>JASUUH010000090.1:77500-5026306 GCA_030449925.1 Citropsis articulata
AACACCCTGTGAAATCAGCATCAGAATATCCAACTATATTTAAATAGTCAGATTGCTGATATGTCAATGCAAAATCTTCAGTGGCTTGCAAATATCTGAGCACTTTCTTCGCAGTCTTCCAGTGTTCATATCCAGGATTGCTCAAGTGTCTTCCAAGTACTCCCACTGCAAAAGCAATATCATGGTGAGTACAAACTTGAGCATACATCAAACTACCCACAACTGATGCATACGAGACTGTTTGCATTTTAACTTTGTCTACATCATTATTAGGACATTGAGACTTAGAAAGTTTGTCACCTTTTGAAATTGGTGCTTTTCCAAGAGTACAAGACTATAAGTTGAGCCTCTTTAAAACACGATCAATGTAGGCCTTTTGAGACAATTCTAGAACTCCTCTAGATCTGTCACGAAGAATCTCTATCCCTAATACATAATGGGCTTCACCGAGATCTTTCATATAAAAATTACATGACAACATCTGCTTTGTCTCAAGTAAAAAGTCAATGTCATTAGCAGCGAGCAATATATTATCTACATAAAGTACAAAAATGATATACTTGCTCCCACTGACCCTCAAGTATATACATCGATCAACAACATTCTCCTGAAAACCATAAGAGGTGACAATGTTATGAAATTTCCAATACCACTGTCTGGATGCCTGCTTAAGTCCATAAATGAACATTTTAAGCTTACACACCATGTTTTCTTTACCAGGCTCAACAAAACCATCAGGTTGCAGCATGTACACATCTTCAGACAAGTTTCCATTAAGAAAAGTTGTGTTCACATCCATCTGATGCAGTTCTAAATTGAAATGAGCTACCAATGCCATGATAATACAGAAAGAGTCTTTGGTAGAAACAAGAAAAAAAGTTTCTGTGAAATCAATACCTTCTCTTTGACTGAAACCCTTGGCCACAAGCCTAGCCTTATATCTTTCTATTTGACCTATAGCATCTTTCTTGGTTTTAAAAACCCATTTGCAACCAATTGGCCTGCATCCATCTGGTAACTCAACTAAATCTCAAACCCCATTATGGTACATAGATGCCATCTCATTATGCATCGCATGTATCCAAGATGAAGATTCTGAACAACCAACAGCCTCTTGAAAGGTAACTGGATCAGATGATGAGTCAACATCAAAATCATGTTCCTGTAAATGCACCATATAATCATAAGAAATTACAGGTCTCTTAACCCTTTCTGATCTCCTAAATTGCATATCAGTAACATCATCCTCTACAATTGTGGGCTCTAAATTAAGATGAGCTTCAGGATTAACAGAAGAAACATTAGTATGTGGTAATCACATTGCGGAAGTTGGAAAAGGTGGAATAGGCAAAACCACATGCTCTTCTCTTAATGTAAGATTGCGAGGCTCAGAACTCCCACTATTGTGGTCATCCTCAAAATAAATGGCACGATCAGACTCAATGATTCTAGTAGTGTGGAATGGACAATAAAATCTAGAACCCCTTGAGCCTATACAATAGCCAATAAAATGACCACTAATAGTTTTCGGATCAAGTTTCCTTGATTGTGGATTATAAGGCCTCACTTCTGCTTTGCATCCCCAAACATGGAAATGACGAAGACTCGGTCTTTTCCCTGACCACAATTCATATGGAGTTTTGGGCACTGATTTACTGGGTACCTGATTCAAAATGTAAGCTGCAGTTCTTAAAGCTTCACCCCACAGAAAATCTGGTAAAGTGGAGTTACATAGCATACACCGCACCATATCAAGAAGGGTACGATTTCTTCTTTCTGCAATTCCATTCTGTTCAGGAGTCCCAGGCATTGTGTACTGAGCTTCTATTCCACATTCCTGAAGAAATCTAGCAAAAGCTCCAGGATTACGCCCAGTTTCATCATATCGCCCATAGTACTCACCACCTCTGTCTGATCTTACTGCTTTAATTTTCTTGCCCTTTTGGAGCTCAGCATTAGCCTTAAAGGCTTGAAAAGCAGATAAAGATTCAGACTTTTCAGCAAGAAGTTCAACATGACCATAACGAGAAAAGTCATCGATGAAAGTGATAAAGTACTTATAACCTCCGATAGCAGTAGGAGTAAGTGGCCCATAAATGTCTGTATGTATCAAGTCCAGCACCTGTTGACTTCTGAGTTACATCTTTTCGATTTTGGCGGATAAGCTTGCCTTTGACACAATCAATACAAGTGTCAAAATTAGAGAAATTTAGATTGTGGAGGATATCATCTTTAATGAGCCTTTCCATCCTCTGTTTAGAAATATGACCCAACCGTTTATGCCATAACATAGAGGAGTTTTCATCAACCCACGCATAATTAGAGCTAACAACATTCATAACATGAGCATTGGATGATGATTCGATGGCGTGAAATAAATCAATCATATATAAGCCATCGTATAGAGTGCGGAACCAACTAGCTGCGAATTACGGAATAAGTAAACTTTTACGTCACCGAAAATGAAAAGTATAGCCATACGTATCCAAAATGAATCTGGATATTAAGTTTCTCTAATAGAAGGAATATAAAAGCGTATCCAATAGATCCGAAAAGATGGCACAGTAGCTAGATGTAGTCGACAACTCTATCATTCAACTACACTTTTACTCCGTTGCCCGTATGAACCGTTAACTCTCGCCCATTGGGCTCCCTCGCATACGAATTCACAGTAAGGAATTCGTTATAATAATAGTGCACGATGTCCAACCACCAAGTACTAAAAGGAACATCAACAATATTAGATTCAAAGCCTACAAAAGCTATATGAATACCTTTCTTTTCCAACCATGCTTTGAATCCCCTGCACTCAGATTTCTTATGCCCAGGTTTCTTATAGAAATGACATTTTCCCTTGAATCCTTCAGAAGTGGAACCAGAAGTGGTAGAAGAATTACCACGTGAAGTTTTCTTTCCAAACTTCTTCTTCTTGAAAAACTTATTGCTGCCCTTTGAATTGCATTTCTTCACACTGCCACTCTCTTGAGTAGTAGTCATCATCATAGTGTGAGATTTGTCTTTCTTTAATAATTCCTCTTCTTAAACCACATACGCAGTCAACTCATCGATGTTCCAAACGTCTCTCATAGTATTGTATTGGCTTCTTAGATTGCCAAACTGTGGTGGAAGGGATTCAAGAATTTGAAAGACCAAGTAGTCATCAGGCAAATAGACATCCATGTCCTTTAGCTTCTTATGGTAACTGGTCATCTTAAGGATGTGCTCTCTCGCCCCAGAAACACCATCATACTGGGTATTAGCAAGCAACCTCAGATAATTACCCTTTTCAACCTTATCTATTTTCCTGAAAGTTCTTCCAACAGCTGCCAAGTAATCTTGGTGGAAGCAATTATGAGTATTGGAGTTATAGATTAACAATATAGAATTTGTACGACACATCTCTTGATGGGTTTTCGGTACTTGATCATAGAATTCTCTGGCCAGAGTGTGTCAACATATTTAATATGTTGAAAATAATCATTAGAGAAAACCAGTAAGAATCAAGGAATAAGATATAATTAAATTGATTGGACAGTTGAGATATCGATTTAATTAACGATGTGGTACAAAGGATTGAGCAGTAAAGAAATCAATGTGGCTTGGGACGAATTATTATTCGAATATACAATTATGGAGGTTAGTTCCAATCTTATAGTGGAGTAGAATTGGAATTAAATGATTAGGCTTGTTTAATTAGAGTCTTAATTGTTGTAGCCACTATTGTATGTTCCCAAATGATCCCCGGGTTAGCTCATTTAATTGACTGCACCACTACTGGATTGATAAGCAAGATAACTGGCAATTTGGGTCAAAAACATAATTATATTATTTAGTGGGAGGCTCCATTAATATAGTTTTGTATAAAGGGGCCTTATGTTATTTTACAAGTTGGTCCCCTTATGAAAAAAGGAAAGTAACGCGACTTTTATTTTGGAGCTTAGGGTTTCACTAAAGAAATAATATAAAAGGTTTATTTTTCCCCAAAAAGAAGAAGACAGCCACTTAATACCATATAGAGAAAAAGATTTTTCTCTCCAATTTTGAGAGAAAAATTTTCTTGTGCTAGTTTGCTTTTAGTAGTGATAAAGGCACCCACACGTCAAGTGCAGATCAATCCTGAGTCATAACCTGGAAGATCGTTTGGTGACGGATCGTGATATGAGAGCCTCAATCACATCAGCGGAAATAGCCAGATCAGATTTTCAAGGTACAATTTCTAGATTACAAATTCATATATATTTATGAGATAGGTCCCAAAATACTTTTTTTTTTAAAAAACTGAATTTTCCCCATCAATAACTACCTATTTTTTGACACACATCCATCATAGTTCTTCAATGTTAGCAAGTGTACGAGCCATCGTGTCCTGCATGTATACCCTGTTCAGAATTGCTAGCTTACTCTGCATCATTTGCTTTCTTCGAAGATCGAGTCTTTACCTCTTTTTCTTGGCACTGTATTTCCATTCTAATAAAAGCAAACATATTTCAGAGGACTTTGGGAAAAGATCTTCGCAATCATTTAGCAGTTTTGATCGAACCATTGATCCCAAAATGTTAAACAAAAGGAAAATGACTCTGTTCACGATAACTAGCTTGCTCCGCCTCATTTCCCAACAATACTATTGCGACAAGGAGAAAAGGAAATTTGAACCACATATAGGTCAAATCATGCATGTACGTACACAAATATTATGTGACATAACCATAAGAGCCACACCTCTCTCTTGAACAAGGGATATCTTCTGCGCTTGGTGTAGCATTACAGCACCACAAACTACCTTAACCAGAACTATATGTGCCTATTTCATATCGTCAGTTTCATCGATATGGTAATTTCCTTGGAATTATATTAGTGTAGAATAAGAATATCCAAATCATGCAACCAACAGAGAGCAATACTATCTATGTGGGACCCATCAATATATATGATGTAAAGAATCTAAAATATGACTAAAATAAAAAATCAAACATCCAACATCATAAAAAGGGCAAAAGCCTTTAAGAATTAGAAGTAAGAAGCTTTAGATTTAGATGGTTCCATTGCCTTATTATTACAAAGACATGATAGTTCTTTTGCAAGCTCGAGGAAACCTGTTATTAGAGATCCCAAACCCTTTTCAAGGGATATTAGATATGGCGGGTTGCCATTAGCTTCTAACAAAACCGAATAGAAAATTAATACAAGAAGCTTGATTAACTTGCAGATCCTGCAAAGTTTAAAAGATCACGAAGAGAATTGGCACAAAACAATCCATCTTGACGTAGACCAGTTTGATCTTGTTCAAAAGCTCCCCTCAAAACTAGTAACAACTTTCTAGCCAGAATCCTGCATTATGACAGCTAGAGAGGTGTTAAGATAGTGCTTATTATGAATATTAATGAACTGGTTAGTTTTGTTTGTTAGATATGTTGATGTGTAACTTGCTGAGTCAGCATGTTAGTTAAAAGTTGTTAAGAATGTTTATGTTGCTGAGCTTAGAATTAGATTACACGCACATCGTGTGTACAATATTCTAGATTGCATATAAAAATGATTGTAATCAGAAAGTTCATAATACAATTAATAGCAATTCATTTCTCATTACTTTCTCTAAAACTTTCTCAAACATTTTCTCTCTATTTCATTCATTTTCCTAGAATCCAAACACTTTAACTCTGTTTTTAACTTAGTATCAGAGCTATAATCCAAGCTGTCATGGCTTCCTCAAGTTAAATTCAAACATTAACCAGATTGTTTCTTCATTTACCTTCACAAATCTGATTAAATTAGACAGATCTAACTATACGATATGGAAATCTCAGATCCTTTCCATAATTCGAGCCAATAGACTTGAAGGCCTTTTTAATGGAACTAAAAGTTGTCCTAATTAGTTTCCCACTCAAGAAGCAACAAGTTCACGTTCTAATCAAGTAGCCACAGATGAGCCACAAGAGAATCCAGAATTTACTTCCTGGAAAAGGCAAGATCAATTGCTGTTGAGCTGGTTGATGTCATCAATTAGAGTTGAGATTCTCAATCTTATGGTAAACTTTAACTCATCTCATGAACTTTGGACTAATATTGAGGAACAATTTGGATATGAAACTAGTGCTAAGAAAGTACATCTAAAAATGCTGCTTAACAATCTCAAAAAAGGATCAATGATAGTCATTGAATACTTTAGCAAGCTTAAGGCTGTAAGTGATGAACTTGCTTTACTTGGAAGTCCTGTAACTAATCTTGATTTTACCACTCATCTGATATTTGGATTAGGACAACTATATTATCTTATGGTTGTATACATAAAAGCTAATATGTTGGAAATGTCTGTGAATGAAGCATATTCTATGCTTTTAACTCATGAAGCTATAATTAAGAGTAATCAACTAAGTGCTAGTAAAGAAGCAAATTTGAACTATGCAACTACCATAGCTCAGGCTGGACCTAATAAGAAATCTGGTGGTAATAATGGAGGAGGTTATGGTAATTGGAACTAAAACATCAATTGGAATGGAAACAATAGTGGCAGAGGAGGTTATAATAATAATAATGCAAGAAGAGGTTTTTTTGGCAAAGGTTTTACAGGCCAAAGAAGGGTAACTGATCTGATGGTAATCACTGGAATAATGGCAATTTCAACAAGAACTACTCTGGGTAGGGAAGAGGTGACTGGAATGACATTAGTTATTGGAACAATGGTCAAAAGAGAGGAGGCTATAATGGAAATGGTGTATTTGGTCAAAGTGGTGTGAATGATGGCTTTAACAATAATAAAGGTGTTCTGAATTCTCTAACTGTCATCTATCAAATTTGTTTCAAGCCAAAACATACAACTGTTGAGTATAGAAACAGGTTCAACAAACATTTTGTGCCTTCATATCCATCTTCAAACTTCAACTCTCATCAGTCTTCAAACATAAAAGCTGCCTATCTTACAACATCTGAGGGTGGTTTAGCTGATCAGGGATGGTACTTGAATAATGGTGCTACTCACCATCTCACAAACAATCTGCGGAACTTGAATCTAGGAATAGAATACTTAGGTAATCAGCTTTTGCATGTTGGTAATGGTGCATGTTTAAATATATCACATATTGGATATGCTTGCTTTTATACATCACGTGATTCATTCTTACCTGACATTTTGTATGTACCTACTATAACCAAGAACCTTATAAGTATTTCAAACTCTTGGAAGATAATAACATAACCATTGAGTTTATTCCCAATCTCTATTTTATTAAGGACAAGAAGAAGACTATGCATCTGGCTCAAGGGATTGCTAAAGAAGGATTGTATTAGCTGTTGTCAAAAGATGACTTTCTTTCTAAATCTTGTTCTCTAACCTATGTACCTGGGACAATGCTCTCTATTTTCAATAATTCAGCTTCTGTTCTGTCAAATAAAGCTGAAAATAGAACTTGTATTGAGTTTATTGATCCTAAAAGTCATGTAAACATTACCAAATCTACTGTCTGTGGAAATTTACTATATCAACGACTTGGTCATCTAAATAAACATGTCTTGAAAAATATTATACCTTGTGTCTCTTAATCTTCTATAGCATTACCTGATTTTTGTGATGCTTGTTAGTATGGAAAACCTCATCAATTATCTTTCTATTCAACTAGAATCAAAACCTCAGTACCCTTGGAGCTTATACATACTGATCTTTAGGGACCATCTTCCATGCCTTCCTCTTTACATGGTTATAGATATTACATTAGCTTTGTAGATGATTACACCAAGTATTGTTTGATTTTTCCTTTAATCCTCAAGTCAGAAGCCTTAGAAACTTTTCAAAACTTCAAGACTTTGGTTGAAAAACAACTCAACCTTTCCATAAAAATAATTCAGTCAGACTAGGGGGAAAATATAGAAGCTTTGAGACTTTTCTTCAATTAGAAGGAATAACTTTTGGACATAGTTGCCCTCATACGCATTATTAAAATGGTTTGGTAGGAAAAAAAAACACATACATATTGTTGAAACAGGGTTAACATTACTTGCCCAAGCTCAAATGCCTCTTTTTTTTTTGGGTAGGAATCCTTTCATACAATATCCTTTCTTATTAATAAATTATCAACACCCGTTTTGAGCAACATTTCACCCTTTAAAAAGCTTCATAACAGAAAACTAGATTATCAGTTCCTTAAAACTTTTGGTTGCTCTTACTTCTTTCAACTTAAACCTTACAACAAATAAAAACTCAGTTTCCATACACAAAAGTGTATCATGATAGGTTACAGTCATGTTCACAAAGGTTATAAATGCCTAGATTTTACTAGGAAAGTCTATGTTGCAAGGCATATTCAATTTAATGAATCTGAATTTCCATACACTCAGTTGTTTCTTCCAACAAATCTGCTAACACATCATCTAAAGTTCACCAGTCTGATAATCCCTTTACAATTCTGAATTACAAGTTTATCTCTCAAGATAACCGCTCTATATATCTATCTGTAAGTACTCTTATTTCAGGTGCAGGTTCTTATTCAAATGCCTTAAGCTCATCACCTACTCTTTCATCACAAAGTATATCATCTAATCATCAACAAACAACCACCAGAACTTATACAACATATCATTCTTATACCATAACTCAAACACAAACATCTCAATCTGCTCATAATATTTATCCAATGGTCACAAGATCTAAAGCTGGCGTATTCAAACCTAAATCCTACCTAACGGTTTCACAAGACCTTGAATCAACCTCTGTTAAAATGGCTTTGAGTGATCCAAAATGGAAACAAGCCAGGCAGGCAGAATTTGATGCTTTGCAAGTATAATGAAACTTGGGATTTAGTTCCTAAAGAAGCAGCACATAAGATTAATATTGGCAACAAGTGGGTATTTAGAATCAAGTACAACCCTGATAGTAGCATATCTAAGTATAAAGATAGGCTTGTTGCAAAGGGCTTTCACCAAATTTTAGGTGTGGATTTCTTTAAAACATATAGTCCAATTGTCAAGCCATGCACAATCAGAATAATCTTGAGCCTTGCAGTTATGCATCACCAGTCTATCGGACAACTTAATGTAAATAATGCCTTTCTAAATGGTATTCTCAGTTAAGATGTGTTTATGTCACAACCAGAAGGATTTCTTCATCCTCAGCTTCCCACACATGTGTGTAAACTGAAAAAGGCTCTTTATGGGCTCAAACAAGTTTCGAGAGCTTGGTATGATAAGTTGAAGAGCTCAATGTTACAGTGGGCGATTTCATACTTTCAGGTCAGACACTTCTTCATTAATTCAACATATTGAAGGGGAATTGGTTGTAGTTTTTATCTATGTTGATGATATATTCGTTACTGGTTCATATACCAGATTTGTTGAAAAAATTGTTCATCAATTAGGAACAGAACATGCTCTAAAAGACTTTGGCGAATTTAATTATTTTCATAGTCTTGAAGTCACACCATCACATGAAGGACTTCATCTTTCTCAGACAAAATACATTGGTGATTTGCTTAAGAAGGCACAGATGCTAGAAAGCAAAGGGTGCAAAACTCTTATGAGCTCAACAGAGAAGCTAACTAAAGACAAGGGAACAACTTTTGAAAATCGCTCTCTGTATAGGAGTATAGTTGGATCTTTGTAGCACGTTATTTTGACAAGGCCTGAAATTGCTTTTTTTGTTAACAAACTTAGCCAATTTCTTACTGCTCTTTTTTTGTTTCATTACCAAGCTTGCAAATGTGTATTAAGATATCTTCAGTTGACAACCAATTATGATTTATAGTTTTATAACACTGATAATCTCACACTAACAGCCTTTTCAAATGCTGACTAGGGATCAAATTTGGATGATAGAAAATCGGTTGGAGAGTATTATGTTTATTTAGGCAATAATCTCATTTCTTGGTCTTCCAAGAAACAGTAAATAGTTTCTAGAAGTACAACAGAATTTGAATACAGGGGGCTTTGACTACTTTAGAAATGCTTTAGATAACCTACTTACTTAAAGAATTACAAGTGCAACTACAACAGACTCTAATACTCAATTGTGATAATAGAAGTGCTGAAGCATTAGCCAACAATCCAAAGTACCATTAGAAAACAAAACATATTGAGCTTGATTTGCACTTTATCAGAGAGCGTAATGCAAGAAAGGAGATTGAAATTCACCATGTTCCCAACTGTGAGCAAGTAGCTGATATTCTCACTAAACCATTAGCCATTGATTAGTTTAACTATCTCATAACCAAGCTCAATATTCTTCCCAGACCTTCAGCTTGAAGGGGGCTATTAAGACAGTGCTTATTCTGAATATTAATGAGCTGGTTAGTTTTGTTTGTTAGATATGCTGATTAGTTTTGCTTGTAGTTTTGCTTGTTAGATATGTTGATGTGTAACTTGCTGAGTCAGCATGTTAGTTAAAAGTTGTTAAGAATGTGTCTGTTGCTGAGCTTAGAATTAGATTACACACACAACGTGTGTACAACATTCTAGATTGCATATATAAATGGTAGTAATCAAAAAGTTCATAATACAATTAATAGCAATTCATTTCCCATTGCTTTCTCTAAAACTTTCTCAAATATTTTCTCTGTTTCATTCATTTTCTTGGAATCAAACACTTTAACTCTGTTCTTAACTTGAGGATATTATCACATTCTCATTTATGTCTTAGTTTTCTCCTTTTACAATTCCCAAATTATATAAATAAAAAGAACATACACAAAGCCATTAGAGAATCAAACTTTTCAATATGCTACTTGGAAATTTGCAAGAACAAGAATAACCATCTAAAACAAATTAAACTCACCTCAACAGTTGTAAAGCGTTGCGGAAACTGATCCTCAAATTTACAGCAAAGTTGCAAAGCTAAAGATCTCGTGCCTTCAGCACTCTGGACAATCTGCCCACCAAGTTGTACTAACTCATTCTGAGATATTTTGAACTTCCTTTGTAACCTGCGAAAAAGTTTTACAATTTGAACTTTCGTACACTTGCAAATCTGTTGAGCCAGAGCATATGCCCAAGCTATTCTGCCTAACTTGCTATGAGGAGAATCGGTGAATATGGACTTGTGACTTTCACACTCTGCCCTCCATGGAGTTTCTAAGGAGCTTTCTGATTCAGACTGTGCAGCTTTTAAAGGACCTTCATTTAATAGGAGAGCCTTCACAGCGAGCAGAGCTTTCTAGTCTGCATAAGATCAATTTTACTTCACTACAAGAAAATGGGGCATAAGAGGCTTGACTGATTTTATTTTTCAATTCACCGGTTCTGATTTCATCAAACAACTTGAAGACTCTTGTTAGAAAAATTTCAGCTGACATCAGCAGTTAAGTGCCAATGTACAGGATCCAAACAAAAGTTTAACACATCAGTAAATCATTAAAATATAAATAAATAAAAATAAAATCAGAATAGAAAAATTAGATGACATAAATCCTTGAGATGACAAGTCCATATTCACCAGTTCTCCTCATAGCAAGTTAGGCAGAGTAGCTTGGCCATATGCTCTGGCTCAACAGATTTGCAAGTGTACGAAAGTTCAAATTGTAAAACTTTTTCGCAGGTTACAAAGGAAGTCCAAAATATCTCAGGATGAGTTAGTACAACTTGGTGGGCAGATTGTCCAGAGTGCTGAGGGCACTCTGATCTTTAGCAGATTTGCAAAATAGCTTGGAGGGCATAAGAGGCTTGTTTTTCAATTCACCGGTTCTGATTTCTAACCAACAAAGTGTTGGCTCCACTAGTAATGGAGTCCCCTTAAGAGGCTTGACTGAGTTTGTTCCCCAGTTCGAGTCGCAGGGAAGTCGCCTTTATTGGGAGAACCTGTGCCTCCCGTTCGAGCAGGTACTTCTAGTCTGAGTTATGATACAAGCTTAAAGGTGTTTCCCACAATTAGGGCCCTTCCCAAGATATCTCGTGGTTAAGAAAAAAAAAATGGAGGCATAAGTGGCGCTGTTTGTGTGCACGAAATCGCCGGCTACACAAAATATTGATATTTTGAATTTAATTTATTTATTTTGTGACGAGAAGTCACAGAATGCACTAACAAAAAACTTGGTCTCGGGGTCTCGAAGGCGGTTTTACTTAAATATTAAAATGAGATGCTTAAAACATATATAAATATAAATATGTAATATATTGAGACGAAAGAAATGAAGTCATTTCATCTAATTCTAAAAAATAAATAAAAGCCCAAATCCGCCAAACATTAGTCAGACGATTTGCTTTGTCGCTGGTGAAAAATCTGATGTTTGAGCTGATCGCCAACGCGCGGCCATAACAGTACGTAAACGATGCTTCTACTGTTCCGTATTTGATTCGTATTGTATAATTTCTCTGGCTTCTTAGATCTCATTTGCTGACACTTATCCCTATAACAGTTGTTTCATTCTACGATTGCTTGAGTTTGTGGAATTGAGACTGAATCTCAAGGATTTATGTCATCTAATTTTTCAATTCTGATTTTATTTTTATTTATTTATATTTTAATGGTTTACTGATGTGTTAAATTTTTGTTTAGATCCAGTACATTGGCACTTAACTGCTGATGTCAGTTGAAATTTTTCTAACAAGAGTCTTCAAGTTGTTTGATGAAATGCATGATAGAAACAACGACAGTGATATTAGTTCTATTATTCAAATATGAGGTATGAAAACGAATGCAATCCAAACACTATCCTTGCTTTGCGGTTCCTGGTGGAGTTCTATTTCAAGGAAGCTTTTCTGCTGCTTCTTGGTAATAATATATTGAATTATAATATGACTAGATATTTCCATAATTCTGTGTAGGTTAAACCTCTTAGAGATGCATTTGCATAGTTAATTGTTTGAAATGGGTTATTACTCAAGTTACTGTCTTAAGTTTTGCAATCGTGCTAAACCAGTGTTTCTTACTGCAAACTATTGGTTCAGCCCTAGGTGAAAGGCTAGAAAGTTTTAGCTCTTCAACGATGAAGGTCTTACAATTGTTATTTAAAGTTAGAAGCTGTATCGATATGATTTTTCACTTGTATAAAAGAAAATCTATTATATCTTTAATAATTTTATTAAAATTATTATTTAAAATTTACATTTATTGCATATTATTAATTTTTGTTTCATAGTTACAATTTTTTTTCCACAACAGTTATAGCTTAAAAAATACAGTTTCTCAATCCCAAACAAGACCAAAGTGGGAAGCCAATAAATGTCCTATCATTTTGAAGAGCTCTACAAAGAATGCACCAGTGCACTAAAGCTTATGGAAATTGAACTCATTGCTTCTTGGGTTACAAATCCAAAATTTACCGACAAAATTATCTTAAAAAGAAATAAAAGGTCTCTAAGTCAATTACCATATCGATGAAACTGATGAAGCAATTTCAGGTGCTTGGGCTGCAGGAATTATGACTAGTAAAATATAGCATCATTGTGCTCAACATATAATTGACCTACACAAGGGCCATAAGGAAAGATTACAGCTATAACTTCTGATTTACCTCCACACCAAATGAAAAATGGAGCACATGTTGCCTTCAATATGTAAAGCAGACCAACATATAGAAACATTAACAAACGCTCGCCACCGGCTCGTGAATAGTCCCTTGGTCCAATAATGAAAGATGCAGAAACCTTGAATAATTCTGCAATCCGTTTTTAAAGGTAAATTGCTTTGCCTTTATGGCATAGCACAAAATGGTTCCTCTGTCTCTTGCCCAGCAAAAGCTACTTTAAAGTCTATCATTACTCGTGCCTAACTGCACAGCAAAAGAAATTAAGCGTTAGAATCTTCAATATAAAAAAGGTTACCAAAGAGTTTCCAATGTTTCAAATGAATTTTGGACCATGTAGCAGGTCAAGCCTCTGTGAAATGAATCAAGCTTGGGTCCAACATGATGTTAGACTGTCATGCACCGCTTGGGGGAGAAAAAAAAAAGAAGGATGCCAAACGTGGCTGATTACAAAAACAACAGCCAGCTGCCTGCTTCACTTGTGTTGTGAGTCGTTGGTCATATATTTATAATTTGAAGGAGTTGAAAGCAGCTCTCATTTTGTGCATCCATTTCGAAGTGAGGCAGAGAAGAAGAGGAAGAAAAACCGAGAGAAAAGAGAAGAAAAAGAAAAGAAAGAAGAAGGAAGGAAATAAAGGCAGAGAGTGAAGGAAAAGAAAAATAAATAATTAAGTTACGGAAATTGAAATTGGATAGCTAGAATTATATCCGTTCGTTGAATCAGTGGGTAATAGATTTATGAAACTTAAGTAATTATTATTTAATTTACCTCTCACGTATAAGTTTTATATAAGTTCTAACCGTTAATTTTTAAACCATGTATTCTAGGAGAAATCCACAATTTCAGGGACTCACAACAGCCTCAAAGTACCCCTGGAGTGAAACAGGATCTATAAGTGGATATTATTATTACTATTATGTATTCCATGAAGCATTTATGTTTGATGTTATGATTTAATATTTTGTTAAGATTACATGTACGCATATTATATGCTTGACTGAGTCATGAGATGATTGCCAATCACCATATATATACCCTTTTTCCATAGACTTTGTGCTAGCGTATTGAGGGTTAGGTTACTCTAACCGTGCAAGATAGTTTAATTACACTGGGTATTAAGAGGTTTTCCCCTCGCTCTACTAGGTGCGATGATATTCCCGGCGAGTATTGAGAGTTATCTCCCCTGGCTATTATTTGGTGCAGTTTGTGAGGTATGTATGTATGTAGGAATTCCGTGTTTGCTGATGTATGATATTCAGTGTGGAGATGTGTTACAGGATTATGTATAAGCATTAGTACACATACTTTTTTATAATAATAATAATAATAATAATAATAATAATAATAATAATAATATAATTACACCTACTCACTGAGTCGCAAGTTCACCATTTTCCTATTTACCCCATTTCTCCCAGATTTCTACAGGATTTCATGCAGACCAATTTCTAGTCAGTTGAGGTTGGGCCACAAGACACATTGTTGAATAACTTGTATTTTGAGCACCTTTATGTTGCTTATGTTAATATATATAGATATAATTTGGGTGCGACCATTCCAGCACTAGTGCACCGGATCCCATCAGAACTCCGCAGCTAAGCGTGCTTGGGCGAGAGCAGTACTGAGATGGGTGACCTCTCGGGAAGTCCTCGTGTTGCACCCCTCCTTTTAAGAAAAAAACCAACAAAGTGTTGGCTCATGTGATGGAGTCCCTTAAGTGGTTTGGTGGGTTTGCTCACAGGATTAAGTCGGAAGTCGCATTTGTTGGGAGAACCTGTGCCTCTCGGTTCGAGCGGGGACTTCTAGTCTGGGTTGTGGTACGGGCTTAAAGGTGCCTCCCACAGTTGGGGCCCTTCCCAGGATACCTCGTAGTTAAAACTAAAAAAAAAAAAAAATAATAATTTGAGTGTGAGTATATATAATGAGACATGAACTATGCAGATTTTGAATGCATATTTTAGGATAAGATACAAAGGTTGTTATGTGTTCGTATCAGAGACCACACACACACACACACACACACATATATAATAATTGTGCCATGAGTTTTAGTTATTAGTCCGCATGATTTGATCCGACATATAGGTCGAGGCGAGTCGTGTCATAGACTATTTAAAGTAAAAGACATAAAAGACTAATAAATTGCAAAATGACCAACCTAAATTGTGTGTAGCTATAGATGTATTTCATTTCATCTTGAAGCTTGCCTTTAAGGTCCTGGTTGGAATTGAGGTGATATAACTTTTAAGCTACACTGCTATGAAAAAAAATGCAACTGTAAAATAAAAATTAATAATATATAGTAAATACAAATTTTAAATTATAATTTTGATAAAATTATTAAAAGTATAATAAATTTTTCACCATACAAATGAAAAATCATATCACTATATCTTTCAAATTACAACAGTTAGTGTTTACCAAACACTTTAGTGTTATAACTTAAAAGGTACAACAGGCCAAACTTTTAATCGCAAATGCAACCTGAGGCACCTTGGGCTAGCCTGTCTAGTAAAAAATTCCGTAGAGCACTTACAGAACAATGGTGATTTATATAGCACATGAGAATGTAATGACGGGACCTATACAACATTATTTCACCGTAGCATTAGCATGATCATTGGAAATGGAAATGGAAACTTGAAATCGAATGGTGGGGTTGATTTACTGAAACAAATAACCAAGGGCTCGTTTCTGTTTGTTATTGTTTATAGTTCTTAAAATTTGGTATTTGATAAGTTAAACAGATCCTGTAATTTATTACTTTGCTGTCTTGATATGATTAATACTCACACGAATAGTTATTCTCACAGCATCACACACCTTGTCATACCTAACTAGTAATTAATTTAAAGTAAGATAAATTTAATTCTCAAGAGTAAATTTGTAATTTCTTTTAAATTCAAACCTCAAAACTTAAAAAAATAAAACGATTTTATTCTTGTAAATTTTGAAAACTGAGTTAAGTATAATTGAAATAATCTTGATCAGCTCAATATTAGTTATTAAACGGACATGTAACCTTGGGGATATTCCAGGCATGAACTTGAACACAAACTAAAGACAAAACAAAAAGAATTCATATATGTACATTCTCAATTAATTGCCATTTATTTTGAATTCATTGATTCGTCCATCCAATAACAAACAATTGAAAAGAAGACAATACCAACAGTCCATTTGTGATGGAGTCCCCTGCTTGGCCATTGAGCCTTGAGGAAGTCGCTGTTGGGAGAATACGCCTTTCGGCTCGAAATGCATTGTGGTGCGGCCAGGTCACGCTTTCCTGCGATATCTTATCTAAAAAAAAAAAAAAAAACGACATCTACGGAATGATTAGCTGTGATGGAGTTGAAGAATATTTCGGTCTTCTGGGGTGTGGTTCCTCTTCCTCTTCCTCTTCCTCTTTTGTCGATTCCATAGAATCTTGAGCGTACACGAAATGAATCCCACACTTTTTCACCTCGCCACGAAATGAACCCTCAAAGTAGAAACAGAACTCGTCGTAACTCTGATTCCAATACCCACCATCGGATGTAAAGGATCCCAAAAACACGTGATCTGACTCTTCAGCACTAATTTTCCTCCCAATATGGACGCGAATATATACTTTGGATTTGAATTTCGAAACACAGGCCATATGTGCAAACCAGACATCGTCCACACTTCCATGCCTAAAGCAGTCTGAAACTGGAAACGCTACAACAGCGCAAAAAGCAAAGCCCATTATTTTATTATAGCTTGGTGCTGGTGGTTGCGGCGTCTTCAAGGTTAAAGTAGATCCGGTACTTTGATGCCTAAACCACTTTGGAATTTCATTCCCAGGGAAATACATACTTTTCGTTATCCTTCTTTGATAACAAAATGACTGCACCCAAAAAAAAAAAAAATAAAAAAATTAAAAAATAATGTTAACTTTAAACAAAGTGAAAAGAAAAAGAAAAAAGAATGAGAGGAGTGAGTTAAGAGACACACATGCTTCATCCACCCATCTTTGACGATTTCACTGAGCTCATTCGGGTCCAGTTTCGAACAATTTCTCAAGTCAACAGATAAATTGAGCGATGTCAACTTACTTGGAAGACTCCTCAGGTATTCTGGTATTCCCTCCAAATTGTTTTCGAATAGACGCAAATATTCTAGTGAGGATAACTGATTGAGGCTTTCTGGTAATCTCTCCAACTTGTTATTAGATAGTACCAAAATTTTTAGCGAGGATAACTGACCGAGGCTTTCTGGTACTTCTCTTATATCTGTTCCTTTAACTATCAACACCGTCAAGTGCTTTAAATTTCCAAGTTCCTCGGGCAGTATCTTCAGATATTGGCAATCAATGATTTCGATGACTTCAAGAGATGTCAGTGATTTGAACGTACCCGGGCTTAGGAGACTCTCAAGACTTGAACACTTCGTCAATTTCAGAGCAGGTTTAAACATACGTGAGTATTGTCGCTCAATTCCGGTTCCCTCTACATCAAAAGATGGGTTCTCTGAAAACCACTTCAAATTTGAACAATTAGAGATTCTAATAAGACAAAGAGACTCGATCATAAATATGCTACTCGAGATGTACTCGAGCTCTGAACAGTTGTTCAATTCCAACTGTTCTAAGGCTAATTGACTGAGGCTTTCTGGTACTTCTCTTATAGCAGCTCCTTCAACTCTTAACCCACGCAAGGCTTCTAAATTTCCAAGTTCATTAGGCAATCTCTCGAGCTTTTTGCAATCAATGATTTCAAGATATGCCAGAGATTTCAACATACACAGGCTGCTTGGGAGACTCTCAAGACTTGAACAGTTCTTCAATCTCAGTATAGATGGGGATAGTCGCTCAACTTCGGTTTCATCTATAGTACAAGATGAGATCTCCGAAAACCCCTTCAAATTTGAACAATTATAGATTCCAATAGACTCAAGAGACTTCAGCTTAAATATGCTACTCGAAATCTTCTCAACCCTTGAACAATCGTAAATTGCTAGTGTTCTGAGTTCGGATAGGCACTTGATGGATGAGGGTAGTTCTTTGATTCCAACATTTTTTAAAAATAAAATTTGCATATGAGAGGATGAGATCTCTGGGAAGTTCTTCAAATTTGAGCAACCAAAAATTTTAAATTGGTTGAGGTATTTCGAATGTATGCAAGTTGGAAGACTCGTCAGGCTTTCGCAGTTGTCTAGATCAAGAACTTCAAGTTTATTTAGATATTGAATAGATGAGTGAGGTAAACTATTGGGGTAAGTTTTTTAGGAATTGTAAAAATAAAAAATTCAAGAAAATGCTTAATATGTAAATTCTAAAATTAATTCAAGCAAATATTCTTTTCCAGTGAAAATTAACAGGTGCAGAGATTGAGTTGAAAAGGAAAAGCAATTTTTTTTTTTAAGTGAAAAAGATTGAGGTGGGTTATTATTATTTTTTTCCCCTCTCTCCAAAATCACCAGTTTGCTTGGTGACTTTGAACTTAGCCCAACATGGGCATGTTACAAATTGAGCGGGAAATCAACGGATATGTCTATTTTATTTTACTAATGTTTTAATTTTATTCTTTCATTAATTTTAAGCAGTATTAGTTCTATTCTTATTCAAAGAGAAAAATTCAAAGAAACTACTATTATGAAATGTAACATAAATAATATATAATTAAGAACCTATTATTGCTCACCGTATTTTTCTTCAAAACTTCAAAAATATCCTTGTGATGCCACAATCGACTTCGCTTTTCTGGATGATCGATAGATTCTTTTCGAACAATTTCTCTTCCCATATCTCGCAACAAGTCATGAATTCTTAAATGGCCAGAGTAGTCAAAAGTTATGAGAGACGTATCTTCAAGAACACTTAACCCAATTTGAGCATGGAAGCCATTGCCATCAAAAAAGCTTATCACCACATTTCTATGCTCTCCTTCCAAGAAACATGCAATATCTAAAAAAACATTCTTCTGAGAGTCATCCAAGCTATCATAACTTATTTTTAAAACCTCCTGTATTTCCACGTGAGGAATTATTTCCAGCTTTCTCATTGCACTTTCCCATAGCTCTCTGCTCCTTCTGCATAGATAGCAACCCAAAACTTTAAGAGCTAAAGGAACTCCCTGCGCATATTCTATCGCCTTGCGTGTGAGCTCTGTATAACTGGCATCTGGATGGTCTCCTCCAAAAGCACACTGACAGAAAAGCTTATGAGCAGCATCATACGCTAATTCCTTCATCCAATATATTTGACTGGCCCAACAATTTTTAAGAACTTGTTTATCCCTTGTTGTTATTATTACTCGACTCCCTGAAGCTAACTGACGAAGGTATCCGATTAATGATTCTATTTGTCTCGGATGATTCACATCATCAAAGACTATTAGAACCTTCTTGCGAGCAAGTCTGTTGAGTTGATACCGGACATTCCTCACATTTCTATCACTCAATACATCAGACAGAAGTTCCTTTTGTAAGTCCTTTATTCTGCCAGTTTCTTCTGCATCTCTAACATTATGCGCAAAGTAAGAACCTTCAAAATGTCTAGAGATTTTGTTAAAAACAGCATCAGCGATTGTTGTCTTGCCTATACCACCAATGCCCCAAATCCCCAATATGTAAACACCCGCAGACCCAGTGCATAATAATGATTCAATTTCTTTAATGCGCCGTTCAACTCCAACCAAGTCTTTGTTATCCCTTTGAAAAATTTCCTCCAGCCTTTTTAAAACTTCATTGGCTATTTCATCAATAAGCTTAGATTCAGGCCGAGTAAAACCATAACAGCAACTAAGTTCAAATATATCAAATTGAGGTGGAGAATCATGTGTTTTTAGTTGCAATATAAGATAACTAATTTAATGCGAAGAACAATTTCATCAAATAAAATAATTGGAAAATTTAATTAAATATGCAAGATAATAACCTAATCTTCACAAAAATGATTTAATTAATAGAATATTGTTAAGTTAAACCCATTCTTATAATGTCATTTATTGCGCATACTAGATTAATTGATAGTAACAATTAGATAGACGATCGTTGTTACCTAATTACATGAGAATCAAAGCCAGAAAGATTGGCTGCTTCGGTCAAAGCATTCCACCATGATTGCATCTTCTCTGGATATCGTTCTCCAAGCTTCGAAAAATAATCTCAGAAAGTCCCCTTCTGCCGTCTCACATGTGATGGATCGACCCGATAGAAAACTAGAATCACAAATCGTGCTTGCATTCGAGGATCTTTAAAAGTTCATCCAGACACCACCCTGAAGAAGCATATCTTTCTGAGAAAATGATAATTGAGATGGCCGATGCTTCAATTGTATCGAGCAGAGACTGTGAAATTTCATCTCCTCTCTTAAGAGCGTCGTCAATGAAAGTTTCAATACAGTTTTGACACAGAGCTGAATAAAGATGGCTGACAAAGTTGTCACGGGTGTCCTCTCCTCTGAAACTGAGAAAAACATCATACTTATTACTGTTTCGAGAAGAAGAAGAAGAAGCCATGGCAGAAACATCATACTCATTGCTTCGAGGATTCATCATATTCAAACTAAAACTCATACTGGTTGCTGGATGAGAAGAAGGAAAAGAAGCCATAACTGCTCAGTAGATGAGAGATTTTGATCAGATGAAAATTTGGGATGTAAAAATAATTGAATGTGACTGCAGACAGTGTAGACATGCGTTATTGAATACTTCCTTGGAACCTTCGGGGATGTTTCATGATAATTTCATCTCATTTTTTGTTGAAAGTAGAAGGCCATGTCTATTTCAACTGAAGAAACAAAATAGTTGATTACAGCTAAAAAGATGAATGAAAGTGTAAAAAGCCGTGTCTCTTCCGTGAAGTTTCATGCTAAGAAAACATTGAAAAGCCGTGTCTCTTCCGTGAAGTTTCATGCTAAGAAAACATTGATTTCATACGAAGCTGAAATTCCTTGAACGGTCGTTGAGTACTGAGAAAACCTTATTTTATTTTGTAAAGTATGGATGCAGTAATTTCAATGAAGATGCCTAGCTTGAATCACGGGTTAACTTGCTGACTGTAAGTTGAAATTCGAAGACGTATGGAAAAGAGCGCTAATAAATATGTTGGGAAAAAATTGTTTTGAAACAAAATTCCAAAATTTTATTTCTTTTTCCTTTCTGAGGCCCACCAAATAATTTGTTGGAGGCTGCCTTAGATTATATAGTTGCAGAAGAATTTCGAAATATCAGTATTCTTTTGAACTATCTTCATCTGGAATTTTCACGTTTGTTTGGTATTATGACATGGAATTAAAGTGAAAATTGAGAAAATTGGACACATAAACTTTATGTGGAAAAATTTAAAATAAATTGGGGGTGAAAAAAAAAACTACTAGCCAAAGTAGAAGAATTTAATCATTTAATTAAGAATTACAACTCTTTTCTCTAAATTAAATACAACAAGAGAATAATTACAATACTCTCTCTTATACCAGGAGAAAACAACTCTCTCACTCAAAATTTGAAAAAAAAAATATGAAGAAGAAATTAATTCATCCCTCACATACTAGATGCAAAATAAATATATAGAAAATTAAGGGAATCATCATCATTATTATTATTATTTTACCACAAACTAATTAGAAATACTTACTTCAACTTTGGGCAAAAGTTAAATAAAATAATTTTAGAAAAAATAAAAATATTTATACCTCATCAATACCTTTACATTTTTAACATCTACTTGAGTGTTCTTAAAAGTTGGCTCGTGATGAATGACAGTTTCATCTTATTTTTGTAGTATAGTGAATTTTTTTCTCTTTTCTTTTCTAAAATTGATAGAATAATTTTAACAAAGATTCCTATTAATTCTTACAACGACGGTGCAAGCTGATACAACAACGAGGCATGTGATGATGGTTAATTACTTGAATGAAATGCACGTGCCACATATGGATGCTTTATTACTACTGAAGAAGACCGATAATGTGAGACAATGAGAAAAAGCTAAAATATTTCCCAAAAGTTTCGGCGTTTTTTCTCGGGCATGACAAAATCAACAATTGTTCAGAGAATCTGACCTGAAATTTTCTTTTTCCACCGACCTTTACATCTGTATATTCATACCCCAAGTCACAATCATCTTGTTAACTACAACAATTGTGTCTGTTAACAACTCACATGTAGATAAATAAAGGACTTAGATTTTTCAATAAATTATTCTATAAATACACAATTTACACTACTTCCACAACGTATAGACTCATTCAACATCTTATTTAATGTTCCTTCTTGAACTCGTGACTTGGGCTCGCCTATCTTACAGATTAAGTCGGCAAGACACCACATGACCCTTCAAATTTATGTGTTCATTGTGCTGCTGGTACCTGAAGCCGTAAAAGAAACAGTTCAATTGATTAGAGAGATTTTGATTAGATGAAAACATTCAATTAATTGAATCAAAGCACTGTGGAAATGTGGAATATATGTAGATGCTTGGAGTTGGAATCACAAAGGATGCAGCTTTGTTGTGTTTTATTTCAAGTTAAAGAAAATAGTGGTTGACAGCTAAAAAGGTGAAAGATTGTATATTTGCCCGCAAATTTAACATAAAGTAGCACTACTCGCATTTATTTTCCAATCCTCGCAATCTCTATCCAACCTTTTTTTGCCCTTTTTTCACTTTAAGACTCTTGCTGTTGACCTTTCGTGCTTGTTTCTTAGATTGATCCGACCATAACTATTGGAATGGACTGTTCTTGGCATTTTATGGTTAACGGATGAGCTGTAACAACGATAGCTTATGGAGAAAAATTATTTACTTTTGAAAAACATTAGAAAAAATGCACTGGATTATTCTCATACAAACTTAGGTGCATGACAAATGTTGACTACCTAACACACGTTTTTTATTTTTTAATGCGGCATTTGATGTTAATATGTTAATAATAAATATGTCTCAATTCCTCCAAAGAAGAGGATAAAGCCTTCGTCCCTAAAGTCATAAAGTAGATTAATGTATTACATCTTTGTGAAACTTCTTTTACCCTATAGAAATAAATGAGAATTGTGTTAAAATATCGGACGGACGAAATTAAAAAGAAAATAGGCATATTGGCGATGGATTCAAATTTGCTATTTCAGCTAGTGACCGTCGCCTTTCTGAGAGAAGAACATGCACTGCTAGCATCCCTGAAAGCTCTTGTCGCCACAAATGAGACTGGTTCAATGAACCTGCAAGAACGAATATGAGAAATCGCCCATCCTTTACAATAATGGTGAGGTGTCAGGCGATTACAAAGGGCTCTGCTAGCTTCGGCCAAATACTTCTGACAGAACAGAGTTGTTATCAATTTGTTGATATTAAATTAACATGTAATTTCTTTTTGTCTCTTTTCTTTCCTATGCATCATTGTGTTTCATTTCAATTTGTTAACAGGAGAATTTATGTTTAAATTTTATCTGTATTACTAGTTCTTGACTACTACTGTTAAGATGTGCCCTTACTAGCAACATTGAAGATGTTGAACTGTCTCATGTGAGTTTTTTTATGATATCCTTCTCTTATTTTTTTTGCCTTCTACTGATTCCATGGAGTATTACATGGCAAGTAAGAGGAGTATTTTTATGATTATAAAAGGGGTATGTCGAAAATTTGTCATTTCATGAGAAGTTAATCTTATGAGAATTATTTTAAAATAACAAATCATTACATAACTGTTGGGGAAAATACAGTTTTTTAAATAAAACGTTTTAGGACCGATCTCATAAAATATATATAAATTTGTAATCTAGAAATCGTACCTTGAAAATCCAATTTGGATTTTTCCGCTGAAGTGATTTAAGCTCCCAGATCACGATCCGTCGCCAAACGATCTTCCAGGTTATGACTCAGGTTTGATCTGCACTTGACGTGTGGGCGCCTTTATCACTACTAAAAGCAAACTAGCACGAGAAAATTTTTTTCTCAAAATTGGAGAGAGAAAAATCTTTTTCTCTATATTTGTTGTGTGGAAAAATTCTTTTTCTCACATATATTTATAGTGACTTTTTCCTCTCCTATTTAGGATAGAATAAAGCCCTTTTATACCTCTTTCATAGTGGGAATCCTAAGGCTCATAGAATTATGAAACTTACGTTACTTTCCTTTTTCCATAAGGGGACCACCTTGTAAAATAACATAAGGCCCCTTTTATACAAAAGTATATTCATGGAGCCTCCCACTAAAAGATATATTTATGTTTTTGACCCAAATTGCTAGTTATCTTACTTATTAATCCAAAGAGTAAATAATTAAATGAGCTAACCCGGGGATCATTTGGGAACATACAATAGTGGCTACAACAATTAAGCCTGTAATTAAACAAGCCTAATCATTTAATTCTAACTCTACTCCACTATAAGATTGGAATTGACCTCCATAATTGTATGCTCGAATAATAATTCGTCCCAAGCCACATTGATTTCTTTACTTCTCAATCCTTTGTACCACATCGTTAATTAAATCGATATCTCAACTGTCCAATCGATTTAATTACATCTTATTCCTTGATACTTACTAGTTTTCTCTAATGATCATTTCCAACATATTAAATATGTTGACACACTCTGACCAGAGAATTCTATGATCAAGTGCCGAAAACCCATCAAGAGATGTGTCGTACAAATTCTATATTTTTAATCTATAACTCTAATACTCATAATTGCTCCCACCAAGATACCGGGTAATCTTGACCGCAATTGTGTGTCGTGCCCATTGGTAACTCAAATGGAATAACAATTACAATCATAAAATCATAATTAACTCAAGATTAAGATTACAGTAAAATCAATGCCTATGAGATTTAATAAGTCTGACAGTTATTTCAAAGCTAATTAAATCTCATATGTGATCCAGCTCAATGTAGTCAAACTACATCAGTAAATTCATACATGATTAAGACAAATCATTCAATGAATTTACTACAGTCTAAACCTAAATAAAGTGCCCAACTTTATTTATCAACTGCGAACTTAATTTATTTAATCATAAGATAACTTGTATTTATGTTTTCTGTGAATCCACATGGTGATCACATAAATACATATAATATGATTAAATGGACTTTACTCAAATAATTATGCAATTAAGATATTTCAAATATTTATTAATCAGAAAATAAATTAATATGCTTTAAAAGAGCATATTTTCCCAACAATCTCCTACTAGCTCTTAAAGCATATCTGGCATATTGCACATGCTCTAGGGCTTTAAGTGTAGGTTATAAAGGTTTTCACTAATGGCCATTTTAATAAGATCTGCTATTTAGCATCTTATGCCATTTAGGGTATTTTTATATAACCTATCTACACTATTCCCTTATAAGATGATACTTTCTCTCAATATGTTTTGTTTCTTGTGGTTCCTAGGTTGCTCAGATTGAGCTACTGCACCACCACAAGATATTTGTGAACTTGCAGAGCTATACAACTTCTTTGAAGAGCCTTCAGTATGAGACACATATTCAAATTTTAAGATCTGCTATTTAGCATCTTATGCCATTTAGGGTATTTTTATATAACCTATCTACACTATTCCCTTATAAGATGATACTTTCTCTCAATATGTTTTGTTTCTTGTGGTTCCTAGGTTGCTCAGATTGAGCTACTGCACCACCACAAGATATTTTAGGAACTTGTAGAGCCATACAACTTCTTTAGCAGCTTCGTATGTAGACACATATTCAGCTTAAGTTGTGGAGTCTGTGATACAAGATTGTTTCACACTCCTCCAATTAACAACTCTATTTCCTAATGCAAACACATAGCCGGAAGTTGATTTTCTAGAATCCTTATATGACATAAAGTCAGAATCAGTATAACCCACTGGAATAAGTTCATCACTAGAATACACAAGCATATAATTTTTAGTTCTTTTCAGATACTTCATTATATGCTTGACTGCAGTCCAGTGTTCAGGTCCAGGATTAAATTGATATTTGCTAACCATCCCTACTGCAAAACAGATATCTGGCCTAGTGCAAAGTATGGTATACATGAGACTTCCCACAGCTTTTACATAGGGAACTCGTCTCATTCTTTCTATCTCTTCAGATGTCTTAGGAGATTGATCCTTAGAGAATGCAATTCCATGTCTGAATGGTGATAAACCAGTCTTGGAATTCTCCATGCTAAATCTAGCCAATATCTTTTCGATATAGACCTCTTGAGACAAGGTTAAAGTTTTATTCTTCCGGTTTCATATAAAGTTAATACCAAGAATATAACTTGCCTCTCCCAGGTCTTTCATATCAAATTGTTTTGCTAACCCACTCTTTATTGTAGTCAATACTCCCATATCGTTTCCAATTAGGAAAATATTATCTACATAAAGAACTAGGAAGGCTACAGATTTTCCCTGATTTTTCTTGTACACATATGGTTCATCAATATTCTGAATGAATCCAAACGATTTAATCGCTTGATCAAATCTGATGTTCCATGACCGGGATGCTTGCTTCAATCCATAAATGGATTTCTGCAACTTACATACCACGTGTTCTTGGCCTTTTTGTATGAATCCATCTGGTTGCTGTATGTAGATGTCTTCTTCAAGATGCCATTAAGAAAGGCAGTCTTGATATCTATTTGCCAAATTTCACAATCTAGCACTACAACAATGGAGGGTAAAATTCTGATGGATTTAAGCATAGCAACCAGAGGAAAAGTTACCTCATAATCGATTTCTCTTTCTGAGTGCAACTTTTTGGCTACTAATCTTGCTTTAAATGTTTCCACCCTTCCGTTTACTCCTCTTTTTCTCTTGTAGATTCTCTTGCACCTTATAGGTTTTACCCCATTTGGTGCTTCTACAAGCTCCCAGACTTTATTGGAATACATAGATTCCATTTCTTGATTCATGATCTTTTCCAAAATTCAACATCTCTATCTATTAGAAATTCGTTGTAGCTAGTGGGATCTTGTACATGTTTATCTGAGATCGCCGTATAGGTTTCTCCCAATAACATGTATCTTGCTGGTAACTTAGTTACCCTCCCACTACGACGAGGTTCTAAAAGTGATTGTTGTTCAGGGATAATCCTGTGTTGATCAGCTGGTTGTTGCTATTCTTCCTGTTCAATAACAGGTGTTGAAAGCTGAGCATCAACTTGATCTTCTTTTAATTTCTCTAGTTTTACCTTACTCTTAGGTAATAAGTCATTATATAGTCTTCCTCAAAGAAAGTAAAGAATATGTCTATAAATACATTCATATCTCGAGGACTATAATTCAGACTTTACCTTATTCCTTTAAGATACTTGAAACATGCAAAGTTCTGAACACGAATTCATCTTTTTCTAACCCTGATCCTAGTATAAATACTAGTAAACTCCAAATACGAATGTATCTCAAACTATGTTTGTGACTTTTCATAATTTCTTGGAGTAGTAGACACTGAGGTAGATGAATCTAAGTTCATTAAACTTTTACAGCTTTAAATTCTGGTATCTGGAATCAAAAAGGCAATTGATAAATTACTTAGTATATATTCTGTTTTATCCAAAAGAATCTTGTTTCTCCATTTAATTACACTATAGTATTATAGTGTTCTTTGTTTCGATCATATCGAAGTTCTTTTATGTTCCTGTCTAATTGGTTCTGTCTTATCCATGTGCCCTTTTGAATTTCAAAAGCAATGGAATTATGACGCATTTGGACAAACATAAAAGAAATGAATATTCATCAATAAAATTGATTGAATACTCATAACCTCTTACCACATGTAAACTGATTAGTCTGTATATATTTGTATGCACTAAATCATCCAATACAATGTTATGCTTTTAGCTATTAAAGAGTATTCTAGTCACATTACTTTTCTAAATAAGATTTATAGAATTACCATGATCAATCTTAATAGGCTAAGAAGCCTATCATTAATCATTTTCTTAAATTTTTATTATAGTTTATATGACTTAAGCATAAATATTAGAGGTTATTTTGGTCAGAAGAAACATTTCTTTTCTTAGATAAAAAACATATACTATTTATCATTATATCTTACTTTGAATAGATCAATGGACTTATATGATATAATATGTCTTTATTGAGGATATTAAATAGATTATGCTTCCAATCTAAATAATTCTCTCCACTAAGTTTATTTTAACAAGGATAATTAATAATGGGTTGATGGAAGTCATTTTCAAAAAACAAAATAGACATGCATAAATATCAAACAATATTCACAATAAATGACAAAAATGCAAAACCATAAATGCATTTTTAATTTATTGTAACGATAATCTAGTACCGCTTTGACAAGCTATCCTTGAGGAAGTCTTCACACTTACTAGACCCAATTTTCCATTGGATTATTTACTTTCATGTAAAGACATGATAAATAATTATCGTTATCCCTTTCGGGCCTAAATTTGCTAACAGAGCTTCGTTGGGAAGGTTAATAACAAATTTTAGTTGAGTGTATAACCATTGTTTCAATCTACGTATTTTTCATATCAATAGTCACCGTTGGGGTGAACAATTAATTGAAAAATATTTCAATTTTATAGTTCATCAAATAAAATATCTAATATATATACCTCCGAGGAGCATCATGTATCTGTTTGATATATATATAATTTTATCATAATAACAGATGATGGAAAAATTATCTTAAATTTTCCCTCTCCCACTCAATATTTTAAAATTGGTTTTTCCTTTTTAAAACATACAATAATTATATTGTTAATTGCATGCTTCCTATAATATTATCTAGATGATATCCAATATTGTTAAGCATTTGCAAATTACAAACAATATAATGAAATTCATAATTAATGAATGACATGTATCATTATGCATGTAATATATCTATACATAACGTTATCCGTGGCGTGTTATCAACCAAAACACAAATATATGTAAATAATAATTAATCATTTATTCTAAAATAAAAAATATTATCATTTATTTTACCAAAGTTATTCTAAATATCAATATCTGTGGTTTCTTGAAGTCGCATTTTATAAAACATTTATTAAATTTAATTCATTGAAGAACGTTAAAATTTACGTCATAAGGGCATCAAAGACATTTCAGTAAAAAGTAAAATTGTCCGTTAATTTGATAGATAAATTATCATTTTACTACCAAGGTTTATCTTGAATTATCCACTAAATTTTAACGATTATCATTTTACTACCAAACTCTTGTAAAATCGACTTTTAACTCAATTTAAATTAAACATTAATGTTTTAATGAATGGTAGTAAATTGATAATGGTAAATGTTTGATAGTAAACGACTTATCGACAAACCATGCGATATGAAATAATAAATAATTTAAATAAACGATTCCTAAATAAAAATACATTAATCCTAAGCCTAATCTTCATCGTTTAACACATTTTATAAACTTGTTTTCATAATTTGGGGATATTGGGTTTTAAAATTTATTATTGGTCCATTTTAATTTTTGAAAGAAATAAATAAAACCCCCCCTTTTTTTATTATAAATAAAAATTTTAGACCAAAAATAAATATAATGTGTTAAATTTTATCTATGCATTTTTAATCCATTAAGTCCAAATTTTAATTGGGCCTAAAACTAGGATTCATTAAGCCCAAAACTATTTTTGGACTTAAATGCAAAAACATAACACTTTTTCTACCCAAAGCAAAAAATAGGAAAGCATAGGGATCCCAATGATAAAAACCATTGGAAACCCTAAATCCTATCTTCTCTCTTTCGTTCTTCCCCGCCGCCTTCACCAAAAAAAAAAAAACAGGCACTGCTTCACGGTTTCCGGCCATTCCCGACGCCGATCTGAGTGAAGCCACCACGCCGGGAAGTCACCAGATCTGTGCGCGCAACTTGCTGCAGCAAGCATTGCTCCTGCGCGTGCAGCGCGCGCCATTGGCCATGCTGGCCGCGCGCGCTGCAGCGCGCAATGCTGGCCAGGCTGGCTGCGCGCGGCGCGCGACACTGGCCACGCTGCTCGCCCGCGCCGGTTGTTGTGCGTTGCTGCTACATGCGTGTTTGCGCTGCTGGTTGGTGGCCACTGAAATTTTCAGTCTTCGATTCTTTGATTTCTGATATGTGATTTACAAATTTCCTAAGCCAGTTTTGGCTTACAAAAATTCTATTGCAGTAAAATAAATCAAGAGTGAAATACGATTAGCACCACCCTCTCACATGCATCCAAAGAAAAATATGAGAAAATCTAACCACGAATTAAGATAAACCATTAATACGCTTTTATTCATATATTAAAACAATAATATATATCCGAATAAATCACACTCTAATACATAATTATCAAGACATTTCATACAAATTTTATATATTAATATAAGCATACCTGATACCAATCATTTGGAAAAATACGCTTTTAAATAAAACGTTTTATGACCGATCTCATAAAATATATATAAATCAGTAATCTGAATCGTGACTGAAAATCCAATTGGATTTTTCCATTGAAAGCCCTGCATCACGATCCGTCACCACCACGCTCGTTAGATCACGATCCGTCGCCAAACGATCTTCCAAGCATGACTCAAGCTGATCCGACTGACGCGTACTTTATCACTACTAAAAGAACCAAAGACGGTAAAATTTTTCTCTCAAAATTGAGAGAAAATCTTTTCTCTATATTTGTGAAAATTCTTTTCTCACATATATTTATAATGACTTTTTCCTCCTATTTGGTGATAATAAAGTTCCCTTTATACCTCTCTTCATAATGTAATACTACTCATAATTATGAAACTTACGTTACTTTACTTTTTCCATGACCAATCAGAATAACATGCCTTTATACAAAAGATATTCATTGCCTCCCACTAAAAGATATATTTACGTTGACCCAAATCGCTATTATCTTACTTATTAATCCAAGAGCTACTAAATTAAATGAAATTTAACCCGATCATTTAACATACAATAGTGGCTACAACAATTAAGCTCGTAATTAAACAAGTTCCTAATCATTTAATTCTAACTCTACTCCACTATAAGACGGAATCGACCTCCATAATCAGACGTCAATAATAATTATCGTTCACATCGATTTCTTTACTCAACCTTTCAGACATCGTTAATTAAATCGATATCTCAACCGTCCAATCGATTTAATTACATCTTATTCCTCGATACTTACCTGCTTTTCTAACGATCATTTTCAACATATTAAATACGCCGACACACTCCTACCAGTAATTCTACGATCGTCACAAAACCCATCGAGATGCGTTACAAATTCTATATCATAATCTATAACTCCAATACTCATAATTGCTCCCACCAAGATACCGTAATCTTGACCGCAATCATGTGTGCCCATTGAACTCAAATTAATAACAATTACAATCATGAAATCATAATTAACTTAAGTTTTATATTACAGTATTATCAATTCGTATGAGATTTAATAAGTCTGACAGTTATTTCAAAGTTATTTAATTATAATATGTGATCCAGCTCAATGTAGTCAAACTACATCAGTAAATTCATACATGATTAAGACAAATCATTCAATGAATTTACTACAGTCTAAACCTAAATAAAGTGCCCAACTTTATTTATCAACTGCGAACTTAATTTATTTAATCATAAGATAACTTGTATTTATGTCTTCTGTGAATTCACATGGTGATCACATAAATACATATAATATGATTAAATGGACTTTACTCAAATAATTATGCAATTAAGATATTTCAAATATTTATTAATTAGAAAATAAATTAATATGTTTTAAAAGAGCATATTTTCTCAACAATAACTCTTTTCATAAAGATATTTGGCATATTCTCGTCTTTAACCAATTCTTTTCTACAAAAAGTTACTATTCTAAATTTTAACAAGATGCATCTATTCACAATACAGAGTAACTATATGCAGATATATAAACAAAGAGAAAATTAAAATGTACACCAATTTAACTTCAAAGAGTTGCTATTTTGGATTTGCAGCTATTGTTTTGAATTCTTTAAAATTGTGATAGCTACAGAAAATTTTTGGAGTTACCATGGTCCATGAGTTTAAAAAAAAAAGATTTAACTCAGTTATTTTAGGCCTGTTTGAAATTGAGGTTAAAGAATCAGAATTCTGTTACAGATCAAAGATTTGATAAACACTAATCAACAGAATGGAAGCTGATTCGATTTTATACTTGTATGATGACAAATATATTATATCTTTACTAATTTTATAAAATTATTATTTAAAAATTATATTTACTACATAATATTAATTTTTAGTTCATAATTATAATTTTTTTTCACAGCAGCTGTACCTTAAAAGTTACACTACCTCAATCCCAAATAGGAACTTAATTTCATTTATAATTTATGTCAATAAATTTTTGCAAGGTTTGGCAGACTGTGAGGAAAAATTATCTAAGAGAGGATCGGGATCCTTTATTTTAGCATAAAAAAAAATTATGTTCTGCAAATGCACCTACAATCACCATTCAATTTAAGTAGAAAGAGGGGAGGAGAGAGAGAGAAGAAAATAAAATAGAATAAAAAGTAATAAGTTTTTTATTTTTAATAAAAATAATTTTAAAAAATAGGAAAAATGACTCACACACCCCCAATATTTAGTAAAGGGACAAAACAAATTCTTAATATTTCAAAAAAGACATATACACTTCCAAAATTTATAATTTTAACAAGTAATTACCGTTATACCCTTCTAGCAATTTGTTGATTGTGTAATTTGTCCATATATTGTTAATAAAATTAGGAAAATACCCACATTACCCAATTTCTCTATTTAAATTTTTGTCAAATTTTCTCTTCAAACTAAATAAATTTAATCCATTACTCAAGAATATAAATAAATAAAATTGGTTATTAATGCCATAAGAATAATAATTGCTTGTGATTATTTTAGCATAATTACTTTTTTTTAAAATAATAATTGTCCACATGTCAATCATTTAAACTTATATAACCAACAAAATAAAAAAAAGTAATAATGCTTAAATAATCACAAGCAATTGTTATTCTTATGGTATTAATAACCAATTTTATTTATTTTTATTCTTGAGTAATTGATTAAATTTATTTAGTTTGAAGGGAAAATTTGATAAAACTTTAAATAGAGGAATTGGGTAATGATGATATTTTTTTAATTTTATTAACAATATATGGACAAATTACGCAATCAATAAATTGCTAGAAGGGCATAACGGTAAAATTATAAATTTTGAGGGTGTGGATGTCTTTTTTGAAACATTATGGAGTTTTTTGTCCCTTTATTAAATATTGGGGGTGTGTGAGTCATTCTCCCTAAAAAATAAGATAAATTGAAAAATATGAGCTGTAAAAAATTGCCTTTTAATCAACACTCTCTTAAAAAATACCAAAACGACGCTTAATTAAATCACATGCATCATTACATACTTGTTTCCGTTTCTACCAATCAAGGCATGTATCATTAGATCTATTAAAGATTAGCAAAAATCAGCAAAATACATGGGCTCAACATCAAATATATATAGACACGTACATGAGAAAAAAATAAAAATAAAAGTGAAGCTTTAAGCCCTTATTAATATTGAAGTGCTGTAATCATTGTTAAAAAAAATTATAATTATTAGATAAAAGTTAATATTGTATAATAAATAGAATTTTTAAATAATTTTTGACAAAATTAATAAAGATATAATAGAATTTTCATCATATAAATATAAAATTAAATCTACTTACCTTTCAAATTATAACAGTTAGTGTTTATTAAACATTTTGGTGCTAGCTGTCTAAGCTACAGTTGTTTAATTTCAATCCCAAAAAAAGTCTTATTTTTATCTTGAAGTCTTAAAACCTTAGGAATTTTAATAAACTAGCCCAGTCTAGCCACTATCTAAAATCCGTGTATGCTTATTGGTCGTACATTGACAAATTGTTGGAGTAGACGAGTTTTTTTATTTAAATATACCTCATTTGCCCCTAAATACCAAATCTATACCCTATTACATACATATGCCTTATAAAGGTGTAAAAAGTCAAAAATATCCATAAAAAACTATTTGTCTACATTTTCTTCCTCTCTCATGATTTCTTCCTCTCACTATTTATCTCTCATGATTTTCTCTTCTCACCATTTTCTTCCTCTCTCATGATTTTCTCTTCTCACCATTTTCTTCCTCTCTCATTATTTCATCTCTTACCTCCAATACAAAGGTTTTTGATAAATATAAACTCTTCAAAAGATGCATTATCAAGTGATGGATAATGTATGTTTGAAATATAAACATTTTCTATGCTTAGGGTTTGATTTGATTTCATTACAAGTAATTTTATTGATGATTTATGAGTTTAATTGTACATTATTCATTTTTGTGCTTACACATACACACACACTATTGGATAAAATGTAGGGATTTAAGGAATTAATTTAAGTTATAAGTGATTGAAAAATCATTCCAAGAAGAAGTCGAGTATGAAGTTGAGCAAGAAATGAAGTAAGGGAGTTGAGTAAGTCGGATATCTAGTTAAGCAAGAAGTCGAGTAAGAAAGTGAAGTAAGTCGAGTTAGTTATTATGTAAGTCGAGCATTACGTCGAGAAATATGTCAAGAGTAAGTCTAATAGTAAAGTATACTCGACTCTTAACCTGACTTAATTAAAGGGAATTTTTTATTTCAATTTAAGTAGAGTATTCTCGACTAGTTACGAAACTTTCTTGAAAAGTCGAGAATTTTTGCTGATTGAATACTTAGACAAGGTTAAATAAAAGTTGAGTATCCTCGACTTTTTATCTAACTTAATTAAATAAGATTTTTTTATTTCAATTTAAGTCGAATATTCTCTATTATTTACTAGACTTTCATAAAAAGTCGAAATTTTTTGTCGAATGAATACTTGGGCAAGGTTAATTTTAAGTTGAATATTCTTGACTCTTTACTCGACTTACATAAAAAAACGAGAATTCTCCAAATAATTTTTCATTTCAATTGAAGTCGAGTATCCTCGACTATTTATTCGACTAACACAGAAGAATCGAGAAGTTATATTGAATTACTAATTGTGCTTAGTTTGGTTAAAGTCGAGTATTCTCAACTATTTACCCGGCTTCGATATATGAATTCAGTTTTATGAGGATTTAATTAAGGTTAATTTTTGTACTTTCTCTGGTTTTTTGAAGTATATATGTTTAAAATTTAAGAGCGTTATGTTTAAAGTATATATATGGGTATTTTGGAGGAAATGAGTATATCCCATGCAATTCTCTTGGAGTAGACTCTCTGGTAATTTTCTACTTCATTTTTCCAAAAGCCTCCTGTAAAATGTTCTACGTGCACGGCTGCAGTTGTATTTAATCTTACCGGCTGTTTCTCACGATCGATCTTCTCCAAAATAAGATAAAAATAAAACAACTCTTGATGAAGCACATACTCAATTAACGCTAGTATTGGTGAAGCCGCGGATTCGATACTCGGGGCTAAGTTCTACAATAGCACAATTATAAAATTTTCAAAAAAAGGAAAAGAAAAAAAGAAGTAAGAAAATCAAAATTTCATTGAATATTTAAATTCCATAATGGTAGACACAGTTTGTTGAGGGATTTGGTCGTGGTGATAAATAATTTAACATTCATTTCTAATTATTTGCATTAGAACTCTGATTTCCAAGTTCTATTGTAAAATCTGGCAACCCAAGGAGCAAGTTCAGTGATCTCAGGTGATCTGGGATTAGCAGCATAGTAATCTGACCAGTAACAATGCGATAGTTTATCAGCAAATTTCCCATCAGAATAGACACAATATGGAAGCCAATTTCCACCTCCATTCATTCTTCTTTTCCGCTCTCTAGGGTAAGCCAATGGTGCCTGTACATACCTGCATTTTACAGACAATCAAACCATAAGAACAATAAGACCCTGGGTGCAGCTTGGCTGCAGTCACTTGATCTCACACGACTGGCCGTGAATCCAGCCGCTTAGCACCTACGGTCACCAGATCACCAATGCTGTCTAAAGTACTCACTAACAAGATTATGGTTTCTTCTATCAATTTCATCAAAAGAACATATCTAAACTATCTCAGCCAAATCTCACCCACAGCATAAGACACGATCATCTCACTTGCAACTAATGAATGGGAAGTTCTTCCTTGCTACAGCTTCTCACTATGTTCCTAGTCTTTCAAGTGGTTTATATGACTAGCACGTGAATCTGTAACAGGCATGCAGGTTAGCATAGAGTTTAAGGTTTTTGGTCTTTTATCTTAGCTTTATTAAAATGAGAGCTACATAGAGTCCTCTTGGGAGAGAGCCTCATTTTAAAAAAGTAAGGACCAATTAATGTTAGATAGCCTTTTTGTTGCATCAAATCAAAGTGGTTATTTTTTCCCCAGTTGCACTTCCACTCAAGGCTTCCACAACAATAATGTGAAGAAAAGAAAAATGATTTGCTGGTATGGACAAGATTTTTAAACGCAAGCAAGAAAGAAAAAGAAGGTTCACAAAATTCTTTATTCATCCACAATACTTTCTGAATCCACCATGTCAGTCAATAAAGAGATTATATTCTGATGGAAGTGAGAGAAATATTTAAGGTATAAGTACAATTATTAGAAGCAGACTTCTCTACCCATGCATGTTAAAAAGGCATAGTAGTTTCAAATAAATTACTGCATTACTTTCTACCTCTAATACCTGAGGATCCGTTAAAGAGGTAACATGTTCTGACACCATTTCCTAACTAATAAAAAGAGTATTGTGTTAGACCCATGAAAACCTATGTTAGGTGCAAATATAAAAGGGCAGGGACTGTTTAGTAATTTTAAGAACAGGGGCAATTTAATAAATTTATTATTAATTAGGGTTCAGCTATAAATAGGAGATTATGGAGTCATTTAGGATTACGTTGAGTATTGTCTGGTATTAGGAACCATTAGGAGTTTTGGGAGAGATTGACCTACCTCTCGAATTGTAGGTCAGAATTGTTATTTCTTTTGATTCAATCAATAAAAATCAGTCCTAATTTAGCTCTAAGTCCTATCAAAGTGGTATCAGAGCAGAAATCCAGGGACAATGGCAGCAAAGAAGGTGGACGCGCTTGAAGAAAAATTGGAAACAGAGATTGGATCGCTCAAGGCCACTGTTAACGACCGATTTAATAACGTTCAGCAAAAATTTTCATCCCTTGAAGCCATGTTGCTGAAATTGATAGAACTCCACCTCAATCCACCATCGGTAGTATCAACAGGCGAAGGCGGTGTGGCGGGGGAAGGATCTGGCGACATGGAACCTATGCTCAGTGACGGCACAGAGGGCAGAGGGCCGAAAACCATCAGTCTCGCACAGCCAGGGGCAACAGTTCACAGCGGATTTGGTGTCGAGGAGGTCAGCCCAGGGGACTTACGGTTTAGGGGAGCCTTTTCTGGCGTAGGGTGCGGCGAAGAAGGATGGGTTACGGTTAGGGGTAGTGGATCTAAGGGTTACGCAGCTGGAGGAGGCAGTTTAGGGTTGGGAATCAGTGTTTCGGCACCGGAATAGGGCGCGCAAGAGTCGGGGTTGGCTGGTTTTCGCGACTCGACGGCGTTTGGAGGTGATGCACAGCCTACGCAGGGTCGTTTTGAGTCAAGGCAGGCCGGGTAGGGCTGCTGTGGGCCGGGGCAGGCTGGATTTGGGCCTGGACAGGGCAGTTTTGGGTCTAGACAGCCCCTAAATAATGGCCAGGAGGAGGGTTAACTAGCGAGAAAAGGAGCGTTTATGGCCGGAATGCAGCTGAGCAAGGGATTTCAGCCCAATATGGGGCTGGGTAAGGAGAATTTTGGGCTGAATCTTCGGGATTTGGGGCAGATTCTAGGGTAAGGAAACTGAAAATGCCTATTTTCGAAGGTGAGGATGCCTATGGATGGGTGTATAGGATGGAGCGCTATTTCGCCATCAGTGGACTCTTAAAAAGGGGAAAACTGATGGCGGCAGCATTATGTTTGGAGGGAAAGGCCCTTGCGTGGTTTCAATGGCGAGAACAACAACAATTGAGGCCGTGGGGTGAATTTAAGGATCAGCTGTTGAAGAGATTTCGGGCAACTCAAGAGGGAGATTTGCATGAACAATTTTATGCTCTGACCCAGGAAAGGTCGGTTATGGAGTACAAGGAGAAGTTTGAGTTGCTATAGGGCGTCTATGGGAATTCCAGAGGCGGTATTGGAAGGAAATTTTATGAAGGGACTGAAGCTAGAAATTCGAGCCTCGCTACGCTTGCTAAGGTCAAGAGGGTTAGGGGAGTCAATAGAGTTGGCACAGATGATTGCGGATAAGAACAAAACAACAGTTTCCTGGATTCCATCTTGAGGACAAGGTGTCTTTTTGGGAGGGGAGTAATGTTAGACCCATGAAAACCTATGTTAGGCACAAATATAAAGGGGCAGGGACTGTTTAGTAGTTTTAAGAACAGGGGCAATTTAGTAACTTTATTATTAATTAGGGTTTTGCTATAAATAAGAGATTATGGAGTCATTTAGGGTTACGTTGAGTATTGTCTGGTATTAGGAACCATTAGGAGTTTTAGAAGAGATTGACCTACCTCTCGAATTGTAGGTCAGAATTGTTATTTCTTTTGATTCAATCAATAAAAATCAGTCCTAATTTAGCCATAAGTCCTATCATATTGCAATGAAATCATTGAAAAACATTTGAAACCAAGTTCATAGAAAATACCTGATTCCATCAAGCACTGCATCCCAGGAGAAATGGGTATGACCAAACACATGGCATGCGGATGTACTTCCCATGGCCCCGTGTATAGACCTTATACGCAGCTCAAGAAAATCAGAGCCGATAATCTTTGGGAGATTCGGATAAAATAGCATCCTCTTCTCCGGACATAGGTCTTGCCTGGATGATATGACAAATGTAAAAATAAATCAGTGCCCAGATGCACTTAAAACAGAATTAATCTGAATAAAGTGGCATATTGAACAAAACTTGAGTTTTATTGGAAAGGCATAGAAAATATTAAAGATCAGCTAATTGATTTGACAATGGTTCTAAGTATTTACGCTTAAGCTTAAGACCACTGTAAACTGCATAATGCATCAGGTGACGTGTATTCACCAGAAACTTTATAAAAGAGCATTGACAGATTTCTAACAATTGCAGTGACTCTATGCTACTAGAATCTTCAAAATATTTTTTGGCTTGACCAATAGTAAGTTCTTGGGAATTCAGTTTGCCTTGAGTACATTAAACATTTTATTTACAATGATTTGAAAAGGAAAAAGAAAATTCAGAAACAAAAAACAATTTAACATAGAGATGATGGATTCACCCAACTATGAAGAGATCTCAAGGAAGGGAGTACCGGCCTAAAAATCCCGAGCTCAAATCCTTCAAAAACTCCAACTATTCCTTTCTCTCCAAATATAGCACAAAATAACTGTACTAAGTTCCAACCCATTAAATGGTTAATGGCTAAAAAAAACACTTACCAACAAACAATAATAGTCATCAGTATGCTACACCTGCCATAATCTAAGTCTCATAAGTTGATGCAAGCTAGGATGAAGAATAGAGAAGGCAAAAAAGCATAATCCTAGTCTACCAAATACTAAAAATTGATAGCGGGAGTTTCTAAAAACATATGGGAAGAAATCCTAGTCCAAAGAAAAATGCAAAAAACTTAATCTCAATCAAATACAAGAAACTACTTATTTACAATGTGTTCCACTCAAAATTCTGCAGTCTAATTCTTCAAGTGGGGAGTTTGTTCACCTCTCTTGGGCCCCTAAAGTACATATAGGGTGATGAATCGATCTGCCCTTTAAGTATTTGCAAAAATAATGCTAGGGTCACATAAAATATAGCCAGTTACGAGGACAAATCCTTCATTACCTGCACCCGCAAATCCAACATACCATTGTAATTGCAGTTAATGCTGACAACATTTCCACACCAATAGTGTCAAGAATGTTCAGCCAACTCGCACAAGTACTTTTTCATTTTGGTTACGAAGAATACAACTATAACAGCCTCACCAAAGAGGGGCGAAAAGGAAAAAATGGAAAAAAAAAATAGAAGAAAGAAAGATAAATATGACACTGTTTTTGGTAATGTCCTCACCAGTTAATGAACAATTAAGACTTGAACAATATGGATTGTGGTTTATCTTAAAAATGACATTTTTGAATATTTAAAGGTTATACCAGCATGCCTCTTGTGGAACATAAATAACACCAAACATGTTTGCATTTCAACTAGCATTTGACTGACCTGGGCACAAAGTGAGAGAACGTGATTATTTGGTCGCATGTCCTCTGGATCTGATTGATCACTCCCTGATTATTTTCATTCATTGCATCAAAGTATAAAGAAAGGGAGGTGTCTTGGCTTGAAAGATCACCGGGCCACTTGCAGGCATGAAAGTCCCTACATGCCTAAGTAATGAAAAATTGAAAAATGATCCCCCATGAATTAATGTTCAGCCGTCGCCATGATTAGTAAATTGAAAAATCACCAAATAAAAAAAAAAAGGATTTGAGGGAAAAGGAAAACACCGTGAAAGTAAACAGCCTACTACAAGACAGGAGTTTGAGAAAACTACTTGAAATTTAGATAAACATAAAGACAACAAAAGCCTTGATAAAAATTAATTGCCAGATAGGACGAGCCAAAGTAACAGCTCAAGAAGACCAAATTTTACACCACAAAAAGCATATATGCAAATCAAATAGCCCAAGGGCTATAAATTTGCATGAGCTAACATAATTGTCCAGAAAGATACATGGCTCGTATATTTAACTAATGGATATTACAATTTTTTTTGGTAAAAAATGTAGCACTATTTAGTAACACTTGTTTGTTACAGTCATCATGCAGTAGGTAACTACTGCTAAAAAAGCATTCATTTTTTAGTAAAATAAAAAACAATAAAAAAACTGTTGCCAATGCATCATTAAAAATAACCTCAATACAAAAGAGAAATTGTTGATGATATGCACCTCACGGAGAATAAAAGAAAAATTATGTTCAAAGAAACCTTAACAAACACCATCCCAAGGTTTCTGAAACCTTACAAGGAGAAAAGAAAGTGAATCACCATCTCCAAAGGCAGAATGCGGATGCCACTTATATCCTTTTCTCTATCAAAGCTCTGCAAAAGAAGGAAGACACAGAGTACATGGATGCACAATTAAGGATTTTAAGCATTAGAGAAACAACAGAAAAGAAAAGGCATTGCTTTGACAAAGTCATCAACAAACTGGAAGCAGAGATCTGAAACACAAATTCATTAACTAATTACCTCATGGTACCAAGAGAACAGAGGAATGATTCCCAAGCCATCTATGACCACTGGATTGATCTCAACTCCTAGTCCTCTACATGCATCAAGCAATTTATTCAGCTTTTCAAGAGAATCAAGCTGACAAAACAAGTGCAATGTAAATTCAGACTACATTTTCTAAAAGCAGAAACTTAAACAAGAAGAAACAAATACTCTGCTAATTGTAAGATTGCAAACTGCTGTTGGATAAAATTTTACTAGCATTGTAAAAAGCTATGGCAACTAAAGTAACAAAGATGCATAAGGTGGGTTAAAATAATGAACAACACCCCCATTTTGATGACGGAGAAGTATGGTCTGGACTAAACTTACATTTGCCATGCTTGTATTATATCAATTGAGATACTTAATCTGAATTCAGCTAAAGCAGCCTGTTAGGGCTCTTCTTAGATTGACAAAATTCATGACCTCACTTAACTGCACTGAAAAATAAAAGGCCTAACAAAAGGTAGACTCAAGAACACTTGATTTACTCAAAGTGTAACAAGAAACAATTGATACATTATGCATTGCTCTTGACCTAGGTGAGTTTGTCAATTTAAATCCACAGGATTATATCAAAACCCAGTTAAACTAACATTGACCATTAAGTGGATAAGAATCAATTTAACTTCAAGAAGATTAAATTGATCGGTTAAGTGGATAAGAATCAATCTAATAAAAAATGTACTAAATTCATGCTTTTGATTCAAATCATATTTTCGTTTTCAAGTTAGATGAATTTCCACATAGAAACATTTGCCTAACAAGTAACAAACTACTTGTCTAACTTATCAATCCAATCTAAATTCAATCCATTTGTATTAAAATGGTTCAACATGAATCATAAGGTATGATAATAATCATGAATCCTAAGTTTTTGACAACTACATAAAGTTAATAAATTTCACACACAATTCAACAGTATAAACAATAAAAGAACACAAGTAAACATATAAAGCAAGAAAAAGAAACAAAAAAGTTTTCTTACGAAATCGTCTTCCTCCCCACGGCACCAAAGATCATGGTTTCCGGGCACGAATAAGACACGTTGAAAGCGATCTTTCAAAAGGGACATAGTAAAAACGAAATCGTCATACTTCTCGGCAATATCACCCGCAACAAGAAGAACATCTTTCTTGTGTCTTGTAGTGGACAAGCATTTGACCCATGTCATGTTCTCAGAGTAATCAGTGTGTAAATCGGAAAGCACAAAGACCCTTAACCCAGAAGCACTTGTGGAAGAAGCAGCTGCAGAAGACGTTAAAATCTCAGGCCCCCTCGTTGTTGTGTATTTCATTTGGGTTCTGATTTGTACCCTTTTGGGTAAAGGTCTCTGAGATAAGCTCGGACAACAAGGCATCAATTTCACTACCATGACCTCGAAATGAATCCGACCCAGTTCAGATACCAGAGAATTCGATTGTCAATTTGATGCCCGAGGTGTTCGTTACCACTGGATTGGGACGTTAAATTAGTTGCCACTGTTTCAATAAGTAGTTTCGTTTAAGGTTGGTAGGGAAGGGCAAAAGGCCTGACCGGACCCTTTCTCGATTGATCGGTCCTAACTTTTAGGATTTTATCTCAAATTTAAGGGATTAGTTCAGACAATGGCTCCATAAAGGATTTTATCTCAAATTAGAGTTAAGACCGTATTAAAAGCCTTAATTTGACCCTTACCCTTTAAATTAATTTTTAAAATTAAAACAAAAGAATAACAGTTAGAAGTTAAAAACACACATTCCACATACATACTTAGAGGTTGTTTGTTAAATGTTTAAAGTCTGAAATTTTATTAATTTTAGACCTTTTCTAAAATTTACTTGTTTGTTTTTTGGGACTTATGTCTGATTTTCAGACATTTACATCTGAATAGAAAAAGTAAACTTTTGTGACTTTTATCTGAATGAGAAAATGTCTGAATGACAAGTAAATATTATATTCCAAAAATATCTCTGTAAAATAACTTATTTCCTAAACTATAAAATCTAATCATCTTTTTTTGTTTTAATTTACAAGAATATAAATGTCAAATAACCAAGTTTAAGATGTTTTTTTATTGTAAAAACAAACAAGATGTCACTTATATTCAGATATTAAAAAAAAAAAAACAAACGTGTCATTTAGATTTTCGTATTCAGACCCATTTAGACTTTAGAAAAATTCAGACCCATTTAGATTTCAGACAAAAAAACAAACGATACCTTAGTTGGTCACAACTCACTCCACTAACTTTTTTCTTTATTTTGAATTAATTTAGTATTTTCCATTTGATTTATTTACTTGTCAATTTAGTTACATCATTACACGTTGTATTGTTGTTAAGTTAAATAAGAAATAATTTATTAAATTCCTTACAACTAAATTCAATATAAAAATAAAATAATAATGATACAATATTTTTAATAGAGAATGAAGAATTGAAGAATGAAGAATTGAAGTCCTACTAATAAAGAATATCTAAAAATAAAAAAAAAAGTATAAAAAAAGGTTATGGCTGGGCTCAGATAAAGACTGATCGAGTCCCATCTTAATCAAATAAAATTCGGGCTTGGCTCGACCTTAGTTTAAAGGGTCGGACTTTTTAAGAATTAGAACCCTTTATTTTAAATCTTAAGCAAAAAGGTTGGCGAGCTATTTGATATAAACTCGAAGATTATATCCGTTTAGCAAATAATTTAAAACATTAAGGATCCAAATGTTAGCTTGTGGAAAAGTTTGTTGTAGGTAATGTGCAACAGGTAAAGACTTGTGGGATTTGTTCCAATATGGGTCATTCAACTGATATGTGTCCTACACTTCAAGAAGAACCCGTTGAACAAGCTAATGCAGTTGGAGAATTTCCAGGCATGCCTCAGAGGAGGTATGATCCTTATGCCCAGACTTACAATCCGGGATGGAAGGATCATCCAAACTTTAGCTATGGAATTAGGCCATCAGGATTTCCATAACAATACCCACCAAGACAGCCAGCCCCTCCACAGTCAAACTCTAAGTCAGGTATATCTCTTGAAAAAATTGTGAAATCACTTGCGACTAACACTCAACAATTTCAGCAGGCAACCACAACGAGCATTCAGAATTTGGAGAATCAAATGAGTCAATTGGCGACTACAATGAGCCGCTTAGAGTCTCAAGTATCAGGGAGATTACATTCACAATCTGAGGTGAATCCAAAGCAAAACGCAGTGCTGTCACCCTTAGAAGTGGGAAGGAGCTACAAGAGCCTACTAAGAAAGTGACAAAGCAAGTAGAAGATGAGCTTGAGAAGGATGAATTGATGCCTAATTCTCAAGATGCGCAACCCACCAGAGCAAAACCCCTACCTGTGGTGATACCTCCTCATTTTCCAAGCCGGTTTGCAAAATCCAAGAAGGAGGAACAAGAGAAAGACATCCTTGAGACATTTCGTAAGGTTGAGGTAAATATTCCTTTATTAGATGCTATAAAACAAATACCTCGATATGCTAAATTTCTTCAGGAACTGTGCACCTCTAAGAGAAAATTAAGAGGAGATGAAAGAGTTCACATGGGGGGAGAATGTTCAGCAGTTCTTCAAAAAAAAACTACCTCCTAAGTGCAAGGATCCAGATATGTTTACTATCCCTTGCAAAATTGGTAGTGTTAGAGTTGAGAAGGTTATGTTAGATCTAAGAGCTTCTATTAATGTCATACCTCGTTCTATTTATTCATCTTTAAATGTTGGTCCATTAAAAGAAACTGGCGTGATAATTCAACTAGCTGATAGGTCTAATGCATATCCTGATGGGGTATTAGAAGATGTCTTAGTATAAGTTAACGAGTTAGTTTTTCCTGCTGATTTTTATGTACTTGATATGGAAGAGGATAACTTGTAACGCCCACTTTTTTTTAATTTTACTTTTCCTCTTTTATCCTTATTAAATTGAGTAGAATAGTTAATATTGAGTGTTTGTGTGTGAGTAAATCTTTCAAATTTTTTAAATAAGTTACGTAAGTTATTAGTTTTATTTTAAAAACAAAATCCCGTTTCCTACTTTATATATATATTTTTAAATTATATATATTTTTATTAATTACTAAGTATTTAAGGTTAAGCCATCTTTTTAAGAGAAAACCATCTTTTATTTTCTACGTTACTATAAACCCTAGAAAAAAGAGAAGGAAGATACATAAGCCTCTTGGAGAAGAAAAAGAAAATTTTTAAAACTTCTTTACTTGGTATTTGACTTAAGGTATTAAAAATATTTCTTTGACTTATGTGTTTTATTTTTATTAGTTGTTTGCGTTTAATTACTTGTGGTATGATTTATGTAATATATGTATTTGTAATATTGTGATGATATGAACAATCTGTATTCTTTGCTAGAAATCGTTTTCTTTACTTATAATCATGTGAATACGTTTACATATCATGCAACTAGACATCCTAAGGTTTCCATTGACAGGTTTTGTGTTGGAATCCCCTGAGTATGCAAATTGTTATGATTTTTCGAAGTTAGGTTACTAGTGCTGGAAAATTCCGATTTTCAGCAGCGGTTCTCACTTCTGGAAATTTTCTGTAAGGTTACACTTCTTTAAAAATTATGGCGATTTTTATATCAACAGATCTATGTTTCCTATGCTTGCATGTTTAATTTCGTAGATTTATTCGTTATGGTAAAATCATTAAAAATCATAACTTGTGGTTGCTGCAGATCTGGAAACTATTTTCCAGAATTGCAGAAGCTGAAACGTTTAATAGTTGGGCTAATTTATGAATATTACATGCCATGTTAGGATTTTATAATGAAATTTGAATCTTTCCTCTGTCTTTGAAAACTAGAATCGAATTTTATGATGAAATTTTATTTTTGGGCATGTAAAATAAAAGATCTGAATTTTTGAAATTCTGTTTTCAAATCTGGAATTTTCTGGACAGATTAGATGTTTGTGGAAATAAAATATTTTTAAAATAGTTTCAGGCGTCCAAAAATTATGAATTTTCATTATATGCTTTCTGAATGTGTCTTCTGTAATTAGAAAAAAGAAACATATTATTTCGAGTACTGAGGAATATTTTATGAATTTCCTAAGTGATAAAGGTCTGTTTTGGTCAATGCTAGACAGTTTTGTTACGTTGGTGCAAGGTCAATATTCTAACTCGATTTTGACTTGCAATGATTTTTATGAAATATTGTATGCAATGCTATGCATGTTCACAATGCCTATCTAAATGTTCATGGCTTTCCGACATGTGTATAGGTTATTAAAAAAATCAGCATGTGCAGGATACTCATAAGTATAGGATATGTCTAGAATATGTATACGTTTTGAGCTAATATTAGTGCCCATGAATTTAGGATGATTGGAATTATGTTTAAGGTTAGAGATGATATTGATAAGAATATTTTTATGATGATTATAGGACGTGGGTGAGCTCGTTGGTTGTTCTTGAGGTATTGAATTCATTGCTACGAATCGAGGTAAGTAAATTCATACATGATACGCTTTGTGATAAATGCAAATTATGTTATAAGAAATATGTTAAAATGAAAATTTTTACAAAACTGATTTCTAAAATATTTAAATGAATTTTACAAAATAAAAATGCTTTTAAATGAATTTATATAAATGTATTTTAAAATTAATTTTTCTTAAGAAATTAGTTTTCTTAAACAAAATGTTTTCTTAAAGAATTTTCTAAAAGAATTAAATGTTCAAAGAAAAGTTTTTAAATGTTTTAGAAGACTTTAAATGCTATTTATGAATATTTGGTTGGTAGTAATGTAAATTGTGACACAAATGTGAATGACAAATGTTATGATGTTATGTAATGTTATGGCCAGCTTGCTGGTATGATGATGATCTTGTGTACAAGGATGTTATGAATAATGTAGGGTATAGTACCCTGAACGAAGAACAATGTGGGGTATAGTGTCCTGAATGATGAATTATGAATGATGAATGATGAATGATGAATGATGAATGATGATGACTACGAGGCATGAGCTACCAATGTTTATGTTTTAATGTTTTTATGTTTTTATGAATGTTTTAAGGTTTTCAATGTTTTTACATGAATCCACCCCTTATGCTAAATGAAGATGTTGTAATAAAATGTTTAAAGGTCTAATGACAAAGGTTTTCAAACATTGTGCATGGATTTGCTTACCGAGTTGACGGCTCACCCCTCGTCTCCAATATTTTGCAGATTGATTAGAGATGTGGCTTGGTTTCTTAGATGGAGAATTTTCTTAGTGGATCTTTAGAGTTGCTTTAAGGATTAATTTTGGCTAGACTTTTTATTGTTGATTAGAGATTTTTCTTTAGAGACTTTATTTCAGATGCTTTATGTAAGAATTTAGTGGAGTATGAATAATGATTTTCTATTTTGAGATTTATTAATAAGAATGAATGATGTGAAGTTTCATTCCAATTTTACCCTTGTGGTTTCATGGGTAATTTTTGGGGTGTTACATAACTCCTCTAATTCTGTCCCAATTTTGCTAGGAAGACCTTTTCTTACAACTGCTAGAACTAAATTGGATGTACATAAAGGGATTCTCACTATGGAATTTGATGGAGAAGTTATAGATTTCAATATGAATAATGCCATGAAATATCCTAGTGAGGAACATTCGATATTTTCTGTGGATGTTATTGACCCTATAGTGCAGGAAGTCTTTTATTTGGATGTTGAAGATTCATTGGTAGCTGCTTTAAATAATAGTTTGGGCCTCAAATGATTGCAAAAGGATGGAAATGAGTTTGTTTTAAATTCTATATTGCAAGAGCAATTTATGAATTAAATTCTTTGGGAACTTTAACTCATCTCATGCAAAACTTCTTCCATCTATTTTGCAGGCATCGAAAATTGGGTTTAAACCATTGCCGAGTCATCTCAAGTACTATATTTGGTATGACCCTTACTTATAGAAACATTGTTCTGACCAAGTCATCAAAATGTTTAGTATACCGAGAGCGGTGATAAGTGATAGAAGCATTCATTTCAGAACGGCGGTGAAGCTTTGTTCACAGATATCATGTTACCCATCGAGTGTTCATCGCCTATCATCCATGCATGTCGGATAGGCCGAGATATCAAACAGAGGAATCAAGTTCATTCTTGAAAAGACGGGTTAGTCAAAAATCGAAGGATTGAGCTACGACAGACGATTTATCACATGACGCATCGCATAAAACTCCCATAGGTATGTCTCCTTATCGTTTAGTATTTGGTAAGCCTTGTCATTTACCTGTAGAGCTAGAGCACAGAGCATATTGGGCGGTCAAGCAATGCAATATGCGAATGGATGAAGCGGGAAAGCAAAGGAAGTTGCAGCTCCAAGAGTTGAAGGAAATTAGAAATGAATCCTATGAGAGTTCGCGATTCTACAAGGAAAAGACGAAGACATTTCATGACAGAATGATTTTGAGAAAAGAGTTCTCTGTTGGTCAAAAAGTTCTTCTTTTTCATTCTAAGCTTAAACGTTTTCCTGGTAAATTACGTTCTCGCTGGGTGGGACCTTTTATTGTTACTAATGCTTTTCCTCATAGTGCAATTGAGATTCGGAGTCCGACCTCTGACAAAGTTTGTAAGGTTAATGGTCATCGTTTAAAACCTTTTTATGAAGTTTTTTCGGTGAATATTGTAGAGGAAGTGGCTCTCGAGAGTCTCATTTATGGAGATTGATGCTTGAATGTGTCTAGCCAAAGACATAAAACAAAAGCGCTTTTTTGGGAGGCAACCCAAAGGATTTATTTATTTTGATTTTTATTGCTTTTAATTTTGATTCAGATTGTTTAAATAATGTTTTTGCTTATTTTGGCCAGAAGTAAATTTTTGGTTAGGCGTGCCCACGCTTTAACTAATAAGTACTTCTGTGATTTTAAAGTAAAATGGTTTTAAGGCATGCCCACGCTTTAACTAAAAGTACTTCTGTGATTTTAAGGCAAAATGATTTTAAGGCGTGCCCGCATGCTTATTAAAAAAGTACTTCTGTAATTTTTGGTGCCTCAGTGTCTCTTTTAGTTTTTAGTTTGTAAAAAAAAAAAACATGATTTTACTATTCACAAATCCCTAACTTTGTTTCCCTCTCCCGTAGCTTTCCACTCTTTACTGCATCAAAGACCAAAGATATCCGCTGACTCAAAGAAGAAGAACTTCAGCCTCACCAGCGCTGCCTCCAAGAGTCAGAATGATCTCGGCCCGTATGCCTTTACGCAAAACCAACCATTCCAGCAACCAGTTCTCCTCATCCAGCAGCAGAGTCTCCTCACACCAGCCACCGCTAAAGCAGTCCGTGCCAGCCAAACCAATTTTCAGTGCACTTTAATTTGATTTCTAGCCAACCCACATCCCAGCCGCACTATAATTTCGCATTCAAACAAAACCAGTGACTGAAATTGTTGTAACAATGCCGAAGAGGAAAGCGTCAACTTCTAAGTCATCAACATCTAAAAAGAAACTCGTTGCAAAGAAATCCAGGATTACCGCCCCCACTACGGTCCTATGGAACACAGTTTCAGATTCATATCAAGCCGTGAGACAAAGATCGAAGCATGGAAAAGGCATGTGTGTTTTGCCGCTTACTGAATCCAATCTCGGAGGGTACCTCATATTCACGACTCAACAAGAAAAAGAGCGGTACAAAGATATTTCAAAGCGAAAAATACTTCCAGCGAAGTATATTCATTATTCGACTCTTGAAAAATTGAATGTTAAGGATGAGTTTAATTCTTTGATAGATAAAATTAGTTTGCGACAGTTTGTTGATATTGATTATTTGGGTTATGTTGAGTTGATTAGGGAGTTCTACGCTACTTTTCAATTTAATATACCTAATGATTTTACTTTGCATACTCCAAATGTGATAAAGTTTAGGTTAATGGGACGAAATGTTTCACACTCTATTACCGATTTTAACCTAGCTTTAGGATTCATTGATGATGATTATGCTTCTAGCGATGCATATTTAGGGACAACTTGTGACTTTAGCGAAAATTTTGAGCCTTATGGTCTTTGGCGTAATTTATCTTTAGATCACAGTGCCTATGACCCGAGTAAATCAAAGAGCTCTTTCTTACGTGATCTTGTTTTGAAATGTGTGCATCGATTCTTAGCATATAATTTTTTGGGTAAAAAAGATCACTTAGGAGTTTTCTCTAAAACTGAATTTTATTTTATCTGGTGCATGTTAAATGATGTGAGGCCTAATATAGGATTTTGGTTAACAGATTAATTTCAAAGTGTGCTTAAAAAGTATAAGACTTTATATCTTGGTCCATATATTACTCTGTTAGCTATAAATTTATGTGTGCTTGATCCTGACGATAATGATTTACATCCTGCTTGCAAAAAGGAATTTTTGGATATGCCTGTGTTTGAAAGAGCAGGTGTGGTCGAATTCAAGGAGGGGAGATTTCGCCATCGAACCAGACCCACTCAACTTCCAAAGAAGCCTACGCTTACCGATGATTGAAGTTGACTCGGCAAGGTTCGTTGCCCCACCAACTATTCCTTCTACATCTGCACCACCTTTGAGCATTCAGTTAGAGAAATTGGAGCACAAGCTGAACAAGATGGAGCAGAATTTGGCCGCATACTTCGAGAGTGTGGGATTTATCCCACCATTTCCGCCAAGCCCATAGACATTATGTGGATCAAAGCTCACAATTCAGGGACGTTTTTCTTTTTGCCTTTAATCTTTTATCCTTATGCATTATTTTTTTATGTGAGCTTTGATTATCATACATTGGGGACAATGTAAATTCTTGGTGTGGGGGAAGGATTTTTGGCAATATTGATATCTGGAAGTGTTATTTTCACTCTGCTCATCCTTAAATGATTTTGGAGTTAGTATGCTTCATATATTAAGTTCAATTTTTCTTTTCTTTTCTTTTCTTTTCTTTCTCACTACTCTTTTCTCATCCATCTCAAAATCATTTACATCTACTTCTATTTCATCATACTCTTTCATTTTTTTTCTTCTTTCTATCTCATTTTATCTTTCATTTTTTATATCATTACATACTTCTTTCTCGCTTCTTACCCTTTTTTTTTATATTTCCCTTAATATATCACTCATACCTTCTTCTCATTCTACACCACTTTTGATAGTTGATTCATTTGAAGAGTGCACATGATTTGATAGCAAATTTACCAACTTTGTGAGGATTTGAGCCTATGAGCAACCACTTTGCTCTAATTATTTTTGTTGTGTGAATATCAATCTTAGTTTGTTTATTCTAGAACTTGCTTTGTTATGCATGTTGAAGCCGCATTACGGGATTTTATGCATTAAAATGATAAGGGCAAACCACTTTTCATTTCTTTATTTACGCATTTTTCTTCTTGTTCTCCACCCGAAGACCTTTATTTGTTATATTTGTTTGAGCCTTAACCATTCTTTTCTAATTCTCTCCATCTATTTACCCATTTTCCTTCTATTTGAGCCTAAATTTAAGGAGATTTTTGGACTCATTGTTTGGATATATTTTGTTGCTTTTGCTATCTTGAATTAAAGTTTCTCAATTAGATCAACAAGCGTTATGCTTGAATTAAATTGTGCAAGGTTCATTCCTTTTGTTTGATTCATCACTGTGAAAAAAAAAAGAAAAAAAAAGAAAAAAATGTCTACATTCTTGGCGACTTGAGTAGAAATAATTGTTTTGATATCATAAGGTTCATTCAATGAGTTCATTCTTCTCATTTTGATCCCTTCTTGTTTCATAGACCTTTCTTTTTCATTTAACTTATTTAGCGCCGTTACAACCTTTCTAAGACCCTTAGATTTTTGCATTTAATTCATGTTTTGTGGATTGAGATGTGATATATGAGCAAGCTTATGGTAATAGCATTCTTTGATTTGATTTGAGTGCATAAATGATACCCTAAACACTTTGAGTACATGGAGTGAAGTCAATGAGAGGGCTATTAAATCTTGTTGCACTTGAATTTTGAATAGACTTTCTTGGTGGTTGAATATCTTTATACTAGCTTATGAGATCCTATGCCTTAAAATCCTTGTCTCTCGAATGTTGATTGACTTAATTTCTTAAGGTGCGCTTGCTTAAGATTGTTTTTGGATGAGTTGAGATGAGAATTGAGTGGAGATTTGGGATTAGTCTTGAGTTATATGCTTGAGGACAAGCATCATCTTGGTGTGGGGGAATTTGTTAGAGTGCAATTTATGCACTAATTTTGTATTGATTACTCCCTTTAATACCAATGTTTTGCACTTAATAATAGTGATTTATTTGTGTTTTATTTTGTAGGTACAATTCAATTGATTGGTGCTAAAATTGAGCTAGAAGATAATGTTTGAGGATGATTATTTTCATGGAGGAATTATGAATTTCAGAAGAACTTTGTTGATAAGGCGTGGGCGCGTGCTGTCAACGAAGAACTTGTAGTTTTTATTTTAACGTGTTTTACCTTTTTGGGTTATTTTTGTAATTCCGAATTTAGAGAATATTTTAGATTTTAGTATTTTATTTTTAGAAAAACTCTACAATACAAAAGGGACTAAAACACGAAGAGAGAAGGGGATCATCATTAAGAAAAAGGGAAAAAACCCTAGATCTAATTTTTCTCTTCTCTCTATGAGGAACTAAACTCATTATTCTGGTTGGAGGTTAATAAAGCTTTGATTCATCATTACTGTGAGATCTTTCTTATGCTTTAGCTGTTTTATTGCTTTTTAGGTATTTGTTTATTCTCTGAATTATTGTCATGATTATGTTTGTTAATTAGATAATTGGCCACTATTTAATTACCAACTTAATCTATTGTCAATTAGAAGATTCATCGTATGAAGATTTTAATATTTGTGACAAATAGTATAGCAGTGCGTTGTGTTATGAGAATAAACAATCTAATTTAAATGAACCATCGTATGCGTTTGTTGATTAGGATTTGGGTCTCTCTGGTTTTTCGGGCTGTCAATTGATTAAATCATATGGTCGTACCTTGGTTATCGACTAGTTAAGGAGAGATTTGCTATTAGAGGGTCTCAGTAGCTATAACCAGTCTATTCATGAGTAGTAATGATTTATAATTAGATCAATGATCAGTAGTCGAATCAAGTTGAGTTAATTCCTTCAACCAGAGCTTTTCCTAATTTTAATTACAATTTTAATTTGCATTCTTGTTATTTTAATTTGATTTTTATTATTGTCAACAATCTCCCCATTTTGCATTTTGCTTTTTTAAAGGATTTAAATAATTACCAATCTCTGTGGACACGACCCTGCTCAATCACTATACACAATTTATTTAGAGTAGGCATTTATTTTTGTTGGCTTCGACAACCATCAGTGTATTAGGGAATGATAAGATTGAAGAATTTGCTTTTTGTGAGGATTGTGTTCTAGGGAAATCAATAAGAGCAAGTTTCAAAAGATCTCAAAACAAGACTAATGACACTCTGGAATATATTCACTCAGATTTGTGGGGGCTATCTCAGGTTCCATCTTTAGGGGGGAATAAATTCTTCATGTCTATAATTGATGACTTTTCGAGGAGAGTTTGGGTGTATACTCTTAGAATAAAGGATCAGGTGTTTGGGAAGTTTAAGGAATGGAAAGCCTTAGTAGAAAACCAAACAGGAAAAAAAGGTTAAAAAGCTAAGAACAGACAATGGGCTCGAATATTGTAACTAGATGTTTGATGACTTCTGTGATGGTGAGGGAATTGCAAGACATAGAACAGTGAGAATGACTCCACAGCAAAATGGACTTGCTGAAAGGATGAACAGGACCTTAATGAATAAGGTCAGGTGCATGATGATTCAGTCAAAGTTTCTAAAGGGGCTCTGGGCAGAAACCTTGTTGACAACTTGCTTACTGGTTAATCTAAGTCCTTCAGTAGCCATTGAGTTTAAAACCCCTTATGAAAAATGGTCTGGTAAACCTGCAAACTACAGCAACCTTATAATATTTGGATGCACAGCCTATGCACATATAAACCAAGGCAAGTTAGCACCCAGAGCCTTAAAGGGACAGTTTATAGGTTATCCAGATGGAGTGAAGGGTTACAAGCTATGGTGTTTAGACTTAAACCCACCTAGATGCATAATAAGCAGAGATGTGGTGTTTAATGAGGGAGCTGTGTTGAATGCAAATCATCCAACTGAAGTTGCTAAGCCTCAAGACAAAGGAACTGATAGTATCCAGTTTGAAATGGAGCACCCATTTCAGAGATCTTCAAATGAAGCTGCAGATTCAACTGAAGAAAGTTCTGACTTAGATGATCACATTACAGAACATCAGCAACATCAGAGTCAAACTCAGCTTCAAGAGTATCACTTAGTTAAAGACAGAGAAAGAAGAGCCATAAGGCCTCCAAAAAGATACGGCTATGCAGATCTGATAGCCTATGCACTTGCTACCTCACATGAAATTGAGGAGACAGAACCAAAGAGCTATGAGGAAGCAATTTACAGTTCAAACAAAGCTGAATGGATGAAAGCCATGGATGAAGAAATAGCATCTCTTTACAAAAACAATACATGGGAGCTTTTGAGAAAGCCTGGGGGAGAAAAGCCCCAGGCTGGTGAGAAAGCCTGGTTAGTGGGATGCAAATGGATATATAGAATCAAGGATGGGGTGTCAGCTGCTGAACCTAGGAGGTTTAAAGCTAGGCTGGTAGCTAAAGGATACACACAGAAGGAAGGTATTGATTTCAAGGAAGTATTCTCACCTGTAGTCAGACATGCATCAATAAGGGTGTTATTGGCTCTAACAGCAGTCTATGACATGGAACTTGATCAACTCGATGTCAAAATAGCTTTTGTGCATGGAAACCTATAAGAAGAGATCTTCATGACACAACCAGAAGGGTATACAGACCAAATAAAACCAAAACATGTGTGTTTGCTGAAAAAATCACTGTATGGGTTAAAACAATCTCCCAGACAGTGGTACTTCAGGTTTGATGAATTCATAACATCTCATGGATTCAATAAGTGCAGCTTCGACTGTTGTGTATACTGCAAGCTAGTCAAGACAGACCTCCACACATATCTGCTTTTATATGTGGATGATATATTAATAGCTTGCAAGCAAAGAGATGAAGTTGAAGCTTTGAAGACACTGCTCAACTCTAAATTTGATATGAAAGACTTAGGGCATGCCAAGAAGATATTGGGCATGGAAATAAGGAGAAACAGAAAGGAAGGAAAAAAATTTCTAACATAAGAGAAGTATTTGACAAAGGTACTTGACACCTTTGGGATGCATAACTGTAAACCAGTAATGACACCTCTAGCATCACATTTCAGACTTTCAAATCAACAGTGCCCTCAAACTGATGAAGAAAAGACTGAAATGGTCAAAGTTCCATATGCAAATGCTGTTGGGTGTATGATGTATGCTATGGTATTAACTAGACCAGATCTTGCATATGCTTTAAGCATTGTAAGTAGATACATGACAACACCTGGAAGAGAGCATTGGAAGGCAGTAAAGTGGATCATGAGGTACTTGAAAAGCACTTTGAGTTTTGGGCTGCAATATGGAAGATCAGAGGGAATAGAATGTGGATTATGGGGTTATGTAGACTCAGATTTTGCTGGAGATAATGACAGAAGAAGATCCTTAACAGGCTATATGTTTATGCTAAATGGTTGCTTAATCAACTGGAAAGCATGCCTTCAACATATTGTAGCCTTATCCACTACAGAGGCTGAATACACAGCAGCTACTGAGGCTGTTAAAGAGGCACTGTGGCTTAAGGGCATGTTAGCTGAACTGGGAAACAAACAGAAATCTGTTGAAATCCATTGTGACAGCTCAAGTGCAATTTATCTGACCAAGAATCTAGCACATCACGAAAGAACCAAGCATATTGATGTGAAGTTACACTTTATTAGAAATGAAGTGTCCAAAGGTGTAATCAAAATGGTCAAGGTTCACACTGACAGCAATCCAGCTGACATGCTTACAAAGGTAGTACCTACAGCCAAGTTCAGACTCTGTATGAATTTGTGAGGTGCCCCGATTCAATCGCATACAAATGGGGAGAAAGTTCATCAGGATGATTTACTTCAAGGTGGAGTTTTGTTGTGTATTCTGTGAAGCAAATCAAAGAGGTTGAAACGACACTGTAATACGTGTTTTATGGTGGCTTAATAACCTGAAGAAAACGACACATGAAGTCTGCGTTTTAGAAAGTATTCTGATCACTTAATGAAACGTCAGACAACCTTGTCGTTTTGGTTTAATGAAGCATAAGCAACTCACGTGCGATGAGAAGGCTGTTATGAAACCGTTACAGCACATGAGAGTCACGACCATTTCTGGAAATGCCTCTGGGGTTGTTATAAAGCAGTTATACACAACTGAGAGCAGAGTAAAGAAAGCTAAGAGAGAGATCGAGAGCATTCTAGACAGAGAGAGTTAGCTTAAGAGAAAGAAGCTTTCTTGTTCTTGTTTTGTGCTCTGTAATCTCTGTAAAAGAAGCTTGAAGGTTTAATGAAGCTGATTGATTTGTTCCCCCGAGGATGTAGGTCAATGCAGATTGATTGAACCACGTTAGATAGCTGTGTTCTTGTGATTCTCTGTTCTTTTTATTCTCTGTTTGTTTTAAAATACAATCATCATCTTGATCATTCGGAAGTCATTAGTTAAACAATCAGATCATCAGAAGGCATCTTGTAGAATCTGATCAAAGGATCTTGGAGAGTGTTTGATTAAGCTTGGTGTTGATAGTTTATTAGACACTTCAGACTACAATGACGGCAGTGGCCGATAGCAAGCCCGTCTCCGTTGAAGCTAAGCCTGTTTTGGCACAGCCCCACTATCAGTTTTTTCAAGTGGACCTTATTCCCCAAAACTCAAGACAGTGAATAAACCATGGTTTAATAGTTTCCTCCAAAGCCTTTGAATATTGTTTATCCAGTAGAAAAAGGAACATATGAAGTTATTTTGTTCTTCCACGGCACTGCTCTCAGCAACACAAGCTATTCCAATCTCTTAGACCACTTGGCTTCCCATGGATACATCGTTGTTGCCCCTCGGTACATGCTCACTTGACTTGGTCTCACCTTATTTCTGTTGGCGTCCGTTTAATCTATTTACCATTTTAGATATTAATTATTTCTTACAAATTAATGCATATGATAGCTAACATAATGAATGCTTATATAGTCATATGATTTTATGCCGCCGAAAGGAAATGGAGAAGTTAACGATGCAGCAAAAGTCCTCAACTGGTTATCAACAGGCCTTCAATCAGAACTCCCGGAAAATGTTGAAGCTAACCTAAACTCCGTTGCTCTTATGGGACACAGTCGGGGAGGACTAATAGCGTTCGGTCTGGCACTTGGCTATGCAACAAATCCTCCATTTAGCATTAAAATTTCAGCATTAGTAGGCATGACCCAGTTGCTGGGTTAGCTAACGTTCATAGTGAACTTGAACCCCCGATTCTCAGTCATGACTCATTCGAGTTCTCAATTCCTGTTACTGTAATTGGTACCGGACTCGGTGGTGTAACAAAGTGCATGCAGCCTTGTGCACCGGAAAACAAAAACCATGGGCAATTTTTCAAGAGGTGTACATATTCAGATCATGCTCATTTTGATGCTAAGGATTATGGTCACATGGACATGTTAGATGATAATCCCCAGGGGCCAAAGAATTGGGCAATTTCAAAATTTATGTGCACGAATGGAAAGAAACCAAGGGATCCCATGAGGAGATGTGTTGCTGGCATTGCTGCGGCTTTTTTGAAGGCCTATTTAGATGGTGATTGTGAGGATTTCAGGACAATGTTGACAGACCCTTCTCTTGCTCCGATAGAGCTTGATGAGGTTGAGTTCATTCCCGCAGCTCGTGCAAAAGCTTAACCACTGCACCTACCCATTTGGCTCATATGCACTTTCCATTTTGGGTGGTAAACTTCTCAGAAATGAGGGAAAGCTTTGAAAAACTAAATAATATATAATAATGGGACATAATGAGCCTTGCTTAATTAGGATGACCTGTCATGTAATGATCATGTTGTTTATTACTGTATTTGGTTTCTTTGTCCGCAATTTCTTCTACGTTTAAAATAAACTAGTATCCAGGTTTCTCAAGCTTCCATTTCTAGTAAATTCGCGAATTAAATAATGAACTTTAAAGATAGTCTGATCAGTTGTTAGCCTGAAAAATAATATATCATCAGTTAGGTATCCCATGTTCAGCACAATTTAAGAAAATTCACCCAACAAATTTAATGCGAGAAAATCGATGTTTTGAACTTTTATTTTCACTGCAAGTCCCCTTTAGATATCTATTCTTGAAAATTTCGTGCAAATCCCGTTGAGATATTTATTATTACAAATTTCATGTACCTTTGTGAAGATTCAGGAACCACCTAATTTTTTCTAAGTTCTTGAAGGTTTTATGGCACATGGTTGACAATATTTCAAGAGTAGTATAAAAGATAAAATCCACTTTTGAATCCGATAGGCTTAAATGCCATTTATCCAAGAGTATAGATTACATGAAAGGAACATATCATTCACCATAAATCGAGGATTTCTTCTATAATTTAAAAATAAATGAGGCATGATACTCGACATACATACATGTCGTCATGATGTCAATACCGTACGTGCTGTAACATATGAGCCCTTTTCATCTATTATTTTCTTGGGTCAAAGGCTATAAAAAGCACAAAATATTATTAATAAAAGCCGAGCCTGTTAGCCCTTTATACATGTCATTAAGCATTTAAAAAAAAAAACAAACGCACGTTTTCACCTCGGCTAGAGTAAATCACAAGCAAGAGTATGAAATTGGGTGAAAACTTACGGTCCAGGTTTATCAAAAATTTGGAATTTTTCTAGGAAAATCTTGATTTTGGAAGTCATTTTAGAGTGATTTTAATTATAAATTCTTTTCAGAACACCCGGTGGCATCCTCTTGAGAACAATCAGCGGCGAAGCTGGCAACCTTTTCTTAGGTGGGCTGATTTTTTCCCCCCCTAATTCAATGTTTTCTATGTAGGAGAGATCTTTAGTATAAGAAATTAAAAATACACATAATATGAGACATGATGAACCTTATCTGCTCAAAATATGATACCTAAACAAAAAATAAAAAACAAAAGCAATTTAAATAAAAAGAAACATTGCCAAACTTTCAGTTTATGGAATTCTAGCTAGCAATGTGAAATTGAACATGCCGTTAAATCTATATTATACAAATTTTTATTAATGAGGTGCAATAAAATATAAATTACCTCTCTTTCCATTGAAATTTCTATTTGCTCTTTGTTGGGATTATATGCTCTTTTAAAGCATATTAATTTATTTTCTGATTAATAAAATATTTGAAATATTTTCAATTGCATAAATATATATTGAAAAAGGTCCGTTTAATCATATTATATGTATTTATATGATCATCATATGGATTCACAGAAGACATAAATACAAGTTATCTTATGATTAAATAAATTAAGTTCGCAGTTGATAAATAGAGTTGGGCGCTCTATTTATGTTTAGACTGTAGTAAATTCATTGAATGATTTGTCTTAATCATGTATGAATTTACTGATGTAGTTTGACTACATTGAGCTGGATCACATATGAGATTTAATTAACCTTGAAATAACTGTCAGAATTATTAAATCTCATAGGCATTGATTTTACTGTAATCTTAATCTTGAGTTAATTATGATTTCATGATTGTAATTGTTATTCCATTTGAGTTACCAATGGGCACGACACACCCTTGTGGTCAAGATTACCCGGTATCTTGGTGGGAGCAGTCATGAGTATTGGAGTCATAGATTAACAATATAGAATTTGTACGACACATCTCTTGATGGGTTTTGACTGATCATAGAATTCTCGGTCGAGTGTGTCAACATATTTAGTATGTTGAAAATGATCATTAGAGAAAACCAAGAAGTATCAAGGAATAAGATGTAATTAAATCGATCGATGATATATCGATTTAATTAATGATGCGGTACAAAGGATTGAGCAGTAAAGAAATCAATGTGGCTTGGGATGAATTATTATTCGAACATACAATTATGGAGGTCAGTTCCAATCTTATAGTGGAGTAGAGTTGGAATTAAATGATTAGGCTTGTTTAATTACAGTAGCCACTATTGTATGTTCCCAAATGATCCCCGGATTAGCTCATTTAATTGACTACACCACTACTGGATTAATAAGTAAGATAACTAGCAATTTGGGTCAAAAACATAATTATATTATTTAGTGAGGCCCATTAATACGCTTTATGTATAAAGGGCCTTATGTTATTTTATAAGGTATCATTAAAAAAGGCAAGTAACGTGATTTTTATTTTGGAGCCTAGGGTTTCACTAAAGAAATAATATAAAAGGCTTATTTTTCTCCTAAAAGAAAATAAGAGAGCAGCCACTTCATACAGATCAGAGAAAAAAAATTTTCTCTAATTTAGTGGAGTGATAAAGGCGCCCACACGCCAAGTATCAAACCGTTCATAACCTGGAAGATCATTGGTGACAGTTCGTGATCTAACAGGCGTGGTGGTGACGGATCGTGATCTAACGGGAGTGGTGGCGATGGATCGTGATTTGGGAGCCTAAATCACTTCAGCGGAAAAATCCAAATTGAATTTTCAAGGTACGATTTCTAGATTACGAATTCATATATATTTTGTGAGATCGGTCCTAAATTTTTTTTTAAAAACCGAATTTTCCCCAACAATTGGTATCAGAGCCATCTTATATTAATATATAAGAATTTCACATGAAATTAATCTTGATAATTATAAATTAGAGGGGCACAATTTATTCAGATATATATTATTTGTTTAATATATGAATAAAGCATGCTTATGGTTTATCTTAATTCATGGTTAGATTTTCTATTGTATTTTTCTTTGGATCTGTAACAAGAGGGGTGGTCTTTAATCACCATGTTTCCCTCTTGATTTATTTTCCAGTAATAGAAATTCTGTAAGCCAAAATTGGCATAGGAAATTTGTAAAAAATTGAAATGAAATTTCAGCAAAGGCGCGTTGCACGCGCAGCGGCCAGCATCGCACGGCCAGCAGCGCCCGGCCTGCTCGCACAGCTGCAGCGCATGCGGCCAGCATAACCAGTGGCGCGCGCTGCACACGCAGGAGCAGTGTGCTCTGCAGCAAGATGTGTGCGCGAGTCTGGTGCTTTCCGACGAGGCGGCTGCGGTCAAGTCGGCGTGGATGGATGAATATCGGTTGGAGCTTTTTGGTTAATGGCGGCTGGGAAAAAGAAAGAGAAGAAGATGGTTTAGGGTTTCAATAGTTTTTATCGTTGGGATCCCTATGGTTCCATAATTTTTCTTTTAGGCAGACAAGTGTTATGTTTTTGCATTTAAGTCTAAAAGGGGTTTTGGGCTTAATAAATCCTAGTTTTTGGCCCAATTAAAATTTGGGCTTAATGGATTAAAAATGCATAGATAAAATTTAACACATTAAATTTATTTTTGGTCCAAATTTTTTAATTTAAAAAAAAGGGATTTTTTTAAAATTAAAATTGGACCAATAATAAATTTTAAAGCCCAATATCCCCTAGTCCATTAACAAAGACAAGCTTATAGAAAATGAACATTAACAAGAAGCCCAATGAAGATTAGGCTTACGTTTAATGTATTTTTTCATTTTAGGAAAGCCATGAATTAAGATTATTTAGTTATTTTTCTATATGTTGTGTTTTGGTTGATAATATGCCGTGATAACATGTCATATAGAATAGCTAGTGCCACTCTATGCATAATGATACATGTCATTCATTAATTATGAATTTCATTATATTGTTTGAAAATTGCATGTGCTTAATAATATTAGATATCATCTATATAATATTATAGGAAGCATGCAATTAACAATATATTATTAATGTATGTTTTCAAGGAAAAACTAATTTTAAAATATTGAGTGGGAGAGGGGAAATTCAAGATAATTTTTCCCATAGGCTCCATTGTTAGTTCAATAATAAAATTATATATATACCTCGACTTCATGATACGGTGAAGCTTCCTACGGAGGGTATATATATTAGATATTTTATTGGATGAACTTTTTTAAAGATAAAATTGAAATATTTTTCAATAAATTGTTCACCCCAACGGTGACTATTGATATGAAAAATACGTAGATTGAAACAATGGTTATACACTCAACTAAAATTTTTTATTAACCTTCCCAACGAAGTTCTGTTAACAAATTTAGGCCCAAATGGATAATGACAATTATTTATCATGTCTCTACATGAAAGTAAATAATCCAATGGAAAATTGGGTCTAGTAAGTGTAGACATGACTTCCCCAACGGATAGCTTGTCAAAGTGGTACTAGATTATCGTTATAATAAATTCAAATGCATTTATGGTTTTTTGCATTTTTGTTATTTATTGTGAATATTGTTTCAAAGTATTTATGTATGTCTATTTTATTTTTTCAGAAAATGACTTCCATCAACCCATTATTAATTATCCTTGTTAAAAATGAACTTACTGGAGAAAATTATTTAGATTGGAAACGCAATCTATTTAATATTCTCACTGCTAAGGGCTGCAAATATGTGTTGACCCAGCCTTGCCCTCCAGAACCATCGTTATACGATTATAGAAATAAGAGGGAGCCTTATGAGAAATGGTGCGAAGCTAACAAAATGGCTAAGCGCTATATATTGGCTTCGATTTCTGTGGAACTGTATAAGATACATCGGAGCATGGAAACAACCACTGAAATAATGGCTAGTGTTCATCAGATGTTTGGGCAGAATACTCATTTTACCAGAGATACAGCGTTGAAACGTATTACAAATACTAAGATGGAAGAGGGCACAAAAGTTCATGAACATGTCCTCAAAATGATGGACTATTTGAGTGAGGTAGAGATTCATGGTGTTCAAATCAATGATAAAACAAAGATTAACATGGTGATTGAATCTTTACCTGATACATTCAAAGAGTTTAAGGTCAGCTATATCTTAAACAATAAAGATATGACCTTAATTGAATTAATGCATCTAACTACATGCTATGTAAGAGTTTTATCATAGAAAACTTCACGAAAAGGATTCTCTTCAAAGCTTAAGTCGAAAGACTGGAATGAGCAAGAAAGAGTAGGGATTGGCAAAGTGTTCACTAAAAGAAGTGGCAAGCCAAAAGGCAAGTGTTACAAGTGTGATGTATGGTCACCAAGAAAGATTGTCCTAAGATTATTAAAATCAGGTATAGGAATTCTTTAAGCTTCCTAATTAGTTCAGATTTCTATTGATTTATGCAATAGTGAATTCTGAGATAGCTAATTTGTAATTCATTTATTTGGTTTTCAGGAAACCAAAGATTAAGTGAAGAAAGCTTCAAGCAACAGTTGAGGAGATGCTAGTTTATATCAATTGAAAGGCTAGATCAATTTTATGAGACTTTAGTTTTGATATTTGTCTTTATTAGAGGAATTTAATTTCGGTGACTTGTTTTAATAAACAGGAGTACACTATTATTTATTGATCCTCTATTTATTACTTATTTTGGTTATTTATAAAGACATATTATATCATATAAGTCAATTGATCTATTCAAAGTAAGATATAATGATAAATAGTATATGTTTTTATCTAAGAAAAGAAATGTTTCTTCTGACTAAGATAACCTCTAATATTTATGCTTAAGTCATATAAACTATAATAAGATTTTAAGAAAATGATTAATGATAGGCTTCTTAGCCTATTAAGATTGATCATTGTAATTCTATAAGTCTTATTTAGAAAAGTAATATGACTAGAATGCTCTTTTGAGCTAAAAGCATAACATTGTATTGGATGATTTAGTACATATAAATGTACAGACTAATCAGTTTACACGTGGTAAGAGGTTATGAGTATTCTATCAATCTTGTTAATGAATATTCATTTAATTTATGTTTGTCTAAATGCATCATAATTCCATTGCTTTTGAAATTCAAAAGGGTACATGGATAAGACAGAAGCAATTAGACAGGAACATAAAAGAATTTCGATATGATCGAAACAAAGAATATCTCTCTGGAGAATTCAAGTTCTATTTGGTTGTCAAATAGGATAAAATCCCACATATAATTACACTATGATACATTAGTGTAATTAAATGAAGAAACAAGATTCTTTTAGATAAAACAATATATACTAAGTGATTTATCAATTGCCTTTTTGATTCCAGATACCAGAATTTAAAACTGTTAAAGTTTAATGAACTTAGATTCATCTACCTCAGTGTCTACGACTCCAAGAAATTATGAAAAAGTTACAAACATAGTTTGAGACACATTCGTATTTGGAGTTTACTAGTATTTGTACTAGGATAAGAGGTAGAAAAGATGAATTTGTTTTCAGAACTTTGCATGTTTTAACTATCTTAAAGGAATAAGGTAAAGTCTAAATTATAGTCCTCAAGATAGGAATGTATTTATAGACATATTCTATACTTTCTTTGAGGAAAACTCTATAATGACTTATTACCTAAGAGTAAGGTAAAACTAGAGAAATAAAAAGAAGATCAGGTTGATGCTCAGCTTTCAACACCTGTTATTGAACAGGAAGAACAGCAACAACCAGCTGATCAACACAGGATTATCCCTGAACAATCATCACTTTTAGAACCTCGTCGTAGTGGGAGGGTAACAAAGTTACCTGCGAGATATATGTTATTGGAAAAAACCTATACGGCGATCTCAGATAAACATGTATAAGATCCTATTAGCTACAACGAAGCTTTAATAGATAGAGATGTTGAATTTTGGAAAAAGCCTATGAATCAAAAAATGGAATCTATGAATTCCAATAAAGTCTGGGAACTTGTAGAGGCACCAAATGGGGTAAAACCTATAAGGTGTAAGTGAATCTACAAGAGAAAAAGAGGAGTAAACGGAAGGGTGGAAACATTTAAAGCAAGATTAGTAGCCTAAAAATTTTACTCAGAAAGAAAAATCGATTATGAGGTAACTTTTCCTCCGGTTGCTATGCTTAAATCCATCAGAATTTCGCCCTCCATTGCTGTAGTGCTAGATTGTGAAATTTGGCAAATAGATGTCAAGACTGCCTTTCTTAATGACATCTTAAAGAAGACATCTACATGTAGCAATCAGATGGATTCATACAAAAAGACCAAGAACACATGGTATGTAAGTTGTAGATATCCATTTATGGATTGAAGCAAGCATCCCGGTCATAGAACATCAGATTTGATCAAGTGATTAAATCGTTTGGATTCATTCAGAATATTGATGAACCATATGTGTACAAGAAAAATCAGAGAAAATCTGTAGCCTTCCTAGTTTTTTATGTAGATAATATTTTCCTGATTGGAAACGATATAAGAGTATTGACTACAACAAAGAATTGGTTAGCAAAATAATTTGATACGAAAGACCTGGGAGAGGTAAGTTATATTCTTGGTGTCAGCTTTATATGAAACCGGAAGAATAAAACTTTAACCTTGTCTCAAGAGGTCTATTGTTAGAGTGCAATTTATGCACTAATTTTGCATTGTTTACTCCCTTTAATATCAATGTTTTGCACTTAATAATAGTGATTTATTTGTATTGTATTTTGTAGGTGCAATTCTATTGATTCGTGCTAAAATTGAGCTAGAAGATGATGTTTGAGGATGATTATTTGCATGGAAGAATTATGAATTTCAGAAGAACTTTGTTGATAAGGCGTGGGCGCGTGCTGTCAACGAAGAACTTGCAGTTTTTATTTTAATGTGTTTCACCTTTTTGGGCTATTTTTGTAATTTCGAATTTAGAGAATATTTTAGATTTTAGTATTCTATTTTTAGAAGAACTCTACAATACAAAAGGGATTGAAACACAAAGAGAAGGGGATCAAGAAGGAAAAGAAAGAAGAAACCCTAGATCTAAATTTTTCTCTTCTCTCTATGAGGAACTAAACTTAAAATTCTGGTTGAAGGTTAATAAAGCTTTGATTCATCATTACTGTGAGATCTTTCTTATGCTTTAATTGTTTTATTGCTTGTTGGGTATTTGTTTATTCTCTGAATTAGTGTCATGATTATGTTTGTTAATTAGATAATTGGCCACTATTTAATTACCAACTTAATTCCATCACAATTGTAAGATTCATCGTATGAAGATTTTAATGTTTGTGACAAATAGCACATCATGCATATTGTGTTATGAGAATAAACAATCTAATTTAAATGAACCATCGTATGCGTTTGTTGCTTAGGATTTGGGTCTCTCTGGTTTTTCAGGCTGTCAAATTATTAAATCCTATGATCGTATCTAGGGTTGTCTATTGATTAGGGAAATAACTAATGGTCGCACCTTGGTTATCGACTAGTTAAGGAGAGATTGGCTATTAGAGCGTCTCAGTAGCTATAACCAGTCTATTCATAAGCAATAATGATTTATATTTAGATCAATGATCAGTAGTCGAATCAAGCTGAGTTAATTCCTTCAACCAGAGCTTTTCCTAATTTGAATTACAATTTTAATTTGCATTCTTGTTATTTTAATTTGATTTTATTTATTGTCAACAATTCCCCCATTTTGCATTTTACATTTTGAAAGGATTTAAATAATTACCAATCTCTGTGGACACGACCCTGCTCAATCACTATACACAATTTTATTAGAGTAGGTATTTATTTTTGTTGGCTTCGACAACCATCATCTATATCGAAAAGATATTGACTAGATTTAGCATGGAAAAATTCAAGATTTGTTTATTACCATTCAGACATGGAATTGTATTCTCTAAGGATCAATCTCCTAAGACATCTGAAGAGATAGAAAGAATGAGACGAGTTCCCTATGCAGAAGCTGTGGGAAGTCTCATGTATGCCATACTTTGCACTAGGCCAGATATTTATTTTGCAGTAGGAATGGTTAGCAGATATCAATCCTGAAGCTGAACACTGGACTGCAGTCAAGCATATAATGAAATATCTGAAAAGAACTAAAGATTATATGCTTGTGTATTCCGGTGATGAACTCATTCCAGTGGGCTATACTGATTTTGACTTTATGTCAGATAAGGATTCTAGAAAATCAACTTCCGGCTATGTGTTTACATTAGGAAGTAGAGCTGTTAGTTGGAGGAGTGTGAAACAATCTTGTATCACAGACTCCATAACTAAAGCTAAATATGTGGCTGCATCTAAAGCTGCAAAAGAAACTGTATGGCTCTGCAAGTTCCTACAAAATCTTGAGGTGGTACCTGTTGTAATTGCACCCATTAAACTATCTTGTGATAATAATGGTGCAGTAGCTCAACCAAGGAACCACAAAAAACAAAACATATTAAGATGAAGTATCATCTTATAAGGGAATAGTGTAGAAATGTTATATGACAGTACCCTAAATGGCATTATATACTAAATGACCATTAGTGGGATACCTTTATAACCTAACTTAGAGCCCTAGAGCATGTGCAATTTGCCAGATATGCTTTAAGAGCTAGTGGGAGATTGTTGGGATTATATGCTCGTTTAAAGCATATTAATTTACTTTCTGATTGATAAAATATTTGAGATATTTTCAATTGCATAAATATATGTTGAAAAAGGTCCGTTTAATCATATTATATGTATTTATGTGATCATCAAATGGATTCACAGAAGACATAAATACAAATTATCTTATAATTAAATAAATTAAGTTCGCAGTTGATAAATAGAGTTGGGCGTTCTATTTATGTTTAGACTGTAGTAAATTCATTGAATGATTTGTCTTAATCATGTATGAATTTACTGATGTAGTTTGACTACATTGAGTTGGATCACACATGAGATTTAATTAACCTTGAAATAATTGTTAGAATTATTAAATCTCATAGGCATTGATTTTACTGTAATCTTAATCTTGAGTTAATTATGATTTCATGATTGTAATTGTTATTCCATTTGAGTTACCAATGGGCACGACACACCCTTGTGGTCAAGATTACCCGGTATCTTGGTGGGAGCAGTCATGAGTATTGGAGTCATAGATTAACAATATAAAATTTGTACGACACATCTCTTGATGGGTTTTCGGCACTTGATCATAGAATTCTCTGGTCAGAGTGTGTCAACATATTTAGTATGTTGAAAATGATCATTAGAGAAAACCAGTAAGTATCAAGGAATAAGATGTAATTAAATCGATTGGACAGTTCAGATATCGATTTAATTAATGATGCGGTACAAAGGATTGAGCAGTAAAGAAATCAATGTGGCTTGGGATGAATTATTATTCGAACATACAATTATGGAGGTCAGTTCCAATCTTATAGTGGAGTAGAGTTGGAATTAAATGATTAGGCTTGTTTAATTACATGCTTAATTGTTGTAGCCACTATTGTATGTTCCCAAATGATCCCCGGGTTAGCTCATTTAATTGACTACACCACTACTGGATTAATAAGTAAGATAACTAGCAATTTGGGTCAAAAACATAATTATATTATTTAGTGGGAGGCTCCATTAATATGCTTATGTATAAAGGGGCCTTATGTTATTTTATAAGGTGGTCCCCTTATGGAAAAAGGCAAGTAACGTGATTTTTATTTTGGAGCCTAGGGTTTCACTAAAGAAATAATATAAAAGGCTTATTTTTCTGCTAAAAGAAAATAAGAGAGCAGCCACTTTATACAGATCAGAGCAAAAGATTTTTCTCTCTAATTTTGAGAGAAAAATTTTCTCGTGCTAGTTTGCTTTTAGTAGCGATAAAGGCGCCCACACGTCAAGTGTAGATCAAACCTGAGTCATAACCTGGGAGATCATTGGTGACAGTTCGTGATCTAACAGGCGTGGTGGTGACGGATCGTGATCTAATGGGAGTGGTGGTGACGGATCGTGATCTGGGAGCCTAAATTACTTCAGCGGAAAAATCCAAATTGAATTTTCAAGGTGCGATTTTTAGATTACGAATTCATATATATTTTATGAGATCAGTCCTAAAACATTTTTTTTAAAACTGAATTTTTCCCAACATTTATGGCACATGGTTGACAATATTTCAAGAGTAGTATAAAAGATAAAATCCACTTTTGAATCCGATAGGCTTAAATGCCATTTATCCAAGAGTATAGATTACATGAAAGGAACATATCATTCACCATAAATCGAGGATTTCTTCTATAATTTAAAAATAAATGAGGCATGATACTCGACATACATACATGTCGTCATGATGTCAATATCGTACGTGCAGTAACATATTTGCCCTTTTCAATCTATTATTTTCTTGGGTCAAAGGCTATAAAAAGCACAAAATATCTATATATATATATATATATAAAGATGGGACATGAGGAGGTGATGTGGCATCACCATTTCTCATCTTTGTACATTCTCTATTATCTGATAAATAGAGAAATTTTCTTTTAGATTTGGCTTTCATCTTCTCATAGTTAATTAGATTGTTATTGCACAATAACAATTATTTAAAGGTTTTAATGAGACATATTATTTGCAATAAACATCCAAGGGGGAGTGTTATGAATTTATTAAAATAAATGTATATATCTCTTAGTCTTCCCATTATCTCCCATTAGCTTCCCTATAACTCCCACTATCTCATAAGGAATTATGATCCATAATTTTTCATTAATTTCATGGAGTGATTATGTAACTATAAAAGGAGATCTCATCTTTTTATTTTGTTCACACACAATTGGAATGAATAAAATAACTCTATAATATATTCTCTCATTTTGTTCTTGGAGGTGATGTGGCATCACCATTTCTCATCTTTGTACATTCTCTATTATCTAATAAATAGAGAAATTTTCTTTTAGATTTGGCTTTCATCTTCTCATAGTTAATTTGATTGTTATTACATAATAACAATTTTTAACGGTTTTAATGAGACATATTATTTGCAATGAACATCCAAGGGGAAGTGTTATGAATTTATTAAAATAAATGTAGATGTTCATAACATATATCTCTTATTCTCCCCATTATCTCTCATTAGCTTCCCTATAACTCCCACTATCTCACAAGGAATTATGATCTATAATTTTTCATTAATTTCATAGAGTGATTATGTAACTATAAAAGGAGAGCTCATCTTTTATTTCAGACACACAATTGGAATGAATAAAATAACTCTATAATATATTCTCTCATTTTATTCTTTATCTTCCGTTGCTTCTTTATTTGTGTTGCTGGCTAATAGATGTGGCATCACCATTTCTCATCTTTGTATATTTTCTATTATCTAATAAATAGAGAAATTTTCTTTTAGATTTGGCTTTTCATCTTCTCATAATTAATTTGATTGTTAGAAATTATTGAACATATATCTTTGTAATGAACATTCAAGGGGGAGTGTTATGAATTTATTAAAATAAATGTAGATGTTCATAACATATATCTTTTAGTCTCCTCATTATCTCCCATTAGCAATCTTTAGCTTCCCTAGAACTCCCACTATCTCACAAGGAATTATGATCCATAATTTTTCATTAATTTCATGGAGTGATTATGTAACTATAAAAGGAGAACTCATCTTTTTGTTTTGTACACACACAATTCGAATGAATAAAATCACTCTATAATATATTATCTTATTTTATTTTTTATCTTGCATTGCTTCTTTACTTGTATTGCTGGCTAATTAACTTTTTTTGTTTTTTATAAGGCTGGCTCATCTTAAAAAAAAAAATCAATTCATATTTTTTATCAGTTTCATCAAGTGTAAAGTAAGAAAAAAGGATAATACTAAAATTTTTTTTCAAAGCCGCATGAAGCGCGGTTCTATTTTCTAGTTATTAATAAAAGTCGAGCCTGTTAGCCTTTATACATGTCATTAAGCATTTAAAAAAAAAACAAACGCACGTTTTCATCTCGGCTAGAGTAAATCACAAGCAAGAGTATGAAATTGGGTGAAAACTTACGGTTCAGGTTTATCAAAAATTTGGAATTTTTCTAGGAAAATCTTGATTTTGGAAGTCATTTTAGAGTGATTTTAATTTTAAATTCTTTTCAGAACACCCAGTGGCATCCTCTTGAGAACAATCAGCGACGAAGCTAGCAACCTTTTCTTAGGTGGGCTGATTTTTTCCCCCCTAATTCAATGTTTTCTATGTAGGAGAGATCTTTAGTATAAGAAATTAAAAATACACATAATATGAGACATGATGAACCTTATCTGCTCAAAATATGATACCTAAACAAAAAATAAAAAACAAAAGCAATTTAAATAAAAAGAAACATTGCCAAACTTTCAGTTTATGGAATTCTAGCTAGCAATGTGAAATTGAACATGCCGTTATATCTATATTATACAAATTTTTATTAATGAGGTGCAATAAAATATAAATTACCTCTCTTTCCATTGAAATTTCTAGTTGCTCTTTGATTTTCAATTTTAAAAGGTTACTTCGATAGGGAGACGTTGAAAGATCAGAGTTTGAAGTTGAAAGTGGGATAAACTCTAAAAACGATTTGATGATAGTTGAAGAGGCGACCTAAATAATTAATATAAAATACAACGTAATTACTTTACACTTGTGAGAAAATATAACGAACTATATGCAACGTAGCTACGCAATAAATATTTACCCTGAAGTTCGTAACTCCTGAATTGATACTCGTAAGTAAAAAATTACCATAATACCCTCAAAGCCCTCGATTACGTCTTATACCCAAAATTCCATAGTCCACCTCAATTATTAAACTTCCATATCTAATAATGCTAATAAATCATTCACTTATCAATAATCTCATTAGTAACCATAAAGCACCTAGATAAAATACATAGCTTTAAGTTATTTACATACAAAATCGAAAAAATGGTGAGGGCTAATTATGCATCTTCGGATCTATAACATCTTGTAGGTGTCCTTGTGTTCTTAAAATTATCCACCAATTAGCTTGGAAGAAACTTTACCCATTTGTTGAAAATCCTAACTATAAATACAGTCTAATAATCTATAAATTGGCTTCATTCCCACGCAATCCAACTTTCAATAAAGATAAAATGATAGAAATTTTACTCCATTTGGTGATGAATCCAACTTGAAAGCTCGAAAACTTGAAAGCTCGAAATGTTTTCCTTTTAAACATGAGTGGCTAAATTTTCCAAGTTAAGGTAAAAAGTGAAGCTCAAGGATGGAAATCATGGGATTAATTACTCTTTCAAGTGAGTTTTAAATTTATTTTATTTGTTATATGTTTATAATTTGTATTTTTTTCTTTTTATTGCTTACTTTTATGTCATGTTAATTTGTAGATCTAGATCTCCTTGGATCTACAAGGAATTTTGACATAATGTCAATGCTTGAATATAGATATGGCATATTGCGTTCTCGATCCCATAATTTTCCATACAAATGGTCAATTAAGAATTAAATGCCATAATAATTAACTGGCTAAAGAAATGTAAAATATAAATATGAGAGAGTATTATGACCATAATTTAAAAACTGAAAATGGATCCCTTAACCTTATTATTTTTCAAGATTGGCCGCTATTAATATTTATTTATGTAGTTAATTTTTGTCTAATAATTGACTACTAGATTTATAGATTTTCCGTGGTTTGACCCCAGACTCATCGGATTATATTATAGTTAAATCCTCTTATAATTGAGAGTAATCAACACTTTTGAGTTGTATCATGGACTAAAAGAAGTGGTTATACATAAAAATGCAAACATATAATATTCTTTTCTAAGTATGAATGTTTTTCCTTTATCTTCATAAGAGTGTCTGATACTGTTTTTTCTATTATTTTCTCTCAGTCTACCATTCCTTGGAGTGACCATTTCAATTGGGTTTATTTTCTTTTGAGAGTATCATTCTTACTTGTGAGATTTTGGGGTTTGACATGTCATTCTTGAAAGTTGTTTGATTAATGTAGCTTTGAAAATTAATCATTTTGTTTGAGTTTAATCAACTGATTTGTGTAAATGGTTAATATGGGAGTGATAGTTTTGAGGAAAAAAAATTATCCTTATACTTTTATCTGACTGTTGTCATCAGTCTGACTAAAGAAGTAAACACAATTGCCTAAAAAAGAAGAGATTTCAATTTGGGTTTGAATTGAGCTAGATATTACTGGTTAATTTGTTAGAGACTAGCAATAAGTTGGGTGGGGGTTGTCTTGACTGCTGAGGAATGTATATTTCTAAAGGGTAAAATCATCATTTTGCACTCTAAGTCTCACTAGCATTTTTAATTTTACGTATTTAAGTCCTTTAAACTTAAATTTTGTGTGTTTTGTTATAATCTGAGTATTTTATGTCTGAGTATAGTGTAGTCATTTCACAATTAATGCAAAATCGAACAAAAAAATAGATAGCATTTTGAGCTTAGAATAGCTTAAAACCTTAAGAATGACATAAAGGGTAAAATCATAATTTTAAAATTTTGGTGGGGCGTAACTAACGTGACATTAATTGATGATGTGACATATTGCATTGACCAATGATGCGGGAGCATCCTATTAGACCGAAAAATGAGCTTACAATACATGCAATACACTAAATCAATGCTAGTTGACTTTTGCACTTACTGATGATATGGTAACATCTTATTGGATCAAAAGATTCGCTTATGTTACATGCAATTCACCAAATCACAGTCGGGTGACGCGTTCCATCCAATTAGAGATTGCCACATGGTATAGTTCTAAGCATTCAAGTTGGTTTCATCCGATAGCTATGATTTACCCATTGTATCTACAATTGAGGGACTATTTTCCTCCAATTCGACATATCTGAATCTAAATTTAAGCTCCATTATATGTAATTCTTTCTCCATCTTGTATTTTCCATGGTTTAGTATAAAATTAACATTTTATCCCTAGGTTAGTATGAGCAGATAATTTAGTTTCAAGTTTGAGTTGAAGGTGAAGCTTCCATATGATCCATGGGCTTAATTTGGTAGGTTTATTAACTTTTTCTATTTGACTTATATGGATTTTTTTTTACTCATAGTTGATAGACAATAATAATCTTGTCTAGATTTTGCACAACATACCTACTCTTTAGTGCAAGAACATTACTATTTGGCACAATAAGCACTTTACACTATATTTATTGGCGACAAACTCTCCTCTAGTATTAGTTGTTTGTCTTGACTTAATGTTGACAAAGAATGCATCTAAGTTATTTAATAGACGGTCATGCCATATTGTCGATAGTTTGATTATTATCACCCGACACAACGTGTATTTGACACTACGTTTAGTACAAGATTTTTTCTCCCTGGCACAATGAGTGCTTGATAACATATTTGCTAGAATGAGGACTATGAGCAGCAGAAATAGCCCCTCATAAATTAATTAGGACTGAAAAAGAATATTAAGTTATGGTGAAGTGTTGAGTGTAAATCTAAAGACTTAAGTGTTTTATTTGAATTGTTTCGTCTTTAATTTATTCTCGCCATCTTTTTAATTTAAATCTCACTACCGCTCAAAAATCACATTCAACTAATTTACATATAAAATTGAAAAATTAACCTTACACATAATTACAATAGATTGAAATAGTCCCTTATTCTTCTGGGATTGACACTCGTCGCCATTAATCTATATTACAATAGATTCATGCGCTTACAAGTATAATAAAATTGGCATAACAATGCAATTTCTGCAAAACATACAAATCATAAGAACTTTGTTAGCACAAATGTTGACCAATAAATATATTATCTAAGTAAGTTATCATAGAACAAGCAACCCATTGATTACCATGCAAAAGATGAAAGTAAAAATTTTTTACTTTATTATTTTTTTTAGAGTTTTGATCATCATGTCAAAATAGTAGTACAACTTGTTCAGTGTAATCTCAAAAAGCTTGTTTAAAGTACCTATTAGTGCCAATCCAAGTAGCCAAGTGTTTATCCATCCATCCGTCTCTGACCTTGCCAAAAAGATCAACAAGAGCATCTCTACTTTCAATCTAATCTTTCAAAATCACAGGTTTTATCTTAGACCAGTTCTCCAATATCTCTTCCATGATGAGCCCCTCCCCTTGGAAACCTTGCAAATTGACTCACATTCGTTGTCAGTTCCAAATAATATGTTAAGGCTAAACAAATGAATATACAATCAACATCATCTTTTAAACACAAACAAAGTTTGAAAGTATGACAGATTCTTTTTGCCATTTAATATTCCATCAAATATAATTACATAATACCTACCAAGGATTTCTGAATAGAAGGCATTCTCATCTCAATTAACAACCTTACCAATAATACATTTTCATATCTGATTTCCACCACAGATCGCACCACTAAAAAAATTTAATACGAATTAGCTTCAATAGAGTCGATTTCTTTATTTCTTTTTTTTTTTCAAATAAACCTCCATTGTTATACGTAAAATTAAAATATCAACTAAATAACAAAGCCTATGCTAATTAGTACAACATTTTCATTTTTAGGCAGAGGCGGATGAGAAAAGAAAATTAAAATTGAGATAATGCATTTGATCAACAATCCAATGCTTGATGATGAAATCAAGCATTGGACTGTTAAATAAAGCTGACTTAATCTTGAAACCATAAAATGTATTATGCATAGCACTAAAGCTAAAGTCTGACTATAAAGAAGAAGAAGTAAAGGACAAAGAAGAGGAATTATATCAACATGAAATTGAACTTTTGTTTCATCTTCCACAAGCAGGAAATTCGACTGGAACAATGAGCAATCTTACAAACATCATATAGAAATTTTAATTCACAACAATTAAGGGGATAAATCACTAACATCACCTAATTCATATATTCAATTAATGTAGCCTCACCCCTAACCGATGTGCTACCACAGTCGATTAAGTTAGTAGGGTTAAGGCATGCTGCAGAGAACTGAATGGCGTTAACTAAATGACAAGTTGAAATGGCATCTACGATTGCACTGAATGACACTGAATTGCAAGGTAGGGTTTAAATGAATACCGGGCAAAAACAAATCGGTCTTAAGGTTTAGTGGGTGCATTTTGTTTTGATTGAAGGAGGAAATTTGAGCTAGAGCTTTGATATGTAAATTTTGGCTTAGTTTAAGCTAGGCTTTTATTTTGATTGAAACAAAGGGAAGCTTTTGGGTTATTAAAGTGAAAGAGATGGAATAATATAAAAAATTAACAGAACGAAAGAGAGGAAATACAAGATTTTTTGCAGGTCCTTCGGGCTGGAGGCAGTTTGCTGTGGTTCTGATATACGGGGAACTTTCTCAATGTCATTTTTTGCAAATGTGATGCTTTGACATAGGGTTCTATACAATGTTATAGAAAGAGACTCAAAGTTTATTGATTTTCCGTTGCAGTAAGAGAGAGAGAGTGAGTGAGTGAGTGATTTATTCGACAATTAGCCAAAATTTGGCTTAAGTGTTTAAGTTTTGCAAAATTTCGTTACTTTAAAAGACATAGTTTTAAAATCTAATAAAAATCCACAAAACTTAAGCATGACTTATATCTAGATTTATAAGTCATGAATATGTCATAGATTTTGGACATAAAAATATATATCACAAATCTATCATACCTTTATGTCATTGGTAAACTCCACGTCAATGGGCCAATGCCACATCAGTAGTCCCATGCCACCTTAGCGGGCCCCACCAAAATATCAAAATTATAATTTTACCCTTTATGCCTCTCCTAAAGTTTTTAGCTATCCTAACCTAAAAAATGCTATATGTTTTGTTGTCTTTGTGATACACTCGTGATACAATGATAAATGTCATAAAATTTCTATCATTATTTAGCCTTTTTTTAGTAGTGTAGATTCAAAAATATCTTTCTTTCTTCTTCATAGTAGAGCATTTAAAAATAAAAATATTAATAAATTAAATTGATGTAATTTAACTTAATGATAGAAGTCTATAATTGTATGAAAACTGTACTTGATCATGTTTAAAATGATGTCTTTTTGAAATGGATGTTATTATTGTTTGGGAAAATACAGTTTAAAAAAAAAAACTTTTAAGACCGATCTCATAAAATATATATGAATTTGTAATCTAGAAATCGTACCTTGAAAATCCAATTTGGATTTTTCCGCTGATGTGATTTAGGCTCTCAGATCACGATCCGTCACCACCACGTTCGTTAGATCACGATCCATCACTAAACGATCTTCCAGGTTATGACTCAGGATTGATCTGCAGTTGACGTGTGGGCGCCTTTATCACCACTATAAGCAAACTAGCAGAAGAAAATTTTTCTCTAAAATTGTTGTGTAGAAAAAACCTTTTTCTCTGATATATTTGTATAGTGACTTTCCTCTCCTGTTTAGGATAGAATAAGCCCTTTATATCTCTTTCAAAGTGGGAATCCTAAGGCTCCAAGAATTATGAAACTTACGTTACTTTCCTTTTTCCATAAAGGGACTACCTTGTAAAATAACATAAGGCCCCTTTATACAAAAGTATATTCATGGAGCCTCTGGCCAGAGAATTCTATGATCAAGTACCGAAAACCAATCAAGAGACATGTCGTACAAATTCTATATTGTTAATCTATAACTCCAATACTCATAATTGCTCCCACCAAAATACCGGGTAATCTTGACCACAAATGTGTGTCATGCCCATTGGTAATTCAAATGGAATAACATTTACAATCATGAAATCATAATTAACTCAAGATTAAGATTACAGTAAAATCAATGCCTATGAGATTTAATAAGTCTGACAGTCATTTCAAGGTTAATTAAATCTCATGTGTGATCCAGCTCAATGTAGTCAAACTACATCAGTAAATTCATGTATGATTAAGACAACTTGTATTTATTACATTCAATGAATTTACTACAGTCTAAACATAAATAGAGCGCCCAACTCTGTTTATCAACTGCGAACTTAATTTATTTAATCATAAGATAACTTGTATTTATGTCTTCTGTGAATCCATATGATGATCACATAAATACATATAATATGATTAAACGGACTTTATTCAATATATTTATGTAATTAAAATATCTCAAATATTTATTAATCAGAAAATAAGTTAATATGCTTTAAAAGAGCATATTTTCCCAACAATCTCCCACTAGCTCTTAAAGCATATCTGGCATATTGCACATACTCTAGGGCTCTAAGTGTAGGTTATAAAGGTTTTCCACTAATGGCCATTGTAATAAGATCTGCTATTTAGCATCTTATGCCATTTAGGGTACTTTCATATAACCTATCTACACTATTCCCTTATAAGATGATACTTCCTCTCAATATGTTTTGTTTCTTGTGGTTCCTAGGTTACTTAGATTGAGCTACCGCACCACTACAGGATATTGTAGGAACTTGTAGAGCCATACAACTTCTTTTGCAGCTTCAGATGAAGCCACATATTCAGCTTAAGTTGTGGAGTCTGTGATACAAGATTGTTTCACACTCCTCCAACTAACAACTCTACTTCCTAATGCAAACACATAGCCGGAAATTGATTTTCTAGAATCCTTATCTAACATAAAGTCAGAATCAGTATAACCCACTGGAACGAGTTCATCACCGGAATACACAAGCATATAATCTTTAGTTCTTTTCAGATACTTAATTATATGCTTGACTGCAGTCCAGTGTTCAGGTACAGGATTAGATTGATATCTGCTAACTATCCTTACTGCAAAACAGATGTCTGGCTTACTGCAAAGCATGGCATGCATGAGACTTCCCACAGCTTTTGCTTAGGGAACTCGTCTCATTTTTTCTATCTCTTCAGATGTCTTTGGAGATTGATCCTTGGAGAATACAATTCCATGTCGGAATGGTAATAAACAAATCTTAGAATTTTCAATGCTAAATCTAGCCAATATCTTTTTGATATAGACCTCTTGAGACAAGGTTAAAGTTTTATTCTTCCGGTTTCATATAAAGTTGATACCAAGAATATAACTTGCCTCTCCCAGGTGTTTCATATCAAATTGTTTTGCTAACCAACTCTTTATTGTAGTCAATACTCCTATATCATTTCCAATTAGGAAAATATTATCTACATAAAGAACTAGGAAGGCTACATATTTTCCCTGATTTTTCTTGTACATATATGGTTCATCAATATTCTGAATGAATCCAAATGATTTAATCGCTTGATCAAATCTGATGTTCCATGACCGGGATGCTTGCTTCAATCCATAAATGGATCTCTGCAACTTATATACCGTGTGTTCTTGGCCTTTTGTATTTAATCCATCCGTCATTGTCAGATGTAGATGTCTTCTTCAAGCCATTAAGAAAGGCGCCTTGATGATTCATTTGCCAAATTTCACAATTTGGCACTACAACAATGGAGGGCGAAATTCTAATGGATTTAAGCATAGCAACCAGAGGAAAAGTTACCTCATAATCGATTTCTCTTTCTAAGTGGAACTTTTTGGTTACTAATCTTGCTTTAAATGTTTCCACCCTTCCATTTACTCCTCATTTTCTTTTGTAGATTCATTTGCACTTTATAGGTTTTACCCCATTTGGTGCTTCTTCAAGTTCCCAGATTTTATTGGAATACATAGATTCCATTTCTTAATTCATAATCTTTTTCCAAAATTCAGTGTCTTTATCTATTAGAACTTCGTTGTAGCTAGTGGGATCTTGTACATGTTCATCTGAGATAGTGGTATAGGTTTCTCCCAATAACATGTATCTTGCAGGTAACCTTGTTACCCTCCCACTACAACGAGAGTCTAAAAGTGATGATTGTTCAGGGATAATCCTGTGTTGATCAGCTGGTTGTGGCTGTTCTTTCTGTTCAATAACAGGTGTTGAAAGCTGAGCATCAACCTGATCTTTTTTTTTTTATTTCTCCAGTTTTCACCTTACTCTTAGGTAATAAGTCATTATATAGTCTTCCTCAAAAAAAGTAAAGAATATGTCTATAAATACATTCCTATCTTGAGGACTATAATTCAGACTTTAGCTTATTCCTTTAAGATACTTAAAACATGCAAAGTTTTGAACACGAATTCATCTTTTCTACCTTTGATCCTAGTATTAATACTAGTAAACTCCAAATACGAAATTGTCTCAAACTATGTTTGTGACTTTTTCATAATTTCTTGGAGTAGTAGACACTGAGGTAAATGAATCTAAGTTCATTAAACTTTTACAATTTTAAATTCTGGTATCTGGAATAAAAAAGGCAATTGATAAATCACTTAGTATATATTTTGTTTTATCCAAAAGAATCTTGTTTCTCGATTTAATTACACTATAGTATCATAGTGTTCTTTGTTTCGATCATATCGAAGTTCTTTTATGTTCCTGTCTAATTGCTTCTGTCTTATCCATGTACCCTTTTGAATTTCAAAAGCAATGGAATTACGACGCATTTAGACAAACATAAATAAAGTGAATATTCATCAATAAAATTGATAGAATACTCATAACCTCTTACCACATGTAAACTGATTAGTCTGTACATTTGTATGCACTAAATCATCCAATACAATGTTATGCTTTTAGCTCAAAAAGAGCATTCTCGTCATATTACCTTTCTAAATAAGATTTATAGAATTACAACGATCAATCTTAATAGGCTAAGAAGCCTATCATTAATCATTTTCTTAAAATCTTATTATATTTTATATGACTTATGCATAAATAATAGAGGTTATTTTGGTCAGAAGAAAAATTTCTTTTCTTAGATAAAAACATATACTATTTATCATTATATCTTACTTTGAATAGATCAATGGACTTATATGATATAAAATGTCTTTATAAATAACTAAAATAAGTAATAAATAGAGGATCCATAAATAACAGTGTACTCTTTTTTATTAAAATAAGTCACTGGAATTAAATTCCTCAAATAAAGACAAATATCAAAACTAAAGTCTCGTAAAATTGATCTAGCCTTTCAATAGATATAAACTAGCATATCCTCAACTGCTGCTTGAAGCTTTCTTCACTTAATCTCTTGGTTTCCTGAAAATCAAATAAATGAATTATAAATTAGCTATCTTAGAATTCACTATTGCATAAATCAATAGAAATCTGAACTAATTAGGAAGCTTAAAGATTTCCTATACCTGATTTTAATAATCTTAGGACAATCTTTCTTCCAGTGACCCTTCTGTCCACACTTGTAACACTTGCCTTTTGGCTTGCCACTTCTTTTATTGAACACTTTGCCAATTCCTACTCTTTCTTGCTCATTCGAGCCTTTCGACTTAAGCCTTGAAGAGAATCCTTTTTCAGGAAGTTTTCTGCTATGATAAAACTCTTCTATAGTATGCAGTTCATGCATTAATTCAATTAAGGTCATATCTTTATTGTTTAAGATATAACTGACCTTAAACTCTTTGAATGTATCTGGTAAAGATTCAATCACCATGTTAATCTTTGTTTTATCATCGATTTGAACACCATGTATCTCTACCTCACTTAAATAGTCCATCATTTTGCGGACATGTTCACGAACATTTGTGCCCTCTTCCATCTTAGTATCCGTAATACATTTTAACGCTGCATCTCTGGCAAAATGAGTATTCTGCCCAAACATCTGATGAAGACTAGCCATTATTTCGGGTCGTTATACATGCTCGATGTTTTTATGCGCCCACGTAAATCGAAGCCAATATATAGCACTTAGCCATTTTGTTAGCTTCGCACCATTTCTCATAAGGCTCCATCTAATTTCTATAATCGTATAACGATGGTTCCTGAGCGGGTCAATACATATTTCATTTCAAGAAGGAGGATATTAAATAGATCATGCTTCCAATCTAAATAATTTTCTCCAGTGAGTTCATTTTTAACAAGGATAATTAATAATGGGTTGATGGAAGTCATTTTCGAAAAACAAAATATACGACATAAATACTTAAACAACATTCACAATAAATGACAAAATGTAAAACCATAAATACATTTTAATTTATCAGTAACGATAATCTAGTACCTTTGACAATGCTATCCATCGGGAAGTCATGTCTACACTTACTAGACCTAATTTTCCATCGGATTATTTACTTTCATGTAAAGACATGATAAATAATTATCGTTATCCGTTTACCTAAATTTGTTAATGAGTCACGGAAGGTTAATAACAAATTTTAGTGGAGTGTATAACCATTGTTTCAATCTACGTATTTTTCACATCAATAGTCACCGTTGGGGTGAACAATTAATTGAAAAATATTTCAATTTTATCTATGAAGAAGTTCATCAAATAAAATATATAATATATATACCGCAGGAGCAAAGACCGCATCGTGAAGTTTATATATATAATTTTATTATTGAACTAACAATGGAGCTCATGGGAAAGTTTATCTTGAATTTTCCCTCTCCCACTCAATATTTTAAAATTTAGTTTTTCCTTAAAAACATACATTAATAATATATTGTTAATTGCATGCTTCCTATAATATTATCTAGATGATATCCAATATTATAAAGCATTTGCAAATTACAAACAATATAATGAAATTCATAATTAATGAATGACATGTATCATTACGATGAAAGACTACCTATTCTATATGACATGTTATCACAGACGTTATCAACCAAAACACAAATATATGTAAAAACAATTAAATAATCTTAATTCATGGCTTTTCTAAACGAAAATTATATTAACCCTAAGCCTCAATCTTCATCGGCTTTCACAATGCTCATCTTCCATATATTCGTTAATTGACTATAATATCGCTTTTAAAATTTATTAATCATTCAATTTTAATTTCGAAGCGAAATAAATAAAATTTTTTTAATTATAAAAATAATAAAAGAAAAATTTGACAAAAATAAATTTAATGTTAAATTTTATCTACGCATTTTTAATCCATTGTTCAAATTTTAATCGCCTAAAATCAGATTCACGTTCTCAAAACTATTTTTGGACTTAAATGCAAAAACTTAACACTTTTTCTATCCAAAATATTACGGAACTATAGGGACCTTAATGATAAAAACCATGAAAACCCTAAAATCCATATTTTTCTTTTCTTCTTCTCCCCAGCCGCCGGTCACTGCTGTTCACTGCTTCGCCGGAAACAGACCAGACGATGCTGAGCCACCGTCGCCGCGTCACCGGAAGCTGACCAGCTCCCGCGCGCGCGCCGCGTGTGGCACTGCTGGGCTCCCGCGCGCGCAGCGTTATTGGCTTTCCCTCGCGCTCGTTGCTGGCCTTCCCGTGCGCTCGCTGCTGGTTTCGCGTGGCTGCTGGCTTGCTACGCGCGCTTGCTGGCAGCATGTGCTGCTGGCCGCACGTTGCTGGGCCGGCCGCGTGATCTTGCTGCTGGCCACGCGTGGTGGCTGGTGCGTGTACGACGCGATCCGGTGGTGGTTGCTGAAATTTCCAGCCTCCGATTCCTTCGAACTTTCATCCGTGATTTACAAATTTCCTATGCCAATTTTACCATGTAATTTCTATTATCAGAATTAAATCAAGTTATAAACATATGATAATAAACCACCCTCTCATATGCATCCAGCGAAAATACAGTAGAAAATCTAACCATTTAATTAAGACAAAACCATAACACGCTTTATTCATATATAAATAATATATATCTAAATAAATTACGCCACTCTAATACATAATTATCAAGACAATTTCATAAATTTCATATATTAATACGAGATCGCTCGATACCAATTGTCGTGAAAACAGCTTTTTAAAAAACTTTGCGACCGATCTCATAAAATATATACGAATCAGTAATCTATAACGTATCGAAAATCCACTGATTTTTCGCGACAGCCTCGATCACGATCCGTCACCACCACGCTCGTTAGATCACGATCCGTCACCAAACGATCTTCCGCGCATGACTCGTGATCGACCACTGATACGCTACTTTATCACCACTATAAAGAAACCAAATATAAAAATTTTCTAAAATCATGTAGAAAAATCTTTTCTCCGATATATTTATATAAAATGACTTTCCTCTCCTGCTTGGTGATGTAATGCTCTTTATATCTCTTTCAAAGTTTAATCCTGCCAAAAATTACGAAACTTACGTTACTTTCCTTTTTCCATGCTTTTACCACCTTATAAAATAACATACGCCTTTATACAAAAGATATTAAATTGTTCTCCCACCAGCCGATATATTTACGTTGACCCAAATCGCTATTATCTCGCTTATTAATCCAAGAGTAGAAATTAATTAAACGAAATTTAACCCTGATCATTTTAACATACAATAATACATACAACAATTAAGTTCTCAGTAATTAAATGTTCTAATCATTTAATTTCAATTCTACTCCACTATAAGATCGGAACTGACCTCCATAATCAGATGTCGAATAATAATTCATCCCAAGTCACATCGATTTCTTTTATCGCTCAACTTTTACCACATCATTAATTAAATCGATATCTCAACCGTCCATCGATTTAATTACATCTTATTCCTCGATACTTATCGTTTTCTAACGATCATTTTTAACATATTAAATACGCTGACACACTCCTGCAGGTTTCACGATCAAGATCGAAACCCATCAAGCAGACGTGTCGCATAAATTCTATATCGTTAATCTATAACTTCAATACTCATAATCGCTCCCACCAAAATAAATCTGACCACAAACGCATGCCCATTGAATTCAAATAATAACATTTACAATCAAATCATAATTAACTCAAGATTAAGATTACAAGAAAATCAACGCCATGAGATTTAATAAGTCCGATACCATTTCAAGCAATTAAATCTCACATGATCCAAATTAACGAATAAACTACATCAAGAAATTCATGTATGATTAAGACAACTTGTATTTATTATATTCAATTAATTTACTACGCCTAAACATAAATAGAAATACCAACTCGCTTATCAATCATGAACTTAATTTATTTAATCATAAGATAATCTCAGATGATGCCTTTCGAATCCATATGATGATCACATAAATACATATAATATGATTAAACGGACTTTATTCAATATATTTAAGCAATTAAAATATCTCAAATATTTATTAATCAGAAAATAAGTTAATATGCTTTAAAAGAGCATATTTTCCCAACAATTATGATTAAGGTTCCATTAATTTTTTTTAAAAAGAAATAAATCGGTTAAATAAAGTGACTTCATTTAAGGTAATGAATATGTCTACCATGCTCTCTAAATGACGTTGGATTGTAGAAAAAAAATCACCATTTTGTAATGGTATTTTTGTAATTAATCTTATCTTAAACACTTTAAAATTATATGCTTATTACAAAACGCGATGTCATTTCAATCCATGACAAATTTCTAACATTCTTAAGTTTAAAAACTCAAATATGACAAGTATTTATTATCAACTTTTATCAAAAAGTTATAAGTCATGAATATGTCATAAATTTGTGACATATACCTAGGTCTCAGCTATATGTCACGTTTGCGTGATCGACTCGTGATGCAATGATATCCATTATAAACATTCTGCCATAGATTCGCACTCAACTCTAAGTCGACCTACAAAGATCACTAAAACTTGCATTCATAAAAAAGAATAATCATTCAAGTCTGAATAAGCAATGTAGTCATATATACAAACTTAGTACCTATCCTATTTACATGCAATAGTTTTTCTTGATCGTTTTGTCAGCAAAAATTGATAACTTGAATCTTTTAAAAATGGAAAATTATTATTGCACCACCCTATTTTGCCTTCTGTTCATTCAACCACTGCAAAATTTTAACATGTTCTCTGCACGACTTTTCTTTTTAAATTTATATTAACTAGTAACTTTTAAACTAACACCGTTAAATAATTTAAACAAAATAACAATTTAAACGAAATAACAATTTTACCCCTAAATAAATTAAAAGACATTTTACTTTAGAAAAACTTTGAAAAATAAGAAAATTATAATTATAAAAATACTCCTAAATTTAATTAAAAAAATCCTAAATAGAGGTGCTCAGCTAATTTTTATTAAACTTTTTTTTACAAAATTTTAATAATTACCTTATTTTTATTAAAAAATTATGATTTTGCAAAATTTTAATAAAAATAACTAAATTATTTTATTAAATCTCAAAATTTTGTAATTATTTTTATAATTATAATTTTTATTTAGATTTTTATTAAAAATAAAAATTTTAATTTTGGAATTTATTTTTATTAAAATTATGGTATTTTTATAATTATAATTTTTTTTTCATAGCTTCTATAAGATAAAATGGTCTTCTAATTTTTTTAGGGGTTAAATTGTCATTTCATTTAAATTAATTAATAGTATTAGAGCAAAAGTGGTTAGTTAATATAAACTTAAAAAGAAAAGTGGTGCAGAGAATATGTTAGAATTTTGTGGCGGGTGGACGAACATAAAACAAAATAGAAGTGGTGCAGTGATATTTTCCCTTTAAAAATAAACCAACTCACAAAAATTTCACAATTACAATAAATGTAAGAAGTGAAACATATTATGCACTAACATGATTATAAGTTTAACTGAAAAAATAAATTTTAACCACAACTCAAGTGTAACAATAGTTAACACAATACAATTCTAAGCATTAGTTTTCTAATTAGATAAACAAAATTAAAATCTTAATTGAGGCTAAATAGTGATCTAACCTTTAACAGTAGTGTCTTGAGCCTCGTACATGATTTGTCCACTATGTTGGAGTCTAAAGCTCCAACTAAGACACTAAATCACTAATCCAAGTGAGCGAACCATTCTAATTGTATTTCCCTCTAATTTGGTAAATTTATGGCAGCCAAAGATTGAATTAACAGAGGAAGCTAAAAGTCTAGCTAACAAGAAATCTGAAGAAGCCAAAGCATAGTGGCTATAGAGCAAAAGTTGGATCTAAAAAAGAGTCTTTTATGCTTGTGGCATATTGTCATGGTGGATAATCTGCAACAAGATGTAGTTCGTTAAGGTTTCCTATGGTATGGGCCTTAGAACTTGAGCAATGACACAAGTTTCATATTACACCTATACGAACAATGTGCTCACAAAACATTTTGGGTGATTATCCTTTAGTAAGTAGATCCACAATCACAGAGTTTATGAAGATGTGCTCTATCGACAATTGTCCACTTTGAACTATTTCTTTAACAACGAGGAGGAACGTGATATCTATATGCTTTGACTTCGTTGAGCTCCCAATTTTATGGAAATGCAGCATTGCTGACTTATTGTCACAAAATAACTTGAGTAGTCTATCAATACCATCTACTAGCTATGAAGAAATTTCATAACCATATTTCATGATTGGATGCCTCAAAACATATTCCATGATTAAATGCCTCTTAGAAGAGTGTTTAGCACTCTTGTAAGGGACAAACATCCTCAAACAGTAGATAAATGCAACCCGAAGTGAATTTCATACTATCTTAGCATCCACCAAAATCGAGGTCAGTATACTGAATAATCTGAAGTTGATATGACCTTTGATACGTGAGCAAGTAGCCCTTTGTTCTCTATAAGAACCACAAGACCTATTTGGCTGTTTTCCAATGGCCTACTCTTGGATTATTTAAACATATACCTAACATTCCAGTAACGTATGTAGTATTCACTCGCATACTAACCTAAGCATACATTAAACTTCTTACGATTGATGCATAAGGTATCTTTTGTATTTTCTTTTCCTTAAAATCATTCTTAGGGCACTAATTGAAACTAAACTTGTTTCCCTTAGCGATAGGGACATCATCTGGTTTGCAATCTTCCACGTTATATCTCTTGAGAACCTTTTTGATCTAGCCCATTTGTGATAATCCAAGAATACCCTAGGAGTGATCCCAGTGTATCTGTATGCCTAATATAAAAGAGGCGTCATCAAGATCTTTTATTTCAAAATTTTTACCTAGAAATCTCTTGGCATCATGAAATAAGCCTATATCGTTGCTGGCAAACAAAATATTATCGACATATAAAAAGCAGAAAAATATCCTTACTCCAATAGAACTTATAGTATATGCAATCACTGATCAAATTCATCTCAAAACTGAATGAGATGATCACTTGATAAAACTTAAAATGCCATTATCGAGATGCTTGCTTGAGTCCATAAATGGAATTTTCAAGATTGCAAACCATATTCTTTAGGTGTCCAGACAAAAACTCTTTTCACTGTGCCATATATATCATCTTATCAATGTCACCATAGAAAAATATTGTATTCACATCCATATGATGTAACTCAAGATTAAAATAAGCCACCAATGTCATTATGATCCTAAAACAGTCTTTCAAAGGAATTAAGGAGAAAGTCTCTTTATATCCATTTACAATCAATAGGTTTTGCATCTCCTAGCAATGGGAAAAATTCTTATATAACTTCATGTCCTCATTCATAGTATCAATAAACTTTCAAGAGTTTAAAACTTTTCATCACTTGATAGAAATTAATTGGATTATCTTCCATCATTCCAATATCTACTCCATGTTACTGAAGAAATACAATGTAGCCATCTACCACTAGATTTCTACTTTTTCTAGTGGATCTCCTTAATGGCATAGGATCTTGAGGAGGTGGAGTTTGTTCTTCTAGAACAATTTCTTGTATGGGGGCTCTCCGACAATGTCTTGGCCCGTTGTGTCTTGAATAAAGTCAAGAATGAGATCTTCACCAATGCCAATAACAACGGTAGGAATATTAACATCTTTTTCTTGAAAGACAAAGTCCTTAGCTGTGTCTCCCCCATGAATTCGGCGTCTTCAAGGAAACGAATATTTTCTGACTTGAAAACTAGCTTAGTCATGGGATCACAAGACTTGTACACCTTAGATTGCTCAAAGTATTCAATAAAATAACAACTCAGCATCCTTGAGTCAAGTTTATTTTCATTAGGCCTATAAAGTCGTGCCTCAGTTAGACATCTCTAAACATGCAAGTGTTTTAGACTTGGCGTCTTGTCCTTTAAAAGCTCGTAAGGCTTTTTCACAGTCGCTTTAATTGAAAACCTATTGTGAGTGTCTTGTTTCGCCTTTCAGCAACATAATTCATAGTTGGCGAACCTAGCATAGTATGCTATGGGACGATAATATATTCCTCTAGAAACTTAGTAAATAGTCTTGATTATTGTTCCCTAAAGCTGTTATATCTATCGCATTAAGGTTTGACAATTTTTTATTCTTTTGCTAAGTTGGTCTTTAACTTCAACCTTAAAATTTTTTAACACATGCAACGATTGTGGTATTTGATATATGATGAACATCATAAAATATTGTTAACCATTTTAAGCAACTGCAGTGAATAGCCCATAAATATCTATATGTATAAGTTCTTGCACTTCCGAAGTCTTATTGGTTTTAGATCTCCTTTTATTGGTTTTTCTCCCCTTTATACAGTTAGCACAAACATCAAAATTAATTAATCTAAAGGTCGAGAATTTCATCTGACGCAAGTCTATCAATTCTCTGTCTGGAGATGCAACCTAATCTCTTACACTATAACGCAACCAAATCCTCATTGATTAATTTTTTCTTTATACCTTAGGTACTTAATTGCAATGATTCATTAAATAAAGTAATCATATCATCTAAATAAATATTATCATAACCTGGCAAAGAATTGGATCCAACCAATTCTGAATCATGAAAGAAACTAAATTTATCATTTTCAAATGAATAAAAAAGTCGGATTTTTCCGAAGAGGAATAAAAATCAAGTTCCGCCTAGAATAAGAAACAATAAATACTTCATCAAGATCTAAATAAAATCTAGTCTTTAAGAATAATCTAAAATTTTCAATTGCCTCAACTTCAATTGTCTTGTCATTGCCACATTGATGTATCTTTCACTATTATTGGGCTTTCGGCGATTCGGGTAACCATGTATAGACACCCTAATGCGAGTTGTTTCACTAAAATCTATCTACCATGTGTACACTACTACAAAAATGACCTTTGCTGACACTTAGTTTCTGACATTTTGTAAAAAGTATCAGTAATTGTATACATATGCATCATTTTCCGCTTTTAACAAATAAGTATTAGACATTACTGATACTAGTGTGTCAGTAAATTAAGTATTAGAAATCATTGACATCAAGTATCGTAAAAAAAAAAATTATTATAATCTGTAAATCTTCCGACTCGAACCAAAGACTTCTACAATTTAAAATTTTTACAATTGAACCAAATATCATAAGACCTACAGATGCAAGATACGAGTACCTTTTAAAAAAATTAAAAAATAAAAATATAAAAATAAAAGCAAAACCCCTAAATATCAATCCAAATCTCTTTCCCTCATTTCATCCTATTGTCAATCGAAAACAAAACAAATCACCACCACCCTGCCGACATACCCAAAATCTCTTCCGTCACTGTCGTCACTACTTTCGACTCAGCCACCACTGCTACCATCACTACTTTCGACTAGCCATTGCCGTCATCTCCGATGCACATGAAACGACCCGCCCGACACCCCAAAGCTTGTGAATTTACCAGATGTTTCTCAACGGTGACCGGACTTTGTTCAACGGGCGACGGAAGCTCAACTCAGCCTAGTTCCTACCGCTCGAGTTCAACCATGCCGGTGTCAACCCATCGGCGGCGGGCGCTTGATCAAGCTCCAAAGCCGCTGGTTTTTCCGGTGGTCATTCCCGCAAATCGACGCCTCCGGTGATCATGCTTGGTCGGGAAAGGTCCGGGAGGCCGAGAATTAATTCCCAAGTTGAAGGCCACCCAACTCCGGCTAGATCGCCTGACGAAAACCAGATCTTGCCGCGAGTTTTCGGCTTCAGCTCTTCTGCTTCTCCATGACGAGATGCAGTTATGACCGGCTTCTCAAGAGCTTCAATTCGGTACCAAGCTCGGTGAGGTGGCCTAATCTAAAGTTACACGGGTCAAGAAAACGGGTCGGTCGGTCAAACCGGTCAACGGGTAACTTCTTCTAGATCTCCTATATTACTTTAAAAAATTAATTAGTTGTTATTATTTTTAATTCAATTTAGAAATTAATTATTATAAGTGTGTCGTCAATTCCTCCGCTCTCGCTTAATGAAATTAAGGAACTTTCTATTTTCACCAAATGAACAAAGCCAACAAAGGAATGTGAGCTAGCATGAAAGGAATCAAATAAACTCGTTAGTAATTATGATTTGTATATGCTTTTCTACTCATTCGCTTCTCTACTCTTCTTCATTAATTTGTCACGCACGTCAGCTTATTTATATATATGTAATTACGCACCAAACCATTATAATTAGATATATTTCTCTAACTCGATTCATTTGTTTTGTTGAGAAATCAATTTTTTCAGCCAAATGGCGAACAGGTGAATCGGGGACGTGCTTTTTTAATCTGCTTTGTATGTTTTCGTGATTCAGCAATTTGTTTGTCTTGTTTTGTTTTGTTTTGGTGAGCCTTGTATTTGTAAAGAGAATGAATAAGGACAAGCATAGATGTGAAAGAGCTCTTATGAGGTCGCATCACTGGGGTTGATTGGTTTAGAGCTTGAGATTGGTGTTTCTTCTCCTTTTATTTGCATCTGAGAGCTTATTGATTGTACAATTTTTTGTTACATAGTGGATTATTGGTATTATTAAATAGCGATGTAGTTAAATTATGTTAATTTAAGTGATGTATTTGGGATATTTATTATGTGAATTGTGTTGGGAGATTTAATATATTTAGTTTTTTAATTGTAAAATGAACTGGAAAAATACAATTAAAATAAATATATATTACTAACCAAAAGCAGCATAACATCTAAATACCGACTCAATTTTAAATAGACATGTAAATAGTATTATTAAATATTTACACTTCGTACTATTATTTTAGTGATACTATAGTGACATGAATTACTAACACGTAAATAGTATCATTAAGTACTAACGTCATAGTGTCATTATTTGGGTGATACTATAGTAACACGAATTATTGATTAAAATTATCGACACCAAAAATTAGTGTATGCTCGGTTGAGCATTACTGACACAATTAACAAGTGTCAGTAAAAGTTATTACTGACACTAAATTGGTGTCAGTAAAGTTCATTTTTCTAGTAGTGGTATCTAGGTACTAAAGTTAAATTAATCTCAAAACAAATCAAATTAAGAAGCACAACTTTCTTAGCACGCCATGCATGATAGTAAGTATCATGCTGCTTCTTATAGCCTTCAGCTCCACAAAAGAAACAATCACTACCTTCCGGATTATCTATTTTTTTTTTGTTGTCTCTTTTAAGGACCTTTATGTACAACTTTCTAATCCTTCCGTTTTTTTTTTTTTTGCCCTTGTCCTTGCTCTTAAAGGTGGAGACCAAGTGAGCACTTTCTATCTCATCTTTCTTCAGCCTATCCTCTTCCTGAATATAATGTGATATAAGCTCATTCAGAGACCAATTTTCTTTTTGACGGTTGTAGCTTACCCTAAACTGGTAAAACAATGTTAATAAGGATTTTAAAACCAAATTCACTAGCAAGTCCTTAAAAAGTTTAGGTTTAAGTGCTCACAATTTAGAAGTAAGATAAGACATCTCTATAATGTACTCCTGATATCCACTACCTATATACTTCATTGAAATGATACTTGTCAGGAGTGTATATATTTATACTTTTCATTCTTGACAAACCTTCTTTAGAAACTCCTTAATTATAGTTATCTTTTCAAACATTAAGACCCTAAATGCTTCTAGAATGGCCTTCTTCATGATCATCATACGCATACAATTTGATTTTTTTCCATCTTTCTAAGTCCTTCTTGTCATTAAAAGTACTCTTATCCGTACAAAGTGAGGGTAATCAACCCTTAAAGCAAAGTCGGGATCCATGATTGTGAGAACGATTAAAATGTTCTCTTGCAAAGACTTAAAAGTTAGTGCCATTTAGCATAAGAACAAAATTGATATTAGTAGTAATATTTACAAGAGTTAAAGCTAAATCAGAGAATAACAAACAATAAATACAAGCTCATATAAGTCTTAAAAAAATAAATTCAAATAAGGTAAACTCTATCTCAAGATATCGGGCACTCCGTTACTATTTCATCTTTGGACAAAATATTAACTTGTAAGCGATATTTTGTATCGTAATCAAATATTACTAATAACAATACATCAAATAATAAATCTTCCTTTAGGATGATTTATTATTCACTTATAAAATTGAATAATTATCACTTGTTTAATACCACAAGTGCATATGTAATTCTATCAAATATGGACCTTCTTTTGGGCTGATTGATATTCATAGAAATTACATAAATACAATTGTTTATTTTTCAAATTAAATTAACTCCATAAGAGAGATCACTTTAGCGACATGTTGCTTCAACTAATTCTTTTCAAAATGTGTATAAATATACCAATATTTGAATTTAAAATTGTACCAAAATTATCCTAAAAAATGTTGATATCTATATGCTTTGACATCGCCAAGCTCTTGTTGTTGTTGGAATACAATGCTGTTGACTTATTATTACAAAATAACTTGAGTCGTCTATCAATACCATCTATTATACACAATCCTGTGACAAAATTCCATAGTCATATTCTATGATTAGTGATAGGTTATAAATAGTCATATTATATTTTGATTAATTCCCTTATATTTTGATTGATTTTGTGCTAATTTGTGGAAATTGTGTTTGAATTGATTTAGGAGATGAATCATGGAGGTTATGATGAAATTTGGACAAAAAGGCTTTATTTGGGCTTTGCAAACATGGGCCGACTATTGGCTTGAGGGAGAGTTTCAAGCAATCGAATCGAGAAGGAGTCGGTTTCCTAGCATTGAGAGAAGAGGAAACTGCAAGGAAAAAAGAAAAGCTAGCAAAAAGGAAACAAAAAGCAATATAAAAGGCCACAAAAAAAAACAAAGGCTGGACGTGTGAAGTCAAGAAGCAAGGAGACAAACGGCTGCTGCAACTATTCTTAGTCAAATCTTTTGTTTTGTTTGGCCACCATGTGTGGCTAAGGTTTTAATTCCGGTCCAGGGGTTAATCAAATTCCAGTTGTAGTTTTGTGAGGCTTTGAACTTAACAAGAATTTCTTCAATCCAAGTAATTTTTATTTTCTTGTTCTTATTTTCTATGAATTATTTATGTTGATTAAGTTGACGCCTTAATTCAATATTTATTTTTCTATCGCTAGTCATGAGTTCGTGATCCATAATTGTCATGAATGATCGAATTGAGTAGCAAGGAGTTGGCTCATGTGTGTGTATATTGATGGCCACAATTACATAGCTTGCATGATAGGCTCTGTGGAAATAAAAATACTAATTGATTAAATTGGAGTAATCAATTAATTGATCTTGGGTTAGTCCTTCGCACTATTCTTAATGCTATCACGAATTTGATATGGAACGATGATGCCCAGCTAAATTAGTGATAAAATTGATTCGAGCGATTGTTCGAGTCTCATTATATTAGGAGAATAATTGTCATGATTCCGATTCAGTAGACTACGGTCTTGGCTTGAGTAATTTATATTTCCGCCGAGGCTCACAATTGCCCTTGGATGGACTTGAGACCCTTGGATTGGAAGTTTGCAAGAGTGATTTTCTTTGTTTAATTTTAAAGTCTTGTTATTTTATTCCTTGTTAAAGAAAATTAAACCCGTAAAACTAAGTTAACTGTTAATCACTAATCTACGAATTAACCTCTATCCATGAACTGTTAATCCCAAACGGCCAACCGCTTATTTCCGTAACCGATAGAGAAAAGGACCAAAATTCGTTTGCTACATTTCTAACCTTAGCCGATTGTGTCCAGAAGGTTGCGAGATCTAGATTCGATTTCGCTTCAAGCGGTTAGCCGATTAATCCTTAACGTTACTATCGAAACGGCCACTGCTTTTCCTAAACCAAGTAGCGATAAATTCCAGAAGGTCACAACCCGTAACCGGTTATTAACTCCTTAAAAATTACAAAATAAACGGTTCACTTAACCACTAACGTTCACCGATCAGGCGTAAACTTTGAAAATCCGGTTTTCTTGGGAAATTAATTTTGTTTTAAACTTTGAGAAATTAATTAACATAGTTCTCTTGGGATTCGACCTGGTTCTACTATTTCTACAAATTTATTTAGGTGAATCAGTATTTATTTTGAAGAGCTTCGACAACTCTGTCAAATTTGGCGCCGTTGCCGGGGAACTAATTTTAGTTTCTCATTGTTTAATTAATTTATTTGATTTAGTTTATGACCCGTTCTTCTCGCACTTAATTTGCAAGATAATCCCGAAATCGAGAGACAACACAATCGAGAAAAGAGACTGTAGAGAGGAAACGCCATCTCGAGAAGGTAGATAGATTTCACCACCGGTGGTACATCCATTTTGCGTAAGTCAAGAAAAGATGGCATGTAACTCAAAGAGCTCGCCGCACTGATTCAATCAACCTATGCATTACTTTTCCTAATATTGCTAATGATTTTAAATTAAAACTGGTTTGATTCATTTACTTCCTTCTTTTCGTGGTGCAGTGAAGACCCCTCATAAGCATCCGAAAGAATTTCACATTGTTTGCTCGAATGAAACCACATGGTGTATCCGAGAGCAAATCAACCTTAGAGCTTTTCCTTTCTCAAGGATCAAGCTAAAGATTGGCTCATTATCTACCTTCCTGCTCTATCACCACATGGAACGAGATGAAAAGGCTATTTCGAAAATTCTTTCCCGCCTCACGAGCTAAGTATTAGGAAGGAGATTTATGGCATCACACGATCACGGGGAGACGCTATACCAGCACCGGGAACGATTCAAAAGATTATAGTTTTCCCACCATCAAATTTCTCGATCAACCCTTATCCAATATTTCATGAGGATTGCCAATGGATGTGAGTACGATTGACGCAGCAAGCATGGAGCTTTAGTGAACAAGACAAGCTACCAAACAATTGATTTCAAATATGGCTGAAACTTCTCAAAGAATTTGCACAAGAAATGGAGGATCTATCAAGCAAGTCAACGATGGCGATCTTAAAACCAAATTTCGATTTAATCGCTGTCCGTCAAATGGTCAGTAGGGCAATTGTAAACGGTAAAAGCGTGGAATATGCTCACTTCACGGGCATCCCACCGATATGTGCCCCACATCGCAACAAGACTCCACAAGAAGCCAATGCTATAAATGGGTTTCCGGTCACGCAAGAACTAAGTATGATCCTATTCGAATCACTACAATCCTCGGATGGAGGATCATCCTAACTTTAGCTATGGAAACCAAGGAGGACAACAAAGGCCACCTCCTCGTAACTTCACTAGACCGCCCAATACCTACACAAACTCAAGCTCCGAACCTGTGTATGTCTGGAGGATATTGTTAAGAATCTTTAATAGTACTCTTCATTTCAACAGAAACAAGGACAAGCATCCAGAATTTAGGCAACCAAATTACTCAATTGGCCACGCTGCCAGAAGTAAGTTGAAGCTCAAAATTCGAAAGTTACCTTCACAACCGTAAGTCAACCCAAGGGAGAATCAGAGGCAATTTCACCGCGAAAAGAAATTCCTTCGGGATCAACTCCACCTAAAGACGCTGAAATTACCAAAGGAGATGAAGATGAAGAAACGCCATCTAAAACGAAGCGTGGGGTAAAATTCGATCCTCCTTTATCTCTTTCATCTTACACACCCACACCTCCTTTTCCTAGCAAGTGTTAGCTGTCAAAAGAAGATGAGCAAGAAAAGGAGATTCGGACACATTCAGAAAGTGCAAATCAACATCCCCTTATTGGATGCGATCAAACAAATTCCCAACACGCAAAGTTCTTGAAAGAGTTGTGCACCAACAAGAGGAAGATGAAAGAAAAGGGAAGGTTGAGGTAAGTAAGAATGTATCGCAATTTTGCAAAAGAGTATGTAAAAATGCAAGGATCCGTGTATGTTTTCATTACCTCGCGTGATTGGTGAAAAGAAAGTGAGCATGCTATGCTAGATTTAGAGCTTCAATTAATGTCATGCCATTTTCTGCTTACCAAGAATTAAAGTTAAATGACTTGCAAAAGATCGTGTGTTGTTATTCAATCATTTGACCGTTCTTATATTCACCCACTGAGATAAGAAGATGTTTTGTGCAAAGTTAATGAGCTTATATTTCCTGTAGATTTTTACATCTTAGAGATGGAAGGTAATCCTTCTTCGAAATCGGCTTCGATTTTGTTAGGGAGACCCTTCATGAAAACTGCCAAAACAAAAATCGATGTAGATGAGGGTACTCTCTCTGTCGAGTTTGATGGAGAGATTGTTAAGTTTAAAATTTTTGATGCTGTGAAACACCCTACTGATGTGCATTCTCTTTGTCAAATTGATGTGATTGATTCTATTGTGCAGGATGTTTTTGCCCAAGGAAGTGTTGGAAATGAGCTAGAATTAGATGCACAATCTAATCTAGAAGGAATTTTGGATGAACTTAGTGAAGATGAATTATTTTCAGCAACATTATCAGAGCCAATAAATTCTAATGCTGAAATTTCATCTACTACTAACAAGATGTTACCTTCTATTGTGCAGGCACCAAAACTGGAATTGAAAGCTCTACCAGATCACCTTAAATACATGTATTTGGGTGAAAAGGAAACGCTGCCCGTGATTATATCAAAAGGACTCACGAAGGAGCAAGAAGAAAGTTCGTTAAAACCTCAAGAGTACAAGGTTGCAATTGGGTGGACCTTAGCCGACATAAAAGGCATTAGTCCATCGATTTGCATGCACATGATTCTACTTGAGGAGGATGCTAAACCATCACGAGAGCCACAAAGGAGGTTGAATCCAGCCATGAAGGAAGTGGTGATGAAAGAAATTCTTAAGTTGCTCGATGCAGGTATAATCTACCCAATCTCTGACAGTAAATGGGTAAGGCCGATTCATGTTGTTCTAAAGAAAACTGGAATAACTGTGGTTAAGAACTTGAATAATGAACTTGTACCAATGCGTGTGCAAAATGGTTGGAGGATGTGTATTGATTTTAGGAAGCTTAATCAAGTCACTAGAAAAGATCACTTCCCTCTACCTTTTATTGACCAAATGCTAGTAGACTACCGAAAGTCTTTCTTTTGTTTTCTTGATGGATTTTCGTGTTTCTATCAAATTCCTATTGCACGTGAAGATCAAGAAAAGACAACATTTACTTGTCCTTTCGAACTTATGCCTATAGGCGAACGCCTTTCTGTCTCAGAATGCCCGTGTACATTTCATAGATGCATGATGAGTATTTTTTCTGAATTTATTGAAAATTGCATTGAAGTGTTTATGGATGACTTCACTGTATATGGGGATTCATTTGATGAGTGCTTAGATAATTTAACCAAGATTTTGAAAAGATGCATAGACACTAACTTGGTTCTAAATTATGAAAAGTGTCATTTTATGACCACCCAAGGCATTGTTTTAGGACATGTAATTTCTTCTAGGGGTATAGAAGTTGATAAGGCTAAAGTGGATATAATTGCAAACTTACCATACCCTACCAATGTTAGGGAAGTGCGTTCTTTTCTTGGACATGCAGGATTTTATCGCAGGTTTATCAAGGACTTCTCCAAAATCGCCTTGCCCTTAACAAATTTACTACAAAAGGAAGTTCAATTCGAGTTTGGGAAGGAATGCAAAGAAAGGTTTGATAAGCTCAAAGAATTGTTGACTAGCGTGCCAATCATTCAACCACCGCGATGGGACTTGCCTTTTGAAATCATGTGCGATGCGAGCAATTATGCAGTGGGAGCAGTTTTAGGCCAACGGATTGACAAGAAAAGCCATGCCATCTATTATGCTTCCAGGACTTTAACATGCTATGCTTTGATTTTGAGAGTAAAACACGCACCCTAAACACTTTGAGAGCATAGAGCGAAACCATGCGAGGGTGTTAAGTCTTGTTGCATTTGATTTTGATGAATCGATGAGATGCTTGTGTTTTTGTTACAAATTCTATCCTATGAATGCTTATTCTCTAGATTGTCACTATGATTCAACTCATTGATGTGTGTTTAGCTTTATTGGTATTCTTGGATATTGAATGTTTTAAAAGGAGGTAAATGGGAGGATTGGTATGTTGATTTGAGATATGCTTGAGGACAAGCATGGTTTAGGTGTGGGGGAATTTGATAGGTTATAAATAGTCATATTATATTTTGATTAATTCCCTCATATTTTGATTGATTTTGTGCTAATTTGTGGAAATTGTGTTTGAATTGATTTAGGAGATGAATCATGGAGGTTATGATGAAATTTGGACAAAAAGGCTTTATTTGGGCTTTGCAAACATGGGCCGACTATTGGCTTGAGGGAGAGTTTCCTAGCAATCAGAATTGGAGAAGGAGTCGGTTTCCTAGCATTGAGAGAAGAGGAAACTGCAAGGAAAAAAGAAAAGCTAGCAAAAAGGAAACAAAAAGCAATATAAAAGGCCACAAAAAAAAACAAAGGCTGGACGTGTGAAGTCAAGAAGCAAGGAGACAAACGGCTGCTGCAACTATTCTTAGTCAAATCTTTTGTTTTGTTTGGCCACCATGTGTGGCTAAGGTTTTAATTCCGGTCCAGGGGTTAATCAAATTCCAGTTGTAGTTTTGTGAGGCTTTGAACTTAACAAGAATTTCTTCAATCCAAGTAATTTTTATTTTCTTGTTCTTATTTTCTATGAATTATTTATGTTGATTAAGTTGACGCCTTAATTCAATATTTATTTTTCTATCGCTAGTCATGAGTTTGTGATCCATAATTGTCATGAATGATTGAATTGAGTAGCAAGGAGTTGGCTCATGTGTGTGTATATTGATGGCCACAATTACATAGCTTGCATGATAGGCTCTAGGGAAATAAAAATACGGAATTGATTAAATTGGAGTAATCTGAATTAATTGATTTTGTTTTAGTCATTCTCACTATTCTTAATGCTATCACTGAATTTGATATGGAACGATGATGCCCAGTTAAATTAGTGATAAAAATTGATTTGAGCGATTGTTTGAGTCTATTATATTAGGAGAATAATTGCTTTCTGCGGGATTCCGATTAAGTAGACTAAGTTCTTGGATTGAGTAATTTATATTTAAGCCTATGATCAAAATTGCAATTGGATGGAATTGACACCCTTGGATTGGAAGTTTGGTAAGAGTGATTTTCTTTGTTTAATTTTAAAGTCTTGTTATTTTATTCCTTGTTAAAGAAGAAAATTAAAACCCAGAAAAACGGTTAACCGTTAATCACTAACGGCGAACCGTTAACCTCTATCGGCGAACCGTTAATCCCAAACGGCTAACCGTTTATTTCCAGAACCGATAGAGAAAAAGGACCAAAAATTCAGTTTGTTACATCAACCGTTAGCCGATTGTGTACAGAAAGTTTGAGAAAGAGATTCGATTTCGCTTCAAGCGGTTAGCCGATTAATCCTTAACGTTACCATCGAAACGGCCACTGCTTTTCCCTAAACGGTTAGCCGATAAATTCCAGAAAGGTCACAACCCGTAACCGGTTAGCCGGTTAACTCCCAGAAAAATTCACAAAATAAACGGTTCACCGTTAACCACTAACGGTTCACCGATTGTGGGCAGAAACTTTGAAAATCCGGTTTTCTTGGGAAATTAATTTTGTTTTAAACTTTGAGAAATTAATTAACATAGTTCTCTTGGGATTCGACCTGGTTCTACTATTTCTACAAATTTATTTAGGTGAATCAGTATTTATTTTGAAGAGCTTCGACAACTCTGTCAATTAGATACCTTATAACATGCTATGAACTCTGCTACCACCCTAAAAGAGGTTACATGATATTGTTGAGCAGTCTTCTAAGAGAAAACACCCCTAGCTAGTAGATAACTGTAACCTAAAGTTGATTTCATTCTATCTTAATGATAACTCTAAGAAATTAGAGTTAAGATGACATTTTTAACCTTAGACTAATATTACCCAGAGAGAAAATGATATATTTTTATTGCATTTATAGTTACATTTTGCATGGGCAATTGTTTAAATTTAATTTTAATAAATTAGTTGTGTTTTAGATTACTTTATACTCGGATTATGTGCATGATTATAGGGGACCAAAAGGCTCAAGCTTTATGGATGAAATGCGATTGTAACAGACTTGCAGAGATAATAAAAGAACTTGAATACAGAGGAAATTAAACAAGTCTGGAATAGAAAAGATGTTGTGGCCGTTGGTGCAACAATCTTGTAGCAACTGTAGATGAGATTATGCACGCGTTAACTAAAATATTGCGATCTAGGGTTTCCAAAAATGGAAGACACACGGTCACACGCTTCCGGTTACCTTAATTCTCATATATAAAAGGAGCACACATAAAAAAAAAAGGAGAGAGCCGTCATTTAAGAAAAATAATAGAGAAAAAGAAAAAGAAAATAGAGAAGAGAGATTTGAGGGCTGCAGTTAAGGATTAAAGGAAAAAAAGAAAGAGAGATAGCAAGATCAACCGAACTTCACTTTCTCATCTTTATTTTCTTTTTTCCTTCTATCTATGAGAATGTATTTGATGGCTAAAACTACTCTTGTTTCTATTTTATCATAAATTATGAACTAAACTTTATTGTGGTTGAGTGTTAAATAAACTTAATGGCTATTTGATTAATATTTGTGTGTTGCTCAGAATATGCTGTAGCATTTTGTCTTGATTTTATTTATTGCAAATCTCTATTTTGACTAACCATCTATTTAGTAGATACAAGCTAAGAAGGAGCGTCAAAAAAGTCTGACTTAGTGGAAAACATTAAGACAATAAATGATTTTAGGTTGAGTTTTCTAAGTTGAGTTAATCTCTATTTGAATAGGGTCATACTTGATTTAAAATTAGTGAAAAACTAGACATAGAGATTCACCTTTTAGAGTAATTATAACCTAGAATACATAATGTTATATCTAATGTTAGCGTAACAACTAATTATTGTTAGGTTGTATTTAGATAGAAGATATCCAACAGGCGACAGCTGAGGATGCATGAGGGATTCTACCCAATGCTATAGTAGATGTTGTAGCAACAATACTATAATTGGAAAAATGGTTAATACTATTAAATGAGTTTCATCACTCAACTACATCCTCGTGTTTGATTTAAGACTTCTTTATTGCATTTTGTTTTTGGCATTTTAATTTCATTAGTTTATTAGTTTTATTGGTTATTTTATTTTAGCTTGAAATTGCACTGTTAAGATTGTTGTAGTAAATCCTATAACATCAATCTCTGTGGGACGATCTGAATACTTATTAGTATATTACTTGTTGTGTGCACTTGCACATTGACACCTATAGCAATAAAAATCACCCAACACTTAACATCCAGCAAATAAGAGATAGTATGCTCAATGATCTCAAGTTGATTTGGCCTTCGATACATGAACAGGAGACTTTCTGGTTTTTGCAAGTATCGCATGATTGTTTGGTTGCTTTTCAATAGTCTACTCTTGGATTACTTAGACATCTGCCAATATTCTAGTAACATATATAATATCCAATTATGTACAAGCCTAAGCGCGTGCGTGCGCGCGCACACACACACACACATATATAAATGTTCTAATCTAGAATTTTAAAGTGCGAAAAAGTTTGAAAAAACACATAAACCATTCGGTTTCGTACTTTAAGATCCTGGACTAGATATATATATATATATAAATTGTTAAAGTTTTAATATAAAAAATAACACAGAGCATCAAAGGTAGGAAGGGTCAAGTTTTAACAAAGTTGTCCTTCCTTGTTATGAGATATATCAAGAAAAATACAGCTCTGGAGGAAAAACTATCTGCAATCAATAATTGGACAAATTTTTACGTGATAGAGTTATTTATGCTCTAAAATATAGTTTAACACTCTTTTACTTTGCACATCATTCAATAAAGGGAAAAACTCAAATTTCCCTTGAAATTACACTGTTTTATACTCTTTTAATGACAGATAAATGATTATTGTTGAAGATTTTGATGAGATGTACTAAATATTTCATTCTGTTTTTTTGGAAAAATTATCCACCGACCACCTATTTTTTCACACTTTTTCAAAAATACCTAATTCTTAATTTTTTTTATTGAACTCTGCTCGAGGTTATATTATTTTGCACCTCTCCACTTCCGTTTTCAAATTATTATGAGAACTAATGGAATATTGTGTAAATAATTTTTTTACCCCTAAATGTAAAAGGACAATTATCCACGAACCACCTGCTCTTTTTTGCTTTTTTTGAAAAATACACAATTTTTTATTTTTTATTTTTGGTGAACTCTATTTGAAGTTATATTATTTTACACCTGTCTACTTCTGTCTTCAAACAATGTCGTTGTGAAATGATAATTTTGTCCTATATCAGTAAAGTTATAACAGTGTTGTAACGGGAGTGGATCAGTGAAAAAAATTTACTTCAGGTGGAGCGCTGCCAAAAATTTTTTTTTTGTGTATTTTTGAGAAAGTTAGAAAAAAACAGGCAGTCGATAGGTAATTACCCTTGTTTTTAATCATTTTCTTTCTCCTCCAACGATCTTCATGGTCATCTTTACATTTTTTCCCACCTCTATCATCTCTCCTCCTAATTCTTTCTTTTCCCCTCTCTTTATTTCCTTCAACTATGTTATAGTTGCTTTAAACTAGCGTAAACTTCTCTTACAAAATTTTTAACAGACCAGAATCATCAAACGAAATTGAGGTTTCTTTCTCCTTAAAAATTTAAGAAAATATGAAAATTGATTGTTCAGTCTGATAAACATTCTAATACTTGCACTTCCCTTTATGGTAATGGATGATATACTTTCTAGTTTCCGACTTTTTTACTATTATTATTGAATATTCTTTACAGCTAATTAATATTTGTTGAAACTTTGGCAATTTGAATTGCAAAGAAGAAAAGGGTTTGATGGCTAAAGCAAAGGAGAAAAATGAAAAGAGAACAGAGAGAAATATGAGAGATGGAAGATAGAGACAAACACCAAAAAAAAATATTAATAGAGGAGAGAGGAGAGAAAAATAATAAATAGAAAGAAATATTAATTGTCATTTAATTAAATTAAGGTGTAAAAACAAGTATAATTTTAAGGATCATTGATCTATCCCCTTTAATAAATTATGAAATAAGAATTACTTTAATAAATTATGAAATAATAATAATTCTTACTCTTTACACCCTTTTAAATGCCAAAACAATTCTCATATATGATTTAAGTAGTTTTTATTTTTATATCCATAAAATATTTTATTTTTCTCAAAGTCATAACGCCCAAGATTTTCTCACTTTTTTTAATTAGCTTTTTTCTTTCTTTTCCTTTTGTTATGGTTTGATCTATTTGAACTCCTGCTCGATATTTTTTGAGACTGATTAAGTGTATAAATACCAAACCATTCCCTCAATACCTAATCCTAGTCGAAGATTGATTAATAAACTTAAGAACCAAAGTTTAATCACACACATAAGAAAATGAAAATCAAAAGAAATAAAACTGTGAAGATAAGACATAAGAATTTATAGATATTCACCTAACTAACCAGTCTACATCCCCTTGAAGACTAGAATAGAGCTTTTATTAATTTCCCGAGAACAAGTTGTAATTTAATGTCTTTAGTTACAAATGGTGCAATTTGTTAATCTTTTATTCAAATCTGTCCCTTTTTTCCCTTTCGGTTGCTGTAAAATGTGTGTGGCTTGATGACTTCCAGATTATGTTGTTGGCTACTAAGTATTTTGCTTTACCAATGATTAAATTGGATAATGAAGCAGAAATGTTTTGACATTAAATTCTTCTACCCGTACATGGTTTTAAGAGTATTCATAATTTTTTTTAAAATTATATTAATATCCTTGATACTATCATTTTTTTTTAACATTAGGGTCAGTTTTTGTTTTTTAGGCAAATCTTTGGCGATATTAGAGAGATTTATTAAAAAGAAGAATAAAAATAACAGTTAAATAGAATGATGTAAAGAGTCTTACTCTAAAGCAAATTAAAAACATGAAGTCAAACTAGCCAACTAACAACTAACCTAAACAAAATGGTGTCCAAAAAGATAAACATGCATTACAAAAATGCAAACAACAGCGACAAAATATAGTTAAAACGATAACATTAGGGTTAGTTTAAATAAAAGAAAATTTCACTAGAATGAAAATTATCCAAAGAATGAAAGTAGCTATACTATTTTTTCAGACGATTGATATTTAATCGTGATTGGCATGATGACAAACTATTGGTATCCCTTGTGAGTTGGGACTCGCGTCATTCATCATCTCCAGAAAAAATGAAAGAGACTTCATTTTTCGTGGTGCAGATTTCAGCAGTTTTTTATCATGTTTTTCTCGTTGCTAATATTAAGTTACGTCAATAATGGATCATTGTTCAGGTCTCGGATTTTTAACACTTATAATAGACTAAACAGTAGATAGGGCAGCTAACAATCCTTTAATTAATTAATTTAATTGATTGGCATCCAGGGCAACTCCCAACCAACGAACTAAAAATATCATGAATATTGCGTTGAAATCGCATATGAAAAATATATGATAAATTATCAAGTTTTGTGGATATAAATCTATTGTAATTATTTAGCAAACTGTTAAGATTTTTAACATAGTGAGAAAGAAAAAATTATTAATTAACATAGGTAGAATGGACCTTAAAATCACTAATACGAGATATGGGGGAATAATTATCACTTTATATTTATGTTAACGTTTTTGCAATTTTATAGTGGTGAAATTCATTACTGAAGGACTTGAATGAAATAGATTCAAATTTTGAAGGACTTAAGTTGTCCATTCCAAAAGTTGTCGATCTTTGAGTTTATAAGGAATCAACTAAAACTTTACCATGTATCAATTGGACCACGATCCTTACTTCATTGTAAGTCATTTCAATCACGGAATTGCACCAAATAAACAAATTGTTCTTTAGTTTTTTTTTTTTGTCGAACTGAGCTAAACTGAATAAATTTAATGAAAATTGTGAACCTAACTAAACCAAACTGAAATGGATACGATTCGGATTGGGTTCCCTTTTTTCTTCAGTTTTTAACTTTTAAAATCTTTATTTTTACTTGTTATTCAGTTTTTAGGTCAGTTTTTTATTTAATTAACTAAACTAATGGATATTTTTCCTGATTTTCAAACCGATCCGAACTGCCAATTCGGTTTGATTCATTTGGTTCCCTGATTTTTCTTCTGCCCACGCCTACCTTGCCCACCAATAACTTTGACTTCTTTAACTTTACCCGTATCTTGTTTTTTTATCGCTTTACTGGAAAATGTGTTACAAAGTAAGCATTTAGAAAGAAAATTAAAATGGCATCAAGCTGACAAGTCAACAAATCCTTCCTTCCCAAATCAGTTTGAAGCAAATATTACGAAATGCGCTGCATTAGCAAAGATTTTTTAAGGGAAATTCCAGATATTGGAGATTATAAAAATAAAGAGTTTGATCCTGAACATAACTCAAACAATAGACCTGATGCATCCCAATGGCCCTTAGAATATCATGCACATGATTAAGTCAACGATGCGGGCCTTTATTTGTTTAAAGATCTTTGTAATTATGAGATATATGTTCATTCCTTTAGAGCAAGATATGACTTTTATATATAATGTAAAATTCTGTTTGAATAGAGTATCTCAGTTAAATCTCATATTTACTTTTTCGACACAAGCTGGCCACGAGAACGACAATTCTTTCCATGAACAATGTGTGGTTTTGATGTGTTATAGTGTCACTGTAAATTGCTAGAGTGTAGGCAATAATATTATTTGAGTGCTGCTAAATATAAAGAAGAACGAGAGAAGATCGAGAGAAACTACAATTCAAGCTGTCGTTTTATTTATCTCTCTCTCTCCCCTGTCAGCTTTTTTTTTCTCTCTCTTCTCTCAGCACTTCTCTCTTCTCTCGTTTTCTCTCCTTCTTCTTGATACTTGGCATTTTCCATATTATTTTCTGTCGCCCTGACATGTGGCTATTCAAATAGCAGTGCTAAGAAGAAAATAAGGCGCAGGCAGCTTTAATAAAATAAAATTAAATAAAACGATGTATGATTTCATACGTTCATACGTGAAATTATTGGTGTATATGTTTAAAGTGGGGCCAACATAAGTGTCGCTCTCATATGCAAACGATTGTGCTAAGACACGCCAGATGAAATGCCTTTTAAAATCCGTAACGCAGAATCTTTCGGTGCCTTATCATTCAGTCTATTCTGCAGGGAAAGCACAAAGACACAACATGATCATGTGAGATTTGGCAGCATTCCTTAATTTTGGCGAATTGTCGTCATGCCAAAGTCTGATCAATGTAGATTGAAAGATTTTTCTCATAAATAGTTATTTATTTAATGGACCCTCTGGCTTATGACACTTGGAATACATTAGACTTTTGAATAGACTTGAGTGATTGTTTTTATTGTTTGTAAGACTATTACAAGAAAAATAAACACGTTTGTGAGACAGAGGGATAACCAAACAAGAGAAAAGCACTATTCGTCAAAGCAATTCGAGTGTTACATGACAAGTAGATTCAAGGGCAACTGCCACCATCGAACTAAACAATATCAAGAATATTGCCTTGAATGCGTCTGCAAAAAATATATGATAAAACTTCAATTTCTGTCGCTATAAATTTATTATAATTATTTAGCAAACTGTTAGATATTTATTATGGTATAAAAGAAAAACTGATTAATTACAAAGGTAAAATGGACTTTAAATCACTCTTATGAGACATGGGGGTGTAGTTATCATCCTGAATTTATGTTAATGTTTTCACTATTTTTTTAGGGTGAGGTTATTTTAACTCATCAAATTTCTCTTTTCACCCATTTTAAAATAAATTCAGTATTAAAAATTTTTAATTTCAAATTTTCAAAATTGTCCTGCACTAATCTCTTTCTATCTTTCTACCTTACAACTATATGTTCTCTTTACTGTCATATGCAATAAATTAAACACTCAATTTCACTTTTTTTTAAATTCATTTTTTGGCCTTTCTTAGCATATTATTATCTCTATTTCATACTTTCTGTATATAATAAATTTGTGACTTGATATTCATTAGGATTTGTGTTTCGTAGGAATTAATTACTTAATATTCATTAACTTTTATAACTGATAAAATTTTGTTCGCGTTTATTTTTAAACTAGAAACTAGAACCGCATTTCTCACGGTTTTAAAAAAATAATTTAGTATTATCATTTTTATTCTACTTTTAACTATTTATCTATTCAATTAAGAGGTAAGACTTCAAAGAAAAAAATGAAAAAATAAAGCAAAGCTAAAACCAAAAAGACCTTTTTAATTATTTAAAATTACATTAGCTAAATTAATACCACGAAAATAAAAGTGTCATCAATGCACCTTGTCTAAGCTAAAACCTTGAAAATTTGAGGATGATATATCTCCGCGAGGCCACCTAGAGAAGGAGTAAAAGATGCATCATAGTAGCCTCTCAGTATGTTCCCTTCTTTGGCAGTGAATCCGAGAGAGGTGATCATTGCAGTCCAATAATTATGAGTGATGATATCAATAATGCGGCAACTGTCAAGGTCAGTATCAATCTGACTATTAAGGAAGAATATAATATGTTCCCTTCTTCAGCTGTGAATCTGAGAGAGGTGATCATTGCAGGTCAATAATTATGAGTGATGATATCAATAGCGCGGCAACTGTCAAGGCCAGTATCAATCTGACTATTAAGGAAGAATATAACAATCTTATTTGAGCATGATTTCAGCTCCATTAACATGTTGTAGCACTCCGTTAGGCCTCCGCTAGTTTCAAGTCTTGTTGCAAGATCTTAGCTTGGTTTCATATTGTTGTTGAGGCATCATTCCTGTCAGTTGCATTTGCAATATTTGCCATGATCAGGCAAGTGAGGGCCAAAATGAAAAATAATATGTTAGAGTCATTGTTATTTTTTGTTATTTTATGCTGTGTTTATATTTACGTGGAATATCATATTTTTTGTTGCTATTTATAAATTAAGGCGAGGCAAATGAGAAAAGTAATTAAAAATATTTCTAAATTATTACTTAATTTATGATAAAAAAAAGTTTCAATTAGAGAAGATAGTGAGTCTTTTGATGAAGTGTTACATATTAATTGTGTAATAACAATTAAATTAATTATGAAAAGATGAAAAGTCAAATATAAAAGAAAATTTCTCTATTTATTAGATAATAGAGAATATACAAAGATGAAAAATGGTGATGCCACATCATCTCTTGTAGTCCCAACTTTATATAAACACAAGTGAGGGCCAAAATGAAAAATAATGTTTTAGAGCCATTGTTATTTTTTGTTATTTTATGTTGTGTTTAAATTAACGTGGAATATCATATTTTTTGTTGCTATTTATAGATTAAGGCGAGGCAAAGAAGAAAAGTAATTAAAAATATTTCTAAACTATTACTTAATTTATGATTAAAAAAAGTTTCAATTAGAGAAGATAGTGAGTCTTTTGATGAAGTGTTACATATTAATTGTGTAATAACAATCAAATTAATTATGAGAAGATGAAAAGTCAAATCTAAAAAAAAATTTCTCTATTTATTAGATAATAGAGAATATACAAAGATGAAAAATGGTGTGATGTCACATCATCTCTTGTAATCCCAACTTTATATAAATATATAGATAGTGAATTTTGTTTCTCTTAGTTATTGATACCAATTATTTGCAACTAAAAGAATATATATAAATGAATTGATGAGAATTTGTGAAATTAAGAAGAGAAGGAGAAAAAAGAGTTAATTACGTAAGTTTTTCAAAAATTACTTAAATAATAAAATTGTTAACTAAAAAGAGAGTTTTGAGAGAAAATTTGTGGGTTGAAATAGTCCTACTAATTTTTTTATTGTGAAATTAAAATTAAAATTTTAAAGCACTTGAGTGATGTATTTTAAAAACCCATGGTATTTGAATTTCTTCTAGACCAGTCCTCCTTGTACATTCACTTTTCTTATCAATATATGATTAAAGGCTTATAATGTAAGTTACAATTAATTACACTTACACTTGTATGTGAACCACATAAATTATAGGTTTCATAATTTTTATAGTTCATATAGTAAATTACAAAATGTAACTTATACTAATTAACTAATTATCAAACCGGACTCTCTGACTGAAAAAAAACTGCAATTCATTAACTACATATTGAGTCAAAATGTTATGTGCCAAAATGAATTAGCCATCATCTGTATTATTTTTTTTAAACAAAACCAGCCATATGGCTTTACGAAATCGCTAAACAAGCTATAGTCGTTTCATCAGTTCATTGTACATATAACCTACAGTTAAAGTTGAAAGAAGCTGCGTTTTCTCTATTTTTGTCTCTATACCATATATTATATTAAAAAAACCAATTTATATTTATTTATATTTATTTTATAATACCCAATAATCTTGTTGGCATCATAATTTACAGTAGTACCCTTAGTTTTATATACAATTTTATCCATATTTATTATAAATTAAATAAATCATATAAATTGATATAAAAAAAATTAAATACTACAAATAAGATATGAGTAAAAAATTAATATTAATTTTTTTTTATATATTTTTTGTTACTTTTTAAATGATTTTTTTCATAATAAATATATATTTTTATACCCAGAATTAAATATAAAGTAAATAATCAGGTTGCTCTCTTTTTCTTTTAAATTTTTATTGCAAAAAAGGTTATTGGATACTATGAAAATAGTAAAGGTAACTGGTATGTAAAGAATAAGGAATGGCTTCGTAAATGTAATGCGTGACACTAGAAAGTGTCGACCAAAAGTGTTTTTCAATATCTTATTGTTGGAGAATTGGAATGATAAAATATAAATTTTATTATAGAAAACTTCAGAACATTAAAAGAACAATTCACACACTCTTGCAAATCATTTTTAGAAGTTTTGTTTTGCTTCTTATGCTTTCTTCTTACACTTGATGCATAAAACCAAAGGGGGATGACGCTTTTATACATGAAATAAATCAATCACAGGCCCACATCATTCTACCTACTACACTAATCTCAACCACACATCTCAACACAACAAATCCTACCTACCAAACCCACCACCACAAATCTTACTTACTAAACCTACCACACCAACCTCACCTACCACAAGAAACTTCTATGAAGTGGGTTTGGATTTCTCTAAATTTGATTAAGTTTATGATCCAACACCTCCCCTTAAACTTGATCCTATGACACTAAGCAAACCTTTGAATTTTTCAAAGTCTTCTTCCTTGAACAACTTGGTGAAGATATCAGCTTCTTGTTCATGTAATTTGATATACTTGACTTGCACTTCTTTTCTTGTAATATAATCCCTTATGAAATGAAAACGAGTATCTATGAGTTTCCTTCAATCATGAAAGATTCGATTTTTGGATATGGCAATTGTTGAATTGTTATCAATGCAAATCTCTGTTAGTTCTTATTGTGGCAAACCCAACTCCTTTAACAAATTTTTTAGCCAAGTTGCATGACAAACACTTGATATAACAACCATGTACTCAGCTTCAGAGGAGAAAAGTGTGAGAATTGGTTACTTCTTTGACATCCATGTGAAAGCAATATCTCCCATTAAGAACACCAAGTTGATAATTCTCTTTAAGTCATCTATGTTGCCATCCAATCGCTATCACTATATCCAAGAAACTTGCAATCATTAGAATCTGAGTACAACAAGCCAAAGTTGATTGTGACTTTTAGATAGCGGAAAATCCTCTTTGCGGCCTTGAAATGAGTGATAGTCGGAGTTTTCATATGATGACTAAGTAGTCCAACAACATAGAGATTGTCAGGCCTTGTATAGGTTAAATAGCGCAGACTTCCAACTAGACTCTTGAAAAGTATTGGATCTATTCTTTTGTCTTCATCATTCATTGATAACTTGACTCCACATTCCAGTGATGTGCTTGTTGGCTTGCAATCATTCATCTAGAACTTTTTAAGAATCTCCTTTGCACAACTTTCTTATGAAATGAAATTGTCATCTTCTTGTTGCTTGACTCAATGCCCAAGTAGTATGCCATCAACTCAATGTCAGTCATATCAAATTCTTTTGCCATTACTTTGTTGAACTCTCCAAATAAGCTTAGAATACTTCTGGTAAGGATAAGATCGTACAAGCACACAATTAGAATATCTCTATCTTTGACTTTGACATATAATGCATGCTCATAAGGATATTTGTTGAAGCCATTTTTTTGAAGCACTTGTTAATTTTGTTGTTCCAAGCTCTTGAACCTTGCTTTAATCTATAAAGTGCCTTCTTTAATTTTAAAATTTTGTCTTTATGCTCATTTACTTCACACCTTAACAGTTGTTTAATGTAGACTTTTCTTCAAGAACTCCATTTAGGAAAGCAGATTTTACCTCTAACTAATGAATCTTTCATTCGTTGTAAGCAGCTAAAGAAATTTTAAGTCTGATAGTTTTAAGTCGAGCTATAGGAGCAAATATCTCATTGTAGCCTCTGCCAGCCTTTTGACTATAGCCTTTTACAACTAACCTTACTTTGTGTCCTTCAATTTCTCTCTTGGCATTTCTCTTTGTCTTGTACTCCCATTTGACACTGATCCCCTTGTGACCTTTGGGAAGAGTTGTGAGTTCCCAAGTGTCATTTTTTATGATAGCTTTGATTTCTTGATCCATTACGATTTTCAATTTCTCATCCTGTACCACTTTTTAGAAGTTGACTAGCTCATAATTGGTAAAGAGACAAAAGAGAGTGAGATTGTCAAGTCTCTCAATTATCTCATAGAAATCTTGAAGACTCCTTCTATGTTCTTCGATTCTTTTAATTAATAAACATAGTGGTGAATCTCTACATGTGGTTGATGCTAGTGAGATAAGTAGAGTATTTGACTCTATTGTTCTTCTACTTATTTTATCTGTGTACGATCATCTTCTTCAATGGGAAAGAAGTAGAAGTCATCCACATAATTTCCAAAATCCCATTTCTCATTCTTCATAAAAAATTACATCTTGGTTGATTACAATCTTCTCGTTATTTGGATTGTATAGCTTATATCCTTTTAGAATTGCTATCATAGCTAATGAAGATGAACTTCTCACTTTTGTCATCTAACTTGGCTATTCTTTTATCTGGTACATGCATATGGGCAATGCTTCTTGTGAATTCTTGCCCTATACACTTCTTGTTAGAGATTGATTAGATAAATAGACTGCACATGCAGAGCTTCAGCCCAAAATTGTTGTGTGGTCTCTTGATACGAAACTCGTCAAGAACTGATGTGACCTTAATCAATTTAGTCCTTAAGATCAAATCTAAACCAGGAATTGAATGGAACAACAACCTAATGCTTAATGAAAGTACGAGCCTTGGTATGTGAGGACGCCACGATCAGTTATGGATGGTCTGATTGATAAGTCAAGAGTTTGAACGCCATAAAAATCCAATAACTTCAAAACGTTTGTATAAAACCTCTTTAACTCTCTAACCAATTACATGAAAACTAATATGTGTTTATTAGATATAAATAAATTATATAGGGTTGGTTACAAGAATATCTAGAAATAAATTCTAAAGCAAAATCAATTCAAAATCTAAATCTAACCAAATAGGAAAGAATCTAAATCGAATTAGAATCCAATGTAAACGAATGAAAAGAATTTAAATCAAATTAAAATTGTTATATAAGTAAATATGAAGGAATTTAAATCAAATTAGAATACTAATTGGCTTAAATGCCTTATATCAATTAAAATTGAAACTAGGCGATTAAAATAAAAATAACTAATTTCTTTCTCTAATAGCCTCCTTAAAAAATAGAAAAGTATCCAAAAAAGAAGATAATATATTTTCCCACTATAATGTGCAAGCCAACCTCATATTAATGAAGCAAGGTGTTGCGGAAGTGGAATTGCTTGGGGTAAGAAACACTAGATTTCATTTCAGTACTGAACCAAGCCAACGTGATTAGCTTACACTTTAATCAAAGCATGATTAGATCTCAATCTAATCCAATGACTCAATGAGATTTTTAATAACGCATAGTGCGAGATTAGATGACTCTCTAATCCAAACGACTCAACAAGAGATATTTTGAAAGATAATCCCAGAGAAAATTATAAAGGAGATATTTTATTGAATAATTGAATGTGAAGCTATGAAAATAATTACAAGATGTTTCCTTAGCAAACAAGACAAGCATTGAAGATGATGGGGTTATTGATCTATGTGATATTGTTTAAAGAAGACGTACAACCTGCTCTTATTTTAAGCAGTGAGCCTATTAGTACGATCGAGGTTGTGCCACAAAATCAAGTTGAAGAAGCCGAAATGATTGAAATGGTTCTACCTATTCACATTGAAGACAAGAAGATTATGCTTGAACGAAAATTTAATTGAAAAGGTCAGACTTGTTGGAGAGTGCATTGAGCGACAATTAGGAAAGGAGAAGAGTTATTTGATCGTTATTCGTTCTTGGAAGTCATCATCGCCTCGAAGAATACAAGCGAAGGAAATTAATGAAGTATGGCTTCTCTAAACCAACAATGCCTACATATTCAAGAAAGGTCTCATCATTCTTCCTCTCTTAAAAGATCTAATCAGCAAACCAAAGCGTGATTAGATATTGTTCTTAACGATTCAATGAGATTTTTAATAACGCATAAAATGAGATTAGATGACACTATAATCCAAACGACTCTAGTAGAGAGATTTTGATAGATAATCCTAAAGGGAATTATAAAATGAGAGTTTTATTCAATAATTGAATCAGAAGTTTTTAAAACAATAATAAGACCTCTCTATTTATAATAGAGGAAACCAATTTCTCTAAGTTAACCTAAAGAGCAAAACAAAATCACAATTATAATGAAAACAACAGATACTTCCTTAAGTTAATTAAATCTCATACCTTAATTGACCCAACTAAAAATAAAAAGTCTTAAAATAATAAAATACCGTAATTGACTTTAATAAAAATATAAAGTCCTAAAAAAATAAAATTCTAAAATCTTAAAATTCCTAAAATAACTTCCTACATCATTCTCCCCCTTTGAAAAGAAACTCATCCTCGAGTTTAAATATAGTTTACTTCCTACATCACTCTCCCCCTCTTAAAAGAAACTCATCCTCGAGTTTAAATATAGTTTGGAGGAACTTGTAGTGTACGAGCAAATCATCTTGTAAGTCAAACTTGTTGTCCTTCTCATCAATCTTTCTTCAAACTTTAAAGAAGTCATACTTCATTAATTTCCTTCGCTTTTTTATTCTTCGAGGCAATAATGACTTCCAACAATGAATAACGATAAAAAAAAAATCTTGCCCTTTCCTAGTTGTCACTCAATGTGCTCTCCAACAAGTCTTACCTTTTCAATTAGAGTGGTTCTGTACGATTCACACAGCTTTCTTGAATACCCATACCCATCCACACCAAATCTATCATTTAAAAAAAAAAAGGCAAATCCCAAATTTTTTTAGAAGCCCTGAGGTTGTTAGACAGACGGTTAGAGAAGCAGTCTTGCAAGCGTTTGAGAAAGTCTTTTAACCTGAGACTGGTGGTGATAGATAGGCAAACAAGAGTCTTAGGTTTTCCTTGAATAGATACAGAGAGAGAAGTCCAGTATAGAAGAAGTTAAGTCAACCACATCCAATTTGGGATCCCTAGTTTTATCACAAGCCAGCAGCCCAAAGTGAAAGACATACAGATGAAAGACATTTATGCCTCTCTACATATCGAAGATGTGACTAATGTTGGAGAAGAAAAGGTACAATTTATTATCGATTTAAAATTTCAATCGGGCGATCTATGTGAGGATGTGCATAATGTTTCCTTGGAAGATAAGACAAGATTTGAAGATGATAAGATTTTTTATCTCTCTGGGATTTTTGATGAAGAAGAACAACCTACCCTTGATTTCCACATTGAGTCTAACAGTAAGATCGAGGATATGTAATAAAATCAAGTTGAAGAAATCGAAATGATTGAAATGGTTCTACCTATTCACATTGAAGACAAGAAGATTGTGCTTTAAGAAGATTTGATTGAAAAGGGGAAACTTATTGGAGAGCTTATTGAGTGACAATTGGTGAAAGGCAAGAGTTATTTGATCATTCATTCTTGGAAGACATCATCGCCTTGAAAAATATACTATGATGAAGTAATGGTTCTTCAAAGTTTCAAGAAGGATTAATGAGAATGACAATAAGTTCGAATTACAAGATGATTTACTCCTACACTACAAGTTTCATCCTCTAGATTGCATTCAAACTCGAGGATGATTTGCTCCTACACTACAAGTTTATAAATAGGGAGGTCTTGTCATTGTTTTGATAGCTCAGAATCAATTATTTAATAAAACTCCTCTTTTATAATTCCCCCTGAGATTATCTATCAAAATCTCTCTTGTTGAGTCTTTTGGATTAGAGTGTCATCTAACCTTGCATCACGCGCTATTAAAAATCTCATTGAGTCATTGGATTAGAACGCGATCTATTCATGGTTAGACTAAATAAAACCTTGTAGAGAATACAAATATTGTCATTCTAAATCTCATACCTTAACTAAAACCCATACTTTGAAGAGAATAATTCGTGATTAGATTTTGTAGGCATTTTTCCTTGAATATACAAATCAAGAACTTTCATAAATCTTGTAGTTGTATTCTCCTCAGGTTCATAATAATAATTGTATCCATAAAATTATTCAAACTCATAAGCATCCATAAAATTTTTTAAACTCATAAGCAAAAGCAAAAATTGTTCAAATAATAATTAAGAGTGATGAACTCAGATCGTAAAATATGCTTCATATGTTCCATGATCGAATTTTGCATTTGCCTTGGTCAACTCGAGAAATTTGCAACTCATCTCCCTATTTTGAAACACTTATGCTTAATCTTCTAGCAGCAAATGGTACTTGTTCTATTTTAGGAGTGCACTAAAACAGAAACAAGTGCTCAGTCTTGTCCAACCAATCAAGAAATTGGGTTGGACGAGTGTATGCAAATAATATCAGCACATGATAAATAGGCGGGCAAGGATGGTGGTTTATCATTTAAGTTTCCACACAATGGCAAAAGTATAAATAATGATCAACTCTCGGGTTTAGTGTGGTCGGTGGTTGGTGGCCTTGATTTGGGGTTGTAAAGGTCGGATCTAGTAGATTTTGTGATGAGGATCTCATTGGTGGTGGTGGATTGGCCCAATTTGCGACGGTTTGGCCAAAAAATCAAATTAAAATGGCTATGTCTTATGGTGGTTCGTGGTGGATTTTGGTTGTGTTTGGTGGTAAAGGGTAGTCGAGTTTTGGTTGGCAAAGGATGGGGATGCTTTTGGTGGTGGCGTGTGTGTGGAATTGCAAGTTTTGGGTAATTTTCGCAGTGGTTACAAGCGACAATTGAAAATGACGAAGGTTGTAGTTTGGGCGGCGGTGGCTGACGAGGTTGAAGGGTGTGTTGACTGACGGTGAATGGCCGGTGGAGAGGTGGCAACAGTGGTTACGTGGTGGCAGCTAGGGTTTTTAAATTTTGGTTTTTTTTTGTGATGGATTTGGTGGGAACAGATGTAGGTATCCAGGAAAGCTGTGTGAAAATTGCACAGAATTGCTCTGATACCAATTAATGGAGTGAGGCGTAGCGAAAGTGGAATTGATAATTTAGAAAACATTAGATATCGTTCTAGTAATGGACTAAGCCAATATGATTAGGTTACACTTTAATTGAAGGGTGATTAGATTTTGTTCTAATCCAACGACTCAATGAGATTTTTAATAACGCATAATGCGAGATTAGATGATGCTCTAACCCAAACTACTCTACAAAAGAGATTTTGATAGATAATCCCAGAGGAAATTATAAAAAAAAGAGGTCTTATTGAATAATTGAGTCTAAATTGCAAGTCAATATATTTTCCCGCCATAATATGCAAGCCAACTTCTTATTTCATGGAAGTAATTATTTAAAAACTTCAAAAGCCTGAATCATATATTTATCATGTGCGATTCCTTCAATGGGCTCTACGAATTTGATTGAGCACAAGATGCTTGAATCAATCCATTAAGTGCTTCTTTGAATTTTTTTGCTCCAGTTCATGTAACAGGTTCGACAAGAATTTAAATAGGATATGAACGTGCCTCATCCCATATGCTTGTGCTACTTTTATGCTCAATCTCATATTCCTCTCCTTTTGAAAAGGATTTCTCCTCAAATCATCACCTGCATAAAAAGGATTCAAATTAGAAATATTAAAAGTGGCATTTATGTTTTACTCACCAGGCAAATCCAGCTTGTATACATTGTTATTGATCCGTTCCAAAACTTGAAATGGACTACCCAACTCGAGGTAATAACTTAGTTTTCCTTCATTCCAAAAATCGTTCCTTGCGTATATGTAACCACACCCAATCGCCGGGTTAAAAAACTAGCTTATGTTGCCCTTTGTTGGCTTGTTTAGCATATTGCTTAGTTCTCCATTCAATGTTGAACTTCGCCCTCTCATTTATCTGTTTCACAGTTTCAGCCCTTTTCTTGCCATCTAAATTAACACACTCAGAAATAGGTAATATAGTTAAATCCAATCGAGTTGAAGGATTAAAACAATAAACAAGTTCCAATGGTGAAAACTTAGTAGCAGAATGAACAGAACGATTATGAGCAAACTCAACATGTGGTAAATAATCTTCCCAAGTTTTGATGTTCTTTTTAATGATAGCTCGCAATGGAGTAGATAAGGTTCTTTTAACAACTTCTGTTTGACCATCAGTTAAAGCGTAAGAAGTAGTTGAAAACAACAACTTAGTTCCTAACTTAGCCCATAATGTTTTCTAAAAGTAATTTAAAAACTTAACATCCTTATCAGAAACAATTGTCTTAGGCATACCATGCAACCTCACAATCTCGTTAAAGGATATGTTAGTGACATTAGAAGTATCATTCATTTTGTGGCATAGAATAAAATGTGCCATCTTTAAAAATCTATGTACAACTACAAAATTGAGTCTTTCGCTTGTTTAACCTAGGTAAACCCAGCATAAAATCCATCGAAACATCAATCCAAGGTGCACTAAGTATTGCCAAAGGAGTGTATAAGTCATAAGGTTGCACTTTCGATTTGGCTTGCGTACAAGTGACATATCTACCACAAAGTCTCTCCACATCTCGTTTTATATGTGGCCAATAGAAGTGTTCCAGTAAGTAAGGTAGTTTAAGGCTGCCCCACTCAGTTTCTTACAAAAGCAAGCAATTTTTCGTCCTTCCTACATTAGGACTGCGCACATACCAATACCTGAGGCATCACATTCAATTTCAAACATTTTATTAAAGTTAGGCAAAGATAATAAGGGAGCATTGGTTAGCTTTTGTTTGATTATTTGAAATGCCTCGTCTTGCGCTTCTCCCCACTTGAATCCAATATATTTTTTATTACTTTAGTAAGTGGTGCAGCTAATGTGTTAAAGTCTTTCATAAATTGTCGGCAGAAACTTGTGAGCACATGAAAACTTTTCACATTACTTGCAATTGTAGGACTCGGCCACCCATGAATTGTATAAACCTTTTCTATATCAACCTGTATACCCTGTGCACTCACAACAAATCCTAAAAACATAAGTTTATTGGTGCAAAAGGTACACTTCTTCAGATTAACAAACAACTTTTCTTTTCTAAGCACATCCAAAACAAATTTTAAATGTATTACATGATCGTCTATATCTTTTAATATAAATGAGGATATCATCAAAATAAACAACGACAAACTTGTCAATAAAAGCTCGCAAAACATGATTCATGAGTCTCATAAAAGTGTTCGAGGCATTAGTTAGACAAAAAGACATAATTAACCATTCATACAAACCATATATATTTTTTTTAAAGGCAGTTTTCATTTCATCTCCTTTTTTTATTCTAATATGATGATATACACTTTTCAAATCAATTTTAAAAAATACACAAGACCTATGTAATTCATCAAGCATATCATCTAGCCTAGGAATGAGATGTCAGTACTTTACCATTATCTTGTTGATCACTTAACAATCAACACACATCCTCCACATCCCATTTTTCTTAAGAACTAATAAAATCGGAACTGCACATGGACTCATGCTTTCTCTCACATACCTGTTTTCCATTAATTTATTAACCTGCCTTTGAAGTTCCTTGGTCTCCTTTGGGTTGCTCTTATAGGCTGGTCTATTTGGAATGGTTAAACATGGCACAAATCAATCTGATGCTCAATCCCTCAGATTGGAGGTAAACCATATGGTGCTTTCTCAAGAAAGACATCATCATATTCCTGCAAAAGAGAGATAATAAAACTAGACAAAGTAAGGTTAAATTCGTTGGTGTTTAAAAATGCATCTTTGTGAAAAAGTACAATCATCAACTGATGTGAAAACAACCTTTTTTCATCTCACTCACTCTCGAGTAGAAATTCTTTTGTTTTCCTTATGATTTTCTCTCAATGGTCATTTTCTTTTTTGATTTTTCCCTCACATTTTCCTCGACCTTGTTTTTAATTTCACTATATTTTTCTCTCTTTTTCTTTTGCTCACACTCTCTCTGTACGCTTACTTGCTCTCCATAAACCTGCTTTGGTGTCAATGGAACAAGAGTGATGTTTCGTTGATTAAATACAGATGAATAGTTATTAGTAAAGCCATCATGCTTCACACGTCTGTCGAATTGCCAAGGCCTCCTAATTAACAAGTGTCGAGCCTGCATTAGTACTACATCACATAGCACCATATCTTCGAACTTGCCAATCTGAAATGTCACTAGTACCTTCTTATTCCATTATCATTTAACCACTTTAGTTTGTATGGCCATAGGTATTTAAGTATCAGAAGCCCTAACTTCTCTACCATGATAGTACTAGCAGCATTAGTATAGTTTCCTCCACCAATAATCATACTACATACTTTGTCTTGAACATAACACCTAGTATGGAAAATGTTTTCCCATTGCACTGTTTTGTCTTCCTTTACTTACATACTTAAAGCTCTCCTAACTACTAAAGTCCATTCCCAAAGGGCTATATACTCTTCATCTTCGACTTCTTTTAATGGTGGCATCTTATTTTCTTTCGTTTCATCTTCAGTTACAATCTCACCATTGTCCCACAATACCATAACCCTTTTATTCACACATTCACTTACGATATGCCTTGTACCTTGACATTTAAAACACTTTAACATCACAATGCCTAATAGTAGGCGTCATGGTATTACCTTGTGAATTTTGCTTGGAGGGCTCGAATCTTGGCTTTGGTGTAGTAGATGCTTGCGGCCTCTCATCTCGTTTCATTAGCTCAACTTCCAAAGAGCGGAACTCGAGCTTGAGGTTGCACGGGTGTTACCCCTCCTCTTGAGTTGCTGCTCAATCTTAATGGCTTTGTGAATCATCTCCTCAATCTCCACATAATATTGCAACTCAACCTTATCTGCAATCTCCTGATTAAGATCATTCAAGAATCGTGCCATGGTAGCTTCTCTATCTCCTTCACATTTGCTCTAATCACAACAATCTCTATTTGTTTATAAGAATCCTCCACGTTTCGTCTACCTTTTATAAGACTTTGTAATTTTAAGTACAAGTCTCGATAATAATAGTTAGGTACAAAATATTTTCTCATCAATGATTTCATTTCATCCCATGTCTCAACTGGATGTTCCCTATTATGCCTCCTACTTATAACAAGTTGATCCTACCAAGTAATATCTTGGTTAGAAAACTCAATCACAACCAATTTTACCTTTTTTGCTTCTAAATAGTTGTGACAGTCAAATATGGACTCCATTTTCTTCTCCCATTAAATGTATGCTTCCGGGTCAGATTTTCCTTGAAAAAATGGAATCTTCATTTTTATGCCACTTAATCCATCATCTCTATTCTTAGCTCTCCTATCTTGTCCATCTCTCCTATAGCTACCTATTGAGTCTTCCCCGTCATCATACTCATCCCTATAATAGTCATCAATATCTCCTCTAGCTGGAGCTCTTTCACTTCTACATGCTTAGGGAACTGGTTGTTGTTGCCCTGTACGTGTGTTCTCCACTTAATACAAACGCTAGTGTATGAGCTTTGATTTAGCCCTCATCATCCTTCTCATCTCTCCTATCAATGCTTGAATTTGAAAATTCTAAGTAGTTGCAGGCTGATCCTCTTCATTTGTGCTTTATTCTAGGTTGTGAGACATGGCTAACATCTGCAAAAGAAAGTCAGAAATAATGTAGAAATGACCTCACCTTACTTCCTTACGTGTTTCACTCAAAAAAAATATTCACTATATTCTACTCGTGTTTCACTCAAATTAATTGGCTTTTACCTTCTAATACGCTCACACACTCTTGCCTTTTTCTACTCGCAGTTATTCTCACTCGGTAATTATCAAATTAATCAAACCAATATCAGGATTCTAGTAGCAATTCACAAAGATTACACTAAGGAGACTCAAATTTCAAGAGCAAGGAGGCAATGCGTACGTAAAGTCAGATTTTGATTTTTAGGCAAAAATTTCACCTATGGGGTAAAATTTGTGGATTTATAGATAATTAAACCACAAGAAAGCAAAATTGATTGAAAAAAAACTCTAAAAATATTGTTAAGGCGGCACTATTTATAATTCTTTTTTTTTAAATACCAAAACAAGAATGAAAAATTCAAAGAAGTATGAAAAACGATAAAGATAGATGGATCTGACCTTGGTGCCTAGGCTTTGATACTAAATGATACGAACCTCGTCAAGAACTGACGCGACCTTAATCTATTTAGTCCCCAAGATCGAATCTAAACAAAGAATTGAATAGAACTGCGAACTAATACTTAATGAAAGCACAAATCTTGGTATGTGAGGACATCACAATCAACTTTGGTTTGAATAAGAACCAAAGAGAATTAACCCTCTCACCAATTGCATCAAACTAATATCTATTTATTGAATACTAGTACATTATCTAAGGTTGGAAAGAATCTAAATCAAATTGTAATCCTAAGTGGCTTAAATGCATTACATCAATGAAAATTGAAACTAGGCAGTTAAAATAAGAATGATTGATTTCTTTCTCTAATAGCCTCCTCAAGAAATAGGAAAGTATCTGAAAAAGAAAAATAATATATTTTCCCGCCATAATATGCAAGCCAACTTCTTATTTCATGGAAATGATTACTTAGAAACTTCAAGAGCCTGAATAATGCATTTATCATGTGCGATTCCTTCAATGAGTCTCCACGAATTTGATTGAGCCTAAGTTGTTGAAATTAATCCATTAAGCGCTTCTTTGAATTTTTTTGCTTGAGCTCTTGTAACAGGTTCGATGGGAACTTGAATAGGATTTTAATAAGGCTCATTCCACGTGCATGTGATAGCTTTATCCTCAATCTCATCATCTCTTACTCTTGAGTACGCTTCTTACCATGCTGAGAATGGTTTTGTTCTTCAATCCTTTAACATCATACTGTTCATACGTACGGTACTGTTCACAACACTGTTCACATATACAGTCCGATGACACGGCGTTGACTGATGACGTGGCATTGGCCGATGATGTGGCATCGACCTATGACGTGGCAGTATTTGATTGGAGAAAAATATGGCATTTGGTTGCTTATGTGTCGTTGACTGATGAGTTAACGTTGACCGATGATGTGTCAAGATTCTATTGGACTAAAATTCTTATATACTATTGATCGATGACGTGATAGATTTTCAGTGGACTAAAAATCTTGCGTACGGTACATGTACATATATGGATTATTTACTATTCAAACCGCATTACTATTCAAGCCACCACTATTGAAACCCCATCACTGTGCAAACTGTGGTCAAACCGCGTAATGGTGACTGATGACGTGGTGCAATCCTGAGCATCTGAACTATTTTTAATCGATGGCCATGATTTACTCAATGTATCTATAAAAAGGCGGCTCCCCCCTAATTTGATACCCCTAAATCCATTTTTGAGCTTTATTTTCTGTAGTTCCTTCTCCATCTTGTATTTTCTATGTATTTTAATAAAATTTCATTTTATCTATAATTCAATTATGAGTAGCTAATTTTCTTTCAAGCCTGGGTTGAAGTTGAAGTCTCAATATGTTCCATGGGCTTAATTTGGTAAATTTATTTTCTCTTCCCCTCTAATATTTGTGGATATTTTGATTTTTTTTTAACAGATAGTAGTAATCTTGTCTAGATACTGCACTGGTTAAACTGACTCGCTAGTATAAGGTTATTATTATTTGGCACGATAAGCCCTTAGACCATATTTATTTAAGCATGGTTTATGAGGAGTGGAAACCTCCCTCATGATTTAATTGGCATTAATAAGGAACATTTAGCCCATGGAGCATGTTGATGCAGATCCAGATACCCAATCGCTTTATTTCAATAGATTTCATTTCAATTTACTCCTGCCATTTTAATTTAAATTCTAAGATAGTTTAAATTACCTTCACCACAAATCCAACCACAATTTTGCACACAATTAAAATTCACGTGCTCGTGGGATCGACATTCGTTACCATTAATTTATTCTACAATAGATTCGTGTGCTAGCGAGTTCAATAAAATTTGCACAACAAGTTTTTGGCGCGTTGTCAGGGAGGTAAGTATTTTAATTCGTAGAATTAATTTTTTTAGATATTTTTTTTCTTATTTTCTTGTAATTTTTTTCTTCTCATTTAAAAAAAAAAAGAAAAAAAAAGTGAATCTATATTTTAAGGTTAGAATTTCATTTTTTTCAATTCTTTAAATTTGTGTAATTTAATTTTCATGTTATTTTTCTTTGTAATTTTTTATTTATCTTGTTATCTTGCTTTGTAATTTATTTTAATTTTAGTTAATTTGTTTCACGACATTTTGTTTTCCTTATAGCACTTGAGTGTGTTTTCATAGTAAGACTGTAACAGCGTGATAAGGTTAATATCGTAATTTTTCCCTCTTCTTTATTTTTATTAGTTTTGTTTTTATTTTTTGTGCTCTTTGCATGCATGGTCGAAGGTCATTATTACCTAATTTTGAGCGTTTACACATTGAATTAGAAAAAGACACTTTGCACACACAAACACATTGCATTTAAAAATAAAATTTAAATGGATTTGCAAAACCAACAACCAGAACCACAGGAGAGGCTATTTTAGGTCTATTTCAGTCCCTTAGCTAACTTGAGCACATCATGCATAAAGCACCCAAATGTAGCTATTAGGAGTTTGAATTAAAAGCTAGTGTGCTAAATTGTCTTCCAATATTCTATGGCCTAGAAAATGAGGACCCATATAATCATACGAATGATTTTCATGCTATTTGTCAATCTTTTAAATACGAGAATTTTTCAGATAATGACGTTAAACTTAGATTATTCCCATTTTCTCTGAAGGATATAGCTTGTTCATAGCTTAATACATTGCCTGCTGATAGCATTACATCATGGGAACAAATGGTAACAAAATATTTGAATAAATTTTCTAAGTGCATAAAACTAATGCTATTCGCAGGGAAATTTCAGAGTTTACCCAGAGAAATGACGAGCAGTTTTTCGAAATATGCTAGCGATTTAATGGGCTACTCTTGAAGTGCTCACATCATGAGTATGAGAAATGGCACCAATGCTAGTACTTTTTGGAGGGATTATTGCCGCATATGCGAGAATGACTAATGGCAACAAGTGGAGGAGAGCTAATGTCCAAAAGTGCATCAGAGATATGGGAATTATTCAAGCGACAATCGGATAATTTCCAACAACAGAATCGATCGCTCAGGAATACTAAAAGAATTAAAGAAGTGAATGAGGTTCACATTGGCTACTCAAATTCAAAAATTAAAGAAGTCAAAGAGATGGTTGAAGGTCTTTCCCGATAAATAGTATCATTAACGACTGCTAAATCAGCAGAGCCACATGACTCATATTCAGATCAAGCCAATGCCATGGGTGTGATGAGAAAACCATCAAATTACAACCAATACTCCAACACATATAATTTTCGATGGAGAGACCACCCCAATTTTTCATGGTCTCAAGGATTCCAACAGATTGGACCAGCAGCTCCACCTCCACCAATACAACCAATTCCTCAAATTCCTCAAGCCTCTCAGCCACCATTTATTAAATATCCCCGTTAGCCCTTTTGAGCATTTTTAGCCATCTATGTTATGAAATATTCATAGTTAGCCATTTTGAGCCTTTTATTTTAAAAAAAATATTTTCTTTCTTAACTTGTCATTTTATCCCACTTCGATTTTAAGTATTACCCGATGTCTTACAAGTTCCATCACCTATTCATGTTTGAGAAAAAATATAAATAATTGTTTTGTTCAGCAAAGTTGTGCCATACAAAAAAAAATAGTTAAAAAAAAGAAGAAAAAAAGATGAAAAAAAGGAAAAGAAAAAAAGGAGATATATAATAATAATAAATAAGTGTTGAGTGTTAGAAAGTGTATATTTGAAATTGTCATTTTACATTTTTAGTCTCACTAACATCCCTACTTTTATGCCTTTAATTCTCTTGTTATTTAATTATGTGTGTTGCATTATAATTAAGTATTTTATATATTTTAGAGGCATCATAAACGAGAGATCGGACAGCAAAACAGACATCACATTTGAACTCAGGATGGTCGAAAATCTTAGGAGGAGTATAAAAGGAAAAATGACACAGTTCACATATACAGTCCGATGATAGGGCGTTGACTGATGACGTGACATTAACTGATGATGTGGCAGTATTCGATTGGAGAAAGATGTGGCATTTAGTTGCTTATGTGGTGTTGACTGATGAGTTAGTGTTGACCGATGATATGTCAAGATTCTATTAGACTAAAATTCTTATGCACTGTTCATCAATAACGTGGCAGCATTTTAGTGGACCAAATATCTTACGCACGGTACATGTACATGCATGGGATTATTTACTATTCAAACCGCGTCACTATTCAAGCCGCCACTATTCAAACCGCGTCACAGTGCAAACCATGGTCAAACCGCGTACTGTTGACTGATGATGTGGCGCAATCTTGAGCGTCCGAACTATTTTTAATCCGATGGCCATGATTTACTCAATGTATCTACAAAAAGAGGACTCCCCCCCTAATTTGATACCCCTGAATCCATTTTTTAGCTTATTTTTCTATAATTCCTTCTCCATCTTGTATTTTCTGCGTATTTTAATAAATTTCTATTTTACCCTAGTTCAATTATGAGTGGCTAATTTTCTTTTAAGCCTGGGTTAAAGGTGAAGTCTCAACATGTTTTATGGGCTTAATTTGGTAAATTTATTTTCTCTTCTTCTCTAATATTTGTAGATGTTTTTGACTTTTCGTTGACAGATAGTAATAATCTTGTCTAGATACTGCAATAGTTAAACCCGCTCCCTAATACAATGTTATTATTATTTGGTACGATAAGCACTTAGCACCATATTTAGTTGAGCGTGATTCATGAGGAATAGACACCCCCTCATGATTTAATTGGCATTAATAAGGAATATTTAGCCCATAAAGCAAGTTGATGCAGATCTAGATACCGAAGAGCTTTATTTCAATAGATTTCATTTCCATATACTCCTGCCATTTTAATTTAAATTCTAGGATAGTTTAAATTACCTTCTCCACAAATTCAACCACCCACTTGCAAAATTAATCCTAAACGCAATTAAAATCCACCTCCTCATGGGATCGACACTCGTCACCATTAATCTATTCTATAATAAATTCGTTCGCTTGTGAGTTCAATTAAATTTGCACAACATGAACTCTCCACCTCGTTAAGATCTTATGGTTTCAATCTGATGCCTACTTTTTTTTTTCTACTGCAGCTTTGAACTTCTTGAAAGCTTCAAAAATTTTTGATTTTCTGCTTCAAAAAATACACCAAAGTTTTCTTGACAAATTATCTATAAAAAGAAAGAAGTAGTTACTTTTACCAAAGAAACTTGGCTTGAATAGACCCCTCATGTCAGTGTAAATAAGTTTAAATGGCTTCCGATCAGTTGAGTTTGACTCATTTGGAAAGCTCTTTCTAAACGACTTGCCAAGTAAACATCCTTCACAAAGTTCATTAGGATGATTGATTGAAAGTATGCCTTTGACCATATTCTTCTTTGATAGTATATCCAGTCCACCAAAGTTAAGATGCCCAAATCGAAGATGCCAAATCATGGTTGGATCTTTGCAACAAGCATTGATACACTTTGCAACATTATTTTGAATATTGAAATAAAATATTCTACTCTTCGAAAATCTCACCCTTGTAATTAGGTTTCCTTTGTCATTTTTTAGAAAAAAAACTATAATCTTTTAAGTGAATATCATAGTGTTTTTCCAAGAGTTGACCTAAACTAAAAATGTTGCTTTTCACACTGGCACATAGTAAACGTTGAAAATTAATTGGTGGCTACCATCTTTTACACGGAAAAGAATGTTACATTTGCCTTTTACTGCTGTTTTTGAATCATATCCAAAAGCAACATTGCCATTCACAGATTCATTTAATTCCACGAACATGCTTTTGCTTCTGCTCATGTGATTACTAGCACCTATGTTAGGATATCATGTATTTTATTAACCTCCACTAGTGTCCCATTCTTCTCTTCAACATAATTCACTCTCATTAATGCTGGTACTTGGAGCTATAGATTCTGAAGCATAATGTCCAAACTTTTGACAATTATAGCACTATACTTTATTAACATGTATATATCTATAGTATTGATTTTGATGATAACAAGCTTTATGTTATGAAATAATTATAAGTTATGTGGATGTTCATCAAAACATCCTTTTATCTCCTCACAAGCAACTTTTTATCTCTTATAACTCCCACTATCTCCTTAATTTAAGAATTAGTGTCTCTTACAATTAAGATGCATTATTTACTACTTTATGGTTGCATCACTATAAAAGGAGACTTTTACTCCTCATTTGTATACACTTGGAAGTGTGAATAACACACAAGAGATTGAATAAAATTCCTCTCTACATACATTATGTCCCTTGTTTACTTTCTTTCTTTCTCTTCCTATATGGTTGTGCTCTTAAATAATAGATTTTATAACACATTATCAGCACGAGTCTCTAGCCACAAGAGATTAATTTTCATCCTCTTTAAAATATGGTAATATCTTTTCTTTAATCTTAGTCATAAAAGTATGAGGTAACAATTTTGATTTTGTCTAAGATAATATCTACATTTGCAAACGTATTTTGATAATTTAAAATAATGCATCAATGAGTTCATACTTTTATATCATCATTATTTATATTGTTATTGTTTGATATTTCTTATTCTAATATTCAATTGCTATTTTATGTTTTCCATTCTTGAAATTCAAAAAGTTCATCCTGAAGTATGAATGCTATAATATACAATGAAAGAAAATTAAGAATGTATCCTTGGAGGATTTGCATTATACATATGAAGATTTTCTTTCAAAATATGTTTCTGTAGAACTATTCCAAAATTATGATGTCACTCATCACCATCTTGTTTATGAAGGATTAACTATATAAGTATATATTTTATATGTCCCTGAAGGACTACATAAATATTACGAGTTCATGTTGTCATGCAAGACTATATAAGAATTTCCTTCTTAATATCTCCCAGAAGGAGTTATAAAATGAAGAGATAAACATGACATAATTGTTTCTTCGAAACTATTTTGGAGAAAAAATATGACAATCAAAAGTGTTTGAGTAAATGCATTTATGATATGAATAATTCTTGACTTCATTGGCTTGTTGCTTTATTTGCAATCATCTAAACTTTTAATGACAAATTTTGCATGCTTATTTTATAATTTCTAAGAACAGTTTGAGAGAATCAAATATAGGAATAAGTTACAAAAAATATATATGCGTATTTGATCTTTTTAATTGATCTGTATGTTTTATTGAATTCTAGATAAATGATTCTTCTATTATTATCTTCTTACTAAAGTTTCATTAATATTTACATGTTTGAAATCATGAATAGTTATAAAATATTTTTGTGGAAGAATTCAATCCCTGAAGGATTGAGAAGGATTATGATTTTTTTTTATAATCTTCTCCTTGATGATAATTTCAAAAGCTCAATTGATTCTCTCATTTGAAATTACGTAGAGAGAATAATATAAAAGTAAACATATTAGAGGGCACATGATTTTATAGCATAAATATGCTCCTGCAGTAGTAAATTAAGAGTGCCAATATAAATTGATACTATGTTCTCTTTTGTTGAAAATAAAATATGAGCTTTTGATTAAACTAAAATCATGACTAATTCAAATCCTTAATGAATTCCTACTCTTATGAGAGTAGTAATGGATGTCATGATTATCATATAACTATTCAAAATTATAATGGTCATAAATCTTATTGTAAGAAATCAACATGTGAATATTGTATCACCAGAAGTGGTCTAAAATTGAATTAATATTAGTGATGGACCAGAAGTTCAATCCAAAATCTTCAATAATTTGACTTAATAAAGTCTCTATGCAAGCTTAATAATTTTTGAGAAAATTCTCCTATGATTAGGGAAAGTAAAAGGATATACATTTGATAGACAACATAAAATGCTTTGTTTCACCTTTATCCCATTTGATCTTTATATGTGTTAATTTATTTGAACTTGAAGTTCAACAGATTATTGTACAATGCCCATTATTGATCAATTATTGAATGACTTTATTGACATGTGAAAGTGAAAAATCACAAACAAAATATAGTCGTTGGTTGATAATGTGTCCTTGAAGGACGAAATGGTGAGACAAATAAATCTGTGAATGTCTGAAGCATATAATAGATCAATCAGTGCAAATGTTTAATTCTTAGAAAAGTTGAAGTTAAATAATTCGGTGCTCCTGAAGAGACCATGTTTGCATGTATAGCAAAATATTTGATCTATATTAAATTATTGAACATATTGCCCTTACAGGAGCATAATGTACCAACTAGAACATGAGTCTCAAATACCCTTGAAGAGGTAAATTGTGAGAAAGAAAGATAGATTCATATTGTCTTATAAAAGACACGCGTGAAAATTAAAAAAAGAGAGATCTTTAGCTCTTGCAAAGGCATATATATTAGAACTTTCGAAAGATCTCATTGGGCATGCATGTTGCAAAATAAAATGTGTTTAATCAATAGTATGTTGGTACTTGGTGCAAGAGGAAAATTGAAATTGACATAAAATTATTGTCAATAAAAGTTTAGTTATCATGATAAAATATCCGGGATCCTGAATCACGAAATTATGAAAGAATATTAATTTATATGATTGGCGAAAATTTGGACCTGTAGTCCATATGCCAGAGGATGTATAATTAATCAGCACGATATAAAGAATTTTGGACTTATTGTCCATACGCCTGAAGTCGTAAACTTTATTGATAAAATATGAATATGAACTATAATGTGTCAAAAATCAAATTGAAGAATCTATGCACTTATCCCTGAAGGATAAGATGCTTAAAACAAGTACTAAAAGTACTAAACGAAAAAAACTTACATTTTATATGTTCTTGACAAAGCTATAATTATAGTTGTATATATTATAGCAATATGAATTTATGAAAGTACAATCAGTTGAGTGAATTTATTATAAGTGGGATATGTCATTATCCACTTTGCTAAGTGATTTTTATTAAAACTTGAAAATTAAATTTGCAATCTTTGCACAATGTGTTGATGATTTCATCATGAAAAGACTCTTGAAGGGATTATGAACTTATTTCTTTTAAGAATACAATTGAAGATGAAAGATCTTGTAATTAAAGAATTCTCTCAATTTATGAATTGAAGTTTATGAAGTAGAATGCTGATATATAGAAATACTGGAAGTATTTTATATTCAAAATTATTCTATTTTAAAATATATCGTATATGTATTGGTCCCGAAGAACCATACTTTACTCAAATTTATGATTATAAAGACATTGGAAAGTTGCATAATTGTAAATTAAATTATGCTCAGCATATACTTGAAAATTTCAAAATAGTGTGAAAAGTATATCACACTCTTTCCATAATATGGATGCAAACCTTAATTTTATTTAAGAAGATCAACAAAATTATGAAGATATATGCATGGCAATATTCTTCAAATTCAAGATGATCGTATCTATAATTTATTACATGTTTTCAAGCTTCAAAAGGATGGTGTTAATCCTGCAGATTATTTCACCAAAGTATTGTCAATTACAATAAATTATGATTGATCTTTGAAGCATCCAGATCATTGTGAGGGGGAGCATATTTATATAGAGGATTACATGCACTGTACTCTTTTTCCTTCACTAGGCTTTTGTCCCATTGGGTTTTTCGTAGTAAGGTTTTAATGAGGCAGATTACACCTTCATAAAATACAAATGAATTATGTACTCTTTTTCCTTCGTTAGTTTTTTTCCCATAGGGTTTTTACTAGCAAAGGTTTTAATGAGGCATATTCTTTGTAAGATGAACATCCAAGGGGGAGTGTTATGAAATAATTATAATTTATGTGGATGTTCATCAAAACATCTTTTTATCTCCTCACAAGCAACTTTTCATCTCTTATAACTCCCACTATCTCCTTAATTTAATAATTAGTGTCTCTTACAATTAAGAAGCATTACTTACTACTTTATGGTTGCATCACTATAAAAGGAGACTTTTACTCCTCATTTGTATACACTTGGAAGTGTGAATAACACACAAGAGATTGAATAAAATTCCTCTCTATATATATTATGTTCCTTGTTTACTTTCTTTCTTTCTCTTCCTATATGGTTGTGCTCTTAAATAATAGATTTTATAACACTTTATATGTTTTTCATTACAAATGTTGGAGTTTTCATTAATAAACAATTTCTTAAAAGCCGTATAATATTTCTAGATATGTTCATGAAATCTGTATAATTGTTAGCTTTAATGGGAAAATAATTCTCTACGAAATTCTGTAAAAATAAGGAATTTGGAATTAAACGGTGAACCGTTAATATCAAAACGGTTAACCGATAATTTCCAGAGAGGCATTAATCTTTGATCTTTAATCGTAAAGTAAAAACGGAGAAGGCTAGTTTATTTTGCAGGGTTCTGAAATTAAATAGTGAACTGTTTCTATAAAACGGCTAACAAAAAATTTTCAGAGTGGAAATATATGTTACCCTTGAACCATTCAACAAAAACAAATAAGCTTATTTTTTTTTACAGGTTATTGGAAATAAATAGTGAACGGTTAACTACAAATGGCTAACTGATAATTTTTAGAAAAAAATTTCATGTTAATCTTGAACCGTTTAACAAGAACGGACGGCCAAAATTTATTTTGCAGGTCTCTAGAAATTAATGGCGAACCGATAATTTCAAACGGCTAACCGATTATTTAAAATTCAGCTCAACGGAATCAAAATGGCTAACCGATAATAGTTAACGGTGATCTTGATGGGCATATAACACATTCTTTACAATAGATTAGTGCACTTGCGAGTATAATAAAATTTGCACAACGGTCACCTCCTCCATGTACAAGATGTATTTTTCTCTCTGCTATAGGATGACCAAGATCAATCACTGCCTGAACGAACTCCATATACTTTCCATAACAAAATCCAGCAAGCACACAAATGTTCTTAAGTTGTCTGCTCGAAGTTGCTGCCATTAGAACAATTCTAAAAAGAAACAATTTGTGAGTGCTTGGAAAGGAGCTCCTATTTAAGAATCTTAGTGACGGACACAATGATACACATCTATAAATTGGGTGGCGTATTTGTCAGATGAAGCGTGAAGCTTTTGGCTCAATAATTCAAAGGCAAACAATGATCAGATTTAAAATCACGCAAAAAGACAAAAATGATAATAATGATGCAAAAATAAAAAGATATTTACTGGTAGTTATGATTATGGCTGACATCTTCCTCTAGTTTTACGTCCAGTAACGACTTGAACGCCCTCTGCGGGTCCAGGATAGGCTTCCCATCTAGTTTTCTTATAAACTGGCAAATAGGGTCTTTTAGAGTAAGATTCCCAAGTCTAAATTGTGCATTTTCCTTTTGGAATAACTTCCATAAATTATTAATTTCATATTGAGCATATCCGCTCGGATGCTTTTCAAAAGATGGTAAGATATCATCCAACGATTTTTTACTCATGCCATCCTTAATGAATTTGATTTTATCTTCACGATTTACAGAAACCAATCCTAAAGTTTTACAACATGGTTTTTTGCAAGCAAGTCTTACACAATAAGGACATTTAGAGCCAAGTCACTTAGCTCATCTTTTTTTAGTAAATGTACTTTTACCAAAACCAGGCATGTAGGAGACAAATGGATCATAAAACTCACCTACCAGTCGGATCTTTGCTTCAATTAACTAGCGAATATCAGCAAGAATCCCATTGAGCATTAACAAACATAGTCGTTCACAATGAGCTTTGTAATTCTTCTTTAGAGCATGTTGAGGGAGAGAAGGAAAACGTTGATGCAATTTATGTTGTATTTCTTCCATACTTGATTTTGGGGTTTTAGTTATTGTGGGAAACTAAGAATACTGACTTAAAAGTCACAGAGTACCGTTATCCGCCATTCATATAAGAGAGTGAATCAAAATAAAACGAATCAAATCTGAAAAATCAAATCAAAAGTGAAGAAAAACAACAAAATAAAAAAAAACACACAAGGATTATAACTCACCTTCGTCCTTTTATTGAATTTACCTCCAGTTCCATTTGCAATTCATAAATATCATCCTCTATTTCTTTGAGTTATCTTTCTAGATCTTTAACGTGGGATACTAACTTTGGTGGTTGTAGATCCTAAATAAGATGTGATTTACAAAATCAGAGCAACTTCCTCCGATGAAATTTTACATGTAAAAGTTCTTTACGATGTTTGAAAATGATACTTCTCATGGAGGTACTCATGAAAAATATAAAAATTAGTGTGCTAAAACATAATTGTCAAACAACACAGAATTAAAAACAATGTAATGCACTCCATTCAAGACATAGGGAAAAGAAAAAAAATCGAACAATTCAAACGATAAAGTAACAGTAAAAAAAATTCACAAAAGGTTAAAACAAAAAGGCTTAATCAAGGTTTGGTGTGTCACCCAAATTGATTTCGGTGTCTATTTCACGTGGCTGGTATTCTAAAATGGTTTCAATCTTTGACCATTAACTTTAAATGTGACACCATCCTTTGGATTCTCAATTTCTACGACACCATATGGATACACATTTTTTTACAACAAATGGACCATTCCACTTTGACTTTAACTTCCCTGGAAATAAATGAAGACGTAAATTATAAAGCAACATTTTTGACCAAGTTCAAATGTTTTCTGAAAAATTCTTTTGTCATGAAAAACTTTAGTTCTTGCCATAATAATTTTGGAATTCTCATATGCATAATTCCTTAATTCCTCAAGTTCAATCAATTGCAATTTACACACATTACCAGCATCATCAAGATTTGAATTAAAAGCTTTAATGGCCTAAAATGATTTATGTTCCAGTTCAATCGGTAAGTGGCAAGATTTTCCATAAACAAGCTGATAGGGTGAGATTCCTAAAGATGTTTTAAAGGCAGTACCATATGCCCAAAGTGTAGCAGTTAGTCGAAGAGACCAATCTTTATGGTTTGGATTAACTGTCTTTACTAAATTTAGTTTATCTCCCTATTTGCTAATTCAACTTGACCACTTGTTTGAGGGTGATAAGGAGGAGAAACTTTATGTGTAATTCTATATTTCTTCATTAAGGACTCAAATGGCTTATTACAAAAATGCTTACCTTCATCACTGATAATGGCTCGAGGTATTCCAAATATTCTCAAAAGATTTTCTTTTAAAAAGTGAATCACAATCTTGTGATAATTGTGACGACAAGGAATCGCCACGATCTATTTTGAAACATAATCAACAGCAACCAAAATGTATACAAATATAAATGATGATGGAAAAAGGGCCCATAAAATCAATTCCTCAACAATCAAATATTTCAATGACAAGGATGGGGTTTAAAGGCATCATGTTTTGCATTAAAATATACCATACCATTTGACAATTCTTACACACTTTACAGAATGCATGTAAATCTTTAAACAATGTAGGCCAATAAAATCCACACTGCAATATTTTTATAGTTGTCTTTTTTGAAGAAAAATGGTCATTGCATGCTTCAGAATGACAGAATTGAATGACCATACTTACCTCGTGGTCCGGTATGCATCTTCGAAAATTTTGATCAGAATAATACTTGAATAGGTATAGATCATCCCAATAAAATTTTTAATTTATGTTAAGAATTTCCTCTTATTTTAGGAACTCCAATCACATGGCATTTCGCTTGTTGTAAGATAATTAACAATATCAGCATACTAAGGCATTTGTTTTATAGAAAACAAAAAGTCATCAAGGAAAGAATCATTCATGGGTGTTGTTTCAATTGAAGACTCATTTGTAAGTCTTAAAAGATGATCTACACCAACAATTTTGGCGCCCTTTTTGTCCTTGATTGTCAAATTAAATTCTTGAAGTAGTAAAATCCATTGTATCAACCTTGGTTTGGCATCCATTAAATATCTCATCGCAGCATAATCAGAATAAATAATAGTAGATGAACCAATTAAATACGAACGAAATTTATCCAATGCAAATATTACAGCAAGTAGTTCTTTTTCAATTGTAGTGTAATTTATTTGAGCACTATTCAAGGTTCTACTTGCATAATAGACGACAAAGGGCTTACCTTCCTTTCTTTGTCCCAGAGCAACACCAACGACATAATCATTAGCATCACACATTAGCTCAAAAGGCAAAGACCAATCATGGGGTTGCATTATTAGGGCTGATGTCGAAGGACTAGTTATTTTTTCAAAAGCTTGTTAACAATCTTTAGTCCATTCAAAAAGTGTGTCTTTTATTAAGAGGTTACAAAGTGGTCTAGATATGACACTAAAGTCTTTTATAAACTTCCTATAAAATCGTACATGTCCTAAAAAGGAACAGACTTCTCTAATTATTTTTGGTGAGGGTGATTTTGAAATGACTTCAACTTTGGCTTTGTCAACTTCAATTCCTTTTGAAGATAAAACATGGCCCAAGACAATTCTAGAAGTGGTCATGAAATAACATTTTTCCCAATTTAAAACTAATCATTTTTCTTTGCACCTTTTCAAAACTCTTTCTAGATTATCAAGGCATGTATCAAAAGACTTACCAAATATAGTTAAATCATCCATTAAAACCTTTAGACAATTTTCAATTATGTCACTAAAAATATTTAACATGCACTTTTGAAATGTTGCAAGAGCATTACAAAGTCCAAAAGGAATTCTCCTAAATGAAAATGTTCCAAATGAGCATGTGAATGTGGTCTTTTCTAGTCTTTTAAGGCTATAGGGATTTGATAATAGCCAGAGTAGCCATCAAGAAAGCAGTAGTAGGGATGTCCAGCTACTCTTTCGAGAATTTGGTCTAGAAATAGAAGGGAAAAATGATCTTTTTTAATGGTATCATTTTATTTTCTGTAATCAATGCACATACGCCAACTAGATGGAATTCATGTTGGGATTAGTTCACCTTTTTCATTTTTCACAATGGTTATTCCAGATTTCTTTGGAACTGCTTGTGTTGGACTTACTCATTTACTATCAGAGATAGGAAAGATAATTCCTATATCTAGTAGTTTAAGGACCTCATTCTTTACCACTTCTTTCATATAAGGGTTTAGTCTTTTTTGTGGTTGACGAGTTGTTTTGGCATTTTCATTTAAGTGTATTCGGTGTGTGCAGATTAAAGGATTAATGCCTTTTATGTCTTTTGAGGTCTAACCAAATGCATTTTTATGTCTTTTTAGTATAGACAGCAACTTACCTTCTTGATCATGTGTGAGTTGGGAAGAAATCACCACTGGATAAGTCTATTGTTCTCTAAGATAGACATTCTGGTAAGGGCTTTAATTCGGGCTTTGGTGCTTCCTCTTTATTTGGTTCTTCAGGTTGTATGGTATCTTTACAGTTTGATTGGTCATTGTCACCTGTAGGTACCTGTATAGAATCAAGTGTAGGGTATATGTTAGCAGTATCATAATCTAATTCCTTACTTGAATCAAAAGAACCAGCAAAATAAATTTCCACAGAGTTTGTAAAATTCTCATCCTGAATGTGTTCTTTAATGATTGGCTCGATGAGATCAATCTCCTCACTCTCATTACATCATGTTTTTGAAGGTGAGGTTGTTTAAACATGTTAAACACATTGAGTTCCAATATCATATTGCCACAAGATAAATTCATTACTTAATTTCTATAATTAATCAAGGTTTTAGCAGTGCCTAAAAATGGTCGACCCAATATAATAGGAATTTGTTTGCATTCATTAGCAATTGGTTCCGTTTCCAAAACAATAAAATCTATAGGGTATATGAATTTATCCACTCAATCTAATACATCTTCAATTATTCCTTTTGAAACCTTAATTGATCTATCAGCAAGTAAAAGAGTGGTAGAAGTTAGTTTTAACTCACTGAGATTGAGTTGTTAGTACACTGAGTAAGGAATCAAATTAACACTAGCACTAAGATTTGGTAGAGCATGTCCAATTTTATGCTCCCTAAAAATGCAAGAAATAGTTGGACAACCAATATCCTTGTATTTCAAAGCACTATTGATTCAGAGATGGAACTTACCTGCTCTGCTAGAAAAGCCTTCTTTTGTACCTTATGTTTCCTCTTGACCGTGCACAGATCTTTCAGAAATTTAGCATAAGAAGGCATATGTTTAATGACATCCAGTAGAGGATTGTTGATCTTTACTTGTTTAAAAGATTCATAAATTTCTAGACTGTGGTTTGATTTTTTTGGATTGATTAGTGCTTAAGGAAAAGGGGATATAGGAGGAAAGTAGGTTATTTTTTTATAGTTTAAAGGTTCGACAGACTCTTTCATATTCTCTGAAATTGAATCTTTACTAGTTTCACAAGGGTCCAGGATATGTTTTTCGACAACTTTACCACCACGAAGGGTTATAACCTATTTGAATTGGCTCATATTTTGGTTTTTTGAATTCTTATTTGAGGATGTTGTTGACTCTTGGGGTTTGGCTCAAGTTGATCAGGAAACTTTCCTTTATCATACAAGGTCAGAGCAGATGTAAATTTGGAGATAGTTTCTGCCAAATTGGTTAAGGTTTGCATCATTTGGTTATTGATCGACTCTTATTTTTCAATAAATGAATGTAATGTATCTTCCAGAGTTTTTCTTGGTGGCGGGACATATGGTGGGTAACTCTGGGGGTTTTGGAAATTTTGACGTAGAGGAACTGGTTGTGAAGGTTGTGCATGGTTGTCATTTCTCCAATCGAAATTTGGGTGGTTTCTCCAACTATAGTTGTAAGTTTGGGAGTATGGATTGGGATTTGGCCTTTTAAAGTTGTCAACGACATTTACTTGTTCGTGCAAACTTTCTCTCAGAGTTGGCAAGGTTGGACAGTTCTGCGTAAAATGGTCAGCAATCGCATATAAAACATGAAATATTTTGAACATACTTTACATAATCATTCTTTTTCGACTCTAATACTTCGAATTTTCTAGCTACAGATGTAAATTTGGCTTGAAGGTCATGGTCTTCCCTAAGGTTGTGTATGTCTTTACTAGATGGAGATGACTGGGGCTTAGTTGATAACTCATAAGACCTAACTGTATCTTAGTGCTGTGCATTCTTTGCTATATAGTGAAGATAATCTAATGCATCTTTAGGACTTTTATCCCTAAACTCACCATTACATATCATTTTAACGACTTGTCCACCTTAAAATGTTAATCCCTTATAGAAATAAGACACTAATCTCCATGTTTCAAAACTGTGGTGTGGGCAAATGTTAAGTAGTTCTTTAAACCTTTCCCAACATCAGTAGAAGGTTTCTCCTGGTTTTTTTAGTGAAGATGGTGATTTGTCTTTCGAAAGAATTTGTTCTGTGGGACGGGAAGAAGTTTTTCAAAATTTGTGCTTGCATTTCATCCTAAGTTCTAATAGATCCTGACCTAAGATTTTATAACCAAGTTTTAACTTTATCCTTTAGTGAGAAAGGAAAAAACATAAGCTTGATTATATTCACGTTACAATTTTGATCAGAAAATGTGTTACAGACTTCCTCAAATTCCCTCAAATGCAAATATAGATTTTCAAACTCAAAACCATGAAAAGTAGGAAGAAGTTGAATAATACCAGCTTTGAAATTAAAATGTGATGCATCAGGAGGAAAAACTATGCATGATGGTGACCCTATTCTAGTAGGATGCATGAAGTCTTTATGGGTCCTAGGCTATTCATGAAGATTTTGCAAGACTTGGTTATCTTTGTACTCTAAAAAATTTTCAACTCCTATGTCAGCCATATCTAAGGGTGGCGAAGTGATCTGCTAATTAATCTCGCACTATTTGTACGAGACCAACAAGGCATGCAATGCTAATGATGTGTGCTAAACAAATTAATGATGCACAAAACACTAAATGAAAACTGCATAAATAAAAACAAACTGATAACAAATGAACAAAAAAAATGGGAAATAAAAATAAACAAAATAAAAAAGGCGGTTAAACCAGTCATAAAAACAAAATAATTAAAGGAAATAATTAACAAAATATTAGCTAGTATTTTAGAACCATCTATAAAACAAAGAAATTAAAGAAAAAAATTTAGGCGGTATTTTAAAACCAGCCATATAATAAAACATAAAATTAAACAAATCAATGTACAAGAAAAAATAAACTGAAATTAAAATATTAGGCGGTAGAACAGACCATATAAACAAACATAAATTAATTAATAAAATTTAAATAATAATTAAGCAGTTGTACCAACCATTTAAAATAAATACGAAAAGTAAATTGCAGAAATTTAAAGAAAAAAATTCGGTTTGAGGACTGATTTACAAAAGTTTCTGAGTTAAGATGAAGTTTCTCATAAATTTTATGAATAATGTTAATATTTCAAGAGAAGAGGGGTGGTAACTGAAGTTTTGCAAAAAAGAATAAAATAGAATGATGGAAAGATGGTAACGACAAAAAAAATAAATAAATAAAGTAAAGACAAACTGACAGCAAATTTAGAAAATTCTCCGGTACCGACGCTAAAAACTTGACACGACTTAAAAGTGTATTACTCCCAAGTATAAGAGTGTTTAGTTATAATATAACCCGGTGAGTCCGAGGTCGAACCACAAGGAATTTAAAATCTAGCTGTCAATTTGTTAAATAAAGAAAATTAATAGCGAGAAAAGAAATCACTAAAAATTAATTTAAAGACATACTAAGGTTACGGGATCCACTCTCAGTATTTAAACTATAATTTTACTATTCTCTCATTTTTATATTTTACCTCACTTTTACCAGTTAATTATTATATCATTTAATTCTCAACTAATTATGTGTGTGGATAAATATGTAATATAGTACCTAATGTGCCACAATTGTGTTAGTGTGTAGATATTATGTCAAAATACCATACAGATCCAAGAAAATTTATAAATTTACATGACATAAAAATAACTGGAAAAGAATAAAATAAACTTTAAAAACTCATTTGAGAAAATAATAAATTTAATAGTTTGAAACATTGAGCTTCACTCTTCACCTCAGTTTAGTCAAATTAGCCATTCATATTAAAAGAAAACACAACACTATTTTTATTTGATAAACTTTTGAAATATGTTACAAGGAAAATTAATACAAAAGGAAACAAGAAAAGAAAAGAAAAGAAAGAAAGAAAGAAAATTTTCAGCTCTTCGCTTAGTTCCCTCTTGGGTACAACTCTTAGCACTCGACTTAGTTCTCGCTACTGGCTTCCTGCATCTCCTTCCCTTTTATAGGCAAAGAATGCATTATCTTTTATCTTTATTTATTTTTATTATTATTTTATATATGTATGTACATTGAAGAGTGTGATAGTGAGGTGGCCAAGATAGCCACTTGACCATCATGAGCAACAATGCTCTTCATTTATTTATTATTTATTATTTATTAAATATTTAATTATTACATCTCCTCAATTTTGTGTTCCAAATTGCTTCACCAGTCCTTCTTGGTTCCCGCTTTCAATTCCAATTCCATCTTTATTCTTGAAAAATATTTACAAGATAAAAATTAACATATTGCAATTTAATTTAACACAAAAATATATTTGGGGAGTATTAAGATAATGTTAGCCTAAAGGGCTATATATTATGTAATTTTGATGATAATAAACATATGTCTTAAGTAATTTAATAAATATTATATTTCACAAATTCACTAGTTTTTGAAGGATAATATTTATGCAAGTGAATCAAGTGAAATCAAGCTCAAGACACTCAACGGATAACGGCGAAATCAAGAATGAAGTTTAAAGCTTGACGGACAAATTATTGTGACAATTCTTGTAAAGCCGGTATGATTTAATTTATGATTGGTTTATTATTTGAGAAGCTCAATATTTTGTTTAATAAATTATTACTTTTCATAAACCAAAATGTTTTATTTTTAAGATAAAAGTATTTTGTGGATTTGAGTAATTTGGATTAAAATGAAAAAGTTTTACAATCTTTGATTTTAATAAATATTATTTTGAACTTGAATTTAAACTTATTTGCAAAGATTTGAAACGCTTTGGGCCATATTGTAACTTATAAAAGATTAAGGGCCTAAGTGAAAGATTTTGAGAACTTTAGAATTTATGTTGATTATGTTAAAACTTAAAAAGGACTTCTTTTAAAAGTATTATTATATGTTGGGTCATAGCATAATTTTAAAAAGTTTTGGGACTGACAAATATTATTTATAATTCCGATTTGGACTTATTTGCAAAGGTTTGAAACAATTTAAGTCATATTATAATTTATGAAAGTTTGAGGACCTAAATGTAAATCCAAAGATTGATATCCAGAATTGGACCTATTTGAAAAGGTTTATGAATTGCTGGGCTATAGTATAATTACAGAAAGTTTTAAGGTAAAACTGTAATTTCGTGAACAGTATTACTGTAGTAAAATTAAAAAATAACGGTAACATCCTTCTGGCAATTGTAGGACAATGACTAACCACTTGGTATTGGAATTTATACTATAATCTAGTTTTAGGGTTTTAAATGTAAAACTCAATTCCAATTTCATTTTAATTATTATAAAAAGCCAAAACAAGTTTATAAAACATATATTGAGCTTTCATTTTGTAAATCATCATTCATTGAGTCATCATTGAGCTATAATTTGTTTATCCACTCTTAAAGAGAGTTTTATTGTTGTTACTTTCATTTATCATAAAATTGTGAGTGTTCAAGTGAGGAAACACTTGGGGTGAAGAGATTGGGGAGATAATCTCTTGATTGTAAAGGTCCATTGACACATTGAAAGTCAATTGTAAACATTTGAAGCCTTGGGAGGCTTGGATAGTGAAATCCTCAAGTCCGGTGTGCTTGGAGGTGTGGAAGTAGGCGGGGATAGCCGAACCACGTAAAAATCCTCGTGTTTGTTTTCTCTTCCCTTACTCCTCTATTATTATGCTTTTTTGAATTTATTGTTTTTTATTTGATTAAGACATTAGATTAAATTAGTGTGCAATTTGCTTAGCATAAATTTTAAAATCCCAATTCACCCCCCTCTTGGGTTGCACAACTTGTATTTCAATTGGTATCATAGCGAGGTGCTCTTGTATAGGCGTAACCGTTTAGAGTCAAAGATCCATGGCAACCCATAATGACTCAATCTTTAAGGAAGGACAATCCACAATTAGACCACCGTTCTTTGTGATGTGACTACCCATGTATGATGAGAATTTATTTACAAGCATTAGATTATGAAATTTGGGAAGTTGTTTGTGGTGGTCTATTCATGCCTATGACTAAAAATGAAGTAGGAGATGATATTCTAAAACCCTCAAGTCAATGGAGTTTATTAGAAAAGAAAAAGATGTCTTTAAACTCCAAAACAATGAATGCCTTATTTTGTGCTCTTGACAAGAAAGAGTTTCATAGAGTATCTAGTTGTGAGAGTGCTCATGAAATTTGGAACAAACTTGAAGTCGTGTAAGAAGGCACAAATCAAGTTAAAGAGTCTAAAATAAGTAGATACACTCGTCAATATGAATTGTTCCAAATGGAACAAAATGAAACTTTGTATTCTATATATACACGATTTACGGACATAGTGAACACCTTAGGAGCCCTAGGAAAAACTTTTTCAAATAGTGAGAAAGTCAAGAAAATCATTAGGTCACTTCCAAAAGAATGGAGACCTAAAAGAACTGCCATTGAGGAAGCCAAAGATTTAAATGTCTTACCTATTGATGATTTAATTGGTTCTCTCATTTCATATGAAGAAGATTTGGCAGCTGAAAAAGGGCATGAGGAAAAGAAGAAAAGCATTACTCTCAAAGTCTCTAAACTTGAAAGTGATGAGGAAAGCGAGATGGATGACGAGGAGTTTGAAACGTTGGCTAGAAAATTCAGAAAAGTTTACAAGAAAACCAATCAGCAGAGAAAGTTTAAAGGTTACAAGAATAAAAAGGAGAAGAAAGAGCCAATCAGTTGCTATAAATGCACGAAACCCGGACACATACGACCGGAATGTCCTCTGTTCAACAAACTCAAGAAGAAAGCTATGGTGGCTACGTGGGATGATAGCGAAGAGGATACAAGTGATGATGAAGAGCAACAAGAGATGACAAATTTAACACTTATGGCATTTGGAGAAGAGTCATGTGATGAACTTGATGGGGTAAGTGAGCTTCCTTCATATGATGAATTATATGATGCCTTCAATGAATTGCATGACGAATTGATGAAAATTGGTAAAAAAAAATATTTGCCTTAAAAATAAGATGGCAGAGCTTAAAAATGAAAATGAATCTCTAAGTGCAAAAATTACATGTCTAAAATTAAAGAATAAATCATTGCATGATAAAATTACCTTATCAAATGAGAAATCTAGCACTTCACACAAGCATCTAAAATCACAAGTAGATGAATTGAAGAATGAAAAAGATGTCCTGCAAAAATGCAATGATTCATTAAATGAAAAGATCAAAGAATTAGAATTAGATAATGAAGTGTTACATGATAGGATTGCATCATTTACATGTAAACAAAGTACTTCATATGAACATGAGAGATCACATGTTGATGAATTGATGAAAGAAAATGAAGTGCTTAAGAAAACGATTAATGAGCTCAATGAAATTGTGTTAAAATTCACAAGTGGTAAAAAGAATTTAGAAAAATTGCTAAGCACTCAAAAATGTGTGTTTGATAAAGGAGAACTTGGGTATAAGCCTAACTTGAAACAAAAATATTATAAGAATTATTTTGTTAAGACTACCTCCATAAGTGATCACAAAATTATTTGTCATTATTGCAATCAAAATGGTTATATGAAATATAGATGTCCAGTGAAAAGAAATGCATATTATGGTGTAAAATGTGTTTGGGTTCCAAAGGAACCATTGCTAACATTTAAGGACCCAAAAATATTTGGGTACCAAAGCACACAACTTGAATATTTTTTTGTAGGTACCACAAACAAAGAATGACGGAGAGTTCCTTGATAAAGCTTGCGAGGATAATCGCTTGATCATGGTCTAAGCAAAAATAATGAAGCAAGATGATTTAATTGATTTGGTAACAATTCTTGCAATATTTATTTTGTTGAATAGATCATGATGGATGGATAATAGCTTGAATTTGTGAAATTATACTTGTATGTTTACATGATTGCTTTATCATTGTGTATAATATTGAATGCTTTATCATGATGTATGGTTATATTTATATGATAATTGATTGTCAACTTATCATGATAGATTTGTTTGATTTTAATGATTGTGTAATGCCTAAGCATGATAAATGAGTGATATGCTTGATTTATTAATCTTTGAATGCTTATATGTTTCATGATTGTGTAATGCTTGATGGATGAGTTATATGTTTGAATCAATCATCTTTTAAATGTTTAAATTCATGATTCATGCATTAAGATGGCTCTTGAGATGTTTCAGAATCAAGAAATGATGACGGAATTGATCGAAAATGGCCGAAAAGTAAACTCAGTGTAGCCGGACAGAAACCAGGCGGCCAGCCGCTTGGAACTGCTTGGAATCTGCCCATGAACCCGAGAGCAAGCGGCAAGCGGCTAGTCGTTTGGTCACTGGTCCAATACCCTTCTCCCTTCAAATGCTTCGTTTCTTCAACCTCTCATCACTCTCTCACTACCCGCGATTTTCCTCCTCCATTTCTTCTTAAATCTTCTTCATTTCCCAACCATTTTCATGTTAAAATCAATGCTTCAAACCATTTCCCATCCATTTAACTTCCATTAAACACCTCTCAATAATCATTTCTTCACTTCTTCTTCACTTGTTCATCTTTCTCTCTCTCGCGTGAATAGTAACTCACCACTTCTCTCTCAAATTTCTTCATCTTTCACTCATTTTCTTGTTAAAATTAATCATCCAAACCATTACCCATCCATTACTCCTTCAATTTTCATTCTCCAAACACCATTTCATCACCTCTTCACAAAAATCCCAAATCAAAACCTAACCTTGGCCATTGCTCTCTCTACATTTTAAGCTTCCTCTAGCTCATCTTTGATCAAATCCACATCATATATTAGCTTCATTCATCTCTAAGATCGATTTTCTTGGCTCAAACACATCCATTTCACTAAAATTTTTAAAAAATCCAAAATTGGTATTTAAGCTTGTTCTTGTTTCAACAATGGTGGGTGGTGACAAGTCCAAGGGGAAACAAGTAGCCAAGAGACGTAAGGAAGATTATGGTGAGAATTTAGAATTCATATTGAATTTAATGTTGTGAAGAACAATTTTCAAAAATTCTAATCATGTTATTAATACTATTAAAATTAATTTCTTGATGATTATATATGTGTTGCTTGATGAATTGATGGAGTTGTGGTGTATTATAATTGCTTAAACTTATATGGAAGTCTTTTTAATCATGTTATGTATTTGTGGATTTGTTCATTTTTAAGGGGAGACTCTGCCGAAACTTTTACTCGCAAAAAATAGGTAATATCTTCATCGAATTATTTTTTATGATCTTGTTTTGATTGCATCTATTATTTCTTTTATGATGAAGGGGGAGATAAATATGATATGTTTTTGGATAAAATCATTTTGGTTGAAATTTTAAATTGGTCATATATTTAGGGGGAGTATACAATATGATTTTAAATAATATGCATTTTGATTTTCTTTGTTGTCCAAAGGGGGAGACAAAGTAATATATCATTTTGATGATTCATAAATGGGGAGAATAACATGTACTTCGAGCATTCTTTTAATAGTTGATATGTGATTATGATGATGATTTTGAGATATGATGGTGATTTAATTACATGATTTTTTATATGATGATTTTATGTTATGAGGAGTTGATTTGGTAATTGATGGAATGATGGTTCATGATCATTTTATTGTTAATTGGATGTTTGGTTTTTATATGCTTCTTGATTAATTATTGAGATGTTCTATTTTGGTATAAGCATGAATTTATAGTAATTTTGATGATGAAGGGGGAGAGATCATGTCTTTTGAATTTTCGGATAAAGGTAACATGTATTTTGAACTTCAAATATTCATAGTAATTTTGATGATGAAGGAGGAGAAGTCATGTGTTTTGAATTCCCTAAAATATTCATGCATGGTTTTGAAATATTAAGGGGGAGCTTGCATGTTTTAAATTTGATTTATTTGTTGAATCATGTATGTCATGTATTAAGGGGGAGTATAAATGTCAAAATACATGAGATGTTTGTCATCATCAAAAAGGGGAGATTGCTAGCCTGAAGGGTTACATATTATGTAATTTTGATGATAACAAACATGTGTCTTAAGTAATTTAATAAATATTATATTTCACAAGTTCACTAGTTTTTGAAGGATAATATTTATGCAAGTGAATCAAGCTCAAGACACTCAACGGATAACGGCGAAATCAAGAATGAAGTTTAAAGCTTGACGGATAAATTATTGTGACAATTCTTGTAAAGCCGGTATGATTTAATTTATGATTAGTTTATCATTTAAGAAGCTCAATATTTTGTTTAATAAATTATTACTTTCATAAACCAAAATGTTTTATTTTTAAGATAAAAGTATTTTGTGGATTTGAGTAATTTGGATTAAAATGAAAATTTTTACAATCTTTGATTTTAATAAATATTATTTTGAACTTGAATTTAAACCTATTTGCAAAGATTTTGAAACGTTTTGGGCCATATTGTAACTTATAAAAGATTAAGGGCCTAAGTGAAAGATTTTGAGAACTTTAAAATTTATGTTGATTATGTTAAAACTTAAAAAGGACTTCTTTGAAAAGTATTATTATATGTTGGGCCATAACATAATTTCAAAAAGTTTGGGACTGACAAATATTATTTAGAATTTGGATTTAGACTTATTTGCAAAGGTTTGAAACAATTTAGGTCATATTATAATTTATAAAAGTTTGAGGACCTAATGTAAATCCAAAGATTGATATCAGAATTGGACCTATTTGAAAAGTTTTATGAATTACTGGGTCATAGTATAATTATAAAAATTTTAGGGTAAAATTATAATTTCATGAATATTATTACTGTAGCAAAATTCAAAAATAACGGTAACATCACTGTTCATAGCGGCTAACCACTTGGGCGCTGGAATTTGTCTATAGTGGCTAGTTTTTGAACTTTAGCTATAAAAACTCAATTTCAACTTCATTTTAATTACTCTAAAAACCCAAAACAAGTTTATAAAACATATATTGAGCATCCATTTTGTAAATCATTATACACTGAGTCATCATTGAGCTATAATTTGTTTATCCACTCTTAAAGAGAGTTTTATTGCTGTAACTTTCATTTATCATCAAATTGTAAGTGTTCAAGTGAGGAAACACTTAGGGTAAAGAGATTGGGGAGATAATATCTTGATTGTAAAGGTCCATTGACACCTTGGAAGTCAATTGTAAACATTTGAAATCTTGGGAGGCTTGGATAGTGAAATCCTCAAGCCCGGTGTGCTTGGAAGTGTGGACGTAGGCGGGGATAGCCGAACCACGTAAAAATCCTCGTGTTTGTTTTCTCTTCCCTTACTCCTCTATTATTATGCTTTTTTGAATTTATTGTTTTTTATTTGATTAAGGCATTAGATTAAATTGGTGTTCAATTTGCTTAGCATAAATTTTAAAATCCCAATTCACCCCCCTCTTAGGTTGCACAACTTGTATTTAAGATAATTTAAGAATAATGAGCGTATTAATCGACACAATAAGTGAAAAACTAATAATTTTATTCTTATTAAATGTACACTTTTTAGTATCAATCAAGTGTGTAAGCGTGGGAAACACTTGAGTGAAACACTTAAGTGAAGAGATTGAGGATAATCTCTTGTTGTAAAGGTCCATTAAAACCTCGAAAGTCAATTGCAAGTATTTGAAGTCTTGGGAGGCTTGGATAGTGAAATTCTCAAGCTTGGTTTGCTTGGAGGCATGGATATAGGCGAAGATTGCCGAACCATGTAAAAATCTTTGTGTTTGCTCTCTCTTCCCTTACTCTTTTATTTTTAGTATTGTTAAATTTATTATTATTTATTTCATTAAGGCATTAGATTAAATTGTTGTGTTGTTTGATTAGCTTAAATTTTAGAAACTCATTTCACCCCATTCTTGGGTTGTATAACTAGCATTTCATTGGGCTTATCACTAGCGAAACGAAGTCTGTTGTATATCCTCCTGGATATTAAGACTTGATGTTAGGGCGGTCCAGGACTATGGACAGCCAAAATATAGCCAAGGTAGAGGCATAAATCTTTAGTATGGAGGCTTCCACTTCTTCTAATAATTATTCTCCTATTGTAAATTTTAACTTCGAAACCCAAGAAGAAACCAACCACAAAGCCATCCAACCTCTTAGATTAGATCCGTTAAATCATTACAATTTCTATGATCTAAATACCCTAATTTCATCCATAAAGTCTGTTGTTTCTTTCCGTCAGCCAAAACTCAAGTCTGTGTATAATTCTTCTAAAGTCTCTGTAAAATCTATTTCTTATATCTTTAAAGAAGCCTATCTTCCTATTCTCTCTCCACAAGATATCAAGAGATATAGAACTGAAGGTTAGAAGCGATTGCTTCTTAGTGCAATCAGGATAAGAATCAAACTTTTATTTCTTGTAAGCAAAAATGTCACTTGTTTTCTTGTCATTCTTGATAGAAGATGGCAAACTTTTGAAAAGGCTTTGATCTCAGCAGTTGAAGTGGGACTCAATCAAGTGCATATAGTTGTCCAGGTAGAACTAAACTTTACCTTAGATCTCTACAAATCAATCCTTTCAGAAATTATAAAAGTCATAGTCCAAAAAAATGGACTAACCATGAAACCAGATGAATTAGCCCTTGCTGTTCACCATACCATGACTTACAAAGTGCAAACCCATTTGTTTTCCATGAGCCATAATAACATTCATATCACCGGATTCACTGCTGGAGAAAGAAGAATCATCCAACCTAAAATCTTCAAGCAAAACCAACTGAGCTTTCCACTGCAATGGATAAATGAGTATGAGCAGAAAAATAAGCCCTTGCAAGTTCGTGAAACCCCCAAAAGTAGACAGATTAAAAGATGGCAGAGTATCGATTTCCTTTCCTAAAAAACAAGGCCAATGTATCCATGTGAAATGTGCCAAATTGAAGAAAGTCACCCAATGTCTTGCTCTCACATGCTGAGAAGATCTCGCTAAACCAGATTTATTGGTGTGATAGTGCTCCAGAAACTAGAGAAGAGTCTCTAAGGAGTATCTAATAATTATGCTACAGTTAAACGGATAATCCAGAAGACGGACTCGACAGAATTTGGGCCCATAGAAAAAACTATCACCTGGAGCAATATCAATGCTTTAGAACAAAATAAAGCATTAGAAGAAATTGTTGCTCAGTAGTAACAACTTATAATTCAAGTGCAAGAGTTACAGAAGCAGATCAAAGAAACCCGAAAAGCTCAGAGATTCACAAGCAGACAACTGTAAGAATTGTGTGACTAACCCAAAAGAATAACAATATTTGCATGGACATGAGCAGACAATGATGAAGAAAGAATGAGGACGTTGCGATGCTACCAAGAGTACAACAAGAGGCAACCAAAGAAAAATTCTTGGAAAAATAACAAGCCTTCCAAACCAGCTCCTGTATAGGAAGAAAGCTCCACTGGCAACAACACCAAAGCACTCTAGAGAAGCTATAAGGTGCCACCAGTACAACCATGGCCAGTTATGGCTACGGGATGGGAAATTGAGGATTTTAATAGTACAACTGGATCTAGTTAGATAGTAGAATCCTTTCATTTTTTAAGAAGACAAATTATGATGAAAGGAAGACCTTATTTCCCTGCTAATCCAACATATGTGGACATAAGGAGGAGGTTCACCCCACTTTTTACATTTGAAATAGACCAATATTCAGGAGTAGCTTCATCAGCAAACCCTCATGAAAGACAGCCCTAGAAAAAGCTACAACAACCTAGTAACAAGGAGACCTACAGGAAGAACAAGACCAAGATTGGGAAGTAAGACTTCAAATCTCTCATGGACCTCTAGGAAAATTTTCTAGAATATGAATAATATCAAGACAAAGGATAGACTTCCTTACATTGAAAAAATGGCAGTATAGTATGAAGGGGAATGCCAAAGAGCACCACAACTAACCAGACGAGTAGCTGCACAAAAGTTATCAGCAGAATTCACTAGATCTCTAAAAAGATGGTGGTCCAATATTTTAGCACCAGCTCCAAGGGAGTATATGTTAAATCAACAGAATCCTTGTATTATTGTTTTGGAAAATCTTACACTTGATTTTATGCGCACTGGATCAAGAGAAGCATAATTGGTAGAAAAATAATTCCGCCAAAATAAGTACTGTGATGTCTGACAACTTAAAGAATACTACATGGAGTAGGAAAGACTCTACTATCTCTTCTAAAACCCAGAAACACAATTCGTCGAATATTTTTTCTCAACATGCCTGGACTAGTAGCAAAGATACTTGAAGCCAAGTTCAAAATTGAAGCAATTATATATTTAGCTTGGCACAACTATATCAGATGGCTACATAATTAACCCAGAATCATTGCAGGAACCAAGATCTCAGAAAGCACATGAAACAGATAGAGAAAACTTCTCTATCAGAGTAATTAAATAATAAACTTAACAAATTTAGTTGCCATCACTCAGGCAACTCATGTTCTTGTTCGAGGAAGTTCCATTGCAAGAAAATGAAGCCCTAGAGACCATACAAAAGCAAGAACCACCGCTTTGTGAAAAGACGAAAGTTTCAAAAGAGGTTAAGCAGGTGTTTCATCTATGGTAAAAGGGACATTATGCAAGGCAATGCAAGTCTAAGAAACGGATCCCAACCAAACCACTTCAATTGATGAATGATCCAAAATTTGATTATAATAACTACACATGGTCTGATGATCCTGAGCAAGTATTACTCGCAATTGACTTGCAATCTTAAAAGTTAGAAGAATCTTCAAATGATAAAGAAGTCCTTTTATTTTCTGAATAACAACCTATTGATCTCACAATACAATCAGCACTAGCTTTCAGGCTATATGTCAAAGTTATTCTCTAGTTGTTAGATAACTAGCAAATTGTTGTCACTGCCTTAATCGATACTTGAGATGTTTCTTCAATCATTCAGGGCAACTGCTTACCTAAGGGGTACTATGCGCCAACTCAAGTCAGTTTTGCAGCAGCAAATGGTGACTAGTTCTATAGTCATAAGTATACTTCCACCATTAAAGATACCTGATAATAAACATTTCATTCTGCAAACAGATGCTAGTGATCATTATTGGGGTGTGATATAAATTGAAGAATCCAATGGAAATAGGAGAGTTTGTTGCTATAAATCAAGATAGTTCAGTAAAGTTGAGCATCGCTGATCATCATCGAAGAAATAAGTGCTAGCAGTAATCAAAGGAATTAAAAAACTCCAATTATTTCTTTCTCTTACTCCATGTGTGACTGAAACAAATTACAAGTATCTCCAAGGATTGGTCAAAAGAAAAGAAAGAGAAATCCTAGATTGACAACTAGCAAGATGGTCCGAGTCTCTCTCGAGATTTAAGTTAGAGGTAAAGCACATCAAAGGAAAGTCTAATACAGTTGCAGATTTCTTCTTAAGATTAGTCGTGGCAATCTCACCAATGTGGTGTACCAAGTCTTTGAAGAAACCTCAAGCAAAAGGTTACCATCAACATGGTTCGAAAAAAAATTTTCCTACAACCCTTCTAAAATCATTGAGAAGCTCCCTCCAGACATCAAGGATGTAATCCTTGACAAGGTCACAAATCATCTAACTTATCTAGTAAGTTCTAATGATACAAAAGTGGAGAGTTTGGGCACTAATAAACAGCATCAACTTCAAACTAGCAAGAAAAAGGGAAGAAAAATTTATGCACTTCGAGTTGTTCAAACCACATCCAAACATAGATCAAATACATGAGTTTGTCTTCCAACCCAATTTATTTTTTCATCATATTATTGATGAAGATACAAATTGGGGAAATTAAGTGATCTGTGACGCTATGCCACATGCATATTATTCTTTTTAGTTGTTACTCAATATGTATCCCATGGCCATCCTATTTCAACCTCATGTCATTCATAAGAGCCAAAGGTGAAATTATAAAAAGTGGTTTGACATACTTTTTGCTCTAATCTTTGAAGATTCTCACACTTTTAAGCTGATTAATGGTTATTAAATATCTCAAACTACTATAATCATAGTAAAGTTAAGAGATATTTAGGGACGTGACAAACCATCACTAGTTCGAGTTGTAGACCACGATCATATCAGAGATGATTATCATGTAATATAGAACGGATGTCTGCATGTTCATAGAGCATTGGCAGAAGTCTACAACCTGCAGCCTGTGTACAACACTCACAGTCCTTTCTCACTTAATACGGTGACAACACCAGATCTCTTTTACAAAGAAGAAATAGGGAATGGTGCCCTCCATGAAGATAAAGTATATGAACTTGAGATGACGGAGCTATACCATGAATGGCTTAGATACTATGGAAGAAAAGGAGAAATAATGTTGTACAAATTTTATTGAACTCGCAAGCGCACTAATCTATTGTAGAATAGATTAATGATGACGAGTGTCGATCCCACGAGGAGGTGGATTTTAATTATGTGTAGAATTAATTTTCTTAAAGTGGTGGTTGGATTTGTGGTGAAGGTAATTTAAATTATGCTAGAATTTAAATTAAAATGGCAGGAATAGATTGAAACGCGATCTATTGAAATAAAGCACTTGGGTATCTGGATCTGCATCAACATGCTCCATGGGCTAAATATTTCTTATTAATATCAATTACATCATGAGGGGGGTTTCCGCACTTAATGAACCACGCTCAAATAAATATGGTGCTAAGGGCTTATTGTGCCAAATAATAATAACATTGTACGTAATGCCAAAAAAAAAAAAAGAATTCCTTATGGAAATTTGGGCTTTCACTAGGAATTATGGAGGCCTTTTTAACCCTTATTAGAAAAGGATATTAAGTTATTAATAAGGGTTATTTAGAAGATAGTTTTGGAAAAAAGGGTTATTTTTCCAAGATTCCATTCCCTATAAATTCATCTTTTATCTCCCTTTTTCATAACCCTAAAAACTTATGATATTCTTGTTTCCTCTCTTATCAACTGTTCATGATTTTTCTTCACTCAAACCCTAGGATTCAATCAAAGCAAACGGTATGTATACCCTCCTTATTCCCTTCAAGAATTTCTTGTAAATCATTCTATTTAGGGTTTATGTTTGGCATGATTTTAGATTTATTTTTATAGATCTTGATGCATGATATATGATGTGTTTAGGTTTTATTTAGGGTTTTGATTAATTAGGAGTTTGGTTAATCAACCCTTGGCATAATATAGGATGATTCTGGATAGCATGATATCTTGATTTTTAAATTGATATTTTATGAACGAATTTTTCTTAGAAATTTATATTCTGGAAAATAGACATATAGAACCTTCTTAATAAATTTTATTTCATCAAATTTGATCTCGTTTTCAATTTAATATGTATTTTCAAATTAGAAATTACTGCACTGGAAAACTGCGATTCCAGCAGTACGATCGGGTTTACATAATTATTTTCACTATCAAATGAACTCGGAAAATTATGAAAGTTTATAACCATGTCCACATATATGTCTAGTATCTCCATTTTTAATTTCATAATTTTCGGATAAGTATTTCATTTTATAACATTCTCCGAACCTGTTCTGTTCGGTTAAGGTTATGAGAAAACAGTTTTGAAATTTTTAAGAAATAAATAGTTTTAAAAATGTTTTTCATCTCGGATCCTCTTCAACATTTTATATGCGGTACCCATGGATGTCCAGAATCGCTTTGTAGAATATTTTGTCATTCTGAGTTTTAGATTAAGAGTAAAAATTCTAAGATCAGACCTGTACGGGAATGAATTAGAAAGACAGATTCTTAGAGTGAGTTATTAATAGTTATGTTTTGTATTTATTAAGGTGTTGAGGGCTCTTAGGGACTTAGAGGTGTGTAGTTCAAGATTTTCTTATCGAGGTAAGTAACTTCATTCCTAATATACTGGATATATATAAGTATTTTGATATTATTATAAGTATAAATGTTTCCATACTATTTAGAAGATTAATGGATTTTCATACCAAATCCAGTTTATGAAAACGTTTTTAAATCTGAATTCTTTTAACAAAATATTTTATAAATGCTTTTCAATATGTAAAATATTTAATGACATTACTACCTTTTATGATTTCTCTGTAAAGTAGTTTACAAGCCTAAATTATTTTTATGGACTTTTCTAAATCTGATACGAATGTTTTGTACTCATATGAGATTTCAGTTATTGATGATTATGAGATTCTTAATGTTTTGGCCCATTATCCATAGTTATTCTGATTCTGATTCTGATTCTGATTCTGATCATAATATACAATATATCTGTCTGGACCAGTACTGGGTATAAGTTCTGAATGTGCACACAATATTCTGATTCTGATTCTGTCTGGACCGGGTCACCGGGACTATAGGTGACACTATGTGACATGAGCTAACTTTTCATTTTCTGTACATGTGAATATGATTTGCCTTAATAAGTAACTATGTTTTTTACATTCTGAATTCTTATGGATTTACGTTATCTAATTGAAATACGTTATTTCATTATGGAATATAGTTTTTATGAAACTTATGGATTTATGAAATATGTTTTGCTCAAAGAAGGCTTGCAATATATTTTGGGTATCGATAGGCCTAGTGTGTTAGGAATGGTTTTACTTACCGAGTTGACGGCTGACCCCTCGTCATTACTTTTTACAGATTAAGTTCCTTTGAGAGGTGTGTCTTGCCATGAAGTTAGAGATTTTCGTTTCTGTTCCCTATTTGAATAAGAAGAAGAAGAATAGACTTATGTTTTTTTTTTTAGTTTATTTCGATCATGAACTTGTAATTTGGCTAGAGGTAGAGTTGGAGCACAGGAGAATGGGCCATTTGAAAGGCAAGGTGGCCCAAGAGATGAAGGAGCTATGAACTTAGAACGATTTAAGAAGTTGGGACCACCTACCTTTTAGGGAAGTGCCGATCCCATGATTGCAGAGGCACGGCTAAAACAGATGGAGAAGATATTTGTGGCTATTAGTTGTAATGATGATCAGAGGCTGATATTGGCCTCATTTGTCCTTCAAGGTAAGGCAGACCAATGATGGGATGCCAAGTCCCGTCTCTTGAGGGCTGGGTTGCACGATGCACCCATTACTTGGGAGTTATTTCTGGAGGCCTTCCATGAAAAGTATTTTCCTGAACGAGTTCGACATCAGATGGAGGCTGACTTCCTAAAACTGACTCAAGGAACAAAGTCTGTTGCGGAGTATGAGGAACAATTTACTGCCCTCTCTCGTTTTGCTCTTACCTTGGTTGCTAATGAGGGTAGTAAGTGTAGGAAGTTTTTGGAAGGGTTACGTCCTAACATTAAAGGGCGATTAACCATACTTAAGATTAACAACTATGCTGATTTGGTGGACCGAGCAATTCTTGCGGAGAAGGATATTCTTGAGGTACAAGTTTCAAGGGATCAAAGAAATAAAAAGAATTGACAAGGTGGACCACGAAATGGAAATTCTTATAGGCAGGGCACTCAGTCCCAGAAACATATCAGTGGAGGTAACAAATAGAATAATAAGGGTGTTCATGATGACACCACTTGGAAGAACTACCCCATTTGTCGACATTGTGAAAGGAGGCATCCTGGTGAATGCCATTGGAAAACTGGAGCATGTTTTGCTTGTGGAGAAGTTGGGCATAGGATTATAGATTGCCTAAAGAGACGAAGCGAGACTGCGAATGCCCCCTCTAATGAAGGGCAGAGGAAGAAACCAAAGGTGCTAGGGCGTGTCTTTGCGCTGATGGAGAAAGATGCTGAGGTGTCCAATGATGTAGTATCAGGTACATTGTCTTTATTCTCTAAATAAGCCAAAGTTCTTTTTGATCCTGGTGCTACACATTCTTTTGTGTCTTGTGTGTTTGCTCGTTATGCTGATGTGCCTATTACACCACTAGATGTTCACGTGACAATTAGTACCCCTATGGGAGATTGTCAGTTAATAGATCATGTCTATAAGTCATGTGTAATCAGATTGTGTGATAGGGAATTTCTTGTAGATCTCCTACCCCTAGCGATGCACGATTTTGATTTGATCTTGGGAATGGATTAGTTAGGGCCCTACCATGTCTCAATAGATTGTTTTGCTAAAAAAATTATTTTTCGCCTACCTGGCGAAGAAGAATTTCACTTTCAAGGGAATCGTAGAAATTATAGGGGTTTGATTTCTATGGTTAAGGCAGCAAAAATGCTAAAGAAGGGGTGTGAAGGATTTTTAGCATTTGTAACTGTTGATCATTGTGAAGGGGCGTGCATTGAAGACATACCTGTTGTAAGGGAATTTATTGATGTTTTTCCTGAAGATCTTCCTAGATTACCCCTAGATCGAGAGGTTGAGTTTACTATAGAACTATTTCCTGGTACTACCCCTATTTCTAAGGCACCATGTCGGATGGCACCTATTGAGTTGAAAGAACTGAAGGTCCAGCTACAAGAGTTACTAGATAAGGGTTTTATCCGTCCTAGTGTGTCACCTTGGGGTGTTCCCATTTTGTTTGTAAAGAAGAAAGATGGTTCAATGAGATTGTGTATCGATTACCGACAACTGAATATGGTTACTGTCAAGAATAAATACCCCCTTCCTCGAATTGATGATCTTTTTGATCAATTACGGGGTGCAGCTGTGTTTTCAAAAATTGATTTACGATCTGGTTATCATCAATTGAAAATCAGAAGTGAGGATGTATCGAAGACAGCTTTTCGAACTCATTATGGACACTACGAGTTCTTAGTTATGCCTTTTGGGTTAACTAATGCTCCCGCAGCATTCATGGACTTAATGAATAGGATCTTCCAACCGTATCTTGACCAATTTGTTATTGTCTTTATTGGTGACATATTGGTTTACTCTAGGAGTAAGGAGAAGCACGAGACACACCTGAGGATTGTGTTGGATATATTATAGGAAAAGAAGTTGTTTGCAAAGTTTAAGAAATATGAGTTTTGGCTTGATCGTGTGATGTTTTTGGGGCATATAGTGACGAAAGATTGTATTTTAGTAGATCCAGCGAAAGTGGAGGTAATTGTGAATTGGGAAAGACCTTCTAGCGTGACTGAAGTAAGAAGTTTCTTGGGATTGGCAGGTTATTATAGGCGCTTTGTGAAAGGATTTTCTAGTATAGCGCACCATTGACTAATTTAACTAAGAAGGACGTGAAGTTTACTTGGGATGAGGCATGTGAAAAGAGCTTTCAAGAGCTCAAGAGTCTTTTGGTATCCGCCCCCATTTTAACTCTCTCATCTGAAGGTGGAGGTTTTGTGATTTACAGTGATGCTTCAAGAAAGGGCTTGGGTTGCGTTCTAATGCAGCATGGTCAGGTTATAGCATATGCCTCTAGGCAGTTAAAGAGTCACAAACGAAATTATCCAACTCACGATTTGGAGCTGGCTGCTATAATGTTTGCCTTAAAGATCTGGAGACACTACTTGTATGAGGAGACTTGTGAGATCTTTACTGATCATAAGAGTTTGAAGTACTTGTTTACTCTGAAGGAATTGAATTTGAGGCAGAGAACATGGTTAGAGTTGGTGAAGGATTTTGACTGCTCTATTAATTACCATCCAGGTAAGCAAACGTGGTAGCAGATGCCTTGAGTAGGAAATCGTCTGGGTGCATGGCTCATCTTATCACCATACAAACTCATTTGGTAGAGGACTTGAGGAGATGTGGGATCGAGGTTGTTACCCATGGGCAAACAAACTTGTTAGCTCAGTTAATAGTCCAACCCACCTTAATTGATAAAACTAAGGTAGCCCAAGAGAACGACATAGAACTCAATAAAATCCATGAAGATGTAAACAAAGGACATAAACCCGGATTCAGACTTGACAATGGAGATGCATTATGGTTGGGGCAAAGGTTATGTGTGCCAGCAAACGAAGAGTTGAAGGTAGAAATCTTAAGAGAAGCACATGAAGCATCTTATAGTATGCATCCTGGTAGTACTAAGATGTATCATGATCTAAAGCAGAGTTTCGTGGAGGAATATGAAGAGAGACATTGCTGATTTTGTTTCTCGATGTTTAGTTTGCCAACAAGTGAAGATCGAACATCAAAGACCAGCAGGAATTTTACAAACGCTTCCTATTCCTCAATGGAAATAGGAACACATTACCATGGATTTCGTCTCTGGATTACCTCGTTCTAGGAGAGGATGTGATTGCATTTGGGTAGTTGTTGACCGATTGACGAAATCGGCTCATTTCTTGGCAAAGAAGAGTACAGACAATGTAGGGCAGCTAGCTAAATTATTTATTAAGGAGATAGTAAGGCTTCATGGAATTCCAGTGTCAATAGTGTCTGCTAGAGATCCACTGTTCACTTTAAGATTTTGGGCTAGCTTACATAAAGAGTTGGGGACGAAATTGAGATTTAGCACTGCTTTCCATCCACAGACATATGGACAATCTGAAAGGACTATCCAAACCCTTGAGGATATGCTTCGGGCTTGTGTGCTAGACTTGAGTGGTAGTTGGGAAGAACACCTAATGTTGATCGAATTTGCTTATAACAATAGCTTCCATTCGAGTATTGGCATGGCACCATTTGAGGCATTATACGAAAGAAAGTGTAGGTCCCCAATCTGTTGGGATGAGGTTGGTGAAAGAAAACTTTTGGGTCCAGAATTGGTACAGATTACCGTTGACAAGGTCAAGTTGATTAGAGAACGTCTTCAAACAGCTCAGAGCAGACAGAAGAGTTATGCAGATCGTCATAGACGAGAGTTAGAATTTGAAGAAGGAGACTTTGTTTTCTTGAAGGTATCGCCATGGAAAGGGGTGTTTCGATTTGGGAAGAAAGGGAAGCTTAGCCCAAGATTTATTGGACCATTTGAGATTCTAGAGAGAATTGGTCCAGTAGCCTATCGCATAGCTTTACCACCAAGTCTGTCTAGACTTCACAGTGTATTCCATGTGTCTGTGTTAAGAAAGTACATCGCAGACCCTTCACATGTGCTAGACTATCAACCGATTCAGATATCTGAAGACATGTCATATGAGGAGCAGCCTATTGAGATTGTTGATCGAAAAGAACAAGATTAAGGAGTAGAGTTATTCCCCTAGTGAAGCTACGATAGATGAACCATTCCATTGAAGAAGCCACATGGGAGTGAGAAGCAGAAATGTTAGAAAAGTATCCTCAACTCATCTTTGCATAAGGTAATCTTCTAATTTTGAGGACGAAATTTTTGTTAGGAGGGGAGGATTTGTAATGCCTAAAAAAAAAAAAAAAGAATTCCTTATGTAAATTTGGGTTTTCACTAGGAATTATGGAGGCCTTTTTAACCCTTATTAGAAAAGGATATTAAGTTATTAATAGGGGTTATTTAGAAGATAGTTTTGGAAAAAAGGGTTATTTTTCCAAGATTCCATTCCCTATAAATTCATCTTTTATCTCCCTTTTTCATAACCCTAAAAACTTATGATATTCTTGTTTCCTCTCTTATCAACTGTTCATAATTTTTCTTCACTCAAACCCTAGGATTCAATCAAAGCAAACGGTATGTATACCCTCCTTATTCCCTTCAAGAATTTTTTGTAAATTATTCTCTTTAGGGTTTATGTTTGGCATGATTTTAGATTTGTTTTTATAGATCTTGATGCATGATATATGATGTGTTTAGGTTTTATTTAGGTTTTGATTAATTAGGAGTTTGGTTAATCAACCCTTGGCATAATATAGGATGATTCTGGACAACATGATATCTTGATTTTTAAACTGATATTTTATGAACGATTTTTTCTTAGAAATTTATATTCTGGAAAATAGACATATAGAACCGCCTTACTAAATTTTATTTCATCAAATTTGATCTCGTTTTCAATTTAATATGTATTTTCGAATTAGAAATCACTGCACTGGAAAACTGCGATTCCAGCAGTATGATCGGGTTTATAGAATTCTTTTCACTATCAAATGAACTCGGAAAATTATGAAATTTTATATAAATGTTAAAATATTTGTCTAGTATCTCCAGTTTTAATTTGATAATGTTCGGATTAATATTTCATTTTATAAAATTCTCAGAACCTGTTCTATTCGGTTAAGGTTATGAGAAAACTGTTTTGAAATTGTTGAGAAATAAATAGTTTTAAAAATGTTTTTGATCTCGGATCCTCTTCAAATGTTTACATAAGGAACCCATGGATGTCCAGAATAGATTTGTAGAATATTATGTCAGTCCGAGTTTTAGATTAAGAGTAAAAATTCTAAGATCAGACCTGTACGGGAATGAATTAGAAAGACAGATTCTTAGAGTGAGTTATTAATAGTTATGTTTTGTATTTGTTAAGGTGTTAAAGGCTCTTAGGGACTTAGAGGTGTGTAGTTCAAGATTTTCTTATCGAGGTAAGTAACTTCATTCTTAGTATACTGGATATATATAATTATTTTGATATTATTATAAGTATAAATGTTTCTATACTATTTAGAAGATTAATGGATTTTCATACCAAATCCAGTTTATGAAAACGTTTTCAAATCTGAATTCTTTTAACAAAATATTTTATAAATGCTTTTCAATATGTAAAATATTTAATGACATTACTACCTTTTATGATTTATCTGTAAAGCAGTTTACAAGCCTAAATTATTTTTATGGACTTTTCTGAATCTGATACGAATGTTTTGTACTCATATGAGATTTCAGTTATTGATGATTATGAGATTCTTAAAGTTTTGGCTCATTATCCATAGTTATTCTGATTCTGATTCTGATTCTGATTCTGATTCTGATCATAATATACGATATATCTGTCTGGACCAGTACTGGGTATAAGTTCTGAATGTGCACACAATATTCTGATTCGATTACATGGGTCACCGGGACTATACGTGACACTATGTGACGTGAGCTAACTTTTCATTTTCTGTACATGTGAATATGATTTGCCTTAATAAGTAACTATGTTTTTGACATTCTGAATTCTTATGGATTTACGTTATCTAATTGAAATACGTTATTTCATCATGGAATATAGTTTTTATGAAACTTATGGATTTATGAAATATGTTTTGCTCAAAGAAGGCTTGCAATATATTTTGGGTATCGATAAGCCTAGTGTGTCAGAAATGGTTTTACTTACTGAGTTGACGGCTCACCCCTCGTCATTACTTTTTGCAGATTAAGTTCCTTTGAGTGGTGTGCCTAGCCATGAAGTTAGAGATTTTCATTTCTGTTCCCTATTTGAATAAGAAGAAGAAGAATAGACTTATGTTTTTTTTTTTGTTTATTTCGATCATGAACTTGTAATTTGGGTTTTGAGACTTTGTTATTTTTATGTTTCTGGAGAGAGTATTTAGCGTTGGATGTATGAACTTGTGGATTATTTTTATAAGAATTTGAGGTATACCAGTTTGTTATTTATGAGTAGAGATTATGTTTTGCGAGTAACCTCCTTCTCTCACGTGCTCTGCACGTGTTAGATTTGAGGTGTTACATTGTACTAGGGTGTCGGTTTCATCAGGGAGGCATCTAGAAAAGATTATTACTATTTATCGATGAAAAGTCAAAATATCCATAAATATTAGAGGGGAAGAAAAATTAAATTTACCAAATTAAGCCTATGCAACATGTTGAGACTTCACCTTTAACCTAATCTTGAAAGAAAATTAGCTACTCATTTTTGAACTAGGGGTAAAATGGAAATTTATTAAAATAAATAGAAAATACAAGATGGAAAAGGAATTATAGAAAACTAAGCTAAAAAATGGATTCAGAGGTATCAAATTAGGGTGGAGAGCCCCATTTTTATAGATACATTGAGTGAATCATAGTCATCGGATTAAAAACAGTTCGGACACTCAGGATTACGCCACATCATCAGTCAACAGTACGCGTTGCACAGTACACGGTTTGCACATGGTTTGAACAGTGGCGGCTTGAATAGTGACGCGGTTTGAATAGTAAATAATCTCACGTGTGTGCATGTACCGTACGCATGATTTTTGATCGACTGAAATGCTGCCACGTCATCCATCAACAGTACATAAAAATTTTAGTCCAATGGGATCGTGACACATCATCGGTTAATGCCACGTCATCGGACCGTGTATGTGAACAGTGTCGTGAAGAGTAACATGAACAGTACCGTATGTATGAACAGTATCGTACGTATGAATAGTACCGTACATGTGAACAATGTTATTTTTCCTTTTATGCTCCTCCTAAAGTTTTTGAACATTCCGAGTTCAAAAGTGATGCTCGTTTTGCTGTCTGATCACTCTTTCATTGTGAAACAATCATGATGCCCCTAAAATACATTAAATACTTAATTATAACAAAACACACGTAATTAAATCACAAGAGAAATAAATACATAAAAATAGAAATGTTAGTGAAACTTAAAATATAAAATAATGATTTTGTCCTTTATAAATATACACTTTCTAACACTCAACACACCTCCCAACTAGCTTATTGCTAATCTCTAGCAAATAAAGCAAAAACAAACTTCAAACCCAAAAATGATTTTTTTAAAAAACAATTGTGTTTATTCAATCAGATTAATGACAGCAATCAAATAAAAGTATAAACATTATCTCCAGTCTAAAGAAATATCATAACTGCATGAACTATCCACATGCATCAGTCTAGCAGACTATAGTAATTAGGCCACTTTCAAGAATGACATGTCAAATCCCAAAATCTAACTGGTAGTAGTGACACTCTCACAAAGAAATTAAACCCAATTAAAATTGTCACTACAATAAATGGTAAATTGAGAGAAAATAATAAAGAAATATCACACACTCTCACCAAGATGAAAAGAATATGCCCACAGCTTAGAAATAATATGATGTCAAACAAAGTACTAGTCAACCCAATGTATTCATTTTTTTCCTTTTTTTTTTGTGCATCACTACATCTTAATACCCATATAACTAGCTTTTACTTCAGACTATAGTTCTCTAAAATCAAGAAGGACTTATATTAGGACGTAACGTAGGCTAGGGACAGGGCTAACAAAGAAAGGGAAATATTGAAAACTAAATATATGTTTGAGAAAAAATAGAGATTTTTTGGAAATTAAAAGATGCATTTCGCTTATTTATTATTATTGTATATCTCTTTTTTTTCTTCTTTTCTTTTTTTTCTTTTTTGAACAATTTTTTTTTGTATGGCACAACTTTGCTGAACAAAATAATTATTTATATTTTTTTCTCAAGCATGAATAGGTGATGGAACTTGTAAAACATCGGGTAATACTCCAAATTGGAGTGGGTCAGGATGATAAGTTAACAAAGAAAATACTTTTTTTTTAAAAAAAATAAAAGGCTCAAAAGGGCTAACTATGGATATTTTACAGCACGGATGGCTAGAAAGGCTCAAACGGGTCAAAAATGGTCTTCTATCATCTTTTAGAGTTCTAAATAATCTTTCATATCTACTAGTTAAGCAGACCTTCAGATGTAGCAACACATTTTTTTCTATTTTTTTTTAAGGGTTGACTCAAAGAAAATCTAGAGATCATGTATAAAATAATAAACTACTAAGCTGTATGAGGAATGGGCAAAAAAGGTTACTCTCCAAGAAAAAATGATAGGCTCAAAAACTCACTTGCAATTTATTATGACATGTGCATTCCTTCAAATAACTCATATTTGTCTCCAACATCAACATGTAGAATAGCAAACATGGTGTAACATTACTCAAGACTAAAGATAATACAAATACTAAGATTCGAAAGTCATCATGTCATCTAATAAACTTACAAAAAATTACAAATTTTTTGTTTGTTTTTGTTTATGACATTATAGCCCCCAACCTATTCTAAACATGAAAAGAAAATATACATGAGGAAAGATGAAAAATGATGCAGAAAAATTAATTGATGATAGAAAAGAAAAGTCTAAATTTTTTTTTACTAAGAAAATGCGTTTCCAGAGTCACTACACTCTGTATTCAGCCGTCTTCGACTCAAAAACTTGAAAATGTATATTTATAAAGGAGAAGTCAAAAAGAAAAAGTTAGAAAAAGTACACTGAAAATAAGACAAATTTTTTTTTTTTACTTTCAAACTAAGAAGGTGCGTTTTTAGAGTAATTACACTCTATATTCAGCCATCTTCTACTCAAAAAGTTAGTCACGGGTAGTTTTATAATAAAACATTAGTAAAAACTTAACCAACATTCCACAATTATCAACTATTCCCTTCCCCTAACCAGAATGAAACATTGTCCTCAATGTTTGAAAGGAAAGAAGTAGAGTTTAGAAGATATCACCTGGGTAGTGCAACACAGAAGAAAATATTTACAAGCGGAGAGTTAAATCTAATTTGTACTTCTTACTGCGGCTACTGTTACCATCATTATTTGAACACTCCAACACCAAGGTTCTGGGATCTGGCTCTGATTGATAAGCTTGTAATAGATCAAGTAGCTCATTAGCAGTATGTGCACAAATAAAGTCTTTTGCACCGAGGAAGGAATGAAATAAATTTTTATTGCATGGTTAAGAAATGCGATAAAGCCATCGTAAAAATTATTGACATTTAACAAACCGATGGGTTTCTGGTGGATGTTCAGATGGGCCCAAGATGCTAATGTGATTAGTGCCTCTAGAGTTGCAAGATCTCCTGGAAGGAAAATAAAAGCATCGGCATGATTTAACATTTCAGTTATTCTTTCTTGCATACCTGAGACGAACAGTTGATGAGTTAGACAAACAGCCCAAATGTTTGAGAATTGTTGGGATGATGCCTAACACTTGGCTCCCTCTAACATAAGCAGCTTCTTAGACCATTTTGGATAACCTTCGGTCACCTTCTCCATACACCAAGTGCAGTTTTCTCTCTGCTATTCTTCGATTAAGATCTATGGCTGCCTCAACGAACTCTTATATTTGCCATAGTTAAACCAGAGAGCACACAAATGTTGTTGAATTGTTTACTGGGAGTAGCTGCCATTTGGATATTGCTCAAAAACAATTTGTGAGTGCACAACAAAAAATCATATTTAAAGACCCTGGTGACAATGGGTCACAGCTGTGCATGACGCATCATGTCAGTGTCAATTAATGCGTAAGGCACATGGCTCAAGAGTAAAAAAAAAAATAGTCAAAGGAAAAAGCAAATAAAATTATTAAAAACAATAATGCAAATGGTAAAACAATAGTGAAATAAAAAAAACAATGAGGTAAAAGGATATTTACAGATAGTTGTGATTATGGCTCACATCTTCCTCTGGTTTTTTGTCCAGAAACGGCTTGAGCACTCTCTTTGGGTTGAGAATAGGCTTCCCATCCAGTTTTCTTACAAACTGACAAACAGTGTCATTTATAGTCAGATTCCCAAGACTGCGTTGTGCACGTTCTTTCTCGAATAATGGCCATAATTGGAGAATCACTCTTTGTACGTATCCACTGGGATGCGTTTCAAGAGACAAAAGGATATTATCTAATGACTCTTTATTCAAGCCATCCCTAATGAATTTAATCTTATCTTCCCTTTTATCAGACACCATTCCTAAAGAACATGGTTTTTTATTGCATATCGTTCTGGCACACTTATGACAAGCAACAAAATGTCTTCGAGCTCGTCGTTTTCTCGAATAATTTCCTTTACCACAACCAGGTATGTATGCAATAAATTTAGGAGACAACTCACTTGCCAAGTGTACTTTGGCCTCGATTAACCAGCAGATGTCTGCAGGTATGTCATTCTTCATAAGCAATCGCATGTGTTCGGACTGGGCTTTATAAATTGAAAGGAGGGCATTTTAAGGAAGCGAAGGGAATCGTTTGTGAAGTTTTGCTAAAATCTCATCTCTGTCCATGCCTTCGTCTCAGAATATCAATTATTATGAGAAACTGAAGTAACCGACTTGATTGTCACAGAGTATCGTTATCCGTCACAGAGTACCGTTATTCGCCACTTCACCGGGGTGACAAATTTAAACACACAAGGCAAACTAAAACACACAAACAGAGAAACAAATTAAAACATACAAAGCAAACTAAAATAGTACTCTTATTGAATTTACCTTAAGTTCCAACTGGGTGTTGTAGACACTTCTCTCAATATCTCTGAGTTGGCGTTCTAAATTCTCAACATGAGCAACTAACTCTGGTGGTTGCAAAACCCAAATACGAGATGTTTTACAAAATCGTATTTGCTTTTTGAGATGATTTTGGATACGTTGAAGTGTTCTAAGCATGTACAAGAGGTACTGTCTCATGATTAAAATGATAAGAGAAAACTGTAATGGTTAAACAAACACACTTATGCAAAAATAATTTCAATCAGTAAAAGAATAATAAAAAGAAAGAAAATAAAGAAAATAAATCAAATCAAATCACTTAAAAGAAAAGAAAAATCTCAATTCAAACTTGGTAGGTCACTCAAATTTATTCCGATGTCCTCTCCATGTAGTTGGTACAGTAGAGATGACTTTAATCTTTGACCATTAACCTTAAAAGTAACACAGTTCTTTGGATCCTTAATTTCAATTGCCCCATAAAGAAAAATAGTGTGAACAATAAAATTGTCAGACCATCGAGAACGTAACTTACCTGGGAATAGGTGGAAGCGAGAATTGAATAAAAGCACTTTCTGACCTGGAGTGAAAGATTTTCTTAGAATTTGCTTGTCGTGAAAGACTTTCATTCGTTGCTTGTAAATCTTAGCATTTTCGTACGCTTCATTGCGAATTTCCTCAAGTTCTGCCAGTTGTAATCTTCTTTCTGAGCTAGCTTACTGCATGTCAAAATTGAATTTCTTGATGGCCCAATACGCACGATGGTCGAGTTCCACAGGTATGTGGCAAGCTTTTCCATACATTAACCTATAGGGTGACATCCTAATCGGAGTTTTGAAAGTTGTTCTATATGCCCATAATGCATCATCGAGCCTCAACGACCAATCTTTTCTCTCGGGCCTCACCGTCTTGTCTAAAATATACTTTTTTTATCGATTAAAGATCTCAACTTGGCCACTGGTTTGAGGATGATATGGGGTCGACACTTTATGAGTGATGGAATACTTTGTCAAAAGTGTTTTGAATGATTTGTTGCAAAAGTGGGCACCACCATCACTGATTATTGCTCGAGGGAATCCAAAGCGTGAAACAATATTGCTTTTCAAAAATCCTATCACCACTCTGTGATCATTGGTCCTACATGGAATTGCCTCTACCCATTTTGAAACACAGTTAACAGCAACCAATATATATTGATGACCAAAAGATAGGGGAAAGAGCCCCATGAAATCGATACCCTATACATCAAAAATTTCAACTACTAAAATTGGGTTTAGTGGCATCATATTCCTTCGTGTTATACTCCCCATTCGTTGACACCTATCACATGAAGAACAAAAAGTGTAAGCATCTCGAAATATAGTCGGCCAATAGAAACCACATTGTAAAATTTTAGTGTCCGTTTTCTTAGCGCTGAAATGGCCTCCACAAGCTTGTTCATAGCAGAAAGAAAGGATGTTATGAAATTCATTCTCTGGGACACATAGTCTAACAATTTGATCTGCACAATACTTGAATAGATAAGGATCATCCCAAAAGAAATTCTTTATTTCTGCAAAGAATTTGGCCTTGTCCTGCTTAGTCCAATGCTCCGAAAGTTGACCTGTAATAAGATAATTAACTATATCAGCATACCATGGTACTACTTCCCCACTCATTAATTGTTCATCAGGAAATGACTCATTCAAGGGTAATGGTTCCATAGTTGTGTCAAAATGGAGACGAGATAGATGATCAGCCACAACATCTTCTGTTCCTTTTTTATCTTTGAATTCCAAGTCAAATCCTGCAAAAGTAACACCCAACGAATTAGTCTAGCTTTTGCATTTTTCTTTGTGAGAAGATGTTTAAGAGCACCATGATCCGTGAATATAATTATTTTACAACCAATGAGATAAGATCGAAATTTCTCTAGTGTAGACACTACTGCTAGCATTTCTTTTTTAGTAGTTGAATAATTCAACTGTGCATCATTCAATGTCATACTAGTATAGTAAATAACATGGGGAATTCGATCAACTCTTTGTCCTAATGCTGCTCCTACTGCATAATCAGATGCATCATATATAAGCTCAAATGGTAAGTTCCAATTTGGGGGCTGAATGATGGGTGATGATGTCAACAGCTGCTTTAAATTTTTAAATGCCACAAGACATGAATCATCAAAGACAAAAGGTACATCCTTAGCAAGTAGATTGCACAAGGGTCTAGAAAACTTTGCTAAAATCTTTAATGAAACGTCTATAAAAACCAGCATGCCCAAGGAAAGATCTTACTTCTCTGACTGTTTTAGGTGGAGGAAGATTAGAAATGAGATCCACCTTGGCTTTATCCACCTCAATACCTTTGGTCGAAATGATGTGACAAAAAACAATACCTTGTTTTACCATAAAATGGCATTTCTGCTAATTCAAGATTAAATTCTTCTCACTACATCTCTGTAGAACTAGTGTTAGATGATGTAAACATTGATCAAATAAATCACCAAAAATAGAAAAGTCATCCATAAAGACCTCAAGAAATCGTTGAACCATATCAGAAAAAATGCTCAACATGCATCGTTGAAATGTAGCAGGTGCATTACATAATCCAAATGGCATTTTCCTATATGCAAAAGTGCCAAAAGGGAAAGTGAAAGTGGTCTTCTCTTGATCTTTTGGTACTATAGGAATCTGATTGTATCCTGAGTAGTCATCTAGAAAGCAATAAAATTCATGTCCTGCTAATCTATCAAGCATTTGATCAATAAATGGTAAAGGAAAATGGCCTTTATGTGTGACAAAATTCAACTTTCTATAATCAATGCAAACACGCCATCTTATAGTTACTCTAGTGGGTATTAATTCATTATCAGCATTGGTAACTACTGTGACTTCTGACTTTTTGGGGACAACTTGTACAGGACTAACCCATGAACTATTAGAAATGGGGTAAATGATACTTGCATCTAATAGCTTAAGGACTTCATTTCTAACAACCTCTTTCATATTAGGATTTAACCGACGTTGCATTTCCCTAGTAGGTTTAGCATTTTCATCAAGGTAAATGTAATGCATACAGTCTATTGGGTTTATACCTCTTATGTCTGTTGTGGTCCATCATAATGCTCCTTTGTGCTCTTTTAAAACTTCTAACAACTTACCTTTTTGTTCGTCATTGAGGGAGGAAGAAATGATTACTGGCAAAATATTTTCTTCTCCCAAAAACGCATATTCCAAAGTGTTAGGTAATGGCTTGAGGTCGAGTTTTTGTGGCAATTCTGATGATGGGTTGAGTTTCTTTTCTGATGGCACTAGTTGTTCAACTCTTGACTTCCATTTATTTGTGTACGTGGATAGTGCTGAGTCAAGTAGGGCATTGACTTCATCAACTGATCTGTCAATATCAAAATCCAAACCAAAATGAGTTAAACATGTTTGTAAAGCGTCATCACTAAGGTTTGAAAGAAAATTATTATCAACTAATGTTTCTATTAAATCCACATCAACTATTCCATCATCTGCATTGTGAGGTTGTTTGGCAATGTTGAAGATATTAAGCTCCATGGTCATATTGCCAAAGGACAACGGCATATTTCCAGTCCTGCATTTAATGTGAGCATCGGCAGTTGCCAAGAAAGGTCGGCCCAAAATTATGGGAATGTGCTTCTTTGAATCCTGCACTAGTTGAGTGTCAATTACAATGAAATCAACGGGAAAATAAAACTTATCTACCTGAATAAGCACGTCCTCCACAATACTACGAGGTATTTTCGTGGACCGATCTGCAAGCTGTAACACCACTGGAGTTGGGTGTAATTCTCCCAGTCCAAGTTTCACAAATACAGAGTAAGGCAACAGATTTACACTAGCTCCTAAATCCAACAAAGCATTCTCAATTATGTGGTTCCCTCTACTACATGAGATAGTGGGGGAGCCTGGGTCTTTGTATTTTTGAGATATCTTATGTTGGAGTATAGAACTAACGTTTTCTGTTAAAAAGGCCTTTTTCTGAACATGAATGTTTCTCTTTTTAGTGCAGAGGTCTTTAAGAAACTTGGCATACGATGGCACTTGTTTTATAGCATCAAGCAAAGGGATGTTAACACTTACCTGTTTGAAGATTTCAAAAGTCTCACCTATAGATTTTCCCTTCTTTCCTTTAGCTAACCTCTGAGGAAATGGAGCTTTAGGAACGTACTCTCGGGGGTTGGTTTCTTCTTTCTCCTCTGATGATGGGTCCTCAGTATTCACAGGTACGATCTGAGTTGATTTTGTCACTGGCATCTCAACTTTGTTGTCGACTTCTTTCCCTTTTCGCAAGGTCATGCACTGCTTTAGGGTTAGGCACTGGTTGACTTAGAAATTTACCTTTCTCAACAGTCATTGCCAAGGTTTGAACTGAAGAAGCAAGTTGTCCCACCATTTTCTCGAGGTTTGAAACTGACTAGGCTTGTGAATTAAAGCCCGCTCTCATCTTATTTCGCAATTCATTAATGGTGTAGCTTTGTTGCTCAATTCTAGAGTGAGTAAGATTCTTGAAATTCTAGAATGTATCCTCCCATGGTTTGGGTTGAGAGTGGTTTGGGTTTTGATTGTATGGTCTAAATGGTGGCTGAGAGGCTTGAGGAATTTGAGGAATTGGAGGAATTGGTTGCATTGGTGGAGATGGGGCTGATTTTGTTGGAATCCTTGAGACCATGAAAAATTGGGGTGGTCTCTCCATCCAGGGTTATATGTGTTGGAGTATGGGTTGTAATTTGATGGTTTTCTCATGACCCCTATGGTATTGACTTGATCTGAATATGAGTCATGGTCATGTGATTCTGTTGAGTTGGCAGTCGTTAATGATGCTATTTGTCGGGAAAGTCATGGTCATGTGATTCTGTTGAGTTGGAAGTCGTTAATGATGCTATTTGTCGGGAAAGACCTTCAACCATTTCTTTGACTTTTTTAATTCCCGAACTTGATTCGCCAACATGAACCTCATTTACTCTCTTAATTCTCCTGGCATTTCTGAGTGATCGACTTTGTTATTGAGAATTATCCAATTGTCACTAGAAGAATTCCCAAATCTCTGATGCACTTTCAACATTAACTCTCCTCCACTGGTCGCCATTAGCCATTCTTGCACATACGGCAATAATCCCTCTAAAAAGTATTGGCATTGGTGTCATTTCTCGTACTCATGATGTGGACATTTTAAGAGTAGCCCACTGAATCGCTCCCATGTCTCGAAAAACTGCTCATCGTCTTTCTGAGTAAACTCTGAAATTTCCCTGTGAATAGCATTGGTTTTATGAACTGGGAAATATTTATTCAAAAATTTGTTACCATTTGTTCCCATGATGTAATACTATTAGCAGACAATAAACTAAGCCATGAACGAGCTCTATCCTTTAAAGAAAATGGGAATAATCTTAGTTTAACATCATCATTTGAAAAATTTTCATATCTAAAAGTTTGACAAATAGCATGAAAATCATTCAAATGATTATACGGGTCCTCATTTTCTAGGCCATAGAATGTGGGAAGACAATTTAGCACACTAGGTTTTAATTCAAAACTTCTAGCAGCTACATTGGGGTACCTTATGCATGATGTACTCAAATTAGCTAAGAGACTGAAATAATCCTTAAATGGTCTCTCCTGTGGTTCTAGTTGTTGATTTTGCAAATCCATTTCACTTTTCTTTTTAAATGCAACTTGTTTGTGTGTATGAAGTGTTTTTTCTAATTCAAGGTCTAAAGGCTCAAGATTAGGTGATAATGACCTTCGACCATGCATGCAAAGAACAAAATAAATAAAAACAAAACAAATAAAAATAAAGAAGAGAGAGAAATTAAAATGGCAGGAACAGATTGAAACGAGATCTATTAAAATAAAGCACTTGGGTATCTGGATCTGCATCAACATGCTCTATGGGCTAAATATTTCTTATTAGTACCAATTAAATCATGAGAGGGGTTTCCACACCTCATGAACCACGCTCAAATAAATATGGTGCTAAGGGCTTATTGTGCAAATAATAATAACTTTGTACTAGGGTGCTGGTTTAACCAAGGCGGTATCTAGACAAGATTATTTCTATTTGTCGACGAAAGTTCAAAACATCCACAAATATTAGAGGGGAAGAAAAATTAAATTTACCAAATTAAGCAGATGGAACATGTTGAAGCTTCACCTTAAACCCAAGCTTGAAAGAAAATTAACTACTCATTTTTGAACTAGGGGTAAAATAGGAATTTATTAAAATACGTAGAAAATACAAAAATGGAGAAGGAATTACATAAAATTAAGCTCAAAAATGGATTCAGATGTATCAAATTAGGGCGGGAGAGCCCACTTTTTATAGATACAATGAGTTAATCATAGCCATCAATTAAAAAAAGTTCGGACACTCAGGATTGCATAGCGTCGTCATCGGCGGCACGCATTGCACGATTACACGGTTTTATGCGATGCTTAGCGGTTTACAATAATGCGGTTTGAACAGCAGCGGCTCGAATAGTGACGCGGTTTGAATAGTAAATAATCCCACGTGTGTGCATGTACCATACGCATTATTTTTGATCCACTGAAATGCTACCACGTTATCCATCAACAGTACATAAGAATTTTAGTCCAATAGGATCATGACACATTATCAGTCAACGCCATAAGCAACCAAATGCCACATCTTTCTCCAATCAAGTGTTGCCACATCATCGGTCAATGCCATGTTATCGGACCGTATATGTGAACAGTATCGTGAACAGTAACATGAACAGTGCCGTATGTATGAACAGTACCGTACATGTGAACAATATCATTTTTCCTTTTATGCTCCTCCTAAGGTTTTTGACCGTCCTGAGTTCAAAAGTGATGTTCGCTTTGCTGTCTGATCACTCGTTCATTGTGAAACAATCATAATGTCCCTAAAATACTTAACTATAACAAAACACACATAATTAAATCACAAGAGAAATAAATACATAAAAATAAAGATGTTAGTGAAACTTAAAATATAAAATGATGATTTTTTCCTTTATAAATATACACTTTCTAACACTCAACAAATAACACCTTCCTGGGTCCTACCACTACCACCAAAACAAGTCCCAGCATAGTGGGACCAACCTAGAGAAGAATGGCCAAACAAGGACCTGCCGCAACCGGAGATCATGGATGAGGATGAGCTCATAGAGCAATAACTCGCTTGATGGGAGAAAGAGCATCTACACCGCTCATGGTCTACTGAGGGAAGCAGCACTAGCAGAGTGAAAGCATAGTAGACCCTACCAGCGGAAGCAATGGTGAATAGTATCCAATAAAAAAGTGACAAGTGTGTGGTGTCACATATGTTGAGTTGTAAAGTAGATTCTTTAGAGATAAGGATGTATTGTAACACAAAGTAGTGATGCGTCATAAAGTAGATTCCTTTAGGGTAAGATGTTATGATGTAAATAGAGAAAAGAGATTCCCCTGATGGCTATAAAAGGGACTCCCTAGTAGTGTGTTGGATTATTGAGTCTTGTAATCCTTAAGTTATATTAAGATTCCTTGGTTGAAATCTGGTATTCTCTTTCAGTAATAAACTCATCCTTTTAATAACCTTGTTAACTATTTTACAACTAACCATAATTTTTGCTTATGCCACGATGTAATCAGTATTAGTCTATAGGTGCCATCTAGTATAAATAGTAAAACTTTTTGGTGTCGAAATAAAAGATCTAGAGTTCCAACCCCAAATCATGAATGAGAGAGAAATGAGTTGCTGTTAGACTAAATAATAAACAAAAAAATCAGTAATATTTCTAGATGGGTTGGGTTCCAAAGCAAGCACTGATTCATACAACAAAATGATTATTAAAAGCACTTGCACACTTGTAGGATAAAGCACTTATAAGTCATATTCGGAACACCATTTTCAGATTTTGTCTTTTGAAACTGAGTTTCCACAAGCCAAGAAGAATGGTAGATAACAAACATATGGGTACCAGATAATGAAAAACACACATTCATAGAAATCCATTTACTGTACATATGCTGCAGTTAAATTTTTTTTAAAATATTGATTTTCTTATTACTCATCTAAATATCAATTAAGATATTGTAAATAAAAATTTTAGAATTCAAGGAATGAGAATTATACATTAAAGAAAGAGCTCCTAGATAGGTTCAAAATAATTATGTAATATAGATTTATAGTAAATTGTACTTAATAGTAATGCATATGATGGTTATATTTGGAATAAATTTTTTTATTAAATCAGAGTTGTTAACATATATGTTTACATATTGTTGATTTTGATGATAACAAATAAGATTAAGAATGATTAAGTTTTTAAAAGCTTAAATTATTTTTTATACTTTTTAAATAAATCATTATTTTAACATTATAAAGGTTTTATATTTAATGGAAAAATGATTTTATGAAATTGATTGTTTTTCATGTTTATGGTTTAATTGAAAGTGTTTTGAAAACTTGAAAATCAACAAGTATTGTTTGAAATTATGGAGAAGGACTTATTTGAAAAGTGTTATAGTATTTTGAGCCATCTCATAATTTCAAAAAGTTTTGGGATTCACAAATTATTATTTAGAAATTCTGAAATTGGACCTATTTGTAAAGTTTCATAACATTTTGGGCCATAGTACAGTTATAGAAAGTTTTGGGGCAAAACTGTAATTTTTGGTAAACAGTTTACTGGAAATTACCCCTTCACCGTTTACAGAAAACGGTGAACCGTTTATTTCCAGAATGTTAACCTTGAACCGTTTAGTAAGAACGGTTAAGCCAAATCTATTTTGCAGGTCTCTGGAAATTACCCCTTCACCGTTTACGGAAAACGGTGAACCGTTTATTTCCAGATTGCTAACCTTGAACCGTTTAGTAAGAACGGTTAAGCCAAATTTATTTTGCGGTCTCCAAATTACCCTTCACCGTTTACAAGAAAGCGGCGAACGCAGTTATTTGAAATTCAGCTCAAGCGGTAATTGATGCGTTAAGCTTCGTTAACATGATCCGTTTTTTGGCAAATGCATATAAAACTCAAATCAACTCATCAAAAAAACTCAAATCAAGCTCTCTCCATAAATCTTTGAGTGAGCTTTGTTCTTAAATTTGTTCATCTACTCTTCAAGAGAGTTTTTATTGTAATTTTCAATTCCTCATCAAATTTGTGAGTGATTAAGTGTGTGATACACTTGAGTGAAGAGATTGAGAGATAATCTCTTTGTTGTAAAGGTTCATTGACACCTTGAAGTCAATTGTAAACATTTGAAGCCTTGGAAAGGCTTGGATAGTGAAATCCTCAAGCCCGGTGTGCTTGGAGGCGTGGACGTAGGCGGGGATAGCCGAACCACGTAAAAATCCTTGAGTTTGCTTTCTCCTCTCTTACTCATTTATTATTGTACTTTTATTGAATTTATTGTTTTCAATTTTATTAAGGCATTAGATTTTGATTGTTGTGGATTGTTGTGTGATTTGATTAGGATAATTTTTAAAACACCAATTCACCCCCCCTCTTGGGTTGCACACTTGTATTTCAAGAGTATTCTAATTAAATTTTAAAGTGTGAATGCCCCACATAATTCAAAAAAATCCAATACTCTCACATAATTAAAACATAAAAACTATGATTATAAATTCTTGTTTCCATAAGAATTCAAATGTGACGGATAGCTCAAGTGTACAGGCAAAATAATTAGGGTACAGCTATGTCACTGAAAGTAGATCTAACTTTGGAGTTTTAATTTATGTCACACATGATCATGTGATGGCTGAATAACTATTACATAAGTTATTTAGGCCTGGTGACATAATTGGAATTGCTTAAGATATTTTTAGACAACTGCCCATGGTGATTAGTTAACTGTTGTGGTAGTTATTTAAGTGTTTAAAATATTAAGGGATGATTTTTGGGAAATACTTTGAGACATTTAGGTGAGATAATATCTTTAATGATTAATTTGAGACCTCTGAAAATCAGTCTATTTCCATTATAATATCTTTAATGATTAATTTGAAAAATAATCAATGTGTTTGTCCCTGTAGATTTAGGTCTAATGAAGTCGAACCATGTAAATCTCCTTTGTTATTCTCTTGAATGTTTTTTATTCTTATTATTTGTTGTTGTGTGTGACATTTTCTAGTGCTTCTTTATTTGTTTTGCAACCAAGTTGATCTAAGGTAGCCAAGCTATTACGAAGAACAGCCAGGCTACTCCAAGAGCTATACTATCGAATTAAGTTGGCTTCAACCATAACAACTTTAAAGACTTTGATTATATTTAAATTGCTTTGGTAAAGCCACAGTATTATGAAGCAAGACCATAAGGGCCAAGAGAATATATATATATATATATATTTGTCATTGGCTTTAAGAAGATATATGGCCCGGTTTTCACTTTAATCTCTTGTCAATTAATTTAAAACAAAATGGGGTCTGCATGAACTTAGCAAAAGGAATCAGCTGTTTAGAGAGACTAGAGAGATTGAAGCTTTAAACATAAAGAATAGAGAGATAGAAAAGCTAATAATAAGTGCCAAAATAAAATTTAAAAAATTAAAAAAATAATATTTTAGAAGAGGTCATTTTTAAAATTTTTAAGGTGTATGGAGTAAAAATCTGATATTTAAATTTCAGCGGTGAGCTTATCAAGAATATGGATTCAATAAGTAAATTATAACTTTAAAAATCTTCACTCTATTACTAAAATAAGAGTATAGAACTTAAAGTACATATAGTCAAACTCCCAATAAAAATAAGAATAATTTTTAGAGTGCAAGTAACCTCACTCTTTGTTTATTCAATCCACCCTTAGACCTTATTAAATATCTTTGATCATTTCCTTGCAGTTACAAAAGGTGAGATGCAAGAAACAATTGTTTGGTAACAAAAGAAAATGAAACAAGATTAGATGAGAGAAAATTTTCTTAACTGAAAATGTTATAGTGTTAGGAGATTGCTGGGTAAAGTAAGGCCATAGTTAAAATGAAATTGGAAAGAAAATAAAGAATAAACACATAAAGAAGACACCGAAAATTTACGTGGTTCGGCTTTTAGCCTACGTTCACTGTAAAAACAGAAGGATAAAATTTTACTAGTGAAATAAGAATTACAAGTATTGTAATATTTTAAGTCACTACCCAGAACTTCAATACATCCAATTTATTACTCACTAATTTTTAAGAGATTTATAATTTTAAGCTCTTGAATCTCACATATACTCAACTCTCTCTCTCAATAGAGGAGAAGATCAAAAGAAAATTGGACGAAGAAAATGAGGGAATTACCCCTTCTTATACAGCTAAAATTTGGCTACTATTTATCTTTTTATTTTATTATTTATTTTATTTTACTATTATTATTTTTCTTTTGTCAAACTACACCAAACTCGGTTTGACATTTTCTTCTCTGCCACGGGGCCGCTCACCTTTTTTTTTTCCTTTCTTTTTGACACATGAAACATCAACATCAACTAATAATCTCACTGCAAATTCAACTATTTATACGGATTACGACAACATCTAACTAACTAATTCCTTATCAGTAATTAGCATTATATTTGTACAAAATATCTCTAATTGCAATCATGCATGCACTCACTAACTACGAAGTGAATGTTTGTAATTTTATCGAGAGGGATTTTTTTTAAAATTCATGTGATTTTCTTTTTGAAGAATTATAATCCATAAGTATTTACAATCTGAAATTTACTGGGAATATGAATATATGTACTTAATGATCTATCTTAGTGGTCCACCGAACATAATTTGGAACTCTACGCTCATTAAGAGACAAGATCTACCCAATATATGAGAATAAATCTGCATGTACCCACAATTATTAGAGAGGCAACTAACGGTCTCACCATTGGCAGTAACCCATAATTATTAAAGAGGGAACTGTCTCACCATAGGCACTAATTGTGTCTTTAAAAAAAAACAAAAAGTATTTTTTTAATAACTACAAAGATTGTAGAAATGAATCATGTAAGCTACGGCTCACAGACACTAGTTCGTTAGCATTTAACTAACAGGTACTACCTAAAAAATTCATTCAAATGTCGCATAGTCAAGATATATAATTAATAGGCTAACACAAGAACGTCATTAATCAATAAATCAAACAGCAGCAGGGCAGCCGTCTACTAACACACCAGGGACTGTAGAGCACTGAGCAAGAGGGCAATGATCTCTAACAACCAAACCCCATAATTAACTCCATATATGCCATTCAATCCAAGACCAAAGTTCGTTAAGAGAGCTACAAAAACAATTCCCAAATCAAGCCCATATGTTAATACATAATTATACTTAGCCCACCTATCTTTATACTTCCTGTACACAATAAAATTGTACAAAAGCCCTACTGTCATCCAAGACCAGATACAGCTAAACTTGAGGAGGCTGATGCTATGTTCGGAAATGTTAATCCCTTTGATCCATTTTTCCTCAGGGAAATATTTTATCAAACACCAAACAACAAGTGCGATGATGCCAATCAGAAAGAAGTAGAAGAATTTTGAGAAATGCCATGTGGGATAAAGATACGTTTTGGCCACATAACACCCCAAATCACTGACCCAACGTATTGTGAGTTCCCGGATGGACATGTCCATGGAATGTCCTTTGGCAACAATTTTGGGGCCCATATGTTATCCACCGTTGAGATTAGCCACCATGACATAGCGAAGCTGACGACGGTGGATATGATTTTTTCGGTTATTTGTGCTACAAACGTTAATCGAGGTGGTATCTTCATGTAATGTGCAAGTTTGAACTCATTGATGAATCTAAGAGATAAACCGTATGCATTGAAGACCAAATTGGCTATTAGCCTGCCAGGGAACACGTACCCTATCAATATTTCTGAAATCACATTCATATCAATGGACTGCATGCAGTACAGCAATTTAATTTTTTTTTTAAAAAGCAACTTAATTTATTCTCAATTTACAGTAGAAAATTTTGAGCGCTGATAGCAAGATATAGCCCTGACTTTGCAAATCCCTAGGCTGACAGAATCAAAGGCAAAATGACGCATTTTGTCTTTTAAAAAAATAAGAGTGAAATTTTGACATCGTTATGCCTTGATTTTGGCCAGCCCTCTGTTAATCATTTTTCAATAACTTTTAGTAAATGAATTAAAGGACTTACTTGGCCAGTTGTAGCATCGAGTATTAGGAGTGGGAGAATAGAAATCATGACCAAGAGATACGATAATAGAATGCCACAATATGGGAGTTGCAATTGCTTCCCAAATTCTTCACAAGATAAAATTGCCAAAGCAATTTTTGTTGCCAATTTTGCAAAGAACCACCAGTAAGGGACTTCTTTATACTTTTTCATCAACCTATTGTGAATATCTTCATTGGTGCTGTTGCTTCCATATGCCTGCTTAATTTGTTGCTACATCTCCCTACGCACACAGGAAACATATCACCGCCAATTGATGCATGTAATGCAGAATAAGATAATACAACTTAAGCATTAGTTCATACCTTTCATAAAGAATTATAAAATGATTGAGAGAGGCGAAATTAAACCCAAGTACTAACAGATACGCAACACTTTGTATAATTTTTTTAGTAGTTTTGGTAACCCTTTTGGTTGAGTGTGAGATCATTCCCATTAAGAACTTTTGAGACATTATAAACTTAGCCAGGTTTGTCGAAAACTTGGAGAGAAAATTGGGGAAAATGCCTAGCATTGTTTGGATTAGTCCAATAGCTAATGGATTTGCTGTGTAACCGAATACTGTATTCCAATCTATGGTGAAGGAACCAATGTCAAAGCCATTACGACCTGAACCAATGAGCTGAGCTATGACAGAGATTTTAAAGATCCAACAAGCAATTGACAGAGCACCCAACGAGGGAAAGAAGTAGCCCGGTATGATGGTGTAAGCAAAACTTACAATCGATGCAATAATGAAGAACTGATGCTTCGTTATCCCTCCTTAAGGCCTCAGTTCTACATCATGCAATGACCTGAACAAAAAAAAAGGCACTGAGTAGTTACAGTAAATAAATATATACATGACAAAATATCATTAAGTGATTTTACTTTCCCTGCAAGTATAGACAAAGACTAATAAAACATCTGTAAAAAGATACGTCGAGTACAGTGATAGGATACCACATGTAAGGATTATATACTAAGAACTTCATATAGATTTCAGCTAATCCATAACCAAGCAACTATTGTATATATCCACAAGATAAGTTTGTCGGAAGAGAACGTTAAATGCTTGTTAGTCCCTTCAGTTTGACCTAATTACCCACTTAGATCATGTATTTTAAAAATTTATTCAAAAAGTCTCTATCATATCTTACTCATAATAGTGTAAAAAAAGTGAATAAATGAGAAAAAAGAAGAAAATAGTCACCAGGCTTGAGAGGCACATCAATGATCCTGCCCAAAAATTCATATTAGTATGGTAAAAAATTTCCCATTACAATAATTGAATTGCTATAAGGACCGTCAAATCCAGAGGTGGCTTAGATAGTGAGTAAAACATGTTTAACATTGAAAGGTCGTGGATTCACTGAAAATGTCCATTTTGTTGTTGGAACTTTGATGGGTTTCGATGGAAGTGTTGCTGCCATCAACTTCCCAAATGCAAGAAGTATAATTTGGAAGCACTGCTTGAGATACTGATAGGGATTTGACGATAACCAAATGTTTCTTCCACAAAATCTAGAATTGCACATGTTATAGGTCCTAAAACCCATGTTCCATAAGTTAAGGTAGGCAGTGTTGAATCATCTGTGATGGGAACAGTAAGCCTTAGTGGAGAATCATTAATTTCCTTGTCTGCATGTAGAATCACAAATTATAATAAGAAAGTTAAGTAAATGAATTTGATGATAAGCTTTTATCTGAGAAAATACAAATGCTAGACTAAATTATATGTTGAAGTTTTCTTGTTAGGAGTAAGAATAAAAGGTAGGCACCTATTAAGAATGAACCAGAATTCAGTTTACTCATCTCAGTGGCTAAAAGCCATGCAGGAATAAATGAAATCTTTGCACAAGAACCAGACTTGGTAATTGATAAAGAAACCAGAAAGCAAGAAGACAGTAGGCTGCAAGTGGATCTTTAAAGTAAAGAAATGAATATATGGTGTTGAACCTAAAAGGTTCAAAGCTAGGCTAGTGGCAAAGGGATTCAAACAAAGAGAAAAGGTTGATTTTACGGAAGTTTTCTCCCCAATTGTCAGACATACTTCAATAAGAATAATTCTCTCACTTGTTGCTACTTATGACATACATGTTGAACAGATGAATGTCAAAACTGCTTTTCTACACAGTGAACTTCAAGAAGAGATTGTGACGGATCAACTTGAAGGCTTTATTGATTTGAAAAGACCAAATTGGCTCTGTTTACTGAGGAAGTCTCTCTATAGCCTCAAGCAGTCACCTAGGCAATGGTATTTGAGGTTTGACACCCATATGCAGAAACTGAATTTCCAAACATGCAACTTTGACTATTGTGTTTATTTCAAAAGGGTAAATAAGGGTGATATGCTATATGTGATTCTATATGTTGATAATATGTTACTGGCCTGCAGAGATATGAGATAGATAGAGATTTGAAGCAGTAGTGAAGCATGAATTTGACGTGAAAAACCTTGGTTCAGCAAGGAAGATATTGGGGATGGAATTTCCCAGAGACAGAAAAGACAAAGCTTTGTTTTTATCTGAGTAGAATACATTACTAAAGTTCTGGAAAAGTTTAGAATGATAAACAGCAAGGCAGGTGCAGACCTCTTTGGCAGCACATTTCAGATTATCAAGCTATCAATGCCCAACAACAGACCAAGATAAGGCTGAAATGCCAAAAGTACCTTATGCAAGTACAGTGAGTTGCCTAATGTATGCAATTGTGTTAACTAGACTAGATATTACCTATGCTATGAGTCTCGTCAGTAGGTTCACTGTAAATTCTGGTAAGGAGCACCGAAGGGCTGTGAAATGGATACTATGATATATAAAAAGAACATCAAGCTATGGTCTGCTGTATGGGGGTAAAAGACAAGGTGAGGACTTGGCAGTGGGCTATGTCGACTCAGATTCTGCAAGAGATTTTGATAATAGTAGATCTTTCACTAGATACTTATTTACTATTAATAATTGCACCATGTTACGTGCCTTATGTCTTATTTTGTCATTTTATTTAATTCATTGATTGAATAAGTCAAATTAGTGGTTGGAGTAGTTAAGAGTCCAAGCTAGTTGTTGGCTATTTTGGGGGCACATGCCTTTAGACTTGGAAGAACCGTTGTACTCTTTCATTATTTAACTTATTGAAATAAACCAGCTGAGGAGAACTTGAATTATAAACATTGAAATGGTTATTGGAGGTACGGGCTCCCTCGAACGATCCTGATTTTTCATTACCAAAACTATTTTCTTCTCCTTTTCATCACCATGGCGTGAGGAGGAAGAGCGAAACTAGCTCGAACGTACCAAATTGGTATCAGAGCTTGGCGATGGATCAACGGATGGAACAATTAGACAAAACTATGGAAACTGTTGCTGGGCAAGGAGATCTTTTGCGACAGTTGACAGAGACTATCAACAAGCTTAGTATAAGGGTAGAGCAAATAGCCAGCCAAGCTAATGAATCAGCCAGGAACTCTAATGATCGAAGGCAAAACCAAGAAGAGAGTGAAGGAGTGCGCACGAGGCATCTTAGGGTACTCGAGAATATCAATGAGCGTCAAAGTCAATCGGACGGGGTTGTATATGCAAAAACAATAAAAATTGATTTTCCTCGTTATGATGGAAAAGGAGACCCAACTATATGGGTATGCAAGGCAGAGCAATTTTTTGAACTCCACGACATTCCAACCACCGAACGTGTTTCTTTGGCTTCCTTTCATCTGGAAGGGGATGCCCATCTGTGGTACCAATTACTACGCCAAGAGATGATACTTGTCTCTTGGGATGATTTTAAAGAGGGACTAAATTCAAGGTATGGGCCAAATCAATACTCGGTTTCTTTCTTTGAGCCGGCTCGTTCAATGACGGTCGATATTAGATTATCAAGAAAAATTTGAGAAACTTTTGGCTAAGCGGGACCCATTGGATCAACATAGGCAAGTCAGTTGTTTTGTTGGAGGACTTGAGAACTATTCGAGGCGATGTTAGGGCCAATGAACCAAATAATCTATCCTCGGCTATTGGGTTAGCGAGGCTATTTGAAGCAATTTTAGCCAGAAAAAACCGCAACATGCCGCTTCCCACTCTGACTCCACGCATCCAAAATACAGGAACTACTCCTATTAAGAGAATGACCACAGAGGAGTTAAATGAAAGACGACGTAGGGGCTTGTGTTTCAAGTGTAATGAGAAGTTTGGGCCAGGGCATAAATGTAAAAAGTTATTTTTAATACAAGCTACATTGGCGGAGAGCGATGATGATGTAGAAATGGAGGATGATGGGATTACAGAAGAACAACCTACCCAGCAACCAGAAATTTCTTTGTACGCCATAGCTGGATTGCGTACACCGGATACAATGCGAGTTTTAGGTACTCTAGCAGATAGAGCTGTGATGGTGCTTATTGATTCGGGCAGTTCACACAACTTTGTTAGTCAACAAATGGCTAAGATGGTAGGGCTCCAACCTGGTTTCAAAGGGCATTTGGAGGTTATGGTAGCATCCGGTGAAAAATTGGTAAGCCTTGGTAAGTGCTCTCAAACTCAAATTAACTTACAAGGTCATCCAATGGTAGTAGATTTTTATTTGCTGCCAATTGAGGGGTATGATGTCATCCTTGGTACTCAATGGTTAAGTTCATTGGGACCTATTGAATGGGATTTTTCTAAGCTATTTATGAAGTTTGAACTAGGTGGGAAGAAAATTACCTTGAGAGGCTTAACAAATGCAGAAAATCTGGTCATTGATAGCTGTGAATTTCAACAAACAACCAAATCGAAGGGCTTTGCTAGAAGTGATACCGGTGGGCTCACCTCTGATTCGGCCAAATGTTCACCACAAATCTGTGACTCTATTGAAATATGAAGTTGTATTGATGGAACCAAAGAGCTTGCCTCAATTAGACCATGTGATCATAGGATTCACTTCTGATCGGGACAAGGACTGTTTCGGTCAAACCATACAGTTATCCTCATTTCCAAAAGCGGAAATAGAAGATGGTAGGAAATGCTAGCCTCTGGAACTATCCGCCATAATGTGAACTTACTCATCTCCAGTCATCTTAGTTAAGAAGAATGATGGTTCATGGCGAATGTGTGTTGACTATAGAGCCTTAAATCAGATCACTGTCAAAGACAAGTTTCCGATTCCAGTAATTGATGAGCTATTAGATGAATTACATGGGCACAAGTATTCTCAAAGCTTGATCTTAGATTACGGGTACCATCAGTTCGTATGAGCTCACAAGATGTGGAAAAAGCGCTTTCGGGACCCATCATGGCCCTTATGAATTTTTAGTGATGCCATTCATCACTAATGCACCTTCCACTTTCAAGCTCTCATGAATGAGGTATTGGGCCAATCTTGAGAAACTTTGTCTTAGTTTTCTTTGATGATATCTTAGTTCTGATAAATCATGGCTGAGCATTTAAAACATTTAGACGTTGTATTTTCGATATTAGAATTCCATGCATGTAAAATTAGAAAAGTGTGAATTTGGTCAAAGGGAAGTTAAGTACAGGCCACTAATCACAAGTCACGGTGTTGCGGTTGATCTGAGAAAATTGAAGCAATGCTCAGTAGCTGACCTCGAACTCTAAAGGCTCTTACGTGGATTTTGGGGTTAACGAGGCTATTATCGTAAATTCATCGAATTATGGTAAAATTGCTGCCCTCTTACCAAGATGTTGAAGAAAGACTTATTTATGTGGAGTGAACCCGGCTTTGATAGCATTTACAAGGCTGAAAGAGGTGATAGAGGGCTCAGGTATTAGCCTTACAGTTTTCGGACCATTCATTGTAGAGTGCGATGCTTCTGGATCAGGGATTGGTGCTGTCTTAATGCAAGACAAGCCTATTGCTTTCTACAGTCATGCACTTCAAGGGAAGCATCTCTTGCTCTCCACATATGAAAAAGAGATTTTGGCATTGGTCTTGGCTGTCCAAAAATGGCGTCCGTATTTATTGGGACGACAGTTTGTAGTGCGAACTGATCATCGAAGTTTAAAGCATTTGTGGACTCAAAAAATCATAACTCTTGCTCAACAGAGGTGGCTTCACAAGTTAATGGGGTTCGATTTTGTAGTGGAGTACAAGAGTGGAAAAGAGAATGTTGTGGCTGATGCTTTATCGAGGAAGCATGAAAAGATGGAGCTAGTGGAGTTCTTCTTTGCGGTCTACAGCGGATTACCTAATTGGGTTGAAGCAATTAAAGCGGAGGTTAAATCAAATACAAAACTACAGAATCTAGTACAATTAGTTAAAGATGGGGAAGCAGTGGGTCCATGGAAACTACAAGACGGTATCACTATTTTTTAAAGGCAGGATCTGCCTTGCAGAATCTCTTATCTATACTATAATGGAACAATTCAATGGGAGCAAACATTAAGGATTCATAAACACCTTACAGATAATACGATCCAATTTATTTTTGACAGGCATGAGGCAAAGGATCAGGAAGTTCATAAAAAATTGTGAGGTTTGCCAACGACATAAAGTAGAGCAACACATGCGGTGGCCTCTTCGGCCACTTCCGTACGAGCAAATATGGAAGATATTTCCATGGATTTCATCGAGGGCTGCCGCTTTCGGTGGTAAATCAACTATTTATGTCGTTGTGGATAGGTTATCAAATATGCACTTCATTGCAATCTCACATCCTTATCTTTGTTGGAATGGCTAGAATTTTCTTTGATCATGTTTTCAAGTTGCATGGAATGCCTTGCTCAATTGTATGTGACAGAGATTCTACTTTTACAAGTTTGTTCTGGCAAGAATTATTTCGACTTAATGGAACGACCTTCAACTTTAGCTCCAGTTATCACCCTCAGACTGATGGGCAAAGTGAAGTGGTGAATCGAACTCTAGAAATGTATCTCAGATGCTTCACAAGTTCTCAACCGAAGGATTGGACAAGATGGCTTACTTGGGCCGAATATTGTTATAACACAGGCACTCAACAATCAAAGCGGTCACCTTTTGAAGTGGTCTATGGGCGAGCTCCTCAGACACTCTTGTCTCATGTTCCGGGAACAACTAAGGTTGCGGTAGAAGAAGAACTTAAAGGCGGAGATAAAATCGTGAGGAAGCCGGGAGGCGAATTAGTGAAGCTCAATCGAGAATGAAACGAATCTATGACTCTAAACATCGAGAAATTGAGTTTTCGAGTTGGTGAGATGGTGTACTTAAAATTCTGACCTTATCGGCAATTATCTCTAGTTATGAGGAAAATATGAAGCTTTCGATTAAGTATTTTGGGCCATTTAAAATTCTGAGAGGATTGGTAAGGTAGCATATAAATTGGGCGCAAGCACTTCCGAATACATCCTGTTTTCATGTTTCACTTAAAAAGGGTTGGAGATGAGATGGTGCGACCTCGATTACTACTCTTGACCTTCTTTGAAGAAGAATGCTTCCAACTCCCAAGCTATTCTTGATCGCGAGTTCGAAGAAAAAGCCGAAGTATTAATTCATTGGCGGGGCTTGTCACTGCTTGATGCAACAGGAAGATCGTGAATTCATCAAAACGGTTCCACGATCTTAGCCTTGAGGACAAGGCTGCAATTTAGGGGGGAAGAGTTGTTACGTGCCTTATGTCTTATTTTGTCATTTTATTTAATTCATTGATTGAATAAGTCAAATTAGTGGTTGGAGTAGTTAAGAGTCCAAGCTAGTTGTTGGCTATTTTGGGGGCACATGCCTTTAGACTTGGAAGAACCGTTGTACTCTTTCATTATTTAACTTATTGAAATAAACCAGCTGAGGAGAACTTGAATTATAAACATTGAAATGGTTATTGGAGGTACGGGCTCCCTCGAACGATCCTGATTTTTCATTACCAAAACTATTTTCTTCTCCTTTTCATCACCATAGGCAGAGGAAGGAAACCAGAAACTAGCTCGAACGTACCACACCACCAGCTGGAAAACTACACTACAAAGTGTAGTTGCCTTATCAACTACAAAGACTAAGTATATAGCTGCTGTAGAAGCCTTTAAAGAAGCAATGTGGCTGAACGGCATTTAACTGAATTGGGCATTTTCAACCATCAGTAAAAGTCCTTTGTGATAGTTAAGTGCCATCTGTCTAAGCAAAAATCAAGTTCATTATGAGAAGACCAAACATATAGATATCAAGCTCCACTTTATTAGATTTGAAGTTGCTAAGGGCACTATATAGTTGGTTAAAATCTATAACAGTGAAAACATAGCTGATATGCTGACCAAACCAATCCCAATAGTTAAGTTTAAGACTTGTTTAAACTTAGCTGGTATCTGTTCTATATAAGAATGCAGATTGAAAAGAAGAAGGAGCTATGGAAATGTATGAATTCAGGTTCAAGGTGGAGATTGTTAAGAGTGAACCAGAATTCAGTTTATACGGAAACAACAATGTCAGTCACAAGAAGCTGCATGAGACAATGTGTCAGTTGCAAGCACGTGGTGAATGTATGACAGAAATCACATATCAGATAAAATTCGTTAAGTAAAGCATGTGTGTGGCACGTGATCACTTAACAACCCATTATTTTAAAACGATAACTTTCTCTGTCGTTTTAATCACTTAAGTTGGCGCATGTTCAGCACATGGGGGATCTGTTATAATCAGTTAAAAAAAGTAGGAATTTTCTGGGTTTAGGTGCATCAAAACCCAAAACGCAAGGCTGGCTTCTGACCTGGATTTCTAGGTGCTTCTAAGCTAGTATAAAAGGTCCTGATGACTCTATTCTGGAAGTACAAAAAATTCATTGTAATCTCGTGAGAAAGCTTGTACTTGGTTTCTGCATTAATGGAAAGAATCATAGCCCTGTTTCCCAAGAGGATGTAGGCCATAATACTGAACCTATATAAATCGTTTTTGTGTTGTTTCATGGTTCCCTTTTTGTTTTAAAGTGTTTTGTTCTTTTAGAAGCTAGTTAATCATTCTTGATTAAGATGTCAGTCTGTAGGATTGTTCTTGGGATCAAGACTTGATCAAGTTCAGATCAAATTTCTAACAGTACCAATTAGTTGCATTGGTAGAATCCTTGGTTAAAAGCAACAGATCTTTGAATTTCACCCATAGAAAAAGAATTGACTTGCAGTTAGGCTAAATAACCAAAATATTATTTATTTTCATGAGAAAACATGAATAGTTTTTAATCATTCAATAATATTAAAATCAAACCTCTTTCGCACATAAAAAAAATTTTGTAAAAATTGAACATTACATTATAATCATTAATAACATAAGAGGGTGTACTGATAAACCATGAAGATCGCAGCGTGTCTTTCAGCCAAATCAGAGATACGTGGACTGAGTCGTAGGCAGTAACGTTCAAGTCTTAGTTTCAAGTGAAGTCTAATATCCAACTACCACTACGTTGACCTTTTTCTTGCAAAGTTGGTTTCATGTATTGAGTTTCTGTTTTATACACTTAAGTTGTAGGCGTGATAATAGGAAAGAGTTGTTATGACTTATTGGTGTTTAAACTCCTTCACTGAATAAAGAGAGGCATGAGAAAAATTCTCAAATATTGTGGTTGGTTCTCACCAAAAGAGAGCAATTTGCATATTATTATTCCATAAGCTTTGACTATGACCTATTAATTGGTATCATAGCTTACTATGGCAATAAACAGAGAGCGAATCGAAGCTTTAGAGTCACAACTTAACGGCATCCAAGATGGAGCACAGCGAATGGAGTTGGGGATGAATGACAAGCTACACCAAATAGAAAATACCATCAACCGCCTCACAGATGCTTTATTGAACAGTAGAGAGTCCTCTAATCAAAACAGCAGCGATTGAGGAGACCACTCTCGTATCAATTGAACCGAACATGAGGGTAGTCGTGTTGTGTTCTCTTCTAAAATGACAAAAATTGAATTTCCACAGTATTCCGACGACGACCCAACTGAGTGGTTTAATCGTGTTGAACAATTTTTGGATTTTCAGAGTATAAAAAATGAGCAAAAGGTGACTCTAGCTTCATTCCACCTTAAAGAAGAAGCTAACTAGCGGTGGTAATGGCTGCGCCGAGCACATTAAGAAGAGAGAGTTATAGTGACATAGGATATGTTCGTAGAGGAGCTATGGGCTCGCTTTAGGCCATCCGAATGTGAAGATTTTGATGAAGCCTTATCCAAAATTAAGCAACAAAGCTCCCTAAGGGATTATTAGAGAGAGTTCGAGAAGTTAAGAAACAGGGCCTAAGAATGGACACAAAAAGCACTTGTTAGGACCTTCATGGGAGGACTCAAACCCCACATAACCGACGAAATCCGAATGTTCAAACCGAAGTCACTCAAGAAAGCCATTACTTTGGCCAAGATTAAAAACGACCAATTACTTCGCCAAAGAAGTTCACGTGAACTCAGTTAGCTAGCCGTCCGATTCCAACTCTTCCACCAACGGAGAAATCACAACCAATAGGACCCGTGAAGTGGTCACCATGGGAGGAAATGCAAAAAAGGAGAGCTCAAGGCCTTTGTTTTAATTACGATGAAAAGTTTTCTTTTGGAAATAAATGCAGGGGTATCAACTATTAGTGTTGGAAGGAATCTTGATGACAAATCAAAAGGAGACAATAATGAGACTATTGAGGCTAGTACCAATCTTCTTTATGATCCCAAAATCTATTACATGCCTTAACATAATGGATTGATTCAAAGACCACGTGGGTTACGGCCAAGATTGGGCATTACGAAGTTGTGGTTCTCATCGATAGCGGCTCCACTCACAACTTTATCAGTGATAAGGTGGCAGCCTTGCTGCGTCTACCCGTGATATACACTAAACCTTTTAATGTTTGTGTAGCAAATAGACAGCCACTAAAGTGTCAAAGGAGATTCGACAATATCCGTGTACTTTTTCAGGGTATTCTTTTTTCCAAAAGTTTTTATTCTTTACCATTAACCAGTTTAAACTTGGTTTTGGGTGTTCAATGGCTTGAGCAACTTGGATCAGTCATCTGTGATTGTAAGAAGATGACAATGGAGTTCAAGTGGACCAATAAAGCTCGCTTGCTACAAGGAACTAACATTTTAACCCTACAGCAAGCATCACTAAAAGCAATCTCGAAAGAAGTAAGGCATAATAATTCCACATTTGCAATCTGTATATCACAATAAGATAAGACACAACATTCCATTTCGCCAGACATGCAAGCATTATTAAAAGTTTATAGTGATATCTTTGAAGAACCCAAACAATTACCATTAGTTCGAGATGTTGACCATCATGTCTCTCTGAAAGAAGGCACAGAACCTATCAACATACGACCCTCTAGGTATGCCTATTTTCAAAAAGCTGAGATTGAAAAGCAAGTTCTTGACATGTTAAAATTAGGGCTCATTCGACCAAGCACAAGTCCTTTTTCATCTCTCGTTTTGTTTGTTAAAAAAAAAAGATTATACATGTTGTTTTTGTACTAATTATCGAGCCCTTAACTCTGTTACCATTAAAGATCGATTTCATATTCCAACTGTTGATGACATGTGTTGTGCAAATTTTATTGAACTCGCAAGCGCACGAATCTATTGTAGAATAGATCAATGGTGACGAGTGTCGATCCCACGAGGAGGTGGATTTTAATTGTGTGTAGAATTAATTTTCTTTAAATGGGTGATTGGATTTATGGTGAAATTAATTTAAACTGTGCTAGAAATTAAATTGGAATGGCAGGAATAACTTAAACTGGAAACTATTGAGATAAAGCACTTGGGTATGGGATCTCGCGTCTTCATGTAAATATTTCTTATTAATACTAATTAAATCATGAGGGGATTACATCATGAGCTCGAATAAATATGGTCTTAAGGGTCTTGGGTTTAGCAGGCGGTATCTAGACAAGAATATTATTATTTGTTGACGAAAAGTCAAAACAACCACAAATATTAGAGGGGAAGAGAAAGTAAATTGACCAAATTAAGCCTATGGAACATGTTGAGACTTCACCTTCAACCCAAGCTTAAAAGAAAATTAGCAACTCATTTTTGAACTAGGGGTAAAATGGGAATTTATTAAAATACATAGAAAATACAAGAAGGAGAAGGAATTACAAAAATCTAAGCTTAGAAATGAATTCAGGGGTATCAAATTAGGGTGGGAGCCCCCTTTTTATAGATACACGGAGTGAATCATGACCATCGGATTAAAAACAGTTCGGACGCTCAGGATTGCCGTCGTGATCAACGATCAATGCTATTTAAGCATGTCTATTTATACACACGGTTTGACCACTATTTACCGATACATACGGTTTGACCACGGTTTTGAGCAGATGTCAGGTTTTTGCGATGTCTTATTTATGCGATCTGTGATGCAAATGCGTATGAATAATCAGTATATGTGAGTGACATTTCTTTTATGCTCTAAGGTTTCATTTGTCACGAGGTGACGTCCGTTTTGCTATCTGATCACGCGTTCATTGTGAAACGATCGTGATACCCCTAAAATACATAAAATACCTAATTATAATGAAACACACATAATTAAATAACAAAATACTTAAAGTAGTAATGTTAAATAACAAAACATTAGTACATGTTGGGTTTCTTTTATTTGTGTCCATGGATGGTGCTGAGTCAAGTAGGGCATTGACTTCATCGATTGATCTGTTAATATCAAAATCCAAACCAAAGTGAGTTAAACATATTTGTAAAAGGTCATCACTAAGTTTTGAAAGAAAATTATTATCTACTAATGTTTCTATTAAATCTACATCAACAATTCCATCATCTACATTGTGAGGTTGTTTGGCAATGTTGAAGATGTTGAGTTCCATGGTCATATTGCCAAAGGACAACTGCATATTTCCAGTTCTGCATTGAATGTGAGCATCGGCAATTGTCAAGAAAGGTCGGCCCAGAATAATGGGAATGTGCTTCTTTAAATCCTGTACTGGTTGAGTGTCAATTACAATGAAATCAACGGGAAAATAAAACTTGTCTACCTAGATAAGCACGTTCTCCACAATACCACGAGGTATTTTCGTGGACCGATCTGCAAGCTGTAACACCACTGGAGTTGGGTGTAATTCGCCCAGTCCAAGTTTCACAAATACAGAGTAAGGCAACAAATTTACACTAGCTCCTAAATCCAACAAAGCATTCTCAATTGTGTGGTTCCCTATACTACATGAGATAGTGGGGGAGCCTGGATCTTTGTATTTCAGAGGCATCTTATGTTGGAGTATAGAACTAACATTTTCTGTTAAAAAGGCCTTTTTCTGAACATGAATATTTCTCTTTTTAGTGCAAAGATCTTTAAGAAACTTGGCATACGATGGCACTTGTTTTATAGCTTCAAGCAAAGGGATGTTAACACTTACCTGTTTGAAGATTTCAAGAATCTCACCTGTGGATTTTTCCTTTTTCCCTTTAGTTAACCTCTGAGGAAATGGAGCTTTAGGAACATACTCTCGTGGGTTGGTTTCTTCTTTCTTCTCTGGTGATGGGTCCTCAGTATTCACAGGTATAATCTGAGTTGATTTTGGCATCTCCACTTTGTTATCGACTTCTTTCCCTTTTCGCAAGGTCATGATAGCTTTGACCTCTCCATGCTGCTGTGGTGAACTGGAACTTGCTTCATGCACTCCTTTAGGGTTATGCACTAGTTGACTTACGAATTTGCCTTTTCTCAACGGTCATTGCCAAGGTTTGAACTGAAGAAGCAAGCTGTCCCACTATTTTCTCGAGGCTTGAAACTGATTGGGGTTGTGAGTTGAAGCCCGCTCTCATCTCATTTCACAGTTCATCAATGGTATGGTTCTGCTGCTCGATTCTGGAATTAGTGAGATTCTTCATATTCTGGAACGTATCCTCCTATGGTCTGGGTTGAGAGTGGTTTGGATTTTGATTGTATGGTCTAAATGGTGGCTGAGAGGCTTGAGAATTTTGAGAAATTGGAGGAATTGGTTGCATTGGTGGAGGTGGAGCTGCTGTTTCATTTTATTGGAATCCTTGAGACCATGAAAAATTGGGGTGGTCTCTCCATCTGGGATTGTATGTGTTGGAGTATGGGTTGTAGTTCGATGGTTTTCTCATGACACCTATGGTATTGGCTTGATCTGAATATGAGTCATGGTCATGTGGTTCTGTTGAGTTGGCAGTCATCAATGATGCTATTTGTCGAGAAAGACCTTTGATTATTACTTTGACTTCCTTAATTTCTGAGCTTGACTCACCAATGTGAACCTCATTCACTCCTTTAATTCTCCTGGTATTCTGGTGGGCTCGAGTTGTTGAGAATTATCGATTGGCGGAAGAATTCCCGAATCTGAAGCGCTTTTGACATTAGCTCTCCTCCTTTGGTCGCCATTAGCCATTCTTGCACATGTGGCAATAATCCTCAAAAGTATTGGCATTGGTGCCATTTCTATGATGTGGACACTTGAGTAGCCCATTGAATCGCTCCCATGCTTCGAAAAATTGCTCGTCGTCTCTTTGGGTAAATTCTGAAATTTCCCTACGAATAGCATTGGTTTTATGAACTGGGAAATATTTATTTAAAAATTTTGTTACCATTTGTTCCCATGATGTAATGCTATTAGCAGGCAATGTGTTGAACCATGAACGAGCTCTATCCTTTAAAGAAAATGGGAATAATCTGAGTTTAACATCATCATCTGAAAAATTCTCGTATTTAAAAGTTTGACAAATAGCATGGAAATCATTCAGATGATTATATGGATCCTCATTTTCTAGGCCATAGAATGTGGGGAGACAATTTAACACACTAGGTTTTAATTCAAAACTCCTAGCAGCTACATTTGGATATCTGATGCATGATGTGCTCAAATTTGCTAAGGGACTGAAATAGTCCTTAAATGGCCTCTCCTGTGGTTCTGGTTGTTGGTTTTGTAAATCCATGTCAAATTTCTTTTTAAATGCAGTGCGTTTGTGCGTGCGAAATGTTTTTATAATTCAAGGTCTAAAGGCTCAAGATTAGGTGATAATGACCTTCGACCATGCATGCAAAGAATAAAATAAATAAAAGCAAAGCAAATAAAAATAAAGAAGAGGGAGAAATTACGATACTAACCTTGTCACGTTGTTACAACTTTACTATGAAAATAAACTCAATTGCTATAAGAAAAAGAAATTACGTGTAACAAATATTAACTAAAATTAAAATAAATTACAAAGAAAGATAACAAGATAAACAAAATTAAATTACAAAGAAAAATGATAGGAAAATTAAATTACACAAATTTAAAGAAGAGAAAAAAAATGAAATTCTAACCTTAATTTTTTTTTGTTTAAATGAGAAAAGGAAAAAAAATAAAATTACAAGAAAACAACTAAAAATAAATAAATATATAAGAACAACTAATTATACGAATAAAAATACTTACCTCCCCGGCAACGGCGCCAAAAACTTGTTGTACAAATTTTATTGAACTCGCAAGCGCACGAATCTATTGTAGAATAGATCAATAGTGACGAGTGTCGATCCCACGAGGAGGTGGATTTTAATTGTGTGTAGAATTAATTTTCTTTAAATGGGTGGTTGGATTTATGGTGAAATTAATTTAAACTGTACTAGAAATTAAATTGGAATGGCAGGAATAACTTAAACTGGAAACTATTGAGATAAAGCACTTGGGTATCCGGATCTGCATCAACATGCTCCATGGGCTAAATATTTCTTATTAATGCTAATTAAATCATGAGGGGTGATTCCACACCTCATGAACCACGCTCAAATAAATATGGTGCTAAGAGCTTATCGTGCCAAATAATAATAATCTTGTACTAGGGTGCTGGTTTAACCAGGGTGGTAGCCAGACAAGACTATTATTATTTGTCGATGAAAATTCAAAACAACCACAAATATTAGAGGGGAAGAGAAAGTAAATTTACCAAATTAAGCTCATGGAACATGTTGAGACTCCACCTTCAACCCAAGCTTAAAAGAAAATTAACTACTCATTTTTTAACTAGGGGTAAAATGGGAATTTATTAAAATACGTAGAAAATACAAGAAGGAGAAGGAATTACAAAAATTTAAGCTTAGAAATGAATTCAGGGTATCAAATTAGGGGGGAGCCCCCTTTTTATAGACACATGGAGTGAATCATGACCATCAGATTAAAAACAGTTTGGACGCTTAGGATTGCGCCACGTCATCAATCAACTGTCAACAGCCACTATTTGAACAGTAATACTATTTACACAGAACACACGGTTTGACCACGGTTTTGCACCGTAACCCGGTTTTGCACAATAACACTATTTGTACCGTACCATGAACAATACCGTACGTATGAATAGTGCTGTATATGTGAACAGTGTCATTTTTCCTTTTATGCTTCTCCTAAGGTTTTCGACCGTCCTGAGTTCAAATGTGACGTCTGTTTTGTTGTCTGATCACTCTTTCATTGTGAAACGATCGTGATGCCCCTAAAATACATAAAACACCTAATTATAATGAAACACACATTATTAAATAACAAAATACTTAAAGTAGTAATGTTAGTGAGACTTGAAGTGTAAAATGACGATTTTCTCCTTTATAAATATACACTTTCTCACACTCAACAACATGCTCGATGAACTTCATGGAGCTTCTTACTTTACCAAACTTGATCTATGAGCTGGCTATCACTAGGTACGGGTAAACCAAACTGATATTCATAAAACCGCCTTTCGTACTCACAATGGTCATTATGAATATTTTGTTATGCCTTTCGATCTTTGCAATGCTCTATCAACTTTTCAAGCTATAATGAATTATATATTCATCCCTCATCTTCGTCAATTCATTCTTCTATTTTTTAATGATATTTTAATTTTAGCACCAATTAGGACATGCATCTTGAACATGTTAAGCAAGCTTTTAAAATTTTGAGGCATCACAAATTCTTTCTTAAACTCAGCAAATGTGCCTTTGGAAAACAAGAGTTGGAATATTTGGGGCATATTGTTACTGCTCAAGGAGTCAAAGTGGACCAAATCAAAATACAAGCCATGTTGCCTTGGCCTCGGCCTACTAACATTTTGGAATTGCATGGTTTCTTAGGTCTTACAGGTTACTATAGAAAGTTAATTTGCACGCAACTATGGGATCATAGCTCGACCTCTGACTAATCTTTTAAAGAAATGCCAATTTAAGTGGAATGATGAAACTGAAATTTCTTTTAAGACCCTTAAACAAGCAATGACCACCACTCCTACACTTGTTATGCCAATTTTCCAGCAACCTTTCACTATCGATGTAATACTTCCGAAGAAGGAATTTGAGCCGTAATCACACACTAAGGGAAGCCCATAACCTTTATGAGCATAGCCTTGGAAGTATCCAAAAAAATGTTTGCAATTTTGCATGCAATACGAACTTGGCAACCTTATCTCCTAAGACGGAAATTCTATATTCAAACTAATCAACGGAGCCTCAAATACTTGCTGGAACAGCGTATGGTCATACCTGAGCAATATAAACGGGTACTAAAATTGCTCGGATATGAATATAAGATATCATATAAACCTGAAAGAGAAAATTCAACAGCTGACACTTTTTCTTCTTTGTCGGGCTCCCCAACCCTTAATTGCCATATGGGAGAAAATTAAAGAAGTCGCTAAAGGAGATGCTTACATGGAAATGATTAGTAAGATGGCCGTTAAGCAACCAAACTGACCTTATACAAAGTAAAATGGGCTAATCCCATACAAGAATTGAGTGGTGGTGCCTCCAAAATCTCATATCATTGCACAATTACTACATGAGTTTCATGATTCACCTATTGGTGGCCACTCTAGAGTCTTGTGCACATACAAAAGAATTTCCCAACAATTTTATTGGCCTTCCATGTATCAAACAGTGAATAAATATGTCTCCTCTTGTGATGTTTCTCAAAGAGCAAAAGTATCTACTTTGTCTCCTGCGGGCCTCCTACAACCATTGCCCATTCCTTATCAATGTGGGATGACATAATCATGGACTTCATCGACAGCTTACCTCTGTCGCAGGGCAAGGATACAAACTTGGTGGTCGTTGATTACCTAAGAAAATCACCCCAATTCTTAAATTTAGCTCACTCTTTTGCTGCTAAGACTGTAGCTGAAAAATTCATCGATGGTGTGGTTAAATTACATGGCATGCCTAGATCAGTGACCGTGATCTAATTTTTATTAGTAATTTTTGGCGTAAGTTTATTAAACTGTTAGGAGCTCAATTGAAGATAAGTTCAGCATATTACCAGCAAATAGATGGTCAGCTCTAGGTAGTCAATCGATGTGTTGAATAATATCTTCAGTGTTTTGTTCACCAACAGCCAAGAAAATGGCACTCCTTTCTTCCCTGGGTAGAATTTTAGTAAAAAATCACATATCACACATCACACATCAATAGGAATGACACCTTTCCAAGCTTTATATGGACGACCACACCTAATGATTCCTGACTATTAAATTGACACCTCTCATGTTAATGAAGTGAACATGAATTTAGCAGCCCTTGATGATCTCTTAAAGCAACTAAAGTTTAATTTACACGCAACCTCTAATCGCATGAAACAAATTGCAGGCTCGAAGCGGCTTGACATCGAATTCAATGAAGGTGATCTTGTTTTCCTTAAACTACACCCTTATCGCCAACAGACAATGTTCAAAAGTGTTAAGTTCATTATTTATAGAGTTGGCATTTTATGGCAAGTCTAGTTAAATTGGAAGTTTATTTATTGTATATCCTGTAATATGGATTAATTTATTAATTCCCTAATTTAGTGAGATTATAATTTATTAGGAATATTTGTTTCCTAATTTAATTAGATGCCTATTTTAGCAATGTAATTAATGGTGGGATTCTATAATAAAGAGAGGCATTTCAAAATTGAAGGGAGATCGCACAACACAGAGCATAAAGCAGAGAAGCAAAATTCGGCCTCCTCTGTAGAGAATCTGGATTTGGCACATAATGCCGTGTTGATTTGTTTTCTTATCTTCTTTGCATCTCTGTGGAGAATCTATGTGGTTCTTGGATCACTAGATATTGAAGAATTGAAAAATTGCTATTGATCACTTTGCGAAGTGCATTGAGGATCGTGGATGAAGCGAGGTAGCAATTATTCAAGAGAAGCAGATTCATTCTAAAGATTGAGTAAATTGTATGATGATAACTGTAAATGAGAGTCTTAGGTTTGATAAATCTATAGGTTGTAACATCTCAACTTAGTGAATTGCTTTTCATATGGGCATGGCCTCGTGGATGTAGGATTGATTAATCCGAGCCACGTTCAAATCTCTGTGTCATTTATTTTCTGCATTTAATTGTATTTTTGAAAATTAATATTTTTTATGCTGATGAACAGTAAACGTGAACAGTAACTGTAAATAGTTGTGGTAAATAGTAATGGTAAACAGTAATAGTGAATAGTACTTTCGAAAAAGTTAAGTAATTAATTTTTTATTTTTAATTCCCTACATCTATTTTCGATTGATCTAAATTTCTTTCAATTGGTATCAGAGCGGGACACTAACTATTTATTTAGTGAGATTCTTGGAACCTAAATCTATTTTGTAGGTATGAGTTTGCAAAGAGAGGGAGGCTCTTTGGCTCGTCCACCTGTACTAGATGGGACTAATTATGCTTATTGGAAGCAAAGGATGGAAATTTATCTGACACCTATTGATGAAAGAGTTTGGCAATGCGTACTCACAGGATATACTCCACCTATCAAAATTGAAAAAGATGGTGTATAATTTCCCAAGCCAGTCAAAGAATGGACTAATGATGAACTTGATGCGTCTGGAAATAATGTAAAAAGACTTAATGCCATTGTTAATGGAGTTGATATGTTTCAACACCAACTAATTTCTACATGCAAGACATCTAAAGCTGCTTGGGATATACTTCAAAGTACTTTTGAAGGCGACAATACGGTAAAACGTTTTAAAATATGAAAATGCATCAACATGAAACCATATCTGAATTTAATTCTAGAATCCTTGCTATGGTTAATGATTTTTTTGCTATTGGAAAACTTATTTCTGAGGAAGAAATTTGTAGAAAAATTTTAAGACTTGTCCATCCTTGATATCATCCTAAAATTTTGGCCATTGAAGAATATGTTGATATGTCTGCTATGACTAGGGGTTGACTCATAGGAAAATTGATGGTCTATGAGACTAAATACTTGAATTTGAATCCTAAGAAAGAAAAGGTATTGCCTTTCAGGTTGAAACGGAGGTTCCCGTCACCAAATCAAGTGAAGATGATGATCCATTTTTATACATGGATAATTCTCTTGCACTTATTGTAAAGAATTTCAAGAAGATGTTGAAAAGGAATAACTTCAACAAACCAAAGAAAACTTCAAATCAGTGGCTTTTACGGTTCAAAAAAGTTCTTCTAACTCTAATTCTAAATCGTTTGATTTTAAAAAACTTGAGGGTATTTGATGCAGAGAATATGAAGGCATATGACACATACAAGCATAGTATGCCAACACTCTTATGAAAAATAAAGTAATGTAATTCACTTGAAGTGATGATGATTCTAACGGTAGCATCGATGAAAAAGACCTTGTTAGAGGACTTGTTGTCCATGATGATAGCAGTAAACAGGAATCAAACATCAGAGATGCATCCACATCTGAAGCCTCTCACTTAGCTCCTTGCAAAGAAGACATTGATTCTCATCTTAACACAATTGTGCAACATATTAACCAGAATAATGATTCCGATAGCAACGTGCGTGACATTGATATAAATGACAAGAAAGCATTTCATGAAAGGTACAAGATGATGTTTGCTAAGTGGGAAGAAGTCTACAATGAGAATATGACCTTGATGACTCAAGTATCCAATCTTTTTTATGATAAGGTGAAACTTGAGAATAAGCAGTCCAAGATGATCTTTTTATGACTCAAGTATCCAATATGATAACTGAAGTATCCAATCATTATAAGTCTTTATTTACTGATAAAGATAACCAATTTGACTTAGAATTCAAAGATAAGAAAGGAACAGAAAATGTTGTGGCTGATCATCTCTCTCGTCTCTATTTTGACACAACTATAGAACCATTACCTTTGAATAAGTCATTTCCAGATGAACAATTAATGAGTGTGGAAGTAGTACCATGGTATGCTGATATTGTTAATTATCTTGTTACAGGTCAACTTCCAGAGCATTGGACTAAGCAGGACAAGGCCAAATTCTTTGCAGAAATAAAGAAATTCTTTTGGGATGATCCTTATCTATTTAAGTATTGTGCAGATCAAATTGTTAAACAATGTGTCCCAGAGAATGAATTTCAAAACATTCTTTCGTTCTGCCATGAACAATCTTGTGGAGGCCATTTCAGCACTAAGAAAACAACTACTAAAATTTTACAATGTGGTTTCTATTGGCCAACTATATTTCGAGATGCTTACACCTTTTGTTCTTCATATGATAGGTGTCAACAAATGGGGAGCATAACACGAAGAAATATGATGCCATTAAACCCAATTTTAGTGGTTGAAATTTTTTATGTTTGGGACATCGATTTCATGGGACCCTTTCCCCCATCTTTTGGCCATCAATACATACTGGTTGCTGTTGACTATGTTTCAAAATGGGTATAGGCAATTCCATGTAGGACCAACGATCACAAGGTGGTGATAGGATTTTTGAAAAGTAATATTGTTTCACGCTTTAGATTTCCTCCAGCGATAATCAGTGATGGTTGTGCCCACTTTTGCAACAAATCATTCAAAACACTTTTGACAAAGTTTTCCATCACTCATAAAGTGGCGACCCCATATCATCCGCAAACCAGTGGCCAAGTTGAGATCTCCAATCGAGAAATAAAGCACATACTAGAAAAGACGGTGAGACCCGACAGAAAAGATTGGTCGTTGAGACTCGATGATGCATTATGGGCATATAGAACAGCTTTCAAGACCCTGATTGGGATGTCACCTTACAGGCTAGTGTATGGAAAAGCTTGCCACCTACATGTGGAACTCGAGCATCGTGCGTACTGGGCTATCAAGAAATTCAATTTTGACATGCAGTAAGCTGGCTCAAAAAGAAGATCACAACTGGCAGAACTTAAAGAAATTCGTAATGACGCGTACGAAAATGCCAAGATTTACAAGAAACGAATGAAAGTCTTTCACGATAAGTAAATTATGAGAAAATCTTTCACTCCAGGTCAGAAAATACTTTTATTCAATTCTCGCCTGCACCTATTCCCAGGTAAGTTACGTTCTCGATGGTCTGGCCCTTTTATTGTTCACACTGTTTTTCCATATAGAGCAATTGAAATTAAGGATCCAAAGAACGGTGTCACTTTTAAGGTTAATGGTTAAAGATTAAAGCCATATCTAGAGTACTAACAACATGGAGAGGACATCGAAATAAATTTGAGTGACCCACCAAGTTTGAATTGAGATTTTTCTTTTCTTTTCGGTGATTTGATTTGATTTATTTTCTTTATTTTCTTTCTTTTTATTATTCTTTTGCGGATTGAAATTATTTTTGCGTAAGTGTGTTTGTTTAACCATTACAATCTTCTCTTATCATTTTAATCATGAGATAATACTTCTTGTACATACTTAGAACACTTCAATGTATCCAAAATCATCTCAAAGAACAAATACGATTTTGTAAAGCATCTCGTATTTGGAGTTTCTAACCACCAGAGTTAGTTGCTCATGTTGAGGATTTAGAAAGCCAACTCAGAGGTATTGAGAGAAGTGTCTACAACACCCAGTTGGAGCTTAAGGTAAATTCAATAAGAGGACGATTTTAGTTTGCTTTGTGTGTTTTAATTTGTTTCTCTGTTTTTGTGTTTTAGTTTGCCTTGTGTGTTTAAGTGGCGGATAACAGTACTTAATGACAATCAAGTTGGTTACTTCAGTTTCCCATAATAACTGATAGTCTGAGACGAATGTATGGACAGAGACAAGATTTTAGCAAACTTTCACAAACGATTCCCTTCGCTTCCTCAGAATGCCCTCCTTCCAATCTATAAAGCTCGGTCTGAACGCATGCGATTGCTAATGAGGAATAACATACCTGCTGACATCCGCTGATTAATCGAGGCCAAAGTACGCTTGGCAGGTGAGTTGCCTCCTAAATGTATTGCATATATGCCTGGTTGTGGTAAAGGAAATTATACGAGAAAACGATGAGCTCGAAGACTTTCTGTTGCTTGTCATAAGTGTGCCAGAACGATATGCAATAAAAAACCATGTTATTTAGGAATGGTGTCTGAGAACATGGAAGATAAGATTAAATTCATTAGGGATGGCTTGAATAAAGAGTCATTGGATAATATCCTTTTGTCTCTTGAAACACATCCCAGTAGATATGTACAAAAAGCGATTCTCCAGTTATGGCCATTATTCGAGAAAGAACGTGCACGATACAGTCTCGAGAATCTGACTATAAACGATCCTATTGTCATAAGTGTGCCAGAACGATATGCAATAAAAAAACCATGTTATTTAGGAATGGTGTCTGATAACAGGGAAGATAAGATTAAATTCATTAGGGATGGCTTGAATAAAGAGTCATTGGATAATATCCTTTTGTCTCTTGAAACACATCCTAGTAGATATGTACAAAGAGCGATTCTCCAGTTATGGCCATTATTCGAGAAAGAATGTGCACCATACAGTCTCGGGAATCTGACTATAAACGACCCTGTTTGCCAGTTTGTAAGAAAACTGGATGGGAAGCCTATCCTCGACCCATAGAGGACGTTCAAGCTGTTTCTGGACGTAAAATCAGAGAAAGATGTGAGCCACAATCACAACTACCGTAGATATCCTTTTACTTTACTGTTGTTTTATTTTATTGTTGTTTTAATAATTCTATTTTATCATTGTTTGCTTTATCCTTTTTACTGTTTTCATTTTGACTCTTGAGCCATGTGCCTTACGTGTTAATTGACACTGACATGATGCCTTATACACAACTGTGACCCGATTGCCATCTAGGTTCTTAAATATGATTTTTTGTTGTGCACTCACAAATTATTTTTTAGCAGTATCCTAATGGCAGCTACTTCTAGTAAACAATTCAAGAACATTTGTGTGCTCTCTGGGTTTAACTATGGCAAACATAAAGAGTTCGTTGAGGCAGCCATAAATCTTGGTCGAAGAATAGCAGAGAGAAAACTGCACTTGGTGTATGGAGGAGGTGACCGAGGGTTATCCAAAATGGTCTCAAAAGCTGTATATGTCAGACGGAGCCAAGTGTTAGGCATCATCCCAACAATTCTCAAACCTTTGGGCTATTTATCTAACTCATCAATGGGAGAAGAGTTAGTCGTCTCAGGTATGCAAGAAAGAATAACTGAAATGTTGAATCACATTAACATTCTTGGGCCCATCTGAACATTCACCAGAAACCCATCGGTTTGTTAAATGTCAATAATTTTTACGATTGCTTTATCGCATTTCTTAACCATGCAATAAAAAATTATTTCATTCCTTCCTGAGTGAAAAAAGTCTTTATTTGTGCACATACTGCTAATGAACTACTTGATCTGTTACAAGCTTATTAATCAGAGCCAAATCCCAGAACCTTGGTGTTGGAGTGTTCAAATAATAATGGTAACAATAGCCGCAGTAAGAAGTACAAATTAGATTTAACTCTCCGCTTGTAAATATTTTCTTCTGTATTGCACTACTCAGGTGATATCTTCTAAACTCTACTTCTTTCCTTTCAAACATTGAGGACAATGTTTCGTTCTAGTTGGGGTGAGGGAATAGTTCATAATTGTGGAATGTTGGTTAAGTTTTTACTAATTTGTTGTTGTAGAACTAACCGTGACTAACTTTTTGAGTAGAAGATGGCTGAATATAGAGTGTAGTTACTCTAGAAAAGCATCTTCTTAGTTTGAAAGTAAAAAAAAGAAGAAAACAAAAAAAAATGGTCTTATTTTAAGTGTGTTCTTTCTAACTTTTTCTTTTTGACTTCTCCTTTATAAATATACATTTTCAAGTTTTTGAGTCGAAGATGGCTGGATACGGAGTGTAGTGACTCTGGAAACGCATCTTCTTAGTAAAAACAAAATTCAGACATTTTCTTTTCTATCATTAATTAATTTTTCTGCATCATTTTTCATCTTTCTGCATGTTTGTTTTCTTTTCATGTTTAGAATAGGTTGGGGGGTATAATGTCATTAAAAAAAATTCGTAATTTTGTGTGAGTTTATTGGATGACATGATGACTTTCGAATCTTAGTATTTGTATTATCTTCTGTCTTGAATAATGTTGCACCATGTTTACTATCTTACATGTTGATGTCGAAGAAAATATGAGTTGCTTGAAGGAATGCACATGTCATAATAAATTCCAAGTGAGTTTTTGAGCCTATCATTTTTTCTTGGAGAGTGACCCTTTTTGCCCATTCTTCATATAGCTTAGCAGTTTATTATTTTATACATGATCTCTAGATTTCCTTTAAGTCAATCCTATAAAAAAAAAGATAAAAAAATAGAGAAAAAAATGTGTTGCTACATCTGAAGGTCCACCTAACTAGTAGATATAGAAGATTATTTAGAGCTGTCAAAGACGATAGAAGGCCATCTTTGACACATTTGAGCCTTTCAAGCCATCCCTGTTATGAAATATCCATAGTTAGCCCTTTTGAGTCTTTTATTTAAAAAAAAGCCTTTTCTTTGTTAACTTATCATCCTAACCCACTCCAATTTGGAGTATTATCCAATGTTTTACAAGTTCCATCACCTATTCATTTTTGAGAAAAAAATAGAAATAATTATTTTGTTCAGCAAAGTTGTGCCAAAAAAAAATTAATTAGTTCAAAAAAAAGTTCAAAAAAAGAAAAAAAGATAGAGAAAAGAAAAAAAAGATATACAATAATAATAAATAAGCGAAATGCATCTTTTAATTTCCAAAAGATCTCTATTTTTTCTCAAACATATATTTTGTTTTCCATATTTCCCTTTCTTTGTTAGCCATATCCCTAGCCTACGTTACGTCCTAATAAAAATCCTTCTTAATTTTAGGGAACTATAGTCTGAAGTAAAAACTAGTTATATGGGCTATTAAGATGTAGTGATGCATTAAAAAAAATGAAAAAATAAAAAAAATGAAAAATGAAAAAAATGAATGCGTTGGGTTGACTAGTACTTTGTTTGAGATCGTATTATTTCTAAGCTATCGGTATATTTCTTTCATCTTGGCGAGAATGTGTGATATTTCTTTATTATATTCTCTCAATTTACCATTCATTGTAGTGATAATTTTTATTGGGTTTAATTTCTTTGTGAGAGTGTCTCTACTACCGGTGAGATTTTGGGGTTTGATATGTCATTCTTGAAAGTGGCCTGATCATTATAGCTATGACAAAGTCTGATGGACTAATGTATGTGGATGGTTGATGTGGGTGTGATGTTTTCCTTAGACTGGAGATAATGCTTATACTTTTATTTGATTGCTATCATTAATCTGATTGAATAAATACGATTGTTTAAAAAAAAATCATTTTGGGTTTGAATTTTGTTTTCGCTTTATTTGCTAGGGACTAGCAATAAGCTGGTTGGGGGCTGTGTTGAGTGTTAGAAAGCGTATATTTATAAAGGAGAAAATCGTCATTTTATATTTTAAATCTCACCAACATATCTATTTTTATGTATTTATTTCTCTTGTGATTTAATTATATGTGTTTTGCTATAGTTAAGTATTTTATGTATTTTAGGGGCATCATAATTGTTTCACAATGAATGAGTGATCAGACAGCAAAACGGACATCACTTTTGAACTCAGGACGGTCGAAAACCGTAGGAGGAGCATAAACGGAAAAATATAACTGTTCACATATACGGCACTGTTCATACGTACGGTACTGTTCACATATACGGTCCGATGACATGGCATGACCGATGATGTGGCAACATTTGATTGGAGAAAGATGTGGTATTTGACTGCTTATGTGGCGTTGACTGCTTTGTAGCGTTGACCGATGATGTGTCACGATCCTATTAGACTAAACTTCTTTTGTATTGTTGATGGATGACGTGTCAGCATTTCAGTGGACCAAAATCATGCGTACGGTACATGCACATATATGGGATTATTTACTATTCAAATCGCGTCACTATTCAAGCCGCCACTATTCAAACCTCACATCGCGCAAACCGCGCATCGCTCAAAACCGTGGTGCAAATCGTAGGTGCAATGCGTGCATCGTTGACTGATGACATGGCGCAATTCTAATCGTCCGAACTGTTTTTAATCCAATAGCTATGATTCACTCAATGTATCTATAAAAGTGGACTCTCCCCCCCTAATTTGATACCCTTGAATCCATTTTCTAGCTTAGTTTTCTGTAATTCCTTCTCCATCTTGTATTTTCTACGTATTTTAATAAATTTCCATTTTACCCTTAGTTAAAAAATGAGTAGCTAATTTTCTTTCAACCTTGGGTTGAAGGTGAAGTCTTAACATGTTCCATGGGCTTAATTTGGTAAATTTTATTTTCTCTTCCCCTCTAATATTTGTGGATGTTTTGACTTTTCGTCGACAAATAATAATAATCTTGTCTAGTTACCGCTCTGGTTAAATCGGCACCCTAGTACAAGGTTATTATTATTTGGCACAATAAGCCCTTAGCACCATATTTATTTGAGCGTGGTTCATGAGGTGTGGAAACCTCCCTCATGATTTAATTGGTATTAATAAGGAATATTTAGCCCATGGAGCATGTTGACGCAGATCCAGATACCCAAGTACTTTATCTTAATAGTTTCCAATTTAATTTATTCTCGCCATTCCATTTTAAATTCTAGGATAGTCTAAATTACTTTCACGATAAATCCAACCACTCATTGAGAAAAATTAATTCTATACATAATTAAAATCTACCTTCTCGTGGGATCGACACTCGTCACCATTAATCTATTCTACAATAGATTCGTGCACTTGCGAGTTCAATAAAATTTGCACAACACTTGTCACTGGAGCTGATGGATCTATTCAACAAATTGATAATCCAGAGTATCAGAATTGGAGAGCACAAGATTAGACTTTACTTGGATGGTTATTGTCATCCATCAGTGAAGGTACACTTAGTTTTGTCATAAACTGTACAAGTTCATTCGATGTTTGGAGAACTCTAGAGAGGAAATTTGGTGTGCAATACAAGGCGAGAGTTCTTCAACTCAGATATGAATTGAATACAATTAGAAAAGAATCATTAAGTGTAAAACATTACTGTATTAAGATGAAATCAATTGCTGACAAATTAGCTAGTGTTGGAAGTCCAATAACAGAGAAAGATCTCTTGTTAACAATTCTAAATGGACTAGGATCAGGATATCGTGATATTGCCACATTCATCACTGGTTCTAAAATGGAGTTTGATGATGCTTATGCACTACTGCTTACACACGAAACCAGATTAGAGCAAGAGCATGATGATAAAAAAGTGTTTAATGCAAATTATGCATATACAAGTGCATTTTATCCAAGAGCATTCTATGCTCATCCCAGAAGCAACTTCAGAAGGGGTGGATATAATGGAATCAACTCTAGGAATTTTGGTGGTAGAAATAGTTATTTTGGCAGAGGTAACATGATGAGAATGCATAATGGAAATTCAAGAAGTAGAATTGGGAGAGGCAGTCATTTTCACCAAATAGCAATCCTAATTTCTTCCAAACACATAGAATTCCATTTCAAGTTGCTAGAAATGGATTTACTAGTGTCAATGGATCACAAACAGTATCTGGTACTGGAGAGGAAATAGCATGTCAAATTTGTTTTAAACTTGGTCACACTGCTGAGATCTGTTGGCATAGATTTGTTGAAGATTATGTGCCCATGCCAAGGAATTCTGGAAAAACCAAAGTACCAAGATCAGCCTATTTTGCTAGTATTGATGATTCTACTCATTATCAAGGCTATGAAGAATATGAAAATTCAACAATGCACCACCAAATTTTTATTAGACTTTTGGAATTAGCAATTACTCTGGAATTGATGCTTGTACACCTCGTGCTGCTTTTGTAGCCAGCTGTGAAGGAGCCATTGATGATGGCTGGTAATTGGACAGTGGAGCAACTCATCACTTGACAAACAACATGGAGAATATGCATCTCAGAGAAGAATATAAAGGTACTGATCAACTCATTATTGGCAATGATAAAGGCTTATCTATTTCTCATATTGGGCATGCATATTTGACACTTAGAGCTTCTTATCACACACCCACACCTATTACTATTACACTTAAAGATATGTTGCTGGTTCCCACAATCACTAAAAACCTATCGAGCATTTCAAAACTCACATCTGATAACCCTCTTTCTATTGAATTCTGTGGGAATATCTGTCTTGTGAAGGACATGAAGGGACAAGTTCTTCTGCAGGGTATTGTTGAGAAAGGTCTTTACAAGCTGCTACTAAAATCTGATCATCTGTCCTCATCATATTTTTTTCACCTATCCTTTCTTCAGCCGAATAAACTAAGTTCTATGTTGTCTTTTTCAAATGTGTCATTTATCTCTCATAATTGTAATGTTTCAAGCAAAACATGTCATCATTCTGTTTCAAATAAATATAACCAAAACTCTGATGAGATAACTTTGTTACATAAAAGGTTTGGACATCCAAATCCAATGATATTGATGCATTTACTTAAGGATTGTAAGCAAATTAAAGTCTCTCAAAAGGCTATCCTATCATCTATGTCATCCTTGTGTGAAGCATGTCAACTAGGGAAAATTCACAGACAACACTTTCCAACAACTGAAACCAAAACCAAAACCAAAAGAATACTAGAACTGATACACACTGACCTTTGGGGACCCTCACCAACTATTTCCAGAACTGGGTTCAATTACTATATCAGTTTTGTTGATGATTATAGTCGATACACTTGGATCTTTCCATTAAAACTCAAATCAGAAGCATTTGAAGTGTTCAAACTGTTTAAGCTTCAAGTATAAAACTAGTTCAACACAACAGTTAAGATGTTACAATCTGACTGGCGGGGAGAATATAGAGCCTTTACTGATTTTCTAAACCAAAATGGAATAATTTGTAGACACTCATGTCCATATACTCATCATCAAAATAGATTAGTTGAAAAAAAGCATAGACATATAGTTGAACCTGGGTTAACTCTCTTAGCTCAAGCCAAACTTCCTTTCAAATTTTGGTAGGATGCTATTTACACGGCAACCTTTCACATAAATAGACTTCCAATACCTTTACTGAAATTATCATCTCCTTATGAAAGGTTGTTTGGACAAAAACTAGATTACAACTTCCTGAAATGCTTTAGTTTCCTTTGCTATCCATGCCTAAGAGACTTTAACAAAAACAAATTTGACTTTCATACAAGTAAATGCATCTTCATTAGTTACAGTTCAACCTATAAAGGTTACAAGTGTCTAACAAGCTCAGGCAAAGTTCATATACTCAGACATGTTGTATTTGATGAAAATGTGTTCCCATATTCAACAGACTCTATCTTTACTTCATCCGAAAACAACACAAAGTCTAAAACACCAGTGTCAAACCTCTCCCAACAGCAAATATATCACCTTTCCATATTACCTGTACTCAATAGCAACTTTAAAGGTACCTACTCAGCAGAATCAACAGAAAATCAACAAGTGCCCTCTGTGTCAACACATGCAGATACTCCACATCAATAAGAAAATTCCAACCATTCTTTATCTATATCATCCTCATTCCATTTGCCTCCACAAACACAACCTGAATCATAACCAATCACTCAACAAACCAGAGAACAAAATAGAACCAGGAAAATCATTGTACAACAACTAACTCATCAAATGATCACTAGATCAAAATCTGGTATCTTTAAATCAAAGTTGTACAATGCCATTCTATCCAGTTCAGAACCTAACATAGTTCAAAAAGCTCTGAGTGATCAAAATTGGTACCAAGCAATGAGAAATGAGTATGAATCCTTGATTAAAAATGAGACTTAGTCACTAGTTCCACCTTCAGCTGAATATAAAGTTGTTGAGAATAAATGGGTGTTTAGAATTAAATAAAACTCTAATGGAAGCATAGCTAAGTATAAAGCCAGGCTTGTTGCAAAGGGTTTTCAGCAGACAGAAGGTGTTGATTATTTTGAGATCTTTAGTCCTGTGATAAAGTCATGCATTGTGAGAATTGTACTTAGTCTAGCCATAATGAATAAATGGATGATAAGGCAGGTAGATGTAAATAATGCTTTCTTAAATGGAGAGTTAACTGGAGATGTCTACATGTACCAGCCTGAGGGTTTTGTTGATCAACAAAAACCAAATTTTGTTTATAAGTTGAAAAAGGCATTATATGGCCTTAAACAAGCTCCTAGAGCTTGGTATGAGAAGTTGAAGGAACGCTTGACTACAAACTGGAAGTTTCAGAACTCTAAAGCTGATACTTCACTTTTCTTTAAAGAGATGCAAGGATCAGTGATCTTGGTTTTGATATATGTGGATGATATTCTAATTACTAGTCCCAATACTGAAGAGTTAGAAAGATTTGTCTCTAAATTCAGTAAAGTCTTTGCTTTAAAGGACTTGGGAAGATTATCATACTTTCTTGGAATAGAAGTCTCTTATACCAAGGATAGTATTTATCTATCTCAAAGGAAATACATTAGAGATTTACTGAATAAAGCTAACATGCTGGAATGCAAAGGCTGTGACACTCCAATGGTAGCAAGCTCTAAAGTTCAAAGAGAAGCTAAAGGTTATCTGGGACAAAATATTGAGGATGTAACCAGTTATAGAAGTATTGTTGGAGGCTTACAATACTTGGTTTTAACTAGACCAGAAATTGCATTTGCAGTGCATAAACTAAGTTAGTATGTATCAGCTCCAATACTACAACATGGTTTAGCCTGCAAATGAGTTCTTAGATACTTAAAGGCAACTGAAGATTTTGGTCTCAGATTTTCAGCTGGAGGAGAAGTAAAGATAACAGGATACTCTGATGCAGATTGGGCTTGTAATGTTGATGATCGAAAATCGATTAGTGCATACTACATTTATCTAGGAGAGAACTTGATATCTTGGTCATCAAAGAAGCAGTCAGTTGTTACAAGATCTAGTGCTGAAAATGAATACAGAGCACTTGCCTCTGCAAGTGCAGAAATCACTTGGATTTAGTCCTTATTCAGTGAGCTCAAAATCAGATGCACATCAATTCCTATAATCTGGTGTGATAATCTTAGTGCAACAGAGTTGGCAAAGAATCCTGTCTATCACTCAAAGACTAAACACATTGAGTTAGACATGCATTTTATAAGAGATAAAGTACTTGCAAAGGAAATTGAAATCAGCTACATTCCAAGCAATGAACAGATGGCAGACGCTCTAACAAAGCCTCTCACATTCACTCACATCAACTATTTCAGAAACAAACTCAATGTGCATCAATGCCCGTTGAGTTTGAGGGGGGCTGTTAAGGAATCACACTAAACACGTGTGAGCTAAATGAAGCTGCTCGATCAGATCACGTGAGGCAAAGTTCAGTCAGCATTATTAGTTAAGAGTTTTGTGCCAGCTCAGCAAATTCGTTATGAATACTTCAATTCTATTATAGTTGTTAACTCTGCTGTATTATGTTTTCATATTGTAAGCAATGTAGATAAATACTTGCATGATCATCATTTTGATTAACAATTGAATAAGAAGATATTCTAGAATATTCCAGTTTCATTTTCTCGCAAACTTTTTGAGCTTCCAAACAAAACTATCAGTTCATTTTAAGCTTTTCAATACCTAGCAATGAAAATAAAAATTAATCTTAATGTTGGTTACACTTTTCAATCAATCTCATGAGTTAGAGCTAGAATTACAAAAGAAAAAGATTTCAACATTTTTGTTTAATGTTTGTTCTACTATTTTGGTTAACAGAGGATTGAGGCTTTAATTTAATTGAGTGCAGAGAGAACCATGCACAAGGGCTCTATATGGGGACCTGGGTTGGTTTGGTTATTTCTGCTACATTACTTTGGTAAGCTATCTCAAAAGTTGAATAAATTGTAGACCAAATTTTATGTTATGTTAATGACAGGAGTATACAACTTTTTAATTTGTAATATCTTGAATACTGATTAGATATCTAATTCGTTCAGCTTTATATACAAGCATGTTGAGTAATCAAAATAATTATCTATGACATCATCTACTGTATATACATGATGGTCATAAGTGAGTTAATTCCTCTCTGATTTGTGCACTGTATGAAACTTTCGATTTTCGGTAAACTAATTCTTACCTGGAATGTCTAATCTCAAGCCGAGAATAATATTTTTTTAGCTGGGTCAAGTGTGGTGATATGGAAGACGGAAACAGACAAACAGTATTGAGATGAAACCGATCAGAGGACAGGATTCAGGAATGGTGCCGAAAAGGAATCGAATTGGTTAGTTATGCTTTCTCATCACGCTCTTCTCTTCATTTGCTAATTTTCAATTACACATAATCATCAGCCTATTGTGTGGTTGATCATTTTTGTAATGGGTCAAACTCAGATTGATTTATTGAGCACGTTCAGTTACTGAGATTTAAAGCAATATTTTTTCGCAGAGGAATTACGTTACGATAAGGTCATAGCAGAGCAGTAATTCAATTGAAATTAAGGGGTGACTCATAACATTGGCAGGGGCAAGATGGGAGATGTTCTATTTTAGAAAAGCGTTACAAGAAGGATACAGGGCCTAAGATATTCCACATTTCCAACATTCGACTAATGGGAAGCATCTAAAAGGAGGGCCTTGAGGAATTCTCATTATGTCTGTAATACGAAACGTGGCCAAAAGCCCTTTGCAGATTGGAATCCTGCAGCCATTGGATTCCATTAGACTTTGTCATGCATGGTTTCTGGCCAGTTAACTCTTACCAGGACAATAATAAAGAGTCAACTCAGTGCCTAAATTGACAAAATAAAATTTGTACTCTTCACTCTTTTTTTTTTTTTTTTATTTTGTTAGCCATTAGCCTTTTACTTTATTTATTGTTTTTTCTATTTCGTTTATCTATTAGTTACACACACCAATGACAAGGACAAATTTATCACTCTAGGATGAACCTATTAAATTACTTAGCAAGGACTAATGGAAGGCTAGTGATATTTATCACACTCCACTTCAAGAAAATAGTTATAAAAAATTCACATTATTTTAAAAAGTTCGTATAAGGGATAAGTTTGGGTAATTTATCAGTTTACATCGTTATTACCTAATTCATTTATTTACTTTTGAATTTAAGTCTATTTATCATGTTTGACATCTGAAGTTGGATGAGTAATATATTTAACTTCCTTGCATTTTAAAGGTACAAGTACCAAAATACCCCACAAAATTACTATAACTTCAACAATTTTTTTTATTATACGAAATTGAATGTTTCTAAATGATTTATTTTCTATAAAATAAATGAACTATACTATCCAAATATTATGTGACTAAAAGAAATTTTAGCCACTTAATGTATATTCCGCAGCTAAATTGACTCTTTATCACATAATTTATAGTTCTTTTATGCCTGTTGCAATACATAAAGATAGAGATTAAACTTTAACTTTATAGAGATTAAACTTTAACTTCACCTCAAACCCAGTACCCTGCACAAGCGCAAATAATAATTAATGTAATAAAAAAATCCACGACTAGGGTGATAACATTTCCACCCCACAAATTTTTTAAACCCACCCCATTTTCAAAAACTTATTACCACAAATGCACATTATTTTTAAAAATTCAAATTAAGAAGAAATTTAAAAACTTAATTGATAAAATCCATATTCATTTTTTTATGAGACTATATATTTTATATTATATTTGATCAATAAAGTTGCTTTAACATAAATTAATATGATTATTTTACCCTCACAAGGTAAAAGTATCAAAATATCTAAAAATTTACTTTAAGATTTTTTTAATATTTTAATGATGTATAAGTAGTACTTTATTAGTATGATTATTAATATTCCACTAAACTAACAAGACAATAATTAGGACATGCAGGGTATTAAAAATTATTAAATTTTATGTAAAACATATTAGATTATAAAATGTAAAACTAAATACCTAAAGAATTAGTTACAATAATATATATTTCTTAGGGTAATTTGGTTATTTTATATTATAAAGGTAAAATGGTCCAATTAAACTTATGCTAAAACAACCTTAAATATTGATTGTTAAAAGATTAAGCTAGAAAAGAAAAAAAATTATAAAATGATTTAATTAATTAATTGTTCAAACTTATTATTGATTTGTAATTTTATATAATATGGTGAACCTATTGTAATTATTTTATGTTGGTGGGGTGGGTTTATAAAAATAGTAGGGTGGAAATGTCTACACCCGACAAGTCTGAATAGGTCTGCACGAAAATGTCTGAATAACATATTTGTTTTTCCGTTTTCAACATTTGAATAGAAAAGTATAAAAGTTAGTAGTTTGGCATAAATATCCTTTTAAGTGGTGCATATATTTATTCTTCACAATTTATGATTTTCACAAGTTGATTAATTTGGTAGCATTAAAATAAAAAAAATACTAGCATTGTTGATCTTAATTTAATTTTATAATAAAAGACGTAATTATAATATCAACTTTTATTATAGAATCAACATTGCTGTTTTTATTTTGATTCATCACAATATACATAATTTGACTTATTCAATATTTCAGTTTGGTTAATGTTACTATATGAATAAACAATTAAAGCAATAAAAAAATTAATTTCAAGGATAATACAAAAATATTAAGTTATACATAATAGTGAAATACATCAATTGTTAAGGATATTTTTTAAATTTGAAATTAAAATTTTTCATCTAGATTTCAGAGTTTAGGTAAAAGACAATAAGTGATAAGTTAAAAAACAAACAACCTAAAATAAGTAAATGTATGAAAAAAAGTTAAATTCAGACTTCAGACTAAAAAACAAACAGCACCTTAGCCTCTTAAAAATGTAAAATTAAAGATTCAATAAAAAATGGTCATACAAATTTAATTTAATTTAATTTTTCTAAAATTATATGAAAAAGCCAAAATATAATTTATTTATTTGTCAAACTCCCAAAAATTAAGGTCAACATTATACTGACATAATTACCTTTTTCTCACAGATGCCTAAAAACCCTCATAACCAACAATATTAATGTTGGGAAAATATGCTCTTTTAAAGCATATTAATTTATTTTCTAATTAATAAATATTCGAGATATTTTAATTGCATAAATATATTGAATAAAGTCTGTTTAATCATATTATATGTATTTATGTGATCATCATATGGATTCACAGAAAACATAAATACAAGTTATCTTATGATTAAATAAATTAAGTTCGCAGTTGATAAACAGAGTTGGGCGCTCTATTTATGTTTAGACTGTAGTAAATTCATTGAATGATTTGTAACAGGTGAAATGCCATGTATTTGGGTTCCAGGGGCGGAGGAAATTCTTAGCAGTGAAAAGCTTTTCTTGGGATGACCCACTGTTAATCTTGCTCTGATCAAATTTTTCGAAGATGCATACCAGACGACGAGGTAAGTAGGGTCATTCAATTTTGCCATTCTGAAGCATGTGGTGGCCATTTTTCTTCAAAAAAGACAGCTGCAAAAATATTGCAGTGTGGATTTTATTGGCCTACATTATTCAAAGATTCTTATGCATTTTGTAAAGTGTGTAAGAATTGTCAATTGGTGGGGTCCATTTCAAAACGAAACATGATGCCTTTAAACCCCATTCTTGTCATTGAAATATTTGATTGTTGGGGAATTGATTTTATGGGCCCTTTTCCATCATCATTTGGATTTGTATATATTTTGGTTCTTTGTTGATTATGTTTCAAAATGGATCGAGGCGATTCCTTGTCGGCACAATGATCACAAAATTGTGATCCGCTTTCTAAAAGAAAATCTTTTGAGTCGATTTGGAATACCTCGAGCCATTATCAGTGATGGGGGAAAACATTTTTGTAATAAGCCATTTGAGTCCTTAATGAAGAAATATGGAATTACACATAAAGTTGCCACCCCTTATCACCCTCAAACAAGTGGTCAAGTTGAATTAGCAAATAGGGAGATAAAACAAATTTTAGAAAAGACAGTTAATCCAAACCGAAAAGATTGGTCTCTTCGATTAACTGATCCACTTTGGGCATATCGTACTGCTTTTAAAACATCTTTAGGAATGTCACCCTATCGACTTGTTTATGGAAAATCTTGCCACTTACCAGTTGAACTTGAACATAAGTCATTTTGGGCCATTAAAGCTTTTAATTCAAATCTTGATGATGCTGGCAATGTGCGTAAATTGCAATTGAATGAACTTGAGGAATTAAGGAATGATGCATATGAGAATTCTAGAATTATTAAAGCAAGAACCAAATTTTTTCATGACAAAAGAATTTTTCAAAAAACATTTGAAATTGGTCAAAAAGTCTTGCTTTATAATTCTCGTCTTCATTTATTTCCAGGGAAGTTAAAATCAAAGTGGAATGGTCCGTTTGTTGTAAAAAATGTGTATCCATATGGTGCTGTAGAAATTGAGAATCCAAAGGATGGTGTCACATTTAAAGTTAATGGTCAAAGACTGAAACCATATCTGGAACACCAACCACGTGAAGCAGACACCGAAATTAATTTGAGTGACCCACCAAACCTCGATTGAGCCTTTTTCTTTTAACTTTTTGTGAATTGATTTTACTATTGCTTTATCATTTGAATTATTCGATTTTTTTTTCTTTTCTTTTCCTATGTCTTGAATGGAGTGCACTGCATTGTTTTTAATTGTGTGCTGTTTGACAAATGTGTTTTAACTCACCAAATTTTTATACTTATCATGAATACCTCCACGAGAAATTTCCTCATCGATCATCTTAAAACACTTTTCCATGTAAAATTTCACTTGAGGAAATTGATCCGATTTTGTAAATTACATCCTATTTGGGATCTACAACCACCAGCGTTAGTATTCCACGTTAAAGATCTAGAAAGACAACTCACAGAAATAGAGGATGGTATTTATGATCTACAATTGGAGCTGGAGGTAAATCAATAAAAGGACGAAGGTGAGTTATATTTCTTGTGTGTTTTGCTTTATTTTTGTACTTTTTCACTTTTGATTTGATTTTGCAGATCTGTTTTGTTTGTTTTAATTCACTCTCCCGTATAAATGGCGGATAACGGTACTCCGTGACTTTTTAAAGTCGGTATTCTCAGTTTCCCACAATAACTGAACCCCAAAGTCAAGCATGGAAGAAATACAACATAAATTGCATCAGCGTTTTCCTTCTCTCCCTCAAAATGCTCTCAAGAAGATTTACAAAGCTCGTTGTGAACGACTGCGCTTGTTAATGATTAATGGGATTCCTGCTGATATTCGCTGGTTAATTGAAGCAAAGGTCCGACTTGCAGGTGAGTTTTCTGATCCATTTGTTTCTTACATGCCTGGTTTTGGTAAAAGCACGTTTGCGAAAAAACGAAGAGCTAAGCGACTTGGCTCTAAATGTCCTAACTGTGTAAGACTTGCTTGCAACAAACCTCGTTGTAAAACTTTAGGAATGGTTTCTATAAATCGTGAAGATAAAATCAAATTCGTTAAGGATGGCATGAGTAAAGAATCGTTGGATGATATCTTACGATCTCTTGAGACGCATCCGAGCGGATTTGTCCAACGTGAAATTCACAATTTATGGAAGTTGTTCCAAAAAGAAAGTCTGCATTTAGTCTTGGGAATTGACTCTAAAAGACCCTGTTTGCCAGTTTATAAGAAAACTGGATGGGAAGCCTATCCTCGACCCATAGAGGGCGTTCAAGCCGTTACTGGACGTAAAACCAGAGGAAGATGTGAGCCACAATCACAACTACCAGTAAATATCCTTTTATTTTATCTTATCTTTTGCATTATTATTCTTGTTTTTTTTGTGTGATTTTAAATCTAATCACTGTTTGCTTTTTCATTTCACTGTTTGCCTTTGAATAATTGAGCCAAAAGCTTCACGCGTCATTTGACAAACACGCCACCCCATTTACAGATGTACATTATTATGTCTGTCACCAAGATCCTCAAATAAGAGCTCCTTTTTAAGCATTCACAAATTGTTTCTTTTAGAATTGTTTTAATGGCAGGAACTTCAATCAGCCAGCTTAAGAACATTTGTGTGCTTTCTGGATTTCGCTATGGAAAGTATAAGGAGTTTGTACAAGCAGCCATAGAGCTTGGTCGTGCTATAGCAGAGCGAAAACTACATCTTGTATATGGAGGAGGTGACCGAGGGTTATCAAAGCTTGTCTCTCCGAGGAAGTCAAGTGCTAGGCATCATTCCAAAAGCCTTAAAACCTTTAGGATGCCTACCAGACCCACCAACTGGAGAAAAGTTAGTTGTCTCAGGTATGCAAGAAAGAATATCTGAAATGTTAAAGCATGCTGACGCTTTCATTTTCTTGCCAAGAGATCTTGCAACATTAGAGGCGCTAATTACATTTGCTTCTTGGGCCCATTTGAATATCCATAAAAAACCCATCGGTTTGTTAAATGTTAATAACTTTTATGATGGCTTAATAACATTTCTTAATCATGCAATTAAAAATTATTTCATTCCTTCCTCAGCGAGAAAACTCTTTATTTGTGCTCCCACTGCTAATGAGTTACTTGATCTTTTGCAAGCTTACAAACCAGAGCCAGATCCCATGACTTTGGCATTGGATTGGGCAACTGATGACGATGGCGGTAACTCTCGTAAAAAGTGTAAATTAGATTTGACTCTCCGTTTGTAAATATTTTCCAACAGTGACCAGGTGATATCTTCTAAACTCTACTCCTTTATTCTAAGACATTGGGGACAATGTTTCCTTCAGGTTGGGGGGAGGGTATAGTTGATAATTGTGGAATGTTTCAGTCCTGGTAGTGTCTCTAGAAACTAATTTCGGATAAAAATTTGAGTCGAAGATGGCAGAATATAGAATGTAGTGTCTCTAGAAACGCATCTTCATTTTAGAATTTTATTTTCTCTAAAAAAAAAAAAATCGTTTTCTCTTAATCATCTCCCTTAAGTTTCTGCAATCAATCCAAATTTTTTTTGATGTGTTCTTTAATTTTTAAAAAAAAAAAATTTATTTTTCGGTGTAATCTTTTAACATTAGATAACATGATGATTTTCAAATTTTGGTATTTATATTATCTTTGGCCTTGAGTTATATTACACTATGTTTTCCCCTTTTGCATGTTGAAACGTAAATTGAGAAATTTGATGAGTGAAATTGATTAAGCCATTTGAAGGAATGTACATATCACGAAAAGTTCAAGCGAGTTTTAGAGCCTATTATCCTTGGAGAATAACCCTAATTGCCTATACAGCTTCACAATTTATTGTACAAGATCTCTATAATTTCAAAAAAAAAAAAAAATTTGTGCAATTGCATCTAAAAGCCCATTGAGCTAGTGGATATGAAAGATTATTTAGAACCCTAAAAGATGACAGAAGGCCATCTTTGATCCGTTTGAGCCTTTCTAGCCGACCTTATTATAAAATATCCATAGTTAACCCCTTTGAGCCTTTAAAAAAAAATAAAAAAATAAAAAAATAAAAAAAAAACTTTTCTTTGATAACTTATTATCTTGTCCTACTCCAATGTGGAGCATCACCTTACGTTTTGTATTTTCCACCACCCAATTATGTTTGAAAATAGGGATGATTATGTATTCCTGATAATGGTGCTAAAAAAAAAAAAAAAAGAGGATATGTATAAATAAACAAATAAAAAAAAAAGCGCCTTGTAATCTATAAAAAATCCCCTAGTTTTTCAAACATATATTTTTGTTTTCCTATTACCCTTTCTTGTTAACCATAACCCTAGCCTACGTTACGTCCTAATAAAAGTCCTTCTTGATTTTAGGGAACTATAGTCTGAAGTAAAAGCTAGTGATGTGGACTAAAAGATGTGGTGATGCATAAAATAAAAAAAAAATTCTCTAAAAAAAAAAAAAAATTTTATTTGCCATTAATTCCTTTGGGCTTGAGATCATTTTATTTCTAAGCTGTGGGCATTATTTTTTCATCCTGGTGAGAGCGTGTGATATTGTTTTATTATCCTCTCAAATCTATTTTTCTTTTCCTAGAGTGACAGTTTAATTTGGGGTATATTTCTTTTGAGAGAACCACTCTTAATTGTGAGATTTTGGTGTTTGATGTATCATTCTTAAAAGTGGTTTGATTAATGTAGCTCTGATAATTGATCATTTTGCATGATTTTACTTAACTGATTTATGTGGGTGTGATTTTCTTTAGGCTGAAGATAATGCTTATACTTTTATTTGATTGTTGTCATTAATCTGATGAAAGAAGTGAACACAATGTTTCTATTTATAAAAAAAAAAAAAAAGATTTTCAATTTGGTTTTTAAATTTCTCTAAATTTTTATCGCTTAAATTGCTAGGGCCTAGCAATAAGCTGGTTGGGGGGTGTGATTGATACGAAAAAGTGACATTTGATAAGGATAAAATTATTAGTTTTTCACTTATTGTATCAATTAATGCGCTCATTATTTCTAAATTATTTTAATGCTCCCCAAATATACTTTTATGTTAAATTAATTCACAATATATTAATTTTCATATTGTAAATATTTTTTTAGGAATAAAGATGGAATTGGAATTGAAAGCGGGAACAAAGAAGAACTACTGGAGCAAAATTGAGGAGATGTAATAATTATAATAATAAAATAATAATATTAAAAAAAAAAGAGCAAAAGGACAAAAGAATCAAAGGCAACCATGTTAGGTTGCCCGTGATGGTCAGGAGGCCATCATGCCTCCTGACCATTACACTTTCCTATATATATATAAAATAATAATAATAATAATAAAATAAATAAAAATAATGCATTCCTTGCCTATAAAAGGCAAGGAAATGGAGCGAAGCGGGAAAGAAGGGAGAGAATTGGGGGGGAGACATTCTGAGCAATTCGAACTCGAGAATGCGAAAGAAAAAGGAGTGCTGAGGAATTGTGTTTTCTTTCTTTTTCTCTTTTGTTTTGTAATCAATTTTCTTTGTAACATATTTCCAAAGTTCATCAAATAAAAAGAGTATTTTGTTTTCTTTTAATATGAGTAGCTAATTTTACTAAGCTAAGGTGAAGGGTGAAGCTCAAGGTTTTAAATCATGAAATCAATTACTTTTCTCAAGTGAGTTTTAAGTTTATTTTATTCTTTTCTAGTTATTTTTATGGCATGTTAATTTAAAAGTTTTCTCGGATTTGTATGGTAGTTTTGACACAATGTCGACACATCAATATAGTTGTGGCACATTAGGTACTTTATTCCATATTTATCCACACACATAGAATTAAATGATATAATAAATAACTGGTAAAAGTGAGGCAAAATATAAAAATGAGAGAGTAAGAAAATTATAGTTTGAATACTGAGAGTGGATCCTGTAGCCTTAGCATATTTTTAAATTTGTTTCAAATAATTTCTTTTCCCCACAATTAATTTTCTTAGTTTTAAATTGACTACTGGATTTTAAATTCCCTGTGGTTCGACCCCGGACTCACCGGGTTATATTATAACTAGACACTCTTATACTTGGGAGTAATACACTTTTGAGTTGTGTCACTTATGCTGCTTTTGGTTAATATTATACTTTTATTTTAATTATATTTTCTTGTTTATTTTACAACCAAAAGAAAACTCAAGAAATATTAAATATACAAAATCTCGCAACACAATTGCATAATAAACATCTCAAATACATCATTTAAATTCACATAATTCAACTACACCACTGTTTAGAAAAAGAAAAACATAAATACTAAATTAAGTTTTGGGCAAGCTCTAAACAACGAAGTACTAAGTTAAGATTCAACAAATATTAACCAACAAAAAAAAGCACAGAATGTCACTGAATATCCACACGCGGCTTCATTTTTCTTTTCTTATATTCTGAAGATGCGTTTCTAGAGTCGCTACACCACATATTCTGTCATCTTCGACAAAAACATTACTAGAATTTGCTATATTCCACAGCTGTCAACTATTCTTTACCCCTAACCTGAACAAGACATTGTTCTTAATGGCTTAAAGGAAAGAAATAGAAGACATTACCTCATCACTCCAAGAAGATATTTACAACCGAAGAGTTAAGTCCAACTTGTACTTTTTACTAGGGCTAGGGTTACCATCATTAGTCATCCATTCCAATGCCAATGTCCTAGGATCTGGCTCTGGTTTGTAAGCTTGTAAGAGATCAAGTAACACATTAGCAGCAGACGCAAAAACAAAGAGATTTTTCGCAGAGATTGGAATAAAACGATTCTTAATTGCATGGTTAATGAAGGTGAGCAACCTATCAAAAAATTATTAACATTTAGTAAACTGATGGGTTTCTGATAGATGTTTAAATGGGCCCAAGATACAAATGTAATCAATGCCTTTAAAGTTGCAAGATCTCCTGGTAAGAAAATGAAAGAATCAGCATGATTTAACATCTCAGATATTCGCTCTTGTATACTTGAGACAACTAATTCTTCTCTAATTGTCACATCAGACATGCATCCCAGAGGTTTTAAGGCTTGTGGAATAATACCTAGTACCTAGTTTCCTCTAATAAAAATAGCTTCTAAGACAAGCTTTGACAACCCGCGGTCACCCCCTTTATATACAAGGTACAGTTTCCTCTCAGCTATTGCACGACCAAGATCTACAGCTGCTTAAGCGAACTCCTTGTATTTTCCATAATAAAATCCAGAGAGCACACAAATGTTTTTAAATTATCTACTCGAAGACGCTAGCATTAGAATAATCTTAAAAAACAAGTTGTGAGTGGTTGGAAAAAGAGATCATATTTAAAGATTTTAGTGACAGACAAAATGAGAAACCACTGTAAATAGGTTAGTATATTTGTCAGATGACGCGTAAAGCTCATGTCTCAATTATTCAAAAGCAAACAGTAAAAGGAAAAGCAATCCGTGAAAAGAAAAAGTAAAAGAAAACAAATAATGATTAAATACAAAATCACACCATTAAATGTAATAATGCAAATGATAAAAGGACAATAAAGTAAAAGGATATTTACTAGTAGTTGTGATTGTGGCTCACATCTTCCTCTTGTTTTACATCCAGAAACGACTTGAACGCCCTCTATGGGTTGATGATAGGCTTTCCATCTAGTTTTCTTATAAACTGGCAAACAGAATTTTTTTGAGTCAGGTTTCCAAGACTAAACTATGCAGTTTCTTGTTAGAATAGTCTCTATAACCTGTGTAACTCATATTGCACATGTCCGCTTCGATGCGTCTCAAGAGATCGTAAGATATCATCCAACGATTCTTTACTCATGCCATCTTTAACAAATTTTATTTTATTTTCTCGACTATCAGAGACCATTCTTAAAGATTTACAAACTTCTCGTTTGCAACTAAGACGTACACAGTTATGACATTTTGAGCCAAGTCTTTTAGCTCTCCGTTTTTTAGCAAATGTGCTTTTACCAAAATGTTAGAGTGCAATCTATGCACTAATTTTGTATTGTTTACTCCCTTTAATATCAATGTTTTGCACTTAATAATAGTGATTTATTTGTGTTTTATTTTGTAGGTGCAATTCTATTGATTGGTGCTAAAATTGAGCTAGAAGATGATGTTTGAGGATGATTATTTGCATGGAGGAATTATGAATTTCAGAAGAACTTTGTTGATAAGGCGTGGGCGCGTGCTGTCAACAAAGAACTTGCAGTTTTTATTTTAACGTGTTTCACCATTTTGGGCTATTTTTGTAATACCGAATTTAGAGAATATTTTAGATTTTAGTATTCTATTTTTAGAAGAACTCTACAATACAAAAGGGATTGAAACACAAAGAGGAGATTAACAATCAAGTAGGAAAAAGAAACCCTAGATCTAAATTTTTCTCTTCTCTCTATGAGGAACTAAACTTAAAATTCTGGTTGGAGGTTAATAAAGCTTTGATTCATCATTACTGTGAGATCTTTCTTATGCTTTAATTGTTTTATTGCTTGTTGGGTATTTGTTTATTCTCTGAATTAGTGTCATGATTATGTTTGTTAATTAGATAATTGGCCACTATTTAATTACCAACTTAATCTACTGTCAATTAGAAGATTCATCGTATGAAGATTTCAATGTTTGTGACAAATAGCACATCATGCATATTGTGTTATGAGAATAAACAATCTAATTTAAATGAACCATCGTATGCGTTTGTTGATTAGGATTTGGGTCTCCGGTTTTCAGTCATCGATTGATTAAATCCTATGATCGTATCTAGGGTTGTCTATAGATTAGGGAAAAAACTAATGGTCGCATTTTGGTTATCGACTAGTTAAGGAGAGATTATTAGAGCGTCTCGAGCTATAACCATTATTCATAAGCAATAATGATTTATATTTAGATCAATGATCAGTAGTCGAATCAAGCTGAGTTAATTCCTTCAACCAGAGCTTTTCCTAATTTGAATTACAATTTTAATTTGCGTTCTTGTTATTTTAATTTGATTTTATTCATTGTCAACAATTTCCCCATTTTGCATTTTACATTTTGAAAGGATTTAAATAATTACCAATCTCTGTGGACACGACCCTGCTCAATCACTATACACAATTTTATTAGAGTAGGTATTTATTTTTGTTGGCTTCGACAACCATCACAAAACCTTTAATGTCATTTAAAGTCCATCCAATTATGTTTCTAGGTTTTTTAAGAACTGATAGTAACTTACCTTCTTGGTCGCTTGATAGAGTCGAAGAAATCACAACAGGATAAGTTTGCTCTTCTCCAAAATAAGCATACTTCAATCCATCTGGCAAAAGTTTCAGTTCTAATTTAGGTGCTTCTTGTTGTTCAGTCTTTTCAATGATTCCAAGCTCGTCAAATTTTTGTTTCTCATCATCATTTTGCAAAGTCTGTCAAGAATCAAATAACAAATTTATATTAGAAGTATAATGTTTAAATTGTTTATTTGATTCAATTAAATTAACCAAACAAATATCACTAAGTTCAGAAAAATTTCCTTTTTGAATATTCTCCTCTATACAAGCTTCAAGCAATTTCTTTTGTTCATCAATTTCATCTTCATTCTCATTTTCTTCATTAGGTTGCCTACACATGTTAAAAAAATTCAATTCCAAAGTCATGTTTCCAAATGACAAATTCATTAAACCATTCTTACAATTAAAAAGTATTAGCAGTTGCTAAAAATGGTCAACCCAAAATTACCGGAATTGGTATATAATTATTCACAACGGGTTTAGTTTTTAAGACAATAAAATCCAAAGGGCATATGAATTTATCAACTTGTACTAAAACATCTTCCACTATTTCTTTTGGTACCTTAACTGATCTATCGGCAAGCAAAAGTGTACTTGAAGTTGATTTTAACTCACCAAGATTAAGTTGAAGATAAACTGAATATGGAAGCAAATTAACACTAGAACCAAGGTCTAACAAAGCATGCTTAATTTTGTGATCTCTAATAATACAAGAAATAGTAGGACAACTAGGATCTTTATATTTCAACTATTATTAGTAGACAAAATGGTACTTACCTGTTCAGCCATGAAAGCACTCTTTTTTACCTTCAATTTCCTCTTAACAGTGCATAAGTCCTTTAAAAATTTGGCATATGAGGGTATCTGCTTGATTGCATCTAACAAAGGAATGGTAACTTTCACTTGGTTAAAAATTTCATAAATTTCTGAAGAGTGGTTTGATTTTCTTGGTTTACTCAATGCATGCGAAAATGGTGGTTCAGATGGAACATTAGTTATTTCTTCACTAGATGTAAGTTTATCTAGTTCCTCCTTACCCTTTGAATTTTCATTTTCACAAGGTTTAGGAATAGACCGATCAATAACCTTACCACTACGAAGAGTTATAACTGACTTGACTTGGTCTATGGCTGAATTTTGAATCTTAGGATTTGGTTGTGAGTGCAGAAGCAATTTTAGTAAGAGTATCTTTCAAATCAGAAAATGTTTGTGCATTTTGATTGTTAATAACATCTTGTTTCCTAATGAATAAATAGATTATATCTTCCAAATTGTTCTGTGGTAGTGGAACATATGGTGCATAAGGCTGAGTATTTTAAAAATTTTGTGGAGGTGGTGCTTGTGAAGATTTTGTATTATTATTATTTCTCCAACTAAAATTTGGATGATTTCTCCAACTTGAATTATAAGTCTGTGAATATGAGTTTTGCTTATTAAAAGTGTTGATGGCATTAGCTTGATCATGCAAACATTCTTTAAGTGCAAGCAGAGTGGGACAATCTTGAGTGAAATGATCATTAGAACTTCAAACATCACATGCAATTTCTTGAACAGATTTTACTTGATCCCTTTTTTTATTTTCCAAAGCTTTAACCTTCCTAACTAGGGAAGCAAATTTTGCTTGTAAATCATGATCTTCCCTAAGGTTATAGATTCCTCCACTAGATGGATATGGTTGTGGTTTATTAGTCAATTCAAAAGTTCTAACAGTATCCCAATGTTGTGCGTTTTCAGCTAATCGGTCAAGGTAATCTAGTGCGTCTTTAGGATTTTTATCCCTAAATTCACCATTACACATCATTTCTACAACTTGTCTAGTTTGTGGTGTTAAGCCCTCGTAGAAATAAGTGACCAATCACCAAGTTTCGAAAACCATGGTGTGGACATATGTTACGCAATTCTTTAAACCTATCCCAACATTGGTATAATGTTTCTCTATTTTTTTGAGTTAAAGAAGTGATGTGCCTTTTAAACGAATTAGTTATATGAGGTGGAAAGAATTTTCTCAAAAACTGTTCTTGCACGTTATTCCAAGTTCTTATTGATCTAGATCCAAGGTTTTATAGCTAAGTTTTAGCTTTATCTTTTAAGGAAAAAGGAAAAAGCTTTAATCTAATTATGTTCATTCTACAATTTTGGTCTGTGTATGTATTACCAACTTCCACAAAATCTCTTAGATGCAAGTATGGATTCTTATATTCTAAACCATGAAATGTTAGTAAAAGTTGGATAAAACTAGTGGTTGAACCCACGATATAAATTAACAAACTAAAACAAACTAAAAAAAAAGCGAAATAATAAAATAACTTAAAATTAAATAACAACTTTGGTGGTTGAACCCACTAATAAAATAAATGGAAAATAAATAAAAAAATTGAAAATTAAATAACTGAAATAAAAAAACTAGTAATTAATTAGTTAAGAGTTAGTAGTTAGTTTGCTTGGTCCAAATTGAGTCCAAATAAGTCCCAGTCTAATTATTGCGAGAAATTTAGTCTAGAGATCTTATTGCAAATTATTTATAATTTTATAAGCAAACGAAAATTTACACAAAGTAAAAAAAAAAATAAAAGGTAAAAACAAAACAAAATAAATACCTCTCCCTGGCAACGGCGCTAAAAACTTGACACAACTTAAAATATTTGATTTACTCCCGAGTATAAGAGTGCCTAGTTATAATATATCTCGGTGAATCCGAGGTCGATCCACAGATAAAGGATTTAATTTGTTTATTTAAATTTATCTAAAAATAAATTTCAAAAACATGCAATTTAATTTGAGAAAAACTATAAAGTTAAATTAGTTAGGGCTATGAATCCATTCTTAGTAATAAATACAATTTAAAAAATTCTTTTTTTTTTATTTCCTAAAAGATTAATTGTATAAATTAAAATTATTTTCTCATTTATTTTATTATGGATTAAGAATTTAATGTGCCAAAACTTAATTTGTCTACACTAAATCAAAATACCATTTTACCATATTTTATACTAAGATATTAAGAATTCATTGTGCCAAATTCCTATTTTTGTCTACAATAAATCAAAATTTCAAAATATAAAATATGGATAAAATTAAATAGAAAATAATTTAATTTATAAAATTAAAAATTGAATTTGGATTAAATCATATTTTTTTACTAAGAGTTTCACCTTCCCCTAACTATGAATATTTAGTTAAACATTTTTAAAATAAAAGAAATGATTAAAATTGAAAAACACATAATTAAAATGAATTTGAAAATTGAAATAAAACTAATTTTATTGATTGAAAATATATTACAAAGAGAGATGGGGAGAAGAGTTTGGGGGGAAAGAAGAAAAGAGAGGGTGTAAAGAGATGTGTTCACCCCCTTTCTATTTATACTAATATATGGTAAATCCACACCACACAAATAAAAAAAAAAAATTACATCTTAACCTTACATTTGTCCCACTAATAATCCCACTAATAAAACATAAATCTAACTTAATCCACTCTACACATTCCACTAACAATTACCATACCTAACATGATAAAAACTTATAATTTTATAATTACCATATTTACCGTGGTAAAAACATAAAAATTTACAACAAAGATCTTGGATCCTCCTCGACAATGACATAATTTCTCGAACTTGCGGAATCCAAATTTGACGTATGTACATTTGTTTGAAGCTTCAAATTATTATTTTTATCTAATAAATACAAAAAAAAATAAACAAAATCAAATACTTAGAAAAATAATTAGAAATTTACAATATGTTACACAATTACAAATATAAAATACATTAATAGAATAAAATAACATTTTTACTCCTTAATAAACATACAATTTTTAACACTAATCACTAGTATCAATAATTTGTGATATTTACTTGTTAAAAGCAGAAAATGGTCCATAGTTAGGTAATTACTAATACTTTTTCTAAAGTGTCAGAAACAAAGTGTCAGTAAAAGTCATTTTTGTAATAGTGACTGTTTTCAACTATGGGTGATGATGAAAATTGATGGTAGAAATTGTTGGAAGCAAACACTAAATGTTGCTATTGGACTGCTTCACCAAGTCTGGGGACTAATTGGATTTTGGAAGAATGATGGTATTGTTTTGCACTCCAAAAAAGGCCAGTTGCTCTTATATGATGCTACAACACAAGAGACTAAAGATCTCGGTCTCCAAGCTATGAGTTTTAGTACAGCTTATAGTTATAAGGAGAGTCTAATCAATGGAATGATCAATTTATCAGATGGTTTTGACATTCCATGGCATATATTGGGAGTATCTTAAGCGGATTTGCAATTTCCTTGGAAATGAGATTTTATGTCAAAAGATTAGCATTATTAACTCGAGGAATAAGAAAGAGATTTATGAGTATGGTTGTTATTTTCTTCTTCTTTTTTTGTTTTTAAGTGCGAATTTTACTTTTTTAATTTAGAGATTGAAGCAATTTAATTTTTTTTTGTAAATTAATCTTAATTTCAGATATTTGCATGCATGTGAATGGAAAAAGTTTACTTTCCTGACTTATATGTATATGTAATGATAAAAGGTCTGACTGGGAGGCATAATTATTTTTCTAATAGAATCCTTGTTAAATATAGAGAATTTTAAAATTCACTAAATTTTTTAAAACAAATTTTATCAAACATTTAACGAATTCTCTTCCTAGCTGATTATTTATATAGCACAACTAACTTTAATTATTTTAAAAACTACAGCATTGCCAAACGGCCCTTGTTGTTGAGTTCATGTCATATTACAAATACTTGGTGCAATAATATTGTGAATTGATAAGAAAATTCGGAGAAAATAGTATATGTGCCAAATGATAAGTTTATTATAATTGGATTATCTGTGAAGCTATTTAAATCCAAAAAAATGCATCGGTTCTTTATGATTTCTAATAATTTTAAGTTATATGTCATTATTGGTATTAAAAATAGTAAAATGGTTAAAACAATTTTTATTTAACTTATTAATCTTCATGAAGCAAATACAAAATTTTTTAACATAAAAAGTATTGAAATGCTTTCTGAAATGAAAAATAGTTAAAACGGTTTGAGAAAAATGAAGGAACTTAAATATCTTTAAAAAAATAATTGAAAGCCATATGTCACTATTGGTATTAAAAATAGTAAAATGGTTAAAACAATTTTTATTTAACTTATAAACCTTCATGAAGCAAATACAAAATTTAACTACAAAATTTTTTTACACGAAAAGTATTTAGTTGCTTTGTGAAATGAAAAATAATTGAAATGCTTTGCGAAAAATGAAGGAACTTAAATATCTTTAAAAAAATTAGTAAAATTATTTTACAGATTGCTCTTTCAAATGCACATTCTACATTAACATTAATGGATATTCCAAAACTGAAACAACTAATTAAGAATTCGGCAACTCAATTCTTATTTATTTCGTTATTACTTTAACAAATATAAAAAAATTACATATGTCCTATGTTTTGAACAATTATCTGTTTATAAATAGAAACCTTATTAAATATTCTAAAACTAACCATAATTTTCATTTATGCCATTATATATTCACTATTAGCCCGTGGGTGCCATCTAGTATAGATAGTGAAATCTTTTGATGTGAAAATAAAGTCTGGAGTTCGAATCTGCTCACATAGATGAGAAAGAATCGGGTTGCCAGTAGATTGAATAAAAAAAAAAATCAGTAATATTTCTAGATGGATTGGGTTCCAAAGCAAGCCCGATTCATACAACAAAATGATTATTAAAGCGCTTGTACGCTCGTTGCATAAAAGCCATTCTAAGTCAAATTCGGAACACTTTTTTCAATTTTGCCTTTTGAAAAATGAGTTTCCACAAGCCAAGAAGAATGGTGGCTAACAACTGTACGGCTACCAGAGTGAAAAACAAGCATTTACAGCCATCCATTTATCATATATATTTAGTCAATTCTTTTTAAATATTGATTTCCTCGTTACTCATCTAAATATTAATTAAGATATTAGAAATAATAGTTTTAGAATTCAAGGAACAAGAATTATATATTAAATAATGAGTGCCTATATAAGTGTTCAAAATAACTATGTAATATTAATTTATAGTAAATTGTCCTTAATAGTATTTCACAACATGTTTATATTGGAATATTTTTTTTATTAAAATCAGTGTTTTAAGTAAATTTTACAGTGTAAATAGTCCGACCAAATTAAAAAATATTCAATACTGTCACACACTTGAAAAATAAAAAGTATGGTTATAAATTCTAGTTTCCATAAGGATTCAAATGAGGCGGGTAGTTGAAGTGTATAGGCGAAGTAGTTAGGATACACCTATGACATTGAAAGCTGATATGACATTAGAGTTCTAATCTACGTGGCACGTGATGGCTAAACAACTACTGCAGAAGTTTTTAGGCTTTGTAACGTAATTGGAACTTTTGATAATATTTAGTTAACTACCCATGATGATTAGCAAACTGCTCTAATTGTTATTTAGGTGTCTAAATTATTAAGGGATGGTGTTTTGGGAAATACTTTGCCAAACCAGGTGAGAGAGTTTTTAGGTAGAGGGAGAGATTGTAAGCTCTGTAACCTCTAAAAATCAGTGTATTTCCATTGTAATATCCTTAATGATTAACTAGAACAATAGTCAATGTTTTTATCCCTCAGAGATGTAGCCCTAATAAAATCGAATCACGTAAATCCATGTGTTATTCTCTTTATGGGAAAATTTCATCCTACCCCCTCGTGAAGTGATAATCTTCAAATCGCCCCCTTACTATTAAAAACATCAAGTCACCCCCCAAAAGTTGTTATCTTTAACTATTGACCGCCGTTGACTCGTGAAAGGTCGAATGTACCCCTACCCAATGAATATTCTTCTAAGACCTTTGGGACTCCCAACAAAACTGAACAAAAAAAGGTGAAGTGTGACAAGTGATTGAAAATAAATAAAGTTAACTTATAAAATATTAGTAAATAAATAGTGAAAACAATATTTTTTTTGGTGATATGACTTAATAGCCCTAGATAAATAGAAAGTTTTCCTAAATTAGACATGTGAGTTAAGTAAAATTATAAACCATGCCATTGTAGGGAAATCAAGGTAAATAGGTAAATTGTATAAAAATCAAATTTGAAAATTGTTGAACCTTACTGAAACTAGAAAAATTGTTTCAAAATTCAAAATTATTGTCAGAGCATTATCTTATATATTATAGATCCCTTTACATATAGTTGCAGCCCCAAAGTACTGAAATCCAGCTGTTGGTTGAAAAGCTCTGTCAAACCAGTGAGCATGCCATCCTTTAGGGGAAGCTCTAGTAACTTGTTCGATGGAGATGAAGAAGAGAAGGTGCAAGTGAATGGGAAGGTCATAAAGTTTAGAAACAAATCATGCACTGACTATGGCGAGCGAGCAACAATCAAAGTTTCTTATTCTGCTGCAAATCCTAAGAGGCTTTACTACAAATGTGAGAGGCTCGGATGAGGCTACTTATATGGTGGCAGCATCAAGTTTTGAGTACAAAGTCATTGCAAGGGGGTTGGGTCAGTTGCAAGATGAAGAAGAGAACCATAGTTTCCATGGTGAAAATAAGAAGTTAAAAGCCATGACCAATAAGCTTGTTTCAAAATCAGACAAGATAAAGATTTTGCTGTACACCATCATCATAATGCAGTCACTATGTATTTGATACATTTATCATTTAGGGCAGAAAATTAAATAACTTGATGACGAGGTGTAAATGATAGAGATAAGAGAGTAGTGAATGTACATAAGTTATCAAAATGTTGTATTTCATCAAAAGTTGTAAGATATAGTTCATTACATTTGTGGTAGTAAATAAGAAGTTCTTGTTGTATCTATGCATGTTGCAATGAATATTTCATAAAATCCAGGCCGCTTCTGCTCTTATCTTTATCCAAAATATAAATTGCAACATACCTAAAAAACCAAAAAAATACACTAGCTTTGTTGCTTTCCAAGTATCTTATTTACAGCCCTCATAGTGTATTAGGCTCAAAAGTTATACAAAATGACCACCAACATTTCTTGGTGGTGAATATGCAATAAAATAAGCAACGCTGTAGCATTTCTTGGTGGTGATCCATAAAAAAAAAAGTGCAACGCTGGCCTATGCCTTCACTTGAAACATACTCTACAATTAAACACAACAACAATACATTCTATATTAGTTCAAGGCCCTGTTTAAGAAGTTGTTCATAGGAAATATAATTTATATTATTGAGAGCCATTGCAACCCAACAGCATATCAAACAACTTACAGCAAATATGAAGGATTGATTTTCCCTTTAAATCTTCCTTTCTCTTTCTTGTAGTACGGGTAGATTGTGAAGAGCCTGTTGAAACAGTTGTTTGTTTTGTTATTTGAATTCCTGTTGCAGGTGCCATATGCAACTTCCAATATTTTTCGACCTCGTCCTCTATTCGCTAAACCCCTTGTTGGTACTTTTATATTAAGTAGCAACAATAGTACAATAAGCTTTACCGTGTTTTGAACAATCTTAAATAAACTTATACATAACCACATGCCATAACCACAACCATGTATTGAACGCAACACAATAATAATGACTATGTATGTGTAAATATTAAGAAGTGTAAATATTAAGAAAACATACTTATATTCCTGTCCAACACAATCAATAACTTCATCTTATAAATATTAAACATGTCATGCCGTAGAATATTAAAATTTAAACAAACCTAATGCAGCATCAGCACTTCCTGCAACACCAGAACCCCTTGCTTGCTTAGGCGTGGTTGTTATTGTTGGAGAGGTAGAAGCATTCATTCCTTGAAATGATGCGTCAGAGCTTGAAGCTGCTGCCAAGCTCTTTCAATGCATCTAAATAACATAAAAAGAGAGTTAGAGGATAACAGATGTTGAAGAAAAGATATAAATTGATGAACATTAGACAATACGCTTTACCATCATTGTTCTAGTGGTCTTGCTAGTATTGACTGGATTATGACAACATCTTCTATTATGCCCTATGCCTTTACAGTCTGTACATGAAACTGAGAATTTTCTTCTGTAGGATGGTTTTTCAGCAGGCTTCCTTCTTTTGCAAGTCTTGGGCCTGCCAGGTGGTCTATGAACATATGGGGGCATGATTTCATCAGCCTCTATGTGTGGCCACTTAAACTTGTCGGGTAGAGGATAAATGATGCATGAATAACATGTCAGGAAAGCATTTTTTGTGAAGCAAGGAGCAACGTATGGTTCATAAGTAGCCCTTAAATGAGCAATACAAGGCATGGCATGACTGTATGGTATACCACTAATTTGCCACAGCCCACAATCACACGTATGATCCTCCAAATTGACTACATAAGACTTCTTATTATTAACCATATACGACCTGTTGGTATCCTCAACTTTAAACATGACTTCACTTGCTGGTATGACACGATATTACCTTCTAGCCTTAAGTAATTTGTTCATCTTGTTATTAATGCGGGGAGGAACTTTTGTTGGCCATCGCTGACAGTCCATCTTTCTTTTAATGATTGCCTGCATCATCTTTTTTTTTTATATGCTCCATTAAGCTGATAATTGGTGCCTTTCTCTTGTCTCCAAGCCATGCATTCCAACTCTCAATCATGTTGTTTGTTGTTTGATCACATTTGAGCAGTTGATTAAAAGCATGCATTGACCAATATTTAGGGTTAATTTTCCTTAGCCAACTATGTGCTTCCGCATTAGTCTTCATTATATTGTTCATTGCTTCTGCAAAATCATCCTTATTTGTAGCCTTGACAGCCTTCCAATACTCATCTCTGAGCTGCACATTGGGAAACCTTTGAGTTAAGTTCGTGCAGAGATGCCTTGTACAGTACCTGCTAAGGAAGAGAAGTGAATTGTTATGTTATTTGAAATAAATTAAATCAACCACAAAACTTGAAGAAATCATAGCCAGATTTCCCAAAGAAGTAGTCCATAATGTAGAATAATTTTTTGATTTGACTGATGTAAAATCTAGTTTACAAAAGGAAACCTTTTCAAGTCATTTTTCATGTCTAGTTTTAATTTTTTAATTTTTGCGAAGTTATTACATCAGCTTGCGTTGTGTATGTTTATTAGTGTCTAAAATGCAATTACTTGTGTCGTATAGTGCTGAAATGTTAATCAAACTGCTAGCAAATAGTTCAATAGTTGCTGAAAAACATAATGAAAATCATAGAATAAGTAGTACAAGGTTGCTCAATGCAGTAAAATTTATGACCTAAGTCATCAAATTGCCCCCCAAAATTTTGCAACCATTACCCAATTCCCTATGGAATAAAATAAGGCCCTACAGAGCTGTAAATGACATCTAGTTTTAAAACTACTTTTTTTAAAAAAAACATAACTATAAAAGGCAATAGTTTTCACACACTTGTTTTGTGATCCATAAAACTCCAAGTTTATGGCATTTAAAATACCCTTCTGCCTATTTGTCCTACAAGTTCGTTGCCTTACATAAGCCAAATACTCCTTCAAATGCCCCAAGAACCATGTCCAACTGTCAGTGTTCTCGGATTTGTTGGAAAAATATGCTCTTTAAAAGCATATGTGTTTTATTTAATTGTAATAAATAATTTTTCTGATTAATAAAATAAATGAGGTATTTTATTCAAATATCTTAATTGCATAATTTTTTGAGTAAAGTCCATTTAATCATATTATATGTATTTATGTGATCACCATGTGGATTCACAGAAGATATAAATACAAGTTATCTTATGATTAAATAAATTAAGTTCGCAGTTGATAAATAAAGTTGGGCACTTTATTTAGGTTTAGACTGTAGTAAATTCATTGAATGATTTGTCTTAATTATGTATGAATTTACTGATGTAGTTTGACTACATTGAGCTGGATCACATATGAGATTTAATTAACCTTGAAATGACTGTCAGAATTATTAATCTCATAGGCATTGATTTTACTGTAATCTTAATCTTGAGTTAATTATGATTTCATGATTGTAATTGTTATTCCATTTAAGTTACCAATGGGCACGACACATACTTGTGGTCAAGATTACCCGATATCTTGGTGGGAGCAACTATGAGTATTGGAGTTATAGATTGACAATATAGAATTTATACGACACATCTCTTGATGGGTTTTCAGCACTTGATCATAGAATTCTCTGGCCAGAGTGTGTCAACATATTTAGTATGTTGAAAATGATCATTAGAGAAAACCAGTAAGTATCAAGGAACAAGATGTAATTAAATTGATTGGACAGTTGAGATATCGATTTAATTTATGATGTGGTACAAAGGATTGAGCAGTAAAGAAATCAATGTGGCTTGGAACAAATTATTATTCGAACATACAATTATGGAGGTCAGTTCCAATCTTATAGTGGAGTAGAGTTGGAATTAAATGATTAAGCTTGTTTAATTACAAGTTTAATTGTTGTAGCCACTATTATATGTTCCCAAATGATTCCTGGGTTAGCTCATTTAATTGACTGCACCACTACTGGATTAATAAGCAAGATAACTAGCTATTTGGGTCAAAAACATAATTATATCTTTTAGTGGGAGGCTCCATTAATATGCTTATGTACAAGGGGCCTTATGTTATTTTACAAAGTGGGTCCCTATGACAAAGAAAAGCAACGTGAGTTTCATAATTCTAGGAGCCTTAGGATTCCCACTATGAAAGAGATATAATGGGCTTATTCTGTCCTAAACAGGAGAGGAAAGTCACTATATATATATTAGAGAAAACGTTTTTTCTCTACAACAATTTTTAGAGAAAAATTTTCTCTTGCTAGTTTGCTTATAGTGGTGATAAAGGCACCCACACGTCAAGTGCAGATCAATCCTGAGTCATAACCTGGAAGATCCTTTGGTGACGGATCATGATCTAACGAACATGGTGGTGACGGATCGTGATCTGAGAGCCTAAATCACATCAGCGGAAAAAGCCAGATCAGATTTTCAAGGTACGATTTCTAAATTACGAATTCATATATATTTTATGAGATCGGTGCTAAAAGTTTTTTTTTTTAAACTGAATTTTCCCCAACAGGATTCACATATACATACTACTAATGGAAAGATCCCTTGGTTTGCATGTGGTCCTTTCAAATGACATCCATTAAGACTAACAAATGGTCTACATCCTTCCTTGAAACCATCTCTAAGTCCTGGAAAACTGACAACGAGCCTTTCAAACGTACACTTGTCCGTAGGAGTGCTTGATTTTGTAACTTTAAGCTCTGAACATGGTCTCCGCCACCCGCTGATTCTAGAATTTGTCTTTTAGCCTTGTAAACCTTATGTGCAGTGACCTCAACCCCATACATTTGTTTGATATCAATAACAATGTTATCCACAGAAAATGATGGGTCAACAAGTATTTTGCTTCAATACTTCCTCGAAATCCATGCAATTGTTGCCTCGGGATTTTTCACAATCCCTTCACATGTATGGATATTGTGAAAACTTCTAATTTGGAAGCATTCACCATGTATTTGCAATGAAGCATATACTTTAAATAGACATTTGGATGCATAACAACGACACAATACCCTTCTTCTCTCAAATTTCACTCTTTTACCATGAAATCCTTGTTGAATACAGAAGTCTTGAAGGGCCCATGCAAACGACTTTATATTTCTGAAAACCATTCCGACCCTAAACTCCACTAGATCTGTACCATCCTTGAACATTTCACGTCCCAAAACTCGAAACATTGTATTGAATGGATGTTCATCATCTGATGATAGCATTGGACCAAAATCAGCATTGTTGCTTTCATAGCCCTCTAACAACCCGTAATCTCTGTCAGTGCCATCATTATCCTGAAATTTATTATTGCTTTCATGTCTTGGTTCTTCATCATTGTGCTCGTTTTATGAATTTGAATCAGACCACAAATAAAACTCATCTTGAGCATAAGGAGGAGGCATATTATCAACTACTACTGCTGGTGAAGGACCAGCAGTTGAGGAGTTTCTAGTTGCCCTTGATTTTGTTTCCTTTGGCCTGGTTGAACTGTATCAAAATCTAAAAAATTTATTTTTCTTTTCTTTCTACTAGTGTTTGAAGTCTTAGTAGGAACAGGTTGTTTATTCTACTTCTGCTGTGCCATCCTTTGAGAAGCCCTTACTTCTCCCCTTAAACTTGTTAAACTTTTTTCTTGTTGTCTGAGATGGTTCAGCCTAGTGAACTTGGGAGGGAAATTGAAGAGGCAATACATGTTTATTATCAGGACTTAGTTCTTGTTATGGAGCTGGTGTTGATTGTGCAGGTTCAGATAATGGCTGGAAAGGTTTTGATGTTGCAGGACACACTGCTTCAGCATCCACTGTAATGCCGTCATCATCAATTTTAGGAGGCAGATTTTCCATCTCCAAATCATAGAAATCATCAGTAACATTGAAGTCTGTGAATGGATCATTGTAATCTGAAATGTGTACAGATTCAGAAGCACCATTTTCATTGTCTGTAGCATCAGCTACATGACTCGCTGTTTGGCCAATTATTGGTTAACTGTTGGAGTTTACAATGGAGTTTGATCATACACTGGTTGTGTGTCATTAAAGTCATTATCAAGGTTTTTGTAGGTGACAAGGGCTGATCTTCTTGCACACTAGCTTCCTTTGGTGGCTTTATTTTCTCCATAAGCTCTTATGTGGTTAATACATTGAATGTTGCTGTCCTGCGTGGCTCACTTTGATGTTGAGTTTCAGTTTGATGGCTTAATTCATGTGGAAGTTCAGTTTTAATTTCAGTTTAAGCCTCAGGTTTCATTTGAAGGTTGAGTTTCAATTTCATGTATAGCCTTAGGCTCAGGGGGTGATCGAACAACAAGGTCATCTTCAGGTTCATGGCAAGGGCAGAGGCAAGGGCAGGGTCAAGGGAAGAGGCTGGGGTAATTGTCTTCTCTCTTCTTCTCTTCCCTTGAACACTCTTAATATTTCTATGACTCTTTTTAATAGGTTCTGGTTCAAAAGGTTGTGGCAGTTCTACATCAATACTTTCAATGCCATTATCAAATAATTTCTTTCTATCCACATACATCAAATTCAGAGGTAGTATCCTAATGTAGAAGTCAATCTCTGTGTACTTCTTCTCATTAAACAACTGCCACACCTAATATACTTCACTGTCACTCTCTATTACCCAATTTTTTCATTTCAGGCAATATAACTGTTGAGTGTTAGAAAGTGTATATTTATAAAGGAGAAAATTGTCATTTTACACTTCAAGTCTCACTAACATTGCTACTTTTATTTATTTAAGTATTTTATTATTTAATTATGTGTGTTTTATTATAATAATGTATTTTATATATTTTAGGGGCATCACGATCGTTTCATAATGAACGAGTGATCAGACAACAAAACGGACGTCATACAGTTGATTATTTAATTAATTCTCTTTACAGTTGATTATTTCTGCAACACAACTAATAATAATTTTGTAAAAGATACAGCGTTACCAAACTAGCCCTAACCTATATATGTTTGGCTTATTAGTTCTACAATGTATGCATTTAAATCCTATTTCTGTAATGTAACGAATGCCTAGCATATATATACAAAAGCTCGTATCAAAAGCAATGTTTCACCAAGCACTTATGTAAGTCAACTTTGTTATAACTTATCCCATTGTTAATTTGGAAATTATTTTCGCATAATATATTCATATTATCGCATATACTATCACGTCAAACGTCTTATATTGGAATGTAAAATTATGTGCAGTAGTACTCATCATTCCATATTTATCAAGATCTTTGTAGTTTTTCTTCATTTGGTATTCTTTTTGTAATTTCAATCTGTGTTCAACTTGACAATTATGGTTGATTGTCTGATCATACAATTAATCCCCACCTATTTTGCATTCTTGCTAATGATTATGACTCAACTAGACGACTATTATATTTTACTAGCTTTAATTTTGATATTTCGTTCTAATAAAAAAATTACTGACTGTTAAGCCGTATTTGTTTATCAATTATTCAAATACATTCATACTTTTACCATGTATCAATCTCACTGATTTTGTGTCTTTTTTGAAAAGAAAAAGTAATCCTACATTCATACTTTTACCATGTATCAATGTCACTAATTTTGTGTCTTTTATAAAAAGAAAAAGTAATCCCAGTTTGTCTATTCTGGAATTTAAAAAATGATAAAGCTTAAAAAAAAATTATATGTGACGTTTATTTTTCACATATATAAGAATATTGTAGATGAAAATAATCATGCAAAATAAAGTTTAATTTTTTAATAGGTAAATAAAATTTAATGTTATAGTTAAAACTTTAATACGATTTTGATATCATGATATAAAAGAAAAAGAACTTCATAGAATTAATCCATTTATCTCTCTCATATGTTAGTAAACATCAAAACACTCTCTCTTTATAGATGGAGGAAAAGAAAAATCAACGAGGTGGTGAAGGTAAGTATGTCCACTCAAGTTATTACGGATTTAATGTTCAACTCTTATAGATTATTTTTTTCTTTTTGAAAGAAGTTTGATTTCATGAATTGAATGGTATTTACATTTGAACATATAGCTTAGTTTAGTTCTAAGTATTTATTATATACCTTCTGGTCAATACATATGAATCATTTTCTCATATAAAAGTTTAGAATATGATCAATTCATTTGCTTAAATTTCTTATTATTTGCAATTCTACATGCAGACAATGAAATTAATGATTCTCCAATAGAGCAAGTGAGGCTTACAGTACCCATAATAGAAAATTCAACACTCTCTACTATTAAAAATAAGCCCTATACCACCTTTCATTGAACCCAAATTAACAAGCCCAAACCATAGAATATTCTATGAGTAGGTATGGTTAATGAGGTTTGAATTATTGGTGATAGGTGTGGTGCACAAAATTATGTGTGGTAGGTGAAAATAAATACTTTTTAATTTTTTATTTGAATGGCTTAGATTTGTTTTCATGTACTAGAAACACCTCTTGTCATTAAGTGAAGAGTAAGAATAAGAGAGAAATAAGAAGTGTGACCGTGAGTTATGTGGAGTGTTTCTTGCAAAATATCAATAAAGTCCTTGAATTTAGCAAAATTCTTCTATTGCCTAGAATTTTGGAGTGTTGAGTGTGACTGTGAGTTGCGTTGACAAGTACTTCAACAAGTAAAGTCTTTATGCCGCGAAATTTGTAATTTAGATCTTATTGCTGCGATTTCTAAATCTAGAATAAAAAGAATTATTCTCCATGGTTTGAGGCCTGAGTTTAGGAGCTTTGCTACAACTATCCAAGGTTGGACAACTCAACCAACCATTGAGGAATTTGAAAACTTACTTACCGATCAACAAGCAATTGATAAGCAAATAAATAGCAACTCAAGAAAGAATGACGACGAAGCTCTCTTCACTGAAAAGAAGAGACATCAATTTAGGCGACATAATGGTGGAGTATCTAAAGGAGATGTTGAAAAGTCATGACGACATTAACAAGCCAAAGAAAACATTTTAAGGGAATTGCTACAACTACGGAAAGAGAGGTCACATTTAAAAGACTATTGGTCTAAGAAAAAGTCTAAGGAGAGTAATGCTACCACTTCTAATCAGAAGAAGGATAGTGATGAAGAATAAGAAGTTGAAGCATCATTTGCCATCAAGGAGGAAGAGCTAGCCCTTGCAATCATAATACCTGGTTGGATTAACTATGAGATTGATTGGATTGCTGACTCAAGGTGCTCAAATCACATGATTGGTGATAGAGAGAAGCTATATGACATGATCGAGTACAAGGGAGGTTGTGTAGCTGTAACAACAAATAACTCGCAACGACCCATATCTAATATTTGTAGCACAATTCTAGTACATCGGTATAGTCCTCAAAAAGTGGCACTTCAAAATGTGAACTATGTTCCTGGTATGAAGAAAAATCTACTATAAGTATCATAGCCAACATCTTTAGGCCATTATGTTCTATTCGATCCTCAAGATGTCAAGGTATATCAAGATCTAAAGATCTCAGGGACACCCACTTTGGAAAGATGAAGACTAAAGTTAGTTTATGTATTGTCAACAAGGTTTGTTTATATAGACAAGACTCGAATGAATAAAACTGTAGATTTGCGGCATGCTCGATTGGGACATATTAGCTATCACAAGTTAAAGGAGATGATGAGCAAGTCAATGCTCCGACATCTACCTTAACTTGACGTAAGAATAGACACAATGTGTGCAAGGTGTCAGTATGGCAAGGCTCACTAACTTCCATATGATGAGTAGAAGTTTAGAGCAAAAGAACCACTAGAGCTGATACATTTTGACGTATTTGGGCCTATCAAACAACCTTTAATCGGTGGCAAGCGATACATGGTCACATTCATCGATGACTTCTGGACGTGTGTCTGGATCTTCTTCATGAAAGAAAAATCTCACACTTTTTAGGATTGTGACAAATTAATAATATTTTTTATAATAGTGGAACCAAGAAAACAATAATGATTAATATTGTTGGTTATGAATTTTTTCGTCATCTATGAAAAAGGTAATTATGTAAATAAGACCTTAATTTTTGGGATTGTGACGAATAAATAAAATTATCTTTTAGGCTTCTTCATATAAATTAAAAAAATTAAATTTGTATGATTATTTTCTATTTAAGCTTTTATTTTATGTTTTTGAGATGCTAAATTTTCAATTTTTTTAAAAAACTTTCAATCATTAAGTGGCTAAATTTCTTTTAGTCACGTAGTGTTTGGAGAGTATAATTCATTTATATTATAGTGAACAAGTCATTTAGAAATATTTAATTTTACATAAAATAAAAAATGTGGTTGATGCTAAAATAATTTTAAGGGTATTTTAGTACTTTTACCTTAAAAATGTAAGGAAGTTAAATGTATTAGTTTTTCACTGATGCAATCTTAGTGTCAAACATAGTAAGTAGACTTAAATTTAAAAATAAATAAATTAAGTAATAAGGATGTAAACTGATTAATTGCTCAAACTTATCAAATAATTTATTTATAACTTGTCAAGTGATTAACAAATAAATATAAGAATTTTTAATAATTATAAGGTTATAAAAATATCATATTTTTGATGTTTTCTTTTTTAAAAAATAAACAACTTAACACTTATTTCAAATAATAAAAAAAGAAAAACAAATGTGTAATTCAAATGTATGTATTTAGACTTATTCAAATTTCAGTAAAATTCATAATCCATTCATACTTCAGACACAAAAAAAAAGCTGCCTTAGTAATCTATTAATGATGTTGTTTCCCAAAACCTTATAAGATTATTTATACTATATTTGCCTTTATTTTATTCTGAAGCGTGCACATTTGATCTAAAGCCACGACTGTATTAAAGTGGTAACACATTTTGACTGATGGTAATTCGTGCGGCCATGATCGGCTATGGCCGCGCCCTAAACGCTTCTACTGCCTTCACACTGCGGCTTCAAACTTATTGTATGGCCATAGTTGTAAGTTTCAAACTTGGGATTCTCTGAAATTGCAACCATAGTTATAAGTTTCAAAATTGTTTTATAAATATTGAATCTTCTGCATCTATCGACGATAAAAATGGAAGCGATTTATTTATTGTTGAAAAATAGAATATCAGTATGCTATTTTGTGGACACATTTTGAGTGGGTCCCACTTATCGGAAGTGGAAAAACTTGAGAGATACGGATTCTACTCCGTGAATACTTCAAATATATATATATATTTATTTACTCACAATGGAGTTTGGGTAAATGAGAAATTGTCTCTCAAAATGCACCCTTGAGGTTGGAAATTTGAAAGGAAATGAGGCTTATCCCACATGGGAAAAATAAGCCAAGGGATTTGTGTTTATATATAGACACTTACCCATGCATGAGCAAGATTTGAACTCGTGTGCGTACGCAAATGTCAGCCCAAAATCATCCAAGCATGCATGGCACGGTTTTAATTTCCTTTTAAATTTTTTTTATTTATTTGTAACAGTTTCACAATCCTTTGATTTGTAACAGCTTCGCTATTATTTTTATTTTTATGGGCTGTTATGCAATTCAATTTCGAATTGAATTGGCTGAATTGATTTGGCTGAATTGAATTGGCTGAATTCAATACCAAGCCACCCCCACTCGCACATCTCGCTAAAGTAAAAATTCCTCCTCTCCTTCAACACACAACAAAAAAATTTATACCAAAGCATACTGCACACAGAGCACTTGCACTTTCTTTCCTCCTTCTGCCGTTCTTCGTTTTCATCGAGTTTCGCCGCTGTTCTACTGTTGTAGTTCGTCGAAATTGTTTGTCCGTGCTTGGCAAATAATTCGCGCCCGTTGTATCCTAGGAAACAGTTACCAACTAACCTAAAGCACTGCAGTAGGTGGTAAACAGTTAAGGAAACTGAATTTGCAGGCCTCGGGCTTATTTCTTCTGTTCCGGTTTTTTTATTTTTAGTTGTTCGTGATTTCCACTTGCTGTTTGCTATTGTTTTGTTCTGTTATTTGTTTAGTTAATTTCTTGCTGGTTTCCTGTTGTTGTTTTGTTGCTGTCTAAATTTTAATTGCATTCTTGCTGTATTTCCATTCTGTTGTCAATTAATTTCGCGTTAATTACCTGCTGTTCGATTCCACTTGCTGGTTTTTTCCTGTTGTTTCCAGTTTCCAAATAATTTCATTTAATTGATAACTCATTGGTTTCCAGTTTTCTAACAATTATGTATATACTAAAATTGGCTTTTGACCATCTCTTGTGTATGTATGTCGCTCCTATTGCAATGTTGCTTCTCTTTCCTTCTAAAAATTGGGGTGTGCCATTTTGCACGTTCTGGGTTTGTTTGGTCGAAGATGAACTTATCTTCGTACATTATTTTCTCAAAATAAAATCTGGAGTTAAATAACAAAAAACTAAAAAAAGTCAAGTTTGGCCTTTTCTGTTAGTTGACCTTGGGTTCGAATATAGTTTTATCCTTTTAACATTTAACATTAATTGACCGATCAAAAATTTTGAGGATTAGTTGAGATTTTCAATAATTTAGAAAGTATTTTAGAAAATTGTTGCTTTATTAGGGAAAACTGAAATTCTTTTATAAACAGATTTTCTAATTTACTAAACATATTTGGGATACTAAATTGTTAAACAAATGATTATTTGACAATCTACTGCAACCACTAACATACACTTAGTAAAACGTGGGGGAATTTCCTAGACCACAATTCTCCTTGGCAATTTCTACATTAGTGCATGAAATAAAATTTTGGGCTTGAGCATCGACGCATGTAATCACCTCATTTAGCAGATATGTGCCATTTTCAAAAAAGCACCTAAATAGGGGAACGTAACCCTGTGCGTCCTTTATTGCATTCCTATAATCAGCATTCTTGTATATTGTTCCGTTCGGCTTTATACCCTTTTTTCTTAGCCAATTCAGCGTGTGCATATTCTTCCGTAAATGGATAGCCGTTCGGAAATAATCTATCGGCTCTGTGAATGTAATTTGGCCACTGCCATGTCCTTTCCATTGACGGATCCAAAATCTTCTTGGATAAGTCCGATTATTGAGATCTGGCCAGTAGGTTTTCATATCCTTCAGCAAAATCTGATTTTGAGCCTGGTGTTGATATGCAATAAGAATTATATAGATAAACAAAATATGAAAAATAATAATGAATGTAATAAAAGACTAATGGCTGACAAAAAATTCAAAAAAAAAAAAGAGTGAATGAAGAGTACAAATTCATTTATGTCAATCTTGTCGTTGAATCGATTCTTTATCGTTGTACCGATAGAGTTAACTGGCCAGAATTTTACTTTGCAAAAGGCTTTTGGCCGTGTCTCGACTAGCCAGAAATGGTGAAAATCCAAAGAGTCTATAGCTGCGCGACACGAAAGGATGCACGAAGCAATCAGAATTGAGAGAAGAATGTAAGTAGCTGTAGTCTTCATGTTTATCAACATTATGAGAGTGACAATAATCGGCTATATATAGTGGGTTTTCTAAACCATCATTCGCAGTTGGGGGAGCTGTTACTCCATATGGTGGTGTAATAGTGTAATTGCCTCCGAGTCTATAGCTGCGCGAGACGAAAGGATGCACGAAGCAGTCAGAATTGAGAGAAGACTGTAAGTAGCTGTAGTCTTCATGTTTATCAACATTATGAGAGTGACAATAATCGGCTATATATAGTGCGTTTTCTAAACCATAATTTGCAGTTGGGGAAGCTGTTACTCCATATGGTGGTGTAATAGTGTAATTGCCAACTATACTACTATATTACACCATATGATGTAACAAGTTTTCCGTATTTTAAGAAAGTACGGAATTCACGTATTAGAATATATATATATATATATATAGAGGAAATTCTTTCCATAGTCATAATGTTGGGACTAAATTATTTTTATTACTATGAGAAAGTCATAACTTAATAGAGACATTACAAAAATTATTAATTTGATTTAGTAACCTTAGTCCAAGTTATATAAAGGTAAAATATGCACTACATTAATATTTATGATTGGGAGCAAGCAAAGCCATTTTGCTTGTCTATAATGTTTTTCTCTCAATATAAATTCTATAAATATTATTCAACGATTTGATAACAATCATAAAGAATAAATCATTGTCTCAAATAACTTTAGAAAAATATTCTATTACATCTTAAACATTTAATGTAATATAGCACATATTTTTTACAACATACAAATAATTATTATTATATGGAGGCAAGTTACTTAAGACAAGATCTAGGAAATTATTACAATAAGGAGTCTATTCTTATTTACAACAAGCATAATTTGGGACTAGAATTTTTTATGATTATAAAGAGGTTATTCCTCTATATATATATATATAATTTAAAATTTAAAAATGTTTATTTTCCTTTTAATACTTATGTTGTAAAATAATAATTAGGTGCAACAAGTCTTGCACTATAGTATTTTACCATAAAAAAATTACAAAATCTTATATTTTACTACTTTTTTGTTAGTTGACCTATCAAATACCAAATTTACCCTTACTTTAAGGGGAAAAAAACACAAATTCTTATAAACCTTGATAATTTTTCACTATTGTATCAAAAGCCCAAAAAATAAAATAAAAATTTACATTTACACAAAACACCTGTAACCTAAAATTTACATCTAAAGATGCTATAGCTGCACGAGATGAAATAATGCACGAAGCAAGTAGAATTGTGAGGAGAATGTAAGTAGCAGCAGTCTTCATGCTTATCAATATTATGAGAGTGACAATAATCGGCTATATAGTGCTTTCTCAATACCAGAATTTGCACTTGGGAAGCTGTTACTCCATATGCTATACCATATGATATAACAACTTTTCTGCTTTTTTTAATAAAGTACGGCATTCCTGCATTAGAAAGCTTTCTTATATATATATATATATATATATATATATAGTCATTCTCTAACACAAGGGCCCTTATTTTTTCATGCAGAGACGCTGTTAAACCATGCGGTTTAATAAAGTCAGTATAGATACACTATTAAACCATACAATTATATAGTATGTCCACATTTTAAAAAAACGAGGATGTTCGCACCTGAAAATGATTATATATACATATACATACATACATGTATACATATATGTATATATGTATTTATATATCTACGTATATGTATGTATGTATGTTAATCATTCTCAGGTGAGGGCACCCTCATTTTTTCTAATGCAGATATGTTGTGAAGGCATGCCGTTTAATAACATTAAAGATTGACTCTATTAAACTGTGTAGCTTAAAAGCATGTCCCCATTAAAAAAATAAAAGGAGGGTGCTTGCACTGTATGTGTGTGTGTGTAGTCCCATTCTAATCGGTATAAAGTAAAGGACAAGTTAAAACATAAAAAATATATATAAATTTCAATACCCTACAAATTAAAATATACTACATTTAGCCGTATTTATTTCTTTTAATTTGTCCCTTATTTTAGTTTTCCTAATTGTAAAACTTCTCTCTATATATAATTCAATAAACGTGAGGGTCTTGCCAAAATTCTATGTCGACTGAGGCTAGTTTGGCCAATACCATTACGACGTAGCCATACCATTAAACTGAATTTGGTTTGGCTATTTTTGTTTTGGAATAAAAACAAGAGTGGAACTCCATACCATGCACCTAATATTTCATTGTTGCTTTATTTCATGCCAAGAGATTTTCCATGCCCTCCTGTCTTCTTTTGTTTTTCCAGTTTCCTATCATTCCATGCGCCTAATATGACAGATTTTTTATGATAGATACGGATATGTCACGAGTGTATCATGAAGTTACGACATTTTCGTGATACATAAAATGTATCATGCCTTTATGACGCATTCGTGATTGATAGACAACCGACGTAAACTGATGATGGATAAATGTCATGGTTGATTAATTTAAATTTTTAAAAATTCAAAACGGCATGGCGTTTAAATTGTTTTATCTACATGACACAAAGTTGTGATGGACTGTAATGAATTATTTAAAAAATATTTATTTTCAACATGTAATTTGGTTATTTTTAAAGTTTTTAATATTATAAATTTGTCATTGTTAATTATTTAAAAATATTTCATTAATGTATGACTTAATTTATTTACAAGGTTTTCATTGTTAATTAATTAAAAAAAAAAAAAGCGCAATCGTTTGCTTTGGAAAGAACGTTCCAACACTTAGCAAATTTTGCTAAGTGTTGGAACAAGTGAATGCCCTTTTTAATTGTATTAATTAAATAAAAAAAACACTATCATTTTGCTTGGCTTTGGAATGAGTGAAACCGTTTTTAATTGAATAATTTAAACTAAAAAGAAAAGCAAAATGCCATCATTTTGCTTTGGAAACATTGTTTCAACACTTAGCAAAATTTGCTAAGTGTTGCAACGATTGCAGCCCCTTTTCTTTTTTGTTATCCACCCTCTCAAGCGCAGAAGAAGTATCGCGCTACTACACCCTATTTTTCACTCAATTGATGAAAACCTAATCACCCAACTAGAGAAAATCAATTGAACGAAGCACATAACAGCCACCAAGCACCCATTACGAATTTACAGAATCTTTCCAATTGCCAAGCCTATTGCATTGACACTCATTACCCGTCACCCAACAGCCCTTTATTCAAAACACCAATTGTTATTAGAGAAGAAAGAGAAAGAGTAAAAGTAATTTAATCAAAAGCTTCACTCAATTTTTTAATTTGCAACGTTATATCTTTGGCTGATTTTAAGTGGTAATGCATGTGATGGTTTTTAGATGTGGTGTTATTCTAACAGAACCTAATTAAATTTTAGCCGTGAAAACATATATAGATCCAATAGTTCCCTAAATATTTATTTTTAATGTTTGGGAGTGGTCCTGGTTCTTTATCTATTTTTCTTTTTTTTTTTAAAAAATTTTTAGGTTCTAATACTTCTTATGTACTTCTTACAGTTAAAGATGTGGCTATAAGGTTGAGGCCACTATTATCACAGAAGAAGGTTTTGGTTTCTCTTGCTGCATGAGTGAAATTAAAATACCTTGAAGTTTGCGTCCTTTGACTCTATGGGTGGTCTTAAAGAAAATGGTGCAATTATGTAATAATTATGGTTATGGTTGTTGTGGTTGATTAATATCTAAATTGCTATGAGCTTTGAAGATAGCTTGTTCATTTTGGTGTTATGATGTAATGCAAGTGCATTCATGTTCTTGTATTTCAAATTTAAATTATTTTAAGTGTTGCATGCGAAATTGTGGTTGTGATTCTAATTATTTATAATTTACGTGTCTAACTGGGATAATTTAAGTAATTAATTTAATTGTTGTTTAATTGTTTTTGGCTTTGTAAAGACCATTTGTAGTCATTATGAATATTATAATGACTCCACATGGATTGTGTGTTAAGCCTTGGATTGCGTGTGATTCTAATTTTGCATGGATTGTGTGTAAAGCTTCAGATTGTCTTTATGTGCATTAGGCTTCGCAAAAGTTTAAACAATATTGTCCTTTTGAGTAATTTGATGGTGTCATAAAGAAAACAATTGGTTGATATATATTTTTTATTACAATAGTTTTCTTTGTGGTCCCCGAGCATTTTTTTTTTCCTACAGATTGTGGACCTTGTTTGCTTATTCTGTTTGTGGTCCTGATTGTTTTTTCAAACAGTCAAAGGTACAATAAGGGCCTTTATGTGCTGCATTTTTTACACACATGAGTCTCCCAAATTGTTTGATACTTGTGTGTTTTCAATTTTTGTATTGTAAAGTTAAAAAAGAAAAATAATCAATATTAAGCTGAGCAAAAGCATTAATGTTGAACTTCTTTCGGTTTATGTATTCTTCATGTTAGAGACAAGTGACTGTAAAATACTCAGCTAAAGAAAGACATTTAAGTTGCATAATCAAGCACGTAAATAGATATATGACTGCTTTTCTGGAAATATATAATACTACTTTTTTGGTTTCTTGAGTACTACATGTCTATTTTTTATTCCATTTCCCTTGCATGACACTACCTATTTCATTAAACCAATGAAAGTAAAGTCTATTTTGTTTTTATTTTTCTATTAACAGATTAAATTTGATCATATGCAATTAAATATATACATGATCAATAGCCAAAATTAAATACTGATCATATGTAATTAAATACATAACATGGTCAATAGCATATTTGGCTTTGTTATACTGATATAAATAAAATTATTATATTGGCATTTTATTCTATGATAATAATGGGTGTTGATAGGGCTGGCTTTATTTTAATTCAAGTTATTCATAAATTATTAGTTGTTGCTTTTATACTATTTGTCCTGGAACTTTGAAAAAGGATAAGATTTTGCATGTATTTTGTCATTTTGTTTTTTCTAATATTTTATTACATTTGCACTTTTGTATCAGGAGTTGTTTTTGGTTTATAAAATGGAAAAGTCTTGGATAACATGTGATAGATTGTCTGCAGAATATATTGTTCGTGTGGGTATATGTTCATGGATTTTGTAATTGAAAATTCTGATAATTGTGATTTTATAAGGTGTCTTTGCATTAAATGTAAAAACCTGCATTTTATCCTTCTAGGACAGTTAGAGACCATTTATTTTTTAAGGGTTTTGATGTGAGTTATACTATTTGGGCTTGGCATGGAGAAACCGAACCTGGCATGACAAAAATTGATATAGGTGACTAAGTTGACCCACAAAACATGTACCTTAATCAGGGTGAGGCTGTAAACATGATTAATGATGCTTACAACCATTTTGATGATGATCCTAAGGCCTTTAAATCCTTATTAGAAGATATCGAGAAACCTTTGTACTTGAGTTCGCAAAAATATACTAGCTTAGGTGCATTGGTTAAGCTATACAACTTGAATGGAAAATATGGCTAGTCCGATATTAGCTTTTCAGATTTATTGAGTCTCATTGTTGACATGTTACCAGAGAACAATACATTGTCTAGTTGTACATATGAGGAAAAAAAAAACTATGTCTGCTTTGGGCTTGTATTATAAAAAAATACATGCTTGCCCAAATGATTATGTACTATATAGAAAGGAATATGAGAACCTTTCTGAATGTCCTACTTGTGGAGTATCACAGTGGCAGAAAAAAGATGGTTTTAAGGAAAAATATAGGAAAGGAGTTCCTGCAAAAATTTTATGGTATTTCCCACTCATCCATAGATGTAGCATTGTTCAATCATGAACTACCAAGGACTTAACTTGGCATGCAAATGAAAGACTAGTTGATGGCAAGCTTCGTCATCCAACTGACTCACCGGCTTGGAAGTTAGTGGATGGTAAATGGCCTTCCTCTGCATTTGAATCTAGAAATCTCCATCTTGCCCTTTCAGCTGATGGAATCAATCCACGTAGCTCCCTAAGTAGTACATGCAATTGCTAGCCAGTTGTTCTTATAACTTATAGTCTTCCTCTGTGGTTGTGTATGAAAAGGAAATTCATGATGTTGTCATTATTGATTTTCCGACCACAACAACCAGAAAATGACATTGATGTGTTCGTAGCACCATTAATTGAGGACTTACAATCTTTATGGGTTGTTGGTGTTGAGGCATATAATGCATATAAAAATGAATTCTTCAACTTGCGAGCTATCTTTCTATGGACGATCAATTACTTTCCAGCTTATGGAAATTTGTCTGGGTGTATGACAAAAGGGTATTTTGCTTGTCCAGTTTATGGGGAAGACATAAATCTCTGTAGATTGTCACATAGTAAGAAAAATGCTTATATGGGTCATAGGCGTTTTCTTCCTAAGAACCATGAATTTCGATTTTAAAAAAAGGCCTTAAACAATAAGGTAGAAGAACGAGACTTATCTAAACTATTGACAGGCCATGATGTATGGGAACAAGTTAAATATATCAAGGGAGAAGGAACAAGCAAGAAACAGAAAAGTGACGATGATAGTAATACAAGCAACTGTTGGAAGAAGAAGTCAATATTCTTTGATTTAGAGTACTGGATATACTTGCTTGTTCGACATCAATTAGATGTTATGCATATTGAAAAAAAATATATGTGAAAGCATTTATGACACGTTGTTGAATATTCTAGGAAAAACAAAAGATGGCCTTAAATCAAGAATGGATCTTGGACCATTGAAAATTAGAGATAAATTGGCACCTGATTTCTCATACAAGAACTATATTAAGCTTCTTCCAGCTTCTTATACCTTAATTAAAGAGGAGAAGAAAAGGTTTTGTGAATGTTTGAGAAGCATTAAGGTTCCTGATGGCTATTCTTCTAATATGAAAAATCTAGTATCTTTAAAGGAATGCAAGCTGTAGGGTCTCAAATCACATGATTGTCATGTGCTTAAAGCTGTTGCATTACTAACAATATTACCTGACCATGTACGAGTTACAATAATCAGATTATACTTTTCATTAATTCTATATGTGCTACGGTGATTGATGTCAGTGAACTGGATGAAATGGAAAAGGACATAGTGGTGACATTATGTTTGCTAGCAAAATACTTTCTACCTTCCTTTTTTGACATAATGGTTTACTTAACAGTCTATCTTGTCTATGAGGTTAGACTTTGTGGTCCTGTTTATCTAAGATGGATATATCCATTTGAGAGGAACATAAAAACATTGAAAGGATATGTTCATAACCGTTATCGGCCTGAAGTGTGTATTGCGGAATGCTATTGAATTTTATGCTGAGTACTTATCCAACATGCAAATGATTGGGAATCCACCAAGGCACATGGAAAACTCATCAATTCAAATGCCTATAGGTGGTGGGAAATATGTTCTTGTTGAATATAAGTTGTTATCTCAAGTGCATTTGTACGTGTTGCAAAATACTGAAGAAGTTCAGCCCCTCATTAGGTATTTGTGACTAAAATTCATGATTTCACTGAACATTCATTTATTTTCAGTTCCAAAATTTCATTGTTTTACTTCTTGTTATTGAGCATATGGAGCACTTACAAGGTCAGTTTCCATGCAAAATAAAAGAAAAAAAATGGTTGAAAGAACAACATAATTGCTCTTTTACGGATTAATTATAACAAAAGGTCAATATTTTGGCTAATCCTTGCACTCACCAGAATTTCTTTCATCAAATAATTAATTTATTAAACTCATAACGTTTATTATAACATGTTAGGTCTCCAATCTGATGGACGATAATGAAAATGTATCAAATACATTACGGTTGTTAGCCTGAGGACCTTGCCCACATGTGCAAAAGTATAGTGGTTATCACATCAATGATTTTCAATTTTTAACACAGAAATGTGATGAGAACCGAGTGACCCAAAATTATGGCGTGACTGTTGTTGTACAAACAATACAAATAGCCACTTCAAAGGACAAAAATCCTAAAATTGGTGATATGGCATAGTATGGAGTAATTGATGAGATTTGGCAACTTGACTACCATATGTTTAAGATTACTTTATTCAAGTGTGATTTGGTAAAAAATAGGGGTGGTGTAAAAGTTGATGAGCTTGGCTTTACGTTGGTGACCTCCATCGAATAGGCCATAAGTCCGATCCTTTTATTTTGGCTTCACAAGCCAAACAAGTATTTTATGCTACTAACCCAGTTGATGAAATGGTCAATTGTTTTTTACATGCCTTTTAGAGGTATTCTAAATTTTGGAAATGATGTGGATGTGCATAGTACAAAGGAGCATGTTCCTTTCACCAAAGAATTACCAAGTATAACTAGAAATTGATGTATGTAATGACGACAATCAAGTAGACTATGTACAGGAGGATGGTGAGGCCATTGAGATTGAACAGAGACAAGGTATTAGTAGAACATAATTGCACTTGGTTAGAGTTAAAAGGTAATATGTATTGAATTGTAATTATTTTTATGGCAAGCTAATAGTTTGATTTTTTTTTCTTGGCTCTTTACTAACCAAGCTAATGTTAAAATTTTTCTTGGCTCTTTTCAGGTATTAAACAATGGATTTTAATGATGAACCTATCAACGATGAAGAGAAGCAGGATTACTCCAATGAAGATGATCTAGTGCCAAAAGGAGATGATGGCTTTGATGATTTTGATGATTTACTTCATTCTCCTACTCATTTGGAGATTGATGAAGATGCAGAACCTAGAAATGAAGAGGACCAATTTTCAAAAGATTTATCATCACAAAAAAGTTTGACTCTTAATCCTGATAATAAGAATTTGAGGGCTGAAAATGGGAAAATTGTTGTGAGATACAATAGATATGGTGTTCCTGTTGGTCCAAAGGTCACTGTACTATCCACTTTTCTTAGAGTGTTGGCTCGTGTTTCTGTTCCAATCATCTTCAAAGATTGGAGATTAGTGCTGGATAAATATAATAACGTATTGTGGTCATTTATTCAGGTATAAAATATGTTTTTTGTTAACATTTTGATACTATAACCCAGTTTATCTACTGTTTTTCATACAATAAACGTTAGAAAAAAGTTATTATGCAAAGGCAATATATCATTCATGAACGAAGTAAGAAGCTGGTGCTGCAATCTGGTGGAAAGTTGTTCAGGAATTTTAAGTACACTTTGACTAATGGATATATTTTGCCAAATAAGAATGATTGTAAAAAGTTACGGAAACCTTTTTTGTTATACTACTACATAAGACAAGACTATTGGGACTCGTTCGTCAAAAATCGTATTGATGATAAGTTTGCAGTACGTAAATTAAATCTTATTCAATATTTTCTTATGGGAAATTTTAGTTAAATGCTATATAATACTAACGATTGAGTATAACATTGCATTGATATTGGTTTGTGATTTATGGTAGAAAATAAGGAAGGAGAAACAAAAAATGCGTGCTAGTAACAAGTATAACCATTGTTTGAGTCGAAACGGATATCTTTGGAATTTATTGAAATTGTAAGTATGTTTATATTCTGGTTGCTTGCATTTGAAAGTTACAGTAAGTTCTTAAATATATGTTTGTTTGCATTCTTTTGCTTGTATTATTTGCCTACATTTTTATAAGGAATAGTTTGAGGGGGCTTCTAATTTTCTGCCCAACTTTAATTTTTCAGAGTGCCTGGTCTTAGAGAGGATTAAATAGACAGGAGTGTAGCTTGAATCAGAGATAGGAGAAAAAAAAAGAGGGATATCATCCTGATGTTCAACTTATCGTTGATAGCCTTGTAAGTGATGGTTTGTCTATATGTTATAGCAAAAATTTTATTTTTTAAATCAATATTTAATTAAAGGTGTCATTGAATAATACCTAGATGAAGGCTGGATGGAATGCAAAAAAAGTATCTTCAAGTTCAGATGAAAGAAATGATTTACTTGCAAAAGCTTTGGGGAAGGCCCCAAAAAATGCCATATGCAAGGGACTGGCAAGTTTGTAACCCCATCTCTTTATTTTGACACTCCACGTAATTATGATTTGATGGAAAATGATAGATCGAATTTGGAAGACTAGTTGGCAAAGCACGATGCAGTTATTAAAGAGTTGTGGATAGAAATTAGAAGGAAACCTAGGTACTCTGACATCAACAGCTCTAATACACCAATAAAGAGTGATTACATGCATGATGGAGATTTTAAGATGAATGCTAAAGCCGTTGCAGTTGATGAACAGGAGGTATTGCATAAACTATTTTGTTCTATATCATGATAAAGATAAAGGATAATTACCCTAAATTTCTTATTTTTTAATCATGGAAATGGCCTTATAGGTTTTAAAACATAACTTAAAATCAACAACAGCATCTCCAAAAAAGAATGGTGGGGATCCAAAAAAGAAAAATAGCAGCCCCAACAAGAAAAATCTTAAAACAACAATGAAGATACTAGAAGACTTTGGAAAATTCCCTAAAACTCTAAAGAAAAGAAAGGGTAGCTGACAAAAAGACCCAAAGCAACAACAACAGGAGATTTTGGCAATCTCTTTAAAACTCCAAAAACGAGACAGGGCAGCCCCAAAAAGAAAAGTCCACAAACAGCAATGGCAAAAAAAATCAATGGGCAAACATGAAAAAGCACTGGTTTAGAAGACCAAACTTGAAGATTGTGGTGATGCTGGCCCTGTAGTTCGAAGAAGAAAGGCAAGGCAAGCAACTGCTCAGCACCATCAGAACATCATGGTGAATCCAAGATTCAAATTCTTTTTAGGCTTATGTAACATGAAGTTGCCTACCAGTGAAAATTACCTTCCTCATCCACTTGATAATGAGGTATTTTAAAGTAAATGTCTGGCTTATATTAGAAGGGACGATTGTTATAAATTGGCTACTATAGAATGGTTAGGCCTTAATCACATGCATATCTATATGGCGTAAGTAATTTCTTTTTCCTTTTTTAATTATTAAAATGTATTAAAAGATTATATAAATATTTAATTCTTGCTTTTTTTGTGAATATTAGTTGCTTATATGATAAGATTCCAGCTAATAAAATGGGCAAACCATTTGGCTTCATGAATTGTCATGTTAGCCCCAGCAAAGTTGAAAAATGCACTTAAAACACACATACAATGACACAAGCAATTGCTAATTGTTTGGTCAAAGCTAGCCCCTCTCAATTGATATTCATTCCTTACAATCTTGGGTATATTCGTTAATTTTCATTCTACTTACTTACAAGTTGTTGCTCAATTATAGCGCTCATTGGATTCTTGTTGTGATTGATGTGGCTACAAAGACTGGATGTTTCATGCATCCGTAAGGAAATAATCCAGTGGAAGACATTAAAGAGTTAGTAATAAAGTAGGTACATCATCATTAAATTATCATAGAATGTTACGTCCATTATAAACATTTCAGTAGTTCTAACAGTAAGTTTTAAACTCCTAGTGGGATCAATATGTTCGCAGCAACGAGCGGTAATAACAGAGTGCACCCTGAATTCAAAATTGTACAGATAATACAATTTACTCTTTCCTATCATTTTAATTAACTACATGTTATAGCTTTTTAAGTACTTAGATATCGAGTTTTATTATTGTAGGTTCCAAAACAACCTGGTTCTTATGAGTGTGGATATTTCGTCATGCTGTATATAAGGGATATTATTGCCAATCCTAGTTTATTGCTCAACAATGCAAGTGATATGTTTTATGTCCATCATTGGTTCATATTTTTTGTCCATCATATTTGTTGTCAAATCATTTGGCCATTTGCAGTTTAACAACAAACCAGTTTACAATTAGGCAGAAATGGATGAGGTATGGGATGAATGGATGAACTAATGGTATGAAATGATGAACTATGTACGAATGCTCATATAAGGTGAGGAGGTGTTTATTAAATACTTTGGTTAGCGTAGGCCTGTTTGAGTTCTCATGGCTATATTAGCTTGGTTTGAGAGCCAGTTTTGATATGTCAATATAATGTATAATTGTTTTGTGTTGAGCTTGTAATTATGTTTGATTAGATTGGTTTGGTTTTGATGCTTCTCGGATTGAAACATGCTTTTTTGGAAATTTGAATGTAATGTCAGTAACAAACTACGTCTAGTTTAATTAAATACAACATCTATTTTAACTACCAGAAGTCTGAATCTAGTGGCATTTGGGTTTTTTGATATGGCAGTTTGGTGATTCATTCAGATGATTGTTGTTGGTTTATTGGGATGGTTTCGTCAAGCAGTGTTGCTGGTGGTTTATAAAATCTTATTCAAGATTGTTCATTTAAAAAACTATAGTCGTTATTTTAGGAAACAAATTAATAGCTAATGAAGTATTTATTTAATTATAATTATTATAGTTATTTTATTACATTACAGGATTATAATTTATGAAACTTGTGGATATGGATTTGAGAATTATTGTGTATGAGTTATATATACATACATATATATATATATATATGTATGTATGTATGTATGTATGCATGTAAAAATAATTTACAGGATATATTTTAATTTTTGCCAAAAATAATAAAAAAATGGCGCCAATTTCATTGTTTCCCGCCAAAAAAAAATTAAAAATTTGGTACCAATTCCATAATTAAATATATAAATAATTTAATTATTTTATTTAAATATGTCATGTTTACGTGATAGACAATAGTCATGAATGGGAAATGTTATTGACAGATATTAGTCATGTGCGAAAATTTTTCATCAAACTAACAGTGACAGAATCGTGATGGATAATACGTCATGCTTACCAGACATATAAAAGCTGTCATGATTTTTTTTTTTACACCGGAATCAATGACGGTCGCTTAACCGTCATGCCATGCGGAAGATGACTAGTAATGCCTGTCATAAAGGGCTTTTCTTTCTAGTAGTGTGAAATTGTCATCTTATACTTTTGATATTGCTAAGCCTTGTATTATATAATATTCTTAGTTTGGTAATTATTGAATTTTATGTTCTTTTTATTTGTTTATTAAGTAAAATATTAATTGCATATAAAAATTAGATGACAAATGGGGTTAATTTACAAATCATAAATTAGGACTTTATAAAATAACAGACATTACAACTAAAACAATAATTACAACAATAAGATAACAATAGTGACATAATACAGCTTACACTTTATGCAGTAATACAACATTTAGATTCTCAAGAGAGACTGAAGAGGTCACAAATCATCCCACTTAAAATTCAGATTCTTTAGCAAAGTATGATCTTTGTGACAGAAACTTCCTAAAGTGCTTAAGCCTGCTAATAATTGAGTTATGCACTTGTCACAAGTTTATAATCACAAAATTGAAATAGCAACAAATTATTATAAAAAAAGAATAGAATGTAAATGGAGGCTTGTGTGATACCACAATTCATTTAAAACAGATTTGCCTTCTACTATTGGGTGCTTTAGAATTTGAACAACATTTGTTCCCTATAATACAATGGTCAGGAATAGCTCTAGTGCAACACCAAGATATTCTATAGCTAGATTTCATTGTGTTTGAACTATATCAAAATAGATGTACAAAATGAGAGGAATTGAAGATCACTAATTCTATTCTTCCATATATCACTTCGTCCAAGACATTTTGCATGTCTCTTGCTCTCCTTGTATATTCTCTAAAATGAAGAAGAATGTTAACTTATAGAACTCTGGGAGGGCCATTTTTGTCTAAAATTTGACTACATAAATTTTGTATCCACTACATTTAATTTCTTATCAAATTCACTTTTAACTACTGCCCTTAACAGCTAACTAAAAGTGTAACCACGACATATTAAACCTTAATTTTAATTCTTGAATTAAATTCAAAGTGTAACTACAACCGTATTAATCATATATTAAATTTTGTATTTAATCTCATATTAATTTAATTAACCATTACAATTTCAGAATAAATTTAGAATTTAATTAGTGTTTACTAATAATAAATTCTTGAATTGATTAGGTAATTAATTCTAAATTAGGAAACTATCACTCATATACCCTTAAGATTCACTTTTATCAATCATACGACAACACTTTCAATATGTATCAATCATCCATCATAAGTTGACGAAATATGTTTGCTGTCTACCAAACTATTAGCTGACGTTTGAAATCAGTGGCAAAGAGGTATCATTGCTTATAGATAGCACTACATCAATATTGTATGAAAATTACATTATTTGAATTTGTCTTTGAAAATCATTTTTAATATTATATATACCAAAAGTTTGATGAAGTAGCATGAAATAAAACCCATTCACGATCATTCTCATTTTATTTTATATATTTTTAGGTTAATATAATTAAATTAAGTTTGAAAACTAAAAAGATATAAGTTATTCAGGGATCGGGGACCCTTGGTGATCCCCTGTTATTATTTGAAGAGGGGATGAGAATCCTTTCATATAATTCTAATGGGAATGGGGAGGAAAAGGTGACACACACAGTAAATAAAAGGTTAGCTCATGTCACATAGTGTCACCTATACTCTAGTGACTCGGCCAGAGCAGAATTAAAATCATAATCATAATCAAAATATCGTGTGTATACTCAGAACAAAAACCCAGTACTGGTCCAGAACATATATATCGTATAATACGATCAGAATTAGAATCAGAATAACTATAGAAAATGAGCTAAAACATTCAAATTGGTTTTTCATATGTAATGACTTGTACATGGCACTTTGCATTGTTTGTGGCACTTTGCGGTGCTCTGGCCCTCAAGAGGTGGCCCCCATACAATCATAAATAATTGAAATCATACATGGGCATAAAACATTTGTATCAGATTCATAAATATCCATAACAATAATTTATGCTTGTAAAGTATTTTATAGACAAAATCATAAAAGGTAACATATAACAAGACAAATTATATATTTAAAAGCATTTATAATATTTTGTAAAAAACAAATAACATAATTTTTCAGATTTGAAAACATTTACATAAACTAATTTTGTTATGAAAAACAATTAATCTTTTAAGTAGTATAAAAACACTTATAATAATATCAAAATAATCATATATATATCTAGTACTTTAGGAATGAAGTTACTTACCTTGATAAAAGAATTTGATCTAATACATCTCTAAGCCTCTAAGAGCCTTAAACACCGCCAACACCTTAAACAAATACAAGATATACCTATTAAGAACTTATGCTAAGAACTTAATTTTCTAATTCATACCCGTACAAGTCTGATTATCAGAATTTCCACTCTTAATCTAAAAACTAGGATGACATAAAATTCTACAGAACTATTCTGGACATCCATGGGTATCTCATGTAAAATTTTCAAGAAGATCTGGTACCAAAAACATTTTCAAAACTATTTGTTTCTTGACAGATTCAAGACTGTTTCACAATCCCTTAACCGAAGAGAACGGGTTTCGAGATTTTTATAAAATCAGAAATTAATTAGAAAATTATGAAATTAAACTGGAAATACTAGACACATATATTAACCTCTACCTAAGAGTTCTGGATTTTTCGAGTTAATTTGACAATACAAATAATTTTGTGAATCTGATTGTTTTGCCAGAATCGCAATTTCCAGTGCACCAGTGTCTATTTCGAAAATACGTATAAAATTGAAAACAATATCAAATCTTATGAAACAAAATTTAATCAAACTCTGAATGTCTAGTTTTTAGAAAGATAAGGGTTTTCCTAAAAATCGTTCATAAAATATGTATTTTATTTCGAGATACTCATGTTGTCTGGAATTGTCCAGTGTGTTAACTGCATCAAAGATTAATTAACATGACTCAACAATAAATCAAAGCCCTAAACAGAACTTAAACACATCCTAAATCATGCATTATGATCTGTAACAATCTAAAATCATGCCAATTCGAACCCTAGATAGAGTGATTGGAAAACTCGTGGAGAAGGGGGAGAGTAAACTTACCAATTGCTATGATTTTATCCTAAACAAAGGTTTGAATTCTAGGATATAAGTAAGAGCATAAAGAGTAGTAGAGAAATAGAAGAAAATGTCGTGGACTTAGCGAATTTATTGGGAGTCTTAAGAAACCCTATTAAATTTGGAAAAATAGATCTTTTCCAAAATTACCACATGAATAACCCTATTTATAATTTTAATATCCTTGTTAATGAGGGTTATAAAGCCGCATATGAATTCTAATAAAAGCTGAATTTCCATAATTTAGTATTACGGAATTGGGTGTTACACTATGACTCTAGGATGAACCTATGTAACGACTTAGCAAGAACTACTGGAATGCTGATGTTCTTTTTCAGATTCCACCTGAAGAAAATAATTACAAAAAATTCACATTATTTAAAAAAATCAAATAAAGAATAAATTTACATACTTATTACCTAATTTATTTATTTATTTTTAAATTTATGCCTATGTACCATGTTTGACACTAAGTTTGCATGAGTATAAAATTAATATATTTTTTTCCTTATATTTTTAAGGTAAAAGTATCAAAATACCCACAAAGTTATTATAACTGCAACAACATTTTTTATTTTATATAAAATTGAATGTTTCTAAATGATTTACTTGTTATAAGATAAATGAATTATACTGTCCAAATATTATGTGATTAAAAGAAATTTAGCCGATTTATATATTATTATCCAACTAGATTGACTTTTCATCGTGTAATTTATAGTTCTTTTATCCCTGTTGCAATAAGTAATGATCGAGAGTTAACTTAGCTTCATCTCCAACCTTAGTACCCCGCACAAGGGCAAATAATAATATAATGTAATAAAACATTTGGCAACTACTACAGTACGCTTCATTTAGGCTCTGTGAAGCCTGGTGCGTTGTTGTTGTTTGACTAAAATACCATCTCGCAAGCTTTAATTGATATTTGTTAAGAAAAAAAAATAATTGAAAAATTTAACATCTTAAAATAATAAAATAATCATGTAAATTTAATATTTTTAAAATTTATAAAGAAGCCTAAAATATAATTTGATTTATTCGTCACACTCACAAAATTTAAGGTGCGAATTATACTGATAATTAGTTTTCTCACAAACGCCGAAAAATCCTCATAACCACAATATCAATCCATCTAATTTTTTTTTGTTCCACTATTGTCACAAATATTTTTAATACTAAATTCGCATCTCTTCTATTATTAGTATTTTCTATTTTCTCTGCGTTTTTTTTTTTATTTTAAAGATTGACTTTAAAATATTAGTTTGATCTTCTATGAATAGGACATTCAAATTTCTTGCATTTGCTAATTAATTTTATCATTTCGAAGGAGTAGTGATCTTTTTTTGTTTTTTTTTTCAGAAAACGCATGAATAGTATATCTTCCCTTTGTTTAAAGGAATAATTTGATCTATAATTTGAGATTGACTGGCAAGAAGCAATGATTTTCGCAGGCAATGTTCTTCCTGAAGATATATTGATTGAAATTCTATCAAGACTGCCGGTAAAATCTCTGATCCGGTTTAGACTTGTCTGCAAAATTTGGTACGATTTAGTGAAAAGCCTTCATTTCATTTCTAAGCATGTCAAAAACTATAATGTTAATCATTCTCATCTCGTTGTTAAACGGAATGACGACCAAACTTTGTATATGTTCCTTGACGAAATGCTTGAAAATAATTTATCATATGAAAATTTAAACGACGCCGTTCCAATGGATCATCTGCAATTTGAAGGTTACGGTGATGGCCTGTTTTGCTTTTCAAAAAGAACTACACGCTTCTTTTTATGGAACCCAGCAACAAAAGAAATAAAAACCCTCCCAAGATGCAGACCTCGTGATATTTTGTTTCCTGATGTTGGATTTGGATTCAATCACATAAAAAATGACTTTGAGTTGGTGTTGATATGTCAATTCAGATATGAGGAAAATGGATTCATCGTAGAAGAAAATGAATATGTAGTTAACAATCTGTATGGGTTTGTTGGAGTGTATACTTTAAGTACAAATAGTTGGAGAGAATATGAAACTGATGAGATTGCTTGTTACGACGCATTAGGTCAGACCGTGTACTTAAACGGATTTTGTTACTGGGTTGGACATTCTGGAAATGAAATGTACAAAATGATTGTTTCATTTGACACGAGCGGCGACAGGTTTCAAGAGATACAGCCTCCGCGGCCGCGTACAGCTGATTTTAATTCTAATTCTGATTCATCACCTTTTGTCATGGGTTTATTTAATGATGCACTCACTTTACTGCTTTGGGGTAGAACGGAAAACTGTTTTCAACTATGGGTGCTGATGAAAATCGATGGTGGAAATTGCTGGAAGCAAACATTAAATGTTGTTATTGGACCGTTTCACCAAGTCTGGCGACCAATTGGATTTTGGAAGAACGATGGTATTGTTTTGCACTCCAAAAAAGGCCAGTTACTTTTATATGATGCTACAACGCAGGAGACTAAAGATCTCGGTCTCCATGCTCGTTCTTTTAGTAGAGCTTATAGTTATAAGGAGAGCCTAATCAATGGAATGGTTAATTTATCAGATGGTTTTGACATTCCATGGCATATCTTGGGGGTATCTTGAAGGGAGTTGTTATTTCCTTAGAAATGATATTTTATGTCAAAAGATGAGCATTATTATCTCGAAGAATAAGAAAGAGATTTGTAAGTAAGGTTGTTATTTTTTTTTTAAGTCAGAATTATACTATTTTTTTAGACATTTAAGAAAGTTAACTTATTTTTATTTTTATTTTATAAATTATACCTGAATGTCAAATATTTAGATGTGAAAGGAAAAAGTTCACTTTCTTGACTTATAAATAATGATAAAACATCTAATTATGACGCATAATTATTTGAAAAAAAAAAATCCTTGTTAAGTATAGAGAATTTTCATTAGCAAATATATTTCACTCTCTAGTCTCTTCTAATTTTCTATGAATAATATTATGGATCCTAATAGTAGGATCCCAACTCTATGCGTCATTCTAATGCTGGTGGTGATTTCATAATTTGTAAAATTATTGTTCTATCAATCAATATATAAATATCATGTCGATCAGTTGGGACTCTAGTTGAGACCCAAATTTACAATTCCTAACATTATTCATTTTCTTGTATATAGATCTTTACGCTCTCTTAAATCTATTGCTTATGCAACTGCTGATTTTTTTGGGGGAAAAAAGTAATTATGACAAACTAAAGTTTTCCATCATCAGTAAAATAGTATTCCAAGGTGGACTACCAAGGTAATTTAAGCCATGAGCTCAAACATTTTTGCTATAGGCCACTAGTTGAAAAATGACCTTCGATGATACTATTATGGTATCAGCAACATGTTTTGCTAACACCGAATTTTACTGTTAGCATAGCATGTGCCAGTGTTGCACTGACACTAGTTATTAGTATTAGCAATTTTGTGTTACGATCGTATCCCAAAAATTTTGATTTTAAGACATCACGTAGATATTAATTATATGGTATCAAAACAATATTGATGCTAAGACATCAGATACATATTGATTCTATGGTATCAAAAACATTTTGATGCTAAGACATCACGTACATAATGATTCTAAAGTTTCAAAAAATTGTGATTCTATGGTATCAAAGAATTTGCAACTCGATGGTATCAAAGAAATTTTGATGTAATGGTATTAATCAAATTCTGATTGTATAGCAATAGTGTTATAGGGATGCTAATTTGGTGTTACTATTTATTTGAGAAAATAAAAATAAATAAATTTTATTTGATACATAAATCAAATTTGCAGTTGATTATGAATGCTATTAAGCTCCATTTCAAACGTACAATGTATCATAATCAACCAACAAGACTAGAATTAGAATTACAAACTAAAACAAACAATAACCAGATCAGTGATTAATCACTTTTGGCTAAACATCGACCCACAAGTATTATAAATATACAGCCATGCACAAATTTGTTCATCTTAAAATTAGAAACAACAATAACCAAATCATTTGAATGAGTTACAACATAAATTAGGAGCAATGATCTTGAGTGAAATCAGCATAAATCAACAGGAAATCAACAGTAACTAGTAGCAACTAGATTCAAGTAACCTTAACAGTAGCAATATTTTCTGAAAGTACATAGGAAAAATAAGGGCAGCAACATTAAATATCATTCTAATATAAGCTTGGTGATAGAAAATTTATTTATTAAACAATTATATGTACCTATTTTCTTAACTGAATGATTAAGTTACCCACATAGGCAGCCCACTCATTTTGAAGCTTCATAAGATCCTTATCTGAGTACTTCATTATCCCCTTAAACGTCAATTAAGGAAATGAAAATAATGTCGTAAACAATATGTTTATAGTTGAAAATAACCAAGTAACAATGTTAAGATTTCAAACTTACATTTTTCTTTAAATTGTTCACATTTCCCACAATATCTTGCATGTACTTCATAACGAAGTACCCACATTCAAAACCACCTATTTGTTGGGGGCACTGTACATTATAAAATTAGTTTCACAACTGAAAACATAAAAAAGTTAGGCTACAAATTGAAACAAAATAAACAAAGATGTAATAAGCCCTTACTTACTTGGACAGTTACCCATTTCAGGTTTAACTTAGTTTTGAACTTGATTGAATGATATATTTTAACTCCTCTGAAGGTAATAACCACAATAAATATGGAAATCAACATAATAACCATAATTTAATAAGTAAGGTATATGAAACTTTAAAATAAAAGTCTACAGAAACTTAAATGATTTATTTTTTACTCCAAATTGACATCAATCTTTTCTCCAACTGCTGAATCCAAATAATAGACAGTGGAGACTAACATTTTAATTACAACCAACACCCAATGATTGCCACAATTGAATGCATAAATACTAATATTAGTATCCTGATAAATCGATTATCTCAATCAACAAAAATAATTAAAATAAATGAAGTCAAATTGTATATGAATGGCCTTCACTAGAATTCTATGAAATAAAACTCCAAAACCAGCCCATACTCCTTGATATGAAAGCAATCATCCTTTTGGATACAACTTGATGAAAAAGCATCAACTCATTAATTTATAAGAGTACACAATAATTGATTTTTGTTAATTTTATATTAAATTTTGACAATATTCATCATAGTAAGACTTCATCTTTTTAGTCACCAACTCAATACCAAATACAAGACATATTAAAACAAAATGGCAAAGAAAGTGCTTTAACCTTTGTTAGAGATGACCCAGTAGGTAGGCGGCTATGGCGGCCGCAACTGCAGTGTGAACACGTTTGAGGCGGCGACGCAGCGCATGCGTGGGCCGTCCGGGCCTCGGTAGGTACCGCAGGCTTCCAAGCCACGGCCTGCGTAATAAAGCGCTGACACGTTGTTAAAATATCTTAAAATATAATTTTTTATAAAATTAAAGTAAAATATCTTAAATTTAAATTTTAATATATTTTTAGCATAGACTTTTAAAAATTAATTTAAATCTTAGTTTAAATAAATATTCTAATTTTTTATATTTATAATTTACTAAATGAATAAGTAAATATCATGATTTTAATAAATAAAATCATAATTTTATTTATGATATTTATTAAATGAATAATTTTATTTATAATATTTAATTTTACTTATGATATTTATTTATGATATTTATTTAATTAATTTTTATGTTTATAATGTATTAAATGAATAAGTAAATATCATAATTTTAATAAATAAAATTATAAATATCATAAATTTATAAATGATAAATAAAAAATTTTACAGCTTTAATAATAAAAAATTATTCATAAAAAATATTTTTCATATTAATATTAAATCATAACTTAGTTAATATTTAATAGAGATAGGTTTAAATGATAAGTAGACCGCAATTATGACTTATTTTAATTGTTATTTGAGGATTGTCTATTTAATTTTAATTAATTATTATTATGATCTATGGAATTAAATTTATGTATTGTTATCTTATGATTGGTTATTGTGAAATAAAATATATAGTTGTGAAATTGTGATAAAATATTAATTGCTCTCCTAATAAAAATTAATATGATTATGAATTTATTATTATTAAAATGAAAAAATTGATTTTTGTTAATTATATATTACAAAAAATTTTTTTCGCACGCCAGCACATCATGCTTTTAAAAAAGTGGTGGGCGGCCCACGACATTAACGAGCACAAGAAACGGGCTCATGCCGTGGGCCATGCCGGGCTCATCATAAACAATTGTGGGCACGGCATGGCACGGCCCACCAAATTAGTGGGCCGTGCCGTGCCGGCCCACAAGGGTGGTTGACGGCCGGCACGGCCCGTTGGCCATCCTTACTTGCTGTTATGTTATGGAAAGTAAATTTTAATGGATTAAAAACAACTTATTGCCTTTTAGTGTAGGAAAAAGCTGAAGACCTTACCCTGGATTATATATGATTAATGTAATATGTCCAAGTAAAGGTGCTTACAACAGTTCAGATATGTGCCAAGACTTTTGAGTTATATATTCCTCTTGTGGTTTGCCTCTACCGAGCATCACCTGACTATATCCGACGGGAAACATCCCTTGATCATTCTCTATTGACTCATGTAAGTACCTACGATATGGTAAAATATTAATAATTGAATGTCATTGTATACGATGAATAAAACATGACAGTCATATAATGTAAGATTATAAGACAATGAGTTACCTTGCCCAGAGGTCCATCACTTCATTTCGCAATGCAACAAAATCAATAATCACTTGACAAACATGCTTTGTCAATAGGGTTACAGTTTGTATAACCAAAAATGGATTCATCATGCTCAAAATCAAAATTTCTTTCTGAAAAAATTTTTCAACTATAACCGAGAACATTCTAATTGCTGCACTACTCTTCTTTCTCTCCTGAGCAGTTAGCCTAGTGTTCTTCCGCAATACTAGTTTTCTACTAGCAGCTACTTTAATCACCTTTGGCTTAATAGGACGAGGAACTTTAGAACAAGACAGAAAACAACAAGGTCTTCTTGTCTCCTTTGCTGCTTTGGAGTTCTATGAAGTCTAGGAGACCTTTTTGGAGTCTTTTTGGGGGTCTTCCTTGGAGTCTTCTTCTCAGTTTTAACTGAAGGAGTTTCTTTCAATTTTCATTCGTTATGGGAATCTGCCTCCATGATATGTGCAACATATTCAAAATGTAAAAATAACACAGTAATTAGTTCAATAAAATAATAATTAACTGTAACAAAAAGTAAAAAAATAGAAGTAAGACAATAACCTTTGTTTTGGTAGTTGATTGACCATGTTTTGGGAAATCTTCCTATATAACGTTTGCAACCTATTGAATATGTAAATATAACACAATAATTAGGTGAAAAAAATGAAAGTTAAGTGTAACACAAAGTAAATAAATTAAAGCAAGATAGTAACCTTTCTTTTTGCCTTTGATTGGGGACTCTTGTCATCATTTCTACCTGTTGGAGATTTAGTGTTAACATAGCTACAACTGCCGATCTCTGTACGACTAGTATCACTTAGCTTTGCATCCATCATCTCTATCATCATCTGAAACCTTTTTTCATAAAGCTTTCTTTCGATGGCCATTCTTTGCTCAAGCAAGTTTGCAGTATTGGGTATATGAAAATACATGGTTAGGGTGATTGACTTCCCCAGTCCTTGGACTCTACTACCATTCAGCTGCTTCATAAGGGTTGTTGACGGAATTTCATTTACCCCATGAGTTTGAAATGACCTTTGGTCGACTTGACTCATTAATTCATCCTACAACAATATGCATCCAAACTCAAGCCTTAGAATAAAAAAGTTGCTGTTCAAATATACGCAAACATATTCAAACCTCATATTGAAGAACACCTAAGTAATAAAGAATGAACCCTCACAATTTTCTCTGCCACTGGCAACACATCAGGTTCGTAACTACCCTTGTTGTTATTTTAGCCACAGTTGACTTTGATCAAGCTCTTTTTCAGAAACTGTAATCTCATCCTTCTATTTCATATTAACGAGTACAAAAGAGAGCTTAATTTTATAAGATAAAAATAAAATTTCTTAATTATATAGTCAAAATTGAATTGAAGAGGCTTTCGTATGGTACCTTTCTATGCAGCATGCCACTATAACCTGTACTACCCAAACGATGGTTGTACTTGATTTGCTCACGTATCTTTTTCTCTTTATTACTCTTATCCTTCATAAAAATAGCTTATAAAATCATTTTCTATTAAAACAAATAAGTTTTCTAAGTACTAAAGAATGAACATTGTTGTAAAACATTTTACCTCAAATTCAGGACTAAGAACCTTGTCAACAAACTGTTTCCATTACAATATTCTAATTCTAGGATACTCCCACGAAGGTAGCTTTAATGAAGTGCAGTTTTTCTTTATTAGGTTGGATAAACTTAGTTTTTAATGCATATCTGAAGTTCCTAAAAGGAATTCCCATTGATTGAACCACATGTTTTTTGCTCATTATATCAAGTACAAATTTTGTCTTCCCCACCATATAATAAGAAACAGTATTAAAACCACAAAAGTGAATAAGAAATGAGAGATTACATGTAAGTGGTCCCAAAGTTTCTCCTCAATTTCCAGGGGATCATGTCGCCAATTACCATACAAGATTAAAATATTATCTCGGATGAGAACACCAATGTAACTTCTAAGATCATTCGCTTCATCTCCAACAACAACTCCATATTGGTTATACTCCACTATAACCTTGTCATCAGTTGCACTTTTCAGCAAATTTTTTTTTGTCTGCTTTCTCCTCTTTGGTCTCCAATTCAAGTAAGAAAAATTTGTCTCATTTTGTTCTTCAATGTGAGCCATATCTATAAAATTATGACAGATAACAGACAAATTAATAATTGAAACATATCTTTATAACTTGCATTTAAACAAATCTTTAAACAAAGGAAAATATTAAAAAAAAAGCACATGACAGTTTTACATCACTTGCATCTAATTCATATACAAACAAATAAAATGACTGAAATCAATATAAGAAAAAGAAAGCATGTGACAGCATGAAATATTACATTTAGCTTGCTATATCAAAAAAAATATAGACATTGAATTCGGTACATGGAAAAAAAGCATATGACATCTTCAAATAACTTACATTCGGTTCATATACAAACGAATAAAGACACTAAAATCAAATAACTTATTGTAGTTGTCACTCTCCTACTAAGTCATTATCAGTTGGAACATCATCACAATTTGGTCTTTTAAATAAATTCGAACATCATCTTTATCCATATCTATTTCTGAGGATAGATATTCTTTACATAAAGGTTCATGTATCACCATGTCAATATTCCCATTAACACCTATTGATTTATTGACTCTTTGATCCACTAAACAAATAATTGATTTTGTTGGATCTACTTGGTCCTGAACATAAAACACTTGCTTTGCTTGGAAGCTATAATGAAGCAATCAAACTTATGACCAACTCGATTAAGGTCAACTACGGTGAAACCTAAATCATCATCCTTAACCAATCTAGTATCAACCTAATCATACTTAAAAACAAATTTCTTAGCCATGAGATATTGCAGCTCCCAAATTTCAACTAAAATACTAGTTATGCAATCCACGAGGAGGGGTGAACTAGGTTTTTAAAATTTAAGATAAGCAAACCGTAAAACAATTTAATCTATTGCCTTAATAAAATAAAAAATAATAAATTTAACAATGCTAAAAAATAAAAAGAGTAAGAGAGAAGAGAACAAACACAAATACTTTTACATAGTTCGGCAATCCCCACTGACGTCCACGCCTCCAAGCAACCAAGTTTGAGGATTTCACTATCCAAGCCTCCCAAGGGTTCAAATGCTTACAATTGATTTCCAAGGTGTCAATGAACCTTGCAACAAGAGATTATTCTAAATCTCTTAACCCAAGTATATTCCAACACTTACAACCTCACAATTTGATTTTTCAAAAGGATTACAAGATAAATATCTCTCACATAATGTATTAATTACAAATGAAATTCTAAAGTGTGAGTAAATATAATGAATGCAAGAATTTTAAAGCTCAAGGAAAGTTGTATGCTCAATGGTTTGCTCAATCACAATAGTTGAATCACCTTTTGTTTGAATTTGGTTAAGCTAATTTATAGATAGAGCTGAAGACAAGCTGTAATGACTTTCTGCACACTATCGGATCTCTGTTTTGACTTTGGTAAGTTACTATTGCACCGAAATTTATATTGTCGGATCACTATTTTCAGGAAGTCATATTACAGTTATCATTTTAGAAACTGGCTCAGTGATGATGTTTATCCATGTGACATAAATGGTTTACCGTTTGCAAGATGATTGCTATCTGGAATGTAATCGGTTTCTCGTTATCCATAAACGATATGTCATTATCTATGTTTTACTCTCTTGAATGCAGTTGGATTACCATTATCCATAAACGGTTTACCGTTATCTAAGATTTACTCTCTGGATTGCATTTGGTTTACTGTTATCCATAAACGATTGTCCATTATCTTTGATTTACTCTCTGGAATGAAATCGGTTTGCCGTTATTTATTAACGGTTTGCCGATATCTGAAACTTGCTCTCTAAGAACGCTTTCGGTGTACCATTAGCCATAAACGGTTAAGGTAATTGGTTTACCATTTTCTATAAATAGTTTGCAGTTCATTTCCAAAAGTTTTTGTTTGCTTTGAATATTATACAGCTCAAAAAATTAACCAACAAATTTTAAAACTTATCAATTGAAAACATATTTGTTATCATCAAAATTATTATTATAAAAACAAATGAGTTAACAATCTCCCCCTTTTTATAATGACAAACATTTCAAGAGTAGGCAAGATTGCTTCCCCTTAATGTGTGCTCCCCCTTACTAAGTTACCAAAACATTTTAAAAACTTTATTTGTTTAGTGACCAAAACATTTCAAAAATAGTTAAACAGTTTTGCATTTGTTTTATTACAACAAAGAGATGTATGTATTTCTCTCTCTTCATCATAAAAAAGAAAAAGCAATGAGAAAACTTAGGCATAGTCTCCCTATAAATTTGGACATATCCTCAAATACTAAAAATTTTGAAAAAAGCACTCCTAAAGATGCACAAACCTAACCAACTCCATCAATAAACACGAATAATCCAACAAGCCAATCAACATAATAACAAGCATAGATCCAAAAACAAATAAACACATCATCAAAATCATCAAGTGAAAATAATCTAAAATATATAGTGAATATAATCCAAAACATGCATAAAATAGCATCCAAAATATGAAATGAGAAATCTATATGCGAAACCAAAAGGAAAAATAAACTATTGAGGTGGTGGCGATAAAGACTCAGCGGGAGGAAAACCAACGGCAATGAGGGTGCGTCTTTAACCATCTTAAATCTCCTGCTGTTGATCAAAAAATGATCTACTGAAATGAATCAAAGTGAGATACAAGCTGCTGCTGCTGGATCGAGAGAGTGCAAACCTCGCCGTAAGTCAGATTAACTCCTCGAAGTCAAGAGGCAAGAGCTGGAGGCACATCGGTATCTATATCATGCCCCTCCTGGTCCTCAGGCTCCTCAGCGTACGCAGCTGCAGCTTGACAAGAAACTCGTGGTCTAGCTCATAAACAGAAATTTGGAAGCTGATCGGAAAAATATATATCATTCAGCATACGATCATCTTCAGGAGCCAAAAGTGTATCCTCATTCTTGGATGAGGTAACCTTCACCCATTCCCCATTCTGCCTAAGAAAATTAATGCCAAGAATTAGGGGTGGGCATCGGTTCAGTTCAGTTCAGTTTGGTTTCGGATGGTTTAGATCCAAAATTTAAAAAAATCGAACCAAAACCGATTGGTCGGTTTATGCGATCTCCGAAAATAATTGATCGAAGCTAATTTTGAGTGCAAATCACGAACTCAACTATTTTAGGAGTCGAAAAACTCCTAAATGGGCGGAGAATGTGACCCCCAATGCTAAATGCTGACTCCGAAGCAACGGTGGAAGCTGGAATTCCCAAAACATCTTTGGCAATCTAAGACAAAATTAGATAACTATGCCAATTCAAACTCCACCACTTCAAAATATCAAAGTTGTCATTCATCATCTTTGTTTTATCCGACAAGTATCTTTCAACCTCATTTTGCCCACCGTATCCATCTTGTGTACTTGCTTTCATCCTTTAGATTGTGCAAAAGGATCAAGAGAAATAGAGCCAGCACACTCACTAATCCTACTAGTCTGAACCATGCAACTAGTCTTAGCAGCATTGTTCAGATTGCTTGAATTGTAACTTTGATAAAGCTTTATCAATAACTCTCTAAGCCTATTATACAACTCCTCAACTTTCTTGGTATCATACAAACTACTAAAGCACAATGTAACAAAGTCCATTTTACATTGAGGATCAAGTACTGCTATTAAAATCGACAACATGTTGACCTTTTCCAAATTATCACCCCAATATTTGACATACTTTGTTATTATAGGTTTAACCATGTAGCTTAACAAAATATCATCACTATTATCAAGAGACTTCAAATGAATTTGAACTTTCCACTTCTCATTCAAATAATTATTCACAGTCACAAATTAGAACTACTAAATTTCAAGGTCACATCATAAAAGATTGATAAAAAATTGACTAACCTTCTTGTATTCTCCCAATCATCTTTCATCGGTGGCCATACCCTATATTTTTCGTTCTCATTCTCTTCCTCTCTATCACCTCCGAACCAATTAACATAGTGCCCATCTTTATCTTTTAATCTATCAAATGTTTTTTTTCAAATTTCAACGTGGATCTCAACATCAAGAATGTTAAATTCCACCTAGTCGGCACATCTAACACCAGAAACCCATTATATGAGATTTTTTTCACATTAACACAAGTTTTGAATTTTTACAACCTCGATGGGGAAGATCTAACATATCTCACTGCATTGCGAATACTATCTATTGAAGTCTTCATCACAGCCAACCCATCCTTTTATTATGTGTGCTGAACATCACACATGCAAATATGAACGATTCAAAACCAATGAATCCCGACTCCAATTTCCTAAATTCTTCTTCAAATAATTGATTGCTTTTTCATTAGCACTTGCATTGTCCACGGTAATTGTGAACAAACTTTTTATACCCTAGTCAATCATAAACTTCTCAATGAGCTTCCCAATAGCCTCTCCTTTATGATTAGAAATAGGTGCAAAACTAAATATTCTCTTATGCAACTCCTATTTTTTGTCAATGAAATAGACTGTTATCACCATGTAATTACACATGTGAACTAAAGAACAAGTATCTGTAGTGATACATACCCTTTGACGATTTGCAATGAACATATTTTTCAACATCTTCTTCTCATTCTCATGTAATTGAAGAATATCCCTTGTAATTGTCTTCCACGACGGCACATCAAACTTTGGGCCACAAGTACCCATAAACTCTAAAAATCCCTCAGTCTCAACAAATTTAAAAGGCAACTCATCTTTAATAATAATCTTTACAAGTGCCTTCTTACAAGCTTCTTTACTAAAACCCATAGAAACAAACTTAGCATTACCAACACCATTTTCACGAGCTAAAGCATATTGATTTTCATCCTCTTTAGACTTCACTTTTTTATAGATAGTACACCTTTGTAACAAATGAGTTCTTAAGCCAGAAGTTCCTTTAATACTTTCACTTACATATTGCTTCTTAAAATAGTTACACTTCGCTTTTTTTCCTTCAAGTAGCTTTGAAAACGATTGCCAAACATCTGATCTTAAGTGCCAACCTCCTTTTTCATTCTCAACACCTTCCTCAAAATTATCCTTTATAATCTCCTCTATTACATTGTTATTTTCTTCCATCCTGCACACAAGGCCTACTATAATTGAAATACAAGTGTGCAACCCAAGAGGGGGGGTGAATTGGTGTTTTAAAAATTATCCTAATCAAATCCCACAACAATCCACAACAATCAAAATCTAATGCCTTAATAAAATTGAAAATAAAAAATTCAATAAAAGCACAATAATAAATGCGCAAGAGAGGAGAAAGCAAACTCAATGATTTTTACGTGGTTCGGCTATACCCGCCTACGTCCACACCTCCAAGAAACCCAAGCTTGAGGATTTCACTATCCAAGACTTTCCAGGGCTTCAAATACTTACAATTGACTTCAAGGTGTCAATGAACCTTTACAATAAAGAGATTATATCTCAATCTCTTCACTCAAGTGTTTAACTCACTCAAACACTCACAATTGAGAAGGTGAAATAGGAATTACAACAAAAACTCTCTCAAAGAGTAGATATACAAAATGAAGAACAAAGATGGCTCAAGGATTTGTGATTCACGAATTGAGAGCTCAAGATATGTTGTATGCCTTTTGCTTGTGCGTGCTAGAGAGCTTGAAAATGAGTTGGATTTGAGTTTTTATAGTTGGAGATCAAAAACTAGCCGTTATGCACTTTTTGCCAGAAAACGGATCAAGGTTAACCCCTTAATCTGCTAACCGTCATAGTCAAAGTTACCGTTGGGCTGAATTTCAAATAAACGGTTTACCGTTTTCTTGTAAACGGTTTAAGGGTAATTTCCAGAGACCTGCAAAATAAATTTGGCTTAACCGTTCTTACTAAACGGTTCACCGTTTTCCCGTAAACGGTGAAAGGGTAATTTTCAGAGACCTGCAAAATAAATTTGGTTTAATCGTTTTTACTAAACGGTTCAATGTTAACAATCTGGAGATAAACGGTTCGCTGTTTTTCGTAAATGGTTAGCCATTTGATACAGTGACTGCTACAGTGAACTGTTTACCAAAAATTATAGTTTTGCCCCAAAACTTTCTATAACTGTACTATGACCCAAAACGTTATAAAACTTTACAAATAGGTCCAATTTTAGAATTTCTAAATAATACTCATTAATCCCACAAATTTTTAAAATTATGAAATGGCCTAAAATACTATAACACTTTTCAAATAAGTCATTCTCCATAATTTCAAACAATACTTGTTGATTTTCAAGTTTTCAAAACACTTTCAATTAAACCATAAACTTGAAAAACAACCAATTTCATAAAATCATTTTTCCATTAAACATAAAACCTTTATAATGTGAAAATAATGATTTATTTAAAATGTATAAAAAATAATTGAAGCTTTTAAAAACTTAATCATTCTTAATCTAGTTTGTTATCATCAAAATCAACATTATGGATGCATAAATGCTAACAATCTCCCCCTTTTTGATGATGACAAACCTTGAATGTATTTAAAGAATGATTCCATAAATACTTTCCCCTAAATGTAAGCTTCTCTTACAATTTAGCTAAATTGACAAATTTGAATACATGTATTCTTCTCCCCCTCATCATCAAAAAGAAAACTTAGTGGAAAAGAAAACAAATAGGAAATTTTTATATAAATATAAAAACATGTATTTTTCTCCCCCTTCAATATAAAAGAGAAAACTTAAAGGCAAAGAATGAGAGGAGTAAATTTGTTACCCATGTTGTCAAAGTAAAAATCTTAACACATTCTCCCCCTAACAACAAGCATCACCTCAAATACAAGTTTAGTAATATAACCCCCAAATTATCATCATCACATAATCCATCAACGGTTCACCGTTTTCAAGTTTTCAAAACACTTTCAATTAAACCATAAACTTGAAAAACAACCAATTTCATAAAATCATTTTTCTATTAAATATAAAACCTTTATAATGTGAAAATAATGATTTATTTAAAATGTATAAAAAATAATTGAAGCTTTTAAAAACTTAATCATTCTTAATCTAGTTTGTTATCATCAAAATCAACATTATGCATACATAAATGCTAACAATAATCAATGTATAATCAAGCAAAAATAATAATTTACAAATTCGTATTAAAAAAAGGGCAGGAATTTTGGACTAAAATGAAGAATTTTTAAAATTATAGTTAGTGTTTTTAATATCAAACGTCTTGGCCCAAAATGTAAAAAAATAAAGTAAAATAAGTATTTGTGCCATAGTAGAAATTAGCAAAACATTAGGGACTGAAAAAGATATTTTATCTGGTTGACCTTCGATCAAGGACTATTATGAAAAGTTAGCAAACAAATTAAATCATAATAGAATTTTTATATGCAAACGTTTCATAAATATTGGGCCATATTAAAATTTTATTAAAAAAAGGGATCTAAATGATATTTTCACTCTATCAGTTCTCACCCACCAATGTCAAGAGCACAACATCCAAATGAAAAAATTAAAAAAATACAGTAACATACTCATATCTAGGCAAAACTAATAAAACTAAATATTATTAATAACTTAAACAAACATGAAATAAGTCTAAATCAAAGAGTTATTTCATAAAAAAAGGACCCATTTCAAAAAAAAAAAAGAAGAAAAATAGAGCAAGTTAATCACAAACGAAAACAAGCCCATTACCTGACTGACTAGCTAGCAATGGAGTAAGCAAAGAAACGAAGCGGTAAGTCGATAGCAAGGAAAAGGTAGATGCGAGTTAGGTTTAGGTAAGTGGCTGTGTTGTAGCTGAAGCATGAGAGAGAGGGTGGAGCAAACTGCACATGTTTAATTTGTGTTTATATATGTTCTATTGAAATTACAAAAATGCCATAATTTCGGTTTGGTTCAGATTTTTTAATTTTTTATCTGAAAACCTAACCGAACCGAACAATTAGAACCGAATTTTTTTATTCTGGTTCGGTTTTGCCTACCCCTACTAAGAATAATCTCACCACCTAACCTCTTGGACTCATCATATAAAGGCTCGGTAATGACTATATGAAAGTGCCTCAGAATCTCAGTAATAACACTACTGTATGGAAGAAGTCAATTGTTCATGGCAGGGTTAGAGAGCGTGTGACGAAGAATAACATAACCAAGGTTAACCGGACATGTTCGAAGAAGACAATCCAGCAACTTGACATCTAAACGAGTAACCTCATCACTATGCCCTTTGCTAGGAGTACCGATATGTTGGAGAATAATGTGGAGGATCCTAACCTGCATAAGTAGCAATTGAGACTAAAAAGGTGAAGAATATATATCATCGGAAATGTCTCGACGTCGACAAATATTCCGAACCTTATCTACATGTGAAAAGCAGTTAAACTGTAATTTTTTACCAGATGTATAAATCTCTAACCCGGAATTATCAGTTTCTAAAATAGAATTCAAATCTTCCACAGAGAATTCAATGGGTATGCCTCCGACATATGTCACTAATCGATCCAACCTAGTAGTAAAAAATTCCATGTTGGAGTAGAAAATTCTAACTAGGTTTGGGTAGACTTTCTTATCTAAGCTCAAAGTAATCACCCATTGCACCAACATCTCTTTTACACTACTACTACAAATAACCAATTCCTCAAAATCATCTAAATCAAGAAAGAAGGAAACAGTTAACTTATAAGTCATAAACCGAGTCTGCAATCTCCTAACAAGAGAAGGAGAAGGGAAGTGGATTCTTTCGAAATCAGGAATTAGAAGAGGATGAGAAGGACCCCTGCCAGCCCTCTGTTTAACCCGTCTCCTTGGCCTTAGAGGTCTTTCACCAGCCATGGATAGATTTAGAGGTGTAAAGAATGTGTATAGACTTAATAAGATCAAGAAATAAAGGAATTTTTAGAGAATTTAGAGGAACTATGTTCGGTTTGCCCTAGGGTTTTAAAATTGGGAATTTGTAATTGAAGGCTTAAAAACGGATTTTAATCAGATGAAAATGTTCTAAACTAGTTTAAAAGGGTTTCTAAGGCTTCAATTTGGAGATAAATTGCAAGAAAAAAGAGTAATTTTGGAGAAAGAGAGAATTGCAGCCGCGGTTGAGGGTTAAACGATTCAAGGGCTAAAGAAAATGAAGGAGAAAATGATTTACTGTGCTCTTATCACGCGATAAAGGTGAGCTGTTATTAAGATATCGGTGAGCTGATATCGTTCCAGAATGCAACCAAAAAGTTTTATAAAAACGGCTAACAGTTAGTTAGAAGTCGGTGAATTGTTATTTTCCTGAATATTTTCCTGAATATTTTCCTTAGCTTCTGTCCTGAAAACAGTTAACCATTTATTGAATAAACAGCAATCCGTTTTCTTTAACAAATGATTTTGCACATCTATTTTAGTTTTTAGTCAACAATTAATCCATTTCATGATCATTTCATTGATCTGAAATGTCTTAAAGACCAATTTAATGCATGACTTATGAATTCACACAATTCAAACAATTGATACAAACAAGAAATCACATTACTAAAAATAAATTCATTATCACATAAAGCCAAACTATTGTGCAACATTTAACATTCCGAGCTAATGTCTAATTTTAGTGAATTGTTCTTCATTGAGGCATTTTGTGAAAATATCAGCGAATTTTTTTTCAGTTGAAACAAAATTTAAAGAAATATCCTCTCTTTAAACATTATCTCTTAAGAAATGATGTCTAATCTCTATATGCTTGGTTCTTATGTGTTGAATAAGATTCTTTGAAAGATTTATAGCACTAGTATTAGCATACAAAATAGGTATTTTGTCAAGGTGAATACCATAGTCTCTATGAGTTTGTTTCATCCATAAAGCTTGAGCACAACAACTTCCGGCTGCAATATACTCAGCCTCGGTAGTTGATAGTACAACCGAATTTTATTTTTTACTAAACCAAGAAACTAGAGAATGACCTAAAAAGTGACATGTTCCTCTAGTGTTTTTCTTATCAACCTTGTAACCAGTAAAATTGACATTCGAATAACAAGTTAAATCTATATATGTTCTTCTTGGGTACCAAAGACCAAATATCAAAACATTCATTTAATAGCAAGCAAGTGTGACTCTTTAGGACAAAATTGAAATCTAGCACATAAGCATACACTAAACATAATATCAGGCAAACTAGCAGTGTAGAGTAAAAATCCAATCATACCTCGATACGTCTTGATGTCAACCTCCTTACCCTTCTCATCCTTGTCCAGCTTGAAAGTGTTTTTTATTGTTCCATTTGCACAAGCAAATCTTTTGAGTAGGTATTTCACATATTTGGCTTGATTTATGAAAATTCCTTTCTTGTTTTGTTTTATTTGCAGTCCATGGAAGTACTTCAGCTCTCCCATCATGCTCATATCAAATTCTTTACTCATACAAGATGAAAATTCTTTACACAACAATTCATTAGTAAAACCAAAGATAATGTCATCAACATAAATTTGAACAACAAGTATATCTTGGTTCTTATGCTTAACAAAGAAATTAGCATTCGCTTTTCCCATTGAAAAACTGTTATCCAATAGGAAATTCTCAATCCTATCATACCATGCTCTAAGTGCTTACTTTAATTCATACAATGCTTTTGACAACTTATAGACATGATTTGGAAATTTTTCATTTTTAAAACCAGAGGATTGTTTCACATATACTTCTTCTATAATATAACCATTTAAGAAAGCACTTTTAACATCCATTTAGAATAAAATGAAATCTTTATGGCATGCAAATGCTAACAACAACCTAATGGATTCTAATCTAGTTGCAGGTGCAAATGTTTCATCAAAATCAATTCCCTCTTCTCCGTTGTATCCTTAAGCCACTACTCTAGCTTTATTCTTTACAACCACACTGGATTCATCCATTTTATTTCTAAACACCTATTTAGTACCCATATTGGACTTATGTTCCAGTTTAGGAACTAATTCTGACACATTGTTTATCTCAAATTGATTTAACTCCTCTTGCATTGTCATAGTCCAAGATTCATCATTTTCCACATCTGCAAAGGATTTTGGTTCAATTTGAGATACTACACAAGTATTTCTAAATGATGATCTAGTTGTTATGCCTCGTGAGGGATCACTTAAAATTAAGTCTCTAGGATGAGAAGAAACATACCTCCACTCATTGGGGATAAACACATATGACCATTTGATAAGTTATACCAAACAAGCACTTATTAAAATTTCATATATATCTTCACATATATTATAAAAATTCAAAATTATTTTTAATCAATTAAGAAATAAAATCAAGAATTTTAAAAAGCTTAATATTATTACCGATAATATTGAGACAACAAAATAAAAAGTATTTATTTTAGCTTTTAATTACTATATTTACACAATATAAAATATTTCATATAAAAATTTATGAATGGTAGATAAATTTTATTTAATATTATATCCATTTTAGTCATTTGCATTCTAATAGTAATTTAATGATAAGATTTACTACACATATACGACTGCTTTTAAAATTTATAGAACTTTTGAAAATGATTTTTATTAAATATTTAACTAATTCTCTTAACAACTAATTATTTTTATAGCACATATAACTTTGTTAGCCTATATGGTTATAAATATTGATTTTAGTGATAACAAACCACATATTTTAGATAAACAAAGAATTACACATTATGCTTTTTCAACAAGAAAACGAATTTATGAAATTAGTTACTTTTCAATATATGGACTAAAATGAAAAAGATTGATTTTAATAATATTTTTTTTGAATTCCAGATTTGGGTTAATTTATAAATATTTAAATTATCTTGGGCCATATTATAATTTTTATAAGTTTGGGCTTTATCATAATTTTAAAAAGTTTTGAGATCCACAAAGTATTACTTAGAAATTCTGAAATTAGATTTATTTGTAAAGTTTCATAACGTTTTGGTCCATAACATAGTTATAAAAAGTTTTGAGGTAAATTCATAATTTTGGTAAAGAGTTCACTGTAGCAATTACTGTAGCAAGTGGCTAACCGGATTTATGAAAGCGGCAAACTGGTTACTGGCAGAAACTTACTTAAACGAAAAGCGGCTAACTAGATATGACAAAGCGGAAGTCCGGATTTGGGCAGTAAGTTACTAAAACAAAAAGCGGAATTCTAGATTTGCAAAAGCAGCATACTGGATGTTCAAAAATTCAAATATTTACTGTAACAATAACTTGAAGCGGCTAGCCGGATTCATATAAACGGTAAGCCAGTTATAAACAAAAAGTGAATAACGGCTAGTTTTTTAGCTCCAACTATATAAACTCAAATCCAATTCATTTTTAACAATCTTAGCAAGCATAAACAAGTGCACACAACATATATTGAGCTTCAATTTCGTAAATCGTCATTTATTAAATCATCATTGTGCTATCATTTGTACATCTACTCTAAAAGAGAGTTCTTTGTTGTATTCTTTGTTTTCTCATCAAATTTGTGAGTGTATAAGTGTGAGAAGCACTTGAGTGAAAAGATTGGGGGATAATCTCTTGTTGTAAAGGTTCATTGACACCTTGGAAGTCAATTGTAAACATTTGAAGCCTTGGAAGGCTTGGATAGTGAAATCCTCAAGCCAGGTGTGTTTGGAGGTGAGGACGTAGGAGGCGATTGCCGAACCACGTAAAAATCCTTGAGTTTGTTTTCTCTTCTCTCACTTTCTTATTATTGTGATTTATTGAATTTATTATTATTTTATTCCATTAAGGCATTAGATTAAATTGTTGAGTGGTTTGCTTAGCTTAATTTTTAAAATCCCAATTTACCCCCCTCTTGGGTTGCCTAGTTAGTATTTCATTGAAATGATTGCTAAAAAGTTTAGAAGGATCTTCAGGAAGCAAATCAAGAGAAAAAACTTTAAAGATTTCATGAGAGAAAACCTTAAGGTGGAGAAAGGGAAGAATGAGGTGATTATTTGTTTTGAGTGCAAAAAGCGTGGCCACATACGATCAGAGTATCCTCTTCTCAACAAACTCAAGAAGAAGGCAGTGGTGGCTACTTGGGACGATAGCGATGAAGAATCGAGTAACGAAGAAAATTTACAAGAAGTGTCAAACCTAGCACTTATGGCAATAGGACATGATGAATTCGATGAGGTAAGTGATCCTACCTATGATGAATTATATGGTGCTTTTAACAAATTGCATGATGAGTTAATGAAAATTGGTAAAAAGAATGCATGTCTTAAAAAGAAAATGGTAGAGCTCAAAAATGAAAATGAATCTCTAAGTGCAAAAATTACATGCCTAGAATTAGAGAATAAAACATTGCATGATAAAATTGCCTTATTAAATGATAAATCTGGCACTTTATACAAGCATCTAGAACCACATGTAGATGACTTGAAAAATGAAAAGGATGCTTTACAAAAATGCAATGATTCATTAAATGAAATGATTAAAGGATTTAAGTTAGATAATAAAATGTTGCAAGATAAAATTGCATCTTTTAAAGGCAAACAAAGTTTTTCATATGGGCATGAAAAATCACATGTTGATGAATTGATAAAAGAAAATGAAGTGCTTAAGAAAAAGAGTAATGAACTCAATGAAATTGTATTAAAATTCACAAGTGGTCAAAAGAACTTAGAAAAATTACTGAGCACTCAAAAATGTGTGTTTGATAAAGGAGGACTTGGGTATAAGACTAACTTGAAATAAAAATGTTATAAGAATTATTTTGTTAAGGCTACCTCCACAAATGATCATAAAAATTTTTGTCATTATTGCAATCAAAATGGTCATATGAGTTTTAGATGTCTAGTTAAGAGAAATGTAAATTATGGAGTCAAATGTGTTTGGGTTCCAAAAGGAACCATTGCTAATACTTAAGGACCCAAAAGTATTTGGGTACCAAAGGGCACAACATGAATACTTCTTTTGTAGGTACCACAATCAAGGAATGGTGGAGAGTTCCTTGATAAAAACTTGTGAGGATAATCACTTGATTATGATATAGGAGCAAAAGATAAGGCACGATGATTTAATTGTTTTGCTAACAATTCTTGCTATATTGTTTTCAATGAATGAATCATGCTGGATGGATAATAGCTTGAATTTACAAAAGCATAATTGTTTTACAATGGATAATAGCTCGTACGTTTACATAATTGTTGCATGTAATTATGATGCATGGATAAATATATATGATGACTTATCTTAGTAACTTTGTTGATTTTGATTATCTATTGCTTAAGTTTTGATAATAAAGAATGTGCTTTGATGATTACATTGTATTTGATGAAGTTTGATCTTATGCAATCTATGATTAGTGACTGAATGCATTTTTTGGAACTTTGTCGATGTATTGTTGAATATGCATTACTTGTTTTAAATGATATCAAACGAGGGAGAAATACATATACTTCGAGATTTTTAAGCATATAAAGATTAGAATTTATCCTCACAAGTTTTTATCTATAGGAAGATATTGCATTAGAATTTATCTCTATGGAAAATCAACTTGTGGATATCTTTTCAAAACCTTTTAGTGAAGAGCATTTTATAAAGATAAGACATGAGGTTGGAATGATGAATGTTGCATCTTGAATTATGATTTGTTGATTAAATTGATATGCTTTTTATTATATGTATTTATATTTATGCTTTTAAATGGCTTATTGAAAAGTTTTGAATCTCAATATGATTTGAAATTGATCAATTTTGAAGCCAAAAATAAATTGGTGTGTATATTACAAGTCTAAGAGCTTACGAAATTTCAAAAATATTTTCCAAAGTTTAATCGATATACCATTTCTAATCAACTGGAAAGCTATTTCTCAAATTATTGCTCACTAGACCAAAACTGGATAGCCGAATAACGAAAAATCGGTAAGCCTCTTTCAATTCCTTGCTTGCTGGAAAAATCTAGATAACCGGATTTAGCAAACCGGTAAGCCGAATTGGCTTTGAAAGCTGCTGGAAAAATTCGGTCAACCGGTTAAATAAACCGGTAAACTATTTTTAATTTGACACATTCTGTACACAACCGGCTAGCAGATTAAGGGGACCCAGTAAACCAGATTCGAGTTGTTTTTAAACTATTCATCTTCTTCTCTTCTTTTTGCAAACCGGATATCTCTCTCTATAAAAACATTTTCTATCCTCTCTTTTTCTCTCTCCAAAATCCATCATTTTCATCCTTTTTCGCATCAAATCAATTCGCAAAAATCATTCTGCATCATTTCTTGTGCTCAAAGTCATCTTTAAAATCCATTTTCAGCAAACTCAAAGTAGTCTTTTATGCTTGTATGTAGGCACACCAACATTTCCTACTTTATGATTTTTCATTTTATATTTCAATTATATATGGATGCTTGTGCATGTTTTTCATAACTTTGGATTATGTGTCTATTTTAGATAACATATGATTGTTGGTTATGTTCTTTACTTATGTTTTAGATAATTTTGAGCTAATGTGCCTATCTTGAGCTTTTGATGATTGATAGAGAGAGCTTTTATTCTTTTTTTATGATGAAGGGAGAGATATTATTTGTAAGGGGGAAAAGTGGAAAATTTATTTGTTATAACAAAATATATTCATATGCATTTTATGCAGGGGGAGCTTTTTAAAATTTTCAACTAGTTTTTAATCTTTCATTGATTAAGGGGGAGCTTTTTATAACTAAATTAAAATTTCATAATGTGCTTTGTCATCATAAAAAAACAGGAGATTGTTAGCCTATATGGCTATAAATGTTGATTTTGATGATAACAAACCATATATTTTGGATAAACAAAGAATTACACATTATGCTTTTTCAACAAGAAAATGATTTTATGAAATTAGTTATTTTTCAGTATATGGACTAAAATAAAAAAGATTGATTTTAATAAGAATTATTTTGAATTCCAGATTTGGGTCAATTTATAAATATTTAAATTATTTTGGGCCATATTATAATTTCTATAAGTTTGGGCTTTATCATAATTTTAAAAGGCTCTGAGATCCACAAAGTATTACTTAGAAATTCTGAATTGGATTTATTTACAAACTTACATAACGTTTTGGGCCATAATATAGTTATAAAAAGTTTTAGGGTAAAATTATAATTTGGTAAGCAGTTCACTATAGCAGTTACTGTAGCAAGCGGCTAACCGGATTGATGAAAGCGGCAAACTGGTTACGGGCAAAAAATTACTCAAACGAAAAGCGGCTAACCGGATGTGATAAAGCGGAAGTCCGGATTTGGGAAGTAAGTTACTAAAACAAAAGCGGAATTTCGAATTTGCAAAAGCAGCATATCGGATGTTTAAAAATTCAAATATTTGCTGTAACGATAACTTGAAGCGGCTAACTGGATTCACATAGACGGTAAGCCGGTTGTGAAAAAAAAAGTGAATAACGGCTAGTTTTTTAGCTCAAACTATATAAACTCAAATCCAATTCATTTTTAACAATCTTAGCAATCATAAACAAGTGCACACAACATATACTGAGCTTCAATTTCGTAAATCATCATTTATGAAATCATCATTGTGCTATCATTTGTATATTTACTCTAAAAGAGAGTTCTTTGTTGTATTCTTTGTTTTCTCATCAAATTTGTGAGTGTATAAGTGTGGGAAACACTTGAGTAAAGAGATTGGGGGATAATCTCTTGTTGTAAAGGTTCATTGACACCTTGGAAGTCAATTGTAAACATTTAAAGCCTTAGAAGGCTTGGATAGTGAAATCCTCAAGCCGGGTGTGCTTGGAGGCATGGATGTAGGTGGGGATTACGAACCACGTAAAAATCCTTGAGTTTGTTTTCTCTTCCCTCACTTTCTCATTATTGTGATTTATTGAATTTATTATTATTTAATTCCATTAAGGCATTAGATGAAATTGTTGAGTGGTCTGCTTAGCTTAATTTTTAAAATCTCAATTCACCCCCCTCTTGGGTTGCCTAGTTAGTATTTCAAACTTCAATTTTTTTTAAAAGGTACAACATTATCAAACTTGCCCTTGTTGTTGTGTTTACATCATATTACAAGCAATTGATACAATAATTTTGTGAAATGAAGAGCAAATTCAGAGAAAATAATATATATGCCAAACTCAACTTGGATTGTGAAGCTTTACTAAAATCTCATTTCTATCCATACTTTCACCTCAGAATATCAGTTATTATGGGAAACTGAAGTACTGACTTGATTGTCACGGAGTACCGTTATCCGCCACTTAACTGGGTTAACAAACTAAAGCACACAAACAGAGTAACAAATTAAAAAAAACAAAAAGAAAATTACAATCATCCTCTTATTGAATTTACCTCAAGCTCCAACCGGATGTCGTGGATACCTCCTTCAATGTCTCTGAGTTGTCTTTCTAAAGCCTCAACATGGGATACTAACTCTGGTGGTTTTCTTAGCACTGAAATGGCCTCCACAGACTTGTTCATGGCAGAATGAAAGGATATTTTGAAATTCATTCTCTGGAACACATCGTCTGACAATTTGATTCGCACAATACTTGAACAGATACGGGTCATCCTAAGAAAAATTCTTATTTCCTCAAAAAATTTGGCTTTGTCTTGCTTGGTCCAATGCTCTGGAAGTTGACATGTAATAAGATAATTAACTATATCAGCCTACCATGGTAATACTTCTACACTCATCAATAGTTCATCTAGAAATGACTCATTCAATGGACCATGGTAATACTTCCACACTCATCAATAGTTCATCTAGAAATGACTCATTCAATGGTAATGGTTCCATAATTGTGTCAAAATGTTGACGAAAGAGATGGTCAGCCATAACATTTTATGTGCTTTTCTTATCTTTGAATTCCAAGTCAAATTCCTGCAAAAGTAACACCCAATGAATTAATCTAGCCTTTGCATCTTTCTTTGAGAGAAGATATTTAAGAGCAGCATGATCGGTGAATATAATTATTTTATAACCAATGAGATAAGATCGAAATTTCTCTAATGTAACACTACTGCTAGCATTTCTTCTTCAATGGTTGAATAGTTCAATTGTGCATCATTCAATGTCATACTAGCATAGTAAATAACATAGGGAATTCGATCAACTCTTTGTCCCAATACTGCTTCTACTAGATAATCAGATGCATCACACATGAGCTCAAATGGTAAGTTCTAGTTTGGGGGCTGAATGATGGGTGATGATGTCAACAACTGCTTTAGTTTTTCAAATGACACAAGACATGAATCATCAAAGACAAACTGTACATCCTTAGCAAGTAGATTACATAAGGGTCTCTAACTGTTTTGGGTAGAGGAAGATTAGAAATGAGATCCACATTGGCTTTATCAACCTCAATACATTTGCTTGAAATGATGTGACTGAGAACAATACCTTGTTTTACCATAAAATGGCACTTCTCCTAATTTAAGACCAAATTCTTCTCGATACATCTCTGCAGAACTAGTGTTAGATGGTGTAAACATTGATCAAATGAATTACCAAAAATAGAAAAATCATCCATAAAGGCCTCAAGGAATCATTCAACCATATAAGAAAAAATGCTTAACATGTATCGTTGAAATGTAGCAGGTGCATTACATAATCCAAATGGCATTCTTCTATATGCAAAAGTGCCAAACGGGCAAGTGAAGGTGGTTTTCTCTTGATCTTTTGGTGCTATGGGAATCTATTGTATCCTGAGTAGCCATCTAGAAAATAATAAAATTCATGGCCTACTAATCTATCAAGTATTTGATCGATAAATGATAAAGGAAAATGGTCTTTACATGTGACATAATTTAACTTTCTATAATCAATGCATACACACCACGCTATAGTCACTCTAGTGGGTATCAATTCATTATCAGCATTTGTAACTACTGTGACTCCTAACTTTTTGGGGACAACTTAGACAGGATTGACCCATGAACTATCAGAAATTAGGTAAATGATACCTGCGCCTAATAGATTAAGGACCTCAGTTCTAACAACCTCTTTCATGTTATGATTTAAACGATGTTGCATTTCCCTAGTAGGTTTAGCATTTTCATCGAGGTGAATGTAATGCATACAGTCTACTGGGTTTATACCTTTTATGTCGGCTATGGTCCATCCTAGGATAATAGAGATATGTGATTGACATTAAAAAGTGTACATTTAATAAAGATACAATTATTAGTTTTTCATTAATTGTGTCGATTAATGCACTGCATTATTTCTAAATTATCTTAATACTTCCCAAATAAATTTTTATGTTAAATTAATTCACAATATATTAATTTTTATCTTGTAAATATTTTTTCAGGAATAAAGATAGAATTGGAATTGAAAGCGGGAGTAAAGAAGGACAACTGGAGCAATTTAGAATTCATTAATCGAGGAGATGATATAAAAGAAATAAAAAATAAAAAATAATAAAATAATAAAAAAGAAGATTGGAAATCATGTTGGTGATGGTCAGGAGGCCTCATCACACATTTCAATATGTATATATAATATAAAAATAAAATAATAATAAAATAATAATTAAATAAGAATAAAAAGAATAAAGAGGAGGCAATTGTTGCCTATAAAAGCAGACGAAGATTGCCAGGAGCGCCGGGGAGGGGGGGGGGGACGAATCCGAGAGTGACCTAGCCGAGAGAGAGTAGAGTGCTGAGGAATTGTATCTTTTCTTGTTTTTCTTCTTTTGTTTTGTAGTCAATTTTCCTTGTAACATATTTCAAAAGTTTATCAAATAAAACGAGTGTTATGTTTTCTTTCAATATAAGTGACTAATTTTATTGAGCTGAGGTGAAGGGTGAAGCTCAAAGTTTCAAATCATAAAATTAATTACTTTCTCAAGTGAGTTTTAAGTTATTTTTATTCTTTTTTGGTTATTTTTATGTCATGTTAATTTATAAGTTTCCTTAGATTTGTATGATATTTTGACACAATGTCGACACATTAACATAGTTATGGTACATTAGGTACTTTATTCCATATTTATCCACACACATAGAATTAAATGATATAATAAATAACTGGTAAAAGTAAGACAAAATATAAAAAATGAGAAAGTATTAAAATTATAGTTTGAGTACTGAGAGTAGATCCTGTAACCTTAGCATATTTTTAAATTGATTTCAAATAATTTCTTTTCCCCACAATTGATTTTCTTAGTTTTAAATTGACTACTGGATTTTAAATTTCCTGTGGTTCGACCACGGACTCACCGGGTTATATTATAATTAGATATTCTTATACTTGAGAGTAATACACTTTTGAGTTGTATCAAGATTTTAGCACCATTGACGGGGAATCTTCTAAAATTGGTGTCCGTTTGTCTTTATTTTATTTTATTTTATTTTTGTCGTTATTATCTTTCCGTCATTCTATTTTATTCTCTTTTTGCAACACTTCAGTTAGCACCCTCTTCTCTTGAAATTTTAACATTATCTATAAAATTTGTGAGAAACTTCATTATAGCCCAAAAATGTTTGCAAATCAGTCCTCAAACCAAATTGTTTTTGTTTAAATTTCTGTAATTTACTTTTTGCATTTAATTTTAATGGTCAGTTCAATTGCCTAATTGTTATTTAAATTCTGTTAAGTTATTTATGTTTGTTTATATGGTTGATTCCACCGCCAAATATTTTCATTTCATTTTATTTATTTTTGTACATTAATTTGTTTAATTTTATGTTCTATTATATGGCTGATTTTAAAATACTACCTAAATTGTTTTGTTTAATTTCTTTACTTTATGGCTGGTTCTAAACTACCGCCTAATATTTTGTTAATTGTTTCCTTTAATTGCTTTGTTTTTATGGCTGGTTTCACTGCCTAATTTATTATATTTATTTATTTCAGTTCGTTTATTTTTATTTAGTATTTTTTTGCTCATTTAATTTCTAATTTATTTTTATTTCTGCAATTTTCATTTAGCATTTTATGCATCATTTGTTTAGCACACATCATTAGCATTACATGCGTCGTTGGTCTCTTATAAATAGTGGCAGATTAATTAGTAGATCACCTCCACCACCTTTACACATAGCTAACATAAGACCTCAAAATTTTTCAGAGCATGAAGATAACCAAGCCTTGCAAAATCTTCATGAGCAACCTAGGACCCTTAGAGATTTCATGCATCCTACTAGAACAGGTTCACCATCATGCATAATCTTTGCTCCTGATGCATCATGTTTTAATTTCAAACCTGGTATCATTCAATTTCTGCTTACTTTTCGTGGTTTTGAGTCTGAAAATCTATATTTGCATTTAAGAGAATTTGAGGAAGTCTGCAACACCTGTACTGATCAAAATTTTAGCATGAGCAAAATCAGGCTTAAGTTTTTCCCTTTCTCACTAAAGGATAAAGCTAAAACTTGGCTACAAAATCTTAGATCAAGATCTATCAGAACTTAGGATGAAATGCAAGCACAATTTTTGAAACAATTCTTCCTACCCAACAGAACAAATTCTTTTAAAAGAAAAATCACCACCTTCACTAAAAAAACCAGGAGAAATTTTTTACCAATATTGGGATAGGTTTAAAGAACTACTTAACATTTGCCCACACTACGGTTTTGAAATATAAAGATTAATGTCTTATTTCTACGAGGGATTAACATCCCAAGGTAGACAAGTCATTGAAATGATGTGTAATGGTGAGTTTAGGGATAAAAGTCCTGAAGATGCATTAAATTATCTTGACTATATAGTAGAGAATGCACAACACTGGGATACAGTTGGGTTTTATGAGTCATCAAGTAAACTCCAGTCATCTCCATCTGGTGGAGGCATGCACAACCTTAAGGAAGACCATGACCTTCAAGCCAAATTTACATCTTTCGTTAGAAAAGTCGAAGCATTAGAGGCCAAAAAGAATGATCATGTAAAGTCTGTTCAAAATATTTCATGTTATGTTTGCGATTCTACTGACCATTCTACGCAAGACTGTCCAACCTTGCCAGCTCTGAGAGAAAGTTTGCATGAAAGTAAATGTCGTTGACAATTTCAAAAGGCCAAATCCCAATCCATATTCCCAAACTTACAACTCTGGTTGTAGAAACCGCCCAAATTTCAGTTGGAGAAATGACAACCATGCACAAACTTCACAACAAGTTCCTCCACGTTAAAATTTCCAAAACCCCCAAAGTTACCCACCATATGTCCGACCACCAAGAAAAACTCTGGAAGACACATTGCTTTCGTTTATTGAAAAATAAGAGTCAATCAATAACCAAATGATACAAACCTTAACCAATTTGACAGAAACCATCTCCAAACCTACATCTTCACTGACCTTGCATGAAAAAGGAAAGTTTCATGCTCAACCTGAACTAAACCCCAACAGTCAACAACATCCTCTAATGGGAAATTCAGGAAACCAAAATATAAGCCAAGTCAAATCTGTTATAACCCTTTGTGGTGGAAAAGTTGTCAAAAAACATGTCCTAGACCCTCGTGAAACTAGTAAAGATTCAATTTTAGAAAATAGGGAAGAGTTTGTCGAACCTTTAACCGAAGAAATAACCAACTCTCCTCCTGTACCTCCATTTCCTCAAGCACTAATCAAGCCAAAGAAATCAAACCACGGTCTAGAAATTTATGAAGATTTTAAACAAGTAAAGGTTAACATTCCTCTTCTGGATGTCATTAAACAGGTGCCCTATTATGCTAAATTTCTTAAAGATCTGTGCATGGTGAAAAGGAAACATAAGGTGAAAAAGAGAGCTTTTCTAGCGGAACAGCTAAATTTCATTCTCTCAACCAATAGTGCTTTGAAATGCAAGGATCCTAGTTATCCAACTATTTCTTGTATTATTGGGGATCATAAAATTGGACATGCTCTACTTGATCTTAGTGCCAGTGTTAATTTGCTTCCTTACTCAGTGTACCAACAACTCAATCTCGGTGAGCTAAAACCAACTTCTACCACCCTTTTACTTGCTGATAGATCGATTAAGGTTCTAAAAGGAATAATTGAAGATGTATTAGTCCGAGTCGATAAATTTATATACCACGTGGATTTTATTGTTTTGAAAACGGAACCAATTGCTAATGAATGTAAACAAATTTCTGTTATATTGGGACGACCATTTTTTGCAACTCTTAATGCTTTGATTAATTGCAGGAATGGAATAATGAACTTATCTTTCGGCAACATGATATTGGAACTCAACGTATTCAACATGTGCAAACAACCTCACCACCAAGAAGATGATGATAATGAGAATGAGGAGATTGATCTCATCGAGCCAATCATTGAGGAACACATTCAGGATGAGAATTCTATAAACTCTGTGGAAATTTGTTTTGCTGTTTCTTTCGAATCAAGTAAAGAATTAAATTATGATACTGCTAACATATGCTCTACATTTGATTCTATGAAGGTGCCTACAAGTGATGATGACTAATCAAACTTTGAAAATATGGTACAACTTAAAGAACTAAACGAAGAGGAAACACCAGAGCTCGAATTAAAGCCCTTGCTGGAAGAATTAAAGTATGTTTATCTTGGAGAACAACAGACTTATCCGGTGGTAATTTCTTCCCAACTCATGCATGATCAAGAAGGTAAGTTACTGTATGTACTAAAAAGGCATAAAACTACATTTGGTTGGACCTTAAAAGACATTAAAGGTATTAATCCTTTAATTTGCACACACCGAATACACTTAGAGGAAAATACTAAAACAACCCGTCAACTACAAAGAAGACTAAACCCTCGTATGAAAGAAGTGGTAAAGAATGAAGTCCTTAACTACTAGATGTATGAATTATTTATCATATCTCTGATAATAAATGGGTAAGTCCAACACAAGTAGTACCAAAGAAATCTAGAATAATTGTTGTAAAAAATGAGAAAGGTGAACTAATCCCAACACAAATTCCATCTAGTTGGCGCATGTGCGTTGATTACAAAAAATTAAATGATGCCACTAGGAAAGATCATTTTCCCCTTCCATTTCTAGACCAAATTCTTAAAAGAGTAGCTGAACATCCCTACTACTGCTTTTTTGATGGCTACTCTGGTTATTATCAAATCTCTATTGCCTTAGAAGACCAGGAAAATACCATATTCACATGCCCATTTGGAACATTTGCATTTAGAAGAATGCCCTTTGGATTTTGTAATGCTCCTGTAACATTTCAAAGGTGCATGCTAAGCATTTTTAGTGACATGGTTGAAAGTTGTCTAGAGGTATTTGTGGATGATTTAACTGTATTTGGTAATTCTTTTGATACATGTCTTGATAATCTAGAAAGAGTTTTGGAAAGGTGCAAAGAAAAAGAATTAGTTTTAAATTGGGAAAAATGTCATTTCATGACCACTTCTGAAATTGTCTTGGGCCATATCGTGTCGTCAAAAGAAATCGAAGTTGACAAAGTTAAAGTTGAAGTCATCTCAAAATTACTTTCACCAAAGACAATTAGAGAAGTCCGTTCCTTTTTAGGACATGTTGGGTTTTATAGGAGGTTTATAAAAGACTTTAGTGCTATATCTAGACTATTTTGTAACCTCCTAATAAAAGACACACCTTTTGAATGGACTAAAGATTGTCAACAAGCTTTTGAAAAAATAACTAATCTTTTGACATCAGCCCCAATAATGCAACCCCTTGATTGGTCTTTGCTTTTTGAGCTAATGTGTGATGCCAGTGATTATGCCGTTGGTGCTGTTCTGGGGCAAAGAAAGGAAGGTGAGCCCTTTGTCATCTATTATGCAAGTAGAACTTTGAATAGTACTCAAATGAATTGCACTACAACTGAAAAAGAACTACTTGCTGTAATATTTGCATTGGATAAATTTCGTTCGTATTTAATTGGTTCATCTACTATTGTTTATTATGATCATGCCGCTGTGAGATATTTAATGTTGAAATAGGATGCCAAACCAAGGTTGATACAATGGATTTTGCTACTTCAAGGATTTAATTTAAAAATCAAAGACAAAAAGGGCGTTGAGAATGTTGTTGCAGATCATTTTTCAAGACTTGCAAATGAGTCTTCAATTGAAGCAACACCCATCAATGATTCTTTCCCTGATGAATTTTTGTTTTCTATAAACAAAATACATTGGTATTCTAATATTGTTAATTATCTTGCAACAGGTGAAATGCCATGTGACTTGAGTTCCCAAGATAAGAAGAAATTCTTAACAGAAGTGAGAAGCTTTTACTGGGATGATCCATACTTGTTCAAATACTGCTCTGATCAAATTTTTCGAAGATGTATACCAGACGATGAGGTAAGTAGGGTCATTTAATTTTTTCATTCTGAAGCATACGGTGGCCATTTTTCTTCAAAAACGATAGCTGTAAAAATATTACAGTCTGAATTTTATTGGCCTACATTATTCAAAGATTCACATTTATTATGGACCCTTTTCCATCATCATTTGGATTTGTATACATTTTGGTTGTTGTTGATTATGTTTCAAAATGGATCGAGGCGATTCCTTGTCGGCACAATGATCATAAAATTGTGATCCGTTTTTTAAAAGAAAATCTTTTGAGCCGATTTAGAATACCTTGAGCCATTATCAGTGATGGGGGAAAATTTTTTTGTAATAAGTCATTTGAGTCCTTAATGAAGAAATATAGAATTACACATAAAGTTGCTATCCCTTATCACCCTCAAACAAGTGGCCAAGTTAAATTAGCAAATAGGGAGATAAATCAAATTTTAGAAAAGACGGTTAATCCAAACCGTAAAGATTGGTCTCTTTGACTAACTGATATACTTTGGGCATATTGTACTGCTTTCAAAACATTTTAAGGAATGTCACCCTATCAGCTTGTTTATGAAAAATCTTGCCACTTACCAGTTGAACTTGAACATAAATCATTTTGGGCCACTAAACCTTTTAATTCAAATCGTGATGATGCTGGTAATGTGCATAAATTGCAATTGAATGAACTTGAGAAATTAAGGAATGATGCATATGAGAATTCTAGAATTATTAAGACAAGAACCAAATTTTTTCATGACAAAAGAATTTTTCAAAAAACATTTAAAATTGGTCAAAACGTTTTGCTTTATAATTCTCGTCTTTATTTATTTCCAGGGAAGTTAAAATCAAAGTGGAATGGTCTGTTTGTTGTAAAAAATATATACCCATATGGGGTCGTAGAAATTGAGAATCCAAAGGACGGTATCACATTTAAAGTTAATGGTAAAAAATTAAAACCATATCTGGAATACCAACCATGTGAAGCAGATACCGAAATTAATTTGAGTGACCCACCAAATTTTGATTAAGCCTTTTTGTTTTAACTTTTTGTGAATTTGTTTTACTGTTACTTTATCCTTTTAATTATTCGATTTTTTCTTTTCTTTTCCCTATGTCTTGAATGGAGTGCATTACATTGTTTTTAATTGTGTGTTGTTTGACCAATGTGCTTTAGCTCACCAAATTTTTATACTTATCATGAGTACCTCTATGAGAAATTTCATTTTCGATCATCTTAAAACGCTTTTACATGTAAAATTTCACCTAAGAAAATTGCTCCGATTTTATAAATTACATCCTATTTGGGATCTACAACCACCAGAGTTAGTATCCCACGTTAAGGATCTAAAAAGACAACTCATAGAAATAAAGGATGGTATTTATAATATGCAATTGGAACTGGAGGTGAAAGTAAATTCGAAAGAAGTCAATATAACTTACCTTGTTCGAATATGCAGCGGAATAAACAAGTGTTGGATCACGTCACAGGTCGGAAAGAAATCACGAACGGAAATCTTCCTCAAGTCACAGTATATTTGTTCGTTACGGATTTGTTCAAGTTTCTGTTCTTTGTTTTCTCGTTCTTTCACACACACTCACTGTTTTCTCTTCCTTTTCTTATTCGAAAATCAATCTCTTTCTTTTCTCTTCAACGGCAGTTATATATCATATATATACTGCAGTTTGGGAACGGTTGGAGAGTTCCCAAACGTGCATGGTAACCACCAAGTGGTTACCATGTGTGGGTCGGGTCGGGTCGGGTCGGGTCGGCCCATCTTGGGCGCCCACCCGTCTAACATCTCCCACTCGCACATGATGGGACGACGTCGAGACAGCAGAGTAGTGAACAAAGAAATAATGAACAATCACATATCTCCAATCATATAGACAAATATACCGTGTGACCATGAACATATCAAAAAACCCATTTGGAGAGCCAAAAAACATATCTCAATTACTAACCCAGGCAAGAGATGTCTCAATTGCAATCATTTGCAAGAGAACTCAACATATGTTCATTGTATCCCAGATTTAATTTACTTTAATACTCTAGCATACTAAATCCCCTCGGTATGCCAAAATTGCGCAATCTCATTATGTATTCATAATTGTAATATCACAAAGATATTAAACAATTGGTCGACCAGTGAATCACATAAAAGGAAAAATTAAATCTTCCCATCACACTTATGTCTATCAATTCAGAATAGTTGCTTTCCTAGTCATGTTTCATAGACCAAATTATTTCAAGGTCATAGATAACATGCTAAAGTAGCAGACACCAGTCTAAAATCTCAGAAACATAGTTGATAGTCATAAGGATACCAGAATTGACTTATATAAAGTCATATGGAACTTACACAATGAAGAAGAAAGGAAATTCTATCATTTTCCATTTTGGTCATCAAGCACGCGCAGTATGATACACGCGTTACAGTGAATCTTCCATTTTAGGGCGTATGTCTCATTAATTCAATTCACTGTACAGATCTTAGTCCAGTCGCTTTACTACAGCGCCTAACCTGAGTTTTTAAAATGAACGCTTTCTTTTTGCGTCAAAATAAAATCTCACATCTGGCTTCAATCAAGTCTCTATAATGTTGGGGTACATTATAGTCGGTCAACGAGAAAATATCGTATACGACCTCATCTTGACTCTAGTCAAGGCGACAAAATTTGTAGAATATTCCTTTATTCTTTGGCTCTTAGACAAAACACATTGTCTTGTTATTCTACTTGTCTCATCTCAGCTTGCTCCCAGAGCAACTGAGGTGACCACTCATGTAAGAAAGCCGGTCATTGACTTGATGACATACTCTTATATGTGTGTAATTATGACTTTCTCAAAACTAAATTAAAATAAGAGAGCTTAAAACATCATTGCATTTTATAATAATTCATGTAATAACAAGTTTACAAAATAAAATTATTTTATAATGCAAGATTACAATCTACGTAACCCCAATGATCTAGCATGAGAGGCGAATACATCCTCTAATTCTGACTTTGTAAGTGGGTCTATCATGCTATGCGTATATATGTATAGCTACTCTTTCTTCTTTTGCTCTCTTATAAAATTGTATTTAGTCTCAATGTGTTTCGACTTGCTATGGTATTTGGCATCCTTAGAGAAAGAAATAGCAGCCTGACTGTCACAATATATAGTTACTGGACTAGTAGCGCTAATATTAATTTCTAAGTCTTCCAAAAATCTCTTAAGCCACACAGCTTCTTGTACTGCTGCAGAACATGCAATGTATTCGGCTTCCATTGTCGATAAAGCTGTGCATGTTTGTTTCTTGCTACTCCATGTAATCGTTCCTCTGTTTAGCAAGAATGCATATCACGAGGTCGATTTAAGCTCATCAGGATCGCCACCCTGGCAATGAATATCCAACAATTCAAACTACCTCCTTGATAGCAAAAAAAATAATCAGCAGTCCCTTTGAGATAAGATAAAATCCTCTTGATCGCACTCAATGCTTTTGTCGAGATTAGGCGGTATCTGCACCGATCCTGCATAACTTATATCAGGCCTTGTACACATCATGGCATACATGAGACTTCCAATGGCATTTGCATAAGGAACTCTGGCCATTCTTTCCTTTTCTTGAGGAGTCTTGGGACACATATCGAGACTAAGAGATTGTCCCTTAGCTATTGGGGTATCCATTGGCTTGCAATCAACCATATTGAATCTTTCAAGGATCTTCTTTATGTAAGGTTCTTGTGACAGAGCCAGAAGTTTTCTTGAACGATCCCTAAAAATTTTGACTCCTAAGATATAAGCTGCTTCGCCCATATCTTTCATGTCAAAATTTGAGTATAGCCAATCTTTTACAGTTTTGACAAACTCTTTACTGTTCGCAGCTAACAGTATATCGTCCACATACAAAGACAATATTGCAAAATCGTCTTTAGACCTCCTAACATACACACAATGATCTTCCTCAACCATCCTAAAACCATAAGAAATTATGGCCTGATGGAATTTAAGGTTCCATTGTCTAGAGGACTGTTTAAGGCCATAGATAGATCTTTTGAGCTTGCATACTTTGCGCTCTTGACCTTTAACAATAAAACCTTGTGGTTGTTCCATATAAATTTCTTCCTCTAGTTCTCCATTGAGAAATGCAGTTTTTACATCCATTTGATGTAACTCAAGGTCTTGATGTGCAACGATAGCCAAGATTAATCGTATAGAAGCAAATCTTACTACAGGAGAAAAGGTCTCTTCATAGTCTATACCCTCCTGTTGGGTATAGCCTTTTGCGACTAATCTTGCTTTATATCTTTCGATTGTCCCATCTACCTTACGCTTTATTCGGAGAACCCATTTGTTTCCGATAGCTTTACGGTTAGGCGGAAGATCAACCAAGTCCCAGACCTGATTGATTTTCATAGACTCCATCTCTTCCTCCATTCTTTCGTCATTGAGCCTCTTTATAAGTATTTGGCTCATCACCATCATGAGAAGCAATCATAAAGCTTCTCCCTCAATCTCAAAGCACGACGAGGAATTGGCCTCTCGATTACTCTTTCGAGTTGATTCCCGATTGGAATTGAAGTATCGATGTTTTACTCCACTCGGTGGCAATCCCTAAAGGATCGATTAACACAACACTATCGTTATAAGTAATAAGCACATTTGGATCTTCAAATTCATATAAATGAAAATCCTTATTAACTTCTCCAAAGCTAGGAAATTCATTTTCTAGAAAATTGACATCTCGTGATTCCACTACAGACACAGTTCCACTTGCTTGCTCACCAATGAACACATATCCTTTAGAGTGTTCTGAGTATCTAATAAAGATACACTTTTTACCCCTAGCTCCTAATTTTCCAAATTTATGAGTAGGGTTGTGAATATGTCAGACCCCATGGTCAGCAGATGAGTTAAGTCGGTTTTCACCCGTCCACAACCGATATGGGTAGAACTAACTGATTAAGGGACTCTTAAGTACATAGGCAGCTTAATAAAGCATCTCCCAATAGGATATTGGAAGGTTTGCTTGCGCCATCATTGACCTAACCATTTCTAATAAAGTTCTATTCCTTCTTTCCGCTACACCATTTTGTTGCGGAGTTCCAGGAATAGTCAGTTGTCTTTTTATCCCTTTCTCATTGCAGAGTTCCTTGAACTGTTCCGAAAGGTATTCACGTCCTCAATCAGTTCTTAGAGCTTTAACATTATTGTCTAGTTGATTCTCTACCATGTTCAAATATAATTTAAAGCAATCCTCGACGAGAGAAATCAAGACGTGACCGAAACGTGAATAATCATCAATAAATGTAATAAAATATGAGGCTCCATGTTTAGCCCTTACATTCATTGGACCACAGATGTCAGAGTGGATCAACTGCAATGGTTTTTCGGCTCTAATTCCCTTGCTAAATGGTTTTCTAGTTGTTTTTCCAGCTAGGCAATTTTCACATATGGGCAGTTCAATCTTTGTAAGTGGGCCCAACATGCCCTTTCTTGCAAGTCTATGCATTCTTTCTTGCCCTATATGACCTAGTCTAGCATGCCATGTAATGGCATCTATTTCATTATTACTAGAAGAAGTAACATAAGAAAAACAACTATTATCATAACTTGAACCATCAAGTATCGTATCTAATACAATAAAGCCATTAATTAAATGCCCAGTTCCTATAAGGACTGAATTTAAGAAAATTTCTAAACAAACACCATGAAAAGTTAAGTAATATCCTAATTCAAGAAGAACGGGGACAGAAATCAAGTTTCGTCGAATCTCCGGTGCATAAAGGACATCGTGTAATAAAAGAATACGTCCGCCACGCAAAGTCAATTTGCATGTGCCTATTCCTTTTGCCTCAACTCTAGAGTTGTTGCCCACATATATCCATCTACGCCCCGATCGATTCGACGATACTACAAATGCATTTCGATCACGAGCTATATGGTCTGTTCTCAGTCTCACACAGACGAGATTCGGTTAGAGCAGAACTCAGAACTAAAGCATAATTTAACAAAGTGTGGTCTCACCTTTTCTCGGTGCACTCACGAGCGTTGACTCACTACAGTTGTAGCATCTCACCTTGGATTTGTCCCTTTTCTTGCCAGCACGCTTACCCCTTGGGCGCTTTTTAGCATATTGTTTCTTCTGATCAGGATCAGATCCCTTATTCTTCTGGTTATATTTATGACCCTTCTTACGCTTGAAGCCCGAAGTTTTGCGCGAGCTTGACTCGGCCATAAAAACACTTTCAGAAAGCTTAGCTGCCTCAAGGCGCTCTACTTCTAGCTCTAGGTGATGCTCAATGTCTTTAAAAGTTCTGATATTCTCATTATGAGTCATATTCACCTTCATGTGTTCCCAGGTATCGGGCAGAGATCTTATTACTGCCTGGACTTGTTGTTCATCAGTCAAAACATGTCCGGCAGACTTAAGCTCACGAACCATGTTCGACATCTCCCTCAGATGCTGCCTCATAGTTTGATTTGGGCGCTTTCGGTAAGAGTCGAATTTGATCGTAAGCCTCCTAAGTTTAGTGGTCGATGTACCACCAAACTTGTCTTTCAAAGCGAGCCACATCTCTTGAGCAGTCTCATACTTCTCATATTCACACATGAGATCATCTTGCATACTGCTCAACAATGTTATGCGAGCATTGCTATTCTTCTTTTTCCAGGCCTGATAGGCCTCAAGATCCCTCCTGTGTTGAGCAGTATTGCCTTGCTCAGGCTCAGCTAGGGTGTTGTTAAGAGTTTCTAGAGTCTCTTGCTCTTCAAGGATATACTGAATTTTACGGTGCCAAATATCGTAATTGTCACCATTCAGTTTCTCACCCTTGTTCAGCTCAGCCACTATGTTTTTGGATGCAGAGGCCATCTCAACTTTAATTCAACACAAAGACATTTCAAAATACAATCATTAAAGGCATAATTTACAATTACACACATACAATTAATTTTGCCGCAAACGTTAACAAAAAATGACAAACTAATATCGGTAATGGAATCAAAAGGTCGTCGAGGCTTCCAATCATCATCCAATTCCCTTTATTATATTCATCATTAATTCGATTTTTAATGCGCAAAATTATTAATTCTAATTATGAATTTATCAAGTTCAATTCAATTAGAACTCCCACTCAACGGAACAATTAATGAGATATGAGAAAAGAGTATTTAATGCCAAGCAACAATTAATTTAGAATATCATTAATAAAGTCATAGCAACATATGGTTCAACCAACAAAATAAAAAAAAAAAATATCATAGTCAACAAACAAAGGAAATAATCTAACATGGTCAAACTAATACATGGAATCTTTTACATGTTCTTAAAATATTCTTTGTTGCTTGTGACTCTTTCATCCAACTTATACTTAAGTCTATTTCCATAAAAAAATAATTGTTCCCTCTTGATGATTGCGGTTTTCTCATACCATAACTTCGCCTCTTCCAAGGCGACTAGCTTGTCTCCCACTTCGAAGGTTCGTGTGAATGCTAAGCACTGAGGTTCGCCTCATCTTTGAAACAAGACGGCGCTCCTCCATCAATTCCATTTCACACCTTAACTCATAATAATAGTGTGAAGGTTTCAATCTCATTTAACATGAACCTTAAAGACAAGCGTGTTGTCATCATCAGGTAATGATTGTATAAGGAGCCATTCATAATAACCCCAGTTTGTATACACCATAGGTATATTTGCGGACATTAAGCGGTTAAAAGCTCCATATAAGTCTTCTATATTCATGCATATAGGACGATCAGGGTCCATCTTATAATTCTCCATTTTCTCCATAAGTTCTTCATAAGACAGACTATTGTTAATCTCAATTAGATCATTAGGTGAAACCCAAGCTCTTATTGTCATTAAACCCCCTTCCTCAGTCCACAACCTACTAACGGGAGGCATCTACGACAATAAAAAAAATAAAAAAATAAAATTAGTGATTTTTAAAAAACAATGACTAAATACGAGATTAGATTTAAGCCAATTCCGAAAAAATATTTCAAGCTCCCACTAGAGCGAAACATTATTAACATATAATGCTCATCCATTAAACTTCATATGTTTGATCCAAAAAGAAAAGAAAAGAAAAAAATTTAATAAATGAAAAAAATTGCCGGTTGTTTACTTCAAATAACGGCCAACCGCTTATCAGATGTAACCGGGCGTTATTCGACTTCCGGTTTCTAGCCGGCTAACCGATTAAGCGTCGATGGGAGGAGCCCATAACGGTCTACCGGTTTCCCTAACCGGTTAACCGTTTTACTCCAGAACCGTTACTACCTGCAATCGGTTTTCCGGTTTCCTTAACCGGTGATCCGTTTAGCGTCAGAAAGTTACGAACTGCAATAGGTTCGCCGTTTGCCTTAACCGGTGATCCGTTTTGAGGCAGAGAACCTTGCAGATCTAGTAAACAGTTTTCCGGTTTCCTTAACCGGTGATCCGTTTAGCGTCAGAAAGTTACGAACTGCAATCGGTTCTCTGTTTGCCTTAACCGGTGAACCGTTTTGAGGCAGATAGCCATGCAGATCTATTTCTTTAAGGAAATTTAAATTTTATTATTTTATTATTTTGTTTAATAAAATTTAACTTTAAATTTTGGATCAAACCATTCTCCATTATAAGTTCAATGGTGCGTTCGGATTGGTAAACGGAGGTCGGAACAGGCCGGAATCGTGAAAAAATTTAATTCGGGTACTGTTCATCGTCTTCTCCAAAATTTAGGGTTTTCAATCCTTCTAAAAAACCCTAATCCGACTGTAATCGTATTTTGGCCATAACTTTCTCGTTTTAAGTCCGTTTTTAACAAATCACATATCGTTGGAAAGCTCTCGAAAAAATCTTTCCAATGGTATATTACACGTATTGTCAGGTCGCCTAGATTAAAAGATATAATCTATATGATTTTCGGGTTTCATATATTTTAGGGTTCATGTAATCTAAACCCTAGGCCGGTTTTCATAATCAAAATTCCAGAATATATGCATACATATTTAACATTCCAGAACACTCAAAACAACAGCCATCAGAGAGAGAGAAAAAAAAAATATCACGCTCTTCATGAATTTAAATCCAACCAATGCACGAATCCAACACAAATCAGGCTCTGATACCAATGAAAGTAAATTCGAAAGAAGTCAATATAACTTACCTTGTTCGAATATGCAGCGGAATAAACAAGTGTTGGATCACGTCACAGGTCGGAAAGAAATCACGAACGGAAATCTTCCTCAAGTCACAGTATATTTGTTCGTTATGTATTTGTTCAAGTTTCTGTTCTTTGTTTTCTCGTTCTTTCACACACACTCACTGTTTTCTCTTCCTTTTCTTATTCGAAAATCAATCTCTTTCTTTTCTCTTCAACGGCAGTTATATATCATATATATACTGCAGTTTGGGAACGGTTGGAGAGTTCCCAAACGTGCATGGTAACCACCAAGTGGCTACCATGTGTGGGTCGTAATTTGGTCACCATCTTGGCCTAGCACCTAAATCGCGTGGAGGTAAATTCAATAAAGACGGCGTTATATTCCTTGTGTATTTTTATTTTGTTATTCTTCTTCACTTTTGATTTGATTTTGCAGATTTGATTCGTTTTGTTTTTATTCACTCTCTCGTATAAATGGCAGATAACAATACTCTGTGACTTTTTAAGTCAGTATTCTCAGTTTTCCAGAATAATTGAAACCTTAAAGTCACGCATGGAAAAAATATAACATAAATTGCATCAACGTTTTCCTTCCCTCTCTCAAAATGCTCTGAAGAAGATTTACAAAGCTTGTTGTGAACGACTGAGTTTTTTAATGATCAATGGGATTCCTGCTGACATTCGTTGGTTAATTGAGCAAAAGTCTGACTAGCAGGTGAGTTTTCTGATCCATTTGTTTCCTACATGCCTGGTTTTGGTAAGAATACATTTGCTAAAAAAAAGAAGAGCTAAGCGACTTCGCTCTAAATGTTCTTACTGTGTAAGACTTCCTTGCAACAAACCAAACTGTAAAACTTTAGGAATGGTTTTTGTAAATCGTGAAGACAAAATCAAATTCGTTAAGTATGGCATGAGTAAAGAATCGTTGGATGATATCTTACAATCTCTTGAGACGCATCCAAGTGGATATGTTCAACGAGAAATTCATAATTTATATAAATTTTTCCAAAAGGAAAGTGTATAGTTTAGTCTTGGGAATCTGACTCTAAAAGACCCTATTTATCAGTTTATAAGAAAACTGGATGGGAAGCCTATCTTCGACCCATAGAGGGCGTTCAAGCCGTTACTAGACGTAAAACCAGAGGAAGATGTGAGCCACTTCACAACAACTACCAGTAAATATCCTTTTATTTTATCTTTTGCATTATTACTATTAATTTTTTTTTTCTGTGATTTTATATCCAATTACTTTTTTTTTCTTTTCACTGTTTGCCTTTGAATTATTGAGCTAAAAGCTTCACGTCTCGTTTGACAAACACACCACCCCATTTACAGATGTGTATCATTATGTCTGTCACCAAGATCCTTAAATAAGAGCTCCTATTTAAGCATTCACAAATTGTTTATTTTTAGAATTGTTTTAATGACAGGAACTTCAAGCAGACAGCTTAAGAACATTTGTGTGCTTTCTAGATTTCGCTATGGAAAGTATAAGGAGTTCGTTCAGGCAGCCATAGAGCTTGGTCGTGCTATATCAAAGAGAAAACTACATCTTATGTATGGAGGAGGTGATCGAGGGTTATTAAAGCTTGTCTCTGAAGCTGCTTTTCATTCGAGGAAGCTAAGTGCTAGTCATCATTCCAAAAGCCTTAAAACCTTTAGGATGTCTACCAGACCCACAAACCGGAGAAGAGTTAGTTATCTCAGGTATGCAAGAAAGAATATCTGAAATGTTAAATCATACTGACGCTATCATTTTCTTACCAGGAGATCTTGCAACATTAGAGGCGTTAATTACATTTGCTTCTTGGGCCCATTTGAATATCCATAAAAAACCCATCAGTTTGTTAAATATTAATAACTTTTATGATGGCTTAATAACAATTCTTAATCATGCAATTAAAAATTATTTCATTCCTTCCTCAGTAAAAAAACTCTTTATTTGTGCTCCTATTGCTAACGAGTTACTCGATCTACTGCAAACTTACAAGCCAGAGCCAGATCCGATGACATTGGCATTAGATTGGGCAACTGATGATGATGGCAGTAACTTTCATAAAAAGTGTAAATTAGATTTAACTCTCCGTTTGTAAATATTTCCCAGTAGTGACCAGGTGATGTCTTCTAAACTCTACTCCTTTATTCTAAAGACATTGGGGACAATGTTTCTTTCAGGTTGGAGGGAGGGAATAGTTGACAATTGTGGAATGTCTCACTGCTGGTGATGTTTTTACTAATTTTTGTTGTAAAGACTAACTTTGGATAAAAATTTGAGTCGAAGATGGCAAAATATAGAATGTAGTGTCTCTAGAAACACATCTTCATTTTAGGGTTTTGTTTTTTAAAAAAAATTGTTTTCTAACTTTTTTTTCTTTCTTTTTCTCTTAATAATCTCCCTTAAGTTTCTGCAATCAGTCCCAATTTTTTTAGTGTTTTATTTTGGTTAAATCTTTTCACATTGGATAACATGATGATTTTCAAATTTTAGTATTTGTATTATCTTTGGCCTTGAGTTATGTTACACTATGACTTTCCCTTTGCATGATGAAACGTAAATTGAGAAATTTGATGAGTGAAATTGATTAATCCATTCGGAGGAATGTACATATTATGAAAGTCCAAGCGAGTTTTTGAACCTATTATCCTTAGAGAGTAACCTTATTTGCCTATACAGCTTCACAATTTATTGTTCAAGATCTCTATATTTTCTTTTTAAAAAAAATGGTGCAGCCGTATCTAAAAGTCCATTGAACTAGTGGATATGAAAGATTATTTAGAGCCCTAAAAGATGACAGAAGGCCATTTTTGATCTGTTTGAGCCTTTCTAACCAATCCTATTACAAAGTATCCATAGTTAACCCCTTTGAGCCTTAAAAAAATACTTTTCTTTGATAACCTATCATCTTATCCTACTCCAATATGAAGTATCACCTTATGTTTTATGTTTTCCACCACCCAATTATGTTTGAAAATAGGGATGATAATGTATTTCTGATAATAGTGCTAAAAAAAAAGAGGATGTGTATAAATAAATCAAATAAAAAAAATTCCAAGCAGAAAAAAAAGAGGCACCTTGTATTTCTAAAAAATCCCCTATTTTTCAAACATATATTTTTGTTATTCCTATTACCTTTTTTGATTAGCCATAACCCTAGCCTACGTTACGTCCTAATAAAAGTCCTTCTTGATTTTAGGAAACCATTGTCTGAAGTAAAAGCTAGTGATATGGACTAAAAGATGTGGTGATGCATAAAAATAAAAATAAATTTTGCTATTAATTCCTTGGACTTGAGATCATTTTATTTCTAAGCTGTGGGCATTATTTCTTCATCTTGGTGAGAGCGTGTGATATTGTTTTATTATTCTCTCAAATTTATTTTTTTTCTAGAGTGACAGTTTTTGGGGTATATTTTCTTTTGAGAGAGTCACTCTTAATCGTGAGGTTTTGCGGTTTGATGTATCATTCTTAAAAGTAGCTTCATTAATGTAGCTCTAATAATTGATCATTTTACGTGATTTTCCTTAACTAATTTATGTGGATGTGATTTTCTTTAGGCTGAAGATAATGCTTATACTTAGGGATGGCAAAATCCGGATCCGGATCCGGATGTGTGTGCATCCGCATCCGGATCCGCATTGAGATTTTATAACCGGATTCGGATCCGCATCCGTAATTTTTTTTGCGGATCCGGATGCGGATAATATCCGTCCGGATTGCGGGCGGATATCCCGGATATCCGGATCCGCAAAAATTAAATTTACAAATTAACAATATAATTTAGAAATTCATCAATTTATTAAAACCTAAAACCAAAACCTAATTAAAAAATCTAATCCCAAACCTATTAAACTAAATTAAATCAGCAAAGAAAATTACATTAAGCCAATCTGCCAGTGAATTTTTGAAGCTTAAACATGTTAAATTAGATTGAACCCATTAAAATAACTACAATCAAACAATCAATCCAAATACAAACTCATTAACGGGTAAAAAGAAAAAAGAAAAAAGAAAAAAAGCCAAGCAATTAATAACACTAAAAATGAAAACATAAGAAAGCAGTGTTTCGGCGAGGCTTCAGGATCAAAAAATGGGAACAAAAGTCGATCCCATTAAGCTTAGCCTCGACGACAGCAAGAAGCAGGTGCTCATGCAAGGCTTCGATAACGCTTGGAGCGACAAAGAAGAATGTGTGCTGCGCGAGGCTTCACGACGGCGAGGCGTGAGCGACAGCCGGACTCAAATCGAGGCTTGAGATGAGACTTAGGCGAGGTCGTGAGGAAAACGGCGACATCACATGTAATGGGGGATCGGTGTTGGGATTTGGGTTGTGGCTTGGTCGCCGGAGATGTTTGTGAGTGTGTGTGAAATGTGAAAGAGATAGGTTGTGTGTGTGTGAAATGTGTGTGATATATATATATATTTTAAATTTAATATAAAATTAACCGGATCCGGATATCCGGGTTTCCGGATGCACTTGCATCCGGATCCGCATCCGGATCCGTACGGATCTTAATTCATTACATCCGGATCCGCATTTTTTCACATGCGGATCCGGATTTTCCGGATCCGCATTTTTTCACATGCGGATCCGGATTTTCCGGATCCTTGCGGATGCGGGCCGGATCCGAATTTATTTGCCAACCCTACTTATACTTTTATTTGATTGTTGTCATTAATCTAATGAAAGAAGTAAACACAATCTTTCAAAAAAAATTTCATTGGTTTTGAAATTTCTGTTAATTTTTATCGCTTAAATTAAATTGTGGCCCAGCAAATGCTGCGCGCGACGACACTAAAAAGTGTACATTTAATAAGGATAAAATTATTGGTTTTTCACTAATTGTGTCGATTAATGCGCTCATTATTTCTAAATTATCTTAATACTCCCCAAATATATTTTTATATTAAATTAATCAGCAATATATTAATTTTTATCTTGTAAATATTTTTTCAGGAATAAAGATAGAATTGGAATTGAAAGCGAGAGCAAAGAAGGACAACTGGAGCAATTTAGAATTCATCAATCGAGTAGATGATATAAAAGAAATAAAAAATAAAAAAATAAAAAAATAAAAAAAGGAAGATTGGAAATCATGTTGGTGATGGTCAGGAGGCCATCACGCCTCCTGACCATCACACATCAATATGTATATATAATATAAAAATAAAATAATAATATAATAATAAATTAAATAAGAATAAAAAGAACAAAGAAGAGGCAATTTTTGCCTATAAAAGCAGACGAAGATTGCTAGGAGGGGGGGAACGAATCCGAGAGAGAGTAGAGTGCTGAGGAATTGTATCTTTTCTTCCTTTTCTTCTTTTGTTTTGTAGTCGATTTGTAATGCCAAAAATCCCATTATGGAATTTGGGCTTTTACTAGGAATCATGGAGGCCTTATAACCCTTATTAGAGAAGGATATTAAGTCATTAATAAGGGTTATTTATGGATATTTGTTTCGAAAAGGTTTATTCTAGAAATTAGAAAGACATTTATGAAGGATTAGTTGTAGAGATAGATAAGAATTCTAGAAATTAGTGAGGTATTTATGATGGATAATCTTGACCATTGATCAAGAGTTATGGTGGCAAAATCTCAGCCATCCACTAGCCTTAAGAAATCCTATAAATACCCTCTAGTCTTTTCATTTTCAAACATTTGTTGAGGAGAGAATCAAAGCAATTGGTAAGTTTGCTCTTCTTCTTCTCCATAAAATTTCTAATCACTTTATTTAAGGTTTATATTAGCATGATTTTGGTTTGTAACAGATCATAATATATGACTTAAGGTGTGTTTAGGTTTTGTTTAAGGATCGGATTTATGTGGGTTTTAATAATCAACCCTTGGTGCATTAAGTACACTAGACAGATTCTGGATAATATGAGTATCTCGATTTTAAACATGTATTTTCTGAATGATTTTTCTTAAGAACTTTATATTTATGAAAAATAGACATATAGGGCTTATTGATTAAATTTTATTTCATAAGATTTGACCTTATTTTCAATTTTATATGGATTTTTGAATCGGGCACTAATACACTGGAAAATGGTGATTCAGCAAAGAGATCAGATTCACAAAATTATTACTACTACTAATGAACTCGGAAAATTCTGAAATTTTATATAGAAGTTGATAAATGTGTCTAGTATTTTCAGTTTAATTTCATAATTTTCTAATTTGTACTTGATTTTATAAAAATCTCAGAACACGTTCTGTTCGGTTGAGGTACTGTGAAACAGTTTCGAATTTGTCAAGTAATAAATAGTTTTGAAAATGTTTTTGGCATCGAATCCTCTTGAAAATGTTACTTGAGATACCCATAGATGTCTAGAATAGCCTTGTAAAATATTATATCATTATGAGTTTTAGATTGAGAGTTAAAATTCAGAGTGCCAGACTTGTACAGGTATGAAGTATAAAATTAGATTCTTAGAATAAAGTTATTGATATTCATTTTTTGTATTTGTTTAAGGTATTGGAGGTGTTTGAGGCTCTTAGAGGCTTAAAGGTTGTTAACTCAAATTCTTTTGTCAATGTAAGTAACTTTTTTCCTAGTATACTGGATATGTATAAGTATTTTGATATTATTATAAATATAAATGTTTTAATAATATTTAGAAGATTAATGGATTTTCATACCAAATTCAGTTTATGAAAATGTTTTCAGATATGAATTCTTTTAACAAAATATTTTATAAATGCTTTTCAATATGTAAATTATTTTGATGACATGACTTCCTTTTATGATTTTATCTGTAAAATAGTTTGCAAGCCTAAATTATTTTTATTGACTTTTCTGAATCTGATACGAATGTTTTGTACTCATGTGAGATTTCAGTTATTGATTATTGTATGGGATTCTTAATGTTCTGGTTCATTGTCCATAGTTATTCTGATTCTGATCGTAATATACGATATATCTGCCTGGACCAGTACTGGGTTTCTATTCTGAATATACACACGATATTCTGATTCTATCTGGGCCGGGTCAACGAGACTATAGATGACACTATGTGACATGAGCTAATAATTTATTTTCTATATATGTAATATATGATTTGCCTTCGTAAGTAACTCTACTTTTGATATTATAAATTACCATGAATTTATGTCATCTTATTAAAATATGATATTATATAGTTTTCATGAAACTTATGAATTTATGAAATATGTTTTACTCAACGAAGGCTTGCAATATTTTTGGGTATCGATGGGCCTAGTGTGTTAGGAATGGTTTACTTACGGAGTTGACGGCTCAACCCTCGTCACTAATTTTTTTTTTTTTTTTGCAGAGTAAGTTCCTTTTAAAATGTGTGTTTAGCTTTGGAGTTAGGGAGTTCGCTTTCAATTGCTATTTGAATAAGAAGATGAATAAACTCATGTTTCTTTTAGTTTATTTCTGTTATGAATTTGTAATTCGGTTTTGAGACTTTTGTTTCTTTTATGTTTCTGGAAAGATTGTTTAGTGTGAGATGTATGAACTCGTGGATTTATTTGAATAAGAATTTGAGGTATTTCAGTTTGAAATTTATGAGTAAGGATTATGATTTGTTAGTAACCACCTTCTTTACGTGATCCACACGTGTTAGATTTGCGTTGTTACACAATTTTCCTTGTAACATATTTCAAAAGTTTATCAAATAAAAAGAGTGTTATGTTTTCTTTCAATATGAGTGGCTAATTTTATTGAACTGAGGTGAAGGGTGAAGCTCAAAGTTTCAAATCATAAAATTAATTACTTTCTTAAGTGAGTTTTAAGTTATTTTTATTCTTTTCTTGTTATTTTTATATCATGTTAATTTATAAGTTCCTTTGGATTTGTATAGTATTTTGACACAATGTCGACACATTAACATAGTTGTGGCACATTAGGTACTTTATTCCATATTTATCCGCACACATAGAATTAAATGATATAATAAATAACTAGTAAAAGTGAGACAAAATATAAAAAATGAGAAAGTATTAAAATTATAGTTTGAGTAGTGAGAGTGGATCATGTAACCTTAGAATATTTTTAAATTGACTTCAAATAATTTCTTTTCCCCATAATTGATTTTCTTAGTTTTAAATTGACTACTGGATTTTAAATTCCCTGTGGTTCGACCCGGACTCACCGGGTTATATTATAACTAGACACTCTTATACTTGGGAGTAATACACTTTTAAGTTGTGTCAATATGCTTCCTTGAATCTTGGACTGGTTGAGTGTCAATTGCAATGAAATCCACAAGAAAATAAATTTTATCTACCTAGATAAGCACCTCTTCTACAATTCCACGAGGTATTTTCGTGGAACAATCTACAAGCAGTAACGCCACTGGAGTTGGGTGTAATTCTCTGTTGATTGTTAGAAAGTGCATATTTATAAAGGCGAAAATCATTATTTTATACTTCAAGTCTCACAAACATTGCTACTTTTATGTATTTACGTCTTTTGTTATTTAATTATGTGTGTTTTGTTATAATTAAGTATTTTATTTATTTTAGGGGCATCATGATCGTTTCACAATGAACGAGTGATCAAACAACAAAAGGCACATAACTTTTGAACTCAGGGCGGTCGAAAACCTTAGGAGGAGCATAAAAGGAAAATGACACTGTTCACATGTACGATACTGCTCACACGTACAGTATCGTTCATGTTACTGTTCACGATACTATTCCCATATACGGTCTGATGACGTGGCATTGACCGATGATGTGGCTTCGACCGATGATGTGATAGTATTTGATTGGAGAAAGATGTGGCATTTGGTTGCTTATGTGGCGTTGACTGATGATGTGGCATTGACCGATGATGTGTCATGATCCTATTGGACCAAAATTCTTATGTACTATTGATGAATGACGTGGCAGTATTTTAGTGGACAAAAAAGCATGCTACGGTACATTCACACACATGGGATTATTTACTATTCAAACGGCGTTACTGTGCAAACAGTGGTCAAACCGCGTACTGTTCAAACCGCGTACTGTTGACTAATGACGTGGCACAATCCTTAGCGTCCGAACTATTTTTAATCCGATGGCTATGATTCACTAAATGTATCTATAAACAGGGGGCTTTCCCCCCTTAATTTGACACCCCTGAACCTATTTTTGAGCTTAGGTTTCTGTAATTCCCTCTCAATGTTATATTTTCTACGTATTTTAATAAATTCTCATTTTACCCCTAGTTCAAAAATGAGTAGCTAATTTTCTTTCAAGCTTAGGTTGAAGGTGAAGTCTCAACATGTTCCATGGGCTTAATTTAATAAATTTTTTTTTCTCTTTCCCTCTAATATTTGTGGATATTTTGACTTTTCGCCGACAAATAGAAATAATTTAATTTCAACCTTGGGTTGAAGGTGAAGTCTCAACATGTTCCATGGGATTAATTTAGTAAATTTATTTTCTCCTTCCCTCTAATATTTGTGGATGTTTTGACTTTTCGTTGATAAATAGTAATAATCTTGTCTAGTTACCGCCCTGGTTAAACCGGCACCCTAGTACAAGGTTATTATTATTTGGCACGATAAGCACTTAGCACCATATTTATTTGAACGTGGTTCATGAGGTGTGGAAACCCCCCTAATGATTTAATTAGCATTAATAAGGAATATTTAGCCCATGGAGCATATTGATGCAGATCCAGATACCCAAGTATTTTATCTCAATAGTTCCAGTTTAATTTATTCCTGCTATTTCAATTCAAATTCTAGGATAGTCTAAATTACTTTCACCATAAATCGAACTACCCATTTAAAAAATTAATTCTACACATAATTAAAATCCATCTTGTCGTGGGATCGACACTCGTCACCATTAATCTATTTTACAATAGATTCATGCGCTTGCCAGTTTAATAAAATTTTCACAACAAGTTTTTGGAGCTGTTGCCGGGGAGGTAAGTATTTTAATTCATATAATTAATTTTTTTAATATTTATTTTTTAGTTGTTTTCTTGTAATTTTTTTCTCAATTAAAAAAAGAAAAAAATGAATCTGTATTCTAAGGTTAGAATTTCATTTTTTTCTCTTCTTTAAATTTGTATAATTTAATTTTCTAGCTATTTTTCTTTGTAATTTATTTATTTATTTATCTTGTTATCTTTCTTTGTAATTCATTTTAATTTTAGTTAATATTTGTTTCACGTAGTTTCTTTTTCTTATAGCAATTGAGTGTGTTTTTATAGTAAGATTGTAACAGCGTGATAAGGTTAGTGTCGTAATCTCTCTCTCTTCTTTTTTTTTTATTTGTTTTGTTTTCATTTATTTTGTTCTTTGCATGCATGGTCGAAGGTCATTATTACCTAATCTTGAGCCTTTAGACCTTGAATTGGATAAAACACTTCGCACACACAAACACGTTGCATTTAAAAAGAAAATTGAAATAGATTTGCAAAACCAACAGCCAGAACCACAGGAGAGGCCATTTAAGGACTATTTCAGTCCCTTAGCTAATTTGGGTACATCATGCATAAGGTACCAAAATGTAGTGGCTAGGAGTTTTAAGTTAAAACCTAGTGTGCTTAATTGTCTCCTCACATTCTATGGCCTAGAAAATTAGGACCCATATAGTCATTTGAATTATTTTCATACTATTTGTCAAACTTTTAGATATGAAAATTTTTCAGATGATGATGTTAAACATAGATTATTCCCATTTTCTTTAAAGGATAAAACTCGTTCATGGCTTAATACATTGCCTGCTAACAACATTCATCATGAGAACAAATGGTAACAAAGTTGTTCAATAAATATTTTTCAGTTCATAAAACTAATATTATTCACAGGAAAATTTCAGAATTTACCTAGAGAGAAGACGAGCAATTTTTCGAAGCATGGGAGCGATTTAATGGGCTACTCTTGAAGTGTCCACATTACTGGTACGAGAAATAGCACCAATGCCAATACTTTTTGGAGGGATTATTGGCACATGTGCAAGAATGGCTAATGGCGACCAGTGGAGGAGAGCCAATGTCGAAAAATGGATCAGAGATTTGGCATTTCTTCCAGCGACATTCGGATAATTCCCAACAACGGAGTCGATTGTTGAGTGTTAAAAAGTATATATTTATAAAGGAGAAAATCGTCATTTTATACTTTAAGTTTCACTAACATTGCTACTTTTATGTATTTACGTCGTTTGTTAATTAATTATGTGTGTTTTGTTATAATTAAGTATTTTATGTATTTTAGGGGCATTATGATCGTTTCACAACGAATGAGTGATCAGACAGCAAAACGGATATCACTTTTGAACTTAGGACGGTCGAAAACTTTAGGAAGAGAATAAAAGGAAAAATGACATTGTTCACATGTACGGTACTGTTCATACGGTCCGATGACGTGGCATTGACCGATGATGTAGCATCGACTGATGACATGGCAGCATTTGATTAGAGAAAGTTGTGGCATTTAGTTGCTTTTGTGGCGTTGACTGATGATGTGGTATGATCCTATTGGACTAAAATTCTTATGTACTGTTGATGGATGACGTGGCAGCATTTCCGTAGACCAAAAATCATACGTACGGTACATGCACACACATGAGATTATTTACTATTCAAGCCGCGTCACTATTCAAGCCGCCACTATTCAAACCACATTACTGTGCAAACCGTGGTCAAACCATGTACTGTTCAAACCGCGTACTGTTGACTGATGATGTGGCGCAATCCTGAGCGTCCGAACTATTTTTAATCCGATAGCTATGATTCACTCAATGTATCTATAAAAAGAGTGCTCTTCCCCCCTAGTTTGACCCCCATGAATCCATTTTTGACTTAGATTTATGTAATTCCTTCTCCATTTTATATTTTCTATGTATTTTAATAAATTCCCATTTTATCCCTAGTTAAAAAATGAGTAGCTAATTTTCTTTCAAGCTTGGGTTGAAGGTGAAGTCTCAACATGTTCCATGGGCTTAATTTGGTAAATTTATTTTCTCTTCCCCTCTAATATTTACGGATGTTTACCCCATGGAGCATGTTGATGTAGATTTAGATACCCAAGTGCTTTATTTCAATAGATTTCGTTTCAGTTTATTCCTGCCATTTTAATGACGAGCAAAAAGGTAAGTTGTTGGAAGTTTTAAAAAAGCACAAAGGAGCATTATGATGGACTATAGAAGACATAAAAGGTACAAACCAAGTAGACTGTATGCATTACATTCACCTTGATGAAAATGCTGGACCTACTAGGGAAATGCAACGTCGGTTAAATCCTAACATGAAAGAGGTTGTTAGAACTGAAGTTCTTAAGCTATTAGATACATGTATCATTTACTCTATTTCTGATAGTTCATGGGTCAGTCCCGTACAAGTTGTCCCAAAAAGTCAGAAGTCACAGTAGTTACCAATGCTGAGAATGAATTAGTACCCACTAGAGTAACTACAGGATGGCGTGTATGCATTGATTATAGGAAGTTACATTCTGTCACACGTAAAGACGATTTTCCTTTACCATTTATCAATCAAATGCTTGATAGATTAGCAGGTCATGAATTTTATTGCTTTCTAGATGGCTACTCAGGATACAATCAGATTTCCATAGCACCAAAAGATCAAGAGAATACCACCTTCACTGGCCCTTTTGGCACTTTTGCATATAGGAAAATACTATTTTGATTATGTAATGCACTTGCTACATTTCAAAGATGCATGTTAAGCATTTTCTCTCATATAGTTGAACGATTACTTGAGGTCTTTATGGATGATTTTTCTGTCTTTGGTGATTCATTTGATCAATTTTTACATCATCTAACACTTGTTCTGCAAAGATGTATTGAGAAGAATTTATTCTCAAATTGGGAGAAATGCAATTTTATGGTAAAATAAGGTATTGTTTTCGGTCACATCATTTTAAGTAAAAGTATTGAGGTTGATAAATCTCACTGACTCTAGGATTGAGCAACAGAACCGCACTATTAATAAACCGCAAAATAAGATGAGAGCGGGCTTCAACTTACAAGCCCAATCAATTTCAAACCTCGAGAAAATAGTGGGACAACTTGCTTCTTCTGTTTAAACATTGGCAATGACCGTTGAGAAAGGCAAATTTACGCCAACCAAAGGTTTAACCCTAAAGCAAAGGTAATAAGCAAGTACCAGTTCACCACAGCAATATGGAGAGGTCAAAGTTGTCATGATCTTGCGAAAAAGAAAAAAAGTCGACAACAAAGTAAAGATGCTAGTGACAAAACCAACTCAGATTGTACCTGTGAATGTTGAAGACTCATCATCAGAGGAGAAAGAAGAAACCAACCTGCGAGAATATGTTCCTAAATGATGAAGACTAGGAATCCATATTACACTAGGATTAATTTCCTTATTAATTAAAGTTTAGGACTTTTAATTTCCTTTCTAATTTAGAATTTTGTTTCCTTTTCAATTTAGGATTTTGTTTTACTTCATGAATTAGGATAATTGCTACTACTATAAATAGCTCCCTCTTGTAGCCTTTAGAGATAAATAGATTTTGAGTTCAATAAAATTTCAGTTATCAAATCTCTTTGTGAGTATTTGACAGTTAATTCTCAGTATTCTGCGGAATCAATGAGTCTTAACCCCCTAAATTCACGGTATTCTTTGAATCAACGTGAATTTAGTCGTTCTTTTATTCCGGTATTCTTTAGAATCAACGGAATATTTTTAACAACAAACTTCTACTACATCAGCTTGGTATCAGAGCCAAAACCTGGTATCGATATTCTAACCCCAGCTACCACCAAATCTTTCCTTTTTTCCTTTTCTTCCGTTTAGCTTTATTAAAAAAAAAACAAAAAAACGGAATTAGAAAAAAAATTGCAGCCTCCGCATTAGCCGCCGTTCACGGTGACCGGTGTGACATTTTCAGCTTATTTCCATCGATATCAGCCACCATCTGAGTCAGAACAAGCCGGCCATGAAACCTCCAGCATCTACCACCGCCGATTAGCCTTAGATTGCCGGAAAAAGGCTTAAACCTGCTGTGAAACCGCCGCCGTTGTTCACCAGTTTCCGCCTCGTTTTGGCCAGCACAACCACCACCAATCAACTCCTCTCCTCGATCTCAACCTTCCTAGCCGATTAACACCGCCAATCGAAGCGTCGATCGCCGGAAATCAAGTCAACCCAAAACCCGCCGCCTTTATTTCCAATTTCCGGCCAAAACACCAACTTTTCCGACAAACCACCACCACCACCATACTCATCAAACTAAAATCTTTCAGATCCACCCATCCTTACTCGATTTCCAACCACCGTCACCGGAAATCTCAAACTTTTACCTAATTATAGTTTTGGCCCAAATCTTATTTAACTTTCAATTTACCCCCATTACCTTTGAAACCCGAATTTGGAAAATGCCTCCAAGAAAAGCTCGTGATGCTCGTGCTGCAACTTACAGTCAAGCCCTGGCTAGCATGACAGCAAGAATGGATATGCTAACTACACAGATGGCACGAATGATAGAGTTACTTGACGAACGCCACCGTTCTCCAGAACGCGTAGATAAGTCAGGTGAAAACTTTGCTAACCCATTCTCTGGGCGCCGGCATAGATATGAGTTAGCTGATGATCGAAGATGGGAATCTGGGTTGAGAATTGACATTCCTGAATTTCAGGGAAGTGGTAGACCTGAAGAATTATTGGATTGGATTAATGCCATTGAGGAAGTTTTTTAATACAAGGAAGTTCCTGAAAATAAACTAGTTTCATTGGCTGCAACTCGATTCCGTGGAAGAGCAGCAGCTTAGTGGCAACAAACTAAGCTTACAAGGATTAGGCAAGGGAAAAAGAAGATTGATTCTTGGGAAAAGCTGAAGAAACACTTGCGTGGAGCATTCTTGCCTCATAATTACGCCAAACTGTTATACCAACAGCTACAGAATTTAAAGCAAGGTAATCGATCAGTTGATGATTACACCACATAATTTCATTGGTTGGTGGCACGCAATGACTTGACAGAGACAGAAGAACAATAGGTTTTCGCTACATTAGAGGTCTACGATCCTAGTTTCAATATCAGTTGTATTTGCTTGATCCATACTCTGTCTCAAAAGCACACCAACAAGCCTTGCAGTTAGAGAAGCAATTTAGTCGGCGTACTAATGACTCAAACTTTCGGGGCTCTCGAAGTGTTGTTCGTGAAAATTCAAACTCGAGTTCTCAATTCTGCAATTTCACCCCTCCAAATCCTACAATAAAAACTAGTAAACCTAGTGAAATTGGTCAAAGTAGCAAAGCCCAATCCTCGGGTTCAGGATTACGCTGTTTTAATTGCGGAGAAAGTGGGCACCGAATGACAGAATGTAAAAAGGGAGGAAAATACGGTAAAAGCTTATTCGTAGGCACTGAGGAAAGTGAAGACTATCATCAGGAGGAGGAAACTGAAGAATTCACTGAGGAGCCAACTTTTGATACTAGTAGTAGCGCTCAATCTGTTGAAGAACATGGTGAGCGGACCAATGTTGATCGTGAACCACACATTCTTCATGCCTAAAGGTCAAGACCAAGACAAATGGTTACGGTAAAATATTTTTCAGACCACCTGTACAATTGGGGGTAAAGTATGTCGTATGGTCATAGACTCAGGCAGTTGCGAGAATGTCATTTCAGAAGAAGACGTGACAAAGCTAAATTTAAAGACAGAACCTCATTAAACTCCATACAAGCTCACATGGCTGAAAAAATGAAATCAAGTAACAGTATCAAAGCGTTGCTTAGTTTCTTTATCTATTGGTTCAATCTATAAAGACAAAATTTGGTGTGATGTTATGGTTATGGATCCTTGTCATCTATTACTAGGAAGACCTTGGCAATATGATCGAAATGTAGTGCATGATGGGAAGAGAAACACCTACAGCTTCATGTTTAACAATACTAAGATCGTTCTCTTACCTAACAAAGAACTTCCTCTCCAGCAAGACTTAAGAAATTATTTGTTAGGAAAGAAGCAGTTTATAGATGTTGTAGCAGAGACAAAGAGAGTCTACATTTTATTAGGAAATGAGAGTCAAGTGACTCGAGGGTTCCTGAAGCTGTAACACCTATACTGGAGGAATTTCAAGATTTGTTTCCTAGCGAGCTACCACAGGGTTTACCGCCTCTTAGGGACATACAACACCAGATAGATTTGGTTCCAGGTACAACTTTACCAAATCGCCCTCATTATCGTATGAGTCCTACGGAGCACGAGGAATTGAGACGTCAAGTGGAAGAATTACTAGAAAAGGGATTTATTCGTGAAAGTCTTAGTCTCTGTGCAGTCCCCGCTTTGTTGACTCCAAAGAAAGATGGTTCATGGAGAATGTGCGTGGACAGTCGAGCTATCAATAAAATTACAGTTCGATATCGTTTTCCAGTCCCTCGATTAGATGACTTGTTAGATCAACTCAGTGGAGCAGTAGTTTTTACCAAACTTGATTTGAAAAGTGGCTACCATCAAATTCGAATATGGCCTGGAGATGAATGGAAAACATCCTTTAAAACTCGTGAAGGGTTATACGAGTGGTTGGTAATGCCGTTTGGCTTATCCAATGCTCTAAGTACTTTCATGCCAGTTATGAATCAAGTTCTTCACCCTTTCATTAGAAAGTTTGTTGTTGTTTACTTCGATGATATACTTATATATAGCACCAGTCATGAGTTACACTTACAACATTTGAGAGAAGTGCTTTCAGCCTTAAGAGCAGCAAGTTTATACACAGCAGTAAACAAGTGTATTTTCTTGACAGAAAGTATTATTTTTAGGATATGTGGTATCGAGGGATGGTATTTCCGTTGATCAATCGAAAGTGGATGCTGTTAGAGATTGGACACAACTAACTACTTTATCCGCCACCAGAAGTTTCCATGGATTAGCCTCTTTTTACAGGCGATTCATTCCTCATTTTAGTACTATTATGGCACCAATCACGGATTGCATGAAAGGAGGACAATTCTCTTGGACAGAGGCAGCTACTAAGGCATTCGAGATTATCAAAGAAAAGTTGATTACTGCCCCAGTACTCACTCTACCAGATTTTTCACTTACTTTTGAGGTGCATTGTGATGCTTCCAAGGTAGGCATTGGAGTTGTTCTTAGCCAACAGAGTAAGCCTATAACTTATTTCAGTGAAAAGTTAAACGGAGCAAAGGCACGCTACTACACTTATGACGTGGAGTTTTACGCGGTAGTCCAGGCATTAAAACACTAGCGACATTATCTGATTCATAAAGATTTTGTTTTATACATCGATCATGCTGCATTAAAACATCTCAACAATCAAGATAAGCTCTCTCACAGACATGCCACGTGGACATCATTTCTTTAGCAGTTTACTTTTGTAATAAAGCATACTTTGGCGAGTCCAATCGGGTAGCAGATGCACTTAGTCGATGAGCTTCTTTGTTGACACAAATGCATAATCAAGTCCTTAGATTTGACACGTTTCGAGAGTTATACACTACTGTCACTTTCTTTGCTCATTTATTAGAAGACGTTGCTGCAGGGTTTCGATCAGACTATCATTTATATGACGGATTCTTTTTCAAGGGTAATTAGTTGTGTGTTCCTAACTCAAGTTTGATACTGAAAATCATTACAGAGTTACATATCGAAGGGCACATGGGTAGTGACAAAACTCTAGCTCTAATAGCCAACACTTATTTTTGGCCTACTATGAGGCGAGATGTCTATCACTATGTCGAGACTTATCGTATTTGTCAGGTTCCAAGGGCAGTGCAACTAATGCTGGGTTATATATACCACTGCCAATTCCAACACAACCTTGGGCTGACATTAGCATAGACTTCGTTTTAGGGTTACCCTGTACTCATAGGGGCATGGATTCAATAATTATTGTTGTGGATCGGTTCTAAAAAATGGATCACTTTATTGCTAGCAAGAAGACTACAGACGCCTTGACTGTTGCTCGCCTATTCTTCAAGGAAGTATATAGATTGCATAGCTTACCGAGTTCTATAGTATCTAATCGAGATACACGATTTCTTAGCCATTTTTGGAAGACATTATGGAAGTTGACTAATACTCGCCTGAATTTCGGAAGCGCTTATCACCCACAAACAGATGGTCAAACCGAAGTTGTCAACCGCTCCTTAGGAAACCATCTATGTAGCCTAGTTGGCGATAACCTAAAGACATAGGATAAGAAGTTATACCAAGTTGAGTTTGCTTATAACCGAGCAGTCAAGCGTAGTACTGGTTTAAGTCCTTTTCAGGTGAATTATGGATATAATCCATGAGCTCCCATCGACTTGGCTCCAGTTCCAGATTTAGTTCGCAAAAGCAATAAGGCAGGAGACTTTATTGAGCAGCTTAAGAAGATACATGCAGCTACACAAGAATCATTGAAGCAGACGACTGAAGGTTATAAAATTATGGCTGACAAGAAGCGTCGAGCTTTGGAATTTCAAGTGGGAGATCTTGTTTGGGCTGTCCCAACTAAAGATAGATTCTCAATTGTTGAGTACAACAAGCTTTCTGCCAGAAAAATCAGTCCTTTAGAGATTATAGAGAAGATAAATCCTAATGCCTATAGATTAAAACTTCCTAGTCATTTCCGCACTACAGATGTATTCAATGTCAAGCATCTTATTCCTTACAGAGGTGATCATGATGAAGATGTTGTTACTGAAAATCCAAATTCGAGGGTGAATTCTCCCCATCCTGGGGGGAATGATGAAGACTAGGAATCCATATTACCCTAGGATTAATTTCCTTATTAATTAAAGTTTAGGACTATTAATTTCCTTTCTAATTTAGAATTTTGTTTCCTTTTAAATTTAGGATTTTGTTTTACTTTATGAATCAGGATAATTGCTATTACTATAAATAACTCCCTCTTGTAGCCTTTAGAGATATATAGATTTTGAATTCAATAAAATTTCAGTTTTCAAATCTCTTTGTGAGTATTTAACAGTTAATTCTCGACATTCAGCGGAATCAACGAGTCTTAACCCCCTAAATTCACGGTATTCTTTGAATCAACATGAATTTAGTCGTTCTTTTACTCCGGTATTCTTTAGAATCAACAGTTTATTTTGAACAATAAACTTCTGCTGCATGATTAAAGCTCCATTTCCTCAGAGGTTAGATAAAGGAAAATCTACAAGTGAGATTTTTGAAATCTTCAAACAGGTAAGTGTTAACATCCCTTTGTTAAATGCTATAAAACAAGTGTCATCTTATGCAAAGTTTCTTAAAGACCTTTGCACTAAAAAGAGAAATATTCATGCTTAGAAAAAAGCCTTTTTAACATAAAATGTTAGCTCTATACTCTAACATAAGATGCCTCTAAAATACAAAGACCCAGGTTCCCCCACTATCTCATGTAGTATAGGGAACCATACAATTGAGAATACTTTGTTGGATTTAGGAGCTAGTGTAAATCTGTTGTCTTACTCTGTATTTGTGAAACTTGGACTCAACGAATTACACCCAACTTCAGTGGTGTTATAGCTTGCAGATCGGTCCACAAAAATACCTCGTGGTATTGTGGAGGACGTGCTTATTCAGGTAAACAAGTTTTATTTTCCTGTTGATTTCATTGTTATTGACACTCAACCAGTGCAGGATTCAAAGAAGTACATTCTCATTATTTTGGGCTGACCTTTCTTGGCAATTGCCGGTGCTCACATTCAATGCAAGACTGGAAATATGCAGTTGTCCTTTACCAATATGACCATGGAGCTCAATATCTTCAATATTGCTAAACAACCTCACAATGCAGATGATGGAATTGTTGATGTGGATTTAATAGAAACATTAGTTGATAATAATTTTCTTTCAAACCTTAGTGATGACCTTTTACAAACATGTTTAACTCATTTTGGTTTGGATTTTGATATTAACAGATCAGTTGATGAAGTCAATGCCCTACTTGACTCAGCACCATCCATTGACACAAATAAATGGAAGTCAAGAATTGAACAACTAGTACCATCAGATAAGAAACTCAGCCCATCATCAAAATTACCAACAAAACTCGAGCTCAAGCCATTACCCAATACGTTGGAATATGCATTTTTGGGAGAAAAAAAATACTCTGCTAGTAATCATTTCTTCCTACCTCAATGACGAACAAAAAGGTAAGTTGTTGGAAGTTTTAAAAGAGCACAAAAGAGCTTTAGGATGGACTATAGAAGACATAAAAGGTATAAACCCAGTAGACTGTATGCATTACATTCACCTTGATGAAAATGCTAGACCTACTAGGGAAATGCAACGTCGGTTAAATCCTAATATGAAAGAGGTGGTTGAACTGAAGTCCTTAAGCTATTAGATGCATGTATCATTTACTCCATTTCTGATAGTTCATGGGTCAATCCCATACAAGTTGTCTCTAAAAAGTCGGGAGTCACAGTAGTTACCAATGTTGAGAATGAATTAGTACCCACTAGAGCAACTACAGGATGGCGTGTATGCATTGATTATAGGAAGTTAAATTCTGTCACACGTAAAGACAATTTTCCTTTACCATTTATCGATCAAATGCTTGATAGATTAGCAGGTCATAAATTTTATTGCTTCCTAGATGGCTACTCAGGATACAATCAGATTCCCATAGCACCAAAAAATCAAGAGAAGACCACTTTCACTTGCCCTTTTGGCACTTTTGCATATAGGAGAATGCCATTTGGATTATGTAATGCACCTGCTACATTTCAAAGATCCATGTTAAGCGTCTTTTCTGATATGGTTGAACGAATCCTTAAGGTCTTTATTGATGATTTTTCTATCTTTGAAATTCATTTGATCAATGTTTACATCATCTAACATTAGTTCTGTAGAGATGTATCGAGAGGAATTTAGTCTTGAATTGGGAGAAATACCATTTTATGGTAAAACAAGGTATTGATCTCGGTCACATCATTTCGAGTAAAGGTATTAAGGTTGATAAAGCTGAGGTGGATCTCATTTCCAATCTTCCTCCACCTAAAACAGTCAGGGAAGTAATATCTTTCCTTGAGCATGCTGGTTTTTATAAACGTTTCACTAAAGATTTTAGCAAAATTTCCAGACCCTTATGCAATCTACTTGCTAAGGATGTACCTTTTGTCTTTGATGATTCATGTCTCGTGGCATTTGATTGTATCATTCAGTTGTTGACATCATCACCCCTCATTCAGCCCCCAAATTGGAACTTACCATTTGAGCTTATATGTGATGCATCTGATTATACAATAAGAACAGTATTAGGACAAAGAGTTGATCGAATTCCCTATGTTATTTACTATACTAGTATGACATTGAATGATGCGTAGTTGAATTATTCAACTACTGAAAAAGAAATGTTAGCAGTAGTGTTTGCACTAGAGAAATTTCGATCTTATCTCATTGGTTATAAAATAATTGTGTTCACAGATCATGCTGCTCTTAAATATCTTCTCACAAAGAAAGATGCAAAAGTTAGACTAATTCGTTGGGTGTTACTCTTGTAGGAATTTGACTTAGAATTCAAAGAAAAAAAAAGAACATAAAATGTTGTGGCTGATCATCTTTCTCATCTCCATTTTGATACAACTATGGAACCATTACCCTTGAATGAGTCATTTCCAGATGAACGGTTAATGAGTGTGGAAGTAGTACCATAGTATGTTGATATAATTAATTATCTTGTTACAGGTCAACTTCCAGAGCATTGGACTAAGCAAGACAAGGCCAAATTCTTTACAGAAATAAAGAATTTCTTTTGAGATGATCCTTATATCTTCAAGTATTGTGCAAATTAAATTGTTAGACGATGTATCCCGAAGAATGACTTTCAAAACATTCTTTCATTCTGCCGAGAACAAGCTTGTGGAGGCCATTTCAGCGCTAAGAAAACAACTACAAAAATTTTACAATGTGATTTCTATTGGTCAACTATATTTCGAGATACTTACACCTTTTGTTCTTCATGTGATACGTGTCAACGAATGGGGAGCATAACTTGAAGGAATATGATGCCACTAAACCCAATTTTAGTGGTTGAAAATTTTGATGTAATGGGTATCGATTTCATGGGACCCTTTCCCCCATCTTTTTTAAATAGGTAGAAGCAATTTCATGTAGGACCAAGATCACAAGGTGGTGATAGGATTTTTAAAAAGCAACATAGTTTCATGCTTTGGATTCCCTCGAGCAATAATCAGTGATGGTGGTGTCCATTTTTGCAACAAATCATTCAAAGCACTTTTGACAAAGTATTCCATCACTCATAAAGTGGCGACCTCATATCATCTGCAAACCAGTGGCCAAGTTGAGATTGCCAATCGAGAAATAAAGCACATTTTAGAAAAGACGGTGAGGCCCAACAGAAAACATTGGTCGTTGAGGCTCGATGATGCATTATGGGCATACAGAACAGCTTTCGAAACTCCAATTAGGATGTCACCCCACAGGCTAGTGTATAGAAAAGGTTGCCAACTACCTGTAGAACTCGAGCATCGTGCGTACTGGCCATTAAGAAATTCAATTTTGGCATGCAGTAAGCTAGCTCGGAATGAAGATTACAACTGGCAGAACTTGAAGAACTTTACAATGATGTGTACGAAAATGCCAAGATTTACAAGCAGCGAATAAAAGTCTTTCACGACAAGTAAATTATGAGAAAATCTTTTACTCTAGGTCAGAAAGTGCTTTTATTCAATTCTCGCTTGCACCTATTCTCAGGTAAGTTATGTTCTCGATGGTCTGGCCCATTTATTGTTCACACTGTTTTTTCACATGGGGCAATTAAAATTAAGGATCCAAAAAATGGCGTCACTTTTAAAGTGAATGGTCAAAGATTAAAGCCATATCTAGAGTATCAACCACATGGAGAGAATACCGAAATAAATTTGAGTGACCCACCAATTTTGAATTGAGACTTTTCTTTCTTTTCAGTTATTTGATTTGATTTTTTCTTCCTTTTTATTATTCTCTTACTGATTGAAATTATTTTGTATAAGTGTGTTTGTTTAACCATTAAGTTCTCTTTTATCATCTTTAATCATGAGATAGCTCCTCTTGAACATTCTTAGACAACTTCAACGTATCCAAAATCATCTCAGAAAGCAAATACGATTTTGTAAAACACATCGTATTTGGGCTCTGCAACCACCATAGTTAGTTGCCCATGTTGAGGATTTAGAAAGCCAACTCAGAGAAATAGAGAGACGTGTCTACAACACCCAATTGGAGGTTAAGGTAAATTCAATAAGAGCACGATTTTAGTTTACTTTGTGTGTTTTAATTTATTTCTCTGTTTGTGTTTGTTTTGTGTATTTAAATTTGTCACCCCGGTGAAGTGGCGGATAACGGTACTCCGTGACCATCAAGTCGGTTACTTCAGTTTCCCATAATAACTGATATTCTGAGATGATGTATAGAAAAAGACAAGATTTTAGCAGAGCTTCACAAACAATTCCCTTCGCTTTCTCATAATGCCCTCCTTTCAAGCTATAAAGCTCGGTCCGAACGCATGCAACTGCTTATGAGGAATGACATACCTACTGACATCCGCTGGTTAATCGAGGCCAAAGTATGCTTGGCAGGTGAATTGCCTCCTAAATTTATTGCATACATGCCTGGTTGTGGTAAAGAAAATTATGCGAGAAAATAACGAGCTCGAAGACTTTCTGTTGCTTGTCATAAGTGTACTAGAATAACATGCGATAGAAAACCATATTCTTTAAGAATGGTGTCTGATAACAGAGAAGATAAGATTCAATTCGTTAGGGATGGCTTGAATAAAAAGTCATTAGATAATATCCTTTTGTCTCTTGAAATGAATACTAGTGGATACATACAAAGAGCAATTCTCTAGTTATGGCCATTATTCCAGAAGGAACATGCACGATACAGTCTCGAGAATCTGACTATTAACGACCATGTTTGCCAATTTGTAAGAAAACTGGATGGGAAGCCTATTCTCGACCCATAGAGGGTGTTCAAGCCATTTTTGGACGTAAAACCAGAGGCAGATGTGAGCCACAATCACAACTACCTGTAAATATTCTTTTACTTTACTGTTGTTTTACCATTCACATTATTGCCTTTAATAATTTTCTATTATCATTGTTTGCTTTTTCTTTCTTAATGTTTCCTTTTTGACTCTCGCGCCATGTGCCTTACCTGTTAATTGACATTGACATGATGCCTTGTACACAGCTATAACCCACTGTCACCAAGGTCTTTAAATATAATTTTTTGTTAAACACTCACAAATTATTTTTTAACAGTATCTTAATGACAGCTACTCCTAGTAAATAATTTAAGAACATTTGTGTGCTCTCTGGGTTTAACTATGGCAAATATAAAGAGTTCGTTGAGGTGGCCATAGATCTTGGTCGAAGAATAGATGAGAGAAAGCTGCACTTGGTGTATGGAGAAGGTAACCGAAGGTTATCCAAAATGGTCTCAGAAGCTGCTTATGTCAGAGGAAGCCAAGTGTTAGGCATTATCCCAACAATTTTCAAACCTTTGGGCTGTTTATCTAACTCACCAACTGAAGAAGAATTAGTCGTCTCAAGTATGCAAGAAAGAATAACTGAAATGCTAAATCATGCCAGTGCTTTTATTTTCCTTCGAGGAGATCTTGCAACTCTTGAATCATTAATTACACTAGCATCTTGGGCCCATCTGATCATCCACCAGAAGCCCATCAGTTTGTTAAATATCAATAACTTTTATGATGTTTTATCGCATTTCTTAACCATACAATAAAAAATTATTTCATTCATTCCTCTGTGAAAAAGTCTTTATTTGTGCACATACTGCTGATCAGCTACTTGATCTGTTACAAACTTATCAACCAGAGCCAGATCCTAGAACCATGGTGTTGGAGTGTTCAAATAATGATGGTAATAGTAGCAACAGTAAGAAGTACAAATTAGATTTAACTCTCCGTTTGTAAATATTTTCTTCTGTGTTGCACTACCCAGGTGATGTCTTCTAAACTTTACTTCTTTCCTTTCAAACATTGAGGATAATGTTTCGTTCTGGTTAAGAGGAGGGAATAGTTGACAATTATAGAATTTTGGTTAAGTTTTTACTAATTTTTTGTTGTAGAACTAACCGTGATTAATTTTTTAAGTAGAAGATGGCTAAATATAGAGTGTAGTTACTCTAGAAATGCATCTTCTTAATTTGAAAAAAAGCCAAAAAAAATTGTCTTATTTTAATTGTGTTCTTTCTAACTTTTTCTTTTTGACTTCTCCTTTATAAATATACATTTTCAAGTTTTTGAGTCGAAGATGGCTGAATATGAGGTGTAGTGATTCTAGAAATGCATCTTCTTAGTAAAAAATAATTCAGATATTTTTCTTTTCTATCATCTAATTAATTTTTTTGCATTATTTTTCATCTTTCTGCATGTATGTTTTCTTTTCATGTTTAGAATAGGTTGGGGGGCATAATTTCGTTTTGAAAAAAAAAACTTGTGATCTTTTAACATTGAATGACATGATGACTTTCGAATCTTAGTATTTGTATTACCTTTGATCTTGAGTAATGTTACACCATGTTTGCTATTCTACATGTTGATGTTGGAGACAAATATGAGTTGATTGAAGGAATGCACATGTCATAATAAATTCCAAGTGAGTTTTTGAGCCTATTTTTTTTTCTTAGAGAGTAACCTTTTTTGCCCATTTTTCATACAACTTAGCAGATTATTATTTTATACATGATCTCTAGATTTCTTTTGAGTCAACCCTTAAAATAAAAAAAAAATGTGTTGCTACATCTGAAGGTCTACCTAACTAGTAGACATGGAAGATTATTTAAAGCCCTAAAAGATGATGAAAGACCATTTTTGATACGTTTGAGCCTTTCTAGCCATCCTTATTGTAAAATATCCATAGTTAGCCCTTTTAAACTTTTTATTTTTAAAAAAAAACTTTTTTTGTTAACTTATCACCTTGACCCACTCCAATTTGGAGTTTTACCTAATGTCTTACAAGTTCCATCACCCATTCATGTTTGAGAAAAAATATAAATAATTATTTTATTCAGTAAAGTTGTACCATACAAAAAAAAATAGTTAAAAAAAAGGTTCACAAAAAAGAAAAACAAAAAAGAGAAGATGTACAATAATAATAAATAAGCGAAATGCACCTTTTAATTTCCAAAAGATCTTTTTTTTTTCCTCGAACATGTATTTTTGTTTTCCCTATTTCCCCTTCTTTGTTAGCCATGTCCTTAGCCTACGTTACGTCCTAATAAAAGTCCTTCTTGATTTTAGGGAACTATAGCCTGAAGTAAAAGTTAGTTATATGGGCTATTAAGATGTAATGATGCATAAAAAAAAGGAAGAGAAAAAAGAGAAAAAAAATGAAAACATTCGGTTGACTAGTATTTTGTTTGAGATCATATTATTCTAAGCTGTAGGCATATTCTTTTCATCTTGGTGAGAGTTTGTGATATTACTTCTTTATTATTCTCACTCAATTTACCATTCATTGGAGTAACAATTTTTATTGAGTTTAATTTCCTTGTGAGAGTGTCACTATCACCGGTGAGATTTTGGGGTTTGACATGTCGTTCTTGAGAGTAGCTTGATTCATATAGTTATGATAAAGTCTACTCGATGATGCATGTGGATGGTTGATGTGGGTGTGATGTTTCTTTAGACTAGAGATAATACTTATATTTTTATTTGGGTGCTATCATTAATCTAATTGAATAAACACGAGGGATATTATCATTTTACTACTAAAGTTTTACTGACATATCATGTCAGTACAAAGGTTTGCCGAAAAGTACATTTTATTACCAAAGTTTTGCATAGTTATCATTTCACTACCAATCCGTTAACAAAACGTTAATGTTTAACAGAAATTATGTTAAAAATCGATTTTACCCCTAAGAGTTTGGTAGTAAAATGATAATTCTCCTAAAAATTCGGTAGTAAAATGATAATTCCACTAAAATTTCAGTAGTAAAATGATAATTCGCTTAAAAATTTGGTAGTAAAATGATAATTTATGTATCACATTAACAAAAAATTTTACTCTTATAGCTGGAAATGTCTTTGATACCCTTACGACATCAGCAAATTTTTAACGTTTTTAACGGAATGGTAGTGAATTGATAACGACGCAAATGTTTGGTAGTAAAATGCACTTTTCGGCAAACCATGGTACTGACATGAAATGTCAGAATAAGTTTAGTACTAAAATGATAATATCCCTAAACACGATTGTTTAAAAAAAAATAATTTTTGGTTTGAATTTTGTTGTCGTTTTATTTGCTAGGGACTAGCAATACGCTGGTTGGGGGGTGTGTTGAGTATTAGAAAGTGCATATTTATAAAGGAGAAAATCGTCATTTTATACTTCAAGTCTCACTAACATTGCTACTTTTATGTATTTACGTATTTTGTTATTTAATTATGTGTGTTTTGTTATAATTAAGTATTATATATATTTTAGGAGCATCATGATCGTTTCACAGTGAACGAGTAATCAAACAGTAAAACAGACATCACTTTTGGTCGAAAACCTTAGGAGAAGCATAAAAGGAAAGATGACATTGTTCACATCTACGATACTGCTCACACGTACGGTATTGTTCATGTTACTGTTCACAACACTGTTCCCATATATGGTCTGATGACGTGGCATTGACCGATGATGTGGCTTCGACCGATGACGTGGCAGCATTTAATTAGAGAAAGATGTGGCATTTGGTTGCTTATGTGGCGTTCATTGATGATGTGGCATTGACCGATGATGTGTCATGATCCTATTGGACTAAAATTCTTATGTATTGTCGATGAATGAGGTGGCAGTATTTTAGTGGACAAAAAATCATATGTACAGTATATGCACACACATGGGATTATTTACTATTCAAACCGCGTCGCTATTCAAGTTGCCACTATTCAAACCGCGTTACTATGCAAACCATGGTCAAACCGCCTACTGTTCAAACAGCGTACTGTTGACTGATGATGTGGCGCAATCCTGAGCGTCCGAACTATTTTTAATCCGATGGCTATGATTCACTCAATGTATTTATAAAAAGTGGGCTCTCCCCCCTTAATTTGACACCCCTAAATCTATTTTTGAGTTTAGTTTTCTGTAATTCCTTCTCCATCTTGTATTTTCTACATATTTTAATAAATTTTCATTTTACCCCTAGTTCTAAAATGAGTAACTAATTTTCTTTCAAGCTTGGGTTGAAGGTAAAGTCTCAACATGTTCCATAGGCTTAATTTGGTAAATTTATTTTCTCTTCCCCTCTAATATTTGTGGATGTTTTGACTTTTCATCGATAAATAGTAATAATCTTGTCTAGTTATCGCCCTGATTAAACCGGCACCCTAGTACAAGGTTATTATTATTTGGCACGATAAGCACTTAGTACCATATTTATTTGAGTGTGGTTTGTGAGGTGTGGAAACCCCCCTCATGATTTAATTGGCATTAATAAGGAATATTTAGCCCATGCAGCATGTTGATGCAGATCCAGATACCCAAGTGTTTTATCTCAATAGTTTCTAGTTTAATTTATTCCTGCCATTTTAATTCAAATTCTAGGATAGTCTAAATTACTTTCACTATAAATCCAACCACCCATTTAAAAAATTAATTCTACACATAATTAAAATCCACCTCCTTATGGGATCGACACTCGTCACCATTAATCTATTCTACAATAGATTCGTGAGCTTGCGAGTTTAATCAAATTTGCACAATATTCTTCCAGTCCAAGTTTCTTAAAAACTGGTAAGGTAACAGATTTACACTAGCTCCTAAGTCCAACAAAGCATTCTCAATTATGTGGTTCTCTATACTACATGAGATAGTGGGGGAGCCTGGGTCTTTGCAATTTTAAGGAATTTCGTATTTGAGTATGGAGCTAACATTTTCTGTTAAAAAGGTCTTCTTCTGAATGTGAATGTTTCTCTTTTTAGTGCAAAGGTCTTTAAGAAACTTGGCAGAGGGATGTTAACACTTACTTGTTTGAAGATTTCTACAATTTCACCTGTAGATTTTCCTTTTTTAGCTTTAGCTAACCTCTAGGGAAATGAAGCTTTAAGAACGTATTCTCGTGGGTTGGTTTCTTCTTGCTCCTCTGGTGATGAGTTCTCAACATTTACAGGTATAATCTGAGTTGTTTTCGGCATCTCAACTTTGTTGTCGACTTCTTTTCCTTTTCTCAAGATCATGATGGCTTCGACCTCTCCATGCTATTGAGGTGAACTGGTACTTACTTTATGCACTCCTTTAAGATTAGACACTGATTGACTTGGGAATTTGTCTTTCTCCACTGTCATTGCCAACTGAAGAGGCAAGTTGTCCAACCATTTTTTCGAGGTTTGAAACGGATTGAGTTTGTGAGTTGAAGCCTGCTTTCATCTTATTTCACAGTACATCAATAGTGCGGTTTTATTGCTCAATCGTGGAATGAGTAAGATTCTTGAAATTTTGGAATGTATCCTCCCATGGTGTGGGTTGAGAGTGGTTTGGATTATGATTGTATGGTCTAAATGATGGTTGAGAGGCTTGAGGAACTTGAGGAATTGGTTGCATTGGTGGAGCTGGAGCTGCTAGTCCATTCTGTTGGAACCCTTGAGACCATGAAAAATTAGGGTGGTCTCTCCATCTAGAATTGTATGTGTTGGAGTAAGGGTTGTAATTTGATGGCTTTCTCATGACACCGATGGCATTGGCTTTATCCGCTTGTCGCTGGAAGAAATCACAAATCTCTTATGCACTTTTTGACATTAGCTCTCCTCCATTTATCGCCATTAGCCATTCTTGCACATGCAACAATAATCCCTCTAAAAAGTATTGGCATTGGTGTCATTTCTCGTACCTATGATGTGGACACTTCAAGAGTAGCCCATTGAATCGCTCCCATACTTCGAAAAACTGCTCGGCTTCTCTTTGAGTAAACTCTGAAATTTCCCTGTGAATAGCATTGGTTTTATGCACTGGGAAGTATTTATTCAAAAATTTTGTTACCATTTGTCCCATGATGTGATGCTATTAGCAGGTAATGTATTAAACCATGAACGAGCTCTATCCTTTAAAGAAAATGGGAAGAATTTAAGTTTAACATCATCATCTGAAAAATTCTCGTATTTAAAAGTTTGACACACAACATGAAAATTATTCAGATGATTATATGGATCCTCATTTTCTAGGCCATAAAATGTTGGGGGACAATTTAGCACACTAGATTTTAACTCAAAACTCCTCGTAGCTACATTTGGGTATCTTATACATGATGTGCTCAAATTAGCTAAGGGACTGAAGTAGTCCTTAAATGGGCTCTCCTGTGGTTCTGGTTGTTGGTGTTGCAAATCCATTTTAATTTTATTTTTAAATACAACGTGTTTGTGTGTGTGAAGTGTTTTTTCCAATTTAAGGTCTATAGGGTCACGATTAGGTAATTGTGACCTTCGACCATGCATGCAAGGAACACAAAAAAATGAAATAACAAAAATAAAAATAAAGAAAAAAGAGAAATTACGATACTAATCTTGTCGCATTGTTACAACTTTACTGTGAAAATACATTCAAGTGCTATAAAAAAAATTACGTTAAACAAATTAACTAAAATAAAAGAAATTAATAAATTAACAAAATAAAAGGAAAATTACAAAGAAAAATAACTTGAAAATTAAATTACAAAAATTTAAAGAAGAAAAGAAATATTTACCTCAAAATGTAGATTAACTTTCTTTTCATTTTTTTAAATAAGAGAAAAAAATTACAAGAAAACAACGAAAAAAATATTATTTACAAAAATTAATTCTACAAATTAAAATACTTACCTCCCCGGCAACGGCGCCAAAAAATTATTGTGCAAATTTTATTGAACTAGCAAGTGCACGAATCTATTGTAGAATAGATCAATGGTGTCCAGTGTCGATCCCATGAGGAGGAGGATTTTAATTATATGTAGAATTAATTTTCTAAGTGGATGGTTGGATTTGTGATGAAAGTGATTTAGACTATCCTAAAATTTAAATTGGAATGGCGGAATTAAACTGAAATGGAAACTATTATAATTGAAGCACTTGTGTATCTGGATCCGCATCAACATGCTCCATGAGCTTAATATTCCTTATTAGTGCCAATTAAATCATAACGGAGGTTTCCACTCCTTATGAACCACACTCTAATTAATATGGTGCTAAGGGCTTATCGTGCCAAATAGTAATAACCTTTTACTAGGGAGCCGGTTAAACTAGTGTGGTACTAGAAATATTAATACTATTTATCGACGAAAAGTCAAAACATCCACATAAATTAAAGGAGAAGAGAAAGTAAATTTACCAAATAAAGCCTATAGAACATGTTGAGACTTTACATTCAACCCAAGCTTGAAAGAAAATTAACTACTCATAATTGAACTAAGGGTAAAATGAAAATTTATTAAAATTCGTAGAAAATACAAGATGGAAAAGGAATGACAAAAAATGGAGCCCAAAAATGAGTTTAGGGGTATCGAATTAGGGGGGGAGCCCCCTTTTTATAGATATAATGAGTAAATCATGGCCATCAGATTAAAACAATTTGGATGCTCAGGATTGCGCCACGTGGCAAGTAATATACACACGTTTTTTTGGTCCACTGACGTACTACCACGTCATCAGTCAACTATACATAATCATTTTAATCTAATAGGATCACGACACATCATCGATCAACGTCAACTCATCAGTCAACGCCACATAAGCAGTCAATGCCACATCATTCGTCCAATCGGATACTGCCATGTCATTGGTTGGTGCCACATCAGCGTACCGTTTATATGAATAGTGTCGTGAACAGTGCCATTTTTCCTTTTATGCTCCTCCTAAGGTTTTCAACAGTCCTGAGTTTAAAAGTGCTGTCTGTTTTGCTATTTGATCTCTCGTTCGTTGTGAAATGATCATAATACCCCTTAAAATACTTAATTATAATAAAAAACATATAATTAAATCACAAAGGACTTTAATACATAAAAGTAGGGATGTTAGTGGGAAATGGAGTGCAAAATGATGATTTTCTCCTTTATAAATATATACTTTCTAGTACTCAACATCTATCCTCAGTCAAACCGTCTCCTAACCTCAACCCTGCTCGTTGATTTTTCTTCGACTGTGCTAAATGGTGAGGCAAGTACAATAAGGCTTTGAGTGATGCCTTATTGTGGCCATCCTATTTTATCGCCTAATAGCGAGGCGAGCATAACGAGACTTTGAGTAAAGCCTTATTATGGTTGCCTTATTTTATCACTTAACAACAAGGCAAGCGTAAAGAGGCTTTGAGTGTATTATGGTTGCCCTATTTTATCACCCAAATAATTAATAATTATTTCCTTAAAGTAAGTGCAAATTTTTTATTTTATACGTCAATTAATGGAAAGTAGTGAAATACAAGATTTTATAATTCTTTAGCAATAAAATGTTAGGATGCAATACTTATTGATACTATTTGCTATTTCTCAATAGCTTATGTAGTAAAAGGAAAATAACCGTAAAACAAATAATAGGCCATTTGATTCAAATCCAATGGCCTAAAAATAAAGTGTAGGATCCCTTATTAGATCATATATATAGTAATGATCTAACGGCAATACTGCTCCCCTTATAGTGGGTGATAGTGTTACGTGTCACTGTCATGTTAATCCATAGCTTTAATGCTATTTATAGGGGGTATATGTTTGTTTAATCATTATATTTTGAGTTAAGTACTCATTTAATCCTTATATTTAAAAAAAAAAAAAACCTCAAGACACCTTACCATTAAATATGTTGCATTTATACCCTTACTTTTTTTCTTTTACAATAATACCCTTGCAATAATATTCTTAGGGATATTAATAAAAATAAAAAAATAATTTATCAAATTATTATTTTACTTTAACGATTAATTTGGTAAATTAATCTTTTATAAAAATTTTTTTAGTAAGATTGTTATAAGGATATTAAACATTACTTTTTAAGTTGGCTAATATTAATTTATTTATAAATAATTATTACTTCAACTGGTGCATAGTTACAAAAGATGTTAGTTCTTTTACATTGGTATTTATTGGTTAATTCACTAATAAATAATTATTAATTAATTTACTAATTATTTTTTATTAAATAAAATAATTAATGTCAAGAATATTATTGGAAGGGTATTGTTATAAAAGGAAAGAAAAAGTACCTGTAACAATGTAAAAGCATCACCAAAAGACTTTTCAAATAATATTTTATTATTTATTTGAAGAGGCACATCAGCATTTAAGTCTCCAAAAGATACTCCAATTAAGATTCTCCAAATAAGAAATAATCCTCTCTCTTCATATTTGGAGAGTTGCTTTCTCACTCTTCAATTTATATTTTATTACTTTTTGTTAGAGAAAGAGAGAGAGATGCTCTAATTACTATTGACTTTTCCTTTAAAAAAATAGTTATTTAATTAAAATAATATTAATTAATTTCTATTTGAAGAGTTTTTTGGAGAATAACATATTTTTTTAGTCTTCTATTTGCCACATAAGTAATTAAATAAATATTTAAAGAGTAAAATTTATAGAGTCTTTTGGAGATGCTCTAACATATTTAGTTGTAAGAATGTTTTGAGGTATTTTTTAAAATATAAGAAATAAATAGATACTTAAGTCAAAATATAAATGAACGAGCATTTACCCTTTATAGGGAGTTACAAAAGTTTGTCACATATTTAGATGTCACTATTTGTTGGACGCTAGTGCTCACCAGTTTCATTCCAATAAGAGAATCTCTTTCTTCATAAAGTGAGGAACATGCTAAAAGATTAAAAAAAAATATAAATTCTAACATTCTACAAAAAAAAAAAGCATTGTAGTAATGTCTATATTTTTTTAATTATTTTAACTTGTCCTTTATTTTATTTTCCTAACTGTAAAATTAACTCTCTGCATATAATTCAACAAAACTTGAGGGGAAAATTCTATCTCCATGGAAGCTGGTTTGGCCAATGCCATTACGTCATATCCATACCATTAAAGTGAAGTTGGTTTGGCCATTTTTGTTTTGGAATAAAACAAGAGGTGTGGAGTACCATACTATACTCCTAAAATTTCATGCCCTCCTATCTTCTTGTATTTTTCCAGTTTCCAATCAATCCTACACATTGATGATAGGCTAGGCTGAATTAAGATGTATATTCAATAAAACACGAACAAAATCAGACAACAAAATTCACTGTTGCGATTAGTGTTAAAAACTACATGTTGGAAAATCGTTTGTCTTATACTTTTGATATTGTTAAGCCTACCAATTATGTCATATTTTGTGAATCTTTATTTATTTTGGTAATTATTTAATTTTTTGCCATTTTTACTTTTTTATTATGTAAATATTAATTTGCATATAATTCTAGGCTCGGGACAGAAAAACCAAATATGAAATTTCGATTCTAAAGGCTAGAATCAAACAAATGCATCCAAAAACTATTATTTTGACGTGCATCTCCTTTAAATTGTTTAAACATTAATGTATTTATCATGTATGAATATTTATAATTGAAATGTGAAATTATACAAACATTTATCTTAATATTAGAAAAGATAACTTATGTGAATCTTAATGGTGTTGGCATAATATTATTATTAGTATAAGAAAAAAAAAGGGTTATTTGATCCTCACAAATATATATATATATATATATATGAAAGATGGAAATATTCGAAGGCAGCAATGACAGTAAGTCCTTCGTGGGTCCCACCCACCTCCCCTCAGAATGCGGTCCAACAGCCACGGATTCTCCTGACCGGGGTCCCGTAGCGCATATCAAGGCGCCTCTTTCCTAACAGCCAAGTTTTTGTGCAGTGGTAAGTCACTTTAAGATGGCATCGAGCCACCTGTGGTTCTCTACTCGTATATACCTAGCTCCTCAATACGTTCTGTTGATTATACTACTAATATTTATTCTGAGACTAATAAAGAAAAACGACTTTGGTTTTTTAAACAATTTTTAAACCAAAGAAAAGAAATTCAAGAGGTCTATTATGAATTTGTAAATTTGCATAAAGTTCATATAATGTTTTTTGATTGGTTTGAGATTTATGCGAAGGATAATGACATTCCTTATCCTTTTAAAGAATCAAATCCAATCACAGTGCGTAAAAAGATCACTGAATGGAATCTATCGACATCGATGTAACCATCAATCAGGCATCCTCCTCTCAGGAGTGTAACCATTAGTCATGGTGAACCTCCTATTCAAATCAAAGCCTCTCCTTACAAAGTTCAAAAGCCAAATGATTCAGAAAGAAATTTAGATAGCATTATCCAACAGAATAATTTCTGTAATGCTAATCTAAACACACAGAAGCTGACCAGATAAGGCCAGATCCAAAAGTCAACTATCCAAATCCTTTCTGATTCATCAAAATCTGATTATAAGAAAGTTGATTCCTTGAAAAAGCTCAAAGAACCTATTTTCAAACCTTTCCAGGTTTCGAAATATAGTCAGAAGCTTGTTGAAGACTCAAAATTTGATTTCACTAAAGCTATTAAAGAACAACTTGATAGAATAAGATCCTCTTCTACTCAGAATCAGAGTTTAAATTGCTCCTGACACTCCGCAATCTAGCAAGATTGCAACATTAGAACATGATCAATCTTCCATAGCCTCTTCTGATTTAGAAGCCTTCACAGATCAACCAACTCCTAAAGTCAATAAAGTCCATTGGGAATTGACACTCCCTAACATCCATAGTCCACCGGATCTAGCAATAGATAATAGACCAAGTGCGTTAAATCAATCCAGATTTAATGCATCTTCTGTCTATAAGTGGAATATAGATGGAATGTCTGAGTATAACATTCTAGGATTGTTGCAACAAATGACCATGGCAGCTAATGCCTACAAAACCCAATCGGGAACTTCTGACAAAGCCATTGCAGAAATTCTCATTGCAGGGTTTATTGGTCAGTTAAAAGGTTGGTGGGACCATCTTCTCACTAAACAGCAACAATTATAAATCCTAAATGCCATACAAACTGGTCAAGATGGATTACCCCTTCATGATGAATACAGTAACCCAATTCAGGATGCTGTTGTTACCCTGATTATTAATGTATCTCTCCATTTTATCGGAGACCCTTCTCACCTTAGAGACAAAAATGATGAGTTACTACATAACTTAAGATGTATGAAACTTAGTGAATTTCAAGGTTACAAAACCACCTTCTTCACCCGACTTTTCTTAAGAGATGATGCAAACCATACCACATGGAAAGAAAAATTCCTCGCTGGTTTACCTACTCTCTTAGGAGAAAAAGTCAGAAATTCCATTAAAGCTCTTTATGACAATCGCATTCCTTATGACGAACTCACATATGGTGAATTAGTCAGTTTTGTCAATAAAGAAGGTCTAAAGATTTGTCAGAATCTGAAATTACGGAAACGACTAAAACAGGAGCTTAGACAATCTAAGCGAGAATTAGGCAGTTTCTGCAAACAGTTTGGTCATGATCCTTTAAAAACATCAACTTCTAAAGATTGTATTGGTAAGTGTTCCTCAAACCCTTACAAGAAACATTACAAATCCAAATTCCATAAAAGGTCCAAATCCGATTTTGGAGAAAAACATTTTTATTAGAAACCTTCGAGGTCTTATAAGAAGCCCAAATTCTCTAAAAGAAAAGACTTCAAAGCCAAACAAAAAGCCCCTTTTAATTTCAAAGAAGCCACATGTTATAAATGTCATTAAAAAGGACACACTGCAAAATTTTGCAGAGTAAACAAAAAACTTCATGAGCTTGGCCTCGATGAAGAAATCCTTTCTAAAATTGCCCCTCTTCCTATTGAGTCTTCAGATTCAGATTCAGATTTCTCCTTAACAGGAGACAGTGATCCCTTACAAGTTGATGAATTAAATAATTTTGATTCTGACACTTCTATCTCAAGCAGTAGTGATTCTGATTCAGAGTCATATTTAAAGAAAATCAATGTTTTAACAAAAGAACAAGAAACCTTTGTCAGGATCTGAAATTACAGAAACGACTAAAACAGGAGCTTAGACAATCTAAGCGAGAATTAGGCAGTTTCTGCAAACAGTTTGGTCATGATCCTTTAAAAACATCCACTTCTAAAGATTGGGAGGCTTAGATTGTTTTGTGGAGAAGGTCTCCCCACTTCTAAATTCCAAGAAATAGACATGGAATTTCTTTAACAAGGGTTTTTATCTGCTTTATGATATTAGTATGTTCTTCAGACCATGCAACAGGGTTCTTTTTTAACCTATCATGCAATGGCTTTGCTATCCGATTGACATTTGGACAGAAATCAAGAACATAATTTAAACTTCCTAAAAATCTTTGCAATTGGGTTTTATCAAGGATTTTATCAGGAACCTTGTCAGTGAAGGCAAGGGATCTTTCAATAGGAGTGATAGTTCCCTTGGAAATATAATGACCAAGAAACCTGACTTTCGTTTGAAATAGTGAAATCTTTGAACTAGAAATGGCTAAACCAGCTTTTCTAGTTATCAAATAAAAAGTCTTTAAATGTTTGAAGTGTTGATCTATGGAATGGGAAAAGATCAATACATCATCAATATACACGATGCAAAATTCAGAGTAAGGATTATAAATATCATTCATAATTCTTTGAAATTCTGAAGGTGCATTCTTTAAACCAAAGGCACATTACGCCCATCCAGACGCTAAATGGAACAAAGGAAAGCAGCTTTATAATGTTTTAGGATGAATTTAAATTTGCCAAAAACCTGACTTCATATCAAATTTTGAAAATATGAATGCAGAGTGTAGTTTTTGAAGCAAATCTTTTTTATTAGGTATTGGATGCCTAATCCATTTTAAAGCTTTATTAAGGGGTTTATAATTAATCACCAATCTAGGTGTTCCTCTTTCTATTTCAGAATTCTTGTTGACATAGAAAGCGGCACAAGACCATGGTGACCTAGATTTGATAATTAAACCTTTGGATTCTAAGTCTTTAATCTCATTCCTACAATGTCATTCTAAATCCATATTCATTTGGATAGGACGTGCTTTAGTAGGAATTTTCTTTTCATCAAAAGAATTTTCATATGGTAAATCTACCATGTGTTGCTTTCTATTCCAGAATGCAGATGGTAAATTAGCACATATTTTTTTTTCAATCAACTTTTGAAAATCAGAAATTTTTCTTTTTATAAAGTCATTTTGAAGTTGATTTTCAATTCTTTGTAGATTTAAGTCCTTCTTTAAATCAATTATGTCATTTTGTTTTGTTTTTATTAAAACATTGATCTCATTCTGATGAATAGAACAAGCTTTTATCATGTTTAAGTTTCTAGTTTTAGGTTTTTCTATAAAAGGAAAATTTAATTCTTTACCATTTGCTTTGAAAGATATACTGTTGTGATTAACAGTGTAAGGTGTAATAAGGTTTATAAAAGGTGTTCCTAAAATAACAATATGATGAATATCATTTGTTAATAGGAAAGATCTTTTAAAATTAAAACCGTTGTTGCAAATAGATGCATCAACTTTTCAACTGATTCTCAATTTTGAATTATTGGCGTCAGAAAATTTTTCTTTAGTATTTTTATGAAATTTTCTTGGAACAATGTCTTCTTTAATACAATTTAAATCAGCACCAGTGTCAAAAAGAGCAATGGTGTCAATTTCGAGTTCTTCAGAAAAATTTAAACTTATTTTTATCAAATATTTTCTGGTGGTGATTTGTTTTAAAACAAAAAGAAAATCATTGGGTATAGATTCAATGTTCTCAAGTTGTTGGTCATTATCACCATCGGAATTTGATTCTTTCTCAGAGCTATCTTGTAATAGAGATTTTTGTATTAAAAGTTGGATAGCTTCTGAGTCATTTTTCTGTTTTTCTTTTAAGTCTTTTATTTCAGATTTAATGTCTTTAATCTCCTTTTGAAGATCTTGGATATTAGGAACTGATTTCTTTGATTTCTTTTTATCCAAAATTTTTGTGAGATCATAAGTATTCTTTTTAACAATTGGTATTTTGGAGGTTTCTGGTTTTGATTCCAGAGTCTTTAAAAGTTTATCGAGGTATTCTTTTTGAAGAGTTGGATCAGAAATATGTTTAACAAGATCAAGAAAGGTTTCTTGTTCTTTTGTTAAAACATGATTTTCTTTAAATATGACTCTGAATCAGAATCACTACTGCTTGAGATAGAAGTGTCAGAATCAAAATTATTTAATTCATCAACTTGGTGGATCACCGCTCTCGTTAAGGAGAAATCAATCAATCAAGACCAATAGAAGAGGGGCAATTTTAGAAAGGATTTCTTCATCGAGGCCAAGCTCATGAAGTTTTTTGTTTACTCTGCAAAATTTTGCAGTGTGTCCTTTTTGATGACATTTATAACATGTGGCTTCTTTGAAATTAAAAGGGGCTTTTTGTTTGGCTTTGAAGTCTTTTCTTTAAGAGAATTTGGCCTTCTTATAAGACCTCGAAGGTTTCTAATAAAAATGTTTTTCTCTAAAATCGGATTTGGACCTTTTATGGAATTTGGATTTGTAATGTTTCTTGTAAGGGTTTGAGGAACACTTACCAATACAATCTTTAGAAGTGGATGTTTTTAAAGGATCATGACCAAACTATTTACAGAAACTGCCTAATTCTCGCTTAGATTGTCTAAGCTCCTGTTTTAGTCGTTTCTGTAATTTCAGATCCTGACAAATCTTTAGACCTTCTTTATTGACAAAACTGACTAATTCACCATAGGTGAGTTCGTCATAAGGAATGCGATTGCATTAAAGAGCTTTAATGGAATTTCTGACTTTTTCTCATAAGAGAGTAGGTAAACCAGCGAGGAATTTTTCTTTCCATGTGGTATGGTTTGCATCATCTCTTAAGAAACGTCGGGTGAAGAAGGTGGTTTTGTAACCTTGAAATTCACTAAGTTTTCTACATCTTAAGTTATGTAGTAACTCATCATTTTTGTCTCTAAGGTGAGAAGGGTCTCCGATAAAATGGAGAGATACAGTAATAATCAGGGTAGCAACAACATCTTGAATTGGGTTACTGTATTCATCAAGAAGGGGTAATCCATCTTGACCAGTTTGTATGGCATTTAGGATTTCTAATTGTTGCTGTTTAGTGAGAAGATGGTCCCACCAACCTTTCAACTGACCAGTAAACCCTGCAATGAGAATTTCTGCAATGGCTTTGTCAGAAGTTCCCGATTGGGTTTTGTAGGCATTAGCTGCCATGGTCATTTGTTGCAACAATCCTAGAATGTTATACTCAGACATTCCATCTATATTCCACTCATAGACAGAAGATGCATTAAATCTGGATTGATTTAACGCACTTGGTCTATTATCTATTGCTAGATCCGGTGGACTATGGATGTTAGGGAGTGTCAATTCCCAATGGACTTTATTGACTTTAGGAGTTGGTTGATCTGTGAAGGCTTCTAAATCAGAAGAGGCTATGGAAGATTGATCATGTTCTAATGTTGCAATCTTGCTAGATTGCGGAGTGTCAGGAGCAATTTAAACTCTAGTTACAGAAGTAGAAGAGGATGCTTCTATTCTATCAAGTTGTTCTTTAATAGCTTTAGTGAAATCAAATTTTGAGTCTTCAACAAGCTTCTGACTATATTTCGAAACCTGGAAAGGTTTGAAAATAGGTTCTTTGAGCTTTTTCAAGGAATCAACTTTCTTAGAATCAGATTTTGATGAATCAGAAAGGATTTGGATAGTTGACTTTTGGATCTGGCCTTCTATCCTAGTCAACTGGCTTCCTATTGTGTTTAGATTAGCATTACAGAAATTATTCTGTTGGATAATGCTATCTAAATTTCTTTCTGAATCATTTGGCTTTTGAACTTTGTAAGGAGAGGCTTTGATTTGAATAGGAGGTTCACCATGACTAATGGTTACACTCCTGAGAGGAGGATGCACAGATTCAATGGTTCTATCAGTATCTGATAGATTCCATTCAGTGATCTTTTTACGCACTGTGATTGGATTTGATTCTTTAAAAGGATAAGGAATGTCATTATCCTTCGCATAAATCTCAAACCAATCAAAAAACATTATATGAACTTTATGCAAATTTACAAATTCATAATAGACCTCTTGAATTTCTTTTCTTTGGTTTAAAAATTGTTTAAAAAACCAAAGTCTTTTTTCTTTATTAGTCTCAGAATAAAAATCTTATGTAAAAGAGTTTTATCAAGCTCAAAATCTTTCTCATGGGCATTAATAACATTTTCTGTTACTGCAAAAAACGTAAGAGAGGTTGGAGGAGAAGGTTCATTCTCTTCTTGCTTTTGTTCTTGTTGGCTACTGGTATAGATTGGTGAGGAATACTAGTAGTATAATCAACAGAACGTATTGAGGAGCTAGGTATGTCTGAAGTAGAGAACCTAGGTTGGCTTTGAAAAGGTAGATTTATAACTGAAGGGACTTTTGAGAATTTCTTTTCTAATATCGGAATATTTGGATCTTTATCAGAAGATACTGAAAATCTGGAAGACATAGATCTTCTGAAGGATAATTTGACTTTACCATCAGAATACTGAGTCACATTTTGCAACTCTGTATTTGGCTCAAATTGTTTGGGAATCACTGGTTGAGTGGCTCCTTCAAGAATCCATTCTTCTGGAAGATTGATATCTTTCCATTGGATTGGTCTAGGTATGACAGTGTTTGCTTTGGATAGGTCAATTTGCAAGAGAAGAGTTTCATCTCTTTTTGACTGGAATTTATGTTGCGTATTGAACGCAGAGATCATGGCTTTATAGGATATTTTGAAAATTAGTGCAACTGGAACAGATCCTTCTAACATATGATAATTATGTGTTTTGATCTGTAAAATCATGCTTTTCAAAATATTCTTATCTTTTAAAGAGACTGTTATGTTTGGATAACAATCGAATGAGATGGGTCCTTTACAGAGACTAGATTCAATACTACTGAGTAAGGAATCATCAAAGGAGATGAACCTCCCATCTCTGAGGACTGCAAGAATAGAAGTATTTAAACCTTCTTTGGTTAATAGCTTTATACCAACTTGGATCAAGCCGATATGAACGTAATTAAAATTTTTTTCTTTTAATTTCTTTAATGACTTTTCGGAAAATAGATGAATTGTCTCAAAAGGTTTTGAAAGAGTGATATCTCTTTCTTCTGTCTTTATAACACAATCAGTCTTTAGAAAATCTGTGATTTTCATTTTATAAATCTTGTCTTTAGAAATCTTTGGTAAATCCCAATTGTCAATTGCTTTATTAAAATCCCAATTGTCAATTGCTTTATTAAAATCTTCAACAATGAATTCTTCTGAATTCACCACATTCTTTGAAACACTAGTCTTCTCGGAAGAAGAGCTAGAGAAAGAAGATGCTCTACAGAGCAAAGACTCCATATATGCAAAACTTTAAAAGACTTCAAAATGTTCTAAAGAGATAAAGTAAAATGTCTTAGGCTAAGAATTGGTCTTACTGCCCTTAATCAACACGTCGGGACTTACACCCAAATGCTATCTAAGCACCCGTAGGCAACCCTTTACCGATTTAGTCAATTTTTTAATCTTGTCAAATTTTAACACACACGAAATCTTTAAACTGTAAAACACACTACTTCCCCTTGGCTCTGATACCAATAAGGACCGGGTCCTTATTGGTATCTGATAGATTCCATAAAAAGCGGCACCCTCCAAAGCATCCTTGAGGTCTTGTTGACCTCAAGGAATATGATCTTAAGACAGGAAAGATTTCCTTGAGGTCTTTAGATCTCGATTCCTAGAGAGAGAGAAGAGATAATTCTTTAGAGAGAAGATATGGAGAAGCTTAAAATTTTCTTGACCTCAAGGAATATGATCTTAAGACAGGAAAGATTTCCTTGAGGTCTTTAGATCTCGATTCCTAGAGAGAGAGAAGAGATAATTCTTTAGAGAGAAGATATGGAGAAGCTTAAAATTTTCGAAAGGAATGCCTCTGTCCTGAGAGAATTCAACAATGAATTTAGCCATGCCCATAAAATCATGGATCGACATGATTGAAGATGAAGAAGTTAAAGCTAAAACCCTGGATCAACATGAGCAGGTAAATAAATGGATTAAATCCTTATCCAAATCCCCTGAGCTTATGCTCGCTTTACAAAGTGTTTCTCAAAGTCAATATATATATATATATATTGTTTTCGACAGATTTTGGGGGTGAGAAATAAGGAAAACCTATCTAGAACAATAAATTTGTATTTTCGGGGAATGGGGTACCTCACTAGGTCGTTGTGTGTTTTTGGTGTTTATAAGGTGAAAGGGGGTGAGAAGGTGTATGGGAGGTGGTGACGGTGGTGGAGAGATCTGAGCCGAGATGTAAGCCCCTTGGAATAAGCTTCACACCTGTAAAACAATGGAACTGAGGTTAGAGGTGAAGCCGGGGTACTCCGGCGTTCACACTCCGACGCTCAAGTTAGCAAACTCGAGCTTTTTAGAGTAAAGAGAGCTTTCCAGCCCTCTGTAAAATGGAGTTTTGAGGTTGAAGAAAGCTTATTTTGTGGAGTGTGAGTGTGAGTATTAATGGGTGAATCCAAATTGATGGAGAATCAAACCTAGGCACCTTTATATATGAAGCATATTGGCTGTCCTTTTACCTTTTTATTGTTTTGAACCGTGTTTGGGAAGGAATCAAGAGGCCAATGATGAAGCGCCACATGTTAATATTTAAGGAGTTCATTTAATTTGGGTACCTGAGATACGCGGGGTACCCCAGGCACTTCAGGGTTGCCTCAACTACACCATGTAAAGGTATAAAAGTCAGAGAAACATTTGTAAAAACACCCAAGGATCGATGGGCCCCAAATCTAAAAAAGATCGGCATAATACGCACCGAGAAATAAAGAATCATTGAGGAAATCTTGTGCTGCGAAAGTGGAGACCGCCGCTGTCACGCCAACAAATCAGCCAAAAGTTGATACTCTGACAGTTGGGACCGCCAACATTTCCCTGCCACGCCTGCAAATTTACAACGGATTTGCAGAGGTACGCGGGACCACTCCATTACACCAAGCGCGTGAATACACCCCAAACGTGCTCCCCAAGTATATTTTTTGAAGCGCCCAAGCCGCCACACGTATGAAAAGGAGAATATTTCTGATATGACAAGGAGGAACGCCAATAAAATAGCGCCAGGTGGCACGACGACCGGGGTACACCATATAAATACTCAGGTTAATTTTCTATCAAGTAAGTTTCGACACACACACCAAGAAAAAACTTAGGTTTTCTTCAACCTAAAAGCCTCCATTTTCGGGAGCTAGTAAGCTCTCAAACCTGAGCTAACCCCAACTCTGACTTGAGCGTCGGAGTGTGGTCGCCGGCCACCCCCGGCTCCACCTTTGACCTGGTTTCTCGTTGTTTCGCAGGTTTAGAAGGTTTTCCAGCCCTCTGAGTCCGAAGTCACCATCTTCTCCATCTTCCCCCACTCCACAAAAACCCAGTCAGCCCGTACCCTCCAAACAAGCAAGGCTCCCCGCTCTCCCGTTAAAAATAAATTTATTGTTCTTAGTTTGTTTTTGGTAATTTCCTTTTATTGGCCCTAAAATAAGCTAAAAACAATTGGCGCCGTCTGTGGGGAGCGCACAAAAAGCCTCCACACGGTGCTAAGCTTGTTAGTACCAGGGCTTGCTCAACAATGGCACCCGAGGTACCCGCTGACAATGCAGTTTTAAGTCATGGCGGATTGGGGTACCATTATGATGATGAGACGGGTGACTCAACAAGGAGGGCGCCTGCCTGTATTAAAAGGTAAATCATAAGCAATCAACCGAATTCATTCCGAAGAGTCTACTCATAAACACTTCAAGATCTAGCTCACGCGATTCTGGGGGTCAGCAGGATCTGCACCGACGCCCGCTTCCTGGTGACTCAAGATATCCCGCCTCCACGAGGTGATAAGCAAATCGTACCAAGATCTGAAATACCGGAGGGGAGTAGACCAAAACACAGACCAGCGGGCACCCATTCAAAATTTCAAACCGGCGGCTCTCAAGAAGAACGCTCCACTGCTTCTTACTATTCTCGTAGTAGCCAAGGCACCAAGTGCAAACAAAAGGCACAAGAAGACCTTCGATACAAGTTGAATGCCAAAAGAGCTTCCCAAACAATCATGCATCCTTAGTTCACCTGTACCTCATGAGTTCATGGAAAAAATGGAATACCTCGAAGCTCAAGTGAAGCTCCTTTCTGAAAGACAAAACCCCACCAATGCTCTAGCACCAGCCATTCACCATGGAGATTCGAACTGCGGTTCTCCCGAAAGGGTTCACCATGCCTCAAATGCAGCAATACTCGAGTACCTCAGATCCCATGGAGCATGCTAAGTTATATCGTGACCAGATACTGATTAAAGGAGTGGGCGACGGTGCTATGTGCCGGATGTTCCCGCATACCCTCACCGGACTGGCAAAATCGTGGTTCCGGTCGTTGAAGGCAGGTAGTATATCCTCTTTAGACCAACTCCTAAAAGATTTTTTTCATGAATTTGGTTATGCTTCCTCCTAAGAGATAGCATCCTCCAAGCTTGCTTTCATCAAGGAAGGGGAATCGGAGTCATTAGCTGAGTATGTAACCCGCTGCCACCAAGAGGTGTTGCGCACGGGTACATTTGGTCACCAGCATACTCTCACTCATTTTGAAAAGAATTTGCGCCGGGAAGTCATGTCAAGCTGTACATCGCCCTTTTTCATATGGGGAAGCTCGTGCTCGAGCTCTCCAACAGATAGAAATGGACGAGAAGTGTTACTTGAAGAGAGAAGAAGATAGAGTGGATGTCGCGAAAGGCAAGGAGAAACTAAAGAAAACTAAGACGTCTCAAGCACCCTCCCGGGCACTCCGAGTACACAGCCCACCTCGCCCAATCTCACGAGGGAAAGGGTTGAATATTCCAAGTGTACCCCGGGTACCTCCGCATGTCAGGCCGCAACCTCTAGTACAACCAGAAGCACCACAAAAACCCCGATATGACTCTTTTCACCCGTTGAATCAGTCTCCAGAACAGATTTTCTACCATATAAGAGACACGGGGATACTCCGCCCACCAAAGCCAATTCGAAAATACCCCAATATGAAGCGTAGTTTGAAATATTGTGAGTTTCATGAAGATTTCGGCCACAGCACCGCCGAATGTTTTCACTTAAGGGAAGTGATTGAGTCTTTGATCCTGAGAGGGTACCTCAAGGAGTTTATTGCTGACATGCGTGAGGCGAGGAAGCTCTCGGAGCAAGATAAGGGTAAATAGGCGACTAACCCCAATCCCGAGGTTGAGGTACCCCCAGTGTCTAAAAAGGGGGTTTATGTTAGAATGATAGCAGGAGGCCCTACCCTCGCAGGAAAGTCTAGGCGGGCCATCAAGCATTACAGCAAGTCGCCAACCTTGGATCATCCTGGAAAGGAAGTCAACTTCGCTTGTCAAAATTAGTTTAGGGTATCCCGGGTATCGGACCATCCCATTCCTACTCTTTTCACAGAAAAGGATGAGGAAGGTGTCTCATACCCCCACGATGATGCCTTAGTGATAACACTAAAAGTCGCCACAGGAAAAGTGGTAAGGACTCTGGTGGACACCGGCAGTTCCGTTGACATCATCTTCAAAAGCGCCCTAGATCAGCTCCTTATCGAGTCACCAAGAATCACTCCATGTGACACTCCACTCATCGGTTTTGCGGGAGACATGGTTATCCCCAAGGGTATCATCACCTTGCCTATTACAATCGGCAAGGTACCCCACCGAGTTGTCCATATGATCGAATTTCTTATTGTTGATCACCCTGGTTCCTATAATATTATCTTGGGGAGGCCGTTCTTAGTGACGACCAAAGCGGTAATTTCCATGCATTACCTCGCCATGAAGATTCCAAGCGCCGGAGAAATTGTCACCATCAAAGGGGATCAACAATCGGCTCGAGGGTGCTATTCTGTAGCCTCAAAAGTGAGTTATCAAATCGCCACTAATGTGTCCCTGAAGGGGTACCCCATCAGCACCAGGCCATTTATCAGTTCGTCCAAGCGGGCATTAGCTAGACACCGTAGAGTTGCACGTAAAAAAGCTCAACGGTCCGTAAACGTCCAACAAAGAACAAGAACTGGCTACAGTGGACGAGATTCTGGTACCACAGGTACCCCAAAATCCCATATCAATAACAGCTGAAGAAGTGGAGGTACCCCTGGATTCCCGGATGTCGAAAGACAAAAAGCGAGGAGTACTAGTGGAGGAGCTTATGTCCATCTCAATCTGTAACAACGACCCAACCAAGATGGTAAAAGTCGGCTCCAACCTCCCTACCCAACACCGGGAGCCACTTATTGACTTGTTAAAGGAAAACATTGATGTGTTCTCATGGTCTCACTCAGATATGCCGGGTATCCCGCCTTCTATCTCCTGCCATAAGTTGAACGTCGATCCACATCATAGGCCTATCAAGCAAAAAAGCCGAGCTTTCAACCAGGAACGTAATGACGCCATAGAACAAGAAGTGGATCGATTATTAGCAGCCGGGTTCATTAGTGAGGAGGTGTACCCCGACTGGGTATCAAATATCGTCTTAGTCAAAAAGTCCAACAGAAAATGGCGTATGTGCGTTGATTTCACAGATTTGAATAAGTCCTGCCCTAAGGATAGCTTCCCGCCCTGCATCACCACCGGATGCTACTAATACGAAAGCTTAGTTTCATGGACACTTTCTCCTGCACAACCAAATCCCATGTACGAGTCCGATCAAGACAAACGGCCTTCATCACCAATCGTGGGCTATAATCAAGGTGATGCCCTGGTCAAGAACGCGCCACCTATCGTCAGTGAACAAGATCTTTAAACAATGACGGGCGCATCTAGGAAGTGTATATCACGACATGATAACAAAGTTTGCATGCTTGATCACACGGGGCACCTCAGAAACACCTTTGATGTTTTGAGATAGCATCAGATGCGCCTCAATCCCGAAAAATGTGCATTCGGGGTAACCTCGGGTAAATTCCTCGGATTCATGGTACAACAGCGAGGAATCGAGGCCAACCCCGATAAAATCCAAGCTGTTCTTGGAATGAAGTCACCGAGTACTATTAAGGAGGTCCAAAGCTTAGCTAGTCGGATAGCCGCCTTGAGTCGTTTTATCTCCAAGGCCACCGACCGGTGCAAACCATTTTTTAAAGCTTTGAAAGCGGGGAAGAAGCTCCAGTGGACTGCCGAATGCGAAGAGGCTTTTCAGAAGCCAAAGGAGTACCTCATTAATTCGCCATTGCTCACTATGCCTAAGGCTAGAGAAGTGCTTCTATTGTACCTCGCCGTCTCCGAACACGCCACCAGCTCTGTTTTGCTGAGAGAGGATGAAGATGGGGTACAACGGCCTATATATTACACTAGTAGGGCAATGGTCGATGCGGAAAAGAGGTACCCCGCCACTGAAAAGCTAGCTTTGGCTTTAGTAATCTCTGCAAGGAAGTTTCGGTGATATTTTCAGGCTCACACCATTGCCGTGGTTACAAATCTTCCCCTTCGACAAATCCTCCAAAAGCTAGACATGTCCGGAAGGCTCCTTCGCTGGTCTCTTGAATTGAGTGAGTTCGATATCATCTTTAAGCCACGCTCAGCCATTAAAGGCCAAGCCATTGCCGATTTTATTACAGAATTCGCCAATGACTCCGGGGGTGGGGAGCTTCTGGGTACCCCAGAAAAACCACACCAGTCGTCGAAGAGGAGCATGTTTGGAAAATTTACGTGAATGGTTCCTCCAACTTACATGGAAGTGGTGCGGGAGTATTAATCCTTGATCCGGATAAAGTGAAGCTATGTTATGCCTTGCAATTCGGATTTAAGGCCTCAAACAATGAGGCCGAATATGAGGGTATAATAGCGGGGCTAAGGATGTCAAAAGTCTTGGGTGTAAAAAGGGTCCACATCAAAAGTGACTCTCAATTGGTGGTCAGTCAGATCACCTCGGATTATCAGGCTAAGGAAGAAAATATGAAGGGGTACCTAAGGAGAACTAGAGAATTAATGTCCCAATTTGCCAAGGTTAAGGTAGAAAGAGTTCGGCGCACAAAAAATGGTGAAGCTGACAATCTCGCCAAAATGGCTTCCTTTGGCGCAACTCAGTTGGCTAGTCCTATTACTACCAAGTATATACCCACACCCAACAATAATCTACCTGAGTTAGAAGAAGTAAGGTCGATAACTGCTGGGGTACCACGGATGGAACCAATCATAGGGTACCTCCTTGTGGATCCGCTTCGACAAAAGTGGGAAGGTCAAGTATAAGGCTGCACGATATTGTCTTATTGAGGACACCTTATACAGAAGAGGGTTCACTCTCCCTTACCTAAAATGCTTAGGAGATGAGCAGGCCGAATATGTCATGAGAGAGATACACGAGGGAATTTGCGGCAACCATTATGGAGCACAATCATTGGCACAAAAGGCTCTTCGTCAAGGATTTTATTGGCCTACGATGCGGGAGGATGCTAAAAACATGGTCAAGAATTGTGACAAGTGCCAGAGGTTTACCAAGGTACCCCACCTTCCACCAGAAAAGTTAACTGTTATGTCTTCTCCGTGGCCTTTTGCAGTCTGGGGTATAGATCTCATTGGTCCATTACCAACCGGGAGAGGGCAAGCTAAGTATGTAGTTGTTGCCGTTCACTATTTTACAAAATTGGTAGAAGCGGAGCCGTTGGCAAGTATCACAGAGAGAAAAACCACAGATTTCGTGTGAAGGAACCTTATATGCAGATACGGTATCCCTAATGCTATTGTTAGCGACAACGGAAATCAATTCGATAATGAAAAATTTCGAAGTTTCTGCTCAGAGCTTGGGATAGCCAACCGATTTGCTTCTCCGGCTCATCCGCAATCTAATGGACATGTTGAAGCCGTCAACAAAATCATCAAGAGTATCCCAAGAAAAGGTTAGAGAAAGGAAGGGAGCATGGGTAGATGAGCTACCCGGTGTTCTCTGGGCTTATCGAACAACTCAAAATACTTCAACTGGAGAAACTTCATTTTCTATTGCATTCGGAACTGATGCGGTCATCCCAGCAGAAATCGGGATACCCTCTCAAAGAACCGCGTATTTTGACGAAGCCGAGAATACCTCTTTGATTGCATCTAGCCTTGACCTTGTTGAAGAAAAAAGAGCCAAAGCAGAATTAAGGGTTGCGATATATCAACACCGCATTTCAGATTTATATGACAAGAGAGTACGCCCTAGATCATTCAAGAAAGGGGATTTAGTCCTGTGAAGGGTAACTCAGAACACCCGGGTACCTTCGGAGGGCTCATTCGGAGCAAATTGGGAAGGCCCGTATCGCATCGACAAGCCGGTAGGATCTAGGGCATACAGGCTACTCCACATGGATGGAACAATCGTCAAGCATCCCTGGAATGCAGCAATGCTAAGGAGATACTACTGACATGAGGATAGTGCCTTAAACCCTACCGTTCATTCTATATATCTTTTATTTTATTTGCTATGTGTGTATTTGGTAAAGCCATCAAAGGTACCTCGGGAACCCTACATGTGCAAGTGAAATTTTTAATTCCCTAAGACCTTGAGAGTGGATATCTACACAGTTTCCTATTCTCAGTGGGACAACGAGTCAGTGTTATCTATAATTACTCCATTGCAAGAATACAATAAACTTAAAGAAGGAGGGTCAGAGAAGGCCCGAGGGCGAGGTAAACCAGCATACCCTAGCTCCATGAGGCTCCGTTAAGGTATGCACAGCCCACACCTCTATTCGGTTTGAGCTCAGAATCGAGGATAAATTACAGCAAATTTAAAGAGGGAGGGTCATAGAAGGCCCGAGGGCGAGGTAAACCAGCATACCCTAGCGCCATAAGGTTCCGTTAAGGTATGCACACGCCCACACCTCCATTCTCTTACTTATCTTAGTAAAGAATAATCAAACAAACGGCAATCACAAGACTTGAATGCCTAAAAGAAATCAGGTAGGCAAGCATGCCCCTTTATTACCTCATTAAATGCTGACTAGAAGCAGATGGCCAAAACAAACATGTTTTTGACCAATTTTGCAAGAAAAGAGGCCAAGAAGGTCCCCAATAAAAATAATGAGGGGGTACCTGGGGTACCCCGACGAACCTCGACAAGTCTACTCAAAGATGCGCCATAATCTCTATTTACATCTTAGTTTTGCCAATTATGAATTTAATTTTATATTATGATGATGCTCGGATTGTTAAATTATTTAGGATACGCCATAATCTTTATCAAGATGAACAGCGAGCATTTCTACGAGGACCACCACGCAAGCGCCAAGAACATATTAGGAGGTACCTGGGGTACCCGAGGAACCTCCACTAGTCTACACAAGTCATAAATAAGAAATTTAATAGCACACCAAATTAAGTCTGATACGAAAAGTTAATGTAAACAGTAACAAGATCACCGAGGCAACCTTTCCAGGGGCAAATATTCAGTACATCAAAAGTTCCAAAAGTAAAGAAAGAAGGCTACTGAACTATCTGAGAAGAACTCTAAGTGATAAAAGCACAGAAGATCATGCAGAAGGGGAAACATCCTCTCTATCATTCCCATCAACTGGGGCATCAGCAGGAGCACTCGCGGCTAAAGAGGTACCACCTTCACGAATAGCACTATCGGAGGAGGGATCTGCATGGGGTACCTAGGGTACCCTAGATGATCGCTGAGGGCTTAGAGATGGAGGAGCCTGGAATATCCCTTTATCTTCGATCACTTCCACCCATTTTTCAACTCGGGGTACCACGAGCTCCGGATCCACACTCCAAACCTCCGTCATGATAAGAGTAAAGGCTTTATCCATCATCTCCTTTTGGCGAGATACTCACTCATCATGCTTAGCTTCGACCTCTTCGAAGCCCTTGGATAGGCGGACATTCTCTCGAGTCAGATCCTCCAACCGCCGCTTTAAGGCACCGACCTCCCCTACGAGCTTCTCCTCCCGAGAACGACCGAGGTTGAGCTCTCTTTTTAATTTCTCCACCTCTGTATGTGCAGCTGAGGTACCTCTAAAGATCGGGGGATGGCGCGGCAAGGGGTGGGGGGCATCGCGCGCCTGTTCCGACCACCAGGAACCCGCTGCCCGACCGTCCAGATCTGAAGCAACACGCCGCGACTGCAGCCACCGAGCACAACCGCTGGAAACCGCAAAGAAAAGCCAGCCAAAAGAAGAAGAATGGAAGAAGAAAAAAGGGAGGAGGAAAGAGAGAGAAAGATACCGCGAATAGCCGTCGGAGGCCGTAAAACGCAGTAGATCTGGAGCGAAAATCCGCCCCGTCAGCCACCGATCTAGTCACCGAAAGCCACGCGGGAAGAAGACCAACCGCGGGCGAGAAAAGAAGAAAGAAAGGAAAGAAAAAGAAAGAAGAAAAGAGAAAAAAGAATAAGTCCAGCCACGGGCGGAAGAAAAAAAAAGAGAGAAAAGAAATAAGAGAAGAAAAAATAAAAAATAAAAAGCCCAGTGAGAACGAACGGGTACGTAAAAAAAAAAGAGAAGTTTTTTTTTACGTGCGAGCAGTAAAATCAAAGGGAAGACAAAGAGAAAAATCAGCGAAAAGACGAAGAGATAGAATAAGAAGTTGCAGAAAATAATTAGTTTTTGAAGTTTGGGGATTTTCAAAATAACCTGGGAAAGAGAGACGAAGCAGAGTTTTAAATTAAGTCTGAAGAAGTTAGTGGCTTTTCTGTACGAAGTCAGTGAGTTTTGAATTTTAAACTATGTGTCAGACGGCTGCCATTTCCCAAGAAAAGCGGGAAAGGACACGAAGATAACTGTTCACTCGCCACGATATATATATAAAAAAAAGAGACTTTTAGTCCAGTATTATGCAGAGTTTCACCAGTGAAGGGAATTGAGCAGGGTACCCCTCCAGTCCGACTACCCTCCAAGCTAAATTTTACATCACCACGAGTCGTTTCAACTGCCTAAATGAGTTTCTTTTGCCTCTATTACATTCGCCAAAAAGAAACTAGGGGGATGTTGTTTGGGAAGGAATCAAGAGGCCAATGATGAAGCGCCACGTGTTAATATTTAAGGAGTTGATCCTGCACCGAGATACTGGGTACTCAGTACTGGGTGCCTCGGCTACACCATGTAAAGGTATAAAAGTCAGAGAAACATTTGTAAAAACACCCAAGGATCGATGGGCCCCAAATCTCAAAAAGATCGGCATAATACGCACCGAGAAATAAAGAATCATTGCGGAAATCTTGTGCTGCGAAAGTGGAGACCGCCGCTGTCACGCCAACAAATCAGCCAAAAGTTGATACTCTGACAGTTGAGACCGCCAACATTTCCCTGCCACGCCTGCAAATTTACGCAGAGGTACGCGGGACCACTCCATTACACCAAGCGCGTGAATACACCCCAAACGTGCTCCCCAAGTATATTTTTTGAAGCGCCCAAGCCGCCACACGTATGAAAAGAAGAATATTCCTGATATGACAAGGAGGAACGCCAATAAAATAGCGCCAGGTGGCACGACGACCGGGGTACACCATATACATACTCAGGTTAATTTTCTATCAAGTAAGTTTTGACACACACACCAAGAAAAACTTAGGTTTTCTTCAACCTAAAAGCCTCCATTTCCGGGAGCTAGTAAGCTCTCAAACCTGATATAACCCTAACTCTGACTTGAGCGTCGGAGTGTGGTCGCCGGCCACCCCCGGCTCCACCTTTGACCTCGTTTCTCGTTGTTTCGCAAGTTTAGAAGGTTTTCCAGCCCTCTGAGTCCGAAGTCACCATCTCCTCCATCTTCCCCCACTCCACAAAAACCCAGTCAGCCCATACACTCCAAACAAGCGAGGCGCCCCACTCTCTCGTTCAAAATAAATTTATTGTTCTTAGTTTGTTTTTGGTAATTTCCTATTATTTGCCCCAAAATAAGCTAAAAACAAACCGTTAGGGGAGCATACTTGAGAATCAGGTAGGCGATCGCGGCATATCCCGTCATTTTATGTACGTGGCGCGCGCTGGAGAGAGGTCCAGGGTACCTCAGCAGAACCGCTGGGAGGCAGGGGACCACTTTTGGTGGGGTCGCTTTCTTCTTTTCAAGATAATCTGTTTTGATATGTGGTTTTAACCGAATCAAGCCTGATCCTTTAAGCGATAGAGACGTCTCTCATGGCGCATTTTTAGAGAATTTTCTAGAATCAGATATGTGAGGTACCCCCACTATATGGGGTACTGCAATCTATGCGGGGTAGGTCAAATTGTGCGGGACACCTTAAATTATGACGTGGTTACCCGGGGTACCTTGACCTGCTCTAGACCCACGCGGGGTACTTCTTTCATGCTGACGCCGCTTCCTTTGTCGACACGTGGCGTCGTATTATTCTTCATATTTCTATCCAAACAACATCCCCCCTAGTTTCTTTTTGGAGAGAACTGTTTGGAGGCAAAAAAAACTCATATATGCAGCTGAAATGACACGTGACGATGTAAAGTTTAGCTTGGATGGTATCTAGACTGGAGGGGTACCCTGCTCAATTCCCTTCACTGGTGAAACTCGGCATAGTACTGGGCTAAAAATCTTTCCTTTTTTTTTAAACCGCTGCGAGTGAACAGTTGTCTTCGTATCTCTTCCCGCGTTTCTTGGGAAATGGCAGCCGTCTAACACACGGTTTGAAATTCAAACATGCTAACTTTATACAGAAAATCACTGACTTCTTCGGGCTTAATTTAAAACTCTGTTGCGTCTCTCTCTCCCAGGCCATTTGAAAATCCCAAAACTCTTCAAAAGAAAATCGAGTTGTTTCCGGTGGTTTCTGCGTTTTGACTCTTCGTCTTCTTTCAAAAACCCCTTCCAGGTAAAGAATTTTTTTTTTATGCGCCTGCTCATTTTCCCCTGGGCTTTTATTTTTTTTTTCTTCCTTTCTTCCCTTCCTTTTCTTTCTTCTTCTCTTTTCTTCCTCCTCTCACGCTCGCAGTTGGTCTTCCTCTCTTCTCCTCCCCTCTTCTTTCTTCTTCCTTCTTTTTCTTTCTTTCTTCTCTCTCGCGGTAGGTCTTCTTCCTCAAGGCTGGCGAGATCGGATGACCATGGGACTCGGCCCCGATCCGCAGGCTCACGGCGTGGTATCTCTTTCTCTCTCCTTCCCCTTTTCCTCTTCTCCTTCTCCCCCTTTTCTCTTCTCTCGGCTGGTCTCTCTTCCGGCAGTTGCAGCGGGCGAGCTCCGGTTTCCGATCTGGTGGCCGGCGAGGTCCCAGTCGGAGTGCAGCCCCCCCCTTCTGCGTCGTTTTCCCCGTTCTTCTTCTGCTTGTCTTTTTTTTTAAATGCATATATATATATATATTAATATTAATAATAATAATAATATTATTATTATTATTTACTGACTTCAATAATAATTTTTTGGTGGTTGCAGCTTTACCGCTCCGTGCCTATAGATTCGAACCTGCTGATTTGGAGAGCTTCAGGTATTATTTCTCTTCTTTTTTCTTGGTGTATCCGAAATTGTGATATATCTTGTGAGGAAGATTTTTGTTCTTCATTTTTCATTTTCTCTTTTTCTCTTTGTTGTGTTGTGGTTGGTTTTTGATTGGGTGGATATATTGGTGGTGGGTGTTTAACGATGTGGTGTGGGATATGTTTATGGTGGGTGTTGCACGATGTGGTGTGAATATGTTGACGGTATGGTGTTGTATGATGTGGCGGTTCTGTCATGTTGACGGTATAGTGTTGTTGGTTTGTTGGTGTGTTAGCCAAATAGAAAAGAGAAAGTAGAATGGGTACGAAAAAAAAAATGGCAAAGAGGAGGCGTTCTCTCTTATCATGACAGAGGTATGGATCGTGGATCCAGAGCTGGAGGTACCCTGCGTGGAGAAGTATGCTAACAAGGTTGCAATTTTATGGGCGATCAATGAGAAAAAGAGGTTTTCGTCTGCCCAATCGGGTACCGCTTCCGGGTCATGTGGGGTACCCAGCGCACCTCAGGCACTGCCCGTCTCGCCTACCCCAGCCTCAGCTACTCTCGTTCCGGGTGTTTCAGAATCTTCTGCTGATCGTCCTCTGGAGAAGGATGGCGAAGATGATACACCGCCTTCGGCGTAGCCCTTATGTTCTGTTGCTACTCTTTTGGGGATACCCCTATTTTGCTTTTTTGAACTTGCTTCACCCCTCTTTTTTTTTTTGGTTTTGCTCCGCCAATATCTTGGCGTATTTTGTGATGCTGAGACGCTTCCGTTATTATGATATTCTTGTATTTTGAGCTTGCATCTAGTAGTATTTGCATCTTCATTATCTTTTATTGGAGTGTCTGACTGCGTTGATATCTTGTAAATGGGGTACCCCAAGTACACAACAAATATAGGACATTAGGCACTTACTGGTTCATGTAGATAGATGCATTTGGTGTAGGTCTTTCTTGTGAATTATGGCGGAGCAACCCAATTTCATGCAACATATGGCGATTCCTCCAGATATGTGTACTGCTTATCTTAGACTTTCTTAGGGTTCTTCTTGGTGTATGAGAGGACCGACTTTCTGTTGTAGGGTACCCCGAATACCCTAGGGTACCCTTTTATCAGCGTATGGCGATTTTCTTAGAAATACTTGCCACAAGTCTTCACAAAACTTGCGGTGATTCTTTTTTAAAGATGGCGGAATATTCATAATCCACAATTCGCGTGGAATCAAATAGAAAACGTAGATTGAGATAAAGGTAGCTGCTCGCCTACTCTTATACGAGATGGCTGAAAATCTCATGATCCACCATTCGTATGGAATCAAATATATGAGACAAATAGTTATAAAAGTGGCTGCTCGCCTACCCTTATACGAGATGGTCGAAAACCTAATGATTCGCTATTCGCTTGTAATCAAATAGACAATATAAGTAAAGATGAAGGTAGCTGCTCGCCTACCCTGATGCGAGATGGCTGAAAACTTCATGATCCACTATTCACATAGAATAAAATATTGGAAATAAATAGTGATAAAGGTGCCTGCTCGCCTACCCTTAGGCGAGATGGTCGAAAACCTTACGATCCGCCATTCGCTTGTAATCAAATCAAGGTAGCTGCTCACCTACCCTCGAGTAAATCGTCATGATTGGTGCAGGTTGGTTACCTCGGGTACCCTGGAATAAGGTCGGGTACTTCGGGTATCCTATAATAAGGTCGTCGTACTGCACCTCTAATAAGGTCAGTACTTGGCACTCGAATAATGTGATCCCTGGATACCATCTTGTGTCATAATAAACAATACTCAACGACATATATAGAGTTAGTTTAATGGTGAACATATTCTTATAGCATTTCAAGCTACTCATTCATATTAAAAATTCGAGAGGCAAATCAAAGAGCACACATTATCAAACTTTATAAAGAAAAATGCATTCATAGAGAGTGGTGATATGCATCATTGTATGACCCTATTTTGTTATCCTAAGGAGAATATAGGGGATCCCGGGATCATTTATTATTGTGATTAAAGACTTAGGAAACTGACCCATTTGGGGTACCCCAAGTACCCCACATGGTTAAGCATATATTTCAAACACACAAGCATTAAAGAAAATAATCAAAATAAATAGAACGAGACAGAGTGTTATCACTTTACTAGTAGTACGACTTTTCTTTGTTGTTTCTCTAAGAGGTTGGAGCCTATTTTGACAGTCTTTGTTGGATTGGTGGCGCAAATCGAGAAATAAACTAGGTCTTCACTCGGGGTACACCAGTATTGGGGTATCTGAGGCACATTCATATGAGGTACCTCGCTCATCCATACGGGGCAACCCGCGGAGGGCTTCATCCTCGGGGTACCCTCAGTACTGGGGCTTCGGTCCTCTTAGGCTTTTCCTTGCCTTTTGTGACCTCGGCCTTATCTTCTTGGCGTTTCAGATGGCATTTCTCATCCATCTCCACCTGCTGCAACGCCCGAGAACGGGCTTCCCCATATGACAGTGGGCGGTTCTTTTGAAAGGAACGCCATAACTTCCCCAACCGCAAGTTCTTCTCAAAATGGGTCAGCGTGTGTGGGTGCCCAAACGCTCCGGTTATCAGCACCTCTTAGTGGAAGCGGTTCACGTACTCCGCCAATGGTTCGGATTCCCCTTGCTTGACGAAGGCAAGCTTGGAAGCTACCCTTTCTTGAGTACAAGCATAGGAAAACTCTTTAGTAAATTTAGTTAGGAGTCGGTGTAGGGAGGATATGTTACCTGCCTTCAAGGATCAAAACCATGATTTAGCGGGACCGGTAAGCGTATGTGTAAACATCCTACAAATGGCATTCTCGTCCACCCCCTGGATTAGCATTTGGTCGCGGTATAACTCCGCATGCTCCGAGGGATCAGTGGTACCCGAATATTGGGGGTACCTGTGGCATGGTGAATGCTTCGGGGAGAGCTGCCATCCGAATCTCCATGGAGAACGACGAGTGGTAAGTCATTGGTGCTGGAGCACTTGTGATATTCTGCTTCTCGGAAAGGAGCTTCACTTGGGCTTGTAGGTGCTCCATTTTTTCCACAAACTCGAGAGGTACCCCCGGGGTAGCTGATGATGATGCCGCAACTTGAGAAGCCCTTTTGGTGTTTAGTTTGTCACAGAGATCCTCACAGGCTCGCTTTTCGCGCCTCGCATCTTGGCTACTACGGGAGTTGCAAGAGGCCGTGGAACGCTCATCTCGGGAACCCATGGTTTGAAATTTGGAACGGGTACCCGATGGCCTAACTGCCCGAAGAATTGCATGGGCCAAATCCTCGAAACGCTTGTGAGAGATAGGCTCCTCTTCTTGGTGAATACCCGTTGACTGTTTGATAGACTTGCCCTTATTAAGACGGGCTATCCTCCTCGCAGGATCACTACCTTCACCACTATTTTCATCTCTCATCATTGCAGGATCTGCCATTAAGCCTTCGGAGGGTACGTCCGGTGCCATATATTGGAGTATACACAACCACTAGTTTAAAAATCAACGCGGAGGCTTTTTGTTCGCCTCCCCATGGACGACGCCAATTGTTTTCGACAGATTTTGGGGGTGAGAAAAAAGGAAAACCTATCTAGAACAATAAATATGTATTTTCAGGGAATGGGGTACCTCACTAGGTCATTGTGTGTTTTTGGTGCTTATAAGGTGAAAGGGGGTGACAAGGTGTATGGGAGGTGGTGACGGTGGTGGAGAGATCTGAGCTGAGATGTAAGCCTCTTGGAATAAGCTTCACACCTGCAAAACAGTGGAACTGAGGTTAGAGGTGAAGCCGGGGTACCCGGCGTTCACACTCCGACGCTCAAGTTAGTAAACTCGAGCTTTCTAGAGTAAAGAAAGCTTTCCAGCCCTCTGTAAAATGGAGTTTTGAGGTTGAAGAAAGCTTATTTTGTGGAGTGTGAGTGTGAGTATTCAAAGTGATGGAGAATCAAACCTATACACCTTTATATATGGAGAGCATATTGGCTGCCACATGGCGGATTTCCCTTGGTTCTTGGCTGTCATTTTACCTTTTTATTGTTTTGAACCGTTAGGGGAGCATGCTTGGGAATCAGGTAGGCGATCGCGGCATATCTCGTCATTTTATGTATGTGGCATGGGCGAGGTCCGTGGTACCTCAGATAAACCGCTGTGGAGGCGGTGGGGACCACTTTTTGACAGTGGTAAGAGGCGTTGCCTCCTCTTTTCAAGACATCGCTTTGATATGTGGTTTTAACCGAATCAAGCCTGATCCTTTAAGCAATAGAGACGTATCTCATGGCGCTTTTTAGAGAGTTTTCTGGAATCAGATATGTGAGGTACCCCCACTATATGGGGTACCCCCACTCTGTGGGGTACCTCAATCTATGCGGGGTAGGTGAAATTGTGCGGGGCATCTTAAATTATGTCGTGGTTACCCGAGGTACCTTGACCTGCTCTAGACTCACGCGGGGTACCTCTTTCATGCTGACGTCGCTTTTCTTGTCGACACGTGGCGTCGTATTATTCTTCATATTTCTCCTCAAACATATATATATATATATATATATATATATATATATGGCTACGTTTGTGTGTGTATGTGTGGTTTCTCTAAAATGCTGGGCTAAGATTTCAGTATGAATAGTGGGATAAAATTGAATCATTGGATCAGATCCAATGGTTCACAGTGGTTAATTAAAATTAGTAAAATATTAAAATTTATTGGATAAAAAGAATTTTGCCAATTAAAGAAGATTAGATTGAGATATTTTACTAATTAAATAAAATAGAGAGCCAAATAAAGTATATATTTTAATGTGATAGTAATCTAACAAATCACAACTCTTTAGTTTTTCTCTATTCAAATATAAAAAAAAGTTATATTAATATATTACAATATTAAATTTGCATTAGAGATTACATGCATAAATTCGTTAAATTAGTTCTCATATGTCAATTCACTCATAATTTTATTCCAAATGCATTAATAAGTTATCCAAAATTTCTTGATATATCACTCATGATTAATTTACTGTTAAGTTTTTAAATGATGACACTTAAAAATAAAATCTATTAAGTATTCGTATAGTTAACTTATAAAAAAAATCAGAAAAAATATTCTGAATTTTATCTCTCTTTTAATTTATTTATTTTTTTTAAAAATGTCTTCAAAAGCATTTAATTAAAAATAAATACGTAATAGAAATTAAAAATTTATTTTAAAATTATAAAAGAAAAGAGAATAAAATTTTGAGTCGGCCACCGCAAACGGCCCCTGAATTCAAGCCCGGTAAGGTGTCCCGTGCAGTCATTCTCTGGAGACGAGACTGGGTCAAATGCATCCAAGCATTGGAGCATTGACCGCGTCCCAACTCCACTTGATGAGCCGGCTTGTGTTGGTGCTTCCAACTTATCCCACGTGCAGGGATAGCGACTGGAACACACGCGCGATTTTCCAAGCACTTTTCGCTAGACGCCAGCCAATTTCCGACTTAAAATTTCGCGCTAATGCTGTAAATAGTTTCTAATATAATTAGGGATGTGATCACGGCGCCATACTAAAGAGTGATGCTGTGAATCCAGCACTGTTCATATTCTTCTATATTATCCAAATTTCTAGATTTCAAACCAGAACTTCATTTGGCTCGTTCTCTCTCCATGTAGCTAAGAGTTATGCATATGATATATCATTGTAAAGATCTCTGAATTATCTTTCTAACGATATCACATTTACGGAGAATTGATGACACGAACATTAAAATTTATAAAGAGAAATCAAATGAAATGGAAAAATTAGAGGATAAATTAAGTTAATTCAAAGAAACTTAGACTTCTAAATGAGTATTGATTATTTGAGAAACCAATAAACTCTCAAATACAATTTTTAAGTTGCAAAAATTATAATACTCAAATCACTTTTTTATTGAATAATATCAAACTTTAAATAAAGCTTTAGTTTAAAGTTACAAGCCTAAAAATAACAAGCATTAAGCGTATGCTGCATCATGCTGCATGAATCCACAAAATAAGGGACCAACTAATTGCTTAAATTTGTCTTATTAAAAATCATTGCACTTAAAATATAAACTAAATAATTGAAAACAAATATTAATATAGAAATATTGACTGATGAAAGACCATTGCACTTAAAATATAAACTAAATAATTAAAAACAAATATTAATATAGAAATATTGTAACATTCCTGTTTTTAGCTTATTTTAGGGCCAATAAAAGGAAATTACCAAAAACAAACTAAGAACAATAAATTTATTTTTAGCGGGAGAGCGGGGCGTCTCGCTTGTTCGGAGTGTATGGGTTGACTGGGTTTTTGTGGAGTGGGGGAAGATGGAGGAGATGGTGACTTCGGACTCAGAGGGCTGGAAAATCTTCTAAAACCTGCGAAACAACGAGAAACGAGGTCAGAGGTGGAGCCGGGGGTGGCCAGCGACCACACTCCGACGCTCAAGTCAGAGTTGGGGTTATCTCAGGTCTGAGAGCTTGCAAGCTCTCGGTAATGGAGGTTTTAAGGTTGAAGAAACCTTACTTTTTCTGGTGTGTGTCTGTCACTTACTTGATCAAAATTAACCTGAGTATTTATATAGTGTACCGCCGCCGTACACCGGGCGCTATTTTATCATGCCTCCTACTGTGATATCGTGAATATTCTCCTTTCAGACGTGTGGCGGGGCGCCCGAAAACAAACTTGGGGCGCAAGTTCACGTTGGTGTACGGAGTGGTCCCAGATACCGCAACCGTTGTAAATTTGCAGCGTGTGGAAATGGGTGGTCCTAATCAGAAAGAACTTTTGGTCGATTTGGCGTGGCATGCGGTCTTCTTTCAAAGACAAGATTTCCTCAACGATTCTTTATTTATAGGCACGTATTATGCTGATCTCTTTGAGATTTTAGGCCCACCGATCCTTGGGTATTTTTACAAATGTTTTTATGACTTTTATACCTTTATATGGTGTAGCTGAGGTACCCCTAGAGTACCTGGGGTACCCCGATTATCTCAGGTACCCAGACTAAACGAACTCCTTAAATGTCGACACGTGGCGCTTCATCATTGGCCTCTTGATTCCTGCCCAAACAACATCCCCCTAGTTTCTTTTTGGCGAATGTAATAGAGGCAAAAGAAACTGATTTATGTAGTTGAAACGACACGTGGTGATGTAAAATTTACCTTGTAGGGTAGTCGGACTGGAGGAGTACCCCATGCAATTCCCTTTACTGGTGAAACTCTACATAGTACTGGACTAAAAATCCCCTTTTTTTTTTTGGTTTACCGTGGCGAGTGAACAGTGCCCTTCGTGGCCCTTCCCGCTTTTCTTGGTAAATGGCAGCCGTCTGACACAAAGTTTCAAATTCAAAACTCGCTGACTTTGAATAGAAAAGTCACTGACTTTTTCAGACTTAATTTAAAACTCTGCTCCGTCTCTCTTTCCCAGGTTATTTTGAAAATCCCCAAACTTCAAAAGCTAATTATTTTCTGTAACCTCTTATTCTATCTCTTCGTCTTTTCTCTGATTTTCCTTTTCGTCTTCCCTTTGATTTCGGTGCTCGCAGGTAAAAATATTTCTCTCCCCCCCTTTTTTTTTGTTTTCCCCTCGTTTCTATATTTTTTCCTTCTTTCTTTGTCTTTCTCTTCCTCTCCCGCGGCTGACTTCTTCTTCTTTCCCTTTTCTTTCTTTCTTTTTCTTTCTCTTCTTCTCCCACGGCTGACTTCTTCTTCTTTCTCTTTCGTTTCTCTTCTCTCGGCCGGCCTCCATTCGCGGTTAGCAGGCATTCTCGCGGCTGCACTTCGTGGCTTCGGCAATGGCGGGCGAGCCCGGCTCAGATCCGGACGCTCGACGGATTTCGGCCTGCACGGCTCGCCTCCTCCCCGCGCTTTCCTGCTTGCCTTCTTCCCCTTTTTTTTTTGGCTGCCGATCCTGATTTTTTACTTTTGGTTTTTTTTTTTTTGAAATGGCAGCCTCTTCATCTCTGATTTGTGCTTTCCTGTAGCTGAAATCCGCAACTCTTGAGTGAAGTTTCAGGTATATGCACATGTATATATTATTATTATTTTCAGAAAAATATTGTTGGGGCCTTGTTACTGGACTTCTTGTGGCGTGTTGGTGTTTGTTTTTTTTTTGTGGTTTGGTTGGTGGATGTTGGTGCTTGTTTTTTATGGATGGAGTTTGAGATTTGTGGAGCTTGTATATTTTGACGCGGGGGCTTTATTTTTAGGCAAACGTGATAGGGAGAAAAATTATGGGGAGAAAAGGTCGTAACGTGGTCAGGGAAACGGGGGAGTCGAGTGATGAGGCTCGCTTTTCCGAGTCAGCCTCCCATATTTCTCTTAGTGATGACGATAGGTCCCCCCCAACTAGTCCCAAGTTATCTCGAACCAATCCTCGTAGTAAACCCAAGACCAGAGGCAACCGCCTAAGCCACGTAATCACTGCTCAAAGAGTAGCAGACCCAAATCTCCTACCCCACCAAGATTCTAACCTCCCCGTCTCCCCTCTGCCTCTATATCTCGATGCCCTACTCATCGGGGTAGGACACCACTCTGTGAGATTTAGACAGAGTTAGAGCTAAATACAACATACCTTCCTCTGTGCGCCTTAGGGTACCTCGCGAGGGTGAGCGTCCCGAGAACCCTCATTCTGGCGGTGTAGCCCTCCATATTGACCTCTTTGATTTAGGTCTCCGCCTGCCCCTCCAACCATTTTTCAGAAGAATGTTAAGTGAGATGCAAATTGCCCCCAGACAGTTATCTTTACCCGGTTGGAGATTGCTCACGGGCTTAGAGGTATTGTGGTTGGATGTATTTGGGGAGGATATTTCTTATCGAGACTGAGGGGCTTTATCACAAGGTTTACCGGCCGGTTTATCCGCGGCTTACTTCGCCACTTGGGGAGTCCATGGGCATTTGGTAAGGCCGGATCCCTTATTGAAAAAGGGTTATAGATATGGCTGGTTTGTGGCTGAGGATGAGTGGGGGAGTAGTATACAAGTGGGGAACGAAGTTGTGCAAGTTAGGAACTTCTTCAATGAAGACAGTATGTGTCTCTTTCCTTCTCTTTCTCCCTTTTTTTTTTATATACATATATATACATATACGTCTTTTTGTGTGAATTTTCTTCTTACTCGGCGTTTCTGGGGATCTTTGTAGACCTCACTTGGTCTAAGGGATCATGCCCTGTTTATGAGGTAGGGAGAAAGGTGAGCGGTGTCATAGAGAGGTTTTAGTCCCTGCAGGGTGAAAGCGATGTTCTGAGCGCGACCCGATTAGCGAGGCCTGGCTTAATTGATGGGAGTTCTACATCTTCTTCAGGGGGCGATACACGCATGGCTGCTTGGTGTTGCTGGGGTACCCCGCCTTCACTAGTTTTGCGGGGTGCCCCTACCATCTACACATCTTTTGTTTTATCCGCTACAACTTACATTTTTTGGTGTCCCTTCACCTGTGATGGTTTTTATGTCCATTTTTCTGACCTGCCTCTTTGTTTCTCCTTGGTGCTGACAGGTATGGATCATGGTGCCGAGGACTTCGACGCCTTCTTCCACTGTATGAGCGGCAGTTCTTCCCAGTACCTCAAAAGGTGCTCGACCTCCATTTAAGGCTCAAGGGAAGTTGCACGATACCTCTTTGTTGCTCCTGGTACCCAGTACCCATAAGCGCAAGTTTAGCTCGTTGCTCACGGTCTCTGGGGACCCCGTGGAGGGCGAACTTGATCCAGTGGCGAACAAGAGCATATCTTATCTGAGTGATTGCTTCCTCCATTTTTTGTGTGTACCCCGATCGGTCTTAGCGACTTTAGAGGTCACCAGACCCGCAGTGGAGAAATTAAAAGGAGAGCTCAACCTCAGTCGTTCTCGGGAGGAGAAGCTCGCCAGAGAGGTCAGTGCCTTAAAGGGGCGGTTGCAGGATCTGACTCGAGAGAATGTCCACCTATCCAAGGGCTTCGAAGAGGTCAAAGCTAAGCATGATGAGTTAGTATCTCGCCAAAAAGAGATGATGGACAAAGCCTTTACTCTTATTATGATAGAGGTCTGGAGTGTAGATCCAGAACTCGTGGTACCCCGAGTAGAGAAATGGGTGGACAAGTCAGCCATTCTGAAATTGATCGAAGACAAGGGGATACCCCAGGCTCCTCCATCTCTGAGTCCTCAGCAATCTTCTGGGGTACCCTTGGTACCTCATGCAGACCTCCCTTCCGCCAACATTGTTCATGAAGGTAGTACCCCTTTTGGCATGGGTGCTTCTGCTGATGCCCCATTTGAGGGGAATGGTGTAGAAGATGTTCCCCCTTCTGTTTGATTCTACTTGCTGTTATTTAGGGTTTGTTTTTAGCTTATTTTGGGGCCAAAAAAAGGAAAATACCAAAAACAAACTAAGAACAATAAATTTATTTTTTTGCGGGAGAGCGGGGTGCCTCGCTTGTCAAGTGTCTGGTGCTTGGATTTTTGTGGAGTGGAGGAAGACGGAGGAGACAGGGACTTCGGACTTAAAGGGCTGGAGAACCTTCTAGAACCTACGAAACAATGAGAAACGAGGTCAGAGGTGGAGCCGGGGGTGGCCGGCGACCACACTCCGACGCTCAAGTCAGAGTTGGGGTTATCTCAAGTTTGAGAGCTTGCAAGCTCTCGGTCATGGAGGTTTTTAGGTTCAAAAAACCTTAGTTCTTTCTCTCTTTTGGTGTGTGTATGAAAAAACTTCCTTGGTAAAAAATGAACATGAGTATTTATATGGTGTACCCCGGTTGCCGTGCCACCTGGCGCTATTTTATTGGCGTTTCTCTTTGTTATATCGGGAATATTCTCCTTTTCGTACGCGTGGCGGCTTGGGCGCTCCAAAAAATATACTTGGGGCGTAATTTCACGTGCTGGGTGTAACAGAGTGGTCCCGCGTACCTCTGCAAAACCGTTGTAAATCTGCAGGCGTGACAGGGAAATGTCGGTGGTCCCAACTGTCAGAGTATCAACTTTTGGCTGATTTAGTGGCGTGACAGCGGCGGTCTCCTCTTTCGCAGCACAATATTTCCTCGACGATTCTTTATCTATCGGCACGTATTATGCCGAATCTTTTGAGATTTAGGGCCCACCGATCCTTGGGTATTTTTACAAATGTTTTTCTGACTTTTACACCTTTATATGGTGCAGCCGAGGTACCCCTGAAGTAGCTGGGGTACCCCGAGTATCTCAGGTACCCGAGGTACCCAAGGTACCCAGATTAAACGAACTCCTTAAATGTCGACACGTGGCGCTTCATCATTGGCCTCTTGATTCTTCCCCAAACAGGGTTCATTCCCAGATGTTTTGGTAGCCTCCTTCCTTTACTTTTGTAGCTTTTGGTGTATCTGAATATTTCCCTTTTGAAAGGTTGCCTCGTCAATCTTGCTACTGTTCACTTAAACTTTCCATATCAGACTTGACTTGGTTGTGCCATTGCATTCTTTGTTTATGATTGATTGTGTAGACTTGTGGAGGTTCCTTAGGTACCCAGGTACCTCCTGAAATGTTCTTGGCGCTTGCGTGGTGGTCCTTGTAGATATGCTCGCTGCTCATCTTAATAAAGATTGTGGCGTATCTTAAATAATTTAACAATCCGAGCATCATCATAATATAAAATAAAATTCATAATTGGCGGAACTAAGATGTAAATAAAAATTATGGCGCATCTTCGAACAGACTTGTCGAGGTTCTTTGGGGTACCCCAGGTACCCCTCATTATTTTTATCAGGGACCTTCTTGCCCTCCTCTCTTGCAGAATTGATAAAAAAACATGCTTGTTTTGGCCATCTGCTTCTAGTAGGCATTTAATAAGATAATGGAGGTGCATGCTTGCCTCCCTTATTTCTTTTAGGCATTCAGCTCTTGTGATTGTCGTTTTTTTTATTATTCTTTACTAAGCTAAGTAAAAGAATGGAGGTGTGGGCATGTGCATACCTTAACGGATCCTCATGGCGTTAGGGTATGCTGGTTTACCTCGCCCTCGGGCCTTCTCTGACCCTCCCTCTTTAAATTTGCTGTATTCTTTATCATCGGTTCTGAGCTCAAACCGAATGGAGGTGTGGGCATGTGCGTGCATGCCGCGGGGCCTCGTGGCGTTAAGGTATCTTTGGTTTACCTCTCGCCTCATCTTTGAATTTATTGTTTTTTTTATTTATTGGTGTTGACCTTGAACAGATCTTCATGATCAAGCCGGGTCAGATACCCCAGGTTCCTTAAGCTATCTTGTAATGGAGCAATCATTGGTGCTATACTGTACCACAATGAACATTGCACAATGAAATACATGGAGTTAGTTTAATGGCGAAATATTCTTATAGCATTTCAAACTACTTATTCATATCAAATAATCAAAATGCAAATAAAAGTGCACACATCATCAAATTTTGTAAAGCGAATGCATTCATAAAGAGCGAGATATAGATCATTATATGATACTATTTTTGTTATCCTGAGGAGACTACAAGGGATCCTAGGATCACTTGTTATTGTCATTAAAGACTTGGAGAATTAAAAAGTGCAACTGATCAATTTAGGGTATTCTTGGTACTCTATATGGTCGACCACATATATCAAACACATAATCATTAATGGAAAATAAATAAAGTAAACTGAAAGAAGTAAAGTGCTTCCCTTTTGTTGGTGGTATTTCCTTCATATGGTGGCGTTCCATAAGTGGTTCATAACTGTTCATTTCATGTGGAGTTAGCCTTTGTGCTTCATGTCCTACCTACTTATCCATCATTTTTCTCAATTTGCCCCCAACAAGCCCTCAGAGGGTGCCCTGGAATTATAGGTCATTAGGTTTATGAATTTCTCGAGGCACCTTTTTGTGGCTTATCACTTTGTCTTCCTCCAGCTTCAGATAACACTTCTCGTCTATTTCTATTTGCTGGAGAGCTCGAGAACGAGCTTCCCCATATGAAAGAGGGCGATGCTTCTGAAACGACCGCCATAACTTCCCCAAGCGCAAATTCTTTTCAAAATGAGTAAGAGTATGCTGGTGACCAAATGTACCGTCTGCGCCTCTTGGTGGAAGCGGGTTACATACTCGGGTAATGACTCCGATTCCCCTTGCTTGATGAAAACAAGCTTGGAGGATGCTATCTCTTGGGAGGAAGCATAACCAAACTCATGAACAAAATCTTTTAGGAGTTGGTCTAAAGAGGATACACTACCTGCCTTCAACGACCGGAACCATGACTTAGCTGGTCCGGTGAGGGTATGCGGGAACATCCGGCACATGGCACCATCGCCCACCCCTTTAATCAGCATCTGGTCACGATATAACTCAGCATGCTCCACGGGATCTGAGGTACCCGAGTATTGCTGCATTTGAGGCATGGTGAACCCTTTTGGGAGAACCGTAGTTCGAATCTCTATGGTGAATGGCGAGTTATACGTTGCTGGTGCTAGGGCATTGGTGGGGTTTTGTCTTTCAGAAAGGAGCTTCACTTGAGCTTCGAGGTGCTCCATTTTTTCCATGAACTCGCGGGGTACCCCAGATGCACCTGAGGATGCCGCAGTTTTTTAGAAAGCTCTTTTGGCTTTCAACTTGTATCGAAGGTCTTCTTGTGCCTTTTGTTTGCGCTTGGTACCTTGGCTACTACGAGAATAGCAAGAAGCAGTGGAGCGTTCTTCTCGAGAGCCGCCAGTTTGAAATTTTGAACGGGTGCCCGCTGGTCCGTGTTTTGGTCTACTCCCCTCCGGTATTTCAGATCTTGGCACGGTTTGCTTATCGCCTCGTGGAGGCGGGATATCTTGAGTCACCGGGGAAGTCGCTGCTTCGGGTACCCGAGATCCTACAGCCCTGAGAATCGCGTGCGCTAAATCTTCGAAGTGTTTATGAGTAACGGGCTCTCCATCGGAATGAATTCCGGTTTATTGCTTAACAGATTTGCCTTTGTCTAGGCGAGGCGCCCTCATTGTTGAGTCACCCGTCTCATCATCATAATGGTCCCCCAATCCGCCATGACCTGAAACTGCATTGTCGGCGGGTACCTCGGGTGCCATAGTTGAGCAAGCACTGGTACCAACAAGCTTAGCACCGTGTAGAGGCTTTTTGTGCGATCCCGGCAGACGGCGCCAATTGTTTTTAGCTTATTTTGGGGCCAATAAAAGGAAATTACCAAAAACAAACTAAGAACAATAAATTTATTTTTAGAGGGAGAGCGGGGCGTCTCGCTTGTTCGGAGTGTACTGGCTGACTGAGTTTTTGTGGAGTGGGGGAAGATGGAGGAGATGGTGACTTCGGACTCAGAGGGCTGGAAAATCTTCTAAAACCTGCGAAACAACGAGAAACGAGGTCAGAGGTGGAGCCGGGGGTGGCCGGCGACCACACTCCGACGCTCAAGTCAGAGTTGGGGTTATCTCGGGTCTGAGAGCTTGCAAGCTCTCGGTAATGGAGGTTTTAATGTTGAAGAAACCTTAGTTTTTCTGGTGTGTGTCTGTCACTTACTTGATCAAAATTAACCTGAGTATTTATATGGTGTACACGTCAGCTATATTTTATTAAGCGTTCTCGCATGATATCAGGAATATTCTCCCTTTTGTACGTGTGCCGGCTTGGGCGCTCCGAAAAACATACTTGGGGAGCAAGTTCACGTGCTGGGTGTACCGGAGTGCTCCCGCGTACCTCTGCAAATCCATTGTAAATTTGCAAGCGTGGCAGGGAAATGTGGGTGGTCCCAACTGTCATAGCAGCAACTTTTCGCTGATTTGTTGGCGTGGTAGCGGCAGTCTCCTCTTTCGCAGCACAAGATTTCCTCAACGATTCTTTATTTCTCGGCACGTATTATGCCGATCTTTTTTAGATTTTGGGCCCACCGATCCTTGGGTATTTTTACAAATGTTTTTCTAACTTTTATACCTTTATATGGTGTAGCTGAGGTACCCCTAGAGTACCTGGGGTACCCCAATTATCTCAGGTACTCGGGGTACCCAAGGTACCCAGACTAAACGAACTCCTTAAATGTCGACACGTGGCGCTTCATCATTGGCCTCTTGATTCCTTCCCAAACAATTCCTTTAAAATTGAAAGTAAATAATTAAAAATAAATATTAATATAAAAATATTGAAACATTCCTTACCCGTTAGAAATACCCTTGTCCACACGGGTAGATTAAAATAATTTGTCTTTTTCTTTGCTTCCAATTTATAATTAGGTATTCTGATGCCTTGAGCCTCTTTTGAAGATCCTCCCTTAAATCAATAATATTCGTCATCTTTAATTTTGGCACTTGATTGATGAATGATTTATCATCATGGTGGCTAGGCATTATTGTTCAAATAAACAATCTACACCTTTGACTCGTAAGAGAAAACTCAACTTTTTGAATGTTGAATTTTCTTCATTGATGCCACTATTTTGTTACATTGTTCAACACCTTCATCATGCGTTGCAATTAGGGCTGGGCAAATAACCCGACCCGAACCGATCCGAAAAAAATCGGATTCGGATCGGATCGGGTTATTAACCTAACCCGATCGGATTTAGTTTAGCCAACCCGATCGGGTCGTCATCGGATCGGGTTTCACCCGATCCGATCCAAAAATCCGATCGGATCTGGCTATTGAAAAAAGAAAAAATCAAAACACGCTTCACTCTCTTCTTTGGTTCTTCTTCGCCACTCTTGATCTTGGCACTCGCTTTTTTCAGTCTTCACTCTCCAGTTTTCACAAATCGAGTTTCTCACACAATCGGATTTCACGGATCAGGTTTCAGTTACAAAAGCAAACCGATGTTGACGCAAAGACGTAGCACAACAACGGGCAATCATTTGCAAACACAGCAAATACACACCAGTACACCACTGACCACACGGCACTCTCACAATCACAATTTCACAGCCACAAACAGATTCACAAATTGCAACATACAAATTGCAGACAAATCACAACAACCCCTCTGCAAGCCTGCAAGCCTGCAACCCTCACGGCATCACACACACAACCTACAGCCACAAGACTCACATACACAACCCTCTCCAGTCTTGGATCTGTTGCTGCCTCTCCAACCAGTCGCCGCGATCTGTCGTTGCGTGTCCAGCATTCGCGATCTGCCGCTACGCGTCCCTCCATCACGATCTGCCGCTACGCGTCCCTCCATCACGATCTGCCGCTAGGTGTCCCTCCATCGCGATCATCCGTTGCGCGTCCCTCCGTCGCGATCTGCCGCTGCATGTGTGCCCATCTACTGCTGAAAACCCGTCCGCGATCTGCTGTAGTGGCCGCCGATCTACTGCCGTGGCCGCCGATCTGCTGCTCCAAGGCTCAAGCTCCAACCCGACCCGAGTTTTTGGCTTTGCCCGTGTGCCCTTTGTGATTTTATGAACCGAACGCAATTTTAAAGCTTTCAAAATTGATTATAACCGTATGAAACCTAAATCGTTGACCCGATCCGATCCGATCCGAATTTAATTCGGATCGGATCGGGTCGGGTCTATAATTCGGGTTTCATTCGGATTGATTTTTAACTAATCCGATTAACCCGAAATCCGATCGAATTAATCCGAACCCGATCCGAACCCGATCCGAACCCGATTTTGCCCACCCCTAGTTGCAATTACCAAATTGTCACTTTGTTAGAGACATTGAACTTCAACCAAAGAGAATTTGCTTCCACATGTTTGATATAATGGCCTGATGAGTTCAACCTTGCATCCATTTTCTTGATATTTCATCCAATTTAGACAATAATTTCTTGGTAACTTCCTTCTTTAGAAGAATCACATGAATATATGTATATAAAATCTGGAATTTTGTGTGAATTGATATGGACTCGGTAAGTTCATTAGAAGCCTTATTTCTAAAACTCATTTCCCCCAATGCCTTCACTGCACTCCCTTGAGCAGCTTCCCTAGGGACTAGGCCATCGCGACCGTTGCTAAACTGTTACCCTTTGGATGATGATCATTCTGATCTAGTAATTTTTCATTATGTATTTCATAAGCTCTGTTACTACTACAAAAATAATATTTACTAACGTTTAATTTTTTTTATTTTATAAAAAATGTTAATAATTATATACGAAAATATATTTTTTAAATTATTAATAATAATGTGGTAATAAATTAAATATAAAAATTACTGACACGGAAGTGTTAGATGTTAAAAAAAAATTCATTATAATTTATAAGTCTTCCAAATCAAACCTAAGTCTTCTATTACTCAATTTTTATGTTTGAAACGCAAACTACTAAACCTAAGAAACAAATACTAGAATTTAAAATTTAAAAACAAAAATAGAATAGCTAAACCAAATCTCTAAATCTCAATTGAACCTCTTTCCTCGTTTCATCAACCGTAACTTACAAAACAAACGTAACAAAAACTCTTTCCCCCATTTCACCACGCCGCCCGACACACCCAAAACCTATCCCGTCACTATTTTCGACTAGCCATTGCCGTCATCTCCCGTCATCTCTTGTGCAACAAAGTCGGAAATCCACTGCCGTGACTTATGATTTTGGGCCATCACTGGTAACAAATCCACAACCGTCAATACTCAGCCGTTCATCACCGGTAATAACTTGTCGACCATGCGAACTGCCTAATCTTGTCTCGATCTTCGTCCTTCAAGTGCCTAAATTTCTATTCAAGCTAACCGTGCCTTTTTTTAACTTTATTTCACTAATCTTCTTTTCGTGCTCTGCTTAATTTTTAATTCACTGCAATTAAAAATTATTTAGATTTACTTAGATAATTTTGTTATTGTTATTAATTGGAAAAAGGCAGTAGCATTAGGCATTTGGTAGAGTTGGGACATTAGGTAGAGATGACTGGTGAGTGATTTGTTGTTGCAGTTGCCCGTTCCAGAGTGAGAGGGACTCATGATCCCATTCCTCATTACAGTTAATTACGTAGTGTTTGGGAAGGAATCAAGAGGCTAATGATGAAGCACCACGTGTCGACATTTAAGGAGTTCGTTTAATCTGGGTACCATGGGTACCCCGGGTGCCTGAGATACTCGGGGTACCGACTCAGTACCCAAGTACTTGAGGTACTCTACACCATGTAAAGGTATAAAGGTCAGAAAAACATGTGTAAAAATATGCAAGGATCGGTGGGCCCAAAATCTCAAAAAGATCGGCATAATACGTGCCGAGAAATAAAGAATCATCGAGGAGATCTTGTGCTGCGAAAAGGGAGACCCATTTATCCATGACAAATCGACAGTTCTTCTTTATGATTGGGACCACCTTATTTCCACACGCGCCTGCAAATTTACAACGGTTGCAGATGCGTGGGACCACTTGTACACCCGACGTGAACTTGCTCCCAAGTATGTTTTGGACGCCAGCCACGTCTGAAAGGAGAATATTCACGATATCGCGGAGGAATGCCAATAAAATAGCGCCCGGTGTACGGCGGGGTACCATATAAATACTCGGGTTAATTTTGATCAAGTAAGTTTTCATACACACACACAAAAAGAACTAAGGTTTCTTCAACCTCAAAACCTCCATTACCGAGAGCTTGCAAGCTCTCAAACCGAGATAACCCCAACTCGACTTGGCTTGAGTGTGGTCACAGCCACCCCACCTCGACCTCGTTTCTCATTGTTTAGCGGGTTTTGAAGATTTTTCAGCCCTCGAGTCCAAGTCACCATCCCTCCATCTTCCCCACTCCACAAAACCCGTCACCAGACACACCCCCACCCCGAATAAATTTATTGTTCTTAGTTTGTTTTGGTAATTTCCTTTTATTGGCCCCAAAATAAGCTAAAAACAATTGGCGCCTGGGATCGCACAAAAGCCTCCACGGTGCTAAGCTTGTTGGTACCGATGCTTGCTCTCTTATGGCACCAGGTTACCGTGACAATACAATTTCAGGTCATGGCGGATTGGGGACCATTATGATGATGAGACGGGTGACTCAGCAGGCGCCCGTCTAGACAAAAATCATTAAGCAATCGAAATTCATTCAGATGGAGGCCGTTACTCATAAACACTTGAAGATCTAGCCCACGCGATTCTTGTACATGGGATCTCGGGTGCAGGCGACCACTTCCCGGTAATTCAAGATATCCAGCCTCCACGGGCGATAAGCAATCGTGCCAAGATCTGAAATCTGGGAGGGTAGACAAAACATCGGACCGGTGCAGTTCAATTTCAAATGGCGGCTCTCGAGAAGAAACGCTCATTCTTTATTCTCGTAGTAGCCAAGGTACCAGCCGAACAAAAGGCACAAGAAGACCTCCGTACAAGTTGAGCATGAAAGAGCTTCCCAGCAACTACGGCATCCTCGGGTGCACACAGTTCATGGAAAAATGGAATACCTCGAAACTCAGTGAAGCTCCTTTACGAAAGACAAAGCCCCGATGCCTAGCACCGACAACGTATAACTCGCCATTCACCATGGAGATTCGAGCTGCGGTTCTCCGAAAGGGTTCACTATGCCTCGAATGCGGTAATACTCGGGTATCTCGGATCCGTGGAGCATCTTGAGTTATATCGTGACGGATCTTTGATTAAAGGAGTCTTGTGCGGTCTTATGTAGGATGTTCCGCGTACCCTCACGGACCGGCCAGTCGTGGTTCCGGTCATTGAAGGCGGTAGTGTATCCTCTTTAGACCAGCTCAAAAGATTTTGTTCGTGAGTTTGGTTATGCTTCCTCATAGAGATAGCATCCTCGACTTGCTTTTATCAAGCAGGGGAATCGAGTCATTAGCCAGTATGTAACCCGCTTCCACGAGAGGTGTTGCGCAGGGTACATTTGGTCACCGCGTACTCTCTCATTTGAAAAGAATTTGCGCTTGGGGAAGTTGTGGCGGTCGTTTCAGAAGCATCGCCCTCTTTCATATGGGGAAGCTCGTTCTCGAGCTCTTTATCAGATAGAAATGGTCGAGAAGTGTTACTTGAAGAGGGTAGAAGATAGAGGATGTCATGAGCAGGCGAAGAAAGCGGGCGTCTCGGGCACCCTCCGGGCACCCCGGGTACCTGCCCGATCGCGAGGAAAGGTTGAATATTCCAAGTGTACCCTGCACTCAAAGATGTTAGGCCACCACCTCCAAAGACAACGAGAAGTGCCACAAAACCCCGATATGACTTTTTCACCCATTAAATCGCCTCTGTAACAGATTTTCACCTTATAAGAGACATGGGATACTCATCCACCTAAGCCAATCTTAAATACCCCAATACGCGAGTTTGAAATATCATGAGTTCCATGAAGATTTTGGCCATAGACACCGAGTGCTTTCACCATGGAATAGATCAGTCTCGATCCTGAGCGGGTACCTTAAAGAGTTTGTTGCTGATATGCGTGAGGCGAGGAAGATCTCGGAGCAAGATAAGGGTAAACAGGTGGGTAACCCCAATCTCGAGGCTGAGGTACCCCAGTGTCTAAAAAGGGAGTTTATATTCGAATGATAGCATGAGGCCCTACCCTCGCTGGAAAATCTAGGCGGGCCATCAAGCATTACAGCAAGTCGCCAATCTTGGATCATCCTGGAAAAGAAGTCAACTTCGCTTGTCAAAATCAGTTTAGGGTACCACGGGTACCCGACCATCCCACTCCTACTCTTCTCACATAAAAGGATGCGGAAGGTGTCTCATACCCTCACGATGATGCTTTAGTGATAACACTAAAAGTCACCACAGGAAAAGTGGCAAGGACTTTGATGGACACCGGCAGTTCCATTGACATCATCCTCAAAAGCGCCCTAGATCAGCTCCTTATTGAATAGCCAAGAATCACCCCATGTGACACTCCACTCATCGGTTTTGCAGGAGACATGGTTATCCCTAAGGGTATCATCACCTTGCCTGTTACAATCGGCAAGGTACCCCACCAGGTTGTCCATATGATCGATTTTCTTATTGTTGATCACCCTGGTGCCTATAACATTATCTTGGGGAGGCCGTTTTTAGCGACAACTAAAGCGGCAATCTCCATGCATTACCTCGCCATGAAGATTCCAAGCGCCGGGGAAATTGTCACCATCAAAGGGGATCAGCAATCGGCTCGAGGGTGCTATTCTGTAGCCTCGAAAGTGAGTTATCAAATCGCCACTAATGTATCCCCGAAGGGGTACCCCATCAGTACCAGGACATTTATTAGCTCATCAAAGCGGGCATTGGCGAGACACCGGAGAGTTGTACATAAAAAGGCTCAACGGTCCGTAAACATCCAAAAGCAACAAGAAACTGCGCCAACGGCAGTCGAAGAAGTGGAGGTACCCCTGGATCCCCGGGTGTCAAAAGACGAAAAGCGAGGAGTACTAGTGGAGGTGCTTATTTCGTTTCAATCTGTAACAATGACCCGACCAAGATTGTAAAAGTCGGCTCCAACCTCCCTACGCAACACTGGGAGCCACTTATTGACTTGTTGAAGAAAAACCTTGATGTGTTCGCATGGTCTCACTCAGATATGCCGGGTATCCCGCCTTCTATTGCCTGTCACAAGCTCAACGTCGATCCACATCAAAGGCCTATCAAGCAAAAACGCCGAGCTTTCAACCAGGAACGTTATGACGCCATAGAACAAGAAATGGACCGATTATTAACAGCCGGGTTCATTAGGGAGGTGGTGTACCCCGACTGGGTATCAAATGTCGTCTTAGTCAAAAAGTCCAACGGAAAATGGCGTATGTGCGTTGATTTCACAGATTTGAATAAGTCCTGCCCCAAGCATAGTTTCCCTCTTCCTCGGGTAGACCAGCTGGTGGATGCTACGGCAAGACATGAGATGCTTAGTTTTATGGACGCTTTGTCAGGGTACAACCAAATTCTGATGTACGAGGCCGATCAAGACAAAACGGGCTTCATCACCAATCGTGGGCTATACTGCTACAAGGTGATGCCCTTCGGGTTGAAGAACGCTGGCGCCACCTATCAGCGTTTGGTGAACAAGATCTTTAAGCAACAGATTGGGCACACCATGGAAGTGTATATTGAAGACATGATAACAGTGATCACACGGAGCACCTCAGAGACACCTTTGATGTTTTGAGAAAGCATCAGATGCGCCTCAATCCCGAAAAATGTGCGTTCGGGGTAACCTCAGGTAAATTCCTCAGATTCTTGGTACAACAGCGAGGAATCGAGGCCAACCCCGATAAAATCCAAGCGGTTCTTGGAATGAAGTCACCAAGTACTATCAAGGAGGTCTAAAGCTTAGCTGGTTGGATCACCGCCTTGAGTCGTTTTATCTCCAAGGCCACCGACCGGTGCAAACCATTTTTTAAAACTTTAAAGGCGGGGAAGAAGCTTCGATGGACTGCCGAATGCGAAGAGGCTTTTCAGAAGCTAAAGGAGTACCTCGTTAATTCGCCATTGCTCGCTATGCCCAAGCCCGGAGAGGTGCTTCTGTTGTACCTCGCCGTCTCCGAGCACACCACCAACTCTGTTTTGCTAAGGGAGGATAAAGATAGGGTACAACGGCCTATATATTACACTAGTAGGGCAATGGTCGATGCGAAGAAGAGGTACCCCGCCACTGAAAAGTTAACTTTCGCTTTGGTAATCTCCGCAAGGAAGCTCCGGCCATATTTTCAGGCTCACACCATTGTCGTCTAGTCTTCTTCTTCTCCTCAAAAGTTAGACATGTCTGGAAGACTTCTTCGCTGGTCTCTTGAATTGAGTGAGTTCGATATCATCTTTAAACCACGCTCAGCTATTAAAGCCCAAGCCATTGCTGATTTTATTGCGAAATTGAATGACTCAGTGGGGAGACTACAGGTACCCGGAAAAACCACACCGATCCTCAAGAGGAGCATGTTTGGGAAATTTCCGTGGATGGTTCCTCCAACTCGCATGGAAGTGGTGCGGGAGTAATAATCCTTGATCCGGATAAAGTGAAGTTATGTTATGCCTTACAATTCGGATTTAAGGCCTCAAACAATGAGGCCGAATATGAGGCTATAATAGCGGGGCAAAGGATGTCAAAAGTCTTGGGTGCAAAAAGGGTCCACATCAAAAGTGACTCTCAATTGGTGGTTAGTCAGATCACCTCGGAATATCAGGCGAAGGAAAAAAATATGAAGGGGTACCTCAGGAGAACTAGAGAGTTAATGTCCCAATTTGCCGAGGTTAAGGTGGAAAGAGTTCCGCGCACAAAAAATGGTGAAGCTGACAATCTCGCCAAAATGGCTTCTTTTGCGCCTTTCGGTTGTGGTCTATTACTAAGTATATCCCGTGATAATCTACCTGAGTTATGAGGAGTAAGATCGATAATTGCTGGGGTACCATGGATGGAACCAATTATAGGGTACCTCCAGAATGGGGATCTGCCTGTCGACAAAAGTGAAGCTAGAAGGCTGAAGTATAAGGCTGCACGATATTTTCTTATTGAGGACACCTTATACAGAAGAGGGTTCACTCTCCCTTACCTAAAATGATTAGGAGACGAGCAGGCCTAATATGTCATGAGAGAGATACACGAAGGAATTTGCGGCAACCATTATGGAGCACAATCATTGGCACAAAAGGCTCTTCGCCAAGGATTTTATTGGCCTACGATGCGGGAGGATGCTAAAAACATAGTCAAGAATTGTGACAAGTGCCAGAGGTTTGCCAAGGTACCCCACCTTCCACCCAAAAAGTTAACTGTTATGTCTTCTCCGTGGCCATTTGCAGTCTGGGGTATAGATCTCATTGGTCCATTACCAACTAGAAGAGGGCAAACTAAGTATGCAGTTGTTGCCGTTGACTATTTTACAAAATGGGTAGAAGCAGAGCCGTTGGCAAGCATCACAGAGAGAAAAACTACAGATTTCGTGTGGAGGAACCTTATTTACAGATACGGTATCCCTAATGCTATTGTTAGCGACAACGGAAAGTAATTTGATAATGGAAAATTTCAGAGTTTCTGCTCAGAGCTTGGGATAGCCAACCGATTTGCTTCTCCGGCTCATCCGCAATCTAATGGACAGGTTGAAGCCGTCAACAAAATCATCAAGAGTATCCTCAAGAAAAGGCTAGAGGAAAAGAAGGGAGCGTGGGTAGATGAGCTACGTGTTCTCTGCTTATCGGACAACTCAAAATACTTGATGGAGAAACTCCATTTTCTATAGCATTCGGCGATCACGGTCATCCCAGCAGAAATCGGGATACCCTCTCAAAGAACCGCGTATTTCGACGAAGCCGAGAATACTTCTTTGATTGCATCTAGCCTTGATCTTGTTGAAGAAAAAAGAGCCAAAGCAGAATTAAGGGTTCTGATATATCAGCACCGCATTTCAGATTTGTATGACACGAGAGTACGCCCTAGATCATTCAAGAAAGGAGATTTAGTCCTGCGAAGGGTAACTTAGAACACCCGGGTACCTTTGGAGGGCTCGTTTGGAGCAAATTGGGAAGGCCCGTATCGCATAGACAAACCGATAGGATCACAGGGGCCCTCTGTACTCACGTGGGACGAACAATCGTCAAGCATCCACGGAATGCTTTGCAATGCTGAAGTACTACTAACATGAGGATAGTGCTTCAAACCCTACCGTTGGTTCTATATATCTTTTACTTTATTTACTATGTGTGTAAAGCCATCAAAGGTACCTCGGGTACCCTACATGTGCAAGTGAAATTTTTAATTCCCTAAGTCCTAGAGAGAGGACATCTACGTAGTTTCCTATTCTCATTGGGACAACGAGTCAGTGTTAAGTAACGTCCTCCTTTTCTATTACCTAATGTGATTGTGGTTAAAGCTTCGCCATTGATGGGACTCCATCTTATTGCGCCACGTCTTGTATACACCTCTCAGCTATAATTACTCCTTTGCAAGAATACAATAAACTTAAAAAGGGAGGGTCAGAAAAGGCCCGAGGGCGAGGTAAACCAGTATACCCTAGCGCCATGAGGCTACGTTAAGGTATGCACATGCCCACACCTCTATTCGGTCTGAGCTCAGAATCGAGGATAAATTACAGTAAATTTAAAGAGGGAGGGTCAGAGAAGGCCCGAGGGCGAGGTAAACCAGCATACCCTATCGCCATGAGGATCCGTTAAGGTATGCACACGCCCACACCTCCATTCTTTTACTTAGCTTAGTAAAGAATAATCAAACAAACGGCAATCACAAGAGTTGAATGCCTAAAAGAAATGAGGTAGGCAAGCATGCACCTTTATTATCGCATTAAATACTAACTAGAAGCAGATGGCCAAAACAAGCATGTTTTTGACCAATTCTGCAAGAGAGGAGGCCAAGAAGGTCCCCGATAAAAATAATGAGGGGGTACCTGGGGTACCGCGACGAACCTCGAGAAGTCTATTAGAAAATGCGCCATAATCTCTATTTACATCTTAGTTTCGCCAATTATGACTTTCAATTTATATTATGCTGATGCTCGGATTGTTAAATTATTTGGGATACGCCATAATCTTTACCAAGATGAACAGCGAGCATATCTACGAAGACCACCACGCAAGCGCCAAGAACATATCAGGAGGTACCCGGGGTACCCGAGGAACCTCCACTAGTCTACACAAGTCATAAATAAGAAATTCAATACCACACAAAATTAAGTCTGATACGAAAAGTTTAATGTAAACAGTAACAAGATCGCCGAGGCAACCTTTCCAGGGACAAATATTCCAGTACATCAAAAGCTCCAAAAGTGAAGAAAGAAGGCTACTGAACTATCTGAGAAGAACCCTAAATGATAAAAAGCACAGAGGATCACGCAGAAGGGGAAACATCCTCTCTGTCATTCCCATCAACTGGGGCATCAGCAGGAACACTCGCGGCTAGAGAGGTACCACATTCATGAACAGTGCTGGTGGAGGGGAGGTCTGCATGAGGTACCTGGGGTACCCCAGAGGATCGCCGAGGACTTAGAGATGGAGGAGCCTGGGGTACCCCCTTGTCTTCAATCACTTTCAGGATAGCTGACTTGTCCACCCACTTTTTCAACTCTGGGTACCGCGAGCTCCGGATCCACACTCCAAACCTCTGTCATGATAAGCGTAAAGGCTTTATCCATCATCTCCTTTTGGCGAGATACTAACTCGTCATGTTTAGGTTCGACCTTTTCGAAGCCCTTGGATAGGCGGACGTTCTCCCGAGTCAGATCCTCCAACCGCCCCTTTAAGGCGCCGACCTCCCCTACGAGCTTCTCCTCCCGAGAGCGACCGAGGTTGAGCTCTCCCTTCAATTTCTCCACCTTTGCATGTGCAGCTGAGGTACCCCTAAAGTCGCGAAGACTATGACTGAGATAAAAGGCAGCCTACAACAACAACAACAAAAAAAAAAAAAGAAGACAAGGAAAAATAAGAGAGGGTAAGAATGAAAAACATTCACATCATGACAAGCCTTAAGCGCCCGACTGTAGCGCTCATTCAAATCTAGCCTATCTGCCTTAGCAGCCATGTCCGCAGAAATGCACTTGGAGGAATGGAGAAAGCAATCACTCAGATAGGATATGCTCTTGTTCGCCACTGGATCGAGTTCGCCCTCTACTGGATCCCCAGAGACCGTAAGCAACGAGCTAAACTTGCGCTTATGGGTACCTGGGGTACCCCGGGAACTACCAAAAGAGGAATCAGGCAACTTCCCCTTGGAGCTTGGAACGACTGGAGGTCGAGCACCCTTCGCTGAGGTACCTAAGGTACCAGAGGAATTGCCGCTCATACGGCTGAAGAAGGCATCAAAGTCCTCGGCACCACGATCCATACCTGTCTAGTGCCTAGGAGAAACAAAGAGGCAGGTCAGAAAAATGGACATAAGAACCGTCACAGGAGAAGAGACATACTAAGAAATGTAAGTTATAGTGGATAAAACAAAAGGATGTGCAGATGGTAGGGGCACCCTACAATACTAGAAAAGGCGGGGTACCCCAGCAACACCAAGCAGCCATACGTGTATCGCCCCCTGAAGAAGATATAGAACTCCCATCAATCAAGCCAGCCCTTGCCAATCGGGTCGTGCTCAGAACATCGCCCTCACCCTGCAGGGACTGAAACTTCTCTGTGACACCACTCACTTTTCTCCCCACCTCATGCACAGGGCATGATCCTTTAGACCAAGTGATGTCTACAAAGGTCCCCAGAAACACCGAGTAAGAAGAAAATTCATACAAGAGACGTATATATATATATGTGTGTGTGTGTGTGTGTGTGTGTGTGTGTGTGTGTGTAAAAAGGAGGGAGAAAGAGAAGGAAAGAGACACATACTGTTTTCATTGAAGAAGTTCCGAACTTGCACAACCTCGTTCCCCACTTGTATACTCCTCCCCCACTCATCCTCTGCCACAAACCAGCCATATCTATAACCCTTTTTCAATAAGGGATCCGGCCTCACCAAATGCCCATGGACCCCCCAAGTGGCGAAGTAAGCCGCGGATAAACCGGCCACAAAACTGTGGGCCGGCTTTGCTGGTTGTTTGCCTTTGGTCTTGGGTTTACTACGAGGATTGGTTCGAGATAACTTGGGACTAGTTGGAGGGGACCGATCGTCATCACTAAGAGAAATATGGGGGGTTGACTCAGAAAAGGGAGCCTCCTCACTCGACTCCTCCGTTTCTCTAACCACGTTACGACCTTTTCTCCCCATAATTTTTCTCCCCATCTCGCTCTCCTAAAAGTGAAAGTCCCCGCGTCAAGATATACAAACTCCACAAATTCCAAACTCCATCAATCAAAAACAAATACCAACAACCATCCAACCAAACAACCAACCACAACACAACAAAAAAAAAGAAACAAAATGAAAAATACAGAAAAAAATTTTCTTCCACAATATCATAATTTCGGATACACCAAAGTCATAAAAGAATCAATACCTCAAGTTCACCAAGTCAGAGAATCAGGGCACCGCAGCACGGTACGTGGCTGCAACCATCGTAATCATTCAAGTCGATGGCAAAAAAAATAAACTGAAGAAGAAGGAGAACGGGAACGGCACGGCAAGGATAGGAAGCGCGTTACGCGCCGCACGGGAGCACGCCGGCCACCGGATCTGAAACCGGAGGTCGCCCGCTGCCGAAGCCACCCGGAACCGTCACTGGAAACCACCCCGGAGAACCCAGCCGAGAGAAGAGAAAAGAGGGAGAAGGAGAAGAGGGAAAGAGGGAAGAGAGAGAAGGAGATACCGCGCCGGACCGCAACGCCGGGGGCCGCAAACGCTGCAGATCTGGAGCCGCAAACCCGCCGTAACCGCCACCAGATCGCTCGCCGGAAACCGCGTCGGGAGAGGACCAGCCGCGGCCGGAAGGAAAGGAAGAAGAAAGAAAGAGAAAGAAAAAAGAAAGAAAAAGGGAAGAGAGAAGAAAAGGAAGAAGAAAAGAAAAGAGAAAAGGAAGGAAAGAAAGGAAAAAAAATAAAAAATAAAAATTCAGGGGAAAACGAGTGGGCGCATAAAAAATAAAATAAATAAATTTTTACCTGCAAGCAGGTTGAAGATGAAGAGTCAGGATGAAGAAACTGCGAGAAATAATTGATTTTTTGAGGAGTTTTGGGATTTTGAAAATGGTGTTGGATAAAGTGACAAGGATCGGTAGTAAAATTAAAACTTGGTAAAGTACATTGCACAGAGAAGGGAGTCAGAGATTTTCAGTATAAAGTCAGCGAGTTCGAAATTCAAATCAGCTGTCAGATGGCTACCATTTCCCAAGGAAAGCGGGAAGGGACACGAAGACAACTGTTCACTCGCCACGATACAAAAAAAAAAGACTTTTAGTCCAGTATTATGCAGAGTTTCACCAGCGAAGGGAATTGAGCAGGGTACTCCTCCAGTCCGACTACCCTCCAAGGTAAATTTTACATCACCACGTGTCGTTTTAACTGCATAAATGAGTTTCTTTCGCCTTTATTACAGTCGCCAAAAAGAAACTAGGGGGATGTTGTTTGGGAAGCAATCAAGAGACCAATTATGAAGCGCCACGTGTCGACATTTAAGGAGTTCGTTTAATCTGGGTACCTTGGGTACCCCGGGTGCCTGAGATACTCGGGGTACCCCGGGCACTTCAGGGGTACCCCAGGTACTTCAGGGGTACCTCGGCTACACCATGTAAAGGTATAAAGGTCAGAAAAACATGTGTAAAAATATGCAAGGATCGGTGGGCCCAAAATCTTAAAAAGATCGGCATAATACGTGCCGAGAAATAAAGAATCATCGAGGAGATCTTGTGCTGCGAAAAGGGAGACCGCCGCTGTCACGCCAACAAATCAGCCAAAAGTTGCTGCTATGACAGTTGGGACCACCCTTATTTCCCTGCCACGCCTGCAAATTTACAACGGATTTGCAGAGGTACGTGGGACCACTTCGGTACACCCAGCACGTGAACTTGCTCCCCAAGTATGTTTTTCGGAGCGCCCAAGCTGCCACACGTACGAAAGGGAGAATATTCCTGATATCACAAGGAGGAATGCCAATAAAATAGCGCCAGGTGGCACGGCGCCTGGGGTACACCATATAAATACTCAGGTTAATTTTGATCAAGTAAGTTTTTCATACACACACCAAAAAAGAACTAAGGTTTCTTCAACCTCAAAAACCTCCATTACCGAGAGCTTGCAAGCTCTCAAACCGAATAACAACTCGACTTGGCGTCGGAGTGGTGTGAACCAACCCCGGCTCCACCTCTGACCTCGTTTCTCATTGTTTCGCAGGTTTTAGAAGATTTTCCAGCCCTCTGAGTCCGAAGTAACCATCCCCTCCATCTTCCCCCACTCCACAAAAACCCAGTCAGCCCGTACACCCCAAACAAGCGAGGCGCCCCACTCTCCCATTAAATATAAATTTATTGTTCTTAGTTTGTTTTTGGTAATTTCCTTTTATTGGCCCCAAGATAAGCTAAAAACATGTAGTGTTCCTTCACTGGCATAGGCCTTGGGGATTGGTTGATTTGCAAACTGGAGAGGGTGCCCATGATAGATGTTTAGGTTGCTATGTAATGTTCCTCTTTGGAATCATATGAGCCGCAAGTTGATTTATCTGTTCAAATCGGTTCTGTCTATGGGTTGAAATTACTTTTAGTTTGTCAGTGTCCATATACGCTTTTTGTGTATTTTAATGTGGCATGATTCTCTAGAAAGAATATCGACAAAAAAGGAACTCTATTCATCGCATGAAGATTGAAAGTCACAAGATTGATTTATGCATGGATAAAAGGTGATAGCTTGGCAAATGCAATGGTTCATGCATTAATTAATGTTACCCAGCAATTGATAATTTTTAGGATTTGTATCCATCACTTTTGATTTTGTTTTCTGAAAATGATTGTTCTTTGTCACCTTAAATCATTTTAAAGCATTGATGGAGCTACATAATATCTGTTTAAGTCATAGGTGATTCTGCAGATTAGGAAGGAAAGATAATTAATCTAGTATTGTTTGCATGGTCATGGCTAGAAATTTAACAAGCTCAACTAAGCAATTTGATAATAAAGTGAAAACTTCTCTTCTTTTTTCTTACATTTGTCATATCCCTGCATACGTTTGACAATTTCTGTAGAAATCTGTGAATTTGACATGAACCTGATTCGAATTTGTAAGTTCAGATTAAATGAATTAAATCTCAATCATGGTATCACCTATTTATCAATCGCCTTGAGTTTCGGCTTTGACGTTCGAACTCATTTACAACACAATTTTTTGTACTATATGGTACGATTAGAAAACAGATCAAATATTAACAAATATGTATACACATAAGCTATACATTTGTCTGCATGTGCTTAATTCATCTAGAATTGGATTGCTATAAAGTCGGGGGTGAAAATTATGTTTGATTTCAGTTTTCAATGCAAATTTCAAGTTATGTTTTTGATCCATGAAATATGGACAAGATATATATTTGTACATTATAGTGTTTTTCTGATCTGCATCTCTGAATAGTTGCTGATTATTAGGACATAATTCAGAGGTCAAAATTTTTTCTCAGTCTGTGCTAGGCCTGTTAGTTGCGCTACTAAACAAGTACTAGATCGTGACGAGGCCTAAGCATTTTAGAAGCCAAGCTTTCTTGTTGAATGCTGGACCTGTTGAATGAAGAAAGGAAAAATAATATTGCATTAGATAGCTAGTCTGATATATCTATGTGGTGACATAGACAGACACTGGTGAGCTTTACTGAGAAATCCATTTAATTCTCTATTTCTTAGTGATGAAAATAAAAATTAATCTTAATGTTGGTTATTCTTTTAGATCAATCTCATCAGTTAGAGCTAGAATTACAAAAGAAAAAGATTTCAACATTTTTGTTTGATGTTTGTTCGACTATTTTGGTTAACAGAGGATTGAGTTTTTAATTTAATTGACTGCAAAGAGAACCATGCACAGGGGCTCTATATGAGGACCTGGGTTGGTTTGGTTATTTCTGCTACATTACTTTGGTAAGCTATCTCAAAAGTTGAGTAAATTGTGGACCAAATTTTATGTTTTGTTAATGAGAGGAGTATGCAACTTTTTAATTTGTAATATCTTGAATAATGATTAAATATCTAATTCGTTCAGCTTTATATCCAAGTATGTTGATTAATTTTGCTAAAAATAAGTATCTATGACATCATCTACTGTATATACATGATGGTCATAAGTGAGTAAATTCCTCTGATTTGTGCACTGGATGAAACTTTTGATTTTTGGTAAACTAGTTCTTACCTGGAATGTCTAATCTCAAGCCAAGAACAGTATTTTTTTTGGCTGGGTCAAGTGTGTTGTGATATGGAAAACGGAAAGAGACATACAGTACTGAGATGAAACCGATGAGAGGACAGGACTCAGGAATGGTGCCAAAAAGGAATCGAATTGGTTAGTTATGCTTTCGCATTGCTCTCTCCTCCTCATTTGCTAATTTTCAATTATACATAATCATCAGCCTACTGTGTGGTTGATCATTTTTGTAATGGGTCAAACTGAGATTGATTTATTGAGCACGTTCAATTACTGAGATTTTAAAGCAATATTTTTTAGCAGAGGAATTACGTTACGATAAGGTCATAGCAGAGCAGTAATTCAATTGAAATTAAGGGGTGACTCATAACATTGGCAGGGCCAAGATGGGAGATGTCCTACTTTAGAAGAGCATTACAAGAAGGATACAGGGCCTAAGATATTCCACATTTCCAAACTAATGGGAAGTATGTCAAAGGAAGGCCTTGAGGAATTCTCATAATGTCTGTAATAACCATCAGCCACTAGTAATTTCTTTTGCTGCTCCATTTTACTCGTTTTTTTATTTGTAATCCATTTAACGAGTAGTTTTTTTTCCCTCAAAATAGTTTAATCATTTTGTCGGCACAAGTACAAGTTTATGTGTTTTGAATGATTATCACATGGATATATTTAAATGAATTATAATTAAGTAGTTTACAATTTTACTTTTGGTGAATAACTCATTGGTTTGAAATTAAAATTTAAGGGAATTGATGAGTACACCATGAAAGAGTTCTCAGAACTTCATGATCAATGGGCTACATGTGTTACTAAGATAATTACAGCCTACAATCACGAGCTAATATATGAGTAATTTATGATTATTTTTACTTCCAAATATTCAAGATTTATTTTTTGTGGTGTATTAATTGATTTTATGTACTTGTAGGTGGGAAAAAATTGAAGTCACGTATGGATATTCAGTGACATTCTTGTTGGTTAATGTTTGTTGAAACTTATTATGGTACTTTGTTGTTTAGAATCGAAAATTTAGTTTGGTACTTGTGTTTTTATTTCCAAACAATGGTGTTGTTGAATTATGTTAATTTAAGTGATGTACTTGGATGTTTATTATGTGAATTGTGCTGCAAGATTTGGTATGTTTAATATATTTGAGTTTTCTTTTAATTCTAAAACAAACAAAAAAATATATAATTGAAATGAAAATATACTATTAACCAAAAGCAGCATGATATCATTAAATATTGACATTAAATATTTAAAATGACATAAACAGTATAATTAAATACTAATACCATTGTGTCATTATTTTGACAATATTATAGTGACGCGAATTAATGATACAAAATTCACTGACACTAAAAATTAATATTAGTGTGTTCTGGCTTGAGCATTACTGATATAATTAATAAGTTTTGGTAAAAGTAATTACCAACATTAATTTTTGTGTTAGTAAAGCTCATTTTTTCAGTAGTGTGTCTTGGTTGTTCTCAGCTAGTAAACACTAAAACTAGTGGATGAATAATTTGCCAAGCTTTGATTCATTTTGAGCCATTCATTGCTTAACTAGGGCAACTAATCAAACGAAGGGATCTTTATTGCCAAGTGAATCATCAACTGCTTTTGAAGGGTTATTTAATTTAGAAGATTCTTGCAAAAACAAAGTTAAAATTGGGGATTTCGATAATGAAGATGGAGAAGAAGGTGCTTGCTCAAAAACTTGATTATAAGCAAGAAGGAGAAGAAGGTACTTGTGTCAGGGAAGATACATAATTTACAATATAAGAGGAGCGAATTCCAAAATTATAGATCATAAATTAGGACTTTATAAAATAACATGCATTACAGTTAAAACAATAATTACAACAATGGGACAACAGCAGTGATATAAGACAGCTTACGCAATATGCAAAAATATAATAGTTAGAGGGGTCATAAATAGTCCCAATTAAAATACAGACCATTTAGGCAAAATATAACCTTTGTAACAAAACCTTCTTAAAACCCTTAAGCTTATTAATAAGCCACTTATGCACTTGTGATAAGTTTAAAATAACAAAATTAAAAAAAAAACAGCAAAATATTATAAACAAAAGAATGAAACGCAAACTGACGCTTGTGTGATACCACAATTTCTTTAAAATAGATTCGCCTCTTACTTTCGTGTGCTTTAGGATTTGAACAGTGTCAAGTGCTTTAGGATTTGAATAGAGTATGTTTCCTATGATGCAACGGTGACGAATAGCTTTGATGCACTACCATGTTATTCCATAGCGAACTTCCATTGTGTCGAACTCTATCAAAATAGATATATAAAAAAAGGAGGTATTAAAGATAACTAATTCTATTCTTCCATCTATCACTTTTTTCAAGACATTTTGTATGTCTTTTACTCTCCTTGTATATTCTCTAAAATGAAGAAGAATCTCAATTTACAGAATTCTATGAGGGGCATTTTTGTCCAAAATTTAACTGCATAAATTCTATAACCGCTCCATTTAATTTCTTATTAAATACACTTGTAATTGCTGCTCTTAGTAGCTAATTAAAAGTGTAATTGCTGTCTATTAAACCTTTGATTTAATTTTTGAATTAAATTCAAAGTGTAACCGCAACTCCATTAATCATATATTAAAATTTGAATTTAATCTCATATTTAGTTACAATCTCAAAATAAATTGTGAATTTAATTAGCAGTTACTAATAATAAATTCTATTAGGTAATTAATTATGAATTTAGCCAGTCGTTACAATCTTTGTAACTCCTGCTCATGCAATACAATCACTAAACGTATTTTGAGCGTCAATTTTCTCATTTACCCAAATATTATTTTGATATACTTTCGGAGGTTTATCCAAACCACTTAGGAACTACTTACTTAGAGTAGGTCCACTCAAAATTATGCTTTAAAATAACAATTCAATATACTAATTTTCTAACAGCTTGATCAGAAATTATTGATCAGTGGATGTGATGGTCATAGGTGACTGACAGAGTTGTCGAAGCTCTTCAAAATAAATACTGATTCACCTAAATAAATTTGTAGAAATAGTAGAACCAGGTCGAATCCCAAGAGAACTATGTATTTAATTTCTCAAAGTTTTAAAACAAATTAATTTTCCAAGAAAAACCAGATTTTGTAAGCCTCTGCCCAAAAACGGTTAACCGTTTATTGTAAACGGCAAGCCGTTTGTCTTGTTTGATTTTCTGGGAAATATCCGGCTAACCGGAAAATGGAACCGGCAAACCGTTTGTTGGCAGTAGCGATCTGGGAGCTGAACCGGATAACCGGCTGAGGAATCCGGAAGGCCGGTTACGGGTTGTAAGCTTTCTGGAAGTATTTCGGCTAACCGGTTAAAGAATCCGGTAAGCCGTTTCGCAGCTTTCTTCTTTCTGTCTCTAATCGGCTAATCCGGTTAATGAAACCGGTAGACCGTTTGCGATTGGTTTCGTTTCTGGAGTTAACTCGGTCAACCGGTTGGTGAAATCCGGAAAACCGTTTTCTTGAGGTAACGATTCTGGAAGCTAATCGGCTAACCGGTTAGCTCAACCGGTAAGCCGATTGCGAGCTCTCCCGGTTCTGGATACAAACGGCTAGCCGTTTGTTATTTCCGGTTATCCGATTACGGGGTTTTAATTGTTTTTAACGAGAATTTGATGAAAATAAATAAAAATAAAATAAAACAAGACTTTAAAATTAAGTAAAGAAAAGATCAATCTTACCAAACTTCCAATCCAAGGGTGTCAATTCCATCCAATTGCAATTTTGATCATAGGCAAAAATATAAATTACTCAATCCAAGAACTTAGTCTACTTAATCGGAATCCCGCAGAAAGCAATTATTCTCCTAATGTAATAGACTTAAACAATCGCTCAAATCCAAACTTATCACTAATTTAACTGGGCATCATCGTTCCATATCAAATTAAGTGATAGCATTAAGAATAGTGAGAATGACTAAAACAAAATCAATTAATTCAGATTACTCCAATTTAATCAATTTGTATTTTTATTTCCCTAGAGCCTATCATGCAAGCTATGTAATTGTGGCCATCAATATACACACACATGAGCCAACTCCTTGATACTCAATTCAGTCATTCATGACAATTACGAATCACAAACTTCTGACTAGCGATAGAAAAACAAATATTGAATTAAGGCGTCAACTCAATCAATATAAATAATTCATGAAAAATAAGAACAAGAAAATAAAAATTACTTGAATTGAAGAAATTCTTGTTAAGTTCAAAGCCTCACAAAATTACAATCGGAATTTGATTAACCCTTGGATCGGAATTAAAACCTTAGCCACTCATGGTGCCCAAACAAAACAAAAGAATTGTTTGATGAAGATTAATAATTGCAGCCGCTGGTTGCTTCCTTTTTCTCACGCCCAAAAGAAACTTCCTTGCTTCCTCACGTTCAAGCCCTTTATAATGCTTGCTTTTTGTTTCCTTTTTGCTAGCTTTCCTTTTCTCACTTGGTTTCTTCCTCTTTGTGCTAGGAGACCAAATCCTTCTCCAATTCTGATTGCTAGGACCGAATCCTTCCAGCCAATGGTCAGCCCACGTTTGCAAAGCCCAAATTAAGCCCTTTTTATCCAAATTCCATCATAATCTCCATGTTTCGTCTCCTAAATCAAATCAAACATAATTTCCATAAATTAGCACTAGATCAATCAAAATATAAGGGAATTAAACTAAATATAATATGACTATTTATGACCTATCAAATTCCCCCACACCTAAACCATGCTTGTCCTCAAGCATATCTTAAATCATCATACCAATCCTCCTTTACCTCTCTTTTCAAAACATTCAATATCCAAGAATACCAATAAAGCTAAACACACATCAATGAGTTGAATCATAGTGACAATCTAGAGAATAAGCATTCATAGGATAGAATTTGTAACAAAAACACAAGCATCTCATCGATTCATCAAAATCAAATACAGCAAGACTTAACACCCTCACATGGTTTCGCTCAATGCTTCTCAAAGTGTTTAGGGTGCGTGTTTTACTCTCAAAATCAAAGCATAGCATGTTATTACCATAGGCTTGCAAATGATTTAAATCTCCACCACTGCATATGAATATGATGCAAAAATCAAAGGGACTTAACAAGGGTTGAAATGGGGCTTGGGTAAAGGTATGGTAGAAGGAAAAATGAAGGGTTTAACGATCAAGACAAAGAGTTAATTACATGCATGATTTAGATGCTTCAAAATAAACAAACAAACTTCTAAAACAATGAGATTTACCCCCACATTTAAGCACTTAAAACACTTGGAGAAACAATTTGATAATTGAATTGCTTTTGCAAACAATTCTCCAATCTTCCAATTAAGGGAATAATTCTCTCAACAGAAATTTTTTTTTTCTTTTCTTCTTCTTTTTTTTGTATTTCGTTTTTTTTTTTTTTTCATCATCATGCAATTTCTTCACTCTTGTCTTGACATGGTAGAAAGAAAACAAGGATAACAAACAAGAAGGCTTTGGGTTAAACAATGTGTTAGAAACAAACAAAAAGGAAGGGTAGGCTCAAAGGGGCTAACTAGGGGAAAATAAAAGGTGGGTCTTTTAGAGTCTATGAATTGGTTAAACCTAATTGCCCTTATCACACTTAAACATCAATTCAAAAATGTGGTCTCAACATACATTCATAAGCAAGTTCTAGAATAAACACACTAAGTTTGATACACTCAACAAAAATAAAAGGAGCAAAAATGTAATAAGTTGCTCTTAGGCTCAAAAGCTCACTAGAGTGTCTATTTTGCATCAAGTCTTGTGCACTTTTCAATCAACAAATTAATTCGACACCATCGAAAATTTTAAAGAAAAACACTATTCATGCTTACCTCTTTCATGCATTAAAACTCAAAACAAAGATGTACCCCTAGTTTACAAGGTATTCAAAGATATTAAGAAGACTTAAAGCACAAAAATTTTCAAGAACAATTTAAAAACATGCCAAAATCCTCCCCCACACCTAAATAATACATTGTCCTCAATGTATCAACAAGTAAATAGCTCACAAAAAATAATAATAATGAAATGAAAAGTAAATGAGAAGGGAAGAAGAAACTCCCCTAAATGTGAGCGATGTGGACCCGAATGAGCTAGGGAGAGGGTGCCAAAGAAAGTTGAAAAATTGTGTGAGCACGCTTGATTAGAGTTAATCTCCTGTCCAAAATATATCTTCTGCATCAACAACATCTAGAGGCTTAAAATAAAATCAACAAAAGTAAAGAAAACCAAATATAATAAATAAATAAAAATTCAAAAGCAAGAAAATATTTGGGTTGCCTCCCAATAGCGCAATTTTTTAACGTCGTTTTGCTCGACAGAGTCGCAAAGCGAATAAATCATCCAATGCCTTTTAAATTAGATTGTGCATCTAATTCTAGCTCATTCCCAACACTTCCTTGGGCAAAAACATCCTGCACAATAGAATCAATCACATCAATCTGACAAAGAGAATGCACATCAGTAGGGTGTTTCACAGCATCAAAAATTTTAAACTTAACAATCTCTCCATCAAACTCGACAGAGAGAGTACCCTCATCTACATCAATTTTTGTCTTGGCAGTTTTCATGAAGGGTCTCCCTAACAAAATCGAAGCCGATTTTGAAGAAGGATTACCTTCCATCTCTAAGATGTAAAAGTCTACAGGAAATATAAGCTCATTAACCTGCACCAAAACATCTTCTACTATCCCAAGTGGGTGAATATAAGAACGGTCAGCCAATTGAATAACTACACCAGTCTTTTGCAAGTCATTTAATTTTAATTCTTGGTAAATGGAAAATGGCATGACATTAATTGAAGCTCCTAAATCTAGCATAGCATGCTCAACTCTCTTTTCACCAATCACACAAGGTAATGAAAACATACCTGGATCCTTGCATTTTTCTGGCATATTCTTTTGTAAAATTGCTGACATATTCTTACTTACCTCAACCTTCCCCTTTTCCTTCATCTTCCTCTTGTTAGTGCACAACTCTTTCAAGAACTTTGCATATTTGGGAATTTGCTTGATCGTATCCAATAAGGGGATGTTGATTTGCACTTTCCTGAATGTGTCCAGAATCTCCTTTTCTTGCTCATCTTCTTTTGGCTTGGCTAACCTGCTAGGAAAAGGAGGTGTAGGTGTGTAAGATGAAAGAGATAAAGGAGGATCGAATTTTACCCCACGCTTCGTTTTAGATGGCGCTTCTTCATCTTCATCTCCCTTGGTAATTTCAGCGTCTTTAGGTGGAGTTGATCCCGAAGGAATTTCTTTTCCGCTTCGCAGTGAAATTGCACTACAGTTCTCCCTTGGGTTGACTTCTGGTTGTGAAGGTAACTTTCCAGAATTTTGAGCTTCCAACTTACTAACTGACGTGGCCAATTGAGTAATTTGGTTGCCTAAATTCTGGATGCTTGTCCTTGTTTCCTGTTGAAGCTGAAGAGTACTATTAGCAAGATTCTTAACAATATCCTCCAAAGACATACCTGAGTTCGGAGCTTGAGTTTGTGTAGGTATTGGAGGCGGTCTAGTGAAGTTCTGAGGAGGTGGCCTTTGTTGTCCTCCTTGGTTTCCATAGCTAAAGTTAGGATGATCCCTCCATCCAGGATTGTAGTGATTCGAATAGGGATCATACTTAGTTCTGTGACCAGGAAACCCACCTATAGCATTGGCTTCTTGTGTGGAGTCTTGTTGCAATGTGGGGCACATATCAGTAGGATGCCCGTGAAGTGAGCATATTCCACACGCTTTTACCGTTTGCAATTGCCCTACAGCCATTTGACGGACCAAAGCAGTTAAATCAGAAATTTGATTTTTAAGATCGCTTACCTCATTGACTTGCTTGATAGATCCTCCACCCGCTCTTGTACCAAATTGCTGAGAAGTTTCAGCCATATTTGAAATCAACTGTTTGGCTGCTTCAGGTGTCTTGTTCACTAAAGCTCCACCACTTGCTGCATCAATCATACTCCTATCCATTGGCAACAATCCCTCATAGAAATATTGGATAAGGAGTTGATCAGAAATTTGATGGTGGGGAAAACTTGCACATAATCTTTTGAACCATTCCGATGCTGACGTCTCCCGTTGATCGTGTGATGCCATAAATCTCCTTCCTGTCTGGCACTCGTGAGCGGAAAGAATTTTTCCAGAAATTGGCTTTTCATCTCATTCCATGTGGTGATTGAACCGGAAGGTAGATAATAGAGCCAATCCTTAGCTTGATCTTTCAAAGAGAAGGGAAAAGCTCTAAGGTTGATTTGCTCCTCGGTTACACCATGTGGTTTCATTCCAGAGCAAACAATGTGAAATTCTTGCAAATGCTTATGAGGATCTTCACCTGCACAACCACGAAAAGAAGGAAGTAAATGAATCAAACCAGATTTTAATTCAAAATCATTAGCAATATTAGGAAAAGTAATGCATAAGGGCTGTTGATTCAAATCTGGTGCAGCGAGTTCTTTGAGAGTTACATGCCATCTTTTCTTACTGCAAAGATGGATGTACCACCGATGTTAAATCTATCTGCTCCTTCCTCAAGGCGGACGTTTTCCTCTCTAGTCTCTTTTCTCAATTGATTTGTCCTCTCAACTTGATTATCTGCAAATTAGGACCACAGGAAGAGAACGAGTCATAAACCAAATCGAACAAACAATTTAAACAATGAGAAACTAAAATTGGTTCCCGACAGCGCGCCAAATTTAATGAGTTGTCGAAGCTCTTCAAAATAAATACTGATTCACCTAAATAAATTTGTAGAAATAGTAGAACCAGATCGAATCCCAAGAGAACTATGTATTTAATTTCTCAAAGTTTTAAAACAAATTAATTTTCCAAGAAAAACCAGATTTTGTAAGCCTCTGCCCAAAAACGGTTAACCGTTTATTGTAAACGGCAAGCCGTTTGTCTTGTTTGATTTTTTGGGAAATATCCGGCTAACCGGAAAATGGAACCGGCAAACCGTTTGTTGGCAGTAGCGATCTGGGAGCTGAACCGGATAACCGGCTGAGGAATCCGGAAGGCCGGTTACGGGTTGTAAGCTTTCTGGAAGTATTTCGGCTAACCGGTTAAGGAATCCGGTAGGCCGTTTCGCAGCTTTCTTCTTTCTGTCTCTAATCGGCTAATCCGGTTAATGAAACCGGTAGACCGTTTGCGATTGGTTTCGTTTCTGGAGTTAACTCGGTCAACCGGTTGGTGAAATCCGGAAAACCGTTTTCTTGAGGTAACGATTCTGGAAGCTAATCGGCTAACCGGTAAGCCGATTGCGAGCTCTCCCGGTTCTGGATACAAACGGCTAGCCGTTTGTTATTTCCGGTTATCCGATTACGGGGTTTTAATTGTTTTTAACGAGAATTTGATGAAAATAAATAAAAATAAAATAAAACAAGACTTTAAAATTAAGTAAAGAAAAGATCAATCTTACCAAACTTCCAATCCAAGGGTGTCAATTCCATCCAATTGCAATTTTGATCATAGGCAAAAATATAAATTTCTCAATCCAAGAACTTAGTCTACTTAATCGGAATCCCGCAGAAAGCAATTATTCTCCTAATGTAATAGACTTAAACAATCGCTCAAATCCAAACTTATCACTAATTTAACTGGGCATCATCGTTCCATATCAAATTAAGTGATAGCATTAAGAATAGTGAGAATGACTAAAACAAAATCAATTAATTCAGATTACTCCAATTTAATCAATTTGTATTTTTATTTCCCTAGAGCCTATCATGCAAGCTATGTAATTGTGGCCATCAATATACACACACATGAGCCAACTCCTTGCTACTCAATTCAGTCATTCATGACAATTACGGATCACAAACTTCTGACTAGCGATAGAAAAACAAATATTGAATTAAGGCGTCAACTCAATCAATATAAATAATTCATGAAAAATAAGAACAAGAAAATAAAAATTACTTGAATTGAAGAAATTCTTGTTAAGTTCAAAGCCTCACAAAATTACAATCGGAATTTGATTAACCCTTGGATCGGAATTAAAACCTTAGCCACTCATGGTGCCCAAACAAAACAAAAGAATTGTTTGATGAAGATTAATAATTGCAGCCGCTGGTTGCTTCCTTTTTCTCACGCCCAAAAGAAACTTCCTTGCTTCCTCACGTTCAAGCCCTTTATAATGCTTGCTTTTTGTTTCCTTTTTGCTAGCTTTCCTTTTCTCACTTGGTTTCTTCCTCTTTTGTCTTTAGAGACCAAATCCTTCTCCAATTCGATTCTTTGGGACCAAATCCTTCCAAATTATTGCGTTCTAAAGCCCAAATTAAGCCCTTTTTATCCAAATTCCATCATAATCTCCATGTTTCGTCTCCTAAATCAAATCAAACATAATTTCCATAAATTAGCACTAGATCAATCAAAATATAAGGGAATTAAACTAAATATAATATGACTATTTATGACCTATCAGTGACTTTAAATACAATTGTAGGGACTGTGAGAGTGAAGAAGATGAGGTCCGTTTCCTATTGAGGAAGGAGAAATGGAGAGACACAACTTGGATTAGCAATAATATTGCATTGTTGAATTCTATAGTCAAAAGTTTCTTCGTGTTGGCAGACATAGCAGCACTTTGAGAAAGAAATCATTTTATAATATAAAGTAATTTCAAATTAAAACTGTTGGATTCGATCAACGGTCCAAAATAGGCATTCGAAGTAAATTTCCGAATGTCCGTTTGAAAGCGGGACTGTACATATATAATATCCGATTTTTGTTACTCTCTGATATTGACAAACATGAAGACTACAGCTACTTACATTCCTCTCTCAATTTTGCTTGCTTCGTACATTATTTCGTCTCATGCAACTATAAAGTCTTTAGATTTTCGCCACTTCTGGCTAGTCGAAACGTGGCCAAAAGCCCTTGGCAGATTAGAATCCTGCAGCCATTCGATTCCATTAGACTTTGTCATACATGGTTTTGTGGCCAGTTAACTCTTATCAGGACAATAATAAAGAGTCAACTCAATGCCTACATTGACAAAATAAAATTTGTACTCTTCACTCCTTTTTTTTAAAAAAAAAAAAATTTGTTAGCCATTAGTCTTTTACTTTATTTATTATTTTTTCTATTTTGTTTATCTATTAGTTACACACACCATTGACAAAGATGAACCTATTTAATTACTTAGCAAGGACTAATGAAAGGCTAGTGATATTTATCACACTCCACTTCAGGAAAATAGTTATAAAAAATTCACATTATTTTAAAAAGTTCGTATAAAGGATAAATTTGAGCAATTTATGAGTTTACATCCTTATTACCTACTTTATTTATTTACTTTTAAATTTAAGTCTATTAATCATGTTTGACATCTGAAGTTGGATGAGTAATATATTTAACTTCCTTGCAAGGTAAAAGGACCAAAATACCCCACAAAATTATCATATCTTCAACAAATTTTTTTTTTTTGTATACGAAATTGAATGTTTCTAAATGATTTATTTTCTATAAATAAATGAACTATACTATCCAAATATTATGTGACCAAAAGAAATTTTAGCCACTTAATGTATATTCCACAGCTAAATTGACTCTTTATCACGTAATTTATAGTTCTTTTATGCCTGTTACAATAGATAGAGATAGAGATAGATTCAACTTTAACTTCACCTCAAACCCAGTGCCCAGTACCCTGCACAAGCGCAAATAATAATTAATGTAATAAAAAAATCGACGACTAAGGTGATGATATTTTCACCCTACAAATTTTATAAACCCATCCCATTTTCAAAAAAATATTACCACAAATGCACATTATTTTTTAAAAATTCAAATTAAGAAGAAATTTAAAAACTTTATGCATAAAATCCATATTCATTTTTTTATGAGACTATATATTTTTTATTATATTTGATCAATAAGGTTGCTTTAACATAAATTAATATGATTATTTTACCCTCACAATGTAAAAGTATCAAAATATCTAAAAATTTACTTTTAATTTTTTTTTATTTTAATGATGTATAAGTAGTACTGTATTAGTATGATTATTAATATTCCACTAAACTAACAAGATAATAATTAGGACATGCAAAGTATCAAAAATTATTAAATTCTATGTAAAACATATTAGATTATAAAACGTAAAACTAAATGCCTAAAGAATTAGTTACAATAATATATATTTCTTAGGGTAATTTGGTTATTTTATATTATAAAGGTAAAATGGTCAAATTAACTTATCTTAAAACAACCTTAAATATTGATTGTTATAAAATGATTTAATTAATTAATTGTTCAAACTTATTATTAATTTGTAATTTTATACAATATGGTGAACTTATTGTAATTATTTTATGGAGGTGGGGTGGGTTTATAAAAATAGTGGGGTGGAAATATCTACACCCGACAACTATTACAATACGCTTCATTTGTGCTTATTGAGCCCGTTACATTGTCACTATTTGACTAAAATACAGCCACATCAGACTTAATTGATAATTGGTTTTCTTAGGGAAAAAAAAAATTGAAAACTTAGGTTTTTTTTTTAATTGAAAATCTAAAAATGTCTAAATTTATTTAAAGTCTGAATAGATCTGAATGACATGTTTGTTTTTCCTTTTTCAATATTTGAACGGAAAAGTATAAAAGCTAGTAGTTTGACATAAATATCTTTTTAAGTAGTGTATGTATTTATTCTTCACAATTTATGATTTTCACAAGTTGATTAATTTGGCAGCATTAAAATAAAACTATCATTGTTGATCTTAATTTAAGTTTTTAATAAAAGATGTAATTTTAATATCAACTTTTATTATAGAATCAACATTGGTGTTTTAATTTTGATTCATCACAATACACATAATTTGACTTATTCAATATTTAAGTTTGGTTAATGTTACTATGTGAATAAAAATTTAAAATAAAAAAATAACTCAAATGATAATACAAAAATATTAGGTTATACATAATAGTGGAAATACATGATTGTTCAGGGTATTTTTGAGATTTGAAATTAAAATTTTTCATCTAGATTTCGGACTTCAGATAAAAGTGGATTTTTTTAATTTTTCTATTAAAATAAAATTGTCTGACAATAACTGATAAATTAAAAAATAAACAACCTAAAATAATAAATGTCTGAAAAAAAGAATTAAATTCGGACTTCAGACTAAAAAACAAACAACACTTTAGCTTTTTAAAAACGTAAAATCAAAGATTTAATAGAAAATGGTCATACAAATTTAATTTAATTTTTCTAAAATTATATGAAAAAGCCTAAAATATAAGTTATTTATTTGTCACACTCCCAAAAATTAAGGTCAAGATTATACTGACATAATTACCTTTCTCACAGATGCCGAAAAAAACTCATAACCAACAATCTTAGTCCATTTATTTTTTTCTTTGTTCCGCTATTATAAAAAATGTTAGGAAATTAGTGGGTAAAGCAGAACCGCAACTAAAATAAAATTGGATGAAAACAAAGAACAAGCACACAAGAAGAAACCAGAAAATTACGTGGTTCGGCTTTTAGCCTACGTCCACGGGCGAAGACAGAAGGAAAATATTTTACTAGTGATATGAGGATTACAAGTATTGTAATATTTTAACTCACTCTCCAAAATCTCAATACACCCAATCTCTCACGCACTAATTATTCAAGAGTATTAAAACTCTTGAATTTTTCCTCACACAAAATGAAATTGATTCACTCAAAATTTTGGATGATCAAACCGAAATGGGAGAGCTTCTATTTATAGCCAAAAATTGGCTATTAAATTAATAATTTTTTTTGCTCCACCGCCATTCTTCTTCCTTATTGTTTCTTCTTGTTTCTTCTTTTTCTTCATTCCAAATTTGCTGCTGCAAACTTCAACTTCTCTTCTTCTGTCTTTGTTTCAACAATTTGGGCATTCAAAGCTTCTAGATGGACTGCCATCTAGAAGATCTCGACCTTTTCTTGACATTCTCCAACTTAGAAATTTGATTGAGGATCGATCAATCAATGAAGAAACAATAGGTAATTATCTTGAAAGCCTTTAAGTTTTTCATGAGTGGGTGACACAACTTAAAATGTTTGATTTACTCCCAAGTATAAGAGTGCCTAGTTATAATATAACTCGGTAAGTCCGAGGTCGATCCACAAAGAAAGGGTTTAATTTGTTTATTTAAATTTATGTAAAAAAAATAAAAATAAAATTAAAAAACACACAATTTAATTTGAGGAAAACTATGAAGTTGAATTAGTTAGGGTTATGGATCCACTCTTAGTAATAAATACAATTTAACAAATTCTTTTTATTTTTGTTTTATTTCCCAAAAGATTAATTTTATTAATTAAAATTATTTTTCCATTTATTTTATTATGGATTAAGAATTTAATGTGCCAAAACTTAATTTGTCTACACTAAATCAAAATACCATTTTACCATATTTTATATTAAGATATTAAGAATTCATTGTGCCAAATTCCTATTTTTGTCTACAATAAATCAAAATTTCAAAATATAAAATATGGATAAAATTAAATAGAAAACAACTTAATTTATAAAATTAAAAATTGAATTTGATTAAACCATATTGTTTTTACTAAGAGTTTCACCTTCCCCTAACTATAAATATTTAGCTAAAAATTTTTGAAATAAAAGAAATGATTAAGATTGAAAAACACATAATTAAAATGGAAATTAAAAATTGAAATAAACCTAATTTTATTAATTAAAAATATATTACAAAGAGAGATGAGGAGAAGAATTGGGAGGAAAGAAGAGAAAAGAAGGTGCAAAGAGATGTGTTCACCATCCTTCTTTATTTATACTAATACATGGTAAATCCACACCACACAAATAAAAAAATCTAATTAAATCTTAACCTTACATTTGTCCCACTAATAATCCCACTAATCAAACATAATCTTATCTTATCCACTCAAGCATATCCAAAACATTCCACTAATAAAATATCTACCTAACAAGATAAAAACTTATAATTTTATAATTGCCACATTTACTGTGGTAAAAACGTAAAAATTTACAACAAAAGTCTTTGGATTCCCCTCGATAATGACATAATTTCTCGGACTTCTGAAATCCAAATTTGACATCCGTACATTTGTTTGAAGCCTCCAATTGCATGAAATTATTATTTTTACCAAATAAACACACAAAAATACACAAAATCAAATATTTAGAAAAATAATTAGAAATTCATAATATGTTACACAATTACAAATATAAATTATATTAATAACGCAAAATAACATTTTTACTTTATAACAAACATACAATTTTTAATACTAATCAGTGGGTTTCAGTCCCATCTGAACCATTATTATTTCTTTTAAGTATACTTGGAGTCCCTTCTAAAAAAGACAATAAAAAGAATAAGACCACATTCAAATGTAACAAAATGCTTGTAATTTAGTAATAAGAGTTATGCTTTATGGCATAGGAAACTTTAGTTGAAATCTTTGGTTCAAATCTCAATAAGAATTGTAATTTTTGAACCAAGTTCACCAATTTTACCATATTCTCCCCTGTAGGAACTCTGAGTTGTTTATCAAGATTCTATTAGATTTCTTTGTTTTTTTTATACACTGATATTTTACAATCAGAGCTGTTTATCGAGATTCTATTAGATTTCTTTATTTTTATTTTTTGATACACTGATATTTTACAATCAGAGCTCTACTGATATTACAATTAGAGATCAGTTATGTCAGCCCTCACTTAAAGTTGGAAGGAGATCTACCTTTACTGTTAATAATGAAGGGAGATCGATTCTACCCTAATGTAAAGAGATAAATAAACCCCTATTATACATGAGAGTCGGGTCCCAATGCTGTGCTAACGTTTGGACTCGAACTTATGCGCCCAAGGTTGTTGGGCGCATGGGTGTGCCAATAGGCCCATAGCCCATTACCTTATTAGATTTCTTTTTTGTTTGATATTTTTTATTTAAAATTTTCTAACATAATCTAATTTTAATATAATCCACCAGATATTACGTTTGCTGGGGCCTTTATGGATATATTGTTGAGAGACGCTATTTTATGTTTGAACAAATTAGGAAAACTCTTAGGTTTATCTTGATTTAAGTAAATTTGTCGGCCATGTCATGGAATGAGTTTTATTGCATAGCAACCCGTGCGACATTTAGGCAACTTCTAGCACAAAAGTCACTAAGCCTACAACACTTCTCACACTAGCGAAGCTAAAACACTTGGAAAATTCTAGAGAGAAGTAGAGCAATGTGGTCAAAATAAATTTTTATTACACACTAAAAATAATATACAAGAGAGATAGAAAGCTTGTGTGTGTACTTGAGTGTTTGTGTGTATGGTGTGGTTGGTGGGCAAATGAGGGGGCTTACCCCTATTTATAGACTTGGGTGTAAGGTTCTTGAACCTTCTATGTAACTTGAACAAATATCTCATGGGCCTAAGTGAAGAAACCTAGAAACTTCTAGCTATTTACAAATTGTAGAGAAGTTTAGATCTTGGCCTTGGTGGGTGATTTGCTAAGTACATCATGGATGGCTTGTTATGTTGGCGGCCCAATTCTAAGCGAATCCTACTTCTAAGTGCATCCCGTCTTCTGCGCTAAGCCCAGCCCGCTTCTAAGTGCGGTCCACCTTTTGTGCTAAGTGCATTCCGGTTGGAGCAAGGCCCCTCGTATCACCTTACTAACCCCTTGTGGACTTTCCTCAATGTCTTGAATTGTTGAAGTAGGAGCTTCACCATCACTTGGTCACCTTCCTTGTATTCAATGTGGCATCTCCTCGAATCGGCCCATTTCTTCATCTTGAGTGCAGCCTTATCGAGATATGCTTGCGTGATATCCGCTTTCTCCTGCCATTCTCGGGCGAACTTTTGAGCCGCTGGGTTTCTTCCCCCATATGTCGAGGCTATGGCGTTAGGCATCATTGGTTGAAACCCCATGACTATCTCGATTGGACTCTTGCCCGTAGCCTCGCTCCGTTATTGGTTGTAGGAGAATTGGGCAATGTCGAGCTACTTAACCCAATCTCGCTAGTGAACGCTCATGTAGTGCCTAAGATACATCTCGAGTAGGCTATTGATGCCCTCGGTTTGGCCATCGGTTTGTGGGTGAAAACTTTTCGAGAACTTGAGGTCGATTTCTAACATCTTGAAGAGCTCTATCCAAAAGCGTCCGGTAAATCTCGGGTCTCGATCGCTCACAATACTTTTTGGAACTCCCCATAACTTCACAATATGCTTGATGAATAGGCGGACAACCTCATCCGCTTTGCAATCGGTTGGTGTGGCGATTAAAGTCGGATAATTGCTGTAGCGGTCGACTACGACCATGATGCTTCCATACCCTTCGGACTTGGGTAAGACCGAGATAAAGTCCATGATGACGCTCTCTTATGGCCTTGATGCTATTGGTAGGGGTTCTAACAATCCTGTCGAAAGTTGGTGATCCGCTTTGTCTTGTTGGCATACAAGGCAAATCCGCATATAGGCCTCAATGTCGTCTCACATGTGTGGCCAAAAGTACGAGGCTTGGACGAGTGCGATTGCGCACTCTATTCCAGGGTAGCCAGCCCACTTCAAGTCGTAGTACTCCTTGATCACTTCTAGATGTAAAGTTTCCTACCTGGGCACAAAGAGTCGGTCCTCTTTAGTGAGGAGAATGCCTTTTTCTTGCCAAAATTGCCTTGTTTTGCCCACGAGAACTTTCCCCAACAAGTCTTTCGCTCGCGAGTCTTGTTGGAGGCCTTCTTTAATGCATGTGATAAAGGCAGAATTCGGTTGGCTAATGCTAAGTGTTTCTAAATTCGCTTTGCGACTTAGAGCATCCGCAACGATGTTGATTTTTTTGGGCTTGTACTCAAGCCGGTAGTCGAACTACGCGAGAAAGTCTTGCCACCTTACTTGCTTGGGGCTCAACTTCTTTTTGCGTTTGGAAGTAGCTTGTGGCTACATTGTCCGTTAGGATCATGAAGTGTAAGCCAAGCAAGTAGTATCGCCACACTCGTAGGCAATGGATGATGGCGGTCATCTCTTTCTCTTGTACGGTGTAGCAACATTCCGTATCATTAAGCTTCCGACTATTGAACACTATAGGATGGCCTTCTTACATAAAGGCTCCACCAATTGTGAATTTTGAGGCATCCGTTTGGACTTTAAATGGCTTCGTCTGGTCCAGAAGAGTGAGGACGGGTTCATCAGAGATAGCCTTTTTTAACTCCTTGAATACGTGTTGGCACTTTTCGGACCATTGCCACACTCGATTCTTCTTCAACAAGTCAGTCAAAGGTGCCGCTTTAGCCGAGTATCCCTTGATAAAATGACAGTAGTAATTCACCAATCTAAAGAAAGACCGGAGTTCACGTACCTTGGTAGGAGGTTCCCACTTGAGTATGGCCTTCACCTTTGAGTTCTTCATCACCAACTTCCCGTCCACTACCTTATGGCCTAGGAACTCTACCTCTCATTGAGCAAATGAGCACTTTTTCCATCTTGAGGTAGAGCACATTGTCGCGTACTACTTGGAGGACTTGTCAGAAGTGTTGGGCATGCTCCTCGAGTGTGGTGCTATACACCACGATGTCATCCAGGTACACGATGACAAAACGATCAAGGAATAATTGGAGAACTTTATTCATAAGGGTGCAAAATGTGGCCGGTGCATTGGTAAGGCCAAACGACATAATAAGGAGCTTGAAAGATCCTTACTTGGTTACGAATGCCGTCTTTGGCTCATCTCCCTTGGCGATGCGCACTTGATAGTACCCGGACCGCAAGTCAAGCTTGGTGAAGTACTGTGCCTTGTCAAGTTGATTGAACAAATCCACGATCAAGGGAATTGGATACTTGTTCTTCATGGTGATCTTGTTGAGAGCGTGATAATGGATGCACATCCGGAGTGATCCGTTTTTCTTCTTTTGGAAGAGCACGGGTGCACCGAATGAAGCCTTGGATGGGCGGATGTAGACCGCGTCTAGTAAGTAATTGAGTTGTCTCCGCAAGTCCTCATGTTCGGGTGGCACCATGCAGTAGGGCGCCAAGGCTAGAGGTTTGTACCTTGCTCTAACTCGATCTTGTGGTCCACCTCTCGTCTTAGTGGGAGCTTCTTCAGAAGTTCTAGAGGAATGACATCCTTGAATTCGTCAAGGACTCCTTAGATGAGCGGAGGGACTTGGCTCGGCGAGCCTCTGCGATCTTCCCCATTATTAAGCTCTCGAATGGAGGCTAAGAAGCTTGGGTCTTTCTGGAAACCTTTTTTGAATTGCATGGCCGAGGACGTCTTGTCCGCGGTCTTCAATCGCTCGGCTGGAACCATACACGCCATACTCCCATCGAGGATACTTAGGGAGTTTGTGGCCAGTAGCGGGAAGGCATGGACTTGGTCGAAGAACTCCATGCCGAGGACCATCTTGAAGTCATCCACAGGCACGATGGAGAAATCGAGTTTTTCACTCCATGTTTCGAGTGCTACGCGCACACCATATGCAGTGCCCGTAATGGGCTTGGCGGGTGAGTTAATCGCCTTTATGGTGCCTCCATCCTTTGTCAGCTTGAGGCCTAAGAACTTGGCCTTATCTTCCGAAATGAAGTTGTGCGTTGCTCTGGTGTCAAGCAAGGTACGCACGGCTTCACCATTGATGGACTCACTCACGTACATGAGCCCTTTCTTCGCAGATGCTGATGGGTGGCTGTTGAGTGCGCCGAGGTATTGGAGGGTACCCATGCTGCATTGGGGTTCCTTCGTCGATAGTGTGGAGTTGCCCTTGAGTTGGGCTACTAGAGCATTGAGCGACTTCTTTTCCAGATAGTTGCGTATCCAATAAGGGCTGTTGCATATGAAGCATGGACTTCGAGGCTTGGGCGGCTACTGTTTCTTGGATTTGCTTTGCCTACTCTTACCACTAGGAGGCTTTTTCTACCCTCACTCCTTCCGGTTGTAGCCCTTGTCCTTCTGGCCCTCTCCCTCACTTCTACCATGGCTAGGCCTCTTGTCCTTGGGCTGGGCAGAGTAATCAACAAGTGATTCCACAACGGCGATGGCGTCATCAAAAGTTTATACATCACGTCTATCAAATTCCGCCTTAGCCCAATCCTTAAAGCTATCTTGGAAGTAGAAGAGAAAGTCATTATCAGACATGTCAGAAATCTCAAGCATAAGGGCAGTGAAGTCATTGATATAATCGCGGACACTACCCGTTTGCTTGAGCCGACGTAGGCGCGCTCGAACTTTCTTCTCCATGTTAATTGGGGCAAAGTGCTTGTAGAGTTTGCGTTGAAAATCAATCCATGTGTTAATGGCGCAAATGCCCTAGCCCATCTCACCATGCTTCCGCTGCCACTATAATTGTGCGACACCTCGTAGGAATGTAGGCGCGGTGCTACCTTTTATAGCTCATCGTAAATACCCATGGCATCGAAGTATTGCTCTAGCCCAAATAGAAAGTTGTCAACAATGGTGGCATTGCACCATCTTAGCTAAGTGTCAGGCTTTGGCACGTCAATGCAGTGCATATCACTCGAGCTTGTGGAAGCCGGGCTAAGCATGAGTGTGCACTTGTGCCAAGCCTAATCCAAGTGGACTTCATCCACCTCTGCACGGATCACTCATAGCTCACTTTGTACGAAGCTGCGTAATTTTTGTAGGTCATCATAGAATGCTCGAAACTCCCCTTGGAGTGAGTCGGCTTGGTCTTGCATGAGGGCTTTGGTGGCTACCGTGAACTCACCATACTCCCCCTCATGACCATCGACCCTTACCTTTAAACTATTGAGGGTATCCTAGATAGCGGACATTGAGGTTTCGAATGTGGCCATGCGAGGCTCCAAGGCGTTTACGGAAGCAGCCTTGGACTTGTCGTGGGACTTAGCTTGTGTTTGTCCCTCCTCGTGGCCATGAACTTGCTTCGGTACCTCCATATCGGCTACACCGTCTTGTGCAGTGCTAGGAGGATTGGCCATTGCTCGTTGAGCTAGCTTGCGTGGGTGCAAACCTTAGCTCTGATACCACTTGGCATGGGATGAGTTTTATTACATAGCAACCTGTGCGGCATTTAGGCGACTTCTAGCACACAAGTCGCTAAGTAAGCCTAGAACACTTCTCACACTAGCAAAGCAAGAAGAACACTTCTCACACTAGCAAAGCAAGAACACTTGCAGGAAATGCTAGAGAGAAGTAGAGCAATGTGGTCAAAATAAATTTTATTACACACTAAAAATAATACACAAGAGAGCTAGAGAGCTTGTGTATGCAGTTTAGTGTTTATGTGTGCAGTGTAGTTGGTAGGCAAATGAGGGGGCTCACTCCTATTTATAAACTTAGGTGCAAGGTTCTTAAACCTTCCTTGCAACTTGTAAAAATATCTCATAGGCCTAAGTGAAGAAACCTATAAACGTCTAGCTATTTACAAATTGTAGAGAAGTCTAGATCTTGGGCCTTGGTGGGTAATTTGCTAAGCGCACCCACGGATGGCTTGTTATGTTGGCGGCCCACTTTTAAGTGCATCCCGCTTCTAAGTGCATCCAGGTTTTTGTGCTAAGCACATCCTGATTTTTAAGCGCACTCCGATTCGAGGTGGACTTTTGCCAAACGTACCTGGGTGTGTCGAATTAGTCTCCGTGAGTGGCGTATTTAGGCAGCCCGTGACAGCCAGCTACCTAATCTTTATCCTTCCTTAATAATAATAATAATAATAATAATAATAATAATAATAATAATAACAATAATAATAAAAAATTACCTTATTTCTTCTCTTTTGTTTTGCAGCTAAAAGCCACTTAAAGCTTGACGCTTGCATTTTGCTCTTCTTGATCAAAGCTGGTGTTAATAAATCTACATTCACATAATAGAAAAAGGCACTTAAACGTCCTCGTTCGATCTTCTGATCAAGCCTCGTTGTTTTGCTTATAGCATACTGAGATCAATTTTATTAATTGCAGATAAACGGCATGGAAATTTTATTAGATGTTGCATCAAAGCTTGGAGAATTATTGATGGATGCAACCATAGACTATGCTCGCTATCTACTCTGTTTCAACAGCATAGTTAAAGAACTTGAGGTTAAAGAAACCAATTTGAAGGAGGCACAAGATGGCATCAATGAAAAAGTAGAACAAGAACGACAAAAACACCATTCCATTTTAATCAAGAAAGATGTAGCGAAGTGGCTGGAGGATGTAGACAAAGAAATGTAGAAAAGCATCAAAGAACACTAGCAAGTTGTCCGATCTATAAAATCGCAGCAAATTCAGCACAATTGCTCTTCCTAAACCTCAACCATTAGACAAAGAATTTCATATACCACGACATTTTATGTCTCTCGGGACTACAGAATCGCAGGGTGGATCTATTAGTGGGCAAGCCGGTATGGAAAGAGAAAAATGGTTAATAACAAAAATGCCATCCATCATTATTACTTTTTCTTCAATCGACACCTTTAGAAAAAACCAAAAAACTTCCATCATTAATCATCATTATCAATTCACCTTCGTTCATATCTGTTCATATCTTCATTCTTCATCTGCCTCTTCTTCCAATTTCACTGCAATCTATACATTTTTCTACTGGTATATTACTATACTTTTAGAACTTGCATAAATTATTTATTTTTTAGATAGATTTTATTTATTTATTTTACATATTATTTTAATTTATTATCTTGAATATTTGATTGGCTTTTTTTAAAATTAGTTTTGTGATTTATTAGTTTGAATTGATTTATTATTGTTATTTTTTCACTAATAATAATATTTTAAATGGAAAAGATGAACAAAATTGAATTGTTTAATTTATTTACGCATGCTAATTAAGCTTGTAATTATTAATTAATTTATTAATTCTTATGTAGTTTCATGTTATAGTTTCAAACTAATTGATTTGTTTTACATAGTATTTTAATTTATTATTTTGAATGTTAGATTGGCTTTTTTTAATTAGTTTTGTGATTTATTAGTTTGAATTGATTTATTATTGTTATTTTTTCACTAATAATAATTTTTTAAATGGAAAAGATGAACAAAATTGAATTGTTTAATTTATTTACGCATGCTAATTAAGCTTGTAATTATTAATTAATTTATTAATTCTTATATAGTTTCATGTTATAGTTTCAAACTAATTAATTTATTTTACATATTATTTTAATTTATTATTTTGAATGTTTGATTACCTTTTTTTCAATTAGTTTTGTGATTTATTAGTTTGAGTTGATTTATTATTGTTATTTTTTCACTAATAATTTTTTTTATGATGGAAAAGATGAACAAAATTGAAAATTTTAATTTATTTAAGCATGCTAATTAAGCTTGTAATTATTAATTAATTTATTAATTCTTATGTAGTTTCATGTTATGGCAATTTATAGGTTATAATTTCAAATAAATCCAAGCTAAGGAAAACTCTCTTTTCATTCTTTGCCAAAGTAAATGGTGGTCAATCATCAAATGAAACAAGTTCTCCGTGCAGTATTGATGCCTCGAGTTCTTTTAAATCTCAAAGAGCCGAATTTGAGAAAGTTGATATTTCATCCACTACTGATACCATTTAGAACTTGATCCCAGATTGCATATCTCAATCAAAACTTATCCTATTGATAAACGAGAAGATGTACGGATGGTGTACATAAATATGGGACCATTCCAACCTGAGCTATAAAAATGCCCATCAACTAAACATGGTATGCAAAGTCGTCGATTTCAATTTTTTTGTTTAAAAAATTCCTTTGGCTTGAGTATTCCTTATCAAAAAATAAAGCATTTTGTTTTTCATGCTTTCTTTTTTATGAAACATCAACTAAGTATGATGCATTCATTGTTGATGGTTGTCAAAATTGGAAGTATGTTTCTTGTGATAAAAAATGTCCTTTTGCACTGCATGAAGGGAGTCATGGTTTTTTTCACAATGCCGCCGTGGAAAAATGGAGCAATCTAAAGGATCCATTTAAACATATTGATAAAAAAATGAATGTACAATCTTCACAACAAGTTTTAGAGAATAGGTTGCGGTTATAAGCCTCAATAATAGCTACCAAGTAGTTAGCAAAACAAGTTTGTGCTTTTAGAGGTTATGATGAGTCAATTAATTCTCTTAATCGTGGAAATTTTATTGAATTAATTAAGTTGTTAGCAACCATGAATGAGGAGATTAATAAAGTTGTGTTAGAAAATGCTCCTAAAAATGCCTAATACATAGCACCTAATATTCAAAAGGAGTTACTGAGTATTCTTGCTAATAAAGTGCGATACAAGATTCGAGAGAAAATTAGAGATGCTAAATTTTATATTCTTGCTGATGAAGCTCTTGATGAATCTCACAGAGAACAAATGGCTATTATTTTGAAATTTGTTGATTATGGTGGGTTTATTAAAGAGTGTTTCTTTGAAGTTGTGAATATTGATGACATAAAGGCCTCAACTCTTAAAAATGAGATATGTAATGTCCTTGCTCAGTACAATCTTTTAGTTGAAAATTTAAGAGGTCAAGGGTATGATGGTGTCAGTGATATGGCTGGAGAGTGGAATGAATTAAAATATTTATTTCTTAATGATTGTCCATATGCCTATTATGTATATTGCATTGCTCATCGGCTACAACTTGTATTAGTTGCAGTATCTAAAGAAGTGCATGAGGTGTGGTTATTTTTTTGTAAGTTGAGTTCCATTGTCAACTTTGTTAATGCCTCTTCCAAACGTTATTCAAAGTTGAAATCTGCTAAAGAGAAAGAAATTATAGAATTGATAACTTTAAAAGAGCTTGAGACCGGTACAGGTGTTAATCAAGTTCAAACTTTATAAAGGGCTAGAGATACTCGCTAGAGCTCATATTTTACTTCAGTTAGTACGCTTGTTGAGATTTTTGGTGCAACTCTTGAAATTCTAAGAAAGATGATTAATGATGGGCCCAGTCGAGATATGCGTGAAGAAGCTAAAGGTGCGTATAGAAAAATGAAATCCTTTGAGTTTGTGTTTATTTTACTTTTATTGCATAGAGTTCTTAGAATCTCTTATATTCTTTGCCGAGCATTACAAATAAAATCTTTAGATATGTTGAATGCTTTAAATTATAGGGAAATTATCATTCGTATACCCTATAGATGCTCTATTATCAAAAATACTACAACACTTTGAGGATGTATCAATCGTCCACCTTAAGTTGACAAAATATATCTGCCATCCACCAAACCGTTACTTGCCATTTAAATAGGATAACGCCAGAGGGGTAATTTGGTCTTTTCATATGATACAAGTGATAATTTAAGGGTATACAAGTGATAATAAAAGAATTTAAGGGTATACAAGTGATAATTTTCAAGGGTAAAATTGACAATTCACTATAATTCCATTAACTTTCAAACGATAGCCAACGGTTTGGTGGTCAATAGATAGCTTTTGTCAATTTAGAGTGGACGATTGATACACCCTCAAAGTGTTGTAGTATTTTTGATAACAGAACATCTATAGGGTATATGAATGATAATATCCCTAAATTATATTACAAGTTTGATGTGCTTTCTCATCCACTTTTTCCAAAAGCTTTTTCTGAGCTATGTTGATGATTAATTAAAATAAAGAAGTCACAACACTATTTCTTAATTGATAGATTAATTCGTCTAGTGTTGACTCTTCTAGTGTCTACAGCCACAACAGAGCGTGCATTTTCAGTATAAGCCTTATCAAGACATCACTCGCAATAAGATGGAAAATGAGTTTCTTTCAAATTGTATGGTTGTCTATACTGAAAGAGAAATTGCAGATACTATTGATCCAGAATCCATAATTGATGAATTATATCGTTTGAAGCCACAAAAAGTACAACTTTAGTTATATTTTTTAATTACATTTTTATTTTCTATTTTTATATAATTATTTTGTTTAAAGTAATTATTATTTAGTGTAAGATTTCTAATGTTGCATGGTCTCGGTGGTGTCAAAAAGATGACGTTGGCAAAATTTGTGGGCAATCAACTTCGGCAACAAAAGATTTTCGATGAGATTGGGATAGGAGATTGGGATAGCCATTTTATCTCGGGATCCAAACATTATAAATGTTCAAAGTGAGCTGGTAAATTCGTTAGCTTGGGCATTAACCAAGAAGGATGAAAAAGATAGAGCAGTCTGATTGCACTTGATGTTGTTGGGTGCAAGTGAAAGTGCAGAGAAAAATTTTATTTAGGAACAGAGTTTTTTGAAAAGCTTTGCTTCGTTGCTTAATTCTTTTTTCTTGATATTTGATTACAGCTAAAGTTCATATTTATTTGTAGTAGCAAACTCTAAAGATTGCAATAGTCACATTTTCGATTTCCAAAGCAATATTACAAACATAAATGCTACTCTTTTATTCATGTAGAAAACAAACTATAGAACCTTTCAAACTTCTTACTCAATTTACTAGATTACTAATTATATCTGAACACCCCTTCTTAACTAGTAATCTTCAAATGCTTCTTGAATTTTTCGAACTTTTCAATGATGATTGCTTTAGTAAAAAAGTTTGCTAGCTGCTCATTGGTGCTAATGAACTCCATGTTAACTTCTCCTTCGCTTATCAAGTAATAAATGTAGTGATAACGCAGCTAATTGTGCTTAGACTTAGCATGAAAAACAAGGTTCTTTCCCACAACAATGGCTGACATGTTGTCACAATAAATTGTTATTGCAACTTTTTGATCAAATTGCAAATCCTTGGGAATTTTTCTAAGCCAAACAGCTTTAAAAGCTGATTCAGTTGTTGTAATGTACTCTGCCTCAGCTGAGGATAAAGCTACAGACGTTTGCTTCCTTGAGCTCCATGAAACAACAATTATGCCAAAACAAAATAAATAACCTGATGTACTTTTTCTGTCATCAAGGGAACCAACCCAACCACTGTCAATAAAACCAACAAGCTTGTAATTGTCTTCTTTTTTATACATAATCCCTTACTTTTTTATTCCTTGAAGATATCTTAAGATTCTTTTTGCTGCAATAATAACTGTCTTTAACATTTTATAAGCTTCATGGAGCTCCTTTGATGAAGAAAATATCACATAACAACTGAGAATAGTTACTGGCTAAAAATAATAAAAGCTTGAGGCAACCCTCAACTCTTGAGGTAACTTTTAAGTATGAGTTAGCCCGATAACTTTTATATAATATCGAAGCGAGAGTCATGCATGAATGGATCCACATTACTATACCATATGAGAAGGACTAGACAAAAAGAGCGGCCTACTTATAATTGCATACAACAGGGTTTAAAAGGAAAATTATCCCACATCACTGAAATAGCTACCGAACTAATAATATAAACTTAAGGCAACTATTAACTTTCAAGTTACCGTGCGAGTATGAGTTAAACCCAGAATCTTTTATATCATTAGAGCCCAAGAGAGCCCCTGTATATATCCCAAGAGCATAAAATCACATTCATCTCTTTTATTGGCTAAGCAATATTTATTTAACAAACAAGCTTTGACTTATACTGTTGATTTATTTCACAAGCTCCCTCTTGATGCCTTAAATTTTAAATAAATCAAAGGTTACTTGTGAATATCGCACGAAAAATATGCCAATGCTGTTGATTTATTTCACAAACAAGCTTTGATTTATACTATTGGTTTATTTCACAAGCCCCCTCTTGATTTCTTAAATTTTAAATAAATGTAAGCTTGTTTGTGAATATAGCTCGCTAGTAGGCTTGGCAAAATTCCGGTCCGGTCCGGGTTTTGGTGTTACCCGGGACCAGACCGGATGAGTAAAACACAAGACCGGACCCGGGTTAAAACCCAGTTTTTCCGGGTGCGGGCCGGGCTCAAACCCGGCACCTTCCGGGTCCGGGTTTTTGGCCGGGCTTAGAAACCCGCATGTAAGCAAATTGGTAATTTCACATGCAATTTTCTCTTGGTGCCCTACAAGACCTTTTATTGTTATTAACTATTAACTAAACAACTAAAACACAAATAAATATAATAAATAAAAATTATAACAATGCAAATACACAAATAACAATGCAAATACAATAATCAATTCATCTAATAATAAATAACAATGAAAATACACAAATAAATATAATAAATAAAAATTATTTCAATCTATTTTCTACTACTTAAATTCATCTAATTTTTAATCTAAACTCATTCAATTTATATCAAAAAAATTTGAATTCAACAACACAATAATCAATAAATAAATCTAAATATTAAAATAATATCTAACAAATTTTTTTTAATTTAAAAACCGGGTCCGGTTCCGGGTTCCGGGTTTTGATGAACCTTGGGACCGTACCCGGACATGTCCGGGTTTGAAATTCTCAAACCCGGACCGCATGTACAGTATATGCGGTCCGGGTTTTGCCCGGACCGGATTGACCGGGTCCGGTCCGGGTCCGGTCCGGGCGGGTTTTTTTGACAAGCCTACTCGCTAGTCTACACCAATAGAGGTTTTTATAGTGTGTTTTAATACTCACTCATTCAAAGGGTACTATATCACACACTTATGACTTTAGGAGGTGTAATACAGACACACCAATTTAATTGCCTTGTGATATTATTAATGGACGCTTGGCAAAACATTAGAGGCCCAATCTTACTATAAACAGATGGCTTCCGTTTGTAATTGATATATGTGAAATGATCGTTTAAACACTAACAATTGAAGCGAGATGGTGGGAGCATAGAATCTATATTTCGGCTTGGTCATTATCATTATGTTCTCTTTATCTTCTTATCATTTATATTATTTACATGCATACTTTGGATGCATCCTAATTTAGTTCGTAACAAAGCAAAAATTCTCATTTGTCAATTTTAGTAATCAGCCTATTGCTTTTTTCTTTTATACAAACTGGGATTTCTTTACAATTTGTTCTCTTGTGTTACAATGATATCGCCTCATAGATGATATCAAATTAATGGCTTTAAGCGCCACTTATGTTCAAGATTATAACTTTATGTTTACTCTATTCCTTATCAGTCATTATGATCAGCTGTATTTTCACTAATAGAAAAATGGGCTACCATGACGGAGAATATCTATCATCCGACCCGCTTTATGATACAGTTTCTATCTGTCATTGTAGCCACAGTGATAAATCCGTGACAATAACTTATTTATCACATGATCTTGTGACAGCTTATGTCTATAACACATGTGTCACGAAGAAAGCAATGTCGTTTTAATAATTTGGTGGTAAATTTGTTTTATTGTGAAAAGAATTTGGCAGGGTATTATGAATTCAACTTTAAATTATGGCGGGTAAGTATGTGTCACATCTTTGTGATGTTAATATAGTGTCACGATGAGAATATTTTTAAATAATAATAATGTAAAAATAATTTTTAATATTTTTATAATTTTATGAATTCTAATTAGATTTAAAGATAGTTTATAATATGCTTGAATGTTTAACATTTAAAAGTATTTGCCTTAAACTCAAAGGAATATCTACAATTAAAAAATTTATCCTGAACATTTTGAGGAATATGACTATAATGAAAAGGTGGCCTCTTCAACCTTTTACGATTGTCCTTACGTGGCAAGATATACTTTCTGGTGAGCAAGTACTTAAAGTTATTGAATACACTACCAAGTGCTTGAAAACTTGCTTTTTACTATTTGGATGAACAATAAAACATTCCTGAGAAAAATACATAGCATAATAATCAAATAGTTTAACATGTACATTATTCAATTTTGAGATATAAAAATGTATAATCATTTTAGCTTGATAAACTCCCACAAACGGCTCTTTAAATCTAGAGTAACCTTTGCCATTCTTAGTTAATAACCGGAATAGAAGTACGGCCCAAAAGCCCAATAAATCTTGCTAATTCAGTAGCTTCAGGGTCAATAGCTACACCCAGCCCATTGTCCCTAACTACAAGCTTCCTATCACTCATCATCATCTTGCCAGAGTTTTTAAATGGGCCTCTTGCAGTGGAACTACTCTTTGAACATCATTTTCATCCTTTGAATTAGGAAACTCATCAGGAACCTCCGTATCACTTGAGTTAACTTCATTAGGAACCTCTTCATTACTTGAATAATCAATACTTTCCTCATTATAGTGTTCATCAGCAAGTCCCTTTCCTTTATCCATAAGGGTACTCCTGCAATAAATCCACATTTAGTATTAGAACATTATATAAAGTATAAATAATGAAAAACAATAATCCAAAGTCAATACAAGGAACATATAATAAAAAAAGATAATGTAATACAAAAATATGATAAGACATTCAAACAATGAATGTCAGTTGCTTTCTCAAGCATCAATCCATATGCCATGCTTGCCATCTCTTGCATATATTTCCTCATCATTTAAATTTTCAATATTTGTTAACTCATTGGTGAAAGGATTGTGTTCCATCATATATCTATATCCTTGACACTTGTCTTTTTTGACACACCTCTACGATGCATATGACACACAACTGACTATCTTTTATCAAGTTGATTAGTGCCATAAAAGACATGTCTTACTTGAGAAGCCAATATAAATGGGTTTGATTTATGACCTAAGAGATTTAAGTCTACTAAACTGAAGCCAAATTCATCGATTTTGAACCCCCACTATTTTAGACCCAATCACACTTGAACATAGATATTCTAAACATATGGTAGTCAAGGTCCCATATTTCGTTAATAACTCCATAGTAAGACATGTCACCAAGGATAGGAATTTTGTCCTTCGCACTTGCTACTTGTAAAGTTGCTGCAATAAGACTAACTCTACTGTTTCAATGGACTCGTTGTTCATCTCGTTCCCAAGTATGGAAATGATATCCATTGATGTCATATCCTAGCTGCATAACTACAAAAGGACGGGGTCCTTAAGATAACCACCTCAAAGTGTCTGAGACATGTTCGTCATCATCTCATACGCCTATATAATAATGACCGTAATGAATGAATAAATGTATAAACATGACAATAGATTTACTAAAAAAGTATATAACGGAATATATATTATTAACCTTCTTATTAAGCTAAGTTGCAAAGGTGTTGTTGTGCTCGTTGCTCAACCATATTTCATTCTTCACTTTCTGTAAATGATGACCCTTTAACCATTCAATGTGCTCACTACATATTTGACATACACATATTAAACTACTATTCAAATTCTTTAAAAATAATTCAGTAAAGTAACAAATTAAAGGTAAAACATAAACAAACATAATGAATGGCTGAACTTCTTCTGTGTTTTGCATAAGTACAAGTGTGCTTGATGAATTAAGGAATGATCAACTTGCTCAAATTTTTCACTAGGCGAAGGCTTATCAATTGAAGTAGTTTTAACACGTTCAGGAGGAAGCCCAATTGTACACATGTTTGAAATATATTCTGTACAAAATTCCAGAGCCTCTTCGGCAATATAACTCTTAGCTATGCATCCCTCAGGGTTATTGCAGTTCTGAACATAAGCCTTTAAGCCTTTCATGTTCCTTGATAAAGTTGTCGAAGCCCTTCAAAATAAATACTAATTCACCTAAACTAACTTGTTGAAATAGTGGAACCAGGTCGAATCCCAAGAGAACTATGCAATTAATTTCTCAAAGTTTAAAACAAAAAAACTATAAAGTAAAAAGGGGTTTTCGAATTGTTGAATTAAAATCTAAAATTAAATTAACAAGAAATTGATAAAAAGCAAGATATTAAAATTAAGCAAAAAAAAAAAATCAATCTTACCAAATTTCCAATCCAAGGGTGTAAATTCGATCTAATTGCAATTTTGATCATAGGCAAAAATATAAATTACTCAATTCAAGAACTTAGTCTACTTAATCGGAAAAGCCGTAGAAAGCAATTATTCTCCTAATATAATAGACTCAAACAATCGCTCAAATCAAATCTTACCATTAATTTAACTGGGCATCATCGCTCCATATCAAATTAAATGATAGCATTAAAAATAGTGAGAATGACTAAAACAAAATCAATTAATTCAGATTATTCCAATTTAATCAATTTTGTATCTTTATTTCCCTAGAGCCTATCATGCAAGCTATGCAATTGTGGCCATCAATATACACACACATGAGCCAACTCTTTGCTACTCAATTCAATCATTCATGACAATTATGGATCACAAACTCATGACTAGCGATAGAAAAAATAAATATTGAATTAAGGCGTCAATTTAATCAATATAAATAATTCATAGAAAATAAGAACAAGAAAATAAAAATTACTTTGATGGAAGAAATTCTTGTTTAGTCCAAAGCCTCACAAAATTACAATCGGAATCGATTAACCCTTGAACCGGAATTAAAACCTTAGCCACACATTTGGACAAACGAAATCAAAAGTTGTTTGACAAAGAACAAATTGCAATCGCCTGTGTCCAAAAAGAAGAAAGACAAAAGTCTATTTTTTTCACATGGAATCAATCTCTCGTCCTTGACCAAGCTTAATATATCTCTATGCCAAGGAAACGTGAGCCAATCCCCAAAAATTAGGTGCTGCAATATTTTGTACTCCTAAAATAATAGTCCACCCAATAGGAAGTTAAAAATAAAATAATAGTAATTCCTAAACAACCTTCCTAATATTAATTCTAATCTAATAAGGAAACCTCAAATAAAGGGGAATCCAAATAAATAAAATCCTAAATAAGATAGGAAATATTTTTTTTTATCCTATCCTCCTAAAATAAAGTAAATAATATAAAAATAAGTTCCACATGAATTTTTGCTTCAAAATTCGTAATTCTCCCAAGTCGGCTTTCACCATTTTCTCCAACAAGCATTGAATTTCACCAAGGAAGCCAAAAACGTGCTTTTTCACCAAATTCCATCATAACATCCATGTTCCATCTCCTAAATCAAATCAAACACAATTTCCACAAATTAGCACAAAATCAATCAAAATACGAGGGAATTAAACAAAATATAGTATAACTATTTATAACTTATCATTCCTCTCAAATAGGTATATCCACCTTAAGTATACTGGCTCATATAGTCTAACTTCATTGACTAAATGAATGGTTAAATAGATCATTAGGTAAAAAAGAATAGTGGAATGCATTTTTCAAGCAAGCATAAGGTCAGCACAATGTCTTCTTCCATTTGGTCAAGTTTGGTCACATCAACAACCATTATGCATTAAGAATTAAAGAAGAAGCACAATCTAATAATGGCATATTTAACATGATCTGGCAAGATAGACCTTAAAACAATAGGTAAAAGTTATTGCATGAGAACATAACAGTCATGAGACTTTAAATCTTGAAGTTTTAAGTCTTTCATTGACACTAGATTCTTAATGTTTAAAAAATAACCTTCATGAACATTTATATTTTCTAATGCTTTACAAAACCCTTTCTTTTCTTCTTTGGTCAAGGTGTAACAAGCTGGAAGCAAAAAATTGCGATTATTTTTTTTAAGATCAAGTGCCAATTTCTTCTTAATCTTCAAAACTTTTAGATCCCACCTCGACTTAATGCTATCTTTGGTCTTTCCCAGTAATGTTCTGTAGATGCTTTCACAAACATTTTTCTTCCAATGTTCATAACATCTAACTGGTGACAAACAAGCAAGTACTTCCAATACTCTAACTTAAAGAATATTGATTTTTTCTTCCACTAAACACGATCATCATTTGTTTTTTATGCTTTTTATCTTTCACTTTACCCCATTTGTTTTCAATACTCTGTACCTTTCGAAAAATGGCCTCGCTATTCAATGCTTGCAGAAGAGGCCCTTTTTCATGTTTATTATAAAAAGGTTGCTTTTGAGTTTGAAAGGAATGATCATGAAGAAGCCAACGACAAGAGTAAATGTAAGCATTTTTGTTACTGTGTTTAGGTCTAATTTTGGCATATCTTCATGGCAATAAGGACAAGCATAATTACCCTTGAATGTACAACTTGCTAAATTTCTATAAGCGGGAAAGTCATTTATAGTCCACAATAGCGCAACCCATAAATTAAAGAACTCATTTTTCTAGGCATCATAAGCTTCCACACCAATATCCCATAGAGTTTGCAAGTCCTCTATTAGTGGTGCCAAGTACACATCGATATCATTATTGGGCTATTGTGGATTAGAAATTAATGAGGATAACATCATAAATTTTCATTTCATACACAACAAAGGAGGAAGATTGTTTGTTACAAGAAGAATTGGCCAACAACTATACGTACTTCTAAGGGAGCTATGAGGATTAATGCCATCAGCTAATAGGGCAAGATGCAGAATTATAGGCTCTAATGCAAAGGTTGGCCATTTTTCGTCAACCAAATTCTATGTCGGTGAGTCAACTGAATGTCGAGGCTTACCATTTAATTCCTTCTCATTTACATGCCAAGTTAAGTCTTTGGCAATTTTTGAGGACTGAAACATACACTTAAATCTAGGTATAGGAGGGAAATACCATAACACTTTTGCAGGAACACCCTTCCTATAAGCAGCAACACTACCATCCATTTTCTTCAACCAAGATTCACTGTATGTACGACAATTAGAAAGGCTTTCATATTCCTTTCTATAGAGTATACAATCATTTGGACAAGCATGAATTTTGATTTACTCTAAGCTTAAAAAACTCGTTGTCTTTTTGGCCTCATATATTGACACATGCAATTCATTTTCTTTCAGTAACATATCAGAAAGGGCACTTACTAAATCTGAAAAATTACTATCAGACCATCTATACATGCCCTTTATGTTGTACAATTTAACTAAAGCTGAGAACTTGGTAAATTTGTTTGATCTAGGGTACAAAATTGAATGCTTCAGGATCGCTATCACAATTCTTAAAAGTGTCTTAAACCATTTCAATAGTATCACCACCATCATAATCTTTATATCCATTGTCATTTTGGTGACCTGTGTTGTTAGGAGATTTGTTAGGGATATTTTCCCCATGCTAAACCCATATTTTGTATAACATATCAAAACCCCATATAACTAAATGATTTTTCACTCCTTTAGGCCTATGAAAAGCTAAATTCCAACATTTATCAATGGACACCTAACAACACTAATTTCTTGATTATTTTTAACTGATGTCTTAATAAATTTTTCCATACCAGCCTTATACTCATCGAACAATCTATCATATTTAAGCCAAGATTTATCCATTTTTTGTTTAGTACTTTACATACATGTAATTGAGACATATTTCAACATAATGTACTAATAGACAACAATGATAAACGGTTTCATTATCAGTATATTAATCAACAAAACATTATTAATATTCAGTTTATAAATTTAATGAAATAAATAAACTTAAAAAATTGCCATCATGTGCAATAAATATAACTTCACCAACATGCTGTCATCATTTACCAAAACCAGCAACAAACAATACCCAACTAATAATATGCTAAATAACTTGGCCCCCATACATTTAACATTTATTAAAAAAAATTCTAACAATCCAACATTTCATAGATATATAAGTAGCTAAACATTATTTGATCCACAGGACTAACCTTGTCCCTACATGGTACCATTTTCTTCAAACATAAAAAGACAATTGAAAAGGGGGCCTCACTTTTCAACTCAATAAAATAAAAAAAATCTAGCTCACAATCATTTAAAAAAATGTCAACACTGGATCACAGTTTTGGATTCATCCCAATAAAAGACACTAGTCAACGAAAAGGGTTATATCATCAAGCAAAATCACTTCACACACATCCAAGCTTTGATTGAAAAATTATAGAATATAACAATATTTAGGACAAACCATTGGTAGCAAGCTTTTTAAACATTGAACCGAAAAGCAAGTAAAAATTTGAACAAACCTAACGTTAGATAAACCATTCATGATAGAAATCTTAAAACAAAAGGGCATAAATTGTGAACAAATAAGGGAGGTAATAACAAAACTAACAATTAATTTATAATATCCAATTGATTTATTCAAAATTATTAAATCCATTATTTATAAAGTTGGCATCTTATGGCAAATCTAGTTAAATTGGAAGTTTATCTATTGCAAATCTTGTAATAAGGGTTAACTTATTAATTTCCTAATTTAGTGAGATTCCAATTTATTAGGAATAGGGATATTATCATTTTATTACCAAACTTATTCTGACATTTCATTTCAGTATCATGGTTTGCCAAAAAGTGCATTTTACTACCAAACATTTATGTCGTTATCAATTCACTACTATTCCGTTAAGAACGTTAAAATTTGCTGATGTCGTAAGGGCATCAAAGACATTTCTAGCTGTAAAAGTAAAATTGTTTGCTAATTTGATAGATAAATTATCATTTTACTACCGAGTTTTTAAGGAAATTATCATTTTACTACTGAATTTTTAGGGAAATTATCATTTTATTACCAAACTCTTGGGGGTAAAATCGACTTTTAGCATAATTTCTGTTAAACATTAACGTTTTATTAACGGAATGGTAGTGAAATGATAGCCGCGCAAAACTTTGGTTGTAAAATGCACTTTTCGGCAAACTTTGATAGTAAAAAGTACTTTTCGGCAAACCTTGATACTATCATAATATGTTAATAAAACTTTAGTAGTAAAATGATAATATCCCTTAGGAATATTTATTTCTTAGTTTAATCAGATATCCAATTTAGCAAGTCAATTAATAAAGGGATTCTATAATTAACGCATGAGATCTATTTAGAGCAAGACGTTAGTTCAAACAGAAAGTTTATTAAATGTTCTAGATATTTCTTAAGAGACAAGTAAGGCAAGAAGATCATATTTATTCCTATTCAAATTCATAAGAATTATAAGAGGAAAGAAACTTTTATTTGAAAAGTATCTAAGTCTTTAGGACTTGCTATTTTGGTGAAACCCTAGTGCATATATAAAGAGAGGTATTTCACAATTGAAGGCACGCACAACACAGAGCATAAAGAAGAGAAGTAAAATCCGGCCTCCTCTTTAGAGAATCTAAATTTGGCGCATAATATTTGTTGATTTGTTTTCTTATCTTCTTTTCATCTCTGTGGAGAGTCTATGTGGATCTTGAATCGCTAGACGTTGAAAAATTGAAGAATTTTTATTGATCACTTTGGAAGTACTTTGAGGAACGTGAATCAAGAGGGGTGGCAATTATTCAAGAGAAGCAGATTCAGTCTAAAGTTGAGTAAACTGTATGGTGATAAACTATAAGTGGGAATCTTAAATTTGGTAAATCCATAAGTTGTAACATCTTAACTTAGTAAATTTGCTTTTCATCTGGGCGTGGCCTCGTGGATGTAGGATTGATTTATCCAAACTACATAAAAATCTCTATGTCATTGATTTTTTGCTTTTTTTGTCTTTTTGAAAAGTTAATATTTTTTATGCAAATGAACAGTAACAGTAAACAGTAACAGTGAACAGTATTTCTGAAAATTAATTAAGTTGTTAATTTTTCTTTTTTTAATTACCTACTTCTATTTGTGATAGATCTAAATTCTTTTCAAAATAAAAATTAAAAGAGCTAATTGTCAACAAACCTAGGGATTCAGCAATTACAAAGATGGCTTCTCCACCATCGATTGAACAATGTAAAGAATAATGACACCGACGGCTTCAGTAGTGGATGGGAAGGCGCAACAGTGAGTGTATGTGGTGATTTTGTGCCTAAAAACACATAGTGAAATGGCCGGTCCAATAGCATATACTATTATTTTGGTTTCCATGCAATGGATTTCAAAACCAATTTCTAGATTAAATTAGGTTAATTCTGGATTTTGAAGGGTTTCAATGCTTAAGTTTATCAGCCCTTGCCGATGGAGTGATAAGTCAAAGAAGCCAACACTTAGAATTTTTTTGTGGATTAGTCAATATAGTTAAACGGCAGCATTTAAATGTTAAATAAATATTTTTATTTTTTAAATTTTTTAAATTATGAAAAACAAGGCACGGTGTCATTCCATGCCCCCGAGTTAATCCATCTTGAACACACCGTTTCATTAAATATTAGTATGCTATCATATTTATCTGATGTATAAAAATATTAGTATGCCTTATGATGTATGAAAATTATGTCATGTGTCTATCATATTCTTGTGATAAATGACTAATTTTCTCTAATATCTATCACAAAAATTCTATCATGATAGTCCATTTTTCTAGTAGTGTTTGTCCCTTTGTGTATTTATTTTATACTAACTCAAGTGGTATTTTGTAATACCTTATATGATGGCAAGAATATATACATCATGTTCATTGATTCTAGTTTGATTATACCAACTCTTCTCGAACTCATGCAACTCAGATGTTGTATTGTGTTGGATAAAAATGACTTGAACAATTTAATATTCATTTGCAGTATAATTTAAAGAAAGTATAAATGAACTAATAAGTTTGCATGCATTCTATATAATGTTGTAGGTTTTAAAATAGATGTTTACAATCAATGTTTTGATAGAGTATAAATGAGAGTAGGATGTTTGTGTGGCAACAAATTATTATTATTTTTATTGTGACAACTACCTATAAGATAAGTTAATGATTATGCTGGCACGCAAATTTGTATTATTCATAAGTGTTAAAAATCATGCTAAATAGTGCTGGTATGTGTAGTTATTTGTTTAATCCATTTTCAAACATAGTTAAGCAACTATCAATCTTGATGTCAAGGTCTCGTTCCAGCCGTAAAGTGTAGTCTTTTTAAAATTGAAGTCTTGGGTTCGAACTTCAATAAGTGTAAGAGTTAATTAAAAAAAATAACTAGCATTCTTCTTTGGTAATAACAATTGAAAATAACAAAAATAACTAGCATAATAATGATATTTAATCCCTCAATTTATTGCCTTCACCCCCACTTTTGAATTAGTTCCATTTATTTCCAAAATTAACTTTTATCTACCACTTTCTAATTTCCATCCTAAAAAAAAAAAAAAATTGCTCAATTTGTATTGAATATGATTCTAAAATTATTGAAATATGAATTAAAGATATGATTAAGAGAACCAATATAATCAAAATTACATATAACTTTTAAAAGTTGATCCTATTTCACCAATTACTGCTTTAATAAGTCTATCTAATATTGTCTAGTAAGATTTTATAGTAATTCGGTGCACAGTGCTCATAATCATCCCGACTTCCAAAGCTTCAATTCCAACACAGAGCTTTGTCTTGCTTCTCAATGTCTTGAAACTAGGGGTGGGCATCCGGACCGGAAAAATTTTGGATGGATAAATAAAACCCGATCGGATAAAAAACCCGATCGGATTGTGATCGGATCGGACGAAACCTGATCCGATCCGAAAACCCGATCGGGTTGCTCTAAAAAAAAAAAAACCTAAGTAACTAAACAGAACAGATACGAACACCATGACTCACAGCCTTACACCAACACTTTAGAAAACAGAACACAAAAGCAAATCACAAAAACAAAGTTTAGGAGTCCACTTTTTCACTCTGTTCCTTCTCTTCTTTCTCACGACTCACACAAACAACTACAAGCAATATTCCTTCTTTTCTTTCTCACGACTCACACAAACAACTACAAGCAACAACACAGTCAAGACAAAAATGCAAGCTAAAAGACACTACTCGATCAGATCTGACTAGTGCATCGACGGGATCGCTCTGCACGATCGATGATTGTTCCATTTCACTTCGATCGGATCTGCTCTTCCGGTATCCGAACCCGATCCGAACCCGATTTTGCCCACCCCTACTTTAAACTATTAGCTTTTTCTCTTTTTAGTTTCCTTAGTTCATCCACTTCTACATGTAGTTTATCAATCTCTCCAGTAGCCTTAGCCCTCAGTCATCTCCTTTAAATAACTAGATAAAGGATCCAATCAATTTAAAAATCAATTGCAGAAAAGTGAAGCACTAGATAATTGTAAGCTAATGCCATATAAATGTATCATCTTGCGGCAAAGAAAAAAAGGATTGTAGAGGTAAAATTAGCAATAATATTAAACCCAAAAATGAAAACAAAAAAAGCAGCCATAATTCCAAACACTGGGTAATTCTGATTCCTTCAAATATTATTTAAATCATATATAACATAATTTCATACAATACTCAGTATGTCCAAAACTATTAAGAAAAAAAAGAAACATCACTCTTCTCACTTTTAAAATAACATAAGTCACTAACCACTCCTGGTGTATACAGCCTAAGGTATTTACAAGCACCCAATTATGTTCGAAAACTACCCATTCAAGGTTTTTACCTCTTAATTCCCACTCAATAAAGAACAACTATATGTGTGTGTGTGTGTGTGTGTGTGTGTGTGTGTGTCTATATGCCTCAAAATAGAAAATTTACATGCAGAACATAACTCAATTGGTAATTATGCAATCATTCAGCAACTATTTTGACTCAATAGAAACAAAATATGCCTTCACAATCCACTTTAAGAAGTCTTGTTGAGTATTTTCCTTTTCAATCTAGAGATTCACTAAAACATTATCGCCTTTTCGGCATCTTTCCAGTAACCACAGTGCCAAGAATAGCAAATAATTTAATCCGCTAGCCATCACAATGACAAAATCCTAATTATGTATACTGTTGAATCAACCTTTTTTAAGAAAGGAAAGGATATATTGGCAACTTTATTATCTCTAATTAAAGATCGAAAAATAATGTTTGGGAGCTCAAAAAATGGAAGAAAACAAAACAAAATCTAAAAAGCTTCTAGTTTATTTGATATTTTTAATGAATTAACAAAATTTACAGGCAGTTTGTATGCATACACAATGCTGAAGTTCAGCTTATTTGGTGTAACTAACTACTACAAGATATCAAGCAAGTACAACTGATTATAAGAGCTTAATTGATTAACCCGTGAGCAATTACATAATCATTGGGTGCTAATTGACATTCTATATCATCAATTTGTAACAATAAGTTACAGCTGCTCGAATCTTCTGCTCTATTCTCCATACTACTGAGATGTGCTTCCTTAAAATCCCATAAGCTATAGTTGCTTTAATCTTCTGCTCTGGTGTTTGTATTACTGACACGTGCTTCCTTAATATGCCCTCTTAAGCTCAAAAGTCTACTCATGACATTGAACTTGAAGCAAAAGTAACTGAATTTGAGAAAAGATAAAGGTTTTATAAGAACATTAACAACTTATTTTTTAATAGGGGTGTTTCTAATGTCTAATTCCTATTTAAGCACTTTATCTCTAATATAATGGACATATATTTCAGTGTGTTTGGACTTAGAATAAAAGATAGGATTGCGAGCTAGGTCCTCTATACTTTGATCATCACACCAAAGAACTAGAGTAGGTAACTTAACAATATTAAGTTTATAAACAAGGATTATAACCAAGAAACTTCAAAACTTGCTGATGATAAAGCTCTGTATTCACTCTTAGTACTAGACTTAGCTACAATTGCCAACTTTTTGGAAGATAAACTCTAATAAATGTAATAAACTCTAATTGACCTGTCAGCATCAGAGTAGCCTATCAAGCCAATTACTTTAAAGTTTCCCTTATGCTAAAGATGAAATCCATAAGTAACAGTCACTTGAAGATATCTAAGAACCTTTAAATAGGCTAGTCGGTGTTGAAAAGTAGATACACTAAGATATTAGCTGAGTTTGTGAATACAATAGGCAACATCTGGTCTTCTGAATATAAGATAGTAAAGATCTCTAAGAATACTTCTCTTAAGTGTTGGATCTTTAAACTTCTGTCTCAAACGGCCTTTGATTGTTCTTTCAAGCTTCAAATCTATGCTAATACATGTATCAGAACCCTTATAATTTTGCATTGAGGCTTTACTTAACAAATCTTTGATGTATTTAATTTGTGATAAATGTTTTCCATCATGAGTTGAATAACAGACTTCCACGCCAAGAAAATAAGCAACCAGCCCTAAATCCTTTAAAGTAAAGATTTTGCTGAGTTTAACAATGAAATTTTCTACAAGACAGAATCTAGACTAGTGACCAAGATATCATCAACATAGATTAAAATAATGATCAAGCCTCTAGTATAATGTTGTAGAAGCAAAGAAGTATTAGCTTTAGAATTTAAGAACTTCTAAATAGTTAAATACCTCTTGAGCTTTTTATACTATGCTCTTGGAACTTACTTTAATCTATACAGAGCCCTATTGAATTTTCAAACATAACCTTCTGTTAACATGTAAATGTTCTTTTTAATTGATTTTGATGATAACAAACCTTTTGATAAATATGTTGGAGTTTTCATAATAACAAATAATTTCTTAAAAGCCAGAATCTTTCTATGAGTATTTACAAGTTTTTGAGAAACTAGAACTGCTCTGCAAAAATGTGCATTTCTAGAAATAATCGGTGAACCGTTAATATTAACGGTTAACCGATAAAATGCAGAGAAAGGATATTGTCTAAGGTTTCAACCGATTGTTTTGTAACTTGTTAAAAATTAGCCACTGGATTTAAACGGTTAACCGTTTATTTAAACGGCTAACCGTTTATGGTAAAAGGGTTATTTCTTAAGCCTTAACCGTTAAGCATTTGATGTTTTAAGTTACTGGAAGTAAACGGTGAACCGTTAATTTTAACGGTTAACCGATAATATCCAGAAAGGATTTTTGTGTTAACCACTTACCATTTAAAACAAACCGGTTAACCTTGTTGTTTTAAAGGCTACTGGAAATAACCGGTGAACTATTAATTTTAACGGTTCACCGATAATATCCGGAAAGGGATTTTATTGTTAACCTCTTATTGTTTAAAGCAAACCGGTTAAACTTGTTGTTTTAAAGGCTACTGGAAATAACCGGTGAACCGTTAACTAAAAACGGCTAACCGTTAATTTCCAGAGAGGCATACTTTGTTAAGCCTTAACCGTTTAGTGAGAACGGTTAGTTGAAATATGCTGTGAATGCTTCTAGAATTTACCGGCGAACCGTTAACGGGTAAACGGCTAACCGATAATTTCCAGTATGTTATTATTTGCTAATCCTTAACCGTTTAGCAAGAACGGATAGATGACTTCTGTTGTGCAAGTCTCTGGATTTTAACGGCGAAAAGGTAATGACTAACGGTCAACCATTTATTTGAAATCCAACACAACGGTAACTTTGACCAGCACAAACAGCTAACCGTTAATAGTTAACGGCGATCCGTTTTCTGGCGAAAAAGGCTATAATGGCTAGTTTTCAGCTCCAACTATAAATAAGCTCATTCAAATCAAATCAAAGGTTGATCACAAGACGACCATTGAGCTTATACAGGTTTATACAATCTTCATAGAGCTTTAAACACATTCTTGCTTCATCTTATTCACACATTGGGCTTTGATTTGTAATCTTAAAGATTGTGTGGGAAAAGAATAACTTGTAATTTTTGTTTTGAGTGATTGTAAGTGTTGGGATACACTTGGATTAAGAGATTGGGAATAATCTCTTGTTGTAAAGGTTTATTGACACCTTGGAAGTCAATTGCAAACTTTTGAGGCCTTAGTGGCTTGCTTAGTGGAATCCTCAAGCCCGGAGTGCTTGGAGGCATGGACGTAGGCGGGGACAGCCGAACCACGTAAAACTCATTGTGTTTGATCTCTCTTACCCTATCTCTTTACTTTTCATTGCACATTACTTTGTTTATTTCGAATTTTTTTGCTTAGTTATTATTTCATTGAATTTAGTTGCTTATTTTTTAAAAACCCAATTCACCCCCCCTCTTGGGTTGCCTAGTTAGTATTTCATTTGGTATCAAAGCTTCGTTCTCTTGTTAGGACTTAACCGTCTAGAGTAACAGATCCATGGCAACTCAAAGTGACTCAACCTTTAGGGAAGGATAGTCCACAACTAGACCACCGTTCTTTGACAGAAATGACTACCCTTATTGGAAAACTAAGATGAGAATTTATTTTCAAGCCCTAGATTATGAAATTTGGGAAGTAGTATGTGATGGTCCTTTTATGTCATTGACCAAAAATGAAATTGGGGAAGACATTCCAAAACCTTCACGGGAATGGAATGAATTGGAAAAGAGAAAAGCTTCTCTAAATCTAAAAGTTCATGAACGCCTATTTGTACATTGCATAACAAGAAAGAGTTTCATAGAGTGTCTAGTTGTGAAAGCGCTTATGAAATTTGGCACAAACTCAAAGTTGTCTATGAAGGCACTAATCAAGTGAAAGAGTCTAAAATTAGTAGGTACACTCGACAATATGAATTTTTTCAAATGAAACAAAATGAGAGTGTATATTCTATGTATACTAGATTTATGGACATAGTAAACACTCTAGGAGCCCTAGGAAAAACCTTCTCAAATAGTGAGAAAGTTAAGAAAATCATTAGATCACTTCCTAAGGAATGGAGACCAAAAAGAACTGCCATTGAGGAAGCCAAAGATTTAAATGTCTTACGTATTGATGATCTAATCGGTTCTCTTATTTCTTATAAAGAAGATTTGGCAGCCGAAAGAGGAATTGAGGAGAAGAAGAAAAGTATTGCTCTCAAGGCTACAAAGTATGAGAGTGATGGAGAGAGTGAACCGGATAATGAGGAGTTGGCAATGCTAGCAAGAAGATTCAGAAAATTCTTCAAGAAAACCGGTGAACAAAGAAAGTTTAGAGACTTCAAGAATCAAAAGGAAAAAAAGGAAGCAATCAAATACTATGAGTGCAAGAAACCCGGCCATATAAGATCGGAATGCCCTCTTCTCAACAAGTTTAAGAAGAAAGCAATGATGGCCACGTGGGACGATAGCGATGAAGAAACAAGTGATGATGAAGAGCATCAAGAAATGACAAATCTAGCTCTTATGGCAATTGGGGATGAATCAAATGATGAATTAGATGAGGTAAATGATCTTCCTACTTATGATGAGTTACATGATGCATTTAGAGAATTGCATGATGAATTGATGAAAATGGGTAAAAAAAATGTTTGCCTTAAAAAGAAGATGGTAGAGCTTAAAAATGAAAATAATTCATTTAGTGCTAAGATTACATGTCTTGAATTAGAAAATAAAACATTTCTTGATAAAATTGCTTTATTTGAGAATTCTAGCACTTCAGATGAGCATCTAGAGTCACATGTGAATAAATTGAAAAATGAAAATGAATTACTTAAAAAGAAGAGCAATGATCTAAATGAAATTGTGCTAAAATTTACAAATTGACAAAAGATATTGGATAACTTGCTTAATTCACAAAAGTGTGTGTTTGATAAAGGAGGACTTGGCTATAAGCCAAATTTGAAACAAAAATATTACAAGAACTAATTTGTGCAGAGCACATCTCTTAATAATCAAGTTGTTTGTCATTATTATAATCAATATGGCCATATGAAAAATAGATGCATAGTAAAAAGAAATGCATATTATGGTATGAAATGTTTTTGGGTTCCAAAAGGAACCATTGCTAACACTCAAGGACCCAAAAAGGTTTAGGTACCTAAAACTTGAGATTTTTTCTGCAGGGCTTAAAGAAGAAGAAGAATTAATGGTTCTTGGATAGCGGATGTTCAAGACACATGACCGGAAACTATGCATAGTTTTCAAGTTTTACGAAACTCGAAAATGGTGGAGATGTTTCTTTTGGAGATAATTCAAAAGGGAGGATTCTTGGAATCGAAAATGTCGGTAAAATTTCATCAACCTTGATTGAAAATGTATGTTTGGTTGAAAATTTGAAACACAACTTGATTAGTATTAGTCAGTTGTGTGCTAAAGGTTATAAAGTAGTGTTTGATAAGTCTAGATGTATTATTGAAGATGGATGTGATGGAAAGGTCTTGTTTATTGGAAATAGATGTGGTAATATTTATACCATTGACATAGATGTTGCATCCATTCATGATAAATATTTTTCAGCATTATATAATGATGGTTGATTATGGCATAGAAGACTAGGTCATGCAAATATGGATTTGATTTCAAAAATTTCGAAAAATTATTTAGTTAAAGGACTTCCAAAAATCAATTTTCAAAAGGATAAAATTTGTGAGGCTTGTCAATTTGGAAAACAAATCAAAACCTCTTTCAAAAACAAGAATCATGTTTCTACTTCAAAACCTCTTTAACTACTTCACATGGATTTGTTTGGACCATCTAGGTATGCTAGCCTAAATGGCAAGTATTATGCTTTTGTAATTGTGGATGATTATTCTAGATTCACATGGGTATTGTTCTTAGCTAATAAGGATGATGCCTTTGATGCTTTTAAAATTTTCTGTAAAAAGGATCAAAATGAAAAGGGTTATTCTCTTTCTTGCATTAGAAGTGATCATGGTAGAGAATTTGAAAATTATGCATTTGAGTCATTTTGCAATGATTTAGGCATAGAGCATCAATTTTCATTACCTAGAACTCCACAACAAAATAGAGTTGTTGAGAGAAAGAATAGATCTATTCAAGAAATGGCTAGGACCATGTTGAATGAAAATGCTTTACCTAAGTATTTTTGGGCGACCGAGTTACTAACGAAAGGCGAATCGGGTGTTAATTAGATCTCTTCTTAATAAAACTCCCTATAAGCTTTGGAAAGATAGAAAACCCAATATTGGTTATTTCAAAGTCTTTGGTTGTAAATGTTTTATTTTGAACACAAAAGACAATCTTGGTAAATTTGATCCAAAATCCGATGTTGGCATTTTTCTTGGGTATTCAAGTTCAAGCAAAGCTTATAGAGTTTATAATAAAAGAACCTTGGTTGTGGAAAAGTCTATGCATGTTTCTTTTGATGAGTCTAACCCCTCCTCTACAGAGAAAGGAGTTGTTAATGATGATGCAGATGGAGAGTTACAAGAAGAATCATCAAAGGATAATCAAGAGAATGCACTACAAGAAAATCAAGAGGATGATCAAGAAGAGCAAAGAAATATGGAGCAGCAAGAAGGTACGATGCAAACACTCCCCAAGGAGTGGAGGTATGTTTCTTCTCACCCTAAGGATGCCATTTTAGGAGATCCATCTAGAGGCATTACTACTAGATCATCACTTAGGAACACATGTGAGCATGCTGTATTTATTTCTCAAATTGAACCAAAATCCTTTGCGGATGTGGAAAATGATGAGTTTTGGATTATGGCAATGCAAGAGGAGTTGAATCAATTTGAGAGAAATAATGTGTGGGAATTAGTTCCTAAACCGGAACATCAATCCATCATAGGTACTAAATGGGTTTTTAGAAACAAGATGGATGAATCCGGTATGGTTGTAAGGAATAAGGCTAGATTAGTGGCTCAAGGATACAACCAAGAAGAAGGAATTGATTTTGATGAAACATTTGCACCCGTAGCTAGATTAGAATCCATTAGAATGTTGTTAGCATATGTATGTCATAAAGATTTCATTCTATTTCAAATGGATGTTAAAAGTGCTTTTCTAAATGGTTACATTATGGAGGAAGTTTATGTAAAACAACCTCCCGGTTTTGAAAATGAAAAATTTGCAAATCATATGTATAAGTTGTCTAAAGCTTTGTATGGACTAAAACAAGCACCTAGAGCTTGGTATGAGAGGCTTAAAAATTTGTTGTTAGATAACGGTTTTTCAATGGGTAAAGCGGATACTACTCTATTTGTTAAAAATAAAAATCAAGATATACTTGTTGTTCAAATTTATGTTGATGATATTATCTTTGGTTCTACTAATGAGTCTTTGTGCAAGGATTTTTCATCTTGTATGAGCAAGGAATTTGAAATGAGCATGATGGGAGAATTGAAGTATTTCCTTGGACTTCAAATCAAGCAAAACAGTGAGGGAATCTTCATCAATCAAGCTAAGCATGTCAAAGATTTGCTCAAGAGATTTGGAATTGATGAGTCAAATACTAAGAGCACTCCAATGAGCACAACAATCAAGCTTGACAAAGATGAAAAAGGTAAAAAAGTTGATATTAAAAAATATCGAGGTATGATTGGCTCTTTACTTTATTTAACCGCAAGTAAACCCGATATCATGTTTAGTGTATGTTTGTGTGCAAGATTTCTATCATGTCCCAAGGAATCCCATTTGCTTGCTGTTAAAAGAATTTTTTGTTATTTGAGTGGAACCTTAGATCTCGGTCTCTGGTATCCTAGAGGAACTCATATAGATTTAACATGCTTTTCGGATGCGGATTTTGGTGGTTATAAAGTTGATAGGAAAAGCACTAGTGGAACTTGCCATATACTAGGTCGCTCACTTGTTTCATGGTTTAGCAAGAAACAAAATTCTGTGGCACTTTCAACTAGAAATGAATATATAGCTGCAGGGAGTTGTTGTGCACAAGCACTTTGGATGAAACAAACACTTAGAGATTATGGCATTAAGCTTGAACAAATTCCTATTAAGTGTGACAATACAAGTGCTATAAATCTTTCAAAGAATCCCATTCAACATTCTAGAACCAAGCATATAGAAATTAGGCATCATTTCTTGAGAGATCATGTTCAAAAGGGTGATATTGCATTGGAGTTTATTTCTACGGAAAAACAACTCGCCGATATTTTTATTAAACCTCTTTACGAAGAACAATTTTAAAAAATTCGGCATGAACTTGGGATGATGAAATTTTCACATTAACATTTCTAGAGATGCTATTGAGTCTATTCTATAACTTGATTTATGATATGATATTTAAATATCCTTGAAATGCTTGAGTATGATGTACTAGTAATGTGTATGTATGTTTTGCATGGATTAATTGTTTTAAAACATATATGTTCATGAATTTTGCATTAAAATGGCCTTAGAGCATTTTTAGATCAAACTCATGATCTTAATTTGCTTTCTTTGATGGCCGGATATTAAATCAAATGTGCGAAACAACAAATAAAATAAACGGATAACCATTTTTCTTATAAGCGGTTCACCGTTTATTTTCAGAAACTAGGATATTTTGATTGCTCTTTACCCTCTCACCGTTTGGAGTTAACGGTAAACCGTTTAAAAACAGAGAGCGTCGCGAAAGTTACCCTCTCACCGTTTACGGTTAACGGTTAACCGTTTAAAAACAGAGAGCTCCCTTAACTTGCCCCTTCACCGTTTATCCTTACCTGTTAACCATTTTCTTATTTTAAGCTCACTGAAAGTTAACCCCTTACCGTTTATAGAAAACGGCTCGCCGTTTTCACGAAGTATATAAACTGGTCACGGGTTGCCTCTTCGTCTTCACTTAGCCTCTCACCGTTTCGCCATTTTCACGAACCCAAAGCTTTCCCCTCTCCTTCCTTCTTCATTTTTTCTCCATTTTCGACACAAATTACACCGATAGAACTCTTCTAAATCACTTTTAGAGTGATTCTACCGATTCAAAACTTCGGATCTAGCCCGAAATAAAAAATTCTCAAATCCAAACCCTAAGGGCAGCCGTTCGGTCTTTGTTCAATTTGTTCCATTTTTTCATCATTTCTTGACAAATTGAACCGAAATCTCTCTTCCTCTACTCTATCTAAACCTCATAATCAATCCAGCAACCCTCAATTTCATCTTCCACAAGCTTTTCTCACCATCAATGGCTGAATCATCTCAAAGGCCTCGGAGAAGGAAACATGCACCCTCTGCCAACCCCATACCACCACGGGAAGCCTCTGAATTTGAAAGGCTTCACTTCCCTACTGCTCGCTTGCACAGACGATTTGAGACTCCATTTATGGGGCGACAGGTACTCGATTCCTATTTTGTGGATATAGAGGATTTTAAGGATTTGATTGTATGTGATAGGACTCTTACAAACATGCTTAGACCTTGGGAGTCCGCTATAGATTTTGACGATCGAGTTTATCCGAATCTAGTTCGAGTATTTTATTCTAATATGGAATTGTCTGCTACTCGTTTAGATAGGATTGTTACTCTTGTTGGAGGTGTATCTATTGATTTTGATGTTGAGTTTTTAAACACTATCATTCTTGGTATTTCGGATGAAGGGTATACTTTTTATACCTCTCGAAAAATCCTATCTTTTGATGATTTTGTCCACCATGAAATTTGTCACGTAACATCGTAAATCGTAGGAATTTGAGTGATGACATTTGTACCCTTCCCTTTCGGTCTCAGCTGCTCCCTTTTCAAGTTCGTATTCTCCATAGTATTTTGCAGCACATTGTTACACCTAGGAGAGGTCACATAGATGAGGCAACTTGTTTAGATGTTGGGTTACTGGATAGTCTTCTTAGTGGGCGGGATGTTAACCTTGGGTATATCATTGTGCGCCACATGTTGACCACTCCTGTAGTTTCTCACCGCTTGCTACCCTATGGTAGTCTCATTACCAAGATTTTGTGGCATTTCCATGTGCCAATTAGGGATGCTGTGTACAAGGAGCCCAAACGCATTGGTAGAGATGCCATGAGTAGCATAGGATTTAGTAGGAGGAACGGGCAATGGTTAAAGACCGCAAACGCCAAGAATCTAGACACCTTGATTGCTCCTGAGGATGATCGGATGCTTAACGACATCTATACTCCCGATCAGCTACCTGACTTCAGACATGGAGCTCATCCTCCACCTTCTCGTCGTTAGGATGCTCTTGACCATCGGTCCCTTACGCGCGTGAGATGGATCGATGCCCTTCTGCTCCGAGCCTTCTGCTTGTTTACGGCAGCCTCGGCCTCTGGCGATATACATCTCTCGTGACCTCACGCTCAGTTCAGTATGCGATATTACTGCGGTAGTTGCTTGATGTTCGCCAGATTCGGCGCTTGACAAGCGGATTCTTGATTGTATGGGCTATTTCTTATTATCCGGCTCGGTCTCGAGTTCGAGACATTTTAGGAGAGAGCATTGATCATCGATGTAGATTATTCTTTGCGCTGACAGATTCTGGGGTATTTTGGATATGACCCTGGTAGCACATCTGCAGGAGCCCCCTCTACACGACCTACTTCGACACCTACCTCTTCAGCACCTCCTTCCTCGACTCCTACTTCTACACGCCCTCCAGCTTCGAGATCTTCCTCTTGGCGACCTTCTTCTACGCGACCTCCCGCATCGCGACGAGCTTCTTAGTTTTCTTTTTTTTTTGTCTCGCACATACATTTCATGTTTTGACTGTTCTATGATATTTTTCTTATCTTGCATTCTCTATTCTTGTTGATCTTATGGATTGGTATTTGCTATAGATGTTTCTCTCTATATTTTCTTTTTGTGTGATTTGAATGGATTTGGAGATGTTAGGTTGTGAAATTCTTGCTTTGATATCTTTGGAAGTGTTTTGTTCTCATGATTGTACTTGAGGTTTTCGCCATTTTTCAGGGGAAACTCTGTCGAAATTTTTGCTTTTCTATTTCTCTCATGCTTCTTTTTCTTAAGTTTTGTTTTTTATGATGAAAGGGGAGAGATTTTGCACTGTTTTTACGAAATTGTTATAATGACAAAACTATATCTTATATGCCTACAATCTTGGATGCCCTTTCATTTCTTATATGAACATGGCTATAATCACCATTAAGATAGGGTGTAAAGTAATCACAATGTGCAGTAACATGAAACAAAGCACCTGAATCAATCACCTAATCACTGGTATGCAAGTGAGATTTACTGAACTCTCATCATAAAAATACCCAAATCACCATCAACTATGGCTGCAGTGTTCTCTTTGTCATTTTTCTGAGCATTACCCTTTTCTTTCGCCTGTTCTCTTTTCCATAATCTACACTTCCTTTTGACGTGACACATTTTCTGACAATGAAAGCACTTCATGTTTCACCTTTGTGACTTAGATCTTCCTTTGGGGTTATCATTATTCTGCTGGAGGGAATTTCTGCTTTGGCTTCTCCCCCGTCTTTTTTACTTTTCTGAAACAAATGCATCTGACTCAGAGGGAAGTGCTTCAATATTCTTTCTTCTAGATTCTTAATTCCTCAGCCTATATATAACCATATCCAAAGTTAATTTCTCATTTGGCACTTAATTATTCACTGACACAACTAATGTCTCCAAACTATCAGGTAAAGTACTAAATAACAGCAATGCTTGTGACTCATCATGTAAAATAATCTTCATAGTAGTCAGTTGATCAACTAAGTCCTGAAACTCACTAGTGCGTTCAGTTATACGGCGCCCCTATTTGTATTTTAAGTTAACAAGCCTTGTCACCAAATTGGCTTTATTCTATGCTGTCGGCTGCACATAATTGTCTGTAATTTTCTCCAATTTTAGTCATATTGGTAGGGGGAGCATATAGTTAGGGGGAGCAAAAGCAAAGTTTGTCATCATCAAAAAGGGGGAGATTGTTAACATGTAAATGTTCTTTTTAATTGATTTTGATAATAATAAACCTTTTGATAAATATGTTGGAGTTTTCATAATAACAAATAATGTAACACCCCAAAAATTACCCATGAAAACATAAGGGTAAAATTGGAATGAAACCTAACATCATTCATTCTTATTAATAATTTTCAAAATAGAAAATCATTATTCATACTCCACTAAATCCTTACATAAAACATCTGAAATAAAGTCTCCAAAGAAAAGTCTCTAATCAACAAAAAAAAGTCTAGCCAAAATTAATCCTTAAAGCAACTCCACAGATCCACTAAGAGAATTCCCCATCTAAGAAACCAAGCTACATCTCTAATCAATCTGCAAAATATTGGAGACGAGGGGTGAGCCGTCAACTCGGTAAGCAAATCCATGCACAATGTTTGAAAACCTTTGTCATTAGACCTTTAAAGATTTTATTACAACATCTTCATTTAGCATAAGGGGTGGATTCATGTAAAAGCATTAAAAACATTAAAACATTCATAAAAACATTAAAAACATAAACATTGGTAGCTCATGCCTCGTAGTCATCATCATTCATAATTCATCATTCAGGGCACTATACCCCGTATTGTTCTTCGTTCAGGGTACTATATCCTGCATTGTTCATAACATCCTTGTGCACAAGCTCATCATTATACCAGCAAGCTGGCCATAACATTACATAACATCATAACATTTGCATCGTATACATTACTACGGACTATGAGCCAAAACATTATGAATCTACCTTACATCCTTTCATAAATAGCATTATAAGTCTTTTAAAACATTTAAAAAATTTTCTTTGAACATTTAATTCTTTTAGAAAAATCTTTTAGAAAATTCTTTGAGAAAATATTTTGTTTGAGAAAACTAATTTCTTAAGAAAAATTCATTTTAAAATACAGTTATATAAATTCGTTTAAAAGTGTTTTTATTTTGTAAAATTCATTTAAATATTTTAGAAATCAATTTTATAAAACATTTTATTTTAACATATTTCTTATAACATAAATTGCATTTATTACAAAGCATATCATGCATGAATTTACTTACTTCGATCCGTAACAATGAATTCAATACCTCAAGAACAACCAATGAGCTCACCCACGTCATAGAATCATCATAAAAATATTCTTATCAATATCATCTCTAACCTTCAACATAATTCCAATCATTCTAAATTAATGGGCACTTATACTAGCTCAAAACTTATACATATTCTAGACATATCCTATACTTATGAGTATCATGCACATGCTTATTTTTTAATAACCTATACACATGTCGGAAAACCATGAACATTTACAGAGGCATTGTGAACATGCATAGCATTGCATACAATATTTCATGAAAATCAGTACAAGTCAAAATCGAGTTAGAATATTGACCTTGCACCAACGTAACAAAACTGTCCAGCATTGACCAAAACAGACCTTTATCATTTAGGAAATTCATAAAATATTCTTCAGTACTTGAAATAATATATTTCTTCTTTCTAATTACAGAAGACACATTTAGAAAACATATAATGAAAATGCATAATTTTTGGACGCCTGAAACTATTTTAAAAACGTTTTATTTCCACAAACATCTAATCTGTCCAGAAAATTCCAGATTTGAAAACAGAATTTAAAAAATTCAGATCTTTTATTTTACATGCCCAAAAATTGCGATTCCAGTTTTCAAAGACAGAGGAAAGATTCAAATTTCATTATAAAATCCTAACATGACATGTAATATTCATAAATTTGCCCAACTATTAAACGTTTCAGCTTCTGCAATTTTGGAAAACAGTTTCCAGATCTGCAGCAACCACAAGTTGCAATTTTTAATAATTTAACCATAAAGAATCAAGCTGCGAAATTAAACATGCAAGCATAAGAGACATAGATCTGTTGATATAAAAATCGCTCTAATTTTTTAAGGATGTGTAGCCTTACAGAAAATTCCAGAAGTGAGAACCGCTGCTGAAAATCGGAATTTTCCAGCACCAGTAACCCAACTTCGAAAAATCATAACAATTTGCATGCTCAGGGGATTTCAACACAAAACCTGTCAATAGAAACCTTAGGATGTCTAGTTTCATGATATGTAAACGTATTCACATGATTCTAAGTAAAGAAAACGATTTCTAGCAAAGAATACAGATTGTTCATATCATCACAACATTGCAAATACATACATTACATAAATCATACCACAAGTAATTAAACGCAAACAACTAATAAAAATAAAACACACCAGTCAAAGAAATATTTTTAATACCTTAAGGCAAATACCAAGTAAAGAAGTTTTAAAAATTTTCTTTTTCTTCTCCAAGAGGCTTATATTTCTTCCTTCTCTTTTTCTAGGATTTGTAGAAAATAAAAGACGGCTTCCTCTTAAAAAGATGGCTTAATCTTAAATAATCAGTAATTAATAAATATATATATTTTAAAAAACATAAAGTAAGAAACGTGAGTTTTTTTTTCTTTTTTTTTTTAAAAAAAACTAATAACTTACGTAACTTATTTAAAACAATTTGAAAAATTTCACTCACACACAAACACTCAATATTAACTATTCTACTCAATTTAATAAGGGTAAAAGAGGAAAAGAAAAATAAAAAAATAGTGGGCGTTACAAATAATTTCTTAAAAGCCAGAATCTTTCTATGAGTATTTACAAGTTTTTGAGAAACTGGAACTACTCTGCAAAAATGTGCATTTCTGGAAATAATCGGTGAACCGTTAATATTAACGGTTAACCGATAAAATGTAGAGAAAGGATATTGTCTAAGGCTTCAACCGATTGTTTTGTAACTTGTTAAAAATCAGCCACTGGATTTAAACGGCTAACCAAGCAACTGGAGAACAGGCTTGAGCGAGGCATCACTAAGATCAAGTCTAAGAAGGTAATTAATTAATTGCATTATGCATGCATGAAATTGACAAAAAAATAATTGAATTTGAGCAATACACCATTATTTTGCAATAATACATTGCATAAACTTTATCGATATACATTTAGTATGTTGGGAAAATATGCTCTTTAAAGCATATGTGTTTTATTTAATTGTAATAAACAATTTTTCTGATTAATAAAATAAATGAGGTATTTTATTCAAATATCTTACTTGCATAATTTTTTGAGTAAAGTCCATTTAATCATATTATATGTATTTATGTGATCACCATGTGGATTCACAGAAGACATAAATACAAGTTATCTTATGATTAAATAAATTAAGTTCGCAGTTGATAAATAAAGTTGGACACTTTATTTAGGTTTAGACTGTAGTAAATTCATTGAATGATTTGTCTTAATCATGTATGAGTTTACTGATGTAGTTTGACTACATTGAGCTGGATCACATATGAGATTTAATTAACGTTGAAATAACTGTCAGACTTATTAAATCTCATAGGCATTGATTTTACTGTAATCTTAATCTTGAGTTAATTATGATTTCATGATTGTAATTGTTATTCCATTTGAGTTACCAATGGGCACGACACACAATTGCGGTCAAGATTACCCGGTATCTTGGTGGGAGCAATTATGAGTATTGGAGTTATAGATTAACAATATAGAATTTGTACGACACATCTCTTGATGGGTTTTCGGCACTTGATCATAGAATTCTCTGGCCAGAGTGTGTCAACATATTTAATATGTTGAAAATGATCATTAGAGAAAACCAGTAAGTATCAAGGAATAAGATGTAATTAAATTGATTGGACAGTTGAGATATCGATTTAATTAACGATGTGGTACAAAGGATTGAGCAGTAAAGAAATCAATGTGGCTTGGGACGAATTATTATTCGAGCATACAATTATGGAGGTCAATTCCAATCTTATAGTGGAGTAGGGTTGGAATTAAATGATTAGACTTGTTTAATTACAAGCTTAATTGTTGTAGCCACTATTGTATGTTCCCAAATGATCCCCGAGTTAGCTCATTTAATTGACTGCACCACTACTGGATTAATAAGCAAGATAACTAGTAATTTGGTTCAAAAACATAAATATTTCTTTTAGTGGGAGGCTCCATGAATATACTTTTGTATAAAGGGGCCTTATGTTATTTTACAAGGTGGTCCCCTTATGGAAAAAAGAAAGTAACGTAAGTTTCATAATTCTAGGAGCCTTACGATTCCCACTATGAAAGAGATATAAAAATGTTTTATTCTATCCTAAATAGGAGAGGAAAAAATCACTATAAATATATGTGAGAAAAAGATTTTTTCGACACAACAAATATTATAGAGAAAAAGATTTTTCTCTCTTCAATTTTGAGAGAAAAATTTTCTCGTGCTAGTTTGCTTTTAGTTGTGATAAAGACGCCCACACGTCAAGTGCAGATAAAACCTGAGTCATAACCTGGAAGATCGTTTGGCGACGGATCGTGATCTAACGAACGTGGTGGTGACGGATCGTGATCTGGGAGCTTAAATCACTTCAGCGGAAAAATCCAAATTGGATTTTCAAGGTACGATTTCTAGATTACAAATTCATATATATTTTATGAGATCGGTCCTAAAAAGTTTTATTGTAAAAAATTGTATTTTCCCCAACAATTGGTATCAGAGCCATCTCATATTAATATATAAGAATTTGTATGAAATTAATCTTTATAATTATGTATTAGAGTGGCACAATTTATTCAGATATATATTATTATTTTAATATATGAATAAAGCATGTTAATGGTTTGTCTTAATTCATGATTAGATTTTTCACTGTATTTTTCCTTTGGATCTGTAACAAGAGGGGTGGTCTTTAATCACCATGTTTTCCTCTTGATTTATTTTACTGTAATAGAATTTTTGTAAGCCAAAATTGGCCTAGGAAATTTGTAAATTATAGATTACAGTTCGGAGGAACAAGACTGGAAATTTCAGCGGCCACCAACCAGCGGCGAGCCGCCAATGATCCTGTGAAACCAGCAATGGCGCGCGGGCCTTGACGCCGCACGCGCGTCTCTGCGGCGACGCCGACCGCCGCCGTCTTGTGGTCCCGGCCGGTTCTGCGGGCATGGTGCGTTCCGTGACGGCAGCGATGGCGATGGCGGATCTGGTTTTGGAGGTGGCGGCTGGGAGAGAAAAATGTGGGTTTTAGGGTTTCCAATGGTTTTTATCATTGGGATTCCTAGGGTTTCCTAATTTTTGTTTTGGGTAGAAAAAGTGTTATGTTTTTGCATTTGAGTCCAAAAATAGTTTTGGGCTTAATGAATCCTAGTTTTAGGCCCAATTAAAATTTGGGCTTAATGGATTAAAAATGCATAGATAAAATTTAACACATTAAATTTATTTTTGGTCCAAAATTTTTTATTTATATTAAAAAAAATAAAAATAAAAAGGGATTTTATTTATTTCCTTTTAAAATTAAAATTGGACCAATAATAAATTTAAAAGCCCAATTTCTCCTAGTCTATTAACAAAGACAAGCCTATGGAAGATGGACATTAACAAGAAGCCCAATGAAGATTAGGCTTAGGTTTAATGTATTTTTCATTTTAGGAAAGCCATGAATTAAGATTATTTAATTGTTTTTCTATATGTTGTGTTTTGGTTGATAACATGCTATGATAACATGTCATATAGAATAGGTAGTGCCACTCTATGCATAATGATACATGTCATTCATTAATTATGAATCTTATTATATATCATCTAGATAATATTATAGGAAGCATGCAATTAACAATGTAATTTAATGTATGTTTTAAAAAGGAAAAACCAATTTTAAAATATTGAGTGGGAGAGGGAAAATTCAAGATAATTTTTCCCATGGGCTCCATTGTTAGTTCAATAATAAAATTATATATATACCTCGACTTCATGATACGGTGATGCTCCCTACGGAGGGTATATATATTAGATATTTTATTTGATGAACTTCTTCATAGATAAAATTGAAATATTTTTCAATTAATTGTTCACCCCAACGGTGACTATTGATATGGAAAATACGTAGATTGAAACAATGGTTATACACTCAACTAAAATTTGTTATTAACCTTCCTAACGAAGCTCTGTTAACAAATTTAGGCCTAAAAGGATAACGATAATTATTTATCATGTCTCTACATGAAAGTAAGTAATCCAATGAAAAATTGGGTCTAGTAAGTCTAAACATAACTTCCCCAACGGATAGCTTGTCAAAACAGTACTAGATTATCGTTACAATAAATTAAAATGCATTTATGGTTTTTTGCATTTTTGTCATTTATTGTGAATATTGTTTCAAATTATTAATGCATGGATGTTTTATTTTTCAGAAAATGTCTTCCCTAAGCCCACTTACTATTATTCTGAGTCAAAACAAACTCACTGGAGAGAATTATATAGATTGGAAAAGAAATCTATTTATTGTCTTGACTGCTGAAAATTACAAATATGTCTTAACCCAGCCAAGCCCTCCAGCTCCAGCGGATGATGCACATAGAAATTAGAGGAGGCTTTATGACAAATGGCAAAAGGCCAATGAAATGGCAAAATGCTATATTTTAGCCTCGATTTCTAATATTCTGCAGACCAAACATCAGAACATGGAGACTGCCACTGAAATAATGGATAGTCTCCAACAGATGTTTGGGCAGAGTACTCGTTCTGCGAGACAAGTAGCGCTGAAAGGCATTATGAACTGCAAAATGGGGAAAGGCACAAGAGTTCGTGATCATGTCCTCAAAATGATGGACTACTTGAATGAGGCTGAGATTCAGGGTGCACAAATCGATGATAACTCAAAGATTGACATGGTGCTAGAATCTCTGCCAGAAACATTCAAGGAATTTAAGGTCAATTATAATATGAACAAAAGAAACATGACCTTAACTGAATTGATGAACGAACTCCATTCTGCTGAAGAGATCTATCGTACTGAGAAATCTCTGGGAAGCATAAATATTGCTGAAAAGGTTAACTTCTTGGCCTAAGCCAGAAAGGTAAGGGTAAGAAGAAATTTGGGAAAAGAAAGCGTCTAAGCAAGATGGCAAGCCAAAGGCAAATGCTTTGATGTGGACGAGAAAGGTCACTGGAAAAAGGATTGCCCTAAGATTGTGAAATCAGGTATGGGAAATCTTTTTGTAATTGAGGCCTGTTTAGTTCAGAATCCTATTGACACTTGGGTGTTGGATTCAGGAGCAACTAATCATATTTGTAATTCACTTTATTGGTTTCAGGAAACCAGGAAAATAAGTGAAGGCGTCAATGCGATTAGGGCAGACGATTCGTGATCTTTTAATAATGAGACTTTAGTTTTGAATAATTGTCTTTATGTTCCAGACATTAAGAGGAATTTAATTTCAGTAGCTTGTTTATCAAAGCAAGGGTACACTGTAAATTTGGGATCCTCTATTTCTATTTTTAATAATAAGAGACTTATTTGTTCTGGTACATTGGAAGATAATTTATATCATTTAAGTCCAATGATCCATTCTATGCATGACACAATGATCAATAATGATAAGCATGCACATTTATCTAAGAAAAGAAATATTTCTTCCAACCAATATTACCTCTGGCATTTATGCTTGGGTCATATAAACCAAAATAGGATACAGAGAATGATCAAAGATGGGCTCTTGGGTCCATTAGAAAATGAATCATTGCCACTCTGTGAATCCTGTTTAGAAGGAAAAATGACCAAAAGGCCATTCTCGGCCAAAGGAGTGCGTGCAACAGTACCACTTGAATTGGTACATACAGATGTATGTGGACCAATCAATGTACAAGCTCGAGGAGGTTATGAGTACTTCATCACTTTCACTGATGATTACTCAAGATACGGTTATGTTTATCTAATGCGTCATAAGTCTGAAGCTCTTGAGAAATTCAAAGAGTATAGGGCTGAGACAGAAAAGCAATTAGATAAGAACATAAAGAAACTTCGATCTGATCGAGGTGGTGAATTTCTCTCAGGAGATTTCAAAGAGTATATGGTTGAAAATGGGATTATATCTCAGTTGACTGCCCCAGGAACACCACAACAAAATGGGGTAGCTGAAAGAAGAAATAGAACTCTTTTAGATATGGTGAGATCTATGCTTAGTTATTCGTCATTGCCAATCTCTTTTTGGGGACTAGCACTGGAAACTGCAGTTTACCTCTTGAACTTAGTTCCATCTAAGTCAGTGCCTAAAACCCCAATAGAATTATGGTCAGGTCGTAAACCAAGTTTACGACATGTCCGTATTTGGGGATCACCAGCACATGTGCTGAAACCAAAGGCAGACAAAATGGATTCACGTTCTGAGGTTTGTATGTTTGTGGGGTATCCCAAAGGAACAAGGGGAGGTTTATTTTATAGTCCTCAAGATAGGAAAGTGATAGTGAGCACACATTTCACTTCCCTCGAGGAAGACTATATGAATAAATTCAAACCTAAGAGTAAAGTAATACTTGAAGAACTGTCAGGTGATCAGGTTGATGCTAAGCTTTCAACACCTGTTATAGAACAGGAAGAATAGCAACAACCAGATGATCAACACAGGATTATCCCTGAACAATCATCTCTTTTAGAACCTCGTCGTAGTGGGAGGGTAACTAGGTTACCTGCAAGATACATGTTATTGGGAGAAACCTATACGGCTATCTCAGATGAACATGTACAAGATCCCACTAGCTACAACGAAGCTCTAATAGATAGAGATGTTGAATTTTGGAAAAAGGCTATGAATCAAGAAATGGAATCTATGTATTCCAATAAAGTCTGGGAACTTGTAGACGCACCAAATGGGGTAAAACCTATAGGGTGCAAGTGGATCTACAAGAGAAAAAGAGGAATAGACGGAAGGGTGGAAACATTTAAAGCAAGATTAGTAGCCAAAGGGTTTACTCAGAAAGAGGGAATCGATTATGAGGAAACCTTCTCTCCGGTTGCTATGCTTAAATCCATCAGGATTCTGCTCTCTATTGCTGCAGTGCTAGATTATGAAATTTGGCAAATGGATGTCAAGACTGCCTTTCTTAATGGGCATCTTGAAGAAGACATCTACATGCAGCAGCCAGATGGATTCATACAGAAAGGCCAAGAACACATGGTATGTAAGTTGCAGAGATCCATTTATGGATTGAAGCAAGCATCCCGGTCATGGAACATCAGATTTGATCAAGCGATTAAATCGTTTGGATTCATTCAGAACATTGATGAACCATGTGTGTACAAGAAAATTCAAGGAAAATCTGTAGCCTTCCTAATTCTTTATGTAGATGATATTCTCCTAATTGGAAACGATATAGGAGGATTGACGACAATAAAGAGTTGGTTAGCAAACAATTTGATATGAAAGACCTAGGAGAGGCAAGTTATATTCTTGGTATCAGTGTCTGAGGCCAGGAAGAATAAAACTTTAGCATTATCTCAAGCGGTCTATATCGACAAGATATTGGCTAGATTTAGCATGGAGAATTCCAAGACTGGTTTATTACCATTCAGACATGGAATTGCATTCTCTAAGGATCAATCTCCTAAGACATCTAAAGAGATAGAAAGAATGAGACGAGTTCCCTATGCAGAAGCTGTGGGAAGTCTCATGTATGCCATGCTTTGCACTAGACCAGATATCTGTTTTGCAGTGGGAATGGTTAGCAGATATCAATCTAATCCTAGACCTGAACACTGGATTGCAGTCAAGCATATAATGAAGTATCTGAAAAGAACTAAAAATTATATGCTTGTGTATTCTAGTGATGAACTTATTCCAGTGGGTTATACTGATTCTGACTTTATGTCAGATAAGGATTCAAGAAAGTCAACTTCCGGGTATGTGTTTACATTAGGAAGTGGAGCTATTAGTTGGAGGAGTGTGAAACAATCTTGTATCGCGGACTCATGAAAAATGAATACTGCAAGGCTGCGAAAGAAGTTGGCTCATGAGTTCTGAGATCTTGGCGTGGTACTGCATGGTGCACCCCTTAAACTATTTTGTGATAATAGTGGTGCAGTAGCTCAATCTAAGGAACCAAGGAACCACAAGAGACAAAAACATATTAAGAGGAAGTATCATCTCATAAGGGATATAGTGCAGAGAGGTGACGTGGAGGTTACTCAGATTGCGTCACAGCAAAACTTGGCAGATCTTTTTACTAAGGCCATACCTGGGAAACCTTTTCACTTGCACTTAGAATCCATGGGCATCCATGAGATGCCAAATATGCTTTGAGAGCTAGTGGGAGATTGTTGATAAAATATGCTCTTTAAAGCATATGTGTTTTATTTAATTGTAATAAACAATTTTTCTGATTAATAAAATAAATGAGGTATTTTATTCAAATATCTTACTTGCATAATTTTTTGAATAAAGTCCATTTAATCATATTATATGTATTTATGTGATCACCATGTGGATTCACAGAAGACATAAATACAAGTTATCTTATGATTAAATAAATTAAGTTCGCAGTTGATAAATAAAGTTGGGCACTTTATTTAGGTTTAGATTGTAGTAAATTTATTGAATGATTTGTTAAATTCATTTAAAATTATTTTCCTGCCTTTATGCGACTCCTTTTTTTTGGGGAAAAAAGTGTCAATGATTTGGCATTTATTTGCAGTTAATTTGGTGTGTGTTGTTAATTTTGTATCGCATAGGTTGCCGTGGCATATACAATTAAGCATGTGGCTGCTACAATGAGTATGGCCAAGGTTGTAATTTTATTCACTCACATCATTAAGGTTGGAGAGCCTACTTTCAGTGTTTTGGTTTCAACGATTCTCCTGCCGCAAGGTTTTTGCTCATCAGCTGCGCCTATTTGCAGTACATGGAAAATCTCTGCTACCATTCATGAGATCCGTGGAAACAAACAAATTGTTAAACAAGGCTTAAATTAAATTAAGTTACTTCCAATTTCAATCTTATCACCTTTTTTTCCCCTTAAAGTAAAATTAAGCACGCTTTAAACTTGTTCGATTGAATCCTCATCCCATACGACGTTGTTTTTTTCCTTTTTTTTCATCTTGCAAGTATAGCTCAGATTGTGTACGAGGCGTAAAAAATGGTGGGTGGTGGCACGATGAATCGAATTCAAGAGTGCGTGAATCTCAGGCGAAAAGAGTCGTTGACACTCGTAGGCTTCTCTTTTAGGGTATTGTCATGATTAGATCTTGAGTAATTTTGTTAATCAGATTGCTAATTATGCTGGTGATCAAAACTTTTAATGAGAGTGATTGATGGGATTTGTACTGTAGTTGGGTTTCAATTCGAGTTACTATCTGTTGAAAATAAAATTACTTGTTTTAAATCATAATCAGCTTAGCTATAAAAAAAAATGTGCATTCAATGAGTAATTTAGTTGATGTAGTTGCTCAAGGCTGCTTGAGAGAATTCAATTGTTTAGGTTTCACGTATTATTCTGTGAGTGCAATAGTGAAGTGCTTTTTGAGTTTGCTAGCAGAAAAGAGTTGCATTTAGATGTTAGCATCAATGGAAAGTTGGTTGAGAATGCATATTGCTATTTACATTAGCCTGCTGGTGCTGCATGTTTTATTCAGACTTGAGCTACTGTGTGGGTATTATACAATTTCTTTTTCAATCCGTGGGATGGCTTGACCATCGGTAACCTTTAGCTATCTGTATAGGCTTTTGATAATGCTTGTTTTTCTCTGTTTTTTTTTTGTCGTAAGAAGTGTCCTCACAGATGTTTAGCAGAAAATAAGACACTTCCATGGTGCTTTTTTTATTTTCATACATTGTTTTATACTGCCATTTGTTGGGTTCTCATACATCCTGGATTCTTTATCACCCTAATCTTATTTAGCTATTGTGAGCTATTTATGTTCTCTCTTATTCCTCAGCCGAGTGGCTTCCATATTTTTGGGTTAGCTTTTATTTTTGTGTTCCAATTATGGGTTTAGCTTACGATCAACTGATTCAAAAACAGCTTTCCTTGTTTTCTTCTTGAAAGAAATTAAGATACTTATGGGCTTTTCCTCTTTTTTTTTCCAGCTTATTTTGGTTGAATTCCTGGCTTTAATACAAGTATCAATGTTGATAGTAATGACTGCCTGACTTTGTTTTTTTTCAAACTTTTAATGCAATGCATAGTCTCCTTCATTGTGTTTGCTCACCAATTGATGCATTTGTGTTTTAAACATATTATTCAAGATTATGATGTAACCAAGATGGGTTTATAAACTGAATATTAATGACGAATTTATTTAACATGATGAGGAGCCAGAGATTGAAACTGATGCAGAGACTGTAGAGGTATATAGTTTTAATTTATATTATTTTCTCAAGTATTTATTAAGTTGAATTGTTAAAACATGTTTTTATTTTATTATTATTATTTTATATTGTTATAGGTTTATGAAGAATCTTAGAATGTGCATCAATGGTGATGGCTACTAAGAAGCTACTACAAGTTTATGCTGAAGGATTAAAATTATTTAATTTATCATATAAAATTTGATCATTTGTAATTATGTTGAAGGCTTAGAATTATTATGTTTTTATTTATGTGGAGGTTATTAAAATTGGATCATGTGTAATTTTATTTCTAAATTTGGAGGTTGTTAAAATTATTAATTTTTTTAAAAAAGGGGACTGGAATATTTAGAAATTATTTTTAAAAAAAATGGGGATCGGGTCCCCATTTTTATCCTCGCTCAATTCGGGGATTTTCGGGGATATACCCGAACTATCCCTAATTACAATTTTTTGGGTATGGGGCGTGTTTGGGGGATAGCTTCCAAATCGGGTTCCGGTTTAGGGATCATGATTCATGCCCCGACCCACTCCATTGACATCACTAGATGCACTTAATGTAATGTACTTGATTTTGGTGGATTTTTATGATGTGTAGAAACTATTATGCTTGATATAGGAATAGTTAATTTGATTTATTTTTATTAAATTGTGTTTCCTATAATTACTAAAAATAAATAAATTGATTAAATTGATTTAGCATATGGGAAATTAAGCCTATAAATTTGTATGGGAATTAATAGAATTGAAAATGGTTGCAAGGTTATTTATAGTGGAGAGATAGGGTAAAAGAGAACAAACACAATGATTTTTACGTGGTTCGGCAATCCCCACCTACGTCCATGTCTCCAAACTCACCGGGCTTCAGGATTTCACTAAGCAAGCCTCCAAGGCTTCAAATGCTTACAATTGACTTCCAAGGTGTCAATAGACCTTTACAACAAGAGATTATCCCCAATCTCTTAACCCAAGTGAATCCCAATACTTACAATCTCTCAACTTGATTTTACAAAGAGGATTACAAATGAATTTCTCTCACACAATTTGTTTGATCACAAATGAAAGCTCAATGTGTGAATAAATGAGATGAATATAAGAATTCAAAGCTCAATGAAAGTTTGTATGCTCAATGATAATCGTTGGAATCGTTCTAGTTTGAATTTGATTGGGCTTATTTATAGTTGGATCTGAAATATAGCCATTGATGACTTTTTGCTCAATGTTAGATCGCCGTTAACTAGATATCGGATCATCGTTTTGACTTTGAGCAAGTTACGGTTGGACAAAATTTCAAAAAATCGGATCGCCGTTAGTGTCCGAAGGCTACTCTTTAATTCTGTTCAATGTCGGCGAGCCGTTATCTACGATATCGGTTAGCCATTAGTATCCAGAAGCTAATCTCTTATTCTGCCTAATGTCGGCTAGCCGTTATCTTGATAAGTCGGTTAGCCGTTTGTATCCAGAGACTAAGCACTGATTCTGCTTGATGTCGGCTAGTCGTTATCACGATGTCGGCTAGCCGTTATCACGATGTCGGCTAGCCGTTATCACGATGTCGGTTAGCCGTTTGCTACAGTAACTGCTACAGTGAATTATTTTCTAAAATTATAATTTTAGCCCAAAACTTTTAATAATAAAACTATAGCTCAAAACTTTATCAAACTTCTCAAACAAGTTCATTTTCATAATTTCAAGCAATATTTGTTGATTTCAAAGTTTTCAAAACTCTTTCAATTATATCATAATCTTGAAAAATAACCAATTTCATAAAATTATTTTCCATTAAAAATAAAACCTTTATATTGTGAAAATAATAATTTATTTAAAATGTATGAAAAATAATTTAAGCTTTTAAAAACTTTATCATTCTTAATCTTGTTTGTTATCATCAAAATCAACAATATGAATGCATAAATGCTAACAATAAAGACTTAGAAAATGGCACAGAACTTGTAAACTAATATTAAGTGTAAAATTAAACAAAAAAAGTGTAAACCACACATAAAACTAGTAAAATAATGGAAAAATAGGTAAATTAATGACGGACTTGTAAATTAGAAGGAAAAAGTGTAAACGAAACAAAAACTTAGAAAAATGATATAAAACTTGTAAATTGACATTAAGTTTATAAACCACACATAAAAAACTACCAAATTGATGCAAAATATGAAAACTTCTATAACAATGAATATAAACATCAAACATGAAACTCTGAACTTGTAACATAAAACATGAACCGTAAACATGAAACGAGGGCAAATTAGAAAAATTTCGGAGGATTTAAAAAATAATTACATGAAACATAGAACAATAAACATGAAACGGATCACTTAAAATATGCAACAACGAACATAAAATATGAGCATCTCCGTAACAGTAAACTTCCAATGTCAAACATGAAACGTACAACAGCAAATATAAAACGTGGAACGTAAACATGAAACGGGGGGAAAAAAGAAAAATTTCGGGGCATTTCAAAAATTATTACATGAAACATTGAACAACAAACATGAAACAACTTACTTAAAATATGCAACAGCGAACATAAAATATGAGTATCTCCGTAACAGTGAACTTACAACGTCAAACATGAAACGTAGAACAGCAAACATGAAACATAGAACAGTAAACATGAAACGTGGAACGTAAACATGAAACGGGGGCAAAAAAGAAAAATTTTGGGGTATTTCAAAACTTATTACATGAAACATTAAACAACAAACATAAAACAACTTACTTAAAATATACAACAACGAACATAAAATATGAGTATCTCCGTAACAGTGAACTTACAACGTCAACCATGAAATGTAGAACAGCAAACATGAAACGTGGAACGTAAACATGAAACGGGGGCAAAAAAGAAAAATTTTGGAGTATTTCAAAAATTATTACATGAAACATTGAACAACAAACATGAAACAACTTACTTAAAATATGCAACAGCGAACATAAAATATTAGTATCTCCGTAACAATGAACTTAGAACGTCAAATATGAAATCTAGAACAGCAAACATGAAACGTGGAACGTAAACATGAAATAAGGGCCAAAAAGAAAAATTTCGGGGTATTTAAAAAATTATTACATGAAACATTGAATAACAAACATGAAACAACTTACTTAAAATATGCAACAGCGAACATAAAATATGAGTATCTCCGTAACAATGAGCTTACAAACATGAAACGTAGAACAGCAAACATGAAACGTGGAACGTAAACATGAAACGGGGGCAAAAAAGAAAAATTTTGAGGTATTTCCAAAATTATTACATGAAACATTGAACAACAAACATAAAACAACTTACTTAAAATATGTAACAACGAACATAAAATATGAGTATCTCCGTAACAGTGAACTTACAACGTCAACCATGAAATGTAGAACAGCAAACATGAAACGTGGAACGTAAACATGAAACGGGGGCAAAAAAGAAACATTTTGGAGTATTTCAAAAATTATTACATGAAACATTGAACAACAAACATGAAACAACTTACTTAAAATATGCAACAGCGAACATAAAATATGAGTATCTCCGTAACAGTGAACTTAGAACATCAAATATGAAATGTAGAACAGCAAACATGAAACGTGGAACGTAAACATCAAATAAGGGCCAAAAAGAAAAATTTCGGGGTATTTAAAAAATTATTACATGAAACATTGAATAACAAACATGAAACAACTTACTTAAAATATGCAACAGCGAACATAAAATATGAGTATCTCCGTAACAGTGAGCTTACAAACATGAAACGTAGAACAGCAAACATGAAACGTGGAACGTAAACATCAAATAAGGGCCAAAAAGAAAAATTTCGGGGTATTTAAAAAATTATTACATGAAACATTGAATAACAAACATGAAACAACTTACTTAAAATATGCAACAGCGAACATAAAATATGAGTATCTCCGTAACAGTGAGCTTACAAACATGAAACGTAGAACAGCAAACATGAAACGTGGAACGTAAACATGAAACGGGGGCAAACAGAAAAATTTCGAGGTATTTCAAAAATTATTACATGAAATATTGAACAACAAACATGAAACAACTTACTTAAAATATGCAACAGCGAACATAAAATATGAGTATCTCCATAACAGTGAACTTGGAGCGTCAAACATGAAATGTAGAACAGCAAACATGAAACGTGGAACGTAAACATGAAACGGGGGCAAAAAAGAAAAATTTCAGGTTATTTCAAAAATTATTACATGAAACATTGAATAACAAATGTGAAACAACTTACTTAAAATATGCAACAGCGAACATAAAATATGAGTATCTCCATAACAGTGAACTTGGAGCGTCAAACATGAAATGTAGAACAGCAAACATGAAACGTGGAACGAAAACATGAAATGAGGGCCAAAAAGAAAAATTTTGGGGTATTTCAAAAGCTATTACATGAAACATTGAACAACAAACATAAAACAACTTACTTAAAATATACAACAGCGAACATAAAATATGAGTATCTCCGTAACAGTGAACTTACAACGTCAAACATGAAACGTAGAACAGAAAACATAAAATGTGAAACGTAAACATGAAACGGGGGCAAAAAAGAAAAATTTCGGGGTATTTCAAAAATTATTACATTAAACATTGAACAACAAATGTGAAACAACTTACTTAAAATATGCAACAGCGAACATAAAATATGAGTATCTCCGTAACAGTGAACTTACAACATCAAACATGTAATGTAGAACAGCAAACATGAAACGTTGAACGTAAACATGAAACAGGGCAAAAAAAAAAATTTGGGGTATTTCAAAAATTATTACATGAAACATTGAACAACAAACATGAAACCACTTACTTAAAATATGCAACAGCGAACATAAAATATGAGTATCTCGGTAACAGTGAGCTTACAAACATGAAACGTAGAACAGCAAACATGAAATGTGGAACGTAAACATGAAACGGTGGCAAAAAAGAAAAATTTCAGGGTATTTCAAAAATTATTACATGAAACATTGAATAACAAACATGAATCAACTTACTTAAAATATACAACAGCGAAAATAAAATATGAGTATCTCCGTAACAGTGAACTTACAACGTCAAACATGAAACGTAGAACAGAAAACATAAAAGGTGAAACGTAAACATGAAACGGGGGCAAAAAAGAAAAATTTCGGGGTATTTCAAAAATTATTACATTAAACATTGAACAACAAATGTGAAACAACTTACTTAAAATATGCAACAGCGAACATAAACTATGAGTATCTCCGTAACAGTAAACTTACAACATCAAACATGTAACGTAAAACAGCAAACATGAAATGTGCAACGTAAACATGAAACAGGGCAAAAAAAAAAAATTTTGGGTATTTCAAAAATTATTACATGAAACATTGAACAACAAACATGAAACAACTTACTTAAAATATGCAACTGCGAACATAAAATATGAGTATCTCCGTAACAGTGAGCTTACAAACATGAAACGTAGAACAGCAAACATGAAACGTGGAACGTAAACATGAAACGGGGGCAAAAAAGAAAAATTTCTGGGTATTTCAAAAATTATTACATGAAACATTGAACAACAAACATGAAACAACTTACTTAAAATATACAACAGCGAACATAAAATATGAGTATCTCCGTAACAGTGAGCTTACAAACATGAAACGTAGAACAGCAAACATCAAACGTAGAACATAAACATGAAACGGAGGCAAAAAAGAAAACTTTCAGGGTATTTCAAAAATTATTACATGAAACATTGAATAACAAACATGAATCAACTTACTTAAAATATACAACAGTGAACATAAAATATGAGTATCTCCGTAACAGTGAACTTACAACGTCAAACATGAAACGTAGAACAGAAAACATAAAACGTTAAACGTAAACATGAAACGAGGGCAAAAAAGAAAATTTTCGGGGTATTTCAAAAATTATTACATGAAACATTGAACAACAAACGTGTAACAACTTACTTAAAATATGCAACAGCGAATATAAAATATGAGTATCTCCGTAACAGTGAACTTACAACATCAAAAATGAAACGTAGAACAGCAAACATGAAACGTGGGACGTGAACATGAAACGGGGGTAAAAAAAAAAATTTTGGGGTATTTCAAAAATTATTACATGAAACATTGAACAACAAACATGAAACAACTTACTTAAAATATGCAGCAGCGAACATGAAATATGTGTATCTCCGTAACAGTGAGCTTACAAACATGAAACGTAGAACAGCAAACATCAAACGTGGAACGTAAACATGAAACAGGGGCAAAAAAGAAAAATTTCAGGGTATTTCAAAAATTATTATATGAAACATTAAATAACAAACATGAAACAACTTACTGAAAATATACAACAGCGAACATAAAATATGAGTATCTCCGTAACAGTGAACTTACAACGTCAAACATGAAACGTAGAACAGAAAACATAAAACGTGAAACGTAAACATGAAACGGGGGCAAAAAAGAAAAATTTCGGGGTATTTCAAAAATTATTACTTGAAACATTGAACAACAAACGTGAAACAACTTACTTAAAATATGCAACAGCGAACATAAAATATGAGTATCTCCGTAACAGTGAACTTACAACATCAAACATGAAACGTAGAAAAGCAAACATGAAACGTGGGACGTGAACATGAAACGGGGGCAAAAAAAATTTTTTGGGGTATTTCAAAAATTATTACATGAAACATTGAACAACAAACAGGAAACATTGAACAACAAACATGAAACAACTTACTGAAAATATGCAACAGCGAACATAAAATATGAGTATCTCCGTAACAGTGAGCTTACAAACATGAAAGCGTAAATATGAACGTGGGCGTAAACTTAAAGCAGGGGCAGAAAAATTTGAGGTATTTCAAAAATTATTATATGAAACATTGAACAACAAGCATGAAACAACTTACTTAAAGTATGCAACAGCGAACATAAAATATGAGTATCTAAAGTTGAACTTACAACGTCAAATATGAAGCATTAGCTGACAAACATGAAACGTGGAACGTAAACATGAAACGGGGGCAAAAAAGAAAAATTTTGGGGTATTTCAAAAATTATTACATGAAACATTGAACAAGAAACATGAAATAACTTACTTAAAATATGCAGCAGCGAACATAAAATATGAGTACGTATGTAACAGTAAAAATAAAACGTTAAACATGAAACTTTAAACTTGCAACATGAAACATGGACGTAAACATGAAACGGGGTAAAAAAGAAAAATATCGGGATATTTCAAAAATAATTATATGAAGCATTGAACATTAAATATGAAACTTAAAATGTAAAATATGAGACAAATTTTATAAAAAATAAATTGCACTTTTGTCTTTTTGTTAATAATCTTTTTATTTTATTTTTCATAATATTAATAATGAATAATATTTTTCTATTTTTACTTTACTTTTCTTTTTTTACTTATTATTATTGTTATTTTTAAAATATTATTTATTCTATTAATTTTTTATTTAAATTTATTTAAATTATAAATATATATTAATGGCAGCAACCGGCCGGAAAACCGGTTGCTGCTTGTTATAAAAGTTAGTTGGCTGCCAGATGGCAGCCAACCAACAAGGGGGGTCAACAAATTGACCCCTTCTATGATGGCCAACCCCTCTTTTGAGTGTCTCTCCTAACTCTATATAAATATACGTACCACCTCCGCCTCTGAGCCAACTTCTATCTGTTGGGAAAATATGCTCTTTTAAAGCATATTAATTTATTTTCTGATTAATAAATATTTGAGATATTTTAATTGCATAAATGTATTGAGTAAAGTCCATTTAATCATATTATATGTATTTATGTGATCATCATGTGGATTCACAGAAGATATAAATACAAGTTATCTTATGATTAAATAAATTAAGTTCGCATTTGATAAATAAAGTTGGGCACTTTATTTAGGTTTAGACTGTAGTAAATTTATTGAATGATTTGTCTTAATCATGTATGAATTTACTGATGTAGTTTGACTACATTGAGCTGGATCACATATGAGATTTAATTAACCTTGAAATAACTGTCAGACTTATTAAATCTCATAGGCATTGATTTTACTGTAATCTTAATCTTGAGTTAATTATGATTTCATGATTGTAATTGTTATTCCATTTGAATTACCAATGGGCATGACTCACACTTGTGGTCAAGATTACCCGGTATTTTGGTGGGAGCAATTATGAGTATTGGAGTTATAGATTAACAATATAGAATTTGTATGACACGTCTCTTGATGGGTTTTCAGAACTTGATCATAGAATTATCTGGCCAGAGTGTGTCAACATATTTAATATGTTGAAAATGATCATTAGAGAAAACCAGTAAGTATCAAGGAATAAGATGTAATTAAATCGATTGGACAGTTGAGATATCGATTTAATTAACGATGTGGTACAAAGGATTGAGCAGTAAAGAAATCAATGTGGCTTGGGACGAATTATTATTTGAGCATACAATTATGGAGGTCAATTCCAATCTTATAGTGGAGTAGAGTTGGAATTAAATGATTAGGCTTGTTTAATTATAGGCTTAATTGTTGTAGCCACTATTGTATGTTCCCAAATGATCCCCGGGTTAGCTCATTTAATTGACTGCACCACTACTGGATTAATAAGCAAGATAACTAGCAATTTAGGTCAAAAACATAATTATATTATTTAGTGGGAGCAATTAATATCTTTTGTATAAAGGCTATGTTATTCTGATGGTCATGGAAGGAAAGTAACGTGACTTTTATTTTGGGCAAAGGGTTTCAAAAGAAATAATATAAAACATTTTTCCCAAAAGAAACAATACCACTTATACAGTTAGAAAAAGATTTTTTCTACGATTTTGAGATAAAAATTTTCTCGTCTTAGTTTCTTTTAAGTAGTGATAAATCTTGTGCGTCAGTGCAAATCGATCACGAGTCATGCTTGGAAGATCGTTTGGTGACGGATCGTGATCTAACAAAGCGTGGTGGTGACGGATTGTGATCGAGAAACTTCGTCGACGGAAAAATCCAAATTGGATTTTTAAGGTACGATTTCTAGATTACAAATTCATATATATTTTATGAGAACGGTCCTAAAAGTTTTTTTTTAAAACTGTATTTTCCCCAACACTATCTTCGTTATTTTCCTTTCGCATCTTCTTGTTCCTGCACTATATACTCATAGCAATGGCTACTTCAGCCTCAGCCACGGTGGCTGCCTTCTGTTTTTTGCTAATCTTAAATGCCGAAGCCGCTGCCGCCATCCGCCATGGGCAGAAGATTACAGGGGGTAGCAGAAATATTCGAAGGAATCTCATTGATAATGGACTTGGTCGCACACCACCCATGGGCAATATCTTTGTGTTTATTCTCTCTTTTTTTTTTTCATTTTCTTTAATGGCACACCGAAGATGATAGAATTTATATGCAGTTTCTTAGTTGATATTAATATTACTATTATTATTATTATTATTGTATAATGTTTTCTAAAATATAGAAAGGTGAATAAAATCTAAATTAATTTTTAACCTTTATTTTTTTTAGCATTAAATGAAGTCTAATAATCAACTAAATAAAATTATTTTAAAACCACTTAATTAAACTCTGATTGTATTACTAATTTCATTTCACCTAATAGATCAATTTTTTGTCTAAATTTGTTAAACAAACGCGATATCAATTGTCATAGATAAAATCGTCTCTATCTTACGATTCTGGTGACAAAAAATATCGATTTTTGCTCCGTGATACATCCTATATGTCATAATAAAGACATAATAAAAAAGACAGAAAGAGAATTAAAAATGAAGGCATCAATTACGTCAATAACTTATAATATATAGTATTAATATTAATTTAGGTTACCTTAGGACAGTAAAGCAAGAGCACAAGTCTTCGATGACTATCCATAGTGGAACTTAATTATTACCTACACTTCGCCACTTCTTTAAGAAAAATCAAATACCATTGCCTTTTGATGAGTTGTCCGATACGTATTGTTTGGCTTGTGATGATAAAATTAATAATTAAGTTTTTCCTTTACCTTCAAATATTAATTGCATCATCCATGAGGTCATTTTAAAATTAATTAAGATTGTTGTGTAGCATTTATCCTGTCATTCATTATAATGAACACTAAGCATAAATTATATATGTATAAAAATACTAGCCTACAAATTCTGCAACTTTTTCTTAATTCTTTTTTTCATTTTTTCGCGCGCACAAATTTGTTACTAAATAAAAATATATAATTAAACAAATAAATAATTTATTGTTAAAGAATTTTAAATTGACCAACTTAAAGCACTCTTAATTTCAACTTTTCATGTGGTTAAAGGGGCAAATAATCAAATGCTAATTGCTTATTTACATTTTTCTTCTCTTTTCCAACTCTCGTCAGCATACATTTTTCTAATGATAAAATTAATTTTAATTTTTTTGTGGTCAGATGGAATAGTTGGAATCACTTCGGTTGCAACATTCAAGAGAAACTGATTAGGGAAACAGGTAAAATCATCATCCTTATAAACAGTAAAAAATAATCGAAATTAATTATAAATTTTATTCCTCAAAATTTAATATTGATCCCATCTAATTAATTAATTAGTCGAGATCTAATTATGTATTTTCAAAAATTTATTGCCGACAACAGCCGATGCAATGGTGACATCTGGACTTGCCGCCTTAAGGTATCAATATATAAATTTACGTTGGTCTAATTAGTAGCTTATTACAATTTTTTTTTTTTGGTTGATGCAATTTTCTGAATTAATAAGTAAATCTAAAACAATTTTTTTTCGAGATTATTTCCACTAGATGATTGCGGGGCTGAACTCAATAGAGACTCTAAGGTACTTTTTAAAAATTATTTATGAGTTTTTCTAATTATTTTGTCTGATTAATTTTGCAATACTTATAAGTAATTAAGCAAATGTATACTGATGCCAATGATTTTCAAACTTAATTAATTTTCCCAAAAAAAAGGGCAGGGAAATTTCGTTCCTAAAGCTTCAGCATATCCAGCTGGAATCAAAGCATTAGCAGATTATGTGCATGCCAAAGGGCTAAAGCTTGGAATTTACTCAGATGCTGGGTAAAATTAATACATTTGATTGATCATGATATTCTAATATTTCTAATTTTTTTAATTGGAATCTTTTTTTAATTATTATTGTTTTCTTATGTTTTCCCAATATATATGAAGGACTCAAACCTGCAGTAAAACTATGCCTGGATCTTTAGGCCACGAGGAACAAGATGCAAAAACCTTCGCTTCCTGGGTGAGTAAATATAATTGAATAGGAGTTACAAGGAAAAAATAAATGTAATTGTATGTGTATGTACGTATATGTATGTGTGTGTATATAAGAGTTGTTAAACAAGAAAAAATTCTTAAAGTCTTTGTACATGAATAAAGTTTTATCTTTTGATAACTACATATATGGTGGGTGGTGTGTAGAGTTTTTTATTTAAATTATTAAGCACTTTATAATTCTTGTTTAATTAACATATTGAAGTATTCTTTTACTTAATGTACCTTTACATTTTGATACTTATTTAATTATTGAATCATGAATTAAAAACAGGGAGTTGATTACTTGAAGTACGATAATTGCTTTAATACTGGTATAAGCCCTAAAGAAAGATATTCAAAAATAAGCAAAGCATTATTAAACTCTGGAAGGCCAATCTTTTTCTCTCTATGTGAATGATGAGTTTTTTTATTTTAATTCTTCTAATCACATGTAGCATTGTATATTAAGTGTTAGTTATTTGTTATTATTATTTTTGTATTAAAATCTTATAGGGGACAAGAAGACCCTGCTACTTGAGCTCCAAAAATTGGAAATAGTTGGAGAACCACAGGTGACATAAAAGACAACTGGAACAGGGCAAGCATCTAACCAAATTAAAATTTTTTAAGTAAAATACTTATATGAATCCGTGCACCACGTATATTTGAGAATGCGTAAGAGGTAATACAACCAACTAATGCATATATGACATGTGCAATTAAATTTAATATAACCATCACTTATATGATATTTTTAAAAATAAATCCATACATATTATAACATCATTTACTTATTATATGATTGACATCTTATCTCAGATGTATTGTAAAATTTCTCAATATATTGAGCTAGTACATATTACCAATCACAACTTACAATTGGGGCGGCCAGGTAGATCCAACTAAAGGACACACCAGACCTCCTCAGTTGATAGGCTCACACTGATTCGATGCACTACTCAACTATTAAGGTTATGTGTTCAACCCACGGGATCAAATCTTGAAAATTTTTTATTTTTGTTTTTTGAGTGTTTTATTTGTTAATTCTCCAACAACTTGAGTGTGCTTTAAAATAGGTCTTTGTATTTATAATTACAAATTTTCTTATAGATTTTGAATATATTCAATACATTAATTTTAATCCAAATGATTAAATGATAATTGGTTGGCTTACATAATTAATAAGAAAAATATCATATAATATACTAAAAATAACAAGCATCAATTACATATTAATGTCAAAAAATACATGTGTTAGATATATTTTTTATTTTTCATGCTTGGTTGGGGTACACGTCATATTTTAACTAATCAAATAATTTATTTATAACTTGTCATGTGTTTAACAAATAAATATAAGTATTTTAAATATTTATAAGGTTATATATATTTCAAAATATCATATTTTTGATGTTTTCTTTTTTAAAAAATAAACAACTTAACACTTATATTCAGATAATAAAAAAAGAAAAATAAACATGTAATTCAAATATATGTATTTAGACTTATTCAAATTTCAGTAAAATTCATAATCCATTCATATTTCAGACACGGAAAAAAACCGTGCCTTAGTAATCTATTAATGATGTTGTTTTCCAAAACCTTATAAGATTATTTACACTATATTCGCCTTTATTTTATTCTGAAGCGCGCACATTTGATCTAAAGCCACGACTGTATTAAAGTGGTAACACATTTTGACTGATGGTAATTCGTGCGGCCATGATCAGCTATGGCCGCTCCCTAAACGCTTCTGCTGCTTTCATACTGCGGCTTCAAACTTATTGTATGGCCATAGTTGTAAGTTTGAAACTTGGGATTCTCTGTAATTGCAACCATAGTTATAAGTTTCAAAATTGTTTTGTAAATATTGAATCTTCAGCATCCATCGACGATAAAAATGGGAGCGATTTATTTATGTATATACTAAAATTGGCTTTTGACCATCTCTTGTGTATGTATGTCGCTTCTGTTGCAATGTTGCTTGTCTTTCCTTCTAAAAAATGTGGTGTGCCACTTTGCACGTTCTGGGTATGTTTGGTCGAAGATGAACTTATCTTCGTACACTATTTTCTCAAAATCAAATCTGGAGTTAAATAACAAAAAATTAAAAAAAGTCAAGTTTGGCTTTTTCTGTTACTTGACCTTGGGTTCGAACATAGTTTTATCCTTTTAACCTTTAACATTAATTGAGCAATCAAAAATTTTGAGGATTAGTTGAGATTTTCAATAATTTAGAAAGTATTTTAAAAAATTGTTGCTTTATTAGGGAAAACTGAAATTCTTTTATAAACAGATTTTCTAATTTACTAAACATATTTGGGATACTAAACTGTTAAACAAATGATTATTTGACAATCTACTGCAACCACAAACATACACTTAGTAAAACGTGGAGGATTTTCCTAGACCACAATTCTCCTTAGCAATTTCTACATTAGTGCATGAAATAAAATTTTGGGCTTGAGCATCAACGCATGTAATCACCTCGTTTAGCAGATATGTGCCATTTTCAAAAAGGCACCTAACTAGGGGAACGTAACCCTGTGCGTCCTTTATTGCATTCCTATAATCAGCATTCTTGTATATTGTTCCGTTCGGCTTTATACCCTTTTTTCTTAGCCAATTCAGCGTGTGCACATTCTTCCGTAAATGGATAGCCGTTCGGAAATAATCCATCCGCTCTGTGAATGTAATTTGGCCACTGCCATGTCTTTCCCATTGACGGATCCAAAATATTCTTGGATAAGTCCGATTATTGAGATATGGCCAGTAGGTTTCCATATCCTTTAGCAAAATCTGATCCTGATCCTGGTGTTGATATGCAATAAGAATTATTTAGATAAACAAAATATGAAAAATAATAATGAATCTAATAAAAGATTAATGGCTGACAAAAAATTCAAAAAAAAAAAAGAGTGAATGAAGAGTACAAATTCATTTATGCCAATCTTGTCGTTGAATCGATTCTTTATCGTTGTCCCGATAGAGTTAACTGGCCAGAAGCCATGTATGACAAAATCTGATGGAGCCGAATGGCTGCAGAATTTTACTTTGCAAAAGGCTTTTGGCCATGTCTCGACTAGCCAGAAATGGTGAAAATCCAAAGAGTCTGTAGCTGCGCGAGACGAAAGGATGCACGAAGCAATCAGAATTGAGAGAAGAATGTAAGTAGCTGTAGTCTTCATGTTTATCAACATTATGAGAGTGACAATAATCGGCTATATAGTGCTTTCTTAATACCAGAATTTGCACTTGGGAAGCTGTTACTCCATATGCTATACCATATGATATAACAACTTTTCTGCTTTTTTTAATAAAGTACGGGATTCCTGCATTAGAAAATTTTCTTTTATATATATATATATTCTCTAACACAGGGGCCCTCATTTTTTCATGCAGACACGCTATATATATATGTGTGTGTGTATATGTATGTATGTATAGATGTATATATCTAAGTATATGTATATATGTATGTATGTTAATCATTCTCAAGGTGAGGGCACCCTCATTTTTTTCTATTTGCAGATATGTTGTAATGGCATGCAGTTTAATAACACTAAAAATTAATTTTATTAAACTGCATAACTTAAAAGCATGTCCACATTTAAAAAAAAAATACAGAGAGCGCTTGCACTGTATGTGTGTGTGTGTAGTCCCATTCTGATTGGTATAAAGTAAAAGGACAAGTTAAAACATTAAAAAATATATATAAATTTCAATGCTCTACAGGTTAAAATATACTACATTTTTCGGTAGTTTTTTTCTTTTAATTTGTCCCTTATTTTAGTTTTCCTAATTGTAAAACTTCTCCCTATATATAATTCAATAAACGTGAGGCTCTTGCCAAAATTCTATGTCGACTGAAGCTAGTTTGGCCAATACCATTACAACGTAGCCATACCACTAAAGTGAATTTGGTTTGGCTATTTTTGTTTTGGAATAAAAACAAGAGTGGAAGTCCATACCATGCGCCTAACATTTCATTGTTGCTTTATTTCATGCCAAGAGATTTTCCATGCCCTCCTGTCTTATTTTGTTTTTCCAGTTTCCCATCATTCGAAGAAATCGATGTTAGCATGGGCTGAATTAAGACGCCTATTCAATAAAACACAGAGAAAATTAGACAAGAGTTACTATTATGATTAGTGTTAAAAATTAGATGTTTACTAAGAGTGACACTACTAAACAAGTACTGATTTATGACAGATTTTTTATGATAGATACGGATAAGTCACGAGTGTATCATGAAGTTACGGTATTTTTGTGATACATAGATTGTATCATGCCTTTGTGATACATAGAATGTATCATGCCTTCATGATGCATTCGTGATTGATAGACAACAGATGTAAACTATGATGGATAAATGTCATGGTTGATTAATTTAAATTTTTAAAAATTCAAAATGGCATGGCGTTTAAATTGTTTTATCTACATGACACAAACTTGTGATGAACTGTAATGAATTATTTAAAAAATATTTATTTTCAACATGTAATTTGCTTAATTTTAAAATTTTAAATATTATAAATTTTTCATTGTTAATTATTTAAAAATATTTCATTAATGTATGACTTAATTTATTTACAAGGTTTCCATTGTTAACTAATTTAAAAAAAAAAAAAACACAATCGTTTGCTTTGGTAAGAACGTTCCAACACTTAACAAAATTTGCTAAGTGTTGGAACAAGTGAATGCCCTTTTTAATTGTATTATTTAAATTAAAAAAGAACAAAACACCATCGTTTTGCTTGGCTTTCGAACGAGTGAAAGCATTTTTAATTGAATAATTTAAACTAAAAAGATAGCAAAATGCCATCGTTTTGCTTTGGAAACATTGTTTCAACACTTAACAAAATTTGCTAAGTGTTGTAACAATTGCAGCTGCTTTTCTTTTTTGTTCTCCACCCTCTCAAGCGCAGAAGAAGCATCGCGCTGCTACGCCCTATTTTTCACTCAATTGATGAAAACCTAATTACCCAACTGGAGAAAATCAATTGAACGAAGCACATAATAGCCACCAAGCACCCATTACGAATTTATAGAATCTCCAACTGCCAAGCCTTTTGCACTGACACTCATTAACCATCACCCAATAGCCCTTTATTCAAAACACCAATTGTTATTAGAGAAGAAAGAGAGGAAGGAGAAAAAGGAGAAAAAGTAAGTTAATCAAAAGCCTCACTCACTTTTTTAATTTGAAATGTTATATTTCTGGCTGAATTTAAGTGGTAATGAATGTGATGGTTTTTAGATGTGGTGTTATTCTAACGAAACCTACTTAAATTTTAGCCGTGAAAATATATATATATCCAGTGATTCCCTAAATAATTATTTTTAATGTTTAGGAGTGGTCCTGGTTCTTTATCTATTTTTTTATTTAAATTTTTTAAGTTCTAAGACTTCTTATGTACTTGTTTCAGTTAAAGATGAGGCCATAAGGTTGAGGCCACTATTATTATAGAAGAAGCTTTTGGTTTCTGTTGCTGCATGAGTGAAATTAAAATACCTTGAGGTTTGCATCCTTTGACTCTATGGGTGGTACTGTCTATATTTCTTTGGTCTTAAAGAAAATGGTGCAATTATGTAATAACTATTGTTGCGATTATTGTGGTTGATTAATATCTAAATTGCTATGAGCTTTGGAGATAATGTTGCTTTGTAGTTCTTATTGTTTCTTGCGCAAGTATGCTCTGAACAGTATGTCTTAATATGAAAATACCCCTTATTTGAGTTTGGACTAGGATGTAGTCAGAGCAGCACATCTAAGTATAACTCTGAACTTTTCATTCTTTACTATTTTCCAATCTGAATGCATTCTTTATTGCGCTCGAGGACCACAAATAAAACTATTATAATAAACAATAGGGTGGGGGCTATTTGAACCCACCAATTTACTCAATAAACACACTTTTAAAAATAATTTTTTATTATTAAAATACCCTTAAATTAAATTACAATTATGGACACTAGAATATAATTAAAAAAAATACTAGAATTTTTAATCTTTAAACCCATCTTTATATTCAGCATAGTTTTATAGAACCCTAATCAAATTTTCATTAAACCCTAATCAATCAAGAGGTGTGATTCTTCTCTCAAGCCATATATTTTATTAAATAGACACATGTGATTTGATTCAGAGTAACAAAATCAGTTGTTATTGATTTGATGGATATTAATTTTATGGAGGAACAAAATAATATTGACAATCATGAACAGGTATGAATTTTTTTTTAATATTTGATTTTTGTTTTTTCCCCTTTTTCCTTCAAAATTGATAGACAATGTTGACAGATTTTCTCTTTGTTTGAATCATGAACAACTTTGGCTGTTCTTTGACTTTTTGTCTCATTGAAAAAGTTTTGCCAGAGCACTTAAATGCTTGCAGTTTGAGAGAGAGATTGGGTACAATATTTAAACTAAACAATTTCACAGCATTCGTTAGAAATATCAGGCGGGCACCACGTTATTCCACCAAACACCACATCATTAACCCCTTTTTCCAAATACTAGAATTACGAGAACAATGAATACTAGATTATTTTGCCTTCTTTTTCCAAATTATGGTTTTAAAATTACGAGAACAACGAATCGTGCTTTAACCCCTTTTTATTTTATTAAAAATGTTCTCTCTGATAGGTTATAAATAGTCATATTATATTTTGTTTAATTCCCTCATATTTTGATTGATTTTGTGCTAATTTGTGGAAATTGTGTTTGATTTGACTTAGGAGCTGAAACATGGACGTTATGATGGAATTTGGACAAAAAGGGCTTAATTTGGGCTTTGCAAACGTGGGCCGACCATTGGCTTGAGGGAGACAGTTCCTTAGCAATCAGAATTGGAGAAGGATTCGGTTTCCTAGCATTAAGAGAAGAAGAAACCGCAAGGAAAAAGAAAGGGAGCAAGAAGAGGAAACCAAAAGGAAAAAGGAAAGCTAGCAATAAAAGAAGACAAAAAGCGAACGTGAGAAGCAATATAAAAAGAGAAGAAAAACGTGAGGCAAAAAAGGAGAGCTGGACGGGTGTAAGGGGGCAAACGGCTGCTGTAACTTCTCTTTGAAAAACAATTCTTGAATTGTTTGTCCACCATGAGTGGCTAAGGTTTTAATTCCGGTCCAAGGGTTAATCAATTCCGATTGTAATTTTGTGAGGCTTTGGACTTAACAAGAATTTCTTCAATCCAAGTAATTTTTATTTTCTTGTTCTTATTTTCTATGAATTATTTATATTGATTGAGTTGACGCCTTAATTCAATATTTATTTTTCTATCGCTAGTCAGGAGTTTGTGATCCGTAATTGTCATGAATGACTGAATTGAGTAGCAAGGAGTTGGCTCATGTGTGTGTATATTGATGGCCCCAATTACATAGCTTGCATGATAGGCTCTAGGGAAATAAAAATACGAAGTTGATTAAATTGGAATAATCTGAATTAATTGATTTTGTTTTAGTCATTCTCACTATTCTTAATGCTATCACTTAATTTGATATGGAACGATGATGCCCAGTTAAATTAGTGATAAGTTTGGATTTGAGCGATTGTTTGAGTCTATTATATTAGGAGAATAATTGCTTTCTACGATTAAGTAGACTAAGTTCTTGGATTGAGTAATTTATATTTTTGCCTATGATCAAAATTGCAATTGGATGGAATTTACACCCTTGGATTGGAAGTTTGGTAAGATTGATTTCCCTTGCTTAATTTTAAAATCTTGTTTTATTTTATTTTATTTTATTTATTTTAATTTCGTGTTAAAGAAAACAATTTAAAAATCAAAAATCCGGATAACCGGATACCACAACCGGCTAACCGTTTGTGGACAGATCCGAGAGAACCAGCATTCGGTTTACCGGATTCCCTTATCCGGTTAGCCGATTAGAGTCAGAAAGGACACTGACCAGATTGACTTTCCGGATTCCTAACCGTTAGCCGAATAAGCAACACAAGGAAAACCCCTGGCCGGATTTGATTCGGATTTTCCTTCAACCGGTTGACCGAATAAGCTCCAGAATCATTACCACCTGCAAACGGCTTACCGGTTCCCCTAACCGGCTAGCCGAAAAGTTCCAGAAAGTTTACAAGCCAAAACCGGTCTTCCGGTTCCCTCATCCGGTTAGCCGGATAACTCCCAAAATTCTTCAAACAACAAACGGCTTACCGGTTTCCCTAAACGGTTATCCGTTTGGAGGCAAAAACTCTTGCAAACCTAGAAATCTTGGGAAATTAATTTTTTTTAAACTCTGAGAAATTAAATACATAGTTCTCTTGGGATTCGACCTGGTTCCACTATTTCTACAAGTTAGTTTAGGTGAATCAGTATTTATTTTGAAGGGCTTCGACAACCCCACCACTCTCTGTGTTATGCATTGATCTTTGCGTTTAATTAGTTTTTGGTAGCCTCGTAAATAGTAGTTGATGTACTTTTATCTTATTGTATTTGAATTTTCCAAAATAAATTAGGTTCCTAATGCGTCACCAACAATTGACTCTGCAAGTTCTAATATTTATGGAGCTACAGTTTTAGATACAAGTGGGCAGCTTAAAGCACAGATGGAGCCAGTCGCTTCTAACCATTATTTTAACTCGTTTGCTGAGGTTCACTTCTTTTAATAGTTTATTTCTGCAACTTTATGTTTCTTCCAAGAGTAACTATTATTTTCACCAATCTAATACTAAGAAAATTATATCGTTTTAGTTTGGTATTTATGTGTCATATAAAATTGATTTTTTAAATGTAGTTTGTAGTTTTAGTAATGACATTCTATTATATGCAGGATGATGTTTCCATCAAATCTACGAATTATGATACAGATTGTGTGATGGATTATAGCAGTGAATTTACAACTCATGAGGTAATTTTAGTTTATAATTAATTTTGGATTAATTTTTTATCAAATTTTATTTAACTTACATGAGATTTCTTTTTATCTAGACATTCAAGAGTAGAGAAGCAATGATTCAGTAGACTCGTAATGTCGGAAAGAAAAATGGTATAATGGTTGTTATCAAGAGATCTGAAGTGGGTCGTGGTGGTAAAAAACCAAGGATCTTTTTTGGTTGTGAGAGAGGTGGAAAGTATGAAAAAATAAAGAAGAAAGACAACCAAAAAGATTTGAAATCGAGAATAACTGGTACAAAAAAATGCGGATGTCCTTTTAAACTAAAAGGCCAAAAGTTACACACTCATAGCGATTGGATGCTAAAGGTAATGTGCGGAGTTCATAATCATCCAATCGCAAAACATCTTGAAGGGCACTCATTTGCAGGACGATTAACTACAAAAGAAACATCAATATTAGTTGACATGTCAAAAAATATGGTGCGACCAAAGGATATTTTAGTCACTTTGAAAAAAAAGGATCCATTTAATGTTTCTACAATGAAGTCAATATACAATGCACGACAGAGATATAAGGTGATTGAGACGGCTGGCAGAACATAAATGCAACAACTTCTGAGTAAGTTATCTGAACATAATTACATTGAGTGGCATAGGTGTTATGACAATACAGATGTTGTGAAAGACTTGTTTTGGGCATACCCTAAGAGCATTGAGTTGTTACGTTCATTTCCAAGTGTTTTGCTAATGGACTGTACTTACAAAGTCAATAAATATCATCTTCCTTTATTTGAGATTATAGGAGTGACATCAACTGATATGACTTTTAATGTTGCTTATACATATCTAAGTTCTGAGCGGGAAGATAGCTACACATGGGCGTTAGATAGATTGAGAGGTTTAATGGACAATGATTTTTTACCTAAGGTCATTGTCACTGATAGAGAGTTGGCTTTAATGAATGCCATTGAGAAAATATTTCCTCATGCAAATCATTTTTTATGTAGATGGCATATTAGTAGGAATATTATGGCAAACTGCAAGAAGTTATTTTCAGCAAATGATAAGTGGGAGAAGTTCATAATGAGCTGGAACTTATTGGTGTTATCTTCAAATGAAATTGAATTCATTAACCACTTTAAAAACATGCAGAGAGATTTTACATCTTTTCCAGCAGTGATGGAATATGTAACAGATACATGGTTGAACAACTATAAAGAAAGATTTGTTTCAGCATGGACAGATAAAATTATGCACTTTGGAAATTTAACAACAAACAGGTATAGAACATTTTAATTTTACCAATAACTTATTAGTTTTACTTACTAAATTTATTCATTATTATTATTGTTGTTGTTGTTGTTGTTATTAATTTTTTTTGTTAATATTATCTTTTTAATAGGGTTGAAAGTTCACATTCAAGGTTGAAAATGTATCTTTCCACAAGTTAAGGAAACTTTAAGACATCATGGGCAAAGATACACAATTTACTTGAGCTGCAACATACAGATATTAAAGCATCATTTGAGAAAAGTTTGACAGTTGTTCAACATCAATTCAAGCCTGTAGAATTCAAACATATTCGAGACTTCATCTCTATAACTGCATTAAATATCATCTTTAGCGAGCTAAAGCGTGCTATATTTATTGGGGTTGATCACTCTGCATGTGGGTGTGTTATTCGCCAAACACATGGTTAACCATGTGCTCATGAGATTGCAGAATACAAAAGAGAATGTCAGCCTATTTCACTTGAGAGAATTGATCTTCATTGGAAAAAACTTGATTTAGTAGCTATTACTCAGAAGCAAAAGGTGGAGTTAAGTTGTCAACCGGAGTTTGAGTTAATTGCTAAGCGGTTTAATGAGAGCTCGATTGAAATCCAGTTAGATATTTTGAAAAAATTGAAGGAGATAGCCAATCCTGGGTGTACCTTTCTTTTAGATCCAGAAGTAAAGATAAGAACACGAGGTCGACCATCTATCAAAGCTGATACTTCTACCCGTCGCGACCCATCTGCTTTTGAGATAGCATTATCTGGCCAAGAAAGTTGTTCACTTAATATGAAGAGTAATTCAGTTACAACTACTAAATCAAAAGCTGAGGTTAAACATAGAGGAAGACCAAAAACAAAGGTAACACAAATTTATGCTTAAGTTATTTAATTTAAATTTTTTATTATACATAATACTTATATTTGCAGGTTAACAAGAGCGCGCCAGTCAAATCAATTACTTTTATTGATGAATTTCCAATTGGATTAAAATCATATATTCATCACATTAAAGATGTTGTAGCTGATGGTAACTGTGGTTTTAGAGCAATAGCTGACTTAGTAGGCTTGGGTGAGGATGGATGGGTACAAGTGAGGAAAGATTTACTAAATGAGTTGTACTCTCACTTAGATGATTATGGCAAATTATACGGACCTGAAAGAGTGAATGAACTTATTCACATCCTTTCATATTATGAGAAGTGGCCAGCATCGTTTGATCGATAGATGACTATGCCTGACATGGGTCATCTTATAGCATCGTGCTATAATGTTGTCTTATTCCACTTGTCCTCGGTACAATGCCTTACATTTTTGCCTTTGAGATCTGAGCCAGTGCATATACTATCTCGCAGAAATATTGCTCTTGGCTATGTTTTTGGCAATCATTTTGTTGAGGTATAATTTATTATTTTATTAATTAAATGTTGTTCCATTTATAATTTACAATTATTAATTTTTACCTTTTACAGGTATTTTTAATGCCAGGTCATTCTGTTCCACCTATTACACCTGATTGGGGCAAATATCATCACCCTATCACAAATGGATGAGAGACTTCATCTGCCTCTCAAATACAACATTTTAGAGAAATTATAAGTTCTAAGGTGGCTAGTATAGATAGAATAATTTTAGACAATTAACTCATAATACTATTCATATGTTTATTTATTTATTTTTACTTTAATGTTGGCAAAAATTGTTTAATTAATAATCAATTGCTTTATTTATTTATTTATTTATTTTTGCTCAACGTTCATGGATATGGATGATGGATATGATTCGTTTAGGAATGGCTCATCACTCAAAATTGTTTAATTAATATTGATGATTAAATTTCCAATTAATAATCATTTTTTTTTCAAATTCTGAAAAAAAAAATTATTTTTTTCTCAAATTCCTCATATTAGATTTTCATACCATCATACAATATTTTTCTCACTACAATAATATAACTCAAAAAAATAATTTCATGACAGTGACTATTTTCTCCATTTAGAATGTTTTGATTCATTTGTCCTTGAATGAGGGGCCATTCACTGAAAATTGATTATTAAATTTTCAATCAATAATCAATTTCCAATCAAATGGGTTTATAAATGAATATAATGGGTTTAATAAGTAAAATCACTATTATTATAAAATTTGGGTTTAGTAAGGGTATATTAGGTATTTTAGTGGGTTTACGGAGTAAAATTTAAAATTTCAAAATTTAAAGGTGGGTTTATTCAGTAAATAGGTTTATTGAGTAAATTGGTGGGTTCCAATAGCCCCACCCTAAACAATATATATCAACCGATTGTTTTCTTTATTACACCGTCAAATTACACAAAAGGACAACATTGTTTAAACCTTTGCGAAGCCTAATGCACATGAAGACAATCCGAAACTTTACACACAATCCATGCAAAATTAGAATCACATGCAATTCAGGGCTTAGCACACAATCCATGTGGAGTCATTATAATATTCATAATGATTACAAATGGTCTTTACAAAGTCAAAAACAATTAAACAACAATTAAATTAAATGCACCACTTAAAATCATTTAAATTTGAAATGCAAGAACATGAATGCACTTGCATTACATCTTGACACCAGAATGTCCTAATAAGCGGGATTGTAATCTTTAATTTTTTATTGCTAATTGAATTGACTAATATTTATTAATCAAAGTTTATTTAAAAAATTATATTATCTTCTTAAAAAATAAGCTAATGTTTTTAAGGTTACTATTTAATTCAGCGCATTCAGCATGACATCTCTAGCAAATCAAAATGATAAACGGGCATCTTATGCTGGACCTGCTGGCTATAATGGTAATTGACTAAGGAAGAGTTGACATTTAACATTCTTTCTTCTTCTTGTTTTTTTCATTATAGTTTATTACTGAAAAATAAATCAAATGTTTAATTAATGACGATCAGATCCTGATATGCTTGAAGTTGGAAATGGAGGCATGACAACCGAGGAATATCGTGCACACTTCAGCATTTGGGCTCTAGCTAAGGTACATAACAAAATGTCCACAAATTTATTGAAAACTCATAAATGATTCATTAAGCACTTTCGATTATCTTATGGATTTCCATATATGATATTAAACTAATAAAGGTGATAGATCCAAATAATCGTTTAATCCTTGTCTCTTAAAGATTTAAATTTGGATGATTAACTAAAAAGAACTACTTAAAAATCACCTGACTAAATCCTTAGAAAATTAGGCTCCTTTATTGATTGGCTGCGATATTTGAGCAATCGACAAAATAACTTTTGAAATACTCAGCAGCAAGGAAGTGATTGCAGTTAATCAAGGTTTATGTGAATATTATAAATTATGTATTTGAAGTCTAGTTGAAAAGGGTTTTAATTAACTTAATTAATTTGCTTTGTGCCTGTATATTAATGCTTGTGTGATTAGATAAACTTGGAGTTCAAGGGAAAAAGGTCAAGAATGAGGGAGATCTTGAGGTTTGTTTACTTAATATCATCTTACCTTCACTTTATATCTATTTATTAATGTTTGAGTGATAAAATAAATTTGGCTTCCAAAGATACCAATTGAACCCTCATAAGATGGTGAAATTAGTATGAGAACCCTTTTATTTTTATAAATGATTATACATACATTTTTTTAGACATATATATTAACATATCTTTCTTTAAAAAAAAAAAACAAATATTGGGAATTTTTGTGTGATTATTTTTAAAATAACGGAGTATTCGTCACTATTTTACCATACCATGGGGTATTGCTATATTTTTCTAAAATATTTCGAAATTATTAATTTTTTTTTTAATTGTAGGTATGGGCAGGTCCTTTAAGAGGGAACAAAGTAGCAGTAGTGCTTTGGAACAGAGGTTCTTCAAAAGCTACAGTTACTGCTAATTGGTCAGACATTGGCCTTAAGCTTAATCATTCGACTGTGGTCAATGCTAGAGATCTTTGGGAGGTAATTAAGTCACATGCTAATCATTCCTCTCCATATCAATCATATACTAAAAATTTATTAAGAATTAAGATTAAGATTATAGCTATAACAATTAGAGAAATTGACAGTTTCCCCTTATAGTTTCTGAATTTTACCACTAAACCTTTTATAGCTAATGTAAAATGAATTCTTTTGCGACAATTGACACCATAAGTAAAAAAAATGATAAAACTAGTACGAGGATAATGATAAAATAAAATAATTAAAGGGGGGAAAATGTATTTCTTGCTAATGATCAATATGATGATAACACAATAAAATATTTACTAATTTTTCAAACTATTTGTCAAGTTATTTGTTAAAATTATCAAACTTTTGATTATCTCTTTAAATTTTCCATTGCATTAAAATATATTTTAAGTTTTCATAAAAACTTAAAAATATAACCAAAACAAGAATATAGAGGCAATTGTATGGCAGTTTATTACTTTATTCTTAGTATATGTATATTAATTGTGCAGCATAAAACCATACTTCGAATCAATGAACAAATCGCAGCAAATTTGGAATCTCATGCTTGTAAAATGTATGTCCTCACTCCTCAGTAATTGAGCAAAAAGTAGCAGGTATATGTTTCAAGGCAGACTAAAGAAGATCACGAAGATGAAGGAAGAAAGATGCTTAATTTTCCATTGACACTCTCCTATTGATGCCGAATAAAGTAGTTCTTGGTTTTAATCTAAAATGGAAATACGAGTCGATTATCAACTGAACACAATTTACTAATTAATTATAATATGGAGAAATACAGGTAATTTTTATTTATCATCGATCACTTATTCTATTTTGGTATTGCGATGTTGTGATTTTTATTTTCTGTATTTTCTCTATTTAATCAGCAAGTAGCATCATCATTAAGTATAATCAGGTTAATTAGGAAAATTTTCATTTTTTTTCTTTTTGCTTTTTGAAGTACTCATCGTAGTATTTGTTTAATCAACTATTCCAAAGCATATAGAAGTGTCAAGTGGGTCTAACCATCTAAGGCTGCGATGGACTTGGCCTGCTTTCTGTACAAGTCAAGACTAGCCAATTGGGAAGGCCTAGTCCAGTGGATAGTCTTGGACCAGATAATAAATGTAAGTGGCCAAAAATGGCTCTTTCAAAAGCTCATAGACCTTTTTTTTTTTTTTCCCAATCCTTGATTGTAATTTAGGTAGAATTTTTGGGATAAAAAACAATCTATTTTAGAGAAGCTCAAATTTTTGATTTGTTAAAACAACTTAACCATTTGCATTTGGGCTCACCTCGCCAACTTAGCAATCCACATCATTAGTTTTAATGAACTTTTTACGAAAAGATAGTTACTCTAAAGGGTAACCCAAAGTTAGTCTTCCATTAGTTAAAAAAAAGTTATATTTTTAAAAATTTTTATCCTTTTTTTTATACTTTGTGAGTCATAACTCAACGCCAAATTTAGATTCGATACTGAGTTGTCCCCTGGGGTTCATTCAATCAGTGTATCGTGATCACTCAATTTTTTAACTGATGGTTTGTGAAATACCTCGAGTATCTCTCACAAAGACAAATATGATGAAACACAAGTGCCCACAAAAGCCCACAAACTCTTAAGCAATCAAAATTGGAAGAGCGAAGTGAATTGAACAATACACTTTTAAGTCATTTGAGCATTCTCTCGGATGGTTCTTCAAATTTAATGTGACCCGTAGCTTAATCGAGTGGCTTTCAAATCAATTTCTTCAAGTAATTTTCGCTCATGTCCGAATGCTGTAGAACAGGGCTGAAAAATATAATGACCTGCCGAATTGGGCCGCTTTAGGTTTAACGAACGTTGGTCCAGCCCAGGTGTAAATTCATTTTGCCAAGTCATATAACTTCATCACACAACTGATTGCCGGTAACTTCATCATCTTACAAGGTGCCAATGGCATGAACAATAATAATAATCATAGAGCCGCCAAAATTGTGATGCGAGATAGAGTGTGTGTAACACTAAATGCAACACCTTTCCTCAGTAAACCCCAAAAGACCACTGTATCTGTGGAACTTGATGATCAGGAACTCTACCAACAATGGTTCTTTCAAAGAAACTCTCAGCGCATACTCTTCAATGTTACAAACTGGAGTTCATGGCAACAGCTTCACTTTCCCATTGGTCTTGAAAGCTTGCGCTAACATAAACTCTATTTGGGACGGCAAAAGGGTTCACTCTCATGCACTCAAAGTGGGATTTCAACAAGACGCATTTGCTCAGACGGGTCTTATAGATATGTACTCAAAATGCTCCGATTCTGGGTCTTCGAAGAAATTGTTTGATGAAATGCCTGTGAGAGTGAGAAGTGTCGTTTCTTGGAACTCTATAATATCTGCGCATTCTTGTGCTTGTTTGAAGGATGAAGCCACTTTGGTTTTGAAGGAAATGTGGGTTCTTGGTTTGGAACTTAGTGCTTCTACGTTTGTTAGTGTTGTGTCTGGTTGTGGCTTTCGACAAGGAATATCAATGCATTGCTGCGTCTTTAAACTTGAGCTGTTAAATAATGAGATACCTTTGGCTAATTCAGTCATGAGTATGTACGTAAAATTCGGTAAAGTTAATGAAGCTCGTTCCATCTTTGATGAAATAGGTGAAACTTCGATCGTTTCATGGGCTACTATTATTCGTGGGTATGCGAATGCTGGAAATGTGAATGAAGCTTTTGGTCTATGTAATCAAATGAGACGAATGAGTGTCACTCCAGATTTGGTAGTGTTCTTAAATCTCATTTTGGGTTGTGCGCAAGTAGGGAATTTGTTTCTAGCTTTGTCCATGCATTCTCTTGTACTGAAATCTGGATATGATAATCAGGATCCCCTTGACAACTTGCTAGTTAGCATGTATACAAAATGTGGCGACCTTGAGTCTTCTCGTAGAGTATTTGATGCGGTACCTGAAAAAAGTGTGTTCTTGTGGACGTCCATGATTGGTGGGTATGCACAGTTGGGTTATCCCACTGAGGCAGTGAATCTCTTTAAAAGATTGTTGAAAACATCTGTTAGACCCAATGAAGCAACTCTTGCTACTACTCTTTCAGCTTGTGCGGAGTTGGGGTCATTGAGCGAGGGGAAAGAGATTGAAGAGTACATTGTGCTAAATGGGTTAGAATCAAATCAGCAAGTTCAGACCTCTTTGATACACATGTTCTCCAAATGTGGGAGCATAAACATGGCAAAAGAAGTGTTTCAGAGGGTACCAGACAAAGACTTAGCTGTTTGGAGTGCGATGATAAATGGTTATGCTATTCATGGGATGGGAGATCAAGCTCTTAATCTGTTTCATAAGATGCAACATGTAGAAGGTCCAATTCTAAGAAGCAATTTTTTTCAAATCTCAGTCCTTCAGGTCATAACAGTTTTTTTCTTAATACCGTAAAATGATAATTGCTGACTGCGGAGCTAATAGTGGCCATTGATTAATTTATTTTTATTAGTAAAATAAAAATGCATGAAGTTGATGTAACAAATCTAGAAGCATGATAAGAAGCCGGTAATAAAATATGGCTGGAACGTTGACGTTGGTATGTCCTTAAGAATCATGATTCTCTCACGAACTTGTTTTGAACAAAACTTGAAATAGTGATTAGTGTCTAATAATAATAATAAAAAAAAATAACTCTTACTATACACTGCCCCCACCTATGTAGTTCAGGCCACCACCAAATATGCTGCCACCACCGCTTCAAAGTAGCTTCAGTTATGCAAAGAGAGAGCCCCTTCACAACCAATGGGAATGGGTGCACAACCCCCGGCTTGGCTACAACTGCCACCACCTGCACAGCAATTGCTTGGAAGACCCCCGATGCAACATATGTCAATGCCACCACCTCCGCCACCCCATGCCCCTTCGCCATCCCATCAGGTTGAAGACTTGAGAGAGACTTGACATTTTTTTACTAAAATTTGTTGATAGCTTATTGTAGAACTTCCTGTTTCTTTGTAATTACCGCTATTTCTTTCTTTAATTTCACTCCTTTCACAGTCTTTATTTTGATCGCAGAGCTACGACGTCCTATTGACAGATCGTATCGCGATGGCAGTGACATTTGATGAAACCAAAAACATATGCAGTCACTATTGTTGAATTGGAGAATGAAGCTGAACCAGAAGCATCTCACGTGGGAATACCAGCTGGAGTCTACTTGCTAGCCAAGGAAGAAACTCACACGAATGAAGTAATGCAGCATGCACGTGCAGAGCAAGAATATTCCAGATGGCAAAACAGTTACATAGATATTCCACAACTGTTAAATGATGTAACAAATTAGTTATAAATCAAGGGCTGTGATTGGTTGTTAAAATTGTATTCATTTCTCGTTTGTAAAACAGATTGATGTGCTGGATCTTGAGCTACTCAAGTATAAAAGCCAGCTGCTTTGTACAAAGTTAATAAGATAGCAATTACAGATTTGATAAATCAATATGAGTTAAAACTCTTTCATGGTATCAGAGCTTTTCTAAGCTACAATGGCGAGTAATGAAGATCAAACAAACACAAATGGAGCTTCAAGCTCAACCACAAACACAAATCAAATCTCAGCTATTAACACCTCTGTTCTCAGTTCACTTGTTTTCAATACACCGATCAAACTTACAAACAATAATTACCTACTGTGGAGGTCTCAAGTGATCGCAACAATCAATGCAAATGATCTGGAAGATTTGATTGACAACTCAAAAAGTCCTCCAAATCGAGTTGTAATCAACATCGATAATAATCAATCTGTAATCACAACTCCGAATCCACAATTCCAGATCTGGAGGAGAAACGATCAACAGCTGATGAGCTGGTTGCTTTCAACCTTGAGTGAAGAAGTCTTAAGTGCTGTAGTTGGAGCAAGATCTTCACTGGATGTATGGCAGATTCTTGCAACTCAGTTTGGAGCAAGATCTAGAGCTAGAGTTCTGCATCTAAGAACTCAAATTCAGACTACCAGAAAAGGATCAATGACAATCCATGAATACTACACTAAGATGAAAACTACTCTCGATGCTTTGAGAGCTGCTGGAAGCAACTTAAGTGATGAAGATTTTGTGTTATGCTTGCTTGCCGGTCTTGGATCTGAATATGATTCCATTGTAACTACAATCAATGCTCAGCCTGAAGGAACTACTCTGTCTGATGTGTATGGAATGCTGCTAAGTCATGAAAACAGAATCGAATATCAACAATCTGTTAGCCACATGGATTTTCAGGCTAACATAGCTTATCACAGAGCAAATCAGAGAAGGAATTGGCAAACTAATTTCAACTTTGGTGGAGGAAATAGCAACAATTATGGTGGAAGAGGATCTGGAAATTCAAGTGGAAAGCAGTTTGGTGGAAACAATTTCAATCAAAACACAACTCCATCAGACAAGTTCAAAGGCAAAAATCCTGCTGATGATGAAGAATCTAAGGGACCATGTCAGATCTGCTTCAAGAAAAATCATACTGCTGCTCACTGCTGGCACAGGTTCAAGAAGAATTACGTGCCTAATCAAGGATCCAACAGAAGAAGTGCATACTTAACTGAGAATGGAGGACATAGAGATGGAGCTTGGTATCTCGACAGTGGTGCCACAAATCACATCTCAAATGATTTTAACAATCTCAACATCAACTCAGAGTACAAAGGAAATGATCAGCTGGCTGTAGGTAATTGAGCTAAACTCAAAATAGTTTCTGTTGGTCACTCACTGCTTAGCACACTTGATTCACATACTTTATCTCATATCAAACTGAATCATATACTTTATGTTCCTGAAATAACTAAAAACTTGATTAGTATTTCAAAGCTATTACATGATAATGATGTGAGTATTGAATTCAATAAAACATGTTGTGTTGTCAAGGACAAGAGAAGGGGGAATGTTCTTTTGAAAGGAATTGCTAAAGATGGACTGTACATGCTGCTAAGTTTGCCTCACAATCCCAGCCAAAACAAGTCAATTCTGTTGTCTTCAACTACTGCTCCTAGTTTGTTTTCAGTAAATAAAATACATGGACCTGAGTCTATGTTGTCTGTCAAATGTAATGAAAATTGTACAAGCAACAAAGAGCTTGATCTTTGGCATATGAGACTAGGCCACCCTAATGTCAATGCTCTTATAAAAACTCTATCAGCTTGTAACATTTCTTTTGGAAATAAAACTTCTGGTTTGTCTTTCTGTAAAGCTTGTCAATATGGCAAACAACATAGACTACCTGTCAAACAAAGCACAACACAAACCTCAAAAGCTCTTGAAATCATACATAGTGATCTTTGGGGTCCTGCTCCTACTGAATCAAATCAAGGTTTTAGATACTATATAGCCTTCATAGATGATAAAACCAATTACACATGGATCTATGGCTTAACAAACAAATCACAGGCACTCACAGCATTCATCTCTTTCAAAACTCAAATTGAGAAAAGTCTTGAACTAAAAATCAAAGCATTACAGTGTGATATGGGAGGTGAATATAAAGTATTTGAACAATACTTGAAAAGTGAAGGAATTTCTTTGAGATACTCATGCCCATACACTCACCATCAAAATGGAAAGGCTGAAAGAAAACATAGACACCTTGTAGAGACAGGATTGACTCTTCTTGCTCAATCTGAACTTCCTCTAAAATTCTGGTGGGAAGCCTTTTCAAATGCCACATTCCTTATAAACAGAACCTGCACACCCACTCTAAATAACAAAACACCTTTTGAATCCCTTTATTCAAAGAAACCAAACTACTCTCTCATCAAAATATTTGGCTGTGAGTGCTATCCTTTTCTAAGACCTTACAACAGACACAAATTTGATTTCCATACCTCTACATGTGTAAATTTAGGTTTCAGTTATCATCACAAAGGTTACATGTGTCTAAACTCAAATGGAAGAATATACATAGCAGCTCATGTTAACTTCAATGAGAACTCTTTTCCTTTCAAAACTGATCCGAAATTCATAACCTCAAATCAATGCAAATTATCTGAGTCTACAAATTCTCTCAGTAAATTCATTACCATATCTTTTCCCTCTGAAAGTCCTGATCATGAGGCAACAGCAGCTAGTCCAGATTCATTTGAGAATCCTAATCAAGAAAATGTTCCCTCTAATGATCAAGTCATTGACAATAGCTACAGAATAACCACACCAGTTCCAAATACTATGCCAGACACACATTCAGAAAATCAAAATACTTCAGATCACTCAACTGCATCTACAAACTCTGAAACTCAAAACCAAAACCTTGAACTACCTAAAATCACTCACAAACTTAACACTCCACACCCTATGATAACCCGAGCCAAAGCTGGGATCTTCAAACCTAAAGTCTACAATGTAGAAAAAGCCCTGTCTCTAGAAACACCATCAAGTGTTGCTGAAGCATTAAGTGATCATAATTGGAAACTGGCCATGCAAGATGAATTTCAAGCTCTAACAAAGAATCAGACATGGTGTTTGGTTTCACCAGAGCAGAACATGAAACTTGTAGGAAACAAGTGGATCTTTAGAGTAAAGCAAAACTCAGATGGCACAATAAACAGATACAAAGCCAGATTAGTTGCTAAGGGATTTTTACAAACTGAAGGAGTAGACTACCATGAGACTTTCAATCTCAGAGCGAAAGTTATACCATAAGAATTGTCCCGAGCATGGCAAAGGATGAACAACCCAAGCTAAGACAAGTTGATATTAATAATGCCTTCTTAAATGGAGAACTTACTGAAACAGTGTACATGCCTCAACCAGAAGGATTCGTGAACTCTGATCACCCAAAACATGTTTGCAAATTAAAGAAAGCTCTATATGGTTTAAAACAGGCACCTAGGGCCTGGTTTGACAAATTGAAATCTGTTCTCGAATCATGGCAGTTCTGTAGAGCTAAATCAGACACATCCTTGTTCTTCAAACGAAATGAAAGGGATTTAATTATCTTGTTAGTTTATGTCGATGATATCATAGTCACAGGTAGTAACCATGTTGAAATCAAGCAGCTCATTCATAATCTGGGAAATACTTTTGCTCTTAAGGATTTGGGACAGCTTAACTTCTTTCTTGGTATTGAAGTTACAAGAAATGAAGATACATTAGTACTGTCACAGTCTAAATACTTGAAAGAGTTGCTCACCAAATTTGATCTGAAGAATTGCAATGGATTAGACACTCCTCTAGCAACCACTGAAAAACTAATCAAATATGTAGGAGAGAAGTGTGCAGACTCAACTCAGTACAGGAGAGCAATTGGAGGATTACAGTATGCTGTATTAACTAGACCCGAAATTGCATATGCAGTTAACAAGCTCAGTCAGTTTATGGGTAATCCTTTGATGCCACACTGGACAGCTTGTAAACGGGTACTCAGATACCTAAAGGAAACTATTGACTATGGCCTAACCTTTAAGAAGTCTGAGTCTCTTGATTTAATAGCCTACTCAGATGCTGACTGGGGAAGTGATCCTGATGACAGAAGATCTACCAGTGGTTATTGTGTATACTTGGGTGAAAATCTGATTAGCTGGAGTTCAAAGAAGCAAAGTGTGGTGTCTAAATCTTCAGCTGAATCTGAATATAGAGCTATGGCATTAGCAAGTGCAGAGATAACATGGATATGCTCAGTTCTGAAAGAATTGAATGTCAAATTAGACTCCTCTCGTGTTATTGTAGATATTCCATTTTGTCAGAGATAAAGTCGAGAAGAAAGAAATTGAAATTGCTTTCATATCCAGCAATGACCAAACTGCAGATGTATTAACCAAACCACTCACTTACTCCAAGTTCAGCTTCTTCAGAAACAAACTTAAAGTCTCTTCCAGAGACTTAAGTTTGAGAAGGAATGTTGAACTGAAGGATGAAGCTGAACCAGAAACATCTCACGTGGGAGTACCAGCTGGAGTATACTTGATAGCCAAGGAAGAAACACACACAAGTGAAGTAATGCAGCATGCACGTGCAGAGCAAGAATATTCCAGATGGCAAAACAGTTACATAGATATTCCACAACTGTTAAATGATGTAACAAATTAGTTATAAATCAAGGGCTGTGATTGGTTGTTAAAATTGTATTCATTTCTCGTTTGTAAAACAGATTGATGTGCTGGATCTTGAGCTACTCAAGTATAAAAACCAGCTGCATTGTACAAAGTTAGCTAATAACATTTTACAGATTTGATAAATCAATATGAGTTAAAACTCTTTCAACTATGACAGAGCTGTACCGTCTTCAAATATTGATTTGCATTATGCACATTGCTCGCGGAATCTGGAACGATGTAAAGTGTTTGGTGACATGATTCCAAAGAAATAAGTTGAGGAGCACTTCTTAAATACCACGCTCCGTGGATGGAACGTGAAATTTTAGCCATCCATAAAGGTGAAAACTGCCCTCAAAGGATTGTCACTTTGCGAAACTTTTGAGTTTCCATTGCCTGCTGTTGATCTGAGTGATGGTCGTCGAAGCCAGCAAAAATAAATACCTACTCTAAATAAATTGTGTATAGTGATTAAGCAGGGTTGTGTCCACTGAGATCGATAATTAGTTAAATCATTTTAAAAAGCAAAATGCAAAATAGGGGGATTACTGACAATAATAAAAAAAATCAAATTAAAATAATAAAAATATAAATTCAAATTGTAATTCAAATTGGGAAAGACTCTGGTAAATTGAAATTTTCTTTTCTTTTCTTTTCTTTCTCACTACTCTTTTCCTATTTATCTCAAACTATTTATATCTATTTTTATTTTATCATACTCTTTCATTTTCTTTCCCACACTCACATATTTTTTTTCTTTCTCATTTTATCTTTCACTTTTTATATCACTACGTACATCTTTCTCGCTTCTTATCTTTTTTACCTTTCCTTTTATATATCATTCATACCTTCTTCTCATTCTACACCACTTTTGATAGTTGATTCATTTGAAGAGTGTACATGATTTGATGGCAAATTTACCAACTTTGTGAGGATTTGAGCCCATGAGCAACCACTTTGCTCTGATTATTTTTGTTATGTTAATATCAATCTTAGTTTGCTTATTCTAGAACTTGTTTTGTTATGCATGTTGAAGCCGCATTACGGGATTTTAGGCATTAAAATGATAAGGGTAAACCACTTTCCGTTTCTCTATTTTTGCATTTTTCTTCTTTTTCTCCACCCGAAGACCTTTATTTGTTATCTTTGTTTGAGCCTTAACCATTCTCTTCTAATTCTCTCCATCTACTTACCAATTTTTCTTCTCTTTGAGCCTCAATTTAAGGAGATTTTTGGACTCGTTGTTTGGATATATTTTGTATATATTTTGTTGCTTTTACTACCTTGAATTAAAGTTTCTTAGTTACATCAACAAGCATTATGCTTGAATTAAATTGTGCAAGGTTCATTTCTTTTGTTTGATTCAACCAAAAAAAAAAGCAACAAAAAAAAAAGTGTTTACATTCTTGGCGACTTGAGTAGAAATAAGCGTTTTGATATCATAAGGTTCATTCAATAAGTTCATTCTTCTCATTTTGATCTCTTTTTCTTTCATAGACCTTTCTTTTTTATTTAACCCATTTAATCCCGTTATAACCTTTCTAAGACCCTTAGATTTTTTCATTTAATTAATGTTTTGTGGATTGAGATGTGATATATAAGCAAGCTTATGGTAATAGCATTCTTTGATTTGATTTAAGTGCATAAATGATACCCTAAACACTTTGAGTGCATGGAGTGAAGTCAATGAGAGGGCTATTAAATCTTGTTGCACTTGAATTTTGAATGGATTTTCTTGGTGGTGGAATGTTTTTATACTAGCTTATGCAATCTTATGCTTTAAAATCTTTATCTCTCGAATATTGATTGACTTAAATTATTGAGGTATGTCTACTCAAGATTGTTTTTTGGATGAGCTAAGATGAGAATTGAGTGGAGATTTGGGATTAGTCTTGAGTTATATGCTTGGGATAAGCATTATCTTGGTGTGGGGGAATTTGTTAGAGTGCAATTTATGTACTAGTTTGCATTGTTTACTTCCTTTAATATCAATGTTTTGCATTTAATAATAGTGATTTACTTGTGTTTTATTATGTAGGTACAATTCTATTGATTGGTGCTAAAATTGAGCTACAAGATGATGTTTGAGGATGATTGTTTTTCTATTTTCGGTGCTTGCAAAATAGATGGAAGAAGTTTTGCATGAGATGAAGGTAATTCAATATAAGACATATGATGAGTTAAAATTCTCAAAGAATTTGATTTATAAATTGTCTCTCGTAATACAGAATTTAAAACAAACTCATTTCCATCCTTTTGCAATCCTTTGAGGCCCAAACTGTTGTTTAAAGCAGCTACCAATGAATCTTCAACATCTAAATAAAAAACTTCCTGCACTATATTAGTTAAAATCCTTTTGCAATCCTTTGAGGCCCAAACTGATTTTGGAGTTAGTATGCTTCATATATTAGGTTAAATTTTTCTTTTCTTTTCTTTTCTTTCTCACTACTCTTTTCCCATCCATCTTAAATCATTTACATCTATTTCTATTTCATCATACTCTTTCATTTAAGGAGATTTTTGGACTCATTGTTTGGATATATTTTGTTGCTTTTGCTATCTTGAATTAAAGTTCCTCAATTAGATCAACAAGCATTATGCTTGAATTAAATTGTGCAAGGATCATTCCTTTTGTTTGATTCACAAAAAAAAAAAGAAAAAAAAAGAAATTGAAAAAAAAAAAAGAAAAGAAAAGAAAAGAGTGTTTACATTCTTGGCGACTTGAGCATAAATAAGCATTTTGATATCATAAGGTTCATTCAATGAGTTCATTCTTCTCATTTTGATCCCTTTTTGTTTCATAGACCCTTCTTTTTCATTTAACCCATTTAGCCTCGTTACAACCTTTCTAAGACCCTTAGATTTTTGCATTTAATTCATGTTTTGTGAATTGAGATGTGATATATGAGCAAGCTTATGGTAATAGCATTCTTTGATTTGATTTGAGTGCATAAATGATACCCTAAACACTTTGAGTGCATGGAGTGAAGTCAATGAGAGGGCTATTAAATCTTGTTGCACTTGAATTTTGAATAGACTTTCTTGGTGGTTGAATGTGCTTATTCTAGTTTCTAAGATCCTATGCTTTAAAATCCTTGTCTCTCGATTGTTGCTTGACTTAATTTCTTGAGGTGTGCTTGCTTCAGATTGTTTTTGGATGAGTTGAGATGAGAATTGAGTGGAGATTTAGGATTAGTCTTGAGTTATATGCTTGAGGACAAGCATCATCTTGGTGTGGGGGAATTTGTTAGAGTGCAATTTATGCACTAATTTTGTATTGTTTACTCCCTTTAATATCAATGTTTTGCACTTAATAATAGTGATTTATTTGTGTTTTATTTTGTAGGTGCAATTCTATTGATTGGTGCTAAAATTGAGCTAGAAGATGATGTTTGAGGATGATTATTTGCATGGAGGAATTATGAATTTCAGAAGAACTTTGTTGATAAGGCGTGGGCGCGTGCTGTCAACGAAGAACTTACAGTTTTTACTTTAACGTGTTTCACCTTTTTGGGTTATTTTTGTAATTCCGAATTTAGAGAATATTTTAGATTTTAGTATTATATTTTTAGAATAACTCTACAATACAAAAGGGATTGAAACTCAAAGAGAAGGGGGAATAATCAAGTAGGAAAAAGAAAAACCCTAGATCTAAAATTTCTCTCTTCTCTCTATGAGGAACTAAATCTAAAATTCTGGTTGGAGGTTAATAAAGCTTTGATTCATCATTACTGTGAGATCTTTCTTATGCTTTAATTGTTTTATTGCTTGTTGGGTATTTGTTTATTCTCTGAATTAGTGTCATGATTATGTTTGTTAATTAGATAATTGGCCACTATTTAATTACCAACCTAATCTACTGTCAATTAGAAGATTTATCGTATGAAGATTTTAATGTTTGTGACAAATAGCACATCATGCATATTGTGTTATGAGAATAAACAATCTAATTTAAATGAACCATCGTATGCGTTTGTTGATTAGGATTTGGGTATCTCTGGTTTTTCGGTCGATTGATTAAATTCATGATCGTATCTAGGGTTGTCTATTGATTAGGAAATAATCAATAGTCGCATTGGTTATCGACTAGTTAAGCGATTGGCTATTAGGCGTCTCGATGCTAGCTATAACCTATATTCATAATAATTATTTATATTTAGATCATGATCGATGAGTCGAATCAGTTCGAGTTAATTAATTCGTTCAACCAGAGCTTTTCCTAATCTGAATTTACAATTTTAATTCGCAGTCTTGTTATTTTTAATTTGATTTTGAATTTTGTCAACAATCCCCTCATTTTGCATTTTACATTTTAAAAGGATTTAAATAATTACCAATCTCTGTAGACACGACCCTGCTCAATCACTATACACAATTTTATTAGAGTATGTATTTATTTTTGCTGGCTTCGACAACCATCAAATTTTAGCGCCGTTGCCGGGGATTGGTGTCATTAATTTAATCCTTTTTACGTTTTACTTAGTTTATGGTTCGTTCTTCTCGTACAGGTACGCTTTCGTTTGATCCTGAAATTGAGAAGACAGCTCACCAACTGAGACAGCAGACGAAGCGAGCTAAGCAACAATCCTCGTTGCCTTTGCTTTCTGAAACAGATACGGTGCCTAATTTGATTGAATCATCTAGCGATTTGGAAGAACGAGTGATGGATATAGCTGCACCTGTAGAAAGAACTCTTAGAGTTAGTGAACCCGGACACTGAATCGACAACCTCTGCATTCAATATGCAGACTTGGAGGTAAATTTTGAATTAAAATCTGGTCTTATTCATCTATTACCCAAGTTTCACGGTTTTGCAGGTGAAGATCCTCATAAACATCACAAGGAGTTTCATGTGATGTGTTCAAGTATGAGGCCACAAGGCGTGACTGAAGAGCAGATTAAACTGCGTGTTTTTCCTTTCTCTTTAGATGGGTTAGCTAAAGACTGGTTATGTTACTTACCTCCTGGATCTATTACAACGTGGAATGGTTTGAAGAAGCAATTTTTTGAGAAGTACTTTCCTGCTTCAAGAGCTGCCAACATCCGAAAAGATATTTGTGGGATCAGACAACTTCCTGGAGAGACTTTGTATGAGTACTGGGAGCGATTCAAACAATTGTATGCCAGCTGCCCTCAGCATCAAATTTCTGATCAGCTTCTTATTCAATATTTTTACAAAGGATTGTCATTGATGGATAGAAGTATGATAGATGCTGCTAGTGAAGGCGTGTTGGTGAACAAGACCCCTACTCAAGCAAGAGAGTTGATCTCGAATATGGCGGCCAATGCACAACAGTTTGGCAGCAGACAAGATCCCATCTCAAGAAAAATGAATGAGGTAAATATTTCTTCTATTGATCAACGTTTAGATAAACTTACTTCGCTTGTGGAAAAGTTTGTTGTAGGTAATGTGCAACAGGTAAAGACTTGTGGGATTTGTTCCAATATGGGTCATCCAACTGATATGTGTCCTACACTTCAAGAAGAACCCGTTGAACAAGCCAATGCAGTTGGAGGATTTCCAGGCATGCCTCAGAGGAGGTATGATCCTTATGCACAGACTTACAATCCGGGATGGAGGGATCATCCAAACTTCAGCTATGGAGCTAGGCCATCAGGATTTCCACAACAATACCCACCAAGACAACCATCTCCTCCACAGTCAGACTCCAAATTGTTAAATCACTTGTGACTAACACTCAACAATTTCAGCAGGCAACCACAACGAGCATTCAGAATTTGGAGAACCAAGTGAGTCAATTGGCGACTACAGTGAGCCGCCTAGAATCTCAACTATCAGGGAGATTGCCTTCACAATCTGAGGTGAATCCAAAGCAAAACGTTAGTGCTCTCACCCTTAAAAGTGGGAAGGAGTTGCAAGAGCATACTAAGAGTGATAAAGCAAGTAGAAGATGAGCTCGAGAAGGATGAATTGATGCCTAACTCTCAAGATGCGCAACCCACCATAGTGAAACCTTTACCTGTGGTGATACCTCCTCCTTTTCCAAGCCGGTTTGCAAAATCCAAGAAGGAGGAACAAGAGAAAGACATCCTTGAGACATTTCACAAGGTTGAGGTAAATATTCCTTTATTAGATGCTATAAAACAAATACCTGGATATGCTAAATTCCTTAAGGAACAGCGCCAAAATTTTGATGGTTGACGAAACCAGCAAAAATAAATATCTACTCTAAATAAATTGTGTATAGTGATTGAGCAGGGTCGTGTCCATAGAGATCAGTAATTATTTAAATCCTTTTAAAAAGTAAAATGCAAAATGGGGGGATTGTTGACAATAATAAAAAAAATCAAATTAAAATAACAAGAATGAAAATTAAAATTGTAATTCAAATTGGGAAAGCCTCAGGTTGAAGGAATTAACTCAGCTTGATTCGACTACTGATCATTGATTCAAATATAAATCATTACTACTTATGAATAGATTGGTTATAGCTACTGAGACCCTCTAATAGCCAATCTCTCCTTAACTAGTCGATAACCAAGGTACGACCATTGGTTATTTCCCTAATCAATAGACAATCCTAGATACGATCATAGAATTTAATCAATTGACAACATGAAAAATCAGAGAGACCCAAATCCTAATCAAAAAACGCATACGATGGTTCGTTTAAATTAGATTGTTTATTCTCATAACACAACGCACTGCTATGCTATTTGTCACAAACATTAAGATCTTCATACGATGAATCTTTGAATTGACAATAGATTAAGTTGATAATTAAATAGTGGCCAATTATCTAATTATGACAATAATTTAAAGAATAAACAAATACTCAAAAAGTAATAAAACAATTAAAGCACAAGAAAGATCTCACAGTAATGATGAATCAAAGCTTTATTAACCCTCAACCAGAATAATAGGTTTAGTTCTTCATAGAGAGAAGAGAAAAATTTAGATTTAGGGTTTTTTTCCCTTTTCTTTCACGCCTTTTTTTCTCTTATAGAGTTTTTCCAAAAACAAAATACTAATATCTAAAATATAATCTAAATATTAAATTCAAAATTACAAAAATAACAAAAAAGATAAAACACGTTAAAATAAAAACTGCAGGTCCTTAGTTGACAGCACGCGCCCACGCCTTATCAACAAAGTTCTTCTGATACTCATAATTTCTCCAGGAAAACAATCATTCTTAAACATCATCTTGTAGCTCAATTTTAGCACCAATCAATAGAATTGCACCTTCAAAATAAAATACAAGGAAGTCACTATTATTAAGTGCAAAACATTGATATTAAAGGAAGTAAACAATACAAAACTAGTGCATAAATTACACTCTAATACTGTGTAACAGATATATTCAGTTGCAAGAAATATATAACCATGAAAGTAGGTGCACGAGTGTCCCAGAAAACGATGTAGGATCTTCCGGCACCACCGCCGCCAAACGAGTTTTCTCGGAAACGATTTCTACTCACCATAGCAATAACAGGCATTGCTGTTCTATTAGGATCTCTTATTTTGCCGGAGAAAGATGGAGACTAATCAAGTGCATTGTCAGCAGAATAGAGGATCAACATGGGGATGAGTATATATATCAGCGAGAAGCCAATGTGTTCCATTTATCCGTACCTAAATCATCTAAAAGCATGTACTGCTATGACCTTCTTAAACTCATTGGCATTTTGGCAATAAGTTGAACGGATATGCAGCATTTGTTTCTCGCTTAAAATATATATATATATCTTAAGGCGCTTACCATTCGCCCTAAAAGCTTAAGCTGTTAGGGGAAGGCGCTACTTTATACTTAAGCGCCACCAGGACCAACCAGGTAACGGGTCCCCCCGTTACTGCTGACACACGTGGAGGCTTTTGGCGCGAAGGTCTTACCGTCATTGCTGCCTTCCAAATTACCATACCCTTCCCACCCCAGCACTCGAACCCTGGCTGGCTCTGATACCATCTTAAGGCGCTTACCATTCGCCCTAAAAGCTTAAGCTGTTAGGGGAAGGCGCTACTTTATACTTAAGCGCCACCAGGACCAACCAGGTAACGGGTCCCCCCGTTACTGCTGACACACGTGGAGGCTTTTGGCGCGAAGGTCTTACCGTCATTGCTGCCTTCCAAATTACCATACCCTTCCCACCCGTTTAAAGATTTTGTGTGTGTTAAAATTTGATTAAGATTAAAAATTTCTGGTATTTGGGTGTAGGGTTTGGCGCGAAGGTTTTACCGTCATTGCTGCCTTCCAAATTACCATACCCTTCCCACCCCGGTCCCTATTGGTATCAGAGCCAAGGGGAAGTAGTGTGTTTTATAGTTTAAAGATTTTGTGTGTGTTAAAATTTGATTAAGATTAAAAATTTGACTAATCTGATAAAGAGTTGCCTTCGGGTGCTTGGGTAGTATTTGGGTGTAAGTCCCGACGTATTGATTAAGGGCAGTAAGACCAATTCTTAGCCTAAGACATTTTTCTTTGTCATTTTAGAAATTTTTTGAAGTCTTTTAAAAGTTTTGCATCTCATGGAATCTTTGCTCTGTAGAGCACATTCTTTCTCTAGCTCTTCTTCCGAGAAGACTAGTGTTTCAAAGAACGTAGTGAATTCAGAAGAATTCATTATTGAAGATTTTAATAAAGCAATTGACAATTGGGATTTACCAAAGATTTCCAAAGATAAGATTTACAAAATGAAAATCACAGATTTTTTAAAGACTGATTACGTCATAAAGACAGAAGAAAGAGATGTCACTCTTTCAAAGCCTTTTCAGACAATTCAATTATTGACTAAAGAATCATTAAAGAAATTAAGACAAAAGAATTTTAATTATATTCATATCGGCTTGATCCAAGTTGGTATAAAACCCTTAACTAAAGAAGGATTGAATACTTCAATCTTAGTTGTCCTCAGGGATGGGAGATTCATCTCCTTTGATGATTCCTTACTCAGTAGTATCGAATCTAGTCTATGTAAAGGACCTATATCTTTCGATTGTTACCCAAACATAACAATCTCTCTCAAAGATGAAACTATTTTGAAAAGCATGATTTTACAGATCAAAACACATAATTATCATATGTTAGAAGGATCTGTTCCGGTTGCATTAATTTTCAAAATATCTTATAAAGCTATGATCTCTGCGTTCAATACGCAACACAAATTCCAGTCAAAAAGAGATGAAACTCTTCTCTTACAGACTGACCTATCCAAAGCAAATACTGTCATACCTAGGCCGATCCAATGGAAAGACGTAAATCTTCCTGAGGAATGGATTCTAGAAGGAGCCACTCAACCAGTGATTCCAAAACAATTTGAGCCTAATACAGAGTTGCAAAATGTGACTCAGTACTCTGATGGCAAGGTCAAATTATCTTTTAAAAGATCTATGTCATCAAGATACTCTACGTCTTCTGACAATGAGTCATGTTCCAATATTCCTGTATTGGAAAGAAAATTTACAAAAGTCCCTTCTGTAATAAATTTACCTTTTCAAAGCCAACCTAGGTTCTCTACCTCGGACATACCTAGTTCATCTATACGTTCTGTTGATTATACTACTAGTATCCCTCACCCAATCTATACCAGTAGCCAACATGAACAAAAACAGGACGAGAAGGAACCTTCTCCTCCAACCTCTCCAACATTTTCTGCAGTAACAGAAAATGTTATAAATGCCCTTGAAAAAGATTTCCATCTTGACAAGACCCTTCTACATAAAGATTTTTATGCTGATATTAATAAAGAAAAAAGACTTTGGTTTTTTAAACAATTTTTAAACCAAAGAAAAGAAATCCAAGAAGTTTATTATGAATTTGTAAATTTGCATAAAGTTCATATCATGTTTTTTTATTGGTTTGAAATTTACGCAAAAGAGAAAAACATTTCTTATCCCTTCAAAGAATCAAATCCAATCACAACGCGTAAAAAGGTCGCTGAATGGAATCTATCAGGTACAGATAGAACCATTGAATCTGAGCATCCTCCTCTTCGGAGTGTTATCATTAATCATGGTGAACCTCCAATTCAAATCAAAGCCTCTCCTTACAAAGTCCAAAAACCAAATGATTCAGAAAAGAATTTAGATAGCATTATCCAACAGAATAATTTCTGTAATGCTAATCTAAACACATTAGGAAGCTAGTTGACTAGGATAGAGAGTCAGATCCAAAAGTCAACTATCCAAATCCCTTCGGATTCATCAAAATCTGATCTTCTAAAACCAGATTCCTTGAAAAAGCTTAAAGAACCTATTTTCAAACATTTCCAGGTTTCGAAACATAGTCAAAAGCTTGTTCAAGAATCAAAATCCGATTTTGTCAAAGCCATTAAAGAACAGCTTGACAGAATAGAAACTTCCTCTTCTACTTCTGTTACTAAAATCCAGGTTGCTCCTGACACTCCGCAATCTAGCAGGATTGCAATGTTAGAACATGATCAATCTTCCATAGCCTCTTCTGATATAGAAGCCTTTACAGAAGAACCAGCTCCTAAAGTCAATAAAGTCCATTGGGAATTAGCACTCCCAACCGTCCATAGTCCACCTGATCTAGCAATGGATAATAGACCAAATGCCTTAAATCAAGCATGATTTAATGCATCTTCTGTCTATGAGTGGAATATAGATGGAATGTCTGAATACAATATTCTAGGATTGTTGCAACAAATGACCATGGCAGCTAATGCCTACAAAACCCAATCAGGAACTTCTGACAAAGCCATTGCAGAAATTCTCATTGCAGGTTTATCGTCAATCGAAAGGTCGTGGATCATCTTCTCACTAAACAGCAACAATTAGAAATCATCAATGCCATACAACCCACTCAAGATGGGTTGCCCTTCGATAAATATAAGAACTCAATCCAGTGATGTCAGTAGCTACCGAGCAATCAGTATCTCTCCATTTTATCGGAGATCCGTCTCATCTCAGAGACAAAAACGCTGAGTTGCTACATAACTTAAGATGTAGAAAACTTAGTGAGTTCCAAACCTACAAAACCACCTTTTTTACCAGACTTTTCTTAAGAGATGATGCAAACCATACCACATGGAAAGAAAAATTCCTTGCTGGTTTACCTACTCTCTTAGGTGAAAAAGTCAGAAATACCATTAAAACTCTTTATGACAATCGCATTCCTTATGATGAACTCACCTATGGTGAATTAGTCAGTTTTGTCAATAAAGAGGGTTTAAAGATTTGTCAGGATCTGAAATTACAGAAACGACTAAAACAAGAGCTTAAACAATCTAAGCGAGAGTTAGGCAGTTTCTGTAAACAGTTTGGTCATGATCCTTTAATGACATCCACTTCCAAAGATTGTAATGGTAAGTGCTCTACAAAGCCTTACAAAAAACATTACAAATCAAAATACCACAAAAAGTCCAAATCAGATTTTAGAGAAAAACATTTCTATAAGAAACCCTCGAGGCCTTATAGAAAACCCAATTTCTCTAAAAAGAAAGATTTCAAAGTCAAACCAAAAACCCCTTTCAATTTCGAAGAAGCCACTTGCTATAAGTGTCATCAGAAAGGACACACTGCAAGATTTTGCAGAGTAAACAAAAGGCTTCACGAGCTTGGTCTCGATGAAGAAGTCCTTTCAAAGATTGCCCCTCTTCTTATTGAATCATCTGATTCAGATTCAGAATTCTCCTTAACCGGAGATAGTGATCCTCTACAAGTTGATGAATTAAATGATTTTGATTCTGATACTTCTGTCTCAAGCAATAGTGATTCTGATTCAGAATCATATTTAAAGAAAATCAATGTTTTAACAAAAGAACAAGAGACTTTTCTTGAACTTGTTAAACATATTTCTGATCCAATTCTTCAAAAAGAATACCTCGATAAACTTTTAAAGACTCTGGAATCAAAACCAGAAACTCCTAAAGTACCAATTATTAAAAAGAATACTTATGACCTTACGGAAATTCTTGATAAAAAGAAAACTAAGAAAACAGTTCCTAATATTCAAGATCTCCAAAAAGAGATTAAAGACATAAAATCTGAAATAAAAGACTTAAAAGAAAAACAAAAAAGTGATTCAGAAGCCATCCAAATTTTAATACAAAAATCTTTGTTACAGGATGACTCTGATAATAGTTCTAATTCTGATGGTGAAAACAACCAACAACTTGAAAACATCGAATCAATACCCAATGATTTTCTTTTTGTTCTAAAACAAATCACCACCAGAAAATATTTGGTAAAAATAACTTTAAATTTCTCAAATGAACTCGAGATTGACACCATTGCCCTTTTTGACACTGGTGCCGATTTAAACTGCATTAAAGCTGATGTTGTTCCAAAAAAGTTTTACAAAGAAACTAGAGAAAAGCTCTCTACCGCCAATAATTCAAAATTAAAAATCATTTCGAAAGTTGATGCGTCTGTTCGCAACAACAATTTTGATTTTAAAACCTCTTTCCTATTAACAAATGACATTCATCATATTGTTATTTTAGGAACACCTTTCATAAACCTTATTACCCCATATACTGTAAATCATGACAACATATCTTTCAAAGCAAACAATAAAATATTAAATTTTCCTTTTATAGAAAAACCTAAAACAAGAAATCTAAACATAATAAAAGCTTGTTCTATTCACCAGAATAAAATCAATGTTTTGATAAAAACAAAACAAAATGACTTATTTGATTTAAAGAAAGATTTAAACTTACAAAGAATTAATAATCAACTCCAAAATGATTTCACAAAAAGAAAGATTTCTGATTTCCAAAAGATAATCGAAAAAGAAATATGTGCTAATTTACCATCTGCATTCTGAAATAGAAAGCAACACATGGTAGATTTGCCATATGAAAACTCTTTTGATGAAAAGAAAATTCCCACAAAAGCACGGCCTATCCAAATGAACTAATCGTAGGATGAGATTAAAGATTTGGAATCTAAAGGTTTAATTGTCAAGTCTAGGTCACCATGGTCTTGTGCCGCTTTCTATGTGAATAAAAACTCTGAAATAGAAAGAGGAACACCTAGATTGGTGATTAACTACAAACCTTTAAATAAAGCCTTAAAATGGATCAGGTATCCAATACCTAATAAAAAAGATTTGCTTCAAAAACTTCACTCTGCATTCATATTTTCAAAATTTGATATGAAGTCAGGTTTTTGGAAAATTCAAATTCATCCTAAAGACCGTTATAAAACTGCTTTCACTGTTCCATTTGGCCAATACGAATGGACAGTAATGCCTTTTGGTTTAAAGAATGTACCTTCAGAATTCCAGAGGATTATGAATGACATTTATAATCCTTATTCTGAATTTTGTATTGTATACATTGATGATGTTTTGATCTTTTCTCATTCCATAGATCAACACTTCAAGCATCTAAAGACCTTTTATTTAATAACTAGAAAAGCTGGCCTAGCCATTTCTAGTTCAAAGATTTCATTATTTCAAACAAAAATTAGGTTCCTTGGCCATTATATTTCTAAGGGAACTATCACTCCTATTGAAAGATCCCTTGCCTTCACGGACAAGTTTCCTGATAAAATCCTTGATAAAATCCAATTGCAAAGATTTTTGGGAAGTCTAAATTATGTTCTTGATTTCTGTCCAAATGCTATTAGGATAGCTAAACCTTTGCATGATAGATTAAAGAAAAATCCTGTTGCATGGACTGAAGAACATACAGACATAGTAAAGCACTTAAAGAATATTGTTAAAGAAATTCCATGTTTATTTCTTGCAAATCCTGCATTACCTAAGATAGTTGAAACCGATGCATCAGATTTAGGTTATGGAGGAATATTAAAACAAGTAGACAATAATAAAGAACAGGTAGTTCAATATGTTTCTGCACATTGGAATGATTGTCAGAAAAATTATTCTACCATTAAAAAAGAAATTTTGTCTATTGTTTTATGCATTTCAAAGTTTCAAAGCGACTTATTAAATCAAAAATTTTTACTTAGAATTGATTGCAAAGCTGCAAAACATGTTTTAGAAAAGGATGTTCAAAACATTGCATCAAAACAGATTTTTGCACGATGGCAAGCCATTTTGAGTGTTTTTGATTTTGAGATAGAATTCATTAAAGGAGATACAAATTCTCTCCCTGATTTTCTAACCAGGGAATTTCTTCAAAACAGATAATGCCGCCAAAGAAAAAAGACAAAGGGAAAGGGATCTCCAAAGACCCTGTGTCCCAGCCACCCTCTAAAGCCTCATCCCCTCCTAAAGAAAAATTATTATCTTCAGCCATGCCCATAAAGTCTTGGATCGACATGATTAAAGAAGATGAAGCCCAATCTAAAGCCCTGGCCTCACAAGAACAGGTAAATAAATGGATTAAATCCATCTCTAAATCCCCTGAGCTCATGCTCGCTTTACAAAGTGTTTCTCAAAAACAAATTCCTCTTGTTTCCCAAAGCCAACTTCCTTTTAAAGATCTCCAAGAGGAAACTTCAAAAGAAATTTCAAAAAGCTCTTCACAAAACGTGATTCTTTCTGGTGAAAGTTCATCTTCCCAGATCGTTTTATCACAAACAAAGCTTCCAAAGAAAACCTCGGAATGGTTTGATAAAACCTATTTTCAAAACATTTTATCTATGGAAGATGGGTTTTACCACTCTGATCCTTTTCAAGCAATTACAAAGCTTTTCCCTAAAGGCTGGTTTTTCAAACCATGGGATTTATCAAAACCCCAGCCTTACTATCAAAGCATTTTGGAATTCACAGAATCTGTGAAATTCAAACATTTTTATTTAAGTGAAGCTCATTCTGAGCCTGCCTATTCTACGGCAACCATCCTTAAAGTCCTCAGCCCAAAACAGTGGGGAGATCTTCTCCACAAAACAAAAGCCTTCCCTCTAAACTTCCAAAACAAGTTAAACCATTGCCAGTCCTTTTCTTATTGGGACTACCAGCAAGCCTGGTTTAACACTTTCTTTATCCAAAACCCAAAGAAATCCCATTCATGGTTATTTTTCTTTAATTCAAAAATAACCGTCCAAAGCCTTCCAAACTGGTTCCAACAGTGGTGGAATTATTTTGGGCCAAGCCCAGAAATCCTCACCCCAAACGCCACACACTGTTTAAACCTATTCAAAGCCCATTATGAACCCACAGAATCAGAGAAACGCTTTTCCCATTTTCTCCGCTCGCATAAATTTCTTTACCTTGGTTTGATGAACCTCTGCACTACAACCAAGATGCCCAAATTATCCTTCAAAGAACCTTTAAAATAAAATGGTGGTCAAAGTTTGATGAACAGTCAAAATTGACTATTCCCATAGTCCAAAAATGGCTATCTACAAAAATGACCCCCACTATTAAAGACATTAAAGCCCAGGGAACTTTCCTGTCCCAAAAATCCAAAGCCCAATCACTTTTGGCTAGCGCCAAAACTGAACAAGAATATTTCAAAGTAATGGAACAGCTCCTTGCCACCGTGTCGAGCTTCGTTTCAAAGCTCCACTACCTGATCAAGGGTCCATTGAGCCGTTATATCTCCTGAGATGACAATGAAGATGACTGCTTCGGAATCTTCCCATCTCTAAAGCATTAAAGATTATGTATGTTATCGGTGATCCGTTAATATGTTTTCGGTGATCCGTTTTTAATTTATAGTCATCGGTGACCCGTTATTGTAAAATATATTTATCGGTGATCCGTTAAAAAAAAAAAAGTAATTATTATCCTCTTTGTAATTATTTTTCTCTGTCGTTTTGGGTGGTCCCCTGGACACAAGTGAGAGCGCACATGTCTCTTCACCTAAAACAGTTATAAAACAGGTGGTCCTTTGGACACAAGTGAGAGCGCACATGTCTCTTCACCTGTTTGGGTCCCACTCTAAATTGTAATCGAGTCTTAGGTGGGCCTTTGTATCTGTTGAGTGCGAGAACTATTCTCACACGCGTCTGTCTAAAGCCGAAAGCTCTGGGTCCAAGACCCCCGTGATTCAAGCAAAGGAAAGAGGCCCCACTCTCCATTATCTCGAAGGCTCCCAGCCTATTTAAAGGAGAGGCAGGCTACGCTCAGGAGGAAGTTCTTCTTTGAAGAAATTTTTAAGCTTCTCCAGATCTCTCTAAAGAATTCTCTCCTTTAGGAATTAAGATCTAAAGACATCAAGGAAACCTTTCCTGTCTTGAGATCATATTCCTTTTCTAAATTATAAATTGTCTTTAAAGCATTCGGATTCAAGTCTACATGTAAGTTCTTACTTGTAATTTATTTTACAAAGCATTGTAATAATTTTACATTTATGAATGTTTAAATTTCTGTATTTATTTCTTTTAAAGCATCTAGCAGACTGATCTATATATCAGATCTGCCATAAAACATGTACGTTCCTCGGAAACAAAGAGACCAGATCTCTGTTTTCCGTTGTATTTCTCTTCTCCCCCTCCAATCAGAATACTAGTTCTGGGATCCAGATCTAGTATTATCTCTGAGCCTTGTGGTGCACACACTTGCCACAACTAAATTTATTAATAATAACTTAAAGCTGGTAAAGAACACTAAAGGTATATAGGCTGGAAACCAGATCGTGCGGGCTACTGGTCCAAAGGCAGATTAATTTCTGCATCGATTTGGTATAACAACGCCACGTACCAATTAAAATTGGTTATTAAAATTGCCAATAAAGAATTAATTTGATCATTCACTACTTTCCACGATCCCGGTCCCTATTGGTATATATATATATATATATATTATATGTATGATCTTGCTTCTTCGTTAGATGAATAAAATAGGGCTGGAGTGTTGATATTGGCATGGACATAAGGATCGTGATTCTCTCATTATCTGAACTTATTTTTTAGCAAAAATTTAAATACTCATTGATAGTTAATAGATAAAACAATAAAAAAATAATTCCTAATTTGATGCTATCATTAAAAAAATACCTTGTTCAAAATCTTTAAATGCTGATAAGTGCTAAGATTAGAAGAGGATTCTAATCCTGTAAAAAAACCAACCAAACTACATTAACAATTTATGAGGATGTTGAAGCACTTTTAACTAACAAACAGAGAAAAACTCATTGCATATACCAATAATATAAAACCAAAAACAATTTTGAAATTCATAACAGAACGATTCTGTGTCTCATGGCCGACACTATTCATGTCAAACGAAAGGATCATCTTGTGTATTCTGCCATTCCCATCATGTTTATCTTTACAGGCAATCCAGCAACAAATTCCATTAAAGTAAGCAAAATCACAAATAGTGAAATGATACATTTGAAATTTAGTAGCTTCAAACTCTGTACAATTATTACTACAACGTTCCGTCATGGTACAAGGACCAAGAATGAAAAAACAAAAAAAAAGTTTGAAAAAGAGAAGAGAAAGATCAACGTCGTATTTTTTGACATGTTTGTGCATGAATTCAACATTTTTAGCTAAATCATACCAAAAATTGAAACACACATGTGCCGTATAAGCTTGGTAGAATTTCAATCGTTGTATCTTCTAGCAAATCGCCGCTATTACTACTGCACGGGGGCATTGCCCCTTCTTCTAAACTAATTAATTAGGTATTGCAAATATTTCTTTAGTCTTTAAATTAAAAAAGTGATCTTATTTCAATCGAGGAAACCTGAATTCAACATTAAAATTTGCGCGACCCTCCAAAAACAGATGGAAAAAGAAAAAAGAATTTGTGCTGAGGTGGGAAGGCTTTTAAGGATTTTTAATTAGGAGGGTAACGATAACATATTTTCCATATATAAGTTTTGGGATTGTGAAAAAAAGGAGTAATAATGATAGATAACCTATTCTAATCTCATTTCAACTCTAAGAAATTGAACTAATAACAAAATTGCCCCATACTTACCCCAAAAAATTACCATAGTGCTGCGAATATTATTATTATTAATTTTTTTTTTTTGCAAAGAATAATTTAGAGAAAGGAGGATGCGCATCCTTTCTTAATTCTTAATCACATTTTTTCTCATCTTTTGAGGTTGCACTCTCACATGGCAAGTAAGATAATCTGGGGTCAAGATTCTTTCATTTATATTTTACCTTACAAAATCACTAAGACTCACGTGGCGCCTAAGATAATCTTCGTTCATGAGTTACAACCAAGGAAACATAATCTAATGACCATGAATATGATGCTGAGTTTGTGCATTTGTTTAATATGAGGTAATCAATCTATGGAAAAGAAATAAGAATAAGAAAGCATCCAAATCTGAGAAGAGTAAATAAATAAATAAATCTTTAGTTAGCGTATGGTTCTATAAAATTCACAATTATTAGATCCTCCAAGTTTTAGGAAAAATTTAGGAAAGGATGTAACCCGATATAGTTTTCGTTTGTTATAGATAAGTCAGAGTTTCGTCTTCCAAAATTGTGATGGTAGTTTTGTGGTGAATGAATTTTTTTTTTTACAGTGATATCAATATATATATATATTAGAAATGTTTCAGTCCAGAATTTTAAAGTACGGAAAAGTCCGGGAAACTTTTAAAACCGCATGGTTTAAAAGGCTTAAACTGTGTTCTTTAAAACTTTTAAAGCTTCCTGACTTTTCCTCAAGACTTTTTCCGACTTTAAGATCCCGACTTAAAACTATCGTATATATATATATATATATATAGATAGTAGTGTAAAGACAGAGTCAAGGATTCTAAAGGTACCAAATATAATATAAGCGAAACAACCGCTAATGGGTGCCAATGACGGCTGAAAGTAGCCGGAGATGATTATAGCTATTTCAATTTATTAAATACAAAATAAGGGATATTCATGTCAAAAGTTCTTGAGGCATGATGAGAAGCCTAACAATAAAACAGGGAATATTGCTGTTGGTTGCAAATGCCAAAATTTGCAAAGAAATTAATGTAAATATCAACCGCCATTGAATATTCAACGAGTTTTTTTAATAAAAATTAAAATAGGAAATTGGGCAAAATCTAAGTCAATTTTTTTATACCGACTTGAATTTAGTTGGCCAACTAAATGAATATACTTAAAAATCACTCAGTCAAATACCCTAGAGGCAAATTAAAAAAGTAACTTGATATAAAAAGATGCTGATTTTTTTTTTAATGTTGTTATAATGCTAATATATTGTACAATCATAGATTTACTTAGGTGATGATTGTTTTTTTATCTAAAATCTGAATAAACCTAAGCCAATCTAAATCAATATGAAGGTATGCTTTACATCTTGTAAAGCATAAGCAGTGTATATAAGCTCTCTATACCTAGTCACCTAATTAAGATCTAAGAAGAACGAATTTAAGTTTTCCAATTTAGTTGGCTTTTTGGTAACGTCAGAGCCTTTAAAATAATTGTCTTTGTAAAATAATCACATTTGAGAATCAATTAAGTGTTTGGTAAATTTTATTTTCAAAAGTACTGTGAATTTTAAAAACAGTTATAGGTATTTGATAAATCTTGCTGTTAAACTATTGTAAGAAAACAAAAGACTAAAATGTACATAAGGTAGGATGAAATTTACTTACACATATAAAAATGTACATATACAATATTTTTAATTGTGTATTATAATAATTTTAACTAAAATTAAAAATTATACTATAGTGATTTTATTTCTTTGTTATCTTAAAACAATTGATAATTAAAAAACCAACTACAAATTTCATTAAATAACATCAAGCAAAGTATAACTACGTATTCTAAAAATAAACATTAAAAAATTTAATGAGTTACAAAAACTCAAAACAAAAATAAATAATAGATTGTCATGCAATATCATATTCACATTAAACTTGCAACAATATTATTTCTTAGAAGGATAATTTCGGGTTTAAGTAATAATAGTAAGGATATTTATGGAATTATATTAAAAGATAAAATTGATTCTCAAAATCAGAATCTAAAATCTACTCATTCCCTACTTTTCAAAATCAGCTGTAAGAGGGGCTGATTTTGACAAAAGTGATTTTGATTTTTTTTAACCAAACACCAAAATTAGTTTTTAGATTTTTAAAATCACTTTTAACTCTCCCAAAGCAATCCCAAACGTGGCCTTAGTAGGATTTTAAAATTTAGAACCCGGATTCAATTGCTCCAAAATACTATTATTGTTATCTTTGTGGCCAGCTGTACCAACTAGCTAACTAATGTGTAGATTTTGTTTTAAAAATATTCCAAAAAGAAGAGAGTAGAGTTAATTAAACTGATGTGTGGACAATATGATCACACAGTAGTTTTATTTATTAAGAAAGACAAAGTACATTGGCAAGAAAAAAAGAAAATTTCTTACCAATCACAACAGAGGACATCATCTAAGTTGAACAACAATTATAAATATTGATATTTTTAATTTGATTCAGTAATAATGATTCAAATCATTCAATTAAATTTAAATTAACTCAAATAATAGATTTATCAGTGTGAAATTAGAAATTTAGAATAAATGTCAAAACTTAAATTTAGTTTTCAAAGTTTGAATAATATTTTTAAATTTGTATTTTAATTTCCTATAACAAAATAACATAAGAAACTAACAAAAAAATATTTTTTAAAAATTAGGGTGGACTAAAGGCTGGCACAACAAGCACTTAATAAGCAAGTGTCCATGCCGTTCATGTGCACGACCTCTGTCGTATACTCGTATCTGAGCACAACTCGGGCGATGGACTAAATTGATCGGCCAATGAACCCTACTGTGCCCAGACAAACTCATGTTCCATGGGCCTGTGGGTCCAGCACGGCCCACTGGTCATCCCTAAGATAAGAGAATGGCACGAAGTCTAACAAAATAAAAAATAAAAAATAAAACGCATTTGGTATTAAAATTGATAAGCAATCCAAAGTGTTTTATTTTTTATTCTTTTTTATTTTTGTTGATCCACTCCCTAGACTTGAGCGGGTCCGGTCCATACTTTTCTAATTCTCTAATAAAGTAAAAAAATTATTCCCAATGATTTATTTGTTTTAATTGACGAATTGAAATCTAATAATCACCATGATTCATCGTAAAGATACCAAATTCGGTCCGATAGTCTTTGATGCCAAATTTGGTACTTTTAAAATTCTTATCTCCAGCTCAACGTAAAGATACCCAAATATTCGACAATATAATTGTATTGCAAAACTATGTAGTTTCTAATGATTACTTTATCACCGTTACGTCACCAATTTGTGTAATTAAACATATTGCTCCTCAAACGATAAGTAACTTGTTGACTTGTAGATATTGCTTTCTCGAATGCTCTTTTTTAAAAAAAAAAAAAATTTAGCCAACAACTCAATCATCTCCCCACTTGTTTGAGTAAGGTTTGAATTTCATATCGCTCTTTTTCTAATATTAGATTTTACCAACTCAACCAATTAATTAGTACCCACTCCTCCAACACTTAAATAATCAAACTTTGATTTAACTAAATAATAATAGTTTAGAGTTCCTTCGATATAGTAAACCTGACTTTGTGTAAACCCAAATACCCAATAATAATTTTGTCTGTAATTAAGCGTTGGAGAATGAATTAAAGCTAAGTAATCATGCAAAATAGTATTCTTCAAGAATACCAGCCACTCTATTAGCAATACAATTAGTAAGGATTTTATAGATATGATATTCAACAAGCTTATATGCCTCAATTCTGATACCTTCTTTGATACTCTATTTTGGGGAATTTAAGTGATGTGAGTAAGATTGAGAGCGGATATATCTCTTTCCTCGTTTACAATTGTTTAATTGTGGAGATTAGTAACAATTGTTTAAGTTCTGTAAGTCTAGTTGGTTGACACTTGGTATTGCTTTGCTTGTCTTCTTAATTTTTTTTTTTTTGGTGTTTTATGGGGGTTTTGCGGGGGGGGGGGGGGGGGGTGGGTGAATTCGTGCTATTATGCCACCGACATCCACGTGCTATTAGTGTTGCATAAGAATTTGGGACATTACCTTCCTCTAAATTTAAGTGTTGTTTGTTTTTTAGTCTTAAGTCTGAATTTAACTTTTTTTTTCAGACATTTGTTTATTTTAAGGTTTTTTTTAGCTTATCAGTTACTGTCGAATAATTTTATCTGAATAGAAAAAATAGAAAAAGTCCAATTATATCCGAAGTCTGAAATCTAAATGAAAATTTTCAATTTCAAATCTCAAAAATACCCTTAACAATTTATGAATTTCTAATATTATATATAAACATAATATTTTTGTATTATTCTTAAAGTTATTTTTTTAAGTACTTTAAAATTTTATTCATATGATAATATTAACTAAATTGAAATATTGAACAAATCAAATTATGTCCATTGTGATGAATCAAAAATAAAATAATAGTGTTGATCTTATAATAAAATTTGATGTTATCATTATATCTTTTATTAAAAAATTAAATTAAGATCAATAATAATAGTATTTCTTTAATGCTACCAAACTAATTAACTTGTGAAAATTATAAATTGTGAAAAACAAATATAGGCACAGCTTAAAAAGATTTTTATGTCAAACTACTAAGTTTTAAGTTTTTTTTTCATATGTTAAAAAAAAAAATAAATATGTCGTTCATATATTTTCATTCAGACCTATTCAGATTTCAGCTAAATTCAGATCTATTCAAATTTCAGCTAAAAAAACAAACACAATCTTAATTAGGTTACAAATAAAATTACTCCGTTTTTCAATAGTAATAATTTAAAAACATATGAAACATCTCCTCTTCTATCAAAGTTATAGTTGATTTTTATAAAATTAAAATAAGGATAAAATATCATGCAGGAAATCTGAACACCGCATTAAAAGGTTGTCCGTAATAATTTAAAAACATACGAACCATCTCCTCTTCCCAGTCAACACTGTTATCATTGGGGCCAATGAGTGGGGCCCCTAAAGCTTTTGATAAGAAAAACAATTGATTAGATTTTCAATTTAATGGATCCCATAGTATTGAAGTCAACATACCCTTTGGTGCACTATGGAACCCACCTACGCTGCCAAATAATAGAGATTGATTAGTTAAATTATACATAAACTTTTCTTGAAAAAAAATGTGCATTGTAAATACTATATAATTGGATTTTCTATAATTACAATATGGCAATTATCCCTTATACCTATTAGAACTAAAGTTGAAATGATTATTTATTCAATTCAGTGATTGTAAGATTTGCTCTAAATTAGAGCATTTCCAACATCAGTGCCCAATATTTATAAGTTTTACAAAGTTTCTGACATGCAAAAATATAAAATATACTAGGGTGTTCGTAGATTGGCTTTATTCCTAAATCCATAATTTTACAAATTATAGTTTTTTAATTTAATCCAATTCATGCATCTTGCAGATTTAACAAGAATTCATATCCAATCCACTATTTTACGGATAATTAGCAAATTATAAATATTTTTTTTTCATCTCATCCAAAAAGTAATTAAATAAAATAAGATTCAAATTAACTAAGATTTGCAACAACCAAGTACTTTCACAGACATATATTAATTGAAATAAATTAGAGTTTTTATTTTAATTGTTAATTAATTTATTTCTTTTGGTTTTATATTATTATTAGGTCAAACATAATATGTGAAACTTCATTTTCGTATGTAATATTTACTAATAGTCGCCCATCTACAAATGTTTTAATTCTTTTGTTTAAATTTAAATTAAATTTTATTTTTTCATTATATTATAATTTTTCTTGTTACAAATCATTTGTAAATTTTTGCAAATCTGCAGTAGCCAATCCATATCCAGCGCTGCGAACTGTGAAGTTTAAAATTTTCAATTCAATCCATCTACAAATTAAATTTTGTGGAATCCATTTCTACAAATTAAGAGGATGAAGAAAATTGAATTGGGTTGGATTATGAATACCCATATAATAAATATGGTAAGTGGGTTGTTCAATTAATAAAATATATCTCGTACTAGAAGTGGAAAGACTATAATAGTAATTTTTTTTAAAAAAATGCAATATAAATAATTTAAAGTACAATTCTATGGATATACAATGTGAATCATTTTAAGCACAAAATAAAATTTTTTACTCTTTTTATAGCCAAAAGAATTAAAATTTTATAATTGTTGTTACTAGATCAAATGCTACATAATACACTATAACATTATTAAAACATGCAAAAGAAAAAAAAATCCTTTTTCTTTATTTTTTTCCCTCAAGATATATATGCCAAAGTGTTGTTATTCAGCTCAAGTCCTAGGAAAATGAGGCAGTTGCCGAAGAGTCTGAATAAATACATGATGCATCCAGCCAAAACTTACAACCTTCGCCGATCATCATCAAATTCAAACAAGACAGACATGTAAGTTAGTTAGTGTCTTTGAAAGCTATGTGAATTCAAAGTGTGTCTTTCAAAGTTCAATTCAAATACAACAGCTTGGGCCAGCCCAATACGACAAGAATCTTACGTGTATCATCAAAACCCCAGACTTACAGGCAAGAGCTAGATATTGCACATGATAAATAGAATCTTACGCATAAATAGAATATGAATAATAAATATTGCACATAAGATCAGAATCAGCATTGGAGTCGCCGCAATCAAGCTTAGCTGTTTATTTAACAGCTCCAATTTTTGTATGTATTATTTATTTTAATTTTCCTTAAGTTGATCTGTAAAATGTATTTTATGTATACTCGTGCTTTTTAATCCAGTCGTGAATAACTAAATACAATACACATTATCCATAATTCGTGATGAAGGGACTACTAATAATTTTATTATTTGTCCTTTAACCAACTTTGTACGCAAAATATTTTTAGCTTGAGTATATATGCTTTTAGTAAATAAAAAAAAATTTGTTGAACAATGTCTATTCTACAAAATTAAAATACAAGTAGAGTAATTGATATATGTCAATGTCGCATTGGTTAGAATACAAAATTTACGTCTTACTTTTGTAAATCTAACTAGTGTTATTTTCTTTATAAAAGTAAAATACTAAATATAAAGTAGACAGGTTTAAATTTTATTGATTTTCTCACACCTAAAGAAATAATAATTGTATAATGATTAGCTTGGTTAATTTGGAAGTTTGCGTGATATTTTTTGTTGGTAGAGTGATCCACATGCTGAGATTCAAAAATTTCTTTCTCAATATGCTAATGATTTTTCAAAGTACTTTTATCCTATGGTTCTTGTTAGGAATAAGGCTTATTATGTCCCTTCTAATTTCTCTTATTTTGTTTCTTTTTTTATTATTAATAAATACCTCCTTTGAGAGACTCGCTTATGCAATATATATATATATACACACACACACGTACTTTTTCAATTATTATTCTAAAGCCAGCGATCTAAGTGATAAAAATGACATACTTTAGGAACCTATCCCATTCTTCTTAAAATATTTGTTAAGTAACTAAAACGCTGGTGCTCAAGAATGTTCTTTTGATAATGGACTTGGTCGAACACCACCCATGGGGTAATATCTTTGTGTTTATTCTGTCTTTTTTTTTTTTCATTTTCTTTAATGGCAAACTAAAGATGATAGAATTTATATGCAGTTTCTTAGTTGATATTATTATTTTATAATGTTTTCTAGAATATAGAAAGGTGAATAAAATCTAAATTAATTTTTAACCTTTATTTTTTTTAACATTAAACGAAGTTGAATAATCAACTTAATAAAACTATTTTAAAACTACTTAACTAAACCCTGACTGTATTACTAATTTCATTTCACCTGATAGTTCAATTTTTTTTGTGTGTATTTGTTAAACAAATGTGATATCAATTGTCATAGATAAAATCATCTCTATCTCACAATTCCGGTGACAAAAAATATCGATTTTTGCTCCGTGATACATTGTGTCTGTCATCATAAAGACATAATAAAAAGGACAGAGAGAATTAAAAATGAAGGCATCAATTACTTCAATAACTTATAATAAATAGTATTAATATTAATTTAGGTTACCTTAGGACAGTAAAGCAAGAGCACAAGTCTTCGATGACTATCCATAGTGGAACTTAATTATTACCTACACTTCGCCACTTCTTTAAGAAAAATCAAATACCATTACCTTTTGATGAGTTGTCCGATATGTATTGTTTGGCTTGTGATGATACAATTAATAATTAAGTTTTTCCTTTACCTTCAAATATTAATTGCATCATCCATGAGGTCATTTTAAAATTAATTAAGATTGTTGTGTAGCATTTATCCTGTCATTCATTAAAATGAATACTAAGCATAAATATATGTACAAAAATACTAGCCTACAAATTCTGCAACTTTTTCTTAATTCTTTTTCTCATTTTTTCGCGCACACTAATTTGTTACTAAATAAAAAATATAATTAAACAAATAAAATAATTTATTTTTAAAGAATTTTAAATTGACCAACTTAAAGCACTCTTAATTTGAACTTTTGATGTGGTTAAAGGGGCAAGTATTCAAATGCTAATTGCTTATTTACATTTTTCTTCTCTTTTCCAACTCTCAGTCAGCATACATTTTTCTAATGATACAATTAATCTTAATTTTTTGTGGACAGATGGAATAGATGGAATCATTTCGGTTGCAACATTCAAGAGAAACTGATTAGGGAAACAGGTAAAATAATCATCCTTATAAACATGAACAAATAATCGAAATTAATTATAAATTTTATTCCTCAAAATTTAATATTGATCCCATCTACTTAATTAATTAGTCGATATCTAATTATTTATTTTCAAAAATTTGTTGCGGACAACAGCCGATGCAATGGTGACATCTGGACTTGCCGCCTTAGGGTACCAATATATAAATTTAGGTTGGTCTAATTAGTTAGCTTATTACGTTTTTTTTTATGCTATTCTCTAATTAATAAGTAAATCTAAAATAATTTTTTTCAATATTATTTCCACTAGATGATTGCTGGGCTGAACTTAATAGAGACTCTAAGGTACTTTTTAAAAATTAGTCATGAGTTTTTTTAATTATTTTATCTAATTAATTTTTCAATATTTACTAGAAATTAACCAAAAGTTAATTAATTTTCACAAAAACAAATGGCAGGGAAATTTCGTTCCTAAAGCTTCAGCATTTCCAGCTGGAATCAAAGCATTAGCAGATTATGTTCATGCCAAAGGGCTAAAGCTTGGAATTTACTAGGATGCTGGGTAAATTTAATTATATTTGATTGATCATGATATTTTAATATTTATAATTTTTTTAATTGGAATCTTTTCTTTTCAATTATTATTGTTTTCTTATGTTTTGCATATGTGTACATATATATATGAAGGACTCAAACCTGCAGTAAAACTATGCCTGGATCTTTAGGCCACGAGGAACAAGATGCAAAAACCTTTGCTTCGTGGGTGAGCAAATATAATTGAATAGGAGTAACAAGATAAGTGTCCCCAAATATTTATGTTGAAAAAACTAAACTGCCCCTTTCAGCATTTGTTTTTACCATTGCAATTGATTTGTGAAATTTTAACTAAACAAAACGGCATTTGGGGAACATTGATATTATTACCCGCGTGAATAAAGATTGTCTAGCATTAACTAGCAAGTGTTTTTCTGGTGCGAACATTAATATTTTTGTCTAAATATAGATAAAAAATTTTATGTATATATATAGACGGTATTTTTTTTATCTGTACATAATGACATTTTCACTTTATCTGTACTATATTAAAGTTGGGATAATTTAAAAAACAAAATAACATTGATTTCAATATAATACAGGACAAAATACACTATAATAGAGTCTGTGTTTTTTTTATTTTTTAACTCATCCCTAACTTTAGTATGTTAAGGATCTCTGATTTGAATATTTCTAACGTGTATGTATGTATATGCATATATATGTGTGTGTATATATTGTTAAACAAGAGAAAATTCTTAAAGTCTTTGTACATCAATAAATTTTTATCTTTTAATAACTACATATATGGTGGGTGGCGTGTAGAGTTTTTTATTCAAATTATAGAGCACTTTATAATTCTTGTTTAATTAACATATCGAAGTATTCTTTTACTTAATGTAACTTCACATGTTGATACTTATTTAATTATTGAGTAATGAATGAAAAACAGGGAGTTGGTTACTTGAAGTATGATAATTGCTTTAATGCCGGTATAAGCCCTCAAGAAAGATATCCAATAATGAGCAAAGCATTATTTAACTCTGGAAGGCCAATCTTTTTCTCTCTATGTGAATGGTGAGATTTTTTTTTTATTTTAATTCTCGTCTCACACATTTCATTAATTTATTAATTATTTTATTTAATCTCTAATCATATGCAGCATTGTATATTAAGTGTTAATTATTTGTTATTATTATTTTTAGGGAAATTATTATTGACCCACCTTTCTTTTGCCTTATGTTCATCTAACCACCACTAAATTTTAACATATTCTTTGCACCACCTTTCTTTTTAAATTTGTATCAATTAGCCACTTTTACACTAACACCATTAAATAATTTAAATGAAATGATAATTTTACCCCTAAATAAATTAAAAGACTATTTTATTTTATAAAAGCTTTAAAAATATAAAAATACCTTAGATTTAATAAAGAAATAAATCCCAAAATTAGAATTTTTATTTTAATAAAAATTATAATTATAAAAATAATTGCAAAGTTTTGGGATTTAATAAGCATCCCCTAAATTATTGAAATTTTGGGATTTATTTTTAATAAATAAATTCATTTATTTTAATAAAATTTTAAAAAATTATAATTTTTTAATAAATAAATACAGTTATTTTTATTAAAAATTCACAAAATTATAAATTTTTAATAAAAATAATTATTAAAATTTTACAAAATCTAAATCTAATAAAAGTCAACTGAGCACCTCTATTTTGAATTTATTTTTTGTTTAATTTAGACATATTTTATAATTATATTTTTTTTTATTTTTTAAAGCTTTTATAAAATAAAATAGTCTTTTAATTTATTTAAGGGTAAAATTGTCATTTTATTTAAATTTTTTAATGGTGTTAGTCCAAAAGTGGCTAATTGATACAAATTTAAAAAGAAAGGTGGTGCAGAAAATATATTAAAATTTTGTGGTGGTTGGATGAATATAAAGCAAAAGAAAGGTGAGTGAGTGATATGTGCAATTAAATTTAATATAACTATCACTTTTATGGTGATTTTTCAAAATAAATACACACATATCATAACATCATTTACTTGTTCTATGACTAACATAATACCTCAGATATATTATAGAATTTCTCAACATGTTGAGGTAGTGCATATTACCAATCACAACTTGTAATTAGGGCAGCCTAGTGGATCCAACTAAAGGAACCACCAGACTTGCTCAGTTGATAGGCTCTCACTGATTGGATGCACTACTCAACTATTAAGGTGATACCTTCAACCCATGGGATTAAATCTCGAAAAAATTTTAATTTTTAATACCATTTTTTAGAAATAAATTTATTAGCCCACATAAATTTGTACGAGTCAACAATTTAATACATATACACACACATAGTCATTTTCTAGTGCGAGTGTCCTTATTTTTTTAATTCGAAAACACTCATAAATCATGCGGTTTAGGACAGTTAAAAAAAAATACAAGCGCTTGCACTTGAGAATTAATATACACACACCCCTAAATGTAAATCAAATTTCTTTCGAATGTACTAATAAACGGGATTGTCATCTTTAATTTTTTATTGCTAACTGAATTGACTAATATTTATTAATCAAAATTTATTTAAAAAATTATATTATCTTAAAAAATTATATTATTTTGTTAAAAACATAAGCTAATGTTTTTAAGGTTGCTATCTAATTTGGGGCATTCAGCATGACATCTCTAGCAGATCAAAATGATAAATGGGCATCTTATGCTGGACCTGGTGGCTATAATGGTAATTGACTAAAGAAGAACTGACATTTAACATTCTTTTTTCTTGTTGTTTTTGTCATTACAGTTTATTACTGAAAAGTAAATCAAATGTTTAATTAATGATGATCAGATCCTGATATGCTTGAAGTTGGAAATGGAGGCATGACAACCGAGGAATATCGTGCCTATTTTAGCATTTGGGCTCTAGCTAGCTAAGGTACATAACAAAATGTCCACAAATTTATTGAAAAATCATAAATGATTCATTAACCAATTTCGGTTATCTTATGGAATACAATTACACATATGATATTAAACTAATAAAGGTGATACATGCAAATAATCGTTTAATCTTTATTTCTTAAAGATTTTGTTGGACGGGTGGGCGCCCAAGATGGGCCGACCCGACCCGACCCACGCATGGTAACGTTTGGGAGAGGGAAGTTGAATACAAATCAACTTCCCAACCGTTCCCAACTGCAGTACATATAGCAATAAAACTGCTGCTGAAAATGACAATGAATGTGATTCATTTCGAATAAGAAGAAAATATAGAGCAGTGTGTGTGAATGGGAAAAACTAGAAAGAGAAGAAAATTCGTTGAACAATCCGAAAAGAGCAAATATATTGTGACTTGAGGAAGATTTCCGTTCGTGATTTCTTTCCGACCTGTGACGTGATCCAACACCTGTTTATTCCGCTGTATATTCGAATAAGGTAAGGTCTATTGACTTCTTTCGAATAACTTTCATTGGTATCAGAGACTGAATTGTGTTGGATTCGTGCATTGATTGAATTTAATTCGAATAAGAGCATGATTTTTTTTTCTTTCTCTGATGGTTGTTGTTTTGAGTGTTCTGGAATGTTAAATATGAATGCAAAAATTCTGGAATTTTTAATTATTAAAACCGGCCTAGGGTTTAGATTACATGAACCCCAAAATATATGAAACCCGAAACTTATATAGATTGTATCTTTTGATCTAGGCGACCTGACAATATGTGTAATATACCATTGGAAATATTTTTTCGAGAGCTTTCCAACGGTATATGATTTGTTAAAAACGGACTTAAAACGAGAAAGTTATGGCCAAAATACGATTCTGGTCGAATTAGGGTTTTGAAATGGTTAAGAACCCTAATTTGGAGAAGATGATGAACAGTACCGGAACTATGTTTTTGACGATTCCGGCCTATTCTGACCTCCGTTTACCAATCCGAACGTACCATTGGATTCATAATGAAAAATGGAGTCTGGTAATGCCGGACCCAACGTTACAAGACCGGCGCAAGGCCGCACGTGGGTCCCACGTGCCGATTTGTGTGTGTAAATGCACTGTAGACCACACGGTGTTATTCTGTAGCAACACTATAGCGATACTGTAGCAACACTGTAGCGCGTGGGATATGATCCAAAATTTGTAAATTTTAACATATTTTGCTATTCGGGATTCCGATTTGGGCGTCGTTTGATCCAAAATTTTAATTTTAATTTTATTAAACAAAAAATAATAATTATTATTATTATTATTATTATTATTATTTCTAATCATTTATTGATTTTTTACATAAATGTTTTTTTGGATCAAACATATATAGTCTTACGGATGAGCATTATATGTTAATAAATGTTTCGCTCTACTGGGAGCTTGAAATATTTATTTTTTGGAATTGGCTTAAATCCAATCTCGTATTTAGCCATTGTTTTAAAAATCACTAATTTTTTTTTTTTTTACATTTTTTATTGTCAAATATGCCTCCCGTTAGTAAATTGTGGACTGAGGAAGAGGGTTTAATGACAATTAGAGCTTGGGTTTCACCTAATGATCTAATTGAGATTAATAATAGTCTGTCTTATGAAGAACTTATGGAGAAAATGGAGAATTATAAGATGGACCCTGATCGTCCTATATGCATGAATATAGAAGATTTATATAGAGCTTTTAACCGCTTAATGTCCGCAAATATACCTATGGTGTATACGAACTGGGGTTATTATGAATGGCTCCTCATTCAATCATTACCTGATGATGACAACACGCTTGTCTTTAAGGTTCGCATGTTAAATGAGATTGAGAAACCTTCACACTATTACTATGAGCTAAGGTGTGAAATGGAATTGATGGAGGAGCGCCGTCTTGTTTCAAAGATGAGGCGAACCTCAGTGCTTGGCATTCACACGAACCTTCGAAGTGGGAGACAAGCTAGTCGCCTTGGAAGAGGGCAGAAGTTATGGTATGAGAAAACCATAAATACAATCATCAAGAGGGAACAATTATTTTTTTATGGAAATAGACTTAAGTATAAGTTGGATGAAAGAGTCACGAGCAACAAAGAATATTTTAAGAACATGTAGAAGATTCCATGTATTAGTTTGACCATGTTAGGTTATTTCATTTGTTTGTTGACTATGATATTTTTTTAATTTTGTTGGTTGAACCATATGTTGCTATGACTTAATTAATGATATTCTACATTAATTGTTGCTTGACTTTACATACTCTTTTCTCATATCTCATGAATTGTTCCGTTGAGTGGGAGTTCTAATTGAATTGAATTTGATAAATTCATAATTAGAATTAATAATTTTACGCATTAAAATCGAATTAATGATGAATATAATAAAGGGAATTGGATGATGATTGGAAGCCTCGACGACCTTTTGATTCCATTACCGATATTAGTTCGTCATTTTTTTGTTTACGTTTGCGGCAAAATTAATTGTATGTGTGTAATTATAAATTATGCTTTTAGTGATTGTATTTTGAATTGTTTTTGTGTTGAAAATAAGTTGAGATGGCCTCTGCATCTAAAAACATTGTGGCTGAGCTGAACAAGGGTGAGAAACTGAATGGTGACAATTACGATATTTGGCACCGTAAAATTCAGTATATCCTTGAAGAGCAAGAGACTCTAGAAACTCTTAACAACACCCTAGCTGAGCCTGAGCAAGGCAATACTGCTCAACACAGGAGGGATCTTGAGGCCTATCAGGCCTGGAGAAAGAAGAATAGCAATGCTCGCATAACATTGTTGAGCAGTATGCAAGATGATCTCATGTGTGAATATGAGAAGTATGAGACTGCTCAAGAGATGTGGCTCACTTTGAAAGACAAGTTTGGTGGTACCTCAACCACTAAACTCAGGAGGCTTACGATCAAATTCGACTCTTATCGAAAGCGCCCAAATCATACTATGAGGCAGCATCTGAGGGAGATGTCGAACATGGTTCGTGAGCTTAAGTCCGCCGGACATGTTTTGACTGATGAACAACAAGTCCAGGCAGTAATAAGATCTCTGCCCGATACCTGGGAACACATGAAGGTGAATATGACTCATAATGAGAATATCAGAACTTTTAAAGATATTGAGCATCACCTAGAGCTAGAAGTAGAGCGCCTTGAGGCTTACGATAGTGTTTTATGGGCTTAAGCCCGCAAAGCTTCAAGCGTAAGAGGGGCCATAAATATAACCAGAAGAATAAGGGATCTGATCCTGATCAGAAGAAACAATATGCTAAAAAGTGCCCAAGGGGTAAGCGTGCTAGCAAGAAAATGGACAAATCCAAGGTGAGATGCTACAACTGTAGCAAGTTGGGTCACTTCGCTCGTGAGTGCACTGAGCCGAAAAAGACTCAGGAGCAACAGACCATATAGCTCGTGATCGAAATGCATTTGTGGAGTATCGTCGAATCAATCAGGGACGTAGATGGATATATGTGGGCAACAACTCTAGAGTTAAGGCAAAAGGAATAGGCACATGCAAATTGACTTTGCGTGGTGGACGTATTCTTTTGTTACACGATGTCCTTTATGCACCGGAGATTCGACGAAACTTGATTTCCTCGTTCTTCTTGAATTAGGATATTACTTAACCTTTTATGGTGTTTGTTTAGAAATTTTCTTAAATTCAGTCCTTATAGGAACTGGGCATTTAATTAATGGTTTTATTGTATTAGATACAATACTTGATGGTTCAAGTTATACTAATAGTTATTTTTCTTATGTTACTTCTTCTAGTAATAATGAAATAGATGTCATCACATGGCATGCTAGACTAGGTCATATAGGGCAGGAAAGAATGTATAGACTTGCGAGAAAGGGCATGTTGGGCCCACTTACAAAGATTGAACTCCCCATATGTGAAAATTGCCTAGCTGAAAAAACAACTAGAAAACCATTTAGCAAGGGAATTAGAGCCGAAAAACCATTGCAGTTAATCCACTCTGACATCTGTGGTCCAATGAATGTAACGGCTAAACATGGAGCCTCATATTTTATTACATTTATTGATGATTATTCACGTTTCGGTCACGTCTACTTGATTTCTCATAAATCAGAAGCATTGGATTGCTTTAAATTATATTTGAACATGGTAGAGAATCAACTAGACAATAATGTTAAAGCTCTAAGAACTGACCGAGGACGTGAATACCTTTCGGAACAGTTCAAGGAACTCTGTAATGAGAAAGGGATAAAAAGACAGCTGACTATTCCTGGAACTCCGCAACAAAATGGTGTAGCGGAAAGAAGGAATAGAACTTTATTGGAAATGGTTAGGTCAATGATGGCGCAAGCAAACCTTCCAATATCCTATTGGGGAGATGCTTTATTAACTGCAGCCTATGTACTTAACCGAGTTCCTTCAAAATCAGTTAGTTCCACCTCATATGAGTTGATGTGTAGAAAACTTGACTTATCTCATCTGCGGCCATGGGGGTCTGCAGCTTATATTCACAACCCTACTCATAAGTTTGGAAAATTAGGAGCTAGGGGTAAAAAGTGTATCTTTATTAGATACTCAGAACACTCTAAAGGATATGTGTTCATTGGTGAGCAAGCAAGTGGAACTGTGTCTGAACTGGAATCACGAGATGTCAATTTTCTAGAAAATGAATTTCCTAACGTTGGAGAAGTTGATAAGGATTTTCAATTCTATGAATTAGAAGATCCAAATGAGATTATTACTTCTAACGATAGTGTTGGTGTTAGTACTGATCCTTTAGGGATTGCCACTCTGAGTGGGAGTAAAACACCAGATAATTCGATTCCAACTGGGGAATCAACTCGAAAGAGTAATCGTAGGCCAATTCCTCGTCGTCGTTTTGAGATTGAGGGAGAAGCTTTTATGATTGCTTCTCATGATGGTGATGAGCCAAATACTTATAAAGAGGCTCTCTCATCATCTGCCAAGGATTTGTGGATGAAAGCATTGGAGGAAGAGATGGAGTCTATGAAAATCAATCAGGTCTGGGACTTGGTTGATCTTCCGCCTAACCGTAAAGCTATCGGAAACAAATGGGTTCTCGAATAAAGCGTAAGGCAGATGGGACAATCGAAAGATATAAAGCAAGATTAGTCGCTAAAGGCTATATCCAACAGGAGGGTGTAGACTATGAAGAGACCTTTTCTCCTGTAGTAAGATTTGCTCCTATACGATTAATCTTGGCTATCGTTGCACATCTAGACCTTAAGTTACATCAAATGGATGTAAAAACTGCATTTCTCAACGGAGAACTAGAGGAAGAAATTTATATGGAACAACCACAAGGTTTTGTTGTTAAAGGTCAAGAGCGCAAAGTATGCAAGCTCAAAAGATCTATCTATGGCTTTAAACAGTCCTCTAGACAATGGAACCTTAAATTCCATCAAGCCATAGTTTCTTATGGCTTTAGGATGGTTGAGGAAGACTATTGTGTGTATGTTAGGAGATCTAAAGACGATTTTGCAATATTGTCTTTGTATGTGGACGATATACTGTTAGCTGCGAATAGTAAAGAGTTTGTCAAAACTATTAAAGATTGGCTATACTCAAATTTTGACATGAAAGATATAAGAGCCATATCTTAGAGTCAAAATTTTAGGATCGCTCAAGAAAACTTCGGCTCACACACAAGAACCTTACATTAAGAAGATCCTGAAAGATTCAATATGGCGATTGATCAGAAGCCAATGGATACCCCAATACCAAAGGACAATCTCTTAGTCTCGATGTGTCCCAAGACTCCTCAAGAAAAGGAAAGAATGGCTAGAGTTCCTTATGCAAATGCCATTGGAAGTCTCATGTATGCCATGATGTACAAGGCCCGATATAAGTTATCAGTAGATGGTAAGTAGATACCAGTCAAATCCTGGACAAAAGCATTGGAGTGCGATCAAGAGGATTTTAGCATATCTCAAAGGCACTGCAGATTATTTTTTATGCTATCAAGGAGGTGGTTTGCGAAGTGTTGGATATTCAGATGCCGACTGGGGTGGCACTCTGGATGAGCGCAAATCGACCTCAGGATATGCATTCTTGCTAAACAGAGGAGCAATTACATGAGTAGCAAGAAACAAACATGCACGCCTTTATCGATGGGCCGAATACATTGCATGTTCTGCAAGCAAAGGTTCGTGGCTTAAGAGATTTGTGGAAGACTTAGAAATTAATATTAGCGCTACTAGTCCAAGAACTATCTATCAGGAGTCAGCTGCTATTTCTTTCTAAGGATGCCAAATACCATAGCAAGTCGAAACACATTGAGACTAAATACAATTTTATAAGAGACATTTGGCAAAGAATAAGAGCTATACAATATATATCTACGCATAGCATGATACCTGATCCACTTACAAAAGCTGTAGCGAGGGATGTATTCGCCTCTCATGCTAGATCGTTGGGGTTACGTAGATTGTAATCTTGCATTATAAAATAATTTTATTTTGTAAACTTTTTATTACATGAATTATTATAAAATGCAATGAAGTTTTAAGCTCGCTTATTTTAATTTAGTTTGAGAAAGGCATAATTACACACATATAAAAGGCATAATTACACACATATAAAAGGCATAATTACACACATATAAGAGTATGTCATCAAGTCAATGACCGGCTTTCTTGCATGAGTGGTCACCTCAGTTGCTCTGGGAGCAAGCTGAGATGAGACAAGTAAAATAATGAGACAATGTGTTTTGTCTAAGAGCCAAAGAATAAAGAAATATTCTACAAATTTTGTCGCCTTGACTGGAGTCAAGATGAGGCCGTATACGATATTTTCTCGTTGACCTACTATAATGTACCCCACCATTATAGAGACTTGATTGAAGCTAGATGTGAGATTTTATTTTGACGCTAAAAGAAAGCGTTCATTTTAAAAACTCGTCGCGTAGAAGTAGAGATCGACCAAGATCCATGAATTGAATTAAATGAGACATACGCCCTGAAATGGAAGATTCACTGTAACGCGTGTATCATACTGCGCGTGCTTGATGACCAAAATGGAAAATGATAGAATTTCCTTTCTTCTTCATTATGTAAGTTCCATATGACTTTCTATAAGTCAATTCTGGTATCCTTATGACTATCAACTATGTTTCTGAGATTTTAGACTGGTGTCTGCTACTTTAACATGTTATCTATGACCTTGACATAATTCGGTCTATGAAACATGATTAGGAAAGCAATTATTCTGAATTGATAGACATAAGTGTGATGGGAAGATTTAATTTTTTTTATGTGATTCACTGGTCGACCAATTGTTTAATATCTTTGTGATATTACAATTATGAATACATAACGAGATTGCGCAATTTTGGCATACCAAGGGGATTTAGTATGCTAGAGTATTAAAGTAAATTAAATCTGGGATACAATGAACATATGTTGATTCTCTTGCAAATGATTGCAATTGAGACATCTCTTGCCTGGGTTAGCAATTGAGATATGTTTTTGGCTCTCCGAATGGGTTTTTTAAATATGTTCATGGTCACAAGGTATATTTGTCTGTATGATTGGAGATATGTGATTGTTCATTATTTCTTTGTTCACTGCTCTGCTGTCTAGATGTCGTCCCATCATGTGCGAGTGGGAGATGTTTGACGGGTGGGCGCCCAAGATGGGCCGACCCGACCCGACCCACGCATGGTAACCACTTGGTGGTTACCATGCACGTTTGGGAGAGGGAAGTTGAATACAAATCAACTTCCCAACCGTTCCCTACTGCAGTACATATAGCAATAAAACTGCTGCTGAAAATGACGATGAATGTGATTCATTTCAAATAAGAAGAAAATATAGAGCAGTGTGTGTGAGTGGGAAAAACTAGAAAGAGAAGAAAAATCATTGAACAATCCGAAAAGAGCAAATATATTGTGACTTGAGGAAGATTTCCGTTCGTGATTTCTTTCCGACCTGTGACGTGATCCAACACCTATTTATTCCGCTGTATATTCGAATAAGGTAAGGTCTATTGACTTCTTTCGAATAACTTTCAGATTTAAATTTGGATGACTGACTAAAAAGAACTGCCTAAAAATCACTTGACTAAATCCTTTGAAAATTAGGCTCCTTTATTGATTGGGTGCGATATTCGAACAATGAACAAAATAATTTTTGAAATACTCGGCAACAAGGAAGTGATTGCACTTAATCAAGGTATATGTGTATATTAAAAATTATGTATATGAAGTCTAGTTGAAAAGGGTTTTAATTAACTTAACTAATTTGCTTTGTGCTTGTATATTAATGTTTGTGTGATTAGATAAACTTGGAGTTCAAGGGACGAAGGTCAAGGAGGGAGATCTTGAGGTTTGTTTAATTAATATCCCCTCGCCTTTGCTTTATATCTATTTATTAATGTTTGAATGATTACATAAACTTGGAGTGCAAAGATACCAATTAAACCCTCATAATTTGGCAAAATGATTAAGAGAACTCTCTTATTTTCATAAATGATTATACAAACATTATATATATATAGCAAATATTGGAGATTTTTGCATGATTATTTCTAAAATAATGGAGTATTTGTCACTATTTTATTAGACCATAAAGGTATTGCTATCTTTTTAGTTTTTTCTAAAAGTATTTAAAAATTCTTAATTTGTAGGTGTGGGCATGTCCTTTAAGTGGGAACAGAGTAGTAGTAGTGCTTTGGAATAGAGGTTCTTCACAAGCTATAGTTACTGCTAATTGGTCGGACATTGGCCTTAAGCTTAATCATTCGACTGTGATCAATGCTAGAGATCTTTGGGAGGTAATTAAGTTACATGCTAATCATTCCTTTCCATATTCATTTGGGAAATAAAATTTTTTCATTTTTCAACTTTGACCCCCAAAGTTTTTTCTATCATAACTAGCCAAACACCCTATTTTTGAACTACATTACCCTCATCACTTTCATCAAATTTACAAAGGCATGCCACTTTTTCAATTCCAGCACTAGTAAACCGTAATATTCTTCAACAACTTAACAAACTTTATTACGCTCAATGAACTCCATCACTCTTAATAAATTAACAAATTCCATCAAATAAGCATTATATAATTGAAAATATAATTATCAATTGGAGAACTTCTTAAGGTAGTTTATACTCTTACCATAACCAGTGGGAACAAACGAGGGCAGGCGATGGACGGTGATCTCACATAAAATCAGTAATGGAGAAGTGAGCGCCTGTCCCACTGTCTGTTGCACATATTTTGGTGAGACAGACGGTGAGATAGGTGCATGTCTCACATAAAATCAATGAGTTTACGTGAGATAGGCATCTGTCTCACTTGATCTGGACTTCTTTTTACTTGATTTTTCAGAGATTTTAATGATTTATCTTAATTTCTCAACTCAAGCTAACTGCTTTAACAAATCACATTAATGAAAAATAACAACGTTTGCAACAAAAACCCACTTTAATTTCGAACTTAAATGATAAAATCAATAGATTAAAAATTTAGGTTATGGCAAGAGTATAAACTAACATTAAGAAGCTCTCTAATTGATAATTATATCTTTAATTATGCAATGCTTGTTTGATTAAATTTGTTAATTTATTGAGAGTGATAGAGTTTGTTGAGGATAATGAAGTTTGTTGAGTTGTTGATGAAGATTACAGTTCACTAGTGCTGGAATTAAAAAAGTGGCACGCCTTTGTAAAATTTGTGAAAGTGATGAGGGTAATGTAGTCAAAAAATAGGGTGTTTGGCTAGTTATAATAGAAAAACTTTAGAGGGTCAAAGTTAAAAAATGTAAAACTTTTATGGTCATTTTTGTAAATTTCTTTATTCATTTTGCACATTCATCATATACTACAAATTTATTAAAAATTAAGATTAAGATTATGGCTATAACAATTAGAGAATTTGACAATTTCCCTCTATGGTTTCTAAATTTTACCACTGACCCTTCTATAGTTTATTGTAAAATGAGTTCTTTTGCCAAAGTTGACACCATATGTAATAAAGTATGAGAAAAATAGTACGAGGATAATGGTAAAATAAAAAAGTTAAAGGGGGAAAATGTCATTAAAAAATTAAAGGGGGAAAATGTCATTCTTGCTAATGATCAATATAATGATAACACAAAAAAATATTTACTAATTTTTCGATCTATTTCTCAAGTTATTTGTTAAAATCATCAAACTTTTGCTTATCTCTTTAAATTTTCCATTGCATTAAAATATACTTTAATTTTCAAAAAAACTTAAAAAAATATAACCAAAACAAGAATATAGAGGCAATTGTATGGCAGTTTATTACTTTATTCTTAGAATATGTCTATTAATTGTGCAGCATAAAACCATACTTCCAATCAATGGACAAATCGCAGCAAATTTGGAATCTCATACTTGTAAAATGTATGTCCTCAGTAAATGAGCAAAAAACTAGCAGGTGTATGTCTCTAGGGAGGATAAAGAAGATCATGAAGATGAATGAAGAAGGATGCTTAATTTGCATCTTCTTACTATATATATAGAATTTTCAATGTATCATTGGCACTCTTCCATTGATGCTAAATAAAGTAGTTCTTGGTTTAAATCTAAAATGGAAATAGGAGTCGATTATCAACTGAACACAATTTTCTAATTAATTATAATCTTGAGAAATATACATAATTTTTATTTTTCATTGATCACTTATTTTATTTGGTATTGCGATGTTGTGACTTTTAGCCATCGATTTCTATATTTTGTCTATTTAATTAGCTTTGAGAACCAAACGTTTTTGTATAATCAGCTTTGCGTTATTTTATTTGGTATTGTAATGTTTTTGGCTTTTATGGAATACTATGATGATTTATAATAAACCGTCATTTAAATTATTAAAAAAATAAATTATGTAACATGACTCTTATTAATAACCATCATTGTATGAATTAAAAATAAAAATGTGATGTATGATGTTCATTTTTATACAGAACTATCATTAAAAGTAAGATTATATTTTTATCTTGACATTTAATAATTGTTATATAATAGAACTATCATTATAAATATTATACTTTTAATGACCATTTTTATACATAACCGTCATTAAAAATAAGTGATATTCAATAATTGTTTTTATAATAGAATTATCATTGTAAATATTTTACTTTTAATGACCGTCTTTATACAGAACTGTCATTAAAAGTAAAACTACATTTTAGCTTGAAATTAAATTATTGTTGTGTAATAGAACCACCATTGTAAATATTATACTTTTAATGACCAATTTTATACAAAACCATCATTAAAAAATAAGATTGTATTTTATCTTGATATTTAATAATTATTATATGATAGAACCATCGTTATAAATGTTAGATATTAGGACCGTTCATGTAATAACAATCATCAAATACTTTTAAGGATGGTTGTTAAAAAAAAGGGTCATGACATGAGTCATTGTTTTGCATTTTTGTAGTAGTGACATGTTAGTAGGTCCTTCAAACCTTCCGACCTTAAGAAAAATTAATTATCACAATTATCTTTTTCAAATTAATTCTATGACATGTTGAGGTTGCTTTAGTATAAAAGAAAGGGGGGGGGGGGGGGCGCGGAAACTCCTCATTTATAACCAGATCTTAAAGAGCTAGATTAAACACTCAAAATTCACAACTTTTATTGCATAATGTCATTACAAGTTTGGGTTCAAAGGATCAAAGGCCAGCTAAAGACAGTTTTATCTATTTCATAAGCGTCAGGAAGGCCTGTCCATAATTCCTTTAGCTAGCTGAGGGTTACATAATACAAGGGCATTCAAGACTCGCATTTAGCTGATCTTTTGTTACCCGGGATTATAGCAACAGGAAACACAAAATATAGAAAAGTAGCATCATCATTAAGTATAATCAGGTTAATTAGTAAAATTTACAGTTTTTTGTTTTTAAACTTCAAAAGTACTTTTCATAATATTTGTTTAATCAACTATTCCAAAGCACATAGAAGTATCGAGTGGATCTAACCATCTAAGGCTGTGATGGACTTGTCCTATTTTCTGTACAACTCAAGATCAGCCCAATTAGGAAGGCCCAGACCTGTGGCTAGTCTTGGACCAGCTAATAAATAGAACTAACTAAAGACGGCTACTTTGAAAGCTGAAAGATCGTTTTTCCCCCCTTTCTATCCTTGATTGTAATTTGGGTAGAATTTTTGGGATAAAAAATAATCTATTTTAGAGAAGCTCAAATTTTAGATTTGTTAAACTTAACCATTTGCACTTAGGCTCACCTTGCTAGCTTAGCAATCCACGTCATTAGTTCTAATGAACTTTTTACGAAAAGATAATTACTCCAAAGGGTAACCCAAATTAGTCTTTCATTAATTTAAAAAAAAGTTATATTTCAAAAATTTCTTATCCTTTTGTTTATACTTTGTGAGTCATAACTCAAGGCCAAATTTAGATTCGATTCAAAGATAATCCCCTAGGCTCATTCAATTAGTGTATCATCATCACTCAACTTTTTTATTGATGATTTGTGAAATATCTCGAGTGTCTTAGAAAGATAAATATGATAAAACAAAAGTGCCCACAACGCCCACGAACTCTTAAGCAATCAAAATTGGAAGAGCAAAGTGAATTGAACAATACACTTTTAAGTCATTTGAGCATTATCTCGGATGGTTCTTCAATTTTATTTGACCTGTAGCTTAATCCAGTGGTTTTCAAATTAATTTCTTCAAGTAATTTTCGCTCTTGTCCGAATTCTGTAGAAGCAGGGCCTAAAAAATACAATGAACTGCCGAATTGGGCCACATTAGGTTTAACGAACTTTGGTCCAGCCCAGCTGTAAATTCATTTTGCCAAGGGGTTATTTTTAGAAACCTCCCCTGAGGTTTGATGTAATTTCAGTTAGATGGCGAGGTTGATTGTATTCTCACTTACCTCCCGTGTTGTTAATATATATACGAGTTGATTGTTAGTTCACTTGAGAAATGACTGAAATATCAAAACCAATTACACAACCCAATTTTTTTACGCCAACAAAGTAAGAGTATGACGAAATTAGCTTGGCAAAAATATACCTTCTCTTCTCTTCAAATTCAACCTAGGTCTTGAGTTTTCCGGCGACAAGGGACGGCGGCTGGAGGGGCATTAGACAACAAGTTGATCTCCGGCAGCACGTGGCTCTACCTCTGCCATTTTGGCCGCATTATCTCACCTTAGCTTCCAGTAATTTTGGCAAGCCTTATATTGTAAATTCTTTCTATTTTTTGTTTACTTAACATTGATTGATGACAAATGAGTGTATAAATGATTATAGAGCATTAGGATTGATTGGTGCATAAATATTAAAAATGATTTAATGAAATTGGTAGTTAATAAATGGCACATGAAGTGCTCAACCAAATGCCTCTTAGGGTTTGTTTGTCTTGTTTTAGATAGTTTAAGGTGTTGATGGTGCATTCATGCGAAGTCCTATTTTGTAAGCTCATTATCTAGTACGAAAATTTACCACAACTAGCTTAAGAGGGTATTTTCATTTCTACAGAATCGTGAGCGCGATAGGCACTATCACACGTACGATTAAGTGTTCGTTGTGCGTGCATGGCCATGCCTATCGCACGCGCGATTCTGCATTCGTTGTGCGAGCGTGATAGTGCCCATCTCACGCGATAGGCGTGAGATAGGCTCTCGTTGCGTGCACGACAGGAGCTATCGATTATGCAACGAACGCTTATTGCTCATGCGACAGACGAGCGACAAGCTGTCATGGATTTTGTTAACTTAACTTTTTTTTACTTTTTTTCCCTTTTTTTTTGTTTGAGTTTCTTCTAAAGAAACAAGCAGTGATGGATTTTGATGGTAAAATTTTTATTTGTCACATGAAATTGGTTTCTGTAATTTTATGTGATAGGATTATGTCTCCCGTGCGACAGGCTTATCAAACAAAATTTTAGAAAGGTGTATATGTGTTTATTTGTAATATTTTGAACTATGATTGTGATTAACGAAAAGAATTTAGATTTGCAGATACAATAGCCAAGAAGCCACAGTCTAAGCGTAATCCACCCCGTCTACATAAGGAACCACGCACGATAAAGATTCCGGCATCTGAACATTTCCCCAGGCGTATTACACATGCATCTAAATTTTTAGTTACAGGCCTACAACACCTTGAAATGACTTGACTTACCTACTCTCAGTTTCACACGAAATAGACTGCCTATGCGCTACAGGTGACTCTCGAGCCGATGATAGAATGTTTCGAACCTTTCCTTGTTGTCTTCGCCGGGCTTGAAAGAGTAGATCGAGTAACGACTGATCCAAATGTCCTTGTTCTGGTTACACTCATTAGGGATAGACTTAGCATTTTCGGAATCATGTGCTTTCAGGGATGGATGGTATGAGTTGAAGAAGGTAAGCAGCGAGTGTACGTGCATGTGACCCTTATACTATGGAGGAATTGTAAGCTTCTACTCAGCGATCTGGTATGGAAGAACGGCGATGAGCCAATAATCTTGTAGATCGTTCTCTTCTATTTTTTCACGAAAACTTGAGCGCTATTGAGGCGGTTAGGCATAGCAGTTAGGCAATAGGGATTTGAAATGATATAAAATTTTCTTTATTCTGTTGTGCCCAGCAAAGGAACTGCCTAAGCATACTTTTTCGGATCCAAACTTCTTTGTTCTTTCAAAGTCTTCTTCTTGCATAGAAGAACGCAACTGTTGCAAAAAACGGGATTTTAGTAGTAGGCGGCATCCCCTCTTAGTTTTGAGTAGGTGGAACCATTCTGTTTTGGTTCTTCTCCACATTCTTACCGGGTGATCCAGGAATTTTCCTATTATTTTTTCACCGCGGATTCTCGGGTCATTTTCTTGAAAAGATATTATATCACCGTGGGAAAGTCTCAAATGAGTAATGCTTACCACTCCATTATTCACACAAACCCTTCGATGACTTATCGGCTGCCTTGCTTGAGGAATAGTTTCACAAAAATGGAGACGAACCAGAATAACGTCCAATCTTGTTTCTGGATTGAGTAGAAAAGGGATATATGAAGTTTGTTCTGTTCCTCTGTGCATCTCTGTGATGGGTAAATCCCCATGAAAAAGGGGCAACTTTCGTGTAGTTTGTGATTGGATGTAACTGTTAAGATTTTCTCTCGGATAAATCTTTCTCTTAATAGATCTCATTTTCTTCCTCAATCTTCGGAGAATGCGGCGTTGTATTATTGTAAGTTCTCTCTTCCGAACATTTCCTGAAAGTAGACGACAAGTTTTAAATCTTAATGCAGACATGGCATATCTCGTTGAATCAGTCTTTTTCACCACAAAGGGGCAATGGGAATCGAACCCAATTCTATTCTTAGTCTCAATGCCTATTCTTGTTGCCCATATGGGCATTGGATCATTGCTATTTTAACCAGTCCTTCGGCCAAGATCACATCCTCCTGTTTCAGTTTTTCTCCTATTGTTTGTGCTTATGAAAAGTTGTCTTTCTAATTGATAGTAACCCTCTCTCTCTAGTTTGTATTTTCTAGTCAAACGATTTATCCAACAGAATAGAATTACCCAAGTTTCCCATTTAGTGGATGGGAAGAAGAGAGCCTTTTAACCTAACCACTGGTTCTGGGCCTAGAACTTTATATCCTAAAGTTTTTAGAATAGTAAATAGTGAATCCAGAAAGAAAAACTATTGAAAAAGGGGGTTCGCCATTATAATGAATCAAGCATATTCCATATTACCTGTCCCGTATCTACCTCACTTAGCAGTCTCAACTAAGGTAGAAGAGACGTGATGACTTAGGAAAGAAATAAGTCAATTCGTGTGTGTAGAGGCCCTAGAACAGGTAATGAAGGCAGTCGAAGCGTCCAACACAAATTCCTGTACGATTCACGACCAGAAGTCCCCATCTTCCATTCATGAACTCACGAGCCCTAAGCCTTTCCCTTAAGTGATCACACTTTTAATAGGTTTATTGAAATTCGTCGTTAGTTAAACAAATATTCTGTAATTTGGGAAGACAGACACTGTCGCTCAGAAGACAAGCACCCGTCGCTTGAAATTATAGAAATAAGTATTCTGTAATTTGAAGAGACAACATCTGTCTCCTGGGCGACAGGTGCATGTCTCTGAGGCGACAGGTGCTTGTCCCCGCAAATTATAGAAAGCTTATTTCTGTAATTTCGAGTGACGAATGCTCGTCTCCCGAGCGACAGGTGCATGTCTCCTCAAATTACAGAAAGCTTATTTCTGTAATTTCTTGCGATGAATACTCATCTCCTGGGCGACAGGTTCATGTCTCTCCAAATTACAGAAAGCTTATTTAACTAACGTGCGAAATCAAAAACCACTAAAACATAATTTAGTTATACCATCACCACCAATATTTTACTTGTTTAAAAAAATAAGTAAATTCCAAACCATCAAGTTGTATGTCATCAAGTTGTATGTCACCAACTGCTAACATAAATAACAAATAACAAACATATAAATTTGTACTGAGAGAAAAAAAACATTCGTATAAGTTAATTGAATTGGAAAATCAACCAATCATGTCTTGCATGGCTGATGTCATTCAACTTAGCCATGTGTCTCCTGAAATCAGAAACATTTACACTTCTACACGCTTGCCAGACTAAGCTAAACACCGAAAACGTTTTGCTTGTGGTTAGCATAAATATGTTTGTAACAGTATCTCTTCAAAACTTGAAGAAAGACCTTCTCTAATACATTCAGTATCCCCTTCTGTCTGTCACTCATAAAATATAAACCCTCTATATCATTGTAGCATATTTGTTCATACAGCTTCTCCAGAAAATACGCCCAAGACTCTATGTTTTCATTTTCTACTACACATACAACCAATGGGTAAATGCCATAATTGGTATCTACACTAACTGCAAACAACAACACCTTCTTACAAGGTCCTTTTAGAAAACAACCATCAATGCCTTTGAATTGCCTGAAACCCTCAAAGAATCCCCCTATACTTGCATCAAAGAACATAAAGAATCTCTTAGAATGAGGATCCACACCACCCCCTAACCAATCTCTATTTAATAATACAGTGGACTAGAATTCGAAGCGAGTATAGCATGCATATACCTGAATAGTTTGTTGTAGCTTGCTTTATGGTCTTGTCCCAACAGTTTTAAGGCCTTGTTTCTTGCCCGACATAGCCTTTGATTGTGGCAAGTTATACCATATCTTCTGAACAATTTTGATGCAGTGATATCAATTGGCAGTTGAGTCTTCGCCCTGAACAAATGAAGAAAGGAAATAGCTATCCATGTTGATGTTGTTTCGTAGTTCTCACTGTTTCTTTCATAAGTATGCCCTAAACAATATGTCCTGATCTCAAAATGGCCCTTATTCCTGTTAGGACTAGCATGTAGCCTCTAAGTACATCCTGTAGCAGCACATCTAAGTGTAACTTTTGACTTTTCATTCTTCACTTTTTCTAATCTGAATGCATTCTTTATTGCATACACCTTCACAACCTTCCTGAATTCATCTACATCCATGAACAACTGACCCGATTTAAGTACAATATTTTCACCATTGGCTAAAATTGAAAACCGCCTGAGTTTGTCTTATATTGACAACAAGCTTCGTGAGTCGCCTCATCATCGATCTCATCTGAATCAGAACCACTATCATCACCAGATTGGTAGTCATCCAACCCATCATTAAGCGTAGCACCAATAACTTCATTAAACTTTCCTTCGCTATCAGCGTGAGGCACATTATTTTCAATATCATTTTCTATAGGTTCATCCGCATAGACATCTCCATCGTCATTTGCTGGCATCCTCTCAAGAGAATCTTCTATTGCCGTCACCTGCTCAATGTGAACCTTATCATTCAAATCATGGAGAGCAAACTCATTCTCTCTGCTAAGTCAAACCAGTCCATTTCTACTACGGTTCCAAGGGACCAGTAGACAGTGCCACTTGCCTTTCATCCTTATCATATGTGAATATGCACATATTAATAAGTGAAAGCAAAGTAATAATTCAGAAGAATAATAATAATGACATTACTAAACAACAACAACAGTTACAATAATAAAGAAAAATAATGATAATAGTAATACATTTTAATAAAAATATTATTAATAATTGTGATAATAAAAATGTATATATATATTTTAATTACATATATATGCCTCTATGTGTGTGTGTGTTTACTATTTTTTTATTTTGAATTAATATTAAGCACAAACTATGTTTTTCGTGTGACATGCCTGTCGTCTTAAAAAAATAAACTGCGCTCGTACGACAAAATCCAATCGCACGGGCGACAAAATACTGTTGCAAGGGAGACAGACTTGTTGCCCAAAAACACAGAATGTGTGTACATACGACAAGAGCATGTCGGCGCCTAAAACACAAAAATAGTATTCCTTTGTCGCCTAAAAAACAGCAATTGAATTCGAGCAACATAATCTCGTCACACGGGCGACAATGTTGTCGCCCAAAAAAACAGAAACTGTGTTCGTGTGATGAGGGCCTGTCGCACGGGGGATAGGCTCCGCCGTTAAAAAATGCAGGAACTCTGTTTGTGCGACAGGTGCACAAAAACACTGCAAATTCATAAACAGATAAACTTTAGCAAACTTTGGCCTAAAAAAACAAAAATTACAGCTAAGACTACTTCTATTTTACATACCCAATTACATAAGAATAACAAATTATTGGCTTTATATGCCTCATTACACTGTGTACGGTATAAGTCACAAACATAAAATAATCCATAACAATTTTTTTCAACTCATGGCTACATATGGCTGAACCCATTCTCTTTTTAATTAATTTTTTCACCATTAATCCATGAGCAAGACAAATCAAACACAACCAACAATCACTTATAAAATCTCCAAAAACAACAAAATCAAAGGTATTTAAAATTTTAGACTTTGATAAAGTAATTAACCTCTTACAAACTCCAATACCAGTGGCATATCCCGGCCGCCGTTGATCATTGCCGGTCGGTGGCCTTTTCCGACCACCCATATTTTTCTTCTTAATGAGTTATATATGCTCTTTGTATTTATTTCTTTTGTCCAAGCAACTGAGAGTAGAGGAGTGGAGTGAAATATGCTTTGATTGTTAATGTGAGAGAAAGAAATCTCCATTGCTTTTTTGTGTTGGAGAAAGAGAAATTCACTTTTTTACACAATGGATATTGTGTGTAATCGGATAATACAATTATCTAATAGATTTCAAACCTTTTTTTAATTATTACTTGATTTTTTTAGATTTTCAGCATCGATTTTACATTTTTGCCCTCAAATACTAATGTTATACATGTATATATATTAACGATAAGGAAGGTAAGTAAGAATACAATCAATCTCACCAAACATATATAATAATGTTATACGAGCATTATCCATTTAACTGAAATTATATCAAACCTCAAGCGAGGTTTCTAAAAATAACTCTTTTGCCAAGTCATATAACTTCACACAAATGATTGCCGGTAACTTCATCATCTTACAAGGTGCCAATGGCATGAACAACAACAACAACAACAATAATAATAATAATAATAATAATAATAATAATAATAATAATAAAGCCAGCAAAATTGTGATTTGAGATATAGTGTGTGTAACTGTAAATGCAACACCTTTCATCAGTAAACCCCAAAAGACCACTGTATCTGTGGAACTTGATGATCAGAAACTCCACCAGCAATGGTTCTTTCGAAGAAACTCTCAGCACATACTCTTCACTGTTACAGACTGGAGTTCGTGGCAACAGCTTTACTTTCCCATTATTCTTGAAAGCTTGCGCCAACATAAACTCTATTTTGGACGGAAAAAGGGTTCGTTGTCATGTACTGAAAGTGGGATTTCAACAAGACGCATTTGTTCAAACGGGTCTTATGGATATGTACTTTAAATGCTCCGATTTTGTGTCTTCGAACAAAGTGTTTGATTAAATGCCTGTGAGAGTGAGAAGTGTCGTTCCTTGGAACTCTACAATATCTTCGCATTCTCGTGCTTGTTTGAAGGATGAAGCCACTTTGGTTTTGAAGGAAATGTGGGTTCTTGGTTTGGAACTTAGTGCTTCTACGTTTGTTAGTGTTGTGTCTGGTTGTGGCTTTCGACAAGGAATATCAATGCATTGCTGCGTCTTTAAACTTGGGCTGTTAAATAATAAGATACCTTTGGCTAATTCAGTCATGAGTATGTATGTAAAATTCGGTAAAGTTAATGAAGCTCGTTCCATCTTTGATGAAATAGGTGAAACTTCGATTGTTTCATGGGCTACTACTATTGGTGGGTATGTGAATGTTGGAAGTGTGAATGAAGCTTTTGGTCTATGTAATCAAATGAGACGAATGAGTGTCACTCCAGATTTGGTAGTGTTCCTAAATCTCATTTTCGGTTGTGAGGAAGTAGGGAATTTGTTTCTAGCTTTGTCCATGCATTCTCTTGTACTGAAATCTGGATATGATAATGAGGATCCCCCTGACAACTTGCTAGTTAGCATGTATACAAAATGTGCGACCTTGAGTCTGCTCGTAGAGTATTTGATGCAGTACCTGAAAAAAGTGTGTTCTTGTGGACGTCCATGGTTGGTGGGTATGCACAGTTGGGTTATCCCACTGATGAAGTGAATCTCTTTAAAAGATTGTTGAAAACATCCGTTAGACCCAATGAAGCAACTCTTGCTACTACTCTTTCAGGTTGTGCGGAGTTGGGGTCATTGAGCGAGGGAAAAGAGATTGAAGAGTACATTGTGCTAAATGGGTTAGAATCAAATCAGCAAGTTCTGACCGCTTTGATACACATGTTCTCCAAATGTGGGAACATAAACAAGGCAAAAGAAGCGTTTGAGAGGGTGCCAGACAAAGACTTAGCTGTTTGGAGTGCGATGATAAATGGTTATGCTATTCATGGGATGGGAGATCAAGCTCTTAATCTGTTTCATAAGATCGACATGTAGAAGGTCTAATTCTAAGAAGCAATTTTTTTTTTTAAATCTCAGTCCTTCAGGTCATAACAGTTTTATTTTAATTTGCAATTACTCACTTATGAGTAAGGGAGAAAACTGTCTTCACTCAATATAATTGAGAAAGAAATTACCCCCACAATGCGTTTGTGGGGGTTTGAACTGCTGCCCTCCAAGATGGAGGGCAGCAGCCCTCACCACTCGGCCAAAGGCCGAGTGGCTTATATTTAAATTAGAGTTAAGACCGTATTAAAAGCCTTAACTTGACCCTTTCCCTTAAATCAATTTTTAAAATTAAAGAAAAATAACAGTTAGAAGTTAAAAACACACACTCCACATGCATACTCAGTTGGTCACAACTCACTCCACTAACTTTTGTCTTTATTTTGAATTAATTTAGTATTTTTCATTTGATTTATTTACTTGTCAATTTAATTACATCATTACATGTTGTATTGTTGTTAAGTTAAATAAGAAATAATTTATTAAATTCCTTACAACTAAATTCAATATAAAAATAAAATAATAATGACACAATATTATCAATAGAGAATGAAGAATTGAAGAATGAAGAATTAAAGTCCTACTATAAAAGAATATCTAAAAAAAAAGTATAAAAAAAGGTTATGGCTGAGCTCAGATAAAGACTGATCGGGTCCCATCTTAATCAAATAAAATTCGGGCTTGGCTCGACCTTAGAACCCTTTATTTTAAATCTCAAACAAAAAGGTTGGCGAGCTATTTGATATAAACTCGAAGACTATATCCGTTTAGCAAATAATTTAAAACATTAAGGATCCAAATGTTACAGCGTCATTTTAAATAATAATCAATAAAATCACTTAATTTTAAAATAATTTAATAAAGTTGCTTTGCTGTTGAATTTAAGGGCTCGCAGGCTAATATTATAGATACAATTATGACCGTTTTTACGAATTATTTTTATATAAAACGATATAATAGGATATAACTGATTTTGATGCTAAGGTCTAATTCTAAGAAGCAATTTTTTTTTTTAAATCTCAGTCCTTGAGGTCATAATAGTTTTATTTTAATTTACAATTACTATTTTTTTTTCATAACAGTTTTAGTGCCAAATGATATCGTAAATGAAAATTGCTGACCGCAGAGCTAATAGTGGCCATTGATTAATTTATTTTTATTAGCAAAATAAAAATACATGAAGTTGAGGTAACAAATCTAGAAGCATGATGAGAGGCCGGTAATAAAATATGGCTGGAATGTTGACGTTGGTATGTCCTTAAGAATCATGATTCTCTCACGAGCTTGTTTTGAACAAAACTTGAAATAGTGATCAGTGTTTATTTAAAAAAAAAAAGAAAAAAGAAAAAGAAGAACTCTTACTCTACATTGCCCCCACCTATGTAGTTCAGGCCACCACCAAATATGCCGCCGCCACCGCTTCAAAGTAGCTTCAGTTATGCAAAGAGAGAGCCCCTTCACAACCAATGGGAATGGGTGCACAACCCCCGGCTTGGCTACAGGCTACAGCTGCCACCACCTGCACAGCAATTGCTTGGAAGACCCCCGATGCAACATATGTCAATGCCACCACCTCCGCCACCCCATGCCTCTCCGCCATCCCATCAGGTTGAAGACTCGAGAGAGACTTGACATTTTTTTACTAAAATTTGTTGATAGCTTACTGTAGAACTTCCTGTTTCTTCGTAATTACCGCTATTTCTTTCTTTAATTTCACTCCTTTCACAGTCTTTATTTTGATCGCAGAGCTACGACGTCCTATTGATAGATCGTATCGCGATGGCAATGACATCTGATGAAACCAAAAACATATTCAGTCACTGTGACAGAGCTATACCGTCTTCAAATATTGATTTGCATTATGCACATTGCTCTCGGAAGCTGGAACGATGTAAAGTGTTTGGTGACATGATTCCAAAAAGAAATAAGTCAAGGAGCACTTCTTAAATACCCTGGCTCCGGTGGCCTGTTCACAGTGCATTGAGACAATGGAATGTGAAATTTTAGCCATCCATAAAGGTGAAAACTGCCCTCAAAGGATTGTCACTTTGCGAAACTTTTGGGTTTCCATTGCCTGCAGTTGATCTGTGTAACAGATATATTCGGTTGCAAGAAATGTACACCATGAAAGTAGGTGCACGCGTGTCCCAGAAAACGCTGTAGGATCTTCCGGCACCCCCGCCGCCAAACGAGTATTCTCGGAAACGATTTCTACTCACCATAGCAATAACAGGCATTGCTGTTCTATTAGGATCTCTTATTTTGCCGGAGAAAGATGGAGACTAATCAAGTGCATTGGCAGCAGAATAGAGGATCAACATGGGGAGGAGTATATATATCAGCGAAAAGCCAATGTGCTCCACTTATCTGTACCTAAATCATCTAAAAGCATGTACTGCTATGACCTCGCTGAACTCATTGCCATTTTGGCAATAAGTTGAACGGCTATGCAGCATTTGTATATGATCTTGCTTCTTCGTTAGATGAATAAAATAGGGCTGGAATGTTGATATTGGCATGGACATAAGGGTTGTGATTCTCTATTCTGAACTTATTTTTTAGCAAAAATTTAAATAGTGGTCGGTAGTTAATAGATAAGAAAATTAAAAAATAATTTCTACTATATTATATCATTAAAAAATACTTTGTTCAAATTTTTTTTTACAGGATTCTAATTCTGTAAAAAAAAAAAAATGAAGTGCTTGAAGAAATTAATAAAAAAAACAACCAAACTACATTAACAATTTATGAGGATGTTGAAGCATTTTCAACTAACAAAGAGAGAAAGACTCATTGCATATACCAATAATACCAAAAACAATTTTGAAATTCATAACAGAGTGGATTCTGTGTCTCATGGCCGATACTAATCATGTCAAACGAAAGGATCATCTTGTGTATTCTGCCATTCCCATCATGTTTATCTTTGCAGACAATCCAGTAACAAAATCCATTAAAGTAAGCAAAATCACAAATAGTGAAATGATACATTTGAAATTTAGTAGTTTCAAACTCTGTACAATTATTACTACAACGTTTCGTTATGGTACAACCGTACAAGGACCAAGAATGAAAAAAAAAAAAAAAAACAACAAGTTTGAAAAAGAGAAGAGAAAGATCAACGTCGTATTTTTGTACATGTTTGTGCATGAATTCAACATTTTTAGCTAAATCATACCAAAAATTGAAACACACATGTGCCGTCTAAGCTTGGTAGAATTTCAATCGTTGTATCTTCTAGCAAATCGCCGCTATTACTACTGCACGGGGGCCATTGCCCCTTCTTCTAAACTAATTAATTAGGTATTGCAAATATTTCTTTAGTCTTTAAATTAAAAAAGTGATCTTATTTCAATCGAGGAAACCTGAATTCAACATTAAAATTTGCGCGTGACCCTCCAAAAACAGATGGAAAAAGAAAAAAGAATTTGTTCTGAGGTGGGAAGGCTTTTAAGGATTTTTAAGGAGGGTAACGATAACATATTTTCCATATATAAGTTTTGGGATTGTGAAAAAAAGGAGTAATAATGATAGATAACCTATTCTAATCTCATTTCAACTCTAAGAAATTGAACTAATAGCAAAATTGCCCCAAACTTACCCCAAAAAATTACCGTAGTGCGGCGAATATTATTTTTTTCTTTTTTGCAAAGAATAATTTAGAGAAAGGAGGATGCGCATCCTTTCTTAATTCTTAATCACATTTTTCCTCATCTTTTGAGGTTCCATTCTCACATGGCAGGTAAAATAATCTGGGGTCAAGATTCTTTCATTTATATTTTACCTTACAAAATCACTAAGACTCACGTGGCCCCAAAGATAATCTTTGTTCATGAGTTACAACCAAGGAAACCGAATCTAATGACCATGAATATGATGCTGAGTTTGTGCATTTGTTTAGTATTAGGTAATCAATCTATGGAAAAGAAATGAGAATAAGAAAGTATCCAAATCTGAGAAGAGTAAATAAATAAATAAATCTTTAGTTACCGTATGGTTCTATAAAATTCACAATCATTAGATCCTCCAAACTTTAGGAAAAATTTAGGAAAGGATGTAAGCCGATATAGTTTTCGTTTGTTGTAGATAAGTCAAAGTTTCGTCTTCCAAAATTGTGATGGTAGTTTTGTGGTGAATGAATTTTTTTTTTTTTTTGGCAGTGATATCAATATTGTGACGTGTATATATATATATATATGTAGCGTAAAGACAGAGTCGAGGTTTCTAAAGGTACCAAATATAATATAAAAGAAACAACCGCTAATGGGTGCCAATGACGGCTGAAACTAGCCGGAGATGATTATAACTATTTCAATTTATTAAATACAAAATGAGGGATGTTCATGTAAAAAATTCTTAAGGCATGATGAGAAGCCTAACAATAAAATAGGAAATATTGCTGTTGGTTGCAGATTCCAAAATTTGCAAAGAAATTAATGTAAATATCAACCGCCATTGAATATTCCACGAGTATTTTTTTAATAAAAATTAAAATAGGAAATTGGGTAAAATCTAAGTCAATTTTTTTATTCCGACTTAGAATTCAGTTGGCCAATTAAATGAATCTACTTGAAAACCACTCAGTCAAATACCCTAAAGGCAAATTTAAAAAGTTTCATGATATAAAAAGATGCTGATTTTTTTCTTTTTAATGTTGTTATAATGCTAATATATTGTACAATCATAGATTTACTTAAGTGATGATTGTTTTTTTATCTAAAATCTGAATAACTTAAGTCAATCTGAATCAGTATGAAGGTAAGCTTTACATCTTGTAAAGCATAAGCAATGTATATAAGCTCTCTGTACCTAGTCACCTAATTAAGATCTAAGAAGAACGAATTTAAGTTTTCTAATTTAAAGCTTTAGTAGGACTTTAAATTTTAGAACCTGGATTCAATTGCTCCAAACTACTATTATTGTTATCTTGCAGCCAGCTGCAGCAACTAGCTAACTAACATGTAAATTTTGTTTAAAAAATATTCGAAAAAGAAGAGAACATAATTAATTAAACTGATGTGTGGATAATATGATCACACGGTAGTTTTATTTATTAAGGAAGATAAAGTACATTGACAAGAACAAAAGAGGATTTCTTATCAATCACAAAAGATATTAGTAATTAAACTGAATCAAGCCAACACTTACACGAAATGATTGACAGGTTGAAACACTATCCATCTTTTTATTTAATAGAATGTAATATAAAAGAGTAACACTGATGCAATTAATCAATGTGGTCAGGATTCGTCCCTTTTTTAGGGACTACAACAAACTTAAATTTTTCATTCAAATTCTTATCATCACTTATTAGCAATACTCATCCAACCTATGCCACCTTCCTCCCAATCGTACCAATCGTTCTTACTTGAAAATTTTACATTAGAAATTAAACATGCATAACTACTCATAAATTCATAAATAAAATAAGAATTATAAATTATATTCAGTTGCACGTGGCGTACATATAAACCTGCCCAAGGATTATCCATAATCTTCAAATCTGATAGGGAAGGGACTTCTGCTACGCTAGCTACCGACAGTGAGTCAGCACTAAAGAATAGTAAACAGTTACTATTTATAGTCAGTAAGTACTAGTCACTCAGTAAATCTACTGGAAGTTTTAAATTGCCTAAACGTTCTTCTATTAAAGTGTCTAAATAAACTTGCTCTAAATTAATTCTGTTTAGTTCTCACTGTGTAATTTTTCTCCTATTTTGCCGGGTAATTTGTCTACAAATTTTAATAATAAATCTTCGTCAAATGGTCTACCTATTTCACTCCAATATTTATAAAAATAATTAGCGTATTCGTCAAAATATCTTAAATCACAAATCTTTAATTGTTCTAAATTTCTAATGGCTTTAATTTGTTTAATTATATCATCTTTCTCATCTACTCCTAATACTAATTTTTTCATTAAATCTATAAAACTGATTACTGTAATGTTTGTATCAAAACTGTCTAATTCTTCTAATTTATTTTTCTTCATCCAGTCTCTCCATCCTAAATATATCTGTCTTTCTCTACTTCCTAATGTACTTTCTAAATATATTAATTTATAATTTGGGTCTACTATTACTGCTAATGCTTCCATTGAATGTCTAAGTAAATTACCTTCCCATTGATTAAATACTTGTTTCCATTGGCTAGGTTTATGGTCTTCTAATTCTAATACTAATAAATCTCTAGCTTGCGGTATAGTTTTCCAATTTTCTAATTTGGTTTTAGCATTAAATACTCTTCTACTTACATGTATTTTTCATTCTTTTGCAGGATTATCGCTTGTCTAAGTAAGTTTCTACATTTGATGGTTCTACTACAGGTTCTAATATTGGTTGATGGCTACTTTTTCCTGCTTCTGGTTTTTTGTCTTCTTCTCCTACTAATATTTCATCTACATGTTCTAAATAATAAATTTCATCTATTTCTAAATTTTTAAAGTCTAAATTTTTTATTAATTCCCTGTCTATGTCGTCATCTGTCAATTCATCATTATTACATAGTTCTTCAAATAATTCTTTAAATAATTCTTCATCTAAATATTTTTTAGGTTCATTAAATAATTTGGGGGGACTTGAGCTTGAGCGAGATTTGATATGATATTTATAGATCAAGTAACCAACTGTGCCTTTAAAAGCCTATCACTAATGCATTACCAGTAATGCACTAGTGGTAATGCATGTAGAGTTGGCAAACAAAGTTCAGACCCAAGCCCATGTTGTTAAAAATTGGCTCACGTCGTTTAAAAGTCTATCCAAACTTAAATGGGTTAAGCTTTCCAGGCCTAGGGCTTCATTAATTTTAAAATAAATATTTAATAAAGTAATAAAAAGTTTAAGTTAAGGATAATTATTAATAGTCTAATACATAAAATAATATTAATACAATATAATAAATCACAAATAATAATATATCAAAATAATAATTTAATATTTTGAGATTTTTAATTTATAATTTTTTCTAGACTCTTATCCAAACCCAGACTATGTAGGCTTCATATTTTGTAGCACTATCCAAACCTAATCCATGCAAGCTGGTCCTTAAGCTTGCTAGGATCGTCTCAGACTTTTTTGTCAACATGCATGGAATATAGATGAAAGATCTTGGCTATGATTAAATTAACGTGATTATTATATTTAAGAAATTATTTTGTTTATTCAAATAATAAAATTAAATTTATTATAAATATTTTAAATAAATATTTGTTATAATAGATTTACGATTTACAATTAATAAAATGTATCTCATGTCTTAATAATGTTAAGATCATTTTATTTAATATTCAAAATAAATTAAATTTTTATGATATTTATTTTAACATTATGTTCCTTTTTTTAATGACAACTTTAATATTAATTTTCTTTTTGTTATAAAAAATTTTAATATGATATTTTTCTTGTACTTTTTATTATTTTAAAAAAACTTCTTATATTAAATATATATTTTATATTCTCAAAATAAATTATCAAGAAAATGGCCCATTTACTCCTCTGTTCCTTTTAATTTCTTTTTTGGTGGGAAAATGACATAGACACCCCTAATGTTTGATAAAGGGACACAAAACCCATTAATGTTTCAAAAAAGACATTCACACCCTCAAATTTTATAATTTTACCATTATACCCTTTTAGCAATTTGTTGATTATGTAATTTGTCTATATATTGTTAATAAAATTAGGAAAATACCCTCATTACCCAATTCCTTCATTTAATTTTTTGTCAAAATTTTTCTTCAAACTAAATAAATTTAATCAATTACTTAAGAATATAAATAAATAAAATTAGTTATTAATACCATAAGAATAACAATTGCTTGTGATTATTTAAGCATAATTATTTTTTTAAAATAACAATTCTCTACATACCAATCATTTAAACTTATATAATCAACAAAATAAAAAAAGTAATCATGCTTAAATAATCACAAGTAATTGTTATTCTTATGATATTAATAATTAATTTTATTTATTTTTATTTTTAAGTAATTGATTAAATTTATTTAATTTGAAGAAAAAATTTGACAAAAATTTAAATAGAGGAATTGGGTAATGAAGGTATTTTCTTAATTTTATTAATAATAACAATATATGGACAAATTACACAATCAACAAATTATTAGAAGGGTATAACAGTAATTGCATATTAAAATCATAAGTTTTGGGGGTGTAGATGTCTTTTTTGAAACATTAGGGGGTTTTGTGTCCTTTTATCAAACATTGGGGGTGTCTATGTCCTTTTCCCCTTTTTTGGTACCATGGGGTTTTTTAATATTGTAAAAACAAAGATAAATGGTATATATTAGTTTCAATAAGGGAAAAATATTAAAAATCTCCCATTCCACAAATAACAATGCGAGAGGGACTCATTGTATACACCAATCTTGCAATAATAATGCTCAAATTTATGCTCGAATTTATCGGAAACTGGCTCTTGTATCCATTGAAACTTATGGCCACTCACATCAAATGAGAGGATCATCCTGTCTAATTTGCCATTCCCAATATTATCATGTTTAAGTTTACCGCCATCCAGTAACAAAATTCATTCATGTAAGCGAAATCACTCCTAGAGAATTCATGTGCTTGTTCAAAACTCTCTCCAATTGTTACTACTTTGTGTATGTGCATACACCTCAACATGATCAGTTGGATATAAAAAAATTCCGTCATCTTCATCATTGAATTTACGCATAAACCCAACTGAAAGTCATTCTTTGATATGATTGAATCCAAATCCAACACAACAGGTCGAACCAATCTTGTACCATGTAATTGGCACGGAGGTTTGGTTGCAAATTTCGGAAGGATTCTAAACTAATTCTTTTACGGTTGGGTTCCATAAAATCACATTACTAGAAGAATACAAAACTATGAGAGTGGTTTTTCTAAACAGCTGCCACTAAAGTATTTGATAACCGTTATTATATGAATCATCATATTATCTAATATTTATAATGACAGTTATATTATATAACAGTCATTAAATGTGAAGATAAAATATAGTCTTACTTTTAATGACAGCTCTTGTCTGTATGTTATTAATACAACTCTCGCCTGTTCTATTACTAAAAACGTTATTAAAAATTCAAAATAATCTAACATTTACAATGACGTTTCTATTATATAACAGTCATGCGAGAGTGGGATTGGGATTGGAAATCCCACTCCTCACTCAAAAAAATGGATGAGATCCACATACTGAGACTCCCCACCCTCTCCTTAAATGAGTAAGTAAGAGGAATTTATACTCTCCACTTTCACTTCAGCAAATAAATATAGTAAGTTATCAAAGCCATTGATTATGCATTTCTATTCAAACCATAACGAAGTTTTTGAATCAAGTCCAAAATCCTCCATATCCATTTTTGGAGAAATGGCAAAGAACAAAATTCAAGATCAAACAAATTCTTTTGTTAAAGTGGCATTTTGCTCTCGTTGAAAACAAGAGAGAATTGGAGATTGATCGAGGACATTTTGTGACAAAACTTGATCCAAGAAAGATCATAATACTCCTTTTTGAAGCAAACTAAGTCAATGGGTAAGATAAAGATGGCATGACATAGCCCAATTGTGAAACAAATGTAAAGTAGAAGTGTTTGGCTACTAAGAAAATTAGAGAAAGTTCCAGAGAATAGCAATATTGAATTAATCTCAATTTCTCTAAGAAAATGTAACTAATTACAACCCCATATATATATACAATTTTAATCATGATTATGTTGTAACTAATTAACAAGAAATTAACTATTGCTAAAGTTAATTGATTTTAACCCCAGCACATAATGCAGACGTAACAAACTTTAACTAATTAAGTTGAGCTGTTACCGTGCCCTGCCTTCTTCTTTTGCTTCTGTTTTACATTCCTTTGCCTTTTCTTCTTCTTTTCTACACAATGAGCTACTTTAACAATTGCCACCACTCAAAAGTTTTGATTACTTCAAATATAAAAGTACTTAGTTATAATATAACATAATGAGTTCATGTCGAACCACATGGAATCTAAAAAGCTAGTAGTCAATTATTAAATAAAAATAAATTATTGAAAATGATATTAATCAGAAACAGTCTAGAAAAGTGTTAAGGTTATGGGATCCGCCCTTGATTTTTAATATTATGTTCATAATACTCTCTGATATTTATATTTTGTATTTCTTTTGCTAGTTAATTATTATGCCATTTAATTCTTAACTAACTGTTTGTATGGATAAATATGGGATCAAGTACATAATCTACCAGAGCTATATCGAAGTGTCGACATTATGTCAAAATACTATATAGATTCAAAGAGGAACTAGATCTATAAATTAACATAACATAAAAGAAATCAGTAAAAAGTAATGTAAATTATAAATATGTAATAAATAAAATAAACTTAAAAATAAAATAAACTTGAAACGTACTTGAACGGATAATTAATTCCATGATCTAAATTCTTGAGCTTCATTATTCATTGTAGCTTAAAAAATTAGTGACTTATGTTTAAAAGCAAAATGCTCATTTTATTTAGTCAATAGAAGAAAATTGAAAACAATACGAAATGTTAGAGATTTTCCCCCCTAAAATTCACTCTAGATTTACACCTAAAAAGTTCACTCTAAAGTTCACCACATAATTCTCTCATTTTATTCTTTCTCTGAAATCTAGCACACCTAATTTATGAGAGCTCTTGCCTATATATAGGCAAATTTTGAGCAATCAAGTGTGGTTATTTACACGATATTTTTTGTTAGCTTGCAACCACAATATTTAGATGAGTTCTTGTAGCACAATCCCTGAATGAAAATTGCAACCATTATGGATCATTGGATTTAATATAATCAATGGCTACAATTGAAGCCAAATTAGGACTCTCCTTTTGGTCATTTGTCTATATAATCATTTGTCTATGTGGCTGAGCTCACTTGTCTATGTGGTTGAGCTCACTTGTCAAGGTTGTTGATCTACCCAATTTAAGGTGTTAAATCTAGTACAATAAGGTGCATAGGAGCTCAGTCACAGGCACGATCTCAACTGTTTAGAAATGATGCTAGATCAAAGGGCTGCCGATTCTTCCAAAGGATTTTGAGCATCCAAAATCCAAATTTCACATCTAAATTTTCGATCCAAGCACAAGATTTAGGGATTTCCTACAAAATACAAAAAATCATGCTTAAAAACAAATAAAAGTAAGCAGATCATAATAAGGCTTGAGATTTGTAAATTCGATAAAAATTGTTAATGTTATCAACACTGTGAGTGCAAAATGGTGATTTTAATATTTATTGAACGTATACTTTCTAGTATTAATCATTAATAATATCAAGCACATGAGCTAAATTTGAGATTTGGCATGGCACATCCATAGTAGGTCGTGGACCAAGAACGTGATTAAATTGCGACACTTCTCATGTTCCGTTAACATTTCAGTTATATTATTGATAATCATTTTAATTTGGATAATATTATTTGTTTGAGAGAATATATGAATGATACAATTTTAATTTTAAAATTAGAGAAATGATTGAACTGATTTTTTCTTATTAATTGATAGCTTAGATGCATTTTGTTATATGTTATATAATTATGAACACATATCCTTTTTGATAATTTAATTACACAAAAGTACTTTTAGTTTTACACAACCAAACAGTTTAATAGTTTAAAAGTACTTTTTTAATTGACAATAAAACTTTTGTTTAAAAGCTACTATTGGTATAAATTCTAACATTTATAAAATTTCTCTCTTATAAGTAATATTTAATAAAATTTGTCTGACGAGCAGATAATAAGGCGCACTTAATAGGCACGTGTCCATGCTGTGCATGTGCAGAACCTTTGTCGTGTACTCGTATCTGAGCACAACACGGGTGATGGGCTAAATTGATTGGCCAATGGACCCTACTGTGCTAAGACAAACTCATGTGCCATAGGCATTTGGTCCAGCACACATCCCTAAGATAAGAGAATGGCACGTAGTCTAACAAAATAAAAAATAAAAAATAAAACGCATTTAGTATAAAATTTGTTAGGCAGTCTAAAGTGTTTTATTTTTTATTTTTATTTTTATTTTTGTTGATCCTCTCTCTAGAAGCGGGTCCAGTCAATACTTTTCTAATTCTCTAATAAAGTAAAAGAATTATTCTCAATGACTTATTTGTTTTAATTAACGAATTGAAATCTAATAATCACCATGGTTCATCGTCCCTCGCCACCGGCTTCCATCTGCCACTTCAATTTGTGGTAGACTGCTACCATGGTCCGATAGTCTTTGATGCCAAATTTGTCACTTTTAAAATTCTTATCTCCAGCCCAACTTAAAGATACCCAAATCTCCGACAATATAAGCTTCATTTGATTGATAATTTTTTTTAAAAAGGGCAAAACTATGTAGTTTCTAATGATTATTTTATCTATCACCCTTAAGTCACCCGTTTGTGTAATTAAACATCATTGCTCCTCGTACGATAAGTAACTTGTTGGCTTGTAGATAATGCTTTCTCGAATGCGCTTTTTTTTTTTTAATTTAGCCAACAACTCAATCATCTCTCCCACTTGTTTTTTTAGTAAGGTTCCAATTTTACATTTCTCTTTTGCTAATATTACACTTTACCAACTCAACTAGTTAATTAGTACCCACTTCTCGAACACTTAAATAATCAAACTTTGATTTAACTAAATAATAATAGCTTGGAGTTCCTTTCAATATAATAAACATGATTTTGTGTAAACCCAAATACCCAATAATAATTTTGTCTGTAATTAAGTGTATGTTGGGGAATGAATTAAAGCTAAGTGATCATACGAAATAATATTCTTCAAGAGTGCCAGTCATTCTATTAGCAATACAATTAGTAACAATTATATATATATATGATATTGAACAAACTTATAGGCCTCAATTCTGATACCTTTTTTGATACTCTATTTTGGGGAATTAAAGTGATGTTAGTAAGATTAAGGGCGGATATATCTCCTTCCTCATTTTTTTTTCTTTTTTCTTTTAAAAGGAAAGGGGTGAAATCTATTTTAAGCCCCAAAATTGAGCTGGGATCAAGGCGAAATTTCTGCTACCGTAAGTAATCAACCCTCATTTACAATTTTTTAATTGTGGAGATTAGTAACCATCGTTTAAGTTGTGTAAGTTTGGTTGGTTGATACTTGCTATTACTTTACTTGTCTTCTTAATTTTTTTTTTTTTGGGTGTTTGGGGGGCGATATTACACTGCCAATATCCACGTGCTATTAATATTGCATGAGGATTGGGGACATTACCTTCCTCTAAACTTAATTAGGTTACAAATAAAATTATTCTGTTGTCGAATAGTAATAATTTAAAAACATATGAAACATCTCCTCATTTGTCAAACTTATGGTTGATCTTTATAAAATTAAAATAAGGATAAAATATAATGCAGGAAATCTGAACACCGCATTAAAAGGTTGTCCGTAATAATTTAAAAACATATGAACCATCTCGTCTTCCACGTCAATATTGTTAGCATTTGGCACAATGAGTGGGTCCCCTAAAGGTTTTGATAAGAAAAACAATTTATTAGATTTTCAATTTAATGGATCCCATAGCATTGAAGTCAACAGTCCCTTTGGTGCACCATGGAACCCACCTACTCTGCCAAATAATAAAGATTGATTAGTTAAATATATACATAAACTTTCCTTGATGAGAAAAAGTAAAAAGAAAAAAAAAGTGCATTGTAAAAATTGAGAAAATACTATATAATTAGATTTTCTATAATTACAATACGGTAATTATCCCTTATACGTATTAGAAGTAAAGTTGAAATGATTATTTATTCAATTTAGTGGTTGTAAGATTTGCTCTAAATTAGAGCATTTCCAACATCACTGGCTCAATATTCATAAGTTTTACAAAGTTTCTGACATGTAATAATATATTTGGGTATTCATGTTGGGAAAATATGCTCTTTAAAAGTATGTGTGTTTATTTAACTATAATAAATAATTTTTTTAGTAAATGTTATAAATAAGGTATTTTATTCAAGTATCGTTGTTGCATTAATAGTTTGAGTAAAATCTATTTAATCATATTATTTATATTTATGTGATGATCATATGGATTCACATGAGACATAAATACAAGTTATCTTATGATTACATAAATTTAGTTCGTAGTTGATAAATAAAGTTGGGCACTATATTTAAGTATAGACTGTAATAAATTTATTAAATGATTTGTCTTAATCATTTATAAATTTATTGATATAATACGGCTACATTGAACAAGATCACATATGAGATTTAATTAACTTTGTAATAACTGTTAGATTTATTAAATCTCATAGGCATTGATTTTACTGTAATCTTAATCTTGAGTTAGTTATAATTTCATGATTGTAATTGTTATTTCATTTGAGTTACCAATAGGCACGACACGCATTTGTAGTCAAGATTACCTGGTATCTTGGTGGTAGCAATTATAAGTATTGAAGTTATAGATTAACAATACAGAATTTGTACAACATATCTCTTGATGGATTTTCAGCACTTGATCATAGAATTCTCTGGTCAGAGTGTGTCAACATATTTAGTATGTTGAAATTGATCATTAGAGAAAATCAGTAAGTATCAAGGAACAAGATGTAATTAAATTGATTGGATAGTTGAGATATCGATTTAATTAACAATTTGGTGCAAATGATTATGAAGTAAGGAGATCAATGTGGCTTGGGACAAATTATTCTTCGTGCATACAATTATGGAGGTCACTTCCAATCTTATAGTGGAGTAGAGTCGGAATTAAATGATTAGACTTATTCATTTACAAGCTTGATTATTGTAGCTACTACTGTATGTTCCCAAATGATCTTCAAGTTAATTCATTTAATTAACTGCACTACTACTAGACCTAAAAAACAAGAAACTAACATATTAGGTGATAAACCTAATTATAATATTTCTTTAAGACCTTATGTGTTATATTCATGTGCAAATAGAGCCTTGTGTTATTTTACAAGATGGGCCCTAAAGTGGTTGTACATGATCTCCACTTTCACGTAAGTGGAGAGATAATATTAAATTCAAAATATTTATTAATTTGAATTATAATAAAGGATAATACATAACTAGGTTTTACAAGAGATATTATATAAGTGTATTTTTCTTATGAAAAAAGTGATGGTATTAAAAAATACACGCTTTGAGAAAAACACAGCAAAAGAAGCCAGTTGTTTTGGAAGTGGTGAAACGGACGCCCACATGTCCAGCGCTGATCAAACTTAAGTCATAGCCTGGAAGATTATTTGGTGACAGATCGTGATCTAGGAGCCTAGATAAATTGAGCGAAAAAGTAAATTTGGATTGTCAAAGTATGATTTTCTAAGTTACGGATTCTTATGTAGTGTATGCATTATAAGAAAATGATCCTTTTGCCGTCATTTTTTTAGCTACGAAGTAACTTTTGCAGCCTATAATGACATTTTACCATGAAAATACTATATCATAGCTAAATTTTGTGAGTCAAATTATAAATATTAAAGTTATCCATTTGCCACGGATCATTTGTGGCTAAATATTAGCTTTTTACCACGAATATAAAGATTGTTTATAAAAGTTCGCGCGCGCATTCAAAAATTTCGCACCTTGCAATTAGTGACAATATTAGTCACAAAAGTTTGTGACTAAAGATTATAGTTTTACTTATGAAACATTTGTCACCAAAAAATGTCATAGGCCACGAAATAACTTTGTGGCTATATATATTGCTTTTGGCCACGAAGACTTTTGTTTCTAAATAATTTTATTGGCCATGAAATCAAATAGTGGCTATATGTGTTGCATATTGCCACAAAATATCGGCCACAAAAATTAAAATATAGACAATGGATTTATTCGTTACTATACAATTTAGCCACAAAAACTTATAGCCAAAATGTAGTTGGTTCATAATTTTAAATTTATTCATGCTTTTTGTTAATACTAAAAATATTATTTTTTCAATAACTACAACAAATTTACTATTAGGAAAGTAGTTTTACAAAGAATTCTGGAAAAAAAAAAATAATTTGATGGAATAAATATTGTCTAAAATTTTTAGATAAATAAATTTTTATACTTTTATAAGTTATTTATAACATATTCATAATATATTTCTAATAAATGATTACCTTAGTTTGTGTTACTTAAATAATACGTTTGGCTAATAGGATATGTAATGCATTAGGCTAATAAGAAATTATCTTCGGTTGTGTTGGTGATGCCCTTGTCTATTATTTCTATTAGACTTATATATATGTATTTTGTCTATTATGTCTATTAAACTTATATGTATTTTGGTTTATGTGCAATGAAAACTTGGGCTTTGATTTTAATGTGTATAATAGAATGTTTAATTTCTAATTTTAATAGCTTTATAGATTCTCAATTACAAAAAAATTTGATATATAAAAGATGTGGCAAGTAAATAATATACTATTAAAATGTTATGTTAAATATTAATATTAAATTAGCTTAATGATTAAATAGTAAATATACGATTTTTGTGGCTGAAACATTGCATTTTCATGGCAAATATAACCCAACAAAGCTAATAGTCACAAATAAATTTCATAACAAATTAATGTAAAATTTGCTACAAACAAATCGTGGCTAATGAACACACGTTTAACCACAAACCCATTATTTACCACAATGAATAATGTTGCCAAATGACAAAACCACTTCGTGGCCAAAGATTGGCAAATTCACCACAAACACTTTGTGGCTAATGGTCTTTACATTCAATCACAAACATTTTATTTAGCCACAATAATTTGCGTTGCCACATGGAGCAATTAGTAACAAAATAATGTCGTGGTCAAAGGCTGTTACATTCGGTCACAACAAGTTTCGTGGCTAAATGTTTTACTTTTAGCCACAAACCAACGTTTATCCACGCAAATAGAGACATAGATTTTGTGTTAAATAATGAAGTATGTGACTTTCGAGATAATTTTTTACCAAAAAAATATAATGTTGCTAATATCCATGAGCCATGAAATCTCTATTTCGTGGCTAAATAGCAAATCCCACAGCTATGGGGCAACGACATGGGGACAAAAATTGTTTCATCGCAAAAGACAATAAGTCACAAAATTTGAGTGTTTTTCCACAAAACATTTTGTGGCTAAATGATATTTTCTTGTAGTGATGAGATTGGTCCTAAAACTTTTTATGAGAAAAACTGATTTTTTAACCAACAATTCGTAGATTGGCTTCATTCGTAAATTCATAATTTTACAAATTATAGTTTTTTAATTCAATCCAATTCATGCATCTATAGATTAGATGCAGATTTAACAAGAATTCATATCCAATCTATCATTTTACGGATAGTTAGTAAATTACAAATATTTCATTTTCATTGACACGACTTAAAAGTGATTTATAACTCCCAAGTATAAGAGTATCTTTTTATATTATAACTCGGTGAGTCCAAGGTCGATCCACAAAAAAAGAATTTAATTTGTTTACTTAAATTTATCCAAATAAAAATAAAAATTAAAAATATTCAATTTAATTTAAGAAAAAGTATAAAATTGAATTAGTTAGGGTTATGAATGCACTCTTAGTAATTAATACAATTAAACAAATTCTTTTTATTTTTATTTTATTTTCCAAAAGATTAATTGTATAAACTAAAATAATTTTTCCATTAATTTTATTATGGGTTAAGAACTTAATGTGCCAAAATTTAACTTGTTTACAATAAGTCAAAATACTATTTTACCATATTTTATACTAAGATATTAAGAATTTATTGTGCCAAATTCCCATTTTTGTTTACAATAAATCAAAATTTCAAAATATAAAATATGAATAATATTAAATAAAAAATAATTTAATTTATAAAATTAAAAATAGAATTTGATTAAAACATATTTTTTTTACTAAAAGTTTCACCTTCCCCTAACAATGAATATTTAGATAAACATTTTTTTAAATAAAAAAATTATTAAAATTGAAAAACACATAATTAAAAAAATAAAATTTAAAAATTAAAATAAAAATAATTTTATTGATTGAAGATATATTACAAAGAGAGATAGGAAAAAGAATTTAAGGGGAAATAACATAAGAAAAGGTGTGGAGAGTTGTGTTCCTCCTCCTCTATTTATAGTAACACATGGTAAATTCACACCACATAAATAAATAAATCTAATTACATCTTAGTCTTACATTTGTCCTACTAATAAAATATAAATCTAACTTAATCCACTCAAGTATATCCAACACAATCTACTAACAATTACCATACCTAACATGATAAAAAAACTTATAATTTTATAATTATCATATTCCAGAATCTAAATTTGATATCCGCACATTTGTTTGGAGCCTCAAATCGCATGAAATTATTATTTTTACCTAATAAGTGCACAAAAATACACAAAATCAATACTTAGAAAAATAATTAGAAATTCACAATATGTTATACAATTATAAATATAAATTATATTAATAGCAAAAAATAATATTTTTACCTCTTTATAAACATACAATTTTTAATACTAATCACACCCCTTCTAGCAATTAAAGCGTTATATTAAATTAAGACTTATAAAATTCACATGCAAGTTAATAGTTGTTCATCTATCCTTTAAACTACCAAATAAATAAACTCTCCCAAAATTTTTTAACTCTTTGTCATTCACTCATTTTTCAGAATTTCATAAACCTTCTTTTGTGCTCAAGTAATTAACACAATACTTACAAGGTTTCATTAAAAGAAAACAATATGTTCATTCTAAAACTCATTAGAAATTCTATCTTTATACAGTAGATTATTCACACTTTTATTTTCTTTTTTTAATATTATATTTTTAACCCATGTAGCGAGCTTTAGGCCAGTGACTCTCAGACAAGTTGACCTTAGGGCATTAGGTGTTGAAACACCCCTACAGACATAATTACTCAGATTTTTAATAAATAAGCAAAAAATATATCTATAACCCATGTAGCCAGCTTTAGGCCAGTGACTCCCAGACCAATTGACTTTAGAGCACTATGTGTTGAAACACTCATATGGACTTAATTACTCGAGTTCTAGATATAATAAACTTAAACCCATTCAATTTTTTCTTTTTTTCTTTTTTTTGTTTTTTCTAATTTTCTTTTTTTTGTTTATTTGTAATATACATTTTCGACTAACTTAGATATTATCCCCAATAAATCAAAAGGACTAAATACTGTAAAAATTTTAACTTACAACCCACTAACATGTGTCATAGTATGTGTGTGAAGAATGATTTAATAAGCCATGTTAAATGAGTAAACAATAAAATAACTTAATAACCAAATGAAGAGTTAAAAAATTTGAGTAATTAAAAAAAAGGAAATAAAAACAACTTACTATGAATTTTAAAATCAAAATATAATACAACAGGACTATTAGGATGCGTATCAAAAGTTATGACACTTTACACAGCTATCCTAGACGCAAAAAAATTTGTTGTTTTTGGTTTTTTTATATTTAAAAAAAAATAAACACACCTATTTACAATTTATGTCAACTATCTCTTCCCCCAAACCTAATCTAAACATTATTCATAATTTAAAAAAAAATGCATGCAAAAAGGAGAAAAAGATAAAGAAAACATAAATAATAAAAGAAAAAATAAGAAAGATCGCACCTGAACAAGCCACTGAAGATGCATTTCTAAAGTCGCTACACCTCATATTCAACCATCTTCGACATAAACATTACTAGCATTTGCTATATTCCACAACTGTCGACTATTCCCTCCCCCAACCTTATCGCTTCAAGAAGATAGTTATAACCGAAGAGTTAAGTCCAACTTGTGCTTTTTACTAGGGCTAGGGTTACCATCATTAGTCAACCATTCTAATGCTAAGGTCCTATTATCTGGCTCTGGTTTGTAAGCTTATAAAAGATCAAGTAACTCATTAGCAATAGAAGCACAAACAAAGATATTTTTTGTAGAGATTGGAATAAAATGATTCTTAATTGCATGGTTAATAAATGTGAGCAATCCATCATAAAAATTATTAACATTTATTAAACCAATGGATTTCTGATGGATGTTCAAATAGGCCTAAGATACAAATGTAATCAATGCCTCTAAAGTTACAAGATCTCCTGGCAAGATGTTAGAGTGCAATTTATGCACTAATTTTACATTGTTTACATCCTTTAATATCAGTGTTTTGCACTTAATAATAGTGATTTACTTGTGTTTTATTTTGTATGTGCAATTCTATTGATTGGTGCTAAAATTGAGCTACAATATGATGTTTGAGGATGATTGTATTCTTGGAGAAATTATGAGTTTCAGAAGAACTTTGTTGACAAGACGTGGGCACGTGCTGTCAAAGAAGGACCTGCAGTTTTTGTTTTAACGTGTTTTATTTTTTTGGTTATTTTTTTAATTTTAAATTTAGATAATATTTTAGATTTTATTATTTTATTTTTGGAAAAACTCTACAAGAGAAAAGAGACTAAAACACAAAGAGGAAAAAAAAAACCCTAAATCTAAATTTTTCTCTACTCTCTATGAAGAACTAAACCTATTATTTTGGTTGAAAGTTAATAAAGCTTTGATTCATCATTACTGTGATATCTTTCTTATGCTTTAATTATTTTATTACTTTTCGGGTATTTGTTTATTTTCAGAATTATTGTCATGATTATGTTTGTTAATTAGATAATTGGCCACTATTTAATTATCAATTTAATCTATTATCAATTAAAAGATTCATCGTATGAAGATTTTAATGTTTGTGACAAATAGCATAGCAGTGCGTTGTGTTATGAGAATAAACAATCTAATTTAAATGAACGATATTATGTGTTTGTTGATAAGGATTTGGGTCTCTCTGGTTTTTCAGGCTGTCAATTGATTAAATCCTATGATCGTACCTAGGGTTGTCTATTGATTAGGGAAATAACCAATGGTCATACCTTGGTTATCGACTAGTTAAGGAGAGATTGAATATTAGAGGGTCTCAGTAGCTATAACCAGTTTATTCATAAGTAGTAATGATTTATATTTAGATCAATGATCAGTAGTCAAATCAAGCTGAGTTAATTCCTTCAACCAGAGCTTTTCCCAATTTGAATTACAATTTTAATTTGCATTCTTATTATTTTAATTTGATTTTTATTATTGTCAACAATTCCCCCATTTTGCATTTTACATTTTGAAAGAATTTAAATAATTACCAATCTCTGTGGACACGACCCAGCTCAATCACTATACACAATTTATTTATAGTATGTATTTATTTTTGCTGGCTTCGACAACCATCACAAGAAAATGAAAATGTCAGCATGATTTAATATTTTAGATATTCATTCTTGCATACTTGAGACAACTAACTTTTCTTCAATTGATACATCAGATATGCATTCTAGAGGCTTTAAGGCTTGTGGAATGATACCTAGTACTTGATTTTCTCTAATAAAAACAGCTTCTGAGACAAGTTTTGATAACCCGTGGTCGCCTCCTCCATATGCAAGGTGTAGTTTCCTTTCAGCTATAACACGGCCAAGATCTATAGCTATGTGAACAAACTTCTTATATTTTTCATAATGAAATCCAGAGAGCATATAAATGCTTTTGAATTGTCTACTCAAAGATGCTGCCATTAGAATAATTCTAAAAAATAAGTTGTGAGTGGATGGAAAAAGAGCTTATATTTAAAGATCTTAGTGACAGACAAAATGAGAAACAACTGTTAATGATTTGGTGTATTTGTTAGATAACGCATAAAGCTCAAGTTTCAATAGTTCAAAAGCAAACAGTGAAAAGAAAAAAAAAATAAAAGAAGACAAATAATGATTAAATATAAAATCATACCATTAAATGAAATAATGCAAACGATAAAAGAACAATAAAATAAAAGATATTTACTGGTAGTTGTGATTGTGGCTCACATCTTCCTCTAGTTTTACGTCCAGTAACGGTTTGAACGTCCTCTATAGTCGAGGATAGGTTTCACATCCAGTTTTCTTATAAACTGGCAAACATGGTCTTTTTGAGTCAGGTTCCTAAGACTAAACTGTGCACTTTCTTGTTGGAATAGTTTCTATAACATGTGTATCTCATATTGCACATGTCCGCTTCGATGCGTCTCGAGAGATCATAAGATTTCATCCAACGATTCTTTACTCAGGCCATCTTTAACGAATTTAATTTTATCTTCTCGACTATCTGAAACCATTCTTAAATATTTATAAATTTCTCATTTGCAACTAAGACGTACACAATTATGAAATTCTGAGCCAAGTTTTTTAGCTCTCCATTTATTAGCAAATGTGCTTTTACTAAATCTAGGCATGTAAGAAATAAATGGATTAGGAAACTCACCGGCTAATTGGACATTTGCTTCAATTAACCAACGAATATCAGAAGAAATTCTGTTGATCATTAACAAATGCAATCTTTCACAACTAGCTTTGTAAATTGCTTTGAGTGCATTTTGAGAGAGAGAAGGAAAATGCTTATGCAATTTATGTTGTATTTCTTCCATGCTTGATTTTGAGATCTCAATTATTATGAAAAACTGAAAACTCCAACTTAAGAAGTGACGGAGTATCGTTATCCACCATTTATATAGAAAAATAAATCAAAACATACTAAAATTAAATCAACCGTGAAAGCGAACAATAAAAATAAACACACAATTTAAAAAGGAAAATGAACTTACATTCATCCTCTCATTGAGTTAACCTCAAGCTCCAATTGAAATTCATATATTCCATGCTCTATTTCTATGATTTATCTTTCCTGATCCTCAACATAGGCCACTAATATTGGTGGTTGTTGTTCTTAAATTGGATATAATTTACAGCTTTGTATCTGGCCTCTCAAGTGAAATTTTATTCACAAAAAGGTTTTTAAGATATCTGAACAGAATCTTCCTCATTGAGGTGATCATGATGTATAATGATGAAGAAAACACAATTATTAGACACACTTAAGTAAGAAACGTCACAACGCGTATCATTCAAGACAGTCAAACAATTCAAACGGTAAAAGAACAGTGAAAAGTTAAAACACTCATTAAAAAATTAATTAAGATTTGGTAGGTCACTCAAATTTATTTCAGTGCTTATTTCATGTGGTTGGTATTTCAGATAGAACTTTATTCTTTGTTCGTTAACTTTAAATGTGACATTGTTTTTTGAATTCTTAATTTCTATAGTACCATATGGATATACATTTTTTACAACAAATGGACCACTCCATTTTGACTTTAACTTTTCTAGAAACAAATGTAGACGAGAATTATAAAGCAACACTTTTTGACCAATTTAAAACATTTTTCAAAAAGTTCTTTTATCATGAAAAGCGTTTGTTCTTGCCTTAATAATTCTTAAATTTTCATATGCATCATTCTTTAATTCCTTAAGTTCATTCAATTTCAATTTTTGCATATTACCAGCATAATCTAAATTTGAATTAAAAGCTTTAATAGCCTAAAATGATTTATGCTCAAGCTCAACAGGCAAGTGGCAAGGTTTACCATAAACTAGCCGATAGGGTGATATTTTTAAAGATGTATTAAATGCAGTATGGTAAGCCCAGAGTGCATCAGTCAGTCGAAGAGATCAATCTTTTCGGTTTGGGTTAACTGTTTTTTCTAAAATTTATTTTATCTCCCTATTTGTTAATTTGACTTGACCATTTGTTTAAGGATAATAAGGGATAGCAATTTTATGTGTAATTCCATATTTTTTCATTAAAGACTCAAATGACTTATTACAAAAATGCTGACCTCCATCACTAATAGTAGCTCAAGGGATTTCAAATCGACTTTAAATGTTTTCTCTTAAAAATTTAACTACAGTTTACTATCATTATTTCGACAAGACATTGCTTCAATCCATTTTGAGACATAATCGGCTGCAACTAACATGTACACAAATCCAAAAGATGGTGGAAATGGACCCACGAAAATCAATTCTCCAATAGTCAAATATTTCAATTTCAAATATAGGATTTAAGGGCATCATGTTTCTTTTAGTAATGGATCCTAATTTTGTATAGTTTTCACAAGTTTTGCAAAATTCATATGTGTCTTTGAACATAGTAGGCCAATAAAATCCACATTGTAAAATTTTAGTTGTAGTTTTTCTTGAAGAAAAGTATCCACCATATGCTTCAGAATGACAAAAAATTAATGACACTACTTACCTCATTATGAAGAATGTATCGTTCAAAAATCTGATCAGGGTAATGTTTGAATAAGTAATGATCATCTTAATAAAATTTCTTTACTTCAACTAAAAATTTCTTCTTCTTCTAAGTATTCTATTGCAAAGGTATTGTTAAGTCCATTTTTTATAAAGTTGGTATTTTATGCCAAGTTTAATTAAATTAAAAATTTATTTATTGCATATCTTGTAATAGGAATTAATTTATTAATTCCCTAATTTATTGAGATTCAATTTATTAGGAATATTTGTTTCCTAATTTAATTAGATGTCTAATTTAGCAAGTCAATTAATGGTGGGATTTGTTGAGTGTTAGAAAATGTATATTTATAAAGGAGAAAATCGTCATTTTGTATTTTAAGTCTCACTAACATCTCTATTTTTATGTATTTATTTCTCTTGTGATTTAATTATGTGTGTTTTGTTATAATTAAGTATTTTATGTATTTTAGGGGCATCATGATTATTTTACAATGAATGAGTGATAAGACAGCAAAACGGACATCATTTTTTAACTCAGGATGGTCGAAAACCTTAGGAGGACTATAAAAGGAAAAAAGGCATTGTTCACATGTACGGTACTGTTCACGACACTGTTCACATATACGGTTCAATGACATGGCGTTGACCGATGACGTGGCAGCACTTGATTAGAGAAAGATGTAGCATTTGGTTACTTATGTGGCATTGACTGATGATGTCGCATTGATCGATGATGTGTTACGATCCTATTGGACTAAAATTCTTATATACTATTGATGGATGACGTGGCAGGATTTCAGTGGATCAAAAATCATGCGTACGGTACATGCACACGCATGGGATTATTTACTATTCAAACCGCGTCACTATTTAAGCAGCCACTATTCAAACCGTTCTTTGTTCAAACCGTATCTTTGTACAATGCGTCGTTGTTGATGACGATGGCGATCTGGCGTCCGACTTTTTAATCCGATGGCTATGATTCACTCAATGTATCTATAAAAAGGGGGCTCTCCCCCCTAATTTGATACCCCTGAATCTATTTTTGAGCTTAGTTTTCTGTAATTCCTTCTCCATCTTGTATTTTCTATGTATTTTAATAAAATTCCCATTTTACCCCTAGTTAAAAAATGAGTAGCTAATTTTCTTTCAAGCTTGGGTTGAAGGTGAAGTCTCAACATGTTCTATGGGCTTAATTTGGTAAATTTATTTTCTCTTCCCCTCTAATATTTGTGGATGTTTTGGTTTTTCGTCGACAAATAATAATAATCTTGTCTAGTTATCGCCCTGGTTAAACCGGCACCCTAGTACAAGATTATTATTGTTAACGATAACCCTGTATTTATTTGAGCGTGGTTCATGAGGTGTGGAAATCCCCCTCATGATTTAATTGGTATTAATAAGGAATATTTAGCTCATGGAGCATGTTGATGTAGATCCAGATACCCAAGTGCTTGAATTTTAATAGTTTCTAGTTTAATTTATTCTCGCAATTCCCACTTAAATTCTAGGATATTCTAAATTACTTTCACCATAAATCCAACCACCCATTTAGAAAAAAATTAATTCTATACATAATTAAAATCTACCTCCTTGTGGGATTGACACTCGTCACCATTAATCTATTATACAATAGATTCGTGCGCTTGTGAATTCAATAAAATTTGCACAACAGGATTCTATAATTGGCGCATGAGATCTATTTAGAGCAAGAAGTTGGTTCAAACAAGAAGTTCATTAAATGCTCTAGATATTTCTTGGGAGGCAAGCAAAGCAAGAAGATCAGATTTATTCATATTCAGATTTATGGGAATTATAAGAGGGAAGAAACTCTTATTTGCAAAGAATCTAAGTCTTTTAAGACTTGCTATTTTGGTGAAATCCTAATGCCTATATAAAGAGAGATATTTCAAAATTGCAGATATACACAACACAAAGCGTAAAGCAGATAAGCAAAATTCGGCCTCCTCCCTAGAGAATCCGGATTTAACGCATCATGTTGTGTTGATTTGTTTTCTTATTTTCTGTTCATCTTTGTGGAGAGTCTATGTAGATCTTGGATCACTAGACGTTGAAGAATTGAAGAATTGCTATTGACCACTTTGCGAAGTGCCTTGAGGATCATGGATCAAGAGGGATAACAATTATTCAAGAGAAGCAGATTCAGTCTAAGGCTGAGTAAACTGTATGGTGATAAACTATAAGTGAGGGTCTTAAGTTTGGTAAATCCATAGGTTGTAAAATCTCAACTTGGTGAATTGCTTTTCATCTGGGTGTGGCCTCGTGGATGTAGGATTAATTAATTCGAACCACGTAAAAATCTCCGTGTCATTTTATTTTATGTATTTTATTATGTTTCTGGAGAATTAATATTTTTGTTGCAGATAAATAGTATTCGTAAACAGTAACTGTAAATAGTCACAGTGAACAGTGACTATGAGCAGTAGTCGTGAACAATACTTCCGATAAAATTAAATTGTTAATTTTTGGTTTTTAATTACTGATGTGCTCATAATTTATCTATTATTTTAATATTTTCATAACTTAATTTTATGTTAAATTATATTTTATTTTGTTAATTTTATCTTAATTTTTTTATTTTGTTATTTTAGGTATAATATGGGATTAAAGAGGAATTAAATCCGAACATTTAGGAAGAAATCAACTTGAAGGAATAAAAAAGTGAAAGCAATCAAGAGAATTAATTGGAACATATCACAAAGGATTTAATTTAATTAATCATTAAGCATGCATGCACGTGGGGAAGCATTGGAGAACTAATTTTCAAAGGAAATATGGCATGCACGTGAACGTGGGCCTTTTGGTTTTGTAATATAATGGCTTAAGGTTTAAGTGGCGGATTGGCTTCAATGTTAATTCTTTTTCCATGAAACGATTTAGTAGGGCTGGGCAAACGGTTCGGTTTTTCCCGAATCGAATCGAACCGAACCAAAAAAACTTAATTCGGTTCGGTTCGGTTCTAAGGTAAAAAATCGAATGGTTTGAAATTTAAAAAACCGATCGGTTCAGCCCACTTATTTACATTTTTTAAATTATTTTAATTAAAATTCAAAAATATAAAACCTAAATCTCAAATCCCCTTTTTTCATCTCCTAATTTCGTAACCCTAAAGCCCGAAATCAAGCTATCAGTGCCTCATCGGTGTCTCCATCGCCGGATCGGTGACTCTTGGCCTCTGACTGAGTCCCTCACCTCACGGTCGTGTGGCCTGACCACTTCGAGCTTGGTGGCCGCCAAAGCCCTCGGTCTCTCCACGGTTTGTCGCGTTCGATTGCTCGGTCCGTCACGCTCGATCGCTCATGGTCGTGATCGCCGTCTTCCGGCCTCACTGCTGCAGTCTTCTCTCATCACTCACTGTCTCACACCTCACGTCTCCCTCTCACTCACTGGTCCAGACGTCCTGCCATCAGCCCGCGTCTTGAATCTTCACTGATGCAGGTTCTTTAATCAGCTCGCGTCTTTGATTTTAATTTCTTTTTGTTTGAATTGAGCTTATGTGGGGTTAAATTTATGGATTGTGGTTGTTGGTGGATACGGTTGCTGGAAGTATGGGATTTGTGGTGTTGTTGGTTATTGTTGTATACTGTATCTGATTCTTTGGAAGTTAAATTTGAAGTATGACGATTTGTGGCGTTGTTGGTGTATACAGTTGTTGGTGTATAACTGTATACGGTTGCTTAATTATTGAATAAGATAATTGTCGTTTAATTATTGATTTGGTTTGGTTGTTGAAGTTAATTTAAATGACGATTTATGATGATTTGGTGCGTGCCTGCATACTGGAATAGTTCTTATTGTACAATGAGCAAAGATAATGGGTAATTAGATATGGCCACTGCAAGTGAAATAGCTCTATAATTGTACATTGCAAGAATATTGGTATGTAAATATTAAATTATCAACACCGTTCAATGCTTTTAGAACTTGGATACAGAGAATATTTGTGGTTCTGTAACTTCTATTTAGTACGAAAATGGATGAGAAAAAGTATATATTGTTTGGTTTGGTGGTTGAAGTTACTTAAATATGCCATTATTATCATGTTAAATTGTTGATGGCTTGTTGCTTGTGTATTGAAGTTGATGGCTTCTCTTATTTTGGTTAGAGTATGAGATTTTGATGTAGGTGATATGGGTGGCGGATGAAATTGTTGTTTCTCTTATTTAGTTTTTTACTTGAAGGCTTTGTCTTTGAAGTTGTTGGCTTGTTGCTTGTGTATTGTAGACTTCTTGTGTTTTATTTTTCTTGTTATGAACTTATAATTTGTAATAGATTTTAAATTTAGGTGTGTGTTTGAAACTTTGAATTATGACTATTTTGTATTAGGACTTTTGTTATTTTATTTTTTTACTTTTTAGTTTTTACTTAAAGGCTTTGTATTTTAAGTTGTTGCTTGTGTATTATAGACTTTATGTTTTATTTTTCTTGTTATGAACATATAATTTGTTAAATGCAGGCGAAAATTGTAAAATGCAGTAAGATTTGGTTAGAATTGTAAAATCCAGGAATATGTGTGAACCGAACCGAACCGAACCGAATTTTAGAACCGAACAGAAATATTTCGGTTCGGTTCGGTTCTAAAATTCGGTTCATGTTCGGTTTGAGTTTTTTGGATTCGATCGGTTTCGGTTCGGTTCGGTTCGGGCTCCGAATCGAACCGAACCGGAAAATGCCCACCCCTACGATTTAGGGCGCAAATATTTGAAAATAGTATAAAAGGAAAGTGCCAAGCGGAAGCGAGGGAGGACGGAATTAAAAGAGAGCAGCAGCCGCACAAACTGAAAAAGTAAAGAGAAAACCGAGAGCAAGAAAGGAGCAAGAGAAGCCGCTACAAAATCCGGGAGCAACAATTTGGAGAAGTCAATTGCAGAGATTGGAGAGAGATAGCTTCTTGAGTTTTTCTTTCCCTCCTCTCTATTATTCCATGGTTGAATGTTCATTATTGTACTTAATGCTTTTGAATATCTGGCCAATATTTGAATGATTTGAGGATGCATAATGAGACCGAGAGGAGATTTATATATTTTTGCTCTGTGTAATAGATGCCATGAATTGAACGAAAGACACAGATGTGCCAACGTGATTCATGCAGTTTTTCTAAGAATTTCCATAGAGCTTAAAGAATATTTGCGTATTTAAATTCACATAGAGATATAGTGGGTTAATATGTGAAGGTATTTTTGATATTACTCGAGAGAGGATATTGAATAGATTAGGAAAATTCACTGTCAACATGGGTAATAAATTTTAATAGCATAGATGGAGAATTAAATTGGATTAGTTATGGTGAAATTGAATGTCCTAGTATTTTAATCTTTTGGTGATTTTTATTACTGCCTGCATATTTATTTAATTTTTAGTTATTTAGTTTTAATTTTTAATCTTCGACTGTTCAAATAAATTAGGGTTAGAATAATTTCGGTAACTAATAGAATATACAATCTCTGTGCGACGATACTTTACTCTTCATTATATTACTTGTGCTGACTAGTACACTTACTAATTTACGCATCAATTACCTATATCTATTTCTAATATATCTAAATTCTTTTTAGGTATTTTACCTGTAACAAGGAAATTAACAATATTAGCATACCATGACATTGAAGTAACAGAAAATAAAAATTCATCAGGAAAGCAACAACCAAGTACTTTCCCAGACGTATATTAATTGAAATAAATAGTTTTATTTTAATTGTTAATTTATTTATTTCTTTTGGTTTTATATTATTATTACGTCAAACATAATATGCGAAACTTCATTTTCGTATGTAATATTTACTAATAGTGACCCATTTTAATATGTGATATTTACTAATAGTGGCCCATCTACAAATTGTTTAATTCTTTTGTTTAAATTTTAATTAAATTTTATTTTTCATTATATTATAATTTTTCTTTTTACAAATCATTTGTAGATTCTTGCTAATTTGCAATAGTCAATCCGTATCCAGTGCACCCAACTGTGAAGTTTAAAATTTTCAATTCAATCCATCTACAAATTGAATTTTTGTGGAATATATTTCTATAAATTGAGAGGATGAAGAAAATTGAATTGGGTTGGATTATGAATACCCTTATAATATATCTATTACGTGGGTTGTTCAATTAATAAAATATCTCTCGTACTAAAAGTGGCAAGACTATAATAATACTTTTAAAAAAATAGAAATAAAAAAAAGCAATATAATAGTTTAAAGTAAAATTCTATAGATATACAATGTGAATCATTTTAAGCACAAAATAATTTTTTTCTCCTTTTTTAGATAACAAAATTAAAATATGGGTAATTATCCACTGACCACCTATTTTTTTGTACTTTTTCAAAAATACGCAATTCTTAAATTTTTTTGTTGAACTCCACTTAAAGTTATATTATTTTGCACATGTTCACTTCCGTCTTCAAACTATTAAGAGAATTAACGAAATATTGTATAAATAATTTTTTTACCCCTAAATGTAAAAGGGCAATTATCCACTGACCACCTATTTTTTTCATATTTTTTGAAAAATGGACAATTTTTAATTTTTTTTTTCCTGAACTCTACTTGAAGTTATATTTTTTTGCACTTATCCACTTATGTCTTCAAACAATATCGTTATGAAACGGTAATTTTATCCTTATGACGTCAGCAAAGTTCTAACAGTGTTATAACGGGAGTGGAAATGAAAAAACTATTTACTTTAAGTGGAGTATTGCCAAAAAAAAAAAAAAGATTTTTGTATCTTTGAAAAAGCTAAAAAAAAAATGGCGGTCTAGGGATAATTATCCTTAAAATTTAATAATTGTTGTTATTATATCAAATGATACATATTACATTATAACATTATTAAAACATACACAAGAAAAAAAAATTCTTTTTTCTTTTTCCAATATATATGCCAAAGTACTGTTAGTCAGCTCAAGTCCTAGGAAAATGAGGCAGTTGCCAAAGAGTTTGAATAAATACATGATGCATGCAGCCAAAACTTACCACCTTCGCCAATCATCATCAAATTCAAACATGACAGTCATGAAAGTTAATTAGTGTCTTGAAAGCTATGTGAATTCAAACAAATTAAATGATGAAGTTTATCTTCGAAGTTCAATTCAAATACAACAGCTTGCTTCCAGCACAATACGACAAGAATCTTACGTGCACCATCAAAACCATAGACCTAGAGGCAGAAGCTAGCAGCTGGCCAGCCATGGTCACAACACATAAATAGAATATGAATAATAAAGATTGCACATGAGATCAGAATCAGCATTGGAGTCCCCGCAATCAAACTTAGCTGTTTATTTAACAGCTCCAATTTTTATAGGTATTATTTATTTTAATTTTCCGTAAGTGATCTATAAAATGTATTTGATGTATACTCGTGCTTTTTAATTCACTCGTGAATAATTAAATACAATACACATTATCCATAATTTGTGATGAAGAGACCACTAATAATTTTATTATTTGTCCTTTAACCAATTCTGCACGCAAAATATTTTTAGTTTGAGTATATATGCTTTTAGTGAATAAAAAAATAATTGTTGAACAATGTCTATTCTACAAAATTAAAATACACTTAAAGCAATTGATATATGTCAATGTCGCATCGGTTAGAACACAAAATCTACAATACAAAATCTCTGTCTTAATTTCGTAAGTCTAACTAGCATTTTTTGTTTATAAAAGTAAAATACTTAATATAAAGTAGACAAGTTTAAATTTTATTGATTTCCTCACACCTACAGAAACAACAATTGTATAACGATTAGATTGGTTAATTTGGGTCTTTACGCGCACTATTAAAAAAATGCATATTTATGACATAATTTTTATAACAGATAACGCTAAGTCACGATTCTATCACGAGAAGACGACATATTCATGACATATAATCATAATCAAGATTTCATGACATATTTATGACTTAGAACTCACTGACATAGACAAATGATAAATAGTTGTCATACTTGAATTTCTCTTTTTTTTTTTTAAATTTAAAACGGTAAGTCATTTTACAATGCAATCCGATGTTGTTTGCTAGGGATGACACACATCTGTCATGGATTGGAATGACATCTTATTATAAACGGTACCGTTTAGAGTTGGTATAAGTAATATCGAACACAGCATTTAACCAAAATATTTGATCCCTCTCGTTTCAGCCCTAAACCCCCAAATTTCGAACTCTCTTTTTGTGTCTCTGTCTCTCTCGTTCGCTCCCCAATTTTGCTCTCTCTTCCAAAAATTTTCAATCCCTTACCTTACTTTGCCAAAAATTTTCACTCTCATTTTTCCATGACCTTTCCCTCTCTAGCAGTCAAAACACTAGCTCTAATTTCCAAAAATTTTCGCTCTCTTGGCCACCACCACAATGAACTTGGCTGCACAAAGATCCGAGAGTTCCATATGAATTCAATGTAAGGTCATTTGAATAGATTTCGTTTCCATAAGCCTTCACTCTAATTCTTTTCTTCGGACCCAATTTCAGTAGTCATGAATAACTACTTTTGTTATTTTCAATTTTGGGGTTTTTTTCTTTCCAAATAAAAATTGGAGTTTTTTTTTTAATTTTTAATTTTGTTTTGTAAACAGCGCTTCAACACTTAGCAAAATATGGTTGAAACCCTTCTATACCTTTTTCTTTTTGTTCGCTCTCAACTACAGAAGAAGCCTTTTTTGCACGTTCCTTCTTTTTCACTCAATTGACGAAACTCCTAATCACCCACAGTCCTTGACAGCCTCATCACAACTGAAGAAAATCAATTGAACAAAGCCCATCAGACACCAAGCACCTTTCACGAATTTACAGAAGCACTCCAACTGCTAAGCCTTTTGCACTCACACTCATCAGCCGTCACTCAACAGCCCCTCCTTCAGAACACCAACTATCATTAGAGAAGAAAGACAAGGAGAAGAGGTAAGTTAATGAAAAGCCAACCGTCAGTTAATTTTTCAATTAATTTGCAGATTAGAGTAAGGAACGACATCAGTAATTTTTTAATTTGTAATGTTGAATCCCTAGTTGGCATTAAGTGCAATCTTGCGGACTTCTTGTTATGGGACACATCAAAACTAACTCTTTTTCTTTTCCTTTAATTTTTTTCTATTTAAATTTGTTTTTAAGAAATAAAAAAGAAAAACTAGAATAAAATCCCTAATTAGGTACAATACAGAGGAAAAAAAAGTTTGCTCTAGTTGGATGGTCTTGATGAGATGCCATCGTCTCCTTCTCATCACACTAATATTTCCCTCTCTTCAGACCCTGGTAATTAATTAATTACATTTATTTTTTTAATTTCGAACAAGAATTTTAATTTTTAAAATTTGGGCTGCAATTGAGTTTTTGCAAATCGTTAATTGGGGATTGCTTGCTCATGTCATTAGATTCGTCTTTCATTTAGCTTTTTGTATTTTGAACTTGCTTTGTGCTTGGGTGCTTAGAAATTTTACGAAGATGAAAAATTATATTCTTTAAGAACCCTTTTAAGAATCTTGAATCTATGTGGAAATGAAATTTTTTTTTAAACAATTTCAAATTCACGCAATAATTTGTTAGAATCACATTTATAATTTGTTTTCTTAATTTGTTATACGCAACTAATATATTCTTTTTTGAGTTATTGGTTGAAGCTTTATTAAGTTGCAACATTTTTTTCCACTGTCTTTTTTCTTATATTTCTAATGGAAAGCCCATAGATTCAGTGATTCCTATGCATATTATGACCAATACTTCTTAACTTCCTGCTGAATTCTTGGAACTGTTGTCTTAGAGGCAATTGGTCATTTGTCTTGACTGTGAGGGAGTTGACTTTTATTACCATGGAAATCTTTGTGTGATCTAGGTATAATGTGTTTTGTTGTCCTGTTTGATCCATCTACTATATATGCTTCATGAAATATATCTTTATGTTTGTTTGTGTTTTAATAGGAATGAACCAAACTCTATCTACTATATGTATGTGAATTTGATTTATGAGAAAATTTATAAACTTAAGCTTTGTGGTTTTTGGCAACTAGCGTTTCCAAATGCTATATACCTGGTTGACGCCATTTGGGGTGGGGAGATAGTTGGGAAAGCTTATAAGCATGTGCTTTAAATCTAGTTACATCATAAAAGTTATTCACAATTGCAAACGAGATAGTAAGGTCTCTTATTGAATTTGTTTACTTGTACATTCAAAATATGATATGCTTGACAATATGTTATTTCTGTTTTTAAATTTATTTTGTTGGCATTATATTTTCAATTTGGCATTAAGTTGCACTTGCACAATGTTGTAGATGCCCAAGTAAATATCCTTTATAACCTACTAAAAACTATTGCAGGATTGTGTGCCCTTTTAGTACTTTTTCAAGATAAATAAAAGATGTCCTATTTTGATTTTGTTTGGAGATATTAGCAATGGAAAACAAGTGAAGCTTTGATCATGTCAAAGTTTTGTTTTGCTTTTACCTAATGCTTAATGACCTTTATTTATGGATAGGTCTGGATTAAATCTCTTGCACATATTATTGGCTATGCCTATTAAACTATCATTGCTTTATCTATTATCGGTTGGAGAGATCTTGAATATGTAGAAGGAAAAACTAAAAACATTTCCCAGTTGTATAAAGAAATTTTGCATTGTCAGTCTGTAATTTACTTTTGAAAATGATTTATGGAATTATTTTGGAAACCTGATAAACTACAATTAGACGGATGATGAGGAAAGTTTACATTCAAAATCACATTAGTTGTATTCTTGTTACCATTGCCTTCTCACTTATTGCTTTTTCTTGAATGTTAGTTGCTTATATTACAATATTTCAGCTGATAAGTTGGGGAAACCTTTTAGCTTCACGAATTCAGGTCATGTTAGTTTCAATAAGGTTGAAAATGCCCATAAAATGCATATAGCGAGGTAATAAGCAATTTATGAATGGATGATCTATGTTCGAATGCTCATATAAGGTGAGGAGTTGTTTATTAAATACTTTGGTTAGTTTAGGTCTATTTTGAGTTTTAATACTCATTTACTTGGTTATTTTAGGATGGTTTGAGAGTGAATTTTGATATGCAATATAATGTATAATCATTTTGTCTGAGCTTGTAATTATGTTGGATTAGATTGGTTTGGTTTTGGTGCTTCATTGATGGAACATTGCCTTTTTGGAAATTTTGAATGTAATGGCAGTATGACACTACATTTATCTTTGCGTTCTTAAACCTGGAATCGAATTAGAATCGGAATGGATGAGAATCGGAATGAATTTGGAATCGGAATAGGAATGGGAATCAAATCAAGTTGTTCTTAAACCTGTAGGAATCGGAATCGGAATGAATTTGGATTGAATAAATTACTAAAAAGTCTTAATTGGATTATTGTCATAATTATTATTATTAACTAATATATTAATTAATTGTAAAATTTTATTAATTAATTATTATAATTATATTAACAATTATTATAAAAATATATTAACTAATAATATTAATATTAATTAATTAATTATAATAATATTTTAATTATTGTGATTATTCATTCAAAAATTATAATTATTAATAATTATTGTTAAAAATGTATTAATATATTAATTAGTAGTAATAATTATATTACTTAATTAATAATAATATATGAATTAATTAATAATAATATATGAATTAATTATAATAATATATTAATTAATTAATTAAAATAACAATGTATTAATTATTGTGATTATTTAATCGAGAACTATAATTATTAATATATTATTGTTAATAATATATTATTATATTATTTAATAGTAATAATTATATTAAATAATTATAATATATATATTAATTATAATAATATATAAATAAATAAATTAAAATAATAATGTATTAATTATTGTGATTATTTAATCGAGAACTATAATTATTAATATATTATTGTTAATAATATATTATTATATTATTTAATAGTAATAATTATATTAATTAATTATAATAATATATTAATAAATTAATTAAAATAATAATGTATTAATTATTGTGATTATTTAATCGAGAACTATAATTATTAATATTATTATTAATAATATATTATTATATTATTTAATAGTAATAATTATATTAATTAATTATAATATGAATTAATTATAATAATTATATTAATAATTATTATAATAATATATTAATTAATTAATTAAAATAATAATATATTAATTATTGTGATTATTTAGTTGAGAACTATAATTATTAATATATTGTTGTTAAATAATATATTATTATATTATTTAATAGTAATAATTAAAGTATTTAATTAATTAGAATATATGAATTAATTATAATTATTATATTAGTAATTATTATAACAGTATATTAATTAATTATATTAATAATAATTATAATAATATATAAATAAATAAATTAAAATAATAATGTATTAATTATTGTGATTATTTAATCGAGAACTATAATTATTAATATATTATTATATTATTTAATAGTAATAATTATATTAATTAATTATAATATATGAATTAATTATAATAATTATTAATTAATTAATTATAATATATAAATTAATTATAATAATATATTAATTAATTAATTAAAATAATAATGTATTAATTATTGTAATAATATTAATAATATATTAATTATTATGATTATTTATTCAAGAAATATAATTATTAATAATTATAGTTAATAATATATTAATTAATCATAATAATTAATTAATTATAATAATATATTAATTAATTATAACTTAGGACAAAATTGGTATTTTTTGTTTTGGGGGAGGGCAAAATGGGTAGTTCAAGGAATGGGAACTTGATTCCCACCTCCCCCCATGGGAATCAAGTTCCCATTCCCCATTCCCAAATATAGGTGGGTCCCACCATTCCGATTCCGATTCCCCTCTTATTTTTGCGAAGTAAACGCGTCAATCATTCCGATTCCGGATTCCGATTCCCCAATCCGGTAAGTAAACGCACCATTAGTCTAATTGAATACTACATATAGTTTAATTACTAGAAGTATGAATCTAGTGGTATTTGGTTTGGTTTATTTGATGTCCTTTAGAATTTCACTAGCATTTGGTTTTGTGCAAATGTTTTACTTGCATTTGATGGTAGTATCAGACTATGTTTGGTTTTGTGGCATTTGATGGCTGTTTGGTCTATTTTTAATGTTGATTTAAGATTCTTCTTGTTGTGTTGATGTTGACTCCAGGTGCTTTAATTAGCTGGTGTTACTGGTTTATTCATATGATTGACTCAGGCGGTGTCGCTGCTTGATACAGATGGTTGATTGGAGATTGTTTACTTAAGAATTGTAATTGTAATGTTAGGAACCAAATTAAGAATTAATGAAGTATTCATTTAACTATAATTATTGTAGTTATTTTATTTCATAACTGAATTTTACTCTAAAACTTATGAATGGGTTTAAGAATTATTATATATGAATTAAATATGTATATACACACGCGCACACAATAATTTAAAGAATATATTTCAATTATCGTAAAAAAATAATATAAACCAAATTGGTGCCAATTTCAATAATTCACGCCAAATAATTAAAATATGTTTTATTTACCGCCAAAATTTCACATACTAAAATTTCAATTATTCCCGTGAGATTTAATACAAATAATTTTAAGGAATTAATATTTAATTAAAATAATTTAATAATTTTATTATTTCAATTAAATATGTTATTTTCATATGACAAACAACTATCATGAATGAGAAGTGTTTATGATAGATATTAATCATGTGTAAAAATTTTTCATCAAAGTAACAATGACAGAATCGTGATAGATAATATGTCATGCATAATATGATATAAAAACAATCATCTTATTTTTTTGACATCGGAATTAATGACGATCGTTGAACTGTCATGCAACATGACAGATGATGGGTAATACCCATGATAAAGACCTTTTTTTCTAGTAGTGGCGGCGCTTTTTCTTGGTAAGGTGATCCACTTGCTGAGATTCAAAAATTTATTTCTCAAGATGGTAATGATTTTTTAAAGTATTGATTCAGTTTAAACATATTATGTGGTTTCTCTATCTAATTTTATTTTCTGCAAATCTCATTTTAAGCTTTTGTGCATATTTCCCTCCTAATTTTTAGGCGTGTTCAAAATCCAATCCGATCTACACAATCCGTCTGATCTGTAGAAATTTGATCCGTGGATTAGATTAGATTGAAAATTTGATATGGATTTACTTTTGTAAATCTGCAACAATCCATGAATTCGTAAAAAAAATAAAAAGTATTAATTTAATTAAAAAATAAAACTTGCAAATATAGCATTAGTACATACTAGTAAATAAATAAGTTAAAATATAATTATATTAACACTATATTATATCTTATCTGATAATAATAAAAAATAAAAATAATTAAATAAACAAATATAGCTTATTAAATAGTTAATTTTCATGTAATTATCTAAACAAATGAAATTTTTTTCGATTTGGTGTGTTATATTTTGAAACTTTAAATGTATTTTCTAGCTTTATTTAAACAATTAATTTATTTAAATTTTATTTAATTTTAAATTTGATCGGTAGTAAAATTATTTTTATATTAAATTTTTATATTTAGTTAGTTCTTAGATTGGACGGAATTTAAAATTTTTAATTCGCAAACCAATCCGCAAAATGGTGGATTGAATATGCATTGGGTCAAATCTGTATCCGATCCGTAGATGTATGGATTGGATTTGGATTTGGATTGAATTTTACCAATTCATGGATTTGATTGAATTGGATTGAAAATTTATAATTCGTAAAATCATTGATCGAATATGGATTGATGTCTAAACCGGAAAATCCGATCTGTGAGCACCCCTAGGTTTCATATGCCTAACCATATTTTCATAAAAACTTATTTTGAATGTCGCTATTTTGTTTTCAACAAAATTAGAATATGACATAATTTCAATTGTTCCCAAAGGTTCATAAGTGCAAAATTCCTAGCAATAAAACACTATCCACAGTACTACAAGAAATGTTCTCATGATTGATGACTAAACAAGTGTAGAATCTATTCCTAAGTGCAAGTCATGATGAGTAAACAACTTAGGCTACTTTTGGGGTTAAAGTGCTGTGGCTTTTACGGTACACTTAAGTTGCTAAATTTCAAAGTTAAGTAAAAGTGCAATAATTACAAGAATACATTTATCCTCTTTATCTTCTTATTGTTTTTAGAAGTACTCTAGTAATAAGATGTATTTGGTTTTGATGTGGATAATAAAGACCCGGATTATCTGGAGTTCCTGAAGGTTATTGCTAAACCTGCTGAGAATCTACCAAGTGCAGAAATTCAGTTAGAAAGAAAAGAAGCTGAGCAATCTGAGAAATTCATTTTTCAATTACACAGTTTTAGAAATGATTACCCGATTTGAGAGATGAACGCATATGCATGTCATATTTTGATGCCAAAATAAGGAGCATAAAATATACCATCTCAGTAATTTGTTTGATTCTATCTTCATATGATTCCTGCATCTGGCCTATCAGCCTTGAAATTTCTCGTTTGGAATATTCCTTGAGAGAATCAACCTCAGCTTGTTGATCACGGAGTTTAGTAGCCCCTCTCTGAGTAAAAAAAAGAAAAAGAGATATTATCATGACACATTCAGAAAGAAGCAGCACAAAAGTCTATCACGATAGTAATGAAGGCACCTTCAACTCAGCAAGGAACTCCTCCATATACACCTGCCCACCATTCTACACGATCACAAAGTTAACCAGAGCGAGCCTACTCAGTTCTCTTGGCCTCATCCTTGGTCATGTTATCAAAAAGCACGCACCCATTACCACATAATTGAAGGATTTCCTAAAATAATGGAAAAATGATCAAGAATAAAGCAAAGTTCTTTTTAATTGTAAAATAACCCGATTTTATTAATTGCAAAGCTACAACTTGAAGTTTTCATTTTGTTATTTTTCTTCCTACTCCTCATAGGCTAAATCAAGTATGCAGTAAAATAGAAGAACTTGATATAAAACTTTCTTAAATTAAAAAGTTGGAGGAACCAATTCATCAAGTAAATTCTGAATATAAGAGATTTACATGATGAAACTGGAAAAAGATCTTACATTGAAATTTTAAACACCAATTCTGAGGCTAGAATCCACAGGAATTTCTAAGAGAATTTTAAATGTTGTAAAGTTAGTTTTGATATTTTATTCAAACAACGTCGAATAAAATGGACCTCTATAGCAAGTCATATTCTCCTTGGCCCACTTTTAAAATTTAAGCCTATAAATTAAAGAAGTACATATTTTAAGAAACAAACAAATGAGCAGACATTAATAGAGTAAGAACCAAGATTAAAAAGTAGAGGAAATCAAAGAATACAAATAAAAAAAGCACAAATGTTTAGCGAATCAATGAATGACATCTCTTTCGAAGATATTAGCATATAACTAAAATTAAGTAATGCCAGTAGAAAATTACCAACCACCTCCCCTGCCAATGCCGCATGGTATTGAAAATGGAACTTTAAGATGGCTTGCCTACTTTAAACCTATCTAGTGTTTTTAACATGCATATATTCATATTAAACTTCCAATAGTCCAACAGTAAAGGAGTCTAAAACTTTACAAAAGAACCAACCAAAGACAACTTGATCAAAGTGACTAATGAAATTATCGAACACTATTGCAACTCAGAAACAAACCTTTAAAGGCTTCGGACACTCATGACCCAAATAATCTTTTAATGTTTTCTCATTATCTTCAAGTTCATCCCCTTCAGTGAAAACAACAATCATATAGTTAAAAATATTTTTCCCAAGCAAGGTTGGCAAACGGTGTACTGCAGCTTCTTCCCCTTGAGAAAAACGGCTTCTAACAGAGCAAACTACAAGGATTGCATGGATCCCACCCTTGGCCATACCAATACATTTAACAATTTCCTTGCCGAAAAACTCAGAGCCATCGGAAGAATCAAAAAGTCCTGCAATGGCTCATAACATCAATCTACTTAATTACCACCGCAACATCAACGAGCATGGAATGGAATATCTAAGCACCAACATTAGTAAATTACTGGGGGTATCAATGACATTAACAACTTGGCCATGTTTGATCACGGTTGTCCGCATTTCACAAGTTTTAGTAATACTATGCAAGCTAGCACTCGCCTTGAAGGCTTTTCTTTAGAGAATACTATTGCCCGTCGCACTTTTGCCATTGCCAGTACGGCCAAGTAAAACCACATTGTGCTCCCCATTAGATGGAGAAGTAGGCTTCCAATCGCCATCAATCACTCTTTCTCCCATCATAAAAAACATTTCAATTTACCTACAATACATTTACAATATCAAACCACTTCACATTGAATTCAGTTCTTATCATTAAACAATAAGAAAAAAAACATTTAGTCACCATACCCTTACAATTTCACTCCATTAAAATCTATATTTGTTATTACTTTAACTATTATCCAACCGAACATGAATAAATTCATAAAAGAAAATTAAAAATAAAAATCATTCAGACCCCAACAATATAGTTAAATTTATGACCTTAATAAAAATATGATGAATTGATATATAATCAGGGGCAGAATCTAAACGGCATTAGTTAATTAATTAATTATGCTGATGTATAATTTAATTTAATTCTGCTTGTTTTATGAAATTATTGAAAAAAAATGACGACGATCAATTATGCATAGTAGCGGACCCAGACACTAAAATTTGGGAGGCTTAGTTCAAAACATTTTTTTTCAAATGTTCGCACGAATACATTTTAAATCTCATAAACTTAAATTTCATTACTTTTTTTTAAATTTTAAATAATAATAGTAATAAAATATTTATTTTAAATGCATGAATGTATTATTTTTCTAAGTAGTTTTCATAAAATATTTAAAACAAATAATGTGGCTATTGGGATTTCAACCAGGACTTTAGAACTATGAAATAACACTCTTATCATTGAAATATAAGTCTTTCATTACATAAAAAATGTGTCCAAAATTATTTTATTCAATTCTTTTATAGTTTTAAAAGAAAAATTAATGGCCCAGAAGCGGCTAAAACCCCTCCCGGGCCTTAATTGGGTCCGACCATGATTATGGATTGCATCCGATAAAACTTACAAATCGAGATAAAGAAAATCGAGTCTATAATTAAAAAAAATTGAAATTGAGATTGAGAGGAAAATGTGAGGGCAATTTGGAGAGAGCAAAGTATGAACGCAAACTGTGAGATGAAGCAATGAACTGAGATTTTACTTACTTGCGAAGAGAGAAAAGCTAAAAAGATTGCGTTGCATATGAAGAGATGAGAAAGGGGAAGAGACCTTTTTTAAATTTTAGGATTTAAGGATGTAAGAGAGTTTAAATAAAAAGTTGAGAAGTAGAAAAGCATCTAAAAGAGTTTGAAGAAAAGAATATAAGAGAGTTTTAATAGAAAGTTGAGAAGTAAAGAATGTAAGAGATTTTAAATAGAAAGTTGAGAAGTAAAGAATATAAAAGAGCTTAAATAGAAAGTTGAGAAGAAAAGAATCTAAAAGAGGAATGAACATGCAATTTTTCCTTTTTACCTTTCATTATTTTGTTTATTATTAAGGAAATTGTTAATTTTCTTTTCTATTAGAACTAATATATATCACTTATTTCTTGCTAATTTTATAATATTTAAAATCTCTCCAGTCGCCAAAAAATTTAAAACAAAAAAGGGGTAAATGAGTTATTTTCTTAATAACTTCTCTTGGGGCTATAATATATGTATTCATTATAAGAAACATACTTGAAAATTGCAAAACGTAGAAGAAAATATTTTTGAATTAATTTTTTATTTATATTAAAACATATATATTTTTTTATTTTCAGTACTTCAATTTTTTATTTTAATTTATATTTATATAATTCATTTAATTTAAAATAAATATGAATAAAATTTTATTTAAAAATAAAAATTATACTATAAAAAAGTTATTGACTATTATAAAAATAATACTAAAGTAATTAGTATATATTGATTTGAATAGAGGAGAACTAACAATCTCCCATCATTGTTATTAGGAAAATTAACATTTGTATACCCTATATTTACTCTGTTACTAAAAATACTACAACACTTTGAAGGTGTATCAATTGTCCACCCTAAGTTGACAAAATGTATCAATTGACGCACTAAACCGTTAGTCGCTGTTTGAAAGTTAACGGAATTACAGTGAATTGACGATTTTACCCTTAAAAATTATCACTTGTATACCCTTAAATTCTCTTATTATCAATTGTACACCCTTAAATTATCACTTATATACCCTTAAATTCTTTTATTATCACTTGTGTACCCTTAAATTATCACTTGTATTTATGAAAAGACCATATTACCCCTCTAACGTCATCATATTTAAACGGCAACTAACGGTTTGGCAGTCGGTTGATACATTTTGTCAACTTAAGGTGGATGATTGATACACCCTCAAAGTACTGTAGTATTTTTGATAACGGAGCAAACTAAGGGTATACGAATGATAATTTTCCTTGTTATTATTGATAACACTTCTTTATTAAATCAACGTATGCATACTCTACAGGTGCTTTTTGGTTGAGCTGGAAAATGAAAGCATGTGTCTCCGATCAAAGGTATACAAATCAACCCGTCGTATGTATAATGCATTTGTTCTCACCTTTTTCCAAAATTTCAGCACTTTATTAAAATTTCATTTTTTCTAAAACTCAAATATCAGAAATGGAGAGGTTTCAGCAAGCAAACATAGTGACTGGACAAGAGTTGAATGCAATCCGTGCATTAGCTTTTTGGAATTTCTTCAGTCCTGCTATTATCAAGGGTGGTGGCACAGCTTACTCTCACCCAAACAAGAAGATACTCCATCTCGGGTAATTAATTCTCCCATCACATTTCATTTCTATGAGTTTGTGTTGCAAGTGCATCAATATTTTCTCCTATTTACAGGTAAGCTAGATGTTGGAGATCAAGCTCCTGGCATCTCTGTACGAGATGCACGATCAGACTATCATTATCTACTAAATATGTGTGCTACTTGATACTTATTTTTGAAATCAGCAATATATGAAACTGGATGAGTTTATGTGTAACCTAATATCTATAAAACTTACAAAGCTGAGGTTGTGTGATGTAAAAGGAATTGTATTATGTATATGGTAAATAAAGATTGTGTTAGATGTGCATAAATAAATATTGTACTTGATAAAGCTAGACTATGAGCTAGTTGAAGTATCATGTGAATTAAAGAAGGGTCATAGGCTTGGTGGTTTATTGCAAGTCCCTTAGATATTAGGATTACTCTGTTAGTCTGTTTGAATTTTTGGGAAAGTCATGATTATTAGAAGGGCACATTTTGGGTTGTATATGCTATAAATGTGAAAACAATATAGTGTTCGTTAGGAGCTTAATGAGGAAAAAAGGAATCAGTTCTCTTTGGATCCACTGTGTAAGAAAAGATTTACATGGCTCCATAAAGGGAACTTCATTTGATGTCAATATAGTTTTTCCATATAGTACTATCTTAAGATTGCACTCGAGACTGGACTGTGAACATTTACATAATAGAAGATATAAGCGTCTTGACTGTAGTAAAACACTGAGAATAAATACAGTATGAACTTAAGATATTATCTACAACGGAAGGTAAGACAAAAAAAATATACTTTAGGTGATTTTCATGCCGATGGCATATGGTGCCTGCAGGTGACTAGGTCAAAGAATGGCACACTCCATTGTATGAGGTTTCTTAAGGGGTTCCACAGTCTCCTTATCACTTTCAGATGGCTTAGGGAGCTCTGCAGTCTCCTTCTTAGCACTTCCAGTTTGAATTTTATCGTCTTCATTTGAGCTATTTGTGCAACCTCTTCTGCCCTTAATCGAGCAGTTTGCTCCTCTGCCAATTGCTGCTCGAGCCTAGCTGTTGTCTCTTTGCGCTCAGACTCAACCTATCAAAAAAGCATTAATATCAGCCAGAAAACATGCCACTAAGCCCTAGAGTAGCTGCATAATACAAAAAAAATTGGCTATTGGTAATATAAGACTCCAACTTAAGAGAAGAAAATTTTTAAGTATCAATTTAGTTTAATTAAATTGCAAAGGGAGTTGCTAAGTTCACCATACTCGGCACAACTTTCTTACTTGAATTAAGTCCACTCTCTCAATCATTGACAAATGGTAGAAACAAAAACTTAAAAAAATTAACACATAAATCCAAAATATAAAGTATTAAAGAATGTACAAACTTTTTCATTTTACCATACTCTAGGAATGTAAAGACTGAAACTTATTAGCACCTTAGTCATATAGTCATTACACAGAATATTACAGCAAATCCAGATTATTGTTGAATAGGATCTGGCTTAATGCCGAATCATTCGATTGCCTTGCTATAAATTAAAACTGTGGAAAGGAAGATCAAAACTATGCAGCTATTTGATCAAGTTTCATTAGGGGTCAAATCCAATCCGATCCGCTCAATCCATCTGATCCATAGAAATTCGATCCGTGGATTGGTGGATTGGATTGGATTGAAAATTTAATAATCAGCAATTGGTGGATTGGATATGGATCTACTTTTGTAAATCCGCAACAATCCGCGAATCCGTAAAAAAAGTAAAAAGTATTTATTTAATTAAAAAATAAAACTTACAAATATGGCATTAGTACATACTAGTAAATAAATAAGTCAAAATATAGTTATATTAACACTATATTATATATTACCTGATAATAATATAAAATAAAAATAATTAAATAAACAAATATAGCTTACTAAATAGTTAATTTCCATGTAATGATCTAAACGAATGAAATTTTTTTCGATTTGGTGCGTTATATTTTGAAACTTTAAATGTATTTTCTAGCTTTATTTAAACAATTAATTTATTTAAATCTTATTTAATTTTAAATTTGAAATGGTGGATTGGACAGAATTTAAAATTTTCAATTCCCAAACCAATCCGTAAAATGGTGGATTGGGTCAAATCTGCGTCCGATTCGCAGATGTATGGATTTGATTTCACCAATCCGTGGATTGGATTGAAAATTTATAATTCACAAAATTGTGGACCGGATATGAATTGATGTCTAATCTAGAAAATTCGATCAGCAAACACCTTAGATTTCATGTGCCTAACTATATTTTGATAAAAACTTATTTTGAATGTGGCTATTTTGTTTTTAACAAAATTAGAATATGACATAATTTTAATTGTTCCCACAGATTCATGAGTGCATAATTCCTAGCAATAAAACACTATCCACAGTATTACAAGAAATGTTCTCATGATTGATGACTAAACAAGTGCAGAATCTATTCCTAAGTGCAAGTCATGATGAGTAAACAACTTAGGCTACTTTTGGGGTTGAAGTGCTGTGGTTTTTATGGTACACTTAAGTTGCAAAATTTCAAAGTTAAGTAAAAGCATAGAAATTACAAGAATACCTTTATTTTCTCTATCTTCTTACTATTTTTAGAAGTACTTTAGTAATAAGTCGTATTTAGTTTTGATGTGGATAATAAAGACCCAGATTATATGGAGTTCCTGAAGGTTATTGCTAAACCTGCTGAGAATCTACCAAGTGCAGAAATTCAGTTGGAAAGAAAAGAAGCTGAGCTATCTGTGAAATTCATTTTTCAATTGCACAATTTTAGAAATGATTACTCGATCTGAGAGATGAACTCATATGCATGTCATATTTTGATGCCAAAATAAGGAGCATAAAATATACCATCTCAGTAATTTGTTTGATTCGATCTTCATATGATTCCTGCATCTGGCCCATCAGCCTTGAAATTTCTCGTTTGGAATGTTCCTTGAGAGAATCAACCTCAACTTGTTGATCACGGAGTTCAGTAGCCCCTCTCTGAGTAGAAAAAAAAGAAAAAGAGATTTTGTCATGACACATTCAGAAAGAAACAGCACATAAGTCTATGATGATAGTAATGAAGTCACCTTCAACTCAGCAAGGAACTCGTCTGTATATGGCTGGCCGCCATTCTGCAAGATCAGAGCGTTAACCAGAGAAAGAAGCTGCTGAACTTGCTCAACTGTCTTGGCCTTATCCTTGGTCATGTTATCAAAAAGCACGCACCTATTACCACATAGTTGAAGGATTTCCTAAAATAATGGAAAAATGATCAGGAATAAAGCAAAGTTCTTTTTAACTGTAAAATAACCTGATTTTGTTAATTGCAAAGCTATAACTTGAAGTTTTTATTTTGTTATTTTTCTTCCTACTCCTCATAGGCTAAATCAAGTATGTAGTAAAACAGAAGAACTTGATATAAAACTTTCTCAAATTAAAAAGTTTTAGGAACCAATTCATCAAGTAAATTCTGAATATAAGAGATTTGTATGATGAATTTGAAAAAAGATCTTACCTTGAAATTTTAGACACCAATTCTGAGGCTAGAATCCACAGGGATTTCTAAGAGAATTTTAAATCTTGTAAAGTTAGTCTTGATATTTTATTCAAACAATGCTGAATAAAATGGACCTCTATAGCAAGTCATATCCTCCTTGGCCCACTTTTAAAATTTAAGCGTATAAATCGAAGAGGTACATATTTTAAGAAATAAACAAATGAACAGTCATTAATAGAGAAAGAACCAATATTAAACATCATAGGAAAGCAAAGAATACAAATAAGAAAAGCATAAATGTTTAACGAATCAACGAATGATATCTCAGTCGAAGACATTAACGTATAACTAAAATTAAGTAACGCCAGTAGAAAATTACCAACCACCTCTCCGACCAATCCCGTATGGTGGAAGAAAACCCTTCAGGAAATAAAGCACCATTGAAAATGGAACTTTAAGACGGCTAGCCTACTACAAGTCTATCTAGTGTTTTTAGCATCTATATATTCATATTAAACTTCCAATAGTCCAATCGTAAAGGAGTCTAAAACTTCACAAAAGAATCAACCAAAGACAACTTGATGAAAATGACTAATGAAATTATCGAACACTATTGCAACTCAGATACAAACCTTTAAAGGCTTTGGACACTCATGACCCAAATAATCTTCTAATGTTTTCTCATTATCTTCAAGTTCATCCCCTCCAGTGAAAACAAGAATCATATAGTCAAAAATTTTTTTCCCGAACAAGGTCGGCAAACGGTGTACGGCAGCTTCTTCCTCTTGAGAAAAACGGCTTCTAACAGAGCAAACTACAAGGACTGCATGGATCCCACCCTTGGCCATACCAATACATTTGACAATTTCCTTGCCGACAAACTCAGAGCCATCGGAAGAATCAAAAAGTCCTGCAATGGCTCACAACATTAATCTACTTAATTACCACCACAATATCAACGAGCATGGAATGGAATATCTAGGCACCAACATTAGTAAATTACCAGGGGTATCAATGACATTAACAACTTGGCCATCTTTGAGTACGGTTGTCCGCATTTCACAAGTTTTAGTAACACTATGCGAGCTAGCACTTGCCTTGAAGGCTTTTCTTCCGAGAATACTATTGCCCGTCGCACTTTTGCCATTGCCAGTACGGCCAAGTAAAACCACAGTGTGCTCCCTATTAGATAGAGAAGTAGGCTTCCAATCGCCATCAATCACTCTTTCTCCCATCATAAAAAATGTTTCAATTTATCTGTAATGCATTTACAATATCAAACCACTTCACATTGAATAAAGAAAATCGAGTCTATAATTAAAAAAAAAAATTGAAATTGAGATTGACAGGAAAAGGCAAGGGCAATTTGGAGAGGGCAAAGTATGAAAACAAACCATGAGATGATGCAATGAACTGAGATTTTACTTACTTCCGAAGAGAGAAGAGCTAAAATGATTGCGTTGCGTATGAAAAGATGAGAAATGGGAAGAGACTTTGCTTAAGTTTTAGGATTTAAGGTATGAAAATTATAAATTGAGTAATGAATGTAATAGAAAATTGAGAAGTAAAGGATGTAAGAGAGTTTAAATAGAAAGTTAAAAAGTAAAGGATGTAAAAAAGTTTGAAGAAAAGAATTAGTATAAGGGAATTTAAATAGAAAGTTGAGAAGTAAAGAATGTAAGAAATTTTAAGTAGAAGGTTGAGAGGTAAAGAATATAAAATAGTTTAAGTAGAAAGTTGAGAAGAAAAGAATCTAAAAGAGGAATGAACATGCAATTTCTCTCTTTTACCTTTCATCATTTTGTCACTTTTATTATTAAGGATGTTGTTAATTTTTTTTTTCTATTAGAACTAATATATATCACTTATTTCTTACTAATTTCATAATATCTAAAAGCTCTTCCGTCACCAATAAATTTAAAACAAAAAAGGGGTAAATGTGTTATTTTCTTAATAACTTATCTTGGGGCTATAATATATGTATTCATTACAAGAAACATATTCGAAAATAACAAAAAATGCAAGAAAATATTTTGTAATTAATTTTTTATTTATATTAAAATATATATATTTTATTTTTAGTATTTAAATTTTTTATTTAAATTTAAATTTATATAATTCATTTAATTTATAATAAATATGAATAAAACTTATTTAAAAATAAAAATTATACTATAAAATTGTACTATTAAAAAATTATTGACTATTATAAAAATAATACTAAAGTAATCAATATATATTAATTTGAATAGAGGGATACTCCTTTATTAAATTAATGTATTCACACTTTATAAGGGCTTTATGGTCATTTTGTATGACAAGGCCCCTAGGCTCCCCAGAAGTAATACGAAGGGAAATAGGGAGTGTGAATTGCCCTATGCCTCGGACAACGAAATATGAATCTTGTTAACTTATGGACGCGTGTTACCCGCATAGGGAACGCTCACACAACGACATTGTGAGTGGTCAGAGGCCTCTTGAGTGTCAAACACAACGGTTACGTGCATCTAAAACTTTCCAATGAACAACATCCCAATTTCATTCTCAACCTAAATTGAAAATTGAGGTACAAAATAATCAAAACTCTTTTTCGATTTTTCGAATTCAATACAATCGGAACAAATTGAACGCAATGAAATGAAGGAGCCATTGCAGAGGACCAAAGTAGTGATTCATCATTTACCTCATTCCCTCTCTCAAAATGACCTTTTAGCCCTTTGCCATGATTACTTCAATGACCATTACAATTGGTTCTGCTTTCGCCCCAGAAAAAATTTAGGAATTTTTTAAATTTTTTAAATTTTTTTATAATTTATTGATTTTTGGGCCTTTTTTTTTTGAAATTTTATTTTAACTTGGATTTTAGTTTTTTTTTACAGTTACAAGCATCAGAGGTATTCACGAGCATATGAATAATTGAAGAAGCCTGCAGATGTGTTTGAGTTTGCTGACTTGTTGAATGGACATGTGTTTGTTAATGAAAAGGGTAATTTTGTGTGTCCTTTTGCTTTCACTTATCAATCTTAGTTTGGTATGAATGAGTTTATGTTGTTTTAAATGAAAATGCACTTTTTGTTTGGTTAATTATATGTGTTATTGGTTCTCGATTAAGTGATCAGTTTAAGGCTATTGTTGAATATGCTCCATCTCAACGTGTTCGCAAGTCGTGTTCTAGAAAGGATAGCCGTGAAGGCACCATTTTTAAAGATAATTTTTTATTTAAAAGAAAAAGTTAGGGTACTTTTGGGGTTAAAGTACTGTGGCTTTTACCACACACTTAAGCTGCTAAATTTCAAAGTTAAGTAAGAGCACAACAATTACAAGTACACCTTTATTTTCTTTATCTTCTTATTGTTTTTAGAAGCACTCTAGTAATAAGTTGTATTTGGTTTTGATGTGGATCATAAAGACCCAGATTATTTGGAGTTCCTGAAGGTTATTGCTAAACCTGCTGAGAATCTACCAAGTGCAAAAATTTAGTTAGAAAGAAAAGAAGCTGAGCTACCTGGTTACTTAGTTATTTTTAGATGAATTTGATGAATTTAACTTGTTGTTCTTAGTGTGTTTGTGTGTGTGTGTGTGTGTGTGTGTGTAAACGTGTGTAATTTAAGCTATAAAATAAATAAATTCTGGCACTATTACTGAGATCAATGCTCAGGTAAGTAATTCATTAGTTTAAGCTATAAATTTAGGCTTTGCCAAGAATATATATTATTATGAAAAGGTGAAAAAATAAATAAATAACCAACTAATTATCATTTATTACCACATAGCTAGCATTGAAATATAAACTTCCTAATAAAACTTTAACTTCTCCTATTAATGTGACCCATAGAAACAGTACTATCAGCAGGAGTCAGCAAAACTGCGGTAGCAAATTCAAATTAAGTGTAGTTAATTAATTATTCCAATATATACAATTTCAATCAAATTTTCAATTGGTTATCTCTGTCTTGACTCTTTATATAGGCACTTGATGGGTAATTCCCTGAGCTCTTTAAGTGTAAATGGGCTTAAGCAACTGGAGAACAGGCTTGAGTGAGGTATCACTAGGATCAAGTCTAAGAAGGTAATTAATTAATTGCATTATGCATGCATGAAATTGACAAAAAAGTAATTAAATTTGAGCAATACACCATTATTTTGCAATAATACATTGCATAAACTTTATCGATATACATTCAGTATATATAATTTGTGTCATTATGAGAATAGTTTGTTGCTTTGTCTATTTCCTATTTTGTGTAACAGCATGAAATGTTGCTAGCTGAAATTGAGTTCTTGCAGAAAAGGGTAATAATTAAAATTCATTAAATCCTGTTTAGCCTTTTTTACATTTTCTTCCAAGCTTTTATGGAACTCTATAACATTTTCATTTTCATAGGAGATTGAGCTGGAAAATGAAAGCGTGTGTCTCCGATCAAAAGTATGTGAATCAATCCTTTGTATGTATAATGCATTTGTTCTCGCCCACTTCTAAAATTTCGGCACGTTATTACAATTTCATTGTTTCTGAAACTCATATAGCAAAAATAGAGAGGAATCCATGCATTAGCTGAATGCAATCCATGCATTAGCTTCATGGAATTTCTTCAGTCCTACTATCATCGAGGGTGGTGGCACTACTTACTCTCACCCGGACAAGAAGATACTCCATCTTGGGTAATTAATTTTCCCATCACATTTCATTTCTACGTGCTCGTGTTGCACGTGCATCAATGTTTTCTCCCATTTGCAGGTAAACTAGATGTTAGAGATCAAGCTTTTGGCATCTTAGTGCGAGATCTACGATCAGACTATCATTATCTATTAAATGTGTATGCTAATTGATACCTATTTTTAGAACCAATAATATATGAAACTGGATGAGCTTATTTGTAACCTAATTATGTATGTTGACTTATCATTCGCTTTTTCCCCTTGGGAGACCAGTTATTATACCGAAACTTAATATCTATAAAATTGATGCTATATGATGTTGAAGGATTTGCATTAATAAATATTGTGTTATACACGCATAAATAAATATTTTACTTGATAAACCTAGACTATGAGCTAGTTGAAGTTTGGTGTGAATAAAAAAAGGGTCATAGGCTTAGCGGTTTTATTACAAGTCCCTTGGATATTAGGATTACACTATTATACAAAAGGAGTAAATACTATGCAAACAAACTATTAATACAAACTGATATGACATTAGAAGAGTGAAAACAAAAAAGTGAAGGTACAAGTAAACTCGAGTCTGTGTTCAAGTTTTTGGGAAAGTCATTGATTGTTAAAAGTGCATATTAAGAAGAAGATGGAATTAGAACTCTTTGGATTCACCGTGTAAGAAAAGATTCTAAACGGCTTCATAAAAGAAACTTCATTTAATGTCAATACAATTTTTCCATATATTACTATCTTAAGAGCGCACTCGAGATTGGACAGGGAACATTTACATAATAGAGGATACAAGCTTCTTGACTGTAGTAAAACACTGATAATAAATGTAGTATTAACTTCAAATATTATTTGAAAAGATAGGGGAGATAGAAAAAATATACTTTAGGTGATTTTCATGCCAATGGCTTATAGTGCCTGCAGGTAATTAGGTCAAAGAATGGTACACCTTCCTTTTTCACCTCACTTACAGAGCTCCTCAGTCTTCCTTTAAGCTTATGAATGTCGTCATTTGACTTCATTTAAGCTAGTTGTGCAACCTCTTCTTCCTTTAATTGAGTAGCTTGCTCCTCTGCCAATTGCTGTTCGAGCCTAGTTGTTGTCTCTTTGAGCTTAGACTCAACCTATCAAAAAAGCATCAATATCAGTCAGAAAACATGCCACTAAGCCCTAGAGTAGCAGTATAATACAAATAAAGATTGGGTACTGGTAATATAAAACCAACTTAAGAGAAGAAAATTCTTAATTTAGTTTAATCCAATTGTAAAGGGAATTGCTAAGTTCACCATACTCATCACAACTTTCTTACTTCAATCAATTCTACTCTCTCAATCATTGATAAATGGTAGAAACAAAAGCTTAAAAAAAATAAATAGATAAACCCAAAATATAAGGTATTAAAGAATATACTAACTTTTTCATTTTGCCACACTCCAAGAATGTGGAGATTAAAACTTATTAGCACCTTAGACACATAGTCAGTATATGTACTGTTATAGCAAATCCAGATTATTTTTTAATAGGATCTCACTTAATGTCAGTTTATTCTATTGCCTTGCTATAAATTAAAACTATGGAGAGGCATATTTAAACTACACAGCTATTTGATTAGGTTCCATGTAGCTAACTATATTTTCAAAAAAACTTATTTTGAATGTGGCTATTTTGTTTTTAATAAAATTAGAATATGACATAACTTGCCTATAACATTTCAAATCTTCCTACAGATTCAGGAGTGTGCAAAATTCCTAGCAACAAAACAAGATCTACAGTTTTACAAGAAATGCTCTTATGATTGATGAATAAACAAGCAGAATCCATTCCTAGGTACAAGTCATGATGAGCAAACCACCTATAGCTATTACTATAGAGTAACTACTTAATTTCATCAAGAAACAAATAGAACAAGACAATCAAACAATCTTCAAGGTAAGAACAACATGTTACAACCTTCCAAACACAATTAGTGAACAGATAACTTAATAACAGATTTGTCCCCCATCAACTAGCAAGATAAATCCTCTTTTCAAATGGCAATCTTTAACAATCTAAGGGTAAGGATAGAGCAGCAGTCTTTACCTCCACCAAGTCTCACAATTCAAAATATCATTACAAGTATCTACACACTTTATAGGCATTTTTTAATTACGCAGTTTTAGAAATGATTACCGGATCTGAGAAATGAACACATATGCATGCCATATTTTGATGCCAAAACAAAGAGTATAAAAAATACCATCTTAGTAATTCGTTTGAGTTGATCTTCATATGATTTATGCATCTGCTCATGTAGCTCTGAAATTTCTCGTTTTGAATATCCCTTGAGAGAATCAACCTCAACTTGTTGATCATGGAGTTTAGCAGCCCCTTTCTAAATAGAAAAAAGAAAAAGAAAAAGAGACATTGTCATGACATATTCAGAAAGAAACAACACAAAAGTCTATCACGATAGTAATGAAGTCACCTTCAACTCAGCGAAGATATCATTTGTATATGGCTGCCCACCTTTCTGCACGGTCACAGAGTTAACTAAAGAAAGAAGCTTCCAAACCTGCTTAGTTCTCTTAGCCTCATCCTTAGTCTTGTTATCAAAAAGCACGCGCCTATTATCACATAGTTGAAGGATTTCCTAAAGTAATGGAAAAATGATCAGGAATAAAGCAAATGTTAGCCCCTTTCGTAAGCATTGATAAACTAATCAAACACTTGTAGTCTCTAAAAGTTTGAAGATATTCAGCTGACAAAATTTGTTTTTATTGTGATCATTGGTACTTAATATCATGCATCCTAAAAAACCGTTTAAGGGCATGCCATAATCAAATTTTAATAATTAATTCCATTCTCATTATGGTTTGACCACTTACAATAACCTTTTGCGTCCATCAAATTAAAAGATCCTAAAAGGGGCAATATAACAAGAAAAAAAAAAATAATAATAACAAAAATAGCAACAATAATAACAAAAATAACAATAATAATAACAGTAAAAATAAAAATAATAACAACAATAATAAGAACAACAACAACAATAATAATAATCTGCATATATTCCAGTGAAGAGCATTGACCCAATCAAAATTAGTGGCTATAAATCAGCAGCTGCCTCTTCACTAGGCAAAAGACTGTTTTGTCATAAACAAACTCAAGTGACCAAAGCTCAAAACTACCGAAAGACATGATCATATTTTCTGTGGCATCTATATAATTGACTTAATTTTGCAGCATTATAATTAAAAAATTTTGATTCCTTCAAACTACAAAAATTAGTAAAAAAAGTAAAACAAAGTTCCCTTTAACTGTAAAATAACCCAATTTGTTAATTGTAAAGCTACAACTTGAAAGGGTCTTTATTTTCATTTTTGTTACTTTTCTTCCTACTCCTCATAGGTTAAATCAAGTATGCAGTAAAATAGAGGAACTTGATGTAAATCTTTCTCAACTTAAAAAGTTTTAGGAACTAAATTGAAACGACCCGTCCCGAACCCCCAGGGCGAATCTATCTAATCTCGCTTAACTGAATTAATAATACTAATATCTAATAAATTCTACTAAAAAAAATTCGGTAGAACCTCCTCTATAAATATAATATACCCAACTTGTAAATTCATGAAATTAACACTCCCAATATGATTTCCGAATTCAACCAACACCTCTAACCAACTTCTTTAATCCACAAATCAAATCTCCTCCAAATGTTATAATATCAAATACAGTAAAATATTCTTAACCACAAATATGAAATAAATTATACAATCCAAAATATCTTAATAAAATATCTATAATTCTTATCACCATTACATAGCTCGAAAATCAATCTACAACCGCTGCCATTGGGTCGACTGATGTACCTGCAAGTCTCCAGGGGGGGAAATATAATAAAAGTGGAGTGAACATAAAACTCAGTGAGTGGATAGTAATTTTTAAAAATAACTATTTAATCGTTCTTTAAACAATCTCAGTAAAATCTCAAAAGAACTTTAATAATTTCTTTTAATTCAAATCATGCGCTGGAAGGATAAAATTACTTAAATCCGCATAAAATCAATGAAATAATAATTCTGATAACATCAAATACTGAATCACGAAAACCATCAACTTCTAAACACAATTTCACCAAATCACATGCGAAACAAAATCAGTAATAAATCATTTAACATTTAAATCAGATTACTAACCATGAAAAACATATATAATATCGTACTCAATATCCGTGGAAATCATATCTCAATAACATATAAAATACGCAAATATGAAAATCATCACTAAACAAGTACCCAGGGGAATAATCTCATCTATCCGGACCTCAACGGACGGGCAATGACGTACTATCTGGGTACCATCACGCCTCAGAGCTACACGGATAGGCTGGGAAGTATTATCTCATATCTCAACATATCTGTACATATATCATCTGTAATCATCATACTGCATACATATGCCCCCAAAAGGCGAAAGCGCCCAAACACACGACCCAAAGCCTCTATGTGTGTTCAGACGAGCCCCAAAGGCCTCTCATTTCATCTCATCTCATCTGTATCACTGTATCTGGAGGGGAGGGTACTATCTAATGATTTTAAAAACAATCTCTATACTCATAATCATATAAAATCAATTCATACTTCTAATAATACATTTCCTTTCATCATCACATTTAAATCCACTTTTCTCAACTTCAAAATACCATCATATTTATTCAAAATCAATATGGAAATTCAATAACCAAATATTTTAATATAATACCAATGCGTGAATAAAATCCATTTCGAGAACATTATTAAATCAAACATTTAACATACTTATTTTGTAAACATGCTTTACTATCGTAATTAACCATGAAAATAGGTTTTGTATATTCCACTCACAGTGACAATGTCCAATCTCGGTATTAATAACGTCTGTAGACTGATTCTCGTTTGTAGATCCTCCTATTTCAATTAAACGACATAATTATTCTCCGTAACATGAAATACCGCTAATTTCACACAATAAATCTCGAAACGAATATTTATCCGCAATAAACTATTCCTGTATGAATAAAATTACTAAAATACCCCTATAGGCCAAAATTACTAAAATACCCCCAACGTCAATATTTACTACAATTATGATCGGAACCATAATTTATCGAATTATCCATGAAATTATAAATTATCAATTTATCCTCAATCTGAATCATAAAATTAATCACAATTTCGAATTTCTGAAATTACCCTCGAAGTGCTCAAATTACCGAAATGTCCTTGATAATTCAAATTACCGAATCACCCTAGAATTGTCAAATTACCTCACTGCCCTTATCAAAATTACCAAACTATCCATAATTTCTAGAAATTATAAATTCACCCCTAAGCTTAGTGAAATTACCAAATTGCCCCTCACCGGTCAACGGTGACCGGACTTCGATCAACGGCGACAGGAAGCTCAAGTCTGCTAGTTCCGACCACGCTGAGTCCAATGGTGCCGGCGGTGACGTCCAACGCGTGACGACAACGCCGGATCGAGCTTCCAAAGTCCGCAATCCTTCCGGTGATCGTTCACGACAATTCCGGCGTCCCCAATGGTCGTGGCGGGTCGAAAAACATTGCTGGGAAGTTGAAGAACAAATTCCAGCCGGTGGCATCACCCAAAACAGGCGAGATCAACGGCAGCAAAAATAGGTCTTGGCCGCAACTTTTAGCCTGTTTTCATCGGAATTCCGGTCAGTTTCCGGTGACGAGGATGGCAAGGATACGTAGCTCGTCTCTCATGCTTCGAAACGGTACCTTGCTTTCCCGGAACGGAGGTCGGAAGTGGGAGATCCGGCCGGGTCAAAGTCGCGGGTCGCCGGGTCAAACGAGTCAAACCCGATTCTCTTCTCTCTCTCTCTCTCTCCCTCCTCAATATAAAGAAACGAAAACTTTTTTTTCTTCTTTTAAAAAATACAAATTAAACGAATATCGGACCCGTGACAGAAATAAAATTCGGTTTCCCGAGCTTCAAATCACGTTCAATTTATCTCAATTCAACACCGTAATAATTTCTAAATTAATTCGGATATCAAATAAAGGAAAATCGGGTCTAGGGTATTACATAAATTCATCAAGTAAATTATGAAAATAAGAGATTTTCATGTTGAAACTGAAAAAATATCTCACATTGAAATTTTAGACACCAGATCTGAGGCTAGAATCCACAGGGATTTTTAAGAGAATTTTATTAAAGTTAGACTTGATATTTTATTCAAATGACACCTAATAAAATGGACTTGTATAGCACGTCATATCCTCCTTGGCCCACATCTAAAATCTTAAAAGTAGGTTAATTTTAAGCATATAAATCAAGAGGTACATATTTTAAGGAACAAACAAATGAACACACATGAATAAAATAAGAACCAAGATTAAATAACAGATGAAATCAAAGAATACAAATAAGAAAAGCATAAATGTTTTAGCAAATGAATGAATGGCATCTTATTCGAAGACATTAACATATAACTAAAATTAATTAACTCCAACAGAAAATTACCAACCAGTCACCTCTCCGGCCAATCCCGCATGGCAGAAGAAAACCATTCAAGAAATAAAGCACTATTGAAAATGATACTTTAAGATGGCTAGCCTACTATAAACCTATCTAGTATTTTCAGCATGCATATATTCATATTAAACTTCCAATAGTCCAACCGTAAAGGGGTCTAAAACTTCACAAAAGAACCAACCACAGAAAACTTGATCAAAATGACTAATGAAATTATCGAACACTATTGCCGTTCAGAAGCAAACCTTTAAAGTCTTTGGACACTCATAACCCAAGTAATCTTCTAATGTCTTCTCATTATCTTCAAGAACATCTCCTCCAGTGAAAACAACAATCATATAGTCAAAAACTTTTTTCCCGAATAAGGTATGCAAACGGTGTACTGCAGGCTTTTCCTCTTGAGAAAAATGGCTTCTAATAGAGAAAACTATAAGGACAGTATGGATCCCATCCTTGGCCATACCGACACATTTGACAATTTCCTTACCGAAAAACTCAAAGCCAGCGGAAAAATCAAAGTATCATTTTTCTAACCTATTTATTTTAAATGTATGAAAGTATCATTTTTCTACGTAGGTTTTACAAAATATTTATAAAAAAAAACTAATGTGGCTATTGGGATTTAAGAAAAGACTTCAAAACTATCAAATAACACTCTTATCATTGAACTATAAGTCATTTGTTACATAAAAAATGTATCCAAATTTCTTTATTTAATTCTTTTAGAAGGGTATGCGGTACATTTAAAAGAAAAACTAATGGCCCAAAAAGGGCTTAGGTCCCTTCTGGGTCTTAATTAGGTCCGCCCATGATTATGCATTACATCAGATAAAATTTACAAATCGAGGTAAAGAAAATTGAATCTATAATTAAAAAAACCAAAAATTGAGATTCAGAGGAAAATGTGAGGGCAATTTAGAGAAAGCAAAGTATAAAAACAAACTGTGAGATGATGCGATGAACTAAGATTTTGTGTTACTTGCGAGGAGAGGAGAGCGAAAAAGATTGCATTGCGTATGAAGAAATAAGAAAAGGGAAGAGTCTTGACTTAAATTTTAAGATTTAGGGTATGAAAATTATAAATTGAGTAATGAATGTAATAGAAAGTTGAGAAGTAAAGGATGTAAGAGAGTTTACATAGAAAGTTGAGAAATAAAGGATGTAAGAGAGTTTAAATAGAAAGTTGAGAAACAAAGGATGTAAGAGAGTTTCAATAGAAAGTTGAGAAGTAAAAAAGAATCTAAAAGAGTTTGAAGAAAAAAATATAAGAGATTTTAAATTGAAAGTTGAGTAGTAAAGAATATAAAAAAGTTTAAATAGAAAGTTGAAAAGAAAATAATCTAAAAAGAGTTTAAATAGAAAGTTGAAAAGAAAATAATCTAAAAGTGGAATGAACATGATGTTTCTCTCTTTAGCCTATCATTTTTTTTGTCACTTTTTTTTATTAAGGAAGTTGTTAATTTTTTTTCTATTAGAACTAATATATATATTACTTAGTTTAAATATTAAGGGCCCAAAACTCCCCAGAAGTAAATACGAAGGGAAATGGGGAATATCAATTGCCCTTTCCCCTAGGGAACGAAAAATGAATCTTATTAACTTATCGACACGTGTTGCCTGCATAAGGAGTGCCTACAAGACGATGTTTCCCAAGGGCAAATCTCCCCATTGTGTTTGCTCAGAGGCCTCTCTAGAGGAAAACACAACAGTTACATGCGTCTAAAACTTTCCAATAAATAATATTCCAATTTCATTCTCAATCCATATTCACGAGCATATGTAGAATTGAATAAGCCTGCGGATGTGTTTGAGTTTGTTAAGTTGTTGAATGGACATGTGTTTGTTAATGAAAATGGTAAATTTGCTTACCTTTTTGCTTTTACTTATCAATCTTAATTTGGTATGAATGAGTTTATGTTGTTGTAAATGAAAAGGGCACTTTCTGTTTGGTTAATTATATGTGTTATTGGGTTCTTAATTAGGTGCTCCGTTGAAAGCTATCCTTAAATTATCTCAACGTGTTCCCAAGTTTTGTTCTAGAAAGGATAGCCACGAAGGCATCATTCTTAAAGGTAATTCTTTTTAATTAAAAAAAAAAATCTTAGGGTACTTTGGGGTTGAAGTGCCGTGACTTTTACTATACACTTAAACTGCTAAATTTCAAAGTAAAGTAAAACCATAGCAATTACAAGAATGCCTTTGTTTTCTTTATCTTCTTATTGTTTTTAGAAATACTATAGTAATAAGCTATATTTGGAATTGATGTGGACAATAAAGATTCGGATTATCTAAAGTACCTGAAGGTTACTAATAAACCTGCTGAGATTCTACCAAGTGCAGAAATTCAGTTGGAAAGAAAAGAAGCTAAGCTATCTGGTTAGTTTGTTATTTTTAGATGAATTTAATGAATATAACCTGCTATTCTTAGTGTGTGTGTGTGTGTAAATGTATGTAGTTTAAGCTATAAAATAAATAAATTCAGGCACTGTTATTGAGATCAATGCTCAGGTAAGTAATTCATTAATTTATTATAAATTTAGGCTCTGCTGGAAATATATATTACTATGAAAAGGTGAAAAAAGAAAAAGAAAAAATCAAGTAATTATCATTTTGTTACCACATAGCTAGCATTGAAATATAAAGTTCCCAGTAAAAAATTAACTTTTTCCCATTACATGTGACCTATGAAAACGGTACTATCAGTAGCAAATTCAAATGTTACAGAATTCTAACAGGTATTTTCAATTATTTCACCAACAATCATTTTCATATTAAGCACAGTTAATTAATTATGCCAAAATATACAATTTCATTTGAATTTTCAATTGGTAGTGACTCTTTATATAAGCATTTGATGGGTGATTCTCCGAGTTCTTTAACTGTAAAGGAGCTTAAGCAACTGGGGAATAAGCTTGAGTGAGGCATCACTAGGATCATGTCCAAGAAGGTAACTAATTAATTGCATTATGCATGGATGAAATCGACAAAAAAAAAATTGAATTTGAGCAATACACCATTGTTTTGCAACAATACATTGCATAAACCTTATCGATATACATTCAGTATACGTAATTTACGTCATTTTGAAAAACATTTGTTGCTTTGTCTATTTCTTATTTTGTGTAACATCATGAAATTCTACTAGCTTAAATTGAGTTCTTGCAGAAAAAGGTAATAATTAAAGTTCATTAAATCATGTTTGGCCTTTTTTTCGTTTTCTTCCAAGCTTTTATGGAACTCTTTAACATTTTCATTTTCATAGGTGGTTGAGCTAGAAAATGAAAGTGTGTGTCTCCGATCAAAGGTATGCAAATTAGTCCTAATGACTTATGTGTAACCTAATGACTTACGCTGACTTATCATTGGCTTATTCTTCTTGGGAGACTAGTTATTATGTTAAAACTTAATATCTATAAAATTGATGTTGTATGATGTCGAGGGATTTGCATTATGTAAAAGGTAAATAAAGATTGTGTCATACATGCATAAATAAATATTGTACTTGATAAACCTAGACTATGAGCAAGTTGAAGTTTGGTGTGAATCAAAGAAAGGTCATAGGCTTGGTGATTTTATTGCAAGTCTCTTGGATATTAGGAAATACAATGTAATACATTGTAATTCATAAGCTTATTTTCATTTTTATTTTGGAAATAGCATGTAATACATGTTTGGTCAATTGGATTAAGAAACAAAATATAAAACAAAGAATTCATATTTGAGTTTGTAGTTATAGGACTAAGAACATGTTTAACACGTTCTCAATGAATCACAAATTATATTACAAAGTAAATTATAAAACTAATTTCTCTTCTTCTTCAACCACCCTCTGATAATCCATCGCTAAATTCACAACTTTCTCACTTCGTGAATACTTTTCTTCTTCACCATAATTGACCATCACACCTCTCTTCCTATCACTGTTCTTCTAGCAAAATCGACTATTGTGTTGAGAGAGATAGCTGCTACTACTACGTTTTGGCTCGATGTGGTGCTTGTTGTGCAAATTTTATTAAACTCGCAAGCTCACGAATCTATTGTAGAATAGATCAATGGTGACGAGTGTCGATCCCACGAGGAGGTGGATTTTAATTATGTGTAGAATTAATTTTCTAAATGGATGGTTGGATTTGTAGTGGAAGTGATTTAGATTATACTAAAATTTAAGTTGGAATGGCATGAATAAATTAAACTGGAATCTATTGAGATAAAGCACTTGGGTATCTAGATCTGCATCAACATGCTTCATGGACTAAATATTCCTTATTAATACCAATTAAATCATGAGGGGGGTTTCCACACCTTATGAACCACTCTCAAATAAATATGGTGCTAAGGGCTTATCGTGTCAAATAATAATAACCCTGTACTAGGGTGTCAGTTATACCAGAGCAGTTTCTAGATAAGATTATTACTATTTATCGACAAAAAGTCAAAACATTCACAAATATTAGAGGGGAAGAGAAAATAAATTTACCAAATTAAGCCCATAGAATATGTTAAATAGTAAATAATTCCATGTATGTGCATGTACCTTACGCAAGATTTTTAGTCCACGGAAATGCGGAAGTATACTCTTCTTATTCTCCACAAGAATTCAAATCACTCTATTTAGAGTTTATATAGGCATTATTTTAGATTGTTATAGGTCATACATGATTTAAGATGTGTTTAGGCTTTTTTTAGGCCCTAATTTATTATGAGTTTTGTTAGTCAATCCTTGATGCATTAAGCACACAGGACAATTCTAGACAGCATGATATCTCGAATTTAAACATGTACCATCTAAACGTGTTTTCTTAAAAAATTTGTATTTCTTGAAAGTAGACATGTAGGGCTTCTTGAATAAATTTTGTTTCATTAAATTTGACTTTGTTTTCAATTTTATTGCATTTTCAAAACAGACACTGCTGCACTAGAAAACTACGATTCTAGCAAAACCATCAAATTAACAAAATTATTTATACTATCGAATAAACTCTAAAAATTCTGCACTTTTATATAAAAGTTAATTATGTGTCTTGTATTTCTAGTTTTAATTTCATGAGTTTCTGATTTCTAGTTTTAATTTCATGAGTTTCTGATTAGTATCTGAGTTTATAAAAGGGAAATTATCCACCATCCACCTATTTTTTTTCCGTTTTTCAAAAATACATAAATCTTTTTTTTTTTGCAGTGCTCCACCTGAAGTTAATATTTTTTTCATTGGTCCAATCTCGTTATAACACCGTTAGAACTTTGTTGACATCACAAGGGTAAAATTGTCATTTCACAATGACACAGTGGTGGATAGGTGCAAAATAATATAATTTCAAATGGAGTTCAGCAAAAAAAAAATGAAGAATTGTGTATTTTTGAAAAAATATGAAAAAACAGGTGGTCGGTGGATAATTTATCGTTTACATTTAAGGATAAAAAAGTCATTTAAACAAAATTCCATTAATTTTCTTAACGGTCTCCAAATGGAAGTGGAAAAGTGAAAAGAAATGTAACTTCAGGTAGATTCCAGCCAAAAAAAAGAAAGAATTGTATATTTTTTAAAAAGTTAGAAAAAACGGGTGGACGGTGGATAATTTCCCTTCATAAAAATCCTAGAACTCATTTTGTTCAGTTACGGTACTGGGAAATAGTCTCGAATTTGTCAAGAAATAAATAGTTTTGAAAATGTTTTTGGTATCGGATCCTCTTGAAATTTTACATGAGGTACCCATGGATGTCTAGAATGGTCTCGTAGAATCTTATGTCTTTATGATATTTAGATTAAGAGTTAAAATTCTGAGAATTAGACTAGTACGAGTATGAATTAGAAAATCATATTCTTATAATAAGTTAGTGGTAGTCATATTTTGTATTTGTTTAAGTTGTTGGAGGTGTTTGAGGCTCTTAAAGGCTTAGAGGTGTGTTAGTTAAAATTTGTTTATCAAGGTAAGTAATTTTATTCCTAATATACTGGATATATACGATTATTTTGTTATTATTCTAAGTATTTTTGTACTATTTAGAAAATTAATTTATTTTCATAAAAAAATCAATTTATGTAAATGTTTTCAAATCTAAATTATTTTAACAAAATATTTTATAAATACTTTTCAATATGTAAATTTTTTTATGACATGACTACTTTTTATGATTTTGTCTATAAAATATTTTGTAAGACTAAATTGTTGTTATGGACATTTATGAAACTTGTACAAATGTTTTGTACCTATGTACGATTTAAATTATTTATGATTGTATAGGGGCCACCTCTTGAGACTATATGGGGGCTACCTCTTGAGGGGTAAAATGCCACAAAGTGCCACAGGTAGTGCAAAGTGTCATGTACAAGTCATTACGTATGAAAAGTTAATTTAAATGTTTTGGCTCATTGTCCGTAGTTATTTTGATTGTATTATACGATATATATATATGTTCTACACTAGTACTAGGTTTCTGTTCTGAGTATGGAAACGATATTCTGATTCTGATTCTGTTTCTAGCCAGGTCACTGGGACTTTAGGTGACACCATGTGACATGAGCTGGCCTTTTGATTTCTATGTATATGTTATATGATTTGTTTTCGTAAGTAACTATGTTCTTGATATTCTGAAGTACTATAAATTTATGATATTTTATCGTGATATATCATTTTATGGAATTTATGAATTATTATATATGTTTTACTAAAAAGAAGGCTTGCAATATTTTTAGTATCAATAGGCCTAATGTGTTGAGAATGGTTTTACTTACCAAGTTGACGGCTCACCCCTCGTTATTACTTTTTACAGATTAAGTTTCTTTTAAGAGGTTAGCTTAGCTTTGGAGTTAGAAATTTCGTTTCCTTTTGCTAATTGAATAAGAGGAATAGACTTATGTTTCTTTTTAGTTTATTTCTGTTATGAACTTGTAATTTACAATTTTGATACTTTTATTATTTTTGTGTTTCAGGAGAGATTATTTAGTGTTAGACGTATGAATTTATAGATTTATTTGAATAAGAATTTGAGGTATTTCAATTGGGAATTTAGGAGTAAGGATTATGATTTGTTAGTAACAACTTTCTTCATGCGCATTACACGTGTTAGATTTGGGGTGTTACAATTGTGGTATCAGAGCCTAGGTTTGGGATTCTGTAGACTTTATTTGACGCTAGATTTCTTAAGCACAATCAATTAGATCAATGGTATTGTTTACTATGAAGTTATCAGAGATAGTAGATCTTTAGGGTAGCGAGAAATCGTCTATAGCTAGAAATTTAATTTGGACCCTTTTAACCTTTTGATGACTTATGACTACATGATAACTACTTTCATAGAGGATTCCTAGTATCAACATACCATGACTTACTTATTGCTCTTGTTGACAATCTTGTTGACAATCTTTAAATTTAGTTACCAATTTTCTCCACTTATTTATTTCTTTTCGTGTTGATACGACCTTTATTTATTACTGTTGTGCAAATTTTATTGAACTCGCAAGCGCACGAATCTATTATTGAATAGATTAATGGTGACGAGTGTCGATCCCACGAGGAGGTTGATTTTAATTATGAGCATAATTAATTTTCTTAAATGGGTGGTTGGATTTGTGGTGAAATTAATTTAAACAGTGCTAGAAATTAAATTGGAATGGCAGGAATAACTTAAACTGGAAACTATTGAGATAAAGCACTTGGGTATCCGGATCTGCATCAACATGCTCCATGGGCTAAATATTTCTTATTAATGCCAATTAAATCATGAGCGGGGGAATCCACACCTCATGAACCACGCTCAAATAAATATGGTGCTAAGGGCTTATCATGCCAAATAATAATAACCTTGTACTAGGGTGCCGGTTTAACCAAGGCGGTATCTAGACATGACTATTATTGTTTGTCGACGAAAAGTCAAAACAACTACAAATATTAGAGGGGAATAGAAAGTAAATTTACCAAATTAAGCCGATGGAATATGTTGAGACTTCACTTTCAACTCAAGCTTAAAAGAAAATTAGCTACTCATTTTTTAACTAGGGGTGATAGGTCATAAATAGTCATATTATATTTTGTTTAACCCCCTCATATTTTGATTGATCTTGTGCTAATTTGTGGAAATTGTGTTTGAATTGATTTAGGAGATGAAACATGGAGATTATGATAAAAAGTGGACAAAAAGGGCTTTATTCGGGCTTTGGAACATGGGCTGATCATTGGCTGGAAGGATTCGGTCCTAGCAATCAGAATTGGAGAAGGATTTGGTCTCCTAGCACAAAGAAAAGAAGAAGCCGCAAGGAAAAAGGAAAGCTAGCAATATAAGAAGAAGAGGACTCCAACTTTGAAAAGGAAAAGGAGAGCCCACGTTTCCTATATAAGGGGAAAACAAAAGAAGAGAGAGGGGGGACGTGAGGAAGCAAAAGTAACGGCTGCAACTTTTTCATCAAAACAATTCTTTTGTTTTGTTTGGCCACCATGAGTGGCTAAGGTTTTAATTCCGGTCCAGGGGTTAATCAAATTCCAGTTGTAATTTTGTGAGGCTTTGAACTTAACAAGAATTTCTTCATCCAAGTAATTTTTATTTTCTTGTTCTTATTTCATATGAATTATTTATATTGATTGAGTTGACGCCTTAATTCAACATTTATTTTTCTATCGCTAGTCAGAAGTTTGTGATCCGTAATTGTCATGAATGACTGAATTGAGTAGCAAGGAGTTGGCTCATGTGTGTGTATATTGATGGCCACAATTACATAGCTTGCATGATAGGCTCTAGGGAAATAAAAATACAAATTGATTAAATTAGAGTAATCTGAATTAATTGATCTTGTTTTAGTCATTCTCACTATTCTTAATGCTATCACTTAATTTGATATGGAACGATGATGCCCAGTTAAATTAGTGATAAGTTTGGATTTGGGCGATTGTTTGAGTCTATTACATTAGGAGAATAATTGCTTTCTGCGGGATTCCGATTAAGTAGACTAAGTTCTTGGATTGAGTAATTTATATTTAAGCCTATGAACAAAATTGCAATTGGATGGAATTGACACCCTTGGATTGGAAGTTTGGTAAGATTGATTTCCCTTGCTTAACTTTAAATCTTGTTTTATTTTAGTTTATTTTGTTTTATCAATTTCTTGTTACAAAGAACAACCCAAAACCCAGGAAAACGGCTAACCGGTTTACCCTAACCGGCTGACCGTTTAGAGTCAGAAAGAAGAAGTCGCAAAAACGGCTTGCCGGATCCCATTTACCGGCCAGCCGTTTAAAGTCCAGAACCGATACAAGCAACATTCGGAATTCCGATTTTCCTCATCCGGATAACCGCATCTTTCCAGAACCGAGACTTCCAGCAACCGGTCTTCCGGTTTCCCATATTCGGCTATCCGGATAACGCCAGAGAAGAGAGAACGCGCAACCGGTCTTCCGGATTTTCCTCTATCCGGTTAGCCGGATCGCGTCCAGAATCATTACCAGCCACAACCGGATTTCCGGATTCATTTTCCGGTTGTCCGAATCGAGTCAGGAGGCTTACAACCCGTAACCGGTCATCCGGATTCCTCAACCGGTTATCCGGTTCAGCTCCCAGATCGCTACTGCCAACAAACGGTTTGCCGGTTCCATTTTCCGGTTAGCCGGATATTTCCCAGAAAATCAAACAAGACAAACGGCTTACCGTTTTGAAGAAACCGGATATCCGATTTTAGGCAGAATCTTGAAAATCTGATTTTTCTTGGAAAATTAATTTTGTTTTAAACTTTGAGAAATTAAATACATAGTTCTCTAGGGATTCGACCTGGTCTCACCATTTCTACAATTTTATTTAGGTGAATCAAGATTTGTTTTGAGGAGCTTGACAAACTCCGTCAAAATTGGGCGCTGTTTGGGAACTAATTTTAGTTTCTCATTGTTTAATTGTTTATTTGATTTAGTTTACGAATTCGCTCTTCTCGCACTTAATTCATAGATAATCTCAAATCGAGAGGACAACGCACAATCGAGAAAAGAGACTAGAGAGGAAACGCGTCATCTTGAGGAAGAAGCGAGATAGATTTCACCATCGGGTACATCCATTTTACGTTAAGCTAAAGAAGAGATGGCAGACAGAACTCTCAAAGAACTCGCCGCACCAGATTTGAATCAACAGCCCCTATGCATTACTTTTCCTAATTTTGCTAATGATTTTGAATTAAAATCTGGTTTAATTCATTTACTTCCTTCTTTTCGTGGTTTTGCAGGTGAAGATCCTAATAAGCATCTGAAAGAGTTTCACATTGTTTGCTCTGGAATGAAGCCACATGGTGTATCCGAGGAGCAAATCAACCTTAGAGCTTTTCCATTCTCTTTGAAGGATCAAGCTAAAGATTGGCTCTATTATCTACCTTCCGGTTCTATCACCACATGGAACGAGATGAAAAGGCTATTTCTGGAGAAATTCTTTCCTGCCTCACGAGCCGCTAGTATTAGGAAGGAGATTTATGGCATCACACAGATCACTGGGGAGACGCTGTACGAATACTGGGAAAGATTCAAAAGATTGTGTGCAAGTTTTCCCCACCATCAAATTTCCGATCAACTACTCTTCCAATGGATAGGAGCATGATTGATGCAGCAAGTGGTGGAGCTTTAGTGAACAAGACACCTGAAGCAGCCAAACAATTGATTTCAAACATGGCTGAAACTTCTCAACAATTTGGTACAAGAGCGGGTGGAGGATCTATCAAGCAAGTTAGTGAGGTAAGTGATCTTAAAAATCAAATTTCTGATTTAACTGCTTTGGTTCGTCAAATGGTCAGTAGGCAATCGTAACAAAGGAAAGCGTGTGGAATATGCTCACTTCATGGGCATCCTACTGATATGTGCCCCACATTGCAACAAGACTCCACGCAAGAAGCCAATGCCATAAATGGGTTTCCTGGTCACCCTCAACGGAAGTATGATCCCTATTCGAATCACTACAATCCTGGATGGAGGGATCATCCTAACTTTAGCTATGGAAACCAAGGAGGACAACAAAGGCCACCTCCTCAGAACTTTACAAGACCACCTCCAATCCCTACACAGACTCAAGCTCCAAACTCAGGTATGTCTTTGGAAGATATTGTTAAAAATCTTGCTACCAATACTCTTCAATTTCAACAGGAAACAAGAACAAGCATCCAGAGTTTAGGCAACCAAATCACTCAATTAGCCACATCAGTTAGTAAGTTGGAAGCTCAAAATTCTGGAAAGTTGCCTTCACAACCAGAAGTCAACCCAAGGGAGAACTGTAGTGCAATTTCACTGCGAAGCGGAAAAGAAATTCCTTCGGGGTCGACTCCACCTAAAGACGTTGAAATGGCCAAGGGAGATGAAGATGAAGAAGCTCCATCAAAAACAAGGCGTGGGGTAAAATTCGATCCTCCTTTATCTCTTTCATCTTACACGCCTACACCTCCTTTTCCTAGCAGGTTAGCTAAACCCAAAGAAGATGAGCAAGAAAAGGAGATTCTGGACACGTTTAGGAGAGTGCAAATTAACATCCCCTTATTGGATGCGATCAAACAAATCCCCAAATATGCAAAGTTCTTGAAAACGTTGTGCACCAACAAGAGGAAGATGAAAGCAAAAGGGAAGGTGGAGGTAAGTAAGAATGTTTCGGCAATTTTACAAAAGAATATGCCAGAAAAATGCAAGGATCCAGGTATGTTTTCATTACCTTGTGTGATTGGTGAAAAGAAGGTTGAGCATGCTATGCTAGATTTAGGAGCCTCAATTAATGTCATGCCATTTTCTGTTTACCAAGAATTAAAATTAAATGACTTGCAAACGACTGGTGTAGTTATTCAATTGGCTGTTCTTATATTCACCCACTTGGGATAGTAGAAGATGTTTTGGTGAAAGTTAATGAGCTTATATTTCAGTAGATTTCACATCTTAGAGATGGAAGGTCATCCTTCTTCAAAATCGCCTTCAATCTTATTAGGAAGACCTTTCATGAAAACCGCCAAAACAAAATTGATGTAGATGAGGTACTCTCGCCGAGTTTGATGGAGAGATTGTTAAATTTAATATATTGACTTGTGAAACACCCTACGATGAGCATTCTCTTTGTCGATTGATGCGATTGACCTATTGTGCGGATGTTTTGCCCAAGTGTTGGGAATGAGCTAGAATTAGATGCACAATCTAATTTAAAAGGCATTGGATGATTTATTCGCTTTGCGACTGTGTCTAGCCAAAGACATAAAACAAAGGCGCTTTTTGGGAGGCAACCCAAATATTTTCTTTATTCTCGCTTTTGAATTTTCATTTCTTTATTATATTTAGTTTTCTTTACTTTCGTTGATTTTATTTTAAGCCTCCAGATGTTCTTGAGGAAGAAGATTAACCTCAATAAATCGTGCTCGCGCCACTTTTCAGCTTTCCTTGGAACCCTCTCCCTATGCTCATTCGGGTCCACACCGCTCACATTCAGGGGAGTTTCTTTCTCCCTTATCATTTACCTTTTCATTATTATTTTTTGTGAGCTATTTTACTTGTTGATACATTGAGGACAATGTATTATTTAGGTGTGGGGGAGGATTTTTGCATGTTTTTAATTTGAACATTCTTATGCTTTAAGTCTTCCCAATATCTTTGAATACCTTGTAAGTTAGAGATACATCTTTGTTTTGAGTTTTAATGCATGAAATAGGTAAGCATGAATAGTGTTTTCTTTAAAAATTTTCGATGGTGTCACATTAATTTGTTGATTGAAAAATGCACAAGACTTAATGCAAAATAGACACTCTAGTGAGCTTTTGAGCCTAAGAGCAATTCATTACATTTTTGCTCTATTTATTTTTGTTGAGTGTATCAAACTTAGTGTGTTTATTCTAGAACTTGCTTATGAATATATGTTGAGACCACATTTTGAATTGATGCTTAAGTGTGATAAGGGCAATTAGGTTCAACCAATTCTTAAACTCTAAAAGACCCACCTTTTATTTTCCCTTAGTTAGCCCCTTTGAGCCTAATTTTCCCTTTCATTTGTTTCTAACGCATTGTTTAACCCAAGCCTTCTTGTTTGTTATCCATGTTTTCTTTCTACCCTATCAAGACAAGAGTGAAGTAATTGCAAAAAAAAAAAAAAAAAAAAAAAGAAAAAAACGAAAAAAAGAAAAAGAAAAAGAAAAAGAAATTCTGTTGAATTTATTCCCTTAATTGGATGATTGGAGAATTATTTGCAAAAGCAATTGAATTATCAAATTGTTTCTCCAAGTGTTTTAAGTGCTTAAATGTGGGGATAAATTTCATTAAGTTAGTTTGTTTATTTTGAAGCAATCTAAATCATGCATGTAACTAACTCTTTGTCTTGATCGTTAAACCCTTCATTTTTCCTTCTACCATACCTTTACCTAAGCCCCATTTCAACCCTTGCTAAGTCCCTTTGATTTTTGCATCATATTCATATGCAGTGGTGGAGATTTAAATCATTTGCAAGCCTATGGTAATGACATGCTATGCTTTGATTTTAAGAGTAAAACACGCACCCTAAACACTTTGAGAGCATTGAGCGAAACCATGCGAGGGTGTTAAGTCTTGCTGCATTTGATTTTGATGAATCGATGAGATGCTTGTGTTTTTACAAATTCTATCCTATGAATGCTTATTCTCTAGATTGTCACTATGATTCGACTCATTGATGTATGTTTAGCTTTATTGGTATTCTTGGATATTGAATGTTTTGAAAGGAGGTAAAAGGGAGGAATGATATGGTGATTTAAGATATGCTTGAGGACAAGCATGGTTTAGGTGTGGGGGAATTTGATAGGTCATAAATAGTCATATTATATTTTGTTTAATCCCCTCATATTTTGATTGATCTTGTGCTAATTTGTGGAAATTGTGTTTGAATTGATTTAGGAGATGAAACATGGAGATTATGATAAAAAGTGGACAAAAAGGGCTTTATTCGGGCTTTGGAACATGGGCTGATCATTGGCTGGAAGGATTCGGTCCTAGCAATCAGAATTGGAGAAGGATTTGGTCTCCTAGCACAAAGAAAAGAAGAAGCCGCAAGGAAAAAGGAAAGCTAGCAATATAAGAAGAAGAGGACTCCAACTTTGAAAAGGAAAAGGAGAGCCCACGTTTCCTATATAAGGGGAAAACAAAAGAAGAGAGAGGGGGGACGTGAGGAAGCAAAAGTAACGGCTGCAACTTTTTCATCAAAACAATTCTTTTGTTTTGTTTGGCCACCATGAGTGGCTAAGGTTTTAATTCCGGTCCAGGGGTTAATCAAATTCCAGTTGTAATTTTGTGAGGCTTTGAACTTAACAAGAATTTCTTCATCCAAGTAATTTTTATTTTCTTGTTCTTATTTCATATGAATTATTTATATTGATTGAGTTGACGCCTTAATTCAACATTTATTTTTCTATCGCTAGTCAGAAGTTTGTGATCCGTAATTGTCATGAATGACTGAATTGAGTAGCAAGGAGTTGGCTCATGTGTGTGTATATTGATGGCCACAATTACATAGCTTGCATGATAGGCTCTAGGGAAATAAAAATACAAATTGATTAAATTAGAGTAATCTGAATTAATTGATCTTGTTTTAGTCATTCTCACTATTCTTAATGCTATCACTTAATTTGATATGGAACGATGATGCCCAGTTAAATTAGTGATAAGTTTGGATTTGGGCGATTGTTTGAGTCTATTACATTAGGAGAATAATTGCTTTCTGCGGGATTCCGATTAAGTAGACTAAGTTCTTGGATTGAGTAATTTATATTTAAGCCTATGAACAAAATTGCAATTGGATGGAATTGACACCCTTGGATTGGAAGTTTGGTAAGATTGATTTCCCTTGCTTAACTTTAAATCTTGTTTTATTTTAGTTTATTTTGTTTTATCAATTTCTTGTTACAAAGAACAACCCAAAACCCAGGAAAACGGCTAACCGGTTTACCTAACTTGACCGTTAGAGTCGAAGAAGAAGTCGCAAAACGGCTACGGATCCCATTTACCGGCCAGCCGTTTAAAGTCAATAACCGATACAAGCAACATTCGGAATTCCGATTTTCCTCATCCGGATAACCGCATCTTTCCAGAACCGAGACTTCCAGCAACCGGTCTTCCGGTTTCCCATATTCGGCTATCCGGATAACGCCAGAGAAGAGAGAACGCGCAACCGGTCTTCCGGATTTTCCTCTATCCGGTTAGCCGGATCGCGTCCAGAATCATTACCAGCCACAACCGGATTTCCGGATTCATTTTCCGGTTGTCCGAATCGAGTCAGGAGGCTTACAACCCGTAACCGGTCATCCGGATTCCTCAACCGGTTATCCGGTTCAGCTCCCAGATCGCTACTGCCAACAAACAGTTTGCCGGTTCCATTTTCCGGTTAGCCGGATATTTCCCAGAAAATCAAACAAGACAAACGGCTTACCGTTTTGAAGAAACCGGATATCCGGTTTTGGGCAGAATCTTGAAAATCTGATTTTTCTTGGAAAATTAATTTTGTTTTAAACTTTGAGAAATTAAATACATAGTTCTCTAGGGATTCGACCTGGTCTCACCATTTCTACAATTTTATTTAGGTGAATCAGTATTTGTTTTTGAGGAGCTTCGACAAACTCCGTCAAGGGGTAAAATGAGAATTTATTAAAATACGTAGAAAATACAAGAAGGAGAAGGAATTACAGAAATCTAAGCTTAGAAATGAATTCAGGGGTATCAAATTAGAGGGGGAGAGCCCTCTTTTTATAGATATATTGAGTGAATCGTGACCATCAGATTAAAAATAGTTTGGACGCTCAGGATTGCGCCACGTCATCAGTCAACAGTCAACCATCAACGTGTGAACAATAACACGGTTTAACCACGGTTTGCACAGTAACGCGGTTTTGCACATTAATACTATTTGTATAGTAACGCGGTTTGAATAGTAAATAATCTCATGTATGTGCATGTACCGTACACACGATTTTTGCTCCACTGAAATGCTGCCACGTCATCGATTCACAATACATAAGAAATTTAGCCCAATAAGATCGTGACACATCATCGGTCAATACCACGTCATCAGTCAACGCCACATAAGCAGTCAATGCCACATAATTTGTCCAATCAAATGCTGCCACATCACAGGTCGATGCCACATCATTGGTCAATACCACGTCATCGGTCAACGCCATGTCATCGGACCGTATATATAAACAGTATCGTGAACAGGACCATGAACAGTACCGTATATGTGAACAGTGACATTTTTCTTTTTATGCTCCTCCTAAAGTTTTCGATCGTCCTGAGTTCAAATATGATGTCCGTTTTGCTATCTGATCACTCGTTTATTATGAAATGATCATGATGCCCCTAAAATACATAAAATACATAATTATAATAAAACACACATAATTAAATAATAAAATACTTAAATAAATAAAAGTAGCAGTGTTAGTGAGACTTGAAGTGTAAAATGACAATTTTCTCTTTTATAAATATACACTTTCTAACACTCAACAATTACCTATTTTCTGTCTAATTGTTTATTTAGTGTTTCTTCTTATTTATCATTGTTTTGTCAAAGATGTCACGTAGGGGAGGTGTTAGGAATGCCGTTAGCTCGAGAAATACTTCTAGCGGCACTAATGACACTAACCCAACTTTACGTGAGATTGCCAGCGAAGGTAACCCTTTAATGCGTGCAATGGTTAGATTGATAGAACAACAAAGTAGGTTGATTCAAGATATGACCAGAGGTAGAGTTGGGGCACAGTAGAATGTACCAGTTGAAAGATAAGGTGGTAGAAGAGATCAAAGAGCAATGATAAGCTTAGAGCGATTTAAGGAATTGGGACCACCTACCTTTCAAGGGACTGCCGATCCCATGATTGTAGAGGCATGGCTAAAACAGATGGAGAGGATATTTATGGCTATGGGCTATAATGATGATCAAAGATATTCATGGCTATAGGCTATAATGATGATCAGAGGGTGATATTGGCCTCACTTGTCCTTCAGGGTGAAGCAGACCACTAGTAGGATGCCAAATCCCGTCTTTCGGGGGCTAGGCTGCAAAATACACCTATTACTTGGGGGTTATTTCTGGAGGCTTTTCATGAAAAATATTGTCATGAACAAATTTGACATCAGATGGAGGCTAACTTTCTGAAATTGACTTAAAGAACAGAGTCTGTTATGGAGTATGAAGAGCAATTTACCGCCCTATCCTATTTTGCTCCTACCTTGGTCGCTAATGAAGGTAGTAAGTGTAGGAAGTTTCTGAAAGGGTTACATCCAAACATTAAAGGGCGATTGACCATCCTTAAGATTAATAACTATGACGATTTGGTCGATCATGTGATTATTGCAGGAAGAGATATAATTCAATCTCAAGCTGTACGATCTGATCGACAAAATAACTAGCTAATAAAACATGATGACAATGGTAGTGAAGGTGAACATGAGGACTCTAATGGTGGGTCTATTCACGAGAACAAACCATTTTGTAATCATTGTGACAAGTACCATTATGGCATATGCTATTTAAATATAGGAGCTTATTTTGGCATGGAAAAATTAGGCATAAGGTTATAGATTGCCCAAAAAAGCATAGTGGCAACATAGATTCTACTGAGAACCAAAGGAAAAAGCCTCGTGTCTTTGCCATGATCGAGCAAGATATTAAGAAATCGAATAACAAAGCCTTAGGTGTATTACCTATCCTTGAATTTTTGATTATATGGTATTGTGCTTTTCCACCATCCTTTGTAATTAGTTGCACTATAGCTATAGTTTTTTTAGCATAATATTTTTCATCCCTTGAATTTCTATAGTGCAACAATAGGAAATGAGGTATGATTTATAAGGCTAGTAGGATTAACTCCGGGTCTTATGGAGTAGGGACTAATATGATATTTGCTCAATTACCCCCTAATTAGAGGTAATTTGAAACATACCATTTGAGACTGATTGCTTATGTGCTGAGCGAAAATTCATGACAAATTTCGAGGATGAAATTGTTTTAGTAGGGAAGAATTGTAACGCCCAAATTTTCATTATTTTATTTTGTTTTAATGAAATTTATAAACGACATTATTGTCCTTACAAATAGGGTTATTGATGGGGTAATTTTTAGAAAATAGTTATTTTTCTAAATTCAATAAGGTTTCTTAAGATTCCCCATAAATTCATAATTTTCCCTTTCCATAACCCTAAGTCTATGGTGTTTCTTCTTTTTCTCTGTTGCTTTTTATGCTCCTACCCAAATCTTAGGAATCAAACCCTTATTTATGAGAGAATCAAAGTGATTGATAAGTTTACTCTCCTTATTCTCCACAAGATTTCCAATCACTTTATATAGGCATGATTTCACATTGTTTAGGGCTCTGATTTATTATGAGTTTTGTTAATCAATCCTTGATATATTAAGCACACAAGACAATTCTAGACAGCATGATATCTCGAGTTTAAACCTGTATTATCTGAATGATTTGTCTTAAGAAATTTATATATTTAGAAACTAGACATGTAGGGGTTCTTGAATAAATTTTGTTTCATTAAATTTGACTTTATTTTTAATTTTATATGTATTTTCGAAACAGACACTGCAGCACTAGAAACCTAGTGTGTTGGGAATAGTTTTACTTAATGAGTTGACGGCTCTATACGTAGAGATTTAGGGTATTTCAGTTTGGAATTTATGAGTAAGGATTATGATTTGTTAGTAACATCTTTCTTCATGTACTCTACACGTGTTAGATTTGAGATGTTACATATATAATTGTTATTGATTTTATTTTTCTATGTTTTGTTCATATGATTGTAATGGATTTTGTTTTTCTAGGTTTGTTCATTTAATTGTTAATATCAATTGTTTTTCTGAGTTTTTTTTGTATGGTTGTTGATTGATTTTTTTTGTTCTTTTCTTTATTTGTTGTGATTTCATTTCTCTCTGGGATAAGTTCATAAAGTATTGAGTCAAAATTGTTTATAAGTTAGATAGCTATTTACAACTTAATTCTAGACTTAAACATGACTTTGGTATTTACAGAACTTAAACATTATGGACAATAAGTTGCAGTAAATGCTATGGGTTTGTTAATGTCCACACTGCAGGTGCGCTCTGATATTGCAATACTGCTTTCTAAATATTGTTGTTTGCTGAACTGCTAGTGTTAATTGTGCTACGTCCTATACTTCTTCCTATATTGGGCGGTGCATTTCTAAATCAATATTTCCAAAGCTTGGTTAAGTTTTTCACTCTCTTAATGCTGCCCAATACCCATTGCTGTGGGAACTGTTGCAATTCTTTATAACAATGCAATTGCTTATATTGCTTCTACAATCCTTATGTCTGGTTCGCAAATGATGCTAGCAGCATTTTTTCTTCATGCATTTGGATATTTCTTTGGATATCTACTTACAAGGATGCTTGAGATTGATCTGGCATCTTGTCAAACCATCTCTATTGAGGTTGGTATATAGATAATTGTTATTATGTATAGGTCAATTTCTAAGACAGAAAAGCTCCTTATTTCATCTCAAAGTGATTCCCCATAGCATTCTACATCAATAATTGAATCTAGAAAAGCAAATGCATATAGCTAAGTATTAAAAGCAAAATGACCTCTCATTTTTTTAATCATGGTTCTTGGGCTTGCTATCAATTATTCTTAGTTAAATCAATAACACTTTCATATAGTAGCTAGCCTCTTTTATTCTTATTTAATTACCATGAAGTCTTATTCTAATGCTTTCATGTATCAGGACTGGTGCTTGGAGTTGTTCTTGCCTCTCAGCACTTTGGAAACCCAATGATAAAAGTACCATGTGCAGTTTCTAGCGCTCATCATTTAATCTTTGGAAGCGTCTTAGTAGGAATTTAGAGACGCTCTACGCCCAAGCAAATGTAAGATTGAAACAATATATCAAAGTTGTGTAGATGTAGAAATAAGTTAGAATCTTAACTAATAAATATCTCAGATATGAAAATATTACCACTGGATAACCGATTGACAATGTTGATTCTTAAAATAGATGTAGTTAATCATTTTATTGAGCTTATGTGCCAAAGATCAATTCAAAGCAATCCAGGTATCTGGTATTGGTAAATTCTTTTATGGTTGCTTTATGATATCTTTTGCTTATGTTGTTATAAGAAGGGATAATGAACGTTACATGTTGTACTTTTTAACTGTAAGTATTAACTAAATATTTAGTAAAAACTATTCTAAAAATGATATTACCGAATACATACTCACCATTTTTACCCTTTTTAGATGTGTCCACTGAACACATATTACTGTTTTTAGTTTTAAAATATAGGATACAGGAAATGATACCAAAGTCATACTTAAATCAAAATTCAATGACTACAAAACACCATTTTTATTCTCAATTTTGTTTTCAGAAAACACCATTATAGAAAACATACCGAACATGCCCTAATTAATTGCATTATGCATGAATGAAATCGACAAAAGAAAAAATAACTGAATTTGAGCCATGAATGAAATCGACAAAAGAAAAAATAATTGAATTTGAGCCATAAACGATTGTTTTGCAATAATACATTGCATAAACTTTATCGATATACATGCAATATATGTAATTTATGACATTTTGAAGATAATTTGTTGCTTTTTTTGTTTCCTGCTTGTGCAACAGCACGAAATGCTGCTAGCTGAAATTGAGTTCTTGCAGAAAAAGGTAATAATTAAAGTTCATTAAATTCGGTTTAGCCTTTTTTTCGTTTTCTTCCAAGCTTTTATGGAACTCTTTAACATTTTTATTTTCATAGGAGGTTGAGCTAGAAAATGAAATCGTGTGTCTCCGATCAAAAGTATGCAAATCAATCTTAAAGACTTATATGTAACCTAATGACTTATGCTGACTTATCATTAGCTTCTTCTCCTTGGGAGACTAGTTATTATGATGAAATTTAATATCTACAAAACTGATGTTGTATGATGTCGAAGGATTTACATTATGTAAAAGGTAGATAAACATTATCTTATACATGCATAAATAAATATTGTACTTGATAAACCTAGACTATGAGCTAGTTAAAGTTTGGTGTGAATCAAAGAAGGGTCATAGGCTTGGTGGTTTTATTCAAAGTCTCTTGAATACTATGATTACTTTGTTCGTCTGTTTGAATTTTTGGGAAAGTCATGATTATTAGAAGGGCACATTTTAGGTTGTATCTGCTGCAAATGTGAAAATAATATAGTGTTTGTTAAGAGCTCAATGAGGAGAAAATGAATCAAATCTTCTTAGATCTGTCGTGTAAGAAATGATTCTAGACGGCTCTATAAATGAAACTTTATGTGATGTCAATCCAGTTTTTTGATATAGTACTATCTTAAGACCGCACTCGAGACTGGACTGTGAATATTTACATAATGGTACAATCTGATTTTTCATCTTCCTTAGTCTTCCTCGTAGCTTTTTCAAGATTCTCTCGAAGCTTACAAATTTCGTCATTTGATTTTTCAAGATTCTCTTTAAGCTTACGAATTTCATCATTTGACTCATTTGACTTCATTTGAGCTAATTGTGAAACCTCTTCTGCCTTTAATCGAGCAGTATGCTCTTTTGCCAATTGTTGTTCGAGCCTAGCTGTTGTCTCTTTGAGCTTAGACTCAACCTATTAAAAAAACATCAATATCAGTCATTATTTGACTTTATTTGAGCTAATTGTGCAACCTCGTCTACCTTTAATCGAGCAGCATGCTCTTCTGCTAATTGTTGTTCGAGCTTAGTTGTTGTCTCTTTGAGCTTAGACTCAACCTATCAAAAAAGCATCAATATCAATCATCATTTAACTTCATTTGAGCTAATTGTGTAACCTCTTCTACCTTTAATCGAGCAGTGTGCTCCTCTGCCAATTGTTGTTCGAGCCTAGTTGTTGTCTCTTTAAGCTTAGACTCAACCTATCAAAAAAGCATCAATACTAGTCGTCACTTGACTTCATTTGAGCTAATAGTGCAACCTCTTCTACCTTTAATCGAGCAGCATGCTCCTCTGCCAATTGTTGTTCGAGCCTAGCTGTTGTCTCTTTGAGCTTAGATTCAATCTATTAAAAAAGCATCAATATCAATCATCATTTGACTTCATTTGAGCTAATTGTGAAACCTTTTCTACCTTTAATCGAGTAGCATGCTCCTCTGCCAATTGTTGTTCCAGCCTAGTTGTTGTCTCTTTGAGCTTAGACTCAACCTATAAAAAAAACATCAATATCAGTCATCACTGGACTTCATTTGAGCTAATATTGCAACCTCTTCTACCTTTAATCGAGCAGCATGCTCATCTGCCAATTGTTGTTCGAGCCTAGTTGTTGTCTCTTTAAGCTTAGACTCAACCTATTAAAGAAGCATCAATATCAGTCATTATTTGACTATATTTGAGCTAATTGTGCAATCTCTTCTACCTTTAATCGAGTAGCATGCTCCTCTGCCAATTGTTGTTCGAGCTTAGCTATTGTCTCTTTGAGCTTAGACTCAACCTATTAAAAAAGCATCAATATCAGTCATCATTTGACTTCATTTGAGCTATTTGTGCAACCTTTTCTACCTTTAATCGAGTAGCATGCTCCTCTGCCAATTGTTGTTCGAGCCTAGTTGTTGTCTCTTTGAGCTTAGACTCAACCTATAAAAAAAGCGTCAATATCAGTCATAAAACATGCCACTAAGCCTGGAATAGTAGCATAATGCAAATAAAGATTGGATATTGATAATATAAAACTCTAACTTAAGAGAAGAAAATTCTTAAGTATTAATTTAGTTTAATCCAATTGAAAAGGAGTTGCTAAGTTCACCATACCCGGCACAACTTTCTTACTTCAATTGATTCCACTCTCTCAATCATTGATAAATGATATAAACAAAAGCTTAAAAAATAAACACATAAATCCAAAATATAAAGTATTAAAGAATCTACTAGCTTTTTCATTTTGTCATACTCCAAGAATGTGAGACGAAAACTTATTAGCACCTTAAACATGTAGTCATTACATAGAACGTTACAGTAAATCCAGATTATTGTTGAATAGGATCTAGCTTAATACCGAATCATTCTATTGCCTTGCTATAAATTAAAACTATGGAAAGGAAAATAAAAACTACGCAACTATTTGATTAAGTTTCACGTGCCTAACTATATTTTCATGAAAACTTATTTTGAATGTGGCTATTTTATTTTTAAAAAATTAGAATATGACATAACTTGCTTATAACATTTCAATTGTTCCCACAGATTCAGGAGTGCATAATTCCTAGCAACAAAATAGTATCCACAGTATTACAAGAAATGTTCTCATGATTGATGACTAAACAAGTGCAGAATCCTTTCCTAAGTGCAGGTCATGATGAGTAAACCACCTATAGCTACTATCATAGAATAACCCACTTAATTTCATTAAGAAACAAAATAAAGCACAACAGTCAAACAATCTTCAGGGTAAGAACAACTTGTTATAGACTTCAAAACACAATTAGTGAACAGATAATAATAGATTTGTCCACATCAACTAGCAAAATGAGGCCTTTTTTTCGATGGCAATCTCAACAATCTGGGGGTAAGGACAGAGCGGCAGTCTTTACCACCTCTAAGTTTAATAATTTATAATATCGTTATAGGTGCCAGCATGCTTTACAGGCATTTTTTAATTACAGGGTTTTAGAAATTACTACATGATCTGAGAGATGAACACATATGCATGTCATATTTTGATGTCAAAACAATGAGCATAAAAAATACCATCTCAGTAATTCGTCTGCTTCGATCTTCATATGATTCCTGCATCTGGCCCATCAGCCTTGAAATTTCTCTTTTTGAATGTTCCTTGAGAGAATCAACCTCAGCTTGTTGATCACGGAGTTTAGTAACCCCTCTCTGAGTAGAGAAAAAGGAAAAAAGATATTGTCATGACATGTTCAGAAAGAAGCAGCACAGAAGTCTATCACGACAGTAATGAAATCACCTTTAACTCAGCAAGGAACTCATCCGTATATGGCTGCCCACCATTCTGCATGATCACAGAGTTAACCAGAGAAAGAAGCTGCTGAACCTGCTCAGTTCTCTTGGCCTCATCCTTGGTCATGTTATCAAAAAGCACGCACCTATTATCACATAGTTGAAGGATTTCCTAAAATAAAGGAAAAATGATCAGGAATAAAGCAAATGTTAGCTCCTTTCGTAAACATTGATGAACCAATCAAACACTTGTAATATCTAAAAGTTTGAGGATATTAAGCTGACAAAATTTGTTTTTATTGTGATCGTTAGTACTTAATATCAAGCATCTTAAAAAGCTATTTAATAATCAATTCCATTCTCTTTATGGTTTGACCACTTACACAACCTCTTACGTCCATCAAATTTAAAAATCTTAAAAGGTGATCAGCATTCCATATAACATAAATAATAATAATAATAATAATAATAATAATAATAATAATAATCTGCATACATTTCAGTGAAAAGCATTGACCCAATCCAAATTTATGGGTACAAAGCAATAGTTGCCTCTTCACTCGGCAAATTCTTACAGTATAGAACAAAGCATGAAAGACTTTACTATTGTCATAAACAAACTCAGGGATCAAAGATCAAAACTGCCAAAAGACAAGATCATATTTTCTATGGCATCTGCATAATTGTCCTAATTTTGCGGCATTATAACTAAAAATTTTTATTCCTTCAAACTACAAAAATTTGCACAATAAGTAAAACAAAGTTCCCTTTAAAAATAACCCAACTTTGTTAATTGCAAAGCTACAACTTGAAGGGGTCTTTATTTTCATTTTTGTTATTTTTCTTCCTACTTCGTATAGGTTAAAATCAAGTATGCAGTAAAATAAAGGAACTTGATATAAATCTTTCTCAACTTAAAACATTTTAGGGACCAAATTCATCAAGTAAATTCTGAAAATAAGAGATTTGCATGTTGAAACTAAAAAGAGATCTCACATCGAAATTTTAGACACCAATTCTGAGGTTAGAATCCACAGGGATTTTCAAGAGAATTTTAAATCTTGTAAAGTTAGACTCGATATTTTATTCAAGCAACGCCTAATAAAATGGACCTGTATAGCAAGTCATACCCTCCTTGGTACACTTATAAAATCTTAAAAGTAGGTTAATTTTAGGCATATAAATCAAAGAGGTACATATTTAAAGGAACAAACTAATGAACACACATTAATAAAATAAGAACCAAGATTAAATAACAGATGAAATCAAAGAATTCAAATAAGAAAAGCATAAATGTTTAGCAAATGAATGAATGGCATCTTATTCGAAGACATTAACATATAACTAAAATTAAGTAACGTCAGTAGAAATTACCAACCAATCACCTCTCCGGCCAATCCCGCATGGCAGAAGAAAACCATTCAGGAAATGAAGCCCTATTGAAAACGATACTTTAAGACAGCTGGCCTACTATAAACCTATCTAGTATTTTCAGCATGCATATATTCATATTAAACTTCCAATAGTCCAACCATAAAGGGGTCTAAAACTTCACAAAAGAACCACCCACAGAAAACTTGATCAAAATTACTAATGAAATTATTGAACACTATTGCAGTTCAGAAACAAACCTTTAAAGTCTTTGGACACTCATAACCCAAGTAATCTTCTAATGTTTTCTCATTATCTTCAAGAACATCCCCTCCAGTGAAAACAATAATCATATAGTCAAAAACTTTTTTCCCGAATAAGGTCTGCAAACGTTGTACTGCATCTTCTTCCTCTTGAGAAAAACGGCTTCTAACAGAGAAAACTACAAGGACAGCATGGATCCCATCCTTGGCCATACCGATACATTTGACAATTTCCTTGCCGACAAACTCAGAGCCATCAGAAGAATCAAAAAGTCCTACAATGGCTCATAACATTAATCCACCTACCACCACAATATCAACGAGCATGGAATGAAATATCTAGGCAATAGCATTAGCAAATTACCAGGGGTATCAATGACATTAACAACTTGGCCATCTTTGAGAACGGTTGTCTTCATTTCACAAGTTTTAGTAACAGCAAATGACCCAGCACTCGCCTTGAATGCTCTTCTTCCGAGAATACTATTGCCCGTTGCACTTTTGCCATTGCCAGTACGGCCAAGTAAAACCATAGTGCGCTCCCCTTTAGATGGAGAAGTAGGCTTCCAATCGCCATCAATCACTCTTCCTTTCATCATTAAAAAATTTTCAATTTACCTGCAATGCATTTACAATATCAAACCACTTCACATTGAGTTCAGTTTTTATTATTAAATAATAAGAAACAAAATTTAGTCACCATACCCTTACAATTTCACTCCATTAAAACTTGTATTTGTTTTTGGTTTAAATATTATCTAACCGAACATCAATAAATTCATAAAAAATTAAAAATAAAAATCATCAATAAATTCATAAAAAATTAAAAATAAAAATCATTTAAACCCCGACAATATAGTAAAATTTATAACCTTATGATGAATTGATATATAATGAAGCACAGAATCTAAACAACATCAACTAATTAATCAATTATGCTGATATATAATTTAATTTAATTCTGCTTTTTTTATGAAATTATTGAAAAAAAATGACGACTATCAATTATACACAGTGGCGGACCCAGACACTTTAATTAGAGGGGCTTAGTTTAAAAAACTTTATTTAATTTGGGTTTTTTTAAATGTTCACATGAATACATTTTAAGTCTCATAAACTCAAATTTCATTACTTTAATTCTAAATAATAATAGTAATAAACTATTTATTTCAAATGCATGATAGTATCATTTTTCAAGTACTTTTTGCAAAATATTAAAAAACAATAATGTGGTTATTGGGATTTGAATCAGGACTTTAAAACTATCAAATAAACTCTCACCATTGAACTATAAGTCTTTTGTTACATGAAAAATATGCCTAAATTTTTTTTATTTAATTCTTTTAGAAAGGGCTTCAGGTACATTTAAAAAAAATTAATGACCTAGAAAGGGCAGAAACCCCTCTTGGGCCTTAATTAGGTCGCCATGATTATGCATTATATCTGATAAAATTTACAAACCGAGGTACAGAAAATTGAGTCTATAATAAAAAAAAACAGAAATAGAGATTGAGAGGAAAAGGTGAGGGCAATTTGCAGAAAGTAAAGTATGAAAACAAACCGTGAGATGATGTGATGAACTAAGATTTTACTTACTTGCGAAAAGAGGAGAGCTACAGGGATTGCGATGCATATGAAGATATGAGAAAAGGGAAGCAGACTTGACTTAAATTTTAGGATTTAAGGTATAAAAATTATAAATTGAATAATAAATGTAATAGAAAGTTGAGAAGTAAAGGATGTAAGAGAGTTTAAATAGAAAGTTGAGAAGAAAAGAATGTAAAAGAGTTTCAATAGAAAGCTGAGAAGTAAAGAATCTAAACGAGTTTGAAGAAAAAGAATTTAAAAGAGTTTAAATAGAAAGTTGAGAAGTGAAGAATTTAAGAAAGCTTACATAGAAAGTTGAGAAGGAAAGAATTTAAAAGGGCTTAAATAGAAAGTTGAGAAGAAAAGAATCTAAAAGATGAATGAACGTGCAATTTCTCTCTTTTGCCTTTCATTATTTTGTCACTTTTGTTATTAAGGAGGTTGTTAATTTTTTTTTTTTCTATTGGAACTAATATATATCACCAATTTCTTAATGATTTTATAATATCTAAAAACTCTCCCATCCCCAAAAATTTTAAAACAAAAAGGGCAAATGAGTAATTTTCTTAATAACTTATCTTGGAGTTATAATATATATATGTATTCATTATAAGAAAAATATTAAAGTAACAAAAAGTACAAGAAAATATTGTATAACTAATTTTTATTTATATTGAAGCATATATTTTTATTTTTAGTACTTAAGTTTTTTATTTTAATTTATATTTGTATTATTCATTTAATTTATAATAAATATGAATAAAAATTTATTTAAAAAAAATACTATAAAATTACAGTATTGAAAAATTATTAAATATTTTAAAAGCAATACTAGAGTAATTAGTATATACTTATTTGAGTAGAGGAATACTGACGAGCTCCCATTATTATTATTATTATGGATGCTCTTTTATTAAATTAGCATATTCATACTTTATAGGGGCTTTTTCGTCATTTACACATCAAGACACCCAGACTCCCCAAAAGTAATACAAAAGGAAGTAGGGAATGTCAATTGCCCTTGCCCCAAGCAATGAAATATGAATCTTATAAACTTATCGACACGTGTTACCCTCATAGGAAACGCCCACACGACGACATTTCCCAAGGGTAAATCTCCCCTTTGGGAGTGATCAGAGGCCCCTCTAGAGGAAAACACAATGGTTTCGTGCATCTAAAACTTTCCAATAAACAATTTTATATAAATGTTCACTCTCAACCCAAATTGATAATTAGGGTACAAAATAATCAAAACTCTTTTTTGATTTTTGATTTCAATACAATCAAAACAAATTGAATGCGATGAAATGAAGGAGCCATTGCAGAGAACCAAAGTAGTGACTAGTCATTTGCCTCCTTCCCTCTCTCAAATGACCTTTTAGCCCTTCTCCACGATCACTTCAATGACCGTTACAATTGGTTCTGCTTTTGCCCCAGAAAATCTAGGTATTCTTTTAATTTTTATAATTGATTATTTTTGGGTCTTTTTTTTTGGAAAATTTATTTTAACTTGGATTTTAGTTTTTTAATAGTTACAAGCATCAAAGGTATTCACGAGCATATGAAGAATTGAAGAAGCCTGAGGATGTGTTTGAGTTTGCTGAGTTGTTGAATGGACGTGTGTTTATCAATGATAAGGGTAATTTTGCCTACCCTTTTGCTTTTACGTATCAATTTTAATTTGGTATGAATGAGTTTATGTTGTTTTAAAAGAAAAAGGCACATTCTGTTTCATTAATTATATTTGTTATTGCGTTCTCGATTAGGTGCTCAGTTTAAGGTTATTGTTGAATATGCACCATCTCAATGTATTCCCAAGCCTTGTTCTAGAAAAGATAGTCGTAAAGGCACCATCCTTAAAGGCATTTTTTTTTTTGGAAAAAAACTTAGGATACTTTTGGGGTTGAAATGATGTGGCTTTTGCTGTACACTTGAGCTACTAAATTTCAAAGTTAAGTAAAAGTACAACAATCACAGGTATACCTTTATTTTCTTTATTTTCTTTTTGTTTTCAGAAGTTCTATAGTAATAAGCTGTATTTAGTTTTGATGTGGATAATAAAGACGCGGATTATCCGGAGTTCCTAAAGGTTATTGCTAAACCTACTGAGAATCTACTAAATGCAAAAATTCAGTTGGAAAGAAAAGAAGTTGAGCTATCTAGTTAGTTAGTTATTTTTAGATAAATTTGATGAATATAACCTACTGTTCTCAGTGTGTGTGTGTGTGTGTGTATAAATGTATGTAATTTAAGCTAAAAAATAAATAAATTCTAGCATTATTATTGAGATCAATGCTCAGATAAGTAATTTATTAATTTAAGCTATAAATTCAGGCTTTGCTAGGAATATATATTATTATGAAAAGGTGAAAAAAAAAAAACCAACTAATTAACATTTATTGCCACATAGCTAGCATTGAAATATAAAGTTCCCAATAAAAATTTAACTTCTCCCATTACATGTGACCGATGGAAACAATACTATTAGCAAGAGTCAGCAAAGTTGCGGCAACAAATTCAAATGTCACTTCTAACAGGTATTTTCAATTATTTCATTAACAATCATTTTCATATTAAGTGTAGTTAATTAATTATGCCAAAATATACAATTTCAATTGAATTTTCAATTGGTAGTGACTCTTCATATAGGCATTTGATGGGTGATTCTCTGAGTTCTTTAACTGTAAAGGAGCTTAAGCAACTAGAGAACAAGCTTGAGTGAGGCATCACTAGGATCAGGTCCAAGAAGGTAGTTAATTAATTGAATTATGCATTAAAGGTGTTCCGAATCTAATCCGATCTGTTCAATCCATCTGATCCGTAAAAATCTGATCCATGGATTGGTGGATTGGATTGGATTGAAAATTTAATAATCTACAATGGGTGAATTGGATATGGATCTACTTCTGTAAATCCACAAAATTCTGCAAATCCAAAAAATTAAAAAAGTATTTATTTAATTAAAAAATAAAACTTGTAAATATACTTGTTAGTAAATAAATAAGTTAAAATATAGTTACATTAACATTATATTATATCTTATCCAATAATAATATAAAATAAAAAATAATTAAATAAACAAATATAGCTTCCATAGTTAATTTCCATGTACTGATATAAACGAATGAGATTTTTTTCATTTTATTGTGTTATATTTTGAAACTTTAAATGTATTTTCTAGTTTTATCTAAATAATTAATTTATTTAAATCTTATTTAATTTTAAATTTGATCAGTAGTAAAATTATTTTTATATAAATTTTTTTTATTTATTTAGTTCATGAATTGGACAAAATTAAAAATTTGCAGTTCGCAGACCAATCCGTAAAATGGTGGATTGGATATCATTGGGTCAAATCCATATCTGATCCGCAAATGTATGGATTGGACTTGGATTGAATTTCACTAATCCGTAGATTGGATTAGATTGCAAATTTATAATCCGCAAAATTGTGGATTGGATATGGATTGACGTTCATTCCGTAGAATCCGATTCGCGAATATCCCTACTAATTTCTCTAATTTTGTTTCGTTCTTATATATATATAATAGTAAAAGAATCTAAATTAGGAATGTACGTACTTTTTCAATTATTATTCTAAAGTCAGGGATCTAAGTATAAAAGTGACATACTTTAGGAAGCTATCCCATTCCTCTTAAAATATTTGTTAAGTAACTAAAAAGCTGGTGCTGAAGTATGTTCTTTTGAGTGTCTCTCCTAACTCTATATAAATATACATACCACCTCCGCCTCTGCAGGGATTTGTCCCCGCTATACTCTTAAAATACGTTATTTATCCGAATAAACTCCCATACTTCAAATTTCCTCATATATACCTTGTTTGATGTGCAAGTACTAAAATACCCTACTTAAAACACTTTATTTCCCAAAATCATTCACGATTTGCTTCAAACATTCAAGTGCGCCACAGCCACTTCATCTTCTCTATGGTGAAAGAAGGAAAGAAGAGAAGCTTCAAACGTCTCACATTTACCCATATGAATCTACACCCACGCTCCCACAGCCATCACTTCTATTCAAGTGCACCGACCCTGTGACTTCTAGTCATCCTCGACCGCCTCACATTATTCAAAGCTCCCATTGCCGTTCGCCGTTCATTTCACGCCCACGCCGTGTAGCCATCACTTAGTTCAAGTCGCCCGACCTTGTGACTTGTAGTCGTCCTCGATTTGCTTCCTCGTTCCAGCTGCTGTCGGCTCTGTCATTGAATTTGTTCGCCGTCATCAGTCACACAAGGTAAGGTATATTGAAACTGTTCAATCTTCTCTTATATAATGGCTGTTATTGTTGCTGATTTGGCTTCTTAACATTGTAATTGTTGTTGTCTCGAGTGTTGAAGGTGATGGATTATTAATCTATTGTATTTGTCAATTAGAGATGTGTTTATGGAGATGGGTTATTAATCATGTTTGTCATTTGGACATGTAACTTCAGTAGCTTGGTGCCTTGGTTCTCGACTGCAATTTATTTATTTATTTTTTTTTTTTGTTCTTTGTTAACTTATGTCATTTAAAAAGACTTTTTGAGGATGCTTGATGGTTGGTATTCATTTTTGTTATTCATTTTTGCATCATTCAGCTGGGCTGGTGTTTGAGATTTTTGGAATTGTAGGTGGCTGCCTGGTTGGGATTTGATTCATTTTGAAATAGAATTGAATTTTGGGATAGGTTGTAACCCGAATTGCAACCAAAATTGAAAGTTGGACCCGAATTTTCAATGTAAGCTGATCCAAAACTCGAACCTAAACTGAACCAAAATGAACAGATCGGGGATTATCTGGATATCCCCGATCCAACCCTAATTACCACAATTTGGGTGGTAGGGATGGGTTCAAGTATTATAAAAACTTAGGATCGGGTGTAGGGATCGTGATCCCTGCCCCAATGCCATCTCTAATTTATTTGTGTAAATCTCTAGGTATAGATACTTTAATGGATTGTAATCGTGTAATGGATACGTCACTGGACTGTTGTGGTGTGATAGATACTTTACTGGACTATGGTCGTCCAATGTATATTTGACTGAACTGTAGTTGTGTAATGTATACTTTACTGGACTATAGTCGTGTAAAGGATGCTTTATATATATTGTGTTGTCATGTAATGGATACTTGGTATTATTGGTTTAGTTTTTATTGTTAAATAATATTTTCAGTCATGCTAATCCTATAGATACTAGTTGTGAGAAAGCTATGCTGGAGTATATGGAATATTTTTAAGATGGAAAAAAATTCTCGTATTTGTTGCTTCTATATTGCGTGATCATCTCGACAATTGATAATAAATTACATCAAGACTAATATAATATTTTAAAATTTTTGATACATGTCAGGGTGGTCCATCTGGACATGCCTCCGTCGTTCGTGGTTCTATTATCGAGGAGAAGGTTAATCATCTTGGTTGTCGCATCCAAAATATTGAAGAAAATATTGTGAAGCTGGAAAATACCATGAAGAATATGGACATAAAGATTGATAACATTGAGGGAAAAATCTGTCATATTAACGTGATCGACAATAATTAAATAGGCTTATTCAGTTACTCGAGGAGTTTTTAACCTCAGAATCTAAGGGGGTTGATTTTAAGGTTTGATATATAAAAGTTTTAATATTTTTCATTTAGTTTATATGTTTATTTAATTATCTAACAATTTGGTTCTTATGACTGTAGCCTATGAACGATCCCATGGACGTCGCATCGGGTCAGTCACCTACACAACAACCTTTGGACATGCTTGTCAATCTTTGTAGTACGGGAGGGGCTACAGACATGATGACACCAGTTGATTGTCATGTTACAGAGGGGGATCATATTATCGTCTCAAACCAAGATAAAGATTGTAGATTGGTGTACAATTTACGGAAGAGAAAAGAAATGAAAACTTCCACTTATCTACGGACACCGTACACCAATCCTGTAAAGAAGCTGCGAGAGACGACGGATGTTGAGGTGCACCCTCAAGAGACCGGGCGCTTTGAAGTGTGTCCCTTTATACCCCAAGATGAGTTATTGGAGCCAACAAGATCATGTTACACAATTTCGAAAATCATTGGCTGTCAAATTATTTGGGCATATGTCGTGGAAAAAAACTTTGTAGTGTTTTATCCTTCAAAACTTCGTTGATGTGTAATTTTTTGTACCATGAGATGTAATGGTTACAATGAGCATATTGTTGATATTTGATGTTATTAAAAATAGTATGTACAAGACTCTGTAAGAAAATAGTATGTTGTTGATATTAATGATAGAGAAGGTAATTTTTACAATATATGTGATATAACATGATGGCCATATATGCTCAGGGAATGTTCTGTGTACACATACCCATCGCAATGAGTATTTACGTATACACGATCGCAATGGGTATTAAGAATGCATGACCATCTCTCTGTGTGCAAATACTCGACTGTTGTCGTGTATTTGTACATATACACGACTGCAGTCGGGTATTAGGAATGCATGATCAGCTCTCTGTGTGCAAATACCCAACTGCCATCGTGTATTTGTACAGATACACGACTGCGGTCGGGTATTAGGAATGCATGACCAGCTCTCTGTGTGCAAATACCCGACTGTCGTCGTGTATTTGCACAGATACACGACTGCAGTCGGGTACTTACAAATATACATACAGTCGGGTATTTACCATATTAAACTTCAATGTAATAAATAACAAATGTGGTTGTACATCAAACAACATAAATCCAATACTTATTCAAATCGTAAATAAGATGTAATACAATGCAAATTGTTGCACAATCATCAGAAATTTTTTGGCACCTTCAACCCAAACACTTGGCCCATGAGAAAATTATAAGCCCCTGATCGCGCCGCTTGAAAACAATATAAGCCTTATAAACATGTTCATTCATCTGCGCAACAAAAATGGTATAAATTTATCAACCAAAATTTATAGATATTAAAAAAATTTAAAAAAAAAACAAAAATGACAAGTATATAAGATTCATAATAGTACATGTGATTGTTTACGTTTCATTCGGTCTCAGTACATGCTCGTTGTTAGACAAGGGGATTGGTGCACTGCAAGTTAGTCGATTATGTCCTCGCGAACCACACCTACCACACTTACGACGCAACTTCTCTTCGCCTTGTGATGCTATCCTAATTTCTTGTGGCCGACCCTTTTTTCCGCTTTTCCACATGGGGCAAAACCTAATTACTTTGCACTTCTTCTGAAATCTCCCATTCTTGTTCTGTGCTAACATGATATATTGTTTCTGTATATGCTGCAACCCATGCTTCGCTAGAATAGTAACGAGAACATATATCATATACAGACAATATTTCTCGATACCTACAAACAGCTAATGCATGTTCACAAGGTAGTTGATCGAGTTGAAATTCCCGACAACTGCATGTCTTATCAAGAATGTTGACGTGACCATGCAAACAAATTAACTCTAGGCATATATCTATTATCAGAGGGTGGGAAACTCATATTAGAAGGTGGGAAACTTATATTAGAAGGTGCTACATTTCCCACTGTTGGATCACTAACTGTTATCCTATCAACATCATCAGGAACAATAACATTCTCATTTTCCTCATTTGGCTCCATTCTATCATTTAGTTGTGTTTCAGGAACAAATTCAAATATTGATTGATCTTCAACAACAAAATTATTTGGGCTTAAACCTTCACCTCCAACATATGGCTGAATATGTTCTCGTGGACAGCTATCCCGCCCAAAGCTAAGGTCAACATGAGTAATAGGGGTCACCAAAATCTGTTTTCTTTGGTAGGTAATGCAAAGAGGAATCTTCAACTCAGCTCCACTAATTGTTTCCTCTAGAAAATAATCAACATCATCATCAGGAACAATAAAACTATTTTTCTTACACTGATAAGATGTTGGGATCTCATAACAGTTGGAACATTTTTCATATATGCACAATTATAGTATGTAAGTTCATATATATATGATAATAGTTGTGTAACTTATTAAAACACATGATTATAGTTCAGTAATAGTAAAAAGATATATCTACTGAAAAAATATTTGATATTATTAAAAATAATATATACAAGCATTATGGTGTTTTATTTTTTTATTAATTATATTAATGATAGAGAAGATAGTTTGTACAATGTATGTGCTATAACAGCATGACCATATATGCTCAGGGAATTTACAATACATGATCAGCTCTCTATGTGCAAATACACGACTGCAGTCAGGTATTTGCAATACATGACCAGCTCTCTGTGCATAAATACCCGACTGCAGTCGTGTATGTATGGATTTACACGACTGCAGTCGGGTATTTGCAATACATGACCAGCTCTCTGTGTGTAAATACCCGACTGCAGTCGTGTAAATCCATACATACACGACTGATGTCGTGTAAATCGGGTGCAGAATAAAATTTTCGCAACAACTTCAGGTTTTAACGAATGTAGTTATAAAATCCATCAAATAACAGTCATATGACGCAAATATAATGAAAATGTGAGTTGCTTTATTGTTTATCACAAACCAAACAAAACCCTAAAAATAACATAATGTCAACAAAATGAATAAATAACACAAAATGAAAGTAAAGTTTCAAATACCTTAATCATAGGATGAATAATGCACCCAGCTGCAAACAAAAATCTCAGTGCATTGCCGTTCATGAGTGATTTGTGGTGTGGAGTGAGCTTTGGTTGTGGGAGTGAGCTTTGGTTGTGGGAGTGAAAAAGAGTAAAGTGTGTTGGAGGTGAGTTGTGGGTGTTTTATATTTTTCTCTAGGGATATTTTAGACAATGCACCACATAAAAAGGTATATCTAGATAATTTTCAAGTATGGGGTATATTTAACTAAATATGATACTTTTGAGGCATATTTAATTAAAAACCCCCCGCCTCTGAGCCAACTTCTATCTTCGTTATTTTCCTTTCGCATCTTCTTGTTCCTGCACTATATACTCATAGCAATGGCTACTTCAGACTCAGCCACGGTGGCTGCCCTCTGTTTTTTGCTAATCTTAAATGCCGAAGCCGCTGCCGCCGTCCGCCATGGCCAGAAGATTACGTCAATAACTTATAATATATAGTAATAATATTAATTTAGGTTACCTTAGGACAGTAAAGCAAGAGCACAAGTCTTCGATGACTATCCATAGTGGAACTTAATTATTACCTACACTTCGCCACTTCTTTAAGAAAAATCAAATACCATCACCTTTTGATGAGTTGTCCGATACGTATTGTTTGGCTTGTGATGATAAAATTAATAATTAAGTTTTTCCTTTACCTTCAAATATTAATTGCATCATCAATGAGGTCATTTTAAAATTAATTAAGATTGTTGTGTAGCATTTATCCTGTCATTCATTAAAATGAACACTAAGCATAAATTATATATGTATAAAATACTAGCCTACAAATTCTGCAACTTTTTCTTAATTCTTCTTTCCATTTTTTCGCGCGCACAAATTTGTTACTAAATAAAAAAATATAATTAAACAAATAAATAATTTATTGTTAAAGAATTTTAAATTGACCAACTTAAAGCACTCTTAATTTCAACTTTTGATGTGCTTAAAGGGGCAAATAATCAAATGCTAATTGCTTATTTACATTTTTCTTCTCTTTTCCAACTCTCGTCAGCATACATTTTTCTAATGATAAAATTAATTTTAATTTTTTTGTGGTCAGATGGAATAGTTGGAATCACTTCGGTTGCAACATTCAAGAGAAACTGATTAGGGAAACAGGTAAAATCATCATCCTTATAAACAGTAAAAAATAATCGAAATTAATTATAAATTTTATTCCGCAAAATTTAATATTGATCCCATCTAATTAATTAATTAGTCGATATCTAATTATGTATTTTCAAAAATTTATTGCCGACAACAGCCGATGCAATGGTGACATCTGGACTTGCCGCCTTAGGGTATCAATATATAAATTTAGGTTGGTCTAATTAGTAGCTTATTACAATTTTTTTTTTTTGGTTGATGCAATTTTCTGAATTAATAAGTAAATCTCAAACAATTTTTTTTCGATGTTATTTCCACTAGATGATTGCCGGGCTGAACTCAATAGAGACTCTAAGGTACTTTTTAAAAATTATTTATGAGTTTTTCTAATTATTTTGTCTGATTAATTTTGCAATACTTATAAGTAATTAAGCAAATGTATACTGATGCCAATGATTTTCAAACTTAATTAATTTTCCCAAAACAAAGGGCAGGGAAATTTCGTTCCTAAAGCTTCAGCATATCCAGCTGGAATCAAAGCATTAGCAGATTATGTCCATGCCAAAGGGCTAAAGCTTGGAATTTACTCAGATGCTGGGTAAAATTAATACATTTGAGTGATCATGATATTCTAATATTTCTAATTTTTTTAATTGGAATCTGTTTTTAATTATTATTGTTTTCTTATGTTTTCCCAATATATATGAAGGACTCAAACCTGCAGTAAAACTATGCCTGGATCTTTAGGCCACGAGGAACAAGATGCAAAAACCTTTGCTTCCTGGGTGAGTAAATATAATTGAATAGGAGTTACAAGAAAAAAATAAATGTAATTGTATGTGTATGTACGTATATGTATGTGTGTGTATATAAGAGTTGTTAAACAAGAGAAAATTCTTAAAGTCTTTGTACATCAATAAAGTTTTATCTTTTGATAACTACATAGATGGTGGGTGGTGTGTAGAGTTTTTTATTTAAATTATTAAGCACTTTATAATTCTTGTTTAATTAACATATTGAAGTATTCTTTTACTTAATGTACCTTTACATTTTGATACTTATTTAATTATTGAATCATGAATTAAAAACAGGGAATTGATTACTTGAAGTACGATAATTGCTTTAATACTGGTATAAGCCCTAAAGAAAGATATCCAATAATAAGCAAAGCATTATTAAACTCTGGAAGGCCAATCTTTTTCTCTCTATGTGAATGATGAGTTTTTTTATTTTAATTCTTCTTATTATTTTTGTATTAAAATCTTATAGGGGACAAGAAGACCCTGCTACTTGAGCGCCAAAAATGGGAAATAATTGGAGAACCACAGGTGACATAAAAGACAACTGGAACAGGCAAGCATCTAACCAAATTAAAATTTTTTAAGTAAAATACTTATATGAATCCGTGCACCACGTATATTTGAGAATGCATAAGAGGTAATACAACCAACTAATGCATATATGACATGTGCAATTAGATTTAATATAACCATCACTTATATGATATTTTTAAAAATAAATCCATACATGTTATAACACCATTTGCTTATTATATGATTGACATCTTATCTCAGATGTATTGTAAAATTTCTCAATATATTGAGCTAGTACATATTACCAATCACAACTTACAATTGGGCCGGCCAGGTGGATCCAACTAAAGGACACACTAGACCTGCTCAGTTGATAGGCTCACACTGATTGGATGCACTACTCAACTATTAAGGTTATGTGTTCAATCCACGGGATCAAATCTTGAAAATTTTTTTATTTTAATACCATTTTTTAAAAATCAATTAATTAGCCCACATAAATTTGGACCGGTCAACAATTTAACACACACTCACACACACAGAGTTTTTTTCCAGTGCAGATGCTCTTTTTTTTTATGCAAACATACCCATAAACTGTATGGTTTAAGTGAGTTAAAAAGAAAAAGTGAGTGTCTGCACCTGAGAATTATTATATATATACACATACCCTTAAATGTAAATCAAGTCTCTTTTTGAATGTTCTAATAAGCGGGATTGTAATCTTTAATTTTGTATTGCTAATTGAATTGACTAATATTTATTAATCAAAGTTTATTTAAAAACTATATTATCTTAAAAAATTATATTATCTTCTTAAAAAATAAGCTAATGTTTTTAAGGTTACTATTTAATTCGGCGCATTCAGCATGACATCTCTAGCAGATCAAAATGATAAATGGGCATCTTATGCTGGACCTGCTGGCTATAATGGTAATTGACTAAGGAAGAGTTGACATTTAACATTCTTTCTTCTTGTAGTTTTTTTCATTATAGTTTATTACTGAAAAGTAAATCAAATGTTTAATTAATGACGATCAGATCCGATATGCTTGAAGTTGGAAATGGAGGCATGACAACCGAGGAATATCGTGCACACTTCAGCATTTGGGCTCTAGCTAAGGTACATAACAAAATGTCCACAAATTTATTGAAAACTCATAAATGATTCATTAAGCACTTTCGATTATCTTATGGATTTCCATATATGATATTAAACTAATAAAGGTGATAGATCCAAATAATCGTTTAATCCTTGTCTCTTAAAGATTTAAATTTGGATGATTAACTAAAAAGAACTACTTAAAAATCACCTTACTAAATCCTTAGAAAATTAGTCTCCTTTATTGATTGGATGCGATATTTGAGCAATGGACGAAATAATTTTTGAAATACTCAGCAACAAGGAAGTGATTGCAGTTAATCAAGGTATATGTGAATATTATAAATTAGGTATGTGAAGCCTAGTTGAAAAGGGTTTTAATTAACTTAATTAATTTGCTTTGTGCCTGTATATTAATGCTTGTGTGATTAGATAAACTTGGAGTTCAAGGGAAGATGCTCTTCATCATCACTTATATCCTCCTCGCTATCATCCTATGTAGCCACCATAGCTTTCTTCTTGAGCTTGTTGAGAAGAGGACATTCCGATCGTATGTGTCCAGGCTTCTTGCATTCATAGCAAGTGATTGTCTCTTTCCTCTCCTTTTTATTCTTGTGACTTCTAAACTTTCTCTGCTCATTAGTCATCTTGTAAAATTTTCTGAATCTTCTAGCCAACATTGCAAACTCCTCATCATCCATCTCGCTTTCCTCATCACTTTCACGTTTAGAGGCTTTGAGAGCAATGCTTTTCTTCTTTTCTTCATGCCCTTTTTCAGCTGCCAAATCTTCTTCATATGAAATGAAAGAACCAATTAAATCATCAATAGGCAAGACATTTAAATCTTTGGCTTCCTCAATGGCAGTTCTTTTAGGTCTCCATTCTTTTGGAAGTGTCCTAATGATTTTCTTGACTTTCTCACTATTTGAGAAAATTTTTCCTAGGGCTCCTAGGGTGTTCACTATATCCGTAAATCGTGTATACATAGAATACACATTTTCATTTTGTTCCATTTGGAACAATTCATATTGACGGGTGTATCTACTTATTTTAGACTCTTTAACTTGATTTGTGCCTTCATACACGACTTCAAGTTTATTCCAATTTTCATGAGCACTCTCACAACTAGATACTCTATGAAACTCTTTCTGGTCAAGTGCACAAAATAAGGCATTCATGGCTTTGGAATTTAGAGAAACTTTTCTCTTTTCCAATTCATTCTGAAATACTAACTAGGCAACCCAAGAGGGGGGTGAATTGGGTTTCTAAAAATTAAGCAAATAAAATTCAATAAAATAATAACTAAGCAAACAAATTCGAAATAAACAAAGTCATGTGCAATGAAAAGTAAAGAGATAGGGTAAGAGAGATCAAACACAATGATTTTTACGTGGTTCGGCTATCTCCGCCTACATCCACGCCTCCAAGTACACCGGGCTTGAGGATTCCACTAAGCAAGCCACAAAGGCCTCAAAAGCTTACAATTGACTTCCAAGGTGTCAATAAACCTTTACAACAAGAGATTATTCAAAATCTCTTAACCCAAGTGTATCCCAACACTTACAATTACTCAAAACAAAAATTACAAGTTCTTCTCTCACACAATCTTTAAGATTACAAATCAAAGCCCAATGTGTGAATAAGATGAAGCAAGAATGTGTTTAAAGCTCTATGAAGATTGTATAAACGTATATAAGCTCAATGGTTGTGTTGTGATCAACCCTTGATTTGATTTGAATGAGCTTATTTATAGTTGGAGCTGAAAACTAGCCGTTATAGACTTTTTCGCCAGAAAACGGATCGCCGTTTACCCGTTAACGGTTAACCGTTTGCGCTGGTCAAAGTTACCGTTGTGTTGGATTTCAAATAAACGGTTGACCGTTAGTGACTTACCCTTTCGCCGTTCAAATCCAGAGACCTGCACAACAGAAATCTTCTATCCGTTTTTGCTAAACGGTTAAGGATTAGCAAATAACAACATACTGGAAATTATTGGTTAGCCGTTTACCAGTTAACGGTTCGCCGGTAAATTCCAGAAGCATGCACAACATATTTCAACTAACCGTTTTAACTAAACGGTTAAGGCTTAATAAAGTATGCCTTTCTGGAAATTAACGGTTAACCATTATTAGTTAACGGTTCACCGGTTATTTTCAGTAGCCTTTAAAACAACAAGCTTAACCGGTTTGCTTTAAACGGTAAGAGGTTAACACAAAAATCCTTTCTGGATATTATCGGTTAACCGTTAAAATTTAACGGTTCACCGTTTACTTCCAGTGACTTAAAACATAAAATGCTTAACGGTTAAGGCTTAAGAAATAACCCTTTTCAGAAAGATTAAGCTTTACCATAAACGGTTAGCCGTTTAAATCCAGCGGCTGATTTTTAACAAGTTATAAAGTAATCGGTTGAAGCCTTAGACATTAACCTTTCTCTGTATTTTATCGGTTAACCGTTAATATTAACAGTTCACCGATTATTTCTAGAAATACACATTTTTGCAGAGATGTTCCAGTCTTTTAAAAACTTGTAAATACTCATAGAAAACTTCTAGCTTTTAAGAAAATGTTTGTAATTATGAAAACTCCAACATATTTATCAAAAGGTTTGTTATCATCAAAATCAATAAAAAGAACATTTACATGTTAACAATCTCCCCCTTTTTGATGATGACAAACTTTGCTTTTGCTCCCCCTAACTATATGCTCCCCCTACCAATATGACTAAAAACAGTTTTGTCATTATAATAGTTTCGCAAAAACAAGTGCAGAATAGTTTTGTCATTATAACAGTTTCGCAAAAACAAGTGCAGAACAGTTTTGTCATTATAACAGTTTCGCAAAAATAAGTGCAAAATCTCTCCCCCTTCATCATAAAAAACAAAACTTAAGAAAGAGAAGCATGAGAGAAATAGAATAGCAAAAATTTCGACAGAGTTTCTCCTGAAAAATGGCAAAATCCCGAAATACAATCATGAAAATAAAACACTCCAAAAGATATCAAGGCAAGCATTGCACAACCCAACATCTCCAAAGCCATTTAAATCACACAACCAGAAAATAAAGAGAGAAAAACATCCATAGCAAATAATAATCCACAAGATCAACAAGAATAAAGAATGCAAGGTAAAAAGAATATCATAGAACAGTCAAAATATGAAATATATGTGCGAAAAAAAAAATAGAAAACTAAGATGCTCGCCGTGACGCGGGAGGTTGCGTAGAAGAGGGTCGCGAAGAGGAAGGTCTCGAAGCTGGAGGTCGTGTAGAAGTAGGAGCCGAGGAAGAAGGTCAAGAGGTAGTGCAAGTAGGTCTTATAGGGGCTATCCGGATGTGCTACTGGTCAAACCCAAAATACCCCAGACCGTCACAGTGCAGAATGATCTCATCGATGATCAATGCTCGCTCCCGAAATGTCTCGAATTTGAGACCAGAGCTGCATCGATCGTGAGTAATGGCGCCCATACGATCAAGAATCACCGGCGCTTTGAAATCATGGCGAACATCAAAGCTGCTGTAATATCGACATCGAATCGAGTATGAGGTCACGAGAGATGTAAGGTCGCCAGAGGCCGAGGGTCGCTAGGCCGAATGAATGGGAGCTAGAGGCCTCGGGAGCGTATGAATGTGATCCACCTCAGGCGCGGTAGAACTAGAAGGGACTGAGGGCGGAGGAGCATCTTAACGACGAGAAGGTGGAGGATGAGCTCCAAGTCTGAAGTCAGGAAGCTTATCAGGAGTATAGATGGCATTAAGCATTCGATCATCCTTAAGAGCAATTAAGGTGTCCCGATTCTTGGCGTTTGCGGTCTTGAGCCACTGCCCGTTCCTCCTAGTAAAGCCTATGCTACTCATGGCATCCCTACCAATTCGTTTGGGCTCCTTATACACAGTATCCCTAAGTGGCACATGGAAATACCGCAATATCTTGGTAATAATACTACCATAGGGAAGAAAGCAGTGAGTAACCACTGGAGTGATCAACATGTGGCGCACAACGATATACCCAAGGTTAATCTCCCACCCACTAAGAAGACTATCTAATAACCCGACATCTAAACGAGTTACCTCATCCGTGTGACATCTCCTAGGTGTAACAATGTGCTGCAAAATAGAATGGAGAATACGAACTTGAAAAGGAAGCAGCTGAGACCGAAAATGAAGGGTACAAATGTCATCACTCAAATCCCTACGACGACAGATGTTACGTATAGCCTCATTGTGGACAAAATCATCAAAAGATAGGATTTTTCGAGAGGTATAAAAAATATGACCCTCATCCGAAATACCAAGTATGACAGTGTTTAAAAACTCAACATCGAAATCAATCAATACACCCCCAACAAGAGTAACAATCCTATCTAAACGAGTGGCAGACAATTCTATATTAGAATAAAATACTCGAACTAGATTTGGATAAACTCGATCGTCAAAATCTATAGCAGACTCCCAAGGTCCAAGCATATTTGTAAGAGTCCTATCACATACAATCAAATCCTTAAAATCCTCTATATCCACAAAATAGGAATCGAGTACCTGTCGTCCCATGAATCGAGTGGTAAAGCGTTTGTGCAAAGGAGCAATCGGGAAGTGAAGCCTTTCAAATTCAGAGGTTTCCTGTGGTAGTATAGGGTTGACAGAGGGTGCAGTTTTCTTCTCCGAGGCCTCTGAGATGATTCAGCCATAGATAGTGAGAGAAGCTTGTGGAAGATGAAATTGGTGGTTGCTGGATTGATTATGAGGTCTAGAGGGAGTAGAAGAAGAAAGGTTTCGGTTCAATTTGGCAAGAAAAGATGAAAAAATAGATCAATTTGGACAAAAACCAGTCGGCTGCCCTTAGGGTTTGAATTTGGGAATTTTTTATTTTGGGCTAGATCCGAAGTTTGAATCGGTAGAATCACTCTAAAAGTGATTTGGAAGAGTTCTATCGGTGTAATTTCTTTTGAAAATGAAGAAAAAATAGAGACGGAAGAAGAGAGGAAGCTTCGGGTTCGTGGCAATGGAGAAACGGTGAGAGGCTAAGTGAAGACGAAGAGGAAAACCCGTGACCAGTTTATATACTTTGCGAAAACGGCGAGCCGTTTTCTATAAACGGTAAGGGGTTAACTTCCAGTGAGCTTAGAAAAATAAAACGGTTAACGGGTAAGGGTAAACGGCGAAGGGGCAAGTTAAGGGAGCTCTCTGTTTTTAAACGGTTAACCGTTAATCGTAAACGGTGAGAGAGTAACTTTCGTGAGGCTCTCTGTTTTTAAACGGTTTACCGTTAACTCCAAACGGTGAGAGGGTAATGAGCAATCAAAAAAATCCTAGTTTCTGGAAATAAACGGTGACCTGTTTATGAGAAAAACGGTTATCCGTTTATTTTATTTATTGTTTTGCAGATTTTATTCAATATCCGGCCATCAAAGACAACAATTTAAGATCATGGCTTTGATTTAAAAATGCTCTAAGGCCATTTTAATGCAAGATTCATGAACATATATGTTTTAAAAACAATTAATCCATGCAAAACATACATACACATTACTAGTACATCATACTCAAGCATTTCAAGGATATTAAAAACATCTTATCATAAATCAAGTTATTGAATAGACTCAATAGCATATCTAGAAATATTAATGTGAAAATTTCATCATCCCAAGTTCATGCCGAATTTTAGAAAATTGTTCTTGGCAAAGAGGTTTAGTAAAAATATCGGCGAGTTGTTTTTCCGTAGAAATAAACTCCAATGCAATATCGCCCTTTTGAACATGATCTCTCAAGAAATGATGCCTAATTTTTATCTGCTTGGTTCTAGAGTGCTGAATGGGATTCTTTGAAAGATTTATAGCACTAGTATTGTCACACTTAATAGGAATTTGTTCAAGCTTAATGCCATAATCTCTGAGTGTTTGTTTCATCCAAAGTGCTTGTGCACAACAACTCTCTGCAGCTATATATTCAGCCTCGGTAGTTGAAAGAGCCACAGAATTTTGTTTCTTGCTAAACCATGAAACAAGTGAGTGACCTAGTATATGGCAAGTTCCACTAGTGCTTTTCCTATCAACTTTATAACCACCAAAATCCGCATCCGAAAAGCATGTTAAATCTATATGAGTTCCTCTAGGATACCAAAGGCCAAGATCTATGGTTCCACTCAAATAACGAAAAATTCTTTTAATGACAAATGGGATTCCTTGGGACATGATTGAAATCTTGCACACAAACATACACTAAACATGATATCGGGTCTACTTGCGGCTAAGTAAAGTAAAGAACCAATCATACCTCGATATTTTTTAATATCAACTTCTTTACCTTTTTCATGTTTGTCAAGCTTGATTGCTGTGCTCATTGGAGTGCTCTTAGTATTTGACTTATCAATTCCAAATCTCTTGAGCAAATCTTTAACATACTTAGCTTGATTGATGAAGATTCCCTCATTGTTTTGCTTGATTTGAAGTCCAAGGAAATACTCCAACTCTCCCATCATGTTCATTTCAAATTCCTTACTCATACAAGATGAAAAATCCTTGCACAAGGACTCATTAGTAGAACCAAAGATAATATCATCAACATAGATTTGAACAATAAGTATATCTTAATTTTTATTTTTAACAAAAAGAGTGGTATCCGCTTTACCCATTGAAAAACTGTTATCCAACAAGAAATTTTTAAGCCTATCATACCAAGCTCTAGGTGCTTGTTTTAATCCATACAAAGCTTTAGACAACTTATACACATGATTTGAAAATTTTTCATTTTCAAAACCGGGAGATTGTTTTACATAAACTTCCTCCATAATATAACTATTTAGAAAAGCACTTATAACATCCATTTGAAATAGAATAAAATCTTTATGACATGCATATGCTAACAACATTCTAATGGATTCTAATCTAGCTACAGGTGCAAATGTTAGATCAAAATCAATTCCTTCTTCTTGGTTGTATCCTTGAGCCACTAATCTAGCCTTATTCCTTACAACCATACCGGATTCATCCATCTTATTCCTAAATACCCATTTAGTACTTATGATGGATTGGTGTTCCGGTTTAGGAACCAATTCCCACACATTATTTCTCTCAAATTGATTCAACTCCTCTTGCATTGCCATAATCTAAGACTCATCATTTTCAGCATCCGCAAAGGATTTTGGTTCAATTTGAGAAATAAATGCAGCATGCTCACACGTGTTTCTAAGTGATGATCTAGTGGTAACACCTCTAGATGGATCTTCTAAAATGGCATCCGAAGGGTGAGAATAAACATACCTCCACTCCTTGGGGAGTGTTTGAACAGTACCTTCTTGCTGCTCCATACTTCTTGGCTCTTCTTGATCATCCTCTTGATTTTCTTGTAGAGCATTCTCTTAATTATCCTTTGATGACACTTCTTATAACTCTTCATCTGCATCATCATTAACAACTCTTTTCTCCGCAGAGGAGGGGTTAGACTCATCAAAAGAAACATGCATAGACTCTTCCACAACCAAGGTTCTTTTATTATAAACTCTATAAGCTTTGCTTGAACTTGAATATCCAAGAAAAATACCAACATCGGATTTTGGATCAAATTTACCAAGATTGTCTTTTGTGTTCAAAATAAAACATTTACAACCAAAGACTTTGAAATAACCAATATTGGGTTTTCTATTTTTCCAAAGCTCATAGGGAGTTTTATTAAGAAGAGATCTTATCAGCACCCGATTTAAAACATAACAAGCGGTGTTGACGGCTTCGGCCCAAAAGTACTTAGGTAAAACATTTTTCATTCAACATGGTCCTAGTCATTTCTTGAGTAGATCTATTATTTCTCTCAACAACTCCATTTTGTTGTGGAGTTCTAGGTGATGAAAATTGATGCTCTATGCCCAAGTCATTACAAAAAGACTCAAATGCATAATTTTCAAATTCTCTACCATGATCACTTCTAATGCAAGAAATAGAATAACATTTTTCATTTTAAACCTTTTTACAGAAACTTTTAAAAGCATCAAAGGCATCATCCTTATTAGCTAAGAACAATACCCATGTGAATCTAGAATAATCATCCACAATTACAAAAACATAATACTTGCCATTTAAGCTAGCATATCTAGATGGTCCAAACAAATCCATGTGAAGTAATTGAAAAGGTTTTGAAGTAGAAACATGATTCTTGTTTTTTAAAGAGGTTTTGATTTGTTTTCCAAATTGACAAGCTTTACAAATTCTATCCTTTTGAAAATTGATTTTTGGAAGTCCCTTAACCAAATCATTTTTCGAAATTTTTGAAATCAAATCCATGTTTGCATGACCTAATCTTCTATGCCATAACCAACTATCATCATGTAAAGCTGAAAAACATTTATCATGAATGGATGCAACATCTATGTTAATAGAATAAACATTACCACATCTATTTCCAATAAACAAGACTTTTCCATCACATGCATCTTCAATAATACATCTAGACTTATCAAAAACTACTTTATAACCTTTGTCACACAATTGACTAATACTAATCAAGTTGTGTTTCAAGTTTTCAACCAAACATATATTTTCAATCAAGGTTGATGAAATTTTACCGACATTTCCAATTCCAAGAATCCTCCCTTTTGAATTATCTTCAAAAGAAACATCTCCGCCGTTTTCAAGTTTTGTAAAACTTGAAAACCATGCATAGTTTCCAGTCATGTGTCTCGAACATCCACTATCCAATAACCATTTATTCTTCTTCTTCTTTAAGCCCTGCAGAAAAAATCTCAAGTTTTAGGTACCCAAACTTTTTTGGGTCCTTGAGTGTTAGCAATGGTTCCTTTTGGAACCCAAATATATTTCATACCATAATGTGCATTTCTTTTTACTATGCATCTATTTTTCATATGACCATCTTGATTACAATAATGACAAACAACTTGACTATTAAGAGATGTGCTCTTCACAAAGTAGTTCTTGTAATATTTTTGTTTCAAATTTGGCTTATAATCAAGTCCTCCTTTATCAAACACACACTTTTGTGAATTAAGCAAGTTATCCAACATCTTTTGACCATTTGTAAATTTTAGCACAATTTCATTTAGATCATTGCTCTTCTTTTTAAGTAATTTATTTTCATTTTTCAATTCATTCACATGTGACTCTAGATGCTCATGTGAAGTGCTAGAATTTTCAAATAAAGCAATTTTATCAAGCAATGTTTTATTCTCTAATTCAAGACATATAATCTTAGCACTAAATGAATCATTTTCATTTTTAAGCTTTACCATCTCCTTTTTAAGGCAAACATTCTTTTTACCAATTTTCATCAATTCATCATGTAATTCTCTAAAGGCATCATGTAACTCACATAAGTGGGAAGATCATTTACCTCGTCTAATTCATCATTTGATTCATCTCCAATCGCCATAAGAGCTAAATTTGTCATTTCTTGATGCTCTTCATCATCACTTGTTTCTTCATCGCTATCGTCCCACGTGGCCATCATTGCTTTCTTCTTAAACTTGTTTAGAAGAGGACATTCCGATCTTATATGTCCGAGTTTCTTGCACTCATAGTATTTGATTGCTTCCTTCTTCTCCTTTTGATTCTTGAAGTCTCTAAACTTTCTTCGTTCACCGGTTTTCTTGAAAAATTTTCTGAATCTCCTTGCTAGCATTGCCAATTCCTCGTCATCCGGTTCACTCTCTCCATCACTCTCATGCTTTGTAGCTTTGAGAGCAATACTTTTCTTCTTCTCCTCGTTCCCTTTTTCTGCTGCCAAATCTTCCTCATAAGAAATAAGAGAACCGATTAGATCATCAATAGGTAAGACATTCAAATCTTTGGCTTCCTCAATGGCAGTTCTTTTTTGTCTCCATTCCTTAAGAAGTGATCTAATGATTTTCTTAACTTTCTCACTAATTGAGAATGTTTTTCCTAGGGCTCCTAAAGTGTTCACTATGTCCGTAAAGGTTGAGTCACTTTGAGTTGCCATGGATCTTTTACTCTAGACGGTTAAGTCCTAATAAGAGAACCAAGCTCTGATACCAAATGAAATACTAACTAGGCAACCCAAGAGGGGGGTGAATTGGGTTTCTCAAAATTAAGCAAATAAAATTCAATAAAATAATAACTAAGCAAACAAATTTGAAATAAACAAAGTAATGTGTAATGAAAAGTAAAGAGATAGGGTAAGAGAGATCAAACACAATGGTTTTTACGTGGTTCGACTATCCCCGCCTACGTCCACGCCTCCAAGCACACCGGGCTTGAGGATTCCACTAAGCAAGCCACAAAGGCCTCAAAAGCTTACAATTGACTTCCAAGGTGTCAATAAACCTTTACAACAAGAGATTATTCCCAATCTCTTAACCCAAGTGTATCCCAACACTTACAATTACTCAAAACAAAAATTACAAGTTGTTCTTCTCTCACACAATCTTTAAGATTACAAATCAAAGCCTAATGTGTGAATAAGATGAAGCAAGAATGTGTTTAAAGCTCTATCAAGATTGTATAAACGTGTATAAGCTCAATGGTCTTGTTGTGATCAACCCTTGATTTGATTTGAATGAGCCTATTTATAGTTGGAGCTGAAAACTAGCCATTATAGACTTTTTCACCAGAAAACGGATCGCCGTTTACCCGTTAACGGTTAACCGTTTGCACTGGTCAAAGTTACCGTTGTGCTGGATTTCAAATAAACAGTTGACCGTTAGTGACTTACCCTTTCGCCGTTAAAATCCAAAGACCTGCACAACAGAAATCTTCTATCCATTTTTGCTAAACGGTTAAAGATTAGCAAATAATAACATACTGGAAATTATCAGTCAGCCGTTTACCAGTTAACGATTCACCGGTAAATTCCAGAAGCATGCACAACATATTTCAACTAACCGTTTTCACTAAACGGTTAAGGCTTAACAAAGTATGCCTTTCTGGAAATTAACGGTTAACCGTTATTAGTTAACGGTTCACCGGTTATTTTCAGTAGCCTTTAAAACAACAAGCTTAACCGGTTTGCTTTAAACGGTAAGAGATTAACACAAAAATCCTTTCTGGATATTATCGGTTAACCGTTAAAATTAACGGTTCACCGTTTACTTTCAGTGACTTAAAACATAAAATCCTTAACGGTTAAGGCTTAAGAAATAACCCTTTTCAGAAAGATTAGGCTTTACCATAAACGGTTAGCCGTTTAAATCCAGCGGCTGATTTTTAACAAGTTATAAAGTAATCGGTTGAAGCCTTAGACATTAATCTTTCTCTGCATTTTATCGGTTAACTGTTAATATTAGCGGTTCACCGATTATTTCCAGAAATATACATTTTTGCAGAGATATTCCAGCTTTTCAAAAACTTGTAAATACTCATAGAAAACTTCTGGCTTTTAAGAAAATGTTTGTAATTATGAAAACTCCAACATATTTATCAAAAGATTTGTTATCATCAAAATCAATAAAAAGAACATTTACATGTTAACACATTCCATTCCCGTGAAGGTTTTGGAATATCTTCTACGACTTCATTTTTAGTTAAAGGCATGAAATGACCATCATTAACAATTTCCCATATTTCGTAATCTAAAGCTTGCAAATAAATTCTCATACTAGTTTTCCAATACGGATAATCATTTCCATCAAAATAAGGTGGTCTAGTGGTGACTATCCTTCCCTAAATGTAGAATCATTATAGGTTGCCATTAATCTTTAACTCTAGATGGTTAAGTCTAAACAAGAGCACCTTGCTCTGATACCAAATGAAAGACAAGTGTGCAACCCAAGAGGGGAGGTGAATTGGTGTTTTAAAAATTATCCTAACAAATCCACACAACAATTCAATCTAATGCCTTAATAAAAATGAAAGCAATAAGTTTAATAACAGTTCAATAATAAATGAGTGAGAGAGAAGAGAAACAAACACACGAAATTTTACGTGGTTCGGCAATCCCCGCCTACGTCCACACCTCCAAGCAATCCAAGCTTGAGGTTTTCGCTATCCAAGCCTTCCAAGGCTTAATGAACTTACAATTGACTTCAAGGTGTCAATAAACCTTTACAACAAAGAGATTTTAACTCAATCTCTTCACTCAAGTGTTTCACTCACTCAAATACTCACAAATGAGAAGATGAAATGAAATTACAACCAAAATCTCTCTTAAAGAGTAGATGAACAAGTTTAAGATCAAAGATCACTCAAGGTATATTGATTCACGAATTTAAAGCTCAAGAAATGTTGTATGCCTTTTGTTTGTGCTTGCTTCGAACCTTGAAAATGAATTGGGGTTGAGTTTTTATAGTGGGAGCTCAAAAACTAGCCGTTATGCACTTATTGGTCATAACCGGCTTACCGTTTCCCAAATCCGGTTAGCCGCTTAAATGTTACCGTTAAGGCAAAAATTTAAATTTCAGAATATTCGGCATCTGCTTCGATACCGGATAATGGTTTATTTTACGAAAACTTTACGATCCGTAAGATATAGCCATTACCATCATTTTTTCCATTCGTTGAGATTCTGCTCACTATCCGGCTAGCCGCTTGCCATAATAGGTTAACCGCTTGCTACAGTGTTTCTACAGTGAACTGTTTTCCAAAATTACAGTTTTGCTTCAAAACTTTCAATAACTGTATTATGGCCTAAAAAATTATAAAACTTTACAAATAAGTCCAATTTCAGAATTTCTAAATAATATTTTGTGAATCCCAAAACTTTTTGAAATTATGATAAAGCCCAAACTTATAGAAATTATATTATGACCCAAATCAATTTAAATATTTTCAAATCAACCCAAATCTGAAATTTCAAACAATATTTATTAAAATCATTTTCTTATTATAAAAGCACAATATGTAAATATTTGTTTATCTAAAAATATGTGGTTTGTTATCATCAAAATCAATATTAATAGCCATATAGGCTAACACGACGTCCTATTGACAGATCGTATCGTGATGGCAGTGACATTTGATGAAACCAAAAACATATACAGCCACTATGACAGAGTTGTACCGTCTTCAAATATTGATTTGCATTATGCACATTGCTCGCGGAATCTAGAACGATGTAAAGTGTTTGGTGACATGATTCCAAAGAAATAAGTTGAGGAGCACTTCTTAAATACCCAAGCTCCGATGGCCTGTTCACAGTGCATTGAGACAATGGAACGTGAAATTTTAGCCATCCTATGCCCTCAAAGGATTGTCACTTTGCGAAACTTTTGAGTTTCCATTGCCTGCAGTTGATACGAGTGATGGTTGTCGAAGCCAGCAAAATAAATACCTACTCTAAATAAATTGTGTATAGCGATTGAGCAGGATCGTGTCCACTGAGATCGGTAATTATTTAAATCCTTTTAAAAAGTAAAATGCAAAATGGGGGAATTGTTGATAATAATAAAAAAAATCAAATTAAAATAACAAAAATGTAAATTATAATTATAATTCAAATTGGGAAAAGCTCTGGTAAATTGAAATTTTCTTTTCTTTTCTTTTCTTTCTCACTACTCTTTTCTCATCTATCTCAAATTATTTATATCTATTTTTATTTTATCATACTCTTTCATTTTTTTTCCCACACTCACATATTTTTTTTCTTTCTCATTTTATCTTTCACTTTCTATATTACTACATATATCTTTCTTGCTTCTTATCCTTTTTACCTTTCCTTTTATATATCATTCATACCTTCTTCTTATTCTACACTTTGGATAGTTGATTCATTTGAAGAGTGTACATGATTTGATGGAAAATTTACCAACTTTTTGAGGATTTGAGCATATAAGCAACCACTTTGCTCTAATTATTTTTGTTGTGTTAATATCAATCTTACTTTGTTTATTCTAGAACTTACTTTGTTATGCATGTTGAAGCCGCATTACGGGATTTTATGCATTAAAATGATAAAGGCAAACCACTTTCCATTTCTCTATTTTCGCATTTTTTTTCTTTTTCTCCACCCGAAGACCTTTATTTGTTATCTATGTTTGAGCCTTAACCATTCTCTTCTAATTCTCTCTATCTACTTACCAATTTCCTTCTTTTTGAGCCTCACTTTAAGGAGATTTTTTGACTCATTGTTTGGATATATTTTGTATATATTTTGTTGCTTTTACTACCTGGAATTAAAGTTTCTCAGTTACATCAACAAGCATCATGCTTGAATTAAATTGTGCAAGGTTCATTTCTTTTGTTTGATTCAACAAAAAAAAAAAGTGTTTACATTCTTGGTGACCTGAGTAGAAATAAGCGTTTTGATATCATAAGGTTCATTCAATAAGTTTATTCTTCTCATTTTGATCTCTTTTTCTTTCATAGACCTTTTTTTTTCATTTAACCCCGTTACAACCTTTCTAAGACCCTTAGATTTTTTTTTCATTTAATTCATGTTTTATGAATTGAGATGTGATATATAAACAAGTTTATGGTAATAGCATTCTTTGATTTGATTTAAGTGCATAAATGATACCCTAAACACTTTGAGTGCATGAAGTGAAGTCAATGAGAGGGCTATTAAATCTTATTGCACTTGAATTTTTAATGGATTTTCTTGGTGGTGGAATGTTTTTATACTAGCTTATGCAATCTTATGCTTTAAAATCCTTGTCTCTCGAATGTTGATTGACTTAGATTATTGAGGTATGCCTACTCAAGATTGTTTTTTGGATCAGCTGAGATGAGAATTGAGTGGAGATTTGTGATTAGTCTTGAGTTATATGCTTGGGATAAGCATCATCTTGGTGTGGTGGAATTTGTTAGAGTGCAATTTATGCACTAGTTTTGCATTGTTTACTTCCTTTAATATCAATGTTTTGCACTTAATAATAGTGATTTACTTGTGTTTTCTTTTATAGGTACAATTCTATTAATTGGTGCTAAAATTGAGCTACAAAATTATGTTTGAGGATGATTGTTTTTCTATTTTCGGTGCCTGCAAAATAGATGGAAGAAGTTTTGCATGAGATGAAGGTAATTCAATATAAGACATATGATGAGTTAAAGTTCTCCAAGAATTTAATTCATAAATTGTCTCTCGTAATACAGAATTTAAAACAAACTCATTTCCATCCTTTTGCAATCCTTTGAGGCCCAAACTGTTGTTTAAAGCAGCTACCAATGAATCTTTAACATTTAAATAAAAAAACTACCTATATTATAGGGTTAATAACATCCACAGAAAATATCAAATGTTCCTCACTAGGTTATTTCATGGCATCATTCATATTGAACTCTATAACCTCTCGATCAAACTCCATAGTGAGAATCGCTTTATGTACATCCATTTTAGTCCTAGCAGTATTAAGAAAAGGTTTTCCTACCAAAATTAGGACAGAATTGGAGGAGTTATCCTCTTCCATATTAAGTAAATTAAAATCAACAGGAAAAACCAACTCATTAACTTGTACTAAGACATCTTCTAATACCCCATCAGGATATGCATTAGACCTATCAGCTAGTTAAATTATCACGACAATTTCTTTTAATGGACCAGCATTCAAAGATGAATAAATGAAACGAGGCATGACATTAATAGAAGCTCTTAGATCTAACATAGCCTTCTCAACTCTAACACTACCAATTTTGTAAGGGATAATAAACATACCTGGATCCTTGCACTTAGGAGGTAGTTTCTTTTAGAGAACTGCTGAAACATTCTCCCCCATGTGAACTCTTTCATCTCCACTTAATTTTCTCTTGGATGTGCACAGTTCCTTAAAGAATTTAGCATATCAAGGTATTTGTTTTATACCATCTAATAAAGGAATATTTACCTCAACCTTGCGAAATGTTTCTAAGATGTCTTTCTCTTATTCCTCTTTCTTGGATTTTTCAAACTGGCTTGGAAAAGGAGGAGGTATCGCCACAGGTAGGGGTTTCGCTCTGGTGGGTTGCGCATCTTGAGATTTAGACATCAATTCATTCTTCTCAAACTCATCTTCTACATGCTTTGTAACTTTCTTACTAGGCTCTTACAACTCCTTCCCACTTCTAAGGATGACAGGACTAGCGTTTTTGCTTTGGATTCACCTCAAGTTGTGAAGGCAATCTTCCTGATACTAGAGACTCCAGACGGCTCATTACACTCGCCGATTGACTCATTTGGTTCTCCAAATTGTAAATGCTTGTTGTAGCTGCCTGCTGAAATTATTGAGTGTTAGTCGCAAGTGATTTAATAATTTCTTCAAGAGATATACTTGACTTGGAGTTTGACTATAGAGGGCTGGTTGTCTTGGTGGATATTGTTGTGAAAATCTTGACGGTCTAACTCCATAGCTGAAGTTAGGATGATCCTTCCATCTCCGATTGTATGTTTGTGCATAAGGATCATACCTCTTTTGAGGCAAACCTGAAAATCCTCCAACTACATTGGCTTGTTCAACGAGTTCTTCTTGAAGTGTAGGACACATATCAGTTGAATGACCTATATTGGAACAAATGCCACAAGTCTTCACTTGTTGCACATTACCTATAATAAACTTTTCCACAAGAGAAGTAAGTTTATCTAAACGTTGATTAATAGAAGAAATATTTAGCTCATTCACGTTCCTTGAAGTGAGATCTTGCCTGTTGCAAAACTATTGTGCATTGGCAGCCATATTTGAGATCAACTCCCTTACTTAAGTAGGGGTCTTGTTTACCAACACACCTCCACTAGCAGCATCTATCATACTCTTATCCATTAATGACAATCCCTTGTAAAAATATTGAATAAGAAGTTGATCAAAAATCTGATGCTGAGGACAGCTCCTAATACTCATACAAAGTCTCCCTAGAAAGTTGTCTGATCCCACAAATGTCTTTTCTGATGTTGGCAGCTCTTGAAGCAGGAAAGTACTTCTTGAGGAACTGGTTCTTTAAAACATTCCACGTTGTAATCGATCCAGGAGGCAAGTAATTCAACCAGTCTTTAGCTAGCCCATCTAAAGAGAAATGAAAAGCACACAGCTTAATCTACTCTTCAGTCACACCTTGTGGCCTCATACTTGAACACATAACATGAAACTCCTTGAGATGTTTATGAGGATCTTCACCTGTAAAACCATGAAACTGGGGTAATAAATGAATAAGATCAGACTTTAATTCAAAAATTACCTCCAAGTCTACATATTGAATACAGAGTGGTTGCTGATTCAAGTCTGGTTCAGCTACTCTCTAAGAGTTCTTTCTACAGGTGTAGCTCTATCCATCACTTGTTCTTCTGAATCGCTAGATGATTCAACCAAATCAGGCACCGTATTTGTTTCAGAAAGCAAAGGCGATGAGGATCGTTGCTTAGCTCGCTTCATCTGCTGTCTCAGCTGGTGAGCTGTCTTCTCAATTTCAGGATCAAACGAAAGTGTACCTGTATGAGAAGAACGAACCATACACTAAATAAAACATAAAAAAGATTAAATAAACAACACCAATCCCTGGCAACAGCGCCAAAATTTTGATATTTGTTGAAGCCAACAAAAATAAATATCTACTCTAAATAAATTGTGTATGTTGATTGAGCAGGGTCGTGTCCATAGAGATCAGTAATTATTTAAATCCTTTTAAAAAGTAAAATGCAAAATGAGGGGATTGTTGACAATAATAAAAAAATTAAATTAAAATAACAAGAATGAAAATTATAATTATAATTCAAATTGGGAAAGACTCTGGTTGAAGGAATTAACTCAGCTTGATTCGACTACTGATCATTGATTCAAATATAAACTATTACTACTTATGAATATACTGGTTATAGCTACTGAGACCCTCTAATAGCCAATCTCTCTTTAACTAGTTGATAACCAAGGTACGACCATTGGTTATTTCCTTAATCAATAGACAATCCTAGATAAGATCATACAATTTAATCTATTGACAACCTGAAAAACCAAAGAGACGCAAATCCTAATCAACAAACGCATACGATGGTTCATTTAAATTAGATTGTTTATTCTCATAACACAACGCACTGCTATGCTATTTGTCGCAAACATTAAAATCTTCATATGATGAATCTTTTAATTGACAATAAATAAAGTTGATAATTAAATAGTAGCCAATTATCTAATTAACAAACATAATCGTGACAATAATTTAACGAATAAACAAATACCCAAAAAGTAATAAAACAATTAAAGCACAAGAAAGATCTTACAGTAATGATGAATCAAAGCTTTATTAACCCTCAACCAGAATAATAGGTTTAGTTCTTCTTAGAGAGAAGAGAAAATTTTAAATTTAGGGTTTTTTTCCCTTTTCTTTCACGCCTTTTTTTTCTCTTATAGAGTTTTTCCAAAAAAAAAATACTAATATCTAAAATATAATCTAAATATTAAATTCAAAATTAGAAAAATAACCAAAAAGATAAAACACGTTAAAATAAAAAATGCAGGTCCTTAGTTGACAGCACGCGCCCACGCCCTATCAACAAAGTTCTTCTGATACTCATAATTTCTCCAGGGAAATAATCATACTCAAACATCATCTTATAGCTCAATTTTAGCACCAATCAATAGAATTGCACCTTCAAAATAAAACACAAGTAAGTCATTATTATTAAGTGCAAAACATTGATATTAAAGGAAATAAACAATGCAAAACTAGTGCATAAATTACACTCTAATACTGTGTAACAGATATATTCGGTTGCAAGAAATATATAACCATGAAAGTAAGTTCACGGGTGTCCCAGAAAACGATGTAGGATCTTCCGGCACCCCGGCCACCAAACGAGTTTTCTCGAAAACGGTTTCTACTCACCATAGCAATAACAGGCATTGCTGTTCTATTAGAATCTCTTATTTTGCCGGAGAAAGACGGAGACTAATCAAGTGCATTGGCAGAAGAATAGAGGATCAACATGGGGAGGAGTATATATATCAGCGAAAAGCCAATGTGTTCCATTTATCCGTACCTAAATCATCTAAAAGCATGTACTGCTATGACCTCTCTAAACTCATTGGCATTTTGGCAATAAGTTGAACGACTATGCAGCATTTGTTTCTCACTTAAAATATATATATATATATATATATCTGTGTGTGTGTGTGTGTGATCTTGCTTCTTCGTTAGATGAATAAAATAGGGCTGGAGTGTTGATGTTGGCGTGGAGATAAGGATCGTGATTCTCTCATTATCTAAACTTATTTTTTAGCAAAAATTTAAATAGTCATTGATAGTTAGTGGATAAAAAAATAAAAAAAATAATTCCTAATTAGATACTATCATTAAAAAAATACCTTGTTCAAAATCTGTAAATATTGATAAGAGCTAAGATTAGAAGAGGATTCTAATCTTGTAAAAAAGCCAACCAAACTACATTAACAATTTAAGAGGAGTTGAAGCACTTTTAACTAACAAACAGAGAAAAACTCATTGCATATACCAATAATATAATACCAAAAACAATTTTGAAATTCATAACAGAACGGATTCTGTGTCTCATGGCCGACACTATTCATGTCAAATGAAAGGATCATCTTGTGTATTCTGCCATTCCCATCATGTTTATCTTTACAGGCAATCCAGTAACAAATTCCATTAAAGTAAGCAAAATCACAAACAGTGAATGATACATTTGAAATTTAGTAGTTTCAAACTCTGTACAATTATTACTACAACGTTCTGTCATGGTACAAGGACCAAGAATGAATAAAAAAAAAAAAACAAGAAGTTTGAAAAAGAGAAGAGAAAGATCAACGTCGTATTTTTTGACATGTTTGTGCATGAATTCAACATTTTTAGCTAAATCATACCAAAAATTGAAACACACATGTGCCGTCTAAGCTTGGTAGAATTTCAATCGTTGTATCTTCTAGCAAATCGCCGCTATTACTACTGCACGGGGGCCATTGCCCCTTCTTCTAAACTAATTAATTAGGTATAGCAAATATTTCTTTAGTCTTTAAATTAAAAATGTGATCTTATTTCAATCGAGGAAACCTGAATTCAAAATTAAAATTTGCGCGTGACCCTCCAAAAGCAGATGGAAAAAGAAAAAAGAATTTGTTCTGAGGTGGGAAGGCTTTTAAGGATTTTTAATTAGGAGGGTAACGATAACATAGTTTCCATATATAAGTTTTGGGATTGTGAAAAAAAGGAGTAATAATGATAGATAACCTATTCTAATCTCATTTCAACTCCAAGAAATTGAACTAATAATAAAATTGGCCCAAACTTACCCAAAAAAATTACCATAGTACGGTGAATATTATTATTATTATTATTATTAATTATTTTGCAAAGAATAATTTAGAGAAAGGAGGATGCGCATCCTTTCTTAATTCTTAATCACATTTTTCCTCATCTTTTGAGGTTCCATTCTCACATGGCAAGTAAGATAATCTGGGGTCAAGATTCTTTCATTTATATTTTACCTTACAAAATCACTAAGACTCACGTGGCGCCTAAGATAATCTTTGTTCATGAGTCATAAACAAGGAAACAGAATCTAATGACCATGAATATGATGCTGAGTTTGTGCATTTGTTTAATATGAGGTAATCAATCTATAGAAAAGAAATGAGAATAAGAAAGTATCCAAATCTGAGAAGAGTAAATAAATAAATAAATCTTTAGTTACCGTATGGTTTTATAAAATTCATAATTATTAGATCCTCGAAGCTTTAGGAAAAATTTAGGAAAGGATGTAACCCGATATAGTTTTCATTTGTTGTAGATAAGTCAAAGTTTCGTCTCCCAAAATTGTGATGGTAGTTTTGTGGTGAATGAATTTTTTTTTTTTTTTTTTGCAGTGATATCAATATATATATATATATATATATATATATATATATATATATATATATAGTAGTGTAAAGACAGAGTCAAGATTCTAAAGGGACCAAATATAATATAAAAGAAACAACCGCTAATGGGTGCCAATAACGGCTGAAAGTAGCCGGAGATGATTATAGCTATTTCAATTTATTAAATACAAAATAAGGGATATTCATGTAAAAAATTCTTGAGGCATGATGACAAGCCTAACAATAAAACAGGCTATATTGCTGTTGGTTGCAAATGCCAAAATTTGCAAAGAAATTAATGTAAATATCAACCGCCATTGAATATTCAACGAGTATTTTTTAAGAAAAATTAAAATAAGAAATTGGGCAAAATCTAAGTCAATTTTTTTATTCCGACTTGAATTTAGTTGGCCAACTAAATAAATATACTTGAAAATCACTCAGTCAAATACCCTAGAGGCAAATTTAAAAAGTATCTTGATATAAAAAGATGCTGATTTTCTTTTTTTAATGTTGTTATAATGGTAATATATTGTACAATCATAGATTTACTTGGGTGATGATTGTTTTTTTTATCTAAAATCTAAATAAACCTAAGTCAATCTGAATCAATATGAAGGTAAGCTTTACATCTTGTAAAGCATAAGCAGTGTATATAAGCTCTCTGTACCTAGTCACCTAATTAAGATCTAAGAAGAACGAATTTAAGTTTTCCAATTTAAAGCTTTAGTAGGACTTTAAAATTTAGAACCCCGATTCAATTGCTCCAAACTACTATTACTGTTATCTTTGCGGCCAGCTGCACCAGTTAGCTAACTAATGTGTAGATTTTGTTTAAAAAATATTCGAAAAAGAAGAGAGCAGAATTAATTAAACTGATGTGTGGACAATATGATCACATAGTAGTTTTATTTATTAAGAAAGGCAAAGTACATTGGCAAGAAAAAAAGAAGATTTCTTACCAATCACAAGAGAGGACATCATCTAAGTTGAACAACAATTATAAATATTGATATTTTTAATTTGATTCAGTAATAATGATTCAAATCATTTAATTAAATTTAAATTAACTCAAATAATAGATTTATCAGTGTGAAATTAGAAATTTAAAATAAATGTCAAGTTTTAGTTTTCAAAGTTTGAACGTCAAATTTTTAAATTTGTATTTTAATTTTTTATAACAAAATAACATAAGAAACTAACAAAAAAATATTTTTTAAAAATTAGGGTGGACTAACGGCCGGCACAACAAGCACTTAATCAGCACGTGTCCATGCCGTTCATGTGCACGACCTCTGTCGTATACTCGTATCTGAGCACAACTCGGGCGATGGGCTAAATTGATTGGCCAATGAACCCTACTGTGCCCAGACAAACTCATGTTTCATGGTGAAACATGCCTGTGGGTCCAGCACGGCCCACTGATCATCCCCAAGATAAGAGAATGGCACGAAGTCTAACAAAATAAAAAATAAAAAATAAAACGAATTTAGTATTAAAATTGATAAGCAATCCAAAGTGTTTTATTTTTTATTCTTTTTTATTTTTGTTGATCCTCTCCCTAGACTTGAGCGGGTCCGGTCCATACTTTTCTAATTCTCTAATAAAGTAAAAAAATTATTCTTAATGATTTATTTGTTTTAATTAACGAATTGAAATCTAATAATCACCATGATTCATCGTAAAGATACCAAATTCGGTCCGACAGTCTTTGATGCCAAATTTGGTACTTTTAAAATTCTTATCTCCAGCTCAACGTAAAGATACCCAAATCTCCGACAATATAACTCCATTTGATTGTTAATTTTTTAAAAAAGGGCAAAACTATGTAGTTTCTAATGATTATTTTATCACCCTTAAGTCACCAATTTGTGTAATTAAATATCAGTGCTCCTCATACGATAAGTAACTTGTTGACTTGTAGATATTGCTTTCTCGAATGTTCTTTTTTTTTTTTTTTTAATTTAGCTAACAACTCAATTATCTCTCCACTTGTTTGAGTAAGGTTTGAATTTCATATCGCTCTTTTTTTAATATTCGCTCTTTTTTTAATATTAGATTTTACTGACTCAACTAATTAATTAATACCCACTCTTTGAACACTTAAATAATCAAACTTTGATTTAACTAAATAATAATAGCTTAGAGTTCCTTTCAATATAGTAAACTTGATTTTGTGTATACCTAAATACCTAATAATATTTTTATCTATAATTAAGCGTTGGAGAATGAATTAAGGTTAAGTAATCATGTGAAATAGTATTCTTCAAGAATACCAGTCATTCTATTAGCAATACAATTAATAAGGATTTTATAGATATGATATTGAACAAGCTTATAGGCCTCAATTCTGATACCTTCTTTGATACTCTATTTTGGAAAATTTAAGTGATGTGAGTAAGATTGAGAGCGGATATATCTCCTTCCTTGTTTACAATTGTTTAATTGTGGAGATTAGTAACAACTGTTTAAGTTATGTAAGTTTGGTTGGTTGACACTTGGTATTGCTTTGCTTGTCTTAATTTTTTTTTTTTTTTTTGTGTTTTATGGGGGGTTTTGGGGGGGGGGGGGAGGTGAATTCGTGTATTATGCCACCAATATCCAGCTGCTATTAGTGTTGCATAAGGATTGGGGACATTACCTTTCTCTAAATTTAAGTGTTGTTTGTTTTTTAGTCTTAAGTCTAAATTTAACTTTTTTTTTCAGACATTTATTTATTTTAGATTTTTTTTAGCTTATCACTTATTGTCGAATAGTTTTATCTGAATAGAAAAAATAGAAAAAGTCCAATTATATCTGAAGTCTGAAATCTAAATGAAAAATTTCAATTTCAAATCTCAAAAATACCATTAACAATTTATATATTTCTAATATTATATATAAACATAATATTTTTGTATTATTCTTAAAGTTATTTTTTTAATTACTTTAAAATTTTATTCATATGATAATATTAACTAAATTGAAATATTGAACAAATCAAATTATGTCCATTGTGATGAATTAAAAATAAAATAACAGTGTTAACTTTATAATAAAATTTGATGTTATCATTATATCTTTTATTAAAAAAATTAAATTAAAATCAACAATAATACTATTTTTTTAATGCTACCAAACTAATTAATCTGTGTAAATTATAAATTGTGAAAAATAAATATAGGCACTGCTTAAAAAGATATTTATGTCAAACTACTAGGTTTTAAGTTTTTTTTTTCATATGTTAAAAAAAATAAATATCCCGTTCATATATTTTCATTCAGACCTATTCAGACTTCAATTAAATTCAGATTTATTTAAATTTTAGATAAAAAAATAAACACAATCTTAATTAGGTTACAAATAAAATTACTCCGTTTTTCAATAGTAATAATTTAAAAACATATGAAACATCACCTCTTCTATCAAACTTATAGTTGATTTTTATAAAATTAAAATAAAGATAAAATATTATGCAGGAAATCTGAACACCGCATTAAAAAGTTGTCCGTAATAATTTAAAAACATACGAAACCATCTCCTCTTCCCAGTCAATGCTGTTAGCATTTGGGACAATGAGTGGGTGGAAAGTCTGTGGGTTCACACGGATGGAAAATGAAGCTGCGGAGACGAGTGGACTGTCGGCCCAAGACTTGAAGTCAAGAAACCATAAAGACAAGAGAGACAGGGCGGACAACCAAAAGGCGAAACTTTGATTTTTGAGGCATTTACTCAATAATGGCCTCGACTCAATAATGGCCTCGAGTGAAAGTGGGAATGGACAGGGGGCTAGCCCAGTAGACCAAATTGTTTGTAATTTTTTTTTTTTTTTTTTTTTTGTGTTTATGGAGTGCGCAATATACGACTTTCATATTCATTGCTTCGTAGATATCTCACCCTTGTCTAAATATTCATGAGTTCCTGGCCAGAGTCGAACTCGTGTCCTTGGTATTCACGGCATAAATTCTATCGTTTGATTACTGGCCCACTAATAGATAATTATTTCCTTTATTTTTTAACAATTAATACTCACTCGAGATGACAGCATAGAAGCTAAGCGAGCTTCTATTTAATTGATTAGATTTTCAATTTAATGGATCCCATAGTGTTGAAGTCAACATGCCCTTTGGTGCACTATGGAACCCACCGACTCTGCCAAATAATAGAGATTGATTAGTTAAATATACATAAACTTTCCTCGATAAGAAAAAGTAAAAAGAAAAAAAATGTGCATTGTAAAGATTGAGAAAATACTACATAATTGGATTTTCTATAATTACAATATAGCAATTATCCCTTATACCTATTAAAACTAAAGTTGAAATGATTATTTATTCAATTCAATGATTGTAAGATTTGCTCTAAATTAGAGCATTTCCAACATCACTGGCCCAATATTTATAAGTTTTACAAAGTTTCTAACATGCAAAAAATATACTAGGGTGTTCGTAGATTGGCTTCATTCTTAAATTCATAATTTTATAAATTATAGTTTTTTAATTTAATCCAATTCATGCATCTTGCAGATTTAACAAGAATTCATATCCAATCCACTATTTTACGGATAATTAGCAAATTATAAATATTTTTTTTTCATCTCATCCAAAAAGTAATTAAATAAAATAAGATTCAAATTAACTAAGATTTGCAACAACCAAGTACTTTCACATACATATATTAATTGAAATAAATTAGAGTTTTAATTTTAATTGTTAATTCATTTATTTCTTTTGGTTTTATATTATTATTAGGTCAAACATAATATGTGAAACTTCATTTTCGTATGTAATATTTACTAATAGTCGCCCATCTACAAATGTTTTAATTCTTTTGTTCAAATTTAAATTAAATTTTATTTTTTCATTATATTATAATTTTTCTTGTTACAAATCATTTGTAAATTTTTGCAAATCTGCAGTAGCCAATCCATATCCAGCGCTCCGAACTGTGAAGTTTAAAATTTTCAAATTTTCAAATTCAATCCATCTACAAATTAAATTTTTATAGAATCCGTTTCTACAAATTAAGAGGATGAAGAAAATTGAATTGGGTTGGATTATGAATACCCATATAATAAATATGGTAAGTGGGTTGTTCAATTAATAAAATATATCTCGTACTAGAAGTGGCAAGATTATAATAGTAATTTTTTTAAAAACAATGCAATATAAATAATTTAAAGTACAATTCTATGGATATACAATGTGAATCATTTTAAGCACAAAATAAAATTGTTTTCCTCTTTTTATAGCCAAAAGAATTAAAATTTTATAATTGTTGTTACTAGATCAAATGCTACATAATACACTATAACATTATTAAAAACATGCAAAAGAAAAAAAAAATCCTTTTTCTTTATTTTTTTCCCCCAAGATATATATGCCAAAGTGTTGTTATTCAGCTCAAGTCCTAGGAAAATGAGGCAGTTGCCAAAGAGTCTGAATAAATACATGATGCATCCAGCCAAAACTTACAACCTTCGCCGATCATCATCAAATTCAAACAAGACAGACATGTAAGTTAGTTAGTGTCTTCGAAAGCCATGTGAATTCAAAGTGTGTCTTTCAAAGTTCAATTCAAATACAACAGCTTGCTTCCAGCCCAATACGACAAGAATCTTACGTGTATCATCAAAACCCCAGACTTACAGGCAAGAGCTAGCAGCTGGCCAGCCATGGACACAACGCATAAACAGAATATGAATAATAAATATTGCACATGAGATCAGAATCAGCATTGGAGTCCCCGCAATCAAGCTTAGCTGTTTATTTAACAGCTCCAATTTTTATATGTATTATTTATTTTAATTTTCCTTAAGTTGATCTGTAAAATGTATTTTATGTATACTCGTGCTTTTTTATTCAGTCGTGAATAACTAAATACAATACACATTATCAATAATTCGTGATGAAGGGACTAATAATAATTTTATTATTTGTCCTTTAACCAACTCTGTACGCAAAATATTTTTGCTTAAGTATATATGCTTTTAGTAAATAAAAAAAAAATTGTTGAACAATGTCTATTCTACAAAATTAAAATACAAGTAGAGTAATTGATATATGTCAATGTCGCATCGGTTAGAATACAAAATTTACGCCTTAATTTTGTAAATCTAACTAGTGTTATTTTCTTTATAAAAGTAAAATACTAAATATAAAGTAGACAGGTTTAAATTTTATTGATTTTCTCACGCTTACAGAAATAATAATTGTATAACGATTAGCTTGGTTAATTTGGGGTTTTGCGTGATACTTTTTGTTGGTAGAGTGATCCACCTGTTGAGATTCAAAAATTTCTTTGTCAATATGCTAATGATTTTTCAAAGTATTGATTCAGTTAAACATACTATGTGGTTTCTGTTTCTTTTATTTTTTGTGGATCTCATTTTAAGCTTTTATCCTATTGTTCTTGTTAGGAATAAGGCTTATTATGTCCCTTCTAATTTCCCTTATTTTGTTTCTTTTTTTATTATTAATAAATACGTCCTTTGAGAGGCTCGCTTATGCAATATATATATATATACGTACTTTTTCAATTATTATTCTAAAGCCAGGGATCTAAGTGATAAAAGTGACATATTTTAGGAAGCTATCCCATTCCTCTTAAAATATTTGTTAAGTAACTAAAAGCTGGTGCTGAAGTATGTTCTTTTGATTGTCTCTCCTAACTCTATATAAATATACATACCACCTCCGCCTCTGAGCCAACTTCTATCTTCGTTATTTTCCTTTCGCATCGTCTTGTTCTGGTTATAGATAAATATATAAATCTATATACTCATAGCAATGGCTACTTCAGCCTCAGCCACGGTGGCCGCCTTCTGTTTTTTGCTGTTCTTAAATGCCGACGCCGCTGCCGCCGTCCGCCATGGCCAGAAGATGACGGGGGGTGGCAGAAATATTCGAAGGAATCTCATTGATAATGGACTTGGTCGAACACCACCCATGGGGTAATATCTTTGTGTTTATTCTCTCTCTCTGTTTTTTTTTTTCTTTCACTCTCTTTAATGGCACACTAATGATGATAGAATTTATATGCAGTGTCTTAGTTAATAATAATAATAATAATAATAATAATAATAATAATAATTATTATTATTATTATTATTATTATTATTATTATGTTTTTTAGAATATAAATGGGTGAACAAAATGTAAATTAATTTTTAATCTTTATTTTTCTTTAAGAGGTCGAATAATCAACTAAATAAAATTACTTTAAAACTATTTAACTAAACCCTGACTGTAGTTCTAATTTTATTTCACCTAACATTTCAATTTTTTTGTGGGAATTTGTTAAACAAACGTGATAGCAATTGTCATAGATAAAATCGTCTCTATCTTACAATTCTGAGGACAAAAAATATCGATTTTTGGTCCGTGATACATCATATATGTCATAATAAAGACATAATAAAAAAGACAGAAAAAGAATTAAAAACAAAGGCATCAATTACTTCAATAACTTATAATATATAGTATTGATATTAATTTAGGTTATCTTAGAACAGAAAAGCAAGAGCACAAGTCTTCGATGACTATCCATAGTGGAACTTTAATTATTACCTACACTTCGCCATTTCTTTAAGAAAAATCAAATACCATTACCTTTTGATGAGTTGTCCGATTTGTATTGTTTGGCTTGTGATGATACAAATAATAACTAAAAGGAAAAAAATTTTCCTTTACCTTCAAATATTAATTGCATCATCCATGAGGTCATTTTAAAATTAATTAAGACTGTCATGTAGCATTTATCTGTACTATCCTGTGATTCATTAAAATGAATACTTAGCATAAATTGTATATGTATAAAAATAATCAAATGCTTAATGAATACTTAATTTCAACTTTTGATGTGGTTAAAGGGGCAAATAATCAAATGCTAATTGCTTATTTACATTTTTCTTCTCTTTTCCACCTCTCAGTCAGCATACATTTTCCTAATGATAAAATTAATTTTAATTTTTTTGTGGTCAGATGGAATAGTTGGAATCACTTCGGTTGCAACATTCAAGAGAAACTGATTAGGGAAACAGGTAAAATCATCATCCTTATGAACATTAAAAAATAATCGAAATTAATTATAAATTTTATTCCACAAAATTTAATATTGATCCCATTTAATTAATTAATTAGTCGATATCTAATTATTTATTTTCAAAAATTTATTGCCGACAACAGCCGATGCAATGGTGACATCTGGACTTGCCGCCTTAGGGTACCAATATATAAATTTAGGTTGGTCTAATATTTTTTTTTTTTTATTACTGGTTGGTCTAATTAGTTAGTTTAGTACAATTCTTTTTTTTTTTTTGGTTGATGCACATTTCTGAACTAATAAGTAAATCTAAAACAATTTTTTTCAATATTATTTCCACCAGATGATTGCTGGGCTGAACTCAATAGAGACTCTAAGGTACTTTTTAAAAATTATTTATGAGTTTTTCTAATTATTTTGTCTCATTAATTTTTCAATACTTATAAGTAATTAAGCAAATGTATACTGATGCCAATGATTTTCAAACTTATTTAATTTTCCCCAAAAAAAAATGGCAGGGAAATTTCGTTCCTAAAGCTTCAGCATTTCCAGCTGGAATCAAAGCATTAGCAGATTATGTGCATGCCAAAGGGCTAAAGCTTGGAATTTACTCAGATGCTGGGTAAAATTAATACATTTGATTGATCATGATATTTTAATATTTCTAATTTTTTTAATTGGAATCTTTTTTTAATTATTATTGTTTTCTTATGTTTTCCCAATATATATGAAGGACTCAAACCTGCAGTAAAACTATGCCTGGATCTTTAGGCCACGAGGAACAAGATGCGAAAACCTTTGCTTCCTGGGTGAGTAAATATAATTGAATAGGAGTTACAAGAAAAAAATAAATATAATTGTATGCGTATGTATGTATATGTGTGTGTGTTTGTATAAGAGCTGTTGAACAAGAAAAAATTCTTAAAGTCTTTGTACATCACTAAATTTTTATCTTTTAATAACTACGTATATGGTGGGTGGTGTGTAGAGTTTTTTATTTAAATTATTAAGCACTTTATAATTCTTGTTTAATTAACATATTGAAGTATTCTTTACTTAATGTACCTTTACATTTTGAGTCATGAATTAAAAACAGGGAGTTGATTACTTGAAGTATGATAATTGCTTTAATACTGGCATAAGCCCTAAAGAAAGATATCCAATAATGAGCAAAGCATTATTAAACTCTCGAAGGCCAATCTTTTTCTCTCTATGTGAATGGTGAGATTTTTTTATTTTAATTCTTATCTTACACATTTCATTAATTAATTAGTTATTTTATTTAATCTCTAATCACATGTAGCATTGTATATTAAGTGTTAATTATTTGTTATTGTTATTTTTATATTAAAATGTTATAGGGGACAAGAAGATCCTGCTACTTGGGCTCCAAAAATTGGAAATAGTTGGAGAACCACAGGCGACATAAAAGACAACTGGAACAGGCAAGTGTCTAACCAAATTAAAATTTTTAGTTTCATATAAAATTAAGTAAAGTTTTAGTGTATGTAGAAGGGGAGAAATACTTATATGAATTCTTGCACCACCATAGTATGTTTGAGAATACATTAGAGCTAATACAATCAACTAATGCATATATAATATGTGCAATTAGATTTAATATTGTTGAAAAAATAGCATATCAATATGCTATTTTGATGACACATTTTGAGTGGGTCTCACTTAGCGAAAGTGGAAACTCTTCAGAGATACGGGTTCTACTACGTGAATACTTCAAAAATATATATTTATTTACTCAAAATGGATGAGAAATTGTCTCTCAAAATGCACCCTTGAAGTTGGGAATTTGAAAGGAAATGAGGTTTATCCCACATGGGAAAAATAAACCAAATAATTTGTGTTTATATATAGACACTTACCCATGCATAAACAAGAATTTTAAGGATAAAAGCTCTTTTCACACACACGTGCGCAGGGGAGGGGTGACACCAAGCGATTTGGTTGAACTCGTGTGTGTGTCGTTTTTGAGGCCGACACAGCAAGACACTTCATTTAAATTGTTAACTCATTATTTTTTGATTTTTTATAACCATCACTTACATGGTAATTTTTCAAAATAAATACACATATCATAATATTATTTATTTGTTCTATGACTAACATGATACCTCAGATATATTGTAGAATTTCTCATCATGTTCAAGTAGTGCATATTACCAATCACAATATGGAATTAGGCAACCTAGTGGATCCATCTAAGGGACCCACGAGACCTGCTCAGTTGATAGGCTCCCATTGATTGGATGCACTACTCAACTATTAAGGTGATGCGTTTAACCCATGGGATCAAATCTTGAAAAATTTTCAATTTTTAATACCATTTTTTAGAAATCAATTAAGTAACCCACATAAATTTGTATGAGTCAACAATTTAATACATATACACACACAGTCCTTTTCTAATACGGATGTCCTTATTTTTTTCATTCGAAAACACTCATAAATTATGCGGTATAAAAAAGTTAAAAAACAAATACAGATGCCTACACCTAAGAATTAATATATATACACACACCCCCCGTAAATGTGAATCAAATCTCTTTCGAATGTACTAATAAGCGGGATTGTCATCTTTAATTTTTTATTGCTAATTGAATTGACTGATATTTATCAATCAAAGTTTATTTAAAAAATTATATTATTTTGTTAAAAAAATGAGCTAATGTTTTAAAGGTTACTATTTAATTTGGGGCACTCAGCATGACATCTCTAGCAGATCAAAATGATAAATGGGCATCTTATGCTGGACCTGGTGGCTATAATGGTAATTGACTAAAGAAGAATTGACATTTAACATTCTTTTTTCTTGTTGTTTTTTTCATTATAGTTTATTACTGAAAAATAAATCAAATGTTTAATTAATGATGATCAGATCCTGATATGCTTGAAGTTGGAAATGGAGGCATGACAACCGAGGAATATCGTGCACATTTTAGCATTTGGGCTCTAGCTAAGGTACATAACAAAATGTCCACAAATTTATTGAAAAATCATAACTGATTCATTAAGCAATTTCGGTTATCCGATGGAATCCAATTACACATATGATATTAAACTAATAAAGGTGATAGATCCAAATAATCATTTAATCCTTGTCTCTTAAAGATTTAAATTTGGATGACTAACTAAAAAGAACTACTTAAAAATCACTTGACTAAATTCTTGGAAAATTAGGCTCCTTTATTGATTGGATGCGATATTCGAGCAATGGACAAAATAACTTTTGAAATACTCAGCAACAAGGAAGTGATCGCAATTAATCAAGGTATATGTGTATATTATAAATTATGTATTTGAAGTCTAGTTGAAAAGGGTTTTAATTAACTTAATTAATTTGCTTTGTGCTTGTATATTAATGTTTGTGTGATTAGATAAACTTGGAGTTCAAGGGAAGAAGGTCAAGAAGGAGGGAGATCTTGAGGTTTGTTTACTTAATATCATCTTACCTTCGCTGTATATCTATTTATTAATGTTTGAGTGATAAAATAAACTTGGAGTCCAAAGATACCAACTGAACCCTCATAAGATGGTGAAATTAGTACGAGAACCCTTTTATTTTTATAAATGATTATAAATTAGTATGAGAACCCTTTTATTTTTATAAATGATTATACATACATTTTTTTAGGACATATATATTAACCTATCTTTCTTAAAAAAAAAAACAAATATTGGGAATTTTTGTTTGGTTATTTTTAAAATAACGGCGTATTTGTCACTATTTTACCATACCATGAGGGTATTGCTATATTTTTCTAAAATATTTCGAAATTCTTATTTATTATTATTTTTTTAATTGTAGGTATGGGCAGGTCCTTTAAGAGGAAACAGAGTAGCAGTAGTGCTTTGGAACAGAGGTTCTTCAAAAGCTACAGTTACTGCTAATTGGTCAGACATTGGCCTTAAGCTTAATCATTCGACTGTGGTCAATGCTAGAGATCTTTGGGAGGTAATTAAGTCACATGCTAATCATTCCTCTGCATATCATTTTGCAGATTAATCATATACTAAAAATTTATTAAGAATTAAGATTAAGATTATAGCTACAACAATTAGAGAAATTGACAGTTTCCCCCTATAGTTTCTGAATTTTACCACTAAACCTTTTATAGTTAATGTAAAATGAATTCTTTTGCGACAATTGACATCATAAGTAAAAAAATATGATAAAAATAGTACGAGGATAATGGTAAAATAAAATAATTAAAGGGGAAAAATGTCTTTCTTGCTAATGATCAATATAATGATAACACAATAAAATATTTACTAATTTTTCGAACTATTTCTCAAGTTATTTGTTAAAATTATCAAACTTGTGATTATCTCTTTAAATTTTCCATTGCATTAAAATATACTTTAAGTTTTCAAAAAAACTTAAAAAATATAACCAAAACAAGAATATAGAGGCAATTGTATGGCAGTTTATTACTTTATTCTTAGTATATGTCTATTAATTGTGCAGCATAAAACCATACTTCCAATCAATGGACAAATCGCAGCAAATTTGGAATCTCATGCTTGTAAAATGTATGTCCTCACTCCTCAGTAATTGAGCAAAAAATAGCAGGTATAGGTTTCAAGGCAGAATAAAGAAGATCACGAAGATTAATGAAGAAGGATGCTTAATTTGCATCTTCTTACTATATATATAGAATTTTCAATGTATCATTGGCACCCTCCTATTGATGCTGAATAAAGTAGTTCTTGGTTTTAATCTAAAATGGAAATGGGAGTCGATTATCAACTAAACACAATTTACTAAGTAATTATAATATGGAGAAATATAGGTAATTTTTATTTATCATCGATCACTTATTCTATTTTGGTATTGCGATGTTGTGACTTTTATTTTCTGTAGTTTGTCTATTTAATCAGCAAGTGGCATCATCATTAAGTATAATCAGGTTAATTAGGTAAATTTACATTTTTTTTTTTTGTTTTTAAAGTACCGTTCATAGTTTTTGTTTAATCAACTATTCCAAAGCATATAGAAGTGTCAAGTGGGTCTAACCATCTAAGGCTGTGATGGACTTGGCCTGCTTTCTGTACAAGTCAAGATTAGCCGATTGGGAAGGGACAGTCCAGTGGATAGTCTTAGACCAGATAATAAATGAAAGTGGCTAAAAACGGCTCTTTCAAAAGCTCAGTGATCTTTTTTTTTTTTTTTCCAATCCTTGATTGTAATTTGGGTAGAATTTTTGGGATAAAAAATATTCTATTTTAGAGAAGCTCAAATTTTAGATTTGTTAAAACAACTTAATCATTTGCATTTAGGCTCAACTCGCCAACTTAGCAATCCACATCGTTAGTTTTAATGAACTTTTTCCGAAAAGATAGTTATTCCAAAGTAGGGTTGGCAATGGGATGGGATGGGACGGGATTTGTCAATCCCAGTCCTATCCCGCATATTGAATTGGGACAGAAAAAAATTACATTTCCGTCCTTTTATGTTTTTTGGGACAAAAATTTGTCCCAATCCTATCCCATTAAATATCATGTATCATTATCCCATTAAATTCACGAATGAATTAAATTTTAATTTTTTCTTTTAAGGATTATCATAATTCAATATATAGCAAAAAATAAAAAACAAAAAATTCAAAGTTCCGACGCCAATCCCAATCAAAGTTCCAAAGTTCAAGCAAAAGTTAAAAATTAATAAAAATTTTCAAAAGTTGACTTCAATTCCAGTTCCACCTCGTTTTTTAACCATGCTTTCAAGACCGCACTTTCAAATTTCTGTATAAACCTATAGGAATTAATAAAGAAAGGTTAGAATGAGACTAATATATTTTGATAATTATATAATCATTAATCATTAATGTTCAAAATTATTAATAAAATCGATTACCTCTTCAATCTCTGCATCAACTTCTTCTTCCTCTACAAATGTAGGATTTTCACTAGAAGTTGTATGCCCATTGCCTTAGAAAACAAAAAACAAAATTAAAAAATTAGAAAAGAAAATAAAAAAAGTTTGAAGATTTAAAATATGCATAAATTACAATAAAATAATTTACCTTTTGGGTAAGCATTCAACCAACTTTGAGTGCACATCAATGCCTCCACTGTTTGTGGGTGTAGTCTATTGCGATGTGGGCTAACTACTCTCTACCACATGCTAAAAGCCGACTCGAGCTGACCTTTGGGATTGCTAGTATATCCCTCATGATAGTAGATAACAAAGGATATTGTATTGCATTTATTTTCCACCACCCAAAATATCAAAAAATTTTCTTTGGTAACCAAGACATATTCACCTAAATATGACTCAAGTTCGATCTTCGATTCTCAACCATATTGGCTTTCACAAAATCATCATACCTACTTGAAAGTAGTTCCTCAACGTGAGACATAATAACTGAGGACTCTTCTATACTGGACCTAAAAGCACCTGTGCTAGGACCGCTTACAGATAATTTGGCCTTAAATTCGTACTCCTTTATTAAGTCCTTAAAAAGGATATGAACTCTCGCAATATGAATATCTGATTCATCACCATATAACAATGGAAAGTAAAACTCAATCAATTTCATTTTATATCTAGGATCCAACACTGTTGCCACTGTTAATAACCCAGTAACATCTTTCCAATATTTTTCAAATTTGTCGATCATATTAATTGCCATTTGTCTAACTTCATCATGCTCACATGAAAGCCAACTACTTAATGATAATCTAATCTCACATATATGAATAAAAAACAAATTGGATGTAGGGTACTTAGTTCCAGAAAATATCTCAGTCACATTATAAAATGATTTCAAATTGTTTGACAATATGCGGGCTAACTCCCATTCATTTTCACTTGGCAAACACCTATATTGTGCCTCTAATTGATGCAATCTATAAAAGACATTTTTATACTCCAGGACAATAGAAATCATGAGATAAGTAGAGTTCTATCTAGTGATGCAATCAAGAACTAACTCTTTACTACATGCAATATTCAGCCTACGAGAAATATCTTTAAATGTGTCTCTTCTTTGAGGGGTAGCGGTCCAAAATGCAACACTAGCACGAATTTTAGCAACACCCCCACTAATAACACTTAACCCCTCTTTGACAATCAAATTTAAAATGTGAGCAGTACAACGCATATGAAACAACTTGCCACCCATAAGTAAATCATTTTTATCAAGTTTATCTAATAGAAGTTGAATCATTCGATCATTAGTAGTGCAGTTATCAACAGTTAATGCAGATAACTTACGCTCAAGATTAAGATCGATTAAACATCTTGATGGTTGTCGAAGCCAACAAAAATAAATACCTACTCTAATAAATTTGTGTATAGGGATTGAGTAGGGTCGTGTCCACAGAGATTGGTAATTATTTAAATCCTTTAAAATGTAAAATGCAAAATGGGGGGAATTGTTGACAATAATCAAAATAAAATTAAAATGACAAGAGCGTAAATTAAAATTGTAATTCAAATTGGAAAAAAGCTCTGGTTGAAGGAATTAACTCAGCTTGATTCGACTACTGATCATTGATCTAAATATAAATAATTATTACTCATGAATAGGCGGTTATAGCTCTTTGAGGCGGCTCTAATAGCCAATCTCTCCTTAACTAGTAGATAACCAAGTCGACCATTGGTTATTTCCTAATCAATAGACAACCCTAGATACGATCATAGGATTTAATCAATTGACAGCCTGAAAAACCAGAGAGACCCAAATCCTAATCAACAAACGCATACGATGGTTCATTTAAATTAGATTGTTTATTCTCATAACACAATATGCATGATGTGCTATTTGTCACAAACATTAAAATTTTCATACGATGAATCTTCTAATTGACGATGAATTAGGTTGATAATTAAATAGTGGCCAATTATCTATTTAACTATAATAATGATGATTATAATTGTGAGAATAAACAAATACCCAACAAGCAATAAAACAATTAAAGCATAAGAAAGATCTCACAGTAATAATGAATCAAAGCTTTATTAACCTCCAACCAGAAAAATAAATTTAGTTCCTCATAGAGAGAAGAGAAAAATCTAGATCTCGGGTTTCTTTCTTTTCCTTGATTGATTCCCCCCTCTCTTTGTGTTTCAATCCATTTTTATATTTTAGAGTTTTTCTAAAAATAGAATACTAAAATCTAAAATATTCTCTAAATTCGAAATTACAAAAATAGCCCAAAAAGGTGAAACACGTTAAAATAAAAGCTGAGTTCTTTGTTGACCGCAGCCTTATCAAAGTTCTTACGAAATTCATAATTCTCCATGCAAATAATCATCCTCAAACATCATCTTCTAGCTCGATTTTAGCACCAATCAATAGAATTACAAAATAAAACACAAATAAATCACTATTATTAAGTGCAAAACATTAGTATTAAAGGGTAAACAATACAAAATTAGTGCATAAATTGCACTCTAACAAATTCCCCACACGAGATGATGCTTGTCCTCGAGCATATAACTCAAGACTAATCCCAACTCTCCACCCAATTCTCATCTCAACTCATCCAAAAACATTGAAGCAAGCACACCTCAAGAAATTAAGTCAATAAACATTCGAGAGACAAGGATTTTAAGGCATAGGATCTCATAAGCTAATATAAAGACATTCAACCACCAGGAAAGTCTATTCAAAATTCAAGTACAACAAGATTTAATAGCCCTCTCATTGACATCACTCCATGCACTCAAAGTGTTTAGGGTATCATTTATGCACTCAAATCAAATCAAAGAATGCTATTACCATAAGCTTGCTCATATATCACATCTCAATCCACAAAACATGAATGAAATGCAAAAATCTAAGGGTCTTAGAAAGGTTGTAATGGGGCTAAATGGGGTAAATGAAAAAGAAAGGGTTATGAAAGAAAAAAGGATCAAAATAAGAAGAATGAACTCATTGAATGAACCTTGCAATATCAAAAATACTTATTTCTACTCAAGCCGCCAAGAATGTAGACACTTTTTTTTTTCTTCTTTTTTTTTTTGATTTTTTTTTTGTATTTCTTTTTTTTTCTTTTTTTTTCTTTTTTTTTTCTTTTTTGTAAACAAAAGAAATGAAACTTGCACAATTTAATTCAAGCATAATGCTTTTTGATCTAATTGAGAAACTTTAATTCAAGGTAGCAAAAGCAACGAAACATAAACAAAATATATCCAAACAATGAGTCCAAAAATCTCCTTAAATTTAGGCTCAAATAGAAGGAAAATGGGTAAGTAGATGGAGAGAATTAGAAAAGAATGGTTAAGGCTCAAACAAATATAATAAATAAAGGTCTTCGGGTGGAGAAAAAGAAGAAAAATGCGGAAATAAAGAAATGAAAAGTGGTTTGCCCTTATCATTTTAATGCATAAAATCCGTGTCTAGCTTCAACATGCATAACAAAGCAAGTTCTAGAATAAACAAACTAAGATTGATATTCACACAACAAAAATAATTAGAGCAAAGTGGTTGCTCATAGGCTCAAATCCTCACAAAGTTGGTAAAGTTGCCATCAAATCATGTGCACTCTTCAAATGAATCAACTATCAAAAGTGGTGTAAAATGAGAAAAAGGTATGAGTGATATATCAAGGGAAAGGTAAAAAAAAAAGCGAGAAAGATGTATGTAGTGATATAAAAGTGAAAAATAAAATGAGATAAGGAAAAAAATGAAAGAGTATGATGAAATAGAAATAGATGTAAATGATTTGAGATGGATGGGAAAGAGTAGTGAAGAAAAGAAAAGAAAATTTGAACTTAATATACGAAGCACTAACTCCAAAATCATTTAAGGATGAGCGGTGAAAATAACACTTACAGATATCAATATTACCAAAATCATTCCCCACCAAGAATTTACATTGTCCCCGATGTATGATAATCAAAGCTCACATAAAAAAAAATTAATGCATAAGGGTAAAGATTAAGGTAAAACGCCCCTGAATTGTGAGCTTTGATCCACATAATGTGGCTGCACGCACTTTAGCGGTGGCTAGTGTGAGAGACTCTGCTTTGGATGAGGAGGCGGTTCTTTGGAATGGTTGGTTTATCGCAGATGCACGCGAGATCGGTTCGGAGACGCGTGGGCAGTGGTGAGGTGAAGTTGCCGGAGTCGTGGCGTGATGCGATTGAATACGAAATTTATGGCCTGAAAATTGGGTTTTGGAATCCGAATTGAAGTCTGAAATTACTTTGGGCGCACGGATGCTTGAGTGGTGGTGGGTGTTGGCGTTGAGGACACAAGGTTCTGAGAAGATCTGGTGGCTTGAAGATGCAGCGGAGTCGTGTGTGCGGCCCTCATGACAATTTGGTCATCGGGTGAGATCGCGGGCTGACGCCTTGTGAGAGGCGTCTGGAGAGAGCGTGGGTCGCGGACGAGACGCGGGGAGCGGGGTCGCGAGAGGAACGAGGGGGGTGCGCGATGGTCCGGTCATGGTCGCGTTCGCGCGGGAGAAAGGTGCGGTGGCTGCCGCCGACGGCAGGAGGTGAGCCGCTGTCTTTAGAGGAACTCTGGATGCATGTTCCCTTAAGGGAGGTTTGACGAAAAACTCTCGGGTGAGATTGATATTCACCGAAAAAAAATTAAGCGGTGAATAACAAAACTCAATCCAAGGAACATTAGTAACAATAAAGGGTGTGACGTAATTTACCGGAAAAAGTTTAAGCGTAGAATGAAAGAAGAACTTTGACCAACGAGAACTCTTTTCTCAAAACCATTTTGTCATGAAATGTCTTCGTCTTTTTCCTGTAGAATCGCGAACTCTCATGATTCATTTCTAATCTTCTAACTCTCGCAGCCTGCACTTCCTCTTCTTTCTTCTTCAAAAAAAAAAAACCCAAACTATATAGGGTTAATAGCATCCAATACAAATACCTAAAAGATGATATTTCATGGGCATCATTCATGGGAACCCTATAACCTCTCTCCATCACATATCCGGTTACGATTACGATATCGCCTTTAATTCTAGCGATTTAGTTGAGAAAATTAAAAAAAAGAGGGGACGAAGAAATCATCATTCATCTTCATGCTCAAAAAAACCAAGCATCTAATAAAGGAATATTTACCTCAACCTTGTGAAATGTCTCTAGAATGTCTTTCTCTTGTTCCTCCTTCTTGGATTTTGCAAACCGGCTTGGAAAAGGAGGAGGTGTCACCACAGGTAAGGGTTTCACTCTGGTGGGTTGCGCATCTTGAGAGTTAGGCATCAATTCATCCTTCTCAAGCTCATCTTCTACTTGCTTTGTCACTCTCTTAGTAGGCTCTTGCAACTCCTTCCCACTTCTAAGGGTGACAGCACTAACGTTTTGTTTTGGATTCACCTCAGATTGTGAAGGCAATCTCCCTGATACTTGAGACTCCAGGCGTCTCTATGTAGTTGCCAATTGACTCACTTGGTTCTCTAAATTCTGAATGCTCATTGTGGTTGCCTGCTGAAATTGTTGAGTGTTAGTCACAAGTGATTTAACAATTTCTTCGAGAGATATACCTGACTTGAAGTCTGACTGTGGAGGGGCTGGTTGTCTGGGTGGGTATTGTTGTAGGAATCCTGATGGCCTAACTCCATAGCTGAAGTTGGGATGATCCCTCCATCCCGGATTATATGTTTGTGCATATGGATTATACCTCCTCTGAAGCATGCCTGGAAACCCTCCAACTGCATTAGCTTGTTCAACGGGTTCTTCTTGAAGTGTAGGACACATATCAGTTGAATGACCCATATTGGAACAAATCCCACAAGTCTTTACCTGTTGCACATTACCTACAACAAACTTTTCCACAAGCGAAGTAAGTTTATCAAGGCGTTGATCAATAGAAGAGATATTTACCTCATTCACTTTCCTTGAAATGTGATCTTGCCTGCTGCCAAACTGTTGTGCATTGGCAGCCATATTTGAGATCAACTCCCTTGCTTGAGTAGGGGTCTTGTTCACCAACACACCTCCACTAGCAGCATCTATCATACTTCTATCCATCAATGACAATCCTTCGTAAAAATATTGAATAAAGGCGATCGAAATTTGATCTTTGAGGCGGTGGCACACAATTGTTTGAATCGCTCCCGACTGTCTGAAAGTCTCTCCAGGAAGTTGTCTGATCCCACAAATATCTTTTCTGATGTTGGCAGCTCTTGAAGCAGGAAAGTACTTCTCAAGAAACTGCCTCTTCAAACCATTCCAAGTTGTAATAGATCCAGGAGGCAAGTAGTATAACCAGTCTTTAGCTAACCCATCTAAAGAGAAAGGAAAAGCACGCAGCTTAATTTGCTCTTCAGTCACGCCTTGTGGCCTCATACTCGAACACACCACATGAAACTCCTTGAGATGTTTATGAGGATCTTCACCTGCAAAACCGTGAAATTTGGGTAATAAATGAATAAGACCAGATTTTAATTCAAAATTTACCTCCAAATCTACATATTGAATGCAGAGTGGTTGCTGATTCAGGTCTAGTTCAGCTAACTCTCTAAGAGTTCTTTCTACAGGTGTAGCTCTATCCATCACATGTTCTTTTGAATCGCTAGATGATTCAACCAAATCCAGCACTGTATCTGTTTCAGGAAGCAAAGGCAACGAGGATTGTTGCTTAGCTCGCTTCGACTGCTGTCTCAGCTGGCGAGCTGTCTTCTCAATTTCAGGATCAAACGAAAGTATACCTGTACGAGAAGAACGAACCATACACTAAGTAAAACGTAAAAAGGATTAAATAAATGACACCAATCCCCGGCAACGGCGCCAAAATTTGATGGTTGTCGAAGCCAACAAAAATAAATACCTACTCTAATAAATTTGTGTATAGGGATTGAGTAGGGTCGTGTCCATGATTGGTAATTATTTAAATCCTTTAAAATGTAAAATGCAAAATGGGGGGAATTGTTGACAATAATCAAAATAAAATTAAAATGACAAGAGCGTAAATTAAAATTGTAATTCAAATTGGAAAAAAGCTCTGGTTGAAGGAATTAACTCAGCTTGATTCGACTACTGATCATTGATCTAAATATAAATAATTATTACTCATGAATAGGCGGTTATAGCTTTGAGGCGCTCTAATAGCCAATCTCTCCTTAACTAGTAGATAACCAAGTGCGACCATTGGTTATTTCCCACAATCAATAGACAACCCTAGATACGATCATGATTTAATCAATTGTGACGAAAAACCGAGAGACCCAAATCCTAATCAAAAAAGCGATTTTAAATTAGATTGTTTATTCTCATAACACAATATGCATGATGTGCTATTTGTCACAAACATTAAAATCTTCATACGATGAATCTTCTAATTGACGATGGGTAGGTTGATAATTAAATAGTGGCCAATTATCTAATTAACAAACATAATCATGATAATAATTCAGAGAATAAACAAATACCCAACAAGCAATAAAACAATTAAAGCATAAGAAAGATCTCACAGTAATAATGAATCAAAGCTTTATTAACCTCCAACCAGAAAAATAAATTTAGTTCCTCATAGAGAGAAGAGAAAAATCTAGATCTCGGGTTTCTTTCTTTTCCTTGATTGATTCCCCCCTCTCTTTGTGTTTCAATCCATTTTTATATTTTAGAGTTTTTCTAAAAATAGAATACTAAAATCTAAAATATTCTCTAAATTCGAAATTACAAAAATAGCCCAAAAAGGTGAAACACGTTAAAATAAAAACTGCAAGTTCTTTGTTGACAGCACGCGCCCACGCCTTATCAATAAAGTTCTTCTGAAATTCATAATTCTCCATGCAAATAATCATCCTCAAACATCATCTTCTAGCTCAATTTTAGCACCAATCAATAGAATTGCACCTACAAAATAAAACACAAATAAATCACTATTATTAAGTGCAAAACATTAGTATTAAAGGGAGTAAACAATACAAAATTAGTGCATAAATTGCACTCTAACACATCTCAATAGTACATCACAAAGTACTTGAGAAGTATGGCGAGCTTGCACATGAATAACCCTACATAGAAAAAATACAATTAATTACAAATATATTCAATAAACAAATATAATGCACTAAATATTTTTATGTTAATTAGAAATAAACATAATACCTCAAAATTTGACTCCGTAAGGTCCAAGAATCATCAATAAAGTGTGCTGTAATAGCCATGTACCCTTTTGTTTGGGAGCCACAAGTTCACACGTCGGTTGTGAGTGCAACTTTACTACTGTTACTCTCCATTAAACTCACAACCTTAGCCTTTTCCATCTCATATAGCTCCATAATATCACTTTTTATAGTATTGCGGGATACGTTTTTCCACATTGGGTTTAAGGAAGACAATACTTTTCTAAACCATTCATGCTCAATGCAACTTAGTGGGTACTCATGCATAATGATCATATGTGCAATCAATCTCCTAGTGACATCAGGATCAAAAGAATATGTCTCTACCTTCACATTTCCTTGATCATCCTCAACTGTTTTTAACTTCTTTGAATAATGTGTTATCTCAATTTGTTTACGTCGAGGACATATTTTTATGTGATCATTCAAGTGTCTTGTTCCATCTCTAGGACCTCCAACATAGTCTTTATTGCAATGCTTACAAAAGACTCTTATTTTTTCATTTTTTTATCTTTCTTTCAAAATGTTTCCAGACCACTGACCTTAATCTTGATGTTAAATCATTATCTTTGGCGTTTTCTTCAACAACATGCACATCATCATTATGTAAACTTTCATTGTCCACTACTGGAGGAGAAGCCATCTTTTAAAGCAAAAAGAAAACAACAAACGTTACAAACCACAATTCAAATAAACAAATTAAATATGAATTAAACTTTTACAAACATCAAACCATATAAAACAAAAGTAATAATAATATGGGACCACAAAAACCTTTATAAATTTATCTCATTGACTAATATAAACACATCACAAATTTTAAAACCAAATACTAGTGAAAACAAATATAATAATCATTATAATATAATAACTTCAACTAGATTGCCGTATATAATATAATAATATTTAACAAATATCAATTATATGGAAAGAGGACAAAACTATGAACACTAAAAACAAAAAAGCCAAATTATGAATGTTAACTTACGGTGAAAAGTGAGAATTTTGTGGATGAAGTGCTAGCAAAGGTGCAGTGGGCAAGTCGTGAGTGGCTGCTTGGGAACTTTTGTGGCAGAGTGAAATTTTTTGTGGTGAGGGCAAGGGGCGTTCGACGGTCAATACTTAGGGCACAATGCTAATTTGGGAAATTGGCTGAGTTTTGAAAGGTAACTAATTAACTATTGCTAAAAATTATTAATTTTAATTATGACTTTTTCACTTTTTATTTTTAGTTATAATATTAATGGGATATACAGGACGGGACAGGATTTTATAATTGATCCTTCTCCCGTTCCATAAATAAAAGTGGGATTTATTTTTATCCTTATCCCATTTTAATTTGGGATGTAAAAATATACGTCATCCTAGCAGGACGGGATCCCAGGATCCCGTCCGTAAGGAAAATTGCCATCCTTATTCTAAAGAGTGACCCAAAGTTAGTCTTCCATTGGTTTTAAAACAAAAGTTATATTTCTAAAAATTTTTATCCTTTGTTTTTATACTTTGTGTGTCATAACTCAACGCCAAATTTAGATCCGATACTAAGCTATCCTTTGGGGTTCATTCAATCAGTGCATCATCATCACTTAACTTTTTAACTGATGATTTATGAAATACCCCAAGTGTCTCTCACAAAGATAAATATGATGAAACACAATTGCCCACAAAGCCCACGAACTCTTAAGCAATCAAAACTGGAAGAGCGAAGTGAATTGAACAACACACTTTTAAGTCATTTGAGCATATTCTCTCCGATGGTTCTTCAATTTAATTTGACCCGTAGCTTAATCGAGCTGCTTCGAAATTAATTTCTTCAAGTAATGTTCGCTCGTGTCCGAATCCTGTAGAAGCAGGGCTGAAAAATACAATGAACTGCTCAATTGGGCCCTATTAGGTTTAGCGATCTTCGGTCCAGCCCAGCTGTCAATTCATTTTGCCAAGTCATATAACTTCATCACACAACTGATTGGCGGTAACTTCATGATCTTACAAGGTGCCAATGGCATGAACAATAATAATAATAATAAAGCCACCAAAATTGTGATTTTAGATAGTGTGTGTAACTGTAAATGCAACACCTTTCATCAGTAAACCCCAAAAGACCGCTGTATCTGTGGAACTTGATGATCAGAAACTCTACCAACAATGGTTCTTTCAAAGAAACTCTCAACACATACTCTTCAATGTTACAAACCGGAGTTCATGGCAACAGCTTCACTTTCCCATTAGTCTTGAAAGCTTGCGCTAACATAAACTCTATTTGGGACGGCAAAAGGGTTCATTCTCATGTACTCAAAGTGGGATTTCAACAAGACGCATTTGTTCAAACTGGTCTTATAGATATGTACTCTAAATGTTCCGATTTTGTGTCTTCGAGGAAAGTGTTTGATGAAATGCCTGTGAGAGTGAGAAGTGTCGTTTCTTGGAACTCTATAATATCTGCGCATTCCCGTGCTTGTTTGAATGATGAAGCCATTTTGGTTTTGAAGGAAATATGGGTTCTTGGTTTGGAACTTAGTGCTTCTACGTTTGTTAGTGTTGTGCCTGGTTGTAGCTTTCGACAAGGAATATCAATGCATTGCTGCGTCTATAAACTTGGGCTGTTAAATAATGAGATACCTTTGGCTAATTCAGTCATGAGTATGTATGTAAAATTCGGTAAAGTTAATGAAGCTCGTTCCATCTTTGATGAAATAGGTGAAACTTCGATCTTTTCATGGGCTACTATTATTCGTGGGTATGTGAATGTTGGAAATGTGAATGAAGCTTTTGGTCTATGTAATCAAATGAGACGAATGAGTGTCACTCCAGATTTGGTAGTGTTCTTAAATCTCATTTTGGGTTGTGCGCAAGTAGGGAATTTGTTTCTAGCTTTGTCCATGCATTCTCTTGTACTGAAATCTGGATATGATAATGAGGATCCTCTTGACAACTTGCTAGTTAGCATGTATACAAAATGTGGCGACCTTGAGTCTGCTTGTAGAGTATTTGATGCGGTACCTGAAAAAAGTGTGTTCTTGTGGACTTCCATGATTGGTGGGTATGCAGAGTTGGGTTATCCCACTGAGGCAGTGAATCTCTTTAAAAGATTGTTGAAAACATCTGTTAGACCCAATGAAGCAACTCTTGCTACTACTCTTTCAGCTTGTGCGGAGTTGGGGTCATTGAGCGAGGGGAAAGAGATTGAAGAGTCCATTGTGTTAACTGGGTTAGAATCAAATCAGCAAGTTCAGACCTCTTTGATACACATGTTCTCCAAATGTGGGAGCATAAACAAGGCAATAGAAGTGTTTGAGAGCGTACCAGACAAAGACTTAGCTGTTTGGAGTGCGATGATACATGGTTATGCTATTCATGGGATGGGAGATCAAGCCCTTAATCTGTTTCATAAGATGCAACATGTAGAAGGTCTAAAGCCAGATGCTGTACTTTACACTAGCATATTATTAGCTTGCAGTCATTCAGGAATGGTTGACGATGGATTGAGTTTATTTGAAAGCATGCAGAGTAATTTTGGAATAGAACCCAGCATAGAACATTATTTATGCTTGGTAGATCTTCTTGGTAGAGCCGGTCGCTTTGACTTGGCCCTGAAGACCATCCACGAGACGTCCGTCGAAGTACAAGCTCAAGTTTGGGCTCCATTGCTTAGTGCATGCATGAAACACCATAACGTTGAACTAGGGGAATATGCAGCTAAGAATTTGTTGACTCTAAACCCTGGAAGCACTGGCAATTACGTATTGATGGCTAATTTGTTCACATCTGCAGGTATGTGGAAGGAAGCGGCTACAGCAAGAGGCTTGATGGATGATAGGAGATTGATAAAAAAACCTGGTTGGAGTCAGGTGGAGATTGATGGCTCTGTTCAAGTTTTTGTTGCTGGAGACCGATCCCATCATCTGTCAGTTGACATCCATAAGACATTAAAGGAGCTACATATTAAAGATTAGAGGCAGGGTATATTGCAGAAGCAGACATTTTTCCATGACTTGTGAAAGGAAGAGGAGGAAGCATTGGAGGTTAATAGTGAGGAATTGGACAATGAATTTGGCCTCCTCAGCTCGAAGGCAAGTATGACCAAGAGTTACAGGAAGCCATGTGATTCCGGACATCGTCCCTGCCTTCAACGTGATCTGTTTCTTGTTCATCAAAGGATTTCTGGAGATCATACTTCTCCTCGGTGCCAAATACATCCCAAGCATTATCTCTATGTGATCTCAGAATAGACTAGGACCTTCCTGCACTGGAGAGACATCATGCATTAGTTCCTTTTAGCCATGCAAATGAAAGGAAAGTTGGTGATGTAAAATCTGAAAGATTCATAGCGCCTTAACTTGATGAAGGTAATTTGCTAGCTTCGGTTATTGGCTACCTCTAATAATCTTGCATACTTGATACATTTGGAAATTTTCCTTCAACTGACTCTGACTCTGAATTTACAGAACGTTGTTAGTATGTGACACGTGTCCTCTGTGGTGCAAGAAAAAGAAGAGGCAGTCCATGAACCTCAGCTCGGTGGAAAATTTGACATCCTCAAGGCAAAATCGTTTCATGCTTGACAATTTGACAAATAAGTACGATTTACAACAAAGAATGGTAACTGGCATTAATTTCTCTGAGTCTACTTTTTACAAGGTAAATAAGGCCTTATATCTTTCATTGGGTGTCATTTTACCATAAACAGTAGACATATAAAAGTTGACTCAGTACAAACTGAAACCACCGTGATCTACATCTGCTGTAATTTCTTATCTAAGAATGCTGTTATCTTTGAATGAACTACATCCTTTCTGCAAGAAACTAAGCAAGAGCTGAAGTTCAAATTCAAGGGAATACACATCTGAAAAGTACAACAAAAATCAATGCAACAGCAACTGTGGTTCTCACCCTAAATCCTCTAAAATTTCCCACCTGTCTTTCTTATTTTGAGAATTTGGCTATTTCATGGCCCTCTCATCTTCTCAACAATGTGCCTGCCCTTTTCTTCGATGTGACGCCTTTTCTCTTCAAGTTTCTCCTTCATATTCTTTCCCAGATCAAGCATTCGTGCCCTTCTACCTGATTTTTTTGGCCTTGAATCATCCTCCTCTATTCCAATCATCTGTCTTTCTGATTGAGTTGAACTAGTAGCAGATGACGATTGGCACTCTGATAGTTCCTCTTTATTCTGTTGACATGCTTCCTGAGAGCTGTCAATTTCCAGCAATGGAGTTCTTAGTTCCTGTAAAGACTTGCTATTTCGAATAGCTGGAGGGGAAGAACTTGTTGAGGGCATTGATGTAACTTTAGATACAGTGTCTGGCCGTTGATAGCAATCTAAGTTCTTTGAATTTTGATTCTTTTGTTCTGGCTGATCAATTGATGTCACACTGGTAGCTTCCATTGGGGTTTTTACTTCAGTGGTTTGGGAGCTGAAAGCTTCACATGCAGGGACATGATCACTATTAGCTTCATGATTAAGCCATATAAAAGGAGCAACATTCCGCGGCACCCAATCATCCTTTTCTGCCGACATCCAGGGAACGGATACACTTTCACAGTTTGGAAGCACCATAGTTTCCCAGATGGAAGCCTGCAAAAAATGAAGTCAATATCAGCAGTAGCTACTACAATTACCAAGTCCAACCAAACGAGGTTTCTTATCAGAATATGTTCTCTTATTAAATGAATAAGAAAAATGCTAATTATCCCCAAAAATTTTGACCGAGAGATTCATCCATAACAAGATGTCAAATCTTCATGTGCATTAAAATTAATTTACTGGGATAAGTTTTGGAATATTTTAACATTTTTGAATGAATAATTCGGGATTTGCTGTTTCAAAGACTTGTCTGAATCTTTGCAAAACACATACTTTCGTCTTCTTTGTTAACATCATTAGCAAATGGCTTCATCTCTTTTAATCTTTGTACATGATTATAACCATAGAAATGAAACTAGTTACAAATGTTTCAGCACATGCATGGTTCCAATGTCCGAAAGAAAACAAACGATAATCCTTGAGCGTTTAGAACATTTGAAGTACTTTATTTCTTCAAGACTAAGTACTGACTTACAGAATGCACTTCAGTATGCATCTACTCTCTAAAATGTCATGAGGATAAATCATGCAAATCTGGTTCTACAGCCAGATCTCCTGTGGATGCTCACCAGCAACAAAAGGAAAATTAGTGAAGGTTGGACATTTGACGAAAAGTAAATACCTTAAACCGGTTAATCAGGAACAATGCAACTTGTCCACTGGTAATCTTATGATCCCCAACACTGGACTCCAGGGCAAACTCTATGTCGGGCATGGATGTGAAACCAAACCATAATTGATCAGAAGGAGGTGGCTTTATATGCAAACGCAGCGTTCCACGAAGGGCTGCAACCCGTATTGACAAAGAGATGGGCACCTTCAATTTGAAGAATCAATTAGCAAGGGAGTATAGGCTAGCTTTCACTAAAATATTTCTCAATCAGCCAATAAATACAAAAGTTTCATTACAGTAGAAATAGAATGATGTATATGCATAGATTTGGGTGCCTGTTTAGTTAGAAACTAGTCCAGTTCAAGAACAAAAAGTGCTCACAAACCTGAGAAACCTGTTTGGCTATGGAATTTAGAATAGACTTCCACCTGGATCCCGAAGTTGACACAGGCATAGTGCTTCTATTGTTCTTTAAGCTATCTGTAACAGAATTAAGATGTAAAATGTCATTTCTCACGAAGAAGAAAAAGTAGGATGCAAAACATGAAGAAGAAATGATCACAAATTGACCATATTGATCCGCTAACATGAAAAAGTCACAGAGGTTCAATGCTAACAGACTTTTCATACTCCCATTCAGTCCGCCCTCATGATTTTTAGAATCATTCATTCAGCTCATAGAGTCTCAATGCTCTGGCACTGAGAATTTTAGGTTTGGTGATTTTGACTGTCAGAGAGAGACCGATCTAACTCAAAACTTTTGACAACACAACTTTTCTGCGGTAAGTGTAATTGTTAAGAAAATCATAAGTTCACGCAATAAAGACACCCACTTTGTTTAAAATTACCTCAGACATTCATTTATCAGAATCCACTAGCTAAAACACACAACACACCCCCTCTTTCTTTCTCTCTCCATTATGTAGCACCTTGTCACCAAAGTAATAACAGAGTTCCACAACCCATCATCAGAACAAAACCAGAAAACACAATATAACATGTGTTTAATCAACAAAATCCAAGGGAAAAGATAAAAACATTCATAAAATTTTATACAAAAGAAATGAGGACAAAACTTTCTTGCTGACTTCTACAACACCATCACTGGCCTCAGCAAAGCATGAAAACATCTAACGAAGGACTAACAAAGTTGAGGTCAATAAAGTAACATTAAATAGTGATCCAAGCAAGTTCAACACCATCAACTGGAGAAACTTGTTTCTCTAATATCCAGGAAAAAGAGGACCGGAACTTGCGCATGCTTCATAATAAGAAGTGACTTTACATAGTTCTGCAATAGCCTTAAACCTATTGGCAGATCTCATCTAACAGGATATGTCAAAGAGCAACAGCGGCTAGGCTGCTAGCTATCAAATAACTAGGCTCTCACAAATAAATTATTAAGAAATTGCTCTTAATAAGTGCATGCAAGTACTATCCATATTGCAATTTCTCGACCCAGACTTGAAATCCTAAAATCCAAACATTATTTTATAAGAGAAATCAATAGTGAACTACCATAAAATTGCACAGTATGCATCACATTTAAATCTTTTAACCCATATTCAAGGAAAATGTATCCAGAATCATCTACAACATATGCATGCAACACACATCTAGAAACCAAACACAAATTTTCTTACTAACCAGGCTTAGGATCACCTTGATCCTTTTGGTCTTGTCCATCAAAAGTCCCTTCGGATATATTCAACTGCTTTCCAAAATATTCAAAACCTTCAAGAAGATCTGAAGAAACATCCCCCACAGCACCTGCCTCTTCTGAATTTGCATCCACTATGCCTTTCTGGACATCTAGTTCACGGACTTCAAGTCTTGTTTCAACATCTAAAACTACTCCACCAGCATATTCAATGTCAACTTCGAATGCCCATACTTCATTCATGTCTGTAGGAAGAACCCTCATACCATGGACATAAGGTGGGAGATTTCCAGTGTCTATGTCAGTACAGATGATTTCACCAATGTAACTTGGGGTTCTCATATTTGACAATGCCCTCTGTTATAAAAATAAGAAGGAACAGGCTTACACCAACATTTAAACAACACCAGAAGAACCACATAAATTTCGTAAGAGCTTAGTAGAGGCAACAGCAATAAACATTTGGCCCCATGTACTAATGAATCTGAAATAGATAAATAGATAGATAGATAAACCAAATTCTGATTGGCTGTAAACAAAACAAATAATGTGCAGACTAAAGCCACAACTAACATCAGCAGGTGACATAATATTTGCACCTTGGAGAGTGTAATCTATATTACCAACTTATCCACAAAATTTAACGTGGAAATACAAAACAAGGGAACAGTTTGTAACATTTAAAACCAGTCCCAACACCTTCATAACCACAAATACAAAATAAATCTTGATTGGGAAAGTAACAGACCTGGATTCGTGCCTGAATGGAGCTTTTCATCCCTACGTTAATTTTGGCATCAAAAAAGAGCCGAAAGATTAACAAATTCCAGCAAAGTGTCGCCTCATCAACAATAAACTTGTCATCAGAGTCTGCATCCGAGACAACAGAAGGCTGACTCTGACTTTTTGATCGTGGAAATGTTGATGATAGTGGTTCCGCATTTTCTTCTCCAGAACAGTTTGGCACCTTTGATGTTCCGGATTTCACTGAGGTAGCACCCAAAACTGAATCTTGGAATGGACGAAACTTTTCATAAACTTTTCTTTCTTCACGACCTGAATAGGATGAAAGAGCCTTACTTTCTATACAAGGTTTTGAAGCCTTTCTGGCAAGTTTTTTCCATAGCAATCGAACCTTTGAAGAAGAGCCATCGTACCTATTAGCCTTTTCCATTGGCTCAGCAATCAACCCCATTGAAGGGGACTCGCCAGTCATACCCATTGAAGGTTTTGTAAATGAAGGATATCCAGCAATTAAAGTTGCCAGGTAAATGTGGAAGTCTTCATTCAACTTGGTGAACCATTCTAGTCTTTTTTTGTCCTCACATGAAGCAAGACGAAGGGCTTTACACCATGCCTCCTTTTCCCAGGAAGTCTCCAGAAAAATGTAAATTAGTTTACTACCATTGTATAACACTGAAGTCTTGTTTTCCACTTTTATGGGGAATCTTTTTGCCCTGTAAAACAGATATATGTGTAAGAAGAAAATTTTAATAATTTTTAAGACATGCAGATAAATTATGACCAAATGTTCTTGAATAATATGATATGGTTAGCGCAACGGAAAAAAAAAAAAAGCCTAATGTTATAACCACAATCTACATCTTGGAAATGCATAATATGCATGCAATATATGTTCTTGAGAATTCAAAAAAAAATTTTTCCTGCACCCATCATTTTGCTAATAATTATTTGTACTTGATCCAAATTCTTTAAATATTGGTTATAGGAAACTTTTATGATCTATTTGGCTATTGCCAAATACTAGTATATCATCTATGTACACACAATTACTAAGGGGCTTAAATGTTACTGCTACCCAATCCTAAGAGATGAGGTAATAAACAGAAAGTCTTTTGACTTGCCACTCCCCTTATAGTTCCAATTAAAATCCAAAAGAATTACCACAACTTGAGAAGCATTCACCGTTGAAATATTGATTCGAAAAGTATGTCTACATGTAACAAACAAAATGAAGGGCCCGTGTATACCATTTTCTTGAGGGTAGACTTGAGGCGGATACAGCTTTAATTTCGCAACCCTTAAGAGGAAAACTTGTCTGGGAACCATCTGCGCCAGTCAAAATAAGAGTTCGATGCTTTATTTTTGAATACTTGCGAACAGGATAAACCTCCAAGAACTTTTTTTTCTTTTGCTCTTTTGAAAATTTTTCCTTTGGTACTTTTTCTGGTTCCAAAACCCAAACATATCCCTGAGACACACCGAAATAAGCCAGCACAGAAAAATTAAAAAAAAAAAAAAAAGCCACTTTAAACTGCCACATTTCTCGCTTAATCTCCTTGAACTAATTTCAATATTTTTTTATTTTCACCTATCTATTATTTATTTTCATGTCGCATCAGTCTGTACACATAAAATTTGGATAAGAATTTGTAACACAATATCACTAAGAATGACAAATAAATAAAATGATGAAAATTTACGGAAAAATTCAATTAATTTACCGAGCAAAATTAGTTCAAATTGAAGAATCATAAACGCAATAGCTTCTACCAATCAAGAAATTAAGCAAACATGTATAAACAAGTAGGAGATCAAGTACCTGCTTCTTGTAAGCAAATTCAAGAGACTGTTGAGGATCAAGTACTTCACTGGAATCTACTGACGAAGGGGAAGACGAAAACGACGCTGCTTTCTTCGTTTTCTGATTCAATTTGTAGATGAAATACAACACTGCCGCTGCTTCCACTGCCACTACACCAATCGCTCCAATGATTAAACCGACAAAAAATGAAATCATTTCTTCAAATTTCAAGTAAATTAAGAAAAAAAAAAACTCCACATGAAAAAATTGGAGTTTTGTTTATTGTGTAAAATAATGGTGGTAACGATATATATTCTTTGCTTCTCAACTTGTTCGAATCAAATTCCTCTGATTTGGGTGATAACACCGTAACGGGATGCTTCGTTTTTTTGTTTCTTTATTATTAAATATGGATAATATGATCGACACCACAAATTTTGAATCTATTTTAAAGTGAAAACATAGCTTTAGGATTTATACGAAATAGGTCCCGATTTGTGTCCAATTTATAATGACCAAATTTTCTACTTTTTAGTCATCGGGTTGAAGTCAAAGGTTGCATTTAGCATACTGTCTTAGAAAAAAAAAATTCTTTTTTATCTGTAGTATTTGATATAATAGTTTCTTTCACTTTAACTTTTTAAGCAACAATTCATTTCATTCTTATTTTTCAATCAATAATCTTAAATACCCTTATGTAAATTTATAATTATTTTATTCTATAATTCATTGAGGGTAAAATAATTTTTTTTGTTAAATAAATATAAATCATTTTAAAATAAAAAATCTTAAGAATAATTAAATAACATCCAACTTTCCACATAAATTTAAAATTTCAGAATAATTTAATAAAACAAAAACAACACCATATATATATATATATATATATATATATATACGCGGATATATGTGTTCATTAAATTTTTTTTTAATGAAGTCAACTAAATTTTTTATAAATAATAATAATAATAATTTTCCAATCAAGGGTCACTGTCTATATCAAGATCAAGGATATGCTAAAAGATTAAAATATATATCTATATATATACTTTAATGTAGTCTATTTTATTTTATAGTATTTTTAAATATGTGTTTTTATATCTTTAGTGTGCTTTTTTTTTTTAAGTAAATGAAGTAGCTTGTATTTACTTTTAGTAGAATAACAATACTGATTGATCATTTATTTATTTATTGTGACCAAATCAAAGTTAAGAACAAGCTAAAGGATTTTTTTTATAAAAAAAATTACGGTAATGCCGTGAAATCTATTTTTTTATTTGTCCCAAATATCTATTTTACATATTATTTAGTATTATTATTGTTTAGTTATTTAGTTACCCTTAAATTTCAAATTTCTACATAAAGGTAGATTTTTTTAATTGTGAATTTGAAAGTTTATTTTAAAATAATTTATCATTATTTGGAAATCTTATTTTGCACTCAATGCATTATACCATATACTAATAGTAAATGAATAAAAGAATATTTTAGGCTATTGCTTAAAAGGTACAGATGAAATTAACTATTATGAACTATTATACTCAATATTCAATAACATTTTATAAATTCGTCAATATATATTAATTATAATATATTATTAAATAATGTGACATTAAATTACAATTTTATTTTCATTTTGTTATAATATATATATATATTATAACAGAGTGTGTTTTACAGTTTAAGGGGAAGTAGTGTGTTTTACAGTTTAAAGATTTTTATGTGTGTGTTAAAATTTGGAAAAGATTAAATTTTGACTAATCTGATAAAGGGTTGCCTTCGGGTGCTTAGGTAGCATTTGGGTATAAGTCCCGACGTTGATTACTGAGGCGATACTTTGTCTTATTAGAATTTTTGAAGTCTTTTAAAATTTTGCATCTCATGGAGTCTTTGCTCTGTAGAGCACAGTCTTTCTCTAGCTCTTCTTCCGAGAAGACTAGTGTTTCAAAGAACGTAGTGAATTCAGAAGAATTCATTGTTGAAGATTTTAATAAAGCAATTGACAATTGGGATTTACCAAAGATTTCCAAAGATAAGATTTATAAAATGAAAATTACAGATTTTCTAAAAACTGATTGTGTTATAAAGACAGAAGAAAGAGATATCACTCTTTCAAAACCTTTTGAGACAATTCATTTATTTGCTAAAGATTCTATAAAGAAATTAATTAAAAAAGGTTTTAACTATATCCATATCGGCTTGATCCAAGTCGGTATAAAGCCATTAACTAAAGAAGGTTTGAATACCTCTATTCTTGCAGTCCTCAGAGATGGGAGGTTCATCTCCTTTGATGATTCCTTACTCAAGGTATTGAATCTAGTCTAGATCCAAACATAACGATCTCTTTAAAGGATGAAAATATTTTGAAAAGCATGATTTTACAAATCAAGACTCATAATTACCACATGTTGGAAGGATCTATTCCAGTGGCATTAATTTTCAAAATATCCTATAAAGCCATGATCTCTGCGTTTAATACGCAACATAAATTCCAGTCAAAAAGAGATGAAACCCTTCTCTTACAAACTGACCTTTCTAAAGCAAACACTGTCATACCAAGGCCAATCCAATGGAAAGACATAAATCTTCCTGAGGAATGGATTCTCGAAGGAGCCACTCAACCAGTGATTCCTAGACACTTTGAGCCAAATACAGAGTTACAAAATGTGACTCAGTATTCTGATGGTAAAGTTAAATTATCATTCAGGAGATCCATGTCTTCCAGATTCTCCGTATCTTCTGATAAAGATCTAAATTCCAGTATTCCAATATTAGAAAGAAAATTCACAAAAGTCCCCTCTGTTATAAATTTACCTTTTCAAAGCCAACTGGGTTCTCTACTTGGACATACCTAGTACCTCTATCGTTACATTGATTATACTACAAGTATTCCTCATCCGATCTATACCAGTAGTCAACAAGAACAAAAGCAGGAAGAGAAGGAACCTTCTTCTCCAACCTCTCCTACGTTTTCTGCAGTAACAGAAAATGTCATTAATGCCCTTGAAAAGGATTTTGAGCTTGATAAAACTCTCCTTCATAAAGAATTTTATTCTGAGATTAATAAAGAAAAAAGACTTTGGTTTTTTAAACAATTTTTAAACCGAAGAAAAGAAATTCAAGAGGTCTATTATGAATTTGTAAACCTGCATAAAGTTCATATCATGTTTTTTTATTGGTTTGAGATTTATGCGAAAGAAAATAACATTCCTTATCCTTTTAAAGAATCAAATCCAATCACAATTCGAAAAAAGATCACTGAATGGAGCCTATCCAATACAGATAGAACCGTTGAATCTGAGCATCCTCCTCTCAGGAGCATTACCATAAATCATGGTGAGCCTCCGATTCAAATCAAAGCATCCCCCTTACAAAGTTCAAAAACCAAATGATTCAGAAAAGAATTTAGATAGCATTATCCAACAGAATAATTTCTGTAATGCTAATCTAAACACAATAGGAAGCCAGTTGACCAGGATAGAAGACCAGATCCAAAAGTCAACTATCCAAATCCCTTCTGATTCATCAAAATCTGATTCTTCTAAACCAGATTCCTTGAAAAAGCTTAAAGAACCTATTTTCAAACCTTTTCAGGTTTCGAAACATAGTCAAAAGCTTGTTCAAGAATCAAAATCCGATTTTGTCAAAGCCATTAAAGAACAACTTGACAGAATAGAGGCATCCTCTTCGACCTCTATTCCTAGAGTTATGATTGCTCCACGATACTCATGATCCAAAGGTTCTTTGCCTTGGAGCAAGACCAATCTTCCATAGCTTCTTCTGATATTGAAGCCTTCACAGAAGAACCATCCCCTAAAATCAATAAAGTCCATTGGGAATTGACACTCCCAAACATCCATACTCCACCAGATCTAGCAATGGATAATAGGCCAAGTGCGCTAAATCAATCCAGGTTTAATGCATCTTCAGTCTATGAGTGGAATATAGATGGAATGTCCGAGTATAATATACTAGGATTGTTGCAACAAATGACTATGGCAGCAAATGCCTACAAAACCCAATCAGGGACTTCTGACAGAGCCATTGCAGAAATCCTTATTGCGGGTTTTACTGGTCAATTAAAAGGATGGTGGGATCACCTCCTCACCAACCAGCAACAATTAGAGATTCTAAATTCCATCCAAAGTAACCATGATGGCTTACCCATCCTTGATGAGCACGGCAATCCTATTCAGGACGCTGTTGCTACCCTCATTATTACTGTATCTCTCCATTTTATCGGAGACCCGTCTCATCTCAGAGACAAAAATGCTGAGTTACTACATAACTTGAGATGTAGAAAACTTAGTGAATTCCAATTATACAAAACCACTTTCTTCACCAGACTTTTTCTAAGAGATGATGCTAACCATACCACATGGAAAGAAAAATTCCTTGCTGGTTTACCTACTCTCTTAGGAGAAAAGGTCAGGAATTCCATTAAAACTCTTTATGACAATCGTATTCCTTATGATGAACTCACCTATGGTGAACTAGTCAGTTTTGTCAATAAAGAGGGTTTAAAGATTTGCCAGGACATCAAATTACAACAACGCCTAAAACAAGAGCTTAGACAATCTAAACGAGAATTAGGTAGTTTTTGTAAACAATTTGGTCATGATCCTCTAAAGCCATCCACTTCCAAAGATTGTAATGGTAAGTGCCCTACAAAGCCTTACAAGAAACATTACAAATCTAAATACCATAAGAATTTCAAATCTGATTTTAGAGAACAACGTTTTCATAAGAAACCTTCAAGGCCTTATAGAAAACCAAATTTCTCTAAAAAGAAAGATTACAAAGCAAGACCAAAAACTCCTTTCAATTGGAAGGAAGCCACATGTTACAAATGTCATCAGAAAGGACACACTGCAAGATTTTGCAAAGTGAACAAAAGACTTCATGAGTTAGATCTCAATGAAGAAATCCTTTCTAAAATTGCCCCTCTTCTTATAGAGTCTTCGGACTCAGAATCTGATTTCTCCCTAACTGGAGACAGTGATCCTTTACAAATTGATGAATTAAATGATTTTGATTCTGACACATCTGTTTCAAACAGTGGTGATTCTGATTCAGAATCCTATTTAAAGAAAATCAATGTTTTAACAAGAGAACAAGAAACTTTTCTTGAACTTGTTAAACATATTTCAGATCCAATTCTCCAAAAGGATTATCTTGATAAACTTCTAAAGACTCTGGAACCAAAATCAGGAACTTCTAAAGTACCAACCATTAAAAATACATATGATCTCACTGAAATCTTGAATAAAAAGAAAACAAAGAAAACAGTTCCTAATATCCAAGATCTTCAAAAAGAGATTAAAGACATTAAATCTGAGATAAAAGACTTAAAAGAAAAACAGAAAAATGATTCGGAAGCCATCCAAATTTTAATACAAAAATCTTTATTACAAGATGACTCCGATAAAGATTCAAACTCAGATGGTGATAATGAAAACAACCAACTTGAAAACATTGAATCCATACCCAATGATTTTCTTTTTGTTTTAAAACAAGTCACCACCAGAAAATATTTAGTTAAAATAACTTTAAACTTCTCTAATGAACTTGAAATTGACACCATTGCCCTTTTCGACACTGGTGCTGATTTAAATTGCATTAAAGCTGATATTGTTCCAAAAAAGTTTTACAAAGACACTAGAGAAAAACTCTCTACCGCCAATAATTCAAAATTAAAGATCATTTCAAAAGTTGATGCGTCTATTCGTAACAACAATTTTGATTTTAAAACTTCTTTCCTATTAACAAATGACATTCATCATATTGTTATTCTAGGAACCCCTTTTATAAACCTTATTACCCCTTATACTGTTAATCATGACAATATATCTTTCAAAGCAAACAACAAAATATTAAATTTTCCTTTTATAGAAAAACCTAGAACAAGAAATTTAAACATGATAAAAGCTTGTTCCATTCATCAAAATAAGATCAACGTTTTGATAAAAACAAAACAAAATGACTTATTTGACTTAAAGAAAGATTTAAACCTACAAAGAATTGATAACCAACTTCAAGATAATTTTATAAAAAAGAAGATTTCTGATTATCAAAAACTCATTGAAAAAGAAATATGTGCAAATTTACCTTCTGCTTTCTGGAGCAGAAAACAACACATGGTGGATTTACCATATGAAAATTCTTTTGATGAAAAGAAGATTCCTACTAAAGCACGTCCTATCCAGATGAACATGGATTTAGAACGGCATTGTAGGGATGAGATTAAAGATTTAGAATCTAAAGGTTTGATTGTCAAATCTAGGTCACCATGGTCTTGTGCCGCTTTCTATGTCAATAAAAATTCTGAGATAGAAAGAGGAACACCTAGATTGGTGATTAACTACAAACCTTTAAACAAAGCCCTAAAATGGATTAGGTATCCTATACCTAATAAAAAAGATTTGCTTCAAAAACTTCATTCTGCATTCATATTTTTAAAATTCGATATGAAATCAGGTTTTTGGCAAATTCAGATTCATCCTAAAATAGTTATAAAGCGCCTTCACTGTTCCATTTGGTCAATACGGTGGGACGGTCATGCCTTTGGTTTAAAAATGCACCTTGAGTTTCGGAGAATTATGAATGATATTTATAATCCTTATTCAGATTACGCATTGTTTATATTGATGATGTTTTGATCTTTTCTCATTCTATAGATCAACACTTCAAACATCTAAAAACTTTTTATTTGATAACTAGAAAAGCTGGTTTAGCCATTTCTAGTTCAAAAATTTCATTATTTCAAACAAAGATCAGGTTCCTTGGTCATTATATTTCTAAGGGTACTATCACTCCAATTGAGAGATCCCTTACCTTTACTGACAAGTTTCCTGATAAAATCCTTGATAAAACCCAATTGCAAAGATTTTTAGGAAGTCTAAATTATGTTCTCGATTTTTGTCCAAATGCTATTAGGATAGCAAAGCCTTTACATGATAGGCTTAAGAAGAATCCTGTTGCATGGTCTGAAGAACATACAGACATAGTAAAGCACTTAAAGAATATTGTTAAAGAAATTCCATGTTTATTTCTTGCAAATCCTGTATTACCTAAAATTGTTGAGACTGATGCATCAGACTTAGGTTATGGAGGAATATTAAAACAAATAGACAATAATAAAGAGCAGGTAGTTCAATATGTTTCTGCACATTGGAATGATTGTCAGAAAAATTATTCTACCATCAAAAAAGAAATCCTGTCTATTGTTTTATGCATTTCAAAGTTTCAAAATGATCTGTTAAATCAAAAATTTTTACTTAGAATTGATTGCAAAATGCAAAACATGTTTTAGAAAAGATGTTCAAAACATTGCATCAAAACAGATTTTTGCACGATGGCAAGCTATTTTGAGTGTTTTGACTTTGAGATAGAATTCATTAAAGGAGATACAAATTCTCTCACGATTTTCGACCGAGAATTTCTTCAAACAGATAATGCCGCCAAAGAAAGAGACAAAGGAAAGGGATCTCCAAAGACCTGTGTCCCAGACACCCTCTAAAGCCTCCTCCTCCTAAAGAAAATTATTATCCTCGGTATGCCCGTAAAATCATGGATCGACATGATTGAGGAAGATGATAAAGCCACGGCCTCCAGGGAACAGGTAAATAAATGGATCAAATCCATGACTAAAACCCCTGAGCTTATGCTCGCTTTACAAAGTTTTTCCCAAAGTCAATCTTCTCCCAAGGAAGAATCTTCTAAAGGAATTTCTAAAGTATCTTCACAAAATGTGATTCTTTCTGGTGAAAGTTCATCATCCCAGATTGTTTTATCACAAACAAAACTTCCAAAGAAAACTTCGGAATGGTTTGATAAAATCTATTTCCAAAACATCTTATCTATGGAAGATGGGTTTTACCACTCTGATCCATTTCAAGCAATTACAAAGCTTTTTCCCAAAGTCTGGTTTTTTAAACCATGGGATTTAACAAAACCCCAACCTTATTATCAAAGTATTTTGGAATTTACAGATTCTGTAAAATTCAAACATTTTTATTTAAGTGAAGCTCATTCTGAGCCTGCCTACTCTACGGCAACCATCCTTAAAGTCCTCAGCCCAAAGCAGTGGGGAGACTTTCTCCACAAAACAAAACATTTTCCTTTAAATTTCCAAAAACAGTTAAACCATTGCCAGTCCTTTTCCTATTGGGACTACCAGCAAGCATGGTTTAATACCTTCTTTATCCAAAATCCAAAGAAATCCCATTCATGGTTATTTTTCTTCAATTCAAAAATAACCATCCAAAGCCTTCCAAATTGGTTTCAACAATGGTGGAACTATTTTGGGTCAAACCCAGAAATTCTCACCCCAAATGCCACTCATTGTTTAAATCTTTTTAAAGCCCATTATGAGCCAACAGAATCAGAGAAACGTTTTTCTCCATTTCTCTGTTTTTGTACAAACTTCTTTCTACCATGGGTCTGGATGTGGAACCTTCGGTACCAAAACCAAGATGCCCAAATTATCCTTCAAAGAACCTTTAAAATTAAATGGTGGTCAAAATTTGATGAACATTCAAAACTGACTATTCCTATAGTTCAGAATTGGTTAGCTACAAAGATGACCCCCACTATTAAAGACATCAAAGCACAGGGAACATTTTTATCCCAAAAATCTAAAGCCCAATCAGTTTTGGCTGGTGCCAAAACTGAAGAAGAATATTTCAAAGTTATGGAACAGCTCCTTGCCACCAGGTCAGAGCCTTCCGTCCAAAGCTCCAGCTCATCGGATCAAGGGTCTACTGAGCCGTTTATATCTTTGGGAGACAACAATGAAGACGATTGCTTCGGAATCCTCCCATCTCTAAAGCATTAATTTTGTAGAACCGTTAGTATGTTATCGGTGATCCGTTTCTATTTTGTCAATTGTCGGTGATCCGCTATTGTAAATTGTGTTTATCGGTGATCCGTTATATATAAAAAAAAAAAAAGAGTAAATATTATCTCTTTATATTTTTCTGTCTTTTTGGGTGGTCCTCTGGACACAAGTGAGAGCGTACATGTCTCTTCACCCAAAGTATTTAACAGGTGGTCCTTTGGACACAAGTGAGAGCGCACATGTCTCTTCACCTGTTTGGGTCCCACTCTAAATTTGTAATCGAGTCTTAGGTGGGCCTTTGTGCATTGAGTCGAGAACTATTCTCACACGCATCTAGCCTAAAGCTGGGTCCACGACCCCGTGATTCAGTGATTGAAAGAGGCCCCGCCTCCTTTTCGCCTATTTAAAGAGGCAGGCTTGGCTCAAGGCGGTTGTTTTCCTAACCTCTCTCTCTCTAAAGAATTCTCTCCTCCTTTCTCTAGAATCAAGATCCAAAGGCTTCAAGGAAATTCTTCCGCAGATCATATTCCTTTTCTACTTGTAATTTTATCTTTAAAGCATTTGGATTCAAGTTTACATGTAAGTTCTTACTTGTAATTTGTTTAAAGCATTGTAATTTATTTTATGTTTATATGAATGTTTAAAGTTCTGCATTTATTTCTTTTAAAGCATCTAGCAGACTGATCTATATATCAGATCTGCCATAAAGCTTGTACGTTCCTCGAAAGCAAAGAGACCAGATCTCTGTCTTTCGTTGTATTTCTCTTCTCCCCCTCCAAACAGAATACTATTTCTGGGATCCAGATCTAGTATTTTCTTTGAGCCTTGTGGTGCACACACTTGCCACATATTAAAATAATTAATAATTTAAAGCTGGTAAAGAACACTTAAGGTATATAGGCTGGAAACCAAATCGTGCGAACTATTGATCTGTTCTAAGTCAGATCTGGGTTCAAAGGCAGATTTATTTCTGCATCGAATTGGTCTAACAACGCCCCGTACCAATTAAAATTGATCTATTAAAATTGACAATAAAGAATTAATTTGATCATTCACACACTTTCCACGATCCCGGTCCATATATATATATATAAAAGAAAAAAACTAATGTGGCAGTTGGTGCAGTCTAAATATAAGACTGCATTGGATAATGCAATTCAGTCACATGTTATGTGGAATGCCAAACACACTCTAAAACAAAACAATAATACTACTAAAAGCATAAATTATTATATAAATAATGTGGTATGTTGTACTATTGTTTCATATTTCATATTATTTATTTTCTTGAAATAATAGTAAGTAACATTATTGTCTTAGTTTGTACAAATAAAATTTTTATATCAGAGTTTATATATACAATATTAGTGAAATATCAAACATTACAAATCATGATTAGTATAAATACTATCTCCCATTTACTTTCTATCATTGGAAAAAAAAAAGTGAAATTCATCTTACTTTTTTTTTAAAATTTCTTTAATCCTTTTACTTCATATGAATATCCATATATATAAGTTTATAATAACTTTTGTCTACTCAAATTAAAATTTGTGATAATTATACTTTGACTTATATGTTTGTATATAACATTACTTTCTTTTGGTTCTAGTGTCGAAATATGAAATATTTCACTCTATTGATAATCAATCGATGTGAAAATTTATCACAATGTCAATTAAAACAACCAATCAGATAATTGGAGTAATGAGAAGGTGTTGAAGATATATCTTAGTGGAGTTCAGTGAAGTACAAATTCGATATGTGTACATCAATTATTAATGGAGACATTTTTAAGGCACTAACCCTTGTTCTTACGTGTAAACATACAATAATATGGCCCCCTGATTATTGTAAAAAATTGTACAAAATCGATCTTAGATAAGTTATAAAACTGATTTTGATTATTATATTTGTGTATAATTTAATAAAAGTTTAACGTGTTTCAATAATTACAAGTAAAACAAACAATATAGACAGAGGCAAGCCAGGCTCCTGTATTAACTTGTGCTGCATGTTTGCGCCCCCGCCGCTTACGACGGGCTACGCCCAAATTGAGATATTAATTTTTTAATTTATTTAAATTTAATTGATAATAATTAATTATTTTAAATAAGATAAATTATATTAAATTAAAATTGTTGCTTTTGCAAAAAGAAATTTTTTAAAATTAAAATTGATAAAAAATTACTTTATATCAACCGTGTCACAAAAAAAATTAAATGAATTAGTTATATTATCTATTGAGAAAGATATATTAGCAAAATTAGAATATAAAAATTTGATTAATAAATTTGCATCTCAGAAAGATAGAAAAATTGATTTTAAATAGTTTTGTTTTCCTATAATTCATTCATTTTTTTTTTCTTCAATTTTTTATAAAAGGCCTAATTTTAACAACTCGCCTAAGGCCCCTATTTTCGTTGAGCCGGCCCTTAATATAGAGTAACCAACCTTTAAACCGAAAGGCTATTTTGGCCATTTGAATTAGTAACGAAGGGCCAACTTAACAGAAGGGACAAACTATTCTTTATTTGAGAATAAATAAGAAATTAGAGATCTTGACGATAAAAACCTATATTTCTAATGCTTGCTTGATATATAAGAAAAGACACTTAGCAGTTCAAATGCGCGTATTTTTAATCTTTGGCTGTGGGTGTTGTTTGGGATTAGGAATTTAGTAACTCTAAACCAGTCTGTAGTTATAACCGACTCAGCTTGATATAATGGTACGTTACGTGTAAATCCAACTGTCTAATTACGGTTTTTAATAAAACCAGTAAATTCATGCGCGTAATGTTATAAATTACTAGGTTTAGCTATTAATTTAGTTTGAACTTTGAATGGTTCGTGGCTTTAATATTACTCCTTTGTCAATATTATAATTATTTGTTTTGAGTGTTAATTGATTGAATGTGTTGATGTAGAAATTCAGTCAATTAGAAAATTAATTTAAGTACGGGTAATATAATAAAAAGATATAAAGAATTAATATGGTTTTGTCCTTTGCATATATTCACGACTTTGCATATATTCACGAGTAGAGAAAATAAAACTTTTAGGGAAATTATCATTTGTATACCCTTAATTTACTCCATTATCAAAAATACTACAACACTTTGAGGGTGTATCAATCGTCCACCCTAAGTTGACAAAATGTATCAACCGACCACCAAACCGTTAGTCACCGTTAAAATATGATAACGTCAGAGGGGTAATATAGTCTTTTTATAGATACAAGTGATAATTTAAGGGTATACAAGTGATAATAAGAAAATTTAAGGGTATACAAGTGATAATTTTTAAGGGTAAAATCGTCAATTCCACGTAATTAGTTAACTTTCAAACGGCGACTAACGGTTTGGTGGTCGGTTGATACATTTTGTCAACTTAGGGTGGACAATTGATACACCTTCAAAGTGTTGTAGTATTTTTGATAACAGAGCAAACATAGGGTATACAAATGATAATTTCCCAAACTTTTATTAAGATCTCAATTACAATTAAACTCTTACTCTCTTTACTATTTTTCCAGTGCTTGCTTCCTATACTAAGAGAGACCTTTTCTTTATAGCTCTTTACAGATGAAATTTATTTCTAATTGAAACTCATCATAATTTTTCTTTATCCTTTAGGATTTGAATTTCAAGATATTCTTTATCTTCTCACTAATTCTATCCGTGTCAAGCCTTATCTATTTTACTTTTAAACTACAAGCCTTATCTATTTTACTTTTAAACTAAGCAATATCGTTCAATTGTTGATTTTTACTTAGCTGAGCTTAATACAACAATAACTTCTCTATTTATACTTGGTTTTTTTGAATGGTCGATGATCTAAAACTAGGTCTAAGGTCCCCATGAGCTTATGGTCTATGACTTTTTTTACTATCTCCTACTTTTGGGGTGAATAAAATTCTGGTTCCTACACTTGGTAAAGCACAGTCTCTCGTCTTTACTCTTGCGACGCATGGATGTTGGTTCCCACCTTTGAGAAGCATGGCTCCTACTCCCTACACCTGGGAGGCATGGCTGCTTCCCAATCCTGGGGTCATTGCTCATACTCCCCACTCATAGGGGGCATGGATGCTGGTCCCTATTCTTGGGGAGTATGACTCCAACTCCCCACTTTTAAGGAGCAAGACTTCTCAACTTCTCAATTCTCGCACACTTCTTAATTGACTGTTCACATATTTTGTATAACAACTACTCCCATAGCTCTTGGTTTCTAGTTCCACCAGAGCCAAAAGCTTAAGAGCTCAAGTTGTTTCTCTCTCCATACCTTTTGTACAAACCAATTTTTACACCATTTATCAACATCTTTGAGCTTCCATCACTCTGGCTTTCACTTTCCTTGGTGAATGTTTTTTTTTTCTTTTAGTATTCTCAATGTCTTTAAATTCTGAGGATAGTTCTAACTCATTCTAACATGACTACTTTGATGCTTATTATTATTATTATCGTATATCAATCAACTAACCTCCCATGTTGTAAATCTCACATCATTTGTCCCGGATAACCAAACCAACTTCCAATCCAACTCTGACTGGTCCATCAATGAGACAGGGAATATGATATCTGAAAAATACGTCTTATCCCTAAGAGTTAATTATGAAATTTTAAGTTCAATTGAACTTAGAAAACCACAAACTAGTGAGCTTGCTAGTCAGCCTCTTCCTAAGGCTGTCGCTTTTCATCCAAACTTTTTCTGATATCGTAATATGTTATTATTACTCCTTTTGTTGAGGTACATGCTTATCTACCTTAAATGCTCTAGCATAGCTTTGCCCTAATATTTGGTGTGCCATGATTGGTATATATGTCGCATGAAAATTAAGAGGTTTCCCTTACCCTACATTTAGTCAATTTCAGCATGTTTAACAATTAGTGAGCCTTTCATGTGGTAAAAACTTCTCTTTCAATGACTGATATTATATCCAAACTTAAGCTAAGTATCCCCCTATAGTTATTTAAGATAAATCACATAATGATTCCTAAAAGGATTCTTGGCCTTTTACCCTTAGTGATTGAGAGCTAGAGAATTTTCCTGACATGTACCTTAGGTAACAGGTTCAAACTCACTCTTCCATCTCAGGTAGCTTTATAGGAAATCTTTGTGGAATTTTTTTAAATCAATGTACTTACTCATTTTTCTTTTTTCTTTTTATAAGTGTCTTGGAGCTGCGCCTCTATTGATCCTACTGAGCAAGGTTAGATTGACCAAGTTTTTAAAGAATCTAAAAATTGGCGGTCTTGGAAATAGTCTTTTCAAATGTATTTGGCTGTATCTCTCCTGTTTCTACCATTATTCAAAGAAAACTAAAATGTTACAATCATTTTGCAGCGTAAAAATTACTATTCTTGAATAAAAACTCACCTAATATTGGACTAATAATAGAAGTAGGAGAGATAAAGCCAAAAACAGTTAGAAAGCCTATTTGAGAAAGATATTTCTAGGATTGCAAGTTTTCAGGGTCTTTAAGAACTTCACTGATTTGACTTTGCTCAGTTAGATTGATAGAGGCATAGCTTCAAAACACTGCTAAAAAGAAAAAAAGAGTAAGCACATTGAGCAAAGACAAATATATTCTACAAAGATTTTCTATTAAGCTTCCTATGGTGGAAAAGTAAGTTCAAGCCCGATAACTAGGGAAAATCCCCTAGCTCCTAATCCCTAAGGGCAAAATGCCAAGACTTCTTGCAAGAACTATTATGTGATTTGTCTTGAATAATTACAAAGGGAGAATTAGCCCACATTCAGATATGATATTAGCCCTTGAAAGAGGAGTTTTTACTATATGAAAGGTTCACCTGTTGGTAAACTCGCTGAAATTGACTAAATTTAAGGCTAGGGAAACCTCTTAATTTCTATGGGATATACATTCCAATTGTGGCACACTAAACACTTCAAAGCTGTGCCAGAGCATAGGTAAGGCAGATAAGCATGTACCTCAAAAAAGGCTGTAATGATAATAATGTCATATCGGAAAAGGTTAGGGTAAAAATCGACAGCCCCAAGAGGAGGCTGACTGGTAAGCTTAGCCGTTTGTACTTTTCTAATTGTACTTTTCAATTAAACTTAGAATGTCATATTTGACTCAAAGGGATGAGATGGATTTTTCAAATATCTTATTCCCTACCATATTCATGAACCCATCAGAGTTGGATTAGAAGATGGTTTGGTTATTAAGATAAATGATGCGAGAGTATAATATACGACAGGGAGTGTTTAGTCGGTTGATATACAATAATAATCATCATCACCAAAGTAATCATGGTAGAAGGAGTTAGAACTATTCTTGGAATTTGAAGACATTGAAAATTCTAAAAGAAAAAAATACTCACCAAAGATAGTGAAAGCCAAAGAGATATAACCTCAACAATATCGGCAAATGGTGTACAAAATAGCTTATATAGAAGATATGGAGATTGAAAAAACTTGAACTTTTATACTTTTAGTTCTGATGGAATTAGAAAGTAAGAGTTAGGGAGCAGCTATTGTATAAAATGTGTAAAAAGTTAATAAATGAGTGTGTGGAAATGGTGAAGTTGAAAAGTCATGCTCCCTATAAGTAGGAGAGTAGGGTTAATCATTCTCAAGAGTGAGGACCAAGAACCATGTTTTTAAATAGTAAAGGAATCGAAACCATGCCTTTTAGGAGTGTGTTGTCGTAGCAATGCCCCTAAGAGTGGGGAACGTGAGCTATGCTTCCCAAGAATGGGGACCAGTAACCATATTTCCCAGGAGTAAAGACCAAAAGCCATACTCCTCAAAAGTAAGGAGCAGAAACCATACCTCTAAAGAGTGGTGAGCCGGACCTATGCTCCCCAAGAGTGGGGACCAACAATTGTGCTCCCTAATGGTGCGTTTACTTCCCAGATTTGGAAATCGAAATCCGATATCAGAATGATTGACGGTGATTACTTCGTAAAAATAAAGTAGGAATCGGAATCGAAATTGTGGGGCTCACAACTATTTGGGAATGGGGAATGAGAGATTAATTCCCATGGGGGGAGGTGGGAATCAATCTCCCATTCCCGAGAATTCCCATTTTACCCCCAATTATGTTCGAATACTCCTAAACTACCTCATTTAAATAAAAAATATAAATATTTTTTTTCTTTTGATGCTTTGGATCGATGGGTCGTCACCGTGGTACAATCACTCATCACAAATGTTGTCGTGGTTGTAAATCACGCCACAAATCAGCTGGTCCCTATTGTTGGCTCTTAAATCACCGACTCTTGGTTGTTGGTCTCATCGTGTGTTGTGTCATTGCCGGTTTTGAGCTTCACCGCTTGTCTTTGCCTCCCGTTCACCACCGAACAGAAGCTTCTAGTCACCGTCGTCACTGCTGCAGGTATCAGTGAGCTCAGCCTATTCCATTCTTCATCATTTTTTTTAGTTAATTACATGATTATTTATTTAATTGTTAGATTGTTTTATTTGATTTATTATTAAAAAAAATTTTAATACAAAAATTATAGCATGAATTAAAGATTAATATGAACAAAATTGATATCTACCGAAAACAAAAATTTATTAATATATTTGTCCGAGACTTGGTTGATTAAATTATGTTTAGATTAATTAAATATAGAATTAAAATTTTAGCTATGCTTGATTAATTCACAAATAAAAAATTGAATATCAAAATTTATGCTATGCTTGATTAATGACTATTTTGATGATTAATTTTTTATTATGTGATGAATGGTGGCTACAGCTAAATTTTGAGCTTACATATATTAGATAGAGTTAATTAATATGATTGCGTTTGTTTGTGATTGAACATATAGGAATGACTCAGTTATTAGCTAGAAAGAAAAGAGCTATTATAATTATACAAAATTTGGTGATGATGTGGCAAATGATTGTGGCTATGTGCTTTGCTATATGTGCCCACCTCGGTTACATGATAAAGGAAGATTGATTTCGAGGTCATCCTATAGACTTTCTGAACAAATGACTGTTTTGTATGAATTGATTTATGAAAGTGATGTGAAATGCTTGTGACAATTAAGAATGGATAGGCAAACTTTTTACAAATTATGTAAGTTACTTCGTGAAAAAGGGGGTTTGGTAGGTAGTAGGAAATTGTCACCCGAGGAAATGCTTACAATGTTTTGAATATTTTAGCACACCATGCAAAGAATCATGTGATTGGGTTCTATTTTAAAAGATTAGGACGAACAGTTAGTAAACGTTTTCATGAGTGTTTAAAGGCAATGATTTGATGCCAAAAAGAATTTTGGAAAAAACCTGAGCCGGTGTTAAAGAATTCAATAGACTCAAAATGAAAATGGTTTAAGATAGGTATAGCATTATAATAGATATTGATTTTAATTATACATTCGTGTATAATAACATCAAAATTTTTTCTTCCTAATTAATTTAAAATTTTTTCCTCTTAATAATGTAGAATTGCTTGGGAGTATTAGACGGTACATATATAAAGGTTCACGTTCCAGAAGCCGATAAACCAAGATATAGAGCTAGGAAAAACGAAATTGCAACAAATGTCTTGGGGGGTTTTTTCACAAGATATGAAATTTATTTATGTGTTATCGGGATGTGAAGGTTCAAGTCATGATATGCAGTTGTTAAAAGATATTATGTCTAGAAGAAATGGTCTAAAAGTTCCTCATGGTAATACATCTAACTATTATTATGTTTAGATTTTAAAATTGATTAAATTATGATGACTTTTTTTAATTGTATTTTATTTTTTTAATAGTTTATTATTACTTAGTTGATGGTGGATATACCTACCACCCTGGAAGAGTTGTTTAATATGAAGCACTTAAGTGCTCGAAATGTGATTGAGCAATATTTTGGATTGTTGAAAAAGAGATGGGCTATACTATGAAGTCCTGTCTTTTATGATGTAAAAACACAAAGGCGTATAATATTTGTTTGTTGTATGCTATATAATTTCATTAGAAAGAAATGTCTTTCGATGATATAGAAATGGAAATGGATAATGACCCACCTCCGAGTATTGACACTGACTCGAAGATTATTAATACCATTGAGTCTTAATGAGTGGACTTTATGGAGACAAAATATGGCCTAAGAGATATAGAACACATGGCATGCAAGTAGACATGCATGAAGAGCTTGTGTAGGACTTTGCAAAATTCGAGTTATTTGTCATTGAGTTGTACTATTATTTTACATTTATTATTGTATTGTTTGTTGGAATTGGATGTTATATTGTTTGAGTTTGAACATTGTATTGTTCTTTAGGTTTGGATATTGTTTATTTATTTAACAGTGGATATTATATTGTGCTTTGTTATTGCATATTGTATTACTTTTTCAGATGGGATGTTGTATTGTTTTTTAAATTTCGATATCGTATTGTTCCTTTATATTGAAAATTGTATTGTTGTTTAACTATTCATATTATATTTGAACATATAGAATGAGTTCTCTTCCTACTCCAGCTCTTAGAGGTCGGGGCATGAACAAACATTTTTGGACAACTGCTGAAGATAATGCATTAGTTGACTCGTTGTTAGAATTGAGTCAAAATCCTAAATAGAGGTCAGATTATGGTTTTAAGAATGAGTACTTACAACAATTAGAAAACAAGCTTAAAGTGAAATTGTCGGGTTGTGTTTTAAAGCTTCTCCTCACATTGAATCTAGAATAAAATGGTTAAAACAAAAATATTGTGTCATGAGTGATATGTTATCTCTTTGTAGTTTTGGGTGGGACAATGACAAGATGATGATAGCGTGTGAAAGGGATGTTTTTGATGAGTATGTTAAGGTAAAGTTTTAAATTTTATAGTGTATTTTATACTTCTTGATTTATGTTACTTATACATTATTATATTTTTTGAAATAGAAAAAAAAGGATGCAGCTGGTTTATTTAATAAATCATTTCCAATTATTATGTCTTGGGTGAGATTTATGGCCGAGATTGGCAATTAGGACTAACGATGGGAATGCACATGATGATGAGGAAGAAGTTCGATTAGATGACAACATTAGTATCAATTTAGGAGTTGAGTCAAATAATGTCGATTTCGGAGGTGAGTCAAATAATGAGCCGATTATGCAGGATTTTAATGATGATATGTCCTACACTCCTCAAACAAATGCTACTTCTCATAAACAAGTTGATTCTGCTCCAAGTAGTTCAGGGAATAGGTCTAGGAAAAGGAAGAATAAAGATAAATTATTTAATCATATGTGCTCAAGGATTTGGACAATGGCTAAATCGGTAGTAGCAATGGTCCCTAAGATAAATGGTTTGATTACTGCACTTTCTAGCGATAGGGAAATAGTTGATTTACAAGGTAAATTATATGGAGAAATGAGCAAAATTAAAGGCTTGGCTGATGAGAAAATATATGATGCACTAGTATGTTCTTCTCGAAACATGATTTGCTCCATGTGGTCTTTACCTTACCCAATCACCTCAAGAAAGGATATCTGTTGCAAATGCTTCGTCATGGGATGTAGTTCGATTTTAGTTATGATGTTAAAGCTTTGTATTTATGCTGCTTTTGAGATTTTAAACTATGTGGTGGGACTTTATGTGACTTAATTAATCTTATATTGGTGGAACACTTATTGCTGTAAGAATTATTTTGGGTCTAAATATACATTTTATGTTGGTGGGACTTTATGTGATTTATTTTGGATTTTTATGTTGGTGGAATGTTATGTGACTTAATTAATTTTATATTGGTGGGAAGTTATGTGACTTAATTAATTTTATGTTGGTGGAACTTATGTTGTGTTAAGAATTATTCTGGATCTAAATATGCATTTTATGTTTTCTTATTATTATTTTAGTTACAAGTTATTAGCTTATTACTAATGCAAAATTGGACGAATGGCAACTTGCTAGAAAAGTTGCCATTTGTTGATTTTGGACCATACAAATTTTATAATAATAATAATAAAATTAATCAATAATAATATTGTTATTATGATTCATTATTAATAATAAAAAATCAATTATAAAAATATATAATTAATAACAGTAATATATATCAGTAAAAAATATTATAATTGTTGTTATTATTATTAGTAGTTTAATATTATTTTTATTAATAAAAAAAATTATTATTATTATTATTATTTTAACAAAGAACAATAATACATTACTATAAATTATTATTATTAATTTATTTTTATCATCATCATCATCATCCTTAATTTATTTTATCATTATAAGTAATAGGAGGTATTTTAATAATTTGAAACAGTCCATTCCGATTCCAGAATAAAGTCAACACATCAATGGGAATTGAGTTCATTCTGATTCCGATTCGAACAGCTTAAGTAAACAACTTATTCTGATTCCTATTTCCCATTCCGATTCCAGCCCATTCTGATTCCAACCCATTCAGATTCTTATTTAGTAAAAGCAGCATAAGAGTGCAGACCAAGATCCATGTTCCCCAAGAGTAGGGAGTAGAGATCGTGCTGTACTAAGTGTGGGGACCAAAATTCATGCACATTAAAAGTAGGTGATAGCAAAATAAGTCGTAGGCCATAAGCCCATGGGGACTATAGACCTGGTTTTGGATCATGGACCGCGCAGAAAGACTAAATATAAATAAAGAAGCTATTGTTGTACTAAATTTTGCTAAATAAAAGTCAACAATTAAAGGATGCTACAGTGAGAAGATAAAGAATATCTTGCAATTCAAATCCTAAAGGATAAAGGAGAATTAGGACGAGTTGCAGTTGGACATAGATTTTATCTATGGAAAGTTGTAAAAAAAAAAAAAGTCTCTCTTAGTTATAAGTAACAAATACTGAAAAAGGTAATGAAGACAGTGAGAGTGTAATTGTAATTGTGATGCCAATAAAATTATTTTCTCAACTCGTAGAAGTAGGTCAAGGGTCGAACCTTGTTTATTGTTTGGGTCTTTTTATTATATCAAAAGCCTTAGAAGAAAGAATTTTAAGTAAATTGGGCATGATTTTGTTTTTGTCTTTATTAATCTATTTAAGACTAATAATTTATTGATCATTGCCCCTTCATTGCTTTTGTAGATTTTGTTTTGTGAAGTTAACAAAAATTCTTTTACTTGTTTCTTTTTTTCATCAGGAGGGCAAGAAATACTATCAACTTTTCATGCTACTCTCTTCTTTGAAGGATCAGGAAATCTTTAACAACCTCTCCTACTATTCCCCACTTCAGGGGACTAGGAAATTCTTAACTTCTTGAATTCAAATAAAAAGAAAACTATAAACAATAGCATGAAATTCTAGAGCAAGCCAATGATATGCCTTATTATTAAATACACTCTTATGGATGCTAGTTGGTAATAACCTTTTGTTAGCATAAAATAAAATAAAATGAAACTTCCAAATGACTTAAAGAAAGCCTTATTAAATGTTTAAATTTTTGGAAAAGAAAAGCAATCAATGGTGCTTCATTATTGATAACAATTCTTCAAATGCTCTGCATTCTAAGGATATAGAGAACGATTCCATTCATATCGTCAAGCCTGTAAGTTGGCGCTAACAAACTGACATTTTTCTCTTGTTCACTCTGAGATATTTTTCTGAGAATAAGATCACCAACCCAAAAGCTTCTTGGCTTCATCTTTGAATTAAAGTACCCAGCTGCCCTTTTGTTTTGTGCTGCTGCTTTGAATTAAAGCACTCATGTCTAGACTGAGGTTCAGTTACTCTACGTTTTGCTCAAGTTGAAAGTACTATACCCTATAAGAGGGCATGCCAATCTCTACAGAAACCACTGCTTCTGTCCTAAACGCAAGGGAATACGAAATTTCTCCTATTGCTATGGTATGTGTGGTTCTATAAGTCTACAGCACGAATAGTAATTCATCTGCCTAAGCCCATTTGTGCTTCTCCAACTTGGTTTTCAGGTGGAGCTTAATTATTTTATTGATAGCTTTCAGCTGTCTATTTGCTTAAGGATGAGCTAGTAAAGAGAAAAAGTTTTATCCCAAGCCTTCATATAACCCTTTAAAACGAGGATTATCAAACTATTACTTATTGTTTGTCACGACGGTTGGGAAGATACCGAATCGACATATGATAGACTTTTATATGAATCTAGTAGTCTTTTGCCCTGTGATTTATGCCAAAGGTTCTACTTATGCCCACTTTGTTAAATAGTCTAGAGCCACAACTACAAATTTTGTTTGCCCCTTGCTAGTTGGCATTAGATCAATGATGTCCACTGCCTATTGAGCAAATGGCCAGGGGCCAGTAACTAAGGTGAGTTGCTCTGGGGGCTGACGAGGTATGTTGGAGAACCTTTGACATTTGTCATATTGTTGAACAAATTTCTCTGCATCTTCCTTTATGGTATGCTAGAAATACTCTTGGCGAATGGCCTTAAGAGCTAATAACCTTACATTTGAGTGATTGCTGCAAATACCTTCTCTTACTACATAATTTGCTACATCAAATGCGGACATCTCAAGCAAGGTAGTGAATATCTTCTCTTGTATAACACATCTCCCAAAATCACATACTGTGCTAACCTTAACTTGATCCTTTTTACTTTCTACTTATTATCAGGTAATCTCTTATTTTTTTAAAAACCAATTATAGGATCCATCCAGCTCTCTACTGTATTAACAAGATTAATCTTCTTGTTCTCTTCGTGGTTAATACTAAGATTTTATAAGAACTCGATATGGATTAATCTAGTGAAGTCTGCATCAGTGACTGATGCTAATCTTGAAAGGTTATTTGCCTTGCTATTTTCCTCCATTGAAACCTGATTTATGATGAATTATACAAAATCCGTTAGTAACTCTTTGACCTTTTGAAGATAAGTCAACATTTTACTTTTTTTTACCTTGTACTCAGATATGACTTGATTCATAATCAACTATGAAACACTAAAAATTTTTAACTTTTCTACTCCCATCTCTTTTACAAACCTGAGACTAGTGACTAGGGCCTCACACTCTGCTTCATTATTAGAGGCCTGAAATCCAAACTTAGGGATAAAAATTATTTTTGTATGCTATAGTCACTAAAATCAGTCCTACTCCACTCTTTTATTAGTTGATGATCCACCAACGTACAACCTCTAAATTGGCATAATTGATTTGACAGTTCTTTCCTTCCTAAATTGGTTATTAGTGAATTCTGCTATAAAGTCTGTAGCTGCTTGCCCCTTAATGTTGTTCTAGGTTGGTACTTAATATCATGCTTTCCTAACTCTACAGCCTACAGAATGAATCTTCCTAGCACATTTGGCCATTGCATTATTTGCCTCAGGGGCTACTTTGTAAGCACCACTATAGCGTGAGCTTAAAAGTAAGGTTTTAATTTTTTGGCAGATATTACTAGTGCTAGGGCAATTGTCTTTATAGTTTGGTACTTCATCTTAACATCTAAAAGAGCATAACTCACACAATAAATTGGCTTCTATATCTTATCTTTTTCTCTTATCAATACCAAACTTACAGCCAAGTCTGAAATGGCCAAATACAAATAAAGATTTTCTCTCAATATTAGGGTAAAGAGAATCGGAGGACTCTCTATATATTTCTTCATTCCCTGGAAGGCTTTCTCGCATTTCTCTATCCATACCCTTTTTTTCTTCCTCTAAGGGTTTTGAAGAGTAGCAGGCATTTATCTGTCGTTCGTGAAATAAACCGATTTAAGGCTACAACTCTCCTTGTCAACCTTTAAAATTTTCTGATTAAATTTAGAGACTCAACATATAGAAGGGCATGAATTTTTTCTGAGTTAGCTTCTATTCTCCAATGGCTAACCATAAACCCTAAAATCTTTCTTGAGGAGACCATGTATGTGCACTTGCTTGGGTTTAGCTTTATATTGTACTGCTTCATAATCTGAATACTTCATCTAGGTTTGCAATATCATCTTCTATTTTTCTACTTTTAATAAGCATATCATCCATGTAAACCTTCATATTTCTCTCAGTCTAACTATCAAACATTTTGTTGAACAATTTTTAATACGTCACTCCTATATTTTTTAGCACAAAAGATAATATTGTAGCAATATAGGCATTTGTCCGTGACAAAAGATATATTTTCTCTATTTGAAACGTATACCTGAATCTGGTTATACTTAGAGTATGTATACATAAAAGTAAATAGCTTATGCCTTACAGTAGCATCGACCAACTAATCAATTCTAGGTAAAAGAAGGCTGTCGTTAAGACATGCTTTATTTAAATCAATGAAAAAATTTGTCCACTTCATATTTTACTTTTTAACTATCACTACATCGACCAACCAGCTTGGATAATAGGCCTCCTTAATGAAGCCCATTTTCAAAAGCTTTTCTACCTTTTTTTTTATTGTTTTATATCTTTTTGAATTGAACAACCTCCTCTTTTTTTGTATTATCTTATGACTTGGATCTACATCTAATCAATAGATGATCACTTCTGGATCTATAACTAGCATGTCTTCATGAGACCATGCAAATGCATCAGATTGTGCTATGAGAAAATCTTCTAGTTGTGCTCGTATTTTTGGAGCTAACGATAAGTCAACATGAATTGTCCTACTCTAATCATCATGCTGCACTTAGATTATGTCCAGCTCCTCTATTGGTGATCCCTTTGTTCACTTTTCTCCTCTCTAAGGTCAAGTGTGACTCGAAGACATTCTCGTTTGTCCATCTTGGCTCTTAAGGTTGTGGCATAATATTTTTTAGAGTTCTCATGATCTACCCTTAAGACTTTAACCTCAGTTTCTGTAGAAAATTTTACCATTAGGTAATAAATTGATGTTACTACTCAGAAAAAGTTTCAGGCTGGTTTACCCGAAATAACATTATAGACTGAAGGATGCTCCATTACTAAGAAGTTCACTATCTTAGTAGCTTGGTGAGGTGGTTTTTTAATGGTAGTTGGAAAGTCTATACTGCCTAAAGGAATTAAGCACTCTCTACTAAAGCCAATTAGTGGAGTGTTAATTGGCCTAAGTTTTTCTCTTTTTATATTCATCTTTTAAAATGCTGCTACATTTGAACTCCCACTGTCCACTAGGACCCTAAAAACCTTTTTGTTTGCTAGAGTTATTGAAATAACCAAAGCATTATCTTGCGGCTGGTGTATTCTCTTGCTTTCACTTCTGTGAATGTGATAGTATTATACTCCATCCCAACCTCTTTTGAGGGTTTACCTACCAAGTTAGTAGGTAAAGCTCCTGGTGTTGCCCTAACCTCCCTTATATAAGCCTTTCGTGTCCTGTTGGAGTCTCCTCCTCTTGTGGATCCACTAAAGATAGTTCTTATAAGGGCCTCTCCTGCAACTTCTTGGTCCTCAATCCATTCTCGTACCACTGCAGCAACATTTGTAGTGCATTAGCTGGGGCCTCATTCTACATACCCTGGATTCCTTCCTTCTTACAAAATCTTTAAATTTCCTTGATTAGTGTTAAAAATTATATGTTTATTAATGAGTAAAAAAGTTATTTGTACTTATAATATAATTTACATTTGTAATTATGTAAACATATTATGAATTTCTAATTATTTTTTTAAATATATGATTTTATGTATTTTTGTGTTTTTATTAAGTAAAAATAATAATTTCACACAATTTGAGGCTCCACACAAATATACGGATGTCAAATTTAAATTTTGAAAATCTGAGAAATTAATTGTCGAGGAGGAACAGCCACTTTTGTAGTAAATTTATAAGTTTTTACCACGGTAAATATGGTAATTGTGAAATTATAAGTTTTTATCATGTTGTTAGTGGAATGTATTGGATGTACTTGAGTGGATTAAGTTAGATTTATTTTTTTAGTGAGACAAATGTGAGGCTAAGATGTAATTAGTTTTATTTATTTGTATGGTGTGGATTAATCTTGTATTAATATAAATAGAGAGGGGGGAACACACCTTTCCACACATTTTCTTCTCTTCTTTCCCTCAATTTTTCCTTCTCATCTCTCTTTGTAATATATTTTCAATAAATAAAATTAGTTTTATTTTCAATTTTCAAATTTTTTTAATTATGTTTTTTTAATTTTAATAATTCCCTTTATTTCAAATATGTTTAGCTAAACACTAATAGTGAGGGGAAGATGAAACTCTTAGTAAAAAAAATATGATTAAATTAAATTCTATTTTTAATTATATAAATTAAATTATTTTCTATTTAATTTTATCCATATTTAATATTTTGAAATTTAGATTTATTATAAACAAACATGGGATTTTGACACAATGAATTCTTAATATCTTAGTAAAAAGTATGGTAAAATGGTATTTTGACTTATTGTAGATAAGTTAAGTTTTTACAAATTAAGTACTTAATCCATAATAAAATTTATGGGAAAATAATTGTAACTTATAGAATTAATCATTTGGGCAATAAAATAAAAATAAAAAGAATTTATTAAATTTTATTTATTATTAGGAGTGGATCCATAACCCTAACTAATTCAATTTCATAATTTTTCTCAAATTAAATTACATAAACAAATTAAATCCTTCCTTCGCGTATTGACCTCGGACTCATCGAAATATAGTATAAGTAGGCGCGCTTATACTTGGGAGTAAATTAAACTTTTAAGTCGTGTCAATCCTCTCTGGATTAGAGACTTCACCTCCTCTTTAAGATCAAAGCATTCATTAGTATAGTGTCCATGATCTTTGTGGTACCTATAATACTTGCTTCTATCTTTTTAATTTGGTGCAGTCTTGATTTCTTTGGGCTTTCGCAACAAGCCTAGATCCCTTATCGGTATAAGTTGCTATTCCCTTAGTACATCGAGTGGTTGTACCCAGAGAATCTATTTTTGTGGGATTCTTGGTCCCCTATTATCTTTTGGTTTATTTCTTCTTTTGATTTTCAACTGGTTCATCCTTTCCTTTCCTATTTTCTCCAAACCTTTGAGGGTTCGAATCTTTTCCTCTCTTTCCATTAACTCATCGGCATTTGAGTATTTTTGTGCATGTAATAGTAACTCAATTAAGGTTCTTAGTGCATTCTTGGCGAGTGGGTAATAAAATCTTCCTAGTCATAGGCTTGCGATTATGGTGGTTAATGCTACCACATCTGTATAATTTTTTACTCTCACTGTCTCTTTGTTAAAATGATTAATATATTCCTTCAATGACTCATCCTTCTTCTGCTTCACTGATAATAGGTGGGTTGGGAGAAGCTAATGGTCTCTACTTCTACAAATTGACTAGTAAATATCTAACTAAGCTAGGTAAATAAAGAGATGGAACCGAGTTTCAATTTTCTATACTACTTACGTGCCACTCTTGTAAGCATCGGGGAGAAAGCCCTACACATGGCTACCTCTATTGCACCTCGCAACTCCATCCATGACTTAAAGGTCTCTAAATGCTCGGTTGGGTCTCCTTCTCCCCCATGTAGCTTTATTTAGGTCATCTTAAATTGTCCTTGGTGAATATGGTTCCACCTCCTCCAAGAGAGGTTCTGCAGGACCTACCAATCAGCACTAGAGTGCTTTAAGTTATGCTTCCTGTTTGAATTCAACTTTAAGTGCAAATTATGTTTGGCTTCCAGCACATATTGGAGGTTTATTGGATTATCACTATGACTTGCATGAGCCTATGCTCTTCTAGCTGATCTGGCAAAGTTACTTTTTTTTTATGAACCTTTGTGGGCCATTATTATCATCTTGTAGATCATATTGCAAATCATTATGCCACCCTTCTTCTTCCTGTAGGGGCGGATCTAGGTTTGTTGTATGTTCCTGATTCTCTGTATACTAGAGAACCCCAGCCAAGTTCTACGTTAAATCAACCACTTGTTGCACAAAGTGGTGGATGTGGCCCAGCACTACTACGTCACCTTCTTAGTGGATTGGGAACTGCTGGCAACTTGTCATGCAACTACAATGACTTTGTTGAATCATTGTTATAGAGAGCTTGATGCAACCGTAATAATAGTATTTATATCGTCCCCACAGACGGCGTAATTGATTGACGTAGAAATTCGGTCAACTAGAGAATTAATTTAGGTAGGGGTGATATAATTAAAACAAAACAGAGAATTAACAATGGTTTGATCCTTAACCCATGTCCATGGGTAGAGAAAATAAATTTTTTATTAAAATTGCAATTACAATTAAACTCTCACTCACTTTACTACTTCTTTTTAGTGTTTGTTTCCCATACTAAGAGAGACCTTTTCTTTATAGCTCTATATAGATAAAGTCCATTTATAACTGAAACTCATCCTAATTCTTTTCTATCCTTTGGGATTTGAATTACAAGATATTCTTTATCTTCTCATTGATTCTATCTGTGCCAAAGTCTCATCTATTCTACTTCTGGACCAAGTAATATCCTTCAATTGTTGGCTTTTATTTAGTTGGGCTTAAAACAACAACAGCTCTAATTAGGCTTGGCCTTTTTTTCTTAGTCCATGATCTAAAACCATGTCTACGATCCCTATGGCTTATGTTCCATGACTTATTTTGTTATCCCCTACTCTTGGGGTGTATGAATTCTGATCTCCGTACTTAGTAGAGCATGATTTCTGTTCTCCACTCTTAGGAAGCATGGTTGTTAGTCCCTACTTCTAGAAAACATGGATCTTGCCCCCCACTCTTCAGGAGAATGATTCCTAGTCTCCACTCATAGGGGGCATGGCTGCTGTTCCCCATTCTTAAGGCCATGGTTTCTGCTCCCCACTCTTAGGAAGCATGACCTTTTAACTTCGTCATACATTCCTTTATTGACTTTTTACACATTTTGCACATTAGAATGAATGAATCAAAAATCAAAATTAGATTTGATTTAGTTTGATGTTAGCTGAAAAATTGATAATCGATTGGATTTAAATAATTAAATTATTATTGGTTCATTTAATATACGTTGGAGTAAATGATTGCTGGTGTGAGAGTTGTTTGAGACTTGGAGTCCCTAAGGGACTCATGTGTCCTCTCTCTAAAATAATATTTAGGTGAAGGTAGATATTTCTCTCATTAATTTGTCGATGAGCATATATCTCCATAGTATTTGTGACAATGAATAATTGTACTATAATAAAATAGATATAGCTGGTCAAAAAAAAAAAAATATTGATGTGAATATTAGTAGACATGTGATTATACAATCTATATCACTAATTCCAAAAAAAAAAAAAAAAAGAAAAGAAAAGATTGTTAGTTTGGTTTGATTGTGTTTTCATGAAGAATCTTCATTCATTTTAATTCTTTAAGGAAACTAACTACACGATAAAAAAAAAAAAAATTCATTATAAAATAGGAATTTTTTAGATCTTTATATCTTTTCTATTAAATTTGTGTTATCTTCTGTTATTGGTATTATTCTACAGTAAAACATGTCATAGACTTAATTTAATTTAAAATCAATAGAAAAACAAAAAAGCAAACCAAACTATTTTGAAATGGTTAAAGTCATTGCTAGGATTCAATTTTTTCAGTTAAATTAATGCCGAACACAGGATTTTATTTTTTTATGGGTTTAATTTTGACTGTGCCTGCTGCACCATAATTCTAACGCTCAAAAGGAAAAAAAAAAGGTTGATCGTAGCTACGAAGATTATGTTCACATTTCTTAACATTCAAAATACATTATTATTATTTTATCATCTAGAATCTTTCTACTTAAATGGATAGGATGTCGCATCAACTGCCTTAACTTATAAAATAATTAAATTAAGAGGCTGAAAACCAGGAAAATTAAAAAGATTGACCATAGAAGAGAGCAGATGCCGTAGTATTTTGACTAAACACAAAGAATTTGATGGTTCTTTGCAGTAGCTTAATATACGCTAATTATGATTAAAAGAGATTCCTACTTTTGCACGATAAACAAGCAGAGCTTAAACACATATTGTCAAAAACCTTGTAATCGAGGCCACTTTCTTTTACTTGTTTTAGAGGATGTTAAAAACTAGATAAAAGTTTACGGTTTAGTTGAATTACTGAATTTGTATTGAATACGGAATCAATGATAAGGATTTGATTGAGACTCCTATCAATCCATATTACAAGTAAAATCCAAAATAATAATTGATGGTTAATAAAAGGATATTAAAGAAACAAATCTGAACCATTTGAAAAAGTCATAGCAAAATTTGGTATGTTTAAATTTTAATTACCTGGTCCATCAATGGGGCACGGTTGATAACATGTACTAAAAGGGTCTGTACTGTAATAACAGCACGTACGCATAAAACAAAGATGCACCGTACTGTATTAATTGCACATCAAATTCCAAAAAAAAATAAACCTAGAGTATTGAGACTCGCAGTCACCCCGGGCTCGCGTGTACCTGCACATTTCTCTTTATTTTTTGATTATTAAAATGCTTTTAATATTATTTAATTTATTTACAAATAAATTAAATAATTGAATGCACACAGTAAATACCAAATAGAACGTCACCGCCGGCGACCACACATTGTCGCTAATTAGTGGTCATCGGAGTCTTTAGAAGTCGGATTTGATGTGTTTGGAATCCTTATCGTTGGATCTACACATCTATAAAATAATCATTGATGAGGGAGACTTGGATGGCTCGGAAAGAAAGTTGATAATAACCGGTTTCGATAATTCACCACGGCGAATTGAAGAGCAACACCACCACCATCAAAACAAGTGGAAGACGCTTAACCCGATGGTGGTGGTGCCGCCTCCCCAATCGTCTGCTTCTTAACGGCACAAAGTAGTAAAAACTGACAGTTCTAAAGCCTTTTCTGGACGAAGGGAGTTTCTTTTTTTATTATCTCAGTACAGCCGTGCAGATTCGACAAAGAGGATTATAACGGTCTGAAATATTGATTTCAACTATCTCTAGTGGGCGGTTGTCGGTGGCGGTGGACGGCGACTGTCGCGGTGGCCGGTGATTAACATTCTTATTTTTTTAATAATAATTATAATTAATTAATTTTCTAATAAAATAATAATATAAAATATTAAAACACGTAATGCAGACCACACCTACACGAAACCAAACGTGAGTTCTTGAATTATTTAATACATTACAAAATAATACAAGAATACACTTCAAATACAGTACGGGGCACCAGACATACCCAAAGAGTACTCATTAACTGCATCATCCTACTAGGCTATCTGAAAAATTAACGAAAAGCAAAATTCGATATCCCTGACCAAAACACTTGCATGCGGGTGATTGATAAACATTAGTTGTCAAGAAAAAGTGGATATACATCAAGCACTTTAGCTCCCGAGGTTAATTAGATGACAATAGTTATAAACATACCCTTAAAAGGGGGAACAAAAACATGTCACATGGTTCTGATTAAACTTGTTCTAGATTCATACAACACAAAATTTCCTGCACAAACTTGACCTAGCGAAGATGAAGAAAACGAAAAGAAAAAGAAGGAAGTTAGAGAAAGGTTGAGTCCTATTTAATTTACCAACATGCTCTACTTGTCTGCCTACGAGTACCTCACAGAACAAACCAACTCAATTCACGAAAATCCCTTTGAAGAGAGCCATTGCTTTGAGATAGTCACAATACCATTGGTTCCGGGGTCGCACTGGTTAGAGCTAGCATTGGGAGTTTTCCCGTTGAGTTTACCGGAACTGAAGAAAAATGAAGGGATGGGGAGTCGTGAGCACATACCGATCTATATGTTAGAGTGGCAAGCGAAAAATTTGAAGTCATGATGGTGGACACCGAGCTGCTTCAACCAGGAATCCGCTGCATTGAAAAGATCAAGAATCCTTTCTTGGTCGCTTGTATCTGGATTTAGCCAAAGATCTCCTTGCATCTTGTAAGTAGCCAGCCCAAAAGGAGTTAGGGCAATCTTGCTGCTGCTTTTTCTTTTCGGCTTACCTTCTGTTCTTTCAGCAACTTCAGAACAACATGAATTATCTGCGTTGTCATATTCCTGAACACTCTCTGCAAAATCATGCCAGGGACAAAAGAAATATCTAAGCCCATGGAGCCACGACTGTACACAGCATTAATAAATTTCATCAATAGTATGACAAAGGAACCGGCTCAATCATGCACAAGTCACCAAAATATGCAATAAACGGAAAGGGATACCCAACGTTCAGAAAGTTCTTTTATGCCTGCATCAGAAAACTCAAGGCAGGCCCAAAAGTATATAATGTGGAAAGAGGTGCCAAACTTGAATTGTAAGCCTGACATAACTTAATCCGGGTCAAAATCTTTCTTTATTGTGTAAAGAAAATACCAAATGATTTGTGGCACTAGTGGTAAAAAAATATAATCATTGGTGATAGAAAATAGAGACGACGGTCTCATGATGCACTATTTGATTGAGAAAATTTGTTATGAAAAGATAATTTAAGATTCTTGAACCTCCATTGTTTCCCCCTATATGGATAATAGCAATTCATTTTCCCTCTTAAATGTGTAATAATAATCAGTTGCCAGCTACCCTTTCAATTAGAAAGCCAAGTGTTCAATGCAACTACGATGATTTTCATCACAAACTACTTACGGTTGCATCAATGAAAAGGCATGATATAAATCATTAACTCTGTTATCATAATTCTATACAACAATGTACACTTGAAAATTATGCTTACCATAATCATCCATCAAACAATAATTAGCTACAGATTTAGCCTGCTGCAATGAGATAAAAAGAACATGCAGCCAGCAGCTGCAAAGTCATTTCATCACCTACAATGGAGAATAGCTAAATGCCCAAGCAACCACCAAATGTGTCTGTGGCAGCAGTACAGAACAATATTTCACCACAGATACAAGAAAAATGCAGTAAGTCTTTTTTACTATGACATCTATTAACAGTATAAGGAAATAAGAAAGCAGAAAATTTTAACACCCCTATGGCAGGGCAAATAACGTTACCAAAAATAAAGCATTATGGACTACAGAGTTAGCATAAGCCTCTTTCCATTTCTACACAGTTTGTCAAGCTACTATTGCATAATGGGCAAAAGAACGCAATCAGACCCTTGGGTAAGTGAGTTGGTATGCTAAGTAATAAACTGTTCTGTTCTAAAATTTGTGCTGGGAAAAGTAGCAGTGGCGGGAAACACGACAGGCTAGTGGTGATGTAGTGGAAGGCACTTCAGGTAGTTAAATGTCTGACTTAATACCATCTCATTTAAACCTTCCAAACAAAGGCCATACAATGCGTTTACTGGTTCCATATCGATATTGCAACGAAACCATGAAGAATGTGGAGAGAAAAATATATTAAGGAATATCAATTAACTTTTCAAGAGATATTGCAATATCTTCCTGCATTATCATTCAACCAGCGATAATTTATCTATGAATTATGTAGATAAGAAAAATACCTTGAAAAATTGACGACAGTGTATGATAAGTGAGGAAGCATGTTGACAAGTCCTTCTCATTCTTCCGGGATGGAATATGATATATGGGATACCTATCATTAAAAATCATCCACATGAAATCTAAGAGAATCAAAAATCATCCACATGAAATCTAAGAGAATCAATCTCCAAATACAGAAGAAAAATAGTATGAAACAAAGTTTCCCATGTCTTAGGAAAACTTCTGCAATGATTAATAATATCTCATCAATCACATGTTATAATAGGTAATCATTACACAGCTGCCACTTGTACTTCTAGAAAACATTTAAGAAAATTAATGCATAATCAATTCTCTTATCAGATTTTATCAACGTCAGAAAAGACAAAATCACCTTTAAGCCATATCTTTGAAGTGAATAGGCACAGATAGAACCTATTAATCAAGAAAGCGTGTAATGAGAACAGAAAATTATGCTTACCAAGCAACAGCCATCCAACTTGCTGGCGAGAGATCAACACTTTTGAGGGTTGTCAGTCCCAGATGATTCCGAGCTAATTCCGTTATCTGAATGCCACACAAAAGTTAAATATCTAATAATCAATCAAACAGTCAAGCATGGTATGTTTTTGTAATATAGCGAAGAAACTCGATTAAGTTATGATTTTGTAATTTAGCGAAGAAGCTGACAACACTAAGCCATTAGTAGTAATGACATAAACTGTGCATACGGAAAAGGATTACCTTGTCAGTAAGTGGAACCCGACAATAAGGAGAGGCCATCTCAAAATACTGGAAGTAAAGGTGGCCAAGCTTATTGGTCATCAGCCATGAACCATCCTGTTCTACGCTTGAATCCTCAGAAATGCCATCCCAAGTTCTGCTGGAGTTGTTGCTGAGGGACCTCGACAGCTTATCACTCCCACTGTCATCACTCCAAGAATCACTTTCTAATTCTACCACATCACTATCCTCCCTCGGATTCCTACATTATATTGAATAGATATACTCAAACTCATTGCTAATAACGGTATTACAAAGGCTAGCTCGCTGAGTTTGATACGTCAAACATAAAAATGAATTCATTAAGAACCTGGAAGCGACAAGAGACTTGTTAGTGTAGATCTGGATGGCCGATAGATAAGGGACATAGTATTGCGTAATTTCCTCTCCGTTGCTCAACACCACCGGCGTACCAGCACCATATGCACTCCATTCACAGTAGCAGTTCCAAAGATCTCCCAAAGTGAAATATTCAACAATTTCCTTATCAGTTGGTTGACATTGGCTTTTCAGTTCATGAATGCAGCTCTGCCAATATTTCACAAAATTAAATTACAAAATTACCAAATATTTTAATTTAAAAAGTTCACAAAGCTAGCAACTCCCATGGACTTGCAACTAATTCATGGAACATTTTATCCCTGGAACTGTTTCGAAGATTAAAAGCTAAGCACCACCAATTATTTTTTTTTATTATCTAGTAATCATTATAGAAGCATAATAAAATGTACAGCATATTTACCTAGCTCATTACAACCAACTTTTGTTTCAGTTAACTTACAAGTTGCAATTTATGTCATTATAAGTTGCTACTTAAGTTATTATAACATGTAACGTCGTATTTGTAACATCCAAATAGTCACGTTTAAGATTTGGAGTATAAAGTTGATGTGCTGTTAAACTTATCCACAACTGACAACTGTACTGCTATAGACCTGTAGCAGGTAGGGACAATAAAATAAATTCACACCCGACGTGTTACACGCTAACTAATACAGCACACTGCCACGTCATCAGAAAAATCTCTGAAAATAATTCAATCGGTCAGAAGGCCGAACCCCCAATCAGTGGACAAATCTTACAAAATGAAACTATTCAAGACCCCAAATTCAACTCTAAGTTGCACTTAATTAATTTATTAATTTAAATTTTCTTCCCCAATCCCCTACACAATTGACAATAATATTAAACCAAGAGACTATTCCTGGCAGATTAAGAAATACGACCAGTACTTTTCTTTCTTTAATCGTTTTCCTCCGTTGCGCGTCCGCCTCAAATTGTCGAAGAAGCTAAAAAGGGGCCCCACCTCACCTCAAATCTAAAACGGAACGGAGAAATTATTGATTGAAAAACTACTCCGGTTACAGTACGATGTTATCTTTTTGCTGAATTTTTCCCGACCCGTAGAATTTTTATTTTGTTTTATTATTCCGGATCAACTAAAAAAAACAAAAATTATTCACACGAAACGGCGTCGTTTCGGTGTCGCAAGAGCGGAAAAACACAATGTAAATTATCTACACAGACAACAAGATATCGAAAATCGAAATTTGATCTTGAAAAAAAAAAAATCAAAAACAATGGCGGCAGTACCTGAGGAGGATGCGATCGCGATGGAAGATTGGGGGTAACACAGTGAATGAAGTTTTCGAGATTCGAGTTACCTCTCGTTGACCACGACGAGGACCACATTGATCGATTGATCGTTTCTATTTTCCCGATGGAAATTCGAGAGACGGCGGCGTTTTGGCTCTCCCGAAGTCAGAAGGAAGATTTTTCAAGAAACGAAAAGAAAGAAAGGGGATTGTTTTAGAGAATCCTTTTGAGACTTGCAGATTTTCTCAGCTCTAAAAAGGAAGAAGAAGAAGGAGAAAAAAGGAAAATAATTAAATTAGATAAAAACAAAAAACAAAATGGAAAGTGTGAACTCGCTTGAATTCACTACCTTTTTTAGAACATATCCGAAACACGATAAATAGCTAATTAATTAAAATAAACATTGAATAAATGAATAAGAAAGACACTCTCATCACTCACCTCCGAATGCTTAATGTGTGTGTATAATATATATGTTGCTATTTATTAAATAAAAGAGAGGAATTCAAAACCATAAAAAGCAGAGCAAAGCAAAAGCATAACGCCCTCTGTTTCTTCTTGCTCTCTTTCTCTGTTCCTTTCTTTCTTTCACTCGCTCTGTTATGAGTTTTTTTGGTATTTATTGCCCCCATTTCTTTTATATTTATTTATTAAAGTAAAAACAAAACGGTTTAGAGCAGAAGTCTATTTGTGTTTTTAATTAATTTCATTTAAAGAAAATAACATAAAGACACTTTTCTTTTTTGAGTTTTTTTGCCTTTTTGAAGTGAAGTGAAAAGGAGATAGCAGCAAAGACTATAGGGTGAGTGGTGTCGAGGCCTTGGGCGTTCGTTTCGCCGCGTGTTGCTCTCGAGACAGCATCGATGTTTCACTCTCTAGTTTTTGTTTTTGGATTTTTTACTGGTTTGGCCTTTTGGTTGTAGGACACGTGTCCGTTTTGAGATTTCCATCTTCTAAACAACGTCGAGTGTCCACATTTCTTCACGATTTTTTCTTTCTTTACGTTTTGTGTTCTCATACGATGAAAATGACGGCACATAATACGCACATGCATACATACATACTTACTTACATATGTACATAAATATATATATATATATATTTGTTTGCAGGTCTGAAATTTTAAAATACGAAAAAAAAATTCGTCCAAAATTTAAAATCATGAAATTTTGAGAAATTTAAAATTTTTCCTATTTTAAAATAACATATTAAAATATTTCTATACATATATACATACGTACATACAAACATATATAGAGAAAGAGAGTAATTTTCTGATCTAAAATTTTAAAATATGAAAAAGCTCAGAAAAATTTAAAAAGTACACGATTTTAAAATATTATAAAATTAAAGTTTTAAAACCTCTGGGTTTTAATGTTTTCTTGAATTTTTCCATACTTTAAAATCTTGAATTGAAAATTTTCGACATATATACACGAAGGATAATTTTATTTTAGAAAAGGGAGAATACAAGATTTCACCCAAGGATACTTTACTACGACTCTATATTACAAGACTCCAAGACTTGATGATCCAACACACTACTAGAGAGTCTCTTTTATAGTTACCAAGAGGATCTCTTTTTACTATTTACATCATCACATTTTATCCCTAAATAATCTATTTTCTGACTTATCACTACTTTATATTATATCACACAGTACATCCTTATCTCTAAAGAATCTACTTTATGACTCATCACTACTTTATATTACATCACACAGTTCATCCTTATTTTTAAGGAATCTACTTTACAATTCATTGCGTCTGACACCACACACTTGTCACTTGCTTATTGGTCAATCCACAATTGCTTCCATTGGTTGGGTCTACTTCGCTTCTACTCAACTAGTGCTACTTCCTTCTATAGACCACGCGCAATGTAAAAGTTCTTTTTCTCATCGATAAAAGACATAGTTTCTTCGCTTATGACTCTTCAGGAGAAGATCTATTGCTTGGGATAGACTTCTTGAGCCTCATTGCACCATTCGCATTCCATCCTGAAAGATTTGGTTATACAATCATTAGCCTTGTTGATTAAAAATCCCACTTTCTCATTATTCAATGGGTTGAGCAACAATCCATTTTTTAGGAGGGTGATAAGAGGAAAATCCAAAAATCTCTAGGCCAGAAATTTGAAATCCAGCACAAAGAACTTCTACAGTGCTGTACAGATGTTCCAAACAAGTTATGTCTAGAGAAAAATACTTTGCTTCACTCCCGTACAAAGAAGGATGAACCATGCCACATCAGACAACTTCTCATCTAAGAATGCCTCATGACGAAGAACTGTGTAGACAGGAGATCCAGACACTCTTGGACCTTAAGCTCATTAGACCCTCTAAGTCTCATTGTGCCAGCTCAATATTCTATGTAAACAAGCATTCAGAACAAGTATGTGGAAAGAAAAGATTGCTAATCGACTATAGGAAGTTGAATGATTGCTTACTAGACATTAGGTATCCTATACCTAGTAGAACTCATCTTTTAAAAAAGATAGCATCTGCTAAAGTTTATTCAAAGTTCGATATGAAGTTAGGATTTTGGCATATTGGGATTAAAGATGAGGCCAAGCATAAGATAGCATTTGTAGTGCCACATGAACACTATGAATGGAACGTGATGCCATTTGGTTTGAAGAATGCTCCATCAGAATTCTAATACAGAATAGATGAAGTATACATGCCTATATCAGAATTTTGTCTGGTAAACATCGATGATGCTTTGATTTTTAGCGGTAGTAAAGAACAACATGCTCAGCATCTTCTAGATTCAAAGAACTGACGTACAGACATGGCTTGGCATTATCTGAATCCACAATGAAAATTAGACTTGATAAGATTGAATTTTTAGGACTTTATATCAAAGATGGACACATCATCCCATAGCCACATATCGCAAAAAAAATATCTCAATTTCTAGACAAGTTGTCAGGCACAAAGTAGATCGAGCAATTTTTAAGTATAATCAATTATGCAACTGCTCATATCTAGAATCTCCTAAAACTAACAAGCCAGATCTCGAGATATCTAAAGAAGAAATCTTCATTGTGGTCGTCAGAAGTGACAAATGCAGTAAAAGAACTAAAATAAAAGTGCCAATCACTTCCACCATTAAAGATACCTGACAATGGACACCTCATTCTGCAAACAGACGCTAGTAATCATTATTGGGGTGCTATATTGATTGAAGAATCCAATGAAAGCAAAAGAGTCTATAGTTATAAATTAAGACAGTTTAGTGAAGCTTAACATCACTACCCATCCTCAAAGAAAGAAGTGATAGTAGTAATCAAAAGAATTAAGAAGTTTCAATTCTTTCTCTCTCTCACTCTTTTTGTGATCGAAACAAACTATAAGTATCTTTAAGGATTACTTAGGAGAAGAGAAGGATAAATTCCAGATCCTCAATTAGCATGGTGGTCTGAGTCTCTATCAAAATTCAAGTTCGAGGTAAAGCGTATGAAAGAAGAATCCAACACAGTTGCAGATTTTCTTTCAAGACCAGCTACGACAATCTCTTAAATATGGTGCACCAAGTCTTTAAAGAAATCTTCAGGCTAGTTACTAGCCTCAGTAAAGTAACCTCATCCAAAATCCAGCAGAAGGTTGCCACCGGTATGGTTTGAGAACAATTTTCCTACAAGCTTCTGAAATTATTAAGAAGCTCCCTACAGGTATCAAAGAACTAATCTTTGATCAGGTATCACACCACTTGACTTACCTGGTAAGTTCTGATGATACATAATGGAGAGTTTAGGCACTGGTGGACAGTATTCATCTTTATCTAACAAGAAAAGTTGGAGAAAAGTTCATGTACTTTTAACTTTTCAATCCACAACCAAACATAGACCAAATCTATGAGTTTGTCTTCCAACCTACTTTATTCTTTCATCATGTCATTGATAAAGACATGAATTGGGAATATTCTGTGATTTGTGATGATATGCCAAGAGAATATTACTCCTTCTAGTTACTCCTCAACATGTATCCTATGACTATTTTATTCCAACCTCATGTCATCCACAAGAGTCGAAAGTACAACTATGGAAGGTGGTTTAATAGACTTTTTGTTCAAATCCATGAAGACCCTCTCACATTGAATCTGATCAATGGGTATTAAATATCTCAAACTGCTATTCTCATAGTAAAGTTAAGAGATATTTATGGACGAGACAAGCTGCTTCTAGTTCGAGTTATAGACCATGATCACATCAGAGATGATCATCATGCAATGTGGAATGGGTGCCTACATCCAAAAAAAGCATTAAGAGAAGTCTATAATATGCAGTCCTTATATAACACTCACAACCCTCTTTCACTGAATATTGTGACTACATCAGATCTTTTTTACAAAGAAGAAATGAGAAATTGTGTACTCTAGGAAGATGACGAGTATGAGCTCGAGATGAGAGAATTGTACCATGAGTGGCTTAGAAAACAAAAAAGAGAAGGAGAAATAACACCTCTTTGGATTCCGCCACCACTGGGAGAAGAACCAGCATGGTGGGCACACCTTGGAGACGAAAAGCCAGATATGGATATACCCCAGCCAGAAATAATAGATAAAGACAAGCTCATAGAACAGCAACTTACCCGATGGGAAGAAGAATGTTTACACCGCGCGTGGTCTATAGAAGGAAGCAACACTAACTGAGTGGAAGTGAAGTGAACCCTACCAGTGGAAGCAATGGTAGATTGACTAATAAATAAGTGACAAGTGTGTGCTGTCACACGTAATGAATTGTTAAGTAGATTCCTTAAATATAAGGATAAATTGTGTGATGTAAATTAAAGTAGTGATGAGTTATAAAGTAGATTCTTTAGAGATAAGGATAAATTGTATGATATAATGTAAAGTAATAATGAGTCATAAAGTAGATTCCTCAAAGATAAGGATAAATTGTGTGATATAATGTAAAGTAGCAATGAGCCATAAAGTAGATTCCTTTGGGATAAGATGTAATTATGTAAATAGTAAAAGGAGATTCCCTTAGTGACTGCACATACACACACATACAAACTCAATTTTCAACAAATCAATTTATATTTTTAGAGAGATGGGCTAACAAGCGTTTACGAATAATTTTGTAAGGAGTATGTAATCATTGAAATAGCCTAGTAGTGAACTAAAATGAGGTAGGCAAGTTACATTGAACTACGAAATAAAATAGAAATTAGATCTCAAGATTATGAAGTAACCTATAAATCAGAGACAATAAAAGTCAAAGGTAAGGTTAGCAGTGGCTGACAACCACACTTTGACTCTCAAGTTAGATTCCTCAATCATTCAATCAAGGTTTTAATTACAAAAACCCTTGAATCTTAATAATCGTGGTTATCAAGAGATTAAAGTTAGAGAAAAAAATAATGAAGTTACTAGAGAGTTCTCAAGTCCATTTAAAATTGAAACTTGCCAAACTTAAATAAAAGTGTACTTGAGTGTCTTTTTTTATTATTTCGACCACTTGGGCAATTTTCCATTGGTTCTTCTTCCCTCAAGTAGGGATAGCTTGGGATTTCACTAAAATGCCAGTTATTGGTAATTCTTATCAAGCTTGGTAGCCCATATGCAAGCAATGTTTTCCATTTGGACCGTTTTCCACATTGCCCGTGTTAGTTTGATAGTTCAACTATCTCAATGAGATTGTTCTGGGTTCCTACTATATCCCTTCTTAAGAAATTGTAACTCCTTTGCTGAGATCAGAGCTTCTATAGAAGATTTGGAATTTCTTAAGGTGAAGTAAAAGATTCCCTCTATTATTATACTTAGAGTCCTTAAAATATACGACTCTTAGTAATCCTCAAACGAATTGGATTTTCCTTCATTTAGATGTATTTAATTTTAGGGTAAGACTTCTCTTTTAGGAATCTTTTAGGAAAATGCTTTGCATTTTTTACGTTGCTCTAGGATAGTTATCTCTGCCAGAATGAAGGATTTTAAATGGGGCTACTTGTCCTCTGAGTAGAAATCGAGAAAAGAGAGATCATCTTGATGAAATAAGGCTTATTTCATCTATTAAATATTAGCAAACATGATCGAACTACTTATCTTTCAACCTAGTCTAAGGTGAATAAGCTTATTACCACTCGGCCTAATTAAAAAAAAAAAAGGGTAAAAACATGGTTGGTTCATAAGGGATAGGAATTGGGGTAACTTTGTTAAAATTAAAGGCCATTTATCAAGTGAGGAATCAATATAATATTTAGGGTATGTGCTTTATACTTTAACTATTTCCCTTAATTCTCTTTTCTTTTAAGTATTTATGACTTACGCCTCCTCCTCTTGAAGGTAGATTTGGGTTGTACTAAGAACAGTACCCTTTTAATAAAGATATAGGAAAAGGTAAGTGCACTTGGACTTGAGATTGGTCGGCAAAATAAAGAGGGAGAAATTTTTATTAATAAAAGGTTGTTGATGTCGATCTAATTAAATAGTTGTTGGCTTCTACTTCCATATTTAAAACTATAGGAAGTGTCATGCCAGTGAAATGCCAATTTCCTTGAAATAGCTCTTTAATTATCTTTTAACTACTTTTCTCATCTTTTGCATGAATGAATTTTTCCTAAAAAATAAATAGTAATAGTGGCATTAAATCAAGCAATGCAAAGGTTCTCTTTCAACATGGTGCACCTAAAGAGGGCAAACAATCTTCTTTGATAGATAATATTAATTTCTTAACTTTTCTAAAAGGCATTAGCAAATATATTCACGTTCTTTCATCTTTTAAAGTTGGAGGAACTTCAAATGCCCCTTCAGCTAAAAATAAAAGGCATTTCACTTTTTCAGATGTAGCTAGAATGTTCGCTATTGGTGAGTTCGAGTTAACTATGGTCATTGATGCGACTCAAAAGTGTTATTACTCCTAAGTATAAAAGTATCTAATAGTAATATAATCCAGTGATTCCGGGATCGAACCACATGAAATTTAAAATCTAATAATCAATTTGTTAAACAAAGAAAATTAATTGCGGGAAAAGAAATTACTATGAATCAATTTAAAAATATATTAAGGTTACGCGATTCACTTTCGGATTTCAAATTACAATTATAACAACTCTCTCACATTTGTATTTTGAAATTATTTCATCAATTAATTATTATGTCATTTAATTCTTAACTAACTTAAAGTGTGATAAATATGGGACCAAGTATATAATGTGTCATAACTAGATTGAAGTATCGATATTACGTCAAAATACCATATAAATTTCAAGTGATCTAGATTATAAATTAACATGACAAAAGAAATTTATAAGGAAGAAAAATACAACCACTAAAACTTTAAGACTTGCTTGATAGAGTAATTAATTCAATAATTTGAATCCTTGAATTTCACATTTCGCCTCAATTTAGAAAATTAGCCACTCATATTGAGAAATAAAAAAACTCATTTTATTTAATAGATTTCTAAAATAAATTACAGGGATTTTGATTACACCAGAAAGCAAGAAAAGAAAGAAAGAAAGAATTCCTTAACTTTACTCCACTATTTCCTCTTTACTCCCCCTTTCCACAAAAGCTTTTACTATTTATAGGTGGCCGTTAGCATCAACTTCTTTGATTGTATTATTATTTCTCATTATTATCGCATAAACAAACAAACAAAACATAGGTGATGGTCAGGTGGCACAATGGCCTCTTAACATTCACCAGCATGATTGCCCACTTTTTCTCTTTTTTTTATTATTTTATTATTTATTTTTATTACATCTCCTCAACAATGCTTTCCAAATGGCTCTAGTAATTCTTCTTTATTTCTTGCTTCCTATTCCAACTCCTCTTTATTCTTGAAATATATCAGCAATATAAAATTAAAATAAAATTAACATGTTATAAATTAATTTAATATAAAAATATATTTGGGGAGTGTTAAGATAATTTCAGAATAACGAAAACATTATTCGACATCATAAATAAAAAACAGATAATTTTATCCTTACTAAATATACACTTTTCAATGTCAATCAGTGATCAAGCAAAACATTTGGTTGAACATTTCTTTCATGCTCTTAAGATTTTGACTCCTGAAATGGTATACGAAGCCAAGCACGCTTGCCTTTTAAAAATTGTCATATGAATATGCTATATGTTGCTTATGAGGTATACTTCTTGTACTCTTCCATATTATAAGGTGCTTGATTTATTCTAATTTTTGATAATTTGCCTTATATTTGAGCAATAGTCCTGCTTTAGTTGCAAGTGTTGAGAAAAACATTATTGAAAAAGATATTTTTTATGAGGAAATATCTTAGGTAAACTAAGATTGCCGAAGTAGAGAAATTGCGGTAACTCTAATATCCCTAAGTAGAGAAAATAGGCTGTTGAAAAGAATGCAAGGTTGAAAGATGAATTGAAGAATATAAAGAGCTTATATGATGCTGCCAAGAAGAAGCATACCTCAAAGCTTGCCTAGCAAGATGCTCAAATCCATACTGCAGCTACTTGTGAAAACAAGGAAGGCCATGGTTTGATTCTTCTTTTGGGAGCTTGGAATTACAAAAAAAAAAATTATGTAAGAAGCTACTGAATTGGTATCTTTTCTTATTACTAATGATCTTGAAGTGGATAATCCTAGCAGAGGTGGATTTAATCAAATAATCAGTAGAGACTCTAATGTACCTGAGCATCCTGTTGATCTTGATGATGATGACAAAGAGAAGAATCTAGAAACCACCATTTGATGAGCTTCTAAAACATATTAATTGTGCTTATGCCATTTAAACCTTTAGAACATAACCCAAAGTGTTGGTTTGAAGTTCCACTCACTATAACTTTTAGGATTTTTTTTGTGGGTTATATTTTACTTTTTTATGATTTTTTATTTTGGACATTGCATTTGGTTTATGTGCCTTAAGCAAGGTATGCCAAACAAGACTATTTATGTAGTAAACTTGGTTTATTTTAGTTTTAAGTTATGTGATACATGTGTATTTTTAAGATGATGCCTTTATTTCTAGTTTAACTCTACTTGAGCTTCGATGATTTCTTGAACTTTATAATTTTTTATCTAAAAGTTGGAGAAAATCACAACTACACTTTTTTTAGATGAATCTAAATTAGACACAAAACTTCTTTAACATAGATATATTTGGTGGATAAGTGCTCTCAATCTAATCACAAATCTCTAGAATCAACATTTGGGGAACCTTTGACTTGAGTTCATCTTCATTTTCTTTAGTGAAATGGTAGAGTGCTTGGGCATCTTAATTTTTAAAAATATATACCTTCAATATGATGGCAATTTGATTTCTTGCTCATAAGTCTTCTATGAGCTTTATTTCTTTATAAATTGTAATATTCACAAGATCATTCCATTATAATAAGACTTCAATAAAGAAGATTAGTGGGGTACTTAACTTGTCTTAATCAAAATAATTTTTTTAAGGTTAAGTATCTTGAAAACTATTCTAAGTTAAAAAGCACATTTTAGGACATTAAATATGACAAATAATCAGTGAAGATTACATATGCATACTTGATCATAAATAAAGGATAAGTCTTTCATTCATAAACAAGAAGTTAATTAGTTAACCTAATGACAAATATAGCCAGATTAAGCATCCATTTACAAATGGTAAAGATATTAAGTCGACTATACTGGGGTGCTCTTGAAATCCCCACAAGGTCTTCTCACAAAGTATATATAAACTTAATAATGTAAAAAGCAATGATAATGCATTAACAAAACATTCTTGATTGCATAAAGGTCTTTTCACATGTATCTCCTTGCTCGGCGCTCTCAAATTCCATCTTCCTTTTGTTATTAGCAAATTCAAATATGAAATCAATAATGACTTGAATTTGGGACGGGCATGGGAGGCTAGTACTTAGAATGAATTTCTAAACTTTAGGTGTCCTTTGATGTATTATAGACCTAAGCTATCCTACCCAACTATTGGGAAAGCTCAATATATCTAGTGTACCCTAGATATCTACTCCCAGGGTACTCCAAGTACTTTAAGATATGGAGAAAATATTATTTGGCGGATCTACATGGAATTACATTTAGTACATTGTTGGTGTTTGATTCCACATTGGCACTCTCATAGCCTATAATCTAATGTACCCAAATTCTAAGCGATGTGCCTTTTTAATGACTTCTTGAGTTAGCTAAACATTCTCTATTAAGCCTTCTTTCTTTCATCCTTCTTAGTATTATAAGACTCTTTTTTATGGAGGATGTTTCTGGTCTGTAATGACTATTTCGCCTATATTATTTACTTTTATATCATTATAGTTAATTTAGCAGTAGATCTAACCGTTCTACAATATCATAGATGCACCTTATATTTGGCAATACACCTTATAGGTGAGTTGTTAGAAGAGCTTTGCTTCTTGCTTTCTCTTTATTTCATCCTCCACATAACAAGTTATTAGTTCTCCATTTTTCTTATTAGAAATAGTGTTTACATCCAAGGATGCTTTGCTCTATTTATTTATACATTTGCTAAATCTTGTTGGCTACCGCTACAAAAGTTAGTTGTAGCACTCTCCACATATGCCAACAATTGTTTTCACTAGATTTTTACTTAGATTCGATTCACATTTAGTTCGGATATTTCAATTATTCTCATTGAATTTAGCTGAAACTTGATTTCTACAAATCAATTTATTTTTTGAAGAAGATGGATTAACAAAGGTTTAGGAATGATTTTGTGAATGAAAGATGACTGGATCTAAAGGTCATAAAGTAACATGCAATACAGAGAGAACATAGGTTAGAGGTATGGTCGGCAATAGTCGACAACCAAACTCTAACACTCAAATTAGGTTTTTCAACGGTCTAATAAAGATTTACGGTTTAAAAAACTTAGATCCTCAACAAAAAGAATACTAAGAGGTTAAATATGAAGTTAGAGAGAGAGAGAGATCTCATATTCTTTTAAAATTGAACTTGTTGAGTTTAAATAAGAGTGCGCTCAAGGGTCTTTTTTCATCATTCCAGCCACTTTGGCAATTTTCCATTACTTTTGACCTCCTTAAATAAGGATGGCCGAGTAATTTCACTTAAATAGTTGTTATTTGTGATTCTCATCAAGCACGACAACCTAGCTACAAGTGGTGTTCATCATTTGACCATTATATAAAGTCTATGGTTTGATTGATAGCTCAATTAACTCAATAAAACAATTTTAGAAGAGCTAACATGCCCCAATTTGATTACTTATGGTTTTTGGATCTATTCTTTTATAAGATCTTTGCTTTTATCCGTAAGAAAAGAGGGATTCTCTTGTTCATGCTAACATTCAGGAGACTTACGTACACTCAAACATGCTCAATTCGTTTGCATTTCTGCACTCTCAAGTGAGTAATCTAGAATTTGTAAAGTTCATGACCCTATTGACATCATTATAAATTATATGTTTCTTGTATTTTATATTATTCTAAACTGTCTTTTTCATGTATTTTATAACATTGTTGTAGTTATATGTTTACAGCATCCAAATTTTATAATGTGCAGGATTCTTCCTAGATTAAAAACTTTTCCTCTATAATGCATAAAATGTAAAAGAATATTTGTGTAAGAACATGATTGTCATGGACGGGATTGGATAGATTATATCATTCTATCAAATTGAATCGAATTATATTCGGTATGTAATGCCATATTTCCATGATCTTAATTATGAAAATTTTGTTTTATAAGAAATCAAAATGGCATTATTACCATTATTAATAATAATTGTTAAATTCCTAATTAGGATTCATTAGGTAATTTAGAAATGATTTATTCTTTCCAAAATTTCTAGGATTTCCTATGGTTCCCTAAAAATTCATACTCTTTGTTTCTTCTTTTATAACCCTAAGTTCTTACTGGCATTTATTTTTTTATTCTCTCATCTACACATCTCTCCTTTCTTATACCATAGGATTTGAATTCTTGCTTGGAAGAGAGTTTTAACGGTTGGTAAATCTCACTTTACTTACACTCTACTAGATTTCCTATTGTTTTGTTCTACTAAGAGTTTTATCTTGTATGATTTTAGATTGTTATAGACCTTTATATAAGATTTAGGATGTCTTTAAGCTATGTTTAGTGCATTAATTTATTGTTGAGTCTTGTTAGTTAATCTTTGATGCAATAAAAGCACTGAACAATTTTGGACAACATGAATATGTCGAAATAAGACTTATATTTTGATGAATGATTTTTGAGAAAGCCTTGTCTTTATGTAAACTAGATACACTACAAGAAAAATGTCATTTAGACACAAAACTTTTTGTGGCAAAACACTCAAATTTTGTGACTTATTGTCTTTTGCCACGAAACAATTTTTGTCCCCATTTCGTCGCCCTATAGCTGTGGCATTTGATCTTTAGCCACGAAATAGAGATTTCGTGGCTCATGGATATTAGCAACGGTATCTTTTCGTGGTAAAAAATTATCTCGAAAGTCACATATTTCATTATTTAACACAAAATCGATGTCTCTATTTTCGTGGGTAAACGTTGGTTTGTGGCTAAAAATAAACCATTTAGCCACGAAACGTGTTGTGACTGAATGTGACAGCCTTTGGCCACGACGTTATTTTGTCACTAATTGCTCCATGTGGCAACGCCAATTATTGTGGCTAAATAAAATGTTTGTGGTTGAATGTAAGACCATTAGCTACAAAATGTTTGTGGTGAATTTGCCAATCTTTGGCCACGAATTGGTTTTGTCACCAATTACTCTATTTGGCAACATTATTTATTGTGGTAAATATAAATTTTACATTAATTTGCTATCAAATTTATTTGTGACTAATTAGTTTGTTGGGTTTATATTTGCCACGAAAATGCAATGTTTTAGCCACAAAATCGTGTATATATTTACTAATTAATTATTTAATTGAATATTAATATTTAACATAAAATTTTAATAGTATATTATTTTACTTGCCCCATCTTTTATATATCAAATTCTTTTGTAATTGAGAATCTATAAAGCTATTAAAATTAGAAATTAAACATTCTATCATACACATTAAAATCAAAGCTCAATATTTTTTGCACATAAACCAAAATACATATAAGTCTAATAGACAAAATACATAAAAGTTTAAAATATATAATAGACAAGGGCATCATCAACTTCTTTTCAATTGACCAACAAAAATAAGATAAGCCTAGCACACAAATTAATTAAGTTTCCAAGACAAACACACTAACTAGTATTGAGTCCAATGCATGCAAGAATGCACTAGAAAATCATGGTCCAGAGGCATGAACCTACGTCAACCTTGAAGCATTAGAATGACTAGCTATATAAGAGCTCATAAGGGTCTCAAAGTGTCTAAGCCTACTAGACAAATCATCTATGGTAGTCTTAGTTGATCAAGCTCACTCTTTGTTTCTTGAAGCTCATTCTTAGTTGCTTGAAGTTCTGTCTTTGTAGACTCTAACTCATTTCGCAATGCTGAACCATTTTCATTAGATGTTGAAGCTTGTAAATGACGTGGTAGCTTATGCACTCCAAGCCCAGAAATATAACCAGATTTCTTACCACACACTGCTTGAGATAGTTGCTCATCGCTAAGTGGCTCGTATCCTTCATTTTCAACATCCTCTTGAAGTTGGATCATTTTCTCCTTTAAATAAAAATAATAAAAAACATAAACAATTTAAATAATGTAAAAAATATGACTTTAAAAATAAATAAGGAGCTTACATATCTTGATTGTGCCTCAGAATTCACCCATCCTTTACTGGCGTTATAGTGAGTAGAAAGAAATAAATCAGGAAAGCTTTGTTTTACCACCTCATTATGTCGTTAAAAATACATACCGTATCATATTTTTAAACATATATCGCTCATAAAAATATTTATAGTGGAAGATTATTACCTTAGAGTTCTCCTCACGATGAACAATAAATGATTTAGATCCCCCACGATGATTGTATGGGAGTTTTTGTCTATTTTCAGCATTTTTCTTACATCTAGTCTAAAAAAATAAAATAAAACCCGAAAAGTAAGATATAACTAATAGAAAAGACAATATAACAAGACAAAGGAATTAGAGAATCCAAAAGCTAGCTAAACATTCAATGTTTATGTATCAGATCTTCCCTTACAATTTATACTTTCAGATCTTTTGGTCAAATAAGTAAATTAAATAATAATAGCATACTATTGGAAAGATAATTCACATGGTCGGTAATTTTAATCGATTCATGTATGCTAGCCGCAAAATCAAGCTCTATCTTTTTATTCTAACAACTTGCTAATTTCCAAAAATATAATAAAAACACTTGCTACATGTTTGTCACACCATCAAGATAACATGCTTTTTATTAATTAAAGAAATCATACATGCACCAAATATAAAGTCAAATTTAACCCAAATTCAAAGATAAAGAAAGACCATAAAACATTAAAGTCAAATTTAACCCAAATTCACAATTCAAACCTAAGAAGCCTAGTATATAAATAATATATGACATATCCATCTTATCAAAATCTCAAATACCCTACTTATTTTGTTCTAACCATCTCCAGAAACAAATTTCTCAAATGACATTTGTCAAGAAGCAATATATGATAAATATATATTAAAGTTTGTACCTGATATTCTTCTTTGCACCAAATATCACATAAATACTCCCAAACATCGAGAGAAATATTCTTTGGGGGATGTTTACGTCCTTCCTCATATGATCCAAACTCATTATATTTCAGTTTTAGCTTGTAACGATGACTACGATAACGATCAGCCATGATATCATTGACACAAAGCACCACATGCTCTTGCTCCAAGTCCAAGTGAATTCTATTCTAAATTAGTGAAATAAAAATAATAAATCTTGTAAGTAACAAAAGAAGCAAATCACTAAGTTAAAGAATAAATGATTTAGAAGTTAAATTTACCAAAAGTAGTTTAAACAGCCCCATCTTATCATCCCAAGGGATATTCTTCCATGACTCAACTTTAAGTGGAGCATGGGTACGAACAATGACACCACACTCACTAGATAGTTTGATGCAAGGGTCTGTGGCTTTTTACGAAATGAGATTGTCAAAGCCACTCGACCGACACTCGAACAATGTAATCTAGACCAACACCTCGTAGACCACGACTTTTTTTCTTAAGTGCATTTGAGTCTACATACATTTGAGGAAAAAAAAAACAAAATTAAAAGTACAAATAAAAGATAAAAAAAATGAATTAACTTGTTACCTGTACTACTACGACGATCTGAAATAGTACTTGTAGCCGCAACACCATTAGGACTCTATCAAGAAGTTAAGACAATGATCTCGGTCGTTTGTTTCTTCCCGAGCCATCTGAAATATAAATGTAATAATATTGGTTAAATATTACATTAACTATAATAAAAAAATCAGCTAACCACCTGTAAAATAGATTATAAGTAAACTAAATATTAAAATTATTACATTTTTTATTCAACATCAGTATCATCTTCTAATTCGAATAAACTCTCATCCTCATCCATATTACTTGTATCATCCTCATCTTCGGTATCACAAATGAAATCATCTACATCATTCGCTCTATTACTTGGCATTTGTAGAACTTCCATATTAACCTCAGTTGGAGCAGCATCATTTCTACTAAATAAATTTACATCCAGATCATCCTGTTGGACCTTCAAAACCCCATTTCCGATTAAGTCACTTTGTTGCTGCTCTTCTTGTTCTTGTGTGTCTTCAACTACTTCATCTTTTTCTTGAATATCCCATACACCTCTATGTTGTACTTTCTCTACTACCTTCCACCCTTTACCAAGTTTAGATCATCAATATACATTACTTGTCGTGTTTGAGATGCTAGAATAAAAGGATCTTCAATATACCATGTTCGAGTCACATTAATAGATGTAAGATGGTAATCTTGCTTACTCTCTTCCTTTTACGGTCAAGATCAAACCATTTACATCTAAATAAAACAACTCGATTATTATACATATATTGCATCTCAACAACTTCTATTAAACTCCATAGAAATCAATTTCCTCATCATCATGTTCACCAGAACAATTATTCCACTATTTTGAGTTGCAAGTCTAGAATCTCGCCTCCACAAGGTACCGAACCCCATTAACATTACATCCAGAGTAAGAAAACACTCTAACATCGTGCCCATATGCTAACGAATACAACTCGGTCACTAACTACAACAATCCTTGGTTTCGAACCCATTATCTACACACATATAGTAATTATTAGTAATTTCAAATAATTAACATATTTTATTTAGAGTTTTATATACAACAGTACTTACATGTGAAGCAAACCATTTTGGAAAACGTTGTTGTCTTTCACTCAAAGTTGTAATACCTTCCGCTTGTGACAAAACCATATATTCACTAAGAAATAACAATAATTATGAGAGATAACTTATTCTACTACAATAATATAAATGTAAATAAGTTTTAAATTCACTTACTCTAAGTATGGTTGTACTTCCTCACAATTATTTAAGATATACCAATGAGCTTTATCAATCTCTTGGCGTGATAATTCTTTCGACACTACTTTGCCAAAAGATCGAGCATTTTGAGAGAAAATGGACATCCCCTCTCGCTCTCCGCCATCATCATTTCTCTCATTTCGATTAAACTTTGTTTCAGTTCGTCGAAGATACATTGAACAAAAAGTCAATGACTCATTGACAATATATGCTTCGGCAATTGAACCTTCAGGACGAGCCTTGTTGTTTACGTAAGTTTTATATTCTCCTAAATTTCTATTAAATAAAAATTATTATAGTTAAATGTCATATTCAAAAAGGATTTTAATAAAATAAAGTAGTTAATTAGTGTAAAATGTTACCTTTCAATTGGATACATCCATCTAAATAAGACAGGGCCACCATACTTTGCCTCTCGAGATAAATGGACAGCCAAATGCACCATTACATCAAAGAATACAGCAGGAAATATACGTTCAAGCTTGTTAAGTATTATGATAATTCCTTTTTCAAGAACATCCAAATCAGCTACAGTAATTGACTTTGTACACAATTACCGGAAAAAACTGGAAAGTTCTACGACTGTTGTGCAGACCTCTTTTGGTAAATAAGGTCGTATTCCTATTGGAAGCAGTATTTCTAATAATACATGGCAATCATGACTCTTTAAGCCCGATAACTTACCATCATTAACACTCACACACTTGGAAATATTAGATGCATATCCATCTGGAAATTTAACAGACTTCAAGAATTGACAGAACTTAATCCTTTCATCTGAAGTTAAAGTATAACATGCATGAGGCTTCAAGAGTTTATTGCCTTGATGTATTAGATGTAACTCCTTTTTAATGTTCATATCTTGTAAATCTAATCTAGCTTTAATAGTGTCTTTTATTTTACCAGCAATATCTAATAATGTTCCAACAAGACTTTCACATATATTCTTCTTAATATGCATCACATCAAGATTATGACGAAGTTTCAAAGAAGACCAATACTCTAGCTTGAAGAATATACTTTTCTTTGTCCAGTTTAATTCTTCTGGTTTTCGTTTCCTATTTCTATATTTATTTTTAGGATGCTTCCAGTTTATATTCACCAAGCACGCTGTTGCTTTAAAATATCATGCCCCGAGTATTCCTTCGAGCAGGATCTTTTCCGCTTACCATTACGTAATCCATCGCTCCGCCATCTATGACTACTTGGTAAGTTAATCGATTTATGTCCCATATAACATATTTTACTACGCAAAAGCTCAAGATGTTTGTTCATTGCAAACAGACAAGCTTTTATAACCTTTGTGCTCCACCCATAAATTTCCATATGCGTGAAAATCATTAATTGTCCACAAACCGCTGATGCGCCTAAAACTACTTGAGTCAAGCATCATAAGTCTCCACTCCAATAGTCCATAATTCCTTTAATTCATCAACTAAAGGTCTTAGAACACATCAATGTCCTTCCCTGCATTTGGTCCAGTGAATAAGAATGACATAAACAAATATGGTCGTTTCATACACTTCCATGAGGCAAATCAGAAGTGTACAAGATCATCCGCCACATGTCGTATGAATTATACATATTGCCAAAAGGATTAAATCCATCACTAGCAAGGCCTAATCTAACATTACGTGGATCCTGCAAACCAAGGATATTTTTGTCGAAATCTTCCATGCTTCACCATCACCGGATGTCTTAAAATGCCTTCCTCACCAATACGCTTTTTCATGGTGCCATTTCATTTCTTTTTCAGCAGTATCGTGATACAAATAGTCGTTGTAATCGGGTTTCAAAGGAAAATAACGTAACACCTTCTCGAGGACTTTTTCCTTTACCAACGCCGATTTGTATCGAAATTCACCACATGTGACACTTATCACAGACTCATTTTCTTTCCAAAACAAACAACAATCATACTTACAGTGCATGGATAATTTCATATCCTAAACCTAAATCTTTCAACGCTTCTTTTGCCTCATAAGATGAATTTGGCAAATGTGCCCTTCGTGAAAGGTTTCTTTCAATAAGTCAAGAATCAAATCTAATGATTTGTTACTCCATTTATTAAGAACCTTTAAAATGTAGTAACTTCACAAAGAAAGTTCAACGAAGATAGCCTAGCTCTCGAAATAACATTTGCTTAGCTTCACTTAATAAACTAGAAGCCCATCAAGTTTCCCTCTTCGAGATTAAGTTAAGTAATATTCCCCAAGTTTGATTCCTCCGTATGTATTTCAGGGACCATATACATCATGCAATATATCATACATCTCATCATTTCCTTCAACATTATTAAAATTTTCATCCCTAGCAATATTTGTTCCAATCTCTAATACATTTGATCTACCATCGAACCCCGATTCATAATCTTCCCATGAAAACCCATCTCGATAACTAAATGAAATACACCGCCTATACAAATGATCTTCAACTACATTTAAAGGCTGAAAAAGCATTTTGACATTTTCGACATGGGCAACGAACTTGATTATTCGATCCACGATTTTTGCAACATCAATAAATGAGTTAACACCAAAGAATATACTCTTCAGAAAGTCTATTTTCAAGATGCATCCAACTTTTATCCATCAGAAAAATTAAAATGAAGTGAGTATCACTTACAGAACCATGAACTTGTTCTTTCAATTAATTGTAAGTATGAACTCAGCTTAACTTGGACACTTTGTCACAACACCTGTACAAGGGAAAAAAAATTTGTTAACAAATTCTATATAGTCATATTAAAAAAAAAAGAAGCCAAGTGTAGACTAGAATAGAAATGATTGACCAAAACAAAAAAGTGTCAGACACTTAAAAAATTTCAACAAAGAAAACATCTTTTCTCCTAAGGGGATGCACGGCAGTTTCAATAATATTAAATTACAACCCAATAATGTCAAAAGGAAAAAATTAGTAAGTGTTTAAACTAATATTTTCAGTTTGAAAAACAAAAGACGGTAGGAGATTGGGCTTCCCGCCCATCTAATTTAATTAATCTGTAGAAAGACCTATTCCTTTTTCACTTCTATAGTATCTTAATTGCTAAATAAAGATTAGATAAAACACAAAAAAGAACCCATTGCCCAGAAGATTGAAACCCTATGTCAATAGAAACAAAAAACGAGAAAAACGAGAAAAACAAACATGACCCACCTCAATTACACATGACCATCCATCAATTAATTATTGTCCTCTGCAATAACAAACAAAAAAGGCACAAGAACTAAGAGAAAATATACCAAAAAAGATAAAGTAATTGAAGAATTGATAAATAATGAAATTACCGAATTTCAAAGACTTGGGGTTTGATGATGGTAGGGAATTTCAAATATGAAATTGGCCCCAAGACGGAAAGAAAGATTTATGGTGGCTTTAGATGATGAGACAGACTTAGAGATGGATGGAAGGGTTCATCGTGATTTGAGGAGAGTTTACTCCGCAACTTGTGAAATTTAGGTTTTGGAAAGATCTTAAGTTTTGGCTCAATAAATTGCCGCTTTTATTATTTAGGGCCTATTGACAATTAAACTCTTATATTTCTTTTAATGAAATTATTATGTTTTTAATAAAATAAAACATAATAAATTAGCTGATAAAACATAATAATAAAATTATTATTTAGGCACCTACCTTCTTATTAACAAGTATTTTCTAAAGTAAGATTATAATAATTATTATTTAATAATTTTTTTGATTTATTAAAACGATAATTATTTAGTATATGCTTACACAATTATATAATTAATTTATAGAAATAAATACTGATTCACCTAAATTAATTTGTAGAAATAGTGGAACCAGATCGAATCCCAAGAGAACTATATAATTAATTTCAAAGTTTAAAACAAAATTAAATTCCCAAAATCCAAATTTGCAAAGTTTCTGATTAAAATGGTTTCGAGATGTTTCTGAATCAAGAATGATGACGGATTGATCTAAAAGCAATAGTCGAAGCAACCAAAAGCGGTTAGTCTGTCTCCAAGCGGCTAGTCGCTTGAATCTGTCCAAGAACCCGAGAGCAAGCGGCTAGCCGCTTGGTCACGGGTTGGACACCCCTTTTCTCCTCCATTTTTGCTTTCTTCCTCACTTGCTCATTCTCTCACCAAACCGTGAACTCCTCCTCCATTTCCATTCAATCTTCTTCATTTCTCAACCATTTTCATGTCAAAATCAATGAATCAAACTATTACGTATCCATTTAACTTCCATTAAACACCTCTCAATCATCATTTCTTCACTTGTTCTTCATCTTCTCATTATTCTCTCTCCGTGAATAGTGCCGCACCATTTCTCACTCAAATTTCTTCATCTTCCACTCATTTTCTTGTTACAATCAATCATCCAACTCATTACCCATTCATTACTCTTTCAATTTTCATCCTCCAAACACCATTTCATCACTTCCTCACAAAAATCCCAAATCTCAAAAACCTAGCTTTGGCCGCTTTCTCTACGTTTTTAACCTTCCTTTAGCTCATCTTTGATCCAATTCACATCATATATTAGCTCCATTCATATCTAAGATCGATTTTCTTGGCTCAAACACATCCATTTCATTCAAGTTTTTAAAAATCCGAAATTGGTATTTAAGCTTGTTCTTGTTTCAACTTGTACATTTTGCCTAAAAGTTTTTGTTGATAAAGCATTGTATAGTAACAAATAAACTGCTGCCTATATTTTAATTTTTGTGACCGATATTTTGTGGCAATATGCAGCACATATAGCCACAATTTGATTTCATGGCTGATAAAACTATTTAGAAACAAAAGTCTTCGTGGCCAAAAGCAATATATATAGCCACAAAGTTATTTCATGGCCTATGGCATTTTTTTGTGACAAATGTTTCGTAGGTAAAACTATAATCTTTAGTCACAAACTTTTGTGACTAATGTTGTGGCTAATTGCACGGCGCGAAATTTTTGAATGCCCGCGCAAGCTTTTAGAAACAATCTTTACATTTGTGGCAAAAAACTTATATTTAACCACAAATAATTTGTGGCACATGGATAACTTTAATATTTATAGTTTGACTCACAAACTTTAGCTACAATACAATATTTTCGTGGCAAAATGTCATTATAGGCCACAAAAATTGCTTCGTGGCTAAAAAAATCGTGGCAAAAGGATCATTTTCTTGTAGTGATATATAGGGCTTATTGAATAAATTTTATTTCATAAGATTTGGCCTTGTTAACATGTAGATGTTTATTTTATTGATTTTGATGATAACAAATCTTAATTTCTCTTAATCAAATTGTTTGAGTTTTTGAATAACAAATATTTTCTTAAAAGCCAGAAATTTTCTAAATGTGTTTATAAGTTTTTGGATAAACTGGAACATTTCTGTAAAAATGTTTAGTTCTGAGAATAATCGGTGAACAGTTTATTTTAACGGTTAACCAATAAAGTGCAGAGAAATGTTATTTTCTAAAGCTTTAACCGATTGCATAAAAAGCCAGCTACTGGAAGTAAACGGCTAACCTTTTATTTTTAACGGCTAACCGTTTATTTTAAAGACTAACCGGTAATATTCAGAAAAGGTTTATTTCTTAAGCTTTAACCGATTAGCAAACAAACATGTTAAAGGTAAACGGCGAACCGTTAGTTTTAACGGTTAACTGATGATATTCAGGGAGGATTTTTGTACTAATCTCTTACCGTTTAAAGCAAACCGGTTAAGCTTGTTGTTTTAAAGGTTGCTGGAAATAACCGGTGAACCGTTAACTAATAACGGCTAACCGATAATTTTCAGAGAGATATACATTGTTAATCTTTAACCATTTAGTAAGAACGGTTAGTTGAAATTTGTTATGCAAGCTTCTGGAACTTACCGGCAAACCGTTAATGGATAAACGGCTAACCGATAATTTTCAGTATGATATTATTTGCTAATCCTTAACCGTTTAGTGAGAACGGTTAGAAGAAATTTGTTGTGCAGGTCTCTGGATTTTAACGGCGAAAGGGTAGTGACAAACGGTCAACCGTTTATTTGAAATTCAGCGCAACGGTAACTTTGACCAGCCTAAACGGTTAACCATTAATGGTTAACGGCGATCCATTTTCTGGCGAAAAGTTAATAACGGCTAGTTTTCAGCTCCAACTATAAATAAGCTCATTAAAATCAAATCAAAGGTTGATCACAACACGACTATTGAGCTTATACCCGAGCATACAATTCTTTTTGAGCTTTAAAACACATTATTACTTCTTTTAATCACACATTGGACATTAATTTGTAATCTTAAATATTGTGTGAGAGAAAAATAATTTGTAATCATCTGTTTTGAGTGATTGTAAGTGTTGGGACACACTGGGGTTAAGAGATTGGGGATTATCTCTTCTTGTAAAGGTTTATTGACACCTTGGAAGTCAATTGTAAGCATTTAAAGTCTTGGAGGCTTGCTTAGTAAAATCCTTAAGCCCGGTGAGCTTGGAGGCGTGGACGTAGGCGGGGTTAGCCGAACCACGTAAAACTCATTGTGTTTGTTCTCTCTTACCCTATCTCTTTACTTTTCATTGCACATTAATTTATTTATTTCGAATTTGGTTGCTTAGTTTATATTGCATTAAGTTTTATTTGCTTAATTTTTTAAAAACCCAATTCACCCCCCCTCTTGGGTTGCCTATTTAGTATTTCATTTGGTATCAGAGCGAGGTTCTCTTGTTAGGACTTAACCGTCTAGATTAAAAGATCCATGGCAACCCAAAATGATTCAACCTTTAGGGAAGGACAATCTACAACTAGACCACCGTTATTTGACGGTAATGACTACCCATATTAGAAAACTAGGATGAGAATTTACTTACAAGCCTTAGACTATGAAATTTGAGAGGTTGTTTGTGATGGTCCTTTTATGCCTTTGACTAAAAATGAAGTTGGGGAAGATATTCCAAAACCTTCACGAGAGTGGAATGAATTGGAAAAGGAAAAAGCTTCTCCAAATTCTAAAGTTATGAATGCCTTATTTTGTGGACTAGATAAGAAAGAGTTTCATAGAGTGTCTAGTTGTGAAAGTGCTCATGAAATTTGGCACAAACTTGAAGTTTTCTATGAAGGCACGAATCAAGTGAAAGAGTCAAAAATCAGTAGATACACTCAACAATATGAGTTGTTCCAAATGGAACAAAATGAAAGTGTGTACTCTATGTATACTAGATTTATGGATATAGTAAACACCCTAGGAGCCCTAGGAAAGACTTTCTCAAATAGTGAGAAAGTTAAGAAAATCATTAGGTTACCCAAGGAGTGGAGACAAAAAAGAACTACTATCAAGGAAGCTAAAGATTTAAACATTCTACCTATTGACGATTTAATTGGTTCTCTTATTTCTTATGAAGAAGATTTGGCAGCTGAAAGAAGAAATGAAGAAAAGAAGAAAAGCAGTACTCTCAAAGCTTCAAAATATGAGAGTGATGGGGAAAGTGAACCGGATGATGAAGAATTAGTTATGCTAGCAAGGAGGTTCAGAAAGTTCTTCAAGAAAACCGGTGAGCAAAGAAAATTCAGAAACTTCAAGAATCAAAAGGAGAAGAAGGAGTCAATCACTTGCTATGAATGCAAGAAGCCCTGCCACATAAGATCGGAGTGCCCACTTATCAACAAACTCAAGAAGAAATCCATGGTTGCAACTTGGAATGATAGCGACGAAGATTCAAGTGATGAAGAAGAGTCACAAGAAGTATTAAACCTAGCACTTATGGCAATAGGAGATGATGACGATCTCAATGAGGTAAATGATCCTACCTATGATGAATTATATGATGCTTTCAAAGAATTGCATAATGAGTTGATGAAGATTGGTAAATCAAATGTATGTCTTAAAAAAGAAATGATAAAGCTCAAGAGTGACAATGAATCTCTAAATGCAAAAATTACATACCTAAAAGTAGAAAATAAAGCATTGCATGATAAGGTTGAATTATCAAATGAAAAATCTAGCACCTCACATGAGCATCTAGAATTACATATGAATGACTTGAAAAATGAAAATGAATTATTTAAAAAGAAGAGCAATGATCTAAATGAAATTGTGCTAAAATTCACAAATGGACAAAAGATGTTGGATAATTTGCTTAATTCACAAAAGTGTGTGTTTGACAAAGGAGGAATTGGTTACAAGCCAAATTTGAAATAAAAATATTTCAAGAGTTATTTTGTTAAAAGTAGCAATCAGGTTGTATGTCATTATTGTAATCAAGATGGTCATATAAAAAATAGGTGCCCAGTTTAAAGAAACGCATATTTTGGTATGAAATGTATTTGGGTTCCAAAAGAAACCATTGGTAACGCTCAAGGACCCAAAAGGTTTGGGTACCTACGACTTGAGATTTTTTCTGCAGGGCTTAAAGAAGAAAAAGAATAAATGGTTCTTGGATAGCGAATGTTCAAGACACATGACCGGAAACAATGCATGCTTTTCAAGTTTCACCAAAATCAAAAACGGTGGAGATATTTATTTTGGAGATAATTCAAAAGGAAATATTCTTGGAATCGGAAATGTCGGCAAAACTTCATCAACCTTAATTGAAAATGTATGCTTAGTTGTAAATTTGAAACACAACTTGATTAGTATTAGTCAATTGTGTGACAAAGGTTATAAAGTAGTTTTTGATAAGTCTAAATGTGTTATTGAAGATGCATGTGATGGAAATGTTTTATTTGTTGGAAATAGATGTGGTAATGTTTATACCATTGGCATAGAAGTTACTTCTACCCATGATAAATATTTTTTAACTTTACATGATGATAGTTGGTTATGGCATAGAAGATTAGGCCATGCAAAAATGGAATTGATTTTAAAAAATTTGAAAATGATTTGGTTAAAGGACTTCCAAAAATCAATTTTCAAAAGGATAGAATTTGTGAAGCTTGTCAATTTGGAAAACAAATCAAAACCTCTTTTAGAAACAAGAATCATGTCTCTACTTCAAAACCACTACAATTACTTCACATGAATTTGTTTGGACCATCTAGATATGTTAGCTTAAATGGCAAGTATTATGCATTTATAATTGTGGATAATTTTTCTAGATACATATGGGTATTGTTCTTAGCTAATAAGGATGATGCCTTTGATGCATTTAAAATTTTCTGTAAAAAGGTTCAAAATGAAAAGGGTTATTCTATTTCTTGCATTAGAAGTGATCATGGTAGAGAATTTAAAAATTATGCATTTGAGTCTTTTGTAATGACTTTGGCATAGAGCATCAATTTTCATCACCTAGAACTCCACAACAAAATGGAGTTATTGAGAGAAAGAATAGATCTATCCAAGAAATGGCTAGAACTATGTTGAATGAAAATGCATTACCTAAGTATTTTTGGGCCGAAGCCATCAACACTGCTTGTTATGTTTTAAATCGGGTGTTGATTAGATCTCTTCTTAACAAAACTCCATATGAGCTTTGCAAAGATAGAAAACCCAACATTGGTTATTTCAAAGTCTTTGGTTGTAAATACTTTATATTAAACACAAAAGATAATCTTGGTAAATTTGACCCAAAATTCTGTGTTGGTATTTTTCTTGGGTATTCAAACTCAAGTAAAGCTTATAGAGTTTATAATAAAAGAACTTTGGTTGTGGAAGAGTCTATGCATGTTTCTTTTGATGAGTCTAACCCCTCCTCTGCGGTGAAAGGAGTTGTTAATGATGATGCAGATGGAGAGTTACAAGAAGGATCATCAAAGGATAAACAAGAGAATGCATCACAAGAAAATCAAGAGAATAATAAAAAAGAGCAAAGAAATTCAGAGCAACAAGAAGCTGCTATTCAAACACTCCCCAAGGAGTGGAGGTATGTTTCTTCTCACCCTACGGATGCTATTTTAGGAGATTCATCAAATGGTGTCACAACTAGATCATCACTTAGGAACACATGTGAGCATGCTTCATTTATTTCTCAAATTGAACCAAAATCCTTTGCGGATGCGGAAAATGATGAATCTTGGATTATGGCAATGCAAGAAGAATTAAATCAATTTGAGAGAAATAATGTGTGGTAATTAGTTCCTAAACCAGAACATCAATCCATCATAGGTACTAAATGGGTATTTAGAAACAAGATGGATGAATCCGGTGTGGTTGTAAGGAATAAGGCTAGATTAGTGGCTCAAGAATACAACCAAGAAGAAGGAATTGATTTTGATGAAACATTTGCTCCTGTAGCTAGATTAGAATCCATTAGAATGTTGTTAGCATATGCATGTCATAAAGATTTCATTTTATTTCAAATGGATGTTAAAAGTACTTTTCTAAATGGTTATATTATGGAGGAAGTTTATGTGAAACAACCCCCCGGTTTTGAAAATGAAAAATTTCCAAATCATGTGTACAGTTGTCTAAAGCATTGTATGGATTGAAACAAGCACCTAGAGCTTGGTATGATAGGCTTAAAAATTTCTTGTTGGATAACGGTTTTTCGATGGATAAAGCGGATACTACTCTCTTTGTTAAGCGTAAAAATCAAGACATACTTGTTGTTCAAATTTATGTTGATGATATTATCTTTGGTTATACTAATGAGTTCTTGTGCAAGGAATTTTCATCTTGTATGAGTAAGGAATTTGAAATGAGCATGATGGGAGAATTAAAGTATTTCCTTAGACTTTAAATCAAGCAAAACAATGAGGGAATCTTCATCAATCAAGCTAATTATGTCAGAGATTTGCTTAAGAGGTTTGGAATTGATGAGTCAAACACCAAGGGCACTCCAATGAGCACAACAATCAAGCTTGACAAAGATGAAAAAGGTAAAGAAGCTGATATTAAAAAATATCGAGGTATGATCGGCTCTTTACTTTATTTAACTGTAAGTAGATCCGGTATCATGTTTAGTGTATGTTTGTGTGCAAGATTTCAATCATGTCCCAAGGAATCTCATTTACTTGCTGTTCAAAGAATTTTTCGGTATTTGAGTGGAACTATAGATCTTGGTCTTTGGTATCCTAAAGGAACTCATATATATTTAACATGCTATTCGGATACGGATTTTGCCGGTTATAAAGTTGATAGGAAAAGCACTAGTGGAACTTGTCATTTCCTAGGTCACTCACTTGTTTCATGGTTTAGTAAGAAACAAAACTCAGTTGCACTTTCAACCACTGAGGCAGAATATATTGCCGCAGGTAGTTATTGTGCGCAAGCTCTTTGGATGAAACAAACACTTAGAGACTATGGTATTAATCTTGAACAAATTCCCATTAAGTGTGACAATACTAGTGCTATAAATCTTTCAAAGAATCTCATTCAACACTCTAGAACCAAACATATAGAAATTAGACATCATTTCTTGAGAGATCATGTTCAAAAGGGTGATATTGCACTGGAGTTTATTTATACGGAAAAACAACTCGCCGATATTTTTACAAAACCTCTTTGCGAAGAACATTTTTCAAAAATTTGACATAAACTTGGGATGATGAAATTTTCACATTAATATCTTTACTCATGATATTAAGTCTATTGAATTGTTTGATCCATGATATTTGTGATTTAATATCCATTAAATGCTTGAGAGTGATATATTAGTTGTATGTATATGTGCTGGTTACGTGTTTAACTTAATTGTTTTTAATACATATATGTTCATAAATTTTGCATTAATATGACCTTAAAGCATTTTTAGATCAAAGCAATGATCTTAAATTGTAATATTTGTTGGCCAAATATAGAAACAAATGTGCGATATAAAATAAAATAAACGGATAACCGTTTCTAAGTAAACAGTGCACCGTTTATTTCTAGAAACTAGGACATGCTGATTTCTCGTTACCCTCTCATCGTTTATAGTTAACGGTAATCCGTTTAAAAACAGAGAGCGCCGAGAAACTTACCCTCTCACCGTTTACAGTTAACGGTAAACCGTTTAAAAATAGAAAACTCTCTAATTTTTACCCCTTTTCCATTTACTCTTACTCGTTAATCGTTTTCTTTTTATAAGCTCTCTGGAAATTAACTCTTTATCGTTTATAGAAAACGGCTCGCCGTTTTCGTTAAGTATAAAACTGGTCACGAGTTTATTCTTCGTTTTCAATTACTCCTTCACCGTTTCCTCCATAACCGCGAAACCGAAGCTTTTCTTCTTCTTTCTTCTTCATTTTTCTCCATTTTCGCAATAAATCACTCCGATAGAACTCTTACTAATCAATCTTAGAGTGATTCTACCGATTCAAAACTCTAAATCTTGTCCAAAATTGAAAAATCCCAAATTAAAACCCTAAGGGCAGCCGACTGGTTCTTGTCAATTTTGGTCCATTTTTTTGTGCTTTCTTGACAAATTGAACCAGAATTACTCTTCCTCTACTCTCTCTCTACTCCATAATCGGTTCATTTGCTCTCAAATTCATCTTCCGAAAGTTTTTCTCATTATCATGGCTGAGTCATCTCGGAGGCCTCAGAGGAGGAAACGTACATCCTCTGTCAACCCTATTCCACCACGGGAAACATCTGAATTCGAAAGTGTTAACATATATGTTTTCATAATATTGATTTTGATGATAACAAACAAGATTAATTTTTGAATCATTCTTTAAAATCATGAAAGATTTGTCATCATCAAAAAGGGGGAGATTGTTAACATATATGTTTACATATTATTGATTTTGATGATAACAAATAAGATTAAGAATGATTAAGTTTTTAAAAAAAGGTTAAATTATTTTTTATAGATTTTAAATAAATCATTATTTTCACATTATAAAGGTTTTATATTAAATGGAAAAATGATTTTATGAAATTGATTATTTTTCAAGTTTATGGTTTAATTGAAAGAGTTTTGAAAACTTGAAAATCAACAAATATTGTTTGAAATTCTGGAGAAGGGCTTATTTGAAAAGTGTTGTAGTATTTTGGGCCATTTCATAATTTCATATAGTTTTGGGATTCACAAAGTATTATTTCAAAAAATTTGGACCTTTTTGTAAAGTTTTATAACGTTTTGGGTCATAGTACAATTATAGAAAGTTTTGGGCAAAGCTGCAATTTTTGGTAAATAGTTCACTATAGCTCTCGAAATTACCCTTCACCGTTTATCTGAAAACGGTTCACCGTTTATTTCATTGCTAACCTTGAACCGCTTTAGTAAAACGCAGTTAAGCCAAATTTATTTTGTGTCTCTGAAATTACCCTTCACTGTTTAGGGAAAACGGTTCACCGCTTATTTCAGATTGCTAACCTTGAACCGCTTAGTAAGAACGGTTAAACCAAATTTATTTTGCAGTGTCTCGAAATTACCCTTAACTGCTTAGTGGAAAGCGGTTCACCGCTTATTTCAGGATTGTAACCTTGAACCGCTTAGTAAGAACGGTTAAACCAAATTTATTTTGCAGGTCTCGAAATTACCCTTCACTGTCTTGAAAACGGTGAACCGCTTATTTGAATTTCAGCCCAACGGTAACTTTGATATGACGGTTAAACCGTTAAGCGTTGCTAACCTTGATCCGCTTTTCGGCAAAAATGCATAACGGCTAGTTTTTGAGCTCCAACTATAAAAACTCAAATCCAACTCATTTTCAAGATCTCTAGCACGCACCAACAAAAGGCATACAACATATCTTGAGCTCTCAATTTGTGAATCATAAATCTTTGAGTGAGCTTTGTTCTTAAATTTGTTCATCTACTCTTCAAGAGAGTTTTTGTTGTAATTTTTAATTTCTCATCAAATTTGTGAGTGATTAAGTGTGTGATCACTTGAGTGAAGAGATTGGGAGATAATCTCTTGTTGTAAAGGTTCATTGACACCTTGAAAGTCAATTGTAAACATTTGAAGCCTTGGGAGGCTTGGATAGTGAAATCCTCAAGCCCGGTGTGCTTGGAGGCGTGGACGTAGGCGGGGATAGCCGAACCACGTAAAAATCCTCGTGTTTGTTTTCTCTTCCCTTACTCCTTTATTAGTATGCTTGCTTGAATTTATTGCTTTTGATTTGATTAAGGCATTAGATTTAATTGGTGTGTGATTTGCTTAGCATAATTTTTAAAATCCCAATTCACCCCCCCCCCCTCTTGGGTTGCACACAGTTGTATTTCAGAAAGGCTTCACTTTCGATATTGTATGGGGCTCACCTCTCGAGGGTCAAAGTGCCACATGAAAGTCATTATATATGAAAAATGTATTTACATATTTTGGCTCATTGTCAATAGTCATCTTGATTCTGACTCTGATCGTTACGAATTTGTGTCATTCTGTTACAATATGCAATTTTGTAAGACTTATGTTTCTAATATATATTTTGATAAAGAAAATAAGGCTTGGAAAAGTGTGTTGGGAATAGTTTTACTTACCGAGTTAACGGTTCACTTCTCGTGATTACTTTTTATGGATTGAGTAACTTGTTGAAAAGTGTGCTTATATTTGGAATTAGAGGTTTATTTACTTTTGCTAGTTCAATAAGAGAATGACGAACTTATATTTTCTTTAAGTTTGTTTATATTTTGAACTTGTAATTGGGGAGTTTTGTTATATTTATGTCTTTGGATAAAATATTTAGTATTAGACTTATGAATTTATGGATTTGATTAATAACAATTGAGGTATTTCAAGTTGAATTTTTTATGTAAGGATTACCATTTATAAGTAACCTCCTTTACCACGTGCTCTGTGCATGTTAGATTTGGATCGTTGCATATTAAGTTGAGGTGATTAAATTTTAACTCGACTCAACCTCCCTATATATTTGGGGGGAAAAAACTCATGAAATCTCTAAGTATGTGTATTTTGTTAGATTATTGCTGATTGTGTTTGTAAGTTAATACCTTGATTTATGGATAATGTTAATATGCTTTTAGATGTGAGAATAAGATAATAAATTAATTGTTGAGTAACGCTACAGACGATTATTATTTTGTCAATAAATTGAAATGTAATAAAGTATAAAACTCAGTGTAATAAAAGTAACCATTTACCCATGTGATGCTCATCAAACTCACACATAACAAAGGTTCAATTAAGTCGAAATGTCGGCACACGCAGCAAGTGTTATAGCCGTGCGATCCAAACCAATGGTTTTTTTTGCGGTTATAATTAAAAACATAAAATGGGTAAAGAAATAGTAACATCTTAGCAATTAGAAAATGTTTGCAGTTGCGCAAATATAATTTGTACAGAAAATTTGTATATTTAACAATACTCTTAGGGTGTGTTTGGCAGCCCTCATTACATGGTATTAACACTACTCATTATATTAAAATAATGCAATATCATGTTTGGCAAGTATTCCTCCTTATATTACAATGTGGTCAAACCCGCATAAATCAAACCCGTGTGAGGGTCGGGTTTATGCGGGTTTGTAAATGAAAATGTTTGCCTTCGTTTTTTATTTCTCCTTTTCTCTATCGGGTTTACGCGTTTGAAGCCAGAAAAAATTACAGAGATCTCAACCTCACCAGTCGCGGTCTCCCTGCAGCTGCCGTTCCCCTTCTCCTCAACAGAAGCAACCTTCACGACGCTCCACCGCGACGCCCCCCGCCATCGTAGTCACCTCCCCGTGCGACCCCAACTCCCTGCCGTTCCCCTTGTGCTGACCAGAAGCGAACTTCACGATGCTCCACCGCGCCGCCGTCCGCCATCGTAGTCAGCTCCCTGTGCGACTCTCACGCTCCGTGCGACCCCAACTCCACTGCCACCCTCTGCGCCACACCACCACTGTGCCGAAACTTCACCGCCTAAGGTTAAATTAAAAAATTGGCTTTAATTTTTTAATTTCGGTTTCATTGATCTTCATTCTTGACCAGTAATTGTCTTTTTCGTTGTAAATATATGTTATCTGATGCTTTTTCATGCGTTTCTGATTGTGTAATTTGAATTTTCCGGGTTACTTGGGTGATCTAGGGTTTAGTTGATGAAGTTGATTTGTGTCATGATCTTTGGTTTGAGCTTATGAAGTTTGGCTGGCAATTTGAAGAATTTTCAATTCTTTGCCCTTCAGTACCATTGTAAATCAGTTGAATTTTGAGCATTGATAATAATTTTATATCCATTAAAGATTACTTTCGAGTTTATTTCTGAACTAACAATGGTAGCTGATTTTTTTTTTTTTTTGGGTTTATTTTTACTTGTTGTTTTAGATATGGACATAAGAGGACAAATTTGTTTCGTCATGTGGCAAGCGAAATTGAGGTTCATGTTCGTTGTGACCTTTTTTTTGTTAATGATGTTGATCCAAAAGCATAATCAAAGAAAATTAATTCGTAATCGTACATTCCAAAATAATGCCACTCGATTACAATACTTAGATAGCATTATAGGCAATAGTGACATACAATGTGTGAATCAACTAAGAATGGATAGAAGGACTTTCGGCCTACTATGTGAGCTCCTTCAAGTGAATGGGGGATTAAGGGCTAATGGTTCAATGACGATTGAAGAGCAAGTTTGCATGTTCCTTCACACTTTATCTCATCATGTCAAGAATCGCACAATTGGTAGTAGATTTTCTAGATCTGGTGAGACTGTTAGTAGATATTTCAACTCAGTGTTAAATGGAGTATTACGACTACATGGTGTTTTACTAAGGGCACCAGAACCTGTATTTACTAGAATTGCAATCGACGATGGAAGTGGTTTAAGGTATATTATCAGTCACTGTAATTTGATTATAGTCATACATAGTTCAATGCTAATAAGTTTTTCATTTCTTTTATATGTTTAGAATTGCTTGGGGGCATTAGATGGGACTTATATTAAAGTTCGTGTGCCAGAAAATGATAAGCCAAGATATCGAACAAGAAAGGGTGAGATAGCTACCAATGTTTTAGGGGTGTGTTCACGAGATATGAAATTCATCTTTGTGATGGCCGGATGGGAAGGCTCTGCATCTGACTCAAGAGTACTTCGCGATGCATTAAACAAGCCAACCGGTTTAAAAGTTCCAACAGGTATTACTGATTTTAAAAATTAAAGTTAATTAAATTACACAATCAAATTAAAATTTATACTAATGCTTGTGAAATAAATAGGTTATTACTATCTTGTAGATGCCGGATATACAAATGCTGAAGGATTCCTTGCACCGTATAGGGGAATAAGATATCACTTATCCGAATGGAAAGATGGGCGTGCTCCTCAAAATAAAGAGGAGTTCTTTAATATGAAACATTCCTCAGCAAGAAACGTAATTGAGAGATGTTTCGGGTTACTCAAAATGCGATGGGCCATTCTCCGAAGTTCTTCATTTTATCCAGTTAAAACCCAATGTCGTATTATTACTGCATGTTGTTTATTACATAATTTGATTAGGAGAGGAATGTCTGTGGATCCAATAGAGCATGAATTACTTGACATATCTAATAATGAAATAGAAGATAGTGATAACATAAGTAGCCTTGAAGCTTCGGACCAATGGACGAGTTGGAGGAATGATTTAGCTACTGATATGTATAATTATTAGTTGGGCAATTAGGTTGTTGTACTTTTGTTAATATATAGATATCATTAGATAAGTATTTAGTACATTGATGTTGTTAGAAAGTATCAAGGTTGTACTTTTGCTTATTTAGCGGTGTCTTGAACAAGGTAACATATCGAAATAGATAGAAATTTATTAAATGTTACTTATGTGAAAGTTGCTCATTTAACAAATCATTATTTTATCATTGTTCAGGCATGGAGAGTGGAAGTTCAAGTCATACTACTGGAACTAAGACGGGGTCAAGGCGAGCATGGACAAAGGAAGAAGAGGAAGCAATGTTGAACATTTTAGATGCACTAGTTGCAAATGGTAGTCGAGCTGATAATGGTACTTTCAAATCTGGAAGTTACAAACATATTGAGAATGAATTATAAAAATTACTACCGGGTTGTGGTTTGAAATCTTACCCACATATTGACTCTAAGATAAGAATTTGGAAGAAAAGTTACGGGGTGGTGTTTGATATGTTAAACACTAGCGGTTTTGGATGGAATGATGCGAGAAAATGTGTCGAGGTTGATAGTGAAGAAGTCTGGAAATCATATGTAGAGGTTAGTATTTTAAATTTATAATAAGGAGAATTTCATTTCTTTTATTGTTATGAAAATAATAAAATTTATTTGACATTTTTTTTTAAATTTTGTAGTCCCATAGAGAAGCAAACATTTGGAGGAACAAGTCATTTCCATATTATGAAAGACTGGCAAATATATTTGGAAAAGACCGGGCAACTGGAAAGTCGGCAGAGACTCCAATTGATATGGCTAATGCAACAGTTCAAGGAGAAATTCATAATGATGATAATGAGCTTGATGATGAAGGTTCTCCGAGGTTTGCTTCCCCTTCTGCAGATTCTCAAGACACTACTCGATCACGTGCACAATCATCGCATAGGAAGAGGTCTAAATCAGATGATTATATTGTTGTTGGTATTGAGAAATTGGTTTCTGCGTTTCACCAAGCCAACACTGACATGTCTCGGAATATGTATGGAAGTAGTGAGGATCATAGTTACATTGCTGAACAACTTGCTTCAATAGGACTTTCGATGGATGATGAGCTTATGGCCTTAAATTTAATGGTAGAGAAACCTTCAAATATAAGGGCTTTCAAGGCATTACGGAATGATCGTGATCGTAAGTTAGCATATGTTAGGATGCTTTTGCGTGAACATGAAAGGAGAGGTGGAGTTTGATAACAAATAGTTTGCCTATGTAACTTAACAATGGTATTATGTACTAGTATTTTGGCATATGGATGTATGTGCTTGGATTATCTTGTAGTATTAATGTGAAATACAACAATTGGTGTTTTAAAAAAATTCCTAACAAAACCACACAACAATCCAATCTAATGCCTTAATAAATTCGAAAACAATAAATTCAATGAAAGCACAATAATAAAGGAGTAAGGGAAGAGAAAACAAACACGAGGATTTTTACGTGGTTAACAATCTGGAAATAAACGGTTCACCGTTTTCCTGTAAACGGTGAAGGGGTAATTTCGTGAGACCCTAAAATAAAACCGCTTAACCGCTTTTAACTAAACGGTTCGGTTAACAACCGGAATAACGGTTCACCGCTTTCGTAAACGCGAAGGGGTAATGAGATCGCAAATAGCAAACGGCTTAACCGTTTTTACTAAACGGCTTAACCGTTTTTACTAAACGATTCAAGGTTAACAATCTGGAAATAAACGGTTCACCGTTTTCCTGTAAACGGTGAAGGGGTAATTTCCAGAGACTGCAAAATAGCAAACGGCTTAACCGTTTTTACTAAACGGCTTAACCGTTTTAACTAAACGATTCAAGGTTAACAATCTGGAAATAAACGGTTCACCGTTTTCAGAACGGGAAGGGTAATTTCAGGATCGCAAAATAGCAAACAGCTTAACCGTTTTTACTAAACGGCTTAACCGTTTTAACTAAACGATTCAAGGCTAACAATCTGGAAATAAACGGTTCACCGTTTTCATGTAAACGGTGAAGGGGTAATTTCCAGAGACTGCAAAATAGCAAACGGCTTAACCTTTTTTACTAAACTGCTTAACCGTTTTAACTAAACGATTCAAGGTTAACAATCTGGAAATAAACGGTTCACCGTTTTCCTGTAAACGGTGAAGGGGTAATTTCCAGAGACCTGCAAAATAGATTTGGCTTAACCGTTTTTACTAAACGGTTCAAGGTTAACAATCTGGAAATAAACGGTTCACCGTTTTATGTAAACGGTTAGCCGTTTGCCACAGTAACTGCTACAGTGTAATTTTACCAAAAATTACAGTTTTGCCAGAAAACTTTCTATAACTATATTATGACCCATAATGTTATAAAACTTTACAAATAGGTCAAATATCAGAAAAAATATTAGTACAATACAGTGTAGTACCAAACATAGTATAACTAAAAATTAATGATGTAACGCCAAATCAGACAAGATATTATAATATCTTGTAATGCAATACAGCACAATACAATACACATGCATTAAAATAATGCAATACAGCATAATACAATACAGTGCGTCAAACGCACCCTTAGGCTCTATTTGGTTTGAAGAAAGGGGAGAAGAGGAAAAGAGTGAAATAGAGGGGAAGGGAGAAGAAATGATTGGAGGAGAATAATAAAATTAAATTTCATTGTTTGACATAAAATTTGATAGGAAAAGGAATTACAATTTTTTTTTGACAAATTTATCATTTGCCTTAAATACTAAACTATTTGTATGAATAATAAAATATAATTTAATATCAATACCAAACTTTTTAAATGACAAAAAATCCTAAAATAATTCATGATTTGTTATTATTATTATTATTATTATTATTATTATTATTATTATTATTATTAATATATATGTATAACGGCGGTTTGGTGATGGTTGACGGCATTCCATAGGCATTTCGGCGACAGTCCGGTGGAATTCTAGTGACTTCCAACGATGATCTAAGGGTGGTCCACCGTAGTTTCGGCAATAGTTTAGCAGATGTCTGGCGGAGTTCTAGTAATGATTAACTTATATTTCTATATTTTCATATTAAGTAACTAATAAGTTTATTTATTTTATTAAATTTCTTAAATCATTCATTAAATTATTTATAATATTAAATTGATAAAATAAAATTATAAATAATAACTATTAATGGCATTAAACAAGTTAAAAAGTTAAAAGGTAATTTTGGAAGTTTTGGTTTTCAACATAAGAGGCATTTAAATTTTTCACACCTCGGTGTGGAATTCAAATTTTACAATATGATAGATATTAAATTCTAATAAAAATTAAATTCTTATATATTTTGTCCGACCAAACAATAGAAGTAAAAATAAATTTTAAATTATTTTCTTCTTCTCCGTTCTCTCCTCCCAACCAAACATCACCTTAATTGCTCCAAATTTTGTGAATCAAAATGACTTATGTTGTGAAGTAACATAAAGAAGATTGTTACCTAATTAGTCTTTTGTATTTTATTATAATTTTTCTTATTTTAGTAAATTTATTCAAGTCGTATTTATAATTCTAGTTTATTTAGGGTATTAAATTATTTCTCTTATTTAAGATTTTATATATAATCATAAACTTGTTATTTATAGCTATTAACTATTATATTACCTTTTAAATTTTTTATTAATAATATTTTAAATTATTTTATTTTAAGTTTAATAAATTTGATATTTTCTCTCTTTGAGACCCGTCCTTTCTCATGATTCAAAACATAAACTATAATGAAATCTAATATTACTTTCGCTCTGTGACAACCTTTTTTTTTTTTTTTAAGTACAACTGATTAAATTAACACTAGTTAGTATCTTTGGATTGGATTGACTTAACTATTCATCCAATGCGAAGTTCCACTACTCGGCTTCTACTCGTCGCTACAACAAATTAATAAGACAATGCCACTTGACAGTAGGTATTTGTCATTACATGTCAACATTGCTTATTAAATAATTGTTCTTGCTATTATTAGGTGATGAGTAATGCTTTATTATTAGCCTCTTAACTTTTTATTAATAACTAAACATGTTTATGATTCTACCACACATACAATAAGCCAATGTTATTTTGAATCTGACGATATAAAGTGATTCAACATTCCTCTTTCAAGAACATCACACAAATGATGAGACGGTTTGATCATCGTGTGATGATGCATATAATACTCTAGTGGGATGCTACAGAATTTAGAGCCTTTTTGGTACACCATCTAAGATTTAGAATATAGTCTTTATATGAAAACTACTTTAGTATGTAACTAACATTTATTTAAAATTATTACACAAAATGATAAGATGTGTGGTGAAAATCATCACGTGGTTAATTAATATCATATTCTACTGAGACGTCATTATGTTTTCCAGCTAAGCTTTTGGATACTTTTTGGCAGCGTCTGAGATTTGGATTACATATCTAACGCTCTTGGTACGTTGACAACCCAAGTGTCAAAATTACGTTGTTTTCGGGGCACTACCTTCTCAAGTCACGTGTCCTTCTCTCTTGTCTAGGGATGATGGCAATTATACCCACAAATCAAATAACCGTCCAAACCACTTAAAACTCGCCTTGCATAATTTTATCCGTCTTGGTGGTTTAATATTATAAAAAAACATGTGGATGCGGGTGGGTTTAATATTAGTATATCTCTATATCCGAATTTAATCTAAAAATGTATTATGAAAATAATATAATTATTTAAATTAAAATAAAAGTAAAAGTTGTGTATGTATGCGTGCATTCTCTCATTCTAAAGTCATTCACAAAAAGCCAAACGTTTTTTCGAAACACTGTCCATCTACCTATTATAATTTTGTATGTCTTATTTTTTTTTAACATACATGAATTATTTTATTATTATAATATTTTTCTTGAATTAGTATTTGAAAATATTAATCTTTATTATTATTATAGACATCGTGTTGGATGTGTGTTTGTGGTGGTGAATGAAATGAATATCTTGTCTTGGGCTTATTTTAAATGATAAAATGAAATATAATTGTTATTTTGTATATTAGTTTGTGTTTTTAAATGGATTTGTGTAATTTATATTTGAATTAGTGAATTTGTGTTGGATTGATGTTGAAATTTTAATTTTTCATTTATATTGTTTAAATATAAAATTGAGTATGTTATATGAATTTGAGATTATTATTATAAATTTATATATTAAACATTTATAATTTTAAATGCAGAATTTGTGTTGGATTGATGTTGAAATTTTAATTTTTCATTTATATTGTTTAAATATAAAATTGAGTATGTTATATGGAATTTGAGATTATTATTATAAATTTATATATTAAACATTTATAATTTTAAATGCAGAAACCCGCAAAAATCACGACTATCATGGTTCATGGCTTTAGAATTATCAAAACTCACTGGGTTTAAAATTAAACCCACTGCAGCCAGGCCATGGCTTTTATTTAAATTTATTAGAATTGGCTTCTAGAATTAAGAAACTACTATGTGCACATACATCCCTACTCTTGTCTCTTATAATATTTTATTTTGTTTTATTTATTGTTTGTTTTACTTGGCAGGTAGTCGGTATTATGTATTAATTTTTTTTTTAGGGGAGTAATATCACACATTTTCTTCTCAAAATTATATTATAATATATTGATATTCACCATAAAAAAAATCAGTTAAGACATCTTAAACCAGTTTTGTGAAGGTGAGAAATAAATTAAGAAAAACTCAAATTTAATTTAAATGTGTAGGAGAAATTTGACATCTATAATTTAAATAAGAAGGCTCGAACTTTTTACTTTCAAAGTTGAAGTGAAAGGATACCCACCACCCCACTTCGGATCAATTAATCGATACGATACATAAAAAATGATAATTTCACTGTTAATATTTCAAAATAACTTAAATCTGCTTCTAAATATGTAGCAACTCTTGTCTGAAAAATGAAGTGAAGAGGCAACCATTGCTATCCCATATGAAAACATTGTTAACTTCATCTTTATGTATGAAACTGACTGTCTGAGTGGAAAATGTCAAAATCTACGGCGTGATTCACAAATGGTCCCAGCCCGGCCCAGCAACTATTGACTGCTTTTGGATTCATTACGAATTTTCCATAAACATTTAAATTGAAATGATATCTTTGGACCACATAATATTCCTCTTCAACCACAATCCCGGTATATTAAGGGGTATTGATGAAACCAAAGAGTAATTTTCTAATACGTTATTATTTACTTTATTAAATTTAAGAACAGATTAAAAATAAAAAAATATTCCAATGCACTATATTTTATTTTATAATATATTTAAAGTTTTTATTGTTCTATCTTTTAATTTATCCTTTATTTTATAAAGTAAGAGATCTTTTACTAAATAGTAACTCTTGAAACCAAAATGATGTGTGTGTATAAAACCTTTAACATAAAACTTTAACAAAGTAGGAGTTGTGTCAATGGGCTTTGTGAGTATACAAGGAGAATCGAAGTGGACCCGTGCATGGCTGATATTTTAGGCACGAAAATCCTATAAACCAATTGTATACCAACACAAATATATAAATAATTAACTTATTTTAAATTTTAAAATAAAAAAAAAGGCTTACAATAGCCTTAGAAATAAAGGGTGACAATAGCCTTAGAAATAATGTATGACAATTAAATTCTTTAGAATGAGCTAAGTCAGCACATCATAAAATGATTCCAACAATACTAAATTTGACTTCAATGAATTTTGGTGGGAGGTGGTGGTGGATGCTCAGCATTTTAATTTCTTTAAAAATAATCAAAATTAATTAATTTAATTCATTTAATAACAAGATGATGGTGATGATTTTAGGGTGCAGATATGGTTCAATAGCAAACCTGCATGAATTCCGCACATGAGAAGCCCTGTGTGTGTTTGTGTGTTTGTACATATAATGTCAAACATGATTATGTACTAAGTTTTTACTGAATACAGTACAATACAATGTACATGACTAATAATGTACACATGTTTGAGATCCATAAATGAAGGCAAGCAAATACAAATGAGTAGAGGATGTACTGCATGTTTGGTATAACTTATCTAGTGACCAAATGTACTTGTTTAATTCAATAAACTCATTTAAAAAATTTTAATGTTGATTGGTTGTATATTGAATAGGGTTTTTTGAGGATTAAATGAACTATGTTGCTCTACTAATAAAAGTTTAAATTTTAGACTTTGAATAAAGGTTCTAAAACCTTTCTAAAGAATTAAATCTCTAAAATTCATTTTATTTATTTCACAATTATATTTCGTTCCTTTCAAAACATAACTTTAAAAAAATTATCTATTAAATGTTATGAAATAATTATAATTTATGTAGATGTTTATTAAGGTAACTTTGTATCTCCCTACTAAGAAATTCTTCATCTCATAGAACTCCAATAATCTGATAAGAACTTATGACTAATGATATATTCATTTAGTAATCATTTATTTTGCATGGTTATGCGACTATAAGAGGAAGGCTCATCTCCTTATTTGTAATATACTTGAGAATAAATAAAAGTTAACTCTAGGCTATTGTTGTGTCTCTTATTTTGTGCTTTCTATCTCTCTTTCTATATATATATGTTTCAAATTGATAACTAATTTAGCACATATCAGCATGAGTCTCTAACCACAAGAGACTGTATGGTAAATCCCCCTTTTTAATCCTTTTGTAGGGTAAATCTATACAAAGGTACAAGATTGTTTCTCAATATATTTGACAAACCTAGACATTGTCTAATCATATAAGCTTATGCCATCTTGATGTTCTAGCATAATGAATTTATATATTTATTCATCGTATTTATATTTATATGCCATTGAATATTAATGTTATTTTATTATAATTGATATTGTGAAAAAGTTATATTGATTTTTAATTTTCAATATTGAATTTCACCTTGAAATGTGAATAAAAATTCTTGGAAGTTTGAAGATTTAAAATACATTGTAAAATAAAATCAAACATCTTTGAAGGATAACAAATACTTAGAAGTTTCCTTCACAATATGTCCCTACAAGACTACATAAAAAGTTAGAGTTTATTTATATGTCGTGAAAGAAAATTTAGAATCATATAAGGATTAAAGAGTCATTAAAACATTCTTTCATATATTCCTGAAGAATTACACAAAAAATTATATAATTCTTTACGATGTCCTTGTAGGACTATAGAAAAGATTATGAATTTTCTTCACATAATCTCCTTGAAGGAGAAAATAATGATTTTTTTCTTTAAAATAATTTAGAGGAAAAATATGGCAATCACAAGTTTTTGAGCATATATGGTAATTAAAAAAAATACTATTTTTCTATATTGAATAGCTTCTTGATTTTGTTGACTTGTTGCTTTAGTTTTAAACTTTTAGTGACATATTTTCATGCTTTAATTTATCTTAGATAATTTTCAAGAACAGTTTGATACAAGAATGAGTTTTATGAATGAGTTTTATGTAGTATATATGTACTTGCCCCTTTTAATTGATCTTATGTTTTTATTGATGAATTCTTGATAAAGGATTTTTGTGATTATCTTGAATTCCCAAAGCCTAAATGATGTTCACATGTTTGAGATGGTGAATACTAAAATATTTTGGGAAAAGAAATCAATCCCTAAGGATTGCATAGGATTATGATTTTCTTTTATGATGGTCTCACTAAAGGAACTAAAGGTTAATATATGTCTGACAATTATAATTTCAAAAGTTAAAACGAGTCTATTATTTGAAATAATGAACGTAGAGGGGGGGGGGGAGAATATAAGAGAACACATGATTTTATTGCACAAATTAAATATGCACCTACAACAACAAATCAATGGTGCTAATATAAATTGATGTTGTGTTTTCTTTTATTTAAGATAATATGAATGTTTGTTTAATTTGTTTAAAAAGAAAATCATGACTAACTCGATTCATTCTTTTTTCTTGTGTGAATAGTAATGGATGTAAGGGTGGGCAAAGTATCCCACCCAATCCGAAAAATATTGGACTCAGATCGGATTGGGTTGTTAATATAATCCGATTGGATGGATTCTTGCTAACTCGATTGAATCATGATCGGATCGAATGAAATCCAATCCGGTCCGAACAACCAATTGAGTTGCCCAAAAAAAAAGAAACTAAAACCTAAACCCAAAGACTAAAGAGCACATGCACACGTACAACACTGAACAATCTTCAACAGCTCAAGACAAAAACACATTTAGCCAAGCCAGTTGCATCAAAACACAAAATAAAAAAAGAACACTCTTTAGTTCACGCTGACAGCCACAACCGCAGCTTTCCTCCCTTCCTTAACTTCTCAATCTCATCTCAAGAACACTCTTCATGCCTCACGAATCATGATTTCATGCACATAGCCACACACACATATCAAAAAAGCAAGGGGTAGGCGGATTGATTTGCCCGCACTCACCGCCGACACCAACTGGTCGTCGCGGACCACAAACGGATCTGCTGCTCCAAGCTGCTAGTCCTCCACCATCACCTGATCCAATCATAGCTCCATTCAACTCGGTAATTAAAAGGCTGCAACCCGAGTTTCCCTTTCCTCTTTTGAAGCTCTGATGGGACAATAGTACTATAGTATATTATTTGCCATTTAGTAGTAATATATTATATATTACATGTGAAATTGTTAATTTGTAATTATATATTGTTAATATTAATAATAAAATCAAGAAAATTTGTAAATTCGAACAGGATCCGATCCAAATATATATTGGATTAGGTCGGATTCGATCGGATTATAAGTTCAGGTTGTGTTCAGATTAATTTTTGTTCAACCCAATCAACTCGAAACCGGATCGGATTGATCCGAACCCGTTTTTATCCAATCCTAAATGGATGTAACCATTATCAAATTATTTTTCAAATTATAATGGTCATAGGTCTTATTATTTGGGATAAGATATTAACATATGAATATTATACCACCAAAAGTGGAATAAAACTAAATTGGTGATATATCAGACACGTAAATCCAAAATCTTCACATATATAGCTTAGTAACTTTGCCATATATGCAAGCTGAATGTATGACTTTCCAATTTTTGTGAAAATGATTCTACAATTAGTGGAAGCAAAGTGATCCATATTTGATGGATAATATAAATTGTATGAATCACCTTTATCCCATTTTGATATTTATATAAACTAATTTATTTAAAGTTGAAGTTCAAAAGAATGTTTAGCAATGCATTGTTTATATTATTAGATAAATTTATTAATATGTGAACATGAGAAAATCACAAATAGAATATGATTGGGGGTTGGTATATTTGATATACTTGAAGGATAAGATGATGATACAGATAAATATACGAATCCTGTGATAGATCAATTGGTGCAAGTAATTTAGTTCTTAGGAAGACAATGTGAAAATAATGTAAAATGATTTGGTGCTCCTGAAGGGATCATGCTTGTATATACAATAGATATATTTGATCTATATAAATTATTATTTATATATAGCCTTCGAAGAGGGCATATGTACCAACAAGCAAATGAAACTCAAGCACCCTTGAACAAGAGTATAGTGAGAAATAAAGAGATTTAAATTTCCTTATAAACAACCTGCGTGCAAATTAACATGTAAAGGCATATATATATATTGAAGAAATTAAAATATTTGATTAACAGTATATTGGTACTTCGTGCAAGAGAAAAATTGAAATTAACATAAGATTATTGTCAATAAAAAATTAGTTACTATGACAAAATTTTCAGGATCTTAAATAAAAAAATGTGAAGATCATCAAATCATATGATTGGCCAAAATGACAATACTTTGACTTGTATTCCATACTCTAGAATGTAAAATTAATTCACTTTTGACCTATAGTCCTTATCCCTGAAGTCATACAATTTATTAATAAAATGTGAATTAGAACAATAGTATGTCACAGTTAAAGTAAAGGAATCTATGTACTTATCCTTGAAGGATAAAATGTTTTAAAAAGTACATAAATACTAAATTAAACAGCTTGCACCTTACATATTCATGATAAACTAATAATCATACTTTTTGTATATTATAGCAATTTAGAGTTATGAAGCATAACGACTTTGCCAAAAACTTATAATAAGCAAAATGTGTGTCATTATCCGGTTTGCATATGATTTTGACTGAAATGATTGAATTCTAGATTTACTATCTCCACAATTAAATTGAGATAAGATGATTTGATTCTTAAGGTTAATTTGAGGACTAATCAATTTCTATTTGAGGAAGAAGTTCAAGATATCAAAATTCTCGAATGAATTTTTTTTTATTAATCCGGGGATTAAATACTTGCATGACATATAAAGAAAATCTTGAAGTATTTTCATATTAGACATTTGATATGTACTATACTGTAAAGCATGTTACGCCAAATTGCTATATATGGATACTAAACTGCGAATTGCGCCGTGGAAGTTGACAGATCCGAAAAAGGTTATGAAACACAAAGTTTATAAATTCTTTTTATAGATACCATTAATTCAAAAGGATAAATTGTTGATTGTGCAATTGTTTAACCAAAAATATTATTAGTTGCAACAATGTATAATTGTTTCACAAAGCACACATGTAATTATATAGAGAGGATTTATTGATATGAAGGATGGTTGTACTCTTTTTATTCACTCCCAGTAGTTAGGGTCATCCAAAAGGATCGCCGTGGCTAAAGCGAAAAAAAAAAAAGTCTCTTTGGTATCAAGCGTACTACAACACTTTCCTGTCGCTCATCTCTCGTTGACAAAACCTTCTGCGATCCGCTATTTATTAATTACCCGTTAGAAGTTAACGATTATGAGTAAATTAACATAAATTTTCAATACACAATTTTTTTTTATTTTGTTATTAACAATATATTTTTTATTAAAAAATATAAATTATTAATGGTACATATTATTAAAAAGTATCTATAAAAATATCCATATTATACCATAAAAATTTTGTTAACAAGATATTATTTACAATTATACATATTATATCATAAAAAATTTCAGTTGGAGCTTGGAGGAGTAGATCTTCAAAAATTTAGGTTAAATTTTAGAGGAGTAGATTCGGTTGTAAAGTATTTTTTTAAGTAATTATTAACAAAATTATTAGATAAATGGGATGACATGTCATTTTTATCAATATATATTATATGACATGTCATTTTTTACTAGGTAAATGGAATGACATGTCGTTTATTTAATCAAAGTTTAAAAAGACTAAATTACCCTTATGATGTCAGCGCTTGCAAACGGCAGTTAACGGAATGGTGGACGGCAGAAGTGTTTTGTCAACTTAGGGTATACGAGTGATACAAGTAAAAAGTGTTGTAGTACGTTTGATACCTATGACACTTAAGGGTATATGGCTGATAATTTCCCTTTTTTTATTAATCCGGGAATTAAGTACTTGCATGACATATAAAGAAAATCTTGAAGTATTTTCATATTAGACATTTGATATGTACTATACTGTAAAGCATGTTACGCCAAATTACATATATGGATACTTGGAATTGCGCCGTGAATTGAAGATCCGAAAAATAATATGAAACACAAAGCTTATAAATTCTTTTATGAATACCATCTTCAAAAGGATGGTGTTGATTGTACATATTGTTTAACCAAAATATTATTAGTTGCAACAATATATAATTGATCATACGAAGCACACATGTAATTATGAAGGGGATTTATTGATATGAAGGACTACATGCATTGTACTCTTTTTATTTTACTAGGTTTTTGTCTAATCGAACTTTCCTAATAAGGTTTTAATGAGATAGTTTACACCTACTAAAAATACAAATGAATTGTGTACTTTTTTGTTTTTCATTCACTATCCTTTTTCTTAAAGGGTTTACTAACAAACGTTTTAATCATACATATTCTTTGTAGGATGAACAATCAAGGAGTGTTATTAAAAATTTATAATTTATGTGGATGTTCATCAAATCAACCTAATATCTTCGCACAAAATGATTCTCCATCTTATCTAACTCCCACTATCTCATAAGGATTTATAACTAATGATATATTCATTTACTAATTACTTATTTTATTTATATGATTGTGTGGCTATAAACATAGGGCTCATCTCCTTATTTGTTATATATCTGAGAATGAATCGAAGAGAGCTCTAGATCTTTGTTGTGTCTCTTATTAGCTCTCTCTTTCTCTTACTATATCATTATGTTTCAAATTGATAAATAATTTAAAATTAAGATAATTTATAATTTTTAAGTAAAAAATCTTAATGACAACCAAATAGTTAAAATACTTTTAATAAAAACTCTATTAGTAACAGCTCATTTGACATAAACTCTATTTGAAAAACTATACCAAACAGAATACCCTTAATTTTAGTTATTTAATTTAAAACTGTACCCTTGTCTTTCTAATCTTCTATACGGATGGCAAAATTTCCAGGCCAAGGTGGGTCGGATTTTCTTTGAGCCATGCCAAAAGTCTGAATTTTACGTTCTGCATTTTTTTGAAATTTCGTTTATTATGATTTACAAATTTATAGTTTATAAAATTTAATTTTTTGTTAGATTAGGTTTTAAAAGCCGGGCTTAAACGATTTAAAACATTAAATACATGTTATGAGTGAGTTAAATATTAGTCAAAAAAATTTTAATTAAAATAATACATATTTTTTTAAATTTCTGAGTACTTCCCAAGATTTCAGGCTGGACTTGGGTTTTTTGGGCGAAGCCCAAGCACGGTCCAAATACTTTGAAAACATGCTCGACTCAGACCTTCACCCAGTCAAGTCCTAAAATTTGCATACGTGGCTTATTGTTATTGGCACCTGACATGACCCAAGTAATTTACTTAGTGGGCCACTTAGGCTTTCTTTCTGTGGTAATCTTATGGACTGAGCTATCGTGTTGGGCTTACTGCGTTGTTCAACCGCTTGCTCAAAGAGGATGCAAGGACAAAATGAATCAAAACCTTAAGAAAATATAATGATGATATTCCAAGGGAAAAGGTTAAGTTATAATAACATGGGCACTATAATGTTAGGTAACCAGCTATCTAAAAGGATCAAAGAGGAAAATTTAGTGCCACTAGTACAACAAATTAAGTAACACAAATCAACCAAGCATGATACCAAATATCATATTGATTATGTCTTTTTCACATTACTATGATTGGAGATTCATATAAACTTTGGTAAATTAAGAGTACTATTTGTGTTAGAAAAATCACGTGCTTAGATTCATAATATTAGAAGTCGCCTAAAATATATTTTGGAAAGGGCTGCCTTTTGAATTTATCATTAATTGTCTGTTTTCTTTCTAAATTTAACTCAAATCCCTTTCTTTTTTTTTTTCCAATAGACAACCTTTCGAATTGACAATTTTTTATTTTATTAAATTATTTGAGTACATGAAAGATTTATTATGTATTTAACGATATCGCATACTTGTCTCATGGGCTTGACTGTCTTGTTGTCAAAGTAATTTTTTGTGTCTAGTCATCTAAGTTTGAATCCCCAAAAAATGTAGAGATCAACATTTAATTTAAACTTTACCCACAACTATATCTTGAAAAAAAAAAGGTATCACGTCACATACGGTCATATTTTCTTGTGATATATACTATTTTCAAGATAAAATAATCTTTTATTGATTTTATTTACTTAGCTTAGTGCCCAATTTCCAAAAGCTTACTTCATCCGAGAAAATGCTAGCAAGTATTTCGAGTTTTGGTTTTACACATTAAATTAGCTGTCTTTTGCATAAAGTAATTAATGCTACTTTTCTTCTCAATATTTAACTTGAATTTTTCATAGATTTGATGTAACTTGCAAATTTATTGGTCACAATGATTTTTTTTTTCCCATAATTTGATTATTCACATGATAATGGGGTAGCGTTGGCAATGGGCATGCTCAAACAATTTCGCATCGTGTTGACATGATGTTGTGGTTTTATTTATCTGAATGAATACAATTTATTAGTTTATTGGGTTCGAAAAGCAAAATTAGATTCATTCGTTAATTTTGTCGTGTTACAAAAACCGATCAACTTGAGTCGCTATTGTTATTATATAAAAATAGACTGCCAAATTATTGTTATAATTTTAATTATTTAAATAAAATATTTAGGTCTTAAAAAGAGGGTAGCAAAAAAGACTCAAATTTTAATAGAAATTCTTTAGGGAAATAGAGAATAGCGTTTATAATTATATTATATTATACAATTAGCCAATTTATTGGAAGCGAGGACTTTTCGGTGGTAAGGCGTAGTCATCCTATAGCTGAGGTTTTAGATTAAAGTTTGAGTAGGTGTGTGAGTTAATAATTACAAAAGGATTTTTTTATATTTCACTTTTTTTGAAATATATTTTTTAAAAAATATTGACTTTGATTTCTGGTTAACTAAAAAATTAATTAAATGGGAAGATATAAAAATCAAAATATAGAGAATTATGTGGTTTAGCACTTGACCTACATTCACGAGAATAGAAAGAACAACTTTTACTATTTAATGAGAATTATAATAATTTTTTTCCTCCGAATTATTTGTTTCTGTCCTCTATGCGAAAAGAGCTCTCTATTTATAGTACAACTTTAGATATCCTAAGTCATTAATATCTCCTTATTTTAATCGGATTTTACCACTTAATTAGAGTTCGATCCAAAGTCTATATTTATCCTTTTATCAAATTAGGTTTTTGAAGTTTCTAGAATTTTCTTTTAGGTTTAGTTAACGGGTCCTTGATTCTTCCTCTATAATTGCAATTACTTTGGCTTCATAACCTAATGTTTACATCATGCTCACATGCTTCTAGCTCACATATCTTCATGACATCTTACTTATTTCACGCTTCTTTCTCCCAACTCACATATCTCCATGATATCGTGCTTATGTCATGCTTTTTGTTTTTAGCTCACTAATCTTCATGATCTTACTTATGCCATACTTTTTGCTCTCATATCTTCATGAAATCTTGTTTATCATGCTTCTTGCTCTCATATCTTCATGATATTCCTTAAGTCATGCTCTTGCCTCCAGCTCACATATCTTTATGACACCTGCTTGTGTCATGTTTTTTGCTGTTATATCTTTATGACTTTATGACGTGAGTATGAGGTGAGGATGCCAAAGTAATTGCACTTATAGGGGGAAGAATCCTAGAACTTGTTTTCTAAATCCAAAAGAAAAATCTAAAAGTTTCAAAACCTAATTTGAAAAAGAGATAAATATAGACTTTGGATCAAGTTCTTACTAAGTGGTAAAAGCCAATTAGAATAAGGGAATACCAATGACTTAAGATGTCTAAAATTATATTATAAATAGAGAGCTCTTAATGCATAGAGGGCACAAGCAAATAGCTAAGCTAAAAAAAAAAAAAAACACCCTTATTGTAATTCTCATTGAGTAGTGAGACAGTCAGATCTACAATGTTTTAATTTATGATAAAATATTCCGTTTCACTAATACTAATCTTTAAAATGATATAATTAAAATATAGTTACACTTAGAAATTACTTGTATAAATTTGTACATACAAATTGAGATGCCATAATATATAAGTGGATCTATCAAATCTTTACTATATTCCGAGTCCACTGATTCCAAGATTGAAGATAACGATGACAATGATGTAATAATGTTGCATTGATTTGTAGGCTATGACTACGATATTTTACTTCAAAGATTTACCAAATGTCATAATCTGTACACTGTTAAATTGTTAAAATTTAGTATTTTTTATTAAAAAATTTATAATATCGTAATAAAAATTATGATATTAATACCGTAATTATTGTATACCGTTAGATGAGATTAATAGTGTACAATAATTATAATGTAATAAAAAAATTAAATTTGTTTTACAGTTGGTTATTTATTTATAAAAAAATAAATTTAACTGACTAAAACTTTTAAAATTATATGCATATTTTTAAAACCGAATTTATGAAAGTCAAAATAGAATCGTGGTTATAATTTGTTCACGAAATTGAATCTAAGAATTAAGAAGTCACTGCACGCCGGATCTTGTACTTTCGAAGTGTTTGGGTTTGCTGGCTATCGTGGATTTTGATTTCCGCCTATCCTCTTTTCCTGCCAATCATTGCTTTGGAAGTTGGTTGAAGCGAAAACAGAGGCGAAAAGGAAGAAGCTCTGCAGAATCATTTAAGATACACTGCAATCGTTTTTACTAGTAGTAAAGGAAGTGCCTGTCCAAAAGCAGTGCTGCTTGTCTAAGGGTGTCGGGTTAGTTGACTCAATTTACTCCTTTTTGGTCACATAACATCAATAATTTGAGCATCCTGCCAAGTTTGAATTGTGCATGAGCCCCCTTCGATTGTTTCCTCTGTTAAGATCTTTCTTTTTCTTCGATTGGACTCTATGCACAATCCAAAGTTAATTAACAGTTCATTTTTTTATTATAAAGTATGGATTTGTTTTGTATCATGCATGTTTAATAAATATATGGTTTATTATCTTAAACAAAGAATGACTTATCTTAAACAAAAAGTCCATGGAAAGTGTGCTGTGGGATGATTGAAAGATGCATTATCATACAAGCCAGCAAACCATGCAAGTGTTTCGCCTCAATGCAAACATACAAAAATGAAACAGAGCATGGCGGCTAACCAAAAACATTTGATGGCTGTATGTTGTTGAATAAAATGAATTTCCAACCAGAACCAAAAAGCAATGAAATAGCTGTCATAACATAATAAAAAGATTTGATGGCTGTATGTATGTCGTAAAGCACATGCAGATTAGTTCCACCCCTTAGTTTATCTTAAACAGCAACAACAATGTCTGTCATAACTCTCACCAATATTCATTCTTTTCACGAATACAATCACCCAAAAATACTCAGCCCAGCAGTTGCAATCATTAATCAAATATAAACTTTTAAGTAAATATAAAACCTCAACGACAATGAACTCTAATGTTTATTAATCGGCCTCACATTAAAATCCATAATTGACGTGGAACTCTCTCATAGTAACTGAGTGCAACCGAGAAATTTTTCAACACTGCATTTTGTCCACATCAGGAGAAACTAAATCAGAATATTGGCCCTTAAACGAGCACATGGATAAGAAAATAGCCATTTATCAATACTGTCGCTCTTCTCACGTTCTCTCCCTTTTCCAACTAAATTATCTTGCGGAACTTGTGAATCACAGTTGCTTTTCAATTAATTAAAATCAAGTGTCTCCATTTTCAAATGTATAATAAATGTGCAAGACTAGTATCAACAATTACTTTCAAAGCTCCATAATTTTCCAACCCTTTTCCTATGTTGCTGTTCTAACACACTGTAAAGCATACTCGAACTACAGAATGTTTCCTGAATGAATTTTAAGAGAATATGACGTTAAAGAATCAACAATGACCAGCATCTTGGATATAACAATTCACAGTGAACTTAGCTGACCTTTCGCACTGCCTGCATTACGGTGTCTTTAGTCATAACCTTTTGCGCCTTCAGTCCAGTGTCATATCTCGAGGATTGAGGACAGTATGAACAATCTTCACTACGTCCACCCGTTTTGATGGAGAGGAAAGTGCACTGCTGCACTTCCCCGAAGTTATGAGCATGTCTTTGAACTTGAGCCTGAAAAATGAAAAGAATCTCGAAGTTAGTTAATCGATAACAATAAGTTTGCAGATAGTCACTTTCAAAAAAATCATTCAACAGTATATTATTGCCAGCAAATAAATTTTAAACCAAAAAGTTCACGCAGGGCAATATGTTCTTGGAAAACACAATACTCTTCTTCTACTCCAAAAGACATTGCAGGCACATTTGACTTTGAGAGGTTGAGACTTGAGCAAAATGTTTTTTTTACAGGCCTTTGACTTTTAACATGTGTTTTTAGTTAATTTTTATTTTGAACTTTTTTGCTGTTGGTGGTGCCATAATTATTATAATATTGAATTTTTTATTTTGACCTTTTTTTGTTGTAGATAGTCACAATTGTTATAATATTATTTTTTTAATTAATTTAAAGATAAAATTAATATATATATTAAATATGTATGTGTGTGTGTACAAACTTATATCACATAAAAAGGTCTATATAAAATTATGGACTTACATAATTAGAAAAATAAAAATAAAAATAAAAACATACTTGCGAACTCAATATGTTAATATCATTTTCATACTAAGGGTAGCAAACTCAATCCAACCCCATTTAATTTCGATAGGATTGATGATGTGTTTATTCACCAGCAATGGGAATGAGAATTATAGAATCAGAATCAATAATGCATTTACTTGCAAAATTAAGGTTTGGACTCGGAATTGAAACAGTGTTGGGCCTACAAATTTGAAAATCATTACCAGAGTTTTGATTCCCAGGGGGCTTAAAAATCATAACTCTATTTGTAAAAATGACTTTTTTTTTTTTTAATTCTCAACTAAACTTCCTAATACCCATTTTATCCTTGATTTAAATAATTATTAAAAATTGAAAATAATAAAATTAATAAATTATAACTATAAAAGTATTTTAATAAATAATAATAACTTATTATTATTATTAATTTAATTATATATTATTTTCATAAATAATAATAATAAAACAATAAAAATAATAATAAATAGATAAATTATAATTATAATAATATCTTCATAAATAATAATAAAATAATTTCATAATAATAATAACAATAAAATTATAATTATAATAATATTTTAATAAATAATAATAATATTATTTTTTATTAATTTTATTTATTATTATTTATTACAATTTTATTATAATATAATTTATAATTATTATTATAATAATAATAAGTTGTTACAAGTACTAATACTATAATTTTATTTATTTCATTATTACTATTACTAATATTACTACTACTACTATTATTACTACTACTGACAATAATCAACAAAGGGTATTTTATTAAATTATATTAGTTAATTCTTGTTCGAAGGCAAAGTAAAAACATCAATGGAAATAAATCTCATTTCGACTCCAACTCCTACAGTTCAACTAAATAACTTATTCTGAAATTTCTGATTCTGATTCTAGCCTATTCCGATCACCGATTAGTAAATGCACCATGAGTAAATTATTGTGGTTTAATTTGGTTTGGTTTTTTTTTAACCTAATTAACAATTAGTTTTGGTGGGATTAATTATAATTAACCAGTCTAACCCAACCAAATCCATATAAATAATAACAATAATAATAAGCTAACAAGGATAATGATAATATGTTAATTCTCAATTGTAAAATTATAAAGACTTAAACGACTAATCTAATTTTTAGTTCTTTTTGTTCTTTTAATAGAAGAGGCTATTTCATTCTTGCATCTACTGCTCTAGACTATAATTTCAGAACCAAAATCACTCTCTCATATAAGTAAATATTTTATCTTATAAGATTAATTTAAAAGAAAGTTTGTTTCAATTTCTTTTTATTTTTTAGTGAATACTTAATGGAACATTATTATATATCACTTTCATTTTATTCTTGGATGTGATGGTAGCTAATTATCTAAAAAGTCTAACTTTGGAATTGGAAAAGGAGATACATGAGAGATAAAGTCTAGATGCTTATTGTAGAAATTTTCTTAATTTACAGATAGTTAATTTTTTAACTTTCTTTATCGTACACTAGATAGTGAATGAAGTTTTCATGTTATAAAAAATTTATATTTCATTTTAATAAGTTTCATTTCAAATTTCATATAATTTTCTTTGTTCAATTTTAAATTTTAATTTGACCTTCAACCGAATCAACTGAACCAGATGATTTAAGATTTGGGTATAATTGGGTTAAACAAGTTTATTTAATTAGATTAGATGGATTTTATCTCAGCCCATTAAAAAGTAGGCTAGATTAGATTTTCACTAGGGATGGCAATGGGGTGGGGTACGGGTGGGGATGCCCACCCCATTCCCCACCCTATTAAAAATTTTGCCTCCATTTCCCGATAAATTTAGTGGGGTAGGGATGGAGAATCCTCATGTGGGGAACGGTTTCCCCATCCCCACCCCCACCTCATTCCCCATTTATTTATTTTATAATAGATATAGATATATGATTTCAATAAATTAGAAATTAAAAACTTCAATTAAATAATTATCATATTACTAGGTATTTAAATTATGTTAAAAAAAATCTCCAAATATTTGTAGTAATATCTTGAAATAATATTAAAATTAAAAAATATTTGAAGAGAGTAGTTCTTAAGAGAGAAAAGAAAACACAATAATATTTTAAGATTGAATAAAAATTATATTCTAAGGTTTCTTTTAGTTATAATCTATTTGTATCACGTAGAAATTTTAAAAAAAAATTATTAACTAACATTGTAATTGATAAAACAAAAATTATTAAATAAAATTTAGAAAAAAATATCTATATATAATGGGGATTGGGGTGGGGCCGTGGGAGTGGGGTGGGGAGTACAAAATCAAACCCCACCCCATTAACAGTTTGGAGATTATTTTTCTCCCATTCCCCACCCCATTCCCCAAAAATTATTTAAAATTCACCCCATTTGGAGTGGAGCCCCATGAAACCCCAATCCCATGGAGGATTTTGCCATCCCTAATTTTCACTAAGCCTATTCAACCCAACTCATGCCCACCCTTATATCATACTATCTAAAATGGTAAAATGCACAATTCGATTTTCAGACACTTTCAAAAGGATGCCAATAATCTAACTATTTAAACATGTTCACATTGGATATAAGTTGAGGTAGCCGACCTAAACTAAATAATCCAAATTTCAACTAAATGCAAAATAAGAGAAAAAATTTTTATACCACACAAATGACTCGTAAATTGAAGGTAAAAGGGGTAAATTAGTGTTGGAGTGGTAAATTGCTCTTTGAAATTATTAAAAAAAGAAAAAGAAAATGACATAAAACTAGCAAATTGACTTTAAGTGTGAAGTAAACAAAAAAAATGTTTTAAACCACATATAAAACTAGTAAATTGATGAAAAAATGGGTAAAATAATGATGGAGTGGTAAATTATAAATAAAATTATAAAAAAAACAAAAATATAGAAAATGACATAGAACTTGTAAATTGACGTTAAGTGTAAAATGAAACAAAAAATGTGTAAGCCACATATAAGACAAGGGAATCGATGAAAAATGGGGAAATCAGTATTAAAGCGGTAAATTGATCTTTAGGATTATAAACAAATCAAAATCTTAGGAAAATTAATGTTAGAGTTATAAATTGTAAGAAGAACTTGTAAACAGAACAAAAACTTAGAAAAATAACATAGAACTTGTAAATTGACATTAAATGTGAAATGAAATAAAAAATGTGGTTTATTTCATTTCACACATAAAACTAGCAAATTGATGGAAAAAAAAAAAAGAGGGTAAACTAATGTTGGAATTGTAAATTGCAATAAGAACTTATAAACAAAATAAAAATTTAGAAAAATGACATAAAAAAATATGCAAACCACACATAAAATTAGAAAATTGATGGAAAAAATGATAAATTAATGTTGGAGTTGTAAATTGCAAGAAGAAGTTGTAAACAAAACAAAAATATAGAAAAATGACATAAAACTTGTAAATTGACATTAAGTATGAAATGAAACAAAAAAAATATGTAGAACCACATATAAAACTAGTATATTGATGGAAAAATAGATAAATTAATGTTTGAGTTACAAATTGCAAGAAGAAGTAGTAAACAAAACAAAAATATAGAAAAATAACATAGAACTTGTAAATTGACATTAAGTGTGAAATGAAACAAAAAAATATGTAAACCACACATAAAACTAGTATATTGATGGAAAAATGGGTAAATTAATGTTGGAGTTGTAAATTGCAAGAAGAACTTGTAAATAAAACAAAAAATTAGAAAAATGACATAGAACTTCTAAATTGACATTAAGTATAAAATGAAATAAAAAAATGTGTAAATTGATGGAAAAATGGGTAAATTATTGTTGGAGTTGTAAATTGCAAGAAAATTTTGAAAAGAAAACAAAAACTTATAAATTGACATTAAGTGTGAAATGAAACAAAAAATTTACAAACCACATATCAAACTAGTAAATTGATGGAAAAATGGTAAATTAATGTTGGAGTTGTAAATTGCAAGAAAAACTTGTAAACAAAACAAAAACTAAAAAAAAGTGACATAAACTTTTAAATTGACATTAAGTGTGAAATGAAAAAAAAATTTATAAATCACACATAAAACTAGAAAATTGTTGGAAAATAGGTAAATTAATGTTGGAGTTGTAAATTATAAGAAAAACTTATAAACAAAATAAGAACTTAGAAAAATGACATAGAACTTGTAAATTGACATTAAATATGAAATAAAACAAAAAATTTGTAAACCACTCATAAAAATAGTAAATTGATGGGAAAATGGGTAAATTAATGTTGAAGTTGTAAATTGCAAGAAAAACTTATAAAAAAAATTAGAAAAATGACATATAACTTTTAAATTGACATTAAGTGTGAAATGAAATAAAATATTTGTAAACTACACGTAAACTAGTAAATTAATGGAAAAAAAGTATAAATTAATGTTGGAGTTCTAAATTGCAAGAAGAATTTGTAAATAAAATAAAAATTTAGAAAAATGACATAAAACTTATAAATCGACATTTAGTGTGAAATAAAATAAAAAATTTGTAAACCGTACATAAAACTAATAAATTAGTGAAAAAATGGGTAAATTAATGTTGGAGTTGTAAATTACAAAAAAAATTGTAAACAAAATAAAAGTTTAGGAAAATCACATAGAACTTGTAAATTGAGATTAAGTGTCAAATAAAATAAAAAATGTGTAAAACACACATAAAACTAGTAAATTGATAAATAAAAAAATGAGGTAAATTAATAATGGAGTTGTAAATTAGAAGAAAAATAGTGTAAAAAAATAAAAATTTAGAAAAATAACATAAAACTTGTAAATTGACTTTAAGTATGAAATGAAAAACATAATGTGTAAACTGCACATAAGAGTAGTAAATTGATGGAAAATGGGGCAGATTAATGTTAGAGTTGTAAATTGCAAGATGAACTTGTAAAGAAAACGAAAACTTAGAAAAATAACATAGAACTTGTAAATTAACATTAAATGTGAAATGAAACAAAAAATTTATAAACCACACATAAAACTAGTAAATTAATGGAAAAATAGGTAAAATAATGTTGGAGTTATAAATTGCAAGAAGAACTTGTAAACAAAACAAAAACAAAAAAAATGATATAAAACTTGTAAATTAACATTAAGTGTGAAATAAAATCAAAAATTTGTAAACCACACATAAAACTTGTAAATTGATAGAAAAATGTGTAAGTTAATGTTAGAGTTGTAAATTGTAAGAAGAACTTATAAATAAAATAAAAAATTAGAAAAATGACATAGAACTTGTAAATTGACATAGAACTTGTAAATTGACATTAAGTGTGAAATGAAATAAAAAATTTGTAAATTACTTATAAAACTAGTAAATTGATGGAAAAATAAGTAAATTAATGTTGAAGTTGTAAATTGCAAGAAGAACTTATAACAAAAATTAGAAAAATGACATAGAACTTGTAAATTGATATTAAGTGTGAAATGAAACAAAAAATTTGTAAACCATATATAAAACTAATAAATTAATGGAAAAAAGTATAAATTAATGTTGCAGTTATAAATTGCAAGAAAATTTTATAAACAAAACAAAAACTTAAAAAATGACATAGAATTTGTAAATCGATATTTAGTGTGAAATAAAATAAAAAAGTTTATAAACTATACATAAAAATTAATGATGCAATTGTAAATTTGAAGGAAAAAAGTGTAAACAGAATAAAAACTTAGAAAATGACATAAAACTTATAAATTTACATTAAGTATAAAATGAAATAAAAAATTTGTTAACTACACAAAACAATAGTAAATTGATGAAAAAGTAGGTAAATTAATGATGGAATTGTAAATTATAAGAAAAAAGTATAAATAAAACAAAAACTTAGAAAAATGACATAAAACTTGTAAATTGACATTAAACATAAAATAAAATAAAAAAAGAGTGAACTACACATACGACTAATAAATTGATTAAAAAGGGATAAATTAATGTTGGAGTTATAAATTGATCTTTAGAATTATAAAACAAAACAAAAACTTGTAAATATTGCATAAAACTTGTAAATCAACATTAACTTGTAACTGTTGCATAAAACTTGTAAATCACAAATTAGTAAATGTAACCTGAAACTTGAAAAAAAAAGAGTAATTACCTGCTACTTCGGTAACATGTTATCTATTTATTTAGAATTAACGGTAGAAATTTTTTTATTCAAATCTAACAGTCCACGTCCATTACGACATCAATGCCGTAAATTTATGTACGGCATATAGAATGACCCATTTTTTTAATTAATTTTTATCCAATTGGGCCATAAACTTTAGTACCATGATATAATCCTCATTTGTATAGCTGTAAGGCCCTTCTATCAATATATTTTTCCAATTTTTTATTGTATTTAATACTGTTGGTCTTAAATTTTAAATGACATAAGAAATGTATAATATAATATGTTTTAAATGACATAAGAAATGTATAATATAATATGTGACACATAACAAAACGGAAAATTTATAAAAATAACCCAAAATTTTTTTATAATTTTCACACTTAACCCTCTAAACTTTTTCCTATCAACATTATCCAAAAACCCTCTCAAGTGCCGAAAATATCCCTCCCATTCTCACCAAGCTTCTTCCCTCTCCTTCCTCTCTCTCTCTCTCTCTCTCTTTTTCTCTCTCTAACCAACAATTTCTCTCCCAAGGTGGTCACTCATTGCCGGCGGCTCCCTGAAGTCCATCCTCGGTAGCCAACATTATCAAAATTTCGATAAAGATCTAAAATCAAAGGTTAGTTCAAAAACCCTAGATTTTGAAGCATGTTCTATTTTCTATTCTTATTTTATGTTGTGGTTTTCTTATTGTGTTGGTGATGGTGACTGAAGATTGAAGTGTTTGTAATGTTGATTGCATGGGTTAAATAGTTGGTGTGGTGCATGGTATTGTGCAAATTTTATTGAACTCGCAAGCGCACGAATCTATTGTAGAATAGATCAATGGTGACGAGTGTCGATCCCACGAGGAGGTTGATTTTAATTATATGCAGAATTAATTTTCTTTAAATGGATGGTTGGATTGATGGTGAAAGGAATTTAAATTGTGCTAGAATTTAAATTGGAATGACAAGAATAAATTAAAGTGGAAACTATTGAAATAAAGCACTTGGGTATCCGGATCTGCATCAACATGCTCCATGGGCTAAATATTCTATATTAATACCAATTAAATCATGAGGGGGGATTCCACACCTCATGAACCACGCTCAAATAAGTATGGTGCTAAGGGCTTATCGTGCCAAATAATAATAACCTTGTACTAGGGTCTTGGGTTTAACGGTGTCTGAACAAGACTATTATTATTGTCGACGAAAATCAAAACAACCACAAATATTAGAGGGAAGAAAATAAATTTACCAAATAAAGCCCATGGAACATGTTGAGACTTCACCTTGACCCAAGCTTGAAAGAAAATTAGCTACTCATATTTGAACTAAGGGTAAAATGGAAATTTATTAAAATACATAGAAAATACAAGAAAGAGAAGGAATTACAAATCTAAGCTTACAAATGAATTCGAGGATATCAAATTGGAAGCCCCCTTTTTATATACATTAGTGAATCATGACCATCGGATTAAAAAGCAGTTTGGGGCTCGAGTTGCGCCCGTCGTGATCACGATCAGCGGTCACTATTTGAGCGATAACACTATTTGCACAATTCACGGTTTGACCACTATTTGCGGTTTTGCACTGTTCCATGCGGTTTTGCGAGCGATCTTATCGTATGAATAGTTAGTATATGTGAGCGGTGACATTTTCCTTTTTTTATCCTCTAAGAGGTTTTTGTTTTATTTCGTCATAAAATTTTTTTCCGTTCAATCGTGATACCCCTAAAATACATAAAATAACTAATTATAATGAAACACACGTAATTAAATAACAAAATACTTAAATAAATAAAAATAACAATGTTAGTGAGACTTGAAGTGTAAAATGACGATTTTCTCCTTTATAAATATACACTTTCTAACACTCAACACTTAGAACATTGCTAGTCCTGCAAATAAAGCGAAGATAAAATCAAAACCTTTTTTTTTAAACACACGTGTTTATTCAATCAGATTAATGATAGCAATCAAAGAAAAGTACAAGTATTATCTCCAGTCTAAAGAAATATCACAACCACATCAACAATCCACATGCATCAGTCCAGTAGACTATAGTAATCAGGCCACTTTCAAGAATAACATGTCAAACCCCAAAATCTCACCGGTAGTAGTGACACTCTCACAAAGAAATTAAACCCAATAAAATTGTCACTACTGATGAATGGTGAATTGAGAAAATAATATAGAAATACCACACACTCTCACCAAGATGAAAGAAATATACGACTTAGAAATAATACGACCTCGAATAAATTACTAGTCAACCCAATTTTTTTTTTTAATGCATCACTACATCTTAATAGCCCATATAACTAGCTTTTACTTGATTATAGTTCTAAAATCAAGAAGGACTTTTATTAGGGACGTAACGTATTTGGGGACATAACAAAGAAAGGAAAATAGGGAAACAAAATATATATGTTTGAGAAAAATTTCAAGAACTTTTGAAAATTACAAGATGCGTTTTGCTTATTTATTGCTATTGTATATCCCTTTTTTTTTTCTTTTTGAATTTTTTTTTTATATGGCACAACTTTATTGAACAAAATAATTATTTATCCTTTTTCTCAAACATGAATAGGTGATGGAACTTGTATTATATCGGGTAATACTCCAAATTGGAGTGGGTCAGGATGATAAGTTAACAAAGAAAAAGCTTTTTTTTTTTTAAATTTATTCATTTAGGCTCAAAATGGCTAACTATGGATATTTTACAATAGGGATGGCTTGAAAGGCTCAAACGGATCAAAGATGGCCTTCCATCGTCTCTTAGAGCTCTAAATAATCTTCCATATCTACTAGTTAGGTGGGCCTTTAGATGCAACAACACACATTTTTTTTTTTTAAAGGGTTGACTTAAAGGAAATCTAGAGATCATGTATAAAATAATAAACTGCTAAGCTGCATCAATAATGGGCAAAAAGGGTTACTCTCCAAGAAAAATTAATAGGCTCAAAAACTCACTTGGAATTTATTTTGACATATGCATTCCTTCAAGCAACTCATATTTGTCCCCAACATCAACATATAGAATAGCAAACATGGTGTAACATCACTCAAGACCAAAGATAATACAAATACTAAAATTCAAAAGTCATCATATCATCCAAAATCAAAAACTCACACAAAATTACCAAATATTTTTTTTTTAAACGAAATTCTACCCCCCAACCTATTCTAAACATAAAAAGAAAACATACATGTAGAAAAATTAAAGAAAAATGTCTGAATTTTTTTTTTTTTTAAAGAAGATGCGTTTCTAGAGTCACTACACTCCATATTCAGCCATCTTCGACTTAAAAACTTGAAAACATATATTTATAAAGGAGAAGTCAAAAAGAAAAGTTAGGAAAAACATAATAATAATTTTTTTTTTTTACTAAGAAGATGCGTTTCTAGAGTAACTACACTCCATATTCAGCCATCTTCTATTCAAAATGGTTAGTTCTACAACAAAAAATTAGTAAAAACTTAACCAATATTCCACAATTGTCAACTATTCCCTCCCGACTGAAATGAAACATTGTCCTCAATGTTTGAAGGAAGAAGTAGAGTTTAGAAGACATCACAGGTAGTGCAACACGAGAAGAAAATATTTACAAGCGGAGAGTTAAATCTAATTTGTACTTCTACTACTGACTCTTTGTTACCATCGTTATTTGAACATTCCAACACATGGTCACGGGATGCATCTCGATTGATAAACATAGCAGATCAAGTAGCTCATTAGCGATATGTGCACAAATAAAGATTTTTAGCGAGGAAGGAATGAAATAGTTTTATTGCATGGTTAAGAAATGCGATAAAGCCATCATAAAATTATTGACATTTAACAAACCGATGGGTTTACGGTGGATGTTCGGATGGGCCCCGAGATCTTAATGTGATTAGTGCCTCTGAGTTGCAAGATCTCACGGAAGGAAAATAAAAGCATCGGCATGATTTAGCATTTCGGTTATTCGTTCTTGCATACGAGACAACTAACTCTTCTCCGGTTGATGAGTTAGACAAACAGCAAGGTTTTAGGATTGTTGGGATGATGCCTAACACTTGGCTCCTCGACATAAGCGACTTAAGACCATTTTGGATAACCCTCGGTAACCTCCTCCATTACACCAAGTGCAATTTTCTCTCTGTTATTCTTGACCAAGATCTATGGCTTTCCTCAGCGAACTCTTTATGTTTGCCGTAGTTAAATCGAAGAGTACACAAATGTTCTTGAATTGTTTCTTTGGGAGTAGCTGCCATTAAGATCTTTTCAAAAAACAACTTGTGAGTGCACAACAAAATTATTTATATTTAAGATCCTTGGTGAAAACGGGTTACAGCTGTGTATGAGGTATTATGTCTTTGTCAATAATCGCGTAAGGCACATGGCTCGAGAGTCAAAGAAAAGCAGTTAAAGGAAAAGAAAACAATGATAATAAAAATTATTAAAGGCAATAATGCGAATGGTAAAACAACGATGAAATTAAAACAACGAAAGTAAAAGGATATTCCACGGTGGTGTAGTTGTGGCTCACATCTTCACTCGGTTTCGTCCGAAGCGCGCCCTACATGGGTCGAGGATAGGCTTCATCCGGTTTCTTACAAAGCGGCAAGCGGTCGTTTATAGTCGATTCCGAAGGCTGTCGTGCACGTTCTTTCTCGAATAATGGCCATGGCGGAGGATCGCTCTTTGTACATATCCACTGGGATGCGTTTGAAAGACAAAGGATATTATCCAATGACTCTTTATTCAAGCCATCACAATAGAATTTAATCTTATCTTCCGCATTATCGGACACCATTCCTAAGAACATGGTTTTTTATTGCATATCGTTACGGCGCACTTATGACAAACAACGAGAAAGTCTTTTGGCTCGTCGTTTTCGCATAATTTCCTTTACCACAACCAGGCATGTATGATAAATTTAGGAGAACTCACACCCAAGCGTGCTTTGGCCTCGATTAACCGGCGGATGTCGCGGGTATGCCATTCTTCATGCAATCGCATGCGTTCGGATCGGGCTTTATAGATTGAAAAGGTGCATTACGAGGCGAAGGAATCGTTTGTGAAGCCTTGCTAAAATCTCTCTCTGTCCATGCCTTCGTCTCGGAATATCAGTTATTGTGGAAGCTGAAGTAAACTTGATTGTCACGGAATGCCGTTATCAGCCTCTTGGGGTGACAAACTCAGCTCAATTCGGATCAAAATTCCATCCTCTATTTCAGTTGTCTTTCTAGATCTTTAACGTGGAATACTAACTCTGAATTTACAAAATCGTGTCTAACTTTCTAAGATGAGTTTGGATACGTTGAAGTGTTCTAATCGTGTACTGAAGTCTTGTCTCATGATTAAAATGATAAGAGAAAACTATAATGGTTAAACAAACACACTTAAACAAAAATAATTTCAATCGACAAAGAATAATCAAAAGAAAGAAAGAATCAAATCAAATTACCGAAAGAAAAGAAAAAAAAACCTCAATTTAAACTTGGTGGGTCACTCGGTTATTTCACTCTCCTCTCCATGTGGTTGGTATTCTAGATATGGCTTTAATCTTTGACCATTAACTTTAAAAATGTAGTTCTTTGGATCATAATTTCAATTGCCCGTGTGGAAAATAGTGTGTGAACAATAAATGGGCGAACCATCGAGCGTGACTTACACGGAATGGGTGCAAGCAAGAATTTAATAAAAGCACTTTCGACACAGGTGAAAGATTTCCTCATAATTGATTTTCTCATAATTTGCTTGTCGTGAAAGACTTTTATTCGTTGCTTGTAAATCTTAATTGTAATCTTCTTTTTGAGCCGAACTTGTTGCATGTCAAAATTGAATTTCTTGATGGCCCAGTCATACGATGCGTTTGGTGGTGATTACGATGATGGGCTGAGTTTCTTACGATGGCACTAGTTGTTCAACTCTTGACTTCCGTTTATTTGTGTCCATGGATGGTCTTTGAGTCAAGTAGTGTATTGACCTCATCGATTGATCATCAATGTCAAAATCCAAACCAAAGTGAGTTAAACATGTTTGTAAAGGGTCATCACTAAAGTTTGTGAAAATTATTATCAACTAATGTTTATTAAATCCACATCAACAATTCCATCATCCACATTGTGAGGTTGTTTGGCAATGTTGAAAATATTGAGCTCCGTGGTCATATTGCCAAGGACAAGCTGCGTATTTCGATTCTGCATTGAATGTGAGCATGGCGGTTGCCAAGAAAGGTCGGCCTAGGATAATGGGGATGTGCTTTGAATCTGTCTTGGTTGAGTGTCAATTACAATGAAATCAACGGAAAATAAAACTTGTCTACACGAATAAACCGTCCTCCACAATACCACGAGGGATTTTTGTGGACCGATCTGCAGTTATGTAACACCTTTGGAGTTGGGTGTAATTCTCCCAGGTCAAGTTTCACAAATCTGAGAATAAGACAGCAGTTTACACTAGCTCTAAATCCAAAAGCATTCTCGATTGTGTGGTTCCCTATACTACGAGATAGTGGGGAGCACGGATCTTTGCATTTTAGAGGTATTTTATGTTGGAGTATAGAACTAACATTTTACATTAAAAGGCCTTTTACGAACATGAATATTTCTCTTTTTAGTGCAAGGTCTTTAAGAAACTTGGCATATGATGGCACTTGTTTTATAACTTCAAGTATAGGAATGTTTACACTTACTGTTTGAAGATTTCAAAATCTCACTGTGGATTTTCCTTTCTTCCTTTATTAACCTCGAGGAAATGGAGCTTTAGGAATGTATTCTCGTGAGTTGGTTTCTTCTCTCCGGTGATGGATCCTCGGTATTCAAGTACAATCTGAGTTGATTTTGGCATCTCCACTTTGTTATCGATTTCTTTCCCTTTTGAGGTCATGATAGCTTTGACCTCTCCATCTTCTTGTGGTGAGAACTTGCTTGCCGTACACTTTAGGATTAAAACCTTTGGTTGACTTGAAATTTACCTTTCTCAACGGTCATTGTCAAGGTTTGAACTGAAGAAGCAAGTTGTCCCACCATTTTCTCGAGATTTGAAATTGATTGGGCTTGTGAGTTGAAGCCTGCCCTCATTTCATTTCGCAGTTCATCAATGGTACGGTTCTGTTGATCGATTCTGGAATGAGTAGAATTCTTGAAATTCTGGAATGTATCCTCCATAGTGCAGGTTGAGAGTGGTTTGGGTTTTGATTGTATGGTCTAAATGGTGGCTGAGAAGGTTGAGAAATTTGAAGATTTTGAGGAATTGGTGGAGGTGGAGCTGTTGGTTCATTTTGTTGGAATCCTTGAGACCATGAAAAATTGGGGTGGTCTCTCCATCCAGGGTTGTATGTGTTGGAGTAAGGATTGTAGGTTGATGGTTTTCTCATGATTCCTATGGCATTGGCTTGATCTGAATATGAGTCATGGTCATGTGGCTCTGTTGATTTGGCAGTCGTCAATGATGCTATTTGTCGAGAAAGACCTTCGATTATTGCTTCGACTTCCTTGATTTATGAGCTTGACTCACCAATGTTAACCTCATTCACTCCCTTAATTCTCTTGGTATTTCTGAGTGATCGACTCCGTTGTTGGGAATTATCTGATTGTCGCTGGAAGAATTCCCAAATCTCTGATGCGCTTTTGGACATTAACTCTCCTCCACTGGTCGCCATTAGCCATTCTTGCACATGTGGCAATAATCCTCAAAAGTATTGGCATTGGTGCCATTTCGTACCCATGATGTGGACACTTGAGTAGCCCATTGAATCGCTCCATGCTTGAAAAATTGCTCGTCGTCTCTTTGAGTAAATTCTGAAATTTCCTGCGAATAGCGTTGGTTTTATGAAATATTTATTTAAAATTTAGTTACCATTTGTTCCCATGATGTAATGCTATTAGCGGGCAATGTATTAAACCATGAGCAGGCTCTATCCTTTAAAGAAAATGGGAATAATCTAAGTTTAACATCATCTGAAAAATTCTCATATTTAAAAGTTTGACAAATAGCATGAAAATCATTCGAGATGATTATATGGGTCCTCGTTTCTAGGCCATAGAATGTTGGGAGACAATTTAGCACACTAGGTTTTAATTCAAAACTCCTAGCTACGTTTGGTATCGATGCATGATGTGCTCAAATTTGCTAAGGGACTAAAATAGTCCTTAAATGGCCTCTCTTGTGGTTACGGTTGTTGATTTTGCAAATCCATGTCAATTTATTTTTAAAAGTGTGTTTATGTGTGCGAAGTGTTTTCTAATTCTAGGTCTAAAGGCTCAAGATTAGGTGATAATGACCTTGACCATGCATACAAAGAACAAAATAAATGACAAAAATAAAAAAAATAAATAAGAGAGGAGAAATTACGATACTAACCTTGTCGTTATTCTGATCTTACTATGAAAACACTCGATTGCTATAAGAAAAGAAATTACGTGAAACAAATATTAACTAAAATTAAAATAAATTACAAAGAAAGATAACAAAAGAAAAATAATAGCAAAGTTAAATTACACAAATTTAAAGAAAAAAATTATAAACTTAATTTAATTTTTTTTTTTTAAATGAAAAAGGAAAAAAAATATTACAAGAAAATAAAAAAAAAAAATACTTCTACAATTAAAATACTTACCTCCCGTAGAAAACTTGTTGTGCAAATTTTATTGAACTGTAAGCGCGAATCTATTGTAGAATAGATCAATGGTGATGTCGATCCGAGGAGGTTGATTTTAATTATATAGAATTAATTTTCTTTAAATGGATGGTTGGATTGATGGTGAAAATTTAAATTGTGCTAGAATTTAAATTGGAATGACGAATAAATTAAAGTGGAAACTATTGAAATAAAGCACTGGGTATCCTGATCTGCATCAACATGCTCCATGGCTAAATATTCTATATTAATCTAATTAAATCATGAGGATTCCACCTCATGAACCACGCTCAAATAAGTATGGTCTTGATCGTTAAATAATAATAACCTCTTTAGGGTCTTGGGTTTAACCGGTGATCTAGACAAGACTATTATTATTTGTGAGCTAAAAGTCAAAACAACCACAAATATTAGAGGGGAAGAGAAAATAAATTTACCAAATAAAGCCCATGGAACATGTTGAGACTTCACCTTCAACCCAAGCTTGAAAGAAAATTAGCTACTCATATTTGAACTAAGGGTAAAAATGGAAATTTATTAAAATACATAGAAAATACAAGAAAGAGAAGGAATTACAGAAATCTAAGCTTACAAATGAATTCAGGGATATCAAATTAGGGGGGGGGAAGCCCCCTTTTTATAGGTACATTGAGTGAATCATGACCATCGGATTAAAAACAGTTTGGACGCTCAGGATTGCGCCACGTCATCAGTCAACAGTCAACAGCCACTATTTGAACAGTAATACTATTTGCACAGTTCACACGGTTTGACCACTATTTGCACAGTAAACCGGTTTTTGCACAGTACCATGAACAGTACTATACGTATGAATAGTTCCGTATATGTGAACAGTGACATTTTTCCTTTTATGCTCCTCCTAAAGTTTTCGATCGTCCTGAGTTCAAATGTGACGTCCGTTTTGCTGTCTGATCACTCGTTCATTGTGAAACAATCGTGATACCCCTAAAATACATAAAATAACTAATTATAATGAAACACACGTAATTAAATAACAAAATACTTAAATAAATAAAAATAACAATGTTAGTGAGACTTGAAGTGTAAAATGACGATTTTCTCCTTTATAAATATACACTTTCTAACACTCAACACATGGGTGAAGTTGAAATTCCATGGGCTTGGTGTCAGGAGGCATCGCGCTTGATCAGGTGCGACAACGCACCTGTAGCACATGATTCGGGCGACTGGGGTGATTGCCTCTTACAGCAAGTGCGTGGGACAAGCGTGAGCAACACGCCTGTCGCACCAAGTTACAGTTTTTTTTTTAATATGAAGTTATTATTTTATTATAAATGTAATGTAATAATGTTATAAATATAACAGATATATGGCAAAATCAGAAGGATCGAAAAATGAACTAGGTAGGATGAAGTTAGCTTATGCTGATTACTTTTTGGGGCGAATTTCGAGTATGTGTAACTTTGCTACAGTCATAAAAGCCATCGAGAAAAAATTAACAAAATGACAGTTGCGTCTGTTCAAGGATGACATAGTAGGGAATTTCTTAGAGTGCCGAAGCTTTTCATTCAGTGGTGTAATTTTGCACAATGTGTTGCTTAGGCAAGTGGCCCATGGAGAATATAGGGAGAGCGATCAGTTATGGTTTCAAATTAGTGGGCATTTGATACACTTATCAATTGGAGAATAGTGCCTGGTTACTGGACTTTCTTATGGTGACTGCACTAACAAATCCAAAAATCAGTGCATAGGCTACTGAATATGTATTTGATGGTTTGTTTCACAACATCAATCTTAAGCAATTCAATGTATTATTTAAGAAGTTGGATTTCGAGCAATGGACGATATTGATCCATTAAATATTGCACTTTTTTATTTTGCAAATAGAGTTCTAAATGGAAAAAAAGTCACTGTCAAATTAATTTCTCATTGCTTAACAAAATAGATGATATAGATCACTTCCAAAATCATCCATGGGGTCGTTTGTCATGGGAAACGATATACAATAGTCTTGATAATGCACTGATCGACAAAGATGAGTTAATGGATACAATTGATTATTACTATCCAGACATGTTGCCACGAACATACTTCCACAATATAGCCCTGATAGATTATTACCATCTACAGCAATCATAGGCCAAATGTACTGCATAAAACTCTTAATGGAATATCCAAGTGCTACAAAGTAGTACAAGAAATTATCATTTCCATCTCCGCTCGAGATGAGTGACTGTACCCTCATTCACTTTAGTCTATAAGTGAGAATATTTAGAGAGTAAGTTGTATGACTCTGCAAGGTTTCCTCGAACTATTTCAAGACTAACTTTTTTAGCTCGATATGTATGTTCAAATGTTAATTGCACACTGTATTTGCTGCTATATATCTGCTCTGATGTCATTCGGAGTGTATATTCTTTTTTCTTGAATATATTTATCTGTGATAATATGACCGACAACTTGGCTCCTTACCTGACGACGACCATCAACTAATACCTCATTATGACAAGTGTGTACATTGTCATTTCTCCTTACCACCCAAAGACCATTCTGTTCGTTCGAACTTTTAATTGCTCGAATGCGCCATTTACATGATTCTGAACAACAGTGAGCCTCGAAACGTGTCGTTGTGGACTGTGCAATCTTAAAATCAAACTTATTCCTAAAGGCAACCTTGCGCAGTTGTAATATTAACTCATTCTTGTTAGCGAATAGCTTACCCACACTGATATCATCTGAGTCACAATTGTTAAGAAAGTTAGGAGCAACCATGTTCGAAAGCAAAATTGGAGCAAGACTTGTGAGAAAGTCAATCCTCCTTCTCGAACCGGTCATTGAAGGAATAGATCAATTATCTCTGTTATTCATAGGAATATCATCTTTATGCTCATCCTCATATTGAAACGACGGAATATTGAAAGGACCGACACCTCCATCATCACCTACATTATTGAAATGAGTGCCCCTCATACTATTAGAAGGTTCTACACAAAGATTACCTACCTTTGTGTTGCTAAAGTCATTAATAGGATCATCATTGTCGCAGAAATCATTATTGTGATACAGAGAATACCGTTACTCTAAAGACATCATTAGTGGTAATACCTCTTCTTTAACATCTACTAACATAATGTTGTTGTCATTAATGTTGTCATTATTGTCGTGGAATGGAAAGTAATGTTACTGCAACGACATCGTTCTTGGCAAAACCTCCTCCTCAATATCGAGGCCGGACATATTTGCTCTAAAAAATGTTTCAGTTTCAAGGGGTGGCTCAAGATCTTCGTTTGGAACTCAAGGAGATGTGGTAACAAATATAAGAATACATCTATAGTTCGTCACATCGGATGCCATATGCAACACAACCTTCACTATTTTATCATTAAATATGTCTATGGGCAGTGAACATGTACGATAGAATGTGTTACTAGACCTCAAAGTTGCCTTTATTGTGATACTATATTCATTAGAATTTGTTTGTAAGACCTCATATACTCTTGCCAAAAACTGATCAAACGGACAATTTTTCCGAACCAAAAAAGTTGTATTCTTAGCATTCACATACTCTATACAGCCATCCATTAACATCTCCTACTAACCATCAAAACATAATTGAGGCATAACTGAATCTATTAAGCCTGAAATTATTAAAAAAATTAATTATGCACTATGAAACTAATAAAGAGAATACAATTTTATTTATAACATTAAAAAAAATAATTGTATGTTCCTATCGCACCAAGATACAATCACACTGAAACTCTCTTGTCGCACGAAATCAAGTTGACAAAACACCTTTTACCACTCAGTGATGGAAAAACAAAGTATAAACAATCTAAGAAACATTTCATCAAACACTTAATACGCAATATTTTTACAAAACCAATTTCCTTTTAATTAGCTTACCTAGGTTTTGAGCTCTATTTCACTTTGTTAGAATCATGTTGGATTGGTGTTGAATGCAGATGGATTAGGCTATATTTGATCGAAGTTCATTTTTACCGTTCACCGTCGTCATTTGCCTTCGCCGGTGATGATTCAAGAGTGTAAGGTTGCATTTGGTTTGATAAAGAGGAAGAAGAAAAGTTGCATTTGGTTTGATAAACAAGTATAATTCGGGAAAAATACCTTGTGCTTGGCTAATTATAACAGGAAAAAATTAAGAGGGTCAATTCTAAAAATTATAAAAGTTTTTGAGTTATTTTTGTAAATTTTCCCAAAACGAAACTTAGTTGTCCTTTATCTTGTAACATATAATAGAATAATACATACGAGAAAGTAAAATTATCCTCTCCAAAATGTTTGGCATGAACTCCGAAAGGAGGAGATGCAGTAAGCATTGTTAGGAGAAAATACGTGCCCTTGCCCAAGTCCTTGTCGCATATACAAGCTTATCTTTTCTGGCTTTTGCAATTTGTAAGGAGTTGGAAGTTAAAATATTGTGGAACGTGTTTCATTTTTATTTGATATGATATTGAACATTTAGGTGGCGTTTGTTTTTTAACTTAATGACTTAAAGTGACTTAATTTAATTAATTAAGTTAATTAGAAGTGTTTGTTTTTATAACTTAATGAGACTTTTTAGATAATTTTGACTTAATAAAATAAGCTAATTTTTTTGGCTTTTTACTGAATGGAGAAATCTGAATTAAGTCAATTACTTTCTAATGTAAAAAATATCCATGTTTTATAATTTATTTTTCATGTCTATCCCAAAACTCACCTATAGACATTTACCCAACATAATAATCTCATCATTATTTTTTAACCATCATGGAATCGCTCATCACTTTGCTCCTCTCATCTAGTTCTTAAATCTCCTATTAATATATTATTTTACTTATAAATGTTAAAATATTATGGTATTTAATATATTATTTATTTGACATTCAAATTTAATAAGGATACAAATGTAAAAATACATATTTTCAGTTTCTTAAGTTGAAAACAACAAACAACTTAATACTTATTTTCTGAAATTCAGACGAAAAAACAAACATATTATTCAGATTCAGACATTCAGATCTATTCAAATTTCAGACAAAAAAATAAACTCCACCTCAGTGAGAGGCGTAAAAGTAATAATAATGTGAAAGGGAAAAAAATAGTCCTATTTAATGGGATTATATTTCTTATTAATCTTTTATGAGAGTAAGTACATCGAAGTGTATTTTATAAGGATCCTTTTTTTTTTTTTAAGAAAAAGAAGTAAACCTGACCTTGAAACGAAGCATTTAGCTACACCATAAAAGGGCTATTTAATCAGATCATAAAGAAAAACTTAATTGTAGTTTTAATAGACAAGTAGCAACATAAAATATAATGAAAAGATACATTCTGATCAAGACTTTTCTCAATCAGTAACGTTCTTGAGCACCCAATACTTTTTCTATGATCATATTGTAACGATAACATACTTATCGTCAGACATCTTTTAACAATATTAAGTCAGTCCAATTCAAAAATGATTTTTAAATTTTATATGATTTTGTTTTGAGATGATATCATACTTGTATTGAGTTTTCCTAGATTATTTCAAAGATACAAGACTTGTTTATACATAGATCCTAAACATAATTTTCAAATTAAATATATCCCAAGGGTGTATAATCAACACACACACACAATCATTCTCAAGTGTGGACGCTTAATGCGGATACACTCTTAAAGGTACAATTTAAGAGGATTAATTTAAAAACATGTCTACATAATAAAAAAAAAGAAAATAAAAACACCCACATTAGGGAGAGATTATATATATATAGATAGATCTTGGTTGTTCAGTTGATTAGTAGAGGAGCCACATAAAAACAAGCAACAATAGTTGACCCTACTTATATTAAAATTTTCAGAAAATCTTTTCTAAATTACAATTAAAAATTGTATTTACCTCCAATAAGATTTGTAATTTGTTCCCGCTGGTTTTGAATAATTTAAAAAACGAAAAAAAAAAAAAGAGAGAGAAAAAAATTAGGTTTATAAGTTATATTAACATGGAAGACCTTCCTTCTAATATTTCGCTTAGAAATCCACTTACGGGAGATCCACACACATTCGCTAGGGTGCCCTCCTCGAAGGACTGCATTCATATCAGCGATCAGACAAGTCTTGGCTTCTAACATACCTTGTTCAGATTTTCCTGTTGTGGTTCTCATTAAACTTAAAATACTTCATACTCTGCTGAAGTGTTTGCGGTTTTGCTCACCATCCTTCGAAGATTGTAGATATCCTCTTGTGCTGCTTTGAGCTTGACATGCTGTCCTCAAGCTAGTTGCTGTGATAGGTTTGTAGTATTAGATGAGCAGCTACCGGTCATTGACTTTGCGAGAAGCGAAATAGTGAATGGGGTAGGGCGGACAACTTGGCTGAGAAATCCTTGTTCCTGGGTGACATGATGACTCCGTGGATGTGCAACATAATAGAGTAGGGGAATAACAGAAGGCACTAAATATTGAATGAAAGCAGATGGATTACTAAAACAGTGCAAAACATGGCTAGTACATCTAAAAGTTGGGAATATAATTCATACCTAAAATCATCTCATCACAGCAGAATATGCAACTCATGTCATGGTTCATAAGCTACAGCTGCACTTGGAACCAATAAAAATAGGGTTCCTAGGCAACAAAGATGCACACCGAATCAAGATCCCGTGTAGCAGGCTCAGAGGACTAACATGACATAAATTACGTTCAACATTCTCCTCAAAACATATTCTCTACATTGTGTTATAGATGTTCCTGGCATTTTGAGATCATCTACATAATTTTATTCAATTTCCTCAGTGAGGCATAACATTCGAACATACCAAAAACGTGCGGATCAAAAACTGTTTCTATCAAATCAGCCAACCACCCCGAATGAGGTCAAAGGACTTTTATCGGATGTCAAGTACATTGACCAATGACCATTGTTTCCTTCTGTTTCAAGGATTGCATTTACAAATCCCACTAATAACAAATTATGAGAAGTGATAATTCAGCAAGGAAAATATGGCACCCAAAAAGAAATCTCTAACAAAAAATAATGTATGGGGTATATGGAGTAGCTTATTTCTTCCACAACTTGGGGAAAAAAAGATTCTTCAGGTCACTCCATTTCCAATAAAGAAGTAGAAACCTAGACCATCTGATCAAGCAATTATTTCTGATTTCCAGAAACAAGAAGACTAGAGAGAAACCAGAAGGGAAGCTAGTTAACGACATCAAGGACCAGCTTGCGGGACTTGAGAACTGACCACCTCAGGCGCCGGTAGTAAGCAGCTTGAAGTAAAGCCAATGACAGTACGAATATCCATTTAAAGCCCATCTGCAATAAAGGCACATAAAGTTAGAAATAAGCCCCGCATTCAATGTCATTCAATGTACACTATCTGACGGTATCATAATATAAAAGCAAACATACAAGCTTCCTCTCTTCCATTTCCGGTTCTGCAGCCCATGATAAAAATGTCACAACATCTTTTCCCATCTGCACCAAGACCATAAAACAAAACTGAGTTTTGCACCAGGAAAACATCCATACCATAAGCTTATGACTACGAGCCTCTTCTTATCTTGGGGCATTATTTATTAGAATAAAAACCAACCTGAGCTTCTGTTGCAGGGGTACCATCTTCATACTCTAAAGCACCATCAATAAGCATTTTAGGCATAGCAATTGCTCCGCCAGGAAAGTAAGGATTATAGTGCAATCCATCTCTGATCTAAAGTAGCAAGTGAGATTAGAAACAACGATCAGCTTTTTTTTGGTTATGTTAACAAAAGAATCAAATTACTACTACTGCCAACTACACAGAAAACTAGTCATCACAAAACATTAAATGAAATCAGATATTGTCTTGTTTACCAGTAACACAACTATACTCCGATGTGAAATATGCAGTATCAAACAAGATACAGTTTGTAAGTCTTAAAACACTTGAGTATCACGGTGATGGATAAGTGATCTGGAAAACATCAGCCAGACAAGATGAACAGGGCAGCTTCCCCACTAGATCTCATAGGGATATCAGAAGCGGCGACACAATTTAACAAACACCCAAATAAAGAGCAACTACATGTTCATTCCAGCATCAAAAATTTTTTTTGCTGGACTCGCCTCCCCTACTACCAAAAATGTGTATACATATGATAACAAATGAGAATTGCCACAAAAGTATAAAATTAGTATTGCACAAACACAAAAATATGGAAACTGTGTTGAAAGATTGGAGCAAAAATTACCGAAACACCAGCAGGAGGATCACGATAACCAGTTAGAAGAGCAAACACATAATTCTGACCATCATGACGAGCCTGAAAGCACAAAAAGTTTAGACCTTTACAGAGTAGAAGATTACATCTTCGAAGTTCAAAAAACATATGTATCAGAAGAAAGTTCTTACTTTGGTAATAAGACTTAGATCTGGAGGATATGCCCCTCCATTAGCAAACCTTGCTGCCTGTTCATTGGCATATGGCTCAGGGAAACGATCGCTGAGTTTACCTGGACGGGTGAACATCTCACCCTCATCATTAGGTCCATCAACGACCTCAATCTCAGCAGCCATTGCCTTTGTCTCCTCTTCAGTATATGAGACACCCACCAAATCACGATATGATATTAGTGACATAGAATGGCAGGATGCACAGACTTGCTGGTAGACCTGGTGACCACGGCGAATCCTGAACATTCAAAACCAACCTCACACATCTAAGAGTAACATACCATAAATTTTGAATATTAATAGAAAATATGCAACACAATCGTATTACAATTTCCCACATTTAAGATTACACATGGTTATCAAATGAGTTAAATTGTAAGCTTTATACAAACTATAACAACAGAGAAATAGAACATACGAGGCATGGTCGTAAGAACTGAGAATGCCTTTGTGAGGCCAAGGATAACTGGGACATGCTAACCCATGCTCAGCTTCATCAGCAGAAGCTATAGTTGCGAAACTTAAAAACCCTGAAACACCGGCTCCAAGGAGCGCAAATGCCCTTAGGGACTTCATACCGACAGATCCAGCATCTTCATGAATTTTCTTTGACGTAAAAAAAGATAACACTGGTAAGCCCTGCATGATCACATACTTAAACTATTAGGTCTTTTACTTCATTGCATAGTACTGCAGAGATACAATCCAATGCAATGCACATTTCCCAGTTTATAACCAAAAGGCAGGATTTGGAAGTTGCAAATAGTCTGAAACATTTAGCATTGTGACATCCATTTTTTACACTCGGCAGACGCACACACAACATAGAAACAGTAAATAAAACCAGTACGTGAGCAAAGATCAAATAGATTAGAACATAGAAAACTCGTTAAGACACAGAAGTGACTGCATCAGTATATAAAACTCACAAATGAACTCAAATAGACTTGATACTTCAAAAACTTCAAATTAACAAACACAGAGGCCGCCAAGTGTAGCAGCATGAGGGAAAAGATTCTTACAGTGGACTGAGACTGAAGTCTCTTTCTCAGGAGCTGGTGCATAACTCCTCCTCCAACCATTTCAGCTAATAACTCTAGCAATTAGTTCACTGAAACAAGAAATCACACACACATTCTAACTACCGTCAATTTCAGAACCGAAAAAAAAAATGAATATGAAGCTAGAAATTGCATAACCATTTAAGTAAAATGGGCAAAAATCCCAAACAAAATCAGAAAATTCCACAAAAACGGCAAGTTCATTATTTATCATAAGGTTTAACCTATCAATCAGGCATCGGCTCGTTGATTATGTAATCATCTTTAGTTACAGATTTTATTCAAGAATTTTTCAAACCTTAAATTACAGACACTATCACAGGTGCTTCCCGTAAGAATTCCGAGATAAAAACCCTAGATCGGGAAAAAGATAAGGAGAAAGAGAAAATGAAAACGAGAAGAGAACTCACGAGATGATGAGATGAGCAAAGTTGCTCGACCGGAGAGCCTGTGGTCAACGATGCGGGCGCACTGGGAGAGATCTGTCCAACAAAGAAGTAGCGGCAACCAAAAAACTAGAATGAGAGAAGAAATAACGAGTTAATTATTCCTCGCTGGCTGCTTCAACTGCCACCACACGCTCCCTTTCCGTCCGATCTTTTCATCATTGTTTACCTTTTGGGCCTCCTCGGCTTCCTCTTAGGCCCAATAATTATTTATGGGCTTAGGTTACCAATTGAAGCCCAGTATTCAGATCTGGTACCCTATGGTACCCTATGAATCCGTTTCCAATGATCCATGGTTATACTTTGAATAAATTACGCTTTAAGATTAATTTTATTCATTATTTTACATAAGCTCCTATTGTTAGATTTCTCAAATTGTTGTTCAATGTATTAGAGGCGGCGTTTTTTTTTATTTTTTATTCATGTCTTATCTTAGTTTGAAGTTTAAGTTTGTCAACCCAATACAACCTGCTAGTTAATCATTTCAATATTCTTAAACACTACCCTAGTTATTTATTATTGTTTCAAATTTATGTGAATTCCAAAAATGCAAAAAATTTTAGTTTGCTACGCAAAATAATTGAGAATGAGAAGCATGAATGTTCTTCACTCACACAATAAAGAGTCTTGCATTCACTAAGTAAATATCAAGATTGTTGGGATATTTTGAAGCAAGATTTATTAGATATTTTTTAAGATTTTTCCAATTTTTGTTTTGTGAACGCAATTGCTAATTCTCCATTCATATGTCTTATTCCAAAAATGAATGAGTTTTTGATGTTAAGTGAGTTCAGATGTATTAGTTCAGTGACTAATCTTTATAAGATTGTTGCTAAAGTGCTTTCTTTAAGGCTTATGGAGGTGTTAAGGGAGATTGCTTCTACTGCTGAGGGTGCTTTAACAAGTGATAGATAGATTATGGTTGCCATCTTAATTGCCAATAAAACTGTGGAGGAGAATAGAAAATCTAGAAAATCTGGTCTTGTTATCAAAATTGATTTTTAGAAAACATACGACCACATAGCTAGGGATGGGGGTTTTTAATTAAATATAACCCAAAAGAGGGTACTTGATAACTATATAGATATGTCATTTTGTGTGGTGAATTGACTAAAGTGTCTCTAAAAGAAAAACATAAAGTACACACAAAAATCACTTCCAGCTCACTCTTTTACTCACACCATTTCACTCACACTAGTTCACTCCTCACATCATTTCACTCCACACTCTCAAAATCACTCATGAACAGCTAATGTGTATTTTCGTAATTGATACTGATGGGTTTTGGCTTGTTAAATTATAATTTTATTTCTTCTTAATTGTTTTGTGTGCTAATGGTATTTATACTTAATTGAAAAGTTAATATATTGTAAGAAGTTTGATCTAGATAAAAGATTAGAGAGAACCAAATAGTATTTACTTATGGAGATAAAATACGAGGAAAGATAAGGAAAAGCAATTAATAAAATACTATCGAGTCCATTAATTTTTGTTTTGCTATTCATAAAAAAAATATATCAACATTTAATTTGATCCATTGATTTAATCATTGTTAAAAAATTAAGATTTTGTGAAAAGAAGCTCTCGATCCTATTGCAGCATACCATTTTGTAGCATCATATGGGATGGGCTTCATATTCAAAACCATCTACACAATAAATTAAAATCCATCCAACCTAAGAACTAATTATTTGTGTTTTAATACACATGAGGAAGCGTCTTCCTTCCAAAGCTCTCTCTATGATAGAGAGGTTGGAATGGAAGCTTTAAGGGGTCTCAATGACTCAATGGTCACTCCGAAGTGAGTGCTTTAAGTTTTTTTTTCTAGTTTTATCTTTGACTTTTTCTTAGTGGATATTTGACTTTTTTAAACACAGGGATTTTTACAGTTAGACACAATTGCCTTCATATCTGAAAGCATTAATTGCTATGGATACAGACGAGCTAATCTGCAAATGCAAAGCAATAACTATAAGAGAGGAAGACAAAACCAACATGACGCTGGAGGTGAACATGAAAACTAAAAGAGAGAAAGTGTTGGCAGGTTGCTTAGTGGGTAAAGTCCTCCTCACAAGGGCAGTCAATAAAGAAGGGTTCAAGATTGCATTACAGCAAGTGTGGTGGACTGTTAAAGAGGTTAAAATCGAAAGCTTAGGGAACAATCTCTTCATGTTTAAATTTGCAGAAAAAGCAGATAAAAAAATAGTGTTAACAAGGGGCCCTTGGAACTTTGATAGGACATTGATTGTCCTCACTGAACCAAAAGAAATAGGGGAGATCACAAAGCAATCTTTTACCCATACAACTTTTTGGGTACAGATTCAAAATGTCCCACTTGCATATATAGAGAAAGACTTGCTTTAGGAATTGGAAGGAATGATTGGGGTTGTGGAGAATGTTGAACAAACGAAAATGGAGAATGCATTAGAGAATTTTAAGAATAAGAGTTCTAATCAACATAACACAGCCACTAAAACAAATATTTTTCCTTAAACAAGAAGGGAAATCAGACATTCCAATGCTAGTGGTTTATGAACGATTGTCTGATTTCTATTTTTGTTGTGGCATTATTGAACATCAATACAAAAAGCAGCTGCCATACGGAGTATGGATGAAGGCAATTATGATAAGAGGCCGCTTAAGAAAGAATTGCAGCAAAGAGAGGTAAAATTATGAAAGTAATAGATCAGAAGAAAAATGTGCAAGTTCAAAGTATAATGGAGTCCATCATCAACAGCAATAGCCAAACTAGGATAACTCGATTAGAACAAATGGGTCGGAACCCATTGAAGAAAAAACGGGTCAAACTGTGAAGACTACTAAGACTTGTGAGGTAGAGGGAGAGCAGCATTTAATGAGAGGAGTGTTAGAATCGATGAAAAAGAAGAAAATGGGCAGCAAAATGCAAAATGGAACATTGGCAATGAAATAATTCCTAGAGAGCACGAGATATTTGTGGGAGATGAAATGGAGAAAGAGAGGGAAAAACTCAAAGCAAACTTAGAGGAAATGGAGGAAGCAGAAATCGACAATGGACTAGAAATCTCTCAAGTGCGGCCCTGAGAAGGAAATGGAAGAGACGAGCTAGAGAACCAAATGAAGGGGAAACCAAAATTGGGCTTGGAACTCAAAAAAGACCAAGTGGAGAGACAATTGGGCAAAGTCTAAAAAAGAAAGCAAAATTCTCTAGCCCAATCAAGTCAGAAACAAGGAAGCATTTGCATTTCTCACCAACGGCATGAATTAAGTTGAGCTGGGAACCATTGTTGCTGGAAAACATAGTGGATACGAATTCAAACAAGCAGAGATATCGGCAGAGGTTGGAAGCCAACCCCACCGAAAGCCATGAAGATCATTTCCTAGAACATTCAGGGTTTGGAGAATCTCGGAGTGTTTCTAGCTCATAAAAAAATCCTCTATATGCATGGTCCTTAAATGGTATTTTTCTGTAAAACAAAGTTATCAACCATGCAAATGAATGTGATTGGGAACAAATTGAATTTTGAAAATTGTTTTGCTGTGAGCTGTAGTGGAAGGAGAGGGGGCTTAGTAATGCTTTATAATTCAGAAACTTGTGTGCAAATTAACTCATTCAACAAGCACTACATTGATGTTAAAATTCAAATGGAAAATCAGAGGCAAATAAGATGCACAGGGGTGTACGGGCATTCGGAAATGGGGTAGAAACAGTACACATGGATACTCATGAGAAGATTGACAGGTTTATCTCGTAGCCCTTGGTTGTGTTTTGGTGACTTTAATGAATTTTGGCATCCTCATAAGAAGAGCAGAAGCAATAAGAGGAATTTTAATTCAATTAATAGCTTTAGACAAGCATTGAGAGATTATGATTTAGCAAATGTAGGTTATAAGGGCTACTTTTTTACTTGGAGTAATAAGAGATTTGGGCAGGGATTTGTGAAGGAAATGCTGGACAGATTTGTTTGTAACAAGGCCTGAAGTGATATTTTTATTAACGATACATGAAAAAACCTAGACACATAGACCTTGGATCATTGTCCAGTGCTGATGGCTGTTCAGGAAAGGGGAGATGGAATGAATATAAATGGGAGACAATCCCCATGAATTCATTATGAGGACATGTGGAGCCTATATAATGCATGTAAGGAGATAGTTAAAAAGGAATGGAGTTTGAATGGTATTTAGAGTAGTGACAATCTAGTTCACTTGTTTCGGAGGGCAGCTAAAGAATCTATGGCTAGGCTACTGAATTAGAGCAAACGGGAATTCAGGGGAAGGGGTAGAAAGCTAAACCGGTTGCGAAAGCAACCACAAGGCTTGAAGCAGAGAGGGGTGTAATATGAATCTAGAGAAGAGATTAAAAGGGTGGAAAGACAAATTCAAAATATCATTATTAATGAGAAACTCTACTGGAAGCAGGCTCAAGAGCGGATTGGCTTAAGGAAGGTGATAAGAATACAAAATTCTTCCACCATAATACATCAACCAGGAAGAAAAAAAACATAATTTGGGGAATTGAAAATGCTTCAGGAGATTGGGTAAAAAAGGCCAAAGATGTGAAGGTTGAATTTTGTAATTATTTCACGAGGCTCTTTACAACTTCCAAGCAGAGTCAAAACCAGATGGCAGCAGCTCTAAAAGGTATCACTCTGAGAGTCTCTGGGGAGATGAACGAGCTATTAGAGAAACCTTTTACAACGGAAGAGGTGGTAGAAGCCTTAAATCAAATGTTCCCAACAAAAGCGGCAGGGCCCAATGGACTGCCGGCAGCATTCTTTCAAAAGTATTGGCATAAGGTCAAAGAAGAGGTTCTCACTACTTGTCTTCACATCCTCAACAGGCAAGGTACTATAGCCCCCCTCAATCATACTTATATAGCTTTAATTCTAAAGTCATGGAAGCTTAGAAAAGTTACAGATTTTAGGTCAATTAGCCTTTGCAACGTTATCTATAGGATAGTGGCCAAGTTAATTGCTAACATGTTTAAACAAATTCTACACCAAATCATTTCCCTAATGCAAAGTGCCTTCATACTTGACAAATTGATAACTGACAATATTATAGTAGGGTATCAATGCCTACATAAGATAAGGCACTGGAAAGGAAAAAAAATGATTTAGTAGCCTTGAAACTTGGTGTTAGCAAAGCCTATGACAAATTGGAATAGAGCTTTCTTTAGCAAACCATGAAATGTATGAGGTTCTCTCAAAAATAGATTAGCTTGGTCATGAAGTGTATAAGCTCAATCTCTTTTTCCTTGATTATAAATGGCTCGGTCAGAGGCTTAATTAAACCTCGGAGCGGTTTAAGGCAAGGGTGTCCTTTGTCCCCATATTTGTTTATTACATGTGTATAGGCTTTTTCCTCTCTGTTGCTACAGGCTGAACAATAAAAACTCAACCATAGGCTGTCCTTTGGAAATGATTTAAAGATTTCCCATCTCTTGTTTGCTGATGATAGCCTTATTTTCAGCAAAGCTTCAATGGTCGTTTGTCAAAACCTGAAAAAGATCTTTGACTGTTACTCTACAGCTTCTGGGTAAATTTTTAATTTTGAGAAATTATTTATGTTCCTCAGTGGCAATGTCCAGCAAGATCAAGCCACGACAATTGGGAATATCATCTAGCTCAACATTATTTCAAGACATGAAAAGTACCTAGGCCTACCATCCGTGATAGGGAGAAAGAGGAGCAACTTCTTCAACGACATCGAGCTGAAAGTCTATAACAAAATCTCCAACTAGCAATATAAATTCTTCTCATGTGGGGGCAAAAAAATTTTAATTAAAGTAGCAGTACAAGCCATTCCAGCCTATACTATTAGTGTCTTTAAGATTCCAAAAGGTGTTTGTAATGATATCCAAAAAGAAGTTGCTAATTTTTAGTGGGGATCAAAGAGCGACAAAAGAAGCATTCACTTGTTGAAGTGGGAGAAGCTTAGTCAGGCCAAGTGTACAAGAGGAATGGGTTTTTGAGACTTCTCAAGCTTTAACCAAGTTCTGGTGGTTAAGCAACAGTGGCAGATTTTACAATTCCCAGATTCATTAGTGGCGAGGGTTCTATTAGCTAGGTACTATCAGAATAAAGATTTCTTGAATGCAAAGCTCAGCTTTAATCCATTGTTTATTTGGAGAAGCATCCTGTAGGGTGGGCAGATTCTTTGTTCTGGTGCTAGGTGGAGGATTGGAAATGGCCAAAACATTTGAATTCACAAAGCTAATTGGATTCTTAAGCCGTCAACTTTTAAGCATATGTTTAAGTCATCCTTGCTTGATGATACATTGGTTGCTAAGCTAATAAATGATAAAAACCATGAAATACAAGTGTGCAACCCAAGAGGGGGGAGAGGGGGTGAATTGGTATTTTAAAAAGTATCCTAATAAATTCACACAACAATTCAATCTTACGCCTTAATAAATTCGAAAGCAATAAGTTCGATAAAAGCACAATAATAAAATAGTAAGAGAGAAAAGGAACAAACACATGAAATTTTACGTAATTCGGCAATCCCCGCCTACGTCCACGCCTCCAAGCGATCCAAACTTGAGGTTTTCACTATCCAAGCCTTTCAAGGCTTAAAATGCTTACAATTGACTTCAAGATGTCAATGAACCTTTACAACAAAGAGATTATCTCTCAATCTCTTTACTCAAGTGTCTCACACATTCAAACACTCACAATTGAGATGTGGGAAATGAAAAATTATAACAAAAACTCTCTTAAAGAGTAGATAAAAAAATTGAAGAACAAAGATGATTTAAAGAATTATGATTTACGAATTAAGAGCTCAAGATATGTTGTGTATCTTTTGTTTGTGCTTGCTAGAGAGCTTGAAAATGAATTGGATTTGAGTTTTTATAGTTTGAGCTCAAAAATTAGTCGTTATTCACTTTTTGTTCATAATCAGCATACCGTTTATGTGAATCCGGTTAGCCGCTTCAAGTTACCGTTACAGCAAATATTTAAATTTTTGAACATCCTGTATGCCGCTTTTGCAAATCCAGAATTCCACTTTTGTTTCAGTAACTTATTGTCTAAATCTGGACTTCCGCTTTGTCACATCCGGTTAGCCGCTTTTCATTTGAGTAAGTTTCACTGTAAACTTGTTTCCATCAATCGGTTAAGCCACTTGTTGAACTGTTTACCAAAATTTATAATTTGACCCCAAAACTTTATATAACTGTATTATGGCTCAAAACATTATAAAACTTTTTAAATAGGTCCAATTTCAGAATTTTCAAGTAATGCTAGTTTATCCCAAAAATTTTTGAAATTATGAAATTGCCCAAACTTTATAAAATTATAGAATGACCCCAACATATTTAAATATTTTTAAATAGGTCCACTTCTGAAATTTAAAAATAATATTTATTAAAATCAAAGATTGTAAAATTCTTTCATTTTAGTTCACAACTTGAGAAACAACTTAACTCCGCAAAAATATTTTCTTATTTTAAAAGCATAATAAATATAAATCTTTGTTTAACTACTCTTAATTTTCTTGAATCAAAACATGTGTTTGTTATCATCAAAATCAATATTTATAGCCATATAGGCTAACAAACCAGCGGGATGAAACTTTGATAAACAGGCACTTCAATAAAATGGATGTTGATAAAATAGTTGGAATCTCTTTGCCTAAAAGACCAAAGGAAGATACAATCATCTGGCATTATGATAAGAAAGGCCAGTACACGATCAAGAGTGGCTATTAGACAGCACTTAGCCTTAAATTTCCAACCATGCCTTTGAGTTCAGTGTCTAAGAAAAACCAATAGAATATCATAGACTCTAGCTTTACCTGAGAAAATTAGAATTTTTTACTAGAGGGCAGCCAAGAATCTCCTTCCCTCGACTGAAAATTTATGGAAAAGAAAATCATCCAAGAGCCTACCTGCTAGATATGCAAACTCGAAATGGAGAATGTGCTTCATGCATTGGTGGACTGTAAAGCTATAAAGAAGATCTGGAAACTCACCCTTCTAGAGAATGATATTATGAAAGCCTCTGGCCAGGATTTTTTGAGTTTGATACATGAAATCTATAGAAGAAGAAACAAAGCCAACCTAGAATTGATGGTAATGATTTGTTGGGTGGTGTGGAATGTAAGAAATAGGATGCTCTTTAAAGGAAAAAAAGAGAATCCCTAGGCCCTAGTTGCTAAAGTTGAAGCTGTGATTGAGGCTTACAAAAGAGTTCAAAAACCAAAGTATGCTCGAAAGGAAAGTCAACAGATGCAAGTTCGACAGACTTGGAGTCCACCCCAAAGAGGATATGTTAAAGTCAACGAGGATGCTGCTACAAATTTAGAAAAGCACCTTGTAGGTCTAGGAGCTCTAATCAAATATAATCGTGGGAATGTCATAGTAGCTATAATCAAGACTTCAAAATTCTATGGAGATGTATCCTTTGCCGAAGCAGAAGCTGTGGAATGGGGCATGCAGATTGTAAGGGATGCTCGTGTAAAGGCTTTAATTGTTGAATCATATTCTCAAGGCGTGGTTACTTTAGTAAATAACAAACAAGGCGGCAGATCCGAGATCTTTTGAGTAGTTTTGGAAATCCAAAGCTTAATGAGGAACTTTGAGCTAGTTAGTATTAAGTATGATCACAAATCTTGTAATTCCATTGCCCACTCTATAGCGAAGTTAGCATTAGAGAAATGCGAAAATGTTGTTTGGATGGATTCTTACCCTTCATAATTAATGTACTTATTTTCTTCTTCGGTTTAATAGAAGTTCCTTTTCAAAAAAAAAAACTACTAATTATTTGTGGTTGGAGTAGGGAACAAGGGCTGTTTTGCACACATGTGTTCTTCTCTGTAACTATTTGGCATTAATTGATAGTTTATCATTTAGGCCATGCTATAAGTCTTAAAGATCTTTTATTTAACTTAATATTTTTGCGTACTTTAAATTTTAGTACAAATATTCACCTTCTTTTTCTTATTTTATCCAACAGTATAGTTTGTAGTAGTATGTTGTTAAATTGGTAATGTTAAATGTTATTTTTTTTACAAAACTAATTTTTTTCATATATATATATTTTGTTAGCGTTTGCTCACTGAAAATTAGGTTTCTATGCTTACATATTTTAGATTTTTTTTTTGGAGATTTAAAATTTAAAATTAAGAAAAGATAATTAAAAATTTGTATATCATTTTAAGCCAAATAAATAAATTAGAACAATTGGCCAATCTTTTTGCTATTGCCTCAACAATCAAATTTTTCTTCTCTTTCCTATTCTGTCCTCCACCAGTCAGGTCCTAAAATTTCCACACGTGGCTTATTATTATTGACACCCGAACATGACCTAGACTATATAGGCTTTATTTCAATAGTAAATCTTATGGATTGGGCTATCTTATTGGGCTTGCTGGGTGTTTCAACAGCATTCTCGAAGTGGATGCAAGTACAAAAATGATTCAGAAAATTAAGAAAACAAAATGATAATAATTAAAGGGGAAACGTTAGGTTATAACAAGATGGGCACTGCAATGTTAGGAAACCAGCCATCTAAAATCATGATCAAGGTGGAAAAATTTATTGCCACAAGTAGCACGAATTAAGTTACGCGAATCAACCACTCATGGTGCCAAACATCATATCGATTAATGTAGAATGGTTAAATTGATTGGACTGATACTTTTTGATAAATATAATTTGTTTTTATTATTTGATATTTTATCCGGCCAATAAATTTATATTACATTAGTTTACATAAAATTTATTTGTAATTCCATCGTCACTCTAAATTAAGAGTTGTATTTGTGTTATAAAAATCACATGCTTAAACTAATCCTTCGACTTGGTAGCTCTATCATATGTGAAAATATTTCTTAGCTTTATTATGGAAGCCTAATCCTAAAATTTGCTAAACGTATATATTAGAAAGTGTTGTATTTTGAATTTATTATTAATTGTCTGTTTTCGTTCTAAATTGAACAAATCTCTCAATTTTTTATTGGACAAACCTTCGAATTGGCAATTTCTTATTTTATTAAATTAATTGGGTACATGATATATCCATTACATATTTAAATATACTGCATGCTGTTATAAACACATATTGTTTGTAAGGAGAAATCAAAGAAAATAAAAACAAGAAGTGATAAATAGGTTAATTTAAGAAAACTCAAAACCTTCATAAACATGTTTTCAATATTAAAAGAGATTAAATACCTCTAAATACAACTATTAAGTCGCCAAATAAAATATTCCAATCGACAGTTATTGACATTGTTTCTAATTTAAGTACTAGCTTGCAGATAAAACTTGAAATTAAAGAATAGGAGTAACAATCCTAAACCAATGTAAATAATTAACTAATTAACTAACTACTAATTTGCTAAGCCCAAGTACATGTTAACCACAACCAGCAGGATGAATATAATTTAAAATAAATCAAAACAAAAAATGTCTCAAGACTTGAAGATCATATCACATACTTGTCCCATGGGCTTGTCAAACAATTTTCTATGTTTAGCTATGGAAGCTTGAATCTCTAAGAATGTAGAGATAAAAAACCTTGATTTGCACTTTACCCACAGCTGTATCTTCTTAATTAAAAAAAAAAAAAAAAGGGCACTGCATGCTTGTTACAATTAAAAGAATTTATCTTATACCACGTATGATGAATATTTGTGTTAATTCTCTTTTATAATGTTTGAGCCACATACGGTCGAATTTTCTTGTAATGTGTATTATTTAAATCAACCGGTGAGATGAAAAAAAATAAATATTTCTGTTCCTGAATAACAACCTTATATTGATTTTATTTATAGTTGTCTTTGCCCGTAAGGCTAACGTTAATTCACTACTACAAAAATGTAAAACAATGACCTATACATTATGACGGTTTTTTTTTAAACCGTCATTAAAACTATTTAATGACGGTTATTATACTAACAGTCATAATATATAGTATTTATCATGACGGTTCTATTATACAACCGTCATTAAATATCATACTAAAATATACTTTTACTTTTAATGACAGTTACTTATAAAAACGGTCATTATAAATTTTAAATTTTTAATGATGGTTCTATTATATAACCGTCATTAAATATCAAATTATTATTTTTAATGACGGATTATAAACAAAACCGTCATTAAAAGCTATTACATATCAATCTATTATTTTTTATGACGGTTTTATTTAAAACCGTCATTAAATATAAAATTATACTTTTAATGACGGTTTTAAACAAAACCGTCATTAAAACTCACTGTTTAATGACGGTTTTGTTTAAAAACCGTCATTAAAAAGCACATATTTTTTATGACGGGTTTTAATAACCGTCATCAAATATAAAGAATTGTTTTTAATACATGACCGTTTTATAACAACCGTCGTTATATGTTATTTGCCTAAAAAAATTTTAAAAAGCCGATAAAAGGATTAATAAAGGTTACGTGCAATCCCTAACCACTCACATTCCTTATCTTCTTCTTCAATTTTCACGAATCACAACGACCCGCACACAGTCACACACACCAGTCCTAACCCTACATAAGCTATCAAACGCCAATGCCGCCACCGCTGTCAAATCGATTCAAATGCTCCGACGCTGAGTCTAGCCATCCTTGAGCCGATTTGCTTCCTTGTTCTGCCGCTGCTGTCAATCTCTGCCATTCTTGAGCCGATTCATTTCCGCAAAACAGCTGTTGTCTCTCTGCCGACATTGCCTCTGTGTTCATTCACCGTCAGATGCGAGTTATTGTGGTGACACTGCCTCCGTTATCAAGTCAGGGTTATTATTTCACCACTATGAGTTGCTTTCTCCATTTTTGTAATTCTTTCCTCTTAGTTTGCTTTGAAATATTTGCGTGTTGGATTTATTTCCCCTTCATTTATTTCACCACTATGACCATGAACCTCTTTATATTTTAGCATTTCTTTATTTATTTACGAAACAAAAACCAGCGTTTGGATTCAAAAAGAACAAAACAGAAAAAGGAAGAAAGGAAGCAAAAGGATAACAGCACGTGAGAGAGGAGAAGAGGGACAAAGAAGAGAAAGACAAGAGATGATAGGTGAAGGATTTGGATTTAAAGAGAGAGAATTCAATTTCAGGGCAAAATATTAAATGTCCAGCTTTTTGAATTTGTAAGCCTTCTTTCTCAGTTCACTTTATTCTTTTATTTTTCTTCAAAATTGTTGTTTAAATTGGCATGCATGTTGATGTTGTTAAGTCATTTCTAAACTAACTTGCATGCATGATTAAAATTTTGTTTATTTAGGTATTATGTCATTGAAATTAGTCTCTTTAGCCATGCTTGTTTCAAGTTCATATTCTTATTTGAGGGAAAAAAAAATCTCTGTTTGTTCTATATTCACATAATCTCTTCTTTGACTATTTGATTAGATTTTTGTTTATGCATGGCTTAATTAATTTCGAAATCTTCTTACTTATAAAGCATTAATGTCTTTTTCAATTAAATTCTCTAAATTTTTCTGGTTGCCATATGAACAACTCTAATTTTTTTCCTTAAATAAATTTGTTTGAGTTCTGATTAATACTTTAATTTAATAGATTATAATTTACATCTTGCAGCAGATTATAATTATGGTGCTAATGGTATTTTTTTTATTTAATCTATTGTTTTGTTCTTCAGGCTATTGTTCTTCAGGCTAATGGTATGGTTTTATTCAAAATACTAAATTGGGTTGTATTCTAATGGCTGTATTTTGATGGGAAAAGAAGTATGTAGTGCTACGCTTCTTTTTGATTTAGCTTAACGGCAACCCAATCTTCTCCCTACTGCGTTGTGAGTGTGGTCAAACCCCAAACAAATGAAGAAGTTTTCTAGTTTTATGTCTTAAATCAAGTGCCTGTAAATATAAAATTGAGATTGAGCTAATGAGTGAAAATGGTGATACTTGGGATTTTTTTAGGCTCTGCTTTTTTTCTTTACTTTAAAAGCTAATTTGTTTAGCTTTACCTTTGATTTGAATTTTTTGTTTCTGTTCTTTGCAGCCAACCAATGAAAATGGTGATACTCAGTAAGTATTGATTTAATAGAACCACATTGGTAAGCCCAGTTGCAAGAGAAGAACTACTTTGCAAAACATGCTGTGTGTACAATTCTGAGCATTAAGGATCCAGTTTCTGAAAGGCAAGGTTGCTGGCTGGGTATAAATGTTCCAAGTGCCAATCCCACCTTATGTAAGCACAAAATATAGTCTCCATTTCCTTTTTGGATTATATTTGTTTGTATAGTTATATGATATTGGATGTTAATTTAAGAATTCGTGTAGTACATTTTTTTTACTGTTACGAGTTAGTTTGATCAAGGTTATTTAAGTACTAAACTGTTTTAATTGAGCTTGTATGCATTTAAGTTCTTTATATGCAAATGACAATTATATCAACGTAACGTAAATTGAAATTTCTCAATGTGGCTTCAATTGTACAGTTTAGAATGTGGAAACAATTATCTAAATTTTAATTTAAAAAAACAATTGAAGTATAGTAATTTTAAATTGCTATTTTTTTTTATTTTTACTCGTGCAAAAGATGACGGTTCTTATATAAGAACAGTCATCAAAGAGCGATATAAGATGACTGTTATGATACAAACCCGTCATAAAAAATTGATATTTAATGACGGTTATTAAACAAACCGTCATTAAAAATATATTTTTAATGACAGTTGTTGGCAAAAAACCGTCATTAAAACTTATGTGCTTATAGCATATAATGACAGTTTATTAGAATAACCGTCATAATAAGTATACATTTAATGACGGTTTTTAAACCGTCATAAAAAATGTACCCCTTTTAATGTCGCTGCCTAAGATGACGGTTTTAGAACCGTCATCTTATTTCTTTTAACACCGTCATTAAAAGCCAATTTTGTAGTAGTGATTGGCACCAATTAGGCATGGCATGCAATCGAATGTCGTTTACATTCGACATTTGGTTATCTAATAGATGCTTAGATTATAGTCCGACTTCCAAAAGCTTACATTATCTAATAAGATGCTAGCAAAAGTATAGAGCTTTGGTTTTATACATATAATAATCTGTCTTTTGTATAAGCTAATCAATGCTACTTTTCCTATCAATATTTATTTATCTTGTATTTTTCACACATTTGATGTAACTTGTAAATTTATTTTATGCGCCACAGTGAATTTTTTTTCCTCCGTAATTTGATTATCCACACGAGAGCGTGCTGAAACAATTTGATTATCCGATCCTGAACTCAAGTATTTAACTACACTATAAAAGAGCTATTTAGGCAGGGTCATAAAAAAAATTAATTGTAATTTTAATAGAACAAAATATAACATATTTTTAAAAAAAAATTGTGATTTTGTTAGGTAATAATAGGAAATATATATAATGAAAAGATACATCATTATCAAGACTTTTCTCAATGATTAATGCTCTTGAGCATCCAAGACTTTTTCTATGATCATATTGTCATGACAATATACTACTTGGGACATCTTTTAAGCATAATAAGTAAGTTCCTATTCAAAGTTGATATTAAATTTTATATGATTTTGTTTTGGTATGATGTCATACTTGTATTAAGCTTTTCTAGATTGTTTCAGTTGGCTTAAAACTTTCAGAAAATCTTTTCTAAATTACAACTAAAATCATATTTGCTCTCCCCATACAGTATGTGATTTATTCCCACCAGCTTTGAATAATTTACCAAAAAAAAAGGTAGATTCAAAATTATATTTTCATCTCCAAAATCATTTTAAAGTGTATGTTAAATCTAAAATTATTTGAAAATACTCGAGAAAAGTCAAATTCTTTAAGTTGTTGCCCACTAGAGGTATACAAGTTATTTTACTTGATTCATATCTCTACTACAAGTAAGATTTACAGCCACTAAAGATAAAACAGCAAAATAATAATAAAATTGACAATTAGCTAATGTCAGATGGATTTAGATGAATTTTAAGGGTTCTAATTTCTAATTACATACTTCCTCAAAATAATGGGAGAGTTTGCCTCATTTTCCAAATCTTTAAAGGCGAATTTGAACTAATGAAGCCAATGATCCTGAATGGTAGATTTGTTTGTATTTATTTAGTATATATAAAAGTTATCAACGATCCGAAAAGAGATATCTGAAATTTTTGGCAATATGTTTATGGTCAAGCGTTGTAGACATTGTTTGTCGAGCTGGGCTGTTTGTGTCGGTTTGGGCCTAAACAGAAATTGATCTGGCTCCATAGGGCTCGAGCTCCACTGAATCGCTCCCTCTTCTACTGAAACTTTTTAGTACGAAATGAGTCGAATTAATTTTTTTCCCTCAGTTCAAATTCTTTAACTCATTCACTGCTATATAATTTCTTTTTGTTTTTGTTTTTTTCCAAAAAGAAACCATTTGTTCAATTGATTTGCACACACTTATAATTATCTCAATACATGAAGGCTATTAAACGAGAATATATTTTTCAATAGTTTAAACTTTAAAGTAGGACTTAAGATATGTTTAATTTGGAAGAGGATCCTCTCCTGATCTGAGCATTACTGAGCTTTTAAAAATCTCTTGCCAAGTGTTTCTTAGTGGTAGTGTATGGGTGGGATTTAACTTTTTTTATTTTTTTATTTATTAATAACCAATCAACAATTAATTTATTTGCTCAGAACATGATCAGATCATGAGAGAATCCTGATCCGTTTAATTTAACTTAATCACTGGCATTCAAAACCTTGTAACATAGAAAATTTATGCAGAGGGTTGGGAATCAATACAGCAAACGAAAATTAAGAATACATAGATTTATGGCGTTGAGCATTGAGAAAATTATAACAAAGTAAAGGAAAAAAATCACAATTTTAAAATGTATTTTACATCACGCCATTTGCACCGGGCACTTTGTTTCGATGAAAGGACGTGACTGACTTGGGCATGAAAAGCCCACAGTCAATTCAACCATTTAAAGTACCAGTATTGCCCGAGAAAGAAACAGATATATAGACTAATATGAATTTCATCATCAGGAGTATTTCAATCTTTTTGGGTGCGGTTCCTCTTCTTCATTAGAGTTGAAATTTTGCGGGGATCTCAGGTTGATTCCCACAAAATCAGCTTCAGCATGCAAAAAATGAATCCCACATTTTTTTACCCCGCAACACTCCACAGTTCTACCAAAATTATCATAAAAGTAAATCTCAAAAGCGGCCTCAACATTGTCTAGATATGTACTTGAAGAAACACCCCCCTTATCTCTATCGAAGAAGTAGTACCCCATAAACAAGTGATCGGACTCAACATAATCAATTGTCCTAACATACCAATGACAACTGCGTCCCCCAAATTCCAATCTGCAGCGCAACTGAAAACCCACGTCCTCATCATGATGGTCTTGAAATGCGACAATAGCACAAAAGGCAATGCCCAAGTATTTATTCTTGATCCAATCTGCCTCCAGCTTGACGTCTATAGAGGATCCCATACTTGAAAATCTAAACCACTCAGGAATCTCACTTCCGGGAAAATAAATACCACCGCAAGATGATTCATACTCATAATCTGTCTGTATCATGCAAATAAGAGTTTTTGACGTTATTATTAGAAAGTGTAATGCTGAACATCTCAGCATTATTATTCCAAGTTCAGTCCTAGTTGATGTGGCAGCACCAAATCAAATTAATTTTTAATGTTTAACAGGATATGACTATTGCAGATAAGCACTATCAGATCAATTGAGACTTAAATGTTGATATCAATAATGAGATTGTAACTGAAATTATGTAAAAAAGACGCACCTTTTTTTTTAATTTCATTAGCCTTGAAGTAGCCTTCTGCTGAATTTTCTGTAGAGCATCTTCTGCAATTCCTTTGAGCTCATTCTGATCCAATTTTAAGCAATCACTCAAGTTAAAATACTGATCATTGAGCGGCGACATAGCTGAGAATAAAATTGAAAAACTTGACAATGCTTCTAGTGACGTGCAACGACGTGCTCCCACAGAAAATAGATTGCATGGAAGCTTTGGTAAGGATTGAAGTTTTGAGCAATGCTTTAAATGCAGCATTTCCAACTTTGAAAGATGTATGATGCTTTCTGGTATTCTCTGAAGATTTGAGCAACCCGATAGATAGAGTCTTTGTAGAGAAATCAACTTACATAGGCTGCGTGGGAGAGTATTCAGGTTTTTGCATAAGCTCATATCAAGGGTAACAAGTTTACTCAAATATTGAATAGATGAGTGAGTCTCAACCAAACTTGAGCAGGCTTTTAAAAGCAGATTCTCAAGATTTTGGGCTTGTGAGAGATCTGGGAGTTTCTTTAGCTGCCTGGAGTAACTGAGGTCTATCTCCTTTAAGTTAACAAGATTCTGCCAGAAAAAAAAAAAATTAAAAATACAGAGGAAGACACCAACACACATCAATAGCATGTGTGAAATTTTAAAATTATATATTGCTATTAATAGACATACCTGGACACCATCCCAAAGTTGCTCAACCTTGCTCTCACGCAATTGAAATGAAATAAGAGTATCTAGACGAATAACTGGAGGCAATGATTTTGATGGATATCCATCCCAATAAAGATACCTTAGCTCGGTCAAAGCCTCACCTTCAAAATGAGAAATCTTAAATTTGTTCTCTCCATGAAATTTTAAAAATCTCAGTCTAGGCATCTTTATGAAGTACTGGAGTTTAAGTGTATTTCATTGACTTTAGACATATCCAGCAAGATACCCTCGATTGCTTCAGTTCCCTAACAATCAATGAGCGACTATAAGTTTAGAATCAGATTTATATAATTCTAACCACAGTAGCCGTTGGACAGTCATAATTAACCACATCAAGACATAAAAATTGCAGGCAGGGCATGTATATTGAACAATTTGGAGAAAAATTATTAACAAATAACAATTATTCCAAAGAAAATGATAAATATTTAGACTATATTTTGAATTTGTAATTTTTAAATTTTATTTTTAAAAAATTCACAAATGTGGTACTATGACATGATGTATGAACTTAAATTATGATTATAGATGTATAAAAAGTATTGCATATCTATGGCCATAGTTCAAGTCCAACATATGCTTCATTATAGACGTCCACAACAGAGACTTAACTACACTTATGTCATTGAAATATAGTTCTTACGGACAAAGTACCAATCTGAATCCCACAAAAATGAAAATAGAAATAATTCCTCACCAAATTTTTTGACAAAACCTCATTAACATCCTTGTGATGCCACAATCGACTACATTTTCCAGGATTATTGATGGCTGCTTCCCGAGCAATTTTTCTGCCCATATCTCGTAGCAAATCATGCGTTCTTATCTTATTGCACGATATAGTTATCAGAGACTTGTCAACAAGAATCCCTAACCCTATTTGAGGAAAAAAGCCGCTGGCATCAAAATAATTTATTACAAAATCTTTCTCGGCTCCTACAAGGTAACATGCAATATCTAAAAACATAGCTTGCACTTCATAATCCAATCCATCATAACTTATCTTTAAAACATCTTGAATTTCCATGTGAGGAACTGTCTCTAGTTTAGTTATTGCACTTTCCCATTCCTCTTTTCCCCTTGCAGATAGAAACGAACCCAAAACTTTAAGAGCCAGTGGAAGTCCCTGAGCATATTTTATTATTTTGTATGTTAACTCCATATAACATGCAACAGGATGGGCTTGTCTGAAGGCAAATCGACTAAAAAGCTTAAGAGCATCAGCATCTGCTAATTCTTTCACCTCGTATATTTTATCGGCCCGACAGTTTATAAGTACTCGTTTGTCTCTTGTTGTTATTATTATTAGACTCCCTGAAGCAAACCAATCTGGGTCGCCAATTAGAAATTCCATTTGTTTTAGATGTGTAACATCATCAAAAACAATTAGAACTTTCTTGCGAGTGAGCCTTTTACTTTGAAAGTTGAGGCCGATATTTGGGATGATCTTTGCATTTCCATCATTCAACAATGTAGACAGAAGTTCCTGTCGCAAGTGAGCTAACCTGCCAGTTTTTTCAGCTTCTCTAACGTTTTGAGCAAAGTAAGCACCTTCAAAATGTCCAGAGTACTTTTTAAAAAGAGCTCCAGCAATTGTTGTCTTGCCTATACCACCAATGCCCCAAATTCCTAACTTGCAAGTAACCACGAACCTGGTACCCAATAATGATTCAATTTTTTTAATGCCCGATTCTACTCCAACCAGGCTTTCGTTTTCACTTTGAAATGTATCATCTAGACACCTCAAAACTTCATTGGCAATTTCCTCTACGAGTTTAGATTCAGGCCTGTCAAATAGGATAAATAGCAATAATTAAGTTCGAATGGATTAAAAAGGGACAATATGGTTTTTTAAAAGTCCAGAATCTAAATTAATGTAGGCAACGTACAGGAGTTGATAAAATCGAACCAGATAATTTTCCAGATAATTACATATAATTAAATTGTGGACTAGCAATCTTTTTGCATATGAAAATCAAGTAAATGACTAATTGTTACCTGATGACATGCGAATCAAAGCCAGATAAATGTGCTGCTTTCGTTAAGGCAATCCTCCACCTCTGAAACTTCTCCTTATAATTCTCTTTAAGCTTCAAAAATTCAGTTCCGAAGGTGCCTTTCTGACGTCTCACGTTTGATGGATCAACCCGATAGAACACTGGGATCACAATCCGACCGTACCTTTTCTTGCAATCGAGGATCTTTACAAGTTCATCGAGACACCATCTGGAAGATGCGTAACGCTCCGAAAAAACAATAATTGAAATCTTTGATCCTTCAATTGCATCCAAAAGAGATGCTGAAATTTCACCTCCTCTCTTAAGTTGGTCATGTGAAGCCAGTTAGTTAATTCTGTTTTTTAGTTGATCAGAGTTTCTTGCTGAGTCAGCTTTAGTGGGTCCAGAAGTTGGTTAAGTTTGTTACAACCAGCAGCTGGTTCAGGGGCTATAAAACAGAGCTGAAAGCTGACGAGGGGTGAGAGAGTCTGGAATCAGTTTTGAGAGTTCAAGGATGATAGATAGAAAATTCTTTGTATAGGAGATTTAATCTTGGTCATCTATACTCTCATTGTATTCAAGTAGTCAAAGAAAAGCTTCAAGCCCTTAAGGGGTCTTCAACCGTGGATGTAAGTACTGATGTACTGAACCACGTAAATCTTCTCCTTTGTGTTTTGATTCTTTTCTTTTCTTTTTTCTTCCTTCTTGTTTTAGTCTTGCTGAAGTTCTCAATTGGTGATTCGTTATTCTTAGTCTTTGCTGGTTTGGTTCTAAGAGTTAAGTTGTAGTTATCGGCTGAAGGATAAAGCTTATCGGTGGAAGGTTAACAGTCATCGGCTCAAGATTGAAGCTTATCGGTGAAGGATTAGCCACTATCGGCTAACCGATATTAACAAACTGGTATCAGAGCCATTAAACCTCTCAGTTCTTGTTCTCTAATAGCCTCAACAAGATTTGACTTAGAAAAATTTAATGGAGAGAATGATTTTTATCTGTGGAGTCTCAAGATGCGAGCAATCTTGATCCAACAGGGGCTTGACAGTGCCCTTGACATCGAAGAAGATCAAATTGGCAAGAAAGAACAAAGAGAAGGCTCGTCAGGTTCAGGTGGAGACCTGAGGATTATTAACAACAGAGCACACAGCACCATCATCCTGCATCTGTCAGATGAAGTGCTGAGAGAAGTAGCAAAAGAAAGATCTGCATCAGGACTCTGGTTAAAGCTAGAAGAGCTGTTCTTGAAGAAGTCCTTGGCCAAGAGACTCTATATGAAAAGAAAGCTGTAAACGTTCTCAATGAAGGATGGAACAACCATGAAAGACCATCTTGATGAGTTTAACAAGTTAATTTTGGACCTTGAGAATGTGAACATCAACCTTGAAGATGAAGACAGAGCTCTTATCTTGCTGAGCTCCCTGCCAGATTCATACGAGCACTTTGTTGATACATTGCTGTATGGGAGACAAACTCTCACTCTGAAGGATGTAAAGAGTGCACTTGAATCAAAAGAGTTGAAGAAAAGAGCTGAGGGTAGAGACCAGGGCCTGGGTGAAGGACTGTTGGCCAAATCAAAACCTGAAAAGAAGAAAAATCATGAGAAGAAAGGCAACAACCAGAAGGACAAAGCTGACAAGAAAAAGAAGAAAAGAAAGTGTTACTTTTGTCAAAAGGAAGGACATTATATCAAAGATTGTTTTGAAAAGAAGAAGCTTGAAAAAATCCAAAAGGAGTCATCTGGGAAGGCAGCCATTGCATCAGAAGATGAAGAAGATTCAGAAGGTGCTGATGTACTCATTGCTGCAGAGAAACAACCCACTGAAGAATGGATCTTGGATTCTGGTTGCTCCTTCCACATGAGTCCCAACAAGCATCTCTTCAAGACCTTTGAAAGAGTTGATACAGGTAAAGTTTTACTTGGTAATAACTTGGCCTGTAAAGTAGCTGGAATTGGAACTATCACCATTACCATGCATGATGGAGTAGATAGGGACCTAAGAAATGTTAGGTATGTTCCAGAGCTCAAAAGAAACCTCATATCTTTATGAGAAGTTGACCAGACTGGCTGCAGCATAAAAGCTGAAAATGGGGAACTTCAGGTCATTAAAAATGGCATAGTTACAATGAAGGGGATTAGGAGAAATGGATTATATGTCTTAATAGGATCCTCACCCACACCAGGAGTTATTGGCTCAGTTAGCAAGGATAAAACAAAACTATGGCATATGAGGTTGGCCCACATAAGTGAAAAGGGTTTAAAGGAGCTTGGAAAACAAGGCTTAATTGGTTCTGAACAGATCTCCTCACTTGAGTTCTGTGAAAAATGTGTCTTTGGGAAGGCTACAAGGCTAAGGTTTAGTACAGGGAAGCAAGAAACCAAGCACTCATTAGATTACATCCATTCAGACTTGTGGGGGCCTTCACAGGTTCCTTCACATGGTGGAGCTAGATTCTTCATGACACTAATAGATGACTACAGCAGAAAGGTCTGGATATATGTTAAAAGTAAGAGCTGAAGTTTAAGGAATGGCTGACACTAATTGAAAACCAAACAGAGAGGAAAGTAAAGAGGCTAAGGACTGATAATGGCTTAGAGTATTGCAGCAGAGAGTTTGATGATTTTTGCAAAGAAAAGGGGATTGCAAGACACAGAACTGTTAGACATACACCTCAGCAAAATGGACTTGCTGAGAGGATGAATAGAACTCTGATAGAAAGGGTTAGGTGTATGTTATTTAGTGCAAATTTATCAAAGCATTTTTGGGCTGATGCTGTCACCACAGCAGCATATCTGATAAACAGAAGCCCCTCCTCAGCTTTGAACTTCAGAACCCCTCAAGAAGTCTGGTCTGGTAAACCCCCGAACCTAAGCAATCTTAGAATCTTTGGTGCACCAGCATATGCTCACATTAACCAGGGGAAGCTAGATCCTAGAGCTATTAAGAGTATCTTCATTGGCTACCCTGAAGGTGTTAAGGGATATAGAATCTGGTGCATTGATGGGAAACCTTCAAGAGAGATAGTGAGCAGGGATGTTGTATTTGATGAAGAGTCTATGATGCAGCAAAAGGTTGAAACAGAACTGGCTGCACCTGAGCAAATAAACAATCAGGAACCAAATTTAGAGGTGGAGACCACTGATGATAAGCTCAAGTCATATGGTAGAGAGTCCAGCTCCTCAACAGTGGATAGGTATCAGCTTACAAGAGACAGGGAGAGAAGAGTCATCAGAATGCCCAAGAGGTATGGCATTGCTGATCTCATATCCTATGCACTAACTGTAGCTGAAGAAGTTATTGGGGGAATAACCAGGTAACTATAAACAAGCCATAAACTGCAGAGACAAATCTAAGTGGTTGTCAGCAATGGAAGAAGAAATATACTCTTTGAAGAAAAATGACACATGGGTTCTAGTAGAAAAACCAGTGGATAGAAAGCTAGTTGGATGCAAGTGGATCTTTAAGCTCAAGGAAGGGGTTGCTAGAAATGAACCTCTCAGGTACAAGGCTAGGCTAGTTGCTAATGGATTTACACAAAGAGAAGGTGTGGATTACAGTGAAGTGTTTTCACCTGTTGTGAAATACAGCTCAATCAGGGTGTTACTTGCAATCACAGCCTATTATGATTTAGAACTAGACCAACTGGATGTCAAGACAGCCTTTCTCCATGGCAACCTTGAAGAACAGATATACATGGAACAACCAGAAGGCTTCATATAGAAAGGATCAGAAGATATGGTATGCTTACTGAAGAAAAGTTTGTATGGCTTAAAGTAATCCCAGCAGGGTACACGAGGTTTGACCAGTTATGGTACGCCATTACTCGAAGCGATGATAACCGTGTTCATCATAAGAGTCCGGTCACGGAGATGGAATCTATCTACTTCTCTACGTTGATGACATGCTTATTGCTTGCAAGGATAAAAGGGAAATACATAAACTTAAGTCTGAGCTGAGATCAGAATTTGAGATGAAGGATCTAGGCTCTGCAAATAAAATTCTGGGAATGCAGGTAACAAGGAACAGAAATTCCAGAACCTTAACCCTATCTCATGCAGGATATATCAGGAAAGTACTTGGTAAATTTGGCATGGCAAACACTAAGGCAGTCTCCACCCCACTAGCTACACATTTTAAGCTATCAAAGCAACAAGAACCAACTGATGATTCAGATGTTGAATATATGAAGAAAGTTCCATACTCTAGTGTTGTTGGGAGTATCATGTATGCCATGGTATGCTCTAGACCTGATATAGCTTATGGAGTAGGTGTGATTAGTAGATTTATGGGGAATCCAGGCAAAGAGCACTGGAATGTAGCTAAATGGATACTGAGGTACCTGTCTGGAACAGCAGATTATGGCATCTCCTTTGGTGGGGATCATAACATCACAAGTAAAGTCCTTGGATTTGTAGACTCAGACTTTGCTGGTGATTTAGATAAGAGAAGGTCTATAACTAGGTTTATATTCACAATCTATGGTGGAGCTGTGAGTTGGAAAGCTTTACTGCAGTCAGTTGTGGCCTTATCAACAACTGAGGCCGAATATATTGCACTTACAGAAGCAGTTAAAGAGGCAATCTGGCTCAGAGGATTAGTGTCCGAGTTAGGACTGAAGCAGGATATAATTCAGATCAGCTGTGATAGCTCCAGTGCCATACAACTGAGCAGGAATCCAAAGTATCATGAAAGGACCAAACATGTTGATGTCAGGCTACACTTCATAAGAGAAGAAATTGAGAAAGGAGTAGTGAATGTACTTAAAATATCTACTGAAGACAATCCAGCAGATATACTAACAAAACCAGTGCCAACAATCAAGTTCAAGAGTGCTCTGAACCTGATTGGTGTCAACAACTTGTAAAGACAAGCACATTAGTGTGTTGAAGCCGAGATGGGTGAAGCTTGATCAGAATGAACTAAGGTGGAGATTTGTGAAGCCAGTTAGTTAATTCTGTTTTTAAGTTGATCAGAGTTTCTTGCTGAGTCAGCTTTAGTGGGTCCAGAAGTTGGTTAAGTTTGTTACAACCAGCAGCTGGGTTCAGGGGCTATAAAACAGAGCTGAAAGCTGACGAGGGAGAGAGAGTCTGGAATCAGTTTTGAGAGTTCAAGGATGATAGATAGAAAATTCTTTGTATAGGAGATTTAATCTTGGTCATCTATACTCTCATTGTATTCAAGTAGTCAAATAAAAGCTTCAAGCCCTTAAGGGTTCTTCAACCGTGGATGTAAGTACTGATGTACTGAACCACGTAAATCTTCTTCTCTGTGTTTTGATTCTTTCCTTTTCTTTTTTTCTCCCTTCTTGTTTTAGTCTTGCTGAAGTTCTCAATTGGTGATTCGTTATTCTTAGTCTTTGCTGGTTTGGTTCTAAGAGTTAAGTTGTAGTAATCGGCTGAAGGATAAAGCTTATCGGTGGAAGGTTAACAGTCATCGGCTCAAGATTGAAGCTTATCGGTGAAGGATTAGCCACTATCGGCTAACCGATATTAACAGGTCATCAACGAACGCTTCGATTTTTTTCCTGCACAATGCTGCATGAAGATGGCTGGTAAAGTTGTCGCGGGTGTCCTCGCCTCTGAAACTAACAAAAACATCATGTTTTACTTGAGGATTAATATTAGCTGAAGAGGAGGAACAAGAAGCAAAGGAAGAAGCAATCATGTCTCAGTGAGAGAGCAAGACTTGGTGAATTCAAGGTCTTGGTAAAGTCAAGATCACTTTTCAATTCCATGATCACGGCTCTCTTTTGTTGGCAAAACAAGATTGGTGCACGGGCTTAACCTGTCATTTTTTGCTTTTGTTTTTGTTTTTTTGTTTTTTAATTTAAAAAATTATATTAAAATAATATATTATTTTAGAAAATGTGAAAAATTATATATTAATAGTAAGAAAAAAGTAAATGGAAAATGAAAGAAAGATATCAATATAAAAAAAAATTATATAATAAAGGAGAAACATTTGTTTTATATATTATATGTGATGTCTCCAAATTATATGTGCTTCCATCTCTTGCAACATCTCTGCTTTTTAGTTTTCTTTTTCAATTTGGAGGCTTAGCTTTCGTAAGTCTAGTTGGCCTCCAAGTAAGGTATGTGTCTTCAATAGATTTATTATTTGTTTTATGGATGTGGAATATATTAAATCATAATTATTTTTATTATATTATATTGTTAGCCAATATGGGTTGAATTATATTAATCCATTATTCATATATTATGTTATTAATTAACGATTAATACGGATATGAAGTATGTTGACTCATATTAGTAACTCATATAATGTGATTATTATACAAGGGTTAAATATGAGTACTCCATATATGTTGGGATAATATGCTCTTTTAAAGCATATTAATTTATTTTTTGATTAATAAAATATTTGAAATATTTTCAATTGCATAAATATATTGAAAAGATCCGTTTAATCATATTATATGTATTTATGTGATCATCATATGGATTCACAGAAAACATAAATATAAGTTATTTTATGATTAAATAAATTAAGTTCGCAGTTGATAAATAGAGTTGGACGCTCTATTTATGTTTAGACTGTAATAAATTCATTGAATGATTTGTCTTAATTATGTATGAATTTACTGATGTAGTTTGACTACATTGAGTTGGATCACACATGAGATTTAATTAACCTTGAAATGATTGTCAGACTTATTAAATCTCATAGGCATTGATTTTACTGTAATTTTAATCTTGAGTTAATTATGATTTCATGATTGTAATTGTTATTCCATTTGAATTACCAATGGGCATGACACACGTTTGTGGTCAAGATTACCCGGTATTTTGGTGGGAGCAATTATGAGTATTGGAGTTATAGATTAACAATATAGAATTTGTACGACACGTCTTTTGATGGGTTTCAGACTTGATCATGAATTCTCAGGTGTCAACATATTTAGTATGTTGAAAATGATCATTAGAGAAAACCAGTAAGTATCAAGGAATAAGATGTAATTAAATCGATTGGACAGTTGAGATATCGATTTAATTAATGATGTGGTACAAAGGATTGAGCAGTAAAGAAATCAATGTGACTTGGGACGAATTATTATTTGAACATACAATTATGGAGGTCAGTTCCAATCTTATAGTGGAGTAGAGTTGGAATTAAATGATTATGCTTGTTTAATTACAGGCTTAATTGTTGTAGCCACTATTGTATGTTCCCAAATGATCCCCGGGTTAGCTCATTTAATTAACGACTCTTGGATTAATAAGCAAGATAACTACTATTTGGGTTAAAACATAATTATATCTTTTGGTGGGAGGCCCATTAATACTTTATGTATAAGTATATGTTATTATAGTGACAAGAAAAGTAAATAATGTTAGCTTGAATTCTTAGAGCATAAGGTTTTCCACTATGAGGGAGATATAAAAGGGTTTATTCTATCCTAAACAGGAGAGGAAAAGTCACTATATATATATATCAGAGAAAAAGGTTTTTTCTCTACAATTTTTGAGAGAAAAATTTTCTCCTGCTAGTTTGCTTATAGTGGTGATAAAAGCGCCCACACGTCAAGTGCAGATCAATCTTAAGTCATAACCTGGAAGATCGTTTGGTGACGGATCGTGATCTAACGAACGCAGTGGTGACGGATCGTGATCTAAGAGCCTAATCACATCAGTAGGAAAAGCCAAATCAGATTTTCAAGGTACGATTTCTAAATTACGAATTCATATATATTTTATGAGATCAGTCCTAAAAGTTTTTTTTAAAAACTGAATTTTCCCCAACACATATAATCATAGCATTTTACAAATATTCAATGCTGTAAATAGTTGTGAATTGTCATTTTCGTATAATCAGTCAATTTCAGTCAAGAACGAATGAGATTTTGGAGGCATTGGACGTACGTGGCAGTGAGGGCATATCATTTTGTAGCATCACATGGGACAAGGGCAGCTTGGCACACCTTTGGTTTTCTCTGTAACTGATTGGCATTAATTGGCAGTTTATCATTTAGGCCATGTTATAAGTCTTTTTTTTTTTTGAAATGCTGATTATACATCAACGGTTATTGTATTTCGCAGATATATTTACAACTGCTATTATAGCAGACATTATATATACTGATATTTACAATCAATTAAATTACAAAATCAAATAACGCCGTATGAAGGGATGTCACTCCCGTTTCGAGAGAAGATAAATATTTCTGATGCTTTGTAGGTGAACCGCCTCATGGCGTGAGGGCCCAATTATCACCGGCTGGCGAGTGGCGGCTATGATAAGGCGGCGGTGGCGGCCATGTTATAAGACTGGCCGAAGTGGCGGCCATGTTATAAGTCTTAAAGATCTTTTATTTAACTTAATATTTTTACGTACTTTAAATTTTAGTACAAATATTCACCTTCTTTTTCTTCATTTTATTCAACAGTATAATTTGTAGCAGTACGTTGTTAAATTGGTAATGTTAAATGTTATTCTTTTTACAAAACTAATTTTTTCATATATATATATATATATAGAATTAGGTTTCTATGCTTACATATTTTAGAATTTTTTTTTAGATTTAAAATTTAAAATTAAGAAAAGATAATTAAAATTTTGTATATCATTTTAAGCCAAATAAATAAATTAGAACAATTGGCCAATTTTTTAGCAATAGCCTCAAGAATCAAAATTTTCTTCTCTTCCATTGTCACAAAAAGAAAAAAGAAAAAAAAAATTATTCTCTTTCCTACTCTGCCCTCCACCCAGTCAGGCCCTAAAATTTCCACACGTGGCTTATTATTATTGACATCTGAGCATGACCTAGACTATAAGGGCTTCTGTCAATAGTAATCTTATGGATTGGGCTATCTTACTGGGCTTACTGGGTGTTTCAACACGATGCTCAAAGTGGATGCAAGTACACAAATGAATCAGAAAATTAAGAAAAAATGATGATATTCCAAGGGAAAAGGTTAGTTTATAATAAGATGGGCATTGGGCAATATAATGTTGGGAAACTAGCACTCTAAAAGGATCGTCAAAGAGGAAAAATTACATGCTTAAATTCGGTTAATGTCGGTAGTATCAAGTGTATTTTTGGCATGATCAAATTCTTTTTAAAATTTTATCGTATGCACGGAATATTTTCCCACCATTATCATGGTAACATAATCCCAAAAGTCACCTAACATAACGTATATACTGGAAAGGGTTATCTTTTCAATTTATCGTTGGGTGTCTGTTTTCTTTCTAAATTTAACTAAAATCTCTCAAATTTTTTATTGGACAACCTTCGAATTGGCAATTTCTTATTTTATTAAATTAATTGAGTACGTGATAGATCCTTTACGTATTTAACTATATTACATATTGTTACAGACACAAATTGTATGTTGAGAGAAATCAAATAAAATAAAAAGAATAAGTGATAAATAGGTTAATTTGATAAAACTCAAGCCTCCTTAAACATATTTTCGGTATTTTGAATGATCAAATACTTTTCAAAACAATAATTTAGTTGCCAAATAAAATATCCCAACCGAACCGATCATTATTGACATTGACGCGAGTTTTAATATTATCTTCCAGATAAAATTTGAAACTAAATAATAGAAGCTACAATCCTAAATCAATGCAAATAATTTGCTACTTAACTAACTAATAATTTGCTGAGTCCAAGTACTTGTTAACCACAACCAACAGTATAAATATAATTTAAAATAAATCAAAAATAAAAATATCTCAAGGCTTGAAGATCATATCACATGTTCCATGCGCTTGACCGTGTAGTTTTCAGACAATTTCCTACCTTGATTTGAACTTTATCTGCATTTGTACCTTCTTAAACCAAAAAAAAAAAAAAAAAAATCATTACGTACTTTTTACAAAAAAAAGAATTTAACTTGTACCGAATAAGATCAATATTTGTGTTAAACTGTTAATTCTCTTTTCTAATGCTTGACTCCCATACGGTTATACTTTTTTGTACAATAATACTAGAGATCTTAATATTTGAGTCTCACCTTAAATCTCAATATTATATGTCATTATTTTATTAGATGATAGATTTTATAACTAGTAAAATTATTGGACCACCGTCCAATAATTAAATAGCACATTAATTAGGATTCTAATTAAAACTTAAATATTGGGATATCTAGCATTACTCTTTTTTTACAATATATATTATTTTCAACGTAAAAATCAACGAGCCGAGATGAAAAAAATAAATATTTCTGTTTCCTATATAACAGCATCGTATCGATTTTACTTAGAATTGTCTTTGCCTGAAAGGCTAACGTTAATTAACATAAATAAGGCATGGCATGCAATTGAATGTCGTGTAATTACTTAGATTAGAGTCAAATTTCCAAAAGCTTACTTTATCCAATAAAATGCTAGCAAATCTATAGAGTTTTGATTCTTCTGAATATTTGTGGCAACTTGAAAATTTTTATGCGACACAATGAATTTATCTTTTTCTTCTTCTTTTTTTTCACCATAATTTGATTATCCACGTGATAATGGGATAGCGTTGGCAATGGGCGTGCTGAAACAATTTGGCATCGTGTTGATATCATATCATGATTTTATTTATCTGAATTAATAGAATTCACTAATTTATTGGGTCAAAAATTAAAGGTAAATTCGTTGTTAATTTTATGGTGTTACACAAACCAATCGACTTGACTCGCTACTGTTCTTAATAAAAATATACTGCCAAATTATAGGTATTAGAGAGAAGACTCATGTTCTAATATAAACGCTGAGGGATATAGAGTTTATAATTATATAACATTTTACAAGTAGCCAATTTACTGTCTTCTTCTTCTTCCTCTTTTAAGATTAAGTTATTAAAAATATATTTATATTAATGGCTTAAATGGGCTATCAAACCCAAAATATGAAAATGTGAACCTTTTCTTTGACCAAACCAAAATGATAATTTGACCCACCTGCCGATATGTAGGTGCAAGGTTTGCAGTTCAGCCAGCGGCCACCAATTAACTAATTAATTAACAGCTAGAAAATTAATTAAAGTCTAATATATATATATATTGATTACAGACTGACGATTGAATACTCAAGCAGACACTAAACATTTACAATCAAGACTCGATGCCTATATTCTAACTGACGCCTCCCTTTTATAGCCATAAGGGAGTCACTGTTACAGACTGTAGATCCTTATCTCTAAGGAATCTACTTTACAGCACACCAGACACTTATGGTGTCTGCCACTACTCTTACTTTACAACACACTAAGCATTATCCTTATCTCTAAGGAATCTGCTTTACAACTCACGGACCGATGTCTCGATCCTATTCTTACTTTATCACCACCGCTACCGCTGGGTCCACCTTGTCTTCCGCTACAATCCAGAGTTGCCACTGGTGGGAGTGCTTGGTCCCGTGTAGTCATGTTTGTTGACAAGTCCCTCCCAATCTGGCCAATCCTCTGCGTTAGGGTATTCGTCTGGATCGGGCCAGTTCTGTACGTCCATCCAATCAATGGCGTCCTCCAAGTCGTTCCTCCATCTTTCTACCTCTGGGATCTCGTTCTCTCTTCCATGCCTGGTGAGGTAGTCATTGTAGATGTCCTGGACATCCATGGCTTCATTTTCCTCATTATGGAGCCGGAGGTTTCTAACAGACTCTCTGTAGAAAAGATCTGGCATAGTCTGGACTTGTGGTGATACAGGACTATGGGTATTGTACATTGGTACAGTCCCGTATATTTCTGCAAGTGCAATCCTGGCCGTAAGGCATCTTGACCACATTGATTCTACGTTTATTTCAGTGTGGCTGTGTTCAAGGATTTTGACCAGGGGTTTTTTATGCCTTCCCTAGATATGTCGCAGTTTGATTATCACGATCGTTCTTTTTTAGATCTGGTGTCCTCCAACCAGGGTGAGTGTCAAGATATCTTCAAAAATGGGGGCAAACATCATGTCGAACCATCTTCCTTTAGCATACCTCCTACTATTGTGGATCAACGCTGGTTCTAACAGAATTGCGACCGGGTAGAGGTTTAACCAATACCAGAATATGTAGTACGCCTGTGGGGTTATTTCGGAAATAACATAATGACCCCAGTTGGTACTTTCATCAATAGTGTAGTGCCACGTACAACCAATCTTGAAGATTGTCTCGTGCATCTGGTCTTGGTCCGGATGTGGTTCAAACGGTCTCTGTGTCATCTTGTTGTAGGCTGGCCTAAATTCTTGCTGGGCCATGAGTTTCCATAGCCTCCATGTGAGTCTGTCATCATATAGGAGGGTTTTGTGGCTGGTGACTTTCTTGAATACAGTCTTTCTTAGTTCTTCTGGTAGCCAGTCCACAAGGACCTTTAGATCCTGGAGGAAGTAGTTCCTCGCATCATGAGCTCTATCTTCGGCCACCTTGGACGTTTTTTCGTTCCATCTCCTAGGTAGGCTTCTCCTGCTTATCATGTTGATTGGTCTGGAGAGGAAGTCAGCAACGGTGTTCGATTCTCCTTTAATGTGCCTGACTTCGTATTTGAAACGGGAGAGAGATTCTGACCACCTTGCAAGTTGTGGATCTGGGATTTCTCCTTCTCTTCTTCTTATCAGACCCTAGAGGTATTTGTAGTCTGTCTCTATTATGAAGGGAGTGAGAGAAATGAAGAACTGGAATTTTCTAATTCCTTTAACCACTGCAAGGACCTCTTTCTTGGATGAAGGGTAGTGGCTTTGAGCATCATTAACTGCTCGGATTTATAGCCACAGACTCTCCTGTTTCTATTGGATTCTTCAATCAACAGTGCTCCCCAATAATTGTCACTTGCATCCGTCTGTAGGATGAGCTGGCCATCACTTGGGATCTTTAATGGCGGAAGTGACTTGCATTTTATCTTTAGGTCGGCCACTGCCTTGGTGGCTTCATCTGACCATTGTGGGGCCTTTTACTTTAAGTGTTTGGAGATCTGACTTGTCATCTTTGTCAGATCCTGGATGTGATCCGCAGCATAATTGATTATCCCGAGAAACTGCTGGATCAGTTTCCTGCTTGACAGCAGTTCAGGGAATTCAAATATTTTCTCAGCAATGTGTGGTTGAGGTATGATGTATCCCTGCTTAATGTGGAGTCCCACAAAATCTATCTCATCAAGGCCTATCATCATTTTTTATTCGGACAGAGCCAAACCATGCTGGTAGGTTAGGGCCTTGAATCTGGACAGATGCTCTGCATGTTCTTCGTGACTATTACTAAAGATTAGGGCATCGTCGATGTAGATTAGGCAGAATCCAGAAATAGTTTTGTATACCTCATCCATCCTGTTCTGGAATTCTGACGGGGCATTCTTTAAGCCGAAAGGCATCACGTTCCATTCATAATGCCTGTGGGGGACCACAAATGCTGTCCTGTGTCTATCCTCCTCCTTTATCCCAATCTGCCAAAAGCCAGATTTCATGTCAAACTTTGAGAATACTTTTGCGCTGGCTATTCTTTTCAAAAGGTGTGTTCGGCGTGGGATAGGATATCTAATGTCCTGCAAGCAATCATTGAGCTTCCTGTAGTCAATCACCAATCTCTTTTTGCCACGTACTTGCTCCGAGTGCTTGTTTACATAGAACGCAGGACTGGCCCAATGTGACTTAGAGGGCCTGATAAGCTTTAAATCCAGTAAGGCCTGGATCTCTGTTTTGCACAGCTCTTCATCGTGGGGCATACCTGGATGTGACGCCGTTTGGTGCGGCATTTCCCATCCATCCTTGTATGGTAGTGCAACAAAATGCTGCTCTCGTGCCCAGAACTGGTTCGACACTTCAGCACAACATTCCTTAAGCTCCTGGACCTGTTCTTCAAAATAATGGATAGGGGTTCTTATAATCTTTCGCCTTTTATCACCCTCTCCAAAAAAGAATTGTTTCTGGATCCACGGAACCTGGAACAATCTGGGTTTCCCATCAATTGGATCTCTGATGGTATAGGAAAAGCCCTCAGGAAAAAATGCAAAAGGGGCAACCAGGCTTAGAAAGTCTGTGCCAAGCATAACGTCTTCCGTGTTGATCTCATAGGTGAAGAACGAATGCCTGATACCAAATAGTTGCACCTCAACCGGTTTAGTGTATCTTTTGCAGTGGAAATCTGGACCACTGACTCCTCCAAATGCCACCCTAGTAGGGACACAGCACTTCTTTGGTACGCATTACTGGCGTATAATAGACGATCCTGCTCCTGTGTCAATTACTGCTGTAAGGGCCATTTGGTGTCCTTCCATTGCATTGATGACAATTTTAATGTAGGGTCTGAATCCTGCATCTGGTGCTAGTGCTGCATTGATCTGTTGCGGCTTTGTCATCATCATCACCGGCTGGCCCTCCTCATCATCATCTGAAGAGGTTTCGTCTTCGCTGCTTTCTTATGTACTATCGTCTCCAGCAAAATCCAGTGTGAATATTGCATTTGTCGGGCTATCTGTCCAGCTATACTCCTCGTCATCAAAATCATCATTTTGAATCATCTGTAGTAGCTTTGCTGGTACACTCCTTCTGGATTTGCATTGTCTGGCATAGTGGCCTTTCTTGCCACATATGAAGCACATTCATGTTCCCTTCTTGTGCTTCCTTTTCTTGATGAAGCGGTACTTCTTTCCTTTGTAAGGCTTCCACGCCTTTTTGTACTTCTTTTCCCGCTTGTATTGTTTGTCCGTCTTGCAGCTACACATTTTCTCATTACTGCATCCGAACTTGTTTGGTTTGTCGTCACAGTATTTCTGCAACGATGTTTTCTCTATCTGTTTCATGTGCTTCTTTAGATCATACGATCTGCAGTGTCCCTATATTAGCTCCATAGCTATTTGGTACAGTTGTGCTATGCTGTATTGGGCTAGATCAGTCACTCCTTCTGTTTTGAACTTTGCTTCCATCATCTCAGCAACTGGTCCTGGCATATTCAGCACAAACGTCCTATGCAGGGTGTCAGTTGGTCTGTGAATGGTGTAATACAACCTTTCTTGTTCAAGGTAGTATTTTTCCATTTGCCTCACATCGCAGTATTTGTTTTGAAGGAACTGCTTTTCTGCAATCTCACTTTCTCTCGTATATTGCCCTAGAAAATCAGACATTAAATTCTCTAATAGGCTAGCACATGGATCTTGCCTCGACTTGATGAACTCTCTCTGGTCCCTTGTCAGTTTCATTCCCCACCATCTCCTTAAGGAACCCATGAATCCTGCTATTAGGCGCATTACTGCCGCCGCTCTCGTCAGCTGTAGGGCTGGTTGGCATTCTCCGTCGTACCATGCCATCATCTTTTTGAAATAAGCCAACCTTTCTTTTGGCTTCATTCCGTCTATGTTCCAGAACATTTTCCCAGCAGTTGAGTGTCCTATCTGGACTCTCGTTTCCCATTCTTCTCCTTGTACTGGATCATTCGGAATTTCATCTGTTGGTGCTTGGCTAGGTGGTACTGGAGGTTCGTTGGACTCGACTCCTGATTGTGCAGGCTGAGTCTGTGCCGTAGGCTGTGGCACCTGTCTATTTGGGTCAGATGTCTGGCCCGGTTCCATCGTTGGTGTGTATCTTGGCCTTGTATCCACATAAAACGGGTTGGCGCCTGGTGTTTCTCTCTGCATGTGGATTGGAATGGGTGATTCTGGTTCTGAGGATATGCTTATTGTCGAGCATGTGTTGGAGCTGTCCTCATCTTCCCATCCAGTTGGTTCTGATGGCCAAGGGTATTTTGGCGGAGCCTGGTAACTCCTCCAAAATGCCTTCTGGTTGTTCCCAGAAGCATTTTCCTCCCATATATGCCAAGGCTTGCTCGGCTTACTCTTTCAGGTGCCTCGAGACCTTTCTCCATTCAAAGCACTGTCTTGTTTTCTCCATTTCTTCCGGATCTGCTGCTCCTGTCATAACGAACATATGTGTGGGTCTTGGTTCGTCATGATTCTGGGATAGCTATTTGGTCATCATTTTGTGTCTCTTCCTGGACTTTCTTACTTCCTTTTTTAGCTCGTGGAGCTCCGTCATGATTTACTGCTGGTTGATCAGGATTTCTCCTAACGCTTGGTTCTGCTCAACAGCATTTATGTTATTCCAGTTGACAGCCTTTTCAATGGGTCCGAATTCTGAAGGGCTTGTTTTTTGGATGACCCATTTGACAACAGAAACTCCTCCAGGGGTATCCCTAAAAAACTCGTTATCCAGGTCGGGAGTACTGACCATGGATATTGTACCCATGTGCCTTACCGATCTGGATCGCCTCACTATGTGGGGACATGATGTTGGTGGTCTACCTTCTATCTGGCACCTTTCACATGGATACAGAGGGACTGTTTCAGAAGGGAAAGAGACTGAGACCCTTCCTCCTTGTAATCTGTTTACCTTAGGGGCCTCATGTACTTGCTGAGGTATGCTCGCCTTTTCATACTCGTTCACCCATTGTGGTGGAAAAACGAGTTGGTCCTGCCTGAATGTTTTAGGCTGGATGATTCTTCCTTCACCAGCAAGGAATCTGATGATTGGCCTTCCAGTATGGCTCATTGAGAACATGTGTAATTGGACCTTGTATGTCATGGTATGGTGTATGGCGAGGGCTGATTCATCTGGCTTCATTTCTAATCCATTCATTTGGATTAGAACTTTTATGGCTTCTGGTAGGGATGGTTTATGTAGGTCAAGGGTGAAATTGGGTTCTACCTGGAGCATCAGATGGCCTTAATTTAGCCCTGCTTCAACAGCAGTTATTAGGGCTTTCTCAAAGGTCTGCCATCTCGTGTCTAGTATGGCTACGAAGCACGTCACGTTCTTACCGGCTAAAAACAAAAGTTGCAACCCTATTTGGATTGCACCTAAATGTAGGCCTCTGTATCCCTCGGTTTTGAACTTGGCTACTTCTGAAGGGGTTATTATAGGTAGATAGGTTTCCTGGGAATTGGAGGTTATGGGTTGTACGGTGATTTCAGAGGATTTATAGATGGACTTAAGTTTAGGTTTTCTAATGGGGATTAAGGTTCTAAGGGAATTTACGGTAGGGTTTATGTGGTAATACCTATATGGGTCTAGGGGATCTAATCTGAGTGTTTGCTCAGCTCGGGTTCTGTAATCATCCTCTTGTGTTTCAAAGAGGAAATTGGCTGTGGGTGAGCTTTCTGGGGGCATGCGTATGGCTGTGGTGTTGGAAACTCCAACCTCAGATGGTTAGCTGGAATTCTGTCTAGTACTGGCTTGGGCTTCCATGGCTTTGGCAAATCCTAAGGTGATCAAACCCTTTTCACGGCTCTCCTGGCTCTCTTCGGGTACACACACCTGTCGGTAGTGTTTGGGCTTATTGAAGTTTTAGCTTAGCTAGAACTGGATTCCAACCTTTTCTGATGTGGAGGATCCGATCAGTTATCGGCAACCACAGAGCATACTAATTGTTGAATACCCAGGGGTTTCCTTTTGGGAAAGTTGGCTCTGATACCATTTTACTCTTTTTTGAACTGAATGATTACAGACTGACGATTGGATACTCAAGCAGACACTAAACATTTACACTCAAGACTCGATGCCTATATTCTAACTGATGCCTCCCTTTTATAGCCATAAAGGAGTCATCATAGATCCTTATCTTTAATCTACTTTACAGACCATTTTATACTTGACTCTTAACACTTCTTCTTACTTTTACTATATATATATATATATATTGTTTTAAAAGTCTCTTATATTCAACTTAAAAAGTCAAACATTGTTTCTTTTCTTTTTCTCTTTACGGAAGCCAGGGTTTAGTTTTAGAGGTAAAAAGAGGTCATCCTATGGCGTGAGTTAATAATTGAAAAAAAAAATTTAATTAATTTTTTTAAAAAATATTTTTTGAAATCAATTTTCTTTCTTTTTCTGTAATGTCATTTCATGATAAGTGTAGCTTTAAAACCACAACATTACACTAACAAGTAACAAATATAGCCTACTATAATTACAATCAAGTCTGTCATATTTTAATTTATGACAAAATATTCCGTTTCACCAACCCTAACCTTTAAAATGATATAAAATATAATTTTACACTTATAAATATTTTTTGCATAATCTTGCACATGCAAATTAAGATAGCCATGACATATAAGTGGAGCTATCAAATTTTTATCATATTCCGAATTCGATGATTCCAAGATTGAAAATAATTGACGACAATGATGTAATCATGTTGAAATTGATTTGTAGAAAGTGACTACGGTACTTAAAAGTTTTACTGTATTTCCTATTGTATAATGTTAGAAAATCAGATTTTATTGATTTTCAGTAATTTTTAACCATTTAACAATATCCAATTGAGCCCCCGACTGTGGGTACCATATCATAACTCTTATTTGTGTAGCTGTGACTTGTGAGGCGTATCATTACATTTTTTTTTTCCCAAATTTTTCATTATGTCTAATAATATTTGCAAATTTGTAATGAAAGTTAGTATATTGTTTACGCGTGTTTCACTCCTTTTCTTTCTTTTTTTTGATATGATCTTGCATTTAGCGAGAGGGAAAAAAAAATACTATTAATGTGAAAGGGAAAAAAATTGTCGTATTTATTAGGATTAGATTTCTTATCTAATCTTTCACGTATATAAGTACATCAAAAGTACATCTCATAAGGATTTTTATTTTTTTATTTTAAAGTAAATCCGATCTTGAACCCAACTATTTAGCCACACTATGAAAGAGCTATTTAGGCAGGGTCATTAAAAAAAAAATTAATTGTAATTTTAATAGATCAAAATATGACATATTTTTAAAAAATGTGATTTTGATGGGTAATAACAGGAAATATGTATAATAAAAAGATACATCATTATCAAGGCTTTTCTCAATAATTAATGCTCTTGAGTATCCAAGACTTTTTCTATGATCATATTGTCATGATAATACACTCCTCTTAAGACATCTTTTAAGCATATTAAGTTCCTATTCAAAGTTGGTTTTAAATTTTATATGATTTTATTTTGGTACGGTGTCCTCGAATTGAGCTTTTCTAGATTGTTTCAGATATGCAAGACTTGCTTATACTTAGACATAATTTTCAAATTAAACATAACTTAAGGGTGCATAATTAAGCAATATATATAAGATAATTTTATCTTGGGTGTTAAGTTGATTAGTGGAGAGCCACATAGAGACAAGCAGGGTAGTTTGCTCCACTTGTCTTAAAACTTTCAGAAAATCTTTTCTAAAATACAACTAAAGATCATATTTACTACCCACGGTGCCTGGGTTCAATTGTGATTGAACTTAAGTCATTCGAGTTCTTTCACAGGTTAGTCGCAGGAAAGTCTACCTCGTGAGGGAGGATCATTCGTCCCCCGATCCGAATCCAGAATAGTCGGGCCCAATGTGGTACCGGATACCGGGTGACCTAGATCAAAAAAAAAAAAAAAGATCATATTTACTTCCAATAATGTATGTGATTTATTCTTGCTAGCTTTGAATAGTTTACAAAAAAAGTTAGTTTCAAAATTATATTTTCATCTCTTAAATCACTTTAAAGTGTATGTTAAATCTAAAATTATTTGGAAATATTTGAGAAGAGTCAAATTCCTTAATTAAATTACATTTATCCCCGCTGATTTTAAAAGCTGCCGCTTACAGTCGATTAGTGTTGGTGGCGAATATATTTTCTAGCCTTTTTCGAGCATGTTACCTTTGAAATCTTCCTCTGAGATAAAAAATCTCGTTTTCGATAAAAATAATTTTAATTCATTTTGATTAATTTTTCATTTTTTATTTAATTTTGATTTGGTTTTATTATTTCCAATGCTGAATTCCCATATTTGTTTTCCTTAACTACACACCAACTAATGTGTGAAAATTTTATGGGTATGAATATGCATTTCGTACCTAAACTCGGAAAATTGCCATCCCATATAGTGGGAATTTAGCTCAAAAGTTTCCTTCAATTTAGGCATCTTTTGTTATATTTTCTTTTCAATTCAACATTTCTTTTGGATAAATATTTTTGAGTGAGGCTAAATACTATCAAAGTTTGGCAACCATGAAAAGAAAGTAAGTGCATTTTTGAGTGAGGTTTTCACATGTTGTCGGCCGAAATTAATTCCTAAAATCCATAAATTATGCACGACACACATGCATGCATATCATTTTGTAGCATCACATGGGATGGGCTTCATATTCAAACCCATGCATCTGCACAAAACATCAAAATCCATCCAACCTAACAACTAATTATTTGTGGTTGAGGGACAAGGGCGGCTTTCCACATTCTCTACCACTAACTTCACAATAACTAGCAGTTCACCATATGGGCCATGTTAGAAGTTTATAAATTAATCAAAACTACTAAAGATCTTTAATTTAACTAAATATTTTTACTTTCAATTTTAGTACAAATATTCATCTTTATGGACAGTAGTATACGTTGTTAAATTGGTAATGTTAAATGTTTTTCTTTTTACTTAAAAATCTTAACCTTATGTTACAAAACTCATTTTTGTTCATATATATTATCTTAGGGTTTGCTTATTGAAAATTCGATTTGTTAGTGCACATACATATAGAGTCTATTATAAAACCATGAATTACTTCTAAAAATTTTTAAATTAAGAAAGAATAATTAAATAAATTAGAATAATTTACCAATTTTTTTTTTAATCTATAGTCTATAAGAATCAATTTCTTCAATTATCTTGCATCATGAAGGCGATTATAAAAAATTCAAGATCTGTTTATTCTCTCTTTTTTTTTTCCCGCTAATTGCTAATTACACCACTAAACAATTTACTAAGATAAAGGTTTAGATGATAAGAGAAATTTAATCCAAAGTTTGCACCTTTATATCTAAAGTACAATAGTTAAAAAGTAAAGATAGCTAACCAAGAAAAATAAAACCATATAAGTTTGAATAATTTGATCAATTTTCTCACGCCACGCATATGAACACTAGAAGCCCACAGTTAAGAATATTTGTTGTCAAATGCTCATTGGGGGCGAAAAAATAGAGATTAATGTGGGTCGGTTTTCATAATAAATGCGTGCACCAACTGCCCAACGGTATCCATTTATTAGTCAATTAAAAAGAGGCCAAACACCCTCTTCCATGCGTATTCATCATTTACATCTTTAGTACTGACTTGAAACATTGCACTTCCCTAATTAAAATCACTTGACCATTTTATATGTTCAGCAAATAAGAAGCACTTTTCAAGATAAGCAACTTGTGTTGTTCTTTTTTGGATTTTGCTTTTGTCACACCAAAAAACTGAAACTAGCATGCTATAGCCGTTTCATTTCATTTCTCATGCATGACTATCTCTTAACCTAATCATATGTTCGTTCCAGTCAAAGCTCATACAACTCTCATTTGATCGTCACATCTTTTTCATTTTTTTTTTTTTTGGTTAGTGTGACCCTTTGATCTAGCTCCATTTTGTGTTTACTATTATAAGGCTGCCGCTGCCCTTCCGAGAGTTTGAGATGAGGGACTCTGCAGCAAGTAATGCGATAATGGAGATAGAGGCAAGTAAGCCAACAGGAAATAGTATAGTGGTGGGTGGATTGAGTCCTTTGAGTGAAACAATATGGAAGGAGAAGATAAACACCGAGTTCTCTGGAGATGTGTCAGCAAGATTGACATGGAAAGATCTGACAGTCATGGTAACTCTTAGCAATGGTGAAACTCAGAATGTTTTAGAAGGGCTCACTGGTTATGCTGAGCCTGGTACCCTCACTGCTCTTATGGGTCCTTCTGGTTCTGGCAAATCAACTCTCCTTGATGCTCTTTCTAGCAGGCTTGCTTCTAATGCTTTTCTTTCCGGTACCATTCTGCTTAATGGCCACAAAACCAAGCTCTCTTTTGGCACCGCTGTGAGTATATTTATATTTATATATATCTCCGTTTTAATTTTTTTCATGTACTTTGTTAGCTGCTATACTAGTTGATTCATCTGATAAGATCCCTTTATAGTTGACGCTCACGTCCAGACTTACAAGGAGTTGCTTTGATTTCTTTTGCTTTATATGCTTGTTTCATTTTGTTGGAGATTTAGAATTTGAGGCTTCATTTTCAGTCATAACCTTTTATGAGTTTGGATTGTTTTTCCAGTTAAATTACTATATGTTTATATTTTGGTTTAGTTTCTAACAGTTTACTGTGGGTATTGCTAAGATTTTAAGGGTGGTATTAGAGAGGTTTGAGGTTCGAATTCTGCAAAAGTTAGGGTCTGCGAGTCTTAATTTTAGTCATAATCGTTTATGAGTACTTAGTATTCTTTTTTGTTTAATTTCTTAATTTCTTCTATAAGTTTGTTTGATTGTTTGACATGATTTACCAAAAATTTTCAGGCCTATGTGACACAAGATGATAACTTGACTGGCACTTTAACAGTGAGGGAAACAATTTCATACTCGGCTAGATTGAGGCTCCCAGACAAGATGCCATGGTCAGAGAAACGAGCTTTGGTTGAGAGGACAATCATTGAAATGGGGTTACAAGACTGTGCAGATACAGTAATTGGAAATTGGCATTTGAGAGGAATCAGCGGAGGTGAGAAGAGAAGAGTCAGCATTGCTCTTGAAATTTTGATGAGGCCTAGATTGCTCTTCCTTGATGAACCAACCAGTGGCCTTGACAGGTTTGGCTCTAATTATAATCTTTATTTTTAATTGCATCACGGTTCTGTTTCCGAACTTTGGTTTATGCATTGAGTGATAAAGTTTCTGCTTTTTGCACTTCCAATTTCTGTTATCGGATTCTTAGTGCTTGTTTTATATGCTGTTTGTGAAAATGGTTTACGGAAATATAATCTTGCCATTTCGGGGAAAAAAAAAAGACGAAAAAGAAAAGTCAAAACAAGTCCTGTCTTCGAATAGTTTATTTTATCAAATGCATTTTCTCTCTTTTCATTTTTGAATTACTATGTAAATAACATGCTACTGAACTCTCTTTATTACCCGTATTGCGTGGCAGTGCTGCTGCATTTTTTGTGACTCAGACACTGCGTGCCTTATCAAGAGATGGGAGGACTGTCATAGCTTCAATCCACCAGCCTAGCAGTGAAGTTTTTGAGCTCTTTGATCGATTGTACTTACTTTCAGGGGGGAAAACTGTGTATTTTGGCGAGGCTTCAGAAGCATATGAGGCAAGAACCTTTCAATCTTCATTTCATTGAATGCATATTGTTTCATATAAGAATGGAGTTTTGATATTGTTTTTGGTGAATGCAGTTCTTTGCACAAGCTGGATTCCCCTGCCCTGCTTTGAGGAATCCTTCAGATCATTTTCTTCGATGTATCAACTCAGACTTTGACAAAGTGAAGGCTACTCTCAAGGGTTCCATGAAACTTAGGGTATTGTAATTTTCTTCTGTCAACTCATGCTTGAGCTTTAGTTGTTCTTGTTCTTATATATACTGTAAACTTTGTTTCTGCTCAGTTTGAGACATCTGATGATCCGCTCGAGAAGATCACAACGGCAGAAGCTATAAAAGCTCTGATAGATTTCTACCAAACTTCTCAGCACTCGTATGCAGCCAAAGAAAAAGTCGAAGGGATATCTACAGTTGTAAGTATTTTACTACCATGCCATCTGTTCATTCATCATGTTTCTTGCTCCAAATTTGTTACAATTTCATTGAAAATTTTCTGAATCAATTGCAGAAAGGAACTGTGCTGGATGCAGGGGGCAGTCAAGCTAGTTTCTTGATGCAGGCCTTTACTTTAACTAAGCGTTCATTTGTCAACATGTCAAGAGACTTCGGATATTACTGGCTGAGGCTTGTAATTTATGTTGTTGTCACAATCTGCATCGGAACCATCTATCTGAACGTGGGAACTGGTTACAATTCAATCCTGGTATTGCCATTTTCTGCAAGCATAATTGCGAGGGTTCAAATTCTATTTATCTGTGGAGGAACTTTTGAGCAATTTCATTGAACTACTTTGATTTTTTATGTGACAGGCAAGAGGATCATGTGCATCTTTTGTGTTTGGCTTTGTGACATTCATGTCAATTGGTGGATTTCCTTCTTTTGTAGAAGACATGAAGGTGATTCTTTTAATATTTTATCCAACTGCGGTCGCGAAATTTATCAAAAGGGGAGTAATCAACACTAGTTCTGTAATATTTTTCAGGTTTTTCAAAGAGAAAGGCTGAATGGACATTATGGTGTCACTGCATTTGTCATCGGCAACACTCTCTCGGCAACGCCATTCCTGATTATGATCACTTTCATTTCTGGAACAATTTGCTACTTCATGGTCAGGCTTCATCCTGGTTTCATACGTTATCTCTTCTTTGTTCTGTGCCTCTATGCCAGTGTCACTGTTGTTGAGAGCTTGATGATGGCCATAGCCAGCATTGTCCCCAACTTTCTGATGGGTATCATCACAGGAGCTGGAATTCAGGTTTCCGTCCTCTGATCTATTTTTCTGATTATCACTCTCATTTTCATAAGCTAACTACAAACTTTCTTCTTATTTCAGGGAATATTTATGCTTGTTTCTGGCTACTTTAGACTCCCAAATGACATCCCAAAGCCAGTCTGGCGCTATCCGATGTCATATCTCAGCTTCCATTTCTGGGCTCTGCAGGTAAAATTCAGTCGAATGATCAATAATTCTTAACAAAACTACACCCAGTGTTTCAGTTTCATTAATGACAAAACCTTTATCCTTGTATTGCCAGGGACAATACCAAAATGATCTGAAAGGCTTGTGGTTTGACAACCAATCGCCGGATCTTCCCAAGATACCAGGTGAATACGTCCTGGAAAATGTTTTCCAGATTGATGTGCGTCGATCAAAATGGATCGATCTCAGTGTCATCTTCAGCATGATTTTCGTCTACCGGATAATCTTCTTTGTAATGATCAAGATCAGTGAAGACGTGACTCCTTGGATCAGAGGTTGCTTAGCAAGAAGAAGAATGCATCAGAAAAATGGAACTCAAAATACAACAGTTGCTCCAGATCGTCTAACTCAATCCCCTTCTTTGAGGAATTATGTTGCTAATCATGCAACCAGAGCTGGTAAAAGGTAGATAGATGAATGATATGCAAGAATGATTTCACAGATTCAATAGTTTGTAATTTGAAATTTCAATGATAGTAGCTAGAAATTGAACGATCCTTTGAAAGGTATTTCTACTTCACACTCTGAATACTAGCTGTGCTTTCAGCTTATAGAGATGACTGGTATTAGAAGAGATGAAATGTTGAATTGCAGCCCCACTTACTTCATACTATGAATATTCTGTGGCTGGTGAACAGAATTTCGAATTTGAAAAATTTTATATCATCCTGAAAGATATTCCGAGTTGAATGAATTTGAAAATGGCACTCACAAAACATAGCACATTGCTCTATTCAAGAGTTGGAGAAGGTAAGTTTACAAATATACCAGTTCCAATTGGAAAATAAATTCTTCCACTGGATTAAGACTGCATGTTCTTTCTTTTATTTCTATGTGCTCAGCAAAGGAACTGCCTAAGCATACTTTTTCAACTCCCTCCAGAATCACTGTGTGTTCTAAACATGCTCCTGCTTTGTCCATCGGCAATGGAGATCACATTTGTAGGAGTTACCCCATCCAAGCTAAAGGAAGGGCGCATTTGCGAACCTCCTGAAACTTGCCCTAGGTTAGCATGCACCCATTTTCTGGAAACACAAACCAGAGTAGAAAGCCGCTTCTCAACAGACACAGGACAGGGTGGTATCATGTACGCTGGCATGATAGCCATCAGAATGAAAATTAGAATTGAGGATGAAGGCAGACATTCTTCCTTTTGATTGTGGAAAGGTAAAGCAGTAAGAAAACAAAGATCAACTATAGGAAGCATGACTAAAGAGGGTGAAAGCCAAATCCCAGGAAGATATATAAAAGATTTGGAAGACATAATCCGTAAGATGAAGTCATGAAAAAAGGAAGACATAACAATATATTATCAAATTATAGCCTAACAATCACATGGTTTACATCTCTTACAAAAAGAAATCCTTTAAGCCACAAAGAACAATGGTGGATAAAGATTAAAGCCTTGATAAATAAAAAAGTTCCTTTTCCACTATTCTGCAACCTCAATAAATAGCACAAGAGTGAACAAAAGATTAAATCTTTAATATAGAAAACTTCCAAAAAAGGGTGAAGCATAATTTATAGCCTTTTCAGCTGAGCCATACCAATGGCATATAGGAGCAGAACACATGAGGTTCATGACAGATGGAGAAAAAGAAAAGAAAAAGATGGAGAAAAGAAACAAAAAAGAGTAAAATGGGGAATATAAACACACATAGTTAATATTGATATCAAAAGGAAACCATCATGATGCATTCACCAAATCTGGAAGAGGAACAAATAAAAAGGACTGTCAGGTTTTAATACAGTGTGTATTCCCCTTTTTCGTGTTTAGTGTAGAGGAAAAATTCGACCAATGGTGATTGAGATAACTAAAAACAATTCCAACCTTTGCATATAGAGGTGATAACTAAATATCATCTCGGGAATCCCAAGAAAATAATGTTGGAAGGCGGGTGAATAGTATAGGGCTTAAACAAGATAGAGTCACGGCGAACAAACGGATTTTGGCTAGCTGGATGCTTAGCCGCCAACAATCAGTTTTGCAATGAAATACAAATTGCCAAATCATCAATTTGATGACATTGTGATTCGCATAATGCAAAACACCTTTCGATACTCCAATGAATCCATATTCATCAATTTCATCAGTGCATGGGAGTTCAATAGCATCAGGTCTCATGGCTTCTATGTCAAAGTGCAGGAGGTGCTTTGACTTCATTAACTTGTACAATATTCCATCCAAGTAAACGCTACGCTTCAGCCAGGTCACCCCATAGGCAACTGGAGAGGTTCAACAAAAAGCTACACCTATTCCACGCTGTAGTTTTAGACGAATATATGTCCAACAGTGGAGGCTAGAGGCAGAATTAATACGTGTGTACTTAAAGCAGATGACTTTAAAATGGGCGGATTCCTGGGGTTCAAACGCGAGTGAAGAATGACACACTCTCTTATGTGCTTTGTTTTGAGGAATCCCAATATGCTGTTTGGTTGCACTTGCACACATAATAGCACGGAACAATTTGGCTGGCAAGTAGAATCAATCCATTGCATTAGCCGAGCACATCATATTGAGCGTTTTCGGATGGCAACAGTGTAGAATAAGACTCAACAAACCCATCGCCAGCAATGTAATTACGATCGCCATCAGAATACGAAACATAGTCCATGAAGTACTCATTTCTGTTAGAAGGGTTTCCAGTAAGGAACAAGAGGCCAGATAGCGGTGAGGATGCCCTCGAAATTCTGGGAATGCAAACATCAGAAATAAGAGTGTTCCGTAACTTGCATACACACTTGAATTCAACCAGAGCCTTTATGGGCGGTCAACAAAGAATTTCAGTTATGCAGTCGTCTGATAAGTGCTCTGTCATCTGTTTTGTTTCCATTTTCCCAGCTAATCTAATTCAAACCAAATGAAATTCCATAAATAAGCAAACGCAAACCAGGTCATGATCAGGTGAGCAGCTGTATTTCATTTCCATAAATGCATCAGGGGAATTCCAAAGATTGGCTGGGTTTTAAGAGAATTATAAAGATTGGGTGGGTTTTAAAAGTTGAAGTTGTTTAATGGGTTCTGTTTCTGCAAGAGTAATGCCTCAAGTTGGTCAGTGGGTTTTGTGTAGAAAATCAGTATCATTATCACCCACCACCAACAGATTCCACCGCCCTACCTGGGAATTCTTTGAACAACAATGATATTCTCACAAAAGTGAGTACAAAGGTTTCTGCAACAAGGACTCTTTTGCAAATTATTTCAAAATTTTATGATATTTTGGAATTTATGAATTTTATTGATTTTAATTGATTGGAACATTTCTCCTTCTATCTCTTCTACATCTGTTTTGAAATTTTTTCAAACTTTTGACTATATCTTTGTATAGTTCTAAATGATTATCTTTCTCATAAAGATCTATATGTGAATTAATCCATGAATTTATAATCATTTGTCTTCTTTAAGACATGGACCAAATCTTCTCTTTTAACATTTCTATGTATATTCCTAAGCTATTTTCCCAGCTTAGATACATTCTATCAAAGCTTTCGCATATAAATTATAATTTGAGATCTGCATCTTGAATTAACATTTCTCTATTATCCATCGTTTTATGCTCGATTTTGAGTTCTATTATTAGATTTGCATCTTTCTTGAATTATTTCAAGACTTGATAGAATTGATTATATTAATGCTATTCTGTTTTCTTCTTCGAATGAATCAAATATCTCTAAATCATTAATTTTTTTTAATTCTTCATACAAGTGTATATTTGCATTTAATCGGGTTTTAATTATAGAAATCATATAAGCGGCTTGATATTCTTGACTAAAGTCTAAATGATCAATTGAATCGAGATATTTATTAACAGATCTTTCCATGTTTTTGAAATTGAGCTACTCTTAACACTTCCAATCTTATAACATCTCAGAACAACAAACAAGGCCCAACATGCTTCCGTTTGTAACTAAAATAAAAGAAGAAAGTTCAGACTTACTAACTGATGTACTATTCCTCAAAATTCTGAGATAAATTCACTAGTTGCCTCCAACCATAGAGAGGTCCATGGTCAGCAACGCCATAGCTCCACACATTTGGCAAGATCACTTCAGCGACTGTTCCACATGGCCTAACGCAACACACAGCAAAACAGCCTAACAGGATATGTCTAAGTGATTTTCTTGCAGCTGTCTCAAGGAGAGCGCTTAGTAATAGAAAATTTTCTTCGTTTAGCACAAGTGTTGCATGTAAGATTCTTGGTTGAATTTCTTAGAATATTTATAAGATATATGGAAGATGATAATTTCGCTCAAAAGAGTTTTATTTATTTCATGATTGAAATTTTTACAAAGATGATTACAGAGAATATGGAAGAGGTTGTGTCTGAACCGATGCCTCATTCCCTTCTTGCATCCTTCTATTTATAGAGTTTAAAGAGATAAGGTTATCTCTTTTTACATGACACTTGTTTCATCCTCCGTGGATTGCGGATCAGGTGGCCCATTCTCCCTGATTACTAAAGTCTTTGGATGCCTTTCTTTTCTTGGTGGCAGTTAGCCTTTATCCTGTAGTGCTGACTTTCTTTTTAAATTATTGATGCTTTCTGGAAAGCAACTTTTATCTTTTACATTGGATCCGGTCACATGCCAATTAACAATTCTTCATCTAGTGACATGTCTTCCCCATTTGATTCTTCTTTAGATCATTCGTAGCAGTAGCCACATGATGATTGATGTTTAGCACTTTGCATATCTCATGGTGTGTCAGCAAGCTAGATCTTATGAGATTTTCATATATCGCCTTTTTCTTCTTTGATATGGCCTGTCTGGCAAGGATGCTTTCTCTTCTACTGGTAGAAAAGATTATATGTTCCTTGGTGGTTTCATGGAGGCAAATTTTTTCCTTGCTTATCCTCTCGAGGGATTCGTAGAAGACTTTCATTCCTATAGCTCTTTTGTTGGTGAGAGCTTTAGGCTCGAATAATTCAGGATCAAAATCATTATAGACCTAATCTAAATCAACAGTTGGACTAATTGTTTTACTACTAATTCCAACTTGAATTATATGCTGGGCTGGATACCATTTGTTCTCACAGTATTCAGGGTAGGCTGTAAGAACTTTGATGAAGATTACTTCTTTTGTTTTGGATATCCTTTTGAGGTCTTTGGCAGCCTTTGTAATTTTTTCTAAGAGTTCTTTGATTTCTCTGCAATCATTGCTTATATAAACAAGGTTAAGGAATCTATAATCAAACATGTCTTTAATCATTTATGGATCCCCTCTTAGAACAAAACTTATTCCCTCTTAGAACAAAACTTATTCTTAGGTATAACCCTGAATGATATGGTATTATAGTCTGGCTGGGACGAATCCCATAGGCTATTTTACCAATTCTTTTATAATCATAAACGTAGTCGCTTCCTATTAGAATTTTGGCCATAGGAACGGATTGTCCACCTTTATCATATATAGGTCTTAGATTCACTGAAGACCCTGATGAATCTTCTTTTTTCATGAATTGATCTTTAAGATAATTGATTGTGAGAAATTTCTCTGGATGTGTAGTCGTTGAGTCCTGTGAAGAACTCTGGGGGATTATCCCTCAGTTTGATCCTTGAAATAGACCTTTTTTAGCATGTTGCTAATATATTGTTCTGAAGTTTGGACTTCTGGATGATTTTGCAAACTTTTATCTGGACAGAGTTTGCTCAATTCCTCATGGGCGTCATCAATCATGGCAAGCCCATCGTAAATCATTCCATTACCTTTGAGAAGCAATTCTTGACCTTCAGAGCACATCATTAGCCATTCAATTATTTTGGAAAGACTTTTCTCCATTGTATTCACGATTAAGAAAATCTGCAATACAATTGTTAGATCCTTTAATATATTCAATTTCAAAATCATATTCAGCAAAGAACTGCTGCCGTCTGATTAATATTTTATATTGAGGTAGAGTAGGTAATTTATTAAATATGAATCCTTTTACTTGAGTATTATCGGATCTCACTTTGAATTTCTTTGGTAATAAAAAGAAAGTGAATTTAGCTATCCCATTTTTAATAGCTAATAGTTCTTTTTCATTACTATGATAATTCCTTTCAGCAGGCTTAAATGTTCCGCTGATATATCTACAAATTTTTTCTTGATCTGTTTTTAATATTGCTCCCCAGTGATTATCTGAAGCATCTATTTCAAGAATTAGGTTATCACTAGAAGTAGGAAATCCTAACCTTGGTAGCTTTTTACATTTTTTTTAAATCTTTTTACCACGTTGGTATGTAAATCTTCCCAGGATTTTGTATTATTCTTTATTAATAATCCTTGTAAAGGTTGTCTTTCTTTGGCCAAGTTTTCTATGAAACCTTCAGCATAATTAAGACATCCTAAAAATCTTTGAATCTGTTCTTTAGATTCTAATTTATTTGGAAATAAATATATTTTTTCAGAAATGTGAGGTTGCATCTTAATTCATGTTTCATCTATTATGTACCCTAGAAATTCTATTCTGGGTTTCAATATTTCAGCTTTCTTTTTAGAAAGTAGTATTCCGTGTTTCTTGCATTTTTCTGCAAAAGAAATGAGATGATTAATATGATCTATTTTATTATCAGAGAATATTAAAATGTCATCTACATAAACAATGCAGAATTCATGAAATTCTTTGAAGATTTTATCCATTCTACTTTGAAATATTTGTGGTGCATTTTTCAATCTAAAAGGCATTACAATCCATTCGTACTGTCGTTGTGGTGTACTAAAGGCAGTAAGTGGTATGCTTTCCTTTTCAAGTTTAATTTGCCAAAATCTAGATTTCCAATCAAACTTGCTAAATATCTTTTTATTAATTACAGAAGTAATTAATGTATCTTTATGAGGTAAAAAGTATCCATCAAATTTGGTATATTTATTTAATTCTTTATAGTTAATAACCATACGAGCTTTTCCTCTTTTAATCTTAGCATGATTTCAAACCATAAAAGCTAGACTACTGTGAGGGCTTTTAGATTCTTGAATAATTTTGAGTTCTAACAACTCTTTTATTTGTTTATCAAAATCTTGTCTATCTTCTTGTCCGTACCTTATTGGTTTAACTCTTATGATAACATTTGGATCTTTTAATTTAATCTTTGCATATGTTTTATCAATTTCCCATAATTGAATCGGATTTTCACCAAAGTTTTTATCAAGTTTTTCTAAATTTTTTTCATAATCAGATATGATTTGATTAATTTTTATATTATAATCACCACACTCGCTGTTTCGAAAATGTAATTTTCGAGTTGTTCACCTAATGGATTATAAATTCTAGATGTTGTAATTGAATGATTACATAGTGTTTTAAGAGTAATTGTTTCGTTAGTCATTATATAAATGAACTTACGAAGGAAATTTACTCCTAAAAGTATATTTGTACCCATATGATCATAGGACCATAATATAGAGATATTTAATATGTAATCCTCAATTTGAGTTAGAGCTTTAGTTCTACATGTTCCCAAGGTGATATGTTCACCATTTATTCATTGTCTTGTTAAAGGTTTATAATTTTTCTAATATGATTTTGGATAAATCTTTGAATTAGCTAAACTAATTCCCGATCCAGTGTCTATTAAAGCATGGAACCATTCTGGCTTATGCGTATAATATGGTATAATCACTTTTATATATACTATAAAAGGATTAAACATATCTTGATGTGGTTTGTTTAAATCCTTTAATGGTTATATTAGTTCTCTATCTCCTATGCTATAAGGAGAGAAATTCTTAAGAAAGTTCATCTTTAATAATAAAGGACTTATTTCTTTTTGATAATCTAGTTCTATGAAAAAAGGAAAGGTGAATTCTATTCCTTTTATCTTTAATGGTATGTCACAGTATTGACTTAATGTTTTTCTTTGTCCATTAAATCGTACATAGGTATGAAGTTCTATTAAAATTTTTCTTTCTAAATATTTAATCATTTTTACATCTACGTAAGATTTTGCAGCTCCTGTATCAAGGATAGCAAAAGCTTCATGCCAAGATTTTCCATTATTATATTCAATCTTAATTTTTAGATTTTGATTATTTTTTCTAACCGTAGCTAGTATCTCATGAGATGGTGGTATCACAAGATGACTACATCTAGTAAAACTTTAGATTCTACTAAATTCTAGTTCTCTTCTGGGTATAGAGAATGATCTTCTACTTCCTATGGTGATTCTTCCTTTTGGAGTGTATTTGATAGATTTAGTAGTATTTCCTTTAATTAGAGTAGGTTAACTACTTAAATCCATTTCCCATTCTTCTGGTAAATCTATTTCTTTCAATATTTCAGGGGATTGTATCCTCCCAACTTTATTAAATAGTTTATCTATTTCAATGAAATTTTTATCAGCAAACATTTCACTATTTGCCGAATTTGTTAAGGCATATTCTATAGCATATGTTATGCGATATGGATAGGATCCATCATTCATCATGTCAAAATATTTGAAATCATGACATAAGGTTAATGTTTCATTTATATTTCTGTCCCTAAGACTTATAGAATATTTAGGGTATATCTTAAATATCAATTTTTTATAATTCAAATTTCCTTGTATTATACCAAGAAGTGCATGTTTTCAATCTTTTATTCTATTATCTAGTATAGCCAAATTTACTGGACTATCTATTCCTTCTCTAAAATGAGCTTTTATTATTACTTGGATTCCTCCAATATGAATATATCCAATTTTAGATCTATCTCTAGATTTTATTTTGTCGATCTTATTTTCTATATCAGTTTTTTATAATAATGGTATGTTTGTATTTCCTTTAGCATATTTAATTTCAATAGGCTCTTCTCGCACAGTAGCGCTAAAATACATTATATTTTTTCTTTTAATCATGTTAGCAATTCTTGTGCTAACTTATTGACTGAAGTCATGGATGATTCTAATCTTTTCTTATTAATTTTGAGATATTTTTTTTTTATCAAAGATTAATTCTTTATTAAAAGAACTTTGTTCTTCTAATTCTTCATCTTGATACAGATCTTTATTATCTAATTCTTCTATACTCATTCTAAATCAGATCCTGAGTCTGAATTACTCAAAGTCTCTTCAGAAAGATAGTATACGCTATCATTTTCACTTATAACTTCACTGTCTATGATTAATTCTAAATCGTTGAAGTCTTCAAATATTTTTATATTAGCTTTTTTCTTTTTAGGATATTCATTTGCATAATGCCCTTCTTTATTGCATAACCAACATTTACACTTTTTAGATGCATTGGTTTTGTATTTTTTAAATTTATTTTTCCTGTAAAATTTTCTTTATATTTATTTTTCTTGTAATATTTTTTATTTGATTTAAAGAAATTCTTCTTTTTGAATCTCTTTTTATGTTTATAAATTTTTTCAGAACATCCAAATCTTGGTGGATCCTCTGGCCTAGAACAGCATAATCCTTTATTTTATTTTTTCATAGATCTTTTATCTCTTATATCAGCTCACCACTCGCTGATTCTATTTCTTGCAAATCTAATCCTATTTCCTAATGTATCTGTTTCTGTTATATCTCTGTATTTTTTGTTGTGTTCCAACATTATTCTTTTTCCCCAAGGGTCTGGTATTTTTATAAAATATAAATCATGGTAATAACATATGTTATCTTCATCTTTATCAAATTCACATTTGTAGTATAATTCTTCGAAGTTACATGTGTATTCTTCTAAATAACATATATTACATATTTCAAGTCTTGTGAGCTTCATTAAAATTTCCATTTGTTTTCTTTTTCTCTTATTGAAAATCAGTTTCCCAAACTTCTCCTAAGAATTCTTTTCTTATTTCAGTTTCAAATCTATTTAGAATTTGATCAATGCTTTCGTTTCTATTATTTTCCTCTCCATATAACATTCTATTTTTATTGGTATCACTTAGGCTCATAAACCAATGAGAGACTATTCCTATAAATGATATTTTAAGGAATTCTATACTATTATCTCTATCTGTTTTGTGAAATGCCAATGCCATTTTCATAGATTTAATCCAAGCGGTAATAGTTTTATCTCTATCTTTGATACAGTCTAAATCTAACCATACACCATCATGATTGATGGGTCTTTCTTTATAATCTTTCGGAGATTTATAATCTTGTTTAGGTTTGTTAACCTTAAACTATTGACCTTGAGGTCTTTCATGAGTTGGTATCTCTTCTCTAGCATAGGAAGTTCTATTGCTAGATTCTCCTCTTTCAAAGACTCTTGACTTTGATTAATTCATTTTTAAATGTTCTATTCTTTCTTCAATATCTTTTAAATTAATAATTATATTTTCTTCTTCTTCTTTTGATTCAGATTTTTCATCAGACATTTCCTAATTAGATAGTTCTTTTAATCCGTTATCTTTATTTTCACTTAGCATTCTTAAGCTTACTAATTTCTTGTCTTTATTTGCTTTGTTAAATATTGGTTTTGATATTTCTATCATTTCTTTATCTTTCTTTTCATTATAATAGATTATGGTATCCTGTAAAATTTTATTTTGTTCTTGAATTACTATAAGTAATTCTTCCATATTGTTATTGATTTTTTGTATTTCAATCCTTTTGTAATTTTCCATTTACGTTAATAGCAAATTTATTGCCTAATTGTTCTACAATTCTTTTGATTTTATTTAATTGAATTTCTATTTTATTTAATTTATCTTCTATTGAATTTTTATTTATTATTTTAATGATTTCTTGTTTTAATTTATTTTGATCTTCGATTTTGAAATCTTTTATTAATTGTTTGACTGAGTCAAATTCTTCACTTAGTTGTTCAATCTGTTTTATATTTTCAGCACAAAGCTTTTGATTTCAAGTATTTCATTTATACTTTCTATATCATTTATGGTTAAATTAGGATTGCCTAACTTGTTTAATAAATATGTTGGAACTAGATCAACCACCAAGATCAATCCAGCAACCCCAAGATCCACTCTAATAATCTTGATCTATACTAGCTTCTATAATTAAACTAAGAATGCAGAGAAATTAAACAAGAACACCAGAAAACAGAATGAAAGAGAGATAATGGCAACAAATCACAAGAACAAGGATTATAGTGGTTCGGCAATTTCTTGCCTACATCCACTGTGAAAAGAGAAGCAACCCTTTACTGATTTTCAGAGTACAAGATACATATGTGAAGAGCTTATGAAAAACTAAATCAATCCCCAGAATAGACATAAAAGCTTATATATCCCTGTAACCGTCATAACCCCTCGCCGTTTGCCAAAACCTTTCACCGTTTTATCAGCTTCAGGCTTCAGCCCTTTCTCCATCTGATTCTCGCGCGAACTAACGGCCTCAACGGCTTCTTGAAACTGATTCAGGGACACATGTCACAGCCTTATGCAATCGGATACTTGAAACGCAGGGTTAGGCTGCCGTTTGGATAAGTGATTCACGTGCTAAGGCATGTGCATTACTTATTCGACCATCCGACATCTTCAATTCTGTCATACAGCTCTCCTGAACCACCATGGCCGACAAGTCGTTACTCCTTTTACCAAGCATTTGACATGTCATCCATTTCCCGAAATTCAGATTTGAGCTTCACTTCTTCAACATTCTCCACCTTGAACTCAAATCAGTTACTCCTTGCTTCAACTTCTCACTTCATCCCTGCAGTTTTACAACCTGCAGATCCCAGCTGAGTCCATACAGAACTCCAGCTTGGCCAATGGAATGCTTTGTCAAAGATATCTGTAATGTTGTCATCAGTATGGATTTTCACCAGCTTCACCACTCCTCTTGACACCTCCAGCCTGACAAAGTGAAGTTTAATGTCTATATGCTTTGTCTTTTCGTGATGCACCTGATTCTTGCTTAGGCATATTGCACTTTGGCTGTCACAGTGAACAACCACCTGCTTCTGTTCATATCCCAACTCAGTCACCATTCCTCTGAGCCATATAGCCTCCTTAAAAGCTTCTGCTGCAGCAGTGTATTCTGCTTCAGTTGTTGATAATGCAACAACACTTTGTAAAGTGGCTTTCCAGTTTATTGTACAGCTGCCGAGTATGAACAAGTAGCCTGTAAGGGACCTTCTTTTGTCCAGATCCCCTGCATAATCAGCATCTACAAAACCTTCAACATTAACTTCAGTATCCCTTTTGTTTCCATAGATGAGACCATAATCAGCAGTTCCTTTGAGATACCTTAGGATCCATTTTACAGCCTTCCAATGCTCCTTTCCAGGATTAGCCATGTATCTGGAAACTACACTTACAGCATAGGAGATATCTGGCCTAGTTAGGACCATGGCATACATCAAACACCCCACAGCACTTGAATATGGAGTAGTGCTCATTTCAGCTTTTTCATCTTCAGTACTAGGGCACTGTTGGCAAGACAACCTGAAATGTGGTGACAGTGGGGTTTGAACTGGTTTTGCACTCACCATTTCAAACCTTTCAAGCACTTTCTTGACATAGTTGTGCTGTGATAGCTTTAAGATGCCCCTCTTCCTATCTCTTAATAACTCTACTCCAAGAATCTTCTTGGCTGCCCCAAGATCCTTCATCTCAAATGCATTCTTTAACTGCTTCTTCAGTTCATTTATCTGATCCATGTCTTTGCATGCAATAAGCATGTCATCAACATATAATAACAGATAAATTTTGCTGCCATTTTTAAATCTTTATGATATACACAGCAATCATAAGAGCATCTTTGAAAGCTGTTTTCATTCATGAATTTGTCAAACCTCAAGTACCACTGTCTTGGGGATTGCTTTAATCCATATAGAGATTTCTTTAGATGACAGACGTGATCAGCTTTGTCTGGATTTTCATAACCTTCTGGTTGTGCCATTACAATCATTTCTTCCAATTTACTATGAAGGAATGCAGTCTTGACATCCATCTGCTCCAGGTGCATGTCACCTACTGCAACCAGTGCTAACAAGATCCTCAGGGAGGAGTGTCTCACTACTGGAGAGAAGACTTCATTGAAGTCAATACCCTCCTTTTGTGTGAAGCCTTTGGCAACCAGCCTGGCTTTAAATCTTAGTGGTTCAACTCCAGGCATCCCCTCTTTTATCTTATAAATCCACTTGCAGCCAACTACCTTCTTCTTTTCTGGTCTTGGAATTAGATCCCAAGTATGGTTTTTATTCAATGATTGCATTTCTTCATCCATAGCTGCTAACCACTTCTCTGAATCCTTACAGTTTATTGCTTCAGTGTAAGTTTTTGGTTCATCATCATCTATTCCCTGTGCTGCTGATAATGCAAATGCTATTAAGTCTGCATATGCATACCTCTTAGGTGGTTTTGTCTCTCTTTTCTTTCTGTCTCTCACCAGCTGATAATCCCTGATTCCATTATCACCTTCTGATTCTTCTTCTGTTTCAGAGTCATCCTTCTCAGGTGCCTGCTTAGACCTTGTTCTTGTATTCTTTTCTGTACTTGAGCTTGGCAACTCCACCTCAAAAGAAGTCTTCATATCACCTTCTGTAGGCCTCTCAACAGTTTCCCTTACTGGTTCTGAGTTCTGAAACATCTCATGCTCATTAAACACTACATCCCTGCTGATTATAGCCCTTGGTGGCTTCATGTCATTGCACCACAGCTTGTAGCCCTTCACTCCAGCAGGGTAGCCAAGAAATACACACTTCAAGGCCCTGGGTTCCAGCTTCCCTTGCTTGATGTGAGCATAAGCTGGACAGCCAAATATTCTCATATGAGAGTAGTCTGCTGGTTTGCCAGACCAGAGCTCATGTGGAGTTTTAAATTCAATTGCTGAAGAGGGACTCCTGTTTACTATGTAACTTGCTGTAGCTAGGGCTTCAGCCCACAGGTTCATGGGTAGTTTAGAGTGAATAAGCATACACCTAACTTTATCTATTAGGGTCCTATTCATTCTCTCAGCCAACCCATTTTGCTGTGGTGTGTGCCTCACAGTCTTGTGTCTAACTATCCCATGTTTTGTGCAGAAGTCATCAAAGTCCTTGTTACAGAATTCTAAACCATTCTTCCTTTGAACGGGGAAGAAGTAATTTTGGTGGATTCCTAAATAATTAATTTAAAAGGCAGTGAAGAACTGGACATTGTATTGATTGTGATCAGGCGAATGCCAGCTTTGGGCCCTTTGGCGCATCGTTTTTCTTTCTAAACTCTTAATAGATTATAGATTGTGGTGGGTAAATAATCCAATCCGAAAATTTTGATTTCAGAAAAGATGCGAATGAATTTCCCAATTTGATCAGGTAGAAATTTGTCCAACACGGACGGATTTGAGTTATTTTTTTTCCAACCTGATTAATCTAAAACCCTGTTTAAATTGATTCGAACCCAAATTTGTCATCCCTACTAACACACCCTCATGCTCCCTACAAAAAAATTTTAATGGCGCCATGATCCTATGTAGTATTGAGCTATTATAACTTTAATTTAAAACTTATATATATATAAAATTATGAAATAAAAATTAATGATGTGTGGTAAATATAAATTTTTTATAATAAATTTGATAAAATAATAAAAAAATTAGAGAATTTTCATCATATAAATGATGTATCAAATGAATTTATGTCATAACAACTAATTCTTACTAAATACTTTAATGTAAGTTATAATAACCCAGCCTCAATACTAAACAAAACAGCAATCAACTTTAGTTTTTGACCCAGTGCCAGGACGTGATTATAACTTCGATAAATTATTTTTATCAAATACTACACCTTGCATTCATGATTATTTTGATTATGAATGTGTTCTGCATTTGCGCTCAATTCTGGATTTGAGTTTAACCCATTTTTCTTAATCTATTATAGGCAATTGCTTGCACAATGGTTAACAATTAACCAATGATTTTTAAATTATAGGCAAAATTTTAAGAGTCAAATAGGAAAAAAAAAAAAAAAATATATATATATATATATATATATATATATATATAGACACACACACACATATATATATATATATATATCTATATATATATATTTTAACTACAATGAGTTTTGTACACGAGCGTTGACTTAATACCAATATCTTACCTTTCTTCTTTTATTTCTTAAACAATACACCTGCGTACACCAAACTTAGAGCAAACATAAACAGAAGTTCGAATCAGAAATTTGTTTAAAAGCATACAATCTCAATCGCGTTTCTACCGGTGCTTTTTATCTGTAATAACTCACAAGATATAACCATTCATAAATTAGCATAACGAACTGCTTTGGATCAAATAATCCAAATGAAACGATACTTTCTTGATAAGCTTGTCAGGAATCCATTCTAAATATTTTTGTAGCCGATGCTCTCATTGCAAAGTCACAACTGAGCTGGATTTAAAAAAAACTTATGGTAAAGTAACAGCTAACAATACCAAGAAGCAAAATGTATAATTTAATATCATCAAACATCATTTGTAACATGTTCCGAATATAACATTAAGTATTAATAGCACTAGTTAACGATGTAGGGCGACATTAATCAGTAATCACAATCTTTTTCTGGTTGCATCTAGCTTCAATAACAGTACATACTTCCCAATTAGAATTTTATTTACATGCGGATCTTAGTCTACTAAATAAGGGTGGGGACCATGGTCCTTTCTAACCTCAATGTGCTCTGGATCATCATGCATTGTCTCCAAGTTCACATTCTTCAAGCTTTTCCACATTATTGTCTGGGTAATTCAAAAAAGTTGGAGAAAGTATCAGTTCATGGATCTTCAAAGTGAAATTTAACATGAGAACACAAGCAGACATTCTTTTTTATGTTCATGGAAAAGTAATAAACAAAAAAGCCACCTCCTTCAGAAAACATGAGCAAAGAAGGTTAAAGTGAAATCCTAAAGACATGACTTAACTTAAGATTAATATACAAAATAGTAAAAGACTTAAGTACAGTAAGAGATGACAGCATAACATAAACAAAAGGCTTACAATCAAGCAAATTTTACCTATCAAAAGTAGGCTACAAAACGAACAACAGAAGGCCATACAATTGAAAGCCTAAATGCTAGAATGTTGGCACAATTGTTAAATCATGAAGGCAATAACTTCATGAAAAAGTAAATCAGGGACGGGTATAAACTTTTATCACAGCAAGTAAATTAGCTTCCTAGACATTTTTAGCATTGAATGTTAATTTCAATGATTCCAGAATAAGTTGAACTCAAAGTTTAAACATTTCAATTACTCTTTACTAGTTTCCCAACAAAAATTACCAAGAAACTCAAAAATATCTCTAGAAAGATATAATGGAAACTGATTCTCTCTATATTGGTAATGAAGGGACCACACTAATGCCTCCAGGTTTCTGGAGTGCAAATTGATTGTCAGCTTTCCTTAATGGAGCAGAATACTTCATACTTGGATCTACGGGCAATAAAGATGGCTCAAAGACAAAATTAATGTTATAAGCAAACTCAAAATGTCTTAGACATAAAGAGAGGTGTCATCACCAGGCATACATATATATAGATGGTTCATAGCGCTGTGTCATGAAGAAACACCACACATAACAAGAAAAAGGCTAAAAGGTGATGCTTACAATGGGAGGATTGGCGAATTATTCTGCTGAATTTGCAAAGCATGCTACTCAATCATTCAACATGATGAAAAAGGGTGCGTAAGTAAAGACAAAATGCTGGCCAAAAGATTTTTTTTTGTCATCTGGCCTCTACAAAACAATTCCAACTTTTGCATTGCGGGATGATAATTAAATATTATCTCAGGGATCCCAAGGAAAATAAAGTCAGAAGTTTGGTCAATAGCATGAGGCCTAATTGTGGGAGAGTCAAGCCATGCAACCAGACTGTGGCCAGTCTTGGACAGAGGCGATGCTTCAACAACCAGAAAGAACCAGTTTTGCTATGAAAATCAAATTGCCAAACCACCAATGTGGATCCATTGGCATAACTCAAAAACCCTTTTGATACTCCAATTAGTCCAAATTCATCTATTCTGTCCTTGTCTGGGAGGTCAATAGCATCAACTGTCGAGGCATAGATGTCCAAACACAGTAGGTACTTTGCATTACTTAGATTATACAACATATCATCCAAGTAAACACAGCACTATAGCCAGGAAACCCCATCGTGCACAGGCAGTTTGAAAAATATATCACGCTTAACCCACATTCTAGATCCAGATGAAAATATGCCTGACACTGGGGGATGAGAGGGAGACATACACATCTGCTTATAGCAAATGACTTTTTAGTGTGAGGATTTGTGGGGTTTAAAGACATGTGAAGCATGATCGTTTTAAGATATGCACAGTTTTTCGGAATTGCAACACACTGTTTGTTTACTGGGTATCAACCCATTGCAGCAGTCAACTACATCATATGGAGAATATTCTAATGGCAACAGACTAGAATAGAACTCCACAAATCCATCAGCAACATTGTACTTATTGTTAATATTATCATCACAATATGAAGCATAGTCAAAAAAGGTATCATCCTCTCAGAAGTAAAATTCCCAGCACGGACCAAAAAGCCACAAAGTGAGGAGGGTGGCCTTAAAACTCTTGGAATACAAACATTAGAGATGCAATCTTTGCCAAGATTTAGATAAACACTTGCACCTAAACAGAGTCTTTATGGGCAGCCGATAAAAAATTTATGTTATCAAATCTTCTGTTAAGCTGTGAGCCATTTGTTTTGCTTGCTAATCTAACCCAACGAACTCCTCCAAGAGATAAATAGCACAACTAATTAATAAACCATGCATGAAAAAATTTACCCAGATGGCTAAGAACTTAAATAATAACAATAAAAATAAAATAATAAAAATAAAATTAACTGAGCAACAGAATTCAGTTTCTAAGAATCTATCATGCTTCTATCAGATTTATAGTATTTTAACTTGTGTTAAAAATACCCAAAAAAGAAGAAGAAGAAGAAGAAACTAAATCCAGCTGCAATAAGTAACAAAAGCCAAAATTTAAAAAAAGTAGAATGAGGGGAGAGGGGGCAGAGAAATTACCTAGATGCGGAGCAGCAGTGTTTGGTTTACTGGGTTTCATCAATGACGAATGTTTCGCACTTTTCTCAGTGGGATGTACGTCAGTAATGAGTCAGGACATTAAAGTACATATTTTCATCCTCTTTAGTCTTTACTTTTTTATATACAAAATACCTTTGTAACGAATGAATTCTTAAGTTAGAACTACTTTTAATACTTTCACGTGCATACTGTTTTTTATAATAATTATATTTTATTTTTTTTCCTCCAATTAACTTTGAAAATGTTTGTCAAACGTATGATCTTAAGCTGCCTTTTTCATTCTCAACACTCTCGTTAAAATCATCCTTCATAATTTCTTCTATAATATTATTATTTTCTTCCATCTTGTACCAAAGGGAATTTACAAATTTGTATTAAAAAAAAAAAAGTAAGAATTTGGACTAAAATGAAGAATTTTTAGAATTATAATTATTATTTTTAATATCAAACGTTTTGTCTCAAAATGTAAATAAAAAAAATAAATATTTGTACCATAATAAAAATTAATAAAATATTATGAACTGAAATGGTATTATATTTTATTAACTTTCGGTTAAGGACTATTATGCAAAGTTGGCAAACAAATCAAACCATAATAGAATTTTTATATGCAAACATATCTTAAATATTGAACTATACTTACATTTCATAAAAAAAGGGATCTACACTATATTTTCCCATTATCATCTTCAACATTTGGTTACTTTATGTCTTTCTCAGCCTTCACCTAAGGCGCAGTAAGAGTACAGATCTACACAGAAAAATTGAAAAAATACAGTAAGATAAAGCTAATCAAACTAAATAATATTAATAAGTTAAACAAACATGAAATAAGAGCATATCAAAGAGCGGAGAGCTATTTAAAAAAAAAAAACAGACCCATTTAAAAAAAGAAAAAAGAAAAACTGAGCAAGTTAATTTATTACTTGACTAGCTAGCTAGCAAATTAGAGGTGCGATCACCAAAAGAAATTGATTTTAGATTTCCCTTGGGGCTTGGATCATTGGTTCGATTCTTCTGTGAAGATACACCTAATCGGGAACTTGAACGTGAGAGAGAGCAAAAGCAAATGTTTAACTTGTGTATTTATATGTTATAGAAAAATTACGAAAATGCTACAAATTTGGTTCGGTTCGGATTTTATAATTTTTTATCCGAAAACCGAACCGAACCGAACCATTCGGTTCGGTATTTATAAATCTAAATTTTTATGTTGAAAAAACCGAACCGAAACCCAAAAAAATGAACCGAACCGAATTTTTTTGGGTTCCGGTTCGGTTTTGCCCACCCCTAGCTAGGACCTATCTCTTTGCTTTTGCTGGCCAATTCTCCTCGCCAGGAGAATAGTTTTGATACCTTGCCAGAAATCAGGGAAAGTTGCTTTTATTTGTTCCATATCAGTCATTTTATTTATTTACTTATAATTTCCACTCGTTTGTTACTTTTATGTGGTATCAGTTCATTTTTCTTATTTTGTATAATTAGTTTGCATGTATAGAGTATTATCACTTTGCTAACAGTATTTGATCTAAGATTATTTGTACTGGATGTGTCCTATATGCATCTCTCTTAGTTGTACAATTACAGGTTGTTGGCGACGTTGCCCTTCAACTTCATGTAGGGACTCCTTTGACAGGAATAGAGCTTGTGAATTGATTCAACCATAGGAATCTATTCAATCAGCCAAAACTATTAGGCTTTCTATCCCAGATATAACTAAGCTTTCCTGCCATTTTGAAAGGAGCCACCATTGCCTGTTTGACAATTGACCACTATAAGTAAATTCCTTCTATCTCCATTACTGTTCATGCAAACATTGTATACCTCAAAAAGTGTATTATTGCTGCTGTTTGATGGAATCCCTTAGTTGCAAGGAATTCAGAATTTAATTCCGTAAAAAGTTTTAGCCTGTTAGACAACAAATAACGTTAATGCGAAACTTTCTAGTTTATTTCTTTAAAAATAATGATGATATGGTAAAACCTCTCTATAGTTATAGTATAAGAATTAAATTAATTTTATTATTATGAGGAGGTTCAACTTAATAGAGGTGCAGTTACAAAAACTTAATGTTTTGGCTCAGTTATCCTTTAGTGTAAGTGATATAGAGGTAAAAGGTGTACTGCATTACTAATTAATTAATGGAGTATGTTAAATTCAATGTATAAACATTGATTAAAAAAGTAGGCACAATTTTAAAAAACTAACACATATTTTGTATAATATATAGATAATCATTATCAAGTGGAGGCAAGTTTCTTAAGATGAGATTTTAAAAAAATATTACTTATTACGATGTGGAGTTTATTCATATTTATAACTAGTCTAAATTGAGATTAAAATTTTTTATGATTATATTACAGTAATTCCTATATAGAGTTACATAGACTCATAGAGAGATGTTGCTGCATTTGCTGCATTCGTTTTGCCTATATTTATGAATGTGTTTCTACTGCATAATTTTCTTTTACTCCTTGGTGTCTTATGCAATCAAATTTCTTAAAGCTGAAAATGCAAAAGAAATCAAAATATAGAAACGTACATATAATGTTAAAAGTAGCTCATTTCGATCCGTTTTTAACTTACAAATCTAATGCGAGTAACAAGTCTAATGTATCATCGTCATGAACCTCTTAAAGTCCCAGGCATGGCATTTACAGCATAAAATGGAATGACTGCAACTCCATTGCCTAGAAAATCTTAAAAATAAGGTGCAAAAATGTAACCCAAATACCTTGCATGCCAAGAAAACAAGCTCTATTCGAACTTGGCTGTGAATGTCCATTCGAAACCCTAGCTCCCATCACTACCAAGATTACAAGCACATTCGCATCAGCGTTAGCACGACAAAATCCGATCAAACATTAATACGAGAGAACAAGAAGATGATGATGATACGAGAGAGATATATGGTGCGATCTTGTGCCGAAGATGTGAAAAATAAAGCTCCGTGTTTGATAATGTACTCAGGAAGACAATGTCAATGAGGCATGAGAGACAGACCTCATTGATTAGGGGTTGAAGGTTCGAAAACGAAGAGCATTTTCCATTCGAGCGGTTTGTCTGCTAGGCTGTCAAGCATGGGCTAGCTGATAGATTTTTGGGCTTCCATTGCCAAGGAATAGAAACTTTATTTTTAAAGTCCGTGGACTGGCACATGGGTATGACCATCTGCGTACCAATGAGCCTATGATTTAGCGCTGGGTGGACAATTAGCTAATGTATATTGTTTTACAATAATAGAGTATACTGTAGATCAAATAGAAGAGGTGCACAAAAAAGTATTTGCTCTAAGGAGTAATCATAAAAGTTTAGGGGATTTTTGGGTTTGAAAAAGTGCAAATTTTCAAGAATGGGAACTTTATGATATGTTGAGAATTCTTTACGATAATCATCTATGATTATTTAAAATGTTTGATTGAGGACTATTTTTGATACTTAATCAAATATTTTAAATAGTCATGGATTTTTTTTTTGTTTTTTTTTTTTTTTTTTTTTTTATTTGGTCATAGATTGCATTTATTTCAGATTTACAAATATTATTAAGTTATACACTATTCGATATTTACAATCGTATATATCTGGGACTTATATTATTACATTTGAATTCTACAAGATACGCAGACAAACGACCTCACAGATGAGTGACACCTCTACTCCACTCACATTTTGTGAGGAGAGGAATTATAAAATTTCACAATGCTTTGTAGTTGAACCGCCTCACGCCATGAGCGTGGCAGCGTCAACCATCGGCCATGTTTCTCATGGATTTTTGGGTTTGAAAAAGTGTGAATTTTTAACCATGAGAATTTTATGATATGTTAAGAATCTTTTACGATAACCATCCGATCCATGACTATTTAAAATATTTGATTGAGGGTTATTTTTTACACTTTCCAAGGCTTTTTGAGGCTCGAGTATCATTTCAATTTTCAAAATCTAACAAATGCCTACGTCTCTTAGCACAACGTACTATTTCAAATAAACCACTATATTGTTTAAAATGTGATACTTTTTCTTTACTTTATTTTTAAAGTTGAGGGATTGAATCCTCTTACATATATTGTAGAAGTTGATTTTCTTTTAAATATTTTGGGGTAAATCTGACCATCTCAAATTTTTTAGTTCTACTATAGCACATTAAAAATTTTGATTAAAAATTTGAAATTTTCTTCTTATGAACAAACGGGCGTAAACTAATGACTATTCCAGCTTTACACAGACTCTCTAAAATCAAAATTTTCCTAATCTACCTAGATTTGACTCAAGGGTAGCTTTTCATTATAAATTGAAACAACTTTTACGAATGTATATAAACCAAACCTGAGGGGTAGTACATGATATCTACCCCTCCTCTAACTAGCTCCGTTTTCAGTATCATTCCATGGACTTCATGGCTACTAAATTTTTTAATTCATTCACAGAGCCAACAAATAGAATAAGTTTCCATGTTCACCAACAATCACTGACAAGACGAGCGAACTGGACGCTCTGGAACCCCAAGATTGCAATACCTCCAGGTACTATTTTGTTATTTTACGTATTTATTACATTTTTTTTCCTTTATTGGATACTTCGAATTCATCATTGTTTGATTTTTTTATTTGATTTTTTTATTTTTTTACCTTTTGTGAGATGGGTATTTACTTTATTTGTTTTCTTTGCCTCTGTTTCCGTTATGTTGTAGGAACTGGTGAGTCAATTTCAGAACTCTACTGACGAAGGTAATCCTGTGCATAAAAATTTTATATTCCAATTATATTGTCTATTTTATTTATTTACGCTTGGTATTTCCTGTATGATGTTTTTATTCTCTAGCTGATGCATGCTATTACTGATCTCATGTTTTGCGGGGTCAAATCAATGGAGGTTGTATCGAATGAAATGATCGAAATATGATTGTTGCTATTAACATGAATCTAGATTGCTAAAAAATCATTATTGGCAATTGTTTGATGTTAATTTTTCTGAAATTTCATCAGTTCAGCTTCAGCTGGAGATATTTTGAGCTTGATGCAAGAGATGTCGTATTTTGTGGATTTCTTGTCTTTTGAGTCAGACCCTGCTTTCAGTTATTACTTCTTGATGAGAATTTGTTGGATAACTGTACTCCGTGGATCTCATTGCTCCACTTGTACTGTTAAGCTTGTGAAGCCATGAAATTGATCACTTGATAATTTAGCATTTTGGTTTGTATATCTTTGAATAATTTGAGAAGTATCAAGTTGAAATACTTTTGCTGCTGGAATCATTCGACTGCCACCTAATCTCTCCCTCTTTACAGAGAGAAAAGAGAAGATTGTTGCAAATTTGGCAAACTTCGCCTATGATCCATACAATTATACATTCTTTCGCCAGGTTTGTAACTTATGCTTGAACAATGGATTAATTTGGCCACAAAGATGAAATAAAAGTCTTGTATAACTTGTTTGTGCCGCATAAGCGCAGTGTATATGTAATTTTTTACAGCTCAATGTTTTGGAACTCTTCTTAGACTGCATGACAGAACCAAATGAGAAGCTTGTGGAATTTGGTGTTGGTGGGATATGCAATGCAAGTGTGGTTAAGTCCAGCTGTAATCCTAATTGCAGTCTTATTTCTTTTTTCCTATTTCCTTTTCCTACAGGAGCTGCCATGATTCTTTTAATTATTCTTGTTAATTAGCAATTGCTATTTTCTTCCCCACAGATCCTGCAAATGCTGCTATCATCACCAAAAGTGGTGGAATCCCTCTTATCATTGAGTGTTTGTCAAGTCCTGTTAGAAACACCGTAAGTGGAAAAAGCTAAATCTTGGCTATTTAACATTTTTGCTTTAAAATAGTTGAATTTTAAGATTTAGTTAGGACCTTTAATGTTAGACGAAAGGCAGTTTGCATCACAGGCCATTTAAAACACACTGTATATAATATTCCTATTATTCTTATTCATCATTTCTGCCAAGTGCATATTTTAATTGTTTATTGGATATTTTTCTTCCAATTGGTGGCCAATTATTGAGATGCATTTTCCAATCTCTTTCATTTATGTCCTTGGGTGATAGTATTCTTCTCTAAGCACGAAAGAAGGAAAAGAGAAGAGAAAAAAATAAAGATGGGGAAGATATAAAGAGAAATAGGAGAAAATGATTATATAATCTTTTATTAGTTATCTCAAAAACGTAACTTAAGACAAATGCATAAAAGCAAATAGGAATTGGAGATTGACTGGAACTTCAGTAACCTAAATCCTAATTGGGTTCTGGCCTATAAGGTGAACTAGAGGTTTCTACCATTTTGGATAGGGGTTTATCTGATATCATTGCTTATAGATAGATAGGGTTGGCGAAAACCCGGTTCCGGCCCAGATCAACAAGACAGCTGGCCGGACCTGAGTTGATGCCCGGTTTTTTTCACATCCGGTCTAGGTCAAGCCTGGCATCTCCCGCCACGGGATTTTGAAAATCATTTGCAGATTCTTTATTTGAAAAAGGACTCATGCTAGAGAAAGCCAAAAGCAGAGGGGGTGAAAAAAGAAAAAAACCATAAAACCATAAGCCATAGAACAGCAAGTAAGGCCTATCAAATGGTGGTCAAAGCACTAAGAGTCAAGACCTTTTGCTTTTTGCAATCAGATGCTGATTTTGCAGGATATATAAGATGCTTTTTGCAATCAGTGCTGGCTTGGAGTGTTTGCTTTTTGCAGCCGGCAGCTTGTGTTTCCTTGGAATGTTGGACTGGTGGCTACTGGCTTGGAGTGTTGGAAAGCTGGAAGGTGCGGCAGCCGGCAGCACTGCTTGTGTTTGCTTAACAATAGGATAGAAAATTAGGGTTCATTTAGATTTTGGGTTTTTTTTTTTTTTTGTGTGCGCGTGTGCGTGTGTTTAAACTTATTAAAAACCGGGCATGGATCCGGGTTCTGAGTTTTTGGGGCCATGCCTGGAACCATACCACGCAATCCGGGTTTTGCTTGGACCAGATTGGCTGGATCTGGTCCGGGCAGGTTTTACTGCCACCCCTACTTATAGATCATGCTAACAGTGAGTCTTGAGTTATTTCTTAGTTATCTTGTTTTCTCCGTAAGGGATTTAGTTTTCTGAATCTCTTCAAGACTGGCTGGGCGGAGTACTATGGTGTACAGACCATGCTGAGGCAGGCTTTGTCATAATAATGTATAACCTTGAATCAATGTATCCAAATAGAGAGACCCAATCAGGTGCGGACCGCATGCACAATGGCACGTACCTGATCATCGTTATCCAAATAGATACTTCTTTTTGTTTTCGGTTGGTAAATGTGCATCTATATCTAATTTTGACTGTTAGGTGAATCATGCTCTTGGGGCGCTTTACTATTTGTGTAGTATGTCCACGAAGGAAGAAATTCGCCAGAAGTGGTTGTTGTTATCAGGAGGTATGCTGCAGCCGAAAGTGTGAATGTAAGCTTCAGTAATCTGGCGAAGGCATTTTTAGACAAGCAAGTAACGCTGAACAAATGATACAAACCTACTCTCTGGCAAGAAACAAAAGCCATTGAACTGTTGAAATTCTTATAAAAAGAAAAATAGATATTATTTTTTATTTTCCCCATATTTCGTAACTACTTTGTTTTAGATTACTTCAATTCTTCTTTTACAGTTTTTCTTTGTACTTGTGCAGAAAATTGTGTAATAGTTGCAAAATCTGCAAATGAATTGAAACAGCATCTTTGCATTCATACCATTTGTTTGAAATTTGAAGAGACTATTGTCACAGGGTTTTGCATTAAAAAAACTGAATAAGTAATTCGTTCTACAGGAATATCCTCCAATTGACAAATTAAATGCTTGGTTGTGTTCAAATAACTCTCCATCTCAAGCACTGCGGTAGAGGTACGTTTCCAAATAACAAATATGCAATCTGCACTGTAAACACAGCAGTTTAATTAATAAATCAAATTGCTACCTCGTAATCAGCATTCCTGAAAAAAAGGGACCAATAGCTGCACCAAAATTTTTTGGCTGGTCAATTGAATTCTGGCAGATATTCTTCCAGGCAAAGATATGCCAACCAAATTACATTTCAATCTTCTTACTTCAGAACACTTTTGCTGAAAACCCTTAAGCTCTCCATCGCAGTTCGAATTTTTTCTGAAATGGAAGAGTACAGACACCTCTGTGCTGCTTCATCCAGTCCGCAAGGGGTAGTGCTGGGCCATCCTATGCTAGGCAGCAATGAATCACGAGACATGGAAATTGCCATCTGCCTCATTTTAGGGATGTCAAATTCTATCGGCTCGCCAACAACTATGCTAATTCTCTTATTAAATAATGGAACTGGAGGCCTTCTTCCAAACAGAAAGTTCTCAGGCATCACCTGTGAGTCATTAAGGAAGTAGGAAATAAGCCAAAAGGGAAAATAAAGCTATCTGATGAGACTCATGCACTTGGAAAATTACTACCAAAGAATTACAGGATTTGGGTTTATTTTCCCCCCTTAAAATAGAAATCAAGTGATCTAGCGTCTGCTAGTAAATTTTATTTGCTGAAACTGGAAGCTGGAGTATTGAAAGAGCCATATTTGTTAAGGATATCCAGTGCTTCAAAACGAACTGGCCTTTGCCCATGTGCACTTTACATGCATAGATAAATTATCCAATGCATACATGACACTGTCCAGGATGTCAAGAGAAATAATTTCTTTGACCAATAGAATGCTAAATCCACCACCTTACAAAACATTTTCTTCGGGCAAACAATGTAAAACTAGATACCGGCTCTTTTTTGTTGGTTGGCCTGGGAGGGGGGGGGTGTTTGTTGGGGCAAATCACTGGATCATCAACCAATAGGTGGAATCAACAACAGTGTTGTAACTTAACAAAACAGACAACTAAAACTGAAAGTTGAATAGAAGAAAAATGAATTCTTGTGAAGGAAAGAAATTAGTCATTCAGAAAAGCACCCAATAGGTTATCAATGTTCAATATTATACATAAAAAAACAACCGCCCATGTTAAAATTTTACTACATGTTTCATAAAAATTAAAAATAAACAAGACTTTTTGTTATAGGAAAAGAAATTACCTCCTCGAAACCACGATGAACAATAGGCAAAACTACTGGCGTGACTGGGGCACGGACAATGAGACTAGCAGTTCCCCATTTCAACCGTCGAACAGGTGTATCTTCTTGTGACACTTTTCCTTCAGGAAATGTGTGTAGCTGTCCATGGAGGAAAAAGAAAACCCATGGAGGAAAAAGAAAACTCAGGACCACAACAAAAAATTTATTCAGAAAACATTAGTAATCTGATAACATCACAATCATCACTGTACCTATTAATTAAAACTGTGCAAGACAGTTTAAACAATAAGGCACCAGTCCATTTCCTCCCAAGTTACTGATTAATCTCAAAAACAAACACCAACCTTTAATTTCCACATTTCAGGTCCTTGCATGGTCACATTGATTGTGCTCTGTGTGGATTGAAACTACATTTACAATCAGGAAACCTAAGGACCAACCACAGCTCAACAATTTCTTGACTGGTCATGGCCGACAAACGAATTGGTATATTGGCAAATTATATAACAAGAGCCTAATTTAACTGGATCAGGCATGGCAACTTAAATCAACAGGGAAATAGGATATTGAAAGAGAAATTACTTAAATTATTAAGTTTGGCATCATGTTATCACACTATTCTCATTTCTTGTATTTGAAAATAAGCCTCAGATCTTCCAGGTATCATTGAGACCATAAAGGGGAGAGAGGTCAGTGCCACACATTCTACATAACCCTATAAGCAACTCATTCTGCTGAATCACCAATCAAGAAGAAAGACAAGGAAAAAGGGAGGAACAAATGAATTTCAAGAACTTAAGTCACGATCACCACAAAAGTAAAGCATATGCTCACTATCTAATCACATAAAACCTAGCAATTTCAAAAAATTGGAACTGTAAATTTTCCCGATCTGTATTCTTAGAAACATTTTAATGCATCTTAAAACCGGGAACATAATCCAAACATTTATCAAAATTGACCTAAGGAACTAAATGACTTGTCCAAGACTTTAAAAGAAAAAATCATGCTTGAAGTATGGGTTTTTTTTTAAAAAAAAAAAAATCCCAACTACTTAGAAGAAAAACAGGTTGTCTAACCACAGAGAGTGAAAATAAATACCCATGCTCCATCACTTAACCGCTCAAGAGCTTCATTCATGTGTTCTTGATAAATTCCACCACCCCTTGTAATAGGTATGCATTTTCCTGCAAGTTTACTATTATTCAATGACAAAGGCTTGCTAGAAAAAGCCCAAAAGATATATAATTTATAGCAAGTTCAAATAACATTCAGCTAGAGCTATTAAGAAACATATTAAAGACAGTCATGGAAAATTGCAAAACAAAGTCTTTTACCAAATTCACAGCAGAGCTTTATTAACAATCAAAGAATCAAAGTAAAGAATCTTTATGAGCAAGTGATGTTCTATACAATCTGATCAGATTCCATCAATTTTAAATAGTGCTTCTGGCGTTAAGTTAATTCAAGAATTCCAAACAATGTAAATACTGAACAACCATCAAGCTCATAAGATGACATTTAACACTCATAAGAGAAAGTGCTCAATTCTACATTAAAAAGAAAAAGAAAAAAGCTCGTAGTCATTCAAGCTGATGGTAAAAATTGAAAGGCTTTCAGAAATCGAAACGTACCCACACGGAAAAAATAGGACAAGATTGAGTTTTTGAAGCAAATATCTTCTGCAGCAAGAACCCATCGGGCCAAGTCCGCATCCAAGGTGGGAAAACCCCAAAATCCCCACATAACTGGATCATCCAACCTGTTTCATTTGTGTATGCAAGATAAATAAGAGTGGCACAATGCTCCACAAAAAATGGGAAAAAGAAATGGAAGAGAGAAAGAAAGAGACCGGGACAGACGTGGACATGTGATTGCTAACACTGATAAGTGGAACTCCTTGAGGTCTTGATCGCACAAGATTAATCAGAGTATCGGCATTATGAACAGATGTGGTGTTAAGGAAATTGGCCACCACTTTGGCAAATGCTCCAACAGCCATGACCACCATCTTTCTTGGTACTCCTTTCATGTGGTCTGCTCTCGCAGCCCATTCCATTTTCCTTCCCATTTCCAATTCTTCTATGTTTTCTACTCCAATCTGCACGGTGGTCTAAAAGCTTAACATGTTAACAATTACGTTTATCTTCAAATTTTGACTATACATATTTTTTTTTCATTTGAAACAAGAATGAAATTTTCCTAATTAAAATTCCTTAGTAGTTTACATTGTATTAGTTTTAGATATTAGATTACCTGTTTAGGTCACAGATGTTTCTATTTTCCATCTGTATTATCTGCACCATCGAGAAAAAATCAATAGAATAAAATCGGATATAATAATAAACCAAAAAACAACAAGTTTAATTTTTTTTTATTTTTCCAATTAAATTTGATATTAATTGAAGAAGAAAGCAGAAATAAATGAAATTTAATGCTGTAAAATACCTATGAAACATGGGAGAGAGCCTGAGCATGGCCTCAATACAGAGAGATCAAAAGAGGGGAGATCCAGAGAGGGAGGCCGACGACTCAGATGATAGGGTTTGAAAGAGACAGAAACGACAATTTCAGTTACGGCGCGCGCCTCTTGACTGAAGGGGTATTTTAGTCTCAGTGTGACTACAATTGGTCAAATTTTCTTGTTCTCAAAATTTTGAACCTTTTCCGTCAAGAATAGAAGGGTCATTTTTAGGAGAAAATTAACCGTGTAATTAAAAATTAATCGTAAAATAAAAATTACTAATTCATCATAAATACAATTGTTTCCGATAATAATTTTAATAAAAATAATTAAAATATTATAAATTGTTTATCATATAAATGCGGGATAAAATTACTTAAATTTTTAATTATATGTATTTACCAAATTTTTTATGTCCCGTCTGAAATTATGATTGAAATGCTAAAAGCAACTTAATTTTGTAGGTTTTGACAAGAATGACTCTTATTTTTTTAAAAGCTTCTTATTTTAGAAGTTTCTCTATTTTGATAATAGTTTTTAGTAAGAGATTTGTTTTAAAAAGAAGCTTAGTAAATACTAAGGGATTTCTTTTAAAAAGAAGCTTAGTAAATAAAATTAATCCATTATGACATTAATAATTTAACCCAAAAAATAATTATGTCTTATCTTTTTATAAATCCTAAGATATAAATTATAACCTTAAACACATCATATATGACAACTACTATACATTTTTACTACAACTAAAGTTATGAAAATTTACTTGAAACTATGGGCAAATTAATTTTTGCACTAGTTTGGTAATATTATAGTTTTTAAAATAATTATTATTAACTGTGCCATAAAAATAATCAACTACGAAAAGAATCATATAAACATTTGGTAAATTTTTTCTGAAAGTTTTTCGAGGTTCAAAAACAGTCGTATGTGTTAAATAAATTTTCTTGTTGAACTATTGTAAGAGTACAAATAACTAAAATAATTTTAATTACACATTTAGAAACATGTAGATATAATATTTTTTATGGCATTTATTAATAATTGATGACTAAAATAAATTTTTTTATTTTTTATGACAATATAACTAGTATTTGGTAAAAATAATAATTTCCTTAAATTCAATAATTTTATTTCCTAAACTGAAATTTTATAATTTTATAATGTATATATATATATATATGGAGGCATTATCCTTGATACATGCTAGGTGGATAATCCACTAAGACTTGTGTCCACAAAACATTCTGTTGGATGAATTTAAGAGTATAAACTTAGTGACTTTGGTTTGGGTATGTTGTGGTTTATAATCATTTAATCACTTGTTTTTCTCCGCAGTGTTTATTTTGGTAAGGAGAGCAAATATTCTATGACCACGAGCATTGACAAGAGGGGACATAACTTGTACATAATACAAAAGTTGAAGACAGAAGGCTTTAAGATATCAAGAAACGTTGATTAGTACAATACCAAGAGATGTCTCTTTCTCTCCTACTTTTATCTATGTATTTATGTCTGTATATATTAGTGATTGTATGCACTTAAACTTGTGGAAAAGATAATTCCTAAAGTTATAGTCGTGTAAGCCATTATATATTATAGCTAGCTTTGCTTAGGAGATCAATTCTAGTCTTGATTCTCGTTTACCTCAACAAAGTCTTATAAGGATTAGGGATGGCAAAATCCGGGTCCGGGTCCGGGTTTGGTCTTTCCGGTTCCGGACCCGGATGATAATTTTTAAATACCGGATCCGGATATAACCCGGATTTTTTAGCTCCGGGTCTGATTCGGGTTGAACCCGAAAAAATCCGGGTTTCCGGATTGCAGGTTTTAAACCCGCATATATGTATTGAAGGCCTGGGAGGAAAAAAAAATTAAAAAACCTGCCACTTTCGGCTCTTTGGCGATTGCAGAAACAAATAGAACAAAGTCATGGGATCTTGCGAAGATAGTGGAGGATGGGAAAATTAAATAAACCATAAAGAAAGCCGCATGATTCCATGAGCCCAAATCTCAGGGTAAATATAATTTTAACGCATAAAGTATAAATTGAAAAGTCATGGGATCTTGCGAAGTGCGGCCATGGTGGCGATGTTGTGATGCTGATGATTGATGGATGATGATGAAGCGGGCGGCGGTGTTGTGTTGCTGATGATTGACGGATGATGATGAATCAGGCCGATGATGATTTTGAGTTCGTATGTTGAAGTTTGGAGAATGAACATAAGGAGGCGGCGGGGATGAAGTAGAGGAAATGTAAGGTTTGCTTTGTCTCATTTTTTATGCTTTTATAGTTATAAATAACAATTTAAAAAATTAATTAAATAATATTTAAAACAAAAAATCTGGGTCCGGGTTTCGGAAATCTGGATTCAGATGAACCCGGAACCGGACCCGGATGCGTCCGGGTTGAAGAAAATAAATCTGGATCCGCATAAAAAATTCATCCGGTGCGGGTTCAACCCGGACCGGATCATCCGAGTTTATCCAGGTCTAATCCGGGTCCGGGTTATCTTGACATCCCTAATAAGGATCGAAGTTTCATCAGAAATAGCACACTAGGGTACTTAAATGAGTAAGAGTTTGTCTTTTGAGCACATTATCATTAAACCATAAAGGCTTATACATGCATTCGCTATACTGTACGAGATGTCGATATGCAAAACTTGTCTATTATTCAGGGGAAATCATGGTGTCACCGTAGACTATATTGTACTATCATGAGCATGATGAATAATGATTGGATTTTATTTAATATTAGTAGGTAAATTGTTGAATTTTAAATTATATTTTAATAAATACAGATCTGAATATTCGGAATATCTGTCCTCAATCCGTGCAGAGTACCCTATCTGAATCTATATTTTTTTTTTGGATTCAGATGCGGATGCAGATATAAAGATATCAATTCTGATCTAGCTCTAAATGCACCAACATTTTGATTTGGATCTGGATTTGGCCATCCTCCTTTTCGCATGCTCTTTTGAAAAAACAAAACAAAAAAAAGTTTTGCTTTCTATTTTAGATCAAAATGTCACTTTAGATGGCCATAATACCCCTAAAACTAAATCTGAATGGATGTTTTAAATGGTATAATGCTAGTGTGTGACCGAGTTACCCTTATGTTATATATAAAATTGTATTAAATAAATGCTCCATGGGTTATTTTTGTGTAAGCTATAAGCATTGATATTATTTTTTTTGTTTTCTACTTTTCAAAATACTAAAATAAAATAATCATTTGATATTACTTCTGAAAGGCTCAAAAATAATTTTGAAAAATTAAAATCTAATTTTGTTGTTAGGTAATTTTTTTTTAAAATAACGTTTGTCAAAATTATCTCATCCTACCATAGATTTTGAAAAGTAGAGAATGAATAATTGTCTAAAATATGATTTTGAGAATCAATTTAAAAGTTAATACAACTTCATATATATCCTCACATATATTATAAAATTTTAAAATTATCTTAATCCAAAAGGAAAAAATTATTAAATTTAGAGACATTATTATTGTTACCAAATACCAATTATGTTGCAATAACAAAATTAAAAAATTTATTTTAGTTATCAATTATTAATACACACCATAAAAATAATTTATATACATGTTTCTAAATGCATAAATAAATTTTATTTAACATTATCTCTATTTTGGTCATTTGTACTTTTACAACAATTTAATAAAAATATTTACTAAATAAATACGACTGTTTTTAAAATTCACACCGCTTTTAAAAATAAATTTTATTAAGTATTCATATAACTCTTTTCGTAATTAATTATTTCTGTAGTGCAGTTAATAATAATTATTTTAAAAGGCATAATTACCAAACTAGTCCTAAAATTAATTTGTTCATGGTTTCAAGTAAATTTAGGTAATTTCAATACGAGTAAACATGTGTAGTAGTATACAATGGGTTTGAAGTTATGATTTGTATATTAGGATTTATAGGAATATAAGAAATCATTATTTTTTTAACTATTAATCTTATAATAGATTAATATATTTTAACTGTTAATGTTATAATAGATTAATATTATTTATTAAGCTGCTTTTAAAAAGTATTCACTTTCTCAAAATTGTTATCAAAATAAAGAAACTTATAAAATAAGAAGCTCTTAAAAATTTTATCAAAACTTTTGAAATAAGTCAGTTTTAACATTTCAAGCACAGTCTAAAACGAGACATAATAAATACTTGTGATTGGCAAGTTATTTTATCTCATATTTGTGTGATTGGCAAGTTATTTTATCTCATATTTGTATTTATAAACAACCTAAAATATTTTTATTGTCTTTATCAAATTTATCTAAAAATCTAAAAATAAAAATGTACCATCAATTTTCTCCTAAAAAATGACTACTGATTCCAAAAGGAAAAGGTCCAAGATTTGAAAATAAGAAAATTTGACCAAATGTAGGCACACTGAGACTAAAATACCCATTGCATCAAGAGGTGTGCAGTAATCGAAAACGTTGTTATTTCTTAATCTTTTAAACCCTATCATCTGATTCATCAACCCCCTATCTCTGTATCCCTCCTTTTTTGATCTTTTTCTGTATTCAGGTCATGCTCAGCCTCAGCCATGTTTCATAAGTATCTTACTCCCTTAAATTTTATTTATTTCTATTATTTTGTTCGATTAATATCAAACTTAAATTCAAAATAAAAAAAAATCAAACTTGGAGTGGAGAACATAGAAGAATTGGAAATGGGAAAGAAAATGGAATGGGTTGTGAGAGCAAACCACATGAAAAGAGTACCAAGAAAGATGGTGATCATGGTTGTTAGGGCATTTGCCAAAGTGGTGGCCAATTTCCTTAACACCACCACTGTTCATAACGCCGATCCTCTGATTAATCTTGTGCGATCGAGACCCCAAGGAGTTCCACTTCTCAGTGTTAGCAATCACATGTCCACGTCTGTCCCGGTCTCTTTCTTTCTCTCTTCCTTTTCTTTTTCCCATTTTTTGTGGAGTGAGTGATTGTGCCACTCTTATGCATCTTGCATACACAAGTGAAACATGTTGGATGATCCAGTTATGTGGGGATTTCGGGGTTTTCCCACTATGGATGCGGAATTGGCCCGATGAGTTCGTGATGCAGTAGAAGTTTAATATTTAAAATATTCCGTTGATTCTAGAAAATACCGAAAAAAAAAAAACTAAATTCACATTGATTAAAAAAGAATGCCGTAAATTTAGGGGTTAAGACTTATTAATTGCTCAGAATACCGAAAATTAATTATTCAAATACTCACAAAGAGATTTAAAAACTGAAATATTATTGAACTAAAAAATCTCCATCTTCAAAGGCTACAAGAGGGAGTTATTTATAGTAGTAGTAACTATCCTAATTCATGAAGTAAAATAAAATCCTAAATTAAAAAGGAAACAAAATTCTAATTTAGAAAGGAAATTAAAAGTCTTAAACTTTAGTTAATAAGGAAACTAATCTTAGTATAATATGGATTCCTACTTTTCATCATTCCCCCCGGGGTGGAGAGAATTCGCCCTCGAATTCAAATTGTTAGCAATACATTTGCGGTGCGGATATGACTAGGAAGCTTGACATTTTAATTCGCCCTCGAATTCGCCCTCGAATTCAGTTAATAAGGAAACATCTTCATCATGATCGCCCCTGTAAGGAATAAGATGCTTGACATTAAATACATTTACGGTGCAGATATGACTAGGAAGCTTTAATCTGTGGACATTAGGATTTATCTTCTCTATAATCTGTAAAGGGCCGATTTTCCTGGCAGAAAGCTTGTTGTGCTTACCAACTGAGAATCTATCTTTAGTTAGGATAGCCTAAACAAGATCTCCCATTTGAAATTCCAAAGCTCGGCGCTTCTTGTCTGTCATAAGTTTATAACCTTCAGTAGTCTACTTCAACGATTCTTGCGTAGTTGCATGAATCTTCTTAAGCTGCTCAATAAAGTCTTCTGCCTTGTTGCTTTTGCGAGCTAAATCTGAAACTAGAGCCAAGTCAATGGGAGCTTGTGGATTATATCCGTAATTCTATCCGTAATTCACCTGAAAAGGGCTTAAACCAGTACTACGCTTGACTGCTTGGTTATAAGCAAACTTGATTTGGTATAACTTCTGATCCCACGTCTTCAGGCTATCGCCAACTAGACTATGTAGATGGTTTCCTAAAGAGCGGTTGACAACTTTGGTTTGACCATCTGTTTTTAGGTGGTAAGCGCTTCTGAAATTCAGGCGAGTATTAGTCAACTTCCATAATGTCTTCCAAAAATGGTTAAGAAATCGTGTATCTTGGTCAGATACTATAGAACTCGGTAAGCCATGCAATCTATAGACTTTTTTTAAGAATAGACGAGTAACAGTCAAGGCGTCTGCAGTCTTCTTGCAGGCAATAAAGTGAGCTATTTTTTAGAATCGATCTATAACAACAAATATTGAATCCATGCCCCTTTGAGTGCAGGGTAACCCCAAAATAAAATCCATGCTAATGTCAGCCCAAGGTTGTGTTGGAATCGGCAGTGGCATATATAACCGAGCATTAGTTGCGGTGCCCTTAGAAACTTGACAAATATGACAAGCCTCGACAAAATAATAGACATCACGCCTCATAGTAGGCCAAAAATAAGTGTTGGCTATTAGAGCCAGAGTTTTGTCACGACCCATGTGCCATTTGCTATGTAACTCTGCACTGATTTTTAATCTCAAACTTGAGTTAGGAACACATAACTGATTACCTTTGAAAAGGAATCCATCATGTAAATGATAATCTGATCGAAACCCCACAGCAACGTCTTCTAATAAAAGAGCAAAGAAAGGGTCAGTAGCATATAACTCTGGAAACATGTTAAATCCAAGGACTTGATTATGTATTTATGTCAATAAAGAAGTTCGTCGACTAAGTGCGTCCTCTACCGGATTGGACTCGCTAAAAGTATGCTTTATCACAAAAGTAAACTGCTGAAGAAATGCTGTCCACGTGGCATGTCTGTGAGAGAGCTTATCTTGATTGTTGAGATACTTCAATGCAGCATGATCGGTGTATAAAATAAAGTATTTATGAATTAGATAATGTCGCCAATGTTTTAACACTTGGACTACCGCGTAAAACTCCACGTCATAAGTGCTGTAGCGTGTCTTTGCTCCGTTCAACTTCTCACTGAAATAAGCTATAAGCTTACCTTGTTGGCTAACAACAGCTCCAATGCCTACCTTGAAAGCATCACAATGCACCTCAAAAGTAAGTGAAAAATCTGGTAGAGCAAGTACTGGAGCAGTAATCAATTTTTCTTTGATAATCTCAAATGTCTTAGTAGCTGCTTCTGTCCAAGAGAATTGTCCTCCTTTTATGCAATCCGTGATTGGTGCCATAATAGTACTGAAATGAGGAATGAACCGTTTGTAAAAAGAAGCGAATCAATGGAAACTTCTGGTGGCGAATAAAGTAGTTGGTTGAGGCCAATCTTCAATAGCATCCACTTTCGATTGGTCAACAGATATACCATCCTTCGACACCACATATCCTAAAAATAATACTTTTTATGTCAAGAAAATACACTTATTTACTGCTGTTTATAAACTTGCTGCTCTCAAGGTTGAAAGTACTTCTCTCAAATGTTGTAGATGTAACTCATGACTGGTGCTATATATAAGTATATCATCAAAGTAAACAACTACAAACTTCCCAATGAAAGGGCGAAGTACTTGATTCATAACTCGCATGAAAGTACTCGGAGCATTGGATAAGCCAAATGACATTACCAACTACTCATATAACCTTTCGTGAGTCTTAAATACTGTTTTCCATTCATCTCCAGGCCGTATTCGAATTTGATGGTAGCCACTTTTCAAATCAAGTTGGTAAAAAAATGATGCTCTACTAAATTGATTTAACAAGTCATCTAATCAAGGGATTGGAAAACGATATCGAACTGCAATTTTATTAATAAATCGATTGTCTACGCACATTCTCCATGAACTATCTTTCTTTGGAGTCAATAAAGCAGGGACTGCACAGGGGCTAAGACTTTCACAAATAAATCTTTTTTCTAGTAACTCTTCCACTTGATGTCTCAATTCCTCATGTTCCGTAGGACTCATACGATAATGAGGGCGATTTGGTATAGTTAAACCCGAAACCAAATCTATCTGGTGTTGTATATCCCTAAGAGGCGGTAAACCCTGTGGTAGCTCGCTAGAAAACAAATCTTGAAATTTCTCCAATATAGGTTTCACAGCTTCAGGAATCTTCGAGTCACTGTGACTCTCCTTTCTTATTAAAATGTAGACCCTCTTTGTCTCTACTACAATATCTATAAACTTCTTCTCACCTAAGAAATAATTATCTAAGTCTTGCTGGAGAGGAAGCTCCTTGTTAGGTAAGATAACGATCTTAGTATTAGGGGTGGGCATTTTACCCGACCCGACCCGACCCGACCCGAAAAATTCGGGTTGGTCGTCTGAAACCCGATCGGGTTACAATTTACACCCGATCGGGTTGTGTTGGTCGGGTCAAACCCGACCCGAATCTGATCGGGTCACCCAAAAAAAAAAAAAAATTTTTCTCCCCATGCAAACCTAATTTTAAAACTTCAACTTTCAAGCTTAATAAGTTATAATTTTCATGGAATATATATACTATATAATTATATATGCTTAATTGGTTATTATGTAATTAGTTATTATTTGATTGTTGTAATTATGTATTTATAAATATTAGTAATAAAATCAAGAAAATTGGTGTATTTATGATTTGTTATGAATAAATTTTTATTTATTGTTAATAAATAACAAATATTTTTTAGTTATTAATAATTGAAATAATGTTAATTGATAATTGTTAACAACAATTAACAATTGATTTTTTTTATGAATAAATTAAGATATTAGGTAGATTAAATATTGAAATTAAGTATTATGTTACATATATTTTATAATTATAATGTGTTGTGTGATTATGTGCATTATAATTATATGTTTTATAATTATAATCCTATTATAGAGTTTTAACTTTATTCATTTGATTTCATAACATTTTCTTTTCTTTTTTTTGGTTGAAAATTAGTAAAAAGGACTACAATTAAGAAAAATATCTTAAAACCACCCTAAAAACTTTAAAAATAGGAAAAAAAGAGCTTAAAATAGCATTAACCGAATTTGACCCGAATTAACCCGAACCGACCCGAATCGACCCGAATTGACCCGAATTATTGACCCGACCCGACCCGACCCGAATTGAGTTCGGGTCGGGTCGTCAATCAATCAATCGGTCAGATTTTCTCTAACCCGAACAACCCGAAACCCGATCGGGTTGACCCGAACCCGACCCGAACCCGAATTTGCCCACCCCTACTTAGTATTGTTAAACATAAAGCTGTGGATGTTTCCCTTCCCATCATGCACTACGTTTCGATCATATTGCCAAGGTCTACCCAATAATAAATGACAAGCATCCATAGCCACAACATCACACCAAATTTTATCTTTATAGATTGTACCAATGGATAAAGAAACTAAGCAACATTTCAATACTGTCACTTGATTTTCTTTCTTCAGCCATGTGAGCTTACATGGAGTTTGTGATTACATCTTTAAATTTAGCTTTATTCTTCCGAAAAGACATTCTCAGAATAGCGCTTGAGTCTTTGACCATACAACATACTTTACACCCAATTGTGCAAGTAGTTTGAAAAATATTTTTTCGTAACCACTTGTCTTTGTCTTGACCTTTAGGAGTGAAGAATGCGTGGTTCACGATCAACATTGGTCCATTGTCACCTCGTTCTTCAACGGATTATGCACTACCATTACTATCAAAAGCTGGCTCTTCAACGAACTCTTTAGTTTCTTCCTCCTAGTAGTTTTCACTTTCCTTAGTGCCTACGAATAAGTCTTCACCATATTTTTCTCCCTTTTTACATTCTGTCATTCGGTGCCCACTTTCTCCGTAATTAAAACAGCGTAATCCCGAACCCGAGGATTGGGTTTTGCTGTTTTGACTAATTTCACTAGGTTTGCTAGTTTTTATTGGAGGATTTGGAGGGGTGAAATTACGGAATTGGGAAGTCGGGTTTGAATTATCACGAACAATACTTCGAGAACTCTGAAAGTTCGAGTCATTAGTACGCCGATTAAATTACTTTTCTAACTGCAAGGCTTGTTGGTGTGCCTCTGAGATAGAGTATGGATCAAGCAAATTCAACTGGTCTTGAAACTAGGATCGTAAACCTCCAATGTAGCGAGAAACTTGTTGTTCTTTAATCTCTTTCAAATCATTGTGTGCCACAAATCAATGAAATTCTGTGGTGTAATCATCCACTGATCGATTACTTTGCTTTAAATTCTATAGCTGTCGGTATAACAGTTTGGCATAATTATGAGGCAAGAATGCTCCACGCAAGTGCTTCTTCAGCTTTTCCCAAGAATCAATCTTTTTTTCACATTACATAATCCTTGTGAGCTTAGTTTGTTGCCACCAAGTTGCTGCTCTTCAACAGAATCGAGTTGCAGCCAGCGAAACTAGTTTGTTTTCAGGAACTTCCTTGTATTAAAAAACTTCCTCAATAGCATTAATCAAATCTAATAATTCTTCAGGTCGACCACTTCCCTGAAATTCAGAAATATCAATTCTCAACCCAGATTCCCATCTTCGGTCATCAGTTGACTCATATTTATGCCGACGCCCAGAGAATAGGTTAGTAAAGCTTTCACTTGACTTATCTTCACGTTCTAGAGTACGATGACATTCGTGCCATTTGTGCAGTTAACATATCGATTCTGGCTGTCATGCTAGCCAGGGGCTAGCCAAGGCTTCATCCCTAGAAACATCATTTTGATTGTAAGTTGCAGCATGAGCATCACGAGCTTTTTTTGGAGGCATTTTCCAAATTCGGGTTTGAAAGGTAATGGAGCTAAACTGAAAGTTAAATAAGACTTTTAGCCGAAAATGTAATTAAGCAAAAGTTTTAGATTTTCGGTAACTATGGTTAGAAATCGAGTAAGGAATGGGTGGATCTAAAATATTTTGGGTTTATGAGTATGGTGGTGGTGGTGGTTTGTCCGAAAAGTTGGTGTTTTGGTCCAAAATTGAAAATAAAGGCGGCGGTTTTGTTGTTGGATTGATTTTCAGCAATCGGTGCGTCGATCGACAGTGAGGGTAGGTGAGAGAGGTTCAGATGATGGAGAGGAGTTGATTTGTGGTGGTGCTTCAAGCCAAATCGCGTCAGAAAGTGGTGAACGGAGATGGTAGAGATCAAGGCTGTTTTGGCTTTTTTCCGGCGATCCGAGGCTAATCAACGATGGAAGTTGCTTGGGGTTTGATGAGCGCCAATTTATGATCCGAATGATGGTGGTTGCGTCTGGATCGGTGACGGAAGACTAAAGCCAGCAGCCTTGGACAGCGGCCGCGAGCTGAAGCTTTTATTTTTGTTTTGTTTTTTTTTTGGGCTAAATGGAAAAAATCAAAAAAAAGAAAAAGGAACGGTTTGGTGGTAGATGAGTTTAGGTTGGTGATATCAGGTTTTAGCTCTGATACTAAGCTGATGCAGTCGAAGTTTAATGTTCAAAATATTCCATTGATCTTACAAAAGACCGGAATAAAGAACAACTAAATTCACGTTGATTCAAAAGAATGCCGCGAATTTAGAGGTTAAGACTCGTTCATTGCTCAGAATACCAAGAATTAACTATTCAAATACTTACAAAGAGATTTGAAAACTGCAATATTATTGAACTAAAAAATCTCCATCTTCAAAGGCTACAAGAGGGAGTTATTTATAGTAGTAGTAACTATCCTAATTCATGAAGTAAAACAAAATCCTAAATTGAAAAGCAAACAAAATTCTAATTTAAAAAGGAAATGAAAAGTCTTAAACTTTAGTTAATAAGAAAACTAATCCTAGTATAATATGAATTCCTACTCTTCATCACTTCTTGCTGCAGAAGATATTTGCTTCGGAAACTCAGTCTTGTCCTATTTTTTCCGAGTAGGTACGTTTCAATTTCTGAAAGCCCTTTCAATTTTTTAACATCAGCTTGAATGACTACGAGCTTTGATTTTTTCTATGTAGAAGTGAGCACTTTCTCTTATGAGTGTTAAATGTCATCTAATTAGCTTGATGGCTGTTTAGTATTTACATTGTCTGTAATTTTTGAATTAATTAAACTCCAGAAGCACTATTTGAAATTGTTAGAATCTAATCAAATTGCATAGAACATCACTTGCTCATATAGATTCTTTACTTTAATTCTTTGAATGTTATTCAAGCTCTCTTGTGAATTTGGTAAAGACTTTGTTATGCAATTTTTCATCACTGTCTTTAATATGTTTCTTGATAGCTCTAGTTGAATGTTATTCGAACTTGCTATAAATTATTTATCTTTTGGACTTTTTTTAGCGAGCCTTTGTCATTGAATAATAATAAACTTGCAGAAAAATGCATACCTATTACAAGGGGTGGTGGAATTTATCAAGAACATATGAATGAAGCTCTTGAGCGGTTAAGTGATGGAGCATGGGTATTTTTTTTAACTCTCTGTGGTTAGACAACCTGTTTTTCTTCTAAGTAGTTGGGATTTAAAAAAAAAAAAAAACCATACTTCAAGCATGATTTTCTTTCAAGTCTTGGACGATTCATTTAGTTCCTTCCGTCAATTTTGATAAATGTTTGGATTATGTTCCCAGTTTTAGGATGCACTGAAATGTTTCTAACAGTACAGATTGGGAAAATTTACAGTTCCAAGGTTTTGAAATTGCTAGGTTTGATGTGATTAGATAGTGAGAATATGCTTTAGTTTTGTGGTGATTGTGATTTGAGTTCTTGAAATTCATTTGTTCTGCCCTTTTTCCATTGTCTTTCTTCCTGATTGGTGACTCAGCAGAATGCGTTGGTTATAGGGTTATGTAGAACGTGTAGCACTGACCTCTGTCTCCTTTATGGTCTCAATGATACCCGGAAGATCCTAGGCTTATTTTCAAATACGAGAAATGAGAATAGTGCGATAACATGATGCCAAACTTAATAATTTAAGTAATTTCTCTTTCAATATCCTATTCCCCTGTTGATTTAAGTTGCCATGCCTGATCCAGTCAAATTAGGCTCTTGTTATATAATTTGCCAATATGCCAATTCGATTCTGGGCCATGACCAGTCGGGTTATTGTTGAGCTGTGGTTGGTGATGAGAACTATCAAGAGAATACCATTAAAGTTTCAAGTGACCCTTTGCACATTCATGAAGGGCCAATTACAAGAGCTAAAGCAAAAAAGATGCAAGTTGCTTTAAATGGATTAATTGAGAAAATATGGATTGAAACTGCAATTCAAGATGCAAGATATCATGAATTGGGCTTGAAGAGAAGTCAAGGCATTGTGGGCATTATTCAAGCTATTGGGCAGCCAAATACATAATTCGGATCAAATGTAGAAAGATCAAATTCGGAATAAAACTGGTATTGATTGAGCTGGAATTAATGTGCAAGCTATATACCGTTGGAAAGATAATTAAGTTAGCTTTCCAAAGAATTTTACAGAGTTAGATTTGGAGTTCTCTAGAAGGAGTTAGAACCAATTCATTACAGCATGTTCAGACTTGGGATTTTCAACGACTCCTTTATTTTTCAACTTCATTTGTTGTTTTGTTTCAAGTTTGTCAATGTGTAAGGTAAGTCTACCATCAAAGATGATGGACTAACATTAAGTTTGTCAATGATAGCACTAATTATGGCTAGCATTAAGTTTGTGGGTTGGTGAAGACCTTTAAAGCATGCTTTGACTTGGAGGGTTGTTCCAATGTTTTTATTTGTATTTTTCGGATTTAAGGTCTCTATTGGTCTATTTAAACTCAGCAACCTTGCTATGCAAGACAATTAGAGATTAATGTTATTTAAATTTGAAAGAATTATTTTTTCTTTGGTTCTTTTGAGAACTAGTGAACTTATCAAGAATTTGCATTCTTGTGGTGTTCCAAAACTAGACTTATCACTCACCTTCTCATCTACATCTTGAGTGTGGCGTCAATATCATTCTCTATACCTTTGGTTCATGTTTTCTTAAGCATTGGGTCAATGTTTTGTTTGTCTTAAATCTGTTTAGAACTTTCTTGGGAAGTTGAAACTTCAAATTAAGTGTGAGTTTCAAAGTTTCAATGTGGGATTCACATCAGTTGGTCCTTAGGTTCCCTGATTGTAAATGTAGTTTCAATCCACACAGAACTCAATCAATGTGACCATGCAAGGATCTGAAATGTGGAAATTAAAGGTTGGGGTTTGTTTTTGAGATTAATTAGTAACTTGTGAAGAAATGGACTGGTGCCTTATTGATTAAACTGTATTGCAGGCACCTCACAATTGTTTAAGGTTCACAGTTTTAATTAATAGGCACAGTGCAATGACTGTTGGAGAGGTTTAACAACTTATTTGATTGTGATGTTATCAGATTACTAATGTTTTCAGAATTATTGTTTTGTTGTAGTTCTGAGTTTTTCTTTTTCCTCCTTGGACAGCTACATACATTTCCTGAAGGAAAAGTATCACAAGAAGATGCACCTATTCGACGTTGAAATGGGGAACTGCTAGTCTCATTGTCCGTGCCCCAGTCGCTCCAATAGTTTTGCCTATTGTTCATCGTGGTTTTGAAGAGGTAATTTCTTTTCCTAAAACAAAAAATCTTGTTTATTTATAATTTTTATGAAACATGCAGTAAAATTTTGGCATTGGCAGGTTGCTTTTTATATATAATCTTGAACATTGATAACCTATTGAGTGCTTTTTTGAATGACTAATTTCTTTCCTTCACAAGAATTCATTTTTTCTTCTGTTCAACTTTTAGTTTTAGTTGTCTGTTTTGTTAAGTTACAACCCTGTTGTTGATTCCACCTATTGGTTGATGACATAGTTATTTCCCCCAAACACCAACCAACAAAAAAGGGCCGGTATCTAGTTTTACATTGTTTGCTAGAAGAAAATGTTTTCTAAGTTGGATTTAGCATTCTATTGGTCAAAAGAAATTATTTCTCTTGACATCCTGTACAGTGTTATATAAGCATTGGATAATTTATCTATGCATGTAAAGTGTACATGGGCGAAGGCCAGTTAATTTTGAAGCACTGGAGATCCTTAACAAATATTGCTCTTTCAATACTCCAGCTTCCAGTTTCAGCAAATAAAATTTACTAGCAGACATTAGATCACTTGATTTCTATTTTAAGAGAAGTGTGGGGGGACCTAAATCTTGTAATTATTAATTTTCCAAGTGCACGAGTCTCATCAGATAGCTTTATTTTCCCTTTTGGCTTATTTCCTACTTCTTAATGACTCACAGGTGATGCCTGAGAACTTTCTGTTTGGAAGAAGGCCTCCAGTTCCATTATTTAATAAGAGAATTAGCATAGTTGTTGGCGAGCCGATAGAATTTGACATCCCTAAAATGAGGCAGATGGCAATTTCCATGTCTCGTGATTCATTGCTGCCTGGCATACGATGGCCCAGCACTAACCCTTGCGGACTGGACGAAGCAGCACAGAGGTGTCTGTACTCTTCCATTTCAGATAAAATTCGAACTGTGATGGAGAGAGCTTAAGGATTTTTGGCAAAAGTGTTCTGAAGTAAGGGGATTGAAATGTAATTTGGTTAGCAGATCTTTGCCAGGAAGAATATCTACCGGAATTCAATCGACCAGCCGAAAAATTTTGGTGCAGCTTTTGGTTGTCTTTTTAGGAATGCTGATTATGAGGTGGCACTTTGATTTATTAATTAAACTGCTATGTTTACAGTGCAGATTGCATATTTGTTATTTGGAAATGTACCTCTACCGCAGTGCTTGAGATAGTGAGTTATTTGAACACGAGCAAGCATTTAATTTGTCACTTGGAGGGTATTCCTGGAGAACGAATTACTTCAGTTTTTTTTATGCAAAACCCTAGGACAATACTCTCTTCAAGTTTCAAACAAATAGTATTAATGCAAAGAGGGTATTTCAATTTATGTGCAGATTGAAAATTTGCCAGTAGTATAACTCCAAGTTTGCAACTATTACTCAATTTTCTGCAGTACAAAGAAAAATTGTAAACGAAGAATTGAAGTAATCTATGACAAAGTAGTTACGAGATATCGGGCAAACAAAAAATAGTATCCATTTTTCTTTTTATAAGAATTTCAACAGTTCAATGGCTTTTGTTTCTTGCCAGAGAATAGGTTTTGTATCACTTGTTCTCCGATACGTGCTTGTCTAAAAATGCCCTGGCCAGATTACTGAAGCTTACATTCACACTTTCAGCTGCAGCATACCTCCTGATAACATCAACCACTTCTGGCTTCAGAATTTCTTCCTTGGTAGACATACTACACAAATAGTAAAGTGTCCCAAGAGCATGATTCACCTAACAGTCAAAATTAGATATAGATGCACCTTTACCAATAAAAAAACAAAAGAAGTATCTATTTGGATAAGAACGATCAGGTGCTTGCCATCCTGCACACGGTCCGCACCTGATTGGATCTCTCTATTTGGATACACTGATTCAAGGTTATACATTATTATGACAAAGCCTGCCTTAGCATGGTTTGCACACCATAGTACTCCCCTCCAGTCAGTTTTGAAGAGATTCAGAAGACTAAGTCCCTTATAGAGAAAACAAGACAACTAAGAAATAACTCAGACTCATTGTTGGCATGATCTATAAGCAATAATATCAGACAAACTCCTACTCAGAATGGTAGAAACCTCTAGTTCACCTGATGAAGAGCCAGAACCCAATTAGGATTTAGGTTACTTAAATTAGAGTCAATCTCCGATTCCTATTTGCTTACACGCATTTGTCTTAAGTTACATTTTTGAGATAGAATAGTAAAAGATTATATAATCATTTTCTCCTATTTCTCTTTAAATCTTCCCTATCTTTATTTTCTCTCTTTTCTTTTCCTTCTTTCATGCTTAGAGAAGAATACTATGACCCAAGGACATAAATGAAAGAGATTGGGAAATGCATCTCAATAAGTGGCCACCAATTGGAAGAAAAATACCTGATAAACAATTAAAATATGCACTTGGCAGAAATGATGAATAAGAATAATAGGAATATTATATACAGTGTGTTTTGGATGGCCTGTGGTGCAAACTGCCTCTGGTCTGACATTAAAGGTCCAAACTAAATCTTAAACTTCAACCATTTTAAAGCAAAAAAGTTAAATAGCCAAGATTTAGCTTTTTCCACTTACCGTGTTTCTAACAGGACTTGACAAACACTCAATGATAAGAGGGATTCCACCACTTTTGGTGATGATAGCAGCATTTGCAGGATCTGTGGGCGAGAAAAATGGAAATTGAAACAAATAGAAATTACTAATTAACAAGAATGATTCAAAGAATCATGGCAGTTCCTGAAGGAAAAGGAAATAGTAGAAAAGAAATAAGACTGCACTTAGGATTACAGCTGGACTCACCCACACTTGCATTGCAAATCCCACCAGCACCAAATTCGACAAGCTTCTCATTTGGTTCTGTTATGCAGTCTAAGAAGAGTTCCAAAACGTTGAGCTGTAAAAAATTACATAAACAATACGTTTAGGTGCCAGAAGCAAGTTATAGAAGACTTTTATTACATCTTTGTAGCCAAATTAATCCAATGTTCAAGCATAAGTTTCAAACCTGGCGTAAGAATGTATAATTGTATGGATCATAGGCGAAGTTTGCCAAATTTGCAACAATCTTCTCTTTTCTCTCTGTAAAGAGGGAGAGATTAGGTGGCAGTAGAATGATTCCAGCAGCAAAAGTATTTCAACTTGATACTTCTCAAATTATTCAAAGATATACAAACCAAAATGCTAAATTATCAAGTGATCAATTTCATGGCTTCACAAGCTTAACAGTACAAGTGGAGCAATGAGATCCACGGAGTACAGTTATCCAACAAATTCTCATCAAGAAGTAATAACTGAAAGCAGGGTCTGACTCAAAAGACAAGAAATCCACAAAATACGACATCTCTTGCATCAATCTCAAAATATCTCCAGCTGAAGCTGAACCGATGAAAATTCAGAAAAATTAACATCAAACAATTGCCAATAATGAATTTTTAGCAATCTAGATTCATGTTAATAGCAACAATCATATTTCGATCATTTCATTCGATACAACCTCAATTGATTTGACCCCGCAAAACATGAGATCAGTAATAGCATGCATCAGCTAGAGAATAAAAACATCATACAGGAAATACCAAGCGTAAATAAATAAAATAGACAATATAATTGGAATATAAAATTTTTATGCACAGGATTACCTTCGTCAGTAGAGTTCTGAAATTGACTCACCAGTTCCTACAACATAACGGAAACAGAGGCAAAGAAAACAAATAAAGTAAATACCCATCTCACAAAAGGTGAAAAAATAAAAAAAATAAAATAAAAAAATCAAACAATGATGAATTCGAAGTATCCAATAAAGGAAAAAAAATGTAATAAATAAGTAAAATAACAAAATAGTACCTGGAGGTATTGCAATCTTGGGGTTCCAGAGCGTCCAGTTCGCTCTTCTTGTCTCTGATTGTTTGTGAACATGGAAACTTATTCTATTTGTTGGCTCTGCCGCTCTGTGAATGAATTAAAAAATTTGGAAGCCATGAAGTTCATGGTTGGATACCGAAAAACAGAGCTAGTTAGAAAACGGGTAGATATCATATACTGTCCCTCAGGTTTGGTTTATATACATTCGTAAATATTGTTTCAAATTATAGTGAAAAGCTACCCTTGAGTCAAATCTAGGTGGATCAGGAAAATTTTGAATTTAGAGAGCCTGAGTAAAGCTGAACAGCCATTATTTTAGGCATGTTTGTTCATAAAAGAATAATAAATAAGAAGAAAATTTCAATTTTTTAATCACATTTTTACTATGCTATAGTAGAACTTAAAAATTTGAGATGGTCAATCTTCTTTAAAATATTTAATAGAAAATCAATTTCTATAATATATACAGGAGGATTCAATCCCTCAACTTTAAGAATAAAGTGAAGAAAGTATCACATTTTAAATAAATAGTACTTTATTTGAGATAATACATTGGTGCTAAGGCACAGACATTTGTTAGATTTTGAAAATTAAAATAAACTCGATTTTGAAAATTAAAATAAATTCAAGTCTCAAAAAGCCTTAGAAAGTGTCAAAAATTGCCCTCAATCAAACATTTTAAATAGTTATGGATGATTATCATAAAGGATTCTCAACATCATCATAATATTTCCGATTAAAATTGTGACCTTTTCATAAAAGAATAATAAATAAGAAGAAAATTTCAATTTTTTAATCACATTTTTACTATGCTATAGTAGAACTTAAAAATTTGAGATGGTCAATCTTCTTTAAAATATTTAATAGAAAATCAATTTCTATAATATATACAGGAGGATTCAATCCCTCAACTTTAAGAATAAAGTGAAGAAAGTATCACATTTTAAATAAATAGTACTTTATTTGAGATAATACATTGGTGCTAAGGCACAGACATTTGTTAGATTTTGAAAATTAAAATAAACTCGATTTTGAAAATTAAAATAAATTCAAGTCTCAAAAAGCCTTAGAAAGTGTCAAAAATTGCCCTCAATCAAACATTTTAAATAGTTATGGATGATTATCATAAAGGATTCTCAACATATCATAATATTTCCGATTTTGAAAATTCGCACCTTTTCAAACCCCTAAAATTTTATTATTACTCTTTAGGGCAAATACTTTTTATGTGCACCTCTTCTAATTGATCTACAATATACTCTATTCTCGTAAGACAATATACATTAGCTAATTGTCCACCCAGTGCTACATCACAGGCTCGTTGGTACGTAGATACCATAAAGCCAGTCCATGGACTTAAAAAAAAAAGTTTCTATTCCTTGGTAATGGAAGCCAGAAAATCTACCACCTAGCCCATGCTTGACAGCCTGGCAGATAAACCGCTCGAATGGAAAATGCTCTTCGTTTTCTAACAGCACTTCCAACCCCTAATTAATGAGGTTTGTCTCTCATGCCTCATTGACATTGTCCTCCTGACTACATGATCAAACATGGAGCTTTGTTTTTCACATCTTCGGCTCAAGATCACTGCATATATCTCTCCCGTATCATCATCATCTTCTTGTTCTTGAGTAGAAAAGAATCATGGGGTATCCGATTTTGTCGTGCTAATGCTGATGCTTATGTGCTTGCAATCTTGGTGATGTTCGAAGCTAGGGTTTCGGATGGACATTCATGACCAAGTTCAAACAGAGCTTGTTTTCTTGGCATGCAAGGTATTTGGGTTACATTCTTTCACCTTATTTTTAAGATTTTCTAGGCAATCGAGTTGCAATCATTCCCTTTTATGCCGTAATGCCATGCCTGGGACATTAACAGGTTCGTGACAATGATGCATTAGACTTGTTACTCGCATTAGATTTGTAAGTTAAAAACGGTTCGAAATGAACTACTTTTAACATTATATGTACGTTTCAATATTTTGATTTCTTTTGCATTTTCAGCTTTAAGAGAATTGATTGCACAAGACATCAAGGAGTAAAAAACAAAATTATACAGTAGAAACACATTAATAAATAGAGGCGAAACGAATACAGCAACATCTCTATGTGTAACTCTACATAGGAATCACTTTAATATAGTCATAAAAAATTTTAATCTCAATTTGAACTAGTTATAAATAAGAATAAACTCCACATTATAATAAGTAATAATTTTTTAAAATCTCATCTTAAGAAACTTGCCTCCACTTGATAATGATTATCTATATATTATACACAATATGTGCTAGTTTTTTAAATTAAGTTTATTTTTTTAATCAATGTTTATGCATAGAATTTAACATACTCCACTAATTTATTAGCAATGTAGTACATCTATTACCTCTATATCACTTACACTAAAGAATCACTGAACCAAAACAATAATTTTTGTAACCACACCTCTATTAAGTTGCAACATCCTCATAATAATAAAATTAATTTATAACTATAGAGAGGTTTTAACATAGCATCATTATTTTTAAAGAAATAAACTAGAAAGTTTCGCATTAACGTTATTCTTTGTCTAACAAGCTAAAACTTTTTACGGAGTTAAATTCTGAATTCCTTTCAACTAAGGGATTCCATCAAACAGCAGCACTAATACACTTTTCGAGGTATACAATGTTTGCATGAACAGTAACGGAGGTAGAAGGAATTTACTTATAGTGGTCAATTGTCAAACAGGCAACGGTGGCTCTTTTCAGAATGGCAGGAAAGCTTAGTTAAACCTGGGATAGAAAGCCTAATAGTTTTGGCTGATGAAATAGATTCCTATGGTTGAATCAATTCACAAGCTCTATTCCTGTCAAAGGAGTCCCTGCATGAAGTTGAAGGGCAACGTCGCCAACAGCCTGTAATTGAACAACCAAGAGAGATGCATATAGGACACATCCATTATAAATAATCTCAGATGAAATACTGTTAGCAAAGTGATAATACTCTATACATGCAAACTAATTATACAGATTAAGAAAAATGAACTGATACCACATAAAAGTAACAGATGAGTGGAAATTATAAGTAAATGAATAAAATGACTGATATGGAACAAATAAAAGCAACTTTCCCTGATTTCTGGCAAGGGATCAAAACTATTCTCCTGGCAAGGAGAATTGGCCAGCAAAAGTAAAGAGATAGGTCCTAGCCACAAAACACCCAAACTTTCTAGTGATTTTGACCAAGCATCAACAGTCAAAAGAGTACGTGTGTTAATCATATTGTTCATCATGAATGACTGGAGACAATGCTCATGTTTTGCTAGAAAATAACAAAAACAGAATAATAGATGCTGCAAAATGCTAATAAAGTGATGCCAACCTTCAGTGAACCACGGTTGTCATTCAGAAAAAGGGAGTGGGGCCCTTTAAACTTCAAGCTATACGTTATAATTTCCCAAACCCTCTAATGAACAATTTTGTATCTTCTTTTCCCTCTTCTGTGGCATTTGCTGGGGCTTAAATCTATGATTCCAAAGTCATAAACACACATCAATCACTATAGTTTCAGACTTAGAGAGATTTAGGACCAAATGAATAAGAAAACTTCAAGGCTTATCAGTTTCTTATTGTCAGTTGAGTGCAAAACTTAGTTTAACAGGGATTGTCATGAACAGCCATTGGCTTAGGTACTCTTCCAAAAAAGATATTATTACCAATTGCATCAATACATACCTTAGCCATGGATCTGTAGGAATGTTCTGTAACACCTCCAACATGAGGTGTGATTAAAACATTCTGGAACTTTAGAATTGCGTCATTGGGATCAAACGGCTCTGTCCAAGCAACATCAATGCCTAAGCCTCCCAAGTGGCCAGACTCGAGGTAATGAGCAACGGCCTCATAGTCTAACAGACCTCCTCGAGCAATATTCACCAGATGAGAACCCTGGAAATATGAATCACTTCCATTACATATGTTATGCTTTCTTGAAATGCCTATAGACGCAGATTTTGGAAAATGAAAATTTTGGGGGAGGAGGGATGGATGGGAATAAAAAGGGCTTCTTGTGCAATTTAATAGCGCTTGTAAAAAACAAACCTTTTCCATTGAAGATAGGAATGACTTGTTTACAATGCGAGCCTGTAAGTCAAGATATCCAAATGGTCAGTTGCAGTCAATGGCTAATGCAGATATTCAATATATTCCGGATTGTAAATAAGTTGAGTAATAATGACGTGAACAGACTCTTCTATAAAAGAAGCAACAATCCCATCATAATAAATTAATAATTATCTAACATAAAGACCCCAATGTGAAACGATGTGAATAGACCTGAAGTTTTATATACTTTTCATACTAGAGAAGTCAACATGTATCGTGCAAAGGCCTGGCACACACAGAAAATGCTTATATACACAGGCTGGGCACGGACAGAGCATTCTGGCTGTATTAATTATCTAACACAAAGACCCCAACATGATACCTTATGATTGGACCTGAATTTTTATATATTTTATTATATCGGAAACATCTGCATGTGTGCAAAGTCCGGACAGAAAAAGAACATGTGTTAGAAACTAATGGTTATCACCTTTAAATGGAAGAATATAATTGCAAAGAAAAAAAAAATACACAGGTAAAAAGATAGACAGATTCATATTGCTAGAGTTCCAAATAATCTAAGAAAAACTGGGATTGTATTGTAGGAAAAAAGTATACCATACAGGTTAACATGAGATTACATACGTGGAAAAAAAAATAAATTTACTGGAATGACATGAGGAACAAGCGCCATATGAAATTTTCCGGTTGAGATTATCTATATTGAATGCATATAGAATTAGAATGAATTCCCATGTCCTTGAAACATGAAAACAGCATACGACTATGTCGGCGTAGAAAACAACAACGTTACAAAAGAATATAGATTTTGAAAATAAGGAGTATGAGCAGAGTTACACCATCTGCTTATTCAAACTCAGGCAGCAAACAACTATGTCGGCCTTGCTAGCAAACTCAAAAATATCTTCACGACACCCCTTCTCATCAACCAAATCATCAATCATCCCCTTTTTACTGCAAGTGCTGATAAATGAAACAACTAAATAAAAAAGACTTCAGTGATGAGTTTTACTGACACTCAAGGGTCCTTACATACCACTGGATTGGCAACAAACTTGAGAATGTGAAGGCCAACTCCTTTTTGCGGCAATAATTTTCGCACCAAATGGTGGCAAGCGCTTTGCCAATTCAACCCCAATATTTCCAAAGCCCAAGATAAATACCTGCAAGAATAAGAAAATCTAATATTTAACAATAACAGGATAGGGAAAGTCAAAGATAGTATACCTCACTAAAAATGGTAAACATTCGAAGATCTTTATTTAAAAGGGCTTTCAAATTCTTTTATGATAATAGGAATAATTTGCATTGTCCAACACTAGCAGGCATGAAGCATGGAAAAGACATGGAGAAAGAAACATGAAATTTATGAAGTTTTGGACAGCAACAGCTCTGCAAGGGAAAATGTGAATGTACTTAAAAGACTAGGAAAGTTGACACTCACAGTTATCCCAAGTAGTGTTTCACCAGTTGGCACTCCAAGTTTCTTCTGCCCTATGGCCATTCTCATCTCATTCTACAACATTTCAGAAGTTACTCAGATGGTCAGGAAATCATTAAAATGGAAGTTGTATGCTGAAAATAATATGCAAAGCAGATTTAATTTGGCCTATGGCCATTCTCATCTCATTCTACAACATTTCAGAAGTTACTCAGATGGTCAGGAAATCATTAAAATGGAAGTTGTATGCTGAAAATAATATGCAAAGCAGATTTAATTTGGCCAAATATTTCGAGGTACAAATACATGAAAGGAACACCTTCTGTTCACAACCACTGCTCTTTCTCCCATCACAATGAGCTATTGGGCTATCACGAGAAAGGAGGAATGACTGTCAGGTATTAGATTGAACAAACCAACCTGCTTTCTGAGAAGGCCCAACATTAGATATATGGACAATTCAGCACATGATGCAGCATTCCCAGACACGTCACCTGGGATTCTAGCCGCTTTGATTCCACAGTTTGCAGCAGCATCAATATCCACACCTTCACACAAACCTACAAACACAGAAACTAATCAATTTCAACAGCAGATATTATGAAAAATAAATGGAAAATACATCCAAAAGTACATATCATATCCAAAAATCCCCAAGACTATGGCAAATGAGCTTATAAGACAATTACCCTCCAGACTGACCCCAAACCGCATTATAAGCTTCATCTGATTCACACAAGATTTAAGATTTGAATCTAGCCACATGTTTTTTCAAACGCAAAGATGGTAGTTTGCTATGACATCAGGCACATCACTGACGGGATCACATCAACATACAAATGTGAAATAGGAATGCTTAATAAATTCATAGCAACTGGCACATTTCATCCAAGAAAATTTTACATTTCATGTCTGTTTGAATTAAATAAAAATCAACAAAAGAAGAAACAGTCACGGAACCTACGGACGGTCTATAATCATGCAATAACCTGAGGCCATCATCTGTTCAGAAGTTCCATATGAGGCATACAATGAATGCATACGAAGAAAAAAGCATAGACCCCTACTTTTAATATTGAAACAAATTGTTTCCAAAATAATTTAGGTCGTGAATGCACTTTGGTAGACAATTATAAACTTAGTTCAAGCGTCTGCAAAAAATAAAATAAAATAAAATAAAAAGTAAAAAATAAAAACTCCACAAATAAAGTTTAATCCACAACTATTATCTGTGAAAGACTTTAAATACTATGTTGGCTCTTGCCTATAAGCATAGGTTTTGGACTCAGGCAATAACTAACAAACTAAAGTTGATTTTCCAACAAATACCTCATATACAGACTGCACCACAACAGCAACGCATATAACCTCAAAAAGTGCAATTACATTCCATAAGCAACTCCTTCTTTTGCAAGTCCGAAGTTAGCAAAGTACTTAGGTATAGTGCACTAGTGTCGTTTATACTGCCTATAAGCAAAGTATTGAAGGAAGTGAATTCTTAAAGAAAAGTGTAAGAATGCCTGAATGGAAGGATAATTTTGCAAGTATTCTTTAGTATAATTATGAGAAGCAGGGAAATGTGGACCGTGAAAGAGAACAAGGGTGATGCTTTTATGGCTGCTCCTAGCCATTCCCTCCATTTTGTTTATATCAGTATTGAACAAGGGAAGAATTAAAAGAAACTTTTTATTCTAGTGGGTGAAAGAAAAGGCAAACTAGGAATAAAACACCAAACCAAAGAAAGTTTCTAGCTTCAAACACATGCATAAAATATTTACACAAGTGCATACATGTGCATGTGTGCATAACACTAGATTCGAACTAGCCTAGGTAATAAACTCTATCCAAGTGTGTGATAACCAAAGGGCATTTAACTTTTTTGTAACATTTACAAAATTCCCATAACACCTCGAAAAAATTACCATGATCCCCGCATTTACTAGTAAAATAGGTCCGTCTGCCGCTAAACCATCATATTCTCTCGCTTCCTTGGTGAAATTGAATGCTAAACCATGTCAATCTTTTGCCGCTGCATATGGCATGCATATTGTATCAAATGCTTGAATTAAAGAAAAATGAAACAAAATGAAATGAATAACCGCAATAATATTTACTGAAATCTTAAATTCGCCCCCAATAAGATATTAAAATCAGACTACATTGAGCATTATTCAAGCACAAATTCTAAAATAATTAAAAGGTCAAAGAACCACCAGCTTAATCTTTGGGACACTGTCGCTGATAGTAATATCATCTAATAAAGATCCAAAAACACAATTTGAAAAAAAAATTAAAAATTAAACTTTACGAAGTTTGTATAGTTACCCATGTGAACTGAATAGACTCCAACATATCCGGAGGCCTTTCCGCTGCTGCTGCGAAATCTTTTGTATTATACTATTATCCATATTTTCACAAGATAAGATTCTTTGTTTTGGATAATATACATTTGTCTCACCTAATCTTTTACCGTTTCTCAAATTTAGACATAATTTGTTCATTCTTCCCATATTGATCCTGGTTTCGATGCGAATGCGCAAAATACCTTGATGAAATTGGAATGATGAAAATAACACAGAATATTTTGGTCAATTATAATTGGTAGGACTACCTAGAGCCAATTTGATAATGCAATATTTTTAAAAATTGTTGTTATTAACTGTACTGTAGAAATAATCAGTTTTAAAAAATGGTGTGAATTTTAAAAGTAGTTGTATGTGTTTGATAAATCTTATTTTTAAATTACTGTAAGAATATAAATGACTGAATTAGACATAATATTGAATAAAATTTATTTACATATTTATAAATATGTAAATATTGAATAAAATTTATTACACATTTGTAAACATGTACATTTTTATTATATATATAATAATTGAGAAGTAAAATAAATATTTTATATTATTAATTTTATTTTTTATTTTGTTATATAAATATAATTGGCATAATAATGACCTCTTTAAAAATTAATGATTTTATTTTCTAATTAATAAGAATAATTTTAAAATTTTAAAATATAAATGATAATTAATAAAAAAAACTAATTCTTAAAATCAAGTTTTAAAAAGTTTCTCCTTCCTCACTTTTTTAACTGTACTGTAAGATAGGGTAATTTTACCAAAACTCATTTTTAAAAAAATTTATCAAACACGAAGGGACCCAATGGCTTAATTGACTTAATTTCAATCAATTAAGTCATTAAGTTAGTTTGTTTTTTTAGTCATTAAGTCACTTAATTATTAATCTAATTTTTTTTAACTTTTTGCTTAATCTAAAAGGTTTGAATCATATCAATAAAAGATATTCTCTAAAATATTCCTATCTCATTAATTAATTTTCTATCCTTAACTGAATAAAATTTAATAATTAGCCTTATACTTGTGTAATATAGTGTAAACTATTATTATTTTTATCTTTTATTTTCTTTAAATTAGCATTATTTATCTTCATAATTTTTTATGAATATTTTTCATGTAGAAACATCATAAATTGTAGTAAGATTAATTCACATATATTAATTTAGAATATCAAAAATTGAATATGATTTATATTATGATAATATATTATCTTATTTATGTTCTTTGATATATCTATTATTTGTTCAATATTTATAACTTGTAAGAGCATAAATATAAAAATATTAGTTTTTAGATTTTTTTAGTTAAAAAATAACTGAATATTTATTTTTAGCTTTTAGACAAAATAAAAAAATATATATCATTCAGTTGATTGAATTAAATTTAATTATATCTTATTAATTTATTTATTCACCAAAAATCACCTAAAATTACTTTTTATTTTTTAAAATCACTTTTAATCCTTCCAAAAATAATCCCAAATGGACCATTAGAAGGAACCAATTGGATACTAGTAAACAAACTATAGCCTTATATGTAAAGTAGTTATAAAAGCTCAAAGACTATAATGTATTACTTATTTTCCTCTTTGTGCTCAATGATTTGGAAAGAGTTGAAAAATTAACTAAACCATCAATTCTAAAAATATATCAACTATGTACTTCTAACACAAACTGACTAACACTTGGTCTTTAATTGCAGTGTTAGATCTGTATGTTAAAACGTTTCGAAATGAGCTACTTGTATCATTATACGCATGTTGTTACTTTTAATTCTTTATATTTTGATTTCTTTTTGCATCTTCAACTTTAAGAGAATTGGTTGCACAAGTCATAAGGAGGAGAAAAGAAAATTATATAGTAGAAACAAAATTATAAATTAAGGCAAAGCAAATACAATAAGATTCAGGGATTTGTCCCCACCATACCTTAAAAATAGGGTACTTATCTTAATACACTCTCATACTCCAAAATTGTTCACATATACTTTTTTCCATTTGGTAATTATGAAATTACCCTAATTCCAAACATAAATCATCACAATCATTCACGACTAGGTCGAGTAGCATAACATCCAATTTATCATTCACGACCAAATCGACGTTATCATTCACGATTAGCATTCGTCAGGGTGTCCAGTGAGTTGCTTCGATGGGCTATAAGGTGAGGCCAACACTGACAATGCTTCTATTGATGTTATTTCTCGCTCCTGCGGCTGCTTGTTATAGCACACAAATCTGCTGCTTTAAATGGAAATTGACCAAATTAAAGTGATTTACCACATCAACAATTGATTTTTAACATATGATGGTTTTATTGCAATATTTTTTTGTTGCCCTATTTTGAATAATCTTGTCAATTTTATTAAACCTCAACTTGACAATCTTGTGCTAAACCCATGGTGGGTTTTAGCTTTGCTTCAAGAGTAGCAATCATCAATGCATCTTTCTGACTTTACTAGTCTACTAATTTTAATCCTTCACAATGTAACATTTATTTATATAACAAGCCTATACATATTTAACTATCTACGTGAAGACTAAAAATCCAATGTTCTTTAAACTTTTGGATAAGGTATCTTTTGCTACAGTTGCCAGAACAAATGTAGCTAAAGCTGGACACTTTTTCCTTGTGAGATTCCAAGTTTTTGAACTGTGGCTCAAGGAATGATTCGCTTGTGATATATTACAAAGGATTGAATCTAGTGCTTATTTATTGCCTATGGAGTGTTATATGTATAGCAAGGTTGAGAAAATTGAACATTTCTTTATTGCTTCATGTTTAAGGGTTTTGTATTAAAAAAAAGGCATTGAAGTTTCTTTCAAGTTATTCAAACTTTGTACCTTAGTTTTTTTATAGATAATCATTACTTTTTCTTATATGGGCCAAGGATTTATGAAGTTATATTGCGCAACTTTTATTTAGGTTATTTGGAAAGAAAGGAATAAGAGAGTTCTTGATGATGCTTACAAGGAACTTATTTTGTCTTGTTTGTTTTGCCTTGATATTGACCACTGGTTCATCTTTGTCATAATCTCTTTATTTGATCTAATAAATGTATTAGGTAGACAATTTACTTATGGTAATGTGATTTAATTACTCTACACACTATAGCAAAATTGTGTTTTTGTGACCTACTATTTTATGACTATTAAATATTTAGTCATGTAATAGAATATTCCATGACTTAAATATTTAGTCGCACCATTTGCTGCCCAATGCTCTGAATTATTTTCCACTATCATCCATATTCTATGACTCTTTATTTAGTCCTTAAAGGCCACATTACATGACAAATAGTCAATTAGTCTTAGTAAGAAGCTTATCTACCGACACTCCAAGCAACATCATATTTCCGTACTGAATAAATGCCATCAACGACTGACATATTAGTCACTGAAACATATATTTTTGTCACTAAATAATACAGTCACCGTACATGGCTGAAACGTTTTTCAAACAAATGATTTTTTTTAATTATCATTAATTTTGGATGACTATATGGTATAGTCATACGATACGCTTTCCCGTGCCAAATTTATATTTAGTCACAGATGGTATACATTTATTATGGGAATTGGATTCAAAGACCAACATATTTAATTTCAATCAGGGTGCTTAAGCAACTAAAACAAACAATCACTGAATATAATTAAATCATGTGTAGAAACTGTGGTGACTAATAGTGTTAGTCACATACTGGAATATTATGGGAGACTATATTAAGAATTAGTCACCTTAAAATGATATTTATTTATCTGCTTTCCTTGTCTAAATAACATTGTCGCGATAAATATTATGGAGTGACTATAGTTTACAGTCACCAAATAAAGTTTATATAGGTTAAAAAAGAAAAAAAGTGTTTCTGTATTATTTGGTGACTAATTTTATTCGTTACTATATCAAAGTATTTTAAGTTAGGTCAAGAAAATATAGTGCGGCTATTATTCTTAGTCACAATATGAAATAAATTTGGCGACTAATGTTAAATTAGTTACCTAAGAAGAAACATATTTTGGCGCCTTCTCTCAGTGCTGTAATTATATTTGGCACCCATCTTAAAAAATGGAGGACAAAAATTTTGAATTAATATAATGACTAAAGACTTTAGTCCCAAAAGTGTGTATAAAATTATTGAATTTTTTGGTAGCTGTTTTTTTAATTTAGTAACCCCATCAATCTTTATTTGTTGTAAAGCTTATAAAATATTTAAATAGCTTACAAGATATAAATAATAAAATCATCATTCATTAGTATAACTATGAAATAGAATATTACAAACAAGAAACTGGTTATAAATTATGAGAAATATGAATAGATAATTAAGGAAATAAAATGTCACATACGAATTTGATTAATTGAATTAATTATTTTCATTAAATGTCACTTAACGTCTTTTTATAAACAGCACCTTGTTCTGGATAAAAATTGATTATAAAGTATTGAAACAATCAATCTAATACATGTATGTGTAGTTTATATAGACCAATCGTTACAAATATAAGTTTCCTAGCAAAAGGAAAGCCTGATAACTATTTCCGTGAAAATGATTGATTCAAACAAGAAGAAATTATTCATCCTAGCACTAACCATTTATGTTTCGATATTTAGAATCAATAATAGGCATAGGCATATTCAATTTATGTGAACATGTACTTAAATTTATTTTTATTTTTTTATTTGTGTGAAATTAGAACTCTTTCATTGTATGAAAATGTAAACTATAAATTTTATAATAACTAGCTTATATGCCTAACTTTGTGACAAAAGTATATTATCAACTAAATAAGAATTATATATGATTCCTATCAAAATTATCTTATAATTGAACATATGAATATTATAAACTACTCTAACATCAGTTGTGATTTATTAAATGTTTAAATTAATCTTTCTTATTTTACTAATTTTGATCTAAACTATTATGAAGTCATTATTCATAAACATAAAGCACGTTAATGCACCAATTAATATCTTTGTTAGATAGACTTGTTCGTTGGCATTTTTCTTGATTTTATTCATATGCACTTAAATTATATCAATAATATTTATTTTTTAATTTTTAGAAAATTATTAGGATTGACTTAAAAAGAATCTCGTGGCGCACACACACACTTTACTGCCTTCACAAATAAAACCCAAATTGCCTGTAACTTTTCAAGCAAACCAACAGACCCTAAATCCCTGTGAATGGTGAAGTCCGCAGTCCCTCTTGTTTTAGTGAGAAAGGTACCAAACGCGTTCACTGTTGATTGCATTTTGTATGTATAAATCTTATGTTTCTCTATTATTTTCTTACTAACTGTTTCACTATAAATTGGGGTTTTTAGATGCTATAGAGAAAATTCCCCTTAATTTGATTGAGTTTTGAATTGACGCTTAGATTGGGTGTTAATTTGGGTGATTCTTAATTATTATTACAAAAATTAGTCTATTAACTTTATATGCATTCAGTTCGTTGTTAATATATTGTTAATATGTTAAGAATACAATTGACTCATTTTCACACTTGAGAGCTGAAAATCAGTTGAAGAGAGAAGCGTCATCCAAAGCTTCTATACTTCATTCCCAAGTGGAACCTCATCTGAAAGTAGGTGTCATTACCAAGTTGTTTGTTTCTCTTTTCTTTTTCATGTCCAGATGATGTGTTGAATCTGGAGATCAGGAAAGTTTGTTAAACCTCCTGATGACCCAAACGTTTTAGGATAATGTGTTGAATTTAAGACAAATTCAAACCATCTCATTTCCTTTACATCCTAATCACTATACATATATATATAGTGACCACTTAAGACATAATGATTAGTTAAGCCAGCTGGCTCTCATTTTGGTCCTACATGTAAAATGGAGCCATTGGATTTGGTTGTCCAAATCATTTTTATGTATCTAACTATATGCCTTTTTAGTTGTGATTTCTTGAAAATAACCTACACATATGCTAGCTTAATTCTCTATGATGATAATTCACAGAAAACAAAGGCATAAATAATTTATACTTCTTTTAGCTTGCAATAAGGGCTAGCCAAACATGGGATTGCAAAATCGTTTGATGTGTTATTGTTAGATAACGATCTCATATTAATAAAAGTATAAAAAGTCAATAATAATTCGTGTTGCAAAAAAAAAATTAAAGGTTGGTATAAAAAGTCAAGAACTATGTAATAGTAGTATGATAATTGATATGAAAAATAAGCCTTTGAAAATTAATTAAAACTAAAGAAATGAGATAAAAAAAATAAGGATATGAATAGAACTAGACATGAGCAAATTAAAAAAACACATTTATTAATTGGGGATTTCTCAGCTTCATCTTGTTTTTAAATGTGTTTTTTTAATTTGCTTATGTCTAGTTCTATTCACCTTGTCTTTAAAGATAGAGATCTTCATTTCCATTTCTTTCTCTTTACATTATAAGTTTAGACCATCTGCTAGCCTTTGGAACACCTTAGAAAGATATGGTTTTTGTTATGGTGATAGTTGAACTAGAACTCTACTTTCTTATAAGGTTTGGAATGTATTGCTCTCCTATTTCAGGCTTGATTCTTAGTATTATGATGAATTATATGGCATCATTTCTTTTTAGATATTTTTTCTTAGAAATCGTTTATAAGTTGAATTGGTGACCATGTGCATATGATCTAATTGTTCTATGTTTTTTTCTTCTTTTTCTATTCATGTCTTTGTCCTATATGACACTTGTTTCTTTGTTTCTTATGCTTAGATTAATATTTAAAGCCAAATCTTATAGTTCGTTAGACTAGCATGCTCCATATTTTAGCAGAAAAACTATTTCACATAGATAATGAGTTTGAAATACTCTTTTCATTAGAAATTGAAATTGATGGTGTTTGCATTACTGCATTTTCTCTCAAGGCAAACAATCATTTACTTTGTATATACTCAGCTATAGTCATGTAATGAATTCTTTATTCGACCGTAGTCGTATAATGAATACTTTGATGGGGAAAATTCAGTTTTTTAAAAAAAAATTTTAGGACCGATCTCATAAAATATATATGAATTTGTAATCTAGAAATCGTACCTTGAAAATATGAACTGGCTTTTCCGCTGATGTACTTTAGGCTCTGAGATCACGATCCGTCACCACCACGCCCGTTAGATTACGATCCGTCACCAAACGATCTTCCAGGTTATGACTCAGGATTGATCTGCACTTGACGTGTGGGCGCCTTTATCACTACTTAAAAGCAAACTAGCACGAGAAAATTTTTCTCTCAAAATTAGAGAGAAAAATCTTTTTCTCTAATATTGTTGTGTGTCAAAAACATTTTTCTCACATATATTTATAGTGACTTTTTCCTCTCCTATTTAGGATAGAATAAGCCATTTATATCTCTTTCATAGTAGGAATCATAAGGCTCCTAGAATTATGAAACTTACGTTACTTTCCTTTTTCCATGCTTTGTAATAACATAAAGGCCCCTTTATAAAAAGTATATTCATGGAGCCTCCCACTAAAAAGATATATTTATGTTTTTGACCCAAATGCTAGTTATCTTGCTTATTAATCCAAGAGTGCGATCAATTAAATGAGCTAACCCGGATCATTTGGGAACATACAATAGTGGCTACAACAATTAAACTTGTAATTAAACAAGTCTAATCATTTAATTCCAACTCTACTCCACTATAAGATTGGGCCGACTCCATAATTGTATGTTCGAATAAAAATTAGTCCAAGCCACATTGATTCCTTTCGCTCAATCATTTGTACCACATCGTTAATTAAATCGATATCTCAATCCAATCGATTTAATTACATCTTATTCCTTGATACTTCTGGTTTCTCTAATGATCATTTTCAACATACTAAATATGTTGATACACTCCGAGAATTACATGATCAAGATCAAAACCCATCAAGAGATGTCGTATAAATTCTATATTGTTAATCTATAACTCTAATACTCATAATTGCTCCCACCAAGAATCTGGGTAATCTTGACCACAAGGGTGTGTCGCCCATTGGTAACTCAAATGGAATAACAATTATAATCATGAAATCATAATTAACTCAAGATTAAGATTACAGAATCAATGCCTATGAGATTTAATAAGTCCATACCATTTCAAGGTTAATTAAATCTCATATGTGATCCAAATTAATGTAGTCAAACTACATCAAGAAATTCATACATGATTAAAACAAATCATTCAATGAATTTCATCTAACATAAATAAATATACAACTACATCAGCTGTCTATTTAATCATAAGATAACTTGTATTTATATCTTACGTGATCGTATGATGATCATGCATCGTGTAATATGATTAAACGGACCTTATTCAATATATTTATGCAATTAAAATATCTCAAATATTTTATTAATCAGAAAATAAATTAATATGCTTTAAAGAGCATATTATCCCAACATACTTTACTCGACTATAGTCATGTAATGAATTCTTTTATCGATCGTAGTTATGAAATGAATTCTTTATTTAACTGTAGTTGTGTAATGAATATTTTACTGCACTGTGTTGTATAATGAAAAATGTACTTGACTAATATGTAGTGCAATTTTTCTAATTGGTTTAGAATATATTATTATGCAACCTTTTAGTTGTATTATATTATAATTTAATTATTTCTTTCTTTATGCAAATGGAATAACAAATCAGATAATTTGATTATTTCAAAGCAAAGATTTCTAATCGATCATTATTAGATGTAGTTGAAGACATCAAAAGAAAAATATCTAATCGATATATTCAGGCATTCTTGTTTCGATCATTTTTTTAATGTCAAAGAGCCGAAGTTTTTTGTTCAATTACTCCACAGTATATTATTGAGGGAAGATGGCAATGTTTTTTTAGGATTGAACAGAAAATTATTTGATTCTCAATGGAGAAGTTTGCTTTGGTAACAAGATTGAATTGCAATCCATCATATGAACCTGGTATTGAAAACACTGACAATGGTGAGATAATAGTTGATAAGTTCTTAGATAGAAATTGTGCAATCACAACCAAACAACTTCGTGAAAAGTTCATGAATGCTGATTCCGATGATGATATGAAAATGGTCGAGCTTGTCATGCTATACTTTGTAGAGTTGGTCTTGCTTGGAAAGGAGAATAAAAACCATATAAATGAAACTGAGGTACTCCTTGTGGACAATTTTAATGAGTTTAATGACTATCCATGAGGACACTCTTCTTTCAAGATGATCATTGAGAGTTTAAGAAAAAGCATTCCATACCATGTGGCTAAGCATAAGAAGAAGTCGAATACCGATTATAAATATAAAGGAGAAACATATAATGTCCATGGGTTCCCTTATGGCTTTTTGGTAACAAAACAAAACAAATCAAAATATGACTTGCTTACTTTAGTTTTTTGATATGGTTTATCATCTTTTTATGTATATAATTTATAAATTGTGTCATCGATTATACAGATGTAGGCATATGAAGTTGTTTCCACCTTGGTGATAAATGTGCAAAACATTGTGGTGAATTATTTCTTTAGATTTTGAGATGGAAATTGATAAAACTAAAAGATTTTGGTAAGATTCAAAAGAAAATCTGTAATAAAAAAAAACCTCCATGATGATTTTCATAAAAAAAATTGCATGCTACTAGACATGTGGAGCAAAATAAACATTACATGCAGTATTGTGGTGAAGAGGAGGATGGTGGTGGTGAGTTAGATAGTCACCCAAAGAGGAACAATTCACATGATGATAGTGAATCAGATGACGGTGAGTTAAACAGCTCGATGACTCTTATGATAATAGTGAATCAAATGGTTTACCTACCTCTAGTGCTCCAAAAACATTGCCTCCAAAATATATAAATGAAACAACATTAGTACCAACTAAGGTAACAAAAAAAATAGTAACTTTCTGGTGTGTTTTTAGTCAATAATACTTTCTAATTGTGGATGCAAATTTAATATTCAATTTTTTGTTCATATCAGGGTGATCTATCTCAACATGTCTCCCTTGCCTTTCATGGTTCTATTGCCGAGGAGAAAATTAATCATCTTGGTTGTCACATTCAAAACATTGAAAAAATATCACTAAGATGGAAAATATGATGAAGAATATAGACACTAAGATTGATTACATTGAAGGAAAAATTGGTTATATTAACTTGATCGATGGTAAATTGAACAAGCTTATTCAGGTACTTAAGGAGCCTTTAACTACAGAGTCTCAGACATTTGATTTTAAGGCTTCATATATAAAACTGTCAATATTTCTTCATTAAGTATATATGTTTGTAATTTGGTTGCTGTATCTATAGCCTATAAAAAATCTTATGGACATCATTTTTGTCTCACTAATAGAACAACCATTGGACATGCTCATTAATCTTTGTAGCACAGAAAATAATACACTCCCATTAAAGATGTCTAATTGCCATTGTGCAAAGAGGGATCCTATTGTCATCTTAACGCAAAGAAATGATTGTAGATTGATGTATAATTTACGGACGAGAAGAGATAGAAAAACTTTGACTTACTTATAGACACCGCATATCAATCCTTTGACAAAGCCACGAGAGACAACGGATGGTGAGGTACACCCTCAAAAGACAGTGGACTTTCAAGTGCATCTCCTTCTACCTAAGAGGAGGATTTTTTTAACAATTTAACACCTCTAGTCATTTTATCATCTATTTATACTGGATAGTTATCAATTTAACTCTTATAGGTGTTGATAAGAGATTTTTTTTCGTAAATTATATACACCAGATACATGGTTATCTAATTTTGTAAATTCTTTAGCATAGTATTTTTTATCATTTATTTTGATAAACATTTGCTATTTTCTAAATAAAAATTCACACTTTATATTCAACATATCAACATTGTATACTACTACTTAAGGAAAGATATATCGAATGCTATGACTCTAAATAGATAACTTTGTGCCATTGTAGACAATAATTTTCAAGTGTAATTAATTTTGCATTACATTTTCCTTAACCTTTGAAAATAATATGAGATAATACATTCTAGTTAAATTTTCTAAAACAATCTCAAGGAGAAACAAAAGGTGCACATGCAAGACTCAGATAAGGTGTGGGAAAATGAGGATTACTTTATTGATAACACTCATGGTGTAAAACTAGACAATGCCACTCGTTGGAAAAGTTTTTAGAATGTGAGTTTGACATTGTATGATTCTTTTTTACATTATGTGGAATTCAGTTGGTAAAATATTGCCTAAACGATGCAGATATATTTACTGTTACCATGAATAAGCATTGAATTCTCAGGGTGGTTGATATACCTAAGGGCAAGATTAATATTTATGACTCCATAATAAACTACACAAGATTTAAGTTTGGTCAAATAATTGTTACTTGTTGCAGAAATGATATTTTTGCCACTTCAGAAGATATAATAGCACAAAATACATCCACATTGTACTGATGTCATATCAAAAGTTACTTGGTCTATCTTGCAAGTACGAAACATCCTGCAACAAAAATCAAGGTATGCAATTGAGTTCATTATATATATATATATAATTAATATGGTGATTTTATTATTGAGATATATGTGGTGACTATAGAGCATTTTTATTATAGTTTTTGGAGATTTTAGCCCATGGCTTTGATGTCAACACATCTTGCTAACAGGATGACGTTACACAACATCAAAAAGCATTGGCTGTCAAATTATTAGGACAAAGGTCATAAAAACCAATGACCTAGTGTCACACCCTCAAGAACTTTATTATAGTAATTTTTTAATTTTTTTGATAAATTATTATCATATGTAACGGTTACAATAGAGATGCAATTGATATTTGATGTAATTAAAGATAGTTTTGCATCATGTATAAGCTTTTTTTTTGTTAAATCAATTATTGGAAGAATAGCAGATAATTTTGCTTCATATATAAGCTTTATTGTTTATTTAGTCTATTATTGAAAGAATAGAATACCACTTTGTGTCATATATGTGATATAATAGGATAGTCATAAACATTGAAAGAATGCTCAACCTAAGTTCACGACTACAGTCGAATACACGACTGCAATTGAGTATTTTTTCAAATACACATGACTTTAGTCGAGTACCTTCATAGATACACTTGTTATTCTTGATTATTTTACAGTTATAAATCATTACCCGTTAGTTACATATCAGTGGTTCATCTCTTAATAAATAGCTATGGTCGAAAGAACTTTGCACATACACGACAACAATGGGGTATCTTCGCATATACACAACTACAGTCAAGTATCTTCCTAGATGTATGCGACTACAATCAAGTATCTTTATAGATACACTAATTATTCTTGATCACTTGACAATTGTAAATCATTACCTATCAATTACATATTAATGATTCATCTCTTCATAAATTTTTATAGTCGAGTAAACTTTGTATATACACGACAAAAATTGGGTAACTTTATAAATGCACGATGTTAGTTGAGCACGTGGACTGGGAACAAAAACTACCTAAAACACTCATCAGAATGACAAGACAATCAACGTACTCGATAAATAACGCAATCAACATAACACATCAAACTTCAATATATTAAATAATGAAAGCTTTTCCCTATCAAACAACATAGGTCCAACACATGTTAGAATCATAAATTAGTTTTAAGTGAATAAAAATTGCTACTCAATCAACATAGCTATTAATTTGCTCCAAACACTCAACCAACTACTATAAACCCCCAGTCACCTCCATTTGAAAACAGCATAAGATGGACCAACATACTTATCCATATGTAAAATAAAAAAGTATAAATTTATCGATTAATTATTACAGATATTAAAAAAATTAAGATAATAAGAAGGACAAGATTGTAATGTTGAGTATATTACGCATGCTTACTTCTGTTTATTTAGTTAAACTACAGGCTCATTGTTAGACAGTGGAATTAATGCACTATAAGTAACTTCTCCTCTAAATCTACACCTACTATACTTACAATGTAACTTCTCCCCGCTTAGTGATGCTATCTTAATGGTCGATCCTTTTTCCACTTTCTGACGGGGGCAAACCTCATAACTATGTACTTTCTCTGAAACCTCCAGTTTTTCTTGTGCATTAATGAGATAGAATGTTTCTGCATATGTTGTAACCATGCTTCACTGTAATAGTAATGAGAACACATATGACATACAAAAAATGTTTGTCGGTACCTGTATATAGCTAATCAATGTTCATAAAATAGTTGATTGAGTTGAAATTCTTGAGAACTACATGTCTTGTCAATAATATTGACATGACCATCAAAGTCACAATCCTTAACAATAAAATCATGCATATTTAGTGCCACCACTCTATATGTATGAGAATTCTTTAATTTTCTGAACAACTCATTTTCAACCAACTTTGTAAATCATGTATGACAATTAATTACCTTATCTTACTTATTAAAAAAACTACTCCTATAGTTTATCAATAATCAAATTCAATAACTTATGAATGGGTAACTGTCGAGGATTTTTAAGGACAATTCATGAATTCTGCTATGTTGGTTGTCATAATACTAGAACACAACCCGTTAAAATAAGAACGAGCTCACTTCTCATATCCTACATCAAGCTAACTTTTTTATGCAGCGAAAGTTTATTGTTCAAAATATTCCGTTGATTCTAGAGAATACCGGGATAAAAGAATTACTAAATTCACGTTGATTCAAAGAATGCTGTGAATTTAGGGGTTAAGACTCGTTGATTCTTCAGAATGCCAAGAATTAACTGTCAAATACTCACAAAGAGATTTGAAAACTGAAATATTATTGAACTAAAAAAATCTATATATCTCTAAAGGCTACAAGAGGGAGCTATTTATAGTAATAGTAATTATCATAATTCATGAAGTAAAACAAAATCCTAATTTGAAAAGGAAACAAAATTCTAAATTAGAAAGGAAATTAAAAGTCTTAAACTTTAATTAATAAAGAAATTAATCCTAGTGTAATATGGATTCCTAGTCTTCATCACTTTTTATACCTTGCTTCATTTAATTTCTTTAGAAACCACTCCCATGAGGTATCGTTCTTACTGTCACCGATACTAAATGTAACAAGATAAAATTAATTGTTACCATCAAGTGCTATCATAATTAACAAAGTTCCTCTAAATTTTCCCTTTAAGTCATCAATTACAATGGGTAGCCTTATTGATGAAATGAATCCATGTATAAAACCTTCAACTGCCATAAAGAAATATTTAAAGTTATTTGCATTGTCGAATTAAAGAAATGTACGAGTGCCTAGATTTTTCTTCTCCAACATTACTGATGGGCATAATTTATATACATATTTTATCTTTTATTATATAATTGCTAGTTATTTTTATTTGTTATTTTTAATTAATTGAATTATTTTATTGAATAAGCAATTAATTAGAGATTATGATAAAAAGGGCATGAAGAAGTTCAATTTAGGAAGCATTAAAGATTAATTGATTTTGGAAGCAATTAGACATACATGCATGAGGAAGTGAAGCAGGAAACCGAAGCTAGTAAACTAATTAATCTAGTCATGTGAAGAAGAAATTAACCACAGCATAGGTGGCTTTAGCTTAATTGGAGTGCACGTGCAAGATTAAATCAAATTAAAAGGCAAAGCCAAATTATTTGTGGAATCTAACTTTCTCCATCGTATATTCTCTTACGTTCCATACTTTGTGTTAACATATTTCATAGCCAAATTATTTGTGGAATCTTCTTTTACATCACTAGGCCTATATGAGGATGAAGCATTGTCATACTTGTGACAAGTCTTTTGTCTGAAGCATGACGATGATCTCTCTTACGAACATCAAGTGCGTAAGTATGGACACTATAGTACCTTTTGATTTCAAATCTATTCGAACTTCCAAGCTTAGTAGCACGAAGTCGCCACTTACAATTATCGTTAATACACCTAAGAATAAGTGTGTTTTTTTCCTGATTTGAAAGTTTTAATCTCAAAATTTTTCCTCAAGGCTCCTATAGAAAGCATTTCTTGCAACTCATTTTTCGAACTAAACAACTTTTTCCTTATTAACCCTTCACTATCACCAACAGCTTCTTTGGATGGCAAATTATTACTATTTGAAAGCGAGTTGTTGTTGTTTAATAAATTGCTGCATGCAAACAAATTGACTCTAAACATATATCTACTATTAGAAGGCGAGAAACTCATATTGCAAGGTGCTACATTCCTCAATATTAGATCACTAATTGTTATCCCATCAAAATCAAAATTATCGTGAACAATAACATTACATTTTCTAAGTACAATCCCTTTCTTTCATTGTGTTGTGTTTGTGTTGTGTTTGTGTTGTGTTTGTGTTGTGTTTTAGGAACAAATTCATATATTGATTGATGTTCAGCAACAAAATTATTTGGGCTTAAACTTTCACCTTCAACATATGCTCGACAGGTTCTTGTAGACAACTATCTTGCCCGAAGTTAGGGTCAACATCAACAATAGGTGTCATTAAAATCTATTTTCGCTTGTAGATAATACAAGAAGAATCCCCAACTCAGCTCTACTAATTGTTTCCTATAGAAAATAATTTACATCATCATCAGTCATAATTGGAACATGCATCATTGAATTGAATGTTTTAAACTTGAATTTCATTTAAATGTCAAATTTAGAAATATTAATGGAAATAAACCAAGATACTCTTTCTATCAATTGTGCATACGTTGTAAAACGGGGCACTATAATCCTCTTGCCTCTATACCATTGAGTCTATAATAGCCGTTTTGCTTAATCCATTCACCACAAAACATAATAGGTACACGTACTGAAGTCATTTCCTATAATAATACAACACATAATTACAACAATTACAAAAACAAAATCAAATAAGGTATATAACGAAGTGTGGAATCGTCAGTCCATTTACACAAGAGAAGTTGTGTAACTAACTAAAATATACAACTATAGTCCAGTAAGCAGTTAGAGGATATATTCAATTAAAAAAAAAGTATTATTTATACTAACAGAATGCTAGGTGTCATAACAACGACTATATTTTTCACATTTGCACGACTGCTGTTGTGTAAATTTATACGTACACGATAAAAGTCGTGAAACTTATAAAAATACACGATTACAGCCTAATAAATAGTTGGAGGACATATTTCTTCTCTAATTTTTTTTGTACTGATAGAATACTAAAGTCTTATAATAGTTAGAACATTTTACATATATGCACGACTGTAGTATATAAGTTCATATGTACACGATAGTAGTCAAGTAATTTATTAAAATACACGGCTACATTCAAATAATAGTTAGAGGACATATTCAACAAAAAAATATTTTTTTTGTACTAATAGAATGCTAGGGTGTCGTAGCAATTGGAACATTTTGCACACTTACACAATACAGTTGTGTATGAGTCGCGTAAATTCATACATACACAACTGAAGGCATGTAATACAGGTGTAAAACAAAATTTTGTGAACAAATTGAGGTTTCAACAAATTTAGTTAGAAAATCCATGACGTAACAATAATATAATGTAATATAATGAAAATGTGAGTTGTTTTGTTGCTTATCACAAACCAAACAAAACCCTAAGGGTGCGTTTGGCATACTGTATTGTATTATGTTGTATTGCATTATTTTAATGCTGGTGTATTGTATTATGTTGTATTGTTTAGCATTGTATTATAATAATATTGTACAATGTTTGGTGCTGCACTGTACTGTATTAATTTTTAATTAGATTATATTTGGTGTTGCATTATATTGTATTAATTTTTTACAATTAATTAAATTAAATAATTAGAAAATAATATTTATTAATACTTAGAAAAATAATAAATATAAAAATCTTAAATTGTAGAAATTTAACAATGTTTTTAGTAAATGTTAAAAATTAATGATTAAATTTCTAAAATTTGTATTACAATTATAATAAAATAAATTTATAAAATTTAATATTATCTGTAAATAATGAATTTAGATTATAATTAATATTATAATTGTTAATTTAAATTAATAAATTATTATTCAATAATATTAAATTATATTTTAATTTATAATATATTATTATTTTTACATTTTAATACATTAATAAATCTATAATTTAATATAAATAATTATAAACATTTAAATTTGTATAAATTTAAATAATATTAATTTAAAATTAATATTAATGTAAATAAGATTATAATATTAATATATTATTTTTATATGAATCATTAATAAATAAAATAATATTATCATATCATTTATTTTTATATTTTATTCATTATATTAGCATTTAATAATAAAATAATTTATTTTAATAATATTTTAATAAAATAAATTTGCCTCAATTGAGGCATTAGCTGTTGCCTTAATTGAGGCAAAAAGCTCCCGCATTATGCTGCATTATAATGCAGCATAATAAGGTCCTCGATTTTGCCAAACGTCCTTCTGGTAATAAATTAATGTAAATAATATTATAATACTACATAATCCCATGCACCAAACACGCCCTAAAAGTAATATAATGTCAAGAAAATGAATAAATAACAAAAAATAAATATAAAGTTTAAAGTACCTTATTCATTGGATGAATAATGTACTAAGTTGCAAACTAAAATCTCAATACATTAGCTATTTATGAGTGATTATGAGAGTGTAGAGTGATTTTTTGTTATATGGAGTGAAAAAATATGAGAAATAAAGAGTGTTTTAAAGGTAATTTTTGTGTATATTTTATAATTTTCTTTAAGGATATTTTAGACAATACACCATCTATAAAATGGCATATCCACATAATTTTCAAGCACGGATTATATTTAATTTATTTTGGGGTATATTTAATTAGAAACCCCAATAAATCTCTCAACATATTATATGTATAAGAATAATCTTTATACAGTTATAAAAAATTTTTGATGTTAATTTGGATAAATTATAAATAAGAATAAATTCCACATTATAATAAATTATAATTTTTTAAATTCTCATCTTTAGAAACTTGCCTCCACTTGATAATAATTATCTATATATTACAAAATTTATGTGCTAGCTTTTCTAAATTTTATCTATCTTTTCATTCAATGTTTAAACATTAGATTTAGTATGTTGCATTAATTAATTATTAATGTAGTACATATTTTACCTTTATGTTAGAGGTGGCAAGAAAACTCGCCCTGCCCGGATCCCGGTCCAAGTTTTATCCGGCTCGTATTAATAAAGAAACTGGTCCCGGGTATTGAAAATCTATGGCCGAATCATTCTGAACACAGGTCTAGGCATAACCCCAAAAACCTAGAACCCCGAATTTGTGCCCAATTAAATTTTTTAATTTTAAAAAATAAAATATAAATATAAATATCACATTACCCATTTACAAACCCTAGAACTCTCATAAACATTCACACTCACAAAGTCGCCCTTCCTTCACCTTCAACTCTCCAAGTCAACTACCTCATCTTGAACTCTCCAAGCCAACGCCTGATAACCCTAACCCTCACTCCTCTTCAAACACACAAAGAAACCTTAAGTCCCAATCCAAAGATAAATTAATAGAGATATTTTCTTTTTCTTATTATCTTTCTTCTTCTTGTTCTTCTTCTTTTTTGCCAATTTCCCATCTCTTAGATCTCGCTTATGATCTTCCACAACCCACCGTGCATAGCACCTCCACATCATAGCCATGTTTGTGCAGCAGCCATCTTGTCAATTTGTTCTTAGTTGTTTGATATTTAGGAATTTCCATATATTATATTGGTAGTTGGTAATTTTATTTATCAATGTAATTATTATGCTGCTTAATTTAAGTTTTTGATGGAGAATGAAATGAACGAATTTAGGAAGAGATTGAATAAATTTAGGGAAAATGATAAATACACCCCAAACGTTTCAAAAAAGACATTTACACCCCCATTTACTAACGGGAACAGTAACTTTTAACAGAAATTACCGTTATACCCTTCTAGCATTTAAAAAAAAATACAATCAAGTTTAACTTATGGTATTAATACCATAAAATTTTATTGAAATTTTAAACTTATATATTTAATAATTTTCCACATGTTATCATTTAAACTTGTATATTTATAATTAATTTTTATGTTATTTATTATGGTATTAATTGAAATACAAGTTAACATTAATAACCAATTTATTTATTTTTATTCTTAAGTAATAAATTAAATTTCTTTGGCTTGAAGAGGAAATTTGATAAAAATTTAAAGAGAGAAATTGGGCAATGATAGTGTATTTATAATTTTATTAATAATATATGGACAAATTGAATAATCAATAAATTTTTTTATATGCTAGAAAGGTATAACGGTAATTTCTGTTAAAAGTTACTGTTTTCGTTAGTAAATATGGGTGTAAATGTCTTTTTTGAAACATTAGGAGAATTTTTGTCCCTTTACCTAAACGTTTGAGGTGTATTTATCCTTTTCCCATAAATTTAAGTAGTGAATTGAAAGAATTTTTATTTGTCATTTATTTAAAATTTAATTTGTGTTGATTTTTTTTTTAATTCACTCGTCTGAGCAGCAAAAGCCCGGATAAAAAACCCATGCTTGGAGGATGCCGGGCTTAACCAAGACCATATGGAGAAAAACTGGGCACAAACCTAGGTCCGGGCATTTGTTTAACCAATCCGGGCCGGTCCCGAGCAGAGCCAAACTTGGAATGGATCCAGTGTTTTGCCATCCTTACTTTATGTCAATTGTACTAAGAGTAACTAACCTCTACACGAAGAAAAAAAAAATTACTAAGCTAAAACGATAATTTTTGTAACTATACATCAATTAAGTTATAACCTCCTCGTAGTAATCAAAATAATTTGGCCCCAACATTATGACTATACCGAGCATCTACCATAACATCTTTATATTTAAAGAAATAAACTGGAAATTTCTCATTACCATTATTTGTTGTCTAACAAGCTAAAACTTTTAAAGGAATTAAATTCTGAATTCCTTTTAACTAAGGGATTCCATCAAACAGCAGCAAGAATACACTTTTCGAAGTATACAATGTTTGCGTAAACAGCGATGGATGTATAAGGAATTTGCTTGTAATAGTCAACCGTCAAACAAGCAATGGTGGCTGTTTTCAAAATGCCAGGAAAGATTAGTCAAAGGATAGCAAGCCTATTCGTTTTGGCCAATGAAACAGATTCCTATAGTTGAATCAATTCACGAATTCTATTCCTGTCAAAGGAGTCCCTGCATGAAGTTGAAGGGCAACGTCGCCAACAACCTGTAATTGTACAATCAAGAGAGATGCATATAGGACACATTCAGTATAAATAATCTTAGATGAAATACCGTTGACAAATCATATAAACCAATAATACAAATTCGCATGAATTAACTAATGCTACGTAAAAGTTATAGTCAAAAGAATATTATATGCTAATAAATAAAATGGCTGATGCAGGACGAATAACGAAAACAGAACAATTGATGCTGCAAAATGCTATAAAGTGATGCCAATTTTCAGTGAATCACAGTCGTCATTCAGAATGAAGGGAGTGAGGTCCTTTAAACTTCAAGCTATCCCTTATAATTTCCCAAACCCTCTAACGGACAATTTTGCACCTTCTTTCCCTCTGGGGCTTAAATTTATGATTCCAAAGTATAAACACACATCAATCCCCTATAATTTCAGATTGAGAGAGATTTAGGAGCAAATGAGTAAGACAACTTCAAGGCTTCTCAGTTTCTTATTGTCTGTTATGATGTGCAAAACTTAGTTAAGGCTTATCAGTTTCTTATTGTCAATTGCTATGTGCAAAACCTAATTTTACAGGGATTGTCATGGGCAGCCAGTGGCATAAGTAGTGTCCCAACTCAAGTTCTATCACTAATTGCACCAATACATACCTTCGCCATTGATCTGTAAGAATGTTCTGTAACACCTCCAACATGAGGTGTGATTAAAACATTTTTGAACTTTAGAATTGGGTCATTAGGATCAAACGGCTCTGTCCAAGCAACATCAATGCCCAAGCCTCCCAAGTGGCCAGACTCGAGGTAATGAGCAATGGCCTCATAGTCTAAAAGACCTCCTCGGGCAATATTCACCAGAAGAGAACCCTGGAAATATGAATCACTTCCATTATGTATGTCGTGCTCCCTTGAAATGCCAATAGACGCTGATTTTGGAAAATGAAAATAGGGAAAGGAAAATAAAAAGGCCTTCTTGTGCAGTTTACTAGTGTTTATAAAGGAACAAACCTTTTTCATTGAAGATAGAAATGACTTGTTTACAATGCCAGCCTGTAAGTCAAGATATCCAACTGGTCAATTGCAGACAATGACTAATGCAGACATTCAACATAACCAGATTGTAAATTGGTTGAGTAATAATGACATAAAAAGACTCTACTATAAAAGAGGCAACAATCCCATCGTAGTAATTATCTAACATAAAGCCCCCAATGTGCAGCTTTGTGATCACTGAACAGATCTGAAGTTTTATATACTTATCATATTAGATATGTTGACATGTATAGTGCAAAGGCCTGGCACACACAGAGCATTCAGGTTGTACTAATTATGTAACACTAAGAACCAATGTGATGCCTTGTGAGCAGATCTGAATTTTTATGTACTTATATTACCGGAAACATCTATGTGTGCAAAGGACAGGCACAAAGAAAGAACATGTTAGAAGCAAATAATTATCACCTTTTAAATGGAAGAGTATAATTGCAAAGTAAAAATATAAACAAGCAAAAAGATAGACAGATAGATTCTATTGCTAGAGTTCCAAATATCTAAGAAAAACTGGGATTGTATTGTAGGAAAAAAGTATATCATACAGGTTGACATGAAATGAAATAACTGAAAAAAGATATCTTTTCACTGGAATCGCATTGAGGAACAAACTACATGTGAATTTTTCCGGTTAAGATTAGTTATAAGAATGCATATAGAATTAGAATGAAATCCCATGTCCTTGAAATCAACAAATGTTGCAAAAGAACATAGATTTTGAAAATAAGGAGTATGGGTAGAGCTTCACCGTCTGCTTATTTAACCTCAGGCAACAAACAACTATGTCGGCCTTGCTGGCAAACTCAAAAATATCTTCATGACACCCCTTCTCATCAACCAAATCATCAATGATCCCGTTTTTTACTGCAAGGGCTAACAAATGAAACAACTAAATGAAAAAGACTTCAGCGATGAGTTTCACTGTCACTCAAGGGTCCTAACATACCACTGGATTGGCAAGAATCTTGAGAATTTGAAGCCCAACTCCTTTTTGTGGCAATAATTTTCACACCAAATGGTTGCAAGCGCTTTGCCAATTCAACCCCAATATTTCCAAAGCCCAAGATAAATACCTGCAAGAACAAGCAAAGTACAATATTTAATGATAAACGTGATAGGGACAGTCAAATATAGTATACCTCGCTAAAAATGGTAAACATTCAAAGATCATCGTTTAAAAAGATGTTTCAAATCAATCTTAAAACTTTTTTATGATAATAGGAATCATTTGCATTGTCCAAAACTAGCAAACATGAAGCAAGGAAAAGAAATGGAGAAAGAAACATGAAATTTATTAAGCTTTGGACAGAAACTGCTTTGCAAGGAAAAAAGTAAATGTACTTAGAACTTAAAAGAGTAGGAAAGTTGACACTCACAGTTTTCCCAAGTAGTGTTTCACCAGTTGGCACTCCAAGTTTTTTCTGCTCTATGGCCATTCTCATTTCGTTCTACAACATTATAGAAGTAACTTAGATGGTCAGGAAATCATTAAAATGGAGGTCAAATGCAAAAAATTATATGCAATGGAGATTTAATTTTGTCCAAATATTTCAAGCTACAAATACATGAAAGGAACACTTTTCATTCACAACCACTGCTCTTTCTCCTATCACAAATGAGTGCTTTTATGAGAAAGAAGGGGTGGCTGTCAGTTGTTAGATTGAACAAAGCAACCTGCTTTCTGAGAAGGCCCAGCATTAGATATATGGTCAATTCAGCACACGATGCAGCATTTCCAGTCACGTCACCTGGGATTCTAGCAACTTTGATGCCACATCTTGTAGCAGCATTAATATCCACACCTTCACACAAACACAGAAACTAATCAATTTCAATAGCAGACATCATGAAACATAAATGGAAAATACATCCAAAAGTACAAATCATATCCAAAAAGCTCCAAGTTTATGGCAAATGATCATATAAGACAACGACCTTCCAGGCCAACCCCAAACTGCATTATAAGCTTCATCTGATTCGCACGAGATATAACATTTGAATCCAGCTGCATGGTTTTTACCACACAAAGATGGTAGTTTGCTATGACATCAGGCACATCACTAATGGGGACCACATCAACCTACAAATGTGAAAATAGGAATACTTAATAAAATCATAGCAACTAGGACATGTTATCTAATAAAGTTTTACATTACATGCATGTTTCAATAAATAAAAATCAGCGATGGAAGAAACAGTCATGGAACTTACAGAAGGTCTATAATCATGCAATAATCTGGGGCTATCATCCCCCCAGAATTTCAATAAGAGCCATATAATGTATGCATACTAGGAAAAAGCATAGACCCTTACTTTTAATTTTGAAAATAATTGTTTCCAAAATAATTTAGGTCATGAATGCGCTTTGGTAGACAATTATAAAACTAGCTCAAGCGTATGCAAGAAAACCCCTCACAAAGAAAGTTTAGTCCACAACTATTATCCATAAAAGACTTTAAATACTATGTTGGCTCATGCCTATAAGCATAGGTTTTGGACTTAAGTGATAACTTACAAACTAAAGCTGATTTTCCAACAAAAAGCTCATATACAGACTGTCCAAAACTGCAACTCTTATAACCTCAAGAAGTGCAATTACATTCCATAAGCAACTTCTTCTTTTGCAAGTCTGAAGTTAGCAACGGAGGTAGGTATAGTATACTAGTGTGATTATACAGCCTATAAAAAAACTATTGAAGTGAATTCTTAAAGCAAAGTGTAAGAGTACCTGAATGGAAGGGTAATTTTGCAAATATTCTTTAGTATAATTATGAGAAGCAGGGAAATGTGGACCGAAAAAGAGAACACGGGTGAGGTTTTTATCACCGCTCCTAGCCATTCCCTCCATTTTGCTTATAGCTGCATTGAACAAGCCGGGAATTAAAAGAAACCTTTTATTCTAGAGGGTGACAGAAAGGGTAAACCAGGAATAAATCACCAAACCAGAGAAAGTTTCTATCATCAAACACATGCATAAAATATTTGCACAAGTGCATACGAGTGTTTGTGTGCAGAACACTAGATTGAAACTAGCGTAAGAGATAAACTCTATCTAAGGGTGTGATAAACCAAAGATCATGTAACTTTTTTGAATATAATGATTTAAAAAATTTCCAAAACACCACGAAAAGATTAGCCTAATCCCCGCAGATACTAGTAAAATAGCTCTGTCTGCCACTAAAACATATCATTCTCTCACCTCCTTGGTGAAATGAATAATGAACTATGTTAATCTTTTCTCACTGCATAAATCATGCATATCCTATGGAATGTTTGAAATAAAGAAAAATGAAGCAAAATGAAATGAATTGCAGCAATAATATTCACTGAAACCTTAAATTTCACTAGATTCCTCAATAGAATATTAAAATGAGACTACGATGAGCATAATTCATGCAAAAATTCTAAAAAGATTAAATCTTTGACAAAATAAAAAATCAAAGAAAAGGCGGAAACCGGCTTAATATTTCGGATACTGTAGGTGATGGTAATATCACCAAACAAAGGTCAAAAACATAATTTAAAAAATAAATAATAAAATATTAAACTTTACCGCATCGGTGCAGTTACCCTTGTGAACTGCAGAGACTGCAGATACTGAATAAATCCACAGTCTCTTTCCTGCTAGTCTGCTACCGCCGAAGATTTTGTATCATTTTCTTTTTTCACGTGAAACGGTTCTTTGTTTAGGACAATAACATTTATATCCCCATTCTTTTACAGTTTTTCAAATTTAAGCAAAGTTTTGCATTCTTACGAAATAGATCCTGGTTTGTATGTAATGGGCAAAATACAGTGATGAAATTTGAATAACGAAAGTAACAATGCGTATTTTAGTTCATTGTAATTGTTAGGACTTAGGACTGCTCAGGAGGGATCAATTGTATACAAGTAAACAACTTTCTCAAATTTATTATTATTATTATTATTGTTGTTGTTGTTGTTATAAGTTTTTTTAACAATAACAATCATAATTATTATGACAAATATTAACAACAACAACAACAATAATAGTTATAATAATTAACTTATAATATTTTAGTAGTTTATTACAATTTATTTCAATTAAAAAAAAATCAATGGCAATACAACTCATTCTAATTTTAATTATTATAATTTAAATAAACATCTTATATAAATTCAGTATATTTCAACTCTAATTATCAACCCAACATATATGTGAAGTATTTATAAAAGCTCAAATACTATGATGTTAATAGTTAACCTCCCTTTTGTGCTTAAGGATTTGAAAAGAGTTATTTACTCTAGAACCCTTGTTGTTTGACGAAAAATCAACTAAACCATTAATTCTGAAACTAGATCAACTAACTCCTCCTAAAACGTAACTGACCTAACACCTGGTCCTCAATTGTCGTTGACCGTTAAAAACCACGGCTTAACCGGTAAAATCACAGGACATGCAAAAATCAAAGTTATCAAACACATAATTCACCGTTAACTAACAAACAATCCTGGTACAGTAGCAAAGCAATAAAAGAAACAAAATCAATTGTAAAAAACTCACTAGAAAGAAGATTCAAATTCTCGTGAAAACTAGTGGACTGAGAGTCATGAGTCTGAGCCAAAACACCAGCACCAGCAGCACTGCAACATTCCCATTTTCTGAAAAATCTCAAATCAGAAGCAAACCCACATCCGTTGGGCACCAAATTTGGCAATCCCAGATGAAAATTTACAATTTCAGCTAAACGCCAGACGGATTTAGGCTTAAAAGCCATAAAAAGCTATTAAAGTTTCTGAAACTAAAGCTAAAAATGAAAAGTGCTGCTGTTTGGCAGCGGAGATAGCAAACGTGAGTTGATCAAGATTCAATAACGTCTGTTACAAGCAGTATATATTTTATACTAATTACAAATTAAATAATAAAAAAAAGATTCTACTAACTAAATTCTCACGCCTTAACTCGCATGTTTACAAGAATACTGAGAGTGTATAAAACCAACTTATCCTCCGCTGTCATTTTGCTGAGCGGCGATGCCAGGAATTAGATACCGAGAGACACAATATCACAATTTGAATTTTTTTTTTTTTAAAAAGAAGTATTGAAATGATAAATTTAATTCAAAATTCGATATTGTTTAATTCCATAATCGCTTATTTATAATTTTTGTGCTCTGTAACTAAAATATTTTCTTATTTTATTTTTTAATATAATTGTCGACAATAATAACCTCTTTAACTTTAATAATTTATTTTCTAATTAAATAAAATATAATTTTAGATTTTGTAATATATGCGAAGATGTATATGAAATTGTATTAAATTTAAAACTGATTCATAAAATTACATTTTGAAAATGAGGTGACTTTTAAAAAAAAAATTATAAATACTAAAATTAACTTTTAATTTTTTAAAATCACTTTTGAATTTTTCAAAAGTAATTGCAAAAGATCCTTAATAAAATCTCCAATGAAATTATAAATTTTAGTTCTTACTCTAAACATCCATTTTAATACCCAATATACCCCTATATTCAAAATGAAAAATTAAGTTTCATGATAACTTATGACCGTTTCTCTCTCTTCAAATTTCTCTTTAAAAGAAACTTTTTTTGAATTTAACTTAACAAGAAATATCTACTTTAGGTTTTGACAGATTTGAAGCTAATGTCGATCTAAATTTCATCTCAAATTCTTTCACTCTAAAGCTTCCTAATTTCATTAAACTTCAACCTATAAGTCTTTATGATCAATTGATCAAAATACTTAGTGTTCCAAATACTTAGTTATCTTGTAAGTTTATTAAGAATGCAGACCTTTTCTTTTGGGCAAATAAAAAAAAAAAAAAAAACCGCTGCAAAAACTCATAACATTAGCAAGAGACATAAAGGTGATTATCGCCATTCAAAGAGAAAAAAATAATAATAATTAGGGTGGGGATATTTAAACCCACCAAATTACTCATTAAACCCACTTTTGAAAATAAGTTTTAATGATTAAAACAGCCTTAAATCAAATTACAATTATGGACATTAAAATATAATAAAAAATAAAATAAAATAAAATTTTTACTTTTTCAACCCATCTTCATACTCAACATAATTTTATTAAACTTTAACCATATTTTAATTAAACCATAATCAATAAAGAGGTGTGATTCTTCTGTTAATTCATATATTTCTATGTTTGTTCACTCTTTAAATGTTTCTTTCTCATGGTATTACTCTATAACATAAAAAATTTATGAGCCATCATTTGTCATTTTAAATTTAAATTTATGAGTAGTTCATGGAAATTATATTATTGAAAACCACCAACAGATGCACTATGAAATCATATTCTTGCGTAATTTTCTTCGGAAAAAAACTTTTTCAAAAAAAATTTCTTCAAAAAAAAAAAAGTTTCAATAAACATTCATCATAAGGGTTTAATGAGTAAAATCACTATTATTATAAAAATTGGGTTTGGTAAGGATATATTAGGTATTTAAGTGGGTTTATTGAGTAAAATTTTAAAATTTTTAAAATTTGAGTTGGGTTTATTTAGTAAATGAGTTTAATGAGTAATTTAATGGGTTCAAATAGCCCCACCCTAATAATTACTTTTAAAAAAGGAATTATCCTGTCTAAAGTAGTAACATTAGGTATGGGTATTTTAGTAATAAAAAAAATTATTCGCAATTGACTGTGGAGCGTATTTATTAAAAAAAATCCGAAAAAAGTTTATAGGGAATATGATAAAACTAGATGGCCAAATTAAAGATATTTTAAACTCTAGGGGTACTGCAAAGAATTCCAACACGTCCTCCATAGTCAAGCAAAAGTCCTCCCAATTAAGAAAAAATAAAAGAAAGATAAAAATGCAATGATCGCCGTGTACTTCACGGAGCATAGTTGACATTCTTCAGCTCTCTCAAAGCAGCGAAAACGGTTCGAGAACTGATGTAATCTGGTAATATTATTTCAGTTTTTCTTAATTTTCTACTTGATTTTACTAATTTTACTTACAGATGAGTAGATTTTTTTTCCCTATTTATCATGGGTTTGTCGTGTCCATAGAAACTGAATTACTATATCTGTTACTCTTAGTGAGAAATTTTACTTGAAAAGGATGAGTTGGGTCAAATTTATTAACTTGGTTTTCTTGGTTCGTTGAGCTCTTGGCTGAATTGGTTGTTTTTGTTCATTGTAATAAGAAATCCTAGTAATTATAGATAGAGCATTGTGGGTTTCCTTTTGATTATTCATAATCGTCTGTGTTTGATTATTTGCTCCGTTAATATTAAATTGGAAAAAAAAAAAAAACTAAAGGTGCATTTGTAATTATCGCTTTAACTTGGCAGGTATTGCTTACCAAACTAATCGCAAACTTATGTTTGTCTGCTAGTCATTTCATTCTGCACTAGTGTAACTGGGAAATTTTTTGTATTCAATGGCTGTAAATATTATGATAAGTAATAAAATGCGATATTGCTGAAACAAATACATTGAGAGGAATCAGAACATTTGGAAGAGTAATACAATTGTCCATTTGATGCGGCGAAATCTGAATTCATAAAAAGCAAACTTAACTGTGACGTCACTGAAAGAGTTACTATTGATCTGAAATGTAAAACAAGTCTACGTAGATTTAGATTTGATTTTAAATAACTGTTTAAATAAGACAATACAGTCTGTCTATGCATTTATGCTATGTTTCATTATGGTGATAGTTTCTTAGAGCTTATTTATGATTCTCATATGTAAATTTGTCATTATTTATGGTCTAGTCCATTACGTGTACTCCTTCATGTTATCTCATCAGAGGGTGAAATAGCGGATATGATTGGTTGCTCTATCTCTTTCTCTGTATTTCTTTTCTTTGTTAATAAAAATCCCATCCAGAAACTTTAATATCACTATTTTGATCTTTAGATTTGTTAGCAAAGGCAAAATGGCCAAATCAATTGGAAAGAGGAATGCAAACTTGTTGAGATTGGTAGAAGAGAGAGCATTGTCGAAGAAAGTGGAAGGGAAGAAGGCGGAGGAAGAACCCGAGGAACAACGAGAAACTGTACTCCCTTATCTTCCTAAAGACTGCATGTTGAAAATTCTTATGCGACTTCCTCTTCAATCTCTTTCGAGCACGAAGTTTGTCTGTAAGCCTTGGTACAACATGATTACCAGTGACAATTTCGTGGATGTGCATTTTCGCCGCTCTGAATCTGTCTTGATCTTTCAAAAACCAGTTGTAAGTCGTACTCCGACATCATATCAACCAGAAAAATCGAACACATTTTCAGTTGAAGCAAGTCTACAACCCAGACCTTCCTATTCTTCAATTTTTGACAATCAAGTGAGAAGGAAATTTTATATCCAGTTCTTGGAATTTAAAGGAGGAAAGATCGAAACTGAAAGGTATAATCTTTGCTGCTTTGGCAAAATTAGAGCTACGTGCAACGGTCTTATTTTGCTTGATAATGATCTGAAAAAAGGAGGGCTTATAGTGATGAATCCTGTGACAAGGAAATTAATTGCACTTCCTGCAGGTACTATATGTCGTCCCCATAATGAATCCTTTGGCTTTGCACTAAATGAGGTTACCGGTGATTATAAAGTGGTGCATTTGTTTCGAGATGAGTTGGGATATGTCAGTTGTGAGACACTAAATATGGGGACGAGAAAGTGGAGAGAGGTGAATGGACCTGCATTTGGGGTCTTTGGTTGGTTTGGATACAGGCCTATTTCAGCTATCGGAGCTTTGCATTGGGTTCCTCAGATCAATCATAGCGATTGCATTGTGTCCATGGAAGTGAACAGCGAAAGGTTCCAAACAATCTCTCTCCCAAAGTCTTGTACAATTCATGATGGAATTGTCGAAATGGGTGGTTTCCTTTGTTTCATTGCACATGATTATCAAGAATTGAACATAGACATTTGGATCTTAAAGGGCTTATGCAATGAGGCCTGGACAAAGTATCATAGAATCACGAGAAGCGTAATCGATATGGTTTCCCATTTCTGTTTAAGAATCAGTGGAGAGATGGTTTTCAGGAGGGATGAAGATGGCTCATTTTATGCTTATGATTTCACACACAAATCGATGACGAAGATTGAGAGAGAAAAGGGGTGGTTTCCGCCTTCCAGTTCCTGTATACCTCATGTGAACAGCCTTGTCTCCTGGGAAAAAGGTCAGAACATGTCTGATTGATTGCTTTAGTATAAACCATGCCCACACCGGCCACTGACCCTGGTGTGAGTGGGTTTTGAACCTAACTAAGTCCTCTTGTACCATAATGTGGTTTTATGCTTCCTGTCAAATGAGTATATTCACCAGACAATAGTTAAATTTGGTTGTTTACTTGTGAGCTTGTTTTCAAATGAGTATATTCACCAGACAATAGTTAAATTTGGTTGTTTACTTGTGAGCTTGTTTTGGCAGATGGAATCATAGTGAATGATTCCTTGTTAGATCATGCATCATGCCGATTATTAACTATCATCTTTGGTATTTAGCATAAGATTCGACAGTATGGTAAGGATATAAATTGATGTGCAACAATGTTAACAATTTTTATGAACAGGTTAGTCATCTGTTCCCCATTTTTTTTTTAATCTAAATTCTTCAAACATTTAGGAAAAAAGAGACGTAGGGTCGTTTGGGATTGAGTTTTGTTTTAAAATACGCGAAAAAAACTATAACTATAAAATAAAAGCTAGTAATACATAGTAAATATAAATTTTAAATAATAATTTTAATAAAATTATTAAAGATATAAACCATTTTCCATGATATAAGTGAAAAATTATATTAATATAGTTTCCAAACTACGATAAGTACTAAATACTTTTAGTCAGATTCTAAGCTACAAATTTGTCCAATCTCAAACACATCCATAATTAGAGAGAAAGTTTACCCTATCTAATTTAGTCGGAAGAGAAATTGAATCCTAGGCCGAGAATTAGAACTTCGAATGCATGGGTTGTACCTATTGGCAAAATGTATTATTATTTTAAATTTTATTAAATTATTTTTATAACTTTTTTTTGTTCTAATTATTTTTATAACTTAAATTCGCTTTCCTTAACATATTTTTATAATCTAATTGGAACAAGGAGGGTTAAAGACGGCCATTCATATTTCCGAAGAAACCGACAAAACATTCGATTGAAGGGCCATTTCATCATCTTGTCAAATGGAAAATTCTATGTACCTCGCTATAATTTGGTGTATTACCATTTAAACCCCTTTACATTTTATTTTTCATTTTCTACGCCTTCTGAAATAGTTGCATTCATTTGTAAAGATTAACTAAAAAGAGAAAAAATTGTACTTTTATTTTCCTATTTTTTAACTTTCTTTATTAAAAAAAAAGGTACATATTTCATCCCCTCATCACGTTCTTCCCTCCCACCAAAACCATTTACAATATTTGTTCTTCTTTATTCCTATTTAAAGTATGAAAATTATTTTTGTTAATAATTTTAACTAAAAATCACTTTGATAATCTTCATGTCTTGTTCCTTTTTTTTTTTTTTGTTTTAAAGTTTCATGACTATTGATGTATGTTGCTATTAGGCGTTTTTCACATTTTTGGACTACTTAATATTATAGTCTAATCAAGTATAAGTCAACTTATTTTAGAAGTCCATAAAAAATTAGTTCCCTAATATATTTTTATTAAAAAAATATTTGAATTCAGTAGATTTGAACTAAGCAATTGATGCTATGTCAACTTATTTTAGTATTTTTTTATTCATAAAACTTGATTTCCTACTTACTTTTTCATCAGAAGATTTTCTCAAATATTACTAATTCAAAGCTCAAAAAGCAGCTAGCATGCATAGTTTACTCCTTTAAAATAAAAAAACTCATTGCAAAATGGAAAAAGAACCAAAAAATCATTAGGTGAATCTGGACAACGATATGATAAAACTAGAAGGTCAAAATGAAAAAATTTAAAACTTTAGGAGTGCAGCCAAGAATTTCCAATACGTCCTCGGCAAGTCAAACAAAGGTCCCTCTCTGAACAAAACGCAAGGCTCGCCTTGAACTCCACGGTCCTTTGTTAAATGTAAATATTCAGTTCTCTCAAAGCAACGAAAACACTAGGTAACATTATTTCATTTTTCTTATTTTCCTGCTTAATTTTTCTCATGTTACTTGCACATAAGTAGATCTTTTTTTTTTTTTTGGTGATGGGTTTATTAGTGTCAGTAGAAAGTCCATGATTAAATCTGTTGTGATAGATTTTACTTGAAAATGATGAGTTAAGTCAAATTTATAAACTGGGTTTTCTTGATCTGTTGATCTCTGGCCTGAAATTTTTAATTTTTTTTTTCTGGGTTATTGTAATTTGAGATTCTAGTGAATATAGAGTGAAGTGGGTTTCACTTTGATTATTCATAAGAGTAATGCTAGGGACATTTGAGTTCCAGGCGTTGAGACTTTCATCTATTTGGATGGCAGAATGGTAATTTTACAAGTCACGAAGATCATCATCAATTGGATAGCTAACACATACCAGTTGGAACTAAAGTTAGGACTCAGGTGTTACAATCCCTAGCATTATTATTATTCATAGTCGTTTGTATTTCGATTATTTTTGCATTTTTTAATACAATGAAAAAAAAACTAAACAGTATATTTATAATTGTCGTTGAAGTATTTGGCAGACACTAGCTTTTACATGGCTGCTAATGCTTATATGACCTACTCGCACACTTGTACTTGCATCTAATGATTTCATTCCATAGTGGCTTAATTGTGTATTTCTCATATTCGATTGTTGTAAGTGGTATGATAAATAAGAAGTTACGAAATAATTGAAACAAATATCTTGGAAGCGAATAAAAGATATGCTTCAATTTGACAATAGTTTGTTGGGGCTATTTAATGTTTCTCATACATAAATTTACCATGATATATGGTCTGTTTGTTTCCTTCATGTGATCTTTCAGAGAGTAAAATACCGGATTTGATAGATTGCTCTGTCTCCTGCTCGTTGCTTTTTAAAATTAGCTTTGATAATAAAAATCTCATCCAGAAACTCTAATATCCCAATTTTTTTAGCTGGGAGTATAACACCATAATGGCCAGATCAATTGGAAGCAGGAATGAAAACTTGTTGAGATTGGTGGAAGAGAGAGCATTGTCAAAGAAGGTGGAGGAAGAACACAAGGAACACCAAGAAACTGTAATCCCTTATCTTCCTAAAGACTGCATATCAAAAATTCTAGTTCGACTTCCTCTTCAGTCTCTTTCAAGCATGAGATTTGCCTGTAAACCTTGGTACAACATAATTGCCAGTGACAATTTCGTGAATGCGCATTTTCACTGTTCTGAATCTGTCTTGATCTTTCAAAAATCAGTCGCAAGCTGTGCTATGACATCATATCAACAAGACAAACCAAATATATTTTCAGTTGAAGCAAGTCTAGAACCAATGCCTTCCACTTCTTCAATTTTTGGGAAACGAATCTTAAAAAAATTTTATATCCAGTTCATGGAATTTAGAGGAGGAAAGATCAGAACAGAAGGGTATGATCTTTGCTGCTTAGGCAATATAAGAGCTACATGCAACGGTCTTATTTTACTCGATAATGATCTGAAGACAGGAGGACTGATAGTTATGAATCCTGTGACAAGGAAGTTAATGGCACTTCCTGTAGGTACTATATGTCCTCCCTATGAAGAATCTTTTGGCTTTGCAATTAATGAGGTTACTGGTGAATATAAAGTGGTTCATTTGTTTCGAGATGAGTTGGGATATGTCAGTTGTGAGACACTAAATCTGGGGACAAGAATGTGGAGAGAGGTGAATGGGCCTGCATTTGGCGTCTTTGGTTGGTTTGGATACAGACCTGTTTCAGCTATCGGAGCCTTGCATTGGGTTCCTCAGATTGATCATAGTGATTACATAGTGTCCTTCGAAGTGAACAGGGAAAAGTTCCACACAATCTCTCTCCCAAAGTCTTGTAGAACTCATGATGGAATTGTCGAAAAGGGTGGTTTCCTTTGTTTTGTTACACATGAAGAATTGAACATAGATATTTGGATCTTAAAAGGCTTACATGATGAGGTGTGGAGTATGCATCATAGAATCACAAGAGGCTGCATAATTGATTTGGTTCCTCATTTCTGTTTAAGAATCAGTGGAGATATGATTTTCAGGAGGGATGAAGATAGCTCATTTTATGCTTATGATTTCATATGCGAACTGATGACAAAGATTGAGAGGGAACAGGGGTGGTTTCCACCTTCCAGTGCTTGTCTGCCTCATGTTAACAGCCTTGTCTCATGGGAAAAAGGTCAGAATGAGTGTGATTGATTACTTTAATATAAACCATACCCCACCTGAATCTGATGTGATCAGGAGTTGAACCCAAAACCTCTTATATCGTACTGTGATTTGGTTTAATATGCTTCTTGAAAATAAGCATCCTGTCAATATATCAAATATACAGTGGACAAATACTTCATGTTAGCTCCTATATAAGTTTTTTTTTTTGGATATATAAATCATATTGAATAATCTTTGTCAGACCATGTATCATGCTCATTACTAACAACTCATGAGATTCGGTGAAGCAAATATTTTTTTTTTTCCGGTGAAGCAAATAGATTGATCATATTATAATATTCCCTCTTATTTATTTATTTATTTATTTAACTTTTGGTAGGAACATCTCTTATCATTTGAAATGTCATAGCTTCAAAATATGCATGGAACTCCATGCATTTTCTGCTATTCCTCTGTTAGAGTTTGTCGACATAAAACTAGCATAAGACTACTTTCAGCAACATAAAAGTCGAAAATTACATAAAGCTAGCTGCTTATTCAAAAGCAGAAAGTTCAGGCTTTGGGGTATTAATGAGAAAAATGTCAAGAAGGTGTACTGAAAATCTGTACAGCTTCGAAGCTTCAATGTCGCACGCTCCCTCCCAAAGTCCGAAGTTTATTAATTCACCCTTTGCAAAAGAGCTGTGTGAAGATTGGATGCTGGTATTTGTTTTCTGGATGTGCTAGGGTTGCAACATTGCAGAACGGACACTGTGAAGCCCTCATTTTTGAATAATTTTTAATAACGATGAGTCTAGAAATCCAGACCTATGAATTCTTCTACTGTTGTTATCTTTTTGTGACTAACGAGTCATTTTTTACTTTTAAATTTTGTTTCAGCAAGTAGAATTTTATTATGTAAAAATACAATGGGTTTGCCTATTTTTATACATACGTGTTATTAAGGACTTAGGTATTCAAGAAGTTAGAACCTTCATTGTCACATCTTTTGATTATTATTAATTACAAAAAAAAATTCTTGAAGAAGGGTTTGTGCATTCTATGATGGCCAGGCCAGCTTTTGTAAATATTAAGGTTTGCAACGGAAGAGGCTGGGTCGGGATTTGCGGATCTTGATTCTGTTCTGAACAATATATCAGGACGAAAATATATCCTAATCTCGTTCTGATCGGGATCTTGAATTGTTTTGGACGACATGAGTTTGCTATCATACATTACAGATTTTGTCACAAACAACATATCCTTATATGTTGCAACTGACATGTCATAAGATTATGACCGACTTTAATTTTGAAAAAGTGGGGATGTTAGTAACAAATAAAAAGAACACAGATCTTAATATATTAGTAGACCAAATAAATAAGTTTTTAATATTGAAAATCGAGTTTTTTTTTTTTTGGGCATGTCAATGGGAACCTCACTTTATTAAAGTGAAGGATGTCCTCACTATAGAATGGTTATATATATATAGAATATATTAGACATAGATCAGATATATTGTTCATGTTTTCATTGTAATTCAAAGCAATATCTTGAACGTTATAAAACCTGAAAAAGTATGTACAATATTTATAAAATGCAAAGTCTTACCTAGAGACAAAAAGCATTTTACAAAATGCAGGTTTAAACAACACAATTCGACATTGCTCCAATTTAAACGTATATAAATAGGAAAAAAAAAAAAGGTGACGGGGAAGACTTGTATGTGATTTGTTATATTGGCAGGACATATTGATATAATTTCCGTTCGAGTTAACCATTGGAATATATGTCTTGGTTTCCTGCCTGTATACAGTGAATTCCCAAAAATTTTGAGTTGCAGAAGCTGCCTTGGCAAAAGTTGACTTTTCAAAGTTTATTGAACCGATTCTAAAAACATGGTGGTTAAACGCTTTCAAACTCCTGACTCATGGCCAAAAATACTTTCTCAACACATTAACAGCTAAATAGGCCAACAGAGACCATATTTAAAAAGAAACTTTTAAAAAATCAGCAAAAATCTCTACTAAATTTTTATTATTTTTTGTCAAAAACAAAAGCCCATTTTTCAAAAACTTTTCCTCCAAAGTCTTTTTCTTTGAATAATATCAAGGATCGCCTTTATTAATACTTTAAATATAATTTATGCTTTAGTTAAATAGGCGAGACTTTTAAACCCGAAAGATAAATAAATAAAATTAAAGAAATTAAATTATCTTTAAAATTAAAGATAATTGTAATTCCTTTTTAATGTTATAATATTGTAAATTTAATTTTTTGAAATCAAATACAGATAAATTTGTCAAAGTATAATGTTTAATACCTTTTTTCTTTCTATTTCAGGAGCTAAAAGAGATGTGTAATGTACTTGAAGTTTTATATTTCCTAATCTTTCTTATAATACATTGTCTAATTGTAAGCGTTTTCTAGTAGTTCTTGCTAATTCAAGATTTATCCAATTTCCAAAATTTAGCAATCGTGGAAAATATATCATGACGAAAGATATACATAGAAGAACACATGAAATTGTAACATTCAATGAATGGGTGGACACTCATGATAACCTCATAGCCCAAGGAGAACATTATACTATTATAGCCCAAAAGCATCTTGTTCTTGAGGAACTTCCTTCACTGCAGATAAAATGGGTAAAAAAGGAGATAGGGAAGACTTGAACGTGGCTTGTTATACTTGCAATGCAAACTGATATAACTCCTATATGGATTAACCATCAAAATATATGTCGTCTGTTTCTCGCCTATATATAGTGAATTCCCAAAAATTTTGTGAAAACTGCGGAAGTTGCCTTGGCAAAAACTGACTTTTCAAAGTCTATTAAATTGATTATGAAAACATGCTGGTTAAAACCACTTTCAAACTCCTGACTCATGCCCAAAAATGCTTTCTTAATACATTAACAACTAAATTGGCTAACAAAAACCATGTTTAAAAAGAAACTTTTAGAAAATCAGTAGAAACCTGCACTAAATTCATATTATTTTTGTCAAAAACCAAAACTCATTATTCAAAAACTTTTCTTCCAAACTCTTTTCCCTTGAATAATAACAATGATTGCCTTTTTTAACGCTTTAAATATAATTTATACTTTCGTAAACCAAGCAAGACTTCTGAACTAAAAGATAAATAGATAAAATTAAAGGAATTAAATTATGTTTAAAATTAAAGATAATTTTAATTGCTGTTTAATGTTATAATATTGTAAATTTAATTTCTTGAAATCAAATACAAACATGTTTGTAAAAGCATAATGTTTAAGAATTATTTTTCTTTCTATTTCATGAGCTAAAGAAGATGTATAGTCTACTCGAAGTTTTATATTTCCTAATCTTTCTTTTAATGAATTGTCTAATTATAAGTGTTCTTGAGTAATTCTTACTACTTCATTTTCTACAACACCTAAAGCATGTTCTAATATTTCTATAAAAGGGTTATTTTGTATCCAATTTCTAAAACAGCGAATGGATTTTTATAGAAGAATATATGAAATGGCAGCCTTCTATAAATCGGAGGACACTCATGATAAGGTTATAGCCTAAGGAGAACATTATACTATTATAGCCTAGAAGCATCTTGTTCGTAAAGAACAACTTATTCCTTCTGCAGATGAAAAAAAAAGGGTAAAAAAGGTGACGGGAAAGATTTGTACGTAGCTTGTTATACTAGCAATACATATTGATATAGTTCCCATTCAGATTAACCATCAGAATATATGTTGTTGTTTTTCCACCTATACGTAGTGAAATCCCAAAAGTTTTGTAAAAGTTGCCGAAGCTAGCAAAAATTGGCTTTTCAAAGTTTATTAAACTGATTTTGAAAACACGTTAGTTAAAAACACTTTTAAACTCCTGTATCATGCCCAAAATCGCCTTCTCAATGTGTAAACGGGCCAATGGAGACTGCATTTGAAAAGAAATTTTCAGAAAATCAACGAAACCTCAATTAAGTTCTTATTATTTTTGTTAGAAACAAAAGCCCATTTTTCAAAAACTTTTCCTCCAAACTCTTTTCCCTCGAGTAATTACAAAGACGACCTTTTGTTAATACTTTAAATATAATTTAAACTTTCATTAACTAGGCGAGACTTCTGAATCCGAAAGATAAATAGATAAAAGATTGCTAAGTGTTTATAAAGAAACTTTTATTATTTTTTTTATTGTGTCTATAGAACTGCCTTTTCTTCTGTGATTTTGCGTCTCTTCTTTTTAAACTTCAGAGGTATATGTATACAACTTGAGGACTCGATACAGTTATTGACTCGACATACAAGAGATAAGATTTTGAAGGTACACTTTACACTTGGCAAATTACCAAAGGATTATTAAAAGTAAACAATAAAAAGATTAACTAGCTATTATTTTTTTGTAATGAATTACTATAAACAAATAGTGACTGGGTACAACTAGCTAATGCTGGCTAATATTTTTAGCGGTGTCGCTTATTTATCCACCATTTTATCAATAGCTTCAGCTATGCCTTCATCCAAAAATTGGTAAGTCATAGCTTCTGATCTTTCTCCTGATGATAGCATGTCATTAATCTTAATTAGTGCCTCCAAGTATTCTTCAAGTGTTTTTGGATTGTCAACTTTTGTTTGCAGTGAAGGAATAAGTTATTTCTCATGGACAAGATAATTTTGGGTTACAATACTATAATGTTCTCCTTAGGCTATGATCTTGTCATGAATGTCCTCCTATTCATAGAAGGCTGCCATTTCATGTGTTTTTCTATATATATCTTTTGCGAAGAAGCTCAGCTTGTCATCATAATTCTTCTTCTAAACTTTTTGGCTCCTCTGCTGATAAAAATCATATGACATGCTGGTAGTATTACACCTGTTTTCATTTTATTAACTGTTTGGGGGTTTTGGCAGTAAAGAACAAAAATTTATTATCAAAGGTATAGGTTTTATGATAGAGAGGGCTCTCTTTAATATCAGTGGAAAGACATTTATTATTTAAAGCTCTCATTTCCAAATTGAGAGCCTTAAATAATAATCTTCATTTTCTAGGGTTTGGACTAAAAAATAATCAAATGAAATGGTAGGAAAATAATGTTTAAGAGGGGTAATATTCCTAAGTTTTGACCAACCGGGTCCAAATTTAATTAAGAAATTTAACTGGCTATAGAAAAAATTAGTTGGCTAAAGAAACAAAGTTTTGGTATAGATTTTTCTACTATTTTTTCTTTTACAATGTCTATGCTATCACCAAGGAAGAAGAAATGTGGTGGATTTTTATTAATTGTCCCGCTAGGTTATGATTAAATAATTCTTCTAGTGGTCGTTTCTATTTTTGGGTTTGTTGGGTCTTTGGGTGATCTAGTAGTAGAATATGATATTTATGTTATAATGCAATATTTTGTCTAATCAACTCTTTATTTTCACTTTCTAATGCAATCATCTTTTGTTTACATTTCTTTATTACATTGTCTAGATGTTGTCTAGCATTATTAAGCTTTCTAACTATGTGTATCACAACTTCATGATGGTTGCAAAACTGTACAGATGATGATAAAGATGATTAATTGTTTGAAGAATTATTTAACTGTCTGTTTGATGATGTTGATGATCTATTTAAAGGGTTAATTAAATGGCTATCATAGTAATTTGGTCCTATCTTTTGTCTAACGAATTCTATTGCTTCATGAAATGTAAAAATTAAAAAAAAAAAACCTTATAGCATAGATTAGGATAATTAATTATTAAATAAACTATCTCTCTCTACTGACTATAAATGTCTGGTTGTCTACCTCTGACTAATACGAAAAATAAAAATAATTACTTTCTACATGCTCATTTATCTGTCTAAAGTAATGCATGAGCGCATTGGTGGCTTTTAATTTATCTTATGGGTTATTAGGACTCTACAAATTGTGTAAGATGCATTGTTGACTGTCTAATAAGTGATATTTGCTTCTAAAACTTAAATTTGTTCTTGAAGGAAATTGTCTAAGTGTTATTGGACCGAAATTCATATATAGCTCCATTCCTGCAAAATAATTATTGAAAAATTAATCTTGAAAGAATATCAGCTAAAGTATTATTTTTTCTTACAATATGTTCAAATTTTGCTTTATATCCTCTACCTATTATTACTTCTAAGAAATATATCCATCTTTTACTAATAAAAGAATTTTCTTCTCAAAATTTTTCTTTTGTACTTTTGTATGAAATTCTATAATATTATTACAATCTGTTCTTATTGTAAATGTGTCATTTTGTACATACCAATGAAATGAGTTTAAATAATTTATTAATCACATATTCTCTAATTCTGTACCGGACTTTCTACTTTCTATTTCTATAAATTTTATAGTAGTATACATTGTTATTTCTTCTTTCTCTTTTGAGCTATCTCATTGGGTTTTTGTATTAGCAATCTTATCCATCCTAAACTACTTGCATCAGTTTATATAATTTTATAATTACTATTTATAGGAAATTCTAATGGCTTAAGATTCCTAATATTCCTTTACCCTTTTGTTTTAATTTTATGTCTTCACTGGTAAAACAACTTATTATATAAAGGTTTTATTAATGTACTAAGATTTGGTATAAATTTCCTATTACAATTTAATAATCCTAAGATTTTTGTAGTTCTGTAATATCTTGTATTTTATTAGGAAATTCTAATATTTTACTAACTATATGTGGTTGTAATTCTATAGTTCCTTCGTCTATTGTTAGTCCAATTTTATTTTTGTTTTAATAATTCAATTTTCTTTTTAGAAATTACTATTTTTTTTTTGAATTAGAAATTACTATATTATTATGCTTAAAACAAACTAAATTTTATGAAGGTGAGTTATGTGCAAGAACTTGTTATGACTAAAAACAAGAATATCATTTATATAAACTATACAAAATTTTGTAAAGGGTTTCAATATTTTATCCATTTTTCCTTGAAAACCTTGTGGTGCATTTTTTAATCCAAACGGCATTATTAACTGTTCAAAGTATCCTTCAGAATAACTAAAAGCTATCTATTAAACAGATTCTCCATGGAGTCATATTTGCCAAAAACCACTTTTACAATTAAATTTAGAAAAATATCTAGCACTTTGTATACAATTTACTAGCTCATCTTTATTAGGTATTTTATAACTATTGCCTAAAGTACTGTTGTTTAATCTTTAATAATTAATTGCCATTCTATTCTTACCTCTTTTTGTTCACTATGATTATTTACAATAAATGCTGAATTTCTATGTCTACTTGTATTATTTCTTATTACTTTTAATTCTAATAATTCATTTATATGCATTTTAAATTCATTTTGTATCTTTAAGCTATAAGCTAAATTCTGCGTTTTTATTGTTATATCCGGATTAATAATTTCCAATTTATATGCTTCTTTATTATCTTTTCTAATTGTGTAGTTGCTTATTATTTTTAATTTTCTAACTCTTCTACCTTTTTTTTATGTTTGCAGCCCATTTTTCACATTCTAAACATTCTACTTCTTTTTCTATACTCATAACATTTTCTAAATACTTGTCTATCTCTTCATTATCTAAGATTTCTACTTCAGTACTTTCTAACTTATTATTAACGTGCATGTGCCACTTTCTAATTCTAACTTACTATTGTCTGTTAGCTGTTTAGTATGTTCTACTTTGATATCTTTTTCTTCTTCTAATAAAAAAACATCAAAGAATTCTGTATCTACTTCTTTTTCTAGCATTAAAGTCTTCTATTCATACGGCAAAATATGTGTTTCATATTTGGGTTGAATAAACATTGATTTTTTAAAGAAATTAAATGCATTTGGAGTTATTAATATACTACTATTATTTCTTGATATAAAGTTTAACCTAAAAATAAATTTATATTCTACTTTCTGATTAGAAATAAAAGTTTGTGGTAAAATGTATGTTTCTCCATTTATTCTAATAGGTATATTATTTATACATTCTATTATTTGCATTAATTTATACTGTCTAATATTTACTAAATTTCTTAACTCCTTTCTATTTTCTTTAGGTACTAAACTATCATGTACAATACATTAATTTCTAGATCTAGTTCTATTATTGTTAGAAATTCGTGTCCTAGAAACTTATACATCATTTTTTGGTATAAATTGTACGAATTGTAATAAAAAATTTTGAATTAGGGTATAGAGATATAAACACAAATAAATTCTTTTGTAGTAGTTGTAAAGATAAATCCCAAGATGAAAAAGCAATAGAAATAAATAGAGTAGGAAGTGAATTAATAAATATACATGTAGAATTATTATTTAAAAAAGAAACAATTTACACTAAAGTAATGATAGACACGGGAGCAAATAAATGTATTATACATGATAGTTTAGTACCTAAAGAAAATAGAAATAAGTTAAGAAATCCAGTATATACTAGATAGTTTAATGGTGAATTAATGCAAATAACAGAATGTATAAATAATGTACCTATTAGAAAAAATGGAGAAACACACATTTTACCACAAACATTTATTTCTAATTAGAAAGTAGATATAAATTTATTTTAGGATTAAACTTTATATTAGGAAATAATGGCAATATATTAATAACTCCAAATTGAGTTAATTTCTTTAAAAAATCAACATTTATTCAACCCAAACATGAAACACACATTTTGCCGTATGAAAAGAAGACTTTAATGCTAGGAAAAGAAGTAGATATAGAATTCTTTGGTTTTTTATTAGAAGAAGAAAAAGATAGCAAAGTAGAAAGTACTGAAGAGCTAGCAGACAATAGTAAATTAGAACTAGATAGTGACATATGCACGTGAATAATAAGTTAGAAAGTACTGAAGTAGAAATTTTAGACGATGAAGAGATAGACAACTATTTAGAACATGTTATGAGTATAGAAAAAGAAGTAGAATGTTTAGAATGTGAAAAATGGCTTGCAGACATTAGAAGAAAAGTAGAAGATTTAGAAAAACTAGAAATAATAGGCAACAATCTAACTAGAAAATATAAAAAGAACTATATAAATTAGAGATTATCAATCCAAATATAACAATAAAAACACAGGATTTAGCTTATAGCTTAGAAGATAGAAATGGATTTAAAATGTGCATAAATGAATTATTAGAATTAAAAGTAATCAGAAATATTACAAGTAGAAATAGAAGTACAACATTTATTGTAAATAATTATAATGAACAAAAAGGAGGTAAGAGTAGAATGGTAATTAATTATAAATGATTAAGCAATTATACTTTAGACAATGATTATAAGATACCTAATAAAGATGAGCTAGTAAACCGTATACAAAATGCTAGATACTTATCTAAATTTGATTGTAAAAGTAGTTTTTGACAAATTAGACTCCATGAAGAATCTATTCAATGGACTACTTTTAGCTATTCACAAGGACATTTTGAATGGTTAGTAACGCCCTTTAGATTAAAAAATGCAGCACAAATTTTTCAAGCAAGATCGGGTAAAATATTAAAACCTGTTTCAAAATTTTGTATAGTTTATATAGATTTTTTTTTTGTCAGAATAAGTTAATGCACGTAGCTCACTTACATAAAATTTTAGATTGTTTTAAGAATAATAACATAGTAATTTCTAAAAAGAAATTGAATTCTTAAAAAAAAAAAGATTTTTTAGGACTAACAATTGACAGAGGAACTATAGAATTACATCCCCATATAGTTAGTAAAATATTAGAATTTTCGATAAAACAGAAAATACTGAAGAACTATAAAAATTCTTAGGATTATTAAATTATAGTAGGAAATTTATACCGAACCTTAGTATACTAACAAGACCTTTATATAATAAGTTAAGTAAAAATTGAGAGAAATATTTTAACAGTGAAGATCTAAAATTAGTACAAACTCTTAAAGGAATAGTTAGGAATCTTAAGCCATTAGTATTATCTATAGACAGTTATTATAAAATTATACAAACTGATACAAGTAGTTTAGGATGGATAGGAATACTAATACAAAATCCTAATAAAGATAGCTCAAAAGAAAAAGAAGAAATAATAATGTATACTAGTGAAAAATTTACAGAAATAGGAACTAGAAAGTCAAGTACAAAATTAAAAATTCTAAGAATAATAAATTATTTAAACTCATTACATTTGTATATACAAAATGATATATTTACAATAAGAGCATATTATAATAATATTATAGAATTTTATAAAAAAGAACAAAAGAATAATTTTTGAGAAGAAAAATTCTTTTATTAGTAAAAGATAGATATATTTCTTAGAAGAAATAACATGTAGAGAATATAAAGCAAAATTTGAATATATAATAGGAAAAGATAATATTTTAGCTTATATTCTTTCAAGACTAATTATTCAATAACAATTTTATAGAAATGGAGTGATATATGAATTTTGGTTCAATAACACTTAGACAGTTCTCTTCATGAACAAATTTAAGTTTTAGAAGCAAATATCAATTATTAGACAGTCAACAATCCATCTTAGATAATTTGTAGAATTGTAATAACCTAAAAGACAAATTTATAGTAGGAAATTTATATCGAACCTTAGTACACTAACAAGACCTTTATATAATAAGTTAAGTGAAAATTGAGTGAAATATTTTAACAGTGAAGATCTAAAATTAGTACAAACTCTTAAAGGAATAGTTAGGAATCTTAAGCCATTAACATTACCTATAAGCAATAATTATAAAACTATGTAGACTGATGCAAGGAGTTTAGGATGGACAAGAATACTAATACAAAAACTCCATGAAGATAGCTCAAAAGAGAAAGAAGAAATAGCAACGTATACTAATAAAAAATTTACAGAAACAGAAAGTAGAAAGTCAAGTATAGAATTAGAGAATATGTAAATAATAAATTATTTAAACTCATTTCATTTGTATATACAAAATGACACATTTACAATAAGAGCATATTGTAATAATATTATAGAATTTTATTAAAAAAATACAAAAGAAAATTTTTGAGAAGAAAATTTCTTTTATTAGTAAAAGATGGATATTTTCTTAGAAATAATAATAGGTAGAGGATATAAATCAAAATTTGAACATATTGTAAGAAAAAATAATACTTTAGCGGATATACTTTCAAGATTAATTTTTCGATAATTATTTTATAGGAATGGAGTGATATATGAATTTTGGTCCAATAACACTTAGACAGTTTCCTTTATGAATAAATTTAGGTTTTAGAAGCAAATATCAATTATTAGACAGTCAACGATGCATCTTACACAATTTGTGTAGTCACAATAACTCATAAGATAAATTAAAAGCAACCAATGCACTCATGCATTACTTTAGACATTAATGAGCATGTAGAAAATAATTATTTTGCATTTTTCGTATTAGTCAAAGGTAGACAACCAGACATTTATAATCATTGGAGAGAGATACTTTATCTAATAATCAATTATCCTAATCCATATTATGGTGGTTTTTATATATTTCATGAAGCAATAGAATTTGCTAAATAAAAGATAGGACCAAATACAATGTTACATTTAATTGATCTTTTAAACAATGCATCAACATCATCAAACATATAATTAAATAATTCTTTAGACAGTGCATCATCATCATCATCATCTATACAATTTTGCAACTTTTGTGAAATTATGATACACACAGTTAGAAAACTGAATGATACTAGACATTATCTAGACATTGTAATTGAAAAATGTAGACAAAAAATGATTGCATTAGAAAGTGAAAATAAAGAGTTAATTGGACAAAATATTACATTACAAAATAAATATCATATTCTACTATTGGATCACCAAAAAATCCAAAAACAAAAACAACCACTAGAAGAATTATTTAATCATACCCCAGTAGGACAATTAATAAAAATCCACCATATTTCTTCCTTTCTTGGTGGCAGCATAGATATTGTAAAAGAAAACAATAGAAAATCTATACCAAGACTTTATTTCTTTAGCCAACCAATTATTCTATAACCAGTTAAATTTCTTAATCTAATTTGTACCTAGATGGTCAGAACTAAGGAATATTACCCCTATTAGACATGATTTTTCTATAATTTCCTTTGGTTATTCTTTAGTCAAAACCCTAGACAATGAAGATTTATTATTAAAGGCTATCAGTTTTGGAATGATACGCACTATTTATATTTTCAGCTTAGACAAATTTATATTCTTTCCATCAATATTAAAACAGAGCCCTATCTATTATAAAACCTGCACTTTTGATAATAAATTTATATTTTTTTACCACCAAGACCCCAAACGATTGATAAAATGAAAACATGTGTCATACTACTAGCATATCATTTCATTTTTATAAGTGAAGGAGTCAAAAAGTTTAGAAGAAGAATTTATCATGATAAGCCTAACTTCTTTACAAAAGATATATATAGAAGAACACATGAAATGACAGTATTTTATGAATAGGTGGACACTCATGATAAGATCATAGCCCAAAGAGAACATTATACTATTATAGCCCAAAAGCATCTTGTTCGTGAGGGACAACTTATTCCTTTGCTGCAAATAAAAGTTGGCTATTAAAAAAAACATGAAGAATACTTGGAGGCACTAATCGAGATTAATGACATGCCATCATTAAGAAAAGGATCTGTAGCTAGTCACCAATCTTTAGATGAAGGCATAGTTGAAGCTGTTGAAGAAATGATTGATAGATAAGCGACACCACCAAAAATATTAGCTAGCATTAGCCCGTTAGCAATAGTAAAAAATTTAAGTAATCAGTCTTTATCATTGTCATGTTTTATGAATGTCCTTCCTTTACTCATTACCCAAGAAGGGAACAAACTGCGAATGCATCTTTTTTGCTTTGTCATTTTATTACTAATAATGAATTAGGTTGAAAAAATAGTAGTTAATCACTATTTGTCGACAGTGAGTTATCACAAAATAACAGTAGCTAGTCAATCCTTTTATGATTTACTTTTAGACAGTCTTTTGGCAACTTGCCAAGAGTAAAGTGTACTTTCAAAATGTTATCTCTTGTACATTGAGTCAATAATTGTATCGAGTCGCCACTCTCAAGTTTTTTAAAAAAAGAGGCGAAGTCATAGAAAAGGCAGTTTTGTATACATAATAAAAAAAACAATAAAAGTTTCTTTATAAACACTTAGTAATCTTTTAGACATCAATTAGCAAGTCTTATCAAGTAAATTTAATTTCTTTAATTTTGCCTATTTATCTTTCAGGATCAGAAGTCTTACTTAATTAACGAACGTATGAATTATATTTAAAGCATTAACAAAAGGTGGTCCTTGTTATTATTCAAAGGAAAAGAGTTTGGAAGAAAATTTTTTGAAAAATGGGTTTTGTTTTTGACAAAAATAATAAGAGTTTAGTAGAGATTCTGTTGATTTTCTGAAAGCATCTTTTTTAACATGGTCTCCCATTGGCCCATTTAGCCATTAATGTATTGAGAAGGCATTTTTGGTCGTGAGTCGGGATTTTGAAAGTGTTTTTAACCAGCATGGTTTTAGAATTAGTTTAATAAAATTTGAAAAAGGATCAATAAGGCAACGACGTATCTTGTTATACCGGCAGTGCAAATTGATAAGTTCCCATTTGAGTTAACTATCAGAATATATATCACCGGTTTCCTATCTATAAATGTAAATTCCCAAAAGTTTTGTGAAAGCTGATATTGTACAAAATAAATTTTGAAGTTTCAGATGAGGCAGCTGCTCAAAATAAAATTGTTTTGCTTGAATATGCATTTTGTAAAATACAAATGTTCACACTTTAGAATTTGACAATATAACATCAGCGGATTCAAAAAATGGTTTATCAGTGAAAGGGTTAAATTGCATAAGAACAAGATACAAAAACTAAAGTTTTATGGGTTCGTGATTTTATGAAGGCTATTTTAATAAAGTTAGTAGTGGCTAAATTAAATATTAGTAAATTAAACCACCCACATAAATTATTGTGAAATTTTATTTTTCTTATTAAAGAGCGAGCTTTTATAATTTTTGTTATCTAAGTTTAAATTTTATAGGCTTGTGAGTTTACGAAGGCTATTTTTATAAATTTTATATAGCTATTTTAATAGATTAACGAGACTAATTAGAAACTCAAATAATATCTTGATTTTTAAAATTTATTTTTTCCAATGGAACTCAAACCCACTGGTCATGAGTTGGATCCGCTCCTAAACAAAACGCACTCTTTAACATGTTTTGCAATTAGTCGAAACTAAATATTTATAATTTTAGTAGCAAAATAGATTTTTTTATGATTGGCCTCTATCACTTTAACAACTTAAAAGATTTTACCGACAATAATTATTTACTTTTTATGGACTTTAACCTCTAGATATTTATCTCTATTATTTTTACACCTCTAAATTTTAAATTCGGGCTTCGCACGTCAACCCGAGGCAATATCTAACGTTTAGTTACTATAAATTATGAAGATGCGAGAATTTTATAGAATGTAAAATCAACATATAGAGATAGAATGTGCGTGTGACAAGTTTTTAATATTTTTACAAAGTGTGGATATCTTCACTTAAAAGTTCTTAATATTTTTCAATTAGTAAACAAACTATATTTCAGTTTCTATATTAAAAAAAAAAAAGGCGATCTATTTTATTTTTCAGAAAGAAAGAGCTCAATCAAGTACTTTGATGTTGACGGCAACGTTGATGGCATCACCAATTTTCAGTTGATCACGAAACTGATGATAAGCTACAGTAGATACACATCTACTTCCTTAAATATAGATACAATTTTTCTTGTGCTCGTCTAGCTCTCCCATTTTTAATTTCAACAGTATTATTGTTAATAATTAAGCTTACAAATAATATTGAAGATTATAATTAGATCAGCACAAAATTAATCTCATAAAAAGAAGTATAAAAATCTAAGTTTCAAATTCCACGCGCACTAAAAAAAAAAGAGATCAAGAAAACAAAAGGAGATCGAGATGATTGAGTGATGAAGTTACCTCAATAATTGTGACACCAATATTCTGAAATTTCTTGTGGATTTCAAGCTTGGAGGGACTTATATATATATTTTTAACAGATCGAGCATAAGGATAAGCTTTGCGACCGGAAGATACACTTGCTTTCACCATATATTTGCCGAGGTATCCGATACCCCCAAAGCTTTTGTGTTCTCACCCTCCATTTCTTCCTTTTACTTCGATTTATCTTTCATATTCCCTTCTCTTGTTACGTACATTTATATATATGATAGCACGAAAGAGCTCATTGCATTTTTGGCATAATAATAAAAGGAAAAAAAGAAAAAAAATTTGGCATTTTTGTTCTTTTTTGACTAGAAACGCAATGGATTGAACATTTATAATTAGTAAAAGAATAAGCGTGACCTCACAGTTTATGGTGTTTTTCATTGCAATCATGTTGAATGTTCATAATGTTAAAATAATGGAGCTATTTCAGCAATCAGAATGTTGAAAATCCGAAAATTGCATCCATCATGTAGTACTTGTGTCATGTCATTGAGTTTTGTTCTCTTATCTTTTTTATTTTAATATATTACCTGTTTGACATATTGGCTGTGGAGATATTTCTTAGGTAAACCATAATTTAGTTTTTAAAATAATTTAAATATGTGATATATAGTCGTTTTAGATCCCGTTTGAGATTGATGTTGAAACTCAATAACTTGTTTATTTTATAATTGTGACAAAAATATTATTTGGCAAATTTTGTAAAAACTACTTATTTCACAATTTCTCTATTTTGACAATAATTTTTAAAAACATGTAGGGGGTTACTTTTAATAAGTAATTTATGAAATAAGCCACCACACCTTTTTAATTTTTTTTATTATAGCCTTAAAATTTAAAAGAATAACTATTCTTATTTTTTCATATTCCCTGTATATAAGCCATAATATCATACTATCGTTAGAACCAAATTATAAAACTATTGTGCATTCTCCTCAATATCAAAGTTTTGATCCAGTAAGTTCATTGGATTTTATTTAATTCAGTTTTTTTTTCTTTTTATAATTTTATGCGTATTAAAAAGAAAAGGATATATCCAAACATTATTAAACATACTCCAGAAAAATAAAAAATAATTTAACCTTACATTTATTTTGGTCATTATATAATAAAACAATACATTTGTAATCACATTTACCAAACGCATATACATTGTTTTTCAAACTCAAACTCAAACTCAAACTAACAACAACCGTAACAATAAATTTATCAAACACCAAGCTATTTTTTGAATCAACAACTTATTATATTCAGACAACAAGAGTAACTTATTTAATTAGCAACCACAATACCAAAGTGGGCCTTAGTCTAATGATAACTCAGTTTCTTCTTCATTTATGTAAGCAGACATCGAATATTAAACTCTTACTTTGAATACAAGAGATTTTACTATTTCAACTAGACGATACCATCTCAAATATCATGACAATATCATCTTAAAAGCAAGTAGATCTTATAAATGATCTTAACAGCAAGTAGATCCTATAAATGAAAAATGAACAGTGACTTTTTCTTCTATGCATCCGGTAGGCAGCAAGGCAATGAGTCGCTTTTATGAATATTCAGATTCTCGCATGCACAATACAATGTTCTCAAATGAATAATACAATGGTTTATTCACAAATGATGATAGGTCCTTTGTCTGCTTTTTAGATATATTTTTCTTTCATTTTTGTTCATAAATAGGTATCAAAATCTTCATTGATCCCGAAAAATTATAAGGATACATTTTTATTTAAAAGATGGTCACGTAATCTTTTTTGTAGGATAATTATATTCTTTAACTTTCATGATCTAGTTGTATTTTATCTAGACTTAATAATCAAAACAATCCTATATAACTATTTTTGAAAACAAGATCTTTATAATAGATTTGGTTTCAATGTTGCTAACCTTTTAGAAAAAAACAATTGATAGTTATTACATAAGAATATAAAATAAATTAAATCTTAACCATGTATAATTATATATACATGCACTTGTAACAAAATATTATGAAGAATTGAATACAATTTAGCTCAGTAGTGGATTTAAATCCCTTCATAACTGTTTAACGAAACCACAAGAATGTTGCAACTATTTTTCTTTTTCTTTTATTTTCCATTTGGTAACAACTAAGTAACCGTACATTCTACTGAACATACCCAAAGGATGGTAAATTTGAGAAATTAACGAAAATAGTTATAAAACTTTAGGGTTTTTTAATTTTGATCCTTCAAATTTTTTCCTATCATAACTAGCCAAATGTTAGTCTTTTGGACTAAATGATTCTCATTACTTTCAATAAATTTACAAACAAATGGCGCTCCAACAAAAAATCTTGAAAAATCAGCACCTCAATACTCTCAATTCTCCCAACAAATTATTAATCCTCATTACTCTTAATAAATCACCAAACCACATCAAATAAGTATTATATATATGAAGATATAATCATCAATTGCAAAGCTTCTTAAGATTAATATATGTTCTTACATAATAGAAACTTTTAATGTATTGAGTTTAAGATTTAATTCAAAATTGATATGGATTTTGTTGTAAATATTGTTATCTTCCATCAAAAAACAATATCATTTCTTAACGTACTTAGTTTGAGTTGAGAAATCCCAAAAAAAATCACCAAAAAAAATCATTGAAAACAATAAAAATTTGAGGTAAAACAAGCCTAGATTATGTGCAACAGGAAAGTTCACATGTGACAAGCAGTGACAAAGGTGCCTATGGTGCATAAACACAACTACCTGTCACACATGAAGTTGCCTGTCGCACATAATCATAATTTGTGCGACAACCATGTAAAATGTGTCGGGTACTTTTCAGAAGTCATAAGTTAGACTATATGTGTCTATTTTCGGCGTATGATATACCATTTCAAAGCTTGCGATAAGATGAACCAAGGTATATTAGTGTGATATACACATGTCATACTAAAACAAAGTTTCAAAGTCACTGTATTTCAGTACAATAAGCAAATGCTGGTGCGATGGGCACTTGTCGGACCAAAAGATAGTTTCAATATGACTGTCTTTTAGTGCTACAAGTGCTTGTTGCTCTAATATGCTTTGATTTATCTCGTCAAAAGTTTCGAAATGATATATTATATATTCAAAACAAACATATATGGCCTAAGTTATAGCCCCCAAAATATATCAAACACATTTTATATGGCTATCGCACATATTGTGATTATGTACGTTAGCCACCTATCTCGCTACTTGTTGCCTATGAACTTTCCTGTTGCACATAAGCTAGGCTTGTTTTACCTCGAATTTCTATTGTTTTCAATGATTTTTATTTTTTATTTCTCAACTCAAACTAAGTATCTTAAGAAATCACATTGTTTTATGATGGAAAATAATAACATTTACAATAAAACTCACATCAATTTTGAACCTAAATCTTAAACTTAATACAGTAAAAGTTTGTATTATGTAAGAACATACATTAACCTTAAGAAGTTTTCCAATTGATGATTGTATATATCTTCAGTTATGTAATACTTACTTGATGGGGTTTAGTGATTTTTTGAGAGTGATGAGATTTGATAATTTGTTAGAATGTTAAGAGTATGGGTGGGCACGGTTCGGTCCGGTTCGGTTCGGATCGAAATTAAGCAGAACCAATTTAAATCGGTTATTTTATAAAAAAGAACCAAATAAGAACCAAACTAAAAAAAAACCGAACATAAACAGATTTTTTTAGTTCGGTTCAGTTCGGTTCGGTTTTTTCGGTTCTGGGCCTATTTTGAATTTCTAAATTTTTAGCTCATTAGGCCTAATGAATGTAATAATTTTTTCAATAATTAATTCATCCTAATTTCATTACAAATATTAACAATAAATATAAAGTATTTAAAATACATTTCATCACTAATATTTTACTAACTACTAATAAGGTACTCACTACTCACAAAATATGAAATATTAAGATTTTAAAATAGATAATCAAACTCCAATACTCCATCTACATAAACATAATGTTATAAAGACAAATACAAATAACAACATAATGTTAGCTGTAGGGAATTAGGGTTTGTTTTAGGTGAGTAATTGTAATATATATATACCTGTAATTGTGTGTGTGCATGTCTATTTTAGTTATTGTACGCAACCAATTAAAATTTAACACGTGTCTATTTAAATAAAAATTTAAAAATAATTCAATTTTTCGGTTCGGTCTTTCGGTTCAGCTAAATAAATCAAATACCAAATCGGTATTTCAATTTTTTTACCAATTATACATTTCGAAATTAAACCGCTCCAAACGCATCTCTGTGATGTCTTGGTCGGCCACTACCAGATAGCTACCAACCCTAGCTAAGAGTGTTTGAGGGGTTGATTTTTTCTAGATTTTTTGTAGGAGTGTTATTTTTTTGTAAAATTATTAAAAGTGATGAGAACTATTTGGTTCAAATAACTACATTTAGCTAGTTATGATCGAAAAAAATTGAAGGAGCCAAATTTAAAAAATTTTAAAGTTTTGTATGTATTTTCATAAATTTCCCTAAAATTTAAGCTTCAGGCTTAGCAAGGCCCGAGCTAGAGCCCACCATGCTCTTTGATTCCTGATATTTTGAACCCATAGTAACCATGTATAATATTATTCTAAGAATTTTTTTTTATTTCATTCTTTATGTTTTAAGACCACCAGATTTCTTCTCATGTTATAATGATATACAACCTGATAAACTCTTTAGAGGGCAACTTGCCCTCTATTTAATAGTAAAATATGATAGTTAAAAAGTGAATGATTTCAATACTACTTTTGAAGTAAAAAATATTGACAAGTCACAAAATATTGTTAACATTTAGGGTGTTTTAGTAAATTTTATTATCTCACAAGAAATTATAGTCATAATATTTCTCTCATCTCTTTATTTTATACATATTTAAAGTAAATAAAATTACTCTTTAATATATTGCTTTCATTTTACTCTTTTATCTCAGGCTAAAAGCTTTTCTAATACAAATATGTTTGTAATTTTAAGAAAGCCATCCATTTCTTTTCTCCAATAGGAGTTATAAGAACGCCATTTAAATTTTAAAATGCAATACCAAATGCTGAAAAAGGAGAATGATTCATTCTCGCAAAATACCAAAAAACAGTGAGCAAAAGCATTTTAAACGATTTTGTTTGTTGAAAACGGAAAACGCCAAAACAAAACCAGTACCAAACCCACCTTGTTTAAAACCCTAAAATTTTGTTTGTCGCCAAGGACTGCTTACTTTGGAACACGGGGCGGTCCCAGAACTGCCGTCGTGTTGGTGGTCTGAAGTGTGAAGAAGAACACGACGACCTTTTTCGGGAACCCCCGAGGCATCATAAAATGAATCAGCTGAGGCGTTCTTGTTCTTCCCCTTTTCAGTAAGGAGCACGAGCTGGTGAGTGAATTCTTTCAACTGAACGAAATTCAATTACAGTAGTATTATCTGTCAGTTTTCGTTTCGAAGATGTATGGATTATTCTATAGAAGTAGTGGAAGGCTAGTAGTAGCACAAGTGTTATCAAATAGTAATAGGTCTATTGTGCAAGATTTAGCCACCTCTTATTTGTATTTGTTTCCTGGTTTGGGTTTGAATGTTCAGAACGGAAGGTTGTTTAATCCTTTTGGCGTTAAGTTATTCTCAACTGGAGACGAACAAATTAAAAGGAAATTGCCAAAAGAATGCTCATTTACGGTGTCATACCTCATAAACTCATGTGGGTTGTCCACAAAAATTGCAAAATCTGTTGCCAAAAGAGTAAAGTTTCAATCTTCGAAACAACCAGATTCAGTCGTTCAGTTCTTGAAAAATCGTGGATTCAATGGTTCCCAAATTGCTAAACTTGTTAGGGTGCGCCCACAGTTACTTTTTGCCCATCCCGAGAGGTCTCTCTTACCTAAAATTGACTTCTTGAACTCTATTGGGGCCACAGACGCTGAACTTGCTGATGTTTGCTCGTCAATCCCAGCTATTTTGGGTCAAAGCTTGGAGAATGTACTCATTCCCAATTATAAATTCCTCAAAAGTGTGTTTTTCTCTGATGAAAATGTTATTAAAGTTTTGAGGAAAAAAAGAACGCGGTTATTTTGTTTTGATTTGCAGAAGACTGTGTCCCCGAAACTTGCATTCTTGAGAGAACTCGGAATGCCCGAGGCCTATTTTGCAGTGATTTTATCATGTTATCCCCCTATTGTCCTCCAAAGACAGGATAAGTTTGATGGAAATGTTAAGAAGGTCATCAAAATGGGTTTTGATCCTCAAAAATGGGTATTTGTCCATGCAATGCAGGTATTTTCTTCAATTGGTCAATCAACTCTGGAGTGCAAATTGGATGTCTTGAGGAGGTGGGGTTGGTCTGACGAGGACATTAGGTTGGCGTTTAGAAAGTGTCCCATTTATATGACTGCATCTAAGACGAAATTAGTCAGCGTATTCGATTTTTTGGTAAACAAGATGGGTTGGCGGCCTTCAGCTATTGCCCATGTCCCAAGTGCTTTTATGTACAGTTTGGAGAGGAGGATCATCCCCCGTTGTTCAGTTATAAGAGTTTTGCTTTCAAAGGGCTTGATCAATGAAGAAAATAAAATGTGTTTATCTTCTCTGGTGATAAACTCTAACAAGCATTTCTTGGATACATTCGTGACCAAATATCAGGATCATGTGCCTCAATTGTTGAATATCTTTCATGGGAAAATGACTATTGGAGAACTAGGCTTAGAATTTGAGCCAGAGTCTGTCATAATGTCAATACGATGAATTCTTTTTACACTGTGCCCGAGTTCTTCTTGGTTGTAGTTTCAGCATATTAGATTCATAACTTATGCTTTTTTGGGTATCTTTTTGTGCTTCAAGCATTTTTATCGGAGAAATGACAGTCATCCATTTTGCCTCACTGCTCTCGGTGGACTTAAAATGGTTTGTTTCACTTGTCTTTTCTAGGCTGCTAATTGCTGAACTTGATCTAGATTTCTTCTTTATGAGAAGAGAATAAGCTTCTACAACCCTGTTTATCTATGCCTGAATTTTGTTATATGATGTTGCTCTTTGCCCGAACTCAAACAGAACTTGTACCTTTCATCTTTATCATTTTATGAATCATAGGAAATGTTTTGACACTGACAGCTGATATACTTTCATGGCATCTGTTATGTTGGTAGTCGTTTCATGATCTTGGCTTTTTTGATGGAGGATTGATTGGATTAACAAAAACCCTTAGGGCGCTGCTGGATGACAACCTTTTGCTTCTTCATACAGCTACAGACCCATAAAATTTTTAGCCTTCTTGAAGATTGGATTAAAGAAGTAAAACTGCGAAGGGATACATACAATGCTGGATAATTTTGGATTCCCAATTTATTTTTAATGAAATATTTCCTTTCTTCTTTAGGAAAAAGACTTGGCTAGGGTAGACATACTATTTATTTTTAATGCTTATTTAGTAGAATGTTATTTCATTGATTTTGAGCTGAGACCGATTATGATAGTAGTTATAAATTTGCGGGTCCCATGGCCCGCCAAACGGCAGGTCCAACGTGGTCGTCCGCCCCCACACAAGTAATTCCCACTCTGAAATACATTGAAGTTTCTTCTGAAAGCAGCATGCGATGAAATAGTCTTGCATCAATGTGTGTGTGTGTGTTTTTTTTTCCCATCATCTCTCTGAATGTCTGAATGATAAAAGGAACAGCTTCTAAATTTTTATAGCATTTTGGATCAAGTCAAAGTCGAGCCCATCCTAGTTGTTCAGTAATTTTTATAATTGGGTGTAAATTGCGGCCCATTCTCTAATATGTTTGCTCAAATCAGATGGTGAGCAATCGATTTTTTTTTATTTATATAATTTTTAAAAAAGATAAGAGGGTGAGAAAAAACTTTAAATTAATTTTTTTGCCTCTTACCTCTTTAAATATTCGAATTCGGGTGATGAGCCAAAGAAAATTACTTAAAACTATTTCACCAAAATTTAGAGCAAAGAAGGATACAATAAAGAATGTCTAGTATTACTGTAAGTGTAATGATCAATTTTTTTTCTTTATTTGTTAGCAATTTGCAATGATCTAAATAAATAGTTATAAATAATAAATAGGGTAAATGTTCTTTCAATCCCTATAGATTAAACCAATTACTCAATTAGTTTTTGTGCTCTCATGTTGTTATTTTTGTTGAGATTAGATTTAACTTTTCAAGGGTGAAATGGTATTTATATTTGATATAGTTTAAAATTCAAACAAATTTGATAAGAAACTATGAACAATCAGATTTCATGGAATTATATATATAGTAAGGTCCTTTTTGGATAATTTTTAAAAAAACAATAACTAAATAATTTGCTCAAACCATAAAAATTACAGGAGCATTTACCTTGATAAGTAAGACCAGGGATGATGGCGAAGCCTGGGGTTGGGCCCAAGAATGGCAAAGCCCAGATTCGACACGGACATGTTTTCTGAACACCTAGGCTAGACATTTTCTCCGAGCTTCAAAAGCCTTGGATTTTACATTTTATAACATTGTACATGTATATGTTTAGATTTATATAATTTTTAATTTTTTTAATAAAATTGAGCATGAAAATATGAATTTAAATGTTGAAAATTTTAAATGCATGTAATAGATTGGCCAAATAAATATAATTATTTAAAATGATATATATTTTATAATTTATTTAAAAAACTCAGGATTTCAGACCATACCCAGCTTATCAAGTGATGCCCACGACTGCAGCCTGACCTCATTCCTCGACTGGATATTATTTAGCCCACGTCATCTGGTTGCGCGGATGTTTTTGACACCCCAAAATAAGACTTTAATGCAATTAACCATATTTAATTTGGTCACTTTATCAACTAGTAATAAAATTTTCGTACTTTTATCAGAAGTACGACCTTATGTCCAATGAACCCCAATTACTGAAATGATCTCAAATTTCATCAATGCATGTTATAAAATGAACTGAAAATATAACGTAAAAAATGGAAACAATTGAATTTGAATGCTTTCAAACTCATTAACAAAATAATATTGAAACTACTTGCGTAATAAATAGGGCGTTAAGTGAGATGAACCCTTTATTACTTTTATCAGAAGTACGACCTTATGTCCAATGAACCCCAATTACTAAAATGATCTCAAATTTCATCAATGCATGTTATAAAATGAACTGAAAATATAACGTAAAAAATGGAAACAATTGAATTTGAATGCTTTCAAACTCATTAACAAAATAATATTGAAATTACTTGCGTAATAAATAGGGCGTTAAGTGAGATGAATCCTTTATTAGTAAAATTTTCTGTGTAAAGAGAAGAATTAAATACAATCAAATCTAAAAGGAGATTAAAAAGAAGAAAATTATGATATGAATATGAATTGTATGAGACAAACACCGATGCGCAATTCCAATATGAAAACAATTTTTTATTTGATTAAATAATTTCATTCAAGGAAAAATGGAAAATGCTAGAATCAACGTTCAGTGTTGTTTGCTTTTTCACTAAATATTGAAACTAAATCCAGCTATTTTCAATTTGTTTGTTTTTAAATTAATACTGAAAATTTATCAAATAAGTTTGAATAAAATTAAGTGTAAAAAAGAATATCTTAACATTTAATGTTGAATGCTGGATGGATTATTTAACTTTTACTTTCGAAACTACCATCATATTGAATCCAGCGCTGATATTCACACAACACTTAAGCACAACACTGAGCACAAAACGGTGTGTTTTGTGCTCAGTATAAAATCTGATTTTTTGGGGGAAAATCTTTCTCACGCGTCTCCCTTTGTTCTTCCTCACCACGCAACAAAAACTCTCTCGCGTGTTCCCCTTTGTTCTCCCTCACCACGCAGCAATGGTGCCGCCTCTGTTCTTTCTCACCGCACAGTAAGTCTCGGTTTTCTCTCTCGCTTTTCAATCACCTGGCTCCCTCCCTCTTAATCTCTCTACCCCCACTACCCCCAAAATCCATCCACGGCATCGTCGCCATCCCTCTCTCGCAAAGATAAGCACCTTGCCGTAATCGACTTCTTATGGTAATTCGCTTCAATTCAGTGCATTAATTTCAAATTTGGTTGCCAAGGGTTTTGAATTTGTTAATGGTTCTTGGCTTCTAACGCCGATAGATTAAACAAAAATTGGGCTTATGCTATAATGATCACTTGAATTACAGCCCACGAACATTTAAAGTGAATTAATTTTTTTATTAATAGCATATCTAACTTGTATGTGGTTTACTTTAGCAATCTTTTATTGTTTCCAGTTAGTTGATAAAAAATATTTTCAATTTGTAGAGACAAAGAACATGGCAAAAATCATTGAAGTCGAAGAGTTGGAGAGGGTTGAGGAGGACAAGTTAGAGGGTGATGAGCCAATGATTGGTATGTCATTTGATAGTGAGACTGAAATGTTTATTTATTACAAAGCTTATGGGCAAAAAAAGGGTTTCCAGTTATGCGTAGAACTAGTAATAAGGGCAATGATGGGAGAACAAGATATGTGACTTTGCTTGTGGGCGAAACGGTAAGACAAGAAGTAAAACTACTAATATCTTAAGGCCCCAACCTAATGGAAAAATAGGATGCAATGCTAAATTAGGAGGAAGTTTAGAGAAAGATGGAAAGTGGAGGATTCGAGTTTTAAACCTTGAACATAACCATGCATTATTGACTCCAACCAAGTCTAAGTTTTTTCGGTGTAATCGTAGCCTCAATTCACATGTCAAAAAAAAGCTTGATGTAAATGATAGAGCAGGAGTTAAATTGTCTCAAAATTATCAGTCACTTGTTATTGAGGCTGGTGGCCATGAAAATGTGACATTCATAGAAAGAGATTGTAGAAATTATATCCAGAAAGAAAGACTATTACGACTTGGAGATGGAGATGCTGCTGCTCTTCAAAATTATTTTATGAAAGTACAAGCAGAAGATAATAGATTTTTCTTTAGTATGCAAGTGGATGACGAGGGCCGATTAAAAAATATATTTTGGGCTGAGCCAAGGAATAGGGAAGCCTACAAAGAGTTTGGAGATGTTGTTACGTTTGACACCACATATCTTACAAATAAATATGACATGCCATTCGCTCCATTTGTGGGGGTTAATCATCATGGTCATTCTATTTTGTTTGGGTGTGGGTTAATTTCACACGAGGACATTGAAACATTCACATGGTTATTTCGAACGTGGCTATCGTGCATGTCTAATACTGCTCCTACTGGAATAATTACTGACCAAGACAGGGCAATGAAAATTGCAATTGAGAATGTTTTTCCAAACACTCGACATCGGTGGTGCTTGTGGCATATATTTAAGAAGATTCCAGATAAATTAGGGAGCTATAAACAATATCGTGACATAAGTGACGTGCTGCATTGTGCCGTTTATGATTCACAGAGTCCTCCAAAATTCGAGGAAACTTGGCATCGTATGATTATAGAATATGATTTGGGTGCTAATGAATGGTTAGAGGGCTTGTACAATGAAAGACATCACTGGGTACCATGTTATTTAAAAAATAGTTTTTGGGTAGGAATGTCGACTACTCAACGTAGTGAGAGTATGAATGCATTTTTTGATGGTTATGTTAACTCAAAAACTACTTTGAAGCAATTTGTAGAGCAATATAGCAATGCATTAAAAAGTAAAGTTGAAAAAGAAGTTAAAGAAGATGCGAGGTGTCTTTCCCAACAAATGCCATGTGTAACATCTTATGAGATGGAAAAGCAAGTTCGAGATGTATATACCATTTTAAAGTTCCAAGAATTTCAACAAGAGTTAATTAGAAAGATGTATTGTGAATTTGTCAATTCTATGGGAAGTGAATATATAGTTAGAGAAGATGTCAAAGTTAGAGAGGGTAAAAAGAACTTTTTCAAGTCCATTTTGAAAAAGATGAGGTGAAATCGCCAGAAGTTGCTCACGGTTCCAGCTTTAGAGGAATTTTTGCAGCATGCCATTACAATCATGATACGCAATGACATGGAAGTACTTCCAGAAAAATACATCCTGCGAAGATGGAGAAAAGATGTGGAGATGTCACAGTAGAGTGAAACGAGTCATGAGCTACAGAGTTGCATGATGAACAAAACGATATGAGAAAATGTGTGTTAAGTTTGCAGATTGCAAACATGGCTTCAAAGAAATGTTGAAAGTTGTAAATTTGTTTCAATTGATTGACAATGTACGGAAAGATCTCCCAAAGATAATTCAATGCGAAGTGACAAAGCAAATGTCATATGGGTCAAGGAAGTTGTAGTAACAATGTGGAATTACAACAAATGAAATTGAAAGAGTACGTGATCCAAAGAGCCTAAGCGTCAGAATGTCGCCCACCTTGTCAAAGAAAAAGTCAAAAATTTACAAAACCTAGAAAGAATTCGGGACATTCCGTTGGAGAGGTTAGATATTTAAATGATTTTGTTAGTAAAAAATTTCAACATTAATTAAAGTCAAATAATTTTATATGTAAATTATTTTAAATGATTTTGTTGACTTTGCACGAACAATGTAAACGATCGGGTCATCTTCTCAAATGTCTACCGTAATCCCAACACAAGAGAGTAATATTGTTAAAGTCATGTGAACCTTTTATCCATAAGCTTAATTTTCATTAATTAATCCATAGATTTTTTAATAAATCATTTTATTTATGTAGTACTTCAAAACTTCAAGAAGTAGTGTTGGTAGGAATATCTACCCATATGGGCATTTTCAACCACAACCAAGCATGGACATTTTCAAGAATTGCTCTTTCAAAGAAGATAATGAATACGAGTTAATAATGAATATGGAGTTAGTAATGAGTTTCTAAGTAATTTCACATTATAGCCTTATATTTGTGTTTTAAGAATGAGGAATGCATATGTTTGACAGAATGCATTTGAACTTTTTTTTCCCTTTTATTGTGCTTTGAATGAAGTTAACCTGCTTATTAAGCTTTGTGGGTTTACTAAATCTTTTTTAAGTTCCATGGATTTAATTAATTTCAATTTAGTTGTATGTGTTACTTAACTGGTTGAGCTTGTTCTTGTTCCGAGATTTCATGTGTTGAGCTTATACTTATCCCGAGATTCCTTTTGTTTCTTTTGGCTTATAAATATCTTGTTGCAGATTGCAAATAAAAGAAGCGATATATTAAACCCAATCGACATTATTATTTCAAATAAGAGTTAATATGATTACAAATAAGAGAAGTTAATACAAGAATTAAATATACAACTTAAATATAATACATATTAACAAATGTTCAACCACCACACTCTTGCACTCGGCATTGTCTACCCATTCTACAGATCACAACAAATGTTCAACCACCACAATGAACAAATGAACAAATGAACAAATGAGTCTTGATTTTGTCTAACCAAATACAAGCCAAACAGATTTTAAGTATATTCTACTAGCAAAATTCTAAATCCTCTTTGACATTATCCATCTTAAAATAATTGCTCCTTACTTAATCTCTAAAATCCAAACTCTTAGCTCTTGCTTTTCTAATAGGTTGCAGGCTGTTTTAGTAGACATCCCATGAAAGGATCGGCTAGTGTAAACAAGCATTGCCCCTTCCTTGTTGCTTGCTTTATTATCTCCAAAGAATCGCTTACACCAATAAATTAACAAAATTATTGCAATTACAATATGTCAGTGCTCACATTTTAGCTGATAAAATTAAAAGAGATTTCAACATCAAGCAAAACAATCCAGATTATAATAATAAAGCATTTCCTCTAGTACACCAACAACAATTATTGTCTTCTGCGATCAAATCACATACACGAAATAATTAAATTGACAAGAGCTTTTTTTTTTTAATCTAACAGCAAGAATAATAGCTTCTCAAGCTCCAATTATTTGATGCGCGAAAGTAATGAATTGATTTGCATTCTTACCTCCAAAATCATTACAGGGATAAACTAGCAAATTTGAAATTAATCTGAAATTTTTGTTTAATCTATCGGTGTTAGAAGCCAAGAACCATTAACAAATGCAAAACCCTTGGCAACCAAATTTGAAACGCGAGAGAGAAAATCAAGGTTTACATGGAGAGAGAAACCAAGATCACGGGCAGAGATGGATGGCGAACGATGCCGACTGTGGATTTGGGGGGGGGTAGTGGACGTAGAGAGATGGAGAGTGAGGGAGCAAGGTGCTTGAAACGCGAGAGAGAAAACCGAGACTTACTGCATGGTGAGAAAGAACAGAGGCGGCACCATTGCTGCGTGGTGAGGGAGAACAAAGGGGAACACGCGAGAGAGTTTTTGTATGAGGAAGAACAAAGGGAGACGCGTGAGAAAGATTTTCCCCCAAAAAATCAGATTTTATACTGAGAACAAAACGCACCGTTTTGTGCTCAGTGTTGTGCTTAAGTGTTGTGAGAATATCATTTTCCTATTGGAATCCATTCTATTGCTAAGTTTACTAAACAATTTTATCATAGGATTTGTCTGCTTTTCCCCTGCCTATTTTGTGAATTAAAGATAGAATCTGAAGTTGGCAGCGTAAATAAGCTCATTTGAGAAGCATGTAATTTGACCAACTAAAACAACATTTCATCCAAGAAGATATAGAGGTCATCCTCAATACTCCACTCCCAAAAGAGAAAGAAGCAGATGAAGTGTTGTGGCATTACGACAACCAGGGAGAATACTCGGTCAAGAGTGGATATCAGCTAGCTCTCAAGCTCAAATCTCCAGAGGCCTCCAGTAGCTCAGAAAACAACTCAAAATTCTGGAATGCATTATGATCTCTTCAGATCCCTGAAAAGATTAAAATCTTCATGTGGAGGGCCATAAAAAATTTGCTGCCATCAGCTGAGAATCAATGGAAAAGGAAGGTCTTGAAGGAGCCAATCTGTCAAAGATACGTTAAGTGTGTGGAAACCATAAGCCATGCCCTGCTAGAGTGCAAAGCAGCTAAAAAGATTTGGATTCAAGCCCCCATTACAGTCCCAACCTCCAAGGCCTATCTGCAGGACATTCAAAGTTTTTTTTCAAGAAACAGCAAGAAATCTGAGAAAAACTGATCTGGAACTTTTGGTGGTTTACTGCTGGATTGTGTGGTATTCAAGGAACAAATTTATTTTTGAAGACAAGAAGGTAGAGCCAGAATTAACAGCAGCAAAAGCTGAATCAGTCCTGGAAGCATATCAAAGAGTGAGGACTCCAGGGGCAAAACACAATGAGTCTTCCAGAAATAAGAACAAGCAAGAGTGGACTCCTCCTGAAAATGCCTTCAAAGTCAACATGGATGCAGCTATTAACAACCAAAAAAAGAGAAGCATGTAATTTTAGGGGTGGACATGAGTTGGTTGGATAATGTTTATGAATATCCAATCCAACCCACTATTGAATGAGCTGATATAAAATTAATCCAACCCAACTCAAAAAATATGTTCAACCCAATCCAACCTTAAATCATTATGTTAAGTTGGATTGATCAAGTTGAAAACTTAAATGTTAAATTAAGATTAAAAATTAAATAAAAAAGATATATAACTTTAAATGAGATTTATTAAAATTAAATATAAATATACTATAACATGAAAATTTCATTCATGGTCTAGCATTCGATAAAGAAAACTAAAAAACCAACTATCTTAAAATTAAAAACAATGAGCTTCTAGATTTTATTCCTAACTTTCCGCATCTCTTTTTTGAATTCCAAATTAAGACCTTTTAGATAATTAACTAGCATCATATCCTATAATAAAATTAAAGTAATTTATAAATATGTACTACTAAACGTTCATTGAAAAATAAAAAGAAACCTAAACCAACTTACCTTCAAAATTAAACTTATAAGATAATAAATTTACTAAGCAATTATATGCTACCATGTCAATAGCCGCATGCTTCATTGGAATGTTTACCAGCACTAAAACAAATAAATATTATCACTTATGTGGATTGGGTGGGGTTAAATGGTTTTATCATAATTAACTCAACCCAACCCAAACATTAATTAGGTTTGAAAAAATTAACCCAATTAACCCATAATGATCTATTTAACCCATCAAAATTGAATTGGGTTGGGTTGGATTAGGTTTTCCTACCCCTAGCACGTATAGAACAACAAGAAACAATTGTCCCTTATCCTCTTAAAGATTGCTTTCAAAAATTCTTATTCAACTTCCTCTTTAGTTTTTTTCAAGCATGAGATTTGCCTGTAATTCTTGGTTCGCGAATGGGCATTTTCGCCGCTCTGAATGTGTCTTGATCTTTCAAGAATCATAACAACCATACAAACCAAACACATTTTTAGTTGACAATTATTTTTTACACAATATGACATATTAAGAGCAGCAAAATATCTAAGCATCTAGAAATATCTTTAAAAAAAATTTATGAGCATAAAAAATATCTATGCATGTAGAGAATCATAACAACCAGACAAATCAAACACGTTTTTAGTTGACAATTATTTTTTACACAGTATGACATATTGAGATAAAAAAAAAACTAAGCATTTAGAAAATATCATAAAATTTTTTTATGAATGTTAGAAATATCTAAGCATCTAGAAAATATCTTCTAAACAACTAGAAATATCTAGACAAAAGTCGTGGTTAAAAATTAGCTATAGCACAAAAAATCTAAATGTATGGTCACCTAGATTTTGTAGGCCTATAAAATACATGGCTATGTCTCCAATGAAGCAATGAAGTTAAGAATAACAAAATCTTTCACTAGTAAAATACTTTCCACTACCCTTTATCTTTAATCAAATATTCTTGATCAAAAATAGTTTCCACTTTAATTATTTTAGCCCACTATCTACCTGTGCTCCAACCCCTATGTCTTCCACTTCCTCAATTCTTGGGAATAGAATCTTAAAAATTTTTTATATCACGGAATTTAAAGGAGGAAATATCAAAATGGGTATGATAAGTTTCTTTTGAAAAATAAATTATTTTTCAACATTTCTTTGATAACGTATCATTCTCACTATAAATTATATCGTGATTTCTTATGTTATCTACTTATTTTATTTTATATTTTTGGTTAACACAGCATTTTTCTATAGAGTAAAAATATATAGAAGCTTCAAAATATGCATGGAGTTCCATGCATATTCTGTTATTCCATCGTTTGATTTATTGACACAACAAGGATAGAACTAGTTTCAAAGACACAAATTAAAGTCGAAAAATTACATAAATTAAGCTTCTTATTCAAAAGTCGTACGTGCAGGTTTTGGGGGATCAATGAGAAAAATGTCAAGAAGTTGATCGATTGTGGTGAATTTAAAATCTGGGTACAGCTTTGAAGCTTCAACGTCATCCTCTCTAAGTTCAAAGTTCATCAAGTCACCCTTTGCAAGTAGGCTGTGACTCAGTGGCAGATTCACTGTAGGACAAGTAGGGGCTCAAGCCCCCACCAGAAAAAAGAAAATACCTCTATTTGATGAAGAAAATTTAACATATTTTTAAATAAACCCAGTCAAAATAGTCACATCCTTTAAATTTAAATTATTATTTTATTAATTGCAAAAGTTATACTTTGACTTAAAATCAAATTCCATATCCCAAAATATTTATAATTCCTAATTATTAGATTATGGGTGCCACATTTTAACTAGAGATTACGTTAAATTAAAAAAATTTCAAGTTTATATATTTAAGTTTTCAATTTTTATGTTTTGTTGTTATTTAATTTAGCCCCCGGTAAGTTTACATAATTAAATTTTCAATTTTTATATCTTGCTGCTATTTAATTTAGCCCTTGGTAAATTATTTTTCTAGATCCGCCATTGGGCTGTGTATGATGGATATTGGTATGTCTTCTTGTTAGAGTGCAATTTATGCACTAGTTTTGCATTGTTTACTTCTTTTAATATCGATGTTTTGCACTTAATAATAGTGATTTACTTGTGTTTGATTTTGTAGGTGCAATTCTATTAATTAGTGCTAAAATTGAGTTACAATATGATGTTTGAGGATGATTGTATTCTTGAAGAAATTATGAGTTTCAAAAGAACTTTGTTGATAAGGCCTGGGCGCGTGCTGTCAACGAAGGACCTGTAGTTTTAATCTTAACGTGTTTTACCTTTTTGGTTATTTTTGTAATTTTGAATTTAGAAAATATTTTAGATTTTGGTATTTTATTTTTGGAAAAACTCTACAAGAGAAAAGAGACTTAAACACAAAGAGAAGAGGAAAAAAAAAACCCTAGATCTAATTTTTCTCTTCTCTCTATGAAGAACTAAACCTATTATTCTGGTTGAAGGTTAATAAAGCTTTGATTCATCATTACTGTGAGATCTTTCTTATGCTTTAATTGTTTTATTACTTTTTGGGTATTTGTTTATTCTCTGAATTATTGTCATGATTATGTTTGTTAATTAAATAATTGGCCACTATTTAATTATCAACTTAATCTATTGTCAATTAAAAGATTCATCGTATGAAGATTTTAATATTTGTGACAAATAGCATAGCAGTGCGTTGTGTTATGAGAATAAATAATCTAATTTAAATGAATCATCATATGCGTTTGTTCGTTAGGATTTGGGTTTCTCTGGTTTTTCAGGCTGTCAATTGATTAAATTCTATGATCGTATCTAGGGTTGTCTATTGATTAGGGAAATAACCAATGGTCGTACCTTAGTTATCGACTAGTTAAGGAGAGATTAGCTATTAGAGGGTCTCAGTAGCTATAGCCAGCCTATTCATAAGTAGTAATGATTTATATTTGAATCAATGATCAGTAGTCGAATCAAGTTGAGTTAATTCCTTCAACCAGAGCTTTTCTCAATTTGAATTACAATTTGAATTTGCATTCTTGTTATTTTAATTTGATTTTTATTATTGTCAACAATCCTCCTATTTTGCATTTTATTTTTTTAAAGGATTTAAATAATTCCCAATCTCTGCGGACACTACCCTACTCAATCACTATACACAATTTATTTAGAGTAGGTATTTATTTTTACTGGCTTCGACAACCATCGAATTTTGGAGCCATTGCTGGGGATTGGTGTCGTTTATTTAATCTTTTTTACGTTTTACTTGGTGTATGGTTTGTTCTTCTCAGATAGTGCACTGCTCAATCGAATCGAGAAGATACCGCCACCGAGACAGCAGACGAAGCGAGCTAAGCAACGATCCTCGTCACCTTTGCTTCCTAAAACAGATACAGTGCCGGATTTGGCTAAATCATCTGGCGATTTAGAAGAACAAGTGATGGATGGAGCTGCACCTGTAGAAAGAACTCTTAGAGAGTTATCTGAACCAGACCTGAATTAGCAACCAATCTGCATTCAATATGTAGACTTGGAGGTAAATTTTGAATTAAAGTATGGTCTTATTCATTTATTACCCAAGTTTCACAGTTTTGCAGGTGAAGATCCTCATAACATCTCAAGGAGTTTCATGTTGTGTGTTCAAGTATGAGGCCACAAGGTGTGACTGAAGAGCAGATTAAGCTGTGTGCTTTTTCTTTCTCTTTAGATGGGCGAGCTAAAGACTGGTTGTACTACTTACTTCCTAGATCAATTACAACGTGGAATGGTTTGAAAAAGCAGTTCCTCGAGAAGTACTTTCCTGCTTCAAGAGCTACCAACATCAGAAAAAACATTTGTAGGATTAGACAACTTTATGGGGAAACTTTGTATGAGTATTGGGAGCGATTCAAACAATTGTGTGCCAGCTGTCCTTAGCATCAGATTTCTGATCAACTTTTTATTCAATATTTTTATGAAGGACTATCATTGATGGATAAGAGTATGATAGATGCTGCTAGTGGAGGTGTGTTGGTGAACAAGACCCCTACTCAAGCAAGGGAGTTGATTTCAAATATGGCTGCCAATGCACAAAAGTTTGGCAGCAGGCAAGATCCTACTTCAATGAAAGTGAATGAGGTAAATATCTCTTCTATTGATCAACGTTTAGAAAAACTTACTTCTCTTGTGGAAAAGGTTGTTGTAGGTAATGTGCAACAGGTGAAGACTTGTGTTATTTGTTCCAATATGGGTCATTAACTGATATGTGTCCTACACTTCAAGAAGAACCCGTTGAACAAGCTAATGCAGTTGGAGGATTTCCAGGCATGCTTCAGAGGAGGTATGATCCCTATGCACAAACATACAATCCGGGATGGAGGGATCATCCCAAGTTCAGCTATGGAGTTAGGCCGTCAGGATTCCCACAACAATACCCACCAAGACAACCAGCCCCTCCACAGTCAAACTCCAAGTCAGGTATATTTCTTGAAGAAATTGTTAAATCATTTGCGACTAACACTCAATAATTTCAGTAGGCAACTACTACAAGCATTCAGAGTTTGGAGAATCAAATAAGTCAATTGGCGACTATAATGAGTTGCCTGGAGTCTCAAGTATCAAGGAGATTACCTTCACAATCTGAGGTGAATCCAAAGTAAAACGCTAGTGTTGTCACCCTTAGAAGTGAGAAGGAGTTGCAAGAGCCTAGCAAGAAAGTAACAAAGCAAGTAGAAGATGAGCTTGAGAAGGATGAATTGATGCCTAAATCTCAAGATGAGCAACCTACTAGAGCGAAACCTCTACCTGTGGTGATACCTCCTCATTTTCCAAGCCGGTTTGTAAAATCCAAGGAGGAGGAACAAGAGAAAGACATCCTTGAGACATTTCACAAGGTTGAGATAAATATTCCTTTATTAGATGCTATAAAACAAATACCTCGATATGCTAAATTCCTTAAGAAACTGTGCACCTCTAAGAGAAAATTAAAAGGAGATGAAAGAGTTCACATGAAAGAGAATGTTTCAGCAGTTCTCCAAAAGAAACTACCTCCTAAATGCAAGGATCTAGTATGTTTACTATCCCTTGTAAAATTGGTAGTGTTAGAGTTGAGAAGGTTATGTTAGATCTAGGAGCTTCAATTAATGTCATGCCTCATTCCATTTATTTATCTTTGAATGTTGGTCCATTAAAAGAAACTGGCTTGATAATTCAACTAGTTGATAGGTCTAATGCATATCCTGATGGGGTATTAGAAGATGTCTTAGTACAAGTTAATGAGTTGGTTTTTCCTGTTGATTTTTATGTACTTGACATGGAAGAGGATAACTCCTCTAATTCTGTCGCAATTTTGCTAGAAAGACCTTTTCTTAAGACTTCTAAGACTAAAATAGATGTACATAAAGGGATTATCATTATGGAATTTGATGGAGAGGTTATAGAGTTTAATATAAATGATGCAATAAAATATCCTAGTGAGGAACATTCAATGTTTTCTGTGGATGTTATTAACCCTATAGTGCAGGAAATTTTTTTATTTGAATGTTGAAGATTCATTGGTAGCTGCTTTAAACAATAGTTTGGGCCTCAAAGAATTGCAAAAGGATGAAAATGAGTTTGTTTTAAATTCTGTATTGCAAGAGACAATTTATGAATTAAATTTTTTGAGAACTTTAACTCATCATATGTCTTATATTAAATTATCTTCATCTCATGCAAAACTTCTTCCATCTATTTTGCAGGCACCGAAAATAGAGCTTAAACCGTTGCCAAGTCATTTATGGTATATATTTCTAGGAGATGGTGAGACACTTTCGGTGATCATCTCTTTAAAGATTAGTACTTTAGAGGAAGAAAAGCTTATTAGAGTACTGAAGGATTACAAAAAGGCTATTGGATGGACAATCGGCCGATATCAGCGGATAAGTCCGCCCACGCATGCATAGAATATCACGGAGGAAGATGCCAAACCTTCGATTCAAGCTCAACGACGTTTGAATCCACTCATGATAGAAGTAGTGAAAAAAGAAATTCTGAAACGTCTTGATGCAGGTATAATCTATCCAATTTCGGATAGCAAATGGGTAAGTCCGGTACAAGTGGTACTGAAGAAAACTGGTATAACAATTGTTGAGAATTCTTATGGTGAGCTAGTACCCATCCGAGTTTAGAATGGGTGGAGGGTTTGTATTGATTTTAGAAAACTTAATTCACTCATTAGGAAGGATCATTTTCCTATTCTTTTTATTGATCAGATGCTTGAAAGGTTGGCAGGAAAATCTCACTTTTGTTGTCTTGATGGCTATTCAGGTTTTCATCAGATACCAGTTGCTCCAGAGGATCAGGAGAAGACTACCTTCACATGTCTTTTTGGAACCTTTGCGTACTGACGTATGCCATTTGGTCTTTGTAACGCTCCCGCCACTTTTCAGAGGTGCATGGTCGGTATTTTTTCGGACTATGTAGAGAACATTATAGAGGTATTTATGGATGATTTTACGGTCTATGATGATTCTTTTGATGATTATCTCTGTAATCTGAAGAAATTGCTTGAAAGATGCATTGAAACAAACCTTGTCTTGAATTATGAAAAATATCATTTTATGGTACATCAAGGCATTATTTTCGATCATGTAGTCTCTGCTAGAGGAATTGAGGTAGATAAAGCTACGATAGATGTTATTAAATCTTTACCTTATCCTACATGTGTGCGGGAAGTTCGTTATTTCCTTGGTCACATAGGTTTCTATCAACGTTTTATCAAGGATTTTTTTGAAGATAGCTCAGCCTTTATGCAAACTGCTTCAGAAAGATGTGACGTTTGAATTTAATGAAGCATGCAGGTAGCATTTGATAAGCTCAAGGAATTATTGACTTCAGCTTCAATTATACAAGCACCGATCGCAGCCTCCTCGAGATAATGTGCGCCAAGAACTACGTTGGTGTTGTTCTCGGACAAAGGGTTGGAAGAGTTGCTCATGTGATATATTACGCATCAAGGACACTTGATAGTGCCCAGTGTAATTACTCAACAACGGAAAAAGGACTTTTGGCTATTGTTTTTGCTTTAGAAAAATTCCATTCATATTTATTAGGTACTAAAGTGATTGTTTTTTCTGATCATGCAGCTCTCAGATATTTGCTCGCCAAGAAGGAAGCAAAACCGAGACTCATCTGTTGGATCCTACTACTTCAAGAGTTCAACTTGGAGATCCGTGGCAAGAAAAGAGCAGAAAACTTAGTTGCAGACCACCTTAGTAGATTGACCACGAGTGAAGAATCAGCACCTTTGAAGGATGATTTTCCATATGAGTATCTCTTTGTAACTCAAGGTATGGTTCCTTGGTACGTTAACATTGTCAATTACTTAGTTCCAAGAACACTACCTAGTGATCTGACGAGGGCTCAAAAAGATAAGATTAAGAGCGATGCTAAGTACTATGTTTGGGATGACCCTTACTTATGGAAACACTACTCTGACCAAGTCATTAGAAGGTGCGTATCTAAGTTTGAAATTCCTTCTATTCTTCAGTTTTGTCACTCATATGCATGCGGTGGTCATTTTGGTCCCCAAAAGGACAGCATCTAAAGTGTTAGAATGTGGTCTATTTTGGCCTACATTATTTTGTGATTCATACATGTTTAATAAGTCGTGTGGGAATTGTCAAAAGACTGGTAATTTAAGTCATAGGAATCAAATTTCATTTACCCCTATTCTTGTGTGCGAAATATTCGATGTGTGGGGCATTGACTTTATGAGACTTTTTTCCTCATCTTTTGGCAATGCTTACATTCTTTTAGCAGTGGATTACGTTTCTAAGTGGGTAGACGTTAAGGCCACTCGGACTGACAATGCTAAAGTTATTGTAGATTTTGTCAAATCTAATATTTTTGCCAGGTTTGGTGTACCAAAAGCGGTGATAAGTGATAGAGGCACTCATTTCTATAATTTGGTAGTAGAGGCTTTGTTCAAGAGATATCAAGTTACCCACTGAGTGTCTACCGCCTATCATCTATAGACAAGCGGACAAGCTGAGATATCAAACAGAGAAATCAAGTCTATTCCTGAAAAGATGGTTAGTCTAAATCGAAAGCGATCAAGCTACGATTATACGATGTATCAGGCGATCGACCGCATAAAACTCCCATAGGTATGTCTCCTTATTGTTTAGTATTTGGTAAGCCTTGTCATTTACCTGTAGAGCTAGAGCACAGAGCATATTGGGTGGTCAAGCAATGTAATATGCAAATGGATGAAGCGAGAAAGCATAGAAAGTTACAGCTGCAAGAGTTGGAGGAGATTAGAAATGAATCCTATGAGAGTTCGCGATTTTACAAGGAAAAGACGAAGATATTTCATAACAGAATGATTTTGAGCAAGGAGTTCTCTGTTGGTCAAAAAGTTCTTTTTCATTCTAAACTTAACTTTTTCCTAAGTAATTACGCTCATTTACCCTTTATCGTTACTAATGTTTTTCCTCATGGTGTAGTTGAGATTCGAGTCCGACCGACAGTATTTAAGGTTAATGGTCACTTAAACCGCTTTTATAAAGGTTTTTGGTGAATATTGTTGGCGAAGTGGCTCGAGTCCCATTTATGAGATTGACGACGAATTTCACCAAAGACATAAAACAGCTTTTAAACGAAATGATTTATTTATTTTGATTTGATTATATCTTTGCTTTTTAATTTTGATTCGATTGTTTAAATAATGTTTTTCTTATTTTAAGAAAAATTTTGCCAGTGCCTTTAACCACTAATAAGCGATTTTAAAGAAACGATTTTACCACGCTTTAACTAATAAAGATTTCTACGATTTTAAAGAAAATGGTTTTAAGGTCATTTAAACGCTTATCAAAAGATTGTAATTTTTGCTACCAAGTCTATTTTAGTTTTTAGTTTGCAAAAAAAAAAAAAGGATTTTTATTTTTATTTTTTTATTTTTTTTATTATTAAAAAAAATTCCAAAAAAAAAGAGAGGACTTATTTTATATATATATATATTTTTTAATTTAAAAACACTGTTCACAAAATCCCTAACAGCACCTTTCTCTCCAGCTCTTCAAACCAACGCACAGCATCTTGCCTCACTCCAGCCACCGCGCAAGCAGCATCCACGCCATCGCGCTGCACCAAGATTTGCGCGTTTCCAGCCTCACCCGCTACAAGCTCCAGCATCTCCAGCGTCTCCAGCACTGCAGCAGCGACTTCAGCCTCGCGTCCCCAGCCCGCGACACCAGCGTCTTCATCTCGCGTCAGCAACCAGCGTCTCCAGCCCGCATCTCTAGCGCCTAGCAAGCCTTTCCCGTAGCGCAAGCTCCAGTCTAGCCACTCCGCGCGAATCCAGCTGCTCCAGACCAACGCCCGCGCGCGTCTCCCGTAACTTCTCTCTCCTTCCGCATCTCCAGCGCGCTACACCAGCAAGCAGCATCTCAATTCCAGTAGCCGCGCGTCTCAAGCAGCCCGTTCTAGCCAAACCAAATTTCCAGTGCACTTCAATTCGGTTTCCAGCTTAACCCTTATTCTAGCCGCACTGCAATTTTGCATTCAAAGAAAACCCGTGAGTGAAATTATTGTAACAATGCCGAAAAGGAAAGCATCAACTTCCAAGTCATCAACATCTAAAAAGAAGCCCGTCGCAAAGAAATCCAAGATTGTCGCTCCCACTACGGTCACATGGAACACAGTTTCAGATTCAAGTCAATCCATAAGACGAAGATCGAAGCATAGAAAAGGCATGAGTGTTTATCAATCTAATCCAATCACATTCACAACTCAAGAAAAAGAATAAGACAAAGATATTTCTAAGCGAAACGACTTCCACCAAGATATTCATTACTCGACTCAAAAATTAAAAATCGAATGTTATGATAATTTTAATTTTCGATAGATAAGATTATTACGCTGATATGTCTATATGTGAATGATGATACGCTACTTTTCAATTTAATATACCAAACGATTTTACTCAGATAATTCGAACGTTATAAAGTTTTTAATTTAATTTAAATTTTTCACATTTTATTACAGATTTTAACTTACCTTTTGTGATTCATCGACGATGATTACGCTTCACGATATTTAGTGACAACTCATGACTTTAAGAAAATTTGTGTTCATGTCTTTGCGTAATTTATCTTAGATCACAACGCCATTACCGAGAAAATCAATTTCTTTCTTACGTGATCCTTTCAAACGCGCTATTTCTGATATAATTTTTGCGAAAGAAAGATCATTTGGGAGTTTTCTAAAACTAAATTTTATTTTATCCACAGACGTTAAATGTCATATAGGCCTAACAGGTTTTTGTTACAGATCAATTTCAGAACGCGCTTAAAAGTTATAGGACTTTATTTTTAGTCCAGACATTACTCATATTATAAACTTACGCGGCTGATCCCGACGATAACGATTTACATCCCGCAAAAGGAATTTTGATACGCGTTGTTAAAGCAATTCGCCGAGTGAGATTTCGCCATCGAACCAGACCCACTCAACTTCCAGCGTTTTATGCCAGAGTAAGGCTACACGACGACGATTTAAACGACGAAACTGTTCACCACCAACTATTCCTTCTACATCCGCACCATCTTCGAGCATTCATTAGAAAACTAACAAAATGGAGCAAATTTGGCCCAAGATACTCGAGAGTGGATTTATCCCACTATTTCCGCCAAGCCCTATGTATATTATGCGATTAAAGTTCATAATTCTGCGACGCTTTTTTTAGCCTTTAATCTTTATCCTTACGCATTAGTTTTTTTATGCGAGCTTGACTATCATACATCGTGACAATGTAAGTTCGTGGAGGATTTTAATATTGATGTCAAGTGTTATTTTCACCGCTTATCCTTAAACGATTTTAGCTTAGATGCTCATCTATTGGGCTTTAATTTCTTCTTTTCTTTTCTTTCTCACTACTCTTTTCTCATCTATCTCAAATTATTTACATCTATTTCTATTCATTTTTTTTTTTTTTTCCTTTCTTTCTATCTCATTTTATCTTTCACTTTTATATCACTATATACATCTTTCTCGCTCTTATCCTTTCTACCTTTCCTTTTTTATATTACTCATACCTTCTTCTCATTCTACACTTTTGATAATGATTCATTCAAGAACAGACATAATTACCAAATTTACCAACTTCATGTGATTTTGAGCCCATGAAAGCAACCACTCATTTAATTATTTTTGCTGAATATCAATCTTAGTTTGTTTATTCTGTAGATCGCTTTACATGACGCTGTTCGTGATTACGAAATTTTATGCATTAAAATGATAAAGGCAAATCACTTTCCATCTCTTTATTTTTCTATTTTTCTTCTTTTTCTCCACTCGAAGACCTTCATTTGCTATCTTTATTTGAGCTTTAACCATTCTTTTCTAATTCTATCCATCTACTTACCCATTTTCCTTCTTTTTGAGCCTCATTTTAAGGAGATTTTTGGACTCATTGTTTGGATATATTTTGTTTATATTCTATTGCTTTTGCTACCTTGAATTAAATTTTCTCAATTAGATCAACAAGCATTATGCTTGAATTAAATTGTGCAAGGTTCATTCCTTTTGTTTGATTCATAAAAAAAAAAGGAAAAAAAAATTAAAAAAAAGAAGAAGAAAATAGTATTTACATTCTTGGTGACTTGAGTAAAAATAAGCGTTTTGATATCATAAGATTCATTCAATAAGTTCATTCTTCTCATTTTGATCTCTTTTTCTTTCATAGATTTTTTTTTCCATTTAACCCACTTAGCCCGATTACAACCTTTTTAAGACCCTTAGATTTTTGCATTTAATTCATGTTTTGTGGATTAAGATGTGATATATGAGCAAGCTTATGGTAATAGCATTCTTTGATTTGATTTGATTTGATTTGAGTGCATAAATGATACCCTAAACACTTTGAGTGCATGGAGTGAAGTCAATGAGAGGGCTATTAAATCTTGTTGCACTTGAATTTTGAATGGACTTTCTTGGTGGTTGAATGTCTTTATACTAACTTATGAGATCCCATGCTTTAAAATCCTTGTCTCTCGAATGTTGATTGACTTAAATTCTTGAGGTATGCTTGCTTAAGATGAGAATTGAGTGGAGATTTGGGATTAGTCTTGAGTTATATGCTTGAGGACAAGCATTATCTTGGTGTAGGGGAATTTGTTAGAGTGTAATTTATGCACTAGTTTTGCATTGTTTACTTCCTTTAATATCGATGTTTTCTACTTAATAATAGTGATTTACTTATATTTGATTTTGTAGGTGCAATTCTATTGATTATTGCTAAAATTGAGCTACAATATGATGTTTGAAGATGATTGTATTTTTGGAGAAATTATGAGTTTCAGAAGAACTTTGTTGATAAGGCGTGGGCGCGTGTTGTCAATGAAGGACCTGCAGTTTTTATCTTAACGTGTCTTACCTTTTTGGTTATTTTTGTAATTTTGAATTTAGATAATATTTTAAATTTTGGTATTTTATTTTTGAAAAAACTCTACAAGAGAAAAAAAACTTAAACATAAAGAAAGGAAGAAAAAAAAACCCTAGATCTAATTTATTTGGGTGTGCGGTAAACCCAACTGTGCTCGGGATTTTTTGTTTCAACCCGTTGTTTCGGACTGAACTCCAAAATTAAGGATTATTCCAAACCAAACCGAATTTAATCTTGCCTGGGGCAATTCTATTTTGACGGAAAATTTGCTAAAATTTTGGACATTAGTGTTAATGGGTTAGAATAATTCAATCTAAAATTCGTTAATAGATTGTAACAATTTAATCTAAAAATTCTAACAACAATCACTTAAAATCCAAAAATCTCAATTCCAAACATCCTTAACAACAAATATCAACTATAAGTTATCCTTAATAATATTTCAATAATTTAAAATCTCAATTCTAAATCATCCTTAATAACAAATATCAACTACAAACAAATCATCCTTAATAATATTTTAATAATTTAAAATCTCAATTTAAATCATCCTTAATAAATATCAACTACAAATTATCCTTAATTAAATTTCGAAGTCTTTTAAAATTAACAAAACATAAAATATGTATTGAAATTTAATAAAGCTACAAAATTACAAATTTAATTAAATAACAATCTAACACTTTTGTTGTTTTTTTTGTGTGAATATGACTTCAATTTTCACTTCATTAACTTCAAATCCTTTAATGATACTACACCCAAAACAATTCCTGTAAGAACCATGAATTAAGATTTTTAATTTAACACAAGTTCTTTTCAACACATCTTTTAAAATTTTTCCAAATTATCAAGGCAATCATCGAATTCCCAAACATACCAAATCATCCATAAAGACCTCTAAACAACGTGTTCAACCATATCATTTGAAAATACTTGAGCATCTTTGAAATGTTGCAGGAGCATTACAAAGTCCAAATGGCATTCTTTTAAATGCAAATGTTCCAAAGGGACATATAAATGTGATTTTTTCTTGGTCTTCAAATGCTATAGGAATTTGATAATAACCTGAATATCCATCTAAAAAGCAGTACTAGGGATGTCCAGCTACTCTTTCTAAGATTTGATCAAGAAATGGTAATGGAAAATAATCTTTTCTAGTGGCTTTATTTAATTTCCTATAATCAATGCACATGCGCCAACTAAATGCAAGTCGTGTTGGAATTAATTCATCCTTTTCATTTCTAACTATAGTGATTCCAGATTTTTTAGGCACTACTTGTGTAGGACTTACCCACTTACTATCAGAGATATGGTAGATAATTTCCGCATCAAGTAACTTAAGAACTTCTGTTTTTACTACTTCTTTCGTGTGTGGGTTTAATCTTCTTTAAGGTTGTTGACATGTTTTAGCATTTTCTTCTAAATTGATTCTATGTGTGCAAACTAAAGGATTAATACCTTTAATGTCATTTAAAGTCCATTGTGCCAAATTCCTATTTTTGTCTACAATAAATCAAAATTTCAAAATATAAAATATTGATAAAATTAAATAGAAAAAAACTTAATTTATAAAATTAAAAATTGAATTTGATTAAACTATATTTTTTTACTAAGAGTTTCACCTTCCCCTAACTATAAATATTTAGCTAAACATTTTTCAAATAAAAGAAATGATTAAGATTGAAAAACACATAATTAAAATGGAAATTAAAAATTGAAATAAACCTAATTTTATTAATTAAAAATATATTACAAAGAGAGATGAGGAGAAGAATTGGGAGGAAAGAAGAGAAGAGAAGGTGCAAAGAGATGTGTTCACCACCCTTCTCTATTTATACTAATACATGGTAAATCCACACCACACAAATAAAAAAAATCTAATTAAATCTTAACCTTACATTTGTCCCACTAATAATCCCACTAATCAAACATAATCCTATCTTATCCACTCAAGCATATCCAAAACATTCCACTAATAAAATATCATACCTAACAAGATAAAAACTTATAATTTTATAATTACCACATTTACCGTGGTAAATTTACAACAAAAGTCTTGGATTCTCCTCGATAATGACATAATTTCTCGGACTTCCGGAATCCAAATTTGACATCCGTACATTTGTTTGAAGCCTCCAATTGCATGAAATTAATATTTTTACCTAATAAACACACAAAAATACACAAAATCAAATATTTAGAAAAATAATTAGAAATTCATAATATGTTACACAATTACAAATATAAATTACATTAATAACGTAAAATAACATTTTTACTTCATAACAAACATACAATTTTTAATACTAATCACACCCCCCAACTAGCTTATTGCTAGCCCCTAGCAATTAAAGCGTTATATTAAATTATTATTTACAAAATTCACATGCAAGTTAATAGTTATTCATCTATCCTCTAAATTACCAAATAAATAAACTCTCCCAAAATTTTCTAAATCTTTGTCATTCACTCATTATCCAGAATATGTGCTCAAGTAATAACACACACTATGGGGCTTCATTAAAAGATAACAACATTTTCGCTCAAACTCATTAGAAATTCTATCTTCAAAGAGATTATTCACACTTTTTTTAAACCCGTAGCGAGCTTTTAGCCTGACTCCTGCAGTTGATCTTGGGGCACCAGGGTGTTGAAACACCCTCTGCACTTAATTACTCGGGTTTTAATAAATATGCAAACAATATATCTATAACCCATGTAGCGATAGCTTTAGGCATGTTGATCTTAGGGCACTAGGTGTTGAAACACCCCTACGGACTTAATTACTCGGGTTCTAGATAAAAAAAAATTAAACTCATTCAATTTTTTTTATTTTTTATTTTATTTTTTTATTTTTTATTTTTTTTCGTATGTAAATTCTATTATTTTAGATATTATCTCTAATAAATCAAAAGAACTAAATGCTGCAAAAATTTTAACTTACAACCCATTAGCATGTGTCATAGTGTGTGTGTGAAGAATTATTTAATAATACCTATTAAATGAGTAAATGACAAAATAGCTTAATAACCAAATGGAGAATTCAAAAATTTGAGTAATTCAAAGAAAAGAGAACAAAAATAACTTACTATGAATTTTAAAATCAAAATATAATACAATAGAACTATTAGGATGCGTCTCAAAAGTTGTGACTCTTTACACAGCCATCCTAGACAAAAAAATAAAAAAATTGCTTGTTTTTGGTTTTTTTTTTCACAAAAAAAAATAAAAAAACACACATATTTACAATTTACGCCAACTATTTCTTCCCCTCAACTTAATCTAAACATTATTCATAATATATACATGCAAAAAGACAAAAATAAAAATAAAAATAAAAATAAAGAAAACATAAATCGGAAAGATCACACCTGAACAAGCAGTTGAAGATGCGTTTAGCACATATTCATATTCATCTTCGACAAAAATATTACCAGGATTTGCTATATTCCACAGCTGTCAACTATTCCCTCCCCCCAATTTGAACAAGACATCGTCCTCAATGGCTTAAAGGAAAGAAGTAGAGTTTAGAAGACATAACCTCATTGCTCCAAGAAAATAGTTATAACCGAAGAGTTAAGTCCAACTTGTACTGTTAGAGTGCAATTTATGCACTAATTTTGTATTGTTTACTCCCTTTAATATCAATGCTTTGCACTTAATAATAGTGATTTATTTGTGTTTTATTTTGTAGGTGCAATTCTATTGATTGGTGCTAAAATTGAGCTAGAAGATGATGTTTGAGGATGATTATTTGCATGGAAGAATTATGAATTTCAGAAGAACTTTGTTGATAAGGCGTGGACGCGTGCTGTCAATGGAGAACTTGCAGTTTTTATTTTAACGTGTTTCACCTTTTTGGGTTATTTTTGTAATTCCGAATTTAAGAATATTTTAGATTTTAGTATTCTATTTTTAGAAAAACTCTACAATAGAAAATGGATTAAAACACAAAGAGAAGGGGATCATCAAGGAAAAGAAAAAAACCCTAGATCTAAGTTTTTCTCTTCTCTCTATGAGGAACTAAATCTAAAATTCTGGTTGGAGGTTAATAAAGCTTTGATTCATCATTACTGTGAGATCTTTCTTATGCTTTAATTGTTTTATTGCTTTTTGGGTATTTGTTTATTCTCTGAATTATTGTCATGATTATGTTTGTTAATTAGATAATTGGCCACTATTTAATTACCAACTTAATCTATTGTCAATTAAAGGATTCATCGTATGAAGATTTTAATGTTTGTGACAAATAGCATAGTAGTGAGTTGTGTTATGAGAATAAACAATCTAATTTAAATGAACCATCGTATGCGTTTGTTGATTAGGATTTGGGTCTCTCTGGTTTTTCAGGCTGTCAATTGATTAAATCCTATGATCGTATCTAGGGTTGTCTATTGATTAGGGAAATAACTAATGGTCATACCTTGGTTATCGACTAGTTAAGGAGAGATTGGCTATTAGAGCGTCTCAGTAGCTATAACCAGTCTATTCATAAGCAATAATGATTTATATTTAGATTAATGATCAGTAGTCGAATCAAGCTGAGTTAATTCCTTCAACCAGAGCTTTTTCCAATTTGAATTACAATTTGAATTTGCATTCTTGTTATTTTTAATTTGATTTTAAATTTTGTCAACAATCTCCCCTACTTTGCATTTTATATTTTGAAAGGAATTAAATAATTACCAATCTCTGTGGACACGACCCTGCTCAATCACTATATTCAAATTTATTAGAGTAGGTATTTATTTTTGCTGGCTTCGACAACCATCATGTACTTCTTACTAGGGCTAGGGTTACCATCATTAGTGAACCATTCTAATGCCAAGGTTTTAGGATCTGGCTCTGGTTTGTAAGCTTGTAAAAGATCAAGTAACTCATTAGTAGTAGAAGCACAAACAAAGATATTTTTCGCAGAGATTGGAATAAAATGATTCTTAATTGCATGGTTAATGAATGTGAGTAACCCATCAAAAAACTTATTAACATTTAGTAAACCGATGGGTTTCTGATGGATGTTTAAATGGGCCCAAGATGCAAATGTAATCAATGCCTCTAAAGTTATAAGATCTCCTGGCAAGAAAATGAAAGCATCAGCATGATTTAACATTTCAGTTATTCACTCTTGCATACTTGAGACAACAAACTCTTCTCCAATTGGCACATCAGACATGCATCCTAGAGGTTTTAAGGCTTGTGGAATGATACCTAGTACCTGGTTTCCTCTAATAAAAATAGCTTCTAAGACAAGTTTTGATAACCCGCGGTCACCCCCTCCATATACAAGGTGCAGTTTCCTCTCAGCTATGGCACGACTAAGATCTATAGTAGCTTGAATGAACTCTTTGTATTTTCCATAATAAAATCCAGAGAGCACACAAATACTTTTGAATTGTTTACTCAAAGATGCTGCCATTAGAATAATCTTCAAAAATAATTGTGAGTGGTTGGAAAAAAGAGCTCATATTTAAAGATCTTAGTGTTAGACAAAATGAGAAACAACTGTAACTGGGTTGGCGTATTTGTCAGATGACGCGTAAAGCTCATGTCTCAATTATTCAAAAGTAAACAGCAAAAGGAAAAGCAATCTGTGAAAAGAAAAAGTAAAAGAAAACAAATAATAATTAAATACAAAATCACACCATTAAATGCAATAATGTAAATGATAAATAACAATAAAGGAAAAGGATATTTACTAGTAGTTGTGATTGTGGCTCACATCTTCCTCTGGTTTTACGTCTAGTAACGGCTTGAACGCCCTTTATGGGTCGAGGATAGGCTTCCCATCCAGTTTTCTTATAAACTGGCAAACAAGGTCTTTTTGAGTCAAATTCCCAAGACTAAACTGTGTACTTTCTTGTTGGAATAGTCTCCATAAATTGTTTATCTCATATTGCACATGTCCGCATCGATGCGTCTCAAGAGATCGTAAGATATCATCCAACGATTCTTTACTCATGCCATCTTTAACGAATTTAATTTTATCTTCTCGACTATCAGAAACCATTCCTAAAGATTTACAAACTTCTCGTTTACAACTAAGACGTACACAGTTATGACATTTTGAGCCAAGTCTTTTAGCTTTTCATTTTTTAGCAAATGTGCTTTTACCAAAACCAGGCATGTAAGAAATAAATGGATCAGGAAACAAACCAGATAATCGGACCTTTGCTTCAATTAACCAACGAATATCAGAAGGAATTCCATTGATCATTAACAGACGTAATCTTTCACAACGAGATTTAAGTGCATTTTTAGGGAGAGAAGGAAAACGCTTATGCAATTTATGTTGTATTTCTTCCATGCTTGATTTTGAGATTTCAGTTATTGTGGGAAACTGAGGACACCGACTTAAGAAGTCACGGAGTACCGTTATCCGCCATTTATATGGGAAAATAAATCAAAACACACCAAAATCAAATCTGCAGAATAAAATCAAAAGTGAAAGCGAACAACAAAAAGAAACACAATATGTACAAAAGAAAATGAACTTACATTCGTCCTCTCATGGAGTTAACCTCAAGCTCCATTTGAAAATTATATATACCACGCTCTACTGATCTTAGTTGTCTTTCTTGCTCTTCAACGAAGGCCACTAATTCTGGTGGTTGTCGTTCCCAAAGTGGATGTCATTTACAGCTTTGTATCAATCTTCTCAAGTTAAATTTTATTCGCACAAATCTTTTAAGATGTGTGATCAGAATTTTCCTTATTGAGGAGCTCATGATGTACAATGATGAGGAAAACACAATTATTAAACACACTTAAATAAAAAACTTTACAGATCATTCAAGACAATGACAATTCAAACCAGAAAGCAACAAAGTGAAAAGTTAAAACACTCAATAAAAGCTTAATCAAGATTTGGTGGGTCACCAAATTTATTTGGTGCTTGCTTCACGTGGTTGGTATTCCAGATAGGGCCTTATTCTTTGTCCGTTAACTTTAAATGTGACACTATTTTGGGATTCTCAATTTCACTACCCATGTGGATATACATTTTTTACAACAAATGGACCACTCCATTTTGACTTTAAATTTCCTGGAAACAAATGAAGACGAGAATTATAAAGCAACATTTTTTGACCAATTTCAAATGTTTTTCGAAAAATTCTTTTATCATGAAAATTTTTTGTTTTTACCTTAATAATTCTTGAATTTTCATATGCATCATTTCTTAATTCATCAAGTTCATTCAATTGCAGTTTTCGCACATTACCTTAAAAGCTTTAATAGCCCAAAATGATTTATGCTCAAGTTCAACAGCCAAGTGACAAGGTTTACCATAAACTAATCGATAGGGTGACATTCCTAAAGATGTTTGAATGCAGTACGGTAAGCCCAAAGTGCATCAGTCAGTCGAAGAGACCAATCTTTTTGGTTTGGGTTAACCGTTTTTTCTAGAATTTATATTATCTCCCTATTTGCTAGTTCAACTTGGCCATTTGTTTGAGGATGATAAGGGGTAGCCATTTTATGTGTAATTCCATATTTTTTCATTAAAGACTCAAATGACTTATTACAAAAATGCTTACCTCCATCACTAATAATGGCTCGAGGGATTCCAAATCGACTTAGAATGTTTTCTTTTAAAAATTTAACGACAGTTTTACTATCATTATTTCGACAAGACATTGCTTCAATCCATTTTGAGACATAATCAACTGCAACTAATATGTACACAAATCCAAAAGATGGTGGAAATGGGCCCATGAAATCAATTCCCCAACAGTCAAATATTTCAATTTCAAGTATGGGATTTAATGGCATCATGTTTCTTTTAGTAATTGATCCTAGTTTTTGACAGTTTTCACAAGTTTTACAAAATTCATATGTGTCTTTGAATATGGTAGGCCAATAAAATCCACATTGCAAAATTTTAGCCGTAGTTTTTCTTGAAGAAAAGTGTCCACCACATGCTTTAGAATGACAAAAATTAATAACACTACTTACCTTATTATCATAAATGCATCGTCGAAAAATTTGATCAGGGCAATATTTAAACAAGTAAGGATCATCCCAATAAAATTTCTTTACTTCAACCAAAAATTTTTTCTTCTCCTGACTATTCCATTGTAAAGACATTTTACCTGTAACAAGGAAATTAACAATATTAGCATACCATGGCATTGAAGTAACAGAAAATAAAAATTCATCAGGAAATGAGTCATTGATGGGTGTTATATCATTGCAGAATTCATATGTAAGTCTTGATAAACGATCAACGACAACATTTTCGGCACCCTTCTTATCTTTGACGGTAAGGTCAAATTCTTGGAGTAAGAAAATCCAACGAATTAGTCTTGGTTTGGCATCCTGTTTAGTCATCAAATATCTCACAGCAGCGTGATCAGTAAAAACAATAGTTTTAGAACCAAGCAAGTAAGAACGAAATTTTTTTAATGCAAATACCACAGCAAGTAATTCTTTTTCAGTTGTCGAATAATTCATTTGAGTACTATCTAAAGTCTTACTTGCATAATAAATTACAAATGACTTACGATCCCTTCTTTGTCCTAAAACAGCACCAACAGTAAAGTCACTTGCATCACACATTAATTCAAAAGGTAAAGACCAATCAGGAGCTTGCATATTAGGTGCAGATGTCAAAAGATAAATTATTTTCTCAAAAGATTTTTGACAATCATCAGTCCATTCAAATGATGCCTCTTTTAATAAGAGGTTACAAAGTGGTTTAGATATGGTACTAAAGTTTTTTATAAACCTCCTATAAAATCCTGCATGTCCTAAAAATGATCGCACATCTCTAACTGTTTTTGGTTGTGGCAATTTAGATATGACTTCAATTTTTACTTTGTCAACTTCAAATCCTTTAACAGATACAACATCACCCAAAACAATTCCAGAAGTAACCATGTAATGGTATTTTTCCCAATTTAACACAAGTTCTTTTTCAACACATCTTTTTAAAACTTTTTCCAAATTATCAAGGCAATCATCAAAAGAATTCCCAAACACAGTCAAATCATCCATAAAGACCTCTAAACAATGTTCAACCATATCGCTGAAAATACTTAGCATGCATCTTTGAAATGTTGCAGGAGCATTACAAAATCCAAATGGCATTCTTTTAAATGCAAATGTTCCAAAGGAACATGTAAATGTGGTTTTTTCTTGGTCTTCAAATGCTATAGGAATTTGATAATAACCTGAATATCCATCTAAAAAGCAGTAGTAGGGATGTCCAGCTACTCTTTCTAAGATTTGATCAAGAAATGGTAATGGAAAATGATCTTTTGTAGTGGCTTTACTTAATTTCCTATAATCCATGCACATGCGCCAACTAGATGCAAGTCGTGTTGGAATTAATTCATCTTTTTCATTTCTAACTATAGTGATTCCAGATTTTTTAGGCACTACTTGTGTAGGACTTACCCACTTACTATCAGAGATATGGTAGATAATTCCCTCATCAAGTAACTTAAGAACTTCTGTTTTTACTACTTCTTTCATGTGTGGGTTTAATCTTCTTTGAGGTTGTTGACATGTTTTAGCATTTTCTTCTAAATTAATTCTATGTGTGCAAACTAAAGGATTAATACCTTTAATGTCATTTAAAGTCCATCCAATTACGTTTCTATGCTTTTTAAGAACAAATAGTAACTTACCTTCTTGGTCGCTTGATAAGGTCGAAGAAATCACAACAGGATAAGTTTGCTCTTCTCCAAGATAAACATACTTCAATCCCTCTGGCAAAGGTTTCAGTTCTAGTTTAGGTGCTTTTTCTTGTTCCGTCTTTTCAATGATTCCAAGCTCGTCAAATTCTTGTTTCTCATCATCATTTTGCAAAGTTTGACAAGAATCAAACAACAAATTTATATTAGAAGTATCAAGTTTAAATTGTTTATTTGATTCAACTGAATTAACCAAACAAATATCATTAAGTTCAGAAAAATTTCCTTTTTGAATATTCTCCTCTATACAATCTTTAAGCAATTCTTTTTGTTCATTAATTTCATCTTCATTCTCATTTTCTTCATTTGGTTGCCTACACATGTTAAAAACATTTAATTCCAAAGTCATATTTCGAAATGATAAATTCATTAAACCATTCCTACAATTAATCAAAGCATTAGTAGTTGCTAAAAATGGTCGACCCAAAATTAAAGGAATTGGTTTATAATTATTCACAACAGGTTTAGTTTCTAAGACAATAAAATCCACAGGGTTATGAATTTATCAACTTGTACTAAAACATCTTCCAATATTCCTTTTGGTACTTTAACTGATCTATCGGCAAGCAAAAGTGTAGTTGAAGTTGATTTTAACTCACCAAGATTAAATTGAAGATAAACTGAATATGGAAGCAAAATAACACTAGCATCAAGGTCTAACAAAGTATGCTCAATTTTATGATCTCCAATAATACAAGAAATAGTAGGATAACCAGGATCTTTATATTTCAATTTATTATTAGTAGAAAAAATGGTACTTATCTGTTCAGGCATAAAAGCACTCTTTTTTACTTTCAATTTTCTTTTAACTGTGCATAAGTCCTTTAAAAATTTGGCATATGAAGGTACCTGCTTGATTGCATCTAACAAAGGAATGTTAACTTTCACTTGTTTAAAAATTTCATAAATTACTGAAGAGTGGTTTGATTTCCTTGGTTTATTTAATGCATGCGGAAATGGTGGTTCAGATGGAACATTAGTTATTTCTTCACTAGGTGTAAGTTTATCTAGTTCTTCCTTACAATTTAAATTTTAATTTTCACAAGGTTCAGGAATAGGCCATTCAATAACCTTACCACTACGAAGAGTTATAACTGACTTGACTTGGTCCAAAGGTGAATTTTGAATCTTAAGATTTAGTTGTGGTTGAGCTGGAAATTTTCCTTTTTCTTGAATTGTGAGTGCAGAAGCAATTTTAGCAAGAGTATCTTTCAAATCATAAAATGTTTGTGCATTTTGATTATTAATGGCATCTTGTTTCTTAATGAATGAATGCATTGTATCTTTCAAATTTTTCCATGGTGGTGGAACATATGGTGCATAAGGCTGAGTATTTTGAAAATTTTGTGGAGGTGGTGCTTGTGAAGATTGTGCATTATTATTATTCCTCCAACTAAAATTTGGATGATTTCTCCAACCAGGATTATAAGTCTGTGAATATGGGTTTGGTTTGTTAAAAGTGTTGATGGCATTAGCTTGATCATGCAAACATTCTTTAAGTGCAGGCAGAGTGGGGCAATCTTGAGTGAAATGATCATTAGAACTACAAACATCACATGCAATTTCTTGAACAGATTTTACTTGATCACTTTTTTTATTCTCCAAAGCTTCAACCTTCCTAACTAGGGATGCAAATTTTGCTTGTAAATCATGATCTTCCCTAAGGTTATAGATTCCTCCACTAGATGGAGATGGTTGTGGTTTATTATTCAATTCAAAAGTTCCAACAGTATCCCAATGTTGTGCATTTTCAGCTAATTGGTCAAGGTAATCTAGTGCATCTTCAGGATTTTTATCTCTAAATTCACCATTACACATCATTTCTACAACTTGTCTACTTTGTGGTGTTAAGCCCTCGTAGAAATAAGTGACCAATCTCCAAGTTTCAAAACCATGGTGTGGACATATGTTAAGCAATTCGTTAAACCTATCCCAACATTGGTATAATGTTTCTCCATTTTTTTGAGTGAAAGAATTGATTTGCCTTTTAAACGAATTAGTTCTATGAGGTGGAAAGAATTTTTTCAAAAACTGTTCTTGCATGTTATTCCAAGTTCTTATTGATCCAGATTTAAGGCTTTGTAGCCATGTTTTAGCTTTATCTTTTAATGAAAAAGGAAAAAGCTTTAATCTAATTATGTTCATGCTACAACTTTGGTTGTGTATGTATTACAAACTTCCTCAAAATCTCTTAGATGCAAGTATGGATTCTCATATTCTAAACCATAAAATGTTGGTAAAAGTTGGATAATACCTGGTTTGAAGTTGAATCGAGATGCTTCTGGAGGAAATACTATACACGACGGTGCTCCGGTTCAGGTTGGATTCATGTAATCCCTCAAGGTTCTTGGTTGATTTTGATCATGTCCATGTTGAGAATGATTATCTCCTTGACCAATCTGAGGATTAGGTTCGCCCAAAAAGTTGTCATCTTGGTTCTCGTCCATGATTAATGGTGGAGATTGAGATCTACGAACTAACCTGCCACTTGAAGTACGAGACCAATGTCTCATGCAATGGTAATGTCGCAATGATGATATTCAAACAAATTAATAACAAAAACTAAATAAAAATTATAAAATAATAAAAAGAAAATTAAATATGCAAATAATATAAGTGTACAAAAAAATTAAAATTAATTAACAATTTTGGTGGTTAAACCCACCAAATAAATAAACAAAAAAAAATAAAGCAAAAATAATAAAATGTGAAATAATAAAATATAAAAAAAAATGATGGTTGAACCCACCAATAAATTAACAAAACAAAGAAATAAATGCGGAATAATTAAATAACTTAAAATTAAATAACAACTTTGGTGGTTAAACCCACCAATAAAAAGAAAATAAATTGGAAATAAAAAAAACTGAAAATTAAACAACTGGAAAAGAAAAAAAAAATTAGTAATTAGTTAGTTAAGAGTTAGTAGTTAGTTTGCTTAGTCCAAATTAAGTCCAAATTGAGTCGAAATAAGTCCAAGTCCAATTTTTGTGAGAAATTTCATCCAGGGATCTTAATGCAAATTATTTATAATATTATGGCCACACCGTAATTTTTAAAAATTTAGAATTTAGTCATATAGGATGAAATTGAAGATTCTGAAGGATTTTAGGGTCAGATCGTAATTATGAGAAGATTGAGCTAGAAAAGAAAATTATTGGGGGTGAAACTAGAATTATGAAAGATGTGGGGATAGAAGAGAATTTAAAAAAAGAAAAAGGCGGCCAACGAAAATTTACACAAAAAGTTAAAAAAAATAAAAGGAAAAATAAAACAAAATAAATACCTCTCCCCGGCAACGGCGTCAAAAACTTGACACAACTTAAAATGTTTGATTTACTCCCAAGTATAAGAGTGCCTGGTTATAATATAATTCGGTAAGTCCGAGGTCGATCCACAGAGAAATGGTTTAATTTGTTTATTTAAATTTATCTAAAAAAATAAAAATAAAATTTAAAAACACACAATTTAATTTGAGGAAAACTATGAAGTTGAATTAGTTAGGGTTATAGATCCACTCTTAGTAATAAATACAATTTAACAAATTCTTTTTATTTTTGTTTTATTTCCCAAAAGATTAATTTTATTAATTAAAATTATTTTCCCATTTATTTTATTATGGATTAAGAATTTAATGTGCCAAAACTTAATTTGTCTACACTAAATCAAAATACCATTTTACCATATTTTATATTAAGATATTAAGAATTCATTGTGCCAAATTCCTATTTTTGTCTACAATAAATCAAAATTTCAAAATATAAAATATGGATAAAATTAAATAGAAAACAACTTAATTTATAAAATTAAAAATTGAATTTGATTAAACCATATTTTTTTACTAAGAGTTTCACCTTCCCCTAACTATAAATATTTAGCTAAACATTTTTCAAATAAAAGAAATGATTAAGATTGAAAAACACATAATTAAAATGGAAATTAAAAATTGAAATAAACCTAATTTTATTAATTAAAAATATATTACAAAGAGAGATGAGGAGAAGAATTGGGAGGAAAGAAGAGAAGAGAAGGTGCAAAGAGATGTGTTCACCACCCTTCTCTATTTATACTAATACATGGTAAATCCACACCACACAAATAAAAAAATCTAATTAAATCTTAACCTTACATTTGTCCCACTAATAATCCCACTAATCAAACATAATCCTATCTTATCCACTCAAGCATATCCAAAACATTCCACTAATAAAATATCATACCTAACAAGATAAAAACTTATAATTTTATAATTACCACATTTACCGTGGTAAATTTACAACAAAAGTCTTGGATTCTCCTCGATAATGACATAATTTCTCGGACTTCCGGAATCTAAATTTGACGTCCGTACATTTGTTTGAAGCCTCCAATTGCATGAAATTATTATTTTTACCTAATAAACACACAAAAATACACAAAATCAAATATTTAGAAAAATAATTAGAAATTTATAATATGTTACACAATTACAAATATAAATTATATTAATAACGCAAAATAACATTTTTATTTCATAACAAACATACAATTTTTAATACTAATCATATATTTTTTATTTATTTTTCTTTAAATGATAGAATAGTAGATAAAATTTTAGCCCGGGGACAAATACATGATAATAAGTTTTTGGTTGATAAATAAAATAACGACGTTTACTATGCGAAATGAATGGTGTCTACTGCTCAATGCCACAAGCGACTTTTGTGTGTAATTGCAATTGCAAGTGAAACAATTTGAGAGTTTTGAGAGAGTTTCTACTTGAGTGTTAGGAGGATTCAATTAGATGTATTGGGATTGTGGGGGTTTTTAGAGCTTTTTTCACTTTTGTAAATTCTTATTTATTAGTAAAATTATTTTTCAGTCTTTGTCCGTAGATGTAGGCATTACATCGAACTACATAAATTATTGTGTCCTATTTTCTTTGCATTTGTTTATTCATCATATTTATATTTCTCCAGAAGTCGTAATCACCATAATATTGATAATCGCTCAACCACACACTTCCGCAACAAGGTTTGCCTGTAAACCTTGGTTCGTGAATGGGTACTTTCCTTGCTCTGAATGTGTCCTAATCTTTCAAGAATCATAACAACTAGACAAACCAAACACATTCTCAGTTGATAATTATTTTTTACACAGTATGACAAATTCAGAGCAGCGAAATATTTGAGCATTTAGAAAATATCTTCAAAACAAACTTATGAATGCTAGAAATATCTAAGTATCTAATAAATTTCTTTTGGACAAGTAAAAATATTTAGGCAAAAGTTGTAGTTAAAAATCAGCCACAATGAAAAATTCTAACTGTGTGGTCACCTAGTGTTTGTAAGGCCTATAAAGACATGGCCATGTCTCCAATTCAAGCAATGAAGTTAAGAACAACAAAATCTTCCACTAGTAAAATCCTTCCGCTTCCCTTTATCTTTGATCAAATATTATTGATCAAAAATACTTTCCACTTTAATTATTTTAGCCCACTATCTACCCCTGCTCCAACACCTGCCTTCTACTCAATTTTTGGGAACCGAATCTAAAATTTTTTTATATCATTGAATTTAAAGGGGGAAAGATAAAGATGGAAGAGTATTATAAGTTTCTTTTGAAAGATGAATTATTTTTTCAATATTTCTTTGATAATGTATCATTCTCACTATAAATTATATCGTGATTAGTTATGTTTTCTACTTATTATTGTTATTATTTTAACATCACATCATTTTTCTATAGAGTAAAAACATATAAATACTTAAAAATATGCATGGAGTTCCATGCATGTTCTTTTATTCTTTCTTTTGATTTATTGACACAAAACAAGGATATATAGGACTAGTTTTGGAAACATAATTAATTAAAGTCGAAAATTACATAAATTAAGCTGCTTATTCAAAAGCCGTACGTGCAGGCTTTGGGGGGTCAATGAGAAAAATGTCAAGAAGTTGATCGATTGTGGTGAATTTAAAATCAGGGAACAGCATTGAAGCTTCAATGTCATCCTCTCCAAGTTCAAAGTTCATCAAGTCACCCTTTGCAAGTGCGCTGTGTATAATGGATATTGGTATGTCTTCTGGAGGTGATAAGGCTGCAACAATTGAAAATGGACAGGTTGTAATGAACAGTATTAATTAAGTTTAAAAATAAATGAGATGTCAAAGAGATTGAGGCCTCTGAAATGTTATAATTAAGAGTGGAATTAGTTAGAGATGAAGGCAGGAATTTTTCTTAGAATGGGCTAACTAATTTTTCTTAATTTAAAAAAATTCTAAAACTAAAGCTGTTAGGTCACCCTAACATTAAAAAAATACTTTTAGGTTTGAGAAACATTTTATGAATTAACTTCATTTAATAAGAAAAATTATCCTATTGTGACATCATACGCAAATTGGCACAATTAAATAGTTTTTATTTCATTTTCTTAATTTTTTTAATTATATGATAATGCTCAGACTGTGGGGTATGGTGCCCTTAGTTAAATACTAACTTTAAACAATTAACATGCAAATTAGAGATAAATATCTTACACAAGAAACATATTTGGTTATGGTAAAAAATTTGTAAATGATGAGGGTCTATTTTGAAATTTAACCAAAAAATTCACGTATTGAACCCACTAGATTTACACTTTGGCCCAATGGAATAGAACATCATTCTGGTTCCGCTCCTGCTTGTAGTGATTTTATCCTTTTATGACTTTATATAAAAGTAAATAATTTTATTAAAAAAATTAAATAAAAAATTCAAAATTCTTACTCTGAGATAGCTTTACTAGTTCTTCCTCAGAAACGTGAACTCTTTTGAAACTTAGTCCAGTCTTTTGTTCCCAAAGGGAGATCAATTCAAGCTGTGATATAATGCTCGTTTGCGGTCGATAAATCACAATTCGATTGCATGTCCTTGGATCATTTATCACTTTGATTGTACATTTGGCTATATCTTCCTCGTAATTAAAGACAGCTGAAATAGATAAATAGTGATATAACATCAAAAAGATATTCAACAAATGAACTTTTAGTATAAATTGTATTTTAATATGTGTGGACCTCTGCGTTGGGAAGGCATACGTACCTTTTGCTTCACCACTTCCATAAACAACAACATCGTCGTGTGATTCAGATGGACGAAGCAGGACATTCACAAAGTAAGCACCACAGAGATTTGCTGAGACAAAGGTGTAGGGAATTTTAGCTGCTTCTACTGCCCTTCTTACTATTCGTTTTTTCTCCAAGCATGCTTCAAAAGGGGGCAGAGGCCTCACCCTGTCCTCTTCACATCCAAACTCAGATGGAAGAAACCTCTAGCAACCAAAACGTAGTGTGTTTAAGATCTGTTCTATATAAACAAATTTGTAGCAATGCAGCACTGAATTGTAAAAAGAAACTAAAATGTTACTAAGAAACAAATATGAAATTAAAGTTTGTGATTTTAGGTATTTTACTAATTAAGTAGCCCTCATATATATTTTACGTCTTTTATAGCTAACTACTATTGCCTAACTTAAATCTGCATTTACAAAATGCGGACATCCACACGTAAAAGTTTCTAATATTTTTCAATTAGCAAACAAACTATATTTCTATTTCTCAAAAAAAAAATAAAGGACAACAAGCGATTTATTTTATTTTTTGAAAAAGAAAGAGCTCAATCAAATACCTTGATGTTACCGGCAACTTGGATGGCATGAACAATTTTCAGTTGATCAAGAAACTGGGGATAAGCTACAGTAGATATCACCACATCTACTTCCTTAAGTGTAGATACAATTTTCTCGTGCTCGTCTAGCTCTCCCTGTTTTAATTTCAACAGTATTATTACAAATATTATCGAAGGGTTCCAATTAGATCAACACAAAATTAATCTCATGAAAAGAAGTATAAGAGGTCTGAGGTTTGAATTTCATGCGTGCATTTAAGGGGGGGAAAAAGAGGAAAAAAAATAAATAAACAAAACCAAAGGAGATCGAGATAATTGACTAATGAAGTAACCTCAATAATGGTGACGCCAATACCCTGAAATTCCTTGTGGATTTCAAGCTTGGACGATCTTGAATTTTGTGTAACAGGTCGAGCATAAACAAAAGTTTTGTGACCAGAAGAAACACTTGCTTTCACCATATACTTACCAAGGTATCCAGTACCCCCAAAGATAAGTATCTTTGGTTTTGTGTTCTCACCTTCCATTTCTTCCTTTCACTTCAATTTATCTCTCATCTTCCCTTCCCTTTTTACATGTTTATTTATGATATCAGGAACTCACATTTTTAATGTTGAAAATGTGAGACTCGACAGTTCATGTGGGGGACAATTTATGGTGTTTCCATGCAATAATGTTGTACGTTCTAAATGTTAAAATCAATGGAGCTATTTCAGCCGTTCAAAATCCGAAAATTGTCTCCTTATTTCTGAGTGAGATAAATTGATAACATCTTTTAGTGTGATAAATTTATAATTTTTTACATAGTAATTTTATCTCGTCGTCTTTGATTGTTACGATTTTTTATCCTCTCGATAGAGAAGTTTTCGAAGTAGTACTTGCATCCTTGATTGAGTTTGTTCTCCATCTTTTTTTCACTTTGATATATTATTTGTTGTTGGGTCCATCTCATTTGGGGGTTCAAAAGTCCAAAGTTTAAAAAGTTTGGGTAATTGAGTAATTAAATAAATTTAAAGGGGACAAATGAAAATTTACCATGAAATTTGCCTATAAAACAAATGAAAGGTACGGCTGCGTGCGCGTGAAGAAGAAGTGGTATCGTAAAATTTACAGAAATAGAAAGTAGAAAATCTAGCACAGAATTAGAAATTTTAAGAATAATAAATTCTTTAAATTCATTTCATTTGTATATACAGAATGATACATTTATAATTAGAACAGACTGTAATAATATTATAGAATTTTATAAAAAAGTACAAAAGAAAAATTTCGAAAAGAAAAATTTTTTTATTAGTAAAAGATGGATATAATTTTTAGAAGTAATAACTAGTAGAGGATACAAAGCAAAATTTGAACATATAGTAGGTAAAGACAATACTTTAGCAGACATTCTTTCAAGACTAATCACCCAATGATTGTTTTGCAGGAATGGAGCGATTTATGAATTTCGGTTCAGTTAAACTTAGACAGTTCCCATCAGGAACAAATTTAAGTTTTGTTCCCATCAGGAACAAATTTAATATTACTAGTTTCGAAGAATTTGTCTAGTCCTCATACTAACTCTTTTAGCCTTTCTATGTTGACTTCTAAGTTTTGTCCTAAATTAATTAATAAATCTACTATGAAATTTTGTTGACTATTGCTAGTGTGTGAAATATGTTTATACTGATTTTCTAGGTGTTCGATATTACAACTAATTTTTATTCTTTCTGTTAAATTTAATTTTTACTTTCTATGATGACTAATTTCAAAATCTAAATAATCTAATCGGTGGAAGTTCATAAACTAAAACTAATTTTCTAGATCTTCTAATCTATTCTTAATTCTTAATACTAAATTTTCATACTTGTCTAATAATTTATTTTGTTTATTTATATTATAATACTGTAAATTGTTTCTTCTAAAATTAAATATGGGTAAATTTGTAAAATCGTAATGTTTAATAAATACCAAAGAGAAGGAAAGAAGGAAAACGGACGCTAGGTTCTTTCTAGTTGGGAACCTTGTACGTGGCTTGTTAGTCCAGCAGTGCAAACTGATCTAGTCCTCATTCGAGTTGACCATCAGAATTTACGTTGCTGGTTTCCCGCCGATAAACAGAGTGCTCCAAAAAAAAGCTTTATGAAAATTGCAGAAGTCATTTTGCCAAAAACTGGCCTTTCAAAGCTTATTTTAACTGCTTCTGAAAACATGCAAATTAAAAACACCTTTAACTCCTAATCAACGCCCTAAAACGCCTTTCCTTTTTTCCTTCTCTTTGGTATCAGAGCACCTCTTTTGTTTTTGTTTTAAATATTTTTTATATGAGTAGTTACAAGGCAGACTTCATTTGTTATATGATATTTACCGGCGATTGCTAATCTTGACCAATCTGTTGATGATTGTTATAAAAATCCCTTTGTTTTATTAGATAATGATTTTGATAGTGATAGTTGGATAGATAATAACCCTTACATAGAAACTTTAGAAAGTGCTTTAGAGATTGTAGAAAATGAACTAAATAGAATTAATTTAGAGCAAGTTTATTTAAACACTTTAATAGAAGAACGATTAGGCAATTTAAAACTTCCAGTAGATTACACATCTCCTTTACCACCTGAAATAGAAAGAAAAATAAATATTAAACATTACGATTTTACAAATTTACCCATATTTAATTTTAGAAGAAACAATTTACAGTATTATAATATAAATAAACAAAATAGATTATTAGAGAAGTATGAAAATTTAGTATTAAGAATTAAGAATAGATTAGAAGATCTAGAAAATTAGTTTTAGTTTATGAACTTCCACCGATTAGATTATTTAGATTTAGAAATTAGTCATCATAGAAAGAAAAAATTAAATTTAACAGAAAGAATAAAAATTAGTTGTAATATCGAACACCTAGAAAATCAGTATAAACATATTCCACACACTAGCAATAGTCAACAAAATTTCATAGTAGATTTATTAATTAATTTAGGACAAAACTTAGAAGTCAACATAGAAAGGCTAAAAGAGTTAGTATTAGGACTAGGCAAATTCTTCGAAACTAGTAATATTAATACGTTAAGAAGAAATTTAGATTATATTAAAGAATTATTAACAGAATTTAATAGTCAGATTAAACGATTTCCTAGCAAGAAAGAAATTATAGATTTAATCCAATTATTAGACATTAAAACACCTAAGCCCGTAGAATTAGAAATTAAACAAATTTTAGAAAGTTTAAAATTAGAAGTAGAAAATATTAAATACACACAGTGTGATTTGCAAATTCAATTAGACGCAATAAAAATAATAGTCAGTGAATGAGTACAGACAAAATATTGATAGAAACTTTAGCAGAATTAAAACGAGAAATTCCACACCTAAATCCAGTAGGATATAGCTATAGAGAATTTAGTCAGGAAAGTAATAATATTCAACAAGCGCAAGCTAACACAATAGTCAAATTATTAGTTAAAATCAATAATAGGATAGAAGACTTAGACAATAGACTCGGTAGACTAGAACACAATTTTCAAACCTTTAGAAAAAATAAAAAATTCGTATCTCACCTAGAACTTAGCAACAGTTTAGATAATTTAGACAAAGAACTAGACATATTAACTAACCGTGTAGAAAAGTTAAATTTTAGCGGACCAGTAATACCGCGTAAGACAGTAGACATCAAAGATATTTTAGGACCAAAAATAATATTAAAAAGTAATGGATCTAGCAAGAAACAGTAGAGTAGACGTAAACATGGTAGAAAGAGTTAGAAGATCGCTTTCATTTTCTAGTAAAGGTAAAGAAATAATAGAAAGAACAGAAGACATAATAGACGAACAAGACCCCGATAAATTATTAGAAAAAGGTTTCGACCTAATTAAAAAGAAAAGATTATATAATGAAGGACTAAAAACAAAATTAAACAATAGCTTATATATTTACACAGAAGAAACAAAATTATCAGAAGTAAATAGACGAGAAGAATTAACTTTAATCAGCCCAGTAGGAAGAGATTATCTTAAGAAACAAAATTACACAGACATACACATGGGAATAATAGTTATAGGAATCCTTAGTCAAGCTAGAGAGGGTTTAGACACAAAGGCACATTTATATTTATATGATAGTAGATTTTATGATCACGAGCAAGCTCAAATAGCTAGTGCAGAAGTAGATTTAAAAAATAAAGTAGCAGTAGTAGGATGTATACCCAATATAGATATAGACATAAATGAATTTTGTAAACATATTAAATTAAGTGTACAAACTAAAGGATACAAAATGAATGCAGAATATAAAAACCTTAGAATAAAAACATTCTTTTTTGGAAAATTATATAATAAGTATCATAAGAAATTTAGATTTGAAAGTAAAAACATTGTAGATTGCTTTAAAAGTCAGTACGTAGAAATGATAGTACCTAAAAAATTAACCAGTAGTGAATTAAATGGTTTAGAATGGATATTACCAAAATTAGAACAGGATAGAATGTTAGAAGTACCAGAAACTAGTTATACTTACATGAATAGACAAAATCAAGTTACAAAGAGATTTAGTAATTATAGACAAACAAGTAATCCAGAATTAGAAGAAAATGAAGAAGAAGTAGAAATTAATATGGCAATAATAGATAATTTAAATATAGACAAACTTAAAACGTTAAGTAATAATAGAGATAAAATAATAGATTTAATATTTAATGAACCTAAAAAATATTTAGATGAAGAATTATTTGAAGAACTATGTAATAATGATGAATTGACAGATGACGACATAGACAGGGAATTAATAGAAAATTTAGACTTTAAAAATTTAGAAACAGAAGAAATTTATTATTTAGAACATATAGATGAAATTTTAGTAGGAGAAGAAGACAAAAAACCAGAAGTAGGAGAAAATAGCCATCAACCAGTATTAGAACCTGTAGTAGAACCATTAAATGTAGAAACTTATTTAGACAAGCGAGGAATCCCAGACACTAATGAAAAATACACAGAAGCCGCAAGAGTATTTAAAGCTAAAACCAAATTAGAAAATTGGAAAACTATACCGCAAGCTAGAGATTTATTAGTATTAGAATTAGAAGACCATAAACCTAGCCAATGGAAACAAGTATTTAATCAATGGGAAGGTAATTTACTTAGACATTCAATGGAAGCATTAGCAGTAATAGTAGACCCAAATTATAAATTAATATATTTAGAAAGTACATTAGGAAGTAGAGAAAGAAAAATATATTTAGGATGGAGAGACTGGATGAAGAAAAATAAATTAAAAGAATTAGATAGTTTTGATACAAACATTACAGTAATCAGTTTTATAGATTTAATGAAAAAATTAGTATTAGGAGTAGATGAAAAAGATGATATAATTAAACAAATTAAAGCCATTAGAAATTTAGAACAATTAAAAATTTGTGATTTAAGATATTTTGACGAATACGCTAATTATTTTTATAAATATTGGAGTGAAATAGGTAGACCATTTGACGAAGATTTATTATTAAAATTTGTAGACAAATTACCCGGCAAAATAGGAGAAAAATTACACAGTGAATTAATTAATTGGTTTAAGACAAAAAGAACACAAGGAATTAATTATTATGCAACTTTATTACCCGTAATAGAATACGTTAGAGGTAGAATTAGAGAGTATTGTGAAGAAGAAAAACATAGACATCAGTTAAAATTATAGTTTAGAAAAATGTGTATAGATATGACAGAAGTACCAACATTAGGATGTAATTACCCTAGTTACAATAAACATAAAAAATATAGAAAATATAGAAAAAAGAATAGTCAAAATAAGCCACCTTATAGACATAATAGTAGAAAATTTTATAAGAAGAAATTCTTTAAATATAATAATAATAAACAAAAAGTTAGAAAGGCATTTAAAAAAGGAAAACGTGTATATAAAAGAAATAAAACTTGTAAATGTTACTTATGTGGAAAAGAAGGACACATCAAACCAAATTGTCCAGAAAATAAAAAAGTCAATTAGTTAGAATTAGACAATTATAATATAGAAGAAGAAATCTTAGGCGTAGAAGAAATTTTAAATATAGATCAATTATCAGACAACGATAGTATATGTATACTTAGTAATAGTGAAACAGACACTAGTAGTAATTCAAGCTTAGAACTAGAATCAGATGTAGATGTAGACATTAATGTTCTAGAAACTTATACTTCATTCTTTGGAAAAAATTGTACAATTTGTGATATAAAATTTGAATTAGGACATAGAGACATAGAAACAGGAAAATTCTTTTGTAATAACTGTAAAGATAAACAACAAATAGAATATGAAACAATAGAAATAAATAGAGCAGGTAGTGAATTAATAAATATAGATGTAGAATTATTGTTTAAAAAAGAAACTATTTATACTAAAGCTATGATAGACATAGGAGCAAATAAATGTATAATACATGATAGTTTAGTACCTAAGGAAAATAGGAATAAACTTAGAAACCCTGTAAACATTAGACAATTTAATGGAGAATTGATGCAGATTACAGAATGTGTAAATAATATACCAATTAGGATAAATGGTGAAACGCATGTTTTGCCACAAACATTTATTTCAAATCAAAAAGTAGGATATAAATTTATCTTAGGATTAAATTTTGTATTAGGAAATAATGGTAGTATTTTAATAACTCCAAATGGAGTGAATTTCTTTAAAAAGTCGACATTCATTCAACCTAAATACGAAACACATATTTTACCATACGAAAAGAAAACATTAGTAATAGATAAAGACATAGATGTAGAGATTTTTTATTCTTTAATAGAAGAAGAAGAAGATGTAGCCAGCCGTAATAGACTAAACATAGACAATGACAAGATAGAGAACTTAGAAAACGTAGATGTAGATAAATTTTTAGAAGACATAGTCACTATAGAAAAAGAAATAGATTGTTTAGAATGTCAAAAATGGCCGGAAGAAATTATAAAAAAGGTAGAAGAATTAGAAAAATTAGAAATAATACGCAATAACCCAATTAGAAAGGATAGTAAAGAGGAATATAAATTAGAAATTATTAATCCAGACATAACAATAAAAACACAAGATTTAGCATATAGCTTAGAAGATAGAAAAGAATTCAAGATGCACATAGATGAGTTATTAGAATTAAAAGTCATTAGAAATAGTACCAGTAGACATAGAAGCCCAGCTTTTATTGTAAATAATCATAGTGAGCAAAAACGAGGAAAAAGTAGAATGGTAATAAACTATAAAAGATTAAATGATAATACTTTAGACAACAGTTATAAAATACCTAATAAAGATGAACTAGTAAATTGTATACAGAGCGCTAAATATTTTTCAAAATTTGATTGTAAGAGTGGATTTTGGCAAATACGACTCCACGAAGAATCTGTTCAATGGATAGCTTTTAGTTGTTCAGAAGGACATTTCGAGTGGCTAGTCATGCCCTTTAGACTTAAAAATACCCCACAAGTATTTCAAGCTAGAATGGATAGAATATTTAAATTTTACTCAAAATTTTGTATAGTTTACATAGATGATATTCTAATTTTTAGTCAGAATAGATTTATGCATATTACCCATTTAAATAAAATTTTAGATTGTTTCAAGTATAATCATATAGTTATTTCTAAAAAGAAAATAGAACTATTAAAACAGAAAATAGATTTTTTAGGATTACCAATAGACAGTAATTATAAAATTATACAAACAGATGCCAGTAGTTTAGGATGGGCAGGAATATTAATCCAAAAGCCCAATAAAGATAACTCTAAGGATAAAGAAGAAATAGCAATGTATACTAGCGGAAAATTTACAGAAATAGAAAGTAGAAAATCTAGCACAGAATTAGAAATTTTAGGAATAATAAATTCTTTAAATTCATTTCATTTGTATATACGGAATGATACATTTACAATAAGGACAGACTGTAATAATATTATAGATTTCTATAAAAAAAGTACAAAGAAAAATTTCGAAAAGAAAAATTCTTTTATTAGTAAAAGACGGATATATTTTTTAGAAGTAATAACTGGTAGAGGATACAAAGAAAAATTTGAACATATAGTAGGTAAAGACAATACTTTAGCAGACATTCTTTCAAGACTAATCACCCAATGATTGTTTTGCAAGAATGGAGCGATTTATGAATTTCGGTTCAGTTAAACTTAGACAGTTTCCATCAGGAACAAATTTAAGTTTTGAAAGTAAATTTTAATTATTAGACAGCCAGCAATGCATATTAGACAATTTGTGGTGTGTAAATAACCCACAAGATAAATTAAAAGTAGCCAATGCACTCATGCATTATTTTAGACAAATTAATGATAAAGTAGACAGTAATCATTTTGCATTTTTTGTATTAGTTAGAGGAAGACAAACATGAATTTATATTCAGTGGAGAGTGGTAGTTGATTTAACGATCAATTATCCTGATCCATATATTAAAGGTTTTTACACATTTTATGAAGCAATAGAATATGCTAGACATACAATAGGACCAAATTATCATGTTAGTCATTTAATAAGTCCTTTAAACAATGCATCAGCATCATCATCTAGACAATCAGATAATATTGTAGACAGTGCATCATCATCAGCACCATCATCCATACAGTTCTGTGATCATTGTGAGGTCATGACCAGAACTATTAGAAAACTCAATGAGACTAGATATCATTTAGACAGGATATTACAAGCATGTAGACAGAAAATACTTACATTAGAAAATGCTAAACAAGAATTAATTAGACAGAATATTATATTACAAAATAAATATCAAATCATGTTATTAGATCAACAAAAAGCCCAGAAAACCCAAAAATTGCTTATACCAGAAACACCAGTAAATAAATTATTCGACCATACCCCAGCCGAACAACTAAATAAAATACACCAACTTTCATTCTTGCTTGGCGATACAGTAGACACAATAAAAGAAAAAATTGTAGAAAACCTGTACACAGATTTCGTTTGTTTAGCCAACCAATTATTTAATAGCCAGTTAAACTTTTTACTTGAATTCGGACCCAGCTAGTCAGAATTAAACAATATTACTGCACTTAGACACAATTTTCCTACCATTTCTTTTGATTACTCCTTAGCTAAAACTATAGACAATGAAGATATTTTGTACAAGCCCTTAGTTTTGGGATGATACGAACTATTTATGTTTTTAGCCAAGACAGATTTAAATTCTTTCCACCAACTTTAAATAGAGCCTTATCAACTATAGCAGAAGCCCCTTTAGTAATTAATTTCAATTCCATACCACCTAGACCTCAAGAAATTAATAAAACCAAAACCGGTGTCATATTACCAGCCTACCATGTCATTACAATTTGTGAAGGAGCTAAAAAATACAAAAGAAGATTTTATCATGACAGGCCCCACTTCTCTGCAAGAGATTTATATCGAAGAACACATGAAATGGGCGCTTTCTATGAGTGGTTACACACAAATGACAGGATTATTGCACAATCAGAATATTATACAATCCTAGCCCAAAAGCATCTTATTCGAGAAGAGTTGCTCATCCCTTCACTATAAATTAAAGTGGATAATCTGTGAAAACGTGAAGAATACTTGGACGCGCTAGATGAAATAAATGAAATGCCATCATCAGGACACGAATCAGAAGCTATGAGTCACCAGTCTTTAGACAAAGACATAGCCAAAGCTGTAGATGAAATGATGGATCGATAAGAGGCACCACTAAAGACAGAATAGCCAGAATCAATAAATAGTCAGTATAAAAGTCAAAATAGTCACGTGGTTTTACAGACAACCTTTATTCGCTACACGATAAAGGATAAACTGTAAAAATACCTTTTTAATTTTTTTTTTTCTTACCAACAGTGAGTCAGCACTAAAGAATAGTAAACTGTTACTATTTATAGTCAGTAAGTCAGCAATAAGTACTAGTCAGTCAGTATTTACTTTTTCAAATAATCGTTGGCTTTTCGTCACGTAAAGTACAAAGATTTTCTATAAAAAAGTACAAAAGAAAATTTTTGAAAAGAAAAATTCTTTTATTAGTAAAAGATGGATATATTTTTTAGAAGTAATAACTCGTAGAGGATACAAAGCAAAATTTGAACATATAGTAGGTAAAGACAATACTTTAGCAGACATTCTTTTAAGACTAATCACCCAATGATTGTTTTGCAGGAATGGAGCGATTTATGAATTTCGGTTCAGTTAAACTTAGACAGTTCCCATCAGGAACAAATTTAACTTTTAAAAGCAAATTTCAATTATTAGACAGCCAGCAATGCATATTAGACAATTTGTGGTGTGTAAATAACCCACAAGATAAATTAAAAGTAACCAATGCACTCATGCATTATTTTAGACAAATTAATGATAAAGTAGACAGTAATCATTTTGCATTTTTTGTATTAGTTAGAGGAAGACAACCAGGAATTTATAGTCAGTGGAGAGAGGTAGTTGATTTAACGATCAATTATCCTGATCCATATATTAAAGGTTTTTACACATTTTATGAAGCAATAGAATATGCTAGACATACAATATGACCAAATTATCATGTTAGTCATTTAATAAGTCCTTTAAACAATGCATCAGCATCATCATCTAGACAATCAGATAATATTGTAGACAGTGAATCATCATTAGCACCATCATCCATACAGTTCTGTGATCATTGTAAAGTCATGACCGGAACTAATGATACTAAATATCATTTAGACATTGAACTACAAGCATGTAGACAGAGAATAAATGCATTAGAAAGTACTAATATAGAAATAATTAGACAGCTCACGCTTGAAGATAAGAGTTATACATTCGACACTCAGCATCATAGTAGACAGAATAAACAAAAAATAATAAGAAAAGAATGGAAAGAGCTTGAGAAATGGAAATTTTCTCGTTTTCCAAAGAGAATATCCACTTCCAACGGATTTAATTGAAAAAATTAGAAAAGATGCAGCAAAAATAGCTACTGAAAAACATGTATATATTATAAAATTTTTAATTGATCTAGCTATCTCAGAAATAAATATCGATGGGTTAACAAAATATATGGGAAACCTTTTATACCGATAAGGATGTAAATTGTCCCAAAGAAAAACCCTTGTGTATAACCATTCCCTTAGAAAGATTCGCCTGTCAATGTTACCTTGTATACAGTATGCCATCAGCCTGTATAGACTTAGCCAGATATAAACCACTAGAAATCCAATACAAAAATGAAAAAATAATCCTAACACCTACCTTATTATTAGATTATGGCCTATTAGGTCAATTAATATTTTCAGACCCAGATCAAACAGATCCTTTTGGTAGAAAAATAGCCACAGTAGTCTTAAACACTTTTGCCAATACAAATAACCCTTTTGTTGAATTAATCATAGACAGTAAACCACCAGAATGGGATGACTCTGGAATCATACCAACCCAACATAAAATATTAGTTCTTTTTCAAAAATATAAACCATCACTTTACGGAACAGAATGCCCTTGGCCCTGTACACAGTATAGTATAGAAGATCAACTTAAACACTGTATCAGCAAAGTAATTGGTAGACAATTCCATTGGAGCCATTTTGAATTTGAAGAATATACTTTAGTCACTGAAGATGCAATCCAGAAGATCTACTCAAAGCATCCACTTCCAGAAGTACCCTTCTTATCCAAAACCAAGCATACAAAGCTGGTGGAACAATACGACAAGGAATTCAAGGCCCAAATAAGAGAACGAAGAGAACGAGAACAGATGGCCCAACAAGAAGCTGAATGGTGGGAGGACTTAGGAAGTGAAGAAGCAGACAACATAGAAAACGACATGGAAAGATAGTCAGCATCAGACAAATAATGTCAGTTATAGTCAGTATAAAAGTCAAAATAGTCACGTGGTTTTACAGACAACCTTTATTCGCTACACGATAAAGAATAAACTGTAAAAACACCTTTTTAATTTTGTTTTTTCTTACCGACAGTGAGTCAGCACTAAAGAATAGTAAACAGTTACTATTTGTAGTCAGTAAGTCAGCAATAAGTACTAGTCAGTCAGTATTTACTTTTTCAAATAATCGTTGGCTTTTCGCCACATGTAAAGTGTCACTTTTAATCTTTGTCTTTTGTAATTAATGTCAAAGAGTCGTGTCAATAATAGTCCAAAGTCTTGAATTGTATATAAAGAGTTCCGAGTCTATGTACAAAGAGACGGAGAGTTTTGAGCAAAAGTTGTAAGCATCAAGAAGCAAAAATCAATAAAATTTCCTTTTCATAAACACTTTGTAATTTCTTTAAACAGCAACTAGCAAGCAAAGCAAGTAAGTAGTTTTGTTTTAAATGGGCTCAATTAAACCAGAAGGTCGTGGGTACTATTAGATCTTAGATTGATCAAAGTATGTACCACTATATCGAGAAGGAATCTAGGGCTAATGTTCTTTGAAGAAAATTAGAGATAATTTGTGAGCAGCCGACAGCATAGAATAAAACCAATCTGATGAAAAGACCTATTAACTTAAAATACAAGGAGGGACACCGTATAACTTAACACACTAGTGAGTTCCAAGGCTTGGTTGATTAATTGACTACCATAAAAATTATTCTAGATGATGAGTTATAAGTATTTTTGTTGCTTAGTTCTTTGCATGACAGTTGGGAGACACTAGTGGTGTCAGTGAATAATTCAGTACTAAATAGGAAATTAACCTTGGATATGGTTACAAATAGGATGGAAATGAAGAATCTAGAAGACAAAGTGTTGAAGCAGTTCCCTCTGAGTTAGATGCTCTTGTTTCAGAAAAGCAAGAAAGGCAGGGGAGAAGCCAAAGCAAAAATTCCCGCCAGCAGAACAATAATAACCTTAGAAGAAGATTTAAATCCCAGAGGAGAAATATGAAGTGCTTGCACTGTCAGAAAATGGGTCACATTAAAAAAGAGTGTAGATTGTGGAAAAGAGAACAGGCAAAAGAAAAAGGTAATGCTCAGAAAAATGACAAAGAAAACACTACAGCCATAATTGATGGTGATTTGGATATTGTTTATGTTAAGAGTTGAGTAAATCTCACTTGCCATACCAGTGATTAGGTGATTGATTCGGGTGCTTCGCTTCATATTACTACATATCGTGATTACTTTACATCTTATATTAATAGTGATTATGACCATGTTCAGATGAGAAATGAAGGGGTATCCAAGATTGTGGGCATAGGAGATATTTTCTTAGAGACCAGCATTGGCTGTAAGTTGCTACTTAAAGATGTCAGACATGTACCACATATTCACCTTAATTTGATCTCTATAGACAAACTTGATGATGATGGTTATATTAACCAATTTGGTGAAGGAAAATGGAAGCTCACCAAAGGCTCCCTAGTGTTAGCTAAGAGAAGGAAAGTACACACTCTCTATACGTTATAAATTAAGATCAAGAAAGAAGTTGTGAATGTGGCTGTAAAAGATTCTAATATTGAGATATGACATAAAAGACTTGGTCATATTGGTAAGAAAATGTTAGAAACTCTTGTTAGAAAAGGATTTTTATCCAGCTTCGCAGGTATGTATTGTGTAAATTTTATTGAACTCGTAAGTACAAGAATCTATTGTAAAATAGATCAATGGTGACGAGTGTCGAACCTATGAGGCGGTGGATTTTAACTGCATGTACAGTTAATTTTTAAAGTGGGTGGTTGGATTTATGATGGAAGTGATTTAGATTATCCTAAAATTTAAATAAAAATGGCGGGAATCAATTAATGTGAAAACTATTAAAATCAAGCGCTTGGGTTTATAGATCCTCACTCAACGTGCACCATGGGCTTAATATTTCTTATAAGTGCCAATTAAATCATGAGGGGGGTTTCCACTCCTCATGAATCACGCTTTAATTAATATGGTGCTAAGAAGTTATTGTGCCAAATAGTAATAACCTTACACTAGGGAGACGGTTACCCAGTGCAATATCTAGGCAAGAGATGGCCAACGGGCCATGCCGTGCCGGCCCAGACCCATCAAAGGAAGCCCACACGCGCTTGTGCTCGTGCCGTACTATGTCCACTATTCATTCATGTCGTGCCGTGCCTATGCATGCTCGTGCTGGTGTCCACGTGTGCCATGCCCACACGTGTCGTACTGTGGGCTGTGTTGTGCCGTGCCTAGGAAAAATAGCCCACTAAACTTGTTTTTCTTTTTTTATTTTTTGAAGAGCACATGCTAAGTTGTCTTATTTTTTTAAGCTTGTGTACTTTTTTTTGGATCCATGTGCCTTTATTTAAATTTAATAGAATAAATAATTCGAAACTCAAGTCCATATTCAATGATAATAAATTAATAATAATAAGATAATGTAATATTAGCTGCTATATTTGACTCTATTGCATTAGAATTCTTTTTAGTACTTAAAAACAACGATAATAATAATTTTTTTTAAGGATTAACTTAATTGTTAACTTGGAATTACATAGAGTTATATATCATAGTTTATAATAATATTAATACATATTTATAAAATCATGATATTTATAATTTTATTTATTAAAATCATGATATTAATTATTTATTTAATAAATTATAAACATAAATCAATTATAATTTTTTTGAAACTAAGAATTAAATAAATTTAAAAAACTTGAGCCAATAAAATATATTAAAAAATTCAATTTCAAGTTATTTATAAAATCATAAAATTTTAAGTTTATTTTCATTAAAAAATAAAACGTGCTTATTGCGTGCTTTTTCGCTTGCCGTACTATTGAGCAGTGAACCTCAAATCCGGTAATGGGGTTTGATCCGACATGTCAGCTTCGTGTTGTAAGGCTGGACGATATGTCAGATGGACAAACAATTGTGAGTTATACGACAAGTCTCTTCCGTCAGCCAAAGTGAGTAAGTAACGCACGAGTGGAGCACGTGCCCGAACTTACTCAAGACGACAGGTTAAGAGTGCGTTTTGCTCAAGAGTGTCACACGTGTTCTGGGCTGTTTCAAACGGCTGTTATTGCCGTTAACAAAAGCGGGAAAGTTCAGGGGTTTGTTGCTAACGAACCCAGGTCTGTTCTGAGCTGATGTGCAGAGGTCTATTCGTGTGAGATTCTGGAGTGTATAAAAGGGCTCATAGCCTGGTATTTGGTCCATGACGAATTTGACAGTCTGAGTATATACTTGTATCTTAAAATACCAAATCAATAAAAGGCTTGCTCTCTCTTTCACAGTGGATGTAGGTCACTTTATAGTGGCTGAACCACTATAAACTCTCCTGTGATTTGTGTGTGTGATTGCTCTCTGTTCTTGCTATTCATTTCTGTTCTTTCATTGATTCTGGTACTGTGATCATAAGGGTTTAGTTGGTTATATTCATTTCACGAGATTGGGGTCAATTCGAGTGGGTCTTGGGGGATCAAGATTGTTTCTTTTTTATCTTGACCACGACGTACCATCTCTAATCGTGCGCGCTTATACTTAATGCTCACGCGTTTGTACCCAAATACCGCACGTACTTAATGCAGTACGTCAGGCCGTGTCAGCATCATGGTTTTACCCGGGAACGTGTTTCGTGTTGTCGCATAGTAATGACACGTGCTCGTGTTTTCCGTCACTGCCCATTAGCCACCTCATGCTATGTGGCCTGACAGTATAAGTTCGTGGTTACCGTTATGTTATAATGCTTTGCTGTCTTTAATATCCCCACCCACTAGATATCTCTATACTAAGTAGAGCACATCATATGTTTTTGAAAGATATCCATTAATTGCACCCACTTATATAAAGTCCAACTAATCTTTACTTTCTAAACCATGCTTTACATAGATAAATCAACATTGTAGTATGAAGGATATGCGTATAAAAATTCAGAAGCATAAGGTAATGGTTCAAGAAGGGTGCAAATGAAACAAAAATGTAACTACAGTTTACCAAAATGTACAGCCACAGATCTGAATCACAACCTTTGGCCTCTTCGTACAGCCACAGATTTGTAAAATTTTTAGCCTTCTTGAAGATTGGATTAAAGAAGTAAAACTGCGAATGGATACACATAATGCTGGATAGTTTGGGATTCCCAATTTATTTGTAATGAAATATTTCCTTTTTTCTTTAGGGAAAAAGACTTGGCTGGGGTAAGTATCCACAGCATTTATTTTAAAATTGACTGATTATGATGGTGGTTACAGAACTGAGTGGCAAAATAGATTCTTGGCATTATTTTATTGGATTGTCCTATTGATAAACAATTAGCAAAATTCATACGCTTTTATGTATGCAGTTCTTGCTGTGGATACTTACTCTGACTGAGGACTTGTGTGGGTTTGGGCTTCTAAGGTGATGCGTCTGAGAACATGTGGGTTAGGCTGCTAAGGTGGTGCGACTGATCAGGCGGGACCCAAAAACTAAATTATATGTATGTGGGTCCCATGGCCTGCTAAACGGCAGGTCCAGTGTGGTTGTTCGGCCCACACAAGTAATTCTCACTCAGAAACGCATTGAAGTTAGTCAAAGCAGCATTAGATGTTATAATCTTTCTTCTTCATCAATCTCTCTCATTTTTTTTTTTTCTTTCCTGGGAGCCTTTTTCATCCATTTGTCTGAATGAGAGAGACACAGCTTCTAAATTTTTAATAGACATTTTGGATCAAGTCAAAGTCCAGCCCATCTTAGTTGTTCAGTAATTATTACAATTGGGTTTAAATTGCCGCCCATTCCCTAATATGTTTGCTCAAGTCAGATGGTGAACAATCAAATTGTTTTAATTTTTCTTACTAATATAATTTTAAAAAAAGATAAGAGGGTGAGAAAAAACTTTAAATTAATTTTTTTACACTCATGAATTCTTATTTATTGAAAACAATTTTACATATCCATATGAAACAATTTTTCGGATATTAAAAATAAGAAGAATACAATTCAAAATTTTGAATTAATCTTAACTTCTGAATACAATGTTTGAATCCCATATCAAACATACCCAAAATTTTAAGAACATAAAATTCATTTATAAAAAATAATTGGAATGAAAAGAAAAAAAAATGAAAGGGATTTTTTTTTTTTGAATTTCCTTGGTGCATTTTTTTTAAGGGAACCCAATCATAAAACTGGTTTATGCTCAACTTATATTACATAGTTTACACATAAATTTACAAAATCAGCCATGATTCTTATGTTTTTCCTTATAAATGAATAATTTAAATTTGTGATAGTATATTTTTATTTATTTTTCTTTAAATGATAGAATAGTCGATAAAGTTCAAATTAATTTTTTAACTCCTTATTTCTTTTAGCTTTAAGATTCAAATTCAGAACCAACTAAATAATACCATTTGAAAACCACTCTTTACCCTGTGGACAAATACGTGACAATAAGTTTTTGGTTGATAAATAAAATGACGATGTTTCCTATGCGAAATGAATGGTGTCTACTGCTCAATGCCACGAGTGACTTTTGTGCGTAATTGCAATTGCAAGTGAAGCAATTTGAGAGTTTTAAGAGAGCTTCTACTTGAGTGCTAGGAGGATTCAATTGGGTGTATTGGGATTGTGGGTTTTTTAGAGCCTTTTTCACTTTTGTAAATTCTTATTTATTAGTAAAATTATCTTTCAGTCTTTATCTGTAGACATAAGTATTAAACCGAACCATATAAATTATTGTGTCTTATTTTCTTTGTATTTGTTTATTCACCATAGTCACCATAATATTAATAATCACTCAACCACATGCTTCCGCAACAAGGTTTGCTTGTAAACCTTGGTTCATGAATGGGTATTTTCGCTACTCTGAATATGTCCTGATCTTTCAAGAATCATAACAACTAGACAAACCAAACACATTCTCAGTTGACAATTATTTTTTACACAGTATGACAAATTCAGAGCAGCGAAATATCTGAGCATTTAGAAAATATCTTCAAAACAAATTTATGGATGCTAGAAATATCTAAGCATCTAATAAATTTCTTTTAACCAGGTAGAAATATTAAGGCAAAAGTTGTAGTTAAAAATTTAGTCACAACGAAAAATTCTTATTGTGTGGTCACCTTGTGTTTGTAAGGCCTATAAAGACCAATTCAAGCAATGAAGTTAAGAACAACAAAATCTTCCACTAGTAAAATCCTTCCACTTCCCTTTATCTTCGATCAAATATTTTTTTATCAAAAATAGTTTCCACTTTAATTATTTTAGCCCACTATCTACCCCTAGGGATGGCAAATAAACCCGGACCCGGACTGGACCTGGATAAACCCGGATTATCCGATCCGGGTTAAACCCCGGCCCATATATTATATAATGCGGAATTCGGAAGCAATATTTTAAACCCGGACAAATCCGGGTCCGGTCCCGGGTTTAGGTGAACCCGGATATCCGGAACCCGGACCCGAATATTTATATTTTAACATTAATTAAATAATAAATTTTAAGTATAAAAAGGGCAAAAAAAAAAAAGAGAAATCCTAAAACCTAAAAAAAACTTACTTCAGCCGCCGGTATGGTTTCTTTATCGCTCAATGTCTGAAGCAGCTGCTGACTGTTGAAGAGCTACAAATCTTCGCTCTGACGCCACTATGACGACGTGCAAAGAACGCCGGAATAGTTGGAAAGTATGGTACCCGTTATGGTGTCAGTTTGAGGAAGCAAATTAAGAAGACGAAGGTCAGTCAGCATAGCAAATTTTTCTGCAAATTCTGCGGGAAGTATGCGGTGAATTATTGCAAGGACTGCAAGAAAGTCAAGGCGAGCGTGCCTACACTCCCACGGTTCCACCAACCAACCTGAAATTTTTGGCTGTGTTTTACTGTGAGATGTTCATTGGCCATTAAAAAAAAACAAAATCAGCTCCAATAATCCTTTCCCCTTTTCTTGACTTAACCCCACAAAGTCAACTTGTCATTATTATGGCCAAATTTGTTTGAAAATTCAATTTGTATGCTCCGTGATTTTGGGCTGTATTTCTAATTATTTGATTTTGAATTATTTTTCATTATTGTTGTTAATAAATTTAGAGATCTGGAAAGGAATTCATTAGAACAAGTGATGGAAATGCCATCTCTTTAGCAGTCATCCAGGTTCTAAACCCGGAATCCGGGAACCCGGAATTTTCCGGGTTTAACCCGTACCGGACCCAGAGGAGAAATATCCAGGTTTACATCCGGGTCCGATATTAAAAATTATCATCCGGGTTCGGAACCAGGAAGGCCAAACCCGGACTCGGACCCGGACCCGGATTTTGCCATCCCTATCTACCCCTGCTCCAACACCTGCCTTCTACTCCCTCAATTTTTGGGAATCGAATCTAAAATTTTTTTGTATCATTGAATTTAAAGGGGGGAAGATCAAGATGGAAGAGTATGATAAGTTTCTTTTGAAAGGTGAATTATTTTTTCAATATTTTTTTGATAATGTATCATTCTCACAATAAATTATATCGTGATTAGTTATGTTTTCTAGTTGTTATTATTATTATTTTAAAATCACAGCATTTTTCTATGGAGTAAAAATATATAAATACTTTAAAATATGCATGGAGTTCCATGCATGTTCTGTTATTCTTTCTTTTGATTTATTGACACAAAACAAGGATAGGACTAGTTTTGGAAACATAATTAACTAAAGTCGAAAATTACATAAATTAAGCTGCTTATTCAAAAGCCGTAAGTGCAGGCTTTGGGGGGTCAATGAGAAAAATGTCAAGAAGTTGATCAATTGTGGTGAATTTAAAATCAGGGTACAACATTGAAGCTTCAATGTCATCCTCTCCAAGTTCAAAGTTCATCAAGTCACCCTTTGCAAGTGCGCTGTGTAAAATGGATATTGGTATGTCTTCTGGAGGTGATAAGGCTGCAACAATTTAAAATGGATAGGTTGTAATGAACAGTATTAATTAAGTTTAAAAATAAATGAGATGTCAAAGAGATTGAGGCTTCTGAAATGCTAAAATTAAGTGTGGAATTAAGTAGATATGAAGGTAGGAATTTTTCTTCGAATGGGCTAACTAATTTTTCTTAATTTAAAAAAATTCTAAAATTAAAGTTGTGAAGTCACCCTAACATTAAATAATTACTTTTAGGTTTGAGAAACGCTTTATGAATTAACTTCATTTAATAAGAAAAATTATCCTATTGTGACATCATACGTAAATTGGTACAATTAAATAGTTTTTATTTCATTTTCTTAATTTTTTAATTATATGATAATACTCAAACTGTGGGGTATGGTGCCCTTAGTTAAATACTAACTTTAAACAATTAAACATTCAAATTAGAGATAAATATCTTACACAAGAAACATATTTGGTTATGGTAAAAAAATTATAAACGATGAGGGTCTATTTTGAAATTTAACCAAAAAATTCACGTATTGACCCCACAAGATTTACAATTTGGCCCATTGGAATAGAACATCAATCTGGTTCCGCTCCTGCTTGTAGTGATTTTATCCTTTTATGACTTTATATAAAAGTAAATAATTTTATTAAAAAAATTAAATAAAAAATCAAAATTCTTACTCTGAGATAGCTTTACTAGTTCTTCTTCAGAAACATGAACTCTTTTAAAACTCCGTCCAGTCTTTTGTTCCCAAAGGGAGATCAATTCAAGCTGTGATATAATGCTCGTTTGCGGTCGATAAATCACAATTCGATTGCATGTCCTTGGATCATTTATCACTTTGATTGTACATTTGGCTATATCTTCCTCGTAATTAAAGACAGCTGAAATAGATAAATAGTGATATAACATCAAAAAGATATTCAACAAATGAACTTTTAGTATAAATTGTATTTTAATATGTGTGGACCCTGGACCTCTGCGTTGGGAAGGCATACGTACCTTTTGCTTCACCACTTCCATAAACAACAACATCGTCGTGTGATTCAGATGGACGAAGCAGGACATTCACAAAGTAAGCACCACAGAGATTTGCTGAGACAAAGGTGTAGGGAATTTTGGCTGCTTGTACTGCCCTTCTTACTATTCGTTTTTTCTCCAAGCATGCTTCAAAAGGGGGCAGAGGCCTCACCCTGTCCTCTTCACATCCAAACTCAGATGGAAGAAACCTCTAGCAACCAAAACGTACTGTGTTTAAGATCTGTTCTATATAAACAAATTTGTAGCAAGCAGCAATGCAGCACTGATTGTAAAAAGACACTAGAATGGTAAAAAGACGCAATATTAAATTAGGGTTTGTGATCTTATGTATTTTGCTAATTAACTAGCCCTCGTATATATTTTTACTTCTTTTTATAGCTAACTACAATTGTCAAACCTAAATCTACATTTACATAGTGCGGATGTCCACATTTAAAAGTTTCTAATATTTTTCAATTAATAAACGAACTATATTTCAATTTCTAAATTAAAAAAAAAAAAAGAGACAACAAGCGATTTATTTTATTTTTTGAAAAGAAAGAGCTCAATCAAATACCTTGATGTTACCAGCAACTTTGATGGCATCAACAATTTTCAGTTGATCAAGAAACTGAGGATAAGCTACAGTAGATATCACCACATCTACTTCCTTAAGTGCAGATACAATTTTCTTGTGCTCGTCTAGCTCTCCCTGTTTTAATTTCAACAGTATTATTACAAATAATATCGAAGGGTTCCGATTACATCAACACAAAATTAATCTCATAAAGAGAAGTATAACAGATTTGAGGCTCGAATTTCGCGCGTGCAATTAAAAAGGGAAAAAAAGGGCAAAAAAAAAAAAAAAAAAAAAAAGAAACAAAACCAAAGGAGATCGAGATAATTGACTACGGAAGTAACCTCAATAATGGTAACGCCAATACTCTGAAATTCCTTGCGAATTTCAACCTTGGAGGTTCCTGAATTTTGTGTAACAGGTCGAGCATAAACAAAAGTTCTGTGACCAGAAGAAACACTTGCTTTCACCATATACTTACCGAGGTATCCAGTACCCCCAAAGATAAGTATCTTTGGTTTTGTGTTCTCACCTTCCATTTCTTCCTTTCACTTCAATTTATCTTTAATCCTCCTCCCCTCCCTTTTTACATATTTATATATGATATCCGGCACTCACATTTTTAGTGTTGAAAATGTGAGGCTCGACAGTTCATTGTGGGATTCAATTTCAGGTGTTTCCATGCAATAATGTAACTAATGTTGTACGTTCTAAATGTTAGAGTCAATGGAGCTATTTCAGCCGCTCAAAATCCGAAAATTCAAAATTGTCTCCTTAGTTCTGAGTCTCCTTATTTCTGGGTGAGATAAATTGATAATTTTTTACATAATAATTTTATCTCGTCGTCTTTGACTGTTACGATTTTTTTTTTTTCTCTGGATAGAGAAGTTTTTGAAGTAGAACTTGCATCCTTGACTGAGTCTGTTCTCCCTCTTTTTTCACTTTGATATATTACTTTTTTCACATATTGATTGCACTTATATCTTAATGGAATCATAATTTTTCCACTCATGAATTCTTATTTATTGAAAACAGTATTACATATTCTTATGAAATAATTTTTCGGATATTAAAAATAAGAAGAATACAAGTCAAAATTTCGAACCCCATATCAAACATACCCTAAACTTTAAGAGCATAAAATTCATATATAAAAAATAATTTGAGTGAAAAGAAAAAAGTGAAAGGAATTTATTTTTCGAATTTCCTTGGTGTACTTTTTCTAAGTCTTTGCCTGATCATAAAAGTGGTTTATGCTTAACGTATATTACATAGTTTACACATAAATTGACAAAATCAGCCATGATTCTTATGTTTTTCCTTATAAATGGATAATTTAAATTTGTGATAGTCTATTTTTTATTTATTTTTTTTTAAATGATAAAATAGTAGACAAAGTTCAAATTAACTTTTTAACTTCTTATTTTATTTAGTTTTAGAATTCAAATTTAGAAAAAATCAAATAATACTATTTAAAAACCACTCTTTAGGCCGGCGACAAAAATGTGATCATAAGTTTCTGGTTGATAAATAAAATGACGCCGTTTCCTATGCGAAATGAATGGTGTCTATTGCTCTATGCCACGAGCGACTTTTGTGCGTACTAAGATTCTCGCATGAATATATAATACAATGGTTGACTGATAGAAGGGTGACGGTCTTTTGCGAGCTTTGTAGATATATTTTTCTTCCATTTGTACTATTGAAAAAAAGAAAAAAGGGATCTGAATCTTCAATTGATTTTTTTTAATTGTTTTAAGTGGAAATTAAAGCACTTACGTGGTTTTGTAAAATTTTTACAAATATATATATTTGTTTTAAAAAATAGTCACATCGTCTCTTCTTACCACAACTATGTCATTTATTATAGTGATCAAATTATTTTAATCTAGGCATAATTATTCAAAAGTATCTGTATAACCATTTTGCTAAATGACGAAATGTGGCAATTGTTTTTCATTTTTTTATTTGTACTGCCGATATTTTCATATCACAATATTTGTAGACCCATCCTACTTCAAGAAAATAATTATAATAAATTTATATTATTTTTAAACAAATTCAAATAAAGAAGAAGTTTGAGAAGTAATTAATTAAATCTATCTTGATTTGTTTTGTGACTTTAATCTTTTATCATATTTGACTAAAAAGACTGCTTTGTCATAATTTTAGATTGATTATTTACTTTTAAAAGGTAAAAGTGCCACAAAATTTACTTTAGGTTTAGAATTTTTGAATTTTATACAAAATTATTATTTCTAAAAAATGTATCAAAACAAATTTATTAGAATGATTATTAACATTTAATTAAACTAACATTTTTATGGCATAAGACTCATATAATTTATTGGATGTCATGTTATAAGTCACAAAACGAAATACCTAGACTGTTAGATATAGGAACATATTATCACATTATCTTTGGATATATAATTTAGTCATTTTATATCTCTTGGGTAAAACATTGAAATAAAGCTTATCTTAAAGCAACCTTAATAACAAATATGGTCAAAGAAACATAAGTGAAAAAAATACAAAAGAATTATTTGATTAATTGTCCAATCTCTTTGTTTATCTTTTGTTTTTGAAAATAAAGTGAACTTATTATAACACTTCTATCTCCCTCAAGATTTAAGTTCGGGTGACTAGCCAAATATAAATCCTTGAAAACCACAAGGCTTGAGGAAATGAGAAAATCTTATATATTTTCTCTATTTGTATCAACAAATTTATATACATGGAACTGGTAAATTTGTTTTCTTGAAAAAGTTGTTTCACTTAAATTATTATTTTTTAATTTTCATCAATAGTCAAATTCTTAACCATATAAATTTTATTTTCATTATTGTTGCGTAAAATTTTTTTTCAATTATAAATTTCAATAGCTAAATTTATTATTAAAATATTTGAATTTTTTCAACCGAGATAAAAGGAAGTCTAACCCGACTAACAAGTGCTAAATTTTTCTACATGTTGAAAATTTGACTTGAATGTGGGAAAACGTTAAAGACAATAGGATAAAATAATTGAGATTATGATCCTCTCCTGATCTAATATTTATCTGAGCAAATTCTATTAACACAATTGGTGGTTAATAAATTAAAAAGAAAAAGTATTTAAATCTTAATGATACACTAATACGGTCCCCTAGAAGCAGTGCATCAAATTATGCTCCCCATGAAGAATGAGAGTATTTGCAAGTTTTGACGTACGTTATTAATGGTTTAATGAGAAAAAACATGGAGTGGTTGCACTCAATGGACAATCAGTAACTGGCTGTAACTGGCTAATTGCCCTTCTTGGCCAAACAATGGGGAAAATTTGTGGAATAGTCAAATAATATTCTATCATATGAGAGAGTGGAGGATTCTATTAAATTGAAAAGTCAATGGGACTCACTAATGGTCCCATCCTTGAACCCTCTATTCTGCCACATACAGTGGTTTGTCTTACCTAAATTTTCTCTACATTTATACACTAATATTACAAAAATGTTTTGGATCTAGTATAGAGCTGAGCTGTACTCAACTTTTCATAATTGTTTTTATACAAGTGCATGTATAGAATATATGGTTAGAATTTAAATAATTTTATATGGTCATCCAAAAACTATCAAATTCGCCCCCCCCCCCCCAAAAAAATAAAGCGATTGAGAACATCAGAGAGAGGAATTATTACCTAATAGGATTCATATCTTCTCATAATTTGATATCCAGTGTTCTAAAAATCTACACGTGACAATGATGAAAATGTATGGTGAGGATTTATTTTCTCATTAAATAGATTACAAGCTTCTTAAGCGATGCACTAATAGAAAACTCGCACTTCATGATTCCATGGCTCCTAGTGGTTTTTACCCTCTCCATCGACAACTCATCTTCTCCTTAACAATTAGCCACCGCACAAAAAAAAAAGGAAATAAAAAATGAAGAAGAAGGCAAGAGCAGGCAACCAGTGCAAGAAGAAAACTTAAAGAAGAAGAGCTTACGTTTGAGTGTGTACTTTAACAAGTACAATTATCCAAAGAGTCTGTTGTAATTAAACCTATTAAAGAATAAAAGTCTCCTTTATATCAATTTTATTTTCAGATGGCAGATTGAAGGTCCAACTTTAGGATGATACAAACACCCAAGAACTAATTTTAGTTGAGAGTAGCAGATTAATCATGCATGAAGAGAATTTTTATGATGTTGAATCAATATTGGCCAAGCAATTATTCACATTAAAGAACTTAATCAAACTACGGCTTCCTACCTTCATAACTTCGGCCTTATTTTTCTTTTATTTTTAGAAATTGCAAAGACTTGATTTTGATAGAGATCGTAGCTAATCAAAAGTATTGTGTTCTGTATAGCGAACTAGAGAACGTAAGATTTTCTAGAGTTAGGGTAGAAAAAGAAGAGTTTAAGAGTTGTTAAATAAAATTCAAATAAACAAATCTTAGCCGTTCATTTTGCTAATAGCTACGTATGAAGTAGATCTTCAAAAAGTCAAATATTTCAGATCATGAGAGAATCTGAATCAGTTGGCAATATTTATGGGCTAAAATGGATGATTAAATCCCTTGAGAACATTTCTTAGAACACTATTTCCAATGGTTTACATTTCAATAAAGAAATGTAAAATAATGTTGTTCCACCAATGCCATGTAATGTCATTTTCTTTGTCACTTCATTTGTGTTAGCTTTAAGGTATCCTTCAATTCACTAAGAAAGTAATAATAATATATAAGTATCAATTGCTTATGTATTAAAATGATGTATTGTCATCTACCTCCCTAACGTATGGCCTTAAAGACACAAAATTGAATGTCGAATATATAATAGGGATGAGACTTGGGATATTTTGTTCACTAACAGACTGTTATCATTGAACATCCTCTAAATTTTGAGTGTGATATAAACTTTGAAGTGGTAGGTGTCACTACCGTAGTTCATGATGGCCGATGCCATGGCTTGGCTTCTCACCTCATGCGAAGTTATTGGCAACAACATGGGTATGGTTGTAGATGAACATGAAAGTAAGGCAAGATTGGCACATGGGCTGAAGCGTGACAGCAAGCACATGCTATTGGACAAGTGTGGGGGGCGCGGGATATTACACATAGCCACACATGCCACATCTCACAAGTGTACAGGTGCAAGGCACGCACACAAGCCAAGTTAGGCAGAGTGCGAGATGACGCAAGGTAGTATCACCAAGGCATGTATGGGCAGCGCATATACTGGGAGGTAGCGGGTGTAAAAATGTGTATAGGAGCAAGTAAATGGGCAATGTGCAGCACATTACATAAGGGCAAAATTACACAAATATGAGAGGCATTCGAATTATGCGTATAGCCTATGTTCGAGCAATAATAGTCAAATGTTAAGCATGGTGACAAGAATTCTCTGGAAATAAGTCTTAGAAATAAGCATGAATGGTTAGTTTTTGGTGTAACTAATAGAACTTGGCCTTAGAATTCATGCCAAGAAATACGTATGTTGAGGTTATGGGGCCCCAACAATTCTTCTGTGCACTTGTGGGTGTAACATCTGTATAATTCCATTGAGGTGGCAGTAAGGTTACCTAGGGCGTAACTGCCTGGCCGTTGACACAATTACAAATGTGTGCAACCCCTCATGTCCATCCACCGCTTAGTGTAGGGCTCTGTGCTTCTATAGTATAAGGAAATAAAGTTGCACCTTGGCTATCAACTTAAGCTTGTTAGTCAAGATGGTGCAACTGCGATGGACTAATGCTCAGGAGAGAAGGAGGTCTCGGGTTCGAAACCTGGTGGAGGCGTAAATCCCAGGGAGGTAGCCAAGTCAGGGAAACGAGATGCTCTGAAGGACTCTGAGTGTGTGGTGAAGTGGGTGTGACCCTTGATCCTAACAATTGGTATCAGAGCAAGGTGCTCTTGTGTAGACTTAATCGTCTAGAGTTAAAGATCAATCGCAATCCAAATTAGATCAACCTTTATGGAAGATCAATCCACCACTAGACCTCCAATTTTTATGGTAATGACTATCCGTATTGGAAAACTAGGATGAGAGTATTTTTACAAGCCTTAAACTATGAAATATGGGAAATAGTTTGTGATGACTCATTCATTCCTAGAAAGAATGCTTTAAGTGAGTTGGATAGGAAAAATATGTCTTTAAATTCTAAGGCTATGAATGCTTTATTTTGTGCCTTAGATAAAAAGGAATTTCATAAAGTTTCAAATTGTCTAATGCTTATGAAATATGGAGAAAACTTGAAGTTGCGTATGAGGAGACTACAAATGAGGAGGAATCTCATGAAGTGTCAAATTTGACATTTATAGCAATTGGAGATAAATCGGATGATAAACTTGATGAGGTAAGTGATCCTACCTATGATGAATTGCATGATGCTTTTAAAGAGTTTCATGATGAGTTTATGAAAATTGGTAAAAAAAATGTATGTCTTAAAAAGAAAATGGTAGAGCTTACAAATGAAAATGAATCTTTAAGTGTAAAGATTACATGCTTAGAATTAGAGAATAAAACATTGCATGATAGAGTTGCATTATTAAATGAGAAACCTAGCACTTCACATGAGCATCTAGAATCATATGTAGTTGACTTGAAAAATGAAAATGATACTTTACAAAAATGCAATGATTCATTAAATGAAATGATTAAAGGACTAGATTTAGATAATAAAATATTGCATGATAAAATTGTTTCATTAAAAGGTAAACAAAGCATTTTGTATGAACATGAAAGATCACATGTTGATGATTTGATGAAAGAAAACGAAGTGCTTAAGAAAAAGAGTAATGAGCTCAATGAAATTGTGTTAAAATTCACAAGTGGTCAAAAGAACTTAGAAAAATTACTAAGCACTCAAAAATGTGTGTTTGATAAATGAGGACTTGGGTATAAGCCTAACTTGAAACAAAAATATTATAAGAATTATTTTGTTAAGGCTACCTCCACAAGTGATCATAAGATTGTTTGTCATTATTATAATGGAAATGGTCATATGAGTTATAAATGCCATGTTAAAAGAAATACATATTATGGAGCAAAATGTATTTGGGTTCCAAAAGGAACTATTGCTAACACTCAAGGACCCAAGAGTATTTGGGTACCAAAGGGCACAACGTGAATGATTTCTTTGTAGGTACCACAATCAAGGAATGGTGGAGAGTTCCTTGATGAAAGCTTGTGAAGATAATCACTTGATTATGATCTAGAAGAAAAAGATTAGGTAAGATGATTTAATTGTTTTGGTAACAATTCTTGCCATATTGATTTTGTTGAATGAATCATGATAGATGGATAATAGCTTGAATTTACGAAAGCATGCTTGTATGTTTACATTGAGTGATTTATCATGATGCCTTTGTTTGATTTTGATAATTGTATGATCTATGATTTCATTTTCTTAATTATCTATCATCATTGTCCATCTATTAAGTATGTGTGAATTCATATGCCATTTATTATGTTATATCATCATTCATTTATAAAATTCTCACACATGACTTATTGCATTTATAAATTTGATTACTTATTCATTTAGCTTATAATGATGGGTTATCTTAATAGCTAATGTTGATTTTGATGATCTATATATTGCCATTATGTTCTTATACTTTGCTTAAGATATGAGATAAAGAATATGCTTTGATGATTACATGTATTTCATGAAGTTTGATCTTATGGGATCTATGATTGGTGAATGCATGCATTTATGTTTCATGCACTAATTGGCTTATTGAAAAGTTTTGAATCACAAAATGATTTTTAATTGATCCACTTTTATGATAAATTGGTGTGTACAATACAAGTTTATGGGTTAACCAAAATTCAATAAGAGGCAAAAAGATTTTCAAGTCTAAACCGGTATACCATTTCTAATCAAGCGAAAAATCGTTTTTCTTATTGATTATTCTCTGGATCAAATCCGGATAATCGGATTCAACAAACCGATAAGCCGGATTGGCTTTGGTTGCTCTCGGGTTGAATTCCGGATAAACGGATTCAAAAATCGGTAAGCCGTTTGAGAAAGTTTCATTTCTGGGCAAAAACCGGTCAACCGGTTATGAAATCGGAAAAATCGGATTCGGTTTGGTGCTTACCGGAACACATTCGAACAACCGATTATTTCCAACCGGTATGCTAGATTCACAATCTTCATTTGCTGGACACAACTGATTAGCCGGTTAGTGCTATCCAGGTAGCCGGATTCTTGCATATATAAATTGTTCTTCATTCCTCTTCATTCGGCAATTCGGTTCTGTCTCTCTTTAAAATCCACCATGTTTTTTCCAATCAACACCATGCATCGCCTCAAATCATCTCTAAAATTCTTTTTAATTAATTCAAATTTACCTATTTTACTCAATATCTTGAAAATCTGAATTTGTGCATTTTGCTTATTCAAATTACCACTTCTATAGTGTGCTCTCCTTATGGATTTTACCATGGTTTTCTATTATATTATGCACCTACATTTTTATATGCATTGTTGCTTTCATTGTAGAATGAAGATGATTATTTTTTGATAATTGAATGTTTTATTTTTGGATAATGTGGAACTAATGTGCTTATCTTGAGATTTTGATGATTGATAGGGGGAGCTTTTTATTATTTTTGATGATAAAGAGGGAGATATGAGATGTAAGAGAGAAATACATCTACTTTAAGATTCTTAAGCATATGAGATTTTTTAAGTTTTATTGACACATTAGATCTTTGATGAGTTTCGTTGTCTTGATTTCTAAAATGTAATTAGTAATTATGGAGCTTGAATGGTTGATAATATGTTCTTATAACTTTTGCATGCCAATTGGGTAAACAAATCAAAACCTATTTGGAAAGAACAATTTTCAAAATTTTGGCATGAAATTGGAATGATGAAATTTATTTTCTCTAATCATGTTATTAATACTATTAAAATTGATTTCTTGATGATTTTAATGATTGATGATTATATGTGTGTTGCTTGACGAATTGATGGAGTTGTTGGTTTGTTATAATTGTTTAAGCTTATATAGAAGTGTTTTTAACTATATTGTGTATTTGAGAAATTCTTCATTTTTAAAGGGAGACTTTACCGAAATTGTTGCTCGCATAAAATGGGTAATATCTTCATATTATTTCAATTACATCTATCTATCTTTTCTTTTTTATGATAAAAAGGGAGATAAATATGATATGTTTTTTGATAAAATCATTTTGGTTAAATTTGTAAATTGGCTATATATTTAAGGGGAGCATACAATATGATTTTGGATAATATGCATTTTGAACTTTTTTGTTGTCCAAAGAGAGAAATAAAGTAATATATCTTTTTGATGTTTTCAAAAGGAGGAGAATAACATGCACTTTGAGCATTCTTTTTATGATTGATATGTGCTTATGGTGATGATTTTGAGATATGGTGATAATTTGATTACATGGTTTTTATATGATGATTTTATGTTTTGAGTTGTTGATTTGGTAATTTATGGAATGGCGATTCATGATCTTATTATGGTTAATGGATTGTATGATGATTTACGATAATTTTAGAGTGATATTACTAAACCTGTATTTGAGGTGATGCTTGTTGTTAGGGGGAGATTCTATCGAAATTTCTACTTGGACAACATGGGTAAAAAATTTACTCATCTTATTCTTTTCCTTTAAGTTTTCTTTTTTATGATGAAAGGGGAGAAAAATACATGTTTTTAAATTTATAAAAATTTGCTATTTTTTCCTTTTCCACTAAGTTTTCTTTTTAATGATGAAGGGGGAGAAGAATACATGTATTTATATTTGTTAATTTACCTAAATTGTAAAAGAAGCTTACATTTAGAGGTAGCAATTTGTGGAATCATTTTTTAAAAGCAAGAAAGATTTGTCATCATCGAAAAGGGAGAGACTGTTAACATATATGTTTCCATATTGTTGATTTTGATGATAATAAATATGATTAAGAATGATTAAGTTTTTAAAAGCTCAAATTATTTTTTTTATACATTTTAAATAAATCAATTTTTTCACATTATAAAGGTATTATATTTAATGGAAAAATGATTTTATGAAATTGGTTGTTTTTCAAGTTTATAGTTTAATTGAAAGAGTTTTGAAAACTTTAAAATAAACAAGTATTGTTTGAAATTTTGGAGAAGAACTTATTTGAAAAGTGTTATAATGTTCTGGGCTATTTCATAATTTCAGAAAGTTTGGGATTAACGAGTATTATTTAGAAATTTTGAAATTGGATCTATTTGTAAAGTTTTATAACGTTTTGGGCCATAATACAGTTATAGAAAGTTTTAGGGTAAAACTATAATTTTATAAAATAGTTCACTGTAACAGTTACTGTAGCAAGCGGCTAACCGGATATGACAAGTGGCTATCCGATTATTGGGCAGAAACTCTTCGGATGGAAAACGGCGATCCAGATTTTGTAATCTGCTATCCAGTTATTGGGCAGTAAGTTTCTGGAGCATAAACGGCTATCCGGATATCGTAAGCGGCATGCCGGATGTTGTGAAATTTAAATTTTTGTCTTAACGGTAATATACAAGCGGCTAACCGGATTCCATAAATGGTATGCCGGTTATGATCAAAAAGTGAATAACGGCTAGTTTTTAATCTCCAACTATATAAATTCAAATCCAATTCATTTTTGGTAATCTTGGCAAGTATAAACAAGTGCACACAACATATATTGAGCTTCAATTTCGTAAATCATCATTTATTGAATTATCATTGTGCTATCATTTGTATATCTACTTTAAAAAAGAGTTCTTTGTTGTATTCTTTGTTTTCTCATCAAATTTGTGAGTGTATAAGTGTGGGAAACACATGAGTGAAGAGATTGGGGGATAATCTCTTGTTGTAAAGGTTCATTGACACCTTGGAAGTCAATTGTAAACATTTGAAACCTTGGGAGGCTTGGATAGTAAAATCCTCAAGCTCGGTGTGCTTGGAGGCGTGGACGTAGGCGGGGATTACCGAACCACGTAAAAATCCTTGTTTTTGTTTTCTCTTCCCTTACTCTCTTATTATTGTGATTTATTGAATTTATTATTTTTTATTCCATTAAGGCATTAGATTAAATTGTTGTGTGGTTTGCTTAGCTTAATTTTTAAAATCTCAATTCACCTCTCTTCTTGGGTTGCCTAGTTAGTATTCTAATTGGTATCAAAGCGAGGTCACGGGTTCAAGCCGCCACGGAAGCAATTTTATGGGGGGGGGTTGTTGAGGTTATGGGGCCCCAAAAATTCTTCTGTGCGCTTGTAGGTGTAACATCCTTCTGTGTAATTCCATTGAGGTGGCAGTAAGGTTACCTAGGGCGTAATTGCCCGGCCCGTTGGCACAATTGCAAATGTATGTAACCCCTCATGTCCATCCACCGCTTAGTGTGGGGCTCTGCGCTTCCATGGTATAAGGAAATAAAGTTGCACCTTGGCTACCAACTTAAGCTTGTTAGTCAAGATGGTGCAACTGCGCTAGACTAACGCTCATGAGTGAAGGAGGTCTCGAGTTCGAAACCTGGCGGAGGTGTAAATCCCATGGGGGGTAGCCAAGTCAGGGAAACGAGATGCTCTGAAGGACTCTGAGTGTGTGGAGACGTGGGTGTGGCCCTTACTAGCTAGCTTAAGCTTTTAGCCCAATGGTAAGCGCTTGATCCTAACAACGTAGACAAGGGACGTAGGCGATGGCGGTTCGTCATCACTTCCTCGCTTCAAGGCTAATGGTTAGTTATTGCCTTATGATTGGAGGAGTAAAGATATATTTCCCAAAATCATGCTTAGTGGTGCTGGAGAAAAGAAATAAGGTGGTGCGAAGGCAGCACGCCACCTCACCTTAGCAAATGGGGTGTTATTTACAACATGTATATATAGTGAGGATGGGTGCATGTTTTGAGGGATCTGAATTTTGGTAGAGTAAGTGGTCTCTGAGCATACAAAACCTAGAACTATCTTATAATTTTTTCTTATTGTGGCAGCAAAAAGTTAGGGTTGATACCACTGTAAAGAATAATATTATGTGTCTTTGTTGTTTTGTTTCCTATTATTTATTGTTTGTTTGGTTAGCTTTTTGTGATAATCTTCATTGTGGGTATTGCGGGTGTTGTGCAAATTTTAATGAACTCGCAAGCGCACGAATCTATTGTAGGATAGATTTATGGTGACGAGTGTCGATCCCACGAGGAGGTTGATTTTAATTGTGTGCAGAATTAATTTTCTTTAAATTGGTGGATGAATTTATGGTGAAAGGAATTTAAACTATGCTAGAATTTAAATTGAGACTATCATAGAAATTAAATTACAATGGCAGGAATAAATTAAATGAAACTATCAAATAAAGACGGGTATCCTGGACCGCATCAACATGCTCCATGGGCTAAATATTCTATATTAATATTAATTAAATCATGAGGGGGATTCCACACCTCATGAACCACGCTCAAATAAGTATGGTATTATCGTACAATAATAATAACCTTGTACTAGGGTGCCGGTTTAACCGCATGATTCAGACAAGACTATTATTATTTGTCCTAAAAGTCAAAACAACCACAAATATTAGGGGAAAGAAAATAAATTTACCAAATAAAGCCCATGGACCATGTTGTGATTTCTACTTCAACCCATGCTTTAATGTAATTTAGCTAGTTATATTTGAACTAGGGTAAAATGGAAATTTATTAAAATACGTAGAAAATACAAGAAAGAGAAGGAATTACAAAATCTAAGCTTAGAAATGAATTGGATATCAAATGCCCTTTTTATAGTACATTGAGTGAATCATGACCATCGGATTAAAACAGTTTGACGCCAGATTGCGCCACGTCATCGTCAACAACAACGTACCACTATTTGAACAAGAACACTATTTGCACAGCTCACACGGTTTGACCACTATTTGCATAAAGAACCGGTTTTGCACAAGAATACTATTTGTACAAGATCATGAACAAGATTATACGTATGAATAGTTCAGATATGAACAAAGGATGACATTTTTCCTTTTATGCTCCTCCTAAGGTTTTCGATCGTCCCGAGTTCAAATGCGACGTCTGCTTTTCATTCGTCGATCACTGCTCATTGTGAAACGGTCGTGATACCCCTAAAATACATAAAATAACTAATTATAATGAAACACACGTAATTAAATAACAAAATACTTAAATAAATAAAAATAGTAATGTTAGTGAGACTTGAAGTGTAAAATGATGATTTTCTCCTTTATAAATATACACTTTCTAACACTCAACACACTTCAATCAAATTTTATTGCTAGTCCCTAGCAAATAAAGCGAAGATAAAATTCAAAACCAAATTTTTTTTTTTTTTTTTTTTTTAAACACACGTGTTTATTCAATCAGATTAATGATAGCAATCAAAGAAAAGTACAAGTATTATCTCCAGTCTAAAGAAATATCACAACCTCATCAACAATCCACATGCCTCAGTCCAGCAGACTATAGTAAAGGCCACTTTCAAGAATAACATGTCAAACCCCAAAATCTCACCGGTAGTAGTGACACTCTCACAAAGAAATTAAACCCAATAAAAATTGTCACTACAATGAATGGTGAATTGAGAGAAAATAATATAGAAATACCACACACTCTCACCAAGATGAAAGAAATATGCCCACAGCTTAGAAATAATACGACCTCAAATAAATTACTAGTCAACCCAATTTATTCTTTTTTTTTTTTTTTTTTTAATGCATCACTACATCTTAATAGCCCATATAACTAGCTTTTACTTCAGACTATAGTTCTCTAAAATCAAGAAGGACTTTTATTAGGACGTAACGTAGGCTAGGGACATGGCTAACAAAGAAAGAAAAATAGGGAAACAAAATATATATGTTTGAGAAAAAGTTCAAGAACTTTTGAAAATTACAAGATGCATTTCGCTTATTTATTGCTATTGTATATCTTTTTTTTTTCTTTTTTCTTTTTTTTTTCTCTTTTTGTTTCTCTTATTATTTTTTTTTTCTTTTTTTTCTTTTTTTTTTTTGAATTTTTTTTTTTATGGCACAACTTTGTTGAACAAAATAATTATTTATCCTTTTTCTCAAACATGAATAGGTGATGGAACTTGTATAATATCGGGTAATACTCCAAATTGGAGTGGGTCAGGATGATAAGTTAACAAAGAAAAGGCTTTTTTTTTTTTTTTTTTTAAAGGCTCAAAATGGCTAACTATAGATATTTTACAATAGGGATGGCTTGAAAGGCTCAAACGGGTCAAAAATGGCCTTCCATCGTCTTTTAGGGCTCTAAATAATCTTTCATATCTACTAGTTAAGTGGGCCTTTAGATGCAGCAACACACACTTTTTTTTTTTTTTCTTTTAAGGGTTGGCTCAAAGGAAATCTAGAGATCATGTATAAAATAATAAACTGCTAAGCTGCATGAATAATGGGCAAAAAGGGTTACTCTCCAAGAAAAATTAATAGGCTCAAAAACTCACTTGGAATTTATTTTGACATATGCATTCCTTCAAGCAACTCATATTTGTCCCCAACATCAACATATAGAATAGCAAACATGGTGTAACATTACTCAAGACCAAAGATAATACAAATACTAAAATTCGAAAGTCATCATATCATCCAATATAAAAAGCTCACACAAAATTACCAAATTTTTTTTTTTTTTAACGAAATTCTACCCCCCAACCTATTCTAAACATAAAAAGAAAAACATACATGCAGAAAAATTAAAGAAAAATGTCTGAATTTTTTTTTTTTTTAAAGAAGATGCGTTTCTAGAGTAACTACACTCCATATTCAGCCATCTTCGACTCAAAAACGTGAAAATGTATATTTATAAAGGAGAAGTCAAAAAGAAAAGTTAAGAAAAATAATTTTTTTTTTTTTTTACTAAGAAGATGCGTTTCTAGAGTAACTACACTCCATATTCAGCCATCTTCTATTCAAATGGTTAGTTCTACAACAAAAATTAGTAAAACTTAACCAATATTCCACAATTGTCAACTATTCCTCCCTAACTCGAATGAAACATTGTCCTCAATGTTTGAAAGGAAAGAAGTAGAGTTTTGTAAGACATCACCGGTAGTGCAACACGTAAGAAAATATTTACAAACGGATAGTTAAATCTAATTTGTACTTTATCATGGCTATCGTTACCATCATTATTTGAACATTCAACGGGATCCGTCTCTCGATTGATAAGCTTGTAATGCATCAAGTAGCTCATTAGCGGTATGTGCACAAATAAAGATTTTTTAATCGAGGAAGCAATGAAATAGTTTTTATTGCATGGTTAAGAAATGCGATAAAGCCATCATAAAATTATTGACATTTAACAAACCGATGGGTTTCGTGGATGTTCGACGATGGGCCCAAGATGCTTAATGTGGTTAGTGCCTCTAGAGTTGCAAGATCTCCGAAGGAAAATAAAAGCATCAAGATGATTTAGCATTTCGTTATGCGTTTGCATACCGAGACAACTAACTCTTCTCCGCTTGACGAGTTAGACAAACAGTTCAAAGGTTTTAGGATTGTTGGGATGATGCCTAACACTTGGCTCCCTCGATATAAGCAGCTCGAGACCATTTTGATAACCCTCACCTCCTCCATACACCAAGTGCAGTTTTCTCTCTGCTATTCTTCGACCAAGATCTATGGCTGCCTCAACGAACTCTTTATGTTTGCCATAGTTAAATCCAGAGAGTACACAAATGTTCTTGAATTGTTTGCTGGGAGTAGCTGCCATTAAGATACTGCTCAAAAACAACTTGTGAGTGCACAACAAAAAATTATATTTAAGAACCTTGGTGACAACGGGTCACAGCTGTGTATGAAGCATTATGTCAATGTCAATTAACGCGTAAGGCACATGGCTCGAGAGTCAAAAAGAAAACAGTTAAAAAGGGAAAAGAAAACAATGATAATAAAAAATTATTAAAGGCAATAATGCGAATGGTAAAACAACAGTGAAATTAAAACAACAGCAAAGTAAAAGGATATTCATGTAATGCCGTGGCTCACATCTTCCTCTCGGTTTTACGTCCGAACGGCTTGAACGCCTCTATGGGTCGAGGATAGGCTTCCCATCCGCTTTTCTTATAAACCGGCAAACAGGTCGCTTATAGTCGATTCCCGAGATCAGATCGTGCACGCTCTTTCTCGAATAATGGCCATAACCCAGGATCGCTTTTGTACATATCCACCGGGATGCGTTTCAAAAGACAAAAGGATATTATCCAATGACTCTTTATTCAAGCCATCCCTAATGAATTTAATCTTATCTTCCTTATCGACACCATTCCTAAAGAACATGGTTTTTTATTGCATATCGCTCGCACACTTACGACAAGCAATGAAAGTCTTTTAGCTCGTTTTCTCGCATAATTTCATTTACCACAACCAGGCATGTATGCAATAAATTTGTGAGGCAACTCACCGCCAAACGATTTTGGCCTCGATTAACCAAATGGATGTCGCAGTATGCCATTCTTCATAAGCAACGCATGCGCTCAGATCGGGCTTTATAGATTGAAAAGAGTGCATTCTGAGGAAGTGAAGGAATCGCTGAAGCTTTGCTAAAATCTGCCTCGTCCATGCCTTCGCCTTAGAATATCGCTTATTGTGGAAATCAAGTAACCGACTTGATTGTCACGGAGTACCGTTATCCGCCTTCTTCACCGGGTGACAAACTTAAACACACAAAGCAAACTAAAACACACAAACAGAAAAATAAATTAAACACACAAAGCAAATTAAAATCGTCCTCTTATCGAATTACCTCAAGCCCAATTCCGGATCAAAATTCCATCCTCTATTTCGTGAGTTGTCTTTCTAGATCTTTAACGTGGAATACTAACTCGGTTGTAGATCCCAGATAGATGAAATTTACAAAATCAGACCGCTCGAGATGAGTTTGGATACGTTGAAGTGTTCTAATCGTGTACAAGAGGTACTGTCTCATGATTAAAATGATAAGAGAAAACTATAATGGTTAAACAAACACACTTAAACAAAAATAATTTCAATCAGCAAAAGAATAATCAAAAGAAAGAAAAGAATCAAATCAAATTACCGAAAAGAAAAGAAAAATCTCAATTTAAACTTGGTGGGTCACTCAGATTTATTTCACTATCTTCTCCATGTGGTTGGTACTCTAGATATGGCTTTAATCTTTGACCATTAACCTTAAAAGTGACACCGTTCTTTGGATCCTTAATTTCAATTGCCCCATGTGGAAAAACAGTGTGAACAATAAATGGGCCAAACCATCGAGAACGTGACTTACCTGGGAACGCAAGCAAGAATTTAATAAAAGCACTTTCGGAGGTGAAAGATTTCCTCATAATTGATTTTCTCATAATTTGCTTGTCGTGAAAGACTTTTATTCGTTGCTTGTAAATCTTGGCCAGCTGTAATCTTCATTTTGAGCCAGCTTGTTGCATGTCAAAATTGAATTTCTTGATGGCCCAGTACGCACGATGCTCGAGTTTGTTTGGTTATTCTGATGATGGGCTGAGGTTCTTTTCTGATGGAACTAGTTGTTCAACTCTTGACTTCCATTTATTTGTGTCCATGGATGGTCGAGTCAAGTAGTGTATTGACCTCATCGATTGATCTCACAATGTCAAAATTCAAACCAAAGTGAGTTAAACATGTTCAGAAGGGTCATCACTAAAGTTTGAAAAATTATTATCAACTAATGTTTCTATTAAATCCACATCAACAATTCCATCATCTGCATTGTGAGGTTGTTTGGCAATGTTGAAAATATTGAGCTCCATGGTCATATTGCCAAATGACAACCGCATATTTCCAATTCTGCATTGAATGTGAGCATCAGCAGTTGCCAAGAAAAGTCGGCCTAGGATAATGGGGATGTGCTTCTTCGAATCCTGTACTGGTTAAGTGTCAATTACAATGAAATCAACAAGAAAATAAAACTTGTCTACCTGGATAAGCACATCCTCCACAATACCACGAGGTATTTTCGTGGACCGATCTGCAAGCTGTAACACCACTGGAGTTGGGTGTAATTTTTCCAGTCCAAGTTTCACAAATACAGAGTAAGGCAACAGATTTACACTAGCTCCTAAATCCAACAAAGCATTCTCAATTGTGTGGTTCCCTATACTACAAGAGATAGTGGGGGAGCCTGGATCTTTGCATTTTAAAGGTATTTTATGTTGGAGTATAGAACTAACATTTTCTGTTAAAAAGGCCTTTTTCTGAACATGAATATTTCTCTTTTTAGTGCAAAGGTCTTTAAGAAACTTGGCATATGATGGCACTTGTTTTATAGCTTCAAGTAAAGGAATGTTTACACTTACTTGTTTGAAGATTTCAAAAATCTCACCTGTGGATTTTCCTTTCTTCCCTTTAGCTAACCTCTGAGGAAATGGAGCTTTAGGAATGTATTCTCGTGAGTTGGTTTCTTCTTTCTCCTCTGGTGATGGATCCTCGTGATTCATGTACAACTGAGTTGATTTTGGCATCTCCACTTTGTTATCGATTTCTTTCCCTTTTCGTAAGGTCATGATGGCTTTGACCTTCCATACCGCCGGTGAACTGAACTTGCTTCATGCAATCGCTTAGGTTGTGCACCGTTGACTTGGGAATTTACCTTTTTCAACGGTCATGGCCAAAGTTTGAACTGAAGAAGCAAGTTGTCCCACCATTTTCTCGAGGTTTGAAATTGATTGGGCTTGTGAGTTGAAGCCCGCCCTCATCTCATTTCGCAGTTCATCAATGGTGCGGTTCTGGTGATCGATTCTCGAATTAGTGAGATTTTTCATATTTTGGAACATATCCTCCCATGGTCTGGGTTGAGAGTGGTTTGGGTTTTGATTGTATGGTCTAAATGGTGGCTGAGAGGCTTGAGAAATTTGAGGAATTGGTGGAGGTGGAGCTGTTGGTTCATTTTGTTGGAATCCTTGAGACCATGAAAAATTGGGGTGATCTCTCCATCCAGGGTTGTATGTGTTGGAGTATGGGTTGTAATTTGATGGTTTTCTCATGACTCCTATGGCATTGACCTGATCTGAATATGAGTCATGGTCATGTGGTTCTGTTGAGTTGGTTGTCGCACGATGCTATTCGGTCGAGAAAGGCCTTCAACCATCTCTTTGACTTCTTTAATTCCCGAGCTTGACTCACCAACTGAACCTCATTCACCCTTAATTCTCCGGTATTTCGAGTGATCGACTGTTGTTGGGAATTATCCGATCATACCGGAAGAATTCCCAAATCAAGCGCTGACATTAGCTCTCCTCCATGGTCGCCATTAGCCACTCTTGCACATGTGGCAATAATCCTCCAAAAGTATTGGCATTGGTGCCATTTCGTACTCCATGATGTGGACACTTCAAGAGTAGCCCATTGAATCGCCTCCCATGCTTCAAAAATTGCTCGTCGTCTCTTTGGGTAAATTCAAAATTTCGCGAATAGCATTGGTTTTATGAACTGGGAAATATTTATTTAAAATTTTGTTACCATTTGTTCCCATGATGTTACGCTATTAGCAGTGCAATGTATTGAACCATGAACAGCTCTATCCTTTAAAGAAAATGGAATAATCTAAGTTTAACATCATCATCCAAAAATTCTCAGATTTAAAAGTTTGACAACAAAGCATGAAAATCATTCGGGATGATTATATGGGTCCTCATTTTCTAAGCCATAGAATGTGGGGAGACAATTTAGCACACTAGGTTTTAATTCAAAACTCCTAGCTGCTACATTTGGGTACCTTATGCATGATGTGCTCAAATTAGCTAAGGGACTAAAATAGTCCTTAAATGGCCTCTCCTGTGGTTCTGGTTGGTTTTGCAAATCCATGTCAATTCTCTTTTTAAATGCAGTGTGTTTATGTGTGCGAAATGTTTTTTCTAATTCTAGGTCTAAAGGCTCAAGATTAGGTGATAATGACCTTCGACCATGCATGCAAAGAATAAAATAAATGAAAATAAAACAAATAAAAATAAAGAGGATGGAGAAATTACGATACTAACCTTGTGACGTTGTTACAATCTTAATATGAAAATACACTCAATTGCTATAAGAAAAAGAAATTACGTGAAACAAATATTACTAAAATTAAAATAAATAACAAAGAAAGATAACAAAATAATCAAAATTAAATTATAAAGAAAAATAATAGGAAAATTAAATTACACAAATTTAAAAGGAGAAAAGAAATGAAATTCTAACCTTAATTTTTTTTTTTAAATGAGCTAAAGAGAAAAATAAATTACAAGAAAACAACTAAAATAAAGAAATAAATATTAAAAAAAAACTAACTCTACGAATTAAAATACTTACCTCCCCGGCAACGGCGCCAAAAACTTGTTGTGCAAATTTTAATGAACTCGCAAGCGCACGAATCTATTGTAGGATAGATTTATGGTGACGAGTGTCGATCCCACGAGGAGGTTGATTTTAATTGTGTGCAGAATTAATTTTCTTTAAATTGGTGGATGAATTTATGGTGAAAGGAATTTAAACTATGCTAGAATTTAAATTGAGACTATCATAGAAATTAAATTACAATGGCAGGAATAAATTAAACCGAAACTATCAAATAAAGCACTTGGGTATCCTGGATCCGCATCAACATGCTCCATGGGCTAAATATTCTATATTAATACCAATTAAATCATGAGGGGATTCCACACCTCACGAACCACGCCAAATAAGTATGGTGTTAAGGTTATCAGGCCAAATAATAATAACCTTGTACTAGGTGCCGGCTTAACCAGGCAGATTCAGACAAGACTATTATTATTTGTCGACGAAAAGTCAAAACAACCACAAATATTAAAGGGGAAAAGAAAATAAATTTACCAAATAAAGCCCATGGAACATGTTGAGACTTCACCTTCAACCCAAGCTTAAAAGTAAATTAGCTACTCATATTTGAACTAGGGGTAAAATGGAAATTTATTAAAATACGTAGAAAATACAAGAAAGAGAAGGAATTACAAAATCTAAGCTTAGAAATGAATTCGTGATATCAAATTGGGGGAAGCCCCTTTATAGTACATTGAGTGAATCATGACCATCGGATTAAAACAGTGACGCCAGATTGCGCCACGCCATCATCAACAAATAATGTACCACTATTTGAACAAGAATACTATTTGCACAGTTCACACGGTTTGACCACTATTTGCACAAGAACCGGTTTTGCACAAGAATACTATTTGTACAAGATCATGAAGACTTATACGTATGAATAGTTAGTATATGAAGCGACATTTTTCCTTTTATGCTCCTCCTAAGGTTTTCGATCGTCCTGAGTTCAAATGTGACGTCCGTTTTGCTGTCTGATCACTCGTTCATTGTGAAACGGTCGTGATACCCCTAAAATACATAAAATAACTAATTATAATGAAACACACGTAATTAAATAACAAAATACTTAAATAAATAAAAATAGTAATGTTAGTGAGACTTGAAGTGTAAAATGATGATTTTCTCCTTTATAAATATACACTTTCTAACACTCAACAGCGGGTTACTTTTACTAGCATTATCGAGTGATTGATTAAATAGGGACTTAACGCCATCATGTAGGTGGCCACATCTTCGAATAAAACCTAGTAACAATTTGTATTAAAGTAAAGGTTGGTTCAATTATTGGAACAACTAGTATCAAGGCAAAGGTTATTTCAGTTATTAGAACAATTGGTATCAAAACAAAGGTTGTTTCAGTTAATGGAACAATTTGGTACCAAAGCAGCTGTTACGAAGTAAGGTTGCATCAATGTTGGTGATAAATGATTTTAAAGCTCAGTCAAAATCATGCTAGTGATAGCTCATTACATGGTTTCAGGAAATCTATGGTGCAAGATCTTAATTGTGTAATTTCAGGGGAAATTGATAATAGCGTACAAATTGTATGACTAGCGGTGAAAACCAACATGATGGGAGAATTAAAAAAAGGACAAGCTGGCATGACTAGATACTATCATAGGTGTTTTACTACCTGACTTGGAGAGTTCAGCATAGAACTCAACTTAATTGAAATAGAAAGTGTTAAAAACTTACTTTAAGTTTGTCAATGATTTCATAGGGAAGCTGAACAAGGTGATAGATGATGATGCTTGTAGGCGAACATGCTAAAAAACAACATTAGAGACATTGAAGAGGAAGCTAAGTAACTGAAACGGGCAGTAGGCATTGTTCACGCTCAATGGATAGGCCTTTGAAGGTCAAGGTTTTAGAACCTAAGGCTTATATCAAAGCTCAAAACACTAAGAAGTTAGAGAATTTTCAATAAGATGTACAACAGCACTTTCTAGCTACTCAAATACCACAGACAAAGCATGTTACTATCACTAGCATATACTTAGAGGGTGATACTAAACTGTGGTAGCAAGGTAGGCTTCAATAAGATACCGAAGGATATAGTGATTGGGTAATTGAGACATAGGACACACTTAAGCGAGAACTGAAGAGTTTAGTTCATAAAGAGCTTGAAAAAGCTAAAGCACATCGGTTTAATGAGAGATTATGTAGTTTAGTTCATTGATGCTGGACATCAAGAACATATAAAGTAAAGGCAAGCTTTTTAATTTTATATTTGGAGTTATAGGCTCAAACAAAATTATAGAAGTAAGCCGTGAGGAACTTACTAACGACAATTGCAGCTGTTGATAGCTTAGTTCATCTCAGACCTGTGAACACTTCTCCTTTTGAATATAAGAAATCAAAAGATAACAAGAAAAGGCAACTCTCTGCGTGATGTTGGGATGAAGAATGGCAACTATATCAAAGTTTAACAAGGGAACTATAAGAAAAAAAAAAGTTCAAGGTACTCTATTTGCGACAGACTACATCAGGAAAAGGATTATCCAAAGCCCAAAAAGCTGAATGCTTTAGTGAAGAAAATAGAAAGGGATTCTTTGAAACGTTCAACGGTTAAAATAGGCACAGCGCACATGAATCCATTACAATTATTAAACAACATGGATGTCAAAGTAAAGAAAGAACCCATAAATGAAGAGAAACTGAAAAGTGTCTTGAAGGGTGAATCTTACTTGCTAGACGGATGTATATAGTAATGAGGATTGGCAAAGTATAAATAAGGGCAATAATAGACATGGGTGCAATGGTGAAACATGTAAAGGTAAATTTCATGCCATGCCTTGGACTGCAAGTCGCCAGAGCTAAGATTAATGTGATTTTTGCTTCTAATAATCAAGTAGTTCCAAAGGACATAGTAGTAGCCAACCTAAGTGTGGAAACTTGGCCGCGGATGCTAAATGAATGGTTATGTGATTGACGATATCTGTTGTAATTTTAATAATAGAGTTGTTGTACAATTCAGAGGCACATTTACTCACTTATTATGCATTTGGCTTAGGGACATAAAAGAGTCGTGCACAGTCAAATGTAAGTTTAAAAATTTTAATCGGTTAGGACCACCATCTTAGACTACCATAATTAGTTTAGATTGAGGGAATTCTACGATGATGTCTATAGTTGAGAAGCACCTTCAAGTTAAAGAGGGAATTGATAGGTATACCAATGTATTCAAAAAGCTTGTGACTAGTGCGTCATTGAAACCTCAATTAGACAAGCTACTAAAAGTAGAAAATGACTGATATGAAGTAGAATTAAAGGTTGAGTCCTAGCAAGCAATTTTAATTACGAAAGGACTGCCTACAATGAGAATGCAAAAGACCTTCAGAAAGGTACCGACTCTGGAATGCCAATGTCATTAGATGAAAAATTAAGGTAAAAGGGCACAAAAATGTGGGTCCTCCAGCACTCTAAGACAGTAAGTAAAAATTCAGTAAGAGTTTCATTGATGGCTATTTGGTTCTTGCTAGTGCTTGTTGGGGGTAACGACATTATTCCTCATTTATTAATGTGCAATTGGGTGGAGTGAGCATCAAATATTTAGTGAGAAAGTTCAGTATGGTGACCCAACGTGGATAAAGGAATATGTAGCCTCAAAATCGGTGAAAACTTTTGATTTTCATAGCGAAATCAAAACAAAAGCTGACCTTTATTGTGTAGTCTATAAAAAAAGCAAGTGGGAGCTTTCGTGGATCAGCAGGTGAAGAAATTATTACTCTAAAATTATTTAGTTGGTAGTAAATAGTTCTATGTAGGCAGAATATTAAAGGGACTTAACAATGGTGCAGCTGGTGCACAATGAGCCAGATGTTGACATAAGGATGTTTGTCAAGGAGATGGAAATGTAGGCTTTACTATAGCAACATGAGGAAGATGTTATAGTAGACTTATTAACTTATCGACGAAGGCATCAAGTTTTCTAAATAAGAAGGCTTGTCACCGTTGTAAATTATGATGGCTGATATCAAGACCTAGCTTATGGCCTTATGTCCGGCTGATGGCATTAATATAGGCATGCTTGTAGGTATGAACAAAAGTAACACAAGACTGGACCGTGAACTAGGACGCAACATCAAATGCACGTTGTAAGACAAGTGTAGGGAGTACAAGACAGTGTTTGCAAAGATGTGTACTACCATCTATGTAAATACACAGACATGAGATGTATAGAGCACACTCATAGACTGTGCTAGGCAGAATACAGGATGGCACAAGGCAGTTATGCTCAGGCATATATGAGCAGAGTGTATATTAATGGGCAACGGGCACAAAAGCGTTCAAGCTAACGCATAAATGTGCTATGTACAATATATAGATATATACGTAGGAGTCAAACTATATGAATATGATAGACATTTAGATTACATTTGCAGCCTGTATTTGGGCAGTAGCGGTGGAATACGGAGCTTGTTGGATAGAAATTTTTCAAGAATGGGTCTTAGAAACAAATATGAGTGGGCAGTTTTTGGTGCAACTAACAAAAGACATGACCTAAAAGTTCATGCCTAAAAAAATATTAAAAAAAGAAGTAGGCAGTGGTGATTATTTATTTCTTCCTTGCTTTTAGTATAGTGGGCAGCAGTTGCCTAATCCTTAGAGGAATTGAGATGTGATTCTTAAAATCTTGCTTAGTAGTACCTAATCTTCGAGGAAAAAATGATGTGGTACAAGGACAGCACGCCACCTCACCTTGACAAAAAGTGGTGTCACATGCAACATGTATATATAGTGAAAGTGAGTGTATGTTCTGGGTGCTCTAGATTTTAATAAAGTGAGTGGTCCCTAAGTACACAAAGCTTGGAGCTATTTCATAATTTTTTCTTATTATGGGAGTAGAAAAGTTAGGGATCAGTGCCTCCATAAAAGGCAATATTGTGTGTTCTTATTACTTTTTTTCTTGTTTTTTATTATTAGTTCAATTAATCTCTTACAAGAACCTTTATTATGGGCCTTGTGGTTTTCTTTTATTAACGTTGCTGAGTGGTTGGCTAAATGGGGACTTAGCACCATCACATAAGTTGTCATATCTTCAGACAAAACCAAGTGACAACTAGTATCAGAGCAAATATTGCTTTAATTGTTAGAACAATTAGTATCAGAGTAAAGGTTGCATTAGTTGTTTGGACAACTAATATTAGAGCATAAGTTGTTCCGCTGGCAGAACAATTAAGTACTAAAGCAGCAATTACGAAGTAGGTTGCATCAATATTGGTGACAAATGATTTCAAGGCTCAATTAAAATAGGTTAAGGGATAATTGATTGTGTCATTTTAGGAAAGCCACTGTGCAAGAGTTAGATTGTTTAATTTCGAGGGAAATTGACAATGGCACATGAATTGTGTGACTAGTGGCAAAAACCAGCATGGGAGGAGAATGAATAAAAGATTAGATAGAATATTGGATGTTATCGTGGGTACTTTACAGCCTTACTTATAAAGTTGGCTAAGAACACAGAAATCAACTCCATTGAAATGGCAAGTATGAAAAAAACTTACAAGGAGTTGTAAATTATGAAGAAGCTGAACAAGGTAACGAAAAATGTTGGTTCACAAATGGAGGTGTTGAAAAGCAATATTAAAGAACTTGAAGAGAAAGCTGGGTTACTGAAACAAGCAGTAGGCAACGCTTCATATTCTAAAGATAAGCCTTTGAAGGTCAAGGTTCCAGAACCTAAGGCTTATAGTAGAACTTAAAACGCTAAGGAATTGGAGAATTTTTTATGAGATGTGGAGCAGTGCTTTCTAGTTGCTCGAGATTCGAAGGCAGAGCGTGTCACTATCACTAGCATGTACTCAGAAGGTGATACTAAACTATAGTGGCAAAGTAGGCTTCAAAAGGATGTCAAAGCACGTAGTGATTGTCAATCCAAGCATGGAACACATTAAGCAAGAATAGAAGGGTCGGTTCAAATAAAAATGCTAGTTGGCTCAAGACAGAGATCTTCAAAGGGCTGAAACATGCTAGACCAATAAGAGGATTATGTCACATATTTTTATTTCATTGATCAATAAGAGGATTATGTGACCGATTTTATTTCATTGATGTTGGATATTAAGAACATGTCAGATGACAATAAACTCTTCAATTTTATATCATGACTACAGCCTTGGGCTCAATTAAAATTGTGGAAGCAGGCTATGAGGGACTTACCGATGGCAATTATAATTATTGATTGCTCAGTGGATTTTAGATTCATGAAAACTTCTCTTTCAAAATTTAAGAAATCAAAATATTATAAGAAAGACAATTCTTATAATGATGGTGGGAAGAAGAATGGCAGAGAAAACAAAGTCAAGCCATGAAATCTACAATAATGGAAGAGTTTGAGATAACTCATTTGTAATAAACCACATCGGGAAAGGATTAGTTGTTTGGACAAGAAATTGAATAATTTCGTGAAGGAAATAAAAGGAGAGTGTTCAAAACCTTCAATTGCCGAGGTATGTGAAGCACAAATGAATCTATTACAATTGTTAAACAACACAGATGTCAATATAGAGGAACTCGTAAATGAAAAATACTAGAAAATGCATTCATATCAATTCTTACCTTGGTGGACTGATATGTATGATAATAAGGGTTAATATAGTGGAAGTAAGGACAATGATAGACAAGGGTTCAATGGCGAACCTTATAGAAGTGAATTTAATGCCACCAGTTTGGCTTCAAATTGCTAAAGCTAAATTACTGTAAGTCTTGTTTCCAATCATCAAGTGGTTTCGGAAGGCATAACGGTAGCTAACCTATTGGTAAGAACTTGGGCGTGAGATGCTAGGTTTATGGTTATGCTAATGATAAGATTTAATGTAACTTTAGGAATATAGTTCCTCTGTAATACGAAGGTACATTTACTACTTCACTTATCATGCATTTAGATCGAGGAAAATAGAAGAGCTGCGCATGATCAAAAGTGAGTTTAGAAGTCCAGTAGTTTGGGGTCATCACCGAAACTACTATGATTGGTTTATATCATGGAAGTTCTATGGTAATGTCAATGGTCGAAGATCAAATCAAGTTAAGGTAGGACTTAACGAGTGTACCAAGGCTTTCAAAGAACTTATTGTTAACACATTGTTGGAATCTTACTAGACAAGCTTGAAGAAGAAGAAAAGGACTAAGGTGAACTAAAAATCAAAGGCAGGTCCCGAGTAAGTGATTCTAATTACCAAAAGGTTACTGACAGTAAGAATGTAGAAGGCAGTTGGAAAAGTATCGGTTGTGGCGTGCAAATAGTGTTAGAGGAAAATCGATGGTGGAAAAGGAAATAAATAAGGGGCTTCAAGCACCCTAAGACAACAAGCGGGAATTTGGTAAGAGTCTCATTGATGGCTATTTGGTTCTTATTCGCACTGTCAAGGGTAGCAGCATCAGTCTTTATTTATTAGTGTGACTTTGGTGGATAAGCATCAAATGCTTGGTGAAAAAGTACAATATGGTGACCTGATTTGCAAGAAGGCATACATGGTTCTCGAATCCATGAAAACTTTAGATTTTCTCAGCATAATCACAACAAATGCTGACCTTTTTTTTATAATCTATGAGGAAAACAAATGAGGACTTGTGCGGACATAATGGTCCGTGGGGTGCCAAGAGGGAACAATTGGTGGCCACAAATTCATTCTCAGAGAGAATAATTGAAAGAGAAACTAATGGCACTGAATCATTTTGTGGGCAGCAAATGGTTCCATATAAACAGAACATTCAAGGGACTCAAGAATGGCACAGTGTGTTCGTCGTGAGCCTAATTTTGACATACAGAGTACGTCAGGGAAAGAAAATGCAAGCTTTATTATGACAACGCAAAAGGGAAGTTTATAACAAATTGGTTATCCTATCGATAAGGACGTCAGACTTTTCAATAAGGGAGGTTTATCATCGCTGTAAACCATAATCCCCGATGCCAAGGCTTGGCTTGTGGCCTTGTGTCAAGCTACTGGTAGTAACATGGGTGTGCTTGTAGGCGAGCACGAAAGTAAGGTAAAATTGGCGCATAGGCTAGGGTGCAAAACAAACGCATGTTATAGGGTAAGTGTGAGACAATCCACTCTCAGGCATGCGTAGGTAACACATGCCCCATATCATAAATGTTGGGCCACGAGGCATTCGAGGCACACATACAAGCTGAATTGGGCAGAATGTGGAAGGCGCAAGGCAGTAGCGCTACGACATGTATGGGCAGTGCATATACTAGTGGGAAGCTAGTGCAAAAGGGTGCAAGGGTCGCGTGCAAACATGTAATGTACAACATATAAAGACATACACGGGGGCTAAACTATGCGAATATTAGAGACATTCGAATTATTCACTTAGGCTATGGTCAGGTAGTGGAGGTCGACATGGAGCATGTTGGTTAGAAATTTTTTAAAAATAGGTCCAAGAAACAAGTACGAGTGGATAATTGTTAGTGCAACTAAAGAAAGACATGACTTTGAAGTTTATGCTTATAAACTTGGAAACAAGAGATGTGGGCAGCGACAGTTATTCATCATTTCCTTATTTCTAGGTTTGTGGGTTGTGGAGATGTACTTCCTAAAATCATGCTTAGTAGTGCCTAATCTTAGAGAAAAGAAATGAAGTGGCACAAGAGCAGCATGCCACCTTACCTTAGCAAATAAGGATGTTATTTGCAACATGTATATATAGTGAGGGTGAATGTATGCTTTAGGGGATCTGGATTTTTGTAGAGTCAATGGTTCTTGAGTGCACAAACCCTAGAATGATTTTTGCGGGAATAGAAATTTTAGGGGTCGGCCTTCGTAAAAAGTAATATTGTGTTTTTTTGTTGCTTTGTTTTGAAATACTAGTCAAGCAACCTAAGAGGCAGGTGAATTGAAATTTTAAAACTTAAGCTAAATAAATTACACAACAATTCAATCTATTACCTTAATAAAATAAAAAATAATAAATTTAATAAAGCACAATAATAAAAAAGTAAGAAAAGAAAGAGCAAACACGTGATTTTTATGTGGTTCAACTAATCGTGCCTACGTCCACGCCTCCAAGCTCACTGGACTTGAGGATTTCACTAAGCAAGCCTTCAAGGCTTCAACAACTTTTACAATTAACTTTCAAGATGTTAATAAACCTTTATAACAAGAGATTATCTATAATCTCTTAACCCAAGTATATCTTAACACTTACAACCTCTCAAAGTTAAAGATTACAAATGAATTTTTTCTCACACAATGTGTTTGATTATAAATAAATGCTTAATATGTGAATCAAAGAAACAAAAACCAATTTCAAGGTCAATAATAGTTATATGCTCAGTAGTAAGCTCAATGATAACTCATAGATTTAAGTTTGTTTGAATTTGATTGAGCTATTTTATAGTTAGAGCAGAAAACTAGTCGTTGCTGACTTTCTAAGAGAAATCGGATCACCATTAACTGCTATCGGTTTACTTTTTTGACTATTCCAAATGACCGTTGATCTGAATTTCAAATAATCGGTTCACCATTTGGAATTATCAGTTAGTTGTTTGTTTCCAAGAACCTGAAAACAAATTAATATCTTTATGAAAATTAACGATTAACCGTTTGCTATAGTGATTGCTATAGTGAAAATATTTTCTAAAATTATAGTTTTTCTCTAAAACTTTATATAATTATACTATGGCTTAAATCTTTATAAAAATTTATAAATAAGTTCATTTTCATAATTCCAATCAATACTTGCTGATTTCAAAATTCTCAAAATATTTTTAATTAGACCATGAACTTTAAAAATAACTAATTTCATAAAATTATTTTTTCTTTAAGTATAAAACTTTTATATTATCACAATAATAATTTATTTAAAATGTACAAAAAATAATTTGAACTTTTAAAAGATTAATAATTGTTAATCTTATTTGTTATCATCAAAATCAACATTATGAATACATATATGTTAACATATTTCTTGTTCTTTACTGTTGATTTGGTTAGTCTCTTACAACCTTCTCCGGTGCGGGCCTGGTAGGTTGCTTTTATTGGCGTTGTCGAGTGGCTAGTTAAGTGGAGATTCAACACCATCATGCGAGTTGCCACATCTTTGGACAAATCCTAGTGACAGTAGGCCCAATGCTATTAGTGTATAAGCAAATGATGTAGTTGCTGCAACAACTGAAAAGAATGTTGCTTTCTCTAAGTTAAGGCATTGCGATAGAACAATTTCAATTGCTCCATATATAAGCATTAAGGTTTCCTGTACTTTTCATTTTATGTCGAAATAAGTTGAAAAGGTGAAATTAAAAGTTTAAAAAATTACAAGGGGGAGAATTTACTAAAGCTACCATAGCATTTCCGCAAAAAAGTTATACGGAGTTAATTTATTTATTGTAGTAAATATTGGCAGAACTTACATTACTAGTAGCAGTTGTGATTGTAAAACCAATCGTGGTGCCTCATAACAAAGAATATTGCATAATACCACTGATAAGGAAATTTCTTGAACTTGCAAGAAGTATCGAGTGATTTGCTGGTATATATAACCGTGTAAGAGTAAAAGAACACAAGATTAATGTAATTTTAAACACCCGTGGTGAGGGTGCTGGTGCTACAATTGCACATCACATTATGAAACGAGGTTAATGAACCATATGTGTGTGTGTGTGTGTGTGTGTGTGTGTGTGTCTTCTCAAGCAATATAAGGTCTTTTGGTTGGATTCAACAGTAAAATCATGTGACATCAAACTTAAAAAGTGACCCATATCATATTTTGTGGTTAAATTCGAGGACAGAATCAGGAGTTTGATTTGAGATAGCCATAACAGAAACTGTAAATCTGAGTCGACCATATAACACAAAATCAGTAAAACTAAAAGGACAAGCATTAAGACCATAATGAAGAAACTATAAACTTAAGTCGACTTCAACGCAAACTTTATAAACTTAAGGGCGCCAAATGTAAAATTTAGAGATTGTGGATATGGGATCAACTATTGTGGGGGGTCAAAGTGAAAACGAGTGAGAGTTGTGTGGGTCGATATGCAGATTGCATTCAGTTGAAGGGTGCTTGTGATAATTTGCTGATGACGTGGCACAAGTTTGTTAAGTTCGTTATATGGTCTCTGGGAATCTTTCCAGAAACGTGATGCTAGTGTTTGGCATCTGATATAAGAACTCTCTCTCTCTCATTTCTTAACGAATTGGTGTGATTTTTCTTTGTGAACAAATCTTGTAATCTCTTCTTCATCTGTAATCATTTTGTTCTCAGTTGTGATGAATGAAAGAGCGTGTATTTTTTCCTTCAAAAGTGTTGTCTCGTTCTGTTAAGTTTAGTCATGTCATTCTTATTCTTTTATTCAATCTTCATTAAACCTTACGTTGTTTTTTATCCTGAGTGATTAAGGGTTAGAAACAATACTGGTTCTTGTTACCAGCCAGTTCGAATCAGTTCCTAACAAGTGGTATCAGAGCTTGCTAGTTCTTGGGCATGTCTCTCACAAAACCAGAGATCGAGAAATTCACCATTGGTAGAGATTTCTCACTCTGGAAGATGAAGATGAGAGCCCTGCTCGTACATCAAGGTCTGGAGCCTGCTTTGGAAGAAGAAGATCTCGATAGAGCCACAAGTTCCATGCCTGATGATAAGAAGAAGCAGATCCAGAACAAAGCTCACAGCACCTTGATCTTGAGTCTCAGTGACTCAATCTTGAGGGAGATCTCTGAAGAAAAGACAGCTCTAGGGATATGGATTAAGGTGGAGGCACTGTGCATGAAGAAGTCCCTGGCTCATAGGCTTTTCTTGAAGAAAAAGCTTTACACTTTCTCTATGAAAGAAGGTGTGTCCATCCAAGAACACATTGATACCTTCAACAAGATCATCCTTGATCTTGAAGGGGTTGAAAATATGAAAATATGAAAATTGGAGATGAAGACAAAGCTTTCTTCTTGCTCAGCTCACTGCCACAATCTTATGAAGGTTTCGTGGACACAATGTTGTATGGAAGAACAACATTGACCCTAGAAGATGTCAAAGCATCACTAAGCTCGAAAGAAATTCAGAGAAATAATGGGCATGAAGTCAGTAATGGAGAAGGCCTGATTGCTAGAGCTGGAAAGAAGAAAGAACAGAAGAATAAGAACCAAGAAAAAGGCAAAGGAAGGGGCCAAGAAGCAGATAAGAAGAAAAAGAAAAGAAAGTGCTTCTTCTGTAGAAAAGAAGGTCACTATATCAAGGATTGTGCTGAGAAAAAGAAGTTAGAGAACCTAGGAAAGTCAGGAGATGTACCAGTGGCTTCAGATGACTCAGATGATGGCTATCACAGTGCTGATCTGTTAATAGCATCAAAAGGCAACCTAGAAGGTCAGTGGGTGTTGGATTAAAACTTTTCACATTTACCTAATAAATCACTGTTTTATGAATATGAGTCTATAGATGGTGGTAGAGTTCTTATGGGAAACAACAATAAGTGTAAAATTGTTGGAATAGGGTCTGTCAAGATTAGGATGTTTGATGGGATCACTAGAACTCTACATGGTGTAAGGCATGCCCCTGAATTAAAGAGAAACTTAATCTCTTTAGGCATGTTAGCTAGCTCTGGATATTCATTTAAGTCTGATAATGGAGGCATAAGAGTGACAAAAGGTGACTCTGTTGAAATGGAATGTGAAAAGAGAAATGGGTTGTATGTGCTGGTGGGTTCTTCAATTTCTGCAAATGTTTCAATGTCAGCAGAACCTGGTACAGACAGAACAAAATTATGGCATTTTAGACTTGGCCATATGAGTATAAAAGGGTTACAGGAACTTGAAAAGCAAGGCCTACTGTGTGAAGACAAAATAACATGCCTTGAGTTTTGTGAGAATTGTGTCTTTGGGAAGGCACACAGAGCCAAGTTTCAAAAGGGAATGCATATATCCAAGAGTATTTTAGAATATATACACTCGGATCTATGGGGGCCAGCACAAGTACCATCAATGTCAGGGGGCAGATACTTCATGAATTTAGTAGATGATTACTCAAGGAAGGTGTGGCTGTATGTTCTGAAATCCAAAAATCAGGCTTTAGAAAAGTTTAAAGTCTGGAAAACTTTGGTTGAGAATCAAAGTGGGAAAAAAGTAAAGGCTTTAAGAACTGATAATGGCTTAGAATTCTGTAATAAGGAGTTTGAAGATTACTGCCAAAAACATGGAATTCTAAGGCATAAGACTGTCATATTAACCCCCCAACAGAATGGCTTAGCAGAGAGAATGAATAGGACCCTTGTTGATAAAACCAGGTGTATGCTGATCAACTCAAAACTTCCAATGAGTCTTTGGGCAGAGGCTGTGAGTACAGCCTGTTACCTGGTCAACAGAAGTCCCTCATCAGCCATTGGTTTTAAAACACCAGAAGAAATATGGTCAGAGAGGCCTGCAAAATATGACAACCTCAGAATCTTTGGATGTCCAGCATATGCTCATGTGAATCAAGGCAAACTTGAAGCAAGAGCCTTGAAAGGTTTCTTTGTGGGCTACCCTGATGGTGTCAAAGGATACAGGATCTGGTGTGGGCAACCTAGAAGGTGCATTATCAGCAGAGATGTTGTTTTCAATGGGCGACTTTGATCAAATTTGAAAAGGAAATAATGACGATATGAATACTGAAAGTAATGTGAGAAAACCAGCTGAGTCTCATAAGCTTAAGGTGGAGTTCCCTGAAGCCAAGGATGAGGAATTAAGCAGATAAGATGTTGAAGCTGATCCACCTAATGAAAATGATTCTTTGAAGCACAAGACTCATGACAGGATGAGAACTACCAACTAGCTAGGGACAGAAGAAGAAGGCAAACCAAGGCACCTGTGAAGTATGGTTATGCAGATTTGATTGCCTATGCACTTATGAGTGCAGAAGAAATGTCAATTGAAGAACCTGCCAGCTACTCCGAGGCCATTAAAAGTGAGAACTGTGACAAATGGATAGAAGCAATGCAAGAGGAGATGAGCTCTTTACATAGAAATCAAACCTGGACACTTATACCAAATCCAGGCAACAAAAAATTAGTCAGCTGTAAGTGGATTTTCAAGAAAAAAGATTGCATCCCTGGAGTTGAACCCTCTAGATTCAAAGCAAGGTTGGTGGCTAGAGGTTTTACACACAGAGAGGGTATAGATTTTAATGAAATCTTCTCTCATGTGGTAAAACATAGCTCTATCAGAATTCTCTTGGCTATGACTGCATTGCTTGACATGGAGCTCGAACAAATGGATGTGAAAATTGTTTTCTTAAATGGAAAGCTTGAGGAGCAAATTCTGATGACACAGCCTGAAGGGTTTACAGAAAGAGGAAAAGAAAACCATGTCTGCTTGTTACAAAAATCACTATATGGACTTAAGCAATCTCCTAGACAGTGGTATAGGAGATTTGATGAGTTTATGGTGACAAATGGTTATCACAGGAGCAGGTATGACAGTTGTGTCTACTATGGTAGCTCAGATCAAGGTGGAGTAATATATCTTCTGCTCTATGTAAATGATATACTCATTACAAGCAAACACAGAACTGAAATTGACAAGCTTAAGAAATTGCTGAACCAAGAATTTGAGATGAAAGACCTTGGAAGTGCAAAAAGGATTCTTGGGATGGAAATCACAAGGAATAGGGCTGCTGGTATTCTGTTCTTGAGTCAAGAGAAGTATATCGAAAAGGTGCTAGAAAGGTTTGATATGCAACAATGCAAACCAGTTCTGACTCCTCTTGGATCTCAATTTAAGTTGACTCTGTCTCAGACTCTGGATATTGATACAGATAAGCTCATAATGGAAGAAATACCATATGCACAGGCTGTTGGAAGCCTTATGTATGCAATGGTATGCACCAGACCTGACATAGCTTACTCGATGGGTGTGGTCGTGATTCTTAAAATTGTCAAGTAAGGTTCAGATCTTTGTCAAATGGATTCTAAGGTATCTCAGAGGTACCTCAGATCATGGCTTGATATTTGGAAGATCAAAACAGGCTGTAAATTAAGTAGTAGGGTATGTAGACTCTGACTTTGCAGGAGACTTAGACAAAAGAAAGTCAACCACTGGATACTTGTTTTTGTTGAACAACTGTATAATCAGCTGGAAATCATCTCTACAGGCTGTGGTAGCTTTATCTTCGACAGAAGCAGAATTTGTAGCAGCCACTGAAGCAACAAAGGAGTCTATGTGGCTCAAAGGAGTTCTAAATGAGCTTTGGTTAAAACAGAAATCAGTTCAAATATTCTGTGATAACCAAAGTGCCATACACTTGGTGAAAAACCAAATGTATCATGAGAGAACGAAGCATATAGATGTGAAACTACAGCTCATCAGAGATGAAGTGGCAAAAGGAACAGTGGTGGTCTCCAAGATACATACAGATGTAAATCCAGCAGATATGCTTAATAAAATTCTTCCAACAATTAAGTTTGATTTCTGTGTAAGCTTGGTGGGCATTCTGCCCAAACAAGAGCTGGGTTCATAAGTGAACTGCAGTGCTTGAAGGTTTTTTGAAGCAGCTTTCATGGTTGTGTGATCAACTGAATCAGAACTGCAAGGTGGAGAATGTGGATATGGGATCAACTATTGTGGGGGGTCAAAGTGAAAACGAGTGAGAGTTGTGTGGGTCGATATGCAGATTGCATTCAGTTGAAGGGTGCTTGTGATAATTTGCTGATGACGTGGCACAAGTTTGTTAAGTTCGTTATATGGTCTCTGGGAATCTTTCCAGAAACGTGATGCTAGTGTTTGGCATCTGATATAAGAACTCTCTCTCTCTCATTTCTTAACGAATTGGTGTGATTTTTCTTTGTGAACAAATCTTGTAATCTCTTCTTCATCTGTAATCATTTTGTTCTCAGTTGTGATGAATGAAAGAGCGTGTATTTTTTCCTTGAAAGTGTTGTTGTCTCGTTACATTAAGTTTAGTCATGTCATTCTTATTCTTTTATTCAATCTTCATTAAACCTTACGTTGTTTTTTATCCTGAGTGATTAAGGGTTAGAAACAATACTGGTTCTTGTTACCGATTCGAATCGATTCTAACAAGTGGTATCGAGCTTGCTAGTTCTTGGGCATGTCTCATGAAACCGAGATCGAGAAATTCACCATTGGTGAGATTTCTCACTCTGGAAGATGAAGATGAGAGAGCCTGCATCAGTCTGGAGCTGCTTTGGAAGAAGAAGATCTCGATAGAGCCACGAGTTCCATGCGATGATAAGAAGCGGATCGAACAAAGCTCACGCGCTTGATCTTGAGTCTCGGTGACTCGATCTTGAGGAGATCTCTGAAGAAAGAGCTCTAGGGATATGGATTAAGGTGGAGGCATGCGTGAAGAAGTCCACAGCTCATGGCTTTTCTTGAAGAAAAAAACTTTACACTTTCTATGAAGAAGGTGTGTCCATCCAAGAACACATTGATACCTTCAATGAGATCATCCTTGATCTTGAAGGGGTTGAAAATATGAAAATATGAAAATTGGAGATGAAATGAAAGCTTTCTTTCTTCAATCAGCCGATCTTATGAAGGTTTTCGTGGACACAATGTTGTATGGAAGAACAACATTGACCCTAGAAGATGTCAAAGCATCACTAAGCTCGAAAGAAATTCAGAGAAATAATGGGCATGAAGTCAGTAATGGAAGGCTGATTGCTTTGAAATGGAAAGAAGAAAGAACAGAAGAATAAGAACCAAGAAAAAGGCAAAGGAAGGGGCCAAGAAGCAGATAAGAAGAAAAAGAAAAGAAAGTGCTTCTTCTGTAGAAAAGAAGGTCACTATATCAAGGATTGTGCTGAGAAAAAGAAGTTAGAGAACCTAGGAAAGTCAGGAGATGTACCAGTGGCTTCAGATGACTCAGATGATGGCTATCACAGTGCTGATCTGTTAATAGCATCAAAAGGCAACCTAGAAGGTCAGTGGGTGTTGGATTCTGGCTGTTCTTTTCACATTTACCTAATAAATCACTGTTTTATGAATATGAGTCTATAGATGGTGGTAGAGTTCTTATGGGAAACAACAATAAGTGTAAAATTGTTGGAATAGGGTCTGTCAAGATTAGGATGTTTGATGGGATCACTAGAACTCTACATGGTGTAAGGCATGCCCACAGATTAAAGAAACTTAATCTCTTTGGGCATGTTAGCTAGCTCTGGATATTCATTTAAGTCGATAATGGGCGTAAGAGTGACAAAAGGTGACCTGTTGAAATGGAATGTGAAAGAGAAATGGGTTGTATGTCTTTGGTGGGTTCTTGATTTACAAATGTTTCAATGTCGGAGAACACAGTACGAATGAGAACAAAATTATGGCATTTTAGACTTGGCCATATAGTATAAAAGGGTTACTGAGAACTTGAAAAGCAAGACTCTTGTGTGAAGACAAAATAACATGCCTTGAGTTTTGTGAGAATTGTGTCTTTGGGAAGGCAGAGCCAAGTTTCAAAGGGAATGCATATATCCAGAGTATTTTAGAATATATACACTCGGATCTATGGGGCCGTACCATCGATGTGTCGATGCTTGTGATGATTACTCGAGGAAGGTGTGGGCGTATGTTACGAAATCCAAAATCGAGGCTTTAGAAAGTTTAAAGTCTGGAAAACTTTGGTTGAGAATCAAAGTGGGAAAAAGTAAAGGCTTTAGGCGATAATGGCTTAGAATTACGTAATAAGGAGTTTGAAGATTCTTGCCAAAACATGGAATTCTAAGGCATAAGGCATCGTATTAACCCCCCAACAGAATGGCTTAGCAGAGAGAATGAATAGGACCCTTGTTGATAAAACCAGGTGTATGCTGATCAACTCAAAACTTCCAATGAGTCTTTGGGCAGAGGCTGTGAGTACAGCCTGTTACCTGGTCAACAGAAGTCCCTCATCAGCCATTGGTTTTAAAACACCAGAAGAAATATGGTCAGAGAGGCCTGCAAAATATGACAACCTCAGAATCTTTGGATGTCAGCGTATGCTCGTATGAATCAAGGCAAACTTGAGCAAAGAGCGAAAGGTTTCTTTGTGGGCTACCCTGATGGTGTCAAAGGATACAGGATCTGGTGTGGGCAACCTAGAAGGTGCATTATCGTGAGATGTTGTTTTGATGAGCGACTTTGATCGAAAAGGAAATAATGACGATATGAATCTTGAAAGTAATGTGAGAAAACCGGTGAGTCGTAAGCTTAAGGTGGGTTCCACGAAGCCAAGGATGAGGAATTAAGCGGATAAGATGTTGAAGTGATCCACACAATGAAAATGAGTTCTTTGAAGCACAAGACTCATGACGGTGAGCTATGAACTACCAACTAGCTGAGACGGAAGAAGAAGGCAAACCAAGGCACACATGAGTATGGTTATCACAGTTGATTGCCTATGCATATGAGTCTGGAAGAAATGTCAATTGAAGAACACGCCCGGTACTCAGGGGCCATTAAAAGTGAGAAGCTGTGACAAATGGATGAAAGCGATGCGAGGAGATGAGCTCTTTACATAGAAATCAAACACGGACACTTATGCGAAATCCAGGGCAACAAAAAATTAGTCGGTGTAAGTGGATTTTCAAGAAAAAGATTGCATCCACAGGTTGAACCTCTAGATTCAAAGCAAGGTTGGTGGCTAGAGGTTTTACACAGAGGTATAGATTTTAATGAAATCTTCTCTCATGTGGTAAAACATAGCTCTATCGAAATTCTCTTGGCTATGTTGCATTGCTTGACATGGAGCTCGAACAAATGGATGTGGTGTTTTCTTAAATGGAAAGCTTGAGGAGCAAATTCGATGACACGGCTGAAGGGTTCTGAAGAGGAAAGAAAACCATATGCTTGTTACAAAAATCACTATATGGACTTAAGCGATCTCACAGAGCGGTGGTATAGGAGATTTGATGAGTTATGGTGACAAATGGTTATCACGAGGCGGTATGTGATTGTGTCTACTATGGTAGCTCGGATCAAGGTGGAGTAATATATCTTACGCTCTATGTAAATGATATACTCATTCTGTAAACAGGCTGAAATTGACAAGCTTGAAATTCTTTGAACCGAATTTGAGATGAAAGACCTTGGAAGTGCAAAAGGATTCTTGGGATGGAAATCACAAGGAATAGAAATTCTTGGTATTACATTCTTGAGTCGAGAAGTATATCGAAAAGGTGCTAGAAAGGTTTGATATGCAACAATGCAAACCAGTTCTGACTCCTCTTGGATCTCAATTTAAGTTGACTCTGTCTCAGACTCTGGATATTGATACAGATAAGCTCATAATGGAAGAAATACCATATACGGTACATTGGAAGCCTTATGTATGCAATGGTATGCACCGGACATAGCTTACTCTGGGTGTGGTCATGATTCTTAAAAGCTCAGTAAGGGGTTCATCTTTGTCAAATGGATTCTAAGGTATCTCAGAGGTACCTCAGATCATGGCTTGATATTTGGAAGATCAAAACAGGCTGTAAATTAAGTAGTAGGGTATGTAGACTCTGACTTTGCAGGAGACTTAGACAAAGAAAGTCAACCATCGGATACTTGTTTTGTTGAACAATGTATAATCGGTGGAAATCATCTCTACACAGTGTGGTAGCTTTATCTTGACGAGCGAATTTTGTAGCGACCAGCGGAAGCAACAAAGGAGTCTATGTGGCTCAAAGGAGTTCTAAATGAGCTTTGGTTAAAGCAATCGGTTCAAATATTACGTGATAACGAAGTGCCATACATGGTGAAAAACCAAATGTATCGTGAGAGAGCGAAGCGTATAGATGTGAAACTACACTCATGAGATGAAGTGGCAAAAGGAGCGATGGTGGTCTCGAGATACATACAGATGTAAATCCAAAGGATATGCTTAATAAAATTCTTCCAACAATTAAGTTTGATTTACGTAAGCTTGGTGGGCATTACGCTGAACAATTTGGGTTCGTAAGTGAACCTGCGGTCTTGAAGGTTTTTGAGCGCTTTCATGGTTGTGTGATCAATGAATCGAGCGCAAGGTGGAGAATGTGGATATGGGATCAACTATTGTGAAATTAGTGAAAGCAGTGAGAGTTGTGTGGGTCGATGTCACTGATTGCATTCGGTTGAAGGGTGCTTGTGATAATTTCTTGATGGCGTGGCACAAGTTTGTTAAGTTAGTTATATGGTCTGGGAATCTTTCGAAGCGTGATGCTAGTGTTTGGCATCGATATAAGAACTCTCTCTCTCATTTCTTAGCAATTGGTGTGATTTTCTTTGTGAACAAATCTTGTAATCTCTTCTTCATCATAATCATTTTGTTCTCGGTTGTGATGAATGAAGAGCGTGTATTTTTCCTTGAAAGTGTTGTCTCGATTACATTAAGTTTAGTCATGTCATTCTTATTCTTTTATTCAATCTTCATTAAACCTTACGTTGTTTTTTATCCTGAGTGATTAAGGGTTAGAAACAATACTGGTTCTTGTTACCAGCCAGTTCGAATCAGTTCCTAACAAGTGGTATCAGAGCTTGCTAGTTCTTGGGCATGTCTCTCACAAAACCAGAGATCGAGAAATTCACCATTGGTAGAGATTTCTCACTCTGGAAGATGAAGATGAGAGCCCTGCTCGTACATCAAGGTCTGGAGCCTGCTTTGGAAGAAGAAGATCTCGATAGAGCCACAAGTTCCATGCCTGATGATAAGAAGAAGCAGATCCAGAACAAAGCTCACAGCACCTTGATCTTGAGTCTCAGTGACTCAATCTTGAGGGAGATCTCTGAAGAAAAGACAGCTCTAGGGATATGGATTAAGGTGGAGCCTTTGCGTGAAGAAGTCCCTGGCTCATAGGCTTTTCTTGAAGAAAAAGCTTTACACTTTCTCTATGAAAGAAGGTGTGTCCATCCAAGAACACATTGATACCTTCAACAAGATCATCCTTGATCTTGAAGGGGTTGAAAATATGAAAATATGAAAATTGGAGATGAAGACAAAGCTTTCTTCTTGCTTTCATGATCTTATGAAGGTTTCGTGGACCTGATGTTGTATGGAAGAACAACATTGACCACTAGAAAGATGTCAAAGCATCACTAAGCTCGAAAGAAATTCGGAGAAATAATGGGCATGAAGTCGAGTAATGGAGAAGGCACGATTCTTTGAAATTGGAAGAAGAAGAAAGAAGAATAAGAACCGAAAAAGGCAAGGAAGGGGCGAAGCGGATAAGAAGAAAAGAAAAGAAAGTGCTTACAGTAGAAAGAAGGTCACTATATCAAGGATTGTCTTTGAGAAAAGAAGTTAGAGAACCTAGGAAAGTCGGAGATGTACGGTGGCTTGGATGACTCGGATGATGGCTATCGCGGTCTTGATCTGTTAATAGCATCGAAAGGCAACCTAGAAGGTCGGTGGGTGTTGGATTACTGTACATTAACTTTTCACATTTACCTAATAAATCAACTTTGTTTATGAATATGAGTCTATAGATGGTGGTAGAGTTCTTATGAAACAACAATAAGTGTAAAATTGTTGGAATAGGTGCTGTCAGATTAGGATGTTTGATGGGATCCTTAGAACTCTACATGGTGTAACATGCCCACAGATTAAAGAAACTTAATCTCTTTAGGCATGTTAGCTAGCTCGGATATTCATTTAAGTCGATAATGGAGGCATAAGAGTGACAAAAGGTGACTCTGTTGAAATGGAATGTGAAAGAGAAATGGGTTGTATGTCTTTGGGTTCTTGATTTACGCAAATGTTTCAATGTCGTGAGACACAGTGCAATGGCATTTTAGACTTGGCCATATGAGTATAAAAGGGTTCTGAGGAACTTGAAAAGCAAGGCCTCTTGTGTGAAGACAAAATAACATGCCTTGAGTTTTGTGAGGAATTGTGTCTTTGGGAAGGCACTGTGAGCCAAGTTTCAAAGGGAATGCATATATCCAAGAGTATTTTAGAATATATACACTCGGATCTATGGGGCGGCCTGAGTACCATCAATGTCGAGGCGGATGCTTGTGAATTTAGTAGATGATTACTCGAGGAAGGTGTGGTGTATGTTGCGAAATCAAAATCGGGGCTTTAGAAAGTTTAAAGTCTGGAAAACTTTGGTTGAGAATCAAAGTGGGAAAAAAGTAAAGGCTTTAAGAACTGATAATGGCTTAGAATTCTGTAATAAGGAGTTTGAAGATTACTGCCAAAACATGGAATTCTAAGGCATAAGACTGTCATATTAACCCCCCAACAGAATGGCTTAGCAGAGAGAATGAATAGGACCATTGATAAAACCGGTGTATCTTGATCAACTCAAAACTTCGATGAGTCTTTAGGCGGAGGTGAGTCTGACTGTTACACAGTCAGCGAAGTCCCTCATCAGCCATTGGTTTTAAAACACCAGAAGAAATATGGTCAGAGAGGCCTGCAAAATATGACAACCTCAGAATCTTTGGATGTCCAGCATATGCTCATGTGAATCAAGGCAAACTTGAAGCAAGAGCCTTGAAAGGTTTCTTTGTGGGCTACCCTGATGGTGTCAAAGGATACAGGATCTGGTGTGGGCAACCTAGAAGGTGCATTATCAGCAGAGATGTTGTTTTCAATGAAGCAGCTTTGATCAAAGCTGAAAAGGAAATGACAGAAACTGATATGAATACTGAAAGTAATGTGAGAAAACCAGCTGAGTCTCATAAGCTTAAGGTGGAGTTCCCTGAAGCCAAGGATGAGGAATTAAGCAGATAAGATGTTGAAGCTGATCCACCTAATGAAAATGAAGTTGCTGAAGCACAAGACTCACAATGACTGAGACTACCAAGTAGGGACGGAAGAAGAAGGCAAACCAAGGCACATGAAGTATGGTTATGCGGTTGATTGCTATGCACTTATGAGTCGGAAGAAATGTTAATTGAAGAACCTGCCAGTTACTCAGAGGCCATTAAAAGCGAGAACTGTGACAGATGGATAGAAGCAATGCAGGAGGAGATGAGCTCTTTACATGAAATCAAACTGGACAACATACCGAATCCAGGGACAAAAATTAGTCGACTGTAAGTGGATTTTCAAGAAGAAAGATGACATCCCTGGAGTTGAACCCTCTAGATTCAAAGCAAGGTTGGTGGCTAGAGGTTTTACACACAGAGAGGGTATCGATTTTAATGAAATCTTCTCCCATGTGATAAAACATAGCTTTATCAGAATTCTCTTGGCTATGACTGTATTACTTGACATGGAGCTCGAACAAATGGGTGTGAAAACTGCTTTCTTAAATGGAAAGCTTGAGGAGTCGATGACACGGCTGAAGGGTTCTGAAGAGGAAAGAAAATCATGTTTGCTTGTTACAAAAATCACTATATGGACTTAAGCAATCTCCTAGACAGTGGTATAGGAGATTTGATGAGTTTATGGTGACAAATGGTTATCACAGGAGCAGGTATGACAGTTGTGTCTACTATGGTGGCTCAGATCAAGGTGGAGCAATATATCTTCTGCTCTATGTAGATGATATACTCATTCTGAAACAAACCAGGCTGAAATTGACAAGCTTAAGAAATTCTTGAACCGAATTTGAGATGAAAGACCTTGGAAGTGCAAAAGGATTCTTGGGATGGAAATCACAAGGAATAGAAATTTCTTGGTATTACATTCTTGAGTCGAGAAGTATATCGAAAAGGTGCTAGAAAGGTTTGATATGCAACAAACCAACTTGGATCTCAATTTAAGTTGACTACATCTCGAGACTACGGATATTGATCTGAGATAAGCTCATAATGGAAGAAATACCATATGCACAGGCTGTTGGAAGCCTTATGTATGCAATGGTATGCACCAGACCTGACATAGCTTACTCAGTAGGTGTGGTCGTGATTCTTAAAATTTGTCAGTAAGGTTCAACGAGATCTTTGTCAAATGGATTCTAAGGTATCTCAGAGGTACCTCAGATCATGGCTTGATATTTGGAAGATCAAAACAGGCTGTAAATTAAGTAGTAGGGTATGTAGACTCTGACTTTGCGGGAGACTTAGACAAAGAAAGTCAACCGGATACTTGTTTTTGTTGAACAACTGTATAATCAGCTGGAAATCATCTCTACAGGCTGTGGTAGCTTTATCTTCGACAGAAGCATAATTTGTAGCAGCCACTGAAGCAACAAAGGAGTCTATGTGGCTCAAAGGAGTTCTAAATGAGCTTTGGTTAAAAGCAATCGTTGAATATTACGTGATAACGAAGTGCCATACAGTGAAAAACCAAATGTATCATGAGAGAGCAGGCGTATAGATGTGAAACTACAGCTCATCGAGGAGATGAAGTGGCAAAAGGAGCGATGGTGGTCTCCAAGATACATACTGAGATGTAAATCAGCGGATATGCTTAATAAAATTCTTCCAACAATTAAGTTTGATTTACGTGTAAGCTTGGTGGGCGTTACGCGAACAAAATGGGTTCGTAAGTGAAGCTGCGGTGCTTGAAGGTTTTGAGCGACTTTCATGGTTGTGTGATCAAGCGAATCGAGCGCAAGGTGGAGAATGTGGATATGGGATCAACTATTGTGGGGGGTCAAAGTGAAAACGAGTGAGAGTTGTGTGGGTCGATATGCAGATTGCATTCAGTTGAAGGGTGCTTGTGATAATTTGCTGATGACGTGGCACAAGTTTGTTAAGTTCGTTATATGGTCTCAGGAATCTTTCGAAGCGTGATGCTAGTGTTTGGCATCGATATAGAACTCTCTCTCTCTCGTTCTTATGAATTGGTGTGATTTTTCTTTGTGAACAAATCTTGTAATCTCTTCTTCATCTGTAATCATTTTGTTCTCAGTTGTGATGAATGAAAGAGCGTGTATTTTTTCCTTCAAAAGTGTTGTGCCTTCCCAAATTGAATGAAAGCAGGAACGCAACTAAAGTAAAATTGAGAAATAATGAGACAATAAAATCACACGGGACACCAGAAATTACGTGGTTCGGCTTTTAGCCTACGTCCACGGGCGAAACAGAAAGAAAATATTTTACTAGTGAAAAGGAGTTACAAATATTGTGGTATTTTAGCTCACTACCCAAAACCCCAATACACCCAGACTCTCAAAACACTAGAACAAGAGTTTTATTTATAAACTCTTCAAAACCTCTCTAATAGCTAAATTGCTCTCTCAATTTTGGGATGCACAAAATGAAATGGGGAACGCCCCTTTTTATAGCCAAAATTGGCTATTAATTTAATTTTTCTTTTTTCCACCGCTATTGACTTTTCATAGTTTTCTTCATTCTTCATCTTTCTTCTTGAAAACTGTGCGTAATTCAAATTTTCTTCTTGACAATTTTGGCAATCACATGGTTGGCTTAAATTGTGGTCTTCAGATCTTGCACTTTTCACGTTCTCCACTTGAGATTTAATTGAGAACCAATCAATCTCCACATCCTTTCTCTTCGCCATTGTCGTATGGTTTACGTCTGCGCTGCCACAGAGGATCTACTCGAATAAACTTGTCGGCGTTGATCGACAGTCAAAACATCTGAGTTCTCCTTGGTATGGATTTTACGCAAATCCACACTTAGTCTTCCACTACTTCTCGAGCAGTGATCTTGTACCCTATGTGCTTTGTCACGGAATGAAAATTTGGATTTCTTGTAATATGTGCAAGGCACTCTCATTGTCAAATACAAGAACTTTCTGTTTGTACTGAGCTCCTCGATAACCTTTGTATCCAAATGGCTTCCTTGAGCTTGTGTAGCCGCCATGTATTACTTACATTGTAGATAAAGCCACGGTCTGCGGTTTGAAACCCGACTTCTGTTGCTCCATGATGTAAACACATGATGGTGGATTTCGTTTTATCAAGTCTCACAAAATCTGAATCCACGTAGCCTGACGGCGATGAAATTCGATCCTCCGTAACATAATGCAACATCGAGGTTCCTCACGATGTATCTGAAATCCTCTTCGCGGTATCCGATACTCTCTCGGGATTCGCCATGTATCGACTGACTGCTCCCACTGCTTGTGCAATGTCTGGTCTTGTACATATCATAGCGAACATCAAACTTCCCACTGCTGATGCATACGGCACTCGAGACATCTCCTTCCTCTCTGCTTCAGTGCTAGGACACATACTTGAGGATAATTTGAAATTAACAGGAGTGGGGTGAAATTGACTTACAATCTTGCATGTTGAGCGTCATGAATTTTCTTCAAGTAATTCTTACTGTGAAAGCCAAATCTTCACATTATTTACATCTCGGTGAATTTGCATCCCTAGAATCTTGTTTCTTTGGTCCCAGTCCTTCATTTCAAACTCACAGCCAATTGTGCCTTGATTCTTGGACTCGATCTTTGTTGGGGCTGCTACCAACATGTCATCCACATCCTGACAAAATGATAAAATCATTATCTTGAACCTCTTGTAATATGCACAATGGTGCAGGCGAGTCTGCTGTATCAAGGCTCATGATGAAGGAATCAAATCTCTTATACCAACACTTGGCGCTTTGTTTAAGGCCGTATAGAGATTTGTTCGACACCTGAAACCAAGTTCTCCTTTCACTTTTCGTAAAACCTTACGGTTGGAGCATATAAATTTCTTCTTCAAGTTCTCCATGAAGAAATGCGGTTTCACATCTAAGCTGCTCAGATGTAAGTCAAATGTAGCACATTGCCAAAACCATTACATTGTTGTGAGTCGAACCAGGAGAAAATATTTCATTAAAGTCAATACCTTAACTTTACGAGCATATCCTTTCACCACCAATCTTGCGATCTGCTCCACTTGGTCATTGCCATCACGTTTGATCTTGTAGACCCGTTTGTTTCCAATGGCTTTTCTTCCACGTGGTAGTGGTCTGAGTTCCATGTCTTGTTCTTATGTAGAGCCTCGATTTCTTCTGCATTCTTTGTCATCCACAAAGCAAATTGTTTAAAGCTTCATGGAAAGTTGATGGCTCCCCATCCTCAGATTAGAAGGCGGTATGCAACATTGATCTCTGTGTCATAATCCGAGTGCCACGTTGGCGGTCGTATCTCACGAGTTGACCGTCGAACTTCTGGAGCCTCGGACTCGACTGGTTCTCGTTCCTCGTGCTCTGGTGTTGCTTCAGAAGAATCTGAATCTTCTTGATTCTTTTCCTCATGCTAATGCGGTCTCGACTTTTCTTTTCGGTCTTATCATTCACATCTCTCGTTTGTAGTTGATCTTCTGAAGATAACATCCTGCGATGGCGATCTTGTGGGCGGTGGGGTCCCATGACGATACCACTTTCAGTGGCGTATCGAAGATACATCTTACAGATTTTGGATCGACTTTGTTCTTTCTTGGGCATTGTACATCACGTACGGGACATCAGAATGCATGTAGGTAAGAGTAATCTGGTTTTGATCCACATCTCCATTCTTGTTAATTCTTTGTGGATGGCGATCGATTTACTATATGACGGTTTTGGGCTTACGCGAGAATGAATTGGGTAGACCGTGATCCTCAGCGTAGCTCTTATTAACTTTCATGAAGGTTACATTCATCCGCCACTCCGTTTGTTGAGGTGTATGCCGTGAGCGCCTCTGAATACCTTGCTTCTGACAAAGCAAACTTCGCCGTCTGTATACTCTCGCGTTATACGTCCTCGAACACTTAATCTTTTGCGGATTCAAGTTCTACCCGTGCTTTGTATTCTTTAAACACTATAAATACATCGACTTTTTCTTAATTGGATATGACATCTCTCTAGAATAATCATCAATGAAAGTCACCGTATACTTTGCGCCTCCATGGATATGTCGGGTGATTCCCAGACATCAGAATGAACTAAGTCTAGAATGCATTTACTTCTAACAACAGTTACTAAACTTTAATCTATTGCGACTTGTAACACTGATGCTCACAAATGGTAAACTTACCTGGGTTGAGCCACAGAGCGATTTTAAGCTCGGAGAGAATCTTGAACCTTGTTCGACATGTGCCCAAGCTTGAGATGCCACATCATCGTTGATTCTTCTCCACTTGATGCGACACACGCGCCCGCAGATGTTTCTCCTTTAAGCATGAGCAGTTAGCACCAATCTTTTCTCGCCTTCATCTAGCACACCTTTGACTATCTTCACGATCCCATTTTCAACATGAGTTTTGCACCCATGACTATCTATTTGTCCCAAAGACAATAGATTTTTCTTGAACCTTTGACATATCGTACTCTTGATTGCGAACTGCCGTCAAACATTTTAATTTTGATAGTACCGATACCGGCGATCTCCGGCATGGTCATCACCCATATATATCTGATCCTCGCGAGATAGGTTCGTATGTGTGGAACCATTCTGCGAGAGGTCATATGCCGAGTAGCTCACGAGTCTATGAGCGGACATCGGATAGCCGTTTTACTGCCAAAAGCAGTTGTTGCCTCATTGTAGAATTTCGCCATCATCCAAGATACTTGCTACACACCCCTGAACATTTGATGACTCAGGTTCTTTGCCCTCTCTTCTCTTCTGGTTACTCCAACATTCTTTCTTAACGCGTGCCTTTCTTGCCAGTTGTAGCATTTAACATTCTTCTTACTTACGGATTTTGATCTACCATGATTGTGACTCCCACGGGGCCGTTACGTTGATCTCCTCTCGTCACCGATAACGCCTCACTTGCTGCGAACTTGCTTGTGCATCTTCCTTACTTTTCCGCTTTCTCGTTTAATACGGAGGCTGCAACATCATCAAAAACTGTCATCCGCGAGTTGTTGTTCGTCAGATTGATGATGAGTTGATCATCTGTCTGGTAGACTTTGAGTAGAAGCTCGCACGTTCATTTTCCTCATATTATGACCCAACGTTGTGAGTTGTGAAAATAGAGTCTTGAAGTGTTGATATGGTCGGTCACCAAAGTGGATTCCGCCATTCGAAGAGTATGAGTCTCCTCTTTAAGAAGATTTTATTGTCGTGACTTAGCCTCGTACAATTTTGTGAGTATCCCGATTTCCTTTTGTCCTTTTCTCCGCCATACCTTGGATAACACCCCATCGCAAGTGCCAGTGTAGATCGTGAATGGCGTTGCCGTCCATCTCGTTCACTTGTCATCGCTATCTCCATGGGTCTTTCTCCAATTCTTGCAATTATTTTTCCTCAAACCGCCTCATCTTCATTTTCCACAACGAGAAATTATTCCGGTTAGAATTTCTCAATTTACATACTTTCTTTGCCATTTTGTTGATAAATACTACACACAAACTAGTGTATCACCTTGAATAGTTGTGAGTATGTGTGAGAATGCACACCGTGAAAGTTCAGGAAAAGGCGGAGGGTCGCAATGGTCCCACTTAAAACCCAGACTCATGGGCTCTTATCGCCTGTGTAACTTTCACTGAACATGTACAAAACTACAGCGGTTGTACTCTCACACCACTATTCCCTGCTTTCCCATGAGAATTCTTGGATCGCTCCACCGCTTTCTTGTGAATAGTCAGTATCGTAAATAAGTACCGTGTATCATTATATAATCAGTATCGTGAGCAGATCTGGTATCGTGAGCAGTCAGATATCGTGAATAGTACCCCCGTGAGCAGACTCCGACTCGAAGAATACAACCAATAGCCTCGATACCACCGTTGGGAAATTGGTGGGTGAAGCGAGGACTAAAGTAAAATTGAGAAATAATGAGACAATAAAATCACGGGACACTGGAAATTACGTGGTTGCTTTTTGGCCTACGTCCATGGTAAACAGAAAGAAAATATTTTACTAGTGAAAAGGAGTTCTGAATATTGTGGTATTTTACCATTCCCAAAACCCCAATACACTCTCAAACACTGAAAGAGTTTTATTTATAAACTCTTCAAAACCTCTCTAATAGCTAAATTGCTCTCTCAATTTTGGGATGCACAAAATGAAATGGGGAACGCCCCTTTTTATAGCCAAAATTGGCTATTAATTTAATTTTTCTTTTTTCCACCGCTATTGACTTTTCATAGTTTTCTTCATTCTTCATCTTTCTTCTTCAAGAAAAGCTGCTGCATAATTCAAATTTTCTTCTTCAACAATTTCGGCAATCACATGGTTGGCTTCTAGAATTGTGGTCTTCTAGATGCTGCACTTTTCACATGTATATGTGTAGTTTCTTCTTCCATTAACAGGGTCGGGGCTTCTATAGCAATTACAAAGAAGAAGTGCTGCGTAATATGTAGCTGCTGCGAAGGCAGCAACAGCAAAGGGATCCAAGCCTCCAACCCAACTGAGCTACACACCATGGCAATGCCAATATTCCTTGACCAACAATTGCTGTCAATACATGTGCTGTTCCCTGTTCACAAATTCCCTGAAAATTACAATTAAATATTATGCATTTATAGATGTATTGATTATGTAACGGTTAATTTGTCCCAATGCTCGATCGACGAAAACTTTTGTTGGATTTGGCATGCAAAAGAACAGTCCAACGAAAAAGGCTGTCGCATAGCCCCCCGTGTGTTATTATTAACCTTAAATATTTTCTTAAAATTTTAATATAAATTTTTATCTATTAATCTCATACAATTTAATAATACATATTAAAACAAAAAAGAAAAAGAAACATTAATACTTTCAACACATATCCGAATAATATAATGTTTACCTGCTAAAGAATAATGTTTTAAGAATAGTTGGTAGTAATAGTATATGCATTTTCACCGATCAAAACAATAGATATAATTTAAATAATCAAAGGAAGGCTCAAATTTTTTTATCAGAATAAAAAAAGAACTTGAAATTAAGTTACCTTTCATAATTCGTCCATCTTCTCCAGCCTACATTAACTTTACTGGGAGTTGATTGAACCACCAGAAAGTATGATGGATCTAAAGTTTTTTCACTTTTCACTAGAAAGGCTTGAGTTGGATTATTTAGTTTAGAAAATGATTAGAGATACTGATATTGATTTTATTCTCATGTAGCCTTCATTGTCGATATACGTATAATGCAGTAGGGATTTTTGAAGCCCTATCTGTAATTAATGGGAGTAACTGATTTAAGATTATTGCATTAATGGTAGGATAAGAATGTGGGGAAATTCCAAATTGAATTTTTTAGTACCATATCTCGCCAAAGATTCGAACTCAAGTGGTAAACCTTCAAAAAAACAATTTTTTTAATTCAGTCAAGCCCCTGGAATTTTCTAACATCGGTAGCAGCACCCTTGTCATATAATTCTCCCATATAAGTTGCTATCATAAATTTGAACACCGTAGTTAAACTTCAAAGGTAAATAGTCCACAATTTTTTTAAAAAAATTAATTATAATAAAATAAAAATTAGACAAATTATTATATTTTTCATTATTCATCTTTTTTTAGAAGCAATGAATTTATATGAATTAAATAATTATTATAGAATTTATATTGAATTTATAATATAAATATAAACTAATAATAGTAAGAATACTTAACAAACAACGATAAACTTAATTATAGTAAACTTAATTATAGTATTCAAATTTTATTAATAAATTAAAATTAATTTATTAATATAAAATAATATTATTTAATAATACAATTAATTCAATAGAAATTGAGCTCAACATTATTAGATTTTCATGGTTAATTTAATTCAGTTTTAGTTATGTAAATAATCTAAAAATATATACAGTATTGAAATTCAATTAAAATTAAGTCATGAAAAATTGAAGTGTATTTTTTACAAACTTTTTCATGAATTATACCTTAACTTATCTCAAATTATATCGTGTTTTGTCTTTCATGTGACACGCATGTCCAAAATTTAGGCCCAACCTAACTTGTCAACAAGTTGTGTCATGCTGTGGACCTGACGAAATATGTTCGTATCACGTTATGCTATATGAATGCTTGATGTTCTCGAATATCTTCACCCAGTAGATATCTCTATACTGAGTAGAGCGCATCATATGTTTCTAAAAGATATCCATTATTACACCCACTTATATCAAGTCCAACCAATCTTTACTTTCTAAACCATGCTTTACATAGATAAAATCAACATTTTAGTATGAAGGATATGTGTATAAAAATTCAGAAGCATGAGATAATGGTTTAAGGAGGGTGGAAATTAAACAAAAATGTAACTACAGTTTACCAAAATGAGAGTAGATATTTTAAATAGCCTAAAAATGGAAGCACTTTAATTGGAATGCTTTCAAACTCATTAAAGAAAAGAAGATTGAAACTACATATTTAATAAATAGGCCATCAAATAAGATGGATCCTTTATTAGAAAAATTATCTGGAGTAAAGAAAAAGAATTAAATACAATGAAGAAAAGTAAAAAGAAGAAAAAAGCCAGATATGACAATGAAGTTAAAATATATAAATAAATATATATATATATATATATATATATATATATATATATATATATATATATATATATATATATATAAATGAAGTCTATGAGGCAATATACACCAACGCAATTCTAATTAAAAAATAATTTTTATTTTTTAAAATAATTTTATTCAAGAAAAAGGCCAGATTATTTTTACTAAATACTGAAATTGAATCAATTTTAGTTATAAAGCTATTTGAGGTGTGTTTGGTTTTTTTTAAAACTAAGCACTGAAAATTTATCAAATAAGTCCAAATAAAAATAAGTTACAAAAATTAACATAACAATTAATGCAATGAATGGATTATTTTGCTCTCCAAACTACACTTATACAGTTAATCCCTTTCCTAAATATAAATGCTTTATTACTTATTGTTCTACTGAATCAATTATTTATAATCAAAATTTTAAATCACATTTGCTACTAGAGATGGCCAATGGTAGGTAATAATGTGGCAGTATAGACGCAACATGACAACGTTCGACAATGTGTGTATTGTATGTCTGCGATAGTAAATGCATTTTACAAATTCATGTATGAGAACTTTAAAATCTGTGTGATTAGAATGAAAATAATCATATGTGTAGTTTCTTCTTCCATTAACAGGGTCGGGGCTTCTATAGCAATTACAAAGAAGAAGTGCTGCGTAATATGTAGCTGCTGCGAAGGCAGCAACAGCAAAGGGATCCAAGCCTCCAACCCAACTGAGCTACACACCATGGCAATGCCAATATTCCTTGACCAACAATTGCTGTCAATGCATGTGCTGTTCCCTGTTCACAAATTCCCTGAAAATTACAATTAAATATTATGCATTTATAGATGTATTGATTATGTAACGGTTAATTTGTCCCAATGCTCGATCGACGAAAACTTTTGTTGGATTTGGCATGCAAAAGAACAGTCCAACGAAAAAGGCTGTCGCATAGCCCCCCGTGTGTTATTATTAACCTTAAATATTTTCTTAAAATTTTAATATAAATTTTTATCTATTAATCTCATACAATTTAATAATACATATTAAAACAAAAAAGAAAAAGAAACATTAATACTTTCAACGCATATCTGAATAATATAATGTTTACCTGCTAAAGAATAATGTTTTAAGAATAGTTGGTAGTAATAGTATATGCATTTTCACCGATCAAAACAATAGATATAATTTAAATAATCAAAGGAAGGCTCAAATTTTTTTATCAGAATAAAAAAAGAACTTGAAATTAAGTTACCTTTCATAATTCGTCCATCTTCTCCAGCCTACATTAACTTTACTGGGAGTTGATTGAACCACCAGAAAGTATGATGGATCTAAAGTTTTTTCACTTTTCACTAGAAAGGCTTGAGTTGGATTATTTAGTTTAGAAAATGATTAGAGATACTGATATTGATTTTATTCTCATGTAGCCTTCATTGTCGATATATGTATAATGCAGTATGGGTTTTTGAAGCCCTATCTGTAATTAATGGGAGTAACTGATTTAAGATTATTGCATTAATGGTAGGATAAGAATGTGGGGAAATTCCAAATTGAATTTTTTAGTACCATATCTCGCCAAAGATTCGAACTCAAGTGGTAAACCTTCAAAAAAACAATTTTTTTAATTCAGTCAAGCCCCTGGAATTCTCTAACATCGGTAGCAACACCCTTGTCATATAATTCTCCCATATAAGTTGCTATCATAAATTTGAACACCGTAGTTAAACTTCAAAGGTAAATAGTCCACAATTTTTTAAAAAAAATTAATTATAATAAAATAAAAATTAGACAAATTGTTATATTTTTCATTATTCATCTTTTTTTAGAAGCAATGAATTTATATGAATTAAATAATTATTATAGAATTTATATTGAATTTATAATATAAATAAACTAATAATAGTAAGAAAACTTAACAAACAACGATAAACTTAATTATAGTATTCAAATTTTATTAATAAATTAAAATTAATTTATTAATATAAAATAATATTATTTAATAATACAATTAATTCAATAGAAATTGAGCTCAACATTATTAGATTTTCATGGTTAATTTAATTCGGTTTTAGTTATGTAAATAATCTAAAAATATATACAGTATTGAAATTCAATTAAAATGAAGTCATGAAAAATTAAAGTGTATTTTTTACAAACTTTTTGATGAATTATACCTTAACTTATCTCAAATTATGTCGTGTTTTGTCTTTCATGTGACAGCGCATGTCCAAAATCTAGGCCCAACCTAACTTGTCAACAAGTTGTGTCATGCTGTGGACCTGACGAAATATGTTCGTATCACGTTATGCTATATGAATGCTTGATGTTATCGAATATCTTCACCCAGTAGATATCTCTATACTAAGTAGAGCGCATCATATGTTTCTAAAAGATATCCATTATTACACCCACTTATATCAAGTCCAACCAATCTTTACTTTCTAAACCATGCTTTACATAGATAAAATCAACATTTTAGTATGAAGGATATGTGTATAAAAATTCAGAAGCATGAGATAATGGTTTAAGGAGGGTGGAAATTAAACAAAAATGTAACTACAGTTAACCAAAATGAGAGTAGATATTTTAAATAGCCTAAAAATGGAAACACTTTAATTGGAATGCTTTCAAACTCATTAAAGAAAAGAAGATTGAAACTACATATTTAATAAATAGGCCATCAAATAAGATGGATCCTTTATTCGAAAAATTATCTGGAGTAAAGAAAAAGAATTAAATACAATGAAGAAAATTAAAAAGAAGAAAAAAAGCCAGATATGACAATGAAGTTAAAATATATATAAATATATATATATATATATATATATATATATATATGAAGTCTATGAGGCAATATACACCAACGCAATTCTAATTAAAAAATAATTTTTATTTTTTTAAATAATTTTATTCAAGAAAAAGGCCAGATTTTTTTTAATAAATACTGAAATTGAATCAATTTTAGTTATAAAGCTATTTGAGGTGTGTTTGGTTTTTTTTAAAACTAAGCACTGAAATTTTATCAAATAAGTCCAAATAAAATTAGGTTACAAAAATTAACATAACAATTAATGCAATGAATGGATTATTTTGCTCTCCAAACTACACTTATACAGTTAATCTCTTTCCTAAATATAAATGCTTTATTACTTATTGTTCTACGGAATCAATGGGCTGGGCGGCACGTGGCACGACAGGCGGCGACGCAGCAGCGTGTTGGCGAAACACAGCGGCGCGGCAAAACACGTGGGCCATGCCGGGCCTAAATTCTTCTGTGAGAACTTTAAAAAGCGTCATTCAGTTAGAATTAAATTACAAGCCCAGCCGCAACGAAGGCCACATGTAAACCATAACTTCATTGGTAAAATATTAAATTTTTAATATATTTTTTAGCATAGACTTTTAAAAATTAATTTAAATCTTAGTTAAATAAATATTCTAATTTTTTAGGTTAATAATTTATTAAATGAATAAGTAAATATCATGATTTTAATAAATAAAATCATAATTTTATTTATGATATTTATTAAATGAATAATTTTATTTATAATATTTAATTTTACTTATGATATTTATTTATGATATTTATTTAATTAATTTTTATGTTTATAATGTATTAAATGAATAAGTAAATATCATAATTTTAATAAATAAAATTATAAAAATCATAAATTTATAAATGATAAATAAAAAATTTTACAACTTTAATAATAAAAAAGTATTCATACGAAATATTTTTCATATTAATATTAAATCATAACTTAATTAATATTTAATAGAGATATGTTTCATTTGTGAATGAAATATTTTTCATATTTATACAAAAAAATTATTATGAATGAAATATATTTATGATAAATTAAAAATGATATCTCGTAGTTATGAGTTATGACTTATTGTAATTGTTATTTGAGGATTGTATTTTCAATTTTATTTAATCATTATTATGAATTTATGATCTATGGAATTAACTTATTGTGATTGACTTATTTAACCTACCTGTAGCCCAAATCATAAATTTATAAATGATAAATAAAAAATTTTACAACTTTAATAATAAAAAAGTATTCATACGAAATATTTTTCATATTAATATTAAATCATAACTTAATTAATATTTAATAGAGATATGTTTCATTTGTGAATGAAATATTTTTCATATTTATACAAAAAAATTATTATGAATGAAATATATTTATGATAAATTAAAAATGATATCTCGTAGTTATGAGTTATGACTTATTGTAATTGTTATTTGAGGATTGTATTTTCAATTTGGTGGGCTTTTTTTGGGCACGGCACGAGTGAGCTCGTGTCGTGGGCCGTGTCGAACCCAGCAAAAAAAAAAGTGGACACGACACGACACGGCACGGCCCATGAAATTAGTGGGCCGTGCTGTGCTTGCTGTGGGCCGAGGGTTGATGGGTCGTGCCGTAGTTATTTGCTACTATCAAAAACTTTATAATTTTATTTATGTAAATAAATCTATATTTTTTTTATTTTTATGTTAAACAATTTTTATAATTGATTAAATTAAAAAAGGAACTATATATTTAATGTATAATTCAACAAAGTCTATTTATTTTATCAAATTATTTCTAACACATAAAAACAACCTATTTAACTAGCTATAATTAACTTTTTAACAATTTTAGATAGAAATTTAATTCACATAGTTGTTAAATTATTAGTTTTTAGATATTTATAATTAGACACTAAAAAAGTAAACAAATATATTATTCAAACATATTTGCTTAGACCAATTCATAGTGCATTTAAATCTATTCGTATTCGATCAAAAAAAAAATCACCTAACATCTTTCTTCATAATATTTTTTAGATTTTACAATAATATATTAAATACAATAATCATCCTATATTTACTTTGGATACTTAATTGGAAACATTGTTTATACTTGTTTTATTATTAAAAAAATCCAAAACAAACATTAAAGTTTCCTTGGATTTTGTAATAATAAAGTAAATATGGAAACATTGTTTACGCTTGGCTTATTATTTAATGAAAAAAAACCATTAAGAGCAAAACCGTTTACATAGCTTTTTTCTTAAATGAAAGGAATTGAACGAATGGAAAATGCATAAATGAAGGGGAGCAAATAAGGACATATAAGAGAAAACCCGTTTCATTCATGCTTTTACATAATTAAACTAAATATGGCTAATGAGAATTAAGACAGGACCCCCTCAGATATAGAGTTTTAAGGGTGTAATAATCCATTTGTAAAACCAATGGGGCTCAAGTGCACATTTAAGCAAATAATGGGCCTATAATTCATATCCCGTAAATATGCCACTCCATTCCTAAGAAATAATTACAAAATAAAATATCACATTATTTTTTAAACATACAAATAAAGAAGAAGTTTGGATATTTAATCAAATAAAAATACATAACTAAGCCATTAGATACAAAAACTCATTTTTCTTAAGGCAATTTGGTTTTTTTTATATTATTATAGTAAAATAGTCAAACAAAACTCATTTTAAAGCAACACTGATTGTCAAAGATTCCTAAGTAAGAAATTATATGATGGACTTAACTAATTAATTGTCAAAATATTTAGCTAATTTGTGTATTTTTAAAATAATGTGAATTTATGATAATTCATTTCTAGAAGTGGGTGAATATACAAAATAGTGGGGTGGAAATATTTGTGCCCAAATGTAAAGATGGCTATATTTCCCACCTCTCAAATTGTGTAAATTTGTTTAAAAAATTACTTATAAAATTCAAAATATTTTTAACAATTTTAAACTAAAAATCAATTTAAATAATTAACCAATTAAAATCACATTATTATGAGTATTAAGCTTCAATTAAACTAATAAAAAAGATAAGAAATGTATTTATGGCATGATATCTCATGAAATTTATTGGATATGAAACTTATGCTATTTATCTCATGAAAATTTATTGGTTGTGAGAATGATCCACTTGATTAATTGTTTAAACCTTTTCCCTATTTTAAATTGTAAAAAATAATTTATTTTTTTATAAATAAATTTTAAAATGTCATGGATTTACACAGATTAAGGGGTGAAAATATCCCCATCTATATATATATAATGTAGAAAAATTAATGAGAATTACGAGAGAACCCACTTTCATTATGCGTTCAAATCTAAATTTTATTAACATTGACAATTTATCTTAAGAAAATGTAAAAAGGTAAATAATTCAAGTTGTTTGATGGTTCCAAATTTTAGTTGTCCAACTTAATTAATTTGAATTTTTTAATCTGTTTACTTTTCAAAATTTACTTAATACTAAAATAATAGAAATCATTTTATCATCGAAGGGGTGGACAAGGGAAAATCGTTTTTTTCCAATATTATGTCCGCCACTAATTCGTTTAATTCTCCATTATGCAAACAATTATTAGAAGAATATTAAATTGCTATCAAACATTCAGTAAAATTATTGTAAAACAATAACTAATTATCCAAAATAAAATAGAGAATAAAACCAAGAAAATAATAAAAGATCTAATCCAAAATGAAAGTGGCCGCTAGCCAGGGGTGGTTTGGTTGGTGCTTAGTCATGGATTAAACAAATGAGACACTAGACGTCCAAGGAAATGCATTTATTTACTTAAAGTGTAAAGATCTAAATAACGATAAAATAAATATTTATTTATCGACTAATTAATTAAACTTAAGTAAGTGAAAGAGCACGTTCAGTTGATCTATACTATTTATGAAAACTTACATTTATCTTGTACTTATTTTTTCAACAAAGTAAATTATTTTTTTAATTTTGATCGGCCGACGATCATAATTTTTAACGAATAAAAAAAAAACTTCTTTATCCAATTATATTTAGCAGAAATATTTCTTAAGTTATAATTTACTTCAGATGTAAATAGTTTTTTTTTTTTTTGTTTGTTTTAGCAACTAGAACACAATTTCTTTCCGGGGCCGGTTCAAGATAATGTTAGGCCTTAGGTAAAAATTTAAAATAAATATTGCAATTAAAATTTATTTTGTTTAATTTTGTTTAAGATGTAAAGCTAGAAACTAATGCTTATGCTAACGAATTAAAAAAAAAAATGTATGTTCAAATTTACAACTCTGAAGAATATAGATTAGGATTAATTTTTTTTTCTCCATATTATTTGAGGGAGTATTCTTTCAAATTAGTACTGGATTGATCTCCAAACTATGTTAGAAGCGTAAGGATGTAAAATTTCAGCAGATTTTAGATTATAATATATTTTTAGAATTATAAAAACTTTGAAAAAGAAAATAAATGGGTGATGAGATTGGAAGTATTAATCTGATCTTTTGTGCTTTTAAAACTACCTTTTGGATTTTTATATATTGAAGCAGATAAACACTTGTTGGGATAATATTCTCTTTTAAAGCATATTAATTTATTTTCTGATTAATAAAATATTTGAGATATTTTCAATTGCATAAATATATTGAAAATGTCCGTTTAATCATATTATATATATTTATGTGATCATCATATGGATTCACAGAAAACATAAATACAAGTTATCTTATGATTAAATAAATTAAGTTCGCAGTTGATAAATAGAGTTGGGCGCTCTATTTATGTTTAGACTGTAATAAATTCATTGAATGATTTGTCTTAATCATGTATGAATTTACTGATGTAGTTTGACTACATTGAGCTGGATCACATATGAGATTTAATTAACCTTGAAATGACTGTCAGACTTATTAAATCTCATAGGCATTGATTTTACTGTAATCTTAATCTTGAGTTAATTATGATTTCATAATTGTAATTGTTATTCCATTTGAGTTATCAATGGGTACGACACACACTTGTGGTCAAGATTACCCGGTATCTTGGTGGGAGCAATTATGAGTATTGGAGTTATAGATTAACAATATAGAATTTGTACGACACATCTCTTGATGAGTTTTCGGCACTTGATCATAGAATTCTCTGGCCAGAGTATGTCAACATATTTAGTATGTTGAAAATGATCATTAGAGAAAACCAGTAAGTATCAAGGAATAAGATGTAATTAAATCGATTGGACAGTTGAGATATCGATTTAATTTACAATGTGGTACAAACGATTGAGCAGTAAAGAAATCAATGTGGCTTGGGACGAATTATTATTCGAACATACAATTATGGAGGTCAGTTCCAATCTTATAGTGGAGTAGAGTAGGAATTAAATTATTAGGCTTGTTTAATTACAGGCTTAATTGTTGTAGCCACTATTGTATGTTCCCAAATGATCCCCGAATTAGCTCATTTAATTAACTGCACCACTACTGAATTAATAAGTAAGAAAACTAGCAATTTTGGTCAAAAACATAATTATATTATTTAGTAGGAGGCTCCATTAATATGCTTATGTATAAAGGGGTCTTATGTTATTTTACAAGGTGATCCCCTTATGGAAAAAGGCAAGTAACGTGTCTTTTATTTTAGAGCCTAGGGTTTCACTAAAGAAATAATATAAAAGGCTTATTTTTCTCTCAAAAGAGAGAGAGTGAGCCACTTCATACAGATTATTCTCTCTAATTTTGAAAGAAAATTTTTCTCATGCTAGTTGTTTTAGTAGTGATAAAGGCGCCCACACGTCAAATGCAGATCAAACCTGAGTCATAACCTGGAAGATCATAGGTGACAGTTCGTGATCTAACAGGCGTGGTGGTGACGGATCGTGATCTAACGGGAGTGGTGGTGACGGATCGTGATCTGGGAGCCTAAATCACTTCAGCGGAAAAATCCAAATTGGATTTTCAAGGTACGATTTCTAGATTACGAATTCATATATATTTTATGAGATCGGTCCTAAAAGTTTTTTTTTAAAACTGAATTTTCCCCAACAACACTACCTTTTGAATTTTAGTAGGCCATTAAAATATATTTAGAAATAATTCACATGGGCCTTGATACATACATATATATATATATATACACACACACATAACTCTTGCTTTTATCACATTTGTATTCATAGCTGTTATAATGCTCTTTAATTTTTTTTCTCTGTGAAGAGCAGTATTATTATTGCTGGCTCAGGTTATGAGGCAATGCAAAGGCTTTATTTTTTTAAAGCAATCATTTTCGGATCTTCATTTGTTTAAAGATAGCTGCGAAATCGGGATTTTAGTTCAAATTAGTCATAATAGGGAGAGACTGGGCGAGTTATAAACTTGAGTTAGTCATAATAATATAAAGGGTGTATTTGAAATTGAGATTGGACAACTGTAGTTTTTAAGTTAGAATACTAAAGTGTTTGATAAACACTAATTATTAAAATTTATTATATGTTTAATAATTTTGTCAAAATTATTATTTAAAATTTATATTTACTACATGTTATTAACTTTTATTTCATAATTATAATTTTCTTCCCACAGTTACTTAACTTAAAAGTTATAGCACATTAATCCTAAACAGGAACAAAATCAATGCTACTTTGATGGCCAACAGTGAATGAGGATGTAATAAAGAAAATCATGGGTGACTATAACATAAAATATAAAACCTAAGGGGGCAATATAAAATATACTTAAAAATTTGTAAAATTTGATCTCAGTCCCTTATGTTTCTAAAATTGTTTATAGTGCCTCTATCGAGAGGAAAAATTGTACAAGAATTAGATTTTGTTCATTGTAGTCATCTTGATATTGGTGGTGGATTTCTGATGATTAACCGCAAATCAATTTCTTTTCGTTTTTTTGCTCATGTGCATATGATGACATAAAAGGTTATTTGATCTGTTATACTAAAATTGGTTTGTTTTAGTTTCTTTTTTTCCCTCGAAACTATTTTGCTAATTTGGATTGATGGAGACGGTTTAAACTTTAATTATCTATTTTTATTTCCTTATTTCCTTTTTTTTTTTTGTGAGTTTGAGATTAAGTAATTCATTTCCCGCCATGTGGAAATAAACAGAAGGAAATCATAGGGAATTCAAGAAGCCATACTTTTTTCCAAGAAAGTTAAACAACAGAATATTCGAATGTTGGATCACATCAATGGTAGGAAAGAAATCACATATGCAAATCCTCCTCTATATCACAATGTAAATGCCCTCTTTTAATGGGTTGTTCTATGTTCTTTTGTGTATATTGAATTAGAAAGGAAGTTGAGGAAGAAGTCGGGGAAAATTTCATAAACCAACGTGTATGGTAACTGCTTGGTAGTTACCATAATTTGGTCGAATCGGGTCAGCCTATCATGGGTGTCCGATCCGTCCCACATCTCACTATTAGAAAAATAATTTTTATCGACATTAAAATAGTATTAGTAATTACTTTCACTGATACTTACTAATTGTATCAGTAATATAAGTCAAAAATATAGTGACACTTATAAGTAATGTCACGAATGTTGTGTCAATAATTACTATTACTACAATATTACTATATTTATGACACTATAATATTAGTAGTTATTGATATTTTATTAGTATATGTGATTACTGTTACTATTGCATCACTGTTTAATTAATTTTAAAAAATAAAAATTTAAATTAGTTGTTAATTTATTGGTAAAATTAAAAGGCACCACAAAAAAAACCTAATACATATTACAAAATCTTTAATTTCATATTTAAATATTATTAGTATATATTACGAATCTCAAATACTTCAATAAACAATATATCATATTTTCGTAACTGAATAATCTTAAATACATAAGAATTTCTACCATCCAATCAACTGCCAATATGAAAAAATTTAGAGATATGAAGGTGAAAAAATCGCGAATGACGTCGGTGCTGCTATTTTTCTCAGCACCATCTTGGCTGGATCTTGGGGAGCCTTGTAGTCTTAGCTTAGCCTTTGCTGATTCAATTGCAGCCATATAACTTGCCAGCGGCAGACTGCTCTGCAGCCCATTCTCTACAAGTTCTTGCTTTGTCAGAACAACAGCTTTCCTGCTAGATTTATTATTCTCATTGTTTGCTGAATCCTCCTTTGGTTTAAAATTACCATTTGTCATGGGAATAGTCTCGTCTTTAGCACCACTCTCCATCTAAGGTTTTGACTCATCTGCAGCTAGATCACTGGGTGGTACATCAGACATCTCATTCATTTCCACTAGGTCTAGAGTGGCTTCTATATCAGGTAGTTTGGATGGTGTCAAAGTTGTCTCTTTCTTCATCTTCTCACCTGAATTGCTCAAGCTCCATTCCAAACCTTCATGACATACTGAGCTTGTTGGCAACTTATCCAAACTGTGGTTTTGTTTTTCAATTTCAATTTCTGATTGGACAATTGCATAATTTTCTACTAGAGGATTATAAACCTTTCTCAGGCTACGCTTAACATTTTCAAGTCCACTTTATGGATTTTCATGCACTGGATCTGCTGGATGGCTTGTAGCTTTCTTCAGACTATGTTTGGATCTTTCAAATTCAGGGGTTGAGTGCACTGAGATGCTGTCTGCATTGGCAGTAGGGTTCTTGCGAACACTTCGTTTTGGTCGGCCTGTTTTAGCTTCAAGGGTTTGAGCACTAACATGCTTCTGAGATTTTGAGTCTGACACTTTCTTTGGTTGGGGAGCTGGTTTCCAGATGTGAAATACTGACTAGCGTTCTAACCAGTTTGAGACCGAATTTGATTCCCCAGAATCATATTGCATGTGCAAAGACAACACAGTTGGTGATGAAGCAAGAAGCTAAAGCAAAAAACAAACAGTCACTTACCCCAAATCAAAAAATAAACCAAGAAGGATATAGATCAAAAAGAAAAATTGCAACTACATCCTGCCATATTTGCCAACAGGTTATTAGTTAAATTGGAGGCCTCCAGCAAAATACAATAGGTGCCATATTCAAATTAGAACTTAATGTCTTTGATACCATAGGCTCTGCCGTTACATTCGTCCTAAATAATATGACATATGAACATAAAGCTCAATCCATTAAAGTGAAAAATCATTACCAGACAAATGGGCATGATAATGCTGAGAGTACCTTAGAAATAAAAGCACTTCCTGATAGCTTCGATATTCGTGTAGATAAATTAAGTTCAACAAGATCCACATGCTTGCCCTGCTAAAGGGCAGAGCAGTTAAAAGAAAAATGAAATTAATTAAAAGTAAACCGGGCATGTAGAAATTCGGGCGGTTTAGTAATGTCTGGAATGTATAAATAACCCATTTGTATATTTATAGATGAAGGTTGTCTACATAAAGTGATGCAAGTATCCTAAATGAATGGAACAGATGAAAAGTAAGAAGGTATATATTGATTTGTACAAGTACACAGTTGCTGCAAGGACAACCATTCAATGCTTAACCATAAAAAAAGGTTCACTCTGACACCAAGGTACCCCACTTGAGCTTTGGGCGGAAGTTCATGACATCCTCTATTCTGCATTGTTCATAGAATCAAAGCAAGACAAGTAATCAAGCCTCTCCATGCGAGACCTTTACTATTGAACAATAAACGACAGTATCTCCACATTCAACAGTATGTATTAATAGTAAGATCAGTGAAATATATTTAAAAGATTAATCTTCACGGAAAGAATCTATTCTTTTAAAATAAATATATAAAAAGAAGCACAGTTAAATCCCTATTAGATGAGTTCTCAAGAAATTACCAAAAGCATCAATAGAGAGCAAGTTTTCCCCACTTCAAGTCCAATATTAGAATTTCTGACCTTTCTACCATGAACAAGTGCCTGTAACTTTACAAGCCCCAGCATAGCGCTGAGAGTAGTAATTGCTTGTCTTCTCACTAAATGTCCACGAATAAGAGCCTGCAGCCTTATTATTCCTTTAAGGGCTCGAAATGCTCGCCAAGTCTTCACATCAAAAGCTAGTATAAGTGTGAGGTATCAAAAATACAATATGCCTATAGAGAAAGAAAGGATTGCAAAAGGTCTAAAGTATATATTTTCAATACTGTGTTCACTTGATAAAGACAGAATCGCATCCAAGAATGTGACATGTGTATCCCAGAAGTCATCCACAAAAGAGAAGATTACCAAGTAACCTCTTAAAATAGCCTGAGTTTTTATTGCTGCTTTCTCTTGCCTAATTTTCTCAGGATCATACGGCGCATCTTGGAGTGTGAGATTTTGAGAATCTGTAACTTGACTACCTTGCAATGGTATGTCAACAGATTCTTTGTTTTTAGTTAACTTTTTTTCATCTCTATGAATGGTGCTGGGGGTTGGATGTGAATCCAAGAAAGCCTCCTTTTTATTCGCAACTTTCTGCAAAAGAATCATATGGTCAAAGTTAAAAGACAATGATGCCGGTAACAAAACAATAATACTGTGAATTCAACGTACCTGTAAGAAAGTCAACATTACCCAATAAACATCAAATATTATAAAACTGAAAAGTCAATATTATCGATCAAAAACTCGGTAAGAATATTCACTTAGAATATGTTAATGGCAGTTCAACCAAAAGAACGGAATTAGCATCGGAAATCATTTAACTTGGGACAGATGTACAATCATATTTTGATTGCCTACCTCAGGGGTTTTGGCATTAAATGAAGGAATGCCTATAAGCAACTCAAACAGAATAATATCCAAAGACCACCAAATAGTATGTTTAAGAAAGAATACCCTCATTTCTTATTTACATATACTACCCTGTTAGCATAACCATGTCAACTAATTGAAACGCACCCAACAATTCTCACAAGCATCTCATCAAACACTTTGCAGACACCATACCAGTCTCCAAAAACTATGAATGACAGCCACAACTTGTATGATTCACATATCAACAAATCAAAAAGCGAAAAAAAGAATTCCAAAACCGTGTATTAGTTGAATAAAAATAAAAGAATTAGTAAACCTACTTAAAATTCAACAAAAAGAACCAAATTAATTTCTTAATAAATTCACATATAAGTAGAGAATATTTAATAATTATTAATTATTTAGCTAATGCTCACCTTACTTAATTACCATGCCCAGATCTACAACTACTTCACTTAAGTGGTGCTTCTGCTTCTTCTTCTTTAAACAGCCTCCAACAACGCTCTTTAACTTTGACCAGGGCATTCGTCCACGATCTTGGAGCTAAATTAAACTCCTCAAATCATTTTTCTCGATGACGAAGATTGGCGTTAGGCAAAAAAGTGGCTAGAATTTCACGACCGTGTGAGATTCTATTGGATTGCAATAGAAAGATTTAAGGTTAGGGATTGAAAAGAGGCGAGATTGAGAGGGAAAAATTGAGTTAGATAGTAAGAGATTGTGTTGGATTGTAAGAGAAAGATAAGAGAGGAGTGGCTGAGAGAAGAGGTGGGGTTGATAAAATGACTTTGTTAGATTAGAGTTTTGTGAATTTGGTGAAGTTAGGGTTTTTTAGATTTGGGGAGTTTAGGAGGGAACGAGAAATATTAAAAAAAATTTTCTAAATTAAACCGGAAAAGTTACAAATAATAATTGGTTTAGTCGTTAATCTTCTGTACTAGAAAATTTGAGATTTGAATGTCTTGGTCTTTTTTTCGAACTTAAACGCTTGAGTACCAGAGGTCCTCGGTTTGAGTTTTATTTGGAACCTAATTAAAATTATTTAAGATATGTGATCTTTTTCGAACTTTAACTAACCTTAGTACCAGGGTCCCTCAGTTTGAACTGTATTTAATTCTAATTAAGTATTTTATTTTTATTACACTATTAATATTTAATCTCCTGAGGGATGGTAATCGTGCAAAATCAGTGACACATTTGTTGTCTTAAGCGTTCTGTAGGATACCTTCATCCATGTTTCAGTCTGCGTCTTGCGTTGCCTTTATCTCAGCTGCTATGATAAACGCTTTTTTAAGCCCTACCAATATAATATTAATATCTAATACAATCATAAAAATCTATAATCATATTAATTTTTATTGTAATGCAATAGATGATTTTATCATAATTTATTCAGCTATATTATGCAGCGTCTCTTCGCGTAACCAATCATAAGATAACAATACATAAATTTAATTCCATAGATCATAATAATAATTAATTAAAATTAAATAGACAATCCTCAAATAACAATTAAAATAAGTTATAATTGTGGCCCACGAAACCTATCTCTATTAAATATTAACTAAGTTATGATTTAATATTAATATGAAAAATATTTTTTATGAATAATTTTTTATTATTAAAGCTGTAAAATTTTTTATTTATCATTTATAAATTTATGATATTTATAATTTTATTTATTAAAATTATGATATTTACTTATTCATTTAATACATTATAAACATAAAAATTAATTAAATCAATATCATAAATCAATATCATAAGTAACATTCAATATTATAAATAAAAATTATTCATTTAATAAATATCATAAGTAAAATTAAATATTATAAATAAAAATTATTCATTTAATAAATATCATAAATAAAATTATGATTTTATTTATTAAAATCATGATATTTACTTATTCCTTTAGTAAATTATAAATATAAAAAATTAGAATATTTATTTAAACTAAGATTTAAATTAATTTTTTAAAGTCTATGCTAAAAAATATATTAAAAATTTAATTTTAAGATATTTTACTTTAATTTTATAATATTTTATATTTTAAGATATACCGTCTTTTTTCGCCCGCTTTGCACTTCATCTCTAATCGCCTCGTCGCTTCGTGATACCTAAATTCGGCGATCTCTCGCGTCAAACGCTAGCGTCAGATGGCCATCTCTAATGGACATTATAATGTCAATGATTTGTGATATTTTTATGTTAAACGCGAAAAATGTTCCATATGTATGAAAATACTGATGCTTTTTAAAAACTTGTTACAAACCAAGTGTCAGTAAAAATTATTTTTCTAGTAGTGTATCTCACTCACACATGATGGGATGACATTGAAACAGTAGAGTATTGACTGAAAAAACAACGAACAACCACATATCTCTAGTCATATAAGTAGATATACTGTGTGACCATGAACATATCCAAAGACCTATTCGAGGAGTCAAAAAATATATTTCAATTACTAACCCAGGCAAAATATGTCTCAATTGCAATCTTATGCAAGAGAATTTCAACATATGTTCAATTTATCTTAGATTTAATTTACTTTGATACTCAAGCATACTAAATCCCCTCGATATGCCAAAATTGTTCAATCTCTTTAAATCTCTTTATGTATTCATAATTATAATATCTCAAATATATTATACAATTGATCAACCAGCGAATCACATAAAAGGAAAAAAAAATTAAATTTTCTGATCACACTCATATCTATCAATCAGAATAGTTGTTTTATTGGTCATATTTTATAAACCGAATCATGTCAAGGTTAAAGATAGTATGCTAAAATAGCAGACACCAGTCTGAGATTTTAGAAATATAGTTGATGGTCATAAGGATACTAGAAATGACTTTTAGAAATCATATGGAACTTACACAATAAGGAAGAAGGAAGATTCTCTCATTTTCCATTTTAGTCACGAAGCATGCATGGTATAATACACTGGTTAGAGTGAATCTTGTATTTCATGGCATAAGTCTCATTATTCCAATCCCTCTCTCTTACAATTTCAATACATATGTTTATTAACATAAAAACAATATTCAAAAACACCTTTATATTACTACATTGTTCATAAAATTTCCAGAAATTTAATTTAAAAATTTATGCCTGTACTCTCATATCTTCCCATTATCCATATGAAATCTAATTTTGCACCAACTATATTATCATCTACAAATGAATCACGTTAAAAATCTCGTATTAAATTACACTTACCGTAATGTTTGTTTACACAATCCCTTATGTTTCTTCAATACGACCTCAACAAATCCACAAGTCACCACAATCTACTTTGAAAATTTAACCTTATGTCGCTGCTGCAGCTATAGTCACACACAATTACGAAACTATTGGTTGCTTCAGGAAAATCGCTCACGTTGTTCTAAATACGGTTAGCGATTTTTTTTTTTTTTTTTTTTGGTCTTACCACCCGGTTTCCGACCCGTGGGCCGACTAATCCGGATTCGGGGCGTGTCCAAGGCTTACGGCTTTAAACCCCTCCCCAGCGGTTAGCGATTTTCCTAAAACTAATATTGTACCTCAAATGGGTTTGCACGGTCTCCCACTTCACATCATTGTTCGCTTTCCAAATCTCTATCATTGGAATTTGGATAACAGCCATGATAATGTAATGGCTAGACTAGATAATGACAAATGAAGGAGGCACGATAGCTGGACCCAAATAATTAGAATTATACGTCTTTTTAGTGTTCAAACAACCTGTTTTTAAATTTCTTATAGTATTTTTCTTTTAATATTGTATGTCTAACTAGGCTAGCTCATTATATCTATTGTAACTAGCTATCATTTTATTTTGGATGGGGCCATTTACACTCTGAAAATTAATCTAAACACTATATTATTTTGTATATTTATCTTTAAAATTTCTAAAGATAGATTTTACTTTAAATACTCTCTAAAATGCCAGAAAATTCTTACTTTCAAAAAAATTATCTTTATTAAGCCCATAAAAATACTGAGTACACCTAAAGACAAGAAATTCTGACCTTCCAAAAATAATAATAAATAAATAAAGTTTTATATGTCTTTTACTTTTTTTGCGGGGGAGGGGGGGGGGGGGGGGATGAATTTGCTTTGACATGATTTTTATTTTTCTTTGCCATCTCAATATGAAAATTAAAATCTACTTGTGAGCTGGTGTTATATGCACAGCGCATGCAAAAAAATTTTCATGAATTTTCTTTGTTTGGGTTATTTCATCTTCTGTATGATGAAAATGCGATAATTTCTTGTTAATAACCAAACCAAAAAAAAAAATCAGTTTTATTTCCACTCTTTTAAATTAAATATATATTAAAAAAATCATCTTTATTGCATCTTGGAAGTCTGATTTTGTAAATCTTGGGAGAGGTTGCTTGAGTTTGATCATAGAATTCTGCCATCTTTACAAATGCTTATGGGTGGTAAGAGAAATCACATTTTATTAAGAAATATATTAAATTTTCATTTTTGATAAAATAAATTAAGGCTATTTTAATAATATAAAATTTTAGCAAAATAAAGCATCGAAAATATTTATTAAAATGCTAATGTGCCCTCTCTTTTATTTTTATTTCAATAAGCTTCCCTCGTATCATCGAGAGTCACAAAAAAGCTATTTAAAGTTATTTTTTTGTTTTATTAAAATATTCAACTAGTATAATTACAAAATATTAGTGTACGACTATACACGCACCAACACAAACATATACACAAGTAGTAATTGGAAAGAATATATGTCAAAGAAAAAGTTTTCAGTTTCTAGTCTATAAAAATAAATAATTTACCATTTATAATCAAACGTCCAAAAAAGAAAAATAAACAATGTTCCCAATATAAAAAAATTCAAATTTATAAAGAAGTTTAAACCTAAAGTATGATAATGATATGCATGATTAGAATCCAAAGAAGGCAGTGTATGCACCAGGATTCTTAGAGTTGAATATGAAACAACTCCGCATGCTTAAGAAGATCCGAAATATCTGCTATCGAACCCATAGCAGAAACAAGTGTTACAACCAAGCAAATCAGCCCCAAAATTTGAAGCATAAACCACTTCAAACTTCCTCTCTTGATCTTTGCTTGCTCAATATACATCCTCAACGGCAAGTGAACTGTTAAAGGCCAGAAAGAAATGGAGCCAAGAAGGCCAAGAATTGCATTGAAGAATGGGAACATCATGGCAACTCCAGTTGTGAAAATAACAAAAGCTGTGCGTAAAAGGAGCCTTGCTAGGGTAAATCGAACGGTGAAATTTTTTATTATGAGCGGGAATCTGATGGTGTAAATATTGTTGAACGACGATGTTGGCCATCTTGATTCAAGCAATTTTTCATGCATAGCAAAAATTGGTTGAGCAAACACCTGTAAAAGTTCAAAAGGGGAAAAATAAATGAAAAGAAATAGGAATACTACTCCACAGGGCTATCTCAACCCAAACTAAACCAAAAGCCAGCTTGTTGAGAGTAGACTCATGCAAGTTTATATTATTAGCCTAGTAACTAACCTCATCCAATTAGGAAAATTTTTCCTGTTAACCCCATTACATGCAAGCTGCTCTTTTTTTGTCATTGTCACGCGGCAAAGTAAGGAGGATTTACTCGTGTAAGAGTTTCACTATATATAAAAATCCACTGGCCTAACTCAACGCAAAAGCTAGTTCCCAAAAGCTAGTTCAAGTTTATAATAGTAGCCCAATAACTAAAAATATAAGCCTATGAAGCATAATATTTTCCCGATCAATGTATTCCACAAATGAAATTAACCATATCATCATTAGGGTATGACAATATTTTGTCATTTACAACCCATGTGTTTATGAGAAAAATTTTTTAAAAATGATAACCAATTTGGTCGAAGACCCCTGATCCGGTCCTAATCTCATTGCTCCCATATGCCGAAAATATTAAGCTACTTACCCAAATTATATCACTTTCTTAATTTGTCGGGTCAAAAAATTCACATTCTAAATTGAATTTTTCATTTGAACGGATGTGAAAATATAATCTGCAATAGTACTTTACATTTAGCCACTTAGGAGTAATGAAATCATTGCCTGCGTAATAACTATAATAGAAAAGCTTGTTATCTTTCTTACAAACATATAGTTTATTTAATTTTTAAGAAACATATATTAGAAAATGATATAATACGACATAAATGTAATTACCCGACTCTAGTGCACTGTTTTAGGGAAGATATCCCATATTTACCGAGTATTAAACTTAATTAAGCATATGAGACTTGAAAAACCCTCAACTCCTGAGATAGCTTTTGGATTGAATTAGACCCTTAAACTTCCATATGATATCAAAATCAAACTATGTTATGAGGCTGAGAGAGCTTACCTGATAAGCTCCAATTAAATGTATAATCACAGCAATATTGGCAATATCAACAAGCCATATCATATTGTAAAATCCTGTGAGAATATTTCCGGGAGCCTCAGTTCCATAGGCCGCATAACCCGTACACCCCAGTGAAATATAAAACAGTGTTGTTGCCCCAATAGCATACAAGCTCACTTTCTTCATCACTTTATTCTCTGGGGGAGGTGATTTCAATGTATCCTTTTAAATCAACATTGAAATAATAATAAAAAAAAAGCATATAAATAAATAATAGTTACTAAAATTAGAAAAAGAAAAACTAAATTTCTGGTTTCGTAGAAAAACCTGAATTTCAAGCAGCATCATGGAATAAGTATAAGCAAAAGCAATGTTTCCGAGAGCTTGGAAGGCATGCCAAAGCTTTTTTGAAGAAGCTACATCCACGCCCTCTTTCATCACCATGAGATTTCCTTTGAGCTTACGATGTGAAATTTTTTTCGCAATTGATAGAGAAAGTGCTATAGATGAATATACAAGTGATGTAACAGCAGCAATTATTGAAAGGAATGTTGCTTTCTCTAAATTTGGACATTGAGAAAGGATAATTTCAATGGCTCCATATGTAAGCATATATAAATTGCCCGAGACATGGCATTTTGCATTTTCTCCCTTCTTATGGTAACAAATTGATCTCTTCAAATTCCTGTTGAATTCAGGAAGAATAACAAGTGAAAAAGTGTAATGGTAAAGAGATAAAAAGCATTTGGGATGATAAAATGGACTCATTGAAAATAGTGGTTGATAGGGAGAATTTGAATTCAATATAGGGTCCGTTTGGGATTACTTTTGGGAGGTTTAAAAGTGATTTAAAAAATTTAAAAGTTAATTTTAGTGTCTGGTAAAAGAAAATTAAAATCACTTTTGTCAAAATCAGCGCTTCCAACAACTGATTTTGAAAAGCAAGAAATAAGTAGCTAATATGATTTTGAGAATCAATTTTATCTTTTAATACAATTTTATAAATATTCTTAAAATTATTACCTAAACCCAAAATTATCCTTATTCAAATTAGAAACAAAATCAATGTTTTAATAAATTTTTATTATAATTCATCAATATAAATTTATTAATATCAATTTGTTGGTCGAATTATTATGAAATTTGTTTCACTATATTATAAATTTAATTATCAATTATTTTAAGATAAAAAAATAAATCAATATATTATAAATTTTATTTTTAGTAAAAATTATTATAATACACAATTAAAAATATTATTCATGATTTTATATGGGTCAATAAATTTTATCCTACATTATGTATATTTTAATTATTTATTTTCTCTTAATAATTTAATAATAAAATTTACCAAACATCCATAACTGCTTTCAAAACTCACAGTACTTCTGAAACTAAAATTTACCAAACACTTAACTAATTTTTTTTCATAGCTAATTATTTTTACAGCACAACTAACAGTAATTATTTTAAAAGCTACAATATTCCCAAACTGACTCATAATCTAATAAATGCTTATCTTTTTATAATTCGGTATATCAAAATAATTATATTCAGTAACTGCCAATTAAAATAGATTATTATACATAGGGAAATTATCATTCACCCACCTTTCTTTTGCCCTATGTTCATCTAACCACCATAAAATTTTAACATGTTCTTTGCACCACCTTTCTTTTTAAATTTGTATCAATTAGCCACTTTTGCCCTAACACTATTAAATAATTTAAATGAAATGATAATTTTACCCCTAAATAAATTAAAAGACTATTTTATTTTATAAAAAATTTAAAAAATAAAAAAATATAATTATAAAATACGTCTAAATTAAACAAAAAATAAATCCAAAATAGAGGTGCTCAGTTAACTTTTATTAGATTTAGATTTTACAAAATTTTAATAATTATTTTTATTAAAAATTTATAATTTTACAAAATTTTAATAAAAATAATTGTATTTATTTATTAAAAATTATAATTTTTTAAAATTTTATTAAAATAAATAAATTTATTTATTAAAAATAAATCCCAAAATTTCAATAATTTAGGAGATGCTTATTAAATCCCAAAATTTTACAATTATTTTTATAGTTATAATTTTTATTAAAATAAAAATTCTAATTTTGGGATTTATTTCTTTATTAAATCTAAGGTATTTTTATAATTATAATTTTTATTTTTTAAAGCTTCTATAAAATAAAATAGTCTTTTAATTTATTTAAGGTTAAAATTATTATTTTATTTAAATTATTTAATGGTGTTAGTGTAAAAGTGCCTAATTGATACAAATTTTAAAAAAATGTGATGTAAAAAATATGTTAAAATTTAGTGGTGGTTAGATAAAAATAAAATAAAAGAAAGGTGGGTCAATGATAATTTTTCTTATATATATATACATAAAATGCTCAAATCTAAATTAGTACAAAGTAATAAAAAGATTTTGTAGAATATGCTTACGCTGCACTTACGGCAGCGGTAATTGTGTAGCCAATCATTGTACCCCACAACAACGAGTATTGCGTTATTCCGCAAGCCACCACGTTTCTTGGGCCTGCGTGAGAGTAATTAAAATGTGACACATTAACACAAGTTTGAAGGATGATTTTCACCCTATTATGAGAGTAACTAAAACATTAATATTTTCTTTAACTAAAAGCATAAAATAGATCTAGCTAGATATTTTCCTTAATGGGACACATTTTTTAATTATTACTTCTTTTTTTTTTTTTTAACCTTCTTCCAAAGTCCAAACATCCTCAAGGCTGCATTCGAGGTTAATGCCCGACCTATTATTGCAGTGCCTCTTAAAATTTAATTTTACCGTTTAGGTCCACAAATAAATTTAAATAACTCATTTCGTCTTTATTTTAAAAAGATTAATAAAAAAAAAAAAACACAATTGAAAAGTAAATGTGATTTTTTTTAATAAATTAATTAACTAGCTTTAATTTGCAGAGGCATTAATTAAATAATTAATTTGTCAATGAAAATACCTTAAGCTCGATTGGGTGGTTTTTGATCTAATGATTTTCAAATAGTTTTATTCGACTGTTCACTCGGATTAAAAAATTGATTTGAACTTGTATCTTCATCCACCCTTGTATCTTTAAAAAAAAATCAAAACAAAAATTTATTCGTTAAAATCTCATATTTTTCTTTGAATATTTATTACTACTTTAACAAAAAAGATTAAAAGGATATTCAAAATTTACCTGAAACCCAAGAGTAGTAAAACCAAGTTTTAGGTGAGATGAAAATGTTACTCTCCCTTATATCTATATCATCAAATTAAAAAGAGTAGTGGAAGGGAGGACATGTCACTCTCCCTCATTGTTACTCCAATTCAGGGTCCTGGATTGGAAACCTCCTACCAATATGTACCCACACATACATATATACATAACATTTTCGGAGGAAAAAAAAAAAAAAAAGAAAGCCATACCTAAAAGTGCTCTCACCGCATCCATGTAAGTGTAATTTCTGCTTCCATTAATTGGATCAGGAGTTCTGTAGCAATCACAGAGAAGGATGGCTGTGTAATATGTAATTGCAGCAAATGCAACCAAAATAATTAGTCCAAGAATCCAACCCAGTTGAGCTACACTCCATGGCACTGCCAAAATTCCAGAACCAACAATTGCAGTAAATGCATGGGCTGTTCCGGACAACATGCTTCCTGATGATGAATCGAAATATGAAACAATTAATTAGATACCAGAAAAAGAAAACCATAAATTTAAGTACTACTGAGAGTTTTCTATCCCGATGATATGAAATTTTACAGGAAAATTGTCGGTTTCAATATATATCACTTACTCTTTTATTATTTTCGTAAAATTTAAAAATTTTCCTGACATCAATAATTTATAACAAAAAATAAATAGACAGATAAGTAAGGAGAAAGTGACAATCTCCCAAACTTATTTAATATTGCTATAAAATGATGAGAATATTTAATAAGTAATATATATGGTAGTCAATTTATTTAATACGATTAGATTAGGTATACATGCTATTTGAAATCTTTGAAATTGAATCTCTCTCTCTCTTTCCATTATCTGCAAATGCCAGATTGACATGCTAGCATTATGCCTGCTGCTTCAAAGCTTCTTCAGTTTCGTAGTGATGAGCATACAAAAACAGTGAAAACAAATAATGGATACTAAGACTGAAATGAAAAGCTTACCTGTCCTAATGCGTCCATCATCTCTTGCATCCATTTCGGTAACTTGCAAAAATAATAATAACAGTAATAATTTTTGAGAGAGAGAGAGAGAGAGATTAAAAGAAGCAAAAATGGTGAAGAAAGTGACTTAACGGAGCGTTTAATTAAAGTGAGAAGCAAAGGCAGCTTTAAAGGGAGAGTTACGAATAGGAAAGCATGCAATGGTGAGAAATTTCGTGTGGGCCACGTGTCATGCACGTGTTTTATGACTACGAAACCACCTGGCTAACGTTATCCTTGGTTGCTTCTTGAATGCATGCAATCTTTCATAAGCTATGAAAAAAAAAAAAAAAAAAGATATATATAGCAAAAAGCCAAAAACATTCAGTAAGAGAGGGAAAAAAATTATGGGTGCACATTTTTAATTAATGGCAATTAATTGGCCCTCCAAAAAATTTTTTCACACATTGCTATTTGTTAAAGAAGGGGAGGCCCTCGTACGGGGCGTCATGCATGTGTGCGGGCCTAGCTCATTTTTTAATTAGATACTCAAATTATAAGGTTTTTAGGACATAACCTTGTTGATACCACTCTAAAGATAATTAGATACTCAAATTTTCTCATTTTAGCAACGTGGGATACTATTGGTATTTCGAAATGAGTCTTATTAAATTATTTCATCTGTAATTTACACCAACTGAAATTTTATGTTTTTAAATAACTTAATCGTTAGTTATCATCAAACAATTAAAGAATTGTAAGAGATTATTTTTAGGTCAAGTGAAATTATAAATAATGTAACTATCGTTTGAAATACTAACCCACATTTCCAAAGATCCAATGATAATATGTTAAGAGTAAATTGGTAATCATATCTTACTTTAACAAATAATCTGTTATTAAAAATTATATATATATAAAAAAAAAAAAAAAACTGTAGTTTTTATCTTACTTTAATCTGGATAGGGTTATTTAAAATTGAAATATAGATGTGGGGTATTTAGAACTTCTTGCTTGGGCCCAGATTAACCGACATCCAAGCGTTCTTATATCCGGGAAGCCGAGGAGCCCTCTTGAGCCTGCTTTCAAACGTTGTTGGATTGGGAGCTCTCGAGTCGTCCCATAGTTTCTTGAACGGCACCGTTTTAAGTTTGGTCCGGCCTGCACTGCTGTCCCCAATCGGCAAACCCTACGGCAACGAAAAATATCAAAACCCTAATTTAAATCTAATCAAATCAGAAAGCTGAAAAGTGAAACGAATCTCGCTGCCCGCTCTTCCGCAGTCAGCCAGCTGCACCCAGCCGCCCACCAGCCGTTGCCGTCCGTCGCCGACTACGGGCTCGGTCGGTACTTTCTCTTTCTTCTCCTTATTCACTTCAATAAATGTACGGGCTTCAATCTTTTTCTTCTTATCTTTCTTGTATTTTTTTAGTTTATGAATGAATTGATTATGCGAGCATGTGTTATAATTTTTTTTCCCTCCAATTAGTTAACTGGGTTATGTGACATATTAGGATTCTTTCAAAGTTCGTTGAATGAATTTATATTATGGACCAAATAGCAATGATAATGTGGAGACTTAGGATCTGAGCCGCAAACCTATCTTCTTTTAGTTTAAATTATTGTGCCGATGTTGAGATATTGTGTTGGATTTGGTTGCTGGATGGTGAACTTATTATGTTTTGGATGTTTGTTTGGGATTTTAGCCTAAAACTTGGCATGGATCTTCTCCAAAACTACGCGGATGAGAAAGAAGGTGACCTAGATGAACCTGAAAACCAGAATGACGGAAGTCTTAATTCTTCAGCATTGGAATCGCCAGACTCATCACCACCGCGCCTTATTCCATCCAAATCGGCTGCACCTAATGTTGATGATACCACGCTGGCACTAACTGTTGCCCAAGCCCGCCAAACCCAATCTAGGCCCATTGACCCCAGCCAACATGTTGTCGCCTACAACCCCACTTACGAACAGCTGTGGGCTCCTATATATGGTCCAGCCCATCCCTATGCCAAGGATGGAATAGCCCAGGGCATGCGCAATCACAAGCTTGGTTTTGTAGAGGATGCCTCCATTGATTCTTTTGTTTTTGATGAACAGTACAATACCTTCTACAAGTATGGCTATGCGGCTGACCCCGCTGGCAACAATTACGTTGGTGATTTTGAAGCGTTGGAGAAAAATAATGGTGTGTCGGTGTACAATATACGTCAAAATGAGCAAAAGAAGAGAAAACTGGAGAAGAAACAGGAAGCTGAGGAGCTTGAAGGTACGGCTGTAGATGTGGATCCTGCAGAGTTTAATAATCCTGCAACTGACACTTGGCTGATGAAAAATCGGAAGAGCCCTTGGGCGGGTAAAAAGGAGGGGGTGCAAACAGAGTTAAGTGAAGAGCAAAAGAAGTATGCAGAGGAGTATGCAAAGAAGAAAGAAGAGAAAGGTAATGCAGGCGGCGAGAAAGGTGAGCATGTGGAGGATAAAAGTACTTTTCATGGCAAAGAAGAGAAGGATTATCAGGGTAGGTCTTGGATTGCTCCTCCCAAAGATGCTAAAGCAGCTAATGATCACTGTTATATTCCAAAGAGGTTGGTCCATACATGGAGTGGGCATACAAAGGGTGTTTCAGCAATTCGGTTCTTCCCCAAATATGGACATTTGATTCTCTCTGCTGGGATGGATACTAAGGTGAAGATTTGGGATGTGGTCAATTCAGGCAAGTGTATGAGGACTTACATGGGTCATTCAAAGGCAGTTCGTGATATTTCATTTTGTAATGATGGGACTAAATTTTTGACTGCCAGCTATGATAAGAACATTAAGTACTGGGATACAGAAACTGGGCAAGTTATAAGGACTTTTTCGACTGGGAAGATTCCATATGTAGTCAAGCTTAATCCAGATGACGATAAGCAAAATATTTTATTGGCAGGTATGAGTGATAAGAAGATTGTTCAATGGGATATGAACACAAAAGAAATTACTCAAGAGTATGATCAACATTTGGGAGCAGTGAATACAATTACATTTGTGGACAATAACAGGAGATTTGTTACTTCAAGTGATGACAAGTCTCTTCGGGTATGGGAATTTGGGATTCCAGTGGTCATAAAGTATATTAGTGAACCTCACATGCACTCAATGCCGTCAATTTCACTTCATCCAAATACCAATTGGCTTGCTGCGCAGAGTTTGGATAATCAGATTCTTATTTATAGCACGAGGGAGAGATTCCAGCTGAATAAGAAAAAGAGGTTTGCTGGGCACATTGTGGCTGGATATGCTTGCCAAGTCAATTTCTCACCAGATGGACGGTTTGTCATGTCAGGAGATGGTGAGGGTAAGTGCTGGTTTTGGGACTGGAAGAGCTGCAAAGTTTTCAGGACCCTCAAGTGTCATGAAGGGGTTTGCATTGGGTGTGAGTGGCATCCACTGGAACAAAGTAAAGTTGCAACATGTGGTTGGGACGGCTTGATTAAGTACTGGTAAGTAATTTCTCAACAGGTTTATGCACTTTCATAAGTTTAATGACCTTATCATGCATGTTCTATCATTATGTGTATGATGAACTTGTGATGCACTGGCATTACTTAGAAGGGTATATTATGCTAACTTGTGCCTAAAGTTTCTGTTGCTTGCACACTTGGGGCATGGATCAATCAATATACACATGAATTCATAGTTGGCTATATTATATGTGAAAATTGTGCTTAAAAATTCTGTTGCTTGCATCTCACTGTTGCACTTTGGGCACAGATGAGTATGTATATGAAATTTTTTTAGTTTTACAATGGATCTATCGTCACATGAAGATTGGTTTCCAATTGCCTTCGCCTCACATACCATATGGAGGTTTATATTAACTAAATTTGCACCATTTCACTTGTTTGATATACATCGATGCCAATATCTGCAATTCATTCGTAAATGGTGAATTTGATGCCCATATACAGAACACAGTGGGATGGTTTTGTCTTGTCTTGTTCTATTTAGTTTTAGAACCTAGGAAAAGTTGCCACTGAAAGCTAGATTGTTGTTTGGGTTTATGCATTATGTTCAACAATGGGACTGACCTTTGTAATATACCTGGCTTGCAGGGACTAGCTTTTTCATTGGCTTCGGATGGCATGGACCAATCTGGGAAACTAGAGGAGTCAAATTGGACCTGGCCAAGCTTTGAGGCGGTGTGGCGACGTATATATGGGGATGAGGACAACCTATGGGCTCATTGCAGTTGTGCTGATGAATTGGAAGGTATTGTCATTGAATATAGCATTGCTACACCTACACATACAATTTTCGGTAGACGTGCATTGCTTTGTTTTGCTGTTGTGAGCTTGGATTCACTTCTTTCCTGGGATTTTTCTTTTAAGGACATGACTACTCGGTTTTAAGAATTATAAATTGTATATATTTTGTAGGTTTGAACAAGGATTTCAAGAAAATGTTTCCAGTGAACATGTTGGATTCGATCAGGGCACTGTATATCCTTGAAAGACAATCTCGCAGCATCTTTGAAACTAGAGAGACAGAAATAAGCTTCTTTCATCTGCAACTGTTGTGTCCACAAATGTATAAATATCATGTGACTAAAAAGCATGTATGCGTGAGTGCTACGGGGACACTCAGCTTGGACTCTTGAGCTTCCGTGGAATTAAGTTTTGTTTGAAACTGCTGTTAATTGCTTCTATAATGCATCATCAATCGGTTTCATGTTCATCTTCCAGCGCCTTTTTTAACCCGAGTCAGTTTCAGCTGCAATAGAATGCTTATAATTTAACTTGTAATTATGTTGTTTTATAACTTGAAGTTCAATAAGTATACGATGTTAAAAATGATTTCCTTTCAGTTCATAAGAACACAACCATCGTAAGATTTTGTTATGAGATGCCAAAAAGGTCCAGAACAGAGTTAAAATCTCCAAATCGGGAAGTGCAGTTCTACCTAAAGAAGTAAAATGATGGGGTGTCAACAATGGTTGGGAAAAAGATATCGCACCTTTGAGGCTGATGCTACAATGCCGGTCATTAAAGTGTTTTATAAATATATAAATATATAATGTTTTTCAAATTTTGGGTTGATTTTTTGACGGGCATTAAAGTGTTTTATAAATATATAAATATATAATGTTTTTCAAATTTTGGGTTGATTTTTTGAGGTTTGGTTTTAAAGTGTTTTATTTTCTATGGGTACCCAAATTTTTTCTTGTTTGGTTTTAGGTGCTGTTTGCTTGTTTTGAGTTTTACACTCTTTGCTAGGAATGCTAAAGATGGGCGCTCAATAATTTGGTAAGAACTTACCTATTGTTCTGGGTTCGGTTTATATATATATATATATTTTTTGGTTGTGAATTTTGAGTTAATTATTTTGGGGTTACAGAGCAATATATAAAAATCTATGCAGTGGCGTATCTTGGAATGGAACCAAAAAAGAGTTGAGTTTTATGTTTGGAGTCTTTTTAGGACAGGAAGAGGAGTGCAGATGAGTTGGAGGAAGAGCAGTGTGGCTCGAGGTAACTCCGCTTTTCTCCTCATGTAAAGGACTTAGTGTTTTGATGCTAACTAGTAAGTCCTCGTTTTTTTTTATTATCATTGATAATTTTGCATTTCGTCACTTGCGTTCTCAAGATTTTTATTTGTTTGTGAGTAATGCTTATTTGAGTCGCAATAGCATCCATTGGTTTTTTATATTTATCATGAAGGAGAGGTAAAATTATTATTTAGAAAGAGAAGACGAAGAAACTAAAAATATTATGAAACACATACATGCGGAAATACACACTCTTGAAAGATATCAATTGCATTATCAAATAAACGGTGAACCGTTATCTTCCAGATTTAGAATAACATGTTTCTGGGAATTGTCGGTTCATCATCAGCTCTTGTTATTGTCTAGAATTGTAAACATCGTTATTGTGTTTTCCTTTAGCTCGTGTTATAAATTCAATTGATACTACTTCATGTGTGGTCTATTTCAGGATTTGAACCATAGCATACCGTTAGCTCTTGTTATTGTCTAGAATTGTAAACACCGTTATTGTGTTTTCCTTTAGTTCGTGTTATAAATTCAATTGATACTACATTCATGTGTAGTCTATTTCAGGTTTTGAACCATAGCATACCGTTAGCTCTTGTTATTGTCTAGGATTGTAAACACCGTTATTGTGTTTTCCTTTAGCTCGTGTTATAAATTCAATTGATACTACATTCATGTGTGGTCTATTTCAGGATTTGAACCATAGCATACCGTTATAAAATGGAGTCCACAGAAGCTACAAGGAGAGGACCTGGTCAGAGAGCGTGGATATACTATTTGTAAGTAGCAAATTATTGCTTTGAATAATGTTCTTATTATAACTATCAATTTTGTTGATGTAATTAGCTGAACTAAAATGTTGTGTACAGTAAGCATGAAGCAGAAAAGGTCAGGCAACAAGGGATCAAAAGAGTTTGTAGGGCGACAATTGTTGAAAAATGGAAGAAATTAACGAATGAGGAGAAGTGCCGATTTGGTACGATGCCTGAGGACCCAAGTTCAAATGTTGGTGAAAGGAGCGTTGAAAAAACAAATGAAGAACAAATAATTGAGGATAAGCATAGCCAATGTAATTTATCTCGTTGTCGTGTCAGCGCATTCACTAATGTCATTTCCACACTGTCGCCTGACCAACAAGCTACAATTAGAGAAATTGGCTTCGGAAGCATGCTAGAATTACAAAGTGGTCGCCTGAGACAAGACTTATGTGAAACACTTGTCCAACAGTGTGATACAAAGAGGCATTGTATAATTTTGCATGGGAGAGAGTTTTGTTTAAACCCTACAACCGTCAGCATCCTAATAGAGATCAAAGATTGAGGGGAACCCGTATACATCCGAGAAGAAGCGGGTGATATAATTGAACTGCGTGCCAAGTATAAAACGGGTGGAAGAGGAATTGAAATAGCCGCAGTTAGTGAAAGATTGATAGCTAGTGAGAGTAGTGACGATGACTTTAAGATCATGTTTTGTTTGTTTCTTCTAGGAACTGTATTGTGTCCTACAAGTGCCAGCAACATCAATCCGATATATCTGCATGCCCTAAAAGATGTGCAGTTAATCAGGAAAAAGAATTGGGCTACATGGTGCTTCAACTTTCTGTGGGAGGGTATAGCTAAGTATAAAGATCATCAAGTGAAGACAGTTAGTGGTTGTGTTGTGTTTTTAGAGGTATATTTAAGAACTCTTAGATGTCATAATTAATTTGCGAAATACGAAAAATGAAATGACGTAGTAATTGATTTTGGAATGAACAGTTGTTCTACTTCAGTGCTGTTTTGTATGATTGGTGTTCTATGGACCGAACAGTATGCCCCGTTAGTGTATGGACCAAGGAAGAGATTCGGCGCTTATTGAATTGGCTGAAAAAGTTTGGGGACATGACAAGTATTAAGGTTTGTTTTATTTTTTGTCTTGTTCACACGTATTTAATTTTGTTTACGGTTAATTGAATATATTTTGATTATCATTATGTATTATTGTTGTGCATATTTATTTTAGGTTCCAATGCGCGAATCAAATTTTCTGTAGATCAAAAGAAATTTTCCTCATTTTGAACAAACCGAAGATGCTGGGCCGAGCACTATTAATATGGATGAAGCTTTTAGGGTGCTAACACAATTTGTCCAGAAATTTGAAGACAAAATGGATTCGTTCAATGTGAGAATGGAAATTTTGGAGAAGTCTTTGGAGGAATTGAGATCCAAGTCTCCGGTTGGTGCACCATTAAAACAACCATATGATCTATCCCCGCCATCTCCGAGCTTGAAAATACTAGAACCAACATGTCTAGTCGAAAAAACCGAGCCAACCACTGATGGAAAAAACAAAATGGTAATCACAAGCGATAAGGACTCTGTGGATCTTAAATTGAACATGAGCCTGGGTAAAATAATGGGCTGGAGGGGAACAACAAAAGTATTTGGTGAATTTCGCAAAAATCCTACTGACTTTGTCACAGGATATGTCCCTATTCCACCACATAATCTCCGAGATGAGGTACAGTTTTATAACGTGATTTTAAAAAAAATTAGTTCAATGATAACTCACTTATGAAATAACTTATATATAAATATATTTTTTATAAAGGATATAGACAAACCAGTTCAACTTATGCAAGAACCTCAAACATATATTAGTGTCAGTGTCCTGCCAACGCGACCAAGTAGGAATCGTAGGTCAGGTCGATAAAAGCTTTCACCGTACGATCAAGTGTCGAGGGGAGCAAATCCCAAGTATAAAGCTGGTCCGTTTCAAGTCAATGATCCAATTACGCTGGAAGAATTGAAGCTTATATCTAATGCCTTAATAAATTCGAAAACAATAAATTTAATGAAAGCACAATAATAAATAAGTAACGAAAGAGAAAAATAAACTCAGGGATTTTTACGTGGTTTGGCTATCCCCGCCTACGTCCACGCCTCCAAGCTCATAAGGCTTGAGGATTTCACTAAGCAAGCCTCCAATGCTTCAAATGCTTACAATTGACTTCCAAGGTGTCAATGAATCTTTACAACAAAGAGATTATCTCCCAATCTCTTCACTCAAGTGTCTCACACCTTTAAACACTCACAAATTTGATAAGGAAATGAAACTTACAACAAAAACTCTCTCAAAGAGTGGATATACAAAATGATAGCTCAATGAAGATTTAATCTACGATGATTTTCAAATTTGAAGCTCAATATATGTTGTGTGAACTTGTTTTTGGCTTGCTAGAATCTCAAAAAATGAATTGGATTTGAATTTTATATAGTTGGAGCTCAAAAACTAGCCGTTATTCACTTTTTGCCAGACAACGGATCGCCGTTAACCGTTAACGGTTAACCGTTTGGATTGGTCAAAGTTACCGTTGGGCTGAATTTCAAATAAACGGTTAACCTTTTCTCACTATCGGTTCACCGTTAATTTTCAGAGACCTGCAAAATAAATTTGGCTTAACCGTTCTTATTAAATGGTTCAAGGTTAGCAAATTGGAAATAATCGGTTCACCATTTTCCGTAAACGGTTCAAGGTTAATTTTCAGAGTTTTCAAATAATACTCGTTAATCTCAAACTTTCTAAAATTATGAAATGGCCTAAAATACTATGACACTTTTCAAATAAGCCCTTTTCCAGAATTTCAAACAGTATTTGTTGATTTTAAAGTTTTCAAAACACTTTCAATTAAACCATAAACTTGAAAAGCAACCAATTTCATAAAATTATTTTTCCATTAAATATAAAACCTTTATAATGTGAAAATAATGATTTATTTAAAACGTATAAAAATAATTTAAGCTTTTAAAAACTTAATCATTCTTAATCTTGTTTGTTATCATCAAAATCAACATTATGGATACATATATGCTAACAATAACAAATATGAAGCCATGCATGGACGAATCACAAATGAACTACTAAACTTACAGCACATACCTTTGTCGGAAACAAACTGGACTCATGAACAGTGGCAAACTAGCGACGTTGAAGGACTTAGCGTTTGGGGTGAGTGTGTTTTTTGTTAAGGAGTCTTGACATAAACGATGAATAAACCCTTTAAATAATCCCTCATTAATGGTTGGAAGGTCAATTTTCATATCTCATATTTATTGCAAACCTAACCAACCAAACGTCCTAATTTTAAAATCCGGAACGCGCTAATTTTTACCGGTAAATAAATCCAGAAAATCGGATTGGTTTTTTAAGGTTGCTGGAAGCATCCGGTCATCCGGTTAATAAATCCGGAAAATCGGATTCGGAATTAAGTTTTTTCTGGAAGCAACCGGTCAACCGGTACTAAAATCTGGAGAACCGGATTCGATTTTGGTAATTTCTGGATCAAATCGGTTATCCGATAATAAAATCTAAAAAACCGGATGCGCTATTGGTAATTTCTGGATCGAACCGTTTAGCCGGTAATAAATTCCAGACAATCGGATGCGTAATTGGTATTTTCTGGATCGAATCGGTTAGCCGGTAATAAAATCCAAAAAACCGGATGCATTATTGGTCTTTGCTGGATCAAATCGGTTATCCGGTTAAGGAATCCGGATAACCGGATGCATTTTTTGTCTTTGCTAGACGAAACCGGTCAAAACCGGCTATCCGATTACTGAGGATCCGGACAACTGGAATGGGTTTTGCACTTCACTATAATAAACTGTTGTTTAAATGTGAAGGTGAAAACATTGTCGTTTTGTGGAACTGGTAAGCACAAGTACAGCTTTAAACGTGTTGGAGCTCCGCCTTTTCCTACGTATTTCTGTGATTGTGAAGAGCATTCCTCCAAGGCTCCGTTGCTCCAGTGCTTATCAACAGCATGCTTCAATCTAGACTGAGCTTCATCTTTCAAGATCTAGAAGAGAACATCACATGAGAACATGTAAGTGAGATTGTAACATTTTTATAGTTTGAAATTCGGAAAGAAAACGGCTAACCGTTTAATTCCAGAAAGTATGTTTTCTGTTCTACAGGAAAACAGTTAATCGTTTGGATAAAAACGGCAAACTGAAAGAAAACGGCTAACCGTTTGGAGAAAAATGGCTAACCGTTTAATTCTAGAAAGCATGTTTTCTTTTCAACAGAAAATAACTAACCGTTTGGATAAAAACGGCTAACCTTTTATTTCCAAATAGCATGTTTTTTGTTATATAGAAAACGGATAACCGTTTGGATAAAAAGGCTAATCGTTATTTCTAGAGAGTAACTTATTTGACATTCTGTAATAAAATGGCTCGCCGTTATTGAGAAAGACGGCTAACCGTTTTCTTCCAGAGAGTGTATTTCACTTCAACTGTAAAAGAAAAACAACTAGCAAGTTTGGAAAGATGCGAATTCAAATAAAAGAGTGTCTTTTTAGAAGAAGAACAATTTTTCAAAAGGTTGTCATCTTTCATAAAAACTAATTTTTCTTATTCAACAAAAGACACTCACAAATTAAAAGAAGATACTAGATTTTACAGATTTCATATATGTTTTGGAATTACAGTCTTATTTGCTAGAGATTGTATTCAAAATTTGTTATATCTTGAGGGTAATTTGCCATTGAAACTCTATAGCAAATCAAGTGTGGAGAGGGCAAATAAAACCTTAAAGGAAAGTGTACAAATACGTCTCAAATCCTAAGAAATATTCTTTGTTCTTAGTCTCTATATCCGAAACCTCTTCAACAGAATAGAGATGCACATTTATATCTCCAAAAAAATCAAAGTTCACTATCTAGATATACATACAGTAGCTATATGATGAAGACATTCAGCCTTTTACTTCTTATCACGGTCAATTTTCTCTGTATCTTCTCTTGCCCGAGCTACTAGTAGAAGGTCAGCATAAGGAAAAACATTAATTTAACCAAACAAAGAAGATTATAGCATAATTCCACCCACAGTTAAAAGAAAAAAATTTTAAACCCTAATGATTCCTTTATTAAGAAAAAAAAAATGGAGGGTAATGATTCCTTGACTCTTTCCATCACATTTAGGCCACATTTCAATACATAAATTCACTGGTCGAAACAGGTTATCCGGTTTTGGAAATCCGGATAACCGATTCAGCTCAATACATGTTCTGGACGAAATCGGCTAGCCGGTTGTGACAAAATCCAGATAACCGAATCAGCTCAATACTTGTTCTGGACGAAATCGACTAGCCTGTTGTGACAAAATCCGGACAACCGAATTTGCTCAACAAATGTTCTGGACGAAACTGGCAAACCGGTTATCACAACCGGCTAGCCGCATACTTATCTAATATACATGTTCATTATCTTATTGAATTCGGCAAACCGGATCTCCCTCTCTCTCTAAAAACCGTTTTGGATCTCAGTCTTTCTCAAGCCAAAATTCACCATTCTCACTTGTTTTCATTCCAAATCGGTTAATAAAACTCATTCCCCATCCCTCATTGTATCCATAATCATCTCTCAACCCCATTTCAACATCAAAGTCACTAGATCGGAAATCAAAACCTAGGTTTTCAAACATATTTTCTCTCTCTAAATTTCTTCATAGTTAGTGAATTTTTTTTCCGATTTGAAGCTCAATATCCCTCTTCAACCTCATTATCTTCCATTTCATTGCCGAATTTATCTTCAAATTACAGAAAATCACCATGTCTAGTTCACGGCCGGTTCGCGGCAAAGGCAAAAACCGATTCAACCTGTTAAACGGCCACGGAAAGCCGGAAGCTCCTCCAATCAGTCCACATTTGAATCAACGCATTTTCCGGCGAAGAATTTATTGAAACGATTTCATCACCAGTTCATGACTCGTGAGGTACTCCCCACTTTTTTCGTTTTACCCAATTGGCTTGATACTCTCAGTATTAGTAATAGAAATCTATATCAATTATTGGAAGATGTTGGTTAGATAAATGCACTTGTGATTGAGGAAAATGTATATCTCGACTTGGTGAAAGTCTTTTACTCAAATATGGATATTTCTGCGGAGAAAGAGAATCGAGTAATCACCAATGTTGGAGGAGTTTCGATAGACTTTAATGATTCGGAGTTGAATTCTATCTTAGGAACCTCCGATGATGGCCTAGAAATATTTTCACCTAAGAAATCTCCCGATATTGATGACTATGTTCATATTGACGCCGTTAAGAATATATGTTGTCATATTGACCTTTCTGATGATGATTGTACTACCTATTTCCGCGCACAATGTCTTTGTCTTCAAACTCGGATATTACTTCGTTTTATTCAGACTATTGTGCTTCCTCGATCAGGGCATTTGGATGAGGTTTCCCATATGGATGTTGCCTTGATTGATTGTATTCTTAGACGTCGTCCAATTGATATAGGATACTTCATTGTCCAAAACATGCTTTCTATTCCTAAACTGATTACCCGTTGTCTTCCATATAGGTATTTTATCACCCGGATCCTTAAATACTTTAAGGTACCTATCCATGAACCATCGTACACTCCATGTAAGAGTGTCGGAAATGAAGCTGTAAGTGCCTTAGGTTTTGAATGGCATAATGGAGCTTGGGTGAGAATTTCTGACAATAAGTATATTTTTCTTGCTCCGACCGATGATCGACCACTCAATGATGTCGTTCCAGCTGATCAACTACCTGATTTTTCACTGCCATTTCGGTCGGTATGAGCGTCGGCCGGCCAGCGTCTACCTCTACTCTTTTTGCCTCTACACTTGTTTACGTGAGGTTACTCTCCGGACTTATGGATGGTGAGAACACTCTCTGTCGTGATGAGTTTACGGTGATTATGACCGCTTCTATTCGAGCACTTCGGCATTCCATATCCATATCTACCTCCATCACCACCATCTTCACCACCTCGGTAGTCTTTTATGCTTGTTTTTTTACACATGAACATTTACTACTTTATGCTCTTTCATTTCCTAATTGGATAATCTGGATAATTATGTTTGTTTTTTATGTTTTTATTTTGGATGATATGGATTAGCTTTGCTCTTTACGCTCTTTCTTTATGTTTGACCTTTGTGATGATCAAGGGGGAAATTTAATTTGTAAGGGAGAAAAATGAAAAATCTATTTGTTAAGATAATTATTCATATGTATTTATACAGGGGAGTCTTTTAAACCTTTTTTAAATTACTTGGACTTAATTAAAAAATTAATTACTTAGCCTTAATTACAAAACTTATAACTTTTTAGGCCATAATACAGTTATAAAAGGTTTTAGGGTTAAATTGTAATTTTAGAAAATTATTAACTGTATCGGGTACTATATCAATCAGCTATCCTAATTTCACTACGCGCAAGACCGAATTTCCCTTGTAACATACTTAAACAAAAGTAGCATACCAAATGTTAAAAAATTCAAATATGTAGAATCGTTAACTTGAAGCGGCTAACCAAATTCACAAAAGCCAAAATTAAGAATATCACCAAAATGCTCATAATGGCTAGTTTTGGAGTTTCAACTATAAAAAGTCAAATTCATTTTTTTTCAATAAAAAACAAAAACATCATAACATATATTGCGCTCTCATTTCGTAAATTATCATATATTGAACAACCAAACATTCTTAAATTTGTTATAAAGGTTCATTGACATCTTTAAGTCTTGGAAGGCTTGGATAGTCAAATTCGTGTGTTTGTTACTCATTTACTTTCAAAATTATTAAACCGTTAGCTTTTATTAACGTAAAGTTCGCAACTTTGACGTTAAACATGAAACAGAAGAGAATATTCGGGAATATTATTTATTTTAACTTTATTCAAAACATGCAACAACTAACGTCAAATATGAAACTAATACGTCAGATGTGCAACCACATATGTTAAGCATGCAACTTCTAACCCTTCACGGTAAATATACAACTTAATACATACATTTTGCAACATGAACGTCAAACATGAAACGGGAGAGAATATTCGGGAATATTCTTTATTTTGGCTTTAATCATAACATGCAACATATAACGTCAAACATGAAATAGTGATGTTAGACATGCAACCACTGACGTTAAACACGCGACTTTCAACCCTTCACGGGAAACATGGAACTTATCACGTAAACTTTGCAACTTAGACGTCAAACATGAAACGGGAGAGAATATTCGGGAATATTCTTTATTTTGGCTTTATTCAAAACATGCAACATCTAACGTCAAACATGACACCATTACGTCAGACATGCAACGACGGACGTTAAACATGCAACTTCCAACCCTTCACGGTAAATTTGCAACTGATCACGTAGAGTTTGCAATTTGGACATCCAACATGAAACGCGAGAGAATATTCGGGAATATTCTTTTTTTCGCTTTATTCAAAACATGCAACATCTAACGTCAAATATAAAACCATTACGTCAAATATGCAACGACGGATGTGAAACATGCAACTTCCAACCTTTCATGGTAAATATGCAACTGATCACGTATATTTTGCAACTTAGACGTCAAATATGAAACGGACGAGAATATTCGGGAATATTTTTAATTTTGGCTTTATTCAAAACATGGAACATGTAACGTCAAATATGAAATAGTGATGTCCGACATGTAATAACTAACGTTAAACATGAAATACTATTTTTTTCATTTCACATTATAAATTATTTTTTTTGACATTTTATATAATTTTTTCATTTCTTATTTTTTTATTTTTTACTATTATTTATATTATAAATTATTTTTTTTGACATTTTATATAATTTTTTATTTTTATATTGTTTTTTTTTTTTTAACTTGGCTGCACCAAGTCTTTGGCTACCAAATGGCAGCCAAAGACAGCTGGGCTCTCTTTTTGAGAGCCCGGCATGGTGCCGAGGCGTCAATGTCCGGCATTGTAGCCAAACCCCACCTTTAAAGGTCCCCTAAAGTGTAACAGAGGATCCTTTTCTGATCGTTCTATCAAATCACGAGGGTTCGAACGTAGCAAAGATAATTTGAGGAGAGATTAAGGAGTTGAATGAAAATTGTCAGAAGTCCAAAAAGGCAGATTGTTAAATACTAACTGAAAAGTGTAGAGGTTAAATTTGGCGGCTAATCTGAATTATGAAATTCCTTTTTGTCCGCGGAAGGAAGGCAACTGCCCTCTTCAATTAGTCAACATCGGCTTGCTTGCAATTTTCTGGTTTCATGTGCAGGGATTCTCCTTTTGAGTTCTGGTAATATTTTTTTAAAAAAATTAAAACTGAGTTAAAAGGAAATTTTATTATCTCAATTAAATTAAATAATACTTATAATAAACTACTAGTAATTTAAAAAAATATTTTAACCCTCAATTTTAAATTGCTCTCATAATAAAATAAAAATGGCTCAAACCCTTGACTTTAATATTAATACCAGAATAGGCCCAACTTTATGGAATTTTAAGGTAAGGAATTGCATGTGCTTACAACCCTTATTTACTAATTTTATTTACTTATAAATCATTTAAAAAAATAAAAAAATAAAAAAATAAAAAAAGGAAGACAGAAAAGCATAAATATAAACCAAACACAGCGCAGAGAAAAATCAGGGAGAGAGAAATTGAGCGGGCAAAATGGCGACTATGATTAGCAGCAGCAGCGGCACCATAAATTTGCCAATGACTGTGAAAACCAACTCTTTCTCTACTTCTCCCTCTTCTTCAATCAACTCCAAACACATTCTCCCTTCACAGTTATCATTTACTCCGACCAATCACGGCCTCTCCCTCCGTTATGACGGAAACCCACTTCGCTGTCGCCACCGGAGGTCGCCGCATTCGCCCAACGCCACGAATTTCCAGGTGGGGTTTTGAATTTGTGAAGGTTTCTTTATTGGGTTTAGTGAATTGTTGTTGATTTTGTTGTGGAACGAATGAATAGGTGGTGGCATCAGCAGCAGCGGAGCCTCTGAAGATTATGATATCTGGAGCCCCTGCTTCTGGTAAAGGTACTCAATGTGAGCTCATCAAAGAGAAAGTAAGTTTATTTATTTTAGCTTAAGCTTGCTGCCAGTTTACAGCTCATCAATTTATGCTCATTTTTATTAGAGTTTCATACGATTGAGAAATAGGGATAGGAGAAGAGAAGTTAGATTTTTTGCTGTGAATTTCGGATGGATTGATAAGAGAACTAAAGTAATTAAGGAAGTCTGTAATAGGAATGATGCAAAACACATAGCCGGTCGGAATGATATTAGACTAGACTCTAGACAGAGCTCTTTTATTGGTTCTGAATTCTGTTTGTAACTTACAATTCCCATGCACATGTTTATAGCACAAGACCAGCTAAAATGCAACCCAGTTGCTGCTATGTGTCTTGTTGAGAAGAAAATTACAAAATAATTTCTATTACTTTTGTAAATTATCTGTTGCTTCTTGTTAGCATCCATAACAATTTCTTCAATCTGTTGTTTTCTATTCCTTTTGCAGGACTCTTATTTAAAATAATAATAAAAAAAAATCATTTTGACAAAATTTGTCAACAGTAGAGAACTCACACATTGCTACTTATTAACGCTAGTTTCACTCATAAAAAATTCATGGGCACAATATGTGGCTAACTTAAAAAATTTATGGGCACAATAGTTTCACTCGTAAAAAATTCATGGGCACAATATGTGGCTATCTTAAAAAATTTATGGGCATAAGATGTGGCCCAAGTGCAGTTGGGTTGATGGTGTCTAATTATTTATATCACTTCCTCTTGGATATTGACCACTTTAAGATAATTGTGTTTGGCCTTTGTTTTTGTGGTGGGGGCGGCTCGCTCAGTAAGGTGAGCACCTAAAAAAAAAAAAAAGGTACTATTCTTTAATGAATCATAAAGTGGTGTTGGATCTCCAACTATTAGTGACAATTCATACCCATGCATTTTTACTAATGCCAATTGTCTTCAGAGCTGGCAATACAAGTTATTCATTGTTGACAAGTATCCTAATATTTAGCATGGCTTTTGGCAAGTGGAAAGTTTTATTATTATAAACGGAGACTTTTGTATGAAGTCGACAGACTTTTTATGTGAATGGAAAACAACTGAACTGAACAAATATATGTATGTGTATGTATGCATGCTAGAGGTTTAAAGAAACAGTGACCAAATAATTATGAAAATTAAATAATTTGGAGAAGTGCAAGAAAAGATTGAAACATATATTGTCATGGCCTATTTATAGCGATCCATGTTCTTTAACAAGTTGACAAGTGTCATTAACCTGTCATAATGGCAGTATAAATAACCAACGTTGTTGAGAATTTGAAGAAACAAGTCCATTTGATACCCTTGCTTAGTAGAAGAACATGGATATCTAAGGGAGTGTTTTGAAATGACTGAATATCCACCCATGTGTTTCTCCAAAGCAAGAATATAGAATCAAATTTATTTATCCAAAGCAGGGTGGGAATGAGACTTGTTTCTCCACATTGTCAACAATACCGACCTTTTGTACTGTCATTATAACATGCGTCTAACATTTGCCAATTTTCTGGAAAATTGAACTAAAAGATATCCTTTTGTGGAAATTAGTTATCTAGTCATCTTTAGATTGGTGGGTACATGATATCTTGTGGTGTTTAGAACTCGCTTTTGCATTACTTCAAAGTATTGGGAAGTCATTGTTAATCTCACTTAAATCAATCTACAAGATCCTTCTATCGTATGGCAATTAGAAGATATGTGAGTGATGGTGATTCTGAGGAAAGGTTTCAAGACTTGTAGCACTGCTAGTTTCTTTAAGCTTTTATTTACTAGGACAAATTATGTGCACTGGGCCTAAGAGCTTCAAGCCGTAGTCCTCAGGGATAATCCTACGTCCTGCTAACCTTATTTTTGTTATACTTTTATCTACAATACATATTTTTTTTCTCTCCCAATTAGCTTAAAAAAGTGGCATCTTTTATTTATTTGATGAATTATGTGCTAGATTTCTGTCATTGGCATCTTTTATTTATTTGATGAATTATGTGCTAGATTTCTGTCATTCACTCACATGATAGACTGCTGATCAGTCATTGACGAGTAAATGGTTATTAGTGGTCCATTTGCTGCTTCCTGCATCCTTTTTCAGGTCATATCCAGAAAGGAGTAATTAGCATATTATCCAGAAGTTGCTTACTCTGTTTCATGTAGTTGGGGTTCTTAAGTATACACTGTCTGTTGTTAGTCCATTGTTTTCCCGATTTTGATAGTTATTAACAGCTACTGGCTGTTAAATTCAGTTACCTACAGTTAATTTGCTTATGTTTGACTCTCTCTCCATAAAATTTCATGATCAATAGTTTTAATTTAATGATGTAATTTAGAATTTGAAAAATATGTGTGCCCAATGCATGCTATGTACATCATCAAAGTGTTACATTCTGCCCAGTAGCAGTTAATGGTCCGCTCGTGTTACATCATCAAAGTGTTTCATTCATTACATGTAGATCATGCGTTGCCCTGTTTAGGTGAACTTGCTTGTAATGAGTCACTTTAGAATCATAAATAAACTATCTTAGATGGTTTTTCTTATACCAACCTCACCTTTATTCCTTTTGATTTAGGAATTTGTTTCTTGTTCTCTTTTATTGGTACAAGTATATATTAGATAGCCGAAATTATTTGTTATATCCTGAACGATTTCGACAGCTCTGAGAGGTGAATTGTTCGGCCCAGTGTTTTAAGAGAGTAAGAGGAGAATTTCAACAATTTTATGGCTGCAACTAATAGCTTTGAGAGGTTTAGGCAGTTGCTGGCAGTTCTATCAGGATAGAAAGGAAAATTTAGCATTTTAATATAATAGATGACATTCAAACAGTTTTGGAGCATTTGGAAGGTGAGAAGAAAGCATGTCTTTGGACGTTAGTGTTTAGAATGTGGGCATTGTATGTTAATTTTCTTTCTTTTTTTCAGGTCATTGGTATTTAGTACGTCTATGGTTGCACAGAAATGTATCCACGTAACAAATAGCATAATGATGGATCACAGGAAAAGTAATAATACATTTTTTCAATTCTGTATTAACATTAAGAACATAATTATTTGATAGGAAATGTATTTGAGAATATAAGATTAAAGTATTCGTCAAAGTTTCACTGGCAAATAACTATTGCATATTTTACTGAGGAACCACAGCTGGCTCTACAGAGGAGTTTTTCTGTAAACAATTCTCTTTATTAAATTATAAAAACTTTTCCTACATCTTCTCCACCAAAATAATGCAGTGTTGATGGTTCATGAAGAACAAAATCACTTATATGAATATGGCTCCCATTAGTCATTTCTTGGATGCCACTGTGTCACTGACATTTATTCATACTATCCCGTCCTCCTCTTTAGGTGATTGATTTCCTTGTCGAAATAGCTGCATGCCATTATTTGTATGAGTTACCAGTCTTGCTGCATGAATCTCTCATACTCTAGCTGCTGAAAGAAAAGAAGATTGAATGAAGTCATCCTCATATATGCAGTATGGCTTGGTGCATATTGCGGCTGGAGATTTACTAAGGGCTGAAATTGCTGCTGGAAGTGAAAATGGAAAGCGTGCAAAGGAACACATGGAGAAAGGACAGTTGGTACCTGACGAAATTGTTGTCACGGTAGGGTTGTATATGAAAATTGACCTAAAAGCTGACATAAAAGCCATTAATCTGTTGATTCCTTGGTTTTCTTGTCATAGATGGTGAAGGAGCGTCTTTCACAGCCAGATTCTCAAGAAAATGGCTGGCTTTTGGATGGATATCCTAGAAGCTTATCTCAGGCAACTGCTCTTAAAAAATATGGTTTCCAGCCCGATCTTTTCATTCTATTAGAAGTAAGAATTGTTTGCATATTTGAATGTTATAATTTCTTTATGATTTCTTGCTGAGTATTAGATTGTGCATACAATTCTTTTGGTCAGAATTCTAATTAAGCTTTGTCCAACCATGTGTGCAGGTCACAGAAGATACTCTTGTGGAGAGAGTAGTGGGTCGTAGGCTGGATCCTGTAACCGGGAAAATATACCACTTGAAGTACTCTCCACCAGAAACTGATGAAATAGCTGCTAGGCTGACCCAACGCTTTGATGATACTGAAGAGAAGGTATGAACCTGTTACACTTGATAATTTTGTGAAATCTGGAAATATACTCCAGATCAATTCTTATTCTGAAAACAGTGAACTAAACACTTTACAACACTTCCAGGAAGTTCGAGAGTCCTAGGTTCCCTCCCATTAGCAAGTCTCTCAACAAATTCACACCTCTTATCACTCTCCTTCCACTATAAGAATACCTTAGGATGCCCTCATAACTGAACACAATTAACTGAATACAGATACACATCAGTAACTAACTAACCCATCAGAAACTGAATACAGACATACATTAATAACTGACTAACCCCCTTATTAATTATTACTTAAATATCCTTTTACAACTGACGCACCAACCCTTCATATGGTTCCAATCTTTCTTCTAGAATAAGTAAAACGAATAGGTGGTCTAACATTACCCCCCGCCCAACTTTTCACTTTGTCCTCAAGTGAAAAAGAAGGAAATTGCCGAGAAATTGCATCAAACATTTCCCATGTAGCTTCAAAAGAAGGAAGATCTTTCCACTTGATCAGCACTTCTACACTGGGCAGCCCCTGTGCTATCACATTTCGCACTCCTAACACGTCCTCTGGTTCCACAATCATCTCCAAGTCAGGTGATAGCTGAGGGGGCAATACTGGAGATGAAATGGCAACTCCTTTGCTCATGCAATTGTGACACATGGAAGACTGGATGTATAGTAGAGGAAGCAGGAAGCTGAAGTTTGTAAGCCACCGGTCCAATTCTGGCGGTTATTCCAAAAGGGCCATAAAATCGTGGAGATAGCTTCTCATTCTTTCTAGCAGCCAAGGATTTTTGTCGGTAAGGGCGTAGTTTGACAAAAACCTTATCGCCTACTTCAAATGCTTCTTCTTGTACTGAACCAACCGTCTCCTCCATATTATCAACCCTCGCTTTCATATCTCACCAAAACCTTCTCTGATACCAAATGTTACACTTGATAATTTTGTGAAATCTGGAAATATACTCCAGATCAATTCTTATTCTGAAAACAGTGAACTAAACACTTTACAACACTTCCAGGAAGTTCGAGAGTCCTAGGTTCCCTCCCATTAGCAAGTCTCTCAACAAATTCACACCTCTTATCACTCTCCTTCCACTATAAGAATACCTTAGGATGCCCTCATAACTGAACACAATTAACTGAATACAGATACACATCAGTAACTAACTAACCCATCAGAAACTGAATACAGACATACATTAATAACTGACTAACCCCCTTATTAATTATTACTTAAATATCCTTTTACAACTGACGCACCAACCCTTCATATGGTTCCAATCTTTCTTCTAGAATAAGTAAAACGAATAGGTGGTCTAACAGAACCTGACTATTCCTTCTAGTTTTAAAACTTTTGACTCACTAAAAATCTGTGTACTCTTTGGTCTCTTTTGCTTCTTCTTAAATAGTGGCTTTCCTCCTTTATGGTCGCTCCTGGCAAGTAATTGAGATAATTCAAGGAAAAACTTTCTTATGTTTAAAATTTGGCTTTGTATAGGTGAAGCTGCGTTTGAAGACTCATCATCATAACGTGGAGGCAGTACTTTCATTGTATGAAGACGTGACAGTCAAGGTATGATCTCTTTATCTTTCTGTTTCCATTTACATTTATAAATATCTGTGTACATCTCTGTTTGACTTAGGGAAGCTACTTAATGAACTTATACTGCATATGCTGCATCAAAAGATCCATTGGAGAACTATTAGTGGCTTCAGAAATTGTTGTATGAATCATGACTGGCTTTTGGGCAATCTGTGTGACCTACAACTACTCTTCCATTTTGAGTCCTTGTTACTGTGCATCGTGGCACTGCCTTGTATGTATCTGCTGCAAATGGGAATACTCATGGTGAAGTGGCTACTAGAAGTTTATGATATTGACAAACAAAATTAGCAAAACGACTTTGGAAAATACAGGGAACAAAAAGTTGAACAAGTTGAATGTTAACTGGATTTTAGGACAAGCAAAATTATTTTAAGGTAAATCCACTAAATTGGTTTTCTAGGCTATGTGGTCAAAATAGCATATGCACTATTGAGTTTCAAGGTCTATCTATCTGATCATGTTTGAAAACCGAGTAGAATGCTTGAAACAGAAGTATCAATTACAGTACAGTGACCTATGATAAGATGCATCTGTCCGAGCCATAGCTGCTTTATTATGTTATATAATCACTTATACATGGCAAGAATCTGATTATTGGCAAGTGATTACTTTCTGCCTGAGTACAAGAGAAAAGAAAAGATCTTTGCCGACATAATTGCTTTAGTTATGTGGTTAGCATAGTTATTTCAATGTCATACTGAAGTTGGAGGACTTTTATTTCCATTCAGGTTAATGGAAGTGTTAACAAGGAGGATGTTTTTGCTCAAATTGATGTTGCTTTGACAAATCTACTGGAGCAAAGGAAGAGTGCATTGGGATCTTTGGCGGCATAGATGTCAAATATGAATAGGTAAAAGAAAAAGGTTTCTTTTGCAGTTACTTGCAACTCTGAATAATCGTCATACTGTTCTCTTATACCCGGGTTTAGTCCAGGCTGAGCAACAAGTATATCAATATAAGAAAAATGAAAATTGTCATTACATACCAATATAAACCATGTCAAATGATGATTCAAAACTATCTGCTGAGTGTAAATTCTCTTAATTATTCATAGTGGAAGTATACAATTGATTTGAATTTGATTATATTTTATGACCCGCATGTTATGTTGAGTTCCCATAGATTTCTAGAATTTTCTTTCTGTTTACATTGAAATTAATCAAAAACTATTCTAAATTGATTCACAGTTGGTGCATTTGGACATATATATATATAAATTATATGGGGTAGGTAAACCTATTGGTCTTGAAAAACACTGCCATTTAATCTTGACCTCTTTGCATCTAACAAAAATATGAAAAATATGAAAGTAGAGACAACCAACACAGATCTAGTACCTATAAAATCGATATGTTTCTGACTCACAAAATTTTATGGCAAAACTTCTCTTTCCTACCTCAATCATTTATCAAACTCCCACCAAGTCTTCTTTGACCCTCCAAATATGTTCTTTTCAAAGTCTTTTTCAGTTAACAACGATACAAAAGATATGGAATGGTTGGAATTGGAAAGAATCTTAGACTTTTTCAAAGTAAAGAAATCATATATGTTTCTTCAAAATTTCAAATTAGTAAATTGTTGTGGTTGATTGAAGTTTCTTTATCAGATTATCTGTTTCCTTGATCTTCAAACAATGATCCAATTGGTTCAAATTATTATAAATTGATATTTGACATTTCTGAATTTATGCAAGAAAATTGGCCAAGGAAGCAGGTTGCGGTTTCACTTCGCTATAAATAATTTGTTGGAAGGTTCCTTCAATAGGCTGATTTTTCATTTTCAAAGTTTTCTTTTCGTTTGACCCTAACGGTTCAGAGCTGAATTTTCAAGGATACCTTGACTTTGTCTATATTTTTTTTGGGGAAAAAGTGTTAAACACATGCCTTTACGTCCCCTCACTGTTGGGAAGAGGTAGGCTGAAGATATCGTACAGACCACTTAACTAGGAGGAAAATTTGAGTGAAACAGTTTTAACAAGACCTTCCAATCAACTTATGTCATTAAGCATTTTTTGTCAAAATGTTGGTGCATGGGGCGTACGAATGATATAGTACATCTGTCTCGCCCAAGAAAATGAACTTATGAAATTCAAGAAGAAACATGCTCACATGTATTATCGACACGGACATGTACGATTAAAGAATGATTGTCATTATGTAAACTGTCGAACAATCGTAGAACTAAAGTCAATCAACCAATGAGCGGAAAAATGTGTAAAATATGAACAAATTACGAAAGAATGGGTGGTTTGCTATCCAAAAATGGAGAAATTTCATTAGTGTACATGAACTGGGGCAAGGGTGCTATGTGGAAGAGGAAGTGGCCGACCGGGAGAGTGCTGGGGAGACCAAACATGCAGCCAAAGCCCTTTCCAAGCTATTTACAATCTCAGTCATTGAAGGTCTGTTTCTACCTTCTAATGTGACACAGTCAGCTGCCAGGTAACCCACGTATGCCACTGCCTCTATTTCAAATGGTGTTGGTGGTGGCACGTTACGATCCAAAACTCTGTGAATTTCATCTCGAACTATATATGGAACAACAAAATCAACTACATTCCTCGGCGTGCCGTTATCGGTCCGATGAATTGCCCGGTATCCGGATAATATTTCTAATAGTACTACTCCAAAGCTATATACATCGCTCTTTTCGGTAAGCTGTTGCAGCCTGTAGTACTCGGGGTCCATGTACCCGACCGTGCCCGCAGGGCGGAGTGATAGGTGTGACTCGTCGCCCTCGGGACCTATCAAAGACAGTCCGAAATCGGACACTTTGGCGGTCCACGTGGCGTCGAGCAGGACGTTCGATGACTTGATATCGCGGTGTATGATCCTGGGTACTGCGTACTCGTGCAAGTATTCAATCCCTCTAGCTGCATCCAAGGCTGCTTTAATCCGAGCAGGCCATGACTTCAGTGGTGATGAACTTTGTGGGTTGTGGAGATGATCATGAAGAGTGCCATTTTCCATGTACTCATAGATTAAGACTCTCTCATTGCAATCTTCACAAAAGCCCAATAAACGAACAAGATTCTTGTGATGAAGTCGAGATAAAGATTCAAGCTCATTGATGAAAGCATTGTCTTTGTCTTCTTGGCGCTTGGTGCCAATGGCATAAGATGAAGTGCTTGATATTTCAGCTCGTTTAACAGCTACTTGGCGCCCGTCATCTAATGTTGCTCTGTACACACCGCCAAAACTTCCGGTGCCAACCTTGTGATCTTCTGAGAAATTGTTAGTGGCTTCAAGTAGAATTTCTAAAGAAAACTCCTCCAAAAGACCTGCATTCCCCATGCTAGCCAATTGGCTAAGCTTTTTCTCCAGAACTGGTGGTGACGGAGGAGGTGGTGGCGGTGGCGGCATCGGCGGTTGTGCTGATTGTGCTTGCGCCACAGCCTCATCGAGACGCCCAGAATCATGCACACGGCAGCCTTTACACTTGCAGTGTTTGTAGCCAAAGAAAGCAGATACAAGCACCACTACCAATGAGCCTAAACAGCCCACAACTAGGAGAGCCACCATTCTCCCACTCCAGCCGCCGCCACTTCCGGAATCCGGTGGCTGCAGCGTAGGACTAGGTGTGACTGATGTTTTCTCAAAACAAGGCGGACAAATAAATTGTCCCTCGCCACAAACAATGCCAGAACCGAGCAACATTGAACATGGACATGTGTTTGTACATGGTCCTGGTAAAACACTCTCAAAAACCATATGATTTGAGCTAAAATTTTCATTGCCCCAACAATAGAGAGAGTAATTTGATGTCAAAACTCCACAGAAAACGCTTCGTTTAGCTTCAATCGATACAAAAAAATTTCCCTGCAAAGAATCAGGCAAAGTGAAACCATTCTGCCCCCAACAAACAACTGTTTGATTGTTTCTCAGAGCACAGCTGCGATTTTCTCCCAAGGCCAAAGCTGTGAACTTACCTTGCGGCACTTCACCCACCGAGTCCCCCCAACAGCGCAACTCTTGATCATCATCTATGGCACAAACATGCCGAAAACCAGCGGCTACCACTCTGAAAATCCCACTTGGAACTTTCTGAGTGACGCTGGTTGGACTATTTCTCGATCCGAAGCAAGTGATCGTGCCATTTTCTAACAACCCGCAAACAAAATCTTCACCAACAGCGATATTAGAGAAGTTATGAGTTGAATTTGAATTGAAATGAGGCCATTGCCACCAATGGAGATCATTAGTCCCATTAACAAGCCCACAAATGTGTGAGTTTCCAGCCTCAAGTTGTTGCAAAGCAGGGCCCTGGTATATTCTTTTATGGTCATTGATAATACCATCAGCAGAGAATCTCCAGCAATGCATAACTGAAGATGACGAAGCTGAAAATGTTCTTAACGTGCACAAGAATCCATCTCCGGATACAATACTTGCAAATGAAGCATTGGGATTCACAGGAATAGCCTGAGGAATTGAACAGTTGAGAGAAAAAGCTCCCGGCCGTGAAGAAGGTATCAACGCGCAAACTAAAGACCGGTTTCCAGTTTCGGATACAGAGAAAGTCGAGAGCGAAGAATTGAAGGGAACTAAACAGAAAAAGAATAATAATAATAATAATAGTGTAGTTAGCAAAAAGGGGTTGTTGGGCTTGTTAGCCATGGCTGTAATGGAGGAGGATTAATATTACTGAATGTTTTCATAATTTCATGATGGGACAAAAAAGAGTTAGGGAGGTGAAGTTTTTGGTGATGGATTTGTAAAGAGAGTTGTTTCTGAGATAGAGAAAGAAGAGGAACGCGGTTTGGTGAGTTTATTGAGGACCAAAGACCGAGTCGTTTTGAGAGAACAAGGCGAGGGAGAAGAAGAAGAACAAGTTGTGTAGAAGGAGCGCGTGTGGTCAAGAGTTTGAAATGCCCACTCGATCGACTCTAAGACGCTCACCCTTTGGCACACTTTCACTATTTGAATTTTGTATCCAATAACTTGAAAATACTAAATTTATACCGCCGCCAGATTTAATTTGTTACATGGATACTTCAACATGCGGAGGGCGAAAAAAAAAATCCATCAAACTTGCACAAAAAAAATTGGATTGTCATGAAAGTCGAGTAAACTAGGTAAGGTTTTGTTTGCAATTTTTATGGATAATGAAATAAGTTGTTTCTGTTGTATGGATACAATAAGTTGCTGATTAAAAAAGTATCTTAGTGTTTAATAAATTATGTTATTGTGCATTTAGTGTGAATTGAAAAAGTAGAATACATACATTTGATAAATTTTATTATCGAATTATTATTTTATTATATAGTGACCGAATAGACATAAGTTTAAATTGTCTTTTATTTGTATATTAAGATTTTTGTTAAAATATTAAGATTATAATATAAATTTTAAAAAGATATTTTTTAATTAACTGCTTATAAAAAACAACTTGTGCCTATTTTTAAAAATTGTTATTAAAATAGAGAAACTTATTAATCAACTTTAGAAAATTCATCAAACACTATTTTTATCATAACTTATAAAATAAATCATTTATAATATTTCAACCTCAATCTAAATAGGGGCCAAAGTAAAGTATAATTGTTTTATATCATTAAGTACTATGAAAATTTGATAAGATCATGCCTTGTATGGTGGAGTACTAGTTAAGTAAGGGCTTATATTATTGTATAGGACAGTTTCGGTGGGTCAAGCAAGTCGAATAATTATAAATGAGGGCATTTTGTGTTAATTACAAAAAAACCCCAAACTTTTGACCACAAACAGCCACAAGAAGAAATATTTAACCATGGTCCCAGCAGGACAATTAGTAAAAATCCAAAAACCTTTTCCCCTCATTGGTGACAGTATCGACATTGTAAAAGAAAATATAGTAGAGACCTTGTACCAAGATTTTGTTTCAATGGCTAACCAAATATTCAATCCCCAGATGAATTTCTTAATTGAACTCAGACCTGGTTTGTTAGAACTAACAAACATCACTGCTCTTACAGATGATTTTCTAACCATCTCATTTGATTATTCCTTAGCCAAAACACTAGACAATGAAATTTTATTATTTAAAACTCTTAAGTTTTGGAATGATTAAAACCATTTATCTTTTTAGCCTAGACAGATTTAAATCTTTTCTACCACTCCTAAACAAAGCCTACTTATTTTAAAAACAGCACCATTGATATTAAACTTTAGTTTACTATTGAGACCCTAAATAATTAGTAAAAGGAAAATAGGTGTCATACTGGTAGCATATCATGTCAGCCTCATAGCAAAGGAGCTAAAAGGTTTAAAAGAAGACATTATCATGATAAACCAGTCTTCTCTGCAAAAGGCATATAAAAGAACATATGCAATTGTAGTATTGTATGAATGAATTAAGCCGCATGACAAGATCACAGTCCAAGGACAAAATTATACAATTTTAACCCAAAAGCATCTTGTTCGTGAAGACCAGCTTATTCATTCACTACTATTAATAATCCAGAGGATTTTGAAGTATATTAGATGCGATAATTGAGGTCACTGGCATGCTGGCATCGGGTCAAAAATAGAAGCTATGAGTCACTAGTCATTGGGATGAAAACATAGTAGAAGCTATTGATGAAATGATGGACAAATAAACTACACTATGAAAATAATATTCAGCCAATTGTTTGAAAGTAGCCATGAAAATCAAGTAGTCAACCTTTTCCTTATTTCATCTTTACATATGTCCTACCATTACTCACTTCTCGTTAAGGAAAAAACTGTAAAGGCATCTTTTAGTTTTACTATTTTGTTACTGAACCTAATCATCATAAAATACGGTAGTCAATCGAGTTTTTTCTTGTTTACTTTTTAGTCGTTCCTTGGGTAAATTGTCAGTTGTAAATGTAATCTTTTTCTTTTATAATTAGAGTCAATCTTTCTGTAACTGGAGTGAATCTTTTTGTAACTATATTTTTTTTCATTTTTTATTTAAAGTAAGGGGGTAGGCAAGCCTAAATACATTTTTTTTTTGTCACCCCTAAATACCACTCTAAAAAATCAAACTTGAGTTTTGGTAGAGAATATAACTGCACTCCAACCAACCTGACCACACCCTTAGAGGCCTTTTTGTAACTATAATTAGTTTACACCAATTGTATATATATCTCTCTCAAACTACTAAAAGAAGAGAGAGGCTTTTAGCAAGCACAACACTTTGCATTCAAAAAGGAAAGCAATAAAATTCCCTTTTCGTATTTCCTTTTGTATTTAGAAAGTTTAGACATCATTTGAAAAGTGATTAGCAACTATGTTATTTTAATTTTTTTAATCTTATTATTTATCTTTCGGATTAAGAAGTCTCACCTAGTTAATAAAATTATAATTTATATTTAAAGTGTTAAGAAAAGGTCAGTCCTTATATTATTCAAGGGAAAATGGTTTTTGTAAACTAAGTCAAGGTATATTTAAGTAATTTTCGCATTAGCAGGTGATATTTGGTGCAATTCTTCTTGCAAATTGGTGACACAATTTTAATAATATTTAGTGAAAATTATGTAACAATCTTTAAATAGTGTTGTTTTTTTTTAAATTATGTTATAAAAGAAGTAAACAAAAGTTTGTGAAACATTCCTTGTGTTTTGCTTAAGTACAATCTGGTTGGATATTATCATGAGATCGGATTGGAATGTATAAGATTGTATAATTGAGTACTGTACTTAAGTTTTGTATACTCGTGAAATAATTAAATAAGTAACTGAGGTAGATGTATACTTTTATTATTTTATTTCCATTAGTTTACATGTACCGCTGAAAAAAAAAATTCTTATTTCGTATATATTTAAAATTTTTTTATACCCAACAAAACGAACTAACAATTAATGTCTCTTCGAGTATAATATACTATAAAAGAGCTACGTAGTTAGTACAGAACAGAACTTTCGATATGTACGTAGTTATTACAAACCGAGTCTCATCTTCGTTGACTTGATAAATAGACAGTGTGCTTCATGTTTAAAGCACTTACGTAGTGTCAATGTGAAAAGTGCTTTCTCCACACCCCCGGCTTTTAGAATTTTTGAGGCTTTCGTACGTCGGTAAGTTGAATTTTCTTACATTCGCTTTTCTGAACAATTTCGTGCACCTTGCTGCTCGGTCAAAAAACGAACATAAGTAGGTTTCCTCTTCATCAAGGAAGTGGAATAAGTTGACGAATTATAATATGGTAAATTAAGTTTGTCATCATTTCTTTTGCAAACCAATACCTATCAAATGAAGAAAAGATAAAATCAACTCATAGTTTAGTGACATGGTCACATCTTATTTTCACAAAATGACCTTATAATTAATATCTCTTCGAGTTTAATTCACCTAAAAGACCTGGGTAGTGCCCCTCATGAACAGAGCTTTCGATAAGATGTATAGAGATTACTTTATTGTATGCCAACGAGTCTCTTCTACGTTGACTTGATACCTAGACAAAGTGCTTCGTATTAAAAGCGCTTATAACATGAAAAGTACTTTTATTTACGCCGAGTACAATTGTACAAACAGTATTCCCCTTTATAATTAGTAATTACCCCTCAACTTTTAGAATTCATGATCTTGGGGACTATCTTTATAAGGTTGAATTTTCTTATCTTTCACTTTTCCATACACCTTATTGCTGGGTCAAAAATTCAAAACATAAATAATTTTCCTCTTTAATTAAAGGATGTTGAGTAAGTTGATCGAGTCAATTATGTTTGGCATCATTTCTTTTACAACCCAATACTAAATAAGGGGAAAGGATAGAAATATCCTCGTGGTTTAGTGAAATGATTACAAGTATTTTTTGTTTTCAGTCGTTTTAGGGACACATAATAATGTAAAACACTTGTTTTTTTTTTTAACAAATTTTTCAAGTCTGCATAAAGGTCTCCATGAACATTTTATAAAAACGGATTTATGTGATCATTTCTGAAAATAAGAAAGACTCCATGACCATTTTAGCAATCCCTTTTCCAATATACATACATTCATACATATATTGAAATATGTGTTTTTTTTTTATTTTAATAACATGATCACTTTAACAAAGGGTGTGTTTGGGAGTGAGGTGCTGCAGCTGCTGTGGAGAAAAAGCTACAGCTATAGAGTAGAAGTTGGGAAAAAAAATTTATTAACCTGTTAAAGCCCAACTACAAGCGTTACCAAACACTTTAGTAGCTGCGCTTTGACAGCCCAACTATCTCACCACACTCCCAAACGGGCTAAAAGTGAGATGCCCTCATATGAGATGTTATTCTAACTATAGAGATGGCAAAAACCCAAGTCGGTTCAGGGTTTTATATTTCATAATATATAATATTATAATTTATGGTTTTTAAATTTTATTTTAATGAAATGACTTTAAAAAATATGAACTGTAAATATTAAAATTTTAAATATATATAATATATTGGCTAAATAAATAAATATTTTAAAATAATAAATATTTTAAAATCTTTTTCATAAAATTTAGATTTCGGGTCAGATAATCGTTCTGGTCCGGACTGAACATGTATTTTTGACATTTCTATATGACTAGTGTTATTCTTTTTATTTTTTATTTTTAATGTGAATAACAATCTCCTAGCGTGGTATAATTTTAGTCTTCCACTTCCAGTCCAACTTGCTATATACCATAACGTATACGTGGTATGATACGTATAGTCAATATTGCCTCTAGGTCTTTGCTCTTGATCTTATCATAACCTCACTGGTTTAGACGTCGTTGATCAGTTACTTTCAAAGGAATCCATTTCTCCTATCTCATTGTCACCAACGAGTCTTCCACTTATTTTAGCCCATTCTACAATTATATCAATCTACAGAGCATCAGGTCCCGAAATTTGACTGGAAAAATGCAACATTACTATGACTGAGCCCCAAATTAAATTTACTACTCATTTCAATTTCCTATGCAATTACGTATAATCACTAACACATATAAATATACTAGTTAGAATGATACAATTATAAGTAGAAAGAAAAGAAAAGGGAAAGAAAAGTTTCTAAGCAACGGTGTCCTTTACAAGAATTTTTCTATCGGTCAATGGTGTATTGATGAAATTATAGCTCATAGATTCTCAAAAGATATATCAAATTCTATATCAAAATAGAAATAGAAAATAATTTTGAAAGAAGGCTAATAATTGTATTTTTTTTTTTTTTTTTTGGGGAAAAGACAACGGTATTGAATGGTTCTCTTTTATATGAACGCAGACATGTAGTTGTAGACCTTGTCTTTTTCTTTGTTAAATTATTATATTACAATATACTAACATCACTTTTAAAATCTATCAAGAGCTGATATCTATGAAATTATAGCGTTGTTGAAGTATCTGTCTAAGTATAGTTTGAAAATATATGCCTAATATGGAGACACATATTGTAGATTTATTAAATTAAAGTCTCTATTTAAAAGACTTCAGTAGTTTGATCGAGTGATTTTTATGAAATTTTAATTTAACTAATCATCCGAGTTCAAATTTTAAGGAAGGTAAAATTTAAAAATTGATCGTACCTTTTTAATACTTAGCAAATAAAAGCCTTTACTCCGTACATAAATGTAAAAGATGAAAATTTGAATTTGTAACTATAGGGCATGAATTTCTACCAACAAATCAAACCTTGTCATGTGACAAACTGAATTAAGAAACCAGCTACGATCCATGGTGACAAATAATAAACCAAGCAAGAGACGACACAAATAAATGACAAGGATAATTAACAGGGACGGGACATAGGACCTTTCATCAATACTAGTTAATTTATAAATTTATTGTAAATTTGTGTGATTAATGATGCTTAGAAAAATGCATATATTTATTGCAAGAATGAGAACAACGCAAGAAATAAGTTTATTAATATAAATCATTAAAATTGTACCCAAAAAATTATTTATGAATTTCTTTTTTATTTTATTGATAGAAAAGATAAAAATTTGAATAACTTGATGAAAAAGAGCAAGTATAATTGTGAAGCAAATAAACCATGAAGGCAGGAGATTATGATTTGTTGTTGATTGTTACTACATGCCAGTTTGTAACTTTCTTATACAAGTGGCAATGTAATAATATATTAACATACTTTTCTTTTAATTACTCCAAATCATAATATTTTTTAACAATAAGTTAAAATAAATAGTAAAATTTTAGCTCCTAATGATTTCAATTTATTGATACATATATAATTGAATTATTTTACAAAAATAAGTCTTTAAAAAAGAAAAAAAAAGTTGAACTGGAGACCTGTGAAAATAAAATAAAAACTCTATTAGTACATGAAAAATTATGAAAATTTTTAGGCATATTTATAAATTTTTCTTGAGTTAGACTGGATCCCACCATTAGGTCCATATAGGGATGATAAAAAGAGAACTTAGGCTGGATTTTTTCAAGCCCAGACCTAAGCCCACTTTAAGTTAAGCATGAGAGCCTGGGCTCGGCTTGGGCATTATTTATTTTTAAATTATTGTAAAATTGAAATAAATTGATGATCAATAAGTTATTATAATCATAGATAAATTTAAAAAAATGAATATTTAAGAGTAAAATAATAAATAAAGTAAATAAAAGTTTATAAATTTAATTTTCTTTAATATTAGATTCTCTAATTCAAACATTCTCTTAATTAATTAACACAAAAGAGAGATTTCAGTATCATAATTTTAGCTTTTTTAAATTTAAATTTATAAATTAAGAATTCAATTTTTTTTATTTTAATTATATTATTTTAATTTATAAATTTATTTTTAAAAAAATAATGGGTCTGAGCCATGGCCTATACTTTTTTTATTAAGCCTTTGTCCAGACTTTAATGTTGAGGGTTGGGCCGAAACACACGGACCTGGATTTTTTTGCCTACCCTAGGTCCACATTAATAATCAAATAAAGCATCATGAGGAGATCTCATTACAATGAAAAGAAAGATACTAAGATAGTGTTTCTCCAAAATTCCTTGGTCATGCAAAGACATCATCTCATGAAATTCTTATAAGAGTTAGAAAAAAGATTTAGAGCAATTAAGCTTCTTGTAGAGGTATATTCAAATCCTTCTACTAATCTAAATGTTGACTACCGTTTAATTAAGTGTCCTTGAAAGACATTGAACTGACACTCGGAGCTTTTCAATCTCAAATTAAAGACAACAAAAGGAAAACCAAAACCAGTCGTTTAAGGTAATGTAAATCTTGTCATCTTCTATAGCTGATTATTACCATTAGAGTCATCTAATTACAATACAATATCAAATTAGAGCAAGATGGAATGGTGATAGTGAGATATATAAATCAATATTTTCGAATATGTGAACGATCGTACTTGGGGGTCGAGCTACTGTGCACATTTTGTCTACATATGAGTTGGCCATTTGATCTAACCTATAAGTTGTCTACTTGTTTTAATGGAACATGGATGCATTTTATTTGCTTTTTAACATTGATGTCCATATTATTTTCTGGGAAAAAAAGTTCAAAGGTTTTAAAATTTGACAAATAATTTTGTATTATTTCAAATTTTTACACTTTGGTCGATTGACTTCATTTGACTATAAAAATTAGGGATAGTGCGAGGACAATGACTTATTAAAAAAAAATTGAGTACAAAATATTTTTTTTTGGAAAAAAATATATATTTGACTTATAGTAAATAATCTAAATATGTAATAAAAATATATTAATTTATAAAAAATATTAATATATTTTTAGAAACGGCAAAATATATATTTAATCTAAATAATTAATTTAAATATGTACTAAAAAATTAATTTACCAATGTTATTAACATATGACCAGCAATGATAATGTAAAAAATTTCATACTAATCAACTATAATCTAGGATAAAAAATAGATAAGAAGCATATACGATTTATATGTTAAAATTTTAAAGTCTCTAATTTTTTTTAATTTTCAACAAATATGAGAGACGCACTGTAAATAGCCAAAATGGGGGTTTAGTGCATCTAAGGCACCATAGTCCAAAATGGGGGTTTATGTCAAACATATCATACTTCATAAATCTGACGTGTATCAAATTTAAGTGTGTGTGCATATATACAGTTCAAGATCTTGGACTTTTTTTGAAGTTATTACGCCATATGAGTGAATGTACTTACTAACTGCTATATGATATAATATCATAATTATACTATTTTATAAGGTATTTTTCTTTAGGAGAGAACATTATTTAATTTGTTATATGAAATGAAATTATATTGATAGATGAAGTGACTTAAAAGGCAAAAGAATGATGATAAGATATAAATAGGGAGCTTCTAAGTTACATTAAAGTGCGTTCTTGTGGAATATAATAATTTGAATTAGAAATTAAATGAATTGGAATGGAAATAAGGAATCGGAATGAAATTTTAATATTTACTTGACAAAAATAAATGGGAATGAAAATGTCTTTGGAATAAATCGTTGATGTGTTCTTGTAAAATATGTGAATGAATAATTAATTTAAAATATTAAATAATGTAATTTTCATTAAATAAATATTATTATAAAAATGATATTAATTAAAAATAAAATTAATAATAATAATAATAAATGTTAATAATTATTATAAATATTATTATTATTATTATTAAATTTTATTAACTTTATTGTTTTAGTTATTATTAATTATTGCTATCGCTATTTTTATTAATATTATCATTATTAACATTTATTATTATTATTATTATTAAAAAATTTAATTAACTTTATTATTTTATTTATTATTAATTATTGTTAATATTATTTTCATTAATATTATCATTATTAACATTTATTATTATTATTATTATTATTATTATTAAATTTTATTAACTTTATCGTTTTAGTTATTATTAATTATTGTTATTATTATTTTTATTAATATTATCATTATTAACATTTATTATTATTAATTATTATAACTAAAATAATAATAATTATTTTTATTAATGATTATTTTTATTATTAATAATGATAATATTAATAAATTAATAATTAGAAGGGTACAAAAGTAAATTCATCTTTCATTCTCATTTCGAATTTTTCATTTCCTACCCCCTATGAGAATGGGAATATGAGATTTCCATTCTTTATTACCAAATTATATTGGACCCACATAATTTATTCATATTTCTAAATTTAATTTTGTCAAGTAAATATAGCTTTGATTTTCATTCCTCCATTCTCATTTCTTATTCCAAAAAGTAGACACACCCTCAATGTAACTTATAATCCTTATGTGAACCATATAAATTGTAAGTCTCATAATTTTATCTCATAATTTTATGTGATTTACATAAGGATACATGAGAATTATAAGTAACATTAAATGTAATTTAACCATATAAATATATTCGTACACAATAAACAGTGGTATAAAATTTTCCGTACAAAATTTTGAGAGTGGGGCCCGGACTAATATTTCCTGCGGGTTGACAGCCACTAAATTCTTAGATGTCCACGTGTTAGGCTATCCTACTCCCACGTCGCACCTTCCAATGGTCCAGAGGAAACGAGTTGTTCTAACCACCCACCCCAAAATCTTATCTTTCGTTTATTCAACCTTTTTTTTTTTTTTCTTTTTGTTAAGAAATTTATTAGCTTTAATTTTTAAAAATGTTCATAGAAACTTATCAACCACCCAATAATTTGGCCTATTTTCATAAAATTTCCAATTGACAAAATTGGTTAGAAATGTGGTTATGATTACCGTAGTTCAAGAACATCGTGGCCCACGGTCTGAGCATCGTCAGATGATTAAATTTTATTAATTTTTTAACTACTTGACCATATCGAATAACATCATCATCTTTAGAGATTCTTGTTTATTTTTCCTACTTATGGAGATATTTGATAATATGTCAAACTATAAGGGTAATCAACAAATTTTTCCCTTTTTTTTCTCATTTCTTTCTCTTTTAACATTTCGATATAACATTATACTCTTTTAAATTAAAAAAATAAATAAATTGAATGAATAAACTTTTTATTACTACAACAACTCCAAGTGTCCAGGACAAAAATTAGAAGCTGCATTTCATCATTCATTTTCTGATTCTGTGACAACCTTATGAAAGCAAAATGGCTAAAATGCTGCTCAGCTGCCCATCAGCCACTTTGAGATATGGAAGTTATGTCCAAAAAGGTGCTTTGAGGACAGCAAATGGTACTTATGTAGTGCATTGCTGCAGTTTTTCATCAGCTAAGGAGGTAGGATTGATGGGTAATAAAGTTGAGGAAGAGAAAAGGAATGATATTAATAAGCAGTTTGAGTATTTGGTGAGTGAGTATGGTTGGAAAGTGAGGAAGTTGGTTAGAGTGGGTGAAGAGATGAGAGAAGTTGCTTTTATTCAGGCTGAAGCATTTCATAATCCTGTGGCCCTTTTCAATGATTTTTTCTTTGAATTCTTTAAGGTTTGAATCAATTCTTTACTCTTGTGCACTTTCTATATTCAATTTTAATTCTTAGTTATGTTTGCTTCTAGCTTTTGTATCTTTGCCTTTTGATATTGCTGCTTTTCAAGCTCTATATAGAATGAAAAATCACTTAATTTTTTTTCTGCTCTACACAGGCAGAAGTGCTTTCCGGACTTCTTTACAAACTAAGAAACTCACCCCCAGACAGGTAAATGCAGAAAAACAAATTCTCTGTGCAAACGTCCGTACTTTACAAAATGCAGAATAATTTATATAATACGTTGTTGTTTAACTACAATTAATAGTCTATAATTTTTCACTTTACTGCAAAATAATTCTGTATTGTTTAAAAGTATGGACGTTCTGACTGCAGAATGACTTGGTAAACAAGTCTTAACGCGAATTTGAATAATATAATGTTGCTTTATGCACTGTTGGGGCAGCAGTGTTGGCATGTTATTGTGATTGGACCAACGAAATGAAACATGAAGAAAAATGTTTGTGAATAGAATTAGATTGTCTTAACAGGTATGCGTGTTTGGTAGCTGAGCATTCAAATCCAAATGACAATATTGAGCCACAAAGGAAACTTGTGGGTGTAGTAGATGTCACAGTTTTGAGAGACGATCCTGTTCTTCAACATCTCCGGGGAGCAGAAGAATACCTCTACCTCTCTGGCCTTGCCGTTTCAAAACGTTTCAGGTTTCATATTCTACTTTACCCTTGTAGCTATTCAATAACTGTGTGTGCTGTGTTGTTTGTTCATTGAAATTGACCCAAGGCTCTTATGGTAACAAATAGGAGACAGAAAATAGCTACTGCGTTGATGAAAGCCTGTGAGGTGCTTGCCATTCTCTGGGGTTTTGAATACCTTGTTCTCCGAGCTTACGAAGATGATTATGGTGCTCGAAGACTGTATTCGAATGCAGGATACCGAGTTGTTTCAGGCGATCCGCCATGGTTTTCTACCTGGATTGGACGAAAACGCCGAGTTCTTATGATCAAGCGCTCCGATCATAATTTGCTTAATTGAAAACCTTTAATATACCTGCATTTTGCCACACCTGTACATTCATATGAAATGCCATAGAAATTAAACGAACAAAATTGCAAGTGCTTGCATCTCATTTTCTGGTACTTGTGGCAGAATATTAAACTAATTGAACATGATATTACGATTTTCTTGACGTAACAAGATGAAATTAAGTAGATATTGGAATAGGTGGAAGCTACAATCATACATGATCACGAAAAAATCACAAGCATAAGTACATAAAAACAATCTAAGCAGCCTAAATTTATGATCAAATCACAATAAAATGTTTCTTATAACATCAAACATTACATATATAACACATCATAAACCTATGCATCTTATGGGTAAACCTAATCCTTCAGAGCAAATAAAAAATCATAATATATTCCAGTAACTTTTTGCCAGCATGTGGACTTTGAGTCATATTTGCTTGAAATTTGAACACTCAAAGATAAGCTACAGGCATTAGAAAAATAGCTACAGAGAAACCTTCCCCGATTTGTCAGAAGAGTTGTCAGGAGACTTGTCAGTGCATGGATCAGCATCAGCAAGCATCTTGACGACCTCTCTCATAGGAGGACGTAGATTTGGAAGCTTGGTAGTGCATACAACGGCAATCTTCAAAACCTTGATCATGTCCTCTTTGATAGATTTTGATGCAACTTGACCGTCAAGAACCTTGAGGACATTTTCTTGGTTATTGAGGTGAGTTGAAACCCAATAAACAATATCTTTCCCATCTCCATACTCCTCTTCAATAGGTTTTCTTCCAGTAACTAATTCGAGTAGCACCACACCGAAGCTAAATACATCACTCTTTTCGCTAACTTTACAAGTGTATGCAAGCTCTGCCAAGAAAAATTAGATGCAGATTTATTAAGAACAGCTCAACAGTTAGTCAAGTTCAAATTGTAGACAACTAAAATAACCAAAAAAAAAAGGACATTAATTCAAGAGATATGAAACAGAATAGAATTGGGCGCAGGGGATGAGGAGAATAATAGCTTGCTAAACAAGTTTTAAAACTAACCAGGGGCAATATAACCATGAGTTCCAGCAAAGCAGCTATAATCAGACACCTTAGGAGAATTTTCTGCAATCTTTGCAACTCCAAAATCAGCAATTTTTGGCTCATAATCCTCATCAAGCAATATGTTGCTCGATTTTATATCTCGATGTATAATAGGAGGCGAACAATCATGGTGCAGATAAGCAATTCCTTTGGCAGCTCCTAAAGCAATTTTGTATCTCCGAAACCAATCTAATTCTGGTTTCCCTTCTTTTACCCGTTTGTGAAGGGCTTGAAACAGATTACCATTAGGCATGTATTCTAAAACAAGAAAACTCGATCCTCCTTTCAGTAAACAAGCATAAAGCTTCAGTATGTTTCTGTGCCGGATTTTGCCCAAGATCTCCATTTCTGCTGCGAAAACCTTTACTCCGTCACCTTTCCACAGTTGCTTTACGGCCACTGTGCCTGCATTTTTCTTCAAATCCAGGCGATAAACTTTTCCTGTACCACCACTTCCAATCAGATTGTCTTCTTCCAAATTACATATTTGCTCAGCATCAATGTCAATATGGTGGAAAGAGGCAAGCTTCCATTTTGAACTTACTTCTTTCTCCCCATTCTCCATATCAGCTGAAAGCTTGAAGTTTTTGTAACTCACAAGCAGCAACCCGGCTAGAAAAGCTACCAAAGCAACTGCAATGATACAGAACAAAACCAGTTTATCTTTAAACCCTCCTTTCTGTTTCTGTATTGCAGGGCAAGCAGTCAGTTTTGAATTCATAAGCATTTTAGTGTTTTGGTCTAGGCAGAGTCCTTCATTATCGGCAAACGCTCCGTCTCCTCCCATCCTTAAAAAATCCAATGGAACACTTCCAGACAACTGGTTTTCCGACAAATCAATAGAACTTAACTTCAATTTCATCAAATTATCAGGAATAGAACCCGTCAGTTTGTTACCAGAAAGATTCAAAGCGTTCAAAGAGCTCAGTAGTGAAAGAGAATGAGGAATATTGCCACTCAAAGAATTCCGAGCAAGATTCAAGTCCACAATTCTAGCACAATCACCCATTTCATTTGGTATTGATCCTGTTAATGCATTTTCTTCCAAATGCAAGGAAGATAACTGCCTTAGAGCACCAAGAGCAGAAGGTATTTTACCCAAGAAATTATTGTTAGTCAAGATAAGCCTCTCCAAGTTTGTTAACCTGCCAAGTTCTGATGGAAGCTCACCTGAAAATCTATTGTTTTGCAAAACCAATTGACTTAAGCTAGTGGACAACCCAATTAGAGGTGATATCCCTCCAGTAAAGTCATTATCACCAAAATCAATCATACCTACATTAGGCAATGCCCAAAGTCCATCTGGAATCTTCCCAGACAAATGATTGTCACTGATTCTCAACCTCTGAAGAGTTTTACACTCAGCATAAGAATCTGGCACCTCCCCAGAAAAATTATTGCTCAAGGCAAGCAAGTTCGACAATTTCCTTTTTTCACACAAGTATTTGGGGAAACTACCAGAAAATTGATTTTCTGATATGTCAACATCAGTCAGTGCAGTATACCGGCCCAAATTCTCTGGAAACGGGCCAGAAAATCTGTTTCCATAAATTGAGAATGCAAAAAGCTTACGCATATCCCCAAAACCAGAAGGGAATTCTCCGGAAAAGTTATTCTTAAAGCACTGAAAAACCGTCAAGTTCTTCAAATTTCCAATCTCCTCAGGCAATTTCCCATACATCTGGTTTGAAGAGATATCAAATTCTTGCAAAAGAGTAAGGTTTCCAAGCTCTGCCGGAAGTTCCCCAGTCAAATTATTTGCGTAAAGCTCAATCTTCCAAAGCTTCTGCAACTTCCCAATGGATCTCGGGAATTCCCCAGAAATCTTGTTTCTACATATGTCAAGTGTGCCTAACTCCCTCAGTTCAGAAATGGATTCTGGAATCCGTCCCCTTAAATTGCAATGAGCCAGAAACAGGTAAGTCAAATTTTTCAAATTCCCAATACTCTCCGGAATTTCAGCCTCATCATACACATTACCCCCTATACTCAATGAAACTAGCTGGGTTAAATTGACCACCCAACTGGGGAATCTACCAGTGAAGTAGTTGATTGACAAATCAAAAATTTCCAAGTTTTTCAAAGCGGAAAGATCTGGTACTGATCCAACCATTACATTTCCCGTAACATTCAGTACTTTGAGATTGCTACAATTGCTTAGCTCCCAAGGAAGCTTCCCAGACAGAACATTGAAAGGCAGCGAAAGGACGGTGAGACTTTGTAACGCTGAAATGGAACTCGAAATTTCACCAGATAAAGATTTGTTGTCAAATGATATTTCAGTGACTCTCCCAGTGACCAAATCACAAGTAATCCCCGAGAACCCACATGAAGAATCAGCTGACTCTTTCCAGGAATCTAAAACCCCATGAGGATCTTTCAGCTTGCTTTTGAACTGAATAAGGGCTTGTGTTTCAACATTCAAGGACAGCGATGGCGGGAAAACAGAGACCAAAATGAAACACAACAGAGCTAGCAGATGGAAGCAGAGAAATGGGATTTTGGCCATTGTCGAAAAACCAAGTGGCAAATTTTGGTCATTTAAACAAAGGATATCGCCACAAGATCAATAAACTCGATTAATGACCATGGCAGAAACAGCTGAAAAGAAGAAGATTCAAAATAAAATCATAATCTATTGACCACCAAAATTAAATTATACCTTTGCAGTACAATAAAATAAAATAAATAAATAAACAAATCACATAAAATAAAGTTTATCTATAAAAAAAATTGACGTTCAAACGTCAATTTTGTTTTTAGCTGTGGATTTTGGTGTGATTCCTGTTAATCATTATAAAATTATATCAAAGAAAGAGACCGTTAATTATATGTACTATGCTTTGAAGTCACTCTACTCATTGCATTGCTTTGCATTTTGGCTATATAAATTTAGCATCAAGAAAAGTTAACAATTAGAAAGAAATAAAAATAATGGTAACAATTGAATCTTGCTTTTAAATACAGTTTAAAAACTTTTGTAAAAACTAATAATTTTCATTAATTCTTTGGGTTAGCATGTCCCCTATACTGAAAACCAAATCTAACTTTTAGGTTTCTTTTTACTATTAGAATAGTTAATTATACATTACCTTACTATTTTTTCTTTTTTTAAATACCAATAAAAAAAGTGAATTGAATGAAGATTCATAAGAGAGGGTAAAAAGGCGACAAACTTACCTGAATTCTGATAAGGTAGTAAAATTTGATGACTTTCAAGTTTCCTCTCTAGAGAATTCTGAAACAACAACACAAATTACAAGCTTATTAAGCCAACAAGAAAAGAAATAAATTATGAATAAAATTTTTAAGAAATCCTCTGTTTTTTCCTCTGTAATGGATCAAAGAAAGAAAATATACCCAGAAATGGAAATCTCGTGCAGCAACGTGACTTAATGACTAGTTGTTTGGTATTATAACCCCTGGAATTCTTCAACAAAATGAAAGAACTGGGGTAGTGGGGTTTGCCAGCCCACTAAAAAGCTGTATGGTTGTTTGTTTGTTTTCCAAGAAAATATATAACCGACCCTAACCAGCACCAAAAGCTGGAATTTTAATCTTTGTTCAGGCCACTGAGAGAAAGAGAGTGTGTGTGCATGTTGGTGTTGTTGTTGTTGTTGTTGTTGTTCGTATGCAAGAATTGAGAAGCAATTAAGCTCAAATTCCCAAAAGAGGGGGGGGGGGGGGAAAGGAAAAGAAAAGCTATAAATTTTCTGCTGAGAAGCAATTAATTATTAACTGTTTGAAGAAGGTTTCTTAGCAGCTGCTCAAAGAAGAAAATGAGAGAGAGAGAGAGAGATAGAAATTGGAGGGAGAAAGAACATTGGATTTTAGAAGCAGAAGCAAAGGGACAAAAGTGCTGCCATGAGAAGTCTTTGGCAGTGCCTATTGTTACACTGTTCAGTCACCGTGTTGGTGGGAAAAGGTTAACATCATCAAATTCATTATTGATTGGATTGATGTTTTTGGTATTTTATCATTTAGGTCCTTCACGGTCTTGCATTTCTGTTAAGTAAAACTTAACTTATGACTTTTGATTTAATCAGTCATAACTTCTGTTTTATGTTTAACGTATGAGTGCTTCCCTAATGCTAAGTGCTAAGATAATAAGGTATGATTATCTTATCAATACAAATTTAAGTACTCAATGCCAAGTGCTAACGTAATAAGATATGATTATCCAATCAATATAAATTTCAGTGTAAAATACATAAATATATATATTTATTTCATGTGATTAATTGAAAGGTAAGCATTATGAAAATTCAATAGAAGTGAGTGTGTGTATTAATAACATGTAAGGTTTTATATTATTAGCACTAACTAATTACTTAATTATAACTTTTGTAATATTTGTCTATATGCATATGAAAGGAAGGGAATGTGTCCTAAGTTAATTATGTATTCCGTTTGCTTGAGGTAATTCTGATATTTGAAAATACTATTAAAAAGTATTACCATATATAAATCCTATTTATATAATCGTACATAATGTCAAATTCACATCTTATGGCTAAATTAAAGAATTATCTTTAAATTTTAGTGACAGTAAGATCTTTTATTTTATTATCATGATGTATTTTTTTCCTCATTTTGCTCCGATGCTTTGAATAGTCAATAAAAGAAAAATTGACTGTAGGGACTCTTTTAAGAAATATTTCAACTTATTACTCTTAAACACTAATATACTAAAAATAGGGTAAACGGTGATAAAATTTGCTGTATTAGTCTAAATTAATTTTACTTTGAAGATGTGTTGGATTTTCCTTTTAATTCAGCCAAAACCGAAAAAGACAATGTGGTGGAAGAAAACGATTAAACTTAAAACGAGTAAGAAATTTTAAGGTAAAAATCAAGTGAAAGCTAAACGAAAATAGAAATAACATAAAATATTTATAACTGCCGTTTGGTATGAAATGTGGATCTAATCAGTATGTCCATACTAAGAAATAATGCGCATTTTTTTTCTTCATCATTATCTAAGTTATTTCTTGTTATAGATTTTTTTTTTTCCATAAAGCATAAATAAATAAACAATTATACTTTAATACTTTAATTTAAGAGTAAGAGCACTTGTGTCCTGTGGGCTACAATTGATTGCATTCAAATTATTCACATTTTTCCTCCTCTGTTTCTGCTAAATTTTTAAAAATCAGTAATAATCACAAATGGTTTATTGGAATTCCAGTAATTAAGTCAATCCATAATTAATGGGTTGGATTAATGGTTTTTGTGGCCACCGTCTCTTCATTCCATCAATTACTCAAAAAGTGGAAGAAGAAATTAAACTTGACAAACTTCTGCTACTTAAGACAATGCCGACACATTATTGGAAATTGGATTTTGATGTTTTATCATCCCAATTAACAAAAATTAGAGTTTTATATTTGATATAAGAAGAAAGTAGGATTAGTCTTGATCTTTGTCTTATTTAAGAATTATTCAATTTATTTCTTGTTGTATTAAGTCAGTTTAGTGTTTAGTTTTATTTTTTCCGTAAGAATAACAGATCTAATTTCAAAACTATGTTTTTAATTAGATAATTAAACAGTTTTATATAAAATTAATCATGCTGTATTTAGCAGTGACGTGACGTAACTGATCCGTCAATTTTATAGAAGTATTATCCGCTGAAAACTAATCCTTAAAATTAAAATATGTTCTAAACAATATTACTATTTTGCAGTTCCTGTAATACGTTGAATTGAAGAAATATTTAACAACTTAATTATTTGAAGTGTGCGATTAACAATGAAATTTGATAAGATCATGTTGTTTGTTTTATTGATTTGTTAAGAATATTGATTAAAAAACTACCGACCGTATGTGACCGTCCAATCATGGAAAGAATAAAGAAGCATTATAATATAAGGTCATGATGAAGATGTCAAATGAGAAGGAAATTCAATTGAACGGCCAATGTTTCTCAATCTCGTTTTGCTCGTGTATTTAAATTTTAATGGGGCTCTCTCTCCCTCACTAGAAGATAAATTTTGGGTGATTTCGACTTTTATATTTATATATATATTTTTCCTTTTTTATTATTATATTCGCCTCTTAATTAATTAAATAATAGCAAATAAACAGATGACCAAATTTTAAAATAATTAAAAAAAATGTTTTGGGAGCACCTGATAATTTTTTATTAAAAAATTTATTGCAGATCATCATCAAAATTTAAGATTGTTTGTTTTTGTATGAATTAATGAATTTTCATTATTTTCAAACATTTAAAATTTGAATTCGTTTGTTTTTTATAATTTATGTCTAATTATAAGATATTTATATCTGAATGAAAAAAATTAGTATTTTAATTTTTATCTGAATGACAAAACTTCTTAATGGAACTTTAATATTCTCTCTTGTTAATATCTCTATTTTATGTAATACAAAATAAAATACATTGCATTAAAGTTTATATTTTTCTTTTTTTCAGTTTATCCCTTATTGTTTCAAATAGAATAAAGGATCTCCTATTTAGAAATTAATCTATAAGCATATTTATATCAAAAATATCATATTTCTTATGTATTTTTATAACAAGCAACTTAACATATATACTTAGATATAAAGAGAAATTAAATAAACATGTCATTCATACATATGCATTCAGATCTAATCAGACTTCAATCAGATTCAGACCCATTCAAAATTTAAATAAAATGATACTACTTTAATTTATTTTATTTATAAGAAACCTATTAAGATTTAACCAAATTCAAATTCATTCAGATTTTAAAAAATAATAATACCTTAATTCAATTTATTTATGAACGCCAAAATCTCACGTCTGTCAATAAATTCTTTTTGTTTAGACGATTAAATGACGTATTTACTCTTGTTACCATACCACGGAGGAAAGTAACTAACATATGTATCCCTAATATTTAAAGATATGGATTAAACACTTTAATATTTTTAAAAGTAAATTCTATTAATTTAGATAAAAAATTATTTAATACATTTTCTCCTACAAGTACTCATAGCACAATTTGGTAAGTTTTAGAATTTTATTTTATTAATTGGATTCTTTTAACATTATTAAATAATATAACACTATAGCAAATTAAATTTGATTCAAGCTAAATCCAGATGAATTCATGAGAACGAATGTCTCTTGACAAATAATAAAAATTTGAAAATTAATGATCTAAGAATGTGTGCCATTACATCTAATATTTCACATATTCATCTTATAACTAATATAATTTAATGTTCTTATATGAAATCCAAAATTTTTCAATGCCCGTCATTTGCATGACGTAAGTTTGAAATCCCAAAAAATTTTACAAATATTATGTCAGAGACATTGTATTAGTTTAATTGAAAATTAATGATGATGCTAATGTAAATTACTAATACATCAGGTGGACAATAAAATAATCACACTAAATCTATGTTGAGGTAATCTCAATGGTAAATCTTTTAAAAGTAATATTAATTTATTATAATTATTTTTTAAAAAAAATAGAATGGGTTATAAAAATTATTGAGTTGAAAATATCCCCATCCAACTTTTTATCCTCGATAGAACGGGGAAATATATCATGATTGTAGTTACGCAAAACTAGACAAATTTGGAACGATAGACAAAGGCAAAGCTATAAATGTTTCCACTTGGTAGCATCACACACAAAATCTTTGTCATAAGTGCCCATACATTTAACACGTATTCCATATTCTATTTGTAGGAGCAAAATGGGCAAACGGAAAGTACAAAAATAAGTTCATTTTAGGCTTTTAGCTGATAAAGTGGTCTATTTCTTAGCTGTCCCAAGTCCTAACTATCCGCAACCACTCATTTTGCTCTTTGTAGGCATAAAATTAGTGTTAGAATATTTAAATGTATAATTAGAGTCAAATTTTTATTTTTTTAGGCCCCAGTTTATCACCGTAGCAAAATCTTTACAGATTCTGCTGATTCACAATTGCTTATTCATGAATATTTACACCTTGTGCTTCTGATGGGGCGCATACAACACTTAAATTCACGGGAAGCTTTATATTATTACGTTCAATTACATACAGATGACACGCCTGCAGGGCATAAATGGCCTTGAGAGTGAGGCCGTACTGCGCTCATTTTTGTGAGGGAGAAGAGAATTATAACATTTAAGCCAATCTTGGCTCTTAATTATTCTTCGCGTCTTGGCTGAACAGAGTCGAAATTTGAAAATAACGCTAACAGGAAAAGATTTAGTAACACTAACATAGGAAAAGAAAATTGATCAAATCTAGAGTAATTGTCAATTCATTTAAAATAAATTATGAAATTAATCAACAACCTCTTACTTGAGTTAATCAAACACTTTTATCTCATCATTTATTTATTAATTTATTCAATCTTTAGTTTTAAATTTTGAATTTGACTTTAGTTTTAAAACGTCAAAGGCAGGTCTCAAGTCTCAACCAACGTTAAGTTAGGCTTCAAGGTAAGCTTATTTTTTTAATTACCAATATTGTAGTTTACTCTCTAATGTAATGTTAAAATAATAATAGTAATGAGCTCGAAAGGGTCGAACAAAAAGATATACACACGCAGTAATTAAACTTTGAAAAACCTATTATTAGAAACAAAATTTGCTTGAAAATTAGAAATCACATGGCGGTGAATGTGAGATAATCTACTACTCATGCTATTAATATGATCAACTATTATATAATAGAAAATCATGTGTGAAAAAGGCACACAAATCACATCGTACATGGCAATAGTCGGGGTCATCGAGAAAGAAGATAATAAAATGGCTCTCGACCAACTAGCAGGAGACAGAAAATTATTAATTTGCTTAAAAAAAGATACCAATTGTTTATTTGTTTTTGAGCATTACAGCTGTATTTTATGCTGGATAGCAGCAAAGCTCAGGCACGTGAAATCAGATATGAGTGAGCTGTACTCATTCTTCCAGAGTTTATGTTGATTGATGAAACAAACAAAATGTTTTCAATTGAAGGTGTGAAATGAAATTACGAAATCTTAGAATTTTACTTATTACATGTTTGTGTAATACTCTATTGGATAAGCGATCCGAATCCCATTAACTTGTCGCGTTTGGTAATATGGGCATAATTATGATTTCATTTCAAATATTGTATACTTCATTTAGGTCAGTTCGCATTTAGTGTGCAATTATTCTCTTAAATACCCCTTATGACTTGCAAAGTGAATTTTTGGCTTGGGTTTTGTCATGTGATAAGCTAGTGTGAGCTAATTTAAAATATAAGTTAATACTGTAGACTTCTGCAGATATACACTCCAATCAAATATTCATGACAATGATGCTTTTTTTTTTTTTAAGTTTTATTTTCTAGAAGATTGAGATCCCAAAATCATTCCATCCCAAGCACTATTTAAAGATAAACTATACGAAAACTACATTTTTTCCTTAAATTAAATTGACAGAAAAAGATGTACATTGCGTAGTTCCCGATTATCCCTGCTCGCTTCTTCAATTATTGGACACCTAGCCAGCATAAATACAAAACCTTCACATCTCTACTGTCGATGAATTTGTTTGAAGGCAAAAGATTGGAGACATCAGGAATGGAGAATGAGATAAGGATTACGATTTTTATGCTCAGGGTGCAACGCATGCGCCAAAGCTGGGCCATGAAAGTAACAACACGAGAGCATGCTAATAATATCCACTACACTACTAATTTGAGGTATATATTCTTTGGTCAGCATTAGAAACATAAAAAAAAAAGACATATATGGTGCTTGTTTCTTTCATTTTAAGAATGTGACTGTCACTTTGTTATTTGATTGTAGTTATGGAATCTCTAGCACTGAAGAGATAATGTTTGAGAGGAACGGGAAGTAATTTTTCACTTTTTTTGAAAGACTTAAAGCTTGGATATTATAGATATTGGTACGTAACTGAGGTGGTGTTCGTATTTTTGTCAGAAATTTAAATAAATCTGAATTAATATATGAAATTTGAATTGATTTAAATATTTAAATTTAAATTATTTATTTTTCTGAATACATGAATATAGGAATTACGTTGTTTATTTTTTTAATTCTCTCGTTGAGTCATGACTAGAGAAATTTGACGGCAAATCCTCGTGCCGAGTTATAACTATGACATATATACCTAATATTAGTAATTTAAATAAAAAAAAAAAATTACAACACAAAAAATTAATACTTTTCCAACCTTCTCACCTCAATAATGACACAACATGCAAAGTCCCACCCAGTGCTACTCGCCTACTTCGTACGGTGAGTATGGAGAAAATTGTGAATAGTCTTCAACTTCGTCGATATTTGTTTCGGAAAACACCCCTCACTGATGGTGAAAGTGGCAAAAAGAAGGTGTCAGTGGAAATAGAAAGGTCAAGGCACTAGGAATCAAAGCATGGTTGAAATTTGGCTCTTGATAAAGACAAGGGAGAAGGAATATGGTGCAGGCACCTCTTTTTTTTTTTTAATGCGGACACCGTTAAATTATACAACTTAATAGAATTATCTTTGAGTGCATTATAAAATCATACGGTTTAATAATATATCTATAATAATTTTATTAAATTACATGATTTAGTAACATGTTCACATGAAAAAAAAAAAGATACATGCATGAGTGAAAAACCATGCATACATAAATATATGTACGTATGTACGTATGTATATATGTATGTATAATAGTTCTATTAAATTACATGATCTAACAAGGTGTTTGCATGAGAGAGAAAAAAAGGTACCTGTATGAGTGAAGGACCATACATACATACATACATATACATAATGATTTTTAGACATTGTATTAATCACTAGATATTTTTAGAGTGGCCATATCGAAATTGTTTCTGAAAAATTATACTATGTAGATATTTTATTGAAAGGTTTGTCAATAGAGATAAAATAACAGTGAATAAGAATTTATCTTTAATTAGACTTTAAGAAATTTAAAAATAGACACTAAGATGGCTCATAATTTGCTAAGTACTTAATTAAAAACAATTATGAAAGAAAAGAATAATAAAGTATTCCCATAAATCAAGGTAGATATTAAGGGGTTATTTGTTTTTTGGTTGAAGTCTAGATCTGAATTGCTTTTAAACATTTACAGTTTTTATTTTGTTTATTTTTTCTCACTTATATTTGATTATAAAATATTTAGGTCTGAATGGAAAAAGTTAAATATTCTAACTTTTATCTGAATAACAAAACACCTGAATGCTCTGAATGGAAAAAGTTAAATATTCTAACTTTTATCTGAATAACAAAACATCTGAATGGAAGTTTAATATTTTTTCTTATTAATACCCCTATTAAATAAATTTATTTTCTATTATAAGAATTATCCTTTGATCATTTTTTATTTATCCCTTTTTTTGTACATGTATTCAACTATTATTATTGTTGTTGTTGTTGTTGTTGTTGTTATTATTATTATTATTATTATTATTATTATTTTGGTGATGAGAATTTTAAACATAATAGATTTATATTTATATTTATATTTATTATTTTTATAATAGATTTTAAATTCTATTTAATACATTAATTTTAATTCCAATGATTAAACTAGTATTGATTGACTTATATGATTAACAAGAAAAAAGTGTCAATATAATATACTAAAAATAACATTATAAGTTTCATATGTCAATGTAAAAAAATATGTGTGTTTGATAAATATTTTTCTTTTCATGCTTTGTTAAGGTAAAAATTATCAATTTTTTTACTAATTAAATAATTTATTTATAACTTGTCATGTGTTTAACCAATAAATATAAATATTGTTAATATTTATGAGGTTATATATGTCAAAATATCATATTTCAGATGTTTTCTTTTTGAAAAAACAAATAAGTTAACATTTATATTAAGATATTAAAAAAAAAAATAAACACGTCATTTAGATTTATATATTTAGACTTATTCAAATTTTATCTAAATTCAAATTCGTTCAGATTTCAGGTAAAAAAAATAAATACTACCTAATCACAATTCCAAAATAAAAATTGAAACTTGAGATAATCTGCTTATAAATAAAATTCCTTAGTTTTAGGACAAAAAGTAAAATCAAGCATTTAAAATGGTGTTTTATTTTTTTATTTTTATCACCAAAGTTAGAGGGTAAATAGTGAGAGAGAGTTGGGTAGAAGAAAATGAGTTAAGGTTAAATAGTGAGAGAGAGTTGGGTAGAAGAAAATGAGTTAAGGTTGATATGAATAAGTTAAAAAGAATAAAGAAAAAAATGAAATGTTATTAAAAATATTAATAATATCACTATGAATAAATCTATTTCGAAGTGCTTATTTAAAATTTTCCCAAAATTTTGGATTGGTTATAGCCTATCCTAGCCCATATGTGGCTTCCCCGCAGGGAGATACTAATCCAAAAAACCCCGCCAATACAACTAAGGGTGCGTTTGGGATTGAGGTTGGCATTATTTAAAAAGATTAAAGTGTTTGGTAGCACTAACTACGCGTAAAACTATGTTAATGTGATTTTTCACTTATATCATGGAAAATATTTTATATCTTTAATAATTTTGTTAAAATTATTATTTAAAATTTATATTTACTATGTATTACTAACTTTTATTTCATAATTATAGCTTTTTTTTCCACAGCAGTTGTAGCTTAAAAGCTCCAGCACCTCAATCCCAAACACGGATCAGGATCCTCTCCTGATCTGATCATGTCCTGAGCAAATATCTCATTTGTTGATTTGGTAGTTAATAAATAAAAAAATAAAAGAAGTTGAATCTTACCCATATACTATCTTAAAAAGATATATAGAGGATCATTTTCCCCCAAACACACCCTAAGAAAAAAGGCACGGCTATTTTTGACTTCATTATTTTTATAAGCCCACCCTACCTGGAAAATATAATTACAACACATTCACATTATTTTATAAAATTATAAATTAACAATAAATTTAAAAATTTAATTAATGTATTAATATTGATCAAATATAATAAAAATAGTCTCATTGAAAAAATGAATATGGATTTAATTGTAACTAATTGTTTAGGATTTAGTTTTATAATCTAATATCTTTTATATAAAAATTAATAATTTTCAATACTAAAATATAGTTAGCTTGGTGGATATTAATAATTGTACTAAAAATCCACCCACTTCATTAAAATATTTTAAAAAAAATACACATTTTTCTAAATGTAATTAATTAATTAAATCATTCTTATATTTTTTCTTAATTATTTTTTTACTATTAAAGTAGTTTAATATAAGTTCTATTTAATTATTTAGCTTTATGACATAAAATGACCCACTTGCCTGAAAAAATATGTGTTTTCATATCTAATACTTTAAGTACTTGATGTTGATGGGGATACATTGTGAAATTATAATCACTCTAGCCTTCTAAAATAATTTATCTAATACACCTCAATTTTTACGTATATGATATAAATTTGACAAATTAGTAATCATTGTGTATTTTCATAAACATTATGTAGTTTAATAATTATTTTACTATTACAAATTAATAATCATAATAAAGTAGAAAGAACTATTTAGAAACAATAAATTTTGTATAAAATTAAAAAAATTTTGAAGTTACATTAAATTTTTGGTATTTTTACCTTTTAAGAGTAAAATAATCAATTTAAATTTAGGTTAAAACAATCTTATTAGTCAAATATAATAAAAAAAACTAAGTCACAACAAAATAAATTAAGATATATTTAATTGATTAATTCTTCTAAATATTTCTTTATTTAAAATTTTTAAAAATAATGAAAACTTTTTGAAATTATTTTCTAAAAGTAAGGTGGATTTGTAGAATTTGTGGGGTGAAAATATCACCACTCTTTTGAAAATGGGGTGGGTTTATAAAATTTATGAGGTTAAAATATCATCCCCTTAAAAAAATGAATATATGTTAAAAATAGCATTTTAAATTTATTATTTAACCCTTATAATTTGAGTTAATTACTTAGTTATATTTATAACAATCACTTCAAATGGTCTTTTTATATATTTAATTTCATTAAAATCGCTACTTTATTATTCCCTATTTTTTTTATCAACTACATGTCTCACTTGTTAGAATTTTAAGTTATACCATACAAAATATTATTTTTTTCCTTAAAAAGTTAAAGCCGCTGCCAACAAAAGTAACGAGAAAGACTACGATTTTTTCAAAAATACATATACAAACTAAATAGATAATTAAATCAAATATTAAGGACTAAAAAATATTTACCATGAAAAATTTTTTGAAGGGGACGATTTTATGCTTTTTCTTGTTTTTCATGACATATCTGTATTTGTTGATTTTGTTATTGTTTTTTTTTTCATAGATGTGACAAAAGTTTATTTGTAAGTTACTTGAAATATTTGTTCCAACAATAAGGGTGTGTTTGAGATTGAGGTGCTAGAGCTTTTAAGCTACAGCTGCTGTGGAAAAAAAAGCTATAATTATGAAATAAAAACTAGTAATATATAGTAAATATAAAATTTAAATAATAAATTTAACAAAATTATTAAAGATATAAAACATTTTTCATGATATAAGTGAAAAATCACATTAACATAACTTATTACGATTAATATTTCAAAACACTTTTCTTAGAAACTTGAATACTGGCGATGAAGTAAGATAATTTTAAGAATAAGTTAGATTCATATGTTCCTATTACCTATAGAATAAGCTAACCAGAAAGTCAACTTGAGATTAAAGGGAGTTATTCTATATCTCTAAATTTTAAAGAAAATTTACCCTTACATGCCCACTAAAGAAAACTAAACTCAAAATAATAAATCAACAAGTCATTGCTGATACTGTGTCTTCAACTAAAGAACAAAAGAACAAGGATAAGGAGAATCAGCAAGGGGCCGATTGCCATTGGATCCCAAAATAGCAACGAGAAAAGAATTAAATATTTCTATATATATATTTTGAAGGAGGATCACATATATATTAATTAATTTTTTAATTGCAAATAGTCACGGCAGCTAGGCCTAGGGTGGTCCATCCAACTAATTTGATATATATCCTATTTTGTTCTTATATCAATCAACACTAGATCGTGTCTAAAAACTTAGCATGTGGAATTATTTAAATCTTTAACTCAATTTACATATTACATCATCAGGAAGTCATTATGTGAGGGGAGATTATTAATTTCTTCTCAGATGAAATTAATATATACCACATATTTTTTTTATTATTTTCATAATAATCAATAATCATTCTTACATTATTTTCAAATACACATTTATCTTTTTCCTTTTTACAATTAACATTTTTGAAAAATGCATTGTTGAATTCTGAAGTGAAGAGATTTTTTTTTTTATACAAAAAAAAATTTTGTTCGATTAAATTGGAATGTTAAAATGATTTATATTATAAAACAATGGTATTAACTTGCAAACGTCTTTATTGTGTTAACCTTTTTATGTTACAGCACCATTTATTTCAAGTTTTTTGTGTCTATTATTTTATTTTTTGTTATTATTTAGCGTAATAAAACCCAATCTCTTCTCATTTTGTATGAATTAGACTTCTTATTTTTCTACACATAATATTTTATTATATCAAATAGATAGCATCAATCCATGCCTCAGCTATTAGAATAGCGACACATTACTTGATATATATACATAATATATAAGTATGATTGTGTTATAACATGCAATGCAAAGAACTTGTATGCAGGACCAAATAAAAAATGCCAAGGTGGATTATGTATTCATTTCATATTCTTTTTTACTAATTTTATCTCTATTTAGATAGACGAGATATTATCCTCTGAATTAAAATGAAATATAAAAAAATAATTATTTACATAGATATAGTACTTTTATAAATTAATTATTTAGAAATTTAGAATAATCAATTGATAAAATTGTAAATATTATAACACTTTTAACTTAATATACTAAAATTCTTGAAATACCCTTTGTGACATAAGTAATATTTTAATGGAGTTAACAGTTTGATAATAAAATAATAAAAATTGAAACGTTAGGAGGAAAAAGGTAGTTGTCAACAAATTTTAATGTTAAAATGATATGCAGGAAAAGTTAAAGTGATAAAATAATAATATTCTTTAATAAATTTGTAAATTATTAAGGAAAGGTCAGTACTAGACATGCACAAATGCACTTAGAGCATCTTCAAAAGACTTTTCAAATAAAGTTTTATTACTTATTTAAAAAGCCACATCAACATTTAAAATTTCAAAAGACACTCCAATTAAAATTCTTTAAATTAGAAATTATCCTCTCTCTTTAAATTTGGAGAGTTACTTTATCACTCTTCAATTTATATTTTATTACTTTTTGTTAGAGAAAAAGAGAAAGGTGATTTAATTACTATTGACTTTTTTTTTAAAAGAATAATTATTTGATTAAAATAATATTAACTTATTTCTATTTGAAAAAGTCTTTAGGAAAATAATATCTTTTTTCACTTTTCTATTTACCACATAAGTAAGTAAATAAATATTTAAAGAGTAAAATTTATAAATTTTTTTAAAGATCCTCTTACATTGGGTATGTCGCAACCCAGCTCGTTCACACTCGAAGGATGAAACCTTGAGACTTCAATTTGCAACTTGCACAGCTCTTTACCAATTGCATCTCTAATATCTTTTATTTATCACATTAAGTAAAAAAAAAAGGCATTTTCCTGCTAGTAAATTTAAAGTATATACTAATGAGAATAAACGTGATTCTGTGAAAAAAAATAATAATAATGATAATGCAAATTGAGAATGTGAGTAAACAGTCTGTAGCTCGAAGAATATGTGCAACGTGGATAGGAAAGAATAAATTCAATGTTTCAAGAAACAGTGAATTCATCTCAAGCCAAGTGCAAAGTCTCAAGTGAATGCTGCCAAAAAGCATTTTCTTTTTGTTAACTTGCAGACGCAGCTTGATGTTTTAGCCAATGGTGCTGCACTGTTGCCTGCATTGCCCGTTTCTTTCTTTCGAATTGTGGTTGAGCAAGTGGGCATGTCTTTTTCAAAGTGAAAGCTACCTTTCAATTTTTTTCTTAAACTCGTTTCTTTAAAAGATTTTTCTTACTCAGGGTATCCACCTTTTAAATTTTAATCACCTATAATATTGTTGTGTAACATTTCCGTTGGGATTAGGAAAGAGCGTGGCCAGATATTAAAAAATACGTAAGGCCTTTTCTTTTTCGGCTGCAGTAGGTATGCTGCTCGATGTGTCCCTGGAATTGTAATGCGGTGATAACTCTGTGCCCTCATAAGTACAGGTGCGAGCTACAAAAGTCTATCCCATTAATATCAATAAATATTCCTTCATCAATATTAGTAAAAACGAAAATTTAATTTGATAGTTTCAAAAAATTTCTTTAATTATAATATACCTATTAGTGTTAAAAAAAACACAATAATATAAGAAATTCTAATATTTAAGTCTCAACTTGAGTTCTAATACTATCTAACAATCACTCATTTATTGAACGTTAGATTATAGTTTGTGAAATTACTAAATTATCTTTTAATAAATGAATTTCATACCAGCTAAAATTCAAATTAATACTTGAATATTGAGATGTTTAGCATTATTCTAAAAACAAAAGTGTAGAGTCTTGGATCTTGGTGTCTGATATATATGTATATATATATATATATATAAAGTAACTGATACATATATGTAAAAAATATATGTCTGCTACTAGCCAACTAATTTGATTTTCATTTCTGGGAAGATTCTGTGGTTGATTGCTGGACTGAACGTAAAAATAAGCAGCAGCGATAACAATTTAATTCTTTTACTTCTCCTCGAGATTGTTTATTAAACAATCATGTCATGACACAAATAACAAATCGAAAGTAATTGTTTTTTCGTAGGAATCCTGAATTTGTTGATTTACTTTTGTTTAATCCGTCTAGGAGTCTAGGCTTAACGTTTTGTTTAATTTTTTAGGCCTCTAGCGACAATGAATTGGCTAATTAAAAGAAAAAAAGATTGATTTATTCTTGAATTTACGACAACCAACATTTAATTCCTTTGATGAATGAAAAAAAAAAAATAAAGAAGAGGCCATGGATCAATTTTTAACCCATTATAGAAATCGGCCCACATTGTGCTTCAACTATCAAAGATTTCTTCTTGCTTGGACATGGGTCACCATCGAAAAATTGGTCAGATGCAGGGATTGAACAACTCCTTTTTCCCAGACAAGACTGAAAATATTATAAATTTGATCAGCCTTGATGAATGAAAAATAAGCAAAGATTTTATAAAACAAATTACTTCAGTTCTCCGGTTTGAGCCACTCACTTAATTACTCCGCGTTATTTCAAAAATGAACCAAAATGTCTTTTTATACTTATTTTTGTTGAAATTTACACATCAAATTTGTTTGAATTTTAAGTTATATCAGACAGTAATACTATTTTATCTTTAAAAACTGATTTAAACGGCTATAAAATAACCACAAGGTGTTTTAGAAAATTTTTTAACATACAAAGACTAAAACGGATAATTCACACGTTATATGGACAAAATGAACATTCATATATGTTAAAAACTATATAAAAAATCTGTGTATGAAATATGATGGCAGGAATTGAGCAATAATCAACAAAAGCTCACCTTTTCCACAGCAAATTTTGAATTTGGTGAGTCACAATGCCCAGTAGCATGCCCATCATGTCCGCAACCACCAAGAGGGGTTCCATAGCTTGCAAACAAAATTCTAGTAATGTACCCACTTGGAGCACACTGTAGATGAACTGCTTTTGCTTCTCTACTTCCATTATAATGTCTGTAATGAGAAGCTCTTGCTTTCCCACAAACTAAATCAATTACAACTTTTTCTAAGGTGATGGATAGAGGGTCTCCACCCTCTTCTTCTAGTAAAACCAAAAGGTTGCCTGTGGGCTTGAGGAAGGATCTTGGTATATTGTATCTAAATATTAAATAAATAACAATAAAAAACATAGTTAGAAAAAGTTTTTTAAAAAAAATGTACTAAATATCTTAGAAACAACTCTATAGCCTTTCATTGTTGAGCATTTAAAATAAAGGAAAAAAACTTAAAAGTACATTTGTTACAGTATTTTTCTTTTTTTCTGAAAGGTAGAAGGTGGAGAAAGTTGAAATTAAACTTTTTTAACTTCTCTGGATTCAAATATTTATAAGTGACTAGCTAAGAAGGAATAGATTGAAAGCCACTAGGCCAAACCCCAGAAAACTTACGCATAAACTGAGTCAAAATTTATTTTGAAAACTGTCAATTATACTGTCAATTTAAAATAAAATAAATGAGCATAGATATAGCATAAAATAAATATTTGATATTTGGACTTGAAGAAAATTAAAGGTACTTACGAAATTTGCGAAGGTTCACCTCGAGGAGTTCTTAAAGAGGGCCAATATCGACCAATACTTTGCCCGTTAACCCAAGCTTCACCTTTTCTCATTCCATTAAGATTCAATGCAACATGCTCATCTTCTCCAATTGCATCAAATACAGTCTATCAAATTATCAACAAAAATAAATTTATTAATTAACATTTAAAGTCAATTAATTAGTTACATATATAATAAAATGTTATGACATTCTGTGTTAAAAATAACGAGTTGTATGTTAGAAGTTACTACATTATCAAAGAAAGAAAGAATTATTAACTTGCTTCTTACCTTGTACCATGTAAGCGGGGGACTAATATCTGAAGATGAAAGCTTACTCAACTGAATTATTTTGGATCCTTCATTAGTATAAATTTGCAAATTTTCTCCCAGCAATCCTACCTGTAAGTAAATACTAACTGAGTGTCAGGAGTATTATCTCACATTAGCTAAGAATGAATCTTAAGTCAAGTACATCAATTTGGTGCAACTCTCAATTATTGAGCTAATTTTTTAGTATGAATTGACCCATGAACTTCCATAATAAGAAGTTATAACAAAATGTAAAGTAAAAACATTTGGGTATAAGTAGTACCATAATTTATATTTAGTTACCTGTTTTACATTCAAATCGTCAAAATTTTTACATTCAAACTTCACAATTGAATGATAAATGTGCAGTACTTAAAATCCTTCCTACTTTTTTATGAGCATGTTACAGTAGACTGATAGTTAGATTATAGTAGTAAAAGGACCCGAAAAGAGTGTTTTTTTTCTAATATTGTTTTAACATCACAATGTAATGGGAAAAAAAAAGGACTGAAGTGATAAAAGTGAGAAACAATAGCCACCTAAATGTCTTTCTCTCAAACCAAACTAAAAATATATATAAGATTACCTTCTGTCCCCATTTATAGTTAGTGAAGTTCATGCTTCCTTCTTTATTCTGAATCGAGACGGCAACCGGTCCATATCTCTTTCTTTCTAAATAAGCTCCTGAATCCTTAATACACCCATAGAAGAATTAACTTGATTGATTGTTTGATACAATATGAATGAATTAGGGAAAATTCTTGAATGAACAAGACTTGCCTTTCAAAAGAGAAAACCACTTGACTTCAGAATGACTATAATAATCTAGGCTTTGTTTGGTATAATTATTTTACAGCTTTGCCTTAAAGGCAACAGCTATAAAATTTTTGGTAAATATTTACAATTATGGCTTAAAAGTTTAGGTGATTTTATCCAACACTTGTTGATTAATACTTATTATACCTTTCCTATATTTGTCAAATACCTAACGCAATTAAATTTTTATTTCACAGTAATCGTGGCTTTTATTTACCTAACAGAGTCTCAGTGAAAGTTATTTGAAGAATTGAGAAAATTGGAGATAGAATAATACCGGTAATCCAACCATCACACTTAGCAAAGAAACATTGTTGATCCCGTTGCTTAATGAAAAGTCAGTTTGGAGCGTAAAGCTTGTATTCTTATGACTTCCATGTGCAGATCCTAAATAATATTGACAACAAATTAAAAATGAATGAATAAGGTAATTATTAACAACTATTAGGATTTTGAAAAGTATTATATAGAAGATGAAATTTGTATGCCGCAAATTTGTATCACACTTATTTAACCCAAAATATAAAGATACATGGTATAAGACTTTTAGGTGTATATGACTGCACGTGTAAAAATTAGCATGTTTTCAAGTATTAATTATATCAAACACATTTTCAAATATTAAAAGTACTAAAAAAAATACACCTTAAAAAATTGTCAACCTATTAATTAATTTTACTTTTCTAAAATAATTTTCGAATCGCAACCCAAAAGGACTCCTTGAACTTACCAACGGGTACTCCGTTGACAAATGCATGCAAAACATGCCCAAGAGAATGCACACTGAGTTGAGCTCGAGTATCAGAAGGTTCATGCTGGAAGCTACACAATGCAATATTTGGAATCAACCAACCAATCAATGCGTTGTTTCAAATTAATATTGTTTAAGTAAAATTTTGCACCAAGGTATGCCAAAATAATTGAATTTTATACCTGAAACTGTACCATAGGTAATCAGATGTATCCTTTGTTGTACCTGTGTGCTCTAATAAAGTATCGGATTTCAAAGAAATGTCTTCAAAATTAGGAATCGGCTCTTTGAATTCCTCCCACTGATCTGAGGCCTTGAAGTACATGATTGGTATCCTTGATCTAGTATTCGTTTGAGTTTTTACCTGTTAAAGAAAACAAAACCCCAAAAAAAATGGAAATTAATTATTGTAGCCAATGAATAAAAGCATGTAAACAAGTAAGTGCTGCTGATCTTAGCTTTGTGCTACCTTTTAATTAGTAGATTGGATAAGAAAATATTTTGTTAAGTCATAACCGTACCCGATTAAAAATGCATACATGTGGTACAAAATTTTTAAAATGATCAGCACAGCTTAGATCAGCACCCGTCAAATTTAAAGAGGTAAAGTATGATTAAGTAGTCTCGCCTCTGCAGTATTAAAGATTACATTCCTACAGTCAGGTAAAATGCTAATCGAATTAGCGAGCAATTTATAAGAAGAATTTTGGAAGTCAACATCAACATTTTGCTTATCCTTGTTCACAAGAAAGGCTGATGCACATTCTTCAGATGAATTTTCAGCAAAGAGATAGGCCTGCATTACATTAATTTCATGATATCAGTTTCTTTTTTTTTTTTTTTTCTGTAAAGTTCTTACTCAAACTGGGAGTTAAGTATGCTATTTCTAATATATACTTCTTGTTTTGGACCCAGCTGAAGAGGAGTCATTGCCTTTCCCAAGAGTAAAGTATTTGAACACAGCTTAATTGCTGCATGCAACTCCTTCAGATGGCCCCATTTTGGTTGATTGATCATACCTTAATGTTACCAAGTGATTTGTCAAATTTAATTTAGAAAAGAGAAAATAATATAAACAAAAAGGAAAAAATGTGTAGAAAAAAGTACGCATACCGTACTCATCAAGAGGGGCGTCATCATAGTAACTTGCTGTTACAAAAGCCGAGGCTTCCCTTCCGAAATTGGTTCCCCCGTGATACTGTGTAAGAGCATTAAAAGCCAAGTTTAAAAACACTACACACACACGCGCGCGTACGTATACATACAATCGTGCCAACGTAACTACTGAATTAACATATACACTATTAATAAGATACATGTTTCTTTGGTTTTTGTAATTTAAGATAATCATCACGTCAGTCAGTCTTTATATTTAAAAATGATCTAAAACATCTATGTTATTATTTTTGAAAATCTTGGATACGATTTTTCAATAGTTAAATAATATTTGTTTGTATAACTTACAAATTCAAACAAATATGACATCAACAGATGAACAGATAAATGATAATTATATATATATATATATATATATAGTGATGCCGATTCTTTCGGTAATTGAATTATTTTATGGTGACATTTAAATTGATAGAATCTTTGTATAAAAATAAATAAAATTTTGCATATATATATATATATATATATATAGACACACAGACACATAATAAATACAAATATGTATGATAGGAGTTGTTTAAGTGAGATCAATTAAGAGAACATACATATACAACATCAATTCACCATATATAAATATGAGGTACTGGAAGGATTATAATTCTTTTACCATATAATAATTTACAAAGCTTCCATTCCTTGCAACCCATAATGCAACATGAAATGCTATGTCGTCAGCAGTTCTTCCTATTGGATCTTCACCGAATACTTGATACCTTCAAAGCAACCAAAAGGATTTGTGCGAAGCAAGATAGAAAACCAAATAACATAACAACAGAATAAATTAAACAATCCAAACAAAAACTTATTCCATGATATATTATAATGCTATAAATACCGAGAAGTCCAATTTTCTGTCCATATAGATGGCTTATTGGGAGAATTTGGGCCCTTAAATGTCTCCCCGCATTTCTGCCCATTGCATGCATTTATCTGCAAATTGAATAAAAATATTAGATCTCATTTGGAGATGGACAAAAGCTCGTGCTAGAAAAAATAAAAAATTAGAGAAAATGACATTGAAACCCAGAAGAGGTTTACCAGATGTGTATCCAAGTTGCTCATTTATTTGAATGGAGATAAGAACATCATTGTATATTGACCATGGTTTAATAATCCTTGGATAACGGATAGTAATGAATTTTTCACCATCCAAATAAATAAAACAAGAAGAAGAAAAAGGGTATAAATGTACATTTATGAACTGTCGGGTGACTAGCTAACCATTGTGGGAAAGCCTGAGGCATCGATATCCTTTTATCTAAAGTTATGAATACATTCACTAAAGCCTCTAATGTTTGCATTACTCACTTAACAGAGGATATCAGAGAAATAGGAACTTAGATCCCTCTTGAGTTTTGATTGAAACATGAGGGACCTAGGTGCTTATTTCTGCAAAGAAATAGAGCCAATGAAAATATTTTCAGACGATCATCCTGATTTTAACCTAATAAGATGGAGACTAACCACAGGATCAGGTGCATCATCTTGCTTGCACATCACCCACGGCACGCCGGTTTGAAGTCCGACCGCCATCTCTGCTGCCCATTTGATATATGGTGGCCCTCGTTCACGGAAAGCATTTTCTACCATTTGATACTCATTCTCAATCTATAAATATAAACATGAAATTTCATTTCAAGTCACTCTTCAGTACAGTTTGTCTAACCACAAGACGATGTTGTCTCTCTGAAATTTATATTTTAAAATAAGTGAATATCTGGACCTGCGAATTTTGATTTTTAGTTGAATGAAAATTTATACGATAGTTCATTTACAAGAAGAAATTTATTTACCTGGGATAAAATGATGGGGCCTCCTTGTCCTTGTGAGGCATACAGCCCTTCTGATTTCATCATGTTTACAATTTTTGTCGTAAAACTTTGCATGAAAGCCTTCCATATCGATCAATAAAATATGAAATAATGTCACATTTAAACTCATTTTCTGAATAGGCATTAATCATGAAATAATGAAAATATCACGAAATTAAATATTGCCATCACCTTGAAGGGTTCATTGTCACATCTAAAAGTAATGCCTGCAACGTCATGCAGCCAAAATGGCAGGCCTCTGCAACCATTTAAGAAGCCCTAATTTGAATTTTATAAGTTCTAGAAAAAGAATAAGTAAATAATTCAAATAAAGTTGCACAAGTGAAATTTACCCATAAGACCATTCGCTCTGAATGAAAGGTCCAATCCTAATGCTGGCATATAATCCTTGTGCTTGGATTTCTTTAATGAACCTAACTAGATCTCTTCTTCCACTAAAATCATACTAAAAAAATGAAAATAATAATGATTAGAATAAAGGATCAGGATTCTCTCATGATCTGATCTCCTCCTGATCAAAAATACATGTGGTGATTGGTTGTTAATAAATAAAGAAAATAAAGAAGTTAAATCCTATCCATACACTACCACTTAAATACACATGGCACAAGATCTTTAAAAGCTCATGAGAGCTCAGATCATGAGAGGATCCTTTTCCTAGAATAAAATCATTGAAGGTTAGCCAGCCTCTTTTTGAAAATGATGAAATTAAGTAATTAATTAATTACCTGGCCTGGTTGCGGCTCATGAAGATTCCAGAACACATAGGTTTGTATCACATCCAATCCTCCTTCTTTGGCCTTGCTTAACAAGGATGGCCACATCTGATATAATTTAAACACAATTTTCTTTTAATATCAATGGATAGTTAATTTTAAATTTTGTTTTACTCTTACGTAATAAAACTTGTTAGATTCTAAAATAAATGTGCTTCACTACTTGAACTCTCCTATATTATCTGAATTTCTCCAAAGTAAAATTCACATCAATGATTAGTAACTATTAAATAAAAAAAAATCATTAATATTAGTAATGGATAAGTACTATACAATTTTAAAAACTGAAGACAGCTCAAATCTAAAGAGCATATCTACGTAATAAAAGTTTTTTAATGTTACCATTGGTTTTGGGATTAACGATTAGCCAAGAGCTAGCCCATGACGCATAGTAATTTAAGCTCATATACTCCACTTACGTAATTTTTAACTCATATGGTTCAAAAGGTCACTTCCGTATAAATCAATAATTCATACAAAAAGTCAAACGATACACTAATAAGAAAATGTTTTTTTCTTTTTCTTTTTTACCAATGAAACATTGGAGTAAGCCACAAGCAAAATACAAATATTGCTTCAACAATCTCATAGATGTTATACATATGTTACTGGCATGCAGAAGAGAAGATCCAAAGAAACCCATTGGCCTTTCCGATTTTTTCGAGGAGCCCATATCTAGTTATTTAGCAAAGAGATTATTAATTAAGCAGTATATATTAACCAACTTATAGTGGCATCTATGTGTTTTTTTTTTTTAATGAAATTATAATTTGATAAGTTATGGCAAAATAAAGATCATAAAATGTTCGAGAAATTAACACGTAGCGCATAGTTTTAAATTGATCATACAAATATAATCAATAATTGCTCATACAAATATAACTAACATAATTGACAAGATGGTATCGAGGGTGGTATTCATGAAAATTGTAGTTATTCCAAATTTTATTATAAAATCACATTTTGTTAAAGCACCCATCACAAAAATAAATAATATAAATCAAAGTCATAAATGAAATATGTCTAAGGAAAATTCTAAGCAGAAACTTTAGAATATCTCCACCGATCAATATCATGCATGGCATATTTGTATAACGAAAGAAATGAAGAGGATTAACAAAAGTACATATGATACCTCTTGAGGACTCCGCGGATAGTGAATTGAACCAGAAAAAAGAACCTTTCTTTCACCATTAATGATCAAAGATCTGCCGTCGTACGTCACTTCTGCACCGCGAACGCCACCACTTATTACGGCCAGCAGCGGGAGCAAAACCCAACACAATGTCAGTAGCCTCACCATCTTCTATATTTGCAACTTCTCAATTTTGCAAGCAAATGGCTCACTCTAGCTAGCTAGATAGCTGGCTATACACTCTCCATATATATGAAAAAATATATAATTAAAATAATCAAAGTATCTTTATACACACACCCAGTCTCTCTTTAATGTGGTGTCCTCATTTGTTTTTAATTCGGAGTTGTTAAATCATGTGGTATGTGGTTTAATAGAGTTAATTTTTAATGTTATTAAGCTATATAATTTTATAATGTGTTGAAAATTAACTCTATTAAACTGCGAGATTTAATATATATATATATATGCGTGTGTGTGTTTAAATCGATGATATGATCAACTAGATAAGCATTCTCTCCCGTATATATAAATGGAAATCGTAATTGAAAGGGAGATTTGAGATATTAATTTATAAAAATTTGCGTAGGAAAGAAGGGAGAGCTAAGCCATTAATGGGATCTTGATTTTATAGATTCAAGTGTCAATTTTACGAGATAAATTAGATTGATATAATATTAAATAGGGTGTTAATTAAATAAATAAAAACATTGACAGCCAGTTGTATAATTACAGGATGTCAATGAGGAAGAGTGAGAGACGGCAAAGAATAGGGTATATACTGACGTATTGTGTTGCACGTCAACTGATTTTTAATTTTTAATTTTTAATTTTTTCCCCCTACGTTGTGTCAGAACTGAGAAATAATGTTTGTTTATTTTCATGCTAAGTTTGTGGGGGCATGGATGGTAGATCATGCATCAACTTCTGAAATAAAACTTAGACAAAGAGTATAGACTTCAATCTCTATTTATTCTGTACATAGAACATAATAAGTTTATATGCAAACCTGAAGTACTAAACTTAAAACGCAAAATTTGGAACACAAGAGAACGAAATGTTTTAATTTATTGTCAAGGATTTTACAGTAGACATACTCAGCACGATAGCTGATGATGAATATGATTGGAGTACTTGTAATATCATGGCTTGCACTTTGTTTTCAAAGAAAATAAATAACTTAATACTATCCTGGTAGCAAAAGGGATGCCAAATAAGAATTACAGAAATCTCTAAGGAAACGAGAGCTTTCGGGAATATTCCCTATTTAGAGAGGAAGGGATGAGCACAATGTAATATCTAATTTTTTATTCAAAAATAGTACGAGAAAAATTTAATATCTAACTTCTTATTTAAGGAAGGGATGAGAATAAGGTAAAGCACATTCCCTCAACATTTCCGGTGCTTTTAATTTTAATTATATTTTTTTACATAATTCTTAGTAATTATATTTAAAAATTGTATTTGTATGCATGTAAATAAAAATCCTAATATTTATAGAAATTATATAAACGAGAGATCATATAAGAACCTGAATGAAATTTGTCATTTTCTCAAGGGAAATTATCCACCGTCCACCCGTTTTTTCCAACTTTTCCAAAAATACACAATTCTTTTTTTTTTTTGCTGGAATCCACCTGAAGTTACATTTCTTTTCACTTTTCCACTTCCGTTTGGAGACCGTTAAGAAAATTAACGGAATTTTGTTTAAATGACTTTTTTACCCTTAAATGTAAATGATAAATTATCCACCGACCACCTGTTTTTTTCATATTTTTTCAAAAATACACAATTCTTAATTTTTTTTTTGCTGAATTCCACTTGAAGTTATATTATTTTTCACCTATCCACCACTCTGTCGTTGTGAAATGACAATTTTACCCTTGTGATGTCAACAAAGTTCTAACGGTGTTATAACGAGAGTGGAAAAGTGAAAAGAAATGTAACTTCAGGTGGATTCCAGCAAAAAAAAAAAAGAATTGTGTATTTTTGAAAAACGGAAAAAAAACAGGTGGACGGTGGATAATTTCCCTTTTCTCAACTATATAGACAAATAACACCTTTATTTTGTGGACAAATCACATACGTTGTAATATTGATGGTATTAACTTAGTTTGTCAAAAACATTTTAATTGACATAATGTATTTTGATATTTTTGTATTGGTATTATAATTTTATACTTTTATATTGATATGATTATATAAAATACATAAATTAAATTTGTTAGTTATTCGAAAATTAAGTAACCTTGGGGATCTCTTTTTATTAATCGTGGATCCTCATCCCCTCTTCTCAAGTAATTATAATGAAAATAAAAAAGTTATGAGGACTTAAGCAAAACGTCAGGGATGGGTACAGAGATGTCAATTGTCTTCCCTCCTCTCCTCGTTGCCACCTCTAATGGCAAAATGAGATTAGATCTTAGTAAAAATTCAGTTCAACACTAAATTTTTATCTATTTTTTCAATCCCTAGATGAAATAATAGATTTTTTAAGAAAATTTGCATTGTCAGGATTGTTGTTTTAGTATTATTGTTGTTGTTGATGACTCGAAATTTCCTGTTAGTATTACAAGGGCAGAAGTGGGACCGAGTTTGAGCATGTTTTGATATGGGTCAAATAAGAACATCAAGCCCAACTTAAAACTTGGATTGTACGAGTTCTAAACTTGTGCTAAAGTTTTGGGGCTTGGTTTTTTACTGCAGATCAGTCTGATAAATATTCCCCACACGTTTGTCATGGTTCCCCATTAACTGTGAAGTTTCTTACCTGTTGTTCCATCCTCAATGAAATTTACTTTCATCAGCAGCTGCATTGGATATTAGGGTTTCTTTTAATCAATCATTCATCATCTCGACACCATATGACATTTATCCTCACCGTAAAGCATGCTAATATCCCTATTTATTCATAATAATTTTTCAGAATTGTCATAGAATCAATGTTAAAACTATATGAAATTACAGTTAACCGAAAGACTAATAAACAAAGCTCGTTAAAATCATATGAAATTTTTTTTATCTGAAAAAGTAATTGAAAAACACGAAAACACCATATGATTTTTTTTCCTTTGAATTTTCTTTGCAAATAAACACAACAGTTATGTATTGCAGCTACATCTTCCTCTAAACTCAAAAATTGACAATTGCTATTAAATTCATCAATAGCCTCGTTTATGCAAACCATAAAAGGGACATCATGGTGGTCCACACTCTTAACAGTTAACATCTTAATTTGTTCAATTACTACAAACTCCAAATTTGAAACATTTTCTTTATAATAAGATAACTAAAAAAATGAAAAAATTAGGAGAGAGAATTCTTTATGTATTTACTCCTGCATATAAAAGCTATTATATTTACTCCAGCATATAAACCTTAGTTTCGAATTTTTTTATCACTATAAAATAATTTTTAAATATTTTTATTTTTATTTTTTAGTTGAGGCTGATACATAGCAAGGATTTAATGGAAATGTGCATTTTATTTACTCAGACCAGAAGTGTCCGAAATATTTCTCATTCAATAAAAAAAAAATTATGCAACAAAATTTTAAAAAAGAAAAAAGCTTTAGTTTACAGTTTATTTAATTCAATTCCTATTCTATTATATTACTTTTTAACCATGATCTTACTTTTAAGTTATGATCAAATTGTTTTCCACTTTTTCAATGTGGACTCGGGGGGAAAAAATTAACATATAATTGCTATTTATTCTTTATATGTCCATCCATCTAACATTTCCTACATTGACTAAAGCCCAATAAATGTTGGCATGAAGACTGATAGATTAGGTAATAATTATAGGACAAAACTACCTTGCCCCCATCGTATCTAACACCAATTTTGGCATTTATTGCCGTTTTTATATTTTTTTATAAATAATAAAAATTATAAATTTCAAAATGTTTACATAATAAGCCCTACGCAAAATATAATAATTTTAAAATTAAGAATTTTGTTCTTTTCTCTCTTTCTCTTCTTTTCAATCATTATGCCCTACTTCTAATCCTAGTTCGTTCATTGTCAAGCATATAATTCATTAAAACATAGGCCGTCTTCATAAATTAGATTAAATTATTGAACGCAAATATTAGAAAAATAATGCTTGCATACTCTTAAAAGAAATTTATTATTTTTATGTTCTTTCCTTTATCATCGGAATAAGAAATGATTGTATCTTATTTTCAATAAGAGGATCTAAACAATTAGTTTACTTTTACCAACATATAAAAAAATTGCCATTACTCTAACCTAGATAATCCTATTGTTTTAACTCGATTTTCGCCAGGATCAGATTTAAACTATTTAGTGGTTGTTCGCATCGAATTGAGTTCAAATCCAATTTAAACAAATAAATTTATGTTTATGGGGAGATTGGTGTTGAGTGTTAGAAAGTGCATATTTATAAATGAGAAAATTGTCATTTTACACTTCAAGTCTCACTAACATTTCTACTTTTATGTATTTAAATATTTTATAATTTAATTATGTTTGTTGTATTATAATTAAGTATTTTATGTATTTTAGGGGCATCGGGACCGTTTCACAATGAACGAGAGATCAGATAGCAAAACGGACATCACTTTTGAACTCAGGATAGTCGAGAACCTTAGGAGGAGCATAAAAAAAAAAGGCACTATTCATACATACTGTACTGTTCACGGTACTATTTACATATATGGTCTAATGACGTGGCGTTGATCGATGACGTGGTTTTGACCGATGCTGTGGTAACGACCTATGACATGGCAACATTCGATTGGACGAATGATGTGGCATTGACTGCTTATGTGGCGTTGACCAATGAGTTTGCATTGACTGATGATATGTCACGATCCTATTAGACTAAAATTCTTATGTACTATTGATCAGTGAGATGGTAGCATGTCAGTGGACTAAAAATTGTGCGTACGGTATATGCATATACATGGGATTATTTATAGTCAAACCGCATGATCAAACTGCTTCATTGTTCAAGCTGCCACTGTTCAAACTGCGTAACTATTCAAACCGCATGGTCAAATCGAGTGGTCAAACTGCATACTGTTGACCAATGATGTGGCGTAATCCTGAGCGTCCGAATTATTTTTAATCTGATGGCCATAATTTATCTCAGTGTATCGATCAAAATGGGACTCTCTCCCTTAATTTGATGCTCCTGATTTTATTTTTAAGCTATATTTTCTGTAATTCTTTCTCCATCTTATATTTTTTTACGTATTTTAATAAAATTCTCATTTTACCCTTAATTCAAATATGAGTAGCTAATTTTTTTTCAAGTTTGAGTTGAAGATGAAGTCTCAACGTGTTCCATAGGCTTAATTTGGTAAATTTACTTTTTCTTCCCCTCTAATATTTGTGGATGTTTTGACTTTTTATCGACAATTAATAATAATCTTATTTATATACCGTACTGGTTTAACCGGTTCCCTAATACAAGGCTATTACTATTTGACACGATAAGCCCTTAGCACCATATTTATTTGACTGTGATTCATGAGGAGTGGAAATCCTCCTCATGATTTAATTGGCACTAATAATGAATATTTAGCCTATGGAACATGTTGATGAAGATCCAGATACCCAAACGCTTCAATTATAATAGTTTTCATTTTAATTTAATTATGCCATTCTAAATTAAATTCTATGATAGTCTACATCACTTTCACCACAAATCCAACCACCCACTTAGAAAGTTAATTCTACACACAATTAAAATCCATCTGCTTGTGGGTTCGACATTCGTCACCATTAATCTATTCTACAATAGATTTGTGCGCTTGTGAGTTCAATAAAATTTGCACAACAACTAGGCTAGCAAATGTTGGAGTTTAGGTGAGTTTATCTGACATTTGGGATAGGTGATATAGCTTATTGATGTTCTAAGAGGTGAACTGAGGTGATTTGCGAGGTGAGTTAAGGTGAATAATTTTAGAATATTATGGAGAGCTCAATAGAGCTCGCAAGAGTTAATTTAAAAAGTTGATATGGGGTGCTCAAGAGAGTTCAAAGGTACTTTAGGTGTAGTCGGGAGATAACTCTAGAGAGCTTTTCTGGGAAGCTAAGTAGAGCCCTCATGATATACCTTAGGTGAGCTCATGTATGAAGTACGATTTAGGCATAAGAATGCCATAATAAGTAGAAAATAAATACAGACAATAAATAACACACAATATTTTATGTGGTTTGACATTTTGTCATATACCCACAAAGTACTCATCTCCAATCCTCTATATAAATGAAGTATTATATGATTTGCTTTACAATATCAATAAAACGTTATTAGAGATTGTTTATGGTGAATAATAACATAAAGGAGAAAGTGAATCTTATGGAGATTGGAGAATTCTCTAAGGAAAAAATAAGAGAAAGGCTTTTTGGGAAATGAGATGGTCAAGATCCTCTATAAAGTTATAAAAATGAAGTAAAAAGCTAAAAATGGAGGAAAAAATAAAGCCTCTTAAGAAATCAAATTTGGAGAAAAAAAGGTCCCAAAGAGTTAGATAGAGTACAATGACATAGATCTATTTCAAAAAGAACTTGTAGTGTTTTGAGGCTAGTTTGGTAATTTTAGACAGCCAACGAATTTTCATTGTTTTGTTCTCTACAAGTAATGTTATTTTAATATTTTGCCCTTTTTTCCTTTGATGGTATCATCCCTAAACTTGGAAGGCAAGAAAACTTTTAGTCACATTTTTACCTTCACAGATAGGCTCATGGCAAGCTCTTAATATTGTGGTCCTTTTGCCTTTTAGGGGGTAGTAAAGGACAGTTGACATGATTTCTCCTTATTACTTAGCTAAGGAATCTTCACTCCTATTGACTCCTTATTCTTAGTCGAAAAGAAAATATTTTATTTTCTATCATGATGGCCTGCACTGTCCATGTGTTAACTCTAACTGCTAAAATTTGGATTCTCATTGAAACAACCATTTTCCCCAGTGAGCTTATCTTTTGATCTCTGTGAGCTATCTTGATATTCAGTCAAATAAATTGACTTTATTTTGCTAAATTTCCTTAGCCATGTGTCATAATGTCATTAGTCCATGTCAGCATCCAAATTACCCCAAAAAAACCTTTCAAAACTAATATTGGTAACTTTTGTATTCTACTTTCTGTATTTTAAACATGATCACAAAATTCAATGGCAAGATCTTTGCAAAATCCAATCACCAGAATTTGCATTTCAATTATAGTTTATGGCTTATTTGAGTGATGCAATTGAGAGAGGGGGAAGCTTTCTGCATCAACTTTTAGATTGATGATAAGAATTCCTAAGAGATTTTCTAGTTAACAGTATTAACATAAAAAAATTTATTCTTTAAAGGTATATTATAGTGTAATTTGGCTATTTCGGACCCTCAAAATTCCTCCTAATTCCCATTTGCTCAATATACCCAACAATAAAATTTTGAAATATTAATTTTACTGTAAAAATACCAAAAAAATAACTTAATTATAAATTTTTATTAGATTTTAATTTTCTTTGCACCCACCAACTATTATTCATTTTCTTTTTAGGAAGTCGCTAGATCCATAAGTTTCTCATTTCTTTTTCCTCCATCTTCTTGTTCTCATTAAATTATTTTTCAAAAAGAAGAAAAAAATTTAGGATCATAATGTTCAAGGAAGTTCAACATTTGTTTCAAAATTCATCTCTATAGAAGGAGAAAAAATTGCCATAAAAAATAATTTGATTCGCATATTCATCAATCATCACCAAAATATTTTCATTTCTCATGTAAAGATTACACAAATTGGTCATATGAATATAGAAACACAGGCACCATAAACGATAAAAGTTAAATTTATTCAAATAAACTATTATATATTCTATTGAAATGATGGGAGCTTCTACCTTACATTACAGCCTCTCACAAATTCAATTATGGAATCCACGTGGGGTCCACAGCCTTGTGAGAGGTTGTACCTTACATGTAATATAAGATAGCAAAATCCTGAAATGATTAGCTGTCATCGTATTACCTAAAAATTTTATGATGATTTAGAAAAGAAAAATCTTAAATAAAAAGTATGCAAGAGATGAGAGTTATAAAGTTATTTGATGTTATGCAGGTGTATAGAAATAAAAGTTAAGTTTGATCAATTTCATTAAATTAATTATTTATTCTTATAAATAGTATTATCTTAAATGCTAAAACACTGAATGGGTATTTTATCTATGAAACACTATATATATTTAAAAGTTGGGCACAGTAAATAAATTTTTAGATTCAAATAGCTCTTCATATTCTAAAATTTTAAATTTTTTATAATGTGCATTTTAAGTAAATAGATGTGGGGAGTATTTTAACATGTTCAAATAACCCATTCATATTTTTAATATTTTAGTATATTTATTTACTTAATTACCCTTTACCTATATGAAGATAACAAAATATTTTAATGGGCTTATGTGTAAAATTTTGAAACCTAAGGGCCCGTTCGGTTTCGTTTTACAACTAATGTTTTCATTTTCGTTTTCATAAAACACACATAATACATGTTCGGTGAATTATATTCAAAATATGAATTATAAAACACAAAATCTGAATTCACACTTATAACTGATAAGTTGAAAACAACTTAAACACATTCCCTAAAGATTACAAAACAAACCTAAAACTGAATTAAAATACAAAGAAACATCGTGACCCTCATCTTTCTCTTCCCTGATCTTTCTCTTCCCGCACCCTCATCTTTCTCCCTCCTCCTGCTATCTTCATCCAAAGATCTTTCTCTCTCTATTTCTCCCGATCCACTCTCTCTCTTCCCCGCAAAGAAATCCACACTCTCTCCCTCCCTCCCGTTATCTTCATCCAGCATCTTTCTCTCTCTCTATTTCTCTCGATCCACTCTCTCTTGGCGTCTGATCCGATCCGTGTAGTGCCGCCGCTCGACTCCGCCACCATCACGATCCGACTCACTTTAGCCAGCCGCTGCTCCATCTTCTCGTCACTTGCCGTCCACGCTCCATCTTCTCATCTTCTTGTGATTTGTTTTGTTTAAGTTGTTATTTGAGTAATGATTTTTATATATTCATAAGCATTATTCATGTGTTATTTGGCTAGACACTTTATGAATTGGAAAAGAATATCGTGTGCTATGTGATGCTAATCTCGAATCTTGCTTTTGAGTTTATTTTATTTGCTTCTGCATTCACAGATCTGAAATCTTGAACACTCATTTGTTGTCATCTGCTATCAAAACTCAAATCTCCATGCATTTCTTTATATATTTATTAATCTTAGGCAAATTGGGCTTTTCTTATTAGAGAAAAATAGAGATTTTTCAAGCTTTGCCCTGGATATAATTGACTTAAGTAATCTGTAATTTCAATTTATTAATTTGGATGGAATTCATAATTTGAATTTGGTTGGTTGACAATTGTTGGAAGAAAAAATCTCAAAAGTTAACTGCTAATTATTGTGAGTTGCTGGATTTTTTTTTTATTTGAGTAAATCTTGATTGAAAGTATGGTGTGAGATTTTGGGTGAGATATGGTATTTGCGTTATGCATTAATGATGATATATATGCTCATATTCGAGGCTAGACAACGCTGGCTAGCTACAATATTATTGTCCATATGTCTTTGTCTTTACTTATTGCCCAATGACCCTCAGAGTTATGTATGCAATTAGAGAGACAATAATGTAGGATTATGAAATGTAGTAGTTTGAACAATTGCACCGTTGATCTCTATATTCAATATTGAAGCCTTAATTAAGAATATACATATATGTGTGTGTGTGTGTGTGTGTGTAAAGCTTGCCATATGCTCCATTGAATGCATACCACTGGAAGCTGAATAAAGTGTGCAGGATTTTTTGAATTAATTGGAAATGCATATTTGTTCTTTGGAACCTGTCATTTTCTACACAAACATGATGACATGCACATACACACCATGATCTTGGGAGTAACATTCAGTTTTTAATCTATTAATATTTGATATATATTATTTTTTTAATTTTTTAAGATATGGATCCACGTGATGTTGACGGTGATGATAAGGCTGATTGGTCTAGCTTTACGAGAAAAAAATATTTTATTGGTATAGTGCATGAGCATGTTAAAAAAGGTGATTTACAAACATCAACCTTTACTAAGAAAATTTGGACCACTATAAGTGATGAGTTATTTGAGAAATCCCAAAAAAGATTCAATGTAGGGCAACTTAAGTCCAAGTTTAATAGGTTGCGCAAAAAACATCGAGAATTTTCTGACTTAATAGCTCATATCGGATTTGGGTGGGATCCTATTTCAAATACTCACAAGATCTAAGTCGTTTCAATGAATATATTAAGGTAAAACTATATTCACTTCAATATTAATAAGTTTTGTATAAAATTAAAATATTATTTTATGGTTTTATACACTTTTTTTTTTTCCACAGAGAGTGCCTGGAGTGAAGCCATATCGTAAAAAAAGATTAGAGCACTACCAAACCTTAGGGGAGATATTCAACACCACCACAGCTTCTGGCCATTTACGTTTTTCATCTAGCCAAGTTCCATTGTCCTCAGATGAGGATCGTGAATTGGAAGAGAATTTTCTTAGTCATGGAGTTCATGTTGATATTGATGATGATGAGTCAATGGAACCTGTTTCTGATGTTAGGACAGAGAAAAGGCCTCATCGGCCAATCGGAACTTCAACTGAGCGGGGAAAAAAAAAAAGAGTGAGTTTGATAGTTACTTTAAAATGGCTAGTTCAGTGATGAATGCTAGAATGGAGATGGTTAAGAGCAAAAGTGCGGAGTCAACTTCTCAATGTGTTGAAAAATGGTCTATTGAAGAGTGTATTGAAGCTGTGGAGAAATTGGGGGACATTGATGGAGATACATACAACAAATTCATGGATAAGCTAGTGCCCAGTATTGAGTGGAGGAAAGCATTTCTGAGCATGCCTGAGCATAGGAAAAAATATTGGTTAACTAGTTTGTAGTTTGTTTTTTAAGATGTAATGTGTTTAGCTTGGATGTTATTGGTTGTGAACTATGTGCTTGTTTATTTTATTGTTTGGACTTGTAGTATTTTTTGCGTGTATAACTCTATGTTATTTTTATGAGTTTAAATGTGTTTGTTGAACTTTATTTTATTTTATTTTTGTGAGGTGACATTTTTTTTACCAATTATCGTATTCTTGAAATATAATCTAGGATTTTTTTTTAATCAGAGCAAAAAAATGAACAACAACAATGAAGATGATGATATTGACACTTTAACAGATATTGAAGAAGAGGTTTTAGAGGTAGCCATTGCTATAAAAATGTATGAGAAACAACAACGTGCTATCAGAAGACAATGTTATACAGGACAATTGTCTGGCATTGAATTTGTTCAAGAGTTATTAAATGGCCATCCGGATAGAATGTATAACCTGTTTCGAATGGATAAAGAAGTTTTTATTCGATTATGTTATACACTTGAACATTTACAATTGTTAGAGAATGATAGACATGTTTGTATCAAAGAGGCTGTAGCAATGTGCTTGTATATATTGTCTCATGGTGCTGTTGTACGTGTTGTATCCAAGCCGCTTAACGCCCGTGGATACTGTGTTTACACACTTTAAACGTGTGTTAAAAGCATTTTGTCACTTGGCAAATCATATTATAAAACCGAAACCTCAAGGGGAAACGCCATCAGAGATTAGAAACAATCCAAATTTTTATCCATATTTTGAGGTAAGAAATTCAATACACGTGACTTCAATGTTTATGTGATTTTAAAATTTGTTTAATAAAAAATTTTTTGTGGCCATTTTCACAGAAGTGTATCGGTGCAATTGATGGAACTCACATATCGCGCATGGTCACCCAAGACATAAATGTATATCATATCGAGATAGAAAGACTCAGGTGACTCAAAATATCATGTGTGCATGTTCTTTTGACATGATGTTTACATTTGTGTATACGGGCTGGGAAGGTACTGCCAATGACTCAAGGGTATTTATGGATGCCTTAAATAGACCAGAATCTGGGTTTCCACTTCCGGATGAAGGTAAGAATACACACACACACACACACACACACACACACACACACACATATATATATATATGTTAATATCTTTGGCGTTTATGTTTTAATTAAGTTATATTTTATTGTTTCTGTATTTTAGGACACTACTACGTTGTGGATTCTGGCTATATAAATATGAAGGGATTTTTGACACCATATAGAGGTGAGAGATATCATTTACGCGATTATAGAGGATCAGGTCGAGCACCTAGAGGTCCACAAGAATTATTTAATTATAGACATTCATCATTGCGTAATGTAATTGAGCGATGCTTTGGTGTTTTAAAAGCGCGATTTTCAATTTTAAGGGATATGCATAATTACAGTTTCCAATTGCATGTTGCGCTACATAATTTTATTCGACGAGAAATGCAAGTGATAGGTTATTTGAGGACTTTCTTGGGCAAGATTTGGTTACCAATGAAGAAGGAGCGATGGTAGGCCACTTACTAACATTGATTTATCTCCAGATGTCGCAGAGATGAATGCTATAAGAGATGGAATTACTTTATGTGGCATGATTACATACGTAATGCATAATGTCTTTCATGTAATTTTTATCTATATTTTCTTTAAATCATGTGTTGTAAAACAATGACAATGACAATGACAATGTCAAACTTTTTTTTTAATTAATGGTAATTCTAAAACTTTATCATCATGTAATTTCTTTTATAATAAATTTGTTTATGTTATTGAAATACAAGTGTGCAACCCAAGAGGGGGGGTGAATTGGTAAGATTAAAACTTATCTTAATCGTTATACACGTTTTGCAAACGGATCGCCGTTGTCTTAAACGGTTTACCGTAAACGGTTTTCCGTTGCTAATCTGCCATCGCTTTTCGCTAACTGTACTGCTTTCCGTTAACGGTTTACCGTTAATTTCCAGAGACCTACAAAACAAATTTGGCTTAACCGTTCTTCCTAAACGGTTCAAGGTTAGCAAACTGGAAATAATCGGTTCACCGTTTTCAGTAAACGGTTTACCGTTTGACGTAAACGGTATGCCGTTTTCAATAAACGGTTAACCGTTAATTTCCAGAGACCTGCAAAATAAATTTGGCTTAACCGGCTAACCGGTTAATGGAAACCGGAAGACCGAATTTTGATTCTCTCCTTTTTGGACACAATCGGACAACCGATTAAGGAAACCGTCAATTTTGAAACTCTGCTCGGCCCACTAACGTTAATCGTTAAACCGTTAACGGTTTGCCATCGTTAATTTCAGACCGCCAAACAATTTGGCTTAACCGTTTACTAAACGGTTCAAGGTTAGCAACTGAAATAATCGGTTCACTGCTTTTCAGAAATCTGCCGTTTTGACGTAAACGGTATGCTTTTCAATAAGCTAACCGTTAATTTCAGAGACCGCAAAATAAATTTGGCTTAACCGCTAATCGGTTAATGGAAACCTAAGATCAATTTTGATTCTCCTTTCGACACAATCGGACAACCGATTAAGGAAACCGAAGTCAATTTTGAAACTCTTGCCTGTCCCACTAACGGTTAACTGTTAAACCGTTAATCTGCCATTAATTTCCAGAGACTGCCAAACAAATTTGGCTTAACCGTTCTAACTAAACGGTTCAAGCTTAGCAAACTGGAAATAATCGGTTCACCGTTTTCCGTAAACGGTGCACCGTTAATTTCCAGAAACATCATTTTAACAAACCTTTGTAGAACATACTTGCTGGACATAATCGGTTAGCCGTTTTATATTAACGGTTAGCCGATTGCTACAGTATACTATTTTTGAAAAACGTCTTACTGAACGCATATTCTCTATTTTTATCATTTTCAATCAGATTCTACCGAACGACATCGCTTTTAGCTTTTAAAATAAGGATATAAAATGACATCAACGATATTTAAATTCAAAATACAAGAATCAGAACACCATTTTCATTTTTATTTTTATTCTCAAAAAATATAAATTCAAAAACAATACCAAACGGGCCCTAATATTTTCTCTTGTTTTTAGGAAACAAGAGGCGCTGTATAACCAAATAATCACATCTTGACAGTTGGACTAGCTTTTTGCAATTTATGGTTGGGTGTTGGATCACAAAAAGACAAACAATGGCAAAATTGCTGTGCTCTTAAATATAATTGTCCTTTCTTAAGAAAGTTCCCCAATCATTTGACTTATTTATGATTATTTCATTCTCTCTCAACATTTTCAAAACATAAAATTAAATTATATTTCATAAAAGAGAAAACAAATACTTGAGGGCAAAATTTGAGTAAGAAATGCCTAAGATATGACACATGTGAAGATATTTTATTTGACATTTGAGCTCCTATAAAGAACAAAGAAGGAATTTAAAAGCCAAGGGAATAACGGAAAGATTCTAGAAAATCAGCTTCAGCTGCCCAAATTTCCAGAGAATTATAGAAAATGTCTCTTACAGAACACTAAAACCACCACATGTCAATATGGGATCACAGAGGCAGCGACAGTTTTACCAATAAGGCCAAGAGACATCTTCACAGCATGGTTCATAACCTCTAAAATATCTCATTGCAGATCACATGAATCAAATATGAGAAATGAGGATTACAAACATAGCCACTTGCTCTATCATCAATGAAGTCAGATACTTCTCAACTTGACTGGCTCATTTCAAAGTTGAAGACATGATGCCACCAAGGATAGTCCCTTAGAGGACAGTTGCCCAGCCTTATAAAGCCCAAGAATCTCAATAAGAAATGCCAAATTACTTTTAAATTTCTATATAAAGAAGGAAATAACCAATAACAATTTATTATGCGTCCAAAAAGACACAAAGACATCTTCAGAGGCATTCCACTTTAACGTCGGTTGAGTCTTACAAATGAGACAATTTCTCTCACACAAATTCTAAAATTTCCTCTCATTCAAGGATTTCTCAGAAACTCCTCATCTCCTTCAACCAACTAACTTGATCGCTAGCGTCGCTTCTACCGACCGTTTTCTTTGATTTCAAGGTCGTCTCAACCATCACTGTTCTTAAAAAAGTGACTCCAAGCAACTCAGTCTCCACAATCATCAAAACCATCTCTTGACCTGAAACTCTCATAATATTTTTGGATTGACCAAAATCAGACCAAAACAACGCTCATAATTAATCAGCTCGAAAAAATTTAATCAATATCATTTTCACCATAAATTAAAGAATTGTTTGCACAAGAAACAAAAATTCTCGTTTAATTTGGAAAGTGCTGGAAGATTGAATATCACTTCATTTTGATATGCATGTCATGTCAATAAATATTCTAATTATTATTTCAATTTTGTAGTTAAAATTGGAAAGTTCAACTTTTAGTAACTCAATAAAATGCTTGCAATGAGTAGCTTCGAGTGGGGGTAGACTGCTTGATTAATTGAGTGAGCCAGAGCTACCTATCACATTTAAGATTTACCAATGTTGAAGTTTATTAATGATATATAGATTGCATTTTTAATCCACAAATTGATGATTTTTCATGTTTTCTTTTTAATACAAAAAATGCAGCGATGAAACCGACAAAGTACTTTTAAATAATTTTTTTTAAAGAAAAATGCAAAGTGCACTAAATGTTTGACAAACTAGCGATGAAATATACCCAAAGGCCAAAACAAATTGTTTTGATTTTGTTTCTAAGAATAGAAGGGAAAAACCCCCCAACATAATATTATTCTGGACGTTTTTTTGTCAGTTTTTTTTAATCAGAATTTTGTTTAAATAATAACAGAGGTATTATAAACCCAAAATTTCATTATACAAGTCTAATTATCACATTATTATCAATAGTCCTGAGTGTGTTAAAAACTTTTCCTTTTTGGAAAGAAATTTAATACCTCTTTCTTTTTTTTTTTGGTCTTACCACCCGGTTTCCGACCCGTGGGCCGACTAATCCGGATTCGGGGCGTGTCCAAGGCTTACGGCTTTAAACCCCTCCCCAGCGCGTGTGTGGGGGATCGAACCGTGGTTCACTTACCGTTCTCAAATTTCGGCTACCATCGACAACATCGTTGGGTATTTAATACCTCTTTCTAATCCTAAGGCTAGACACATATTAACATAGTCTTTTAAATTTTAAAATATGAAGTTTAATTGGGAGGTAAAGGCCAGAAAGGACAATGAAAGTATTTGCAAAGCATGTTGTGTATATATTTAACAACTGTTATCCATGTGCTAATGACTTAGAAAATGCATCAAACTTGGTACTTTTTTCGTTTTTAATTTTTTTGATTAATTTCAAACATGGTACCTAATCGTAACAGATAAGACACCTCAATTATCATGTAATCATTGCCTGTTTTTGCCTTTTTTCCCCCTATTATATATTTAAATTTTTATCAAGACTACACACTACGAAAGTCAAAACTTTCAACCCGGAACAAGAAAAAGTAAAACAGAGTTACTTTTAAACAAAAATTAAATAATAAACATAGTAAATACTAATGATGTAAAACAATAATGAGATCCCTAATTGTTTACAATTTCTCAAATAAATACTTACTTGTATTATTTATTTCAAATGGGTCCCAAACTCGTGCACAAACAAGCAAGTCGGACCAAACTTTTGCTTGGCTCGTGTATATACAACACAATATAATTGTTTGTAGATAAATGAAGCTCGCCATCCCAATAGCTTGACCTACATAGAGGACTTTTAGTTGGTAATATTCATTTTATATAAAATATTTAGATTTCCTTAAATACTATTTTATGCTTAGACGATGAAGTAGAAACACTCTTTGGTTGCCATTATCTTTTGTTATTGATCACTCATCTTCGTCAAAATTACCACATACTCCATCAAAATCATAAATTAATGATTATATTCATTTGTAGTGTTTTTCATCAGCATTCGAGAACTGTTGACATGAGAATAACGGTAAATTTAGGTGAAATATATAAACCTATTGTAAAGTAGCGATAATTCTATAGGAGAGCCTTACCATTATTTTTGAGTTGTTTGATAGATGATGAAAAATATAGCGTATTATTTACTCAAGTAATTAAATCACTTAATTTATTTTAATAGCAATTCTTAGATGTAGTAAAATTTGACACGACTCTCTTACTTGACATGAACCGAACACAAATAAATAGGTTTGGATAGTAAATTTGAATGCTTTTTAGATGGACTATGTTTGAATGGGCCTAAACTTAACATGGTAAGAATATGACTTGTTGACATATTTTATCGTCTCTGAAAACTTATTTGATACAAAAAAGAGAATTATCATTTTTTTTGAGTTGATCGAAAAATAATAAAAAGTATAATCACTTGGGCTTTGACTAAGTGATTAGAGTCACTTTCTTATAATTGTAAGAGTAGTTATTCAAACTCTTACAAAAGTATTATGAGGGTTAATTTTTTTTTAAAATTTGAGTGAAATTAATTTTTTCTCTTTTGAAATATGAGTGGAGTTAACGTCTCAGAGAGTGAAAATTTAGGCAATACTATATAAGATTAAATATAAATTTATTGTTGTAATTATCTGATTATAAATATTAGTTATACTCTCGTGTAGTATGAGTTGTAATTTGAATAATAATTTTATATAATTAAATAAAGGAAAGAAAATCTCTTTTTGTGAGAAAACTTTAAGAATTTGGCTCCAAAATGTTATTGTGCTCTATAGAAATAATAGAGTTTACTGCTGTTTCAGACCAAACAGGCAAAGACTTCAGTCTTCACTTTTGTCTTCGCGTTTACTGCTGTTTTGTCAAAACTGTTAAAAAATGGAAAAGCAAAGGCGTTGAAAGTCTAACAAAACAGCCTATCTCTGACGCTTGACAGAGATAAACATTAAATAGCCTTCAATTTAGTTGAAGATTTTTATGTTATAAAAAAAAAAAATTAATAAATTTCCTCTTCCTTCATTCACACGATCACACATTTAATTTCGTCCTTTAAATTATTATTATTATTTATTAATTATTAGTAAACTTCTCTCACCTACTCTTTCTTCATCTATTTGTGAAAGCAAAATTCTCAATTTATTATACAAATAACCGAAAATGCGAGTTGGGTTTAGTGATACTTCATTTTCCCAGGAAATTTTCTGATTTTTCTTCCCTTTTCGGGGAAAAATAACTAGTGGGTTTTGTGTAGAAGCCGATTTGGAGAAATGGGTAATCGGTTTATTTGCATGAACAAGAAGGAGGCTAAAGAGAATAATAATGGATCAAGGAGCAAGAGAATGGGTCGGTCTCAGAGAAAAATGTTAGCAGAAGAAGAGTTTTTGCACAGGCAAGCTTTGTCAATGGCGCTTCAGCAGCATCAGCTGTCTCAGAGGTTTGATGGATCCATGTCTAGAAGAATTGGAGGCAATACAAGCTCTAGAAGACGCACTCTCTCTGAATCTTTATCTAATGGAAAGCAGGTCAAAGTCCTTTTTTGAATTTTTTTGATGATTTTGTTGTGCTTATCTGTTAGTTTTGTTTATCAGTGGATCTGTGACGAGAGTGGGGTTCAAATTTGATGATTAAGGTTTTGTTTAAGTCGTGAAATGGAAGTGGAACTACTTTTTAATAATAATAGATTAATGTTTGTTTTTGTTACTTTTTGGTGATGGCTAAACAAAAGTGAAGCTGAAAAGGTATGGGAGGTAATTGATTTTGCTTTTAGTTTTAGATTTATAGCTTATTTTGGAAGAAAAGGGATCTAAGCATATTAAAGTCAAGATGGTGCCGCAGAGATATAATCAAATGGGTAGTATAAACTTTAGTTAGGCTTTGGCATGTCAATATAGATGTTGTAGGTGGTCTATGAAGTTTGACTAAGTGATTACTAGAGATAAGATCATATCTAGTGGCCAACATAGTATGAGAACTAAGACATTTGAAAGTCTTGAAGTTTGTTTCTGGGATCATGTGCTTCATCCTAACCCGAAAGAAAGATTTTGTTATGCTTGTAAGGAAGAGGTCTTTTTTCACTATAAGTGGGACAACAGCTAGATTCATATGACCAAATAATTATTAGTTCCTATTATTATGAATTAGAACTAATATTGTTTAGCCGGTGGATAATCATGGATCACTTTTTTTGGCATATGATCTGCTTACGAGTATCTGTAATAATTTGAATTCACTTTTCTTTCTGATGTAACGTATTTTGTCAAGTATGAAATTTTACAACTGAAGTTTGGCCATACCATAACTTCTGGCAATTTTATACTTCATGTTGTACGTCATCTGGGAAAACTTTAATGTGCATAACATACCCTAATACACGGTGATATAATTTCACTGACTTATATCTCTACAGGATACAAACATTCTGGAGAATATCCAGTATAAAAAGTTTGTTTTAATACATGGAGAAGGCTTTGGAGCATGGTGTTGGTACAAAACTGTTGCTTCATTGGAGGAAGTAGGATTGATCCCAACTGCCTTCGATCTCAGGGGATCTGGCATTGATCTGTCAGATACAAACAGCGTCACTACACTTGCAGAATATTCAAAACCATTGCTTGATTATCTTGAAAACCTTCTAGAGGATGAAAAGGTTAGAAGATGAGAAATATATCATGATGGCTCTATTTTATTTCAAAAAGGACCTTGATGGATGTGTTTATTTTATCTTCTGCAGGTGATTTTGGTAGGTCACAGTAGTGGAGGTGCTTGTGTTTCATATGCATTGGAGCATTTCCCTCAAAAGATCTCAAAAGCGATTTTTCTATGTGCTACGATGGTGTCAGATGGCCAGAGGCCTTTTGATGTCTTTGCTGAAGAGGTATGTTTAATGCTCAATGCTCCACTAATATCATTGGTTACTGTTTAGGAATAGTAATCCCTTAGAAAAATAATGAAAGTTTGATGTTATGCGAAAGCAATAATGATTGCGTATATTTAATATTTTTCCCATCTTAGTTTGATTAATCTTTCCTAATTTTCACTTAATTGTATTAGATTTTCAAAGATGATATCATTAAACCTGATCATTAACCATGTGGTGGAGCCTTTTTTATGGATGAATATTAATGAGCTGTACTGACACTCATGTGGATAATTCATTCTTTTATACTCAAAATATGCAATATGCTTCCTCTTCATGTTGTTTTGTCTTTCTAATTCTTGTGTGGATGTAATGCTTCCAATCAGTTTTCATTCTTCTGAATTATTTAATTCGAACAACCTCGCTAATGGTATCCGTATTGCAGCTTGGATCTGCAGAGCGTTTTATGCAAGAATCACAGTTTTTAATTTATGGAAATGGTAAAGATAAGCCTCCTACTGGATTCATGTTTGAGAAACAGCAAATGAAGGGTTTATATTTCAATCAATCACCATCAAAGGTATGGTATAGTTCTAGCCTGTCTTTTCCCATAAAACAATTTCCCATAAAACAATTTGCAGAAAGCCCCACATTTGCATATGTCTCATGGAAACATTTTTAGGATGCCATATTTCTTGGGTTTATTACACTGTTTACTACTTTCTGATAGATAAGTCGACCTGTGTATAAGGAAGTTAGAGCACAAATTCCCCTTTTTTCCTTTTTTCTTTCTCTTTTAAGTACTAGAAACTGACAAAGTCTGCTGGTACGGAATGGTACATATGTGTAGTTTATGGCTTGTATGGAAGTTAATACTCTGCCTTGTTTTATGCATGCCACCAAGTGATTTAACCCCACCCTAAAAAAGAAAGAATGTCTACTTTTGTTTGTTTGTGCTTGAGATGGGAAAAATCTGGCCATCACAGGACATCCACATGGTGGGCTACACTTCTGTTACTGTCCATAGGTTTTAGTCTATGTTTGTTGATTTCTAATCACGTTGATTTCTGATATGCATTTTCAACATTGAGTGTCTGGACTTTGGAGCAACGTGCTAGAGATATGTTGTGATTATATCTAGTTTTTGATGAGCCAATAAAAAATTTCTATCACTACACATTTAGCGAATATAATTCAACATGGATTTTGGTTCTTTCCAGGATGTTGCCTTGGCCATGGCTTCAATGAGACCCACCCCATTGGGTCCAATCATGGAGAAGCTATCATTATCTCCAGAAAAGTATGGAACTGGCAGACGCTTCTTCATTCAGACATTGGACGATCGTGCCCTTTCTCCAGATGTTCAAGAGAAGCTTGTTAGAGAAAACCCACCAGAAGGAGTCTACAAGATCAAAGGAAGCGACCACTGCCCTTTCTTCTCAAAGCCACAGTCACTACATAAAATTTTAGTTGAAATTGCTCAAATCCCATAACTTCAATATAAAAAATGAGTAAGAATTCTTTCATCAGTCCTTTAGAAAACAAGAGTTGGGTTATTACTTGTTGTATGTAGAACATCGACCCCAGCTTTTATGCTGTAGTTTCTTTTTCAGAATATGGGTATAGAGGAAGTTAATGTATCATTACCTTATTTATTAATTAGTAGTAAATTAAATCAAGTGCTAGAACGTATGACTTAGGGTTCAATTGGATTATTTTTGGAAGGTTTAAAAATAATTTTGAAAAATTAAAAGTTAATTTTGGTGTTTGTTGATTTTTTTAGCAATCACTTTTGGCAAAATATTCCATTCTGTAGTAGATTTTAAAAATCAAGGAAAGAATAATTTTTTAAAATCTAATTTTAAGAATTAATTTTATACTTAACATAATTTATATATTTTAATATATATTATAAAAATATTAAATTAATATTATCAATTAATAAATAAAATTTTTAATTTTAAAGATATTATTATTATTATTAATTATATTAAAAAAACAAAATAAAAAATAAATTAATAATAAAAAATAATTATTTTAGTTATTAATTATTATATAAGCACAATATTTATAAATATATAAATAGATCTTATTTAACATTATAAAAACAGTTTAACAATAATATTTATTAAATACATACAGTGCTTTTAAAGCTCCGGGTACTTTTAACTACTTTTACACTTAACATACACAATTACTTTTTGTCGTACTGCTTTTTCATCCTTTCGCTCCCAGCTTTAATGCTTTATCACGTTTCTAATAGCGGTCAGGATTTATGCTGTTGTACGTAAAATGATATAGTGTTAGCTTAGTATCATTAATTCCTGAAACAGCGATTTGAGTCATTGAGAGCAGCAACAGAGAAGCAGAGTTAGCAAATGCATATTATACCTATATTTCTAATAATTAATACAAAAGCGTCGCTAACACATAAAAAACAATAAGCTTTGCTACTTACACACCGAGCTGGTTCTATTCGCTACTCGGCTCAATATATTCAGGTTCGGCTTCCCAAATGAGCATGCCTACCTTGACAATTTTAATCTAAGGTTCAGTCAATGGCAGCATACAAATGTTCACACTGAATGCATGTAAGGGCTTTGCTTCTACACCGAAACAATAAAGAAATCCGGCAGTAAGCTGTTGACCTAGTAACAAATATACCCTACAGTGAAATGACATTGCCCACCTAAAAAAAGCCTTATACCTGATACCAGCTGGGTAACTGTCTATATGGATTTAGGTCTTGAGATTGTCACCAGAAAAATGCAAGCCCTCCCTTTTTCACCAAAGATTATCTATAGGTCAAGGACCTTCGATTACAGCTTTGACAGCACTGCACTCCTGACATCCATCTTTTATTTGTTTGGTTGTAACCATATGGATATGAATGAAAATTTGTAGATATAGAGGCAGGAAATTCAACAATCACAGCAGTTGAAACCCTCAATGGCTTCAAACAGATTTTCCCAGATATCATTCATGGCTGCCTCAGAGTGCACTGAAAAGAGAATGGATTCAAACCGAAGCATGGACAATGATGAATCATAAAGCGATATCGCAACTTCAACATCCAATGAGGCCAACAAATTTCTGTGTCATTCAATGCAACATGACACAGAAACTAAAGCCTTGCATCAGAGAGTTGCAAATTTCTAAAACCTGCAAAACACACAACCTGGATATGAGCTCACTGAATAAAAAAATATAGAAGAGTACCTCAGCTAATTTTATTAGGATTAAATGGGAAGAACACTTTGAGATCAACTTGGGCCTTAAAATGTATCAAATGTAAACAGTGTTACGCAGCACTACATACAAAGTAAAAGCCGATTGATTCTGAGCATAGCAACCACAGCTAATTGGTGATCAAAGGCTTCCTTCTTACTGGACAAATATCAAACAAGGATACTTACGTACATATTAAAATACAGAAAGACCATTGCTTCATGAGATGAGATGACACCCATTGGAATAAACAAATTCAGGCAATAAGAATTTGCAGTGAATTTGAGCAAGTTTCTAATACATTTTGTAAATCAGCTGCAATTTCACATATCATATAAAGATCTGATACATGTATATTTGATTTTGATAGGAACACCAGATACAAAAGAGGCTTACCAGAACTAGATTTTCTAATGCCCAGAAGATGACTTTTGAATCCACACTTGTTTCTGCACACACAAAAAAGATGTCATCTTCTCATCAGAAAGAAAAGACCCACACAGAAACAGAGAGAGAAAGAGGGGCAGGCGGGGGGGGAGTTGGTTGTGAAGAGAGAGAAGGGAGATTCCAACCATTTAAGATAAAGACCATAACGACACAGAACTAATAGCTGTAAGATGAAAAAGATTTGCCCCACCTCATTGCCACCCGAGCCAGCAGCACCTCTTCTTTTGGAAGACTTCCCCTCAATCGTATTTATGCAACCATCATCCTTTGTCATATTGGTAGCTGCACGGCGACCATTATGTCTATGGGAACCTGGATAAATGTAATATTTTTTGGTAGCAGTAATGGTAACATTAGAACCATTGTAGAAAAATGAACACTCAGTGGATGGAGTAAAAAACAAATATTTTCCATGAATATACCTCCACTTGTAGGTGCTGCAATGTCAACAGTCTTGCTTCCATAGGACGCATCATCTTTCATCTCTCCACGAGTGACTGAAAATTATCAAAATACTGTAAGACTTAACACATTTCCTACTGCAGAAGAACTCTCATACAGTATGCTAAAATCACTATCCTCTAGCATACTATCAGTACTTACACAAATACCAGATAACCTATCCAAAGTAACAACAATACCTTCAACTGAATCAGAAAGCAGCTGAGTAGGTTGCGAGGATGACGAGCGCTCCCCGTTAGCCTGTGAAACATCAGACCGACGGGGAGTCCACACAACACGATCAGGTCTGTCCTTATTTCTTGTACGTTTTTCTTGCTTCTCACTTACAGCACCAGAACCATGCAGGACTTTTCTAGCAAACCTATCATCTGAAGATCTTTTCGTATTACCATCAAAACTAAATATAGGTGAGTCATTATTGGTCACATGCCCATTTGGCAAGCTGGTAGGCCCAGGTAATGGCTTCCCGTTCTCCTGATTCAAGTTTTGCATCTTCTGCTGAGGCTGGACTCCAGTCACAGACTGGGTTTGACGCGTTTCATTATTCAAGAGTATTTTTCTGATTAACCTCCCCCCAGCTTCACGTCTCTGAATCTGTTTTGGAACAGTTGGAGAAGCTGAGTTTTCGACACGAGACAATTCTCTCTGCTTGTCCAGCAGGGCATCAGGAACCTGAGGTTCACAAAATCCATCACAACTTGCATCCATGAGATTAGACATGACCAGTTATAAAGCATGCAAGACTTATGTATGCTAAAAAAACTCTATCAATGGCTCATAGTGGACATCTTCAGTGCAGAACGCAAGTCAAAACCAATCAGCTTACGTGAGGAATTTCTCGTTCTTTCCCTTTCAAAAGCAGGATCTTCTTCTTTCCAGTATCAGAGGTCAAAGGGATTCCTACAGAACCTTCAACACCACAAACTGCAATTTAAATAAAAAAAAAAAATGGTGTCGACATGGAAGCTTAGCCGATTTTTAGGGCAATAATAGGTAGATATAAAACATGTAAAGCCATGAAGACGTATGAAAAGAAGGGCTGACAGCAAAAGAGAAAATCTATACAAGAGCAAAAGGCAGCGATAACACCCTCTTCCCCGGAAAGTAACCAGACAAATTAAAAAAACACAAGGTCAGCATTGCACAGTGAAGAGAGATATAAATGAAATATTTGCTCTCAAGATTATATATAAAACAAACAAATACAGTCACATCGCATCATCAAGTCCCCAAATGTTCCATGCTCAAGTCTGTCTTGATCAACTCCTCTGACGACATCCTTGAGCCAGAATGCATAAAAGAACTATACAGCGATAGCAAAATTGTCAAGGAACAAAATACATTAAAACTGCACATTATCAAATATATAATAGACCATGGAAGTTGATAAATGTCCAACAGTAGAAGAAATGGCCAGCGTTTTGAGATAATAGCATCAAATTACGACTGCACAAAATGAGGCCCCGGAGATATCAAATTGTTTTTGATAGGAAACACAGAAACTAGCATTAATAAGAGCAATAATTACAAAATGTGAACAAGGAGTCCACAAAGAAAGAAACCCCAAAAGATCACTAAAAGATCTATACAGTTGATAGATATCAAATTGATTTTGGTAAGTGGGAGAAAAAGGCTAAAAGATTTGTGCCTTTGCAACATAGCTGCATCCATTAAATCTTAAACAGTCCAACACTAGCATATGATCTAATGCAACAACATAATGAATGATCTAAATCTTTCAAAACAAATAAAAAAGAAGGAAGGCGTTTATTATTAATGATTTGGAATGAGAATTAAAAGTGCCCATACTGGTTTCACTTGCTGATGTTTCTTTTCCACTTGAAGGGGCTGGCTGGTCCTCTCGCTTGGCTACTACTGTGAAAGTTGATTTGTCCTTCCGACTTGCATTCTTTGCACTATCCTTTAGAATATACTGATAATAAAGGGAAAAAAATAAATGAGAGATGGTTGCAATCCACATCCATATATGATAAAGTACTTCTCCCATTGAAAGCTCTGTTATTTCATTCCAATTAAAAGCATCATACTTGACAATAGGGATCTTCCACTCCCACATACTCAACACCAACAAATCAATGAATCATCCATAAGACATCGCATCACACAAGCAAACATAAGAAAAGAATACGAGGCACCATAATTTAAAAGTTAAACTGCAATGTAAAAGTCAGTAATCAGCTGGTTGTCCATCATATTAGACATACGACTAACTAGAAAACCTTTTTTTGAGCTCGGCTTGTTTAATGGGAAATAACTTGCAGAAACAAATTTTTTTCTCTATTTTCTGGAGTTCAGTGCAACATTTGAAACAATCATCAAAAAATATTTTTACATCAATGAAAAATCAAGCTTGAATTCATGTAAAAGACTTGTTTCCAAATCAGTTAATCATTTTTTTTGCTGAATATATAGATAAACATCAATGCTCATTATTAACATATCAACAACCATGGTCTTTCAGCACTGCTCCTCACTAACACCACCCAGTTATCGATCACCATCAACAGGGCTGGTCCTCTTTGTTGGTAAACAGTGATCCACATGAACGGCCACCTTCGCCAACCAATGACCATATGTAATAATCATTATTGGTCGTATACAATTATCACCACCACCAACAATTAATGGCCATGATTGGTCATAAAAGATAATTGACAGTGTCTCTCATTGATTGTCATTAACCATTACTAGACTATTTTACTTGAAAGTATTTTCTTCAATTTTTTATCAAGAAAAAAACTTTAAAAAAATATCTCGATTCCATAAATTTATGGCAGCAACAAAAATTTGCAATAATTGACCTTAATATAGTCCGTTAGATATTCCCTCTCCAACCAATTGCAGTGCATAAAACAAAGATCTTAAAGCAAATCCTTTAATTTTTAATACTTTAAAAAAAGATTTACCCAAAGGAACTGCTCCTTAGCACCTGATAAAATACTCAATAATAAATGAATTTAAATCCATTGCAATCTCAAGCCTCTAATCCTTTGGAAAAATGTTGACATTTTAATTCGCACTAGATATAAAGCTGTCATTTTCCCAGATTTCACAAAATGATAACAATTGACACAAGTAACAACTGCCTTTAATGTCTACTTAATGCGTCAAAGCATTGGACTCTAAAATTGTGCTAGTTAAGCTCATGCATGATTCAGATATAGATCAAAACTCTAGCAAAGCAGCCAAAGAGTAGGCATTACTTCTACCCAAAAGTCTTAAACCTGAAGCCAAGAAGTCAGACAAAGGAATTTAAATTTTTTACCTTTCAAATTTCTCTATTTCCCAAGCTTTTTTAAACTTTTTTTATTCACAAGGCCACTGATGCCCACCCACTAGTAGTGCGACTGTATATTTGATATATTCATGATTCACCCACACCAAAAATAAAAAATAAAAAAAATAACTGGCCAACAAATTTCCAAGATAAACAACTAAGGAGGACTGTGTTGTTTACCAAAATTCAAATTATAAGCCATGCTCAAAACATATTCCAGGAGATAATTACCTTTTTCTTTTCTGAGCCGCGCTTAGTGGTAGTTGTAGTGGTAGTTGAACTAGTCTTGCTAGCAATAGCTGCCCTACTTCTTCTGCCAACTCTCCCAACAGCTAAGGACTCCTGACTCACTCAAAAAATTGCAAATCAACACTTAAATATGTACGCTTCTAAGTATGCGAAAGAATAAATTGAATAATCCAGAAAGATTGATTAAAACATCTATTTTCCATTATTCCATGAAACTTTTTAAACTGTGAACTGATTTTGAGGAAAATGTGAAAAACTGCAGAAGAAATTCTTAAAGAGACTGTTTAACCTATTTTTTATTGTTCACTCCTCGGAAACAAAAACCAATTTATAAAATTATAAATGCAAGGCTTTCAAGATGATCAAAATATGCAACTCCAAAGACTTTGAATCTCTCCTATGCATATTTATATATTTACCAAAAAGAAGGGCCTAGTACCTGAGCCCCACTCCCAGCAGCTCGTTTCTGCCGAACATATTCCATTAGAGGTGTAACAACAAGAGTTTCCTTTGGAGCACCTGCAACATGTATATTAAAAGTCCGCACCAACACACACACACACTCTGTCTCTCTCTCTAAGAACAGCAGGTTATATTCATCAAATTCATAAAAATAACTAACTAACCAGATAGCTCAGCTTCTTTTCTTTCCAACTGAATTTCTGCACTTGGTAGATTCTCAGCAGGTTTAGCAATGACCTTCAGGAACTCCAGATAATCCGGGTCTTTATCAAAACCAAATACAGCTTATTACTACAGTTAAAAACAATATGAAGATAAAGAAAATAAAGGTGTACTTGTAATTGTTGTGCTTTCAACTCAACTTTGAAATTTAGCAGCTTAGTTGTACGGTAGAAGCTACAGCCCTTCAACCCCATCTACCCTAAGGTTATTATTTTTTTTTAAATTACCTTTAAAAATGGTGCCTTCACGACTATCCTTTCTAGAACAAGGCTTGGGAACACGTTGAGATGGAGCATATTCAACAATAGCCTTAAACTGAGCACCTAATCGAGAACCCAATAAACAGATATAATTAACCAAACAGAAAGTGCCCTTTTCATTTACAACAACATAAACTCATTCATACCAAATTAAAATTGATAAGTAAAAGCAAAAGGGTAAACAAAATTACCCTTTTCATTAACAAACACATGTCCATTCAACAACTCAGCAAACTCAAACACATCCGCAGGCTTCTTTAATTCTATATATGCTCGTGAATACCTCTGATGCTTGTAACTGTAAAAAAACTAAAATCCAAGTTAAAATAAAATTTCAAAAAAAAGCCCAAAAATCAATCAATTATAAAGAATAACAGAAATTAAAACAATACCTAGATTTTCCTGGGCGAAAGCAGAACCAATTGTAACGGTCGCTGAAGTGATCGCGGAAAAGGGCTAAAAGGTCATTTTGAGAGAGGGAAGGAGGCAAATGACGAATCACTACTTTGGTCCTATGCAATGGCTCCTTCATTTCATCGCATTCAATTTGTTCCGATCGTGTTGAATTCGAAAAATCGAAAAAGAGTTTTGATTATTTTGTACCCTAATTTTCGATTTGGGTTGAGAACGAAATTGGAATGTTGTTTATTGGAAATTTTTAGACGCACGTAACCGTTGTGCTCTTCTCTAGAGAGGCCTCGGAGCACTCACACAAACGGGAGATTTAACCTTGGGAAACGTCGTCGTGTGGACATTTCCAATTTCCTATACGAGTAACACGTGTCGATAAATTAACTGAATTCATATTTCATTGCCCTTGCCTTGGGCAAGTGATATTCCCTATTTCCCTTCATAATATATTAATGAAATATTATCATTGATTCAATTTTTTTTGTTTTATATTCATCTAACTATTACTAAATTTTAATATATTCTTTGTATCACATTTCTTTTTTAATTTGTATTAATTAGTCATTTTCACACTAACACCATTAAATAATTTAAATAAAATAATAATTTACCCCTAAATAAATTAAAAGATTATTTTATTTTATTTTATAAAAGCTTTAAAAAATAAAAAAATAAAATTATATAAATACCCTAGATTTAATAAAGAAATAAATCCCAAAATTTGAATTTTTATTTTAATAAAAATTATAATTATAAAAATAATTACAAAATTTTGGGATTTAATAAGCATCCCCTAAATTATTGAAATTTTGGGATTTATTTTTAATAAATAAATTCATTTATTTTAACAAAATTTTATAAAATTATAATTTTTAATAAATAAATAAAGTTATTTTTATTAAAATTTTGTAAAATTATAAATTTTTAATAAAAATAATTATTAAAATTTTACAAAATCTAAATCTAATAAAAGTTAACTGAGCACCTCTATTTTGGATTTATTTTTTGTTTAATTTAGATGTATTTTATAATTATATATTTTTTATTTTAAAAATTTTTTATAAAATAAAATAGTCTTTTAATTTATTTAGGGGTAAAATTATCATTTCATTTAAATTATTTAATGTTAATTAAGTGATCAATTAAATTTAATAAAAGAAAGCATTTAAAATAGATAAATTTCACATGTTGAATTACATGAAAAGGTAAAGAAGGTGGATGAATGATAATTCTATATTAATTTAGAGTGGGACTTGGAAAATAATAGACCAAAAGCTTTTTAAACTATGAGGATTACGCTAATTTAATAATATAAGATAGAGATGATTTAATAAATAATAATAATAATACAAGATAAGATATTGTCAATTTTCCCATAGAAAAATTAATATTATTATCAATTTAATGAATTATTTTTGTCTCTTTTTTTTTTTATAAATACATTTACAATAAAAAATTTAAATAAATTAAAGTTCTGTATTAATTTTAAAATTTAAAAAAAAAAAATGATAATTAAATATTAAATAAATTAAAATTTATCTTTCTTTTATTTTATTAAATAGATTTTAAAATTTCAATAATTATTTTATTAAAAATAATTTTTAAAATTTTAATGAAAATAATTGTATTTATGTATTTAAAATTATAATTTTGTAAAAAATTTAAATTAAATAAATGAACTTATTTATTAAAAATATAATCCCAAATAATAATAATTTAAAAAAAATAAATAAAAAATTTAAATTTTTAAAAATTTTTTAAAATTTAAAAAAATATTAATTATAAAAATTAAATTTTTATAAAATTTATATAATTATTAAATTATATTTATAAAATATAAATTTTTTTTTTAATTTTATAAATAAAAAATAATTAATTTATTTTATTAATAAAGAAGGATTATCAATAGTAATAATAATAATAATAATAAGATATTGTCAGTTTTTCCCATTTAAATTAATATATGAAAAATTATTATTGACCCACTTTTTTTTTGCCTTATATTCATTCAACCACCACAAAATTTTAACATGTTCTCTGTCCTACTTTTTTTTTTAAATTTGTATCAATTAGCCACTTTTGCACTAATACTATTAAATAATTTAAATAAAATGATAATTTTACCCCTAAATAAATTAAAAGACTATTTTATTTTATAAAAGCTTTAAAAAATAAAAAATATAATTATAAAAATATGTCTAAATTAAAAAAAATAAATCTAAAATAGAGGTGCTCAGTTGACTTTTATTAGATTTAGATTTTGTAAAATTTCAATAATTATTTTTATTAAAAATTTATAATTTTTTAAAATTTTAATGAAAATAATTGTATTTATGTATTAAAAAATTATAATTTTGTAAAATTTTATTAAAATAAATGAACTTATTTATTAAAAATAAATCCCAAAATTTTAATAATTTAGGGGATGTTTATTAAATCCCAAAATTTTGTAATTATTTTTATAATTGTAATTTTTATTAAAATAAACATTCTAATTTTGGGATTTATTTCTTTATTAAATTTAGGGTATTTTTATAATTATAAATTTTATTTTCAAAATTTTATAAAATAAAATAATCTTTTAATTATCGTAGTATAGAAATTATCTTCTTATTTAAAATTATTGAATGGTGCCAGAGACGCCCACGCCAAGATCACGGACGCAATCGCACAAACGGCACGCGAAGCACCGTATTTTACCACTAAGATTAACGTGAGCAACGTCAGCTCACCATAAACAAATGGGCACGGCACGCAAGTACCCACACGACCCACTACTATAATGCGGTTGTACTACTGGTAAATGGCGTATTGATGTCAAGACCACTATTGGCCATCCTTAATTAAATATATCGTAAAAATATAAAATATTATAAAATTAAAGTAAAATATCTTAAAATTAAAATTTTAATATATTTTTTAGCATAGACTTTTAAAAGTTAATTTAAATCTTAGTTTAAATAAATATTCTAATTTTTTATATTTATAATTTACTAAATGAATAAGTAAATATTATGATTTTAATAAATAAAATCATAATTTTATTTATGATATTTATTAAATGAATAATTTTTATTTATAATATTTAATTTTACTTATGATATTTACTTATGATATTTATTTAATTAATTTTTGTGTTTATAATGTATTAAATGAATAAGTAAATATCATAATTTTAATAAATAAAATTATAAATATCATAAATTTATAAATGGTAAATAAAAAATTTTACAGCTTTAATAATAAAAAATTATTCATAAAAAATATTTTTCATATTAATATTAAATCATAACTTAGTTAATATTTAATAGAGATAGGTTTCGTAGACCGCAATTATGACTTATTTTAATTGTTATTTGAGAATTGTCTATTAATTTTAATTAATTATTATTATGATCTATGGAATTAAATTTATGTATTGTTATCTTATGATTGGTTATTGTGAAATAAAATATATAGTTGTGAAATTGTGATAAAATATTAATTACTCTCTTAATAAAAATTAATATGATTATGAATTTTTTATTATTTTTATTTTTATTATTATGTTGGTGGGTTTAAAAAAGTATGCCAGGCACATTGGACTTAAAAAAAAAAAAGTGGTCCACGGCACGGCCTGCAGACTCGTCGCTCATAAACAAATGTGGGCACGGCACGGCACGACCACTAAATTAATTAGTGGGCCGTCTCTGGCCCAATGGGGTGGTTGACTGGCCGTTACGTCAATGGTGTTATTGTAAAGTGGTAATTGATCTGATTTAAAAGCAAAGGTGGTCTGAAACGTATTAAAATTTAGTAGTGGTTGGATGAATATAAGACAAAAGAAAAGTAGGTCAATGATAATTTCCCTTAATATATATTAATTACCTTCTTATTCTTTTTATAATAGTCAATAATTTTTTAATAATATATTTTATAATATTCTCTTATTTTTAAATAAACTTTTATTCATATTTATTATAAATTAAATAAATTATAAATACAAATTACAATAAAAACATTAAGAACTAAAAATAAGAAATATATGTTTCAATATAAATAAAAAATTAATTATAAAATATTTACTAATACTTTTTTGTTACTTTTAAATATTTTTCTTATAGTAAATACATGCATTATAGGCCCAAGATAAATTATTAAGAAAATAACCCGTTTACTCCTCTTTTATTTTAAATGTTTTGGTGACGGGAGAGTTTTTAAATATTATAAAATTTGTAGGAAATAAGTGATATATATTAGTTTTCAATAGAAAAGCATTAACAATCTCCCTAATAATAAAAGTGACAAAATAATGAAAGGCAAAAGAGAGAAATTGTGTATTCATTTTTTTTTTTTACTTTCTTTTCTTCTTAACTTTTTCTTTAAACTCTTAATAAAAATAAAACCCCTACATATATTACATTCATTATTCAATTTATAATTTTTATACTTTAAATCCTAAATCTTTTTTTTTATAACATTTTAATTAATATTTAGATGAATAATTTAAAAACTTTTTTGACAACAAAGTATGCACGGTACTTTTACTTTTTTAAAAATAAAATAAAATAAACGTACTATAAAATAACTTTTGTTTTGTTTCGACCTTTCTTCTTTGTCTTCTTCTCCTTCTTTTACTTTTTTTTAGTACTTATAGAATATTTTTTTATCTTTTTACGAACTCATTGCAAGTTATTTGTATGCAGTATCTAGTATTAAACAGAAATAAAAAAAAAATTCATAATTAAATTTGTGTTAAATAATTTGATTACAATTCATTTGATTATATTGATACGACTTAGAATATGTTAAATCTCTTACGAACCAATAAAGTTAATTAATTTAAATAATTTAAGTTAACATTTTCTTTAAATTTTAAAATAGGGTCCAAAATAATTTTTAAGGGCAAAAATAATGCTACCCTTTTGTTTAATTTTTTTTGCGCACGCTTTCTCGATCTGCATTCAATCACTTCCAAAAAGGTCAAGTCTCTTCCCCTTTCTCGTCTCTGCGTACCCAACGCAATCCCCTTAGCTCTCCTCTCTTCGCAAGTAGTAAATCTCAGTTCATCTCATCATCTGACGGATTGTTTTCGTACTTTGCTTTCCCCAAATTGCCGTCGCCTTTTCCTCTAAATTTCAATTTCAGTTTCTTTTCGATTATAGACTCGATTTTCTTTATCTCGGTTTGTAAATTTTATCGGATGTAATGCATAATTGATCTCCGTCGTTGTTTTGTTCAATAGTTTCGCAAAACAAGCCGAAATTAAATTAAATTATATATCAGCATAATTGATTAATTAATTGATGCTGTTTAGATTGTGTGCTTGATTATATATCAATATCAGCATATTGTTATTAAGATTTTAAATTTAATTATATAATCGGGGGTCTGAATGATTTTTATTTTAAATATTTTTATGAATTTATTCATGTTCGGTTGGATAATATTTGAAATAATGACAAATATAGGTTTTAATGGAGAGAAATTGTAAGGGTATGGTAACTAAATCTTGTTTCTTGTTGTTTAATGATAAAGATTGAATTCAATATGAAGTGGTTTGATATTGTAAATGCATTGCAGGTAAATTGAAATTTTTTATATGATGGGAGGAAGTGCGATTGATGATGATTGGGAGCTTACTTCTCCATCTAATGGGGTGCGCACTGTGGTTTTAGTTGGCCGTACTGGCAATGGCAAAAGTGCGACGGGCAACAGTATTCTTGGAAGAAGAGCCTTCAAGTCGAGGGCTAGCTCGTCTGGTGTTACTAGTACTTGTGAAATGCAGAGAACCGTGCTCAAAGATGGCCAAGTTGTTAATGTCATTGATACCCCTGGTAATTTACTAATGTCATTGCCTGGATATTCCATTTCCATGCTTGTTGATGTTGTGGTGGTAAGTAGATTGATATTTATGAGCAATTGCAGGACTTTTTGATTTTTCTTCTGGCTCTGAGTTTGTCGGCAAGGAAATTGTCAAATGTATCGGTATGGCCAAGGATGGGATCCATGCAGTCCTTGTAGTTTTCTCTGTTAGAAGCCGTTTTTCTCAAGAGGAAGAAGCTGCACTACACAGTTTGCAGACCTTGTTTGGGAAAAAAATTTTTGACTATATGATTGTTGTTTTCACTGGAGGGGATGAACTTGAAGATAATGAAACGTTAGAAGATTATTTGGGTCGTGAGTGTCCAAATCCTTTAAAGGTTTGTTTCTGAACGGCAATAGTGTTTGATAATTTCCATTTTGATCAAGTTGTCTTTGGTTAGTTCTTTTGTGAAGTTTTAGACTCCTTTACGGTTGGACTATTCGAAGTTTAATTTGAATATATGCATGCATGCTGAAAAAACTAGATATGTTTACAGTAGTCCAGCACTCTTAAAATTCCATTTTCAATAGGGCTTCATTTCCTGAATGGTTTTCTTCTGCCATGCGGGATTGGCCGGAGAGGTGATTGGTTGGTAATTTTCTGCTGGCATTACTTAATTTTAGTTATATTTTAATGTCTTTGAATGATATGTCATTCATTCATTTGCTAAGCATTTATGCTTTCCTTATTTTTATTCTTTGATTTCATCTGTTATTTAATCTTGGTTCTTATTCTATTAATGTGTGTTCGTTTGTTTGTTCCTTAAAATATGTACCTCTTTGATTTATATGCTTAAAATTAACCTACTTTTAAGATTTTAGAAGTGCGCCAAGGAGGATATGACTTGCTATACAGGCCATTTTATTAGGCGCTGTTTGAATAAAGTATCAAGTCTAACTTTGCAAGATTTAAAATTCTCTTAAAAATCCCTGTGGATTCTAGCCTCAGAATTGGTGTCTAAAATATCAATGTGAGATTTTTTTCAGTTTCAATATGCAAATCTCCTATTTTCAGAATTTACTTGATGAATTTGGTTCCTAAAACTTTTCAAGCTTGGAGTAGGAAGAAAAATAACAAAAATGAAAATAAAGACCCCTTCAAGTTGTAGCTTGGCAATTAACAAATCGGGTTATTTTCCAGTTAAAGGGAACTTTGTTTTACTTATTTTACTAATTTTTGTAGTTTGAAGGAATCAAAATTTTTTAATGATAATGCTGCAAAATTAGGTCAATTATGTAGATGCCACAGAAAATATGATCATGTCTTTTGGCAGTTTTGAGGTTTGGTCTCTGGAGTTTGTTTATGACAATAGTACAGTCTTTCATGCCTTTTTTCTAAATGTAAGAATTTGGCTAGTGAAGAGGCAGCTACTGATTTGTAGCCACTAATTTTGACTGGGTCAATGCTTTTCACCGGAATATATGCAGATTATTATTGTTATTATTATTTTTTCTGTTATATGGAATGCTGATTACCTCTTAAGATCTTTAAATTTGATGGACGTAAAAGGTTATTGTAAGTGGTCAAACCATAAGGAGGATGGAATTAATTCTTAATATTTGATTATTGCTTGCCCTTAGATAGTGTTGGGGATGCACGATATTAAGTACCAACGATCACAATAAAAACAAATTTTGTCAGCTGAATATCTGCAAACTTTTAGAGACTACAAGTGTTTGCTTGGTTTATCAATGCTTACGAAAGGGGGTAATATTTGCTTTATTCCTGATCATTTTTCCATTATTTTAGGAAATCCTTCAACAATGTGATAATAGGCGCGTGCTTTTTGATAACAAGACTAAGGATGAGGCCAAGAGAACTGAGCAGGTTTGGAAGCTTCTTTCTCTGGTTAACTCTGTGGCCGTGCAGAATGGTGGGCAGCCATATACAGATGATATCTTTGCTGAGTTGAAGGTGACTTCATTACTATCGTGATAGAGTTCTGTGCTGCTTCTTTCTGAATATGTCATGACGCTGTCTCTTTGTCTTTTTTTCTATTCAGAAAGGGGCTACTAAACTCCGTGATCAACAAGTTGAGGTTGATTCTCTCAAGGGATATTCAAAACGAGAAATTTCAGAGCTGAAGGAGCAGATGCATAAATCATATGAAGATCAACTCAAACGAATTACTGAGATGGTATTTTTTATGCACCTTGTTTTGGCATCAAAATATGACATGCATATGCGTTCATTTCTTAGATCTTGTAATCATTTCTAAAACTGTGTAATAAAAAATGCTTATAAAGTGTGCAGATACCTGTAATGATATTCTAAATTGTGAGACTTGGAGGTGATAAAGACTGCTGCTGTGTCCTTCCCCCTAGATTGTTGGAGATTGCTTTCTGAAAAGAGGCTTTATCTTGCTAGTTGATGGGGACAAATCTGTTATTAAGTTATCTGTCCACTGATTGTGTTTTGAAGGCTGTAAAATGTTGTTCTTACCTTGAAGATTGTTTGACTGTCTGGTTCTGTTTTGTTGCTTGATGAAATTAAGTAGATTACTCTATGGGAGTAGCTATAGGTGGTTTGCTCATCATGACTTGCACTTAGGATTGGATTCTGCACTTGTTTAGTAATCAATCATAAGAACATTTGTTTTAATATTGTAGATCCTGTTTTGTCTCTAGGAATTTTGCACTTCTGAATCTGTTGGGACATTTGAAATGTTATAAGCAAGTTATGTTATATTCTAATTTCGTTAAAAACAGAATAGCCATATTCAAAATAAGTTTTTTGGAAAATATAGTTAGGTACATGGAACCTAATTAAATAGCTGTGTAGTTTAAATATTCCTTTCAACAGTTTTAATTTGTAGCAAGGCAGTAGAATGAACTGGCATGAAGTGAGATCCTATTCAACAATAATCTGGATTTGCTGTAACAGTCTGTGTACTGACAATGTATCTGAGGTGCTAATAAGCTTAACTCTCCACATTCCTGGAGTGTGGCAAAATGAAAAAGTTAGTATATTCTTTAATACCTTATATTTTGGGTTTATCTGTTTATTTTAAGCTTTTGTTTCTACCATTTATCAATGATTGAGAGATGGAATTGACTGAAGTAAGAAAGTTGTGCCGAGTATGGTGAACTTAGCGACTCCCTTTGCAATTGGATTAAACTAAATTAATACTTAAGAATTTTCTTCTCTTAAGTTGGAGTTTTATATTACCAGTACCCAATCTTTCCTTGTATTATACTGCTACTCTAGGGCTTAGTGGCATATTTTCTGACTGATATTGATGCTATTTTGATAGGTTGAGTCTAAACTCAAAGAGACAACAACTAGGCTCGAACAGCAATTGGCAGAGGAGCAAGCTGCTCGATTAAAGGCAGAAGAGGTTGCACAATTAGCTCAAATGAAGTCAAATGACGAAATTCGTAAGCTTAGAGAGAATCTTGAAAGAGCTCAGAGGGAGACTGAGGAGCTCCGTAAGCGAGCTGAAAAAGGAGGGTGTGCCATTCTTTAACCTAATCACGTGCAGGCATTATATGCCATTGGCATGAAAATCACCTAAAGTATATTTTTTCTGTCTTCCCTACCTTTTCAAATAATATTTGAAGTTAATACTGCATTTATTCTCAGTGTTTTACTACAGTCAAGAAGCTTGTATCCTGTATTTAATACTGTATTTATTCTCAGTGTTTTACTACAGTCAAGAAGCTTGTATCCTGTATTATGTTAATGTTCACTGTCCAATCTCGATTGCGGTCTTAAGATAGTATTATATGGAAAAATTGTATTGACATCAAATGAAGTTCCTTTTATGGAGCCGTTTAGAATCTTTTCTTACACGGTGTGAATCTAAAGAGATCTGATTCCTTTTTCTCCTCACGCTATCTTGTTTCCACATTTGTAATAGATACAACCCAAAATATGCCCTTTTAACAATCAATGACTTTCCCAAAAACCCGAACACACTTGAGTTTACTTGTATCTTCACTTTTTTGTTTTTACTCTTCTAATGTCATATCAGTTTGTATAAATAGTTTGTTTTTATAGTATTTACTCTTTTGGTATAATAGAGTAATCTTAATATCCAAGAGACTTGCAATAAAACCACTAAGCCTATGAACTTTTTTTGATTCACACCAAACTTCAATTAGCTCATAGTTTAGGATTATCAAGTACAATATTTATTTAAGCATATATGACACAATCTTTATTTACCTTATGTATAATGCAAATCCTTCGACATCATACAACATTAGTTTTATAGATATTAAGTTTCAGCATAATAACTGGTCTCCCAAGGAGAAGAAGCCAATGATAAGTCGGCGTAAGTAATTAGGTTACACATAAACTCATCCAGTTTCATATATTGCTGGTTTCAAAAATAGATATCAAGTAGTACACACATTCAGTAGATAATGATAGTCGGATCGTAGATCTCGCACTGAAATGCCACAAGTTTGATCTCCAGCATCTAGCTTACCTACAAACAGGAGAAAACCTTGATACACGCGCAACACGAACGCGTTGAAATGAAATGTGATGGGAGAATTAATTACCTGAGATGGAGTATCTTCTTGTCCGGGTGAGAGTAAGCAATGCTGCCACCCTCGATGATAGCAGGACTGAAGAAATTCCAAGAAGCTAATGCATGGATTGCATTCAGCTCTTGCCCAATCACCATGTTTGCTTGTCGAAACCTCTCTATTTCTTCTATCTGAGTTTCAGAAACAATGAAATTTCAATAACGTGCTGAAATTTTGAAACAGGGCGAGAATAAATGCATTATACATACAAAGGACTGATTTGTATACCTTTGATTGGAGACATACGCTTTCATTTTCCAGCTCAATCTCCTATGAAAATGAAAATGTTAAAGAATTCCATAAAAGCTTGGAAGAAAACGAAAAAAAGGCTAAACAGGATTTAATGAATTTTAATTATTAGCCATTTTGTAAGAGCTCAATTTCAGCTAGCAGCATTTCATGCTATTGCACAAAACAGGAACAGACAAAGCAACAAATTATTTTCAAACGGACATAAATTACATATACTGAACGTATATTGATAAAGTTTATGCAACGTATTATTGCAAACACAAGGGTGTATTGCTCAAATTCAATTATTTTTTTTGTCGATTTCATGCATGCATAATGTAATTAATTAATTACCTTCTTAGACCTAATCCTAGTGATGCCTCGCTCAAGTCTGTTCTCCAGTTGCTTAAGCTCTTTTACAGTTAAAGAACTCAGAGATTCACCCATTAAATGCCTATATGAAGAGTCAAAAGTGAGATAACCAGTTGAAAATTCAATTGAAATTGTATATTTTGGAATAATTAATTAACTACACTTAATATTAAAATGATTGTTGACAAAATAATTGAAAATACCTGTTAGAATTCTGTGACATTTGAATTTACTGCCGCAGCTTTGCTGACTCCTGCTGATAGTACCGTTTCCATGGGTCACATGTAATGGGAGAAGTTAAATTGTTATTAGGAACTTTATATTTCAATGCTAGCTATGTAGTAATAAAAGATAATTAGTTGGTTTTTTTTTTCACTTTTTCTTAATAATATATAATCCTAGCAAAGCCTGAATTTATAGCTTAAATTAATGAATCACTTACCTGAGCAATGATCTCAATAACAGTGCCAGAATTTATTTTTATTTTTATAGCTTAAATTACATACATTTACACACACACACACACACACTAAGAACAACATGTTATATTCATCAAATTCATCTAAAAATAACTAACTAACCAGATAGTTCAGCTTCTTTTCTTTCCGACTGAATTTCTGCACTTGGTAAATTCTCAGCAGGTTTAGCAATAACCTTAAGGAACTCTAGGTAATCCAGGCCTTTATTGTCCGCATCAAAACCTAATACAACTTATTACTACAATACTTCTAAAAACAATAAGAAGATAAAGGAAATAAAGGTAACTTTGAAATTTAGTAGCTTAAGTGTACGATAAAAGCCACAGCACTGCAACCTCAAAAGTACCCTAAGTTTTTTTAAAAAAAGTATTTACCTTTAAAAATGGTGCCTTCACAGCTATCCTGTCTAGAACAAGGCTTGGGAACACGTTGAGATGGAGCATATTCAACAATAGCCTTAAACTGAGCACCTAATCGAGAATCCAATAACATATATAATTAACCAAACAGAAAGTGCCCTTTTCTTTTAAGACAACATAAACTCATTTGTACCAAATTAAGAGTGATAAGTAAAAGCAAAAGGGCAAGCAAAATTACCCTTTTCATTAACAAACACATGTCCATTCAACAACTCAAAAAACTCAAACACACCCACATGCTTCTTCAATTCTTCATATGCTTGTGAATGCCTCTGATGCTTGTAATTGTTAAAATACTAAAATCTAAGTTAGAATAAAATTTCAAAAAAAAAAAGGCCCAAAAATCAATTATAAAAAAAATTAAAAAAAACCTAGGTTTTCCAGGGCGAAAGCAGAACCAATTGCAACCATCGTTGAAGTTATAGTGGAAAAGGGCTAAAAGGTCTTTTTAAGAGAGGGAATAAGGCAAATGACAAATCACTACTTTGGTTCTCTGTAATGGCTCATTCATTTCATCGCATTCAATTTGTTCTGATTGTATTGAAATAAAAAATCGATGAAGAGTTTTGATTATTTTGTACCCTAATTTTTTATTTGGGTTGAGAATGAAATTGGAGTGTTGTTTATTGGAAAGTTTTAGACGCAGTAACCGTTGTGTTTTCCTCTAGAGGGTCTTTGAGCACTCACAAATATAGATGGCCAAGCGTAGTCATCTGCGGGCATCAAAAAGAGATCGCGTCTTGTAATAAATGTAGTGCACGTGCCTATCGTTTCGTGTTGTGTAGTGCCATGCCTAACGTTTTTTACTTAGGCCTGTCATACCCACTTGTGTCATGCCGTGGGCAGTGTTGTGCCGTGCCTAGGAAAAAAAAGCTCACTAAGCTTTTTTCTTTTTTATTATTTTAAGAGCGCATGCCAAATTGTTGTCTTATTTTTTTTAAGTCTATATACTGTTTTGGATCCATGTGCCTTTATTCAAATTTAATAGAATAAAAAATTCAAAACTCAAGTCCATATTCAATAATAATAAATTAATTATCGTAAGAAAATGAATATTAGTTGCTAAGTTTGACTCTATGGTATTAGAATTCTTTTATAGTACTTTACAACAACAACAATAATAATTTTTTTAAAGGGTTAACTTAATTGTTAACTTGGAATTACGTAGAGTCATACATCACAGTTTATAATAATATTAATACATATTTATAAAATCATGATATTTATAATTTTATTTATTAAAATCATGATATTTATAATTTTATTTATTAAAATCATGATATCAATTATTTATTCAATAAATTATAAACATAAATCAATTATAATTTTTTTGAAACTAAGAATTAAATAAATTTAAAAAACTTGAGTTAATAAAATATATTAAAAGATTCAATTTCAAGTTATTTATAAAATCATAAAATTTTAAATTTACTTTCATTAAAAAATGAAACGTACTTATTGCGTTCTTTTTTCGCATAAATGCTTTGGCCTTCTCGTAATCGTCTTTGTCTTTTTCACGTGCTTATAAAATTTAAGCCTTCATGCGGACCTACGTCGTGTCGTGTAACCGTGTGCTCTGCAAGCGATGCTCATGCCATGCCGTATACTGGACTCGTGTATTACCTTGCCGTGCCTCGTGCTCCCATTGGTCACCTCTACTCATAAACAGGAGATTTACCCTTGGGAAACGTCGTCGTGTGGGCATTCCCTATGCGGGTAACACTTGTCGATAAGTTAGCGATATTCATATTTCATTGCCCGGGGCAACGACAATTGATATTCCCTACTCCCCTTTGTATTGCTTCTGGGGAGTCTAGGAATGTCGTGGATATTCCTCTATTCAAATCAATATACACTGATTACTTTAGTATTTTTAAAAAATATTTAATAACTTTTTAATAGTATAATTTTATAGTATAATTGTTATTTTAAATAAATTTTTATTCATATTTATTATAAATTAAATGAATAATACAAATTAAAATAAAAATAAAAATTTAAGGGTCCCTTTATGATGCCGTAATTTTTTTACAGTATCAATAGTGTGAGAAATATATACCGTTAGATCTAGTCAACGGTACATATTATTTTTTTTAATGAAAAATTTTAATTATTTTAAAATTATGTTAACCAGTTAGCAAACTTGTAAACTAGGTAATTTTAAATTTAAAATGAAAAAAATAGAGATATGGTAAAATACAATCTCTCTTTATCTCTCATGTTCATGTTTTTATAATTGGATTCGATTAATTTCTCTTAATAAATATTTCGGTAAGTTATTCTTGAATCAATTTTATAGTTTTAATCATATTTTCAAATTGGAATTTTTTAATAAGTAACAACTATATTATTGTCAATTTATTGCCTTGAGTATTTGCAGCCATGGTTTAAGGTTTGTCCTAAATTTTTTAAAATCATTCTATAACGTGTCTAAAGGCACCAGGCAGCTTAGAGGCTTGTGCAATTCATAGATTGCCAGCCATAGAGAAAAAGTAAAAAGGGCGAGCAACCATGAGGCAAGGTGCACTGAGAGTAAGATACAGAATCTTAATGTCATGTGAGACTTTTCAAATTCTTTCATGATGTTTTCTTTTATATATCTTTTGGTAATGAAAAGTTAGTTGGTCGGCCATGTTGAAATTTTGCTTTAGTTTGGATTTTTTTCAAGTTTCATGATGTATTGATAAACAAAATATTTAGAGTTCCATATTTATGCCAGCTGCGAATCCTTTTAATTATTTAACTTTCTAGCTTTTTAATTTAGGAAAGAGTTTACTATTAGCTTATTGTTATATATATAGTCTATATTTAGATATATAATGATACCTACATTTTTGGTGTTTTATTGTCACCAGAGAGTGGTCATAATAACTTGTTAATTGATGTTAATTTTAAGCATAAATAGTATATTTGATGGTAGATTATGTGATTACGTTGTTACAGTGCTAAAAAGCATGCAAGATTAATTAATCCGTAAGGCAACTAGGCAAGTGGATATGTAGCCATTTGATGATAGATTGATTTTGACAAATTCATTTATCTTATTTAAAAGATTTTCTTATTCTTCTTAGTTGTTAGAATAATACTGGAAAAGAAATAACTGAGTATGTTGAAAATTCTTAAGAAAATTATCCATTTGGAAGCAGAAATATAGGGCACAAATATGAAATTAATGAACTTAATTTGAAGAAAGTTTATTAGCATTATCTATACGATCATCTATGGGGCCTATAAGAAGGTTAATGATTCTTACAGCTCATGTTACTTATTACAACCGGAATAAAGTCAACTAATTACATATGCAAGAGAAATAATTAAGTAATTAAGTTGTAATTAATTAATCACAAAGAATGGCTCATGTGCCTTTTAAATTGAAGCCCTTGCAGCCCTTGCGGGGAAGTTCAATTCACTTTAACAAATATGATCAAAACCACAATTTCTAGTGTCATATTTTTAGGGTTTTGTTGATTACATGGAAAGTGAACTAATTACTATAGCTGAAGCATGCAAAACAAGATTAGAAGCACAATACTTTTAGGATTTGAAGGGGCAATTTTTTTTTTCCAAAGTTTGTTATATGTTCTGTTGTGAAGACCTGAAGATTCGAGAGTCAGATTAATAATTTTGTCTCTCTCTTAGGCTTTATACAGTGGGAATGAACTTTCTCTCTTTTAAGTCTCTGTCATTTTCTCAATGAAGGCAAAAAGAGAAAATTCAATCTTTCAAAGTCTCAACATTCAGAATTTGGCTAGTCTAGTTGTCTACCTTGCATCTACTAGAGTATTATATTACCAAGAGATTTTTCGGTTGCACTTTACAAATTTATATTATTTTGAGGAGAGAATTCAGCTGACTATTAATATCTTACAATTGAAATTGTCTTTAAATTCTAAAAATTAAAGACAAGCCCAATATGAAAATATAGATGTTAAAATCTTCATTTTTGATTATTGATACTTTATTTGTTAGTATCATAATTTTAGAGATATACTTGATGTTACATGATTGACTAAATATTAACATTAAAATGCAGATGGAAAAAAAAGATGATGGAGGACTCCATGAAAGCATAAAAACTAACGGAGAGGGTGAAGCAAACTTTTGAAATTGCAACCATGAGAAGGAATTGACAAAGCTTAATGAAAAAATTGATGGGATGACTTTTAATCTTGCCGCTGTCAGGTATGAACTTGGTGAGCTGAAGAGGAACAGTTTAGATACTTAGGCATTGGTACAAAAAATGTATAGTGTAGTTGAAGCACTTGAACATAATATAACTCATATGCAATCACACCCATGGAAGGAAAAGATGAACTCTTCTAGTAAAGATGTTCAAAATAGTAAAAATGGATCAAGTCGTCAAAATTTCGTGGGAAAGGGAGATGAGTTTGGGGTGAAGAACGCATAGATTAAGGACAAGATTGAAGATGCATGTGATGAAAATTTATCATTGGAAAACTTATTTGCTCATAGGAAACTGAAAGAGAACCAAATCTTTCACAATGTTGCTAAAAAGGTATGATAATAAAATATTATTCAACATTATTTTTTTCAAAAATTATTTGTACTAGCACATTCATTAAACAAAAAAAAAACAATTAATAAAATTCATGTTTTTATGCATGTATGATAAAGCCGTGGATGTAATTGATTTTGTGGATTTGGTATCATCGGTGGAAGTAGATGCAATTGAGGATAAAAAGGTGTGTCCTCGAAAGCCTAGTCGTTATAAAAAATCTCCTTATGAAAATTTCCCTAAAAAAAAGCCGCCGCAACAAGGAGTTTGGTTTATCCAAACAAAGAGCTTCTTTTTCGGAGGAAGAATGGTATATTTTACAGTATATTTTTCATGAACAACTAGATAAAAGGGATGGAAGTATTTAAATATAATCATATTTGATATGTTTGTATTTTGATGTTCTTATTTGTTTTAATTTACTATTAATGTGAGTGTATAATTTATACAGAGAGAAAATTGTAATGACAAATTGACATATTGTTACCCGCTTCTTAATGTCTTCTATAGCTCCTGATGTTTGGATATTTGATGAGGTATACTCTGTGTGTGTGTGTGTGATATTCAGAGCGTAATAAGATTATATGTATTTAATTTATAATTTATTTCTCAGTTGGTAGTGCATGTTTTAATAATAATATTGTGATAATTTTATTCATAGATCATAAGTTGCAATGCTGAGTACTTAACTAGAAATGAGAGTTTGAAGCAAGATTATGAGACTCGAAATTGGTTTTTACCAACTCTTTTTGGGGTATGTTATATATTTTTGCTGTTACAAATGTATAATATGTTTTTAATAAAAATTTAGAATTTTTTTTAAAGATATATCTTACCATCTTCATATAATTATTAATTTATGAATTCTGTAGCAAATAGTGGCGAATGTGTCAGGTGTCTCAACCATTGATAGATCAGAGATTGAAATTTCGGTTCGTAAATATAACATTTGTGAATTTTACATAGGTGCACTCAAAAGATGTGAAAAGGTCAGGAATATTATCATATGTTCAAAAAGTAAACCGTTATTTACCCAAATATCATATGTTTTATTATTATCATTTGAAGTGTGTAATGATTAATATAAAATTTGTGTATTGTTTCACAGATATATGTAAAGCATTGGTATCTTGCGATAATGAATATAAAAGATAAGACGGCTGAGATTTGGGATTCTTTGCCTAATTATGGAATAAAACCAAATCATCGTCAATAAATTGTTAAGCAAAATGTAAGTTCAAAATTTTGATTTGTTTATATAAAATTACTAGATGTAGTATATAATAACTATCATTATTATTATTGTAGTTACATGCATTTGACCTAGTCTTGTTTCGTGATATAGCCCTTAACTTTCCTTCTGACTGGTATTTCACTGACTTTGACATTTTGTATCCAAATAATGTGCCAATTCAACCAAATGGAAATGATTGTGGCTTGTATGTGATGAAGTTCGTGGAGACTCCATGTGAGATGTTATTCCCAACTTATAAGGTAACTTAATCATACAATTTATATTTCTTAGTTTGCATAATACTTCAATCAATATTAAATTGTGTTATTAATTTTATTATATGCAGCATGAATCAGATGAAGAAAGATTTCATCTTGCGCTACACCATTTACTCCTTGTAAATGGTGATGCAAATGAAGTAAGAGATGGTGTTACACAAAAAACACTATCATTCCGTGGTCCTAAGATAAATGTTATTGCAACTAGTAAAGTTATAACTAAAGTTGCTTCTAAAAAAAAAAAAAATCTTTCAATTAATAAAGTTAGAACTGTAATTGATACTGGAGAATATTTGAAGAAACCAGTAAGAAAATCCAAGTGACATGCCTAGTAGAGGTTTAATAAATTTGGCATTGGACGTAATTTGTATTTTGTCGCTTTCAATGTTTTTGTCCCCTCAATTGAATTTTATATTCAATGTAAAGTTTTTATTTGGATTACTTAATTTTCTTTTTTAGTTTTTAAGTTTATGGTCTCTTTCAATATTTGGGAGAGAAAATATATTTTTGGTATTCCATGTTGAGCTCATGCTTAGAAATAGAAGCAAGTATATACATGTTAAGGCTCTTTTGGAATGACTTAAATACTTCAAGAAAACCAGTATCTTAAATATATGTTAATGAAGTCATTGACTACAAATCAATTTTAGTCCTAAAAGGAGATTTCAAAGACAAATTTTATAAGTCAGCCTCAATCTCCATTCCAATTTACTTTATGAAAATTTTGTGTCTTGTTACTTTCAATATTTTTTTCCCCTTGAATTGAACTTTATATTTTATGTAAAGTTTTTATTTGGATTACTCTTCCAATTAAAAACTTTCAAAAAATAACAGTCTGCTCTTTTTTGTGTGTGTTTTAAGTTCAGCCTACAAGTGAATGATTGTAAGTCGCTAACTAAAAATCTGAAATGTCAAATATCCACTCCAATATCTTTTATGAAAATTTTGTGGGAAAAAAATTATCAAATTTTCTTCTTAAGCTGAGTCGTGAAAGATGACTTCAACAGACCGGCTTTCTGTGTCAATTGGGGAAGGAGCGCACAATGATTGGAACTTTACAAGCAATCTTGAATGGTCCATTTTGGCTGTGGTTGGGGATTGATTTGGTTCAATCTTGTCAGTTCTTGAATGCGAGTAATCTGGAGCTTGGGATAGCACAAGATCCAAAAATTAGCTTGTTTTGTTAGTGAAGAAACCAATAGAATATAAATGGTAGTTAGATTTCGGATGCACTTTAAGGGATGCATTTTAAGGGACCACTTAATTAAACCACACACATCCCTTTTGAGAAGTGGTCAAGTAGAATTTGCTTTCAGAATGACATAAGAATAATTTTAGCATAGAGATAACAGAAACAGCTAAGCTTTTGATAGACACATTAACCTTGATTAATTGAACCTTTGTGGGCCAACTTGAGCATGGTGTTAGCAATTTTTATGCTTTTAAGTAATCAACAAAAATTGCATGCACCATTGAACACTCATGTGTACTACTGGAATAATGATTTCTTTCTTGACAATAAACCTTATTTATAGCTAGCTATACACGGGCAATCTATAGTTTGGTAAAGTACAAATTTATAATTGCAAATGAACATATAAGAGAAAATGGGAAATGAGATTATGAATTAGTGATATTCGTGCTCATGAAGTAGTTCAAAGTTATAAATGAATGTTGTGATTCCAGCATCATTCATAAGACATTATTAGAGTGTTAGAAGTTAAAAAACTATCAAAACAACATTTCATCAACAAGCTCATGATCATCTAATTCTTGACTAGAGAGTTTTCCGAATGACAAAAAAAAAATTCAGTTATTATAAATTCATCAGATACTACTCAATCATTAATCTGCAAAAAAATTCATCCTCTTCTTGTAATTTCTCCTCAATAACATTCTTATCTGCAGGTTCATTCTCCTAAACAAGCAGAAAGAAATGAGCACACTTTATTAGCACTAAAACCGTACACCTTAAACTCAATAGCTTTGTTAAAAAAAAAAAAAAGACTTCGCTATTGGCATTAATAATTACTTTACCAAATTAATATCAAATGAAGCATTTGAACTCACTTAATAAACTGTAATATTCTTCCGCTTCTCATCATCTTCTTTTCCAACCTATTTTATGCCAAACAAAAATGCATCAATAAAAATAAATTTAGATAACAGCTAAAATATTCAATCTTCGTAAGAATTATCCTACTATAAATATACCTCATTAAGTACTGGACATTTGCGTTTATTGTGTCCAGGTAATTTACAATGCCTACATTTTTCCAAGTTGACGCCTTTATTAAATCTTGCACTAGGAGCACCTTTCGTCTTCACACTTAATGGATATTTTATAATAATAACATTTCTCTTCTCACTGGACCATCTACCTCTTTTCTCTTCAAAATTTCCACTCAACTCTAACATCTCGGACTTAAGTTGGGTGATAAGACCCTTTAATTTCAAGTATTCGACATCTGTCATCGAGGCATAGTAACAAATCTCATTGAATTTAGTACTTAGTGACCCATACCTAATCATTTTTAGGATATCCCTAGACTGATCATCCAATGACTTTGGTGGACATTCAACTACTTTTACATCTTTGTTCCATCTTCTATTAAACAATGAATCAGGTATCTCAGAAAGATGTAAGGACTTCATCACACAAAATAAATGACAACACGGAATGCCGGATGATTGAAACTCCATGCATTTACACTCAAAATTCTGGTCCTTTGGGTGGTACACAACAGTCCACCTCTTATCTGCTTGTTCGAATTTAGTCAATTGGTAAACTTGCCTATCCAAAACAATCACACAGGTTGACACCATGAATTGAGCTTCCTTGCGAATCTGATCACGAACCATGAAAAATAAATTTCGAGTGTAAATGCTCTCAGCATGCTTCTCTAAGCTTTCAAGATGGGTCATCAAAGAACTAGAATGCTTTGTTTTAAATACCTGATAGGTCATAAATAGTCATGCTATATTTAGTTTAATTCCCTTATATTTTGATTGATCTTGTGCTAATTTATGGAGATTATGTTTGATTTGATTTAGGAGGAGAAACATGGAGATTATGATAAAAAGTGGATAAAAAGAGCTTTATTTGGGTTTTGCAATCATGGGCTGATCGTTGACTTGAAGGAGACGATTTCCTAGCATTAAGAGGAGAAGAAGCCAAGAAGGATTAGAAAAGCTAGCAAAAGAGGAAAAGAAAAGGAAGAGGAAACCAAAAAGAAGACAAAAAGCAAGCATTATAAAAGGAGCTTTTTGGACGTGAGAAAAGGGGGAGGAAGTCAACGGCTGCAATTATTTTTCTTCTCAAACAACTTTTGTTTTGTTTAGCCACTATGCGTGGCTAAGATTTTAATTCCGATCCAAATCAAATTCCAGTTGTAGTTTTGTGAGGCTTTGAACTTAACTAGAATTTCTTCAATCCAAGTAATTTTTATTTCTTGTTCTCATTGTCTATGAATTATTTATATTGATTGAGTTGACGCCTTAATTCAATATTTATTTTTCTATCGCTAGTCTTGAGTTTGTGATCCGTAATTGTCATGAATGATTGAATTGAGTAGCAAGGAGTTGGCTCATGTGTGTGTATATTGATGGCCACAATTACATAGCTTGCATGATAGGCTCTAGGGAAATAAAAATACAAATTGATTGAATTGGAGTAATATGAATTAATTAATCTTGTTTTAGTCATTCTCACTATTCTTACTGCTATCACTTAATTTGATATGGAACGATGATGCCCATTAAATTGGTGATAAGTTTGGATTAAGCGATTGTTTGAGTCTATTTACATTAGGAGAATAATTACTTTCATGGGATTAGATTAAGTAGACTAAGTTCTTGGATTGAGTAATTTATATTTTGGAATATGATCAAAATTGCATTTGGTTGGAATTTACACCCTTGGATTGTATGTTTGGTAAGATTAATTTCCTTGTTTAATTTTAAAGTATTGTTATTTTTATTTTATTTATTTTATTTTCGTGTTAAAGAAAACTATTTGAAAACCCCAAAACCGGACAACCGGATTGCACAACATCCGGCCAACCGAATCAAACCGGAAGAGAAGACCCGCAAACGGCCATCGGATTTCTCACATCCGGATAGGATCGCTCTGCATTGGAGAAGTCGCAACCGGTCTTCGGATTGCCTTAACCGGTTATCCGCTTCAGCCTGTAATCACTGCCATCTGCCATCCGCTTCTCTCATCCGTTATCCGCTTCAGCCAGAATTGCTACTTGCCACATTCGGCCATGCGTTCCTCTCATCCGGTCATCCGTTTCCTTTCCAGAACCGATACAAATCGCAACCGGCTTTCCGTTTGTCCATATCCGGCCAGCCGAAAAGGTTCCAGAATCATCACAACCAAGATTCGGTCTTCCGGATTTCACAACCGGTTATCCGAATCAACTCCAGAAGCATCACAAATCAGAACCGGTCTTCCTGGATCTCGATCCATTGCTAACGTAATATTTCAAAGAATAAACGGCTTACCGTTTTGAAGAAACCGATTATCCGGTTTTGGGCAGAATCTTGAAAATCTGATTTTTCTTGGAAAATTAATTTTATTTTAAACTTTGAGAGATTAAATACATAGTTCTCTTGGGATTCGACCTGGTTTCACTACTTCTACAAATTTATTTAGGTGAATCAGTATTTATTTTTGAGGAGCTTCGACAACTCCGTCAAAATTGGCGCCGTTGCCGGGGAACTAATTTTAGTTTCTCATTGTTTAATTGTTTATTTGATTTAGTTTATGACTCGTTCTTCTCAGGGTACTAATTTGCAGTATAATCCTGAAATCGAGAGACGGCACAATTGAGGAAAGAAACTAGAGAAGGAAAACGTCGTCTTGAGAACGAAGCAGAGATAGACTTAACTACTGGTGGAACATCCATCTTTGCAGAAATTGAAGAAAAGATGGCAGACCTAACTCTCAAAGAACTCGCCGCACCAGATTTGAATCAACAACCCTTATGCATTACTTTTCCCAATATTGCTAATGATTTTGAATTAAAATCTGGTTTGATTCATTTACTTCTTTCTTTTCGTGGTTGTGCAGGTGAAGATCCTCATAAGCATCTCAAAGAATTTCATATTGTTTGCTCTGGAATGAAGCCTCATGGTGTATCCGAGGAGCAAATCAACCTTAGAGCCTTTCCATTCTCTTTGAAGGATCAAGCTAAAGATTGGCTCTATTATCTACCTTCCGGTTCTATCACCACATGGAATGAGATGAAGAGGCTATTTCTGGAGAAATTCTTTCCTGCCTCACGAGCCGCTAGTATTAGGAAGGAGATTTATGGTATCACACAATCACCTGGGAGACGTCGAGCATCTGGAACGATTCAAAAGATTATGTGCAAGTTTTCCCCACCATCAAATTTCCCTCCGATCAACTCCTCATCCAATATTTCTACGGCGGATTATTGCCAATGGATGTGAGATGATCGACGCAAGTTATGGAGCTTATGAACAAGACACCCAAGGTACCAAACAATTGATTTCAAACATGGCTGAAACTTCTCAACAATTTGGTACAAGAGCGGGTGGAGGATCTATCAAGCAAGTTAGCGAGGTAAGTGATCTTAAAAATCAAATTTCTGATTTAACTGCTTTGGTCCGTCAAATGGCTGTAGGGCAATTGCAAATGGTAAAAGCGTGTGGAATATGCTCACTTCATGGGCATCCTACTGATATGTGCCCATTGCAGCAAGACTCCACGAAGCCAATGCCATGGGTGGGTTTCTAGCCATGCTCGAAGGAAGTATGATCCTGATTCGAATCACTGATCACGGATGGAGGATCATCCTAACTTTATGGAAACCAAGGAGGACAACAAAGGCCACCTCGCCGAACTTTACAAGACCACCTCCGATCCTACCACAGACTCGAGCTCCAACTCGGGTATGTCTTTGGAAGATATTGTTAAGAATCTTGCTACCAATACTCTTGACTTGAGGAAACAGGACAAGCATCCGAATTTGGGCAACCAAATCACTCGATTAGCCACATCCGTTAGCAAGTTGGAAGCTCGAAATTCGGAAAATTACCTTGGCAATCAACCCGAAGGCGTAGTGCAATATCGCTGCGAAGCGGAAAGAAATTCCTTGAGGATCAACTCCACTAAAAAGTGAAATGGCCAAGGAGATGAAGATGAAGAAGCTGAAATGGCCAAGGAGATGAAGATGAAGAAGCTCCTCCCAAAACAAGGCGTGGGGTAAAATTGATCCTCCTTTATCTCTTTCATCTTACACACCTGCACCTCCTTTTCTAGCGGGTTAGGCAAGCAAAAGAAGATGAGCAAGAAAAGGAGATTACGGACACATTTAGGAGAGTGCAAATTAACATCCCTTGTTGGATGCGATCAAACAAATCCCCGAATATGCAAAGTTCTTGAAAGCGTTGTGCACCAACAAGAGGAAGATGAAGGAAAAGGGAAGGTTGAGGTAAGTAAGAATGTTTCCATGATTTTACAAAAGAGTATGCTAGAAAAATGCAAGGATCGGTATGTTTTCATTACCTTGTGTGATTGGTGAAAGAAAATTGAGCATGCTATGCTAGATTTAGGAGCTTGATTAATGTCATGCCATATTACATTTTACCAAAATTAAAATTAAATGACTTGCAAACGGTGGTGTAGTTATTGATTGGTGACCGTTCTTATATTCACCCACTTGGGATAGTAGAAGATGTTTTGGTGCAGGTTAATGAGCTTATATTTCCTGTAGATTTTTACATATTAGAGATGGAAGGTAATCCTTCTTCAAAATCGGCTTCGATTTTGTTAGGGAGACCCTTCATGAAAACCGCCAAAACAAAAATTGATGTAGATGAGGGTACTCTCTGCACGAGTTTGATGGAGAGATTGTTAAGTTTAATATTTTTGATGCAGTGAAACACCCTACTGATGTGCATTCTCTTTGTCAAATTGATGTGCTTGATTTTATTGTGCAGGATGTTTATGCCCAAGGAAGTGTTGGGAATGAGCTAAAATTAGATGCACAATCTAATTTAAAAGGCATTGGATGAATTATTCGCTTTGCGACTGTGTCTAGCCAAAGACATAAAACAAAGGCGCTTTTTGGGAGGCAACCCAAATATTTTCTTTATTCTCGCTTTTGAATTTTCATTTCTTTATTATATTTAGTTTTCTTTACTTTTGTTGATTTTATTTTAAGCCCCCAGATGTTCTTGATGAAGAAAATTAACCTTGATAAAACGTGCTCACGCCATTTTTCAGCTTTCCTTGGAACCCTCTCCCTAGCTCATTCGAGTCCACACCGCTCACATTCAGGGGAGTTTCTTCTTCCCTTCTCATTTACTTTTCATCATTATTATTTTTTGTGAGCCATTTACTTGTTGATACATTGAGGACAATGTATTATTTAGGTGTGGGGGAGGATTTTGGCATGTTCTTAATAATAATTTTTTCTGTGTTTTAAAGTCTTCTCAATATCTTTGAATACCTTGTAAGTTAGGGGTACATCTTTGTTTTGAGTTTTAATGCATGAAAGAGGTAAGCATGAATAGTATTTTTCTTTAAAATTTTCAATGGTGTCGAATTAATTTGTTGATTGAAAAGTGCACAAGACTTGATGCAAAATAGACACTCTAGTGAGCTTTTGAGCCTAAGAGCAACTTATTACATTTTGCTCATTTTATTTTTGTTGAGTGCATCGAACTTAGTGTGTTTGTTCTAGAACTTGCTTTTGAATATATGTTGAGACCACATTTTTGAATTGATGCTTAAGTGTGATAAGGGCAATTAGGTTTAACCAATTCTTAGACTCTAAAATACCCACCTTTTATTTTTCCCTAGTTAGCCCCTTTGAGCCTATTTTTCCCTTTCATTTGTTTCTAACACATTATTTAACCCCAAGCCTTCTTGTTTGTTATCCTTGTTTTCTTTCTACCCTATCAAGACAAGAGTGAAGTAATTGCATGATAAAAAAAAAAAAAAACGAAAAAAAAGAAAAAAAAGAAAAAAGAAAAAAAAAGAAAGAAAAAAATTCCGTTGAGAAAATTATTCCCTTGATTGGATGATTGGAGAATTATTTGCAAAAGCAATTGAATTATCAAATTGTTTCTCCAAGTGTTTTAAGTGCTTAAATGTGGGGATAAATTTCATTATCTTAGAAGTTTGTTTGTTTATTTTATGTGGCATCTAAATCATGCATGTAACTAACTCTTTGTCTTGATCGTTAAAACCTTCATTTTTCCTTCTACCATACCCTTACCTAAGCCCCATTTCAACCCTTGTTAAGTCCCTTTGATTTTTGCATCATATTCATATGCAGTGGTGGAGATTTAATTCATTTGCAAGCTTATGGTAATGACATGCTATGCTTTGATTTTGAGAGTAAAACACGCACCCTAAACACTTTGAGAGCATAGAGCGAAACCATGCGAGGGTGTTAAGTCTTGCTGTATTTGATTTTGATGAATTGATAAGATGCTTATGTTTTTGGTTACAAATTCTATCCTATGAATGCTTATTCTCTAGATTGTCACTATGATTTGACTCATTGATGTGTGTTTAGCTTTATTGGTATTCTTGGATATTGCATGGTTTGAAAGGAGGAGAAAGGGAGGATTGGTATGATGATTTAAGATATGCTTGAGGACAAGCATGGTTTAGGTGTGGGGGAATTTGATAGGTCATAAATAGTCATGCTATATTTAGTTTAATTCCCTTATATTTTGATTGATCTTGTGCTAATTTATGGAGATTATGTTTGATTTGATTTAGGAGGAGAAACATGGAGATTATGATAAAAAGTGGATAAAAAGAGCTTTATTTGGGCTTTGCAATCATGGGCTGACCGTTGACTTGAAGGAGACGGTTTCCTAGCATTAAGAGGAGAAGAAGCCAAGAAGGATTAGAAAAGCTAGCAAAAGAGGAAAAGAAATCGCAAGGAAAAAGGAAAGAGAGCAAGAAGAGGAAACCAAAAAGAAGACAAAAAGCAAGCATTATAAAAGGAGCTTTTTGGACGTGAGAAAAGGGGGAGGAAGTCAACGGCTGCAATTATTTTTCTTCTCAAACAACTTTTGTTTTGTTTAGCCACTATGCGTGGCTAAGATTTTAATTCCGATCCAAGGGTAATCAAATTCCAGTTGTAGTTTTGTGAGGCTTTGAACTTAACTAGAATTTCTTCAATCCAAGTAATTTTTATTTCTTGTTCTCATTGTCTATGAATTATTTATATTGATTGAGTTGGAATTCAATATTTATTTTTCTATCGCTAGTCTTGAGTTTGTGATCCGTAATTGTCATGAATGATTGAATTGAGTAGCAAGGAGTTGGCTCATGTGTGTATATTGATGGCCACAATTACATAGCTTGCATGATAGGCTCTAGGAAATAAAAATACAAATTGATTGAATTGGAGTAATCTGAATTAATTAATCTTGTTTTAGTCATTCTCACTATTCTTAATGCTATCACTTAATTTGATATGGAGCGATGATGCCCAGTTAAATTGGTGATAAGTTTGGATTTAAGCGATTGTTTGAGTCTATTTACATTAGAGAATAATTACTTTCTGGGATTCCGATTAAGTAGACTAAGTTCTTGGATTGAGTAATTTATATTTTTGGCCTATGATCAAAATTGCAATTGGATGGAATTTACACCCTTGGATTGGATGTTTGGTAAGATTAATTTCCTTGTTTAATTTTAAAGTCTTGTTATTTTTATTTTATTTATTTTAATTTCGTGTTAAAGAAAACAATTTGAAAACCCCAAAACCGGACAACCGGATTGCACAACATCCGGCCAACCGAATCAAACCAGAGAAGAAGACCCATGACGGCTTACCGGATTTCTCACATCCGGATAGCCGGATCGTTCCAGAATAGGGAGAAGTCGCAACCGGTCTTCCGGATTGCCTTAACCGGTTATCCGTTTCAGTTCCAGAATTGCTACTTGCCACATTCGGCTATCCGTTTCCTCTCATCCGGTTATCCGTTTCAGTTCCAGAATTGCTACTTGCCACATTCGGCTATCCGTTTCCTCTCATCCGGTTATCCGTTTCAGTTCCAGAATTGCTACTTGCCACATTCGGCTATGCGTTTCCTCTCATCCGGTCATCCGTTTCCTTTCCAGAACCGATACAAATCGCAACCGGCTTTCCGTTTGTCCATATCCGGCCAGCCGAAAAGGTTCCAGAATCATCACAACCAAGATTCGGTCTTCCGGATTTCACAACCGGTTATCCGAATCAACTCCAGAAGCATCACAAATCAGAACCGGTCTTCCGGATCTCAGTATCCGGTTAGCCGGTTAACGCCCAGAATATTTCAAAGAATAAACGGCTTACCGTTTTGAAGAAACCGGTTATCCGGTTTTGGGCAGAATCTTGAAAATCTGATTTTTCTTGGAAAATTAATTTTATTTTAAACTTTGAGAGATTAAATACATAGTTCTCTTGGGATTCGACCTGGTTTCACTACTTCTACAAATTTATTTAGGTGAATCAGTATTTATTTTTGAGGAGCTTCGACAACTCCGTCAATACCTGCTCCAATTCTTTGTATCTTGTGTGTGACAAGGCTCGATCAACTTGTCAAACAAATTCTTACAACTTTAACTTATGTTGAAGAAATCTATTCATATATGCATTCATTCCCTCTCACCGTTGTGTAGTACGCATGTCAGCAAAGAAATGACCCCTTAAGAATGTTTCTGCCCATCTATGTCGTTTTGTATAAATTTTCTTCACCCAATCATTATTTTGCAAACCTTTTTCTTCCACCATATTCCACCATAATTTATCAAACTCTTCAGGTGTAAGAAATTTAAAAATACACTTTGTAAATACTTCTATAAAATTAGGTTTAGTACGTACATTAGATTGTGCATTCCTCTGTAGATGCCAAACACACAAACGATGACGAGCTTCGGGAATCACCTTTTTAATCGCCTTCCTCATTACTCGATCTCCATCAGTCACCATAGCAATAGGCTTTTTATTATTCATAGCAGACAAAAATGTTTCCAACTCAATTGTCTCATCGACAGATAATGCACATCCAAAAAAGCATGTTGCATAATGATTATTAACTCCCACTAACATGACTAATGGCTTACCATACTCATTTGTCTTGTATGTATTATCCAAAGCTAACATATCCCCAGAGTGATGATAATCTAAACGAGCAATAGAATCAGCTCAAAACAAGTTTACAAGTCTATTCTCCTCGACTACAATGTATTTACAGAAGCAATTTGGATCCATATCAGCTTTTCCTTTCAAGTATGCCAACGTAGATTTTGAATCTATTTCAAGCATCATAGATCAACATTCAACATCTAATGAATTATACAAATCCTCAAGTGTGAAGCCCACATTGTCATAACCCCCAGCTTGATTGACTACAAAGTCCGTAATTTGACTAGTCTTTATACCAACAATTTTCATCGTAGTAGCTTGAGCCATGTCGCAATCTTTAACTGATCGATGGGATCGAAGGAACTTAATCTCATAATTCATTGCCAACTCATGCAAGTGTTCAGGGATAAACTAATTAACAACCCAAGTACTAAGCTGCTTATTCATCCTCACTCTGAAAGTAGCTGGACATTTGACTCTTGTAACAGCCCTCAGTTCCCGAATTCTATCTTTCCTTTCAACATACTTTTTCACACGCTTACCCTCCCTATTACAAACCCAACATCTCACATTGATTTCACCATCATTATCATACCTTATATTATTCTTACGAATGCTGAAGCCCATTACTTTTGAGTATTTACTGTAAAAATTCTCAACATCTATAAGCGTCTAAAACTGACTTCCAATTACATCTTCATTAGTGAAAGAATGTCATGTGATGAAGGAATGTCAAACTGTGTATCTTTTGAATTTTGTTTGATAACTACAAAAACAATATTGAATATCTTGTTATCAGTAAACTTGCATGATTAAATTGTACTGATCTACGACATATAATATTACATAGTATATATATTGGATACACAAATGTGTCTAGTTATAGTGAAATTTTACATAATCCAATTTCAACTTCTTTTCTTAAAAATATTCAGGATTTAGTAAACAAAGGTCACGACTATCCTCAAACGACACAAGGCCAGAAGTTTTCACTTAACTGTTATCAAATAATGAAGAATAATATTACAAACGATATATCCCTAGAAACCTGTATTTGTTAGGAGTTCAAATAATTTTACGGTTTTCTATTTGAAGTTTTCGACATGAAGATAGGGCTTAAAGAATGCTGACTGCTTAGAATCATTAAAGCAACCATGTTTATAATTATCAGCCAAATTTCATGATTTAATTGTATTGATCTAGAATATATGAGATTGCATACTATATTTTGTTTATAGATAAATTTGTCTAGTTAAGGAAGAAATTTACAGAATCAAATTTCGACTTCGCTTCTTAAAGATATTCATGATTTAGTGCACAAAGATCACATCTGCCTTGAAACTACACAAGGCCCGAAGTTTATGAATTAACTGATATCAATTAACAAGGAATAAAAATTACAAACTATATATGTTTAGAAAGATCTATTCCTCAAGAGTTAAAATAATTTTACGGTCATCTATTTGAAGTTTTCTACATGAAGATATGGCTTAAAGAATATTGACTGCTCAAAATCACTAAAGCAACCAAGTCTATGATTATCAGCCAAATTTCACGATTTAACTGTATTGACCTAGAGTATATGAGATTACATACTATATATTATTTGATAGATAAATATGTCTAGTTACGAAAGAAATTTACAGAGTCAAATTTTGACTTTGCTTCTTAAAGATATTCACGATTCAGTACACAAAGGTCACAATTATCTTGAAACTACAAAGACCCAAAGTTTCTGAATTAACTGATATCAATTAACAAGGAATAAAATTACAAAATATATATGTCTAGAAATATTTATTCCTCAAGAGTTCAAATAATTTTATAGTTTTTTATTTGAAGTTTTCTACATGAAGATACGGCTTAAAGAATGCTGACTGCTTAGAATCACCGAAGCAACCAAGTATATGATTATCAGCTAACTTTCATGATTTAACTGTATTGATCTAGAATATATGAGATTGCATAATATATATTCTTTGATACATAAATGTGTCTAGTTATGGACGAAATTTACAAAATTAAATTTGGAGTTCTCTTCTTAAAGATATTCACGATTTAGTGCATGAAGGTCACAACCGTCTTGAAACTACACAAGACCCGAAGTTTCTGAATTAACTGATATCAATTAACACGGGATAAAATTAAAAACTATATATTTCTGGAAAGATTTATTCCTCAGGAGTTCAAAGAATTTTACGGTTTTCTATTTGAAGTTTTCTACATGAAGATATGGCTTAATGAATGTTGACTACTCAGAATCACCGAAGCAACCAAATTAAAAAAACGTATCAGTTCTTTGTTTAAGCCTCTTTCCCTGAGAAGCACGACTGCCAGACATTACATGCTCATTTTTCTTATATTTCTACATGTGTTTTTAATTTTTTTTGGTTTGGAAAAATTATCAAACAAAGTGTTTGATTTTAAAGCATTAGTCATTACATGGTTAAACAACTGAAATCTCCATATAACCATCTCTCTACTCAACAACAAAATAATCATAAAAGTTCTAAATATCAAATTACAAAGAATATATACAATACTAACCTTGTTGATCAATATCCATCGCTTGCTTGTAATGATAGCTCCCAGATTTACCTTGAACATAAATTTTTTGAAAACCGAAAAACTTGATTAATTGAGAAAAAGCTCTACTCAAATTTAGTCAGATTGATTGACCAAAAACTCTACTCAAATTTGATTCTTGATGAGATACTATTTGCTATTTGCAAATATGAGTTTGAATTGTGTTTTGCTGATAGGAATGTAATCTACCAACAGTTAGAGTGGTTGAAAAGTTGTATTTGTCAAAATAAACCGTGTGGAATCGTGTAGTTTGCTAAGTCTAAGAAATTTTAGTGACAACGCCTATAATTTTAAATATTCTCACAATTTCACTTAAATAACAAATTTTGTTTAATTACACAAAATTCATGAGAATATTAAATTACAATTTAAAGTTTATTTTACTATGTATCCTACTCCATTTATTATTGGCTTTTCATAATTTTATTAAGTAACAATGTCAGGCCAAACATGAAAGAGTTTCAATATTTAATTTATTTGAAAACTCAATATGAAATTCAAAATTGCTAAAATAGTACTTAATTCATATCCTTAATGTTATAAGATAATTCAATTATCATGTAATCAAACTAATTTCAAAATCTATCAATCGAATATAGTTTGTGCTATTAGATTATTTTATTCTAATGCATAGCCATATAAGATTAACTGAAGTTATATGTGTGTGTGTGTGTATATATATATCCAGTGGTGAAATATATACAATAGTCTTTGATTTCTCATGGTATATTTTATTGGTTTACTAGCTTATAAAACTATATGCAAATGTTGAAAATTGGACTACAGTTTGAAATATCATTTGAAATATCTCATTTAACCTTAGATTAATGTATCAACTACCCATAAAATATGGTTTACTTTATTAGTCTACAAATTAACTTTTATTGATATTTATATTTCACATATCAATTCCATGGTAATTACAACTTTAATTTCCATCCTTTTAATAAATAAGGATAAATAGAAGTACTGAATATGTGTGTTTCCATTCCTTCATAGGTTTTAATAACTACAAGGAAAATCATTTCTACTTACCTTTTCTTATTCCATTTTTATTACATTTTACCAATTGTCTTTTATAATATTATTTTGTAAAAGAAAGCTAAAATTGACTACTCAAAAATGTCTTTATATTTTTTTATTACATTTTACATTAAAGTTGTAGTACATTATGACGAGTACCGTTCGCATCACATTATAAATACAAAGTTTGATTTTTATTAACATAACACTTCAGTAAAATCAACATCTTAAGTACATATATGATATAGAATGATATAATACTTTAAATAGGCTTCAAAATTAATAGGGAAAAGACCACCCACACCTCTAAATTTTACTTAAATGGACATACATAACTCCTTAAATTAAAAAATATAATATATTAAATAAGTATAAAAATATTTTCAATATTAAAAATTTATTTTAACATTATTTATTTTTATATTCTTTTATTATTATTTTGTCATATTATTTTTACTAATATTAAAATCTATTTGACATACTACTAAATTAAATAATTATACCTAACATTCACAATAATTTCACAATTATTTATAAAATTTATATTTTTTTTACAATATCTTATTTAATTTTGTCTACATTAATATCTATCTTAAAATCAATTTTTGAATTAATAGATTTTAGTTAATCCGTCATGATAGACTAATAATAACTTAATATTAACAAAATTTTCATTGTACATGTTATTTTATCAACTATACTTATTATAACATTTTATTTGTATCATATGACATTTATTTATTATTTTTATCTTATTACTATATTTATATTTATTTAGATTAATTCAGTCAATCATTAAACATTAAAAAAAATATTTTAATCAAAAGGTATAATAGTCATTTATGAAACTAAGAAAGTCTATGTGACTATTTATTAAACTAAAGGAATCTGTATGATTATTTGAACAAACCTTAGGAATGTAAGTGACTTTTTCCCAAATTAATATTAATTTAAAATTAAAAAATTAATGTTTACCCACAACCTGTATAAGTTATCTATTATATTTTAATTAATTATCTAATTATTTATTATATTAAATGAATGATTTAGATTAAAACTCTTACATTTAGGGGTCCACGTTAATCCCACTATCAATGCTGTAAAAATCCATACAACATCATAGAGAAATCCAAAATTTAAATACTAAAAATAAAAATATATGCTTCAATGTAAATAAAAATTAATTATAAAATATCTTCTTGTACTTTTTGTTACTTTAAAATATTTTTCTTGTAATGAATGCATATATTATAGCTCCAAGATAAGTTATTAAGAAAATTACTCATTTGCCCTTTTTTGTTTTAAATGTTTTGGGGACGGGAGAGTTTTTAGATATTATAAAATCAGTAAGAAATAAGTGATATATATTAGTTTCAATAGAAAAAAAAAATTAACAACTTCCTTAATAATAAAAGTGACAAAATAATGAAAGGCAAAAGAGAGAAATTGCATGTTCATTCATCTTTTAGATTCTTTTCTTCTTAACTTTCTATTTAAATCTTCTTACATTCTTTACTTCTCAACTTTCTATTTAAACTCTTTTAAATTCTTTTCTTCAAACTCTTTTAGATTCTTTACTTCTCAACTTTCTATTGAAATTCTCTTACATCATTTACTTCTCAACTTGCTATTTAAACTTTCTACTACATTCATTATTCAATTTATAATTTTTATACCTTAAATCCTAAAATTTAAGTTAAGTCTCTTCCCCTTTCTCATCTCTTCATATGCAACACAATCTTTTTAGCTCTCCTCTCTTGGCAAGTAAGTAAAATCTCAGTTCATCGCATCATCTCACGGTTGTTTTCATATTTTGCTTTCTCCAAATTGCCCTCGCCTTTTCCTCTCAATCTCATTTTCAATTTCTAGTATTTTTTTAATTATAAACTCGATTTTCTTTACCTCGGTTTGTAAATTTTATTGGATATAATGCATAATCATGGGCGACCCAATTAAGGCTCAGGAGGGGTAAACCCTTTATAAATTTCAGCCCCTCCTGAGTCATTAATTTTTCTTTTAAATGTACCCAAAACCCTTTCTAAAAGAACTAAATAAACAAAATTTAGACACATTTTTCATGTAACAGAAGACTTATAGTTCAATGGTAAGAGTTTATTTGATGGTTTTAAAGTCCTTATTCAAATGCCAATAGCCACATTATTTTATTTTTTTTAATATTTTGTGAAAACTACTTCAAAAAATGAGACTTTTATGCATTTGAAATAAATAATTTATTTCTATTATTATTTAGAATTTAAAAGAAGGTAATGAAATTTGAGTTTATGAGACTTAAAATGTATCGTACGAACATTTACAAAAACCCAAATTAAATAATTTTTTTAATTAAGCCCCCCTAATTGAAGTGTATGGGTCCGCTACTATGCATAATTGTTCATTGTCATTTTGTTTCAGTAATCTCATAAAACAAGCAAAATTAAATTAAATTATATATCAGCATAATTAATTAACTGATGCTGTTTAGATTCTGAGCTTGATTATATATCAATTCATCATATTTTTATTAAGATTATAAATTTAACTATATTGTCGGGGTCTGAATGATTTTTATTTTTAATATTTTTCTATGAATTTATTCATGTTCGGTTGGATAATATTTAAAGTAATAACAAATATAGGTTTTGATGGAGTGAAATTGTAAGGGTATGGTAACTAAATTTTGTTTCTTATTGTTTAATGGTAAAAACTGAATTCAATGTGAAGTGGTTTGATATTGTAATTGCATTGCAGGAAAATTGAATTTTTTTTATGATGGGGGAAGAGTGATTGATGCCGATTGGAAGCCTACTTCTCCATCTAATGGGGAGCGCACTGTGGTTTTAGTTGGCCTTACTGGCAATGGCAAAAGTACGATGACCAATAGTATTCTTGGAAGAAAAGCCTTCAAGTCGAGGGCTGGCTCGTCCAGTGTTACTAAAACTTGTGAAATGCATAGAACCGTGCTCAAAGATGGCCAAGTTGTTAATGTCATTGATACCCCTGGTAATTTACTAATGGTGGTGCCTACATATTCCATTCCATGCTTGTTGATGTTGTGGTGGTAAGTAGATTGATGTTATGAGCCATTGCAAGACTTTTTGATTCTTGCGCTGACTCTGAGTATGTTAGCAAGGAAATTGTCTAATGTATTGGTATGGCCAAGGATGGGATCCATGCAGTCCTTCTAGTTTTCTCTGTTAGAAACCGTTTTTCTCAAGAGGAAGAAGCTGCAGTACACCGTTTACAGGCCTTCTTCGAGAAAATTGTTTTTGACTATATGATTGTTGTTTTCACTGGAGAGGATAATCTTGAAGATAATGAGAAAACATTAGAAGATTACTTAGGTCTTGAGTATCCAAAGCCATTAAAGGTTTGTTTATGAACGGCAATAGTTTTCGATAATTTCATTAGTCATTTTGATCAAGTTGTCTTTCTTTGGTTTTTCTGTGAAGTTTTAGACTCTTTTACTGTTGGACTATTAGAAGTTTAATATGAATATGTGCATGTTGAAAATACTAGATACGTTTATAGTAGGCCAGCCATCTTAAAGCTTCATTTTCAATGGTGCTTCATTTCATGAATGGTTTTCCTCTGCCATGCTGAATTGGTCGGAGAGATGATTGGTAATTTTCTACTGGCATTACTTAATTTTAGTTATATATTAATGTCTTCGAATGAGATGTCATTCATTCATTTGCTAAACATTTATGCTTTTCTTATTTGTATTCTTTGATTTTGAGTGTGTTTGTGATTGAGGTTGGACAACTGTAGCTTAAAAGGTATAACAGTAAAGTGTTTGGTAAATACTAGCTGCTGTAGCGTAAAAACTATATTAATATAATTTTTCACTTATATAATGGAGAATCTGTTATATTTTTAATTATTTTGTTAAAATTATTATTTAAAATTCATATTTACTACGTTTGATTCATAATTACAGCTTTTTCCCTATAGCAACTGTAGCTCAAAAGCGATAGCACCTCAATCCCAAACGCACCCTTCATCTGCTATTTAATCTTTGTTCTTATTCGATTAATATGTGTTCATTTGTTTGTTTCTTAAAATATATACCTCTTTGATTTATACGCTTAAAATTAACCTACTTTTAAGATTTTAAAGTGTGCCAAGGAGGATATGACTTGCTATATAGGTCCATTTTATTAGGCGTTGTTTGAATAAAACATCAAGTCTAAGCCTTAGAATTGGTGCCTAAAATTTCAATGTGAGATCTTTTTTCAGTTTCAACACGCAAATCTCTTATTCTCAGAATGTACTTGATGAATTTGGTTCCTAGAACAATTAAAGTGAACTTTATTTTTTTCAATTGTATTAATTTTTGTAGTGTGAAGGAATAAAAATTTTTTAATTATAATGTCGCAAAATTAGGTCAATTATGTAGATGCCACAAAAAATACGATCATGTCTTTTGGTAGATTTGAGGTTTGGTCACTTGAGTTTGTTTATGACAATAGTACAGTTTTTGCCTAAAGAAGAGGCAGGTACTAATTTGTAGCGACTAATTTTGATAGGGTCAATGCTTTTCACTGGAATATATGCAGATGATGATGATGATAATGATTTTTTTTTTGTGGTTATTGCTTGCCCTTAAATAGTTTTTGTGCGGATGCATGATATTAAGTACCAATGATCACAATAAAAATAAATTTTGTCAATTGAATATCCTCAAACTTTTACAGACTGCAAGTGTTTGATTGGTTCATCAGTGCTTACGAAAAGAGCTAACATTTGCTTTATTCCTGATCATTTTTTCATTATTTTAGGAAATCCTTCAATTATGTGATAATAGGTGCGTGCTTTTTGATAACAAGACTAAGCATGAGGCCAAGAGAACTGAGTAGGTTCAGCAGCTTCGTTCTCTAGTTAACTCTGTGAACGTTAAAAATAGTGGGCAGCTATCTACGGACGAGTTCTTTGCTGAGTTGAAGGTGACTTCATTACTATCGTGATAGACTTCTGTGCTGCTTCTTTCTAAATAAGTCATGACAATGTCTCTTTTTCTTTTTTATATTATGCTGTTACTTTAGGGCTTAGTGGTATGTTTTCTGATCGATATTGATGCTTTTTTGATAGGTTGTGCCTAAGCTCAAAGAGACAACAACTAGGCTCCAACAGCTATTGGCAGAGGAGTAAACTGCTTGGTTAAAGGGAGAAGAGGTTGTATAATTAGCTCAAAGGAAGTCAAATGATGAAATTTGTAAGCTTAGAGAGGATCTTGAAAGAGCTCAACGGGAGATTGAGGACCAGATGTATGAATCAAATGAAGATTAAATCAAACGAATTACTGAGATGGTATTTTTTATGCTCCTTATTTTGACATCAAAATATGACACACATATGTGTTCATCTCTAAGATTGGGTAATCATTTTTAAAACTGTGTAATTAAACAATGCCTATAAAGTGTGCAGGTACTTGTAATGATATTCTAAATTGTAAGATTTGGAGGTGGTAAAGACTGCCACTCTGTCTTTACCCCTCACTTGTTGGAGATTGCATTTTAAAAAGATGCTTCATCTCGCTAGTTGATGGGGATAAATCTGTTATTAAGTTATCTATTCACTGATTGTGTTTTGAAGGCTGTAACATGTTGTTCTTAACTTGAAGATTGTTTGAGTATCTTGTTCTTTTTTGTTTCTTCTTTGATGAAATTAAGTAGATTACTCTATGGTAGTAGCTATAGGTGGTTTGCTCATCGTGACTTACATTTAGGAATGGATTCTGCACTTGTTTAATCATCAATCATAAGAATATTTCGTATGATATGTGGATACTATATTGCCTGTTTATTATTTTAAGCTTTTGTTTCTATCGTTTATCAATAATTGAGAGAGTGGAATTGATTGATATAAGAAAGTTGTGTCCAGTATGGTGAACTTAGCAACTCTTTTTGCAATTGGATTAAACTAAATTAATACTTAAGAATTTTCTTTTCTTAAGTTAGAGTTTTATGTTGCTAATACCCAATCTTTATGTGTATTATGCTGCTACTCTAGGGCTTAGTGGCATGTTTTATGACTGATATTGATGCTTTTTTGATAGGTTGAGTCCAAGCTGAAAAAGACAACAACTAGGCTCGAACAACAATTGGTAGAGGAGCAAGCTGCTCCGTTAAAAGGAGAAAAGGTTGCGCAATTAGCTTAAAGGAAGTCAAATGACGTAATTCATAAATTTAGAGAGGATCTTGAAAGAGCTCGGAGGGAGACTGAGGACCAGATGCGTGAATCATATAAAGATAAAATCAAATGAATTACTGAGATGATATTTTTTATGCTTCTTGTTTTGACATCAAAATATGACATGCATATGTATTCATCTCTCAGATCGGATAATCATTTCTAAAATTGTATAATTAAAAAATGCCTATAAAGTGTGCAGGTACTTGTAATGATATTCTAAATTGTAAGACTTAGAGGTGGTAAAGACTACCACTCAGTCCTTACCCCTAAATTGTTGTAGATTTCCATCTGAAAGACGCTTCATCTCGGTAGATGTTGCAGACAAATTTGTTTTTAAGTTATCTGTTCACTGATTGTGTTTTAAAGGATGCAACAAGTTGTTCTTACCTTGTTGATTGTTTGACTATCTTGTTCAGTTTTGTTTCTTCTCTTGATGAAATTAGTAGATTACTCTATAATAGTATCTATCGATGCTTTGCTCATCATGACTTACACTTAGGAATGGATTCTGCCCTTGTTTAGGCATCAATCATAAGAACATTTCTTATAATAATGTGGATATTGAATTATCTGTTGAATTTTTTAAACTCTTGTTTCTGTCAATTATGAATGATTGAGAGAGTGGAATTTTTTAAAGTAAGAAATCTATGCCGAGTATGGTAAACATAGGAACTCCCTTTGCAATTGGATTAAACTAAATTAATACTTAAGAACTTTTTTCTTTTATGTTGGAGTTTTATATTATTAATACCCAATCTTTATTTTTATTATGCTGCTACTCTAAGGCTTAGTGACATGTTTTATGACTGATAATGATGCTTTTTTGATAGGTTGAGTCTAAGCTTAAAGAGACAACAATTGGGCTCGAACAACAATTGGCAGACGAGCAAGCCACTCAGTTAAAGGGAGAAGATGTTTCACAATTAGCTCAAAAGAAGTCAAATGACAAAATTTGAAAGCTTAGAGAGAATCTTGAAAGAGCTCAGAGGGAGACAAAAGACCAGATGCATGAATCATATGAGGATCAAATCAAACGAATTACTGAGATGCTATTTTTTATGCTCCTTGTTTTGACATCAAAATATGACATGCATATATGTTCATCTCTTAGATCTGTTAATCATTTATAAAACTGTGGAATTAAAAAATGCCTATAAAATGTGCCGGTACTTGTAATGATATCCTAAATTGTAATACTTAGAGGTGGTTAAGATTGCCACTCTGTCGTTGCCCTTAACTTGTTGGAGATTGAAATTTGAAAAGATGCTTCATCTCGCTAGTTGATAGAGACAAATATGTTATTAAGTTACATGTTCACTGATTGTGTTTTGAAGGCTATAACATGTTGTTCTTACCTTGAAGATTGTTTGACTATCTTGTTCTGTTTTGTTTCTTCTCTTAATGAAATTAGGTAGATTACTCTATGGTAGTACTAATAGGTGGCTTGCTCATCATGACTTACACTTAGGAATGGATTTTGTACTTGTTTAGTCATCAATTATAAGAACATTTCTTAAAAAATGTGGATAGTATATTATCTATTTATTTTTTTAAGTTTTTGTTTTTTTTTTATTTATCAATGATTGAGAGAGTGGAATTGATTGAAATAAGAAAGTTGTGCTAAGTATTGTGAACTTAACAACGCCCTTTACAATTGGATTAAACTAAATTAATACTTAAGAATTTTCTTCTCTTAAGTTGGAGTTTCATATTAACAATACCCAATTTTTATTTGTATTATGCTGCTACTCTAAGGCTTAGTGGCATGTTTTATGACTAATATTGATGCTTTTTTGATAGATTGAGTCTAAACTCAAAGAGACAACAACTAGGCTCGAATAGCAATTAGCAGAGGAGCATGCTGCTTGATTAAAGGTAGAAGGGGCAGCACAATTAGCTCGAATGAAGTCAAATAAAGAAATTTGTAAGCTTAGAGAGAATCTTGAAAGAGCTCAGAGGGAGGCTAAGGAGATCCATAAGCGAGCTGAAAAAGAAGGGTGTACCATTCTTTGACCTAATCACCTGCAGGCACTATATGCCATTGGCATGAAAATCATGTAAAGTATATTTTTTCTGTCTCCCCTACCTTTTCAGATAATATTTGAAGTTAATACTGTATTTATTATCAATGTTTACTACAGTCAAGAAGCTTGTATCCTCTATTACGTAAATGTTCCCAGTCCAAACTCGAGTGCGGTCTTAAGATAGTATTATGTGGAAAAATTGTATTAACATCAAATGAAGTTTCTTTTACAGAGCCATTTAAAATCTTTTCTTGCACAGTGAATCCAAAGAGTTCTGATTCCTTTTTCTCCTTATGCTATCTTGATTCAACATTTGAAATAGATAAAACCCAAAATATACGCTTTTGACAATCAATGACTTTCCCAAAAACTCAAACACACACTTGAGTTTACTTGTACCTTTACTTATTTTTTGTTTTCACTTTTCTAATGTCATATCAGTTTGTATAAATAGTTTGTTTGAATAGTATTTATAAATTTCTTATAATAGAGTAAACCTAATATCCAAGAGACTTACAATAAAACCACTAAGCCTATGACCCTTCTTTGATTCACACCAAACTTCAACTAGCTCATTACCTAGGTTTATCAAGTACATAATTTATTTGTGCATATCTGACACAATCTTTATTTACCTTATACATAATGCAAATCCTTCGACGTCATACAACATCAGTTTTATAGATATTAAGTTTCAGCATAACTGGTCCCTCTAGGTGAAGAATCTAATAATAAGTCAGCCTAAGTAATTAGGTTACACATAAACTCATACAATTTCATATATTGCTGGTTTCAAAGATAGGTATCAAGTAGCTCACACATTCAGTAGATAATGATAGTATAACCGTAGATCTCGTACTAAGATGCCACAAGCTTGATCTCCAGCATCTAACTTATCTGCAAGTGGGAGAAAATATTGATGCGCGTGCAACACGACAGCGTAGAAATGAGATGTGATGGGAGAATTAATTACCCAAGATGGAGTATCTTCTTGTCCGAGTGAGAGAAAGTAGTGCCACCACTCTCGATAATAGCTAGACAGAAGAAATTTCGAGAAGTTAATGCATGGATTGCATTCAGTCTTGTCCAGTCACCATGTTTGCTTGCAGTGAAACCTCTTTATTTCTTCCATTTGAGTTTTAGAAACAATGAAATTTTAAGAACGTCCTGAAATTTTGGAAGAGGGCGAGAACAAATGCACTATACATGCAAATGACTGATTTGCATACCCTTGATCGGAGGCTCACGCTTTCATTTTCCATCTCAATTGCCTATGAAAATGAAAATGTTAAGGAGTTCTATAAAAGCTTGGAAGAAAACGAATAAAAGGCTAAACAAGATTTAATGAATTTTAATTATTACCCTTTTCTGCAAGAACTCAGTTTCAGCTAGCAGCATTTAATGTTGTTGCACAAAACAGGAAACAAACAAAGTAACAAATTATTTTCAAAATGACATAAATCATATATACTGAATGTATATCGATAAAGTCTATTATTGCATTACAATGGTGTATTGCTCAAATTCAATTTTTTTTTTTGTCGATTTCATGCATGTATAATGTAATTAATTAATTACATTCTTGGACCTAATCCTATTGATGCCTCACTCAAGCCTGTTCTCCAGTTGCTTAAGCTCCTTTACAATTAAAGAACTCATAGAATCACCCATCAAATTCCTATATGAAAAGTCAAAAGTGAGATAACGAATTGAAAATTAAACTGAAATTGTATATTTTGGAATAATTAATTAACTACACTTAATATGAAAATGATTGTTGATGAAGCAATTGAAAATACATGTTTGAATTCTATGACATTTGAATTTACTGTCGTAGCTTTGCTGACTCCTACTGATAGTACTGTTTTCATGGGGTCCCATGTAATGGGAGAAGTTAAATTTTTATTGGGAACTTTATATTTCAATGCTGGCTATATGGTAATAAATGATAATAACTTGTTTTTTTTCACCTTTCCATAATAATATATATTCCTAGCAACGCTTGAATTTATAGCACAAATTAATGAATTACTTACTTGGGCACTGATCTCAGTAACAGTGCCAAAATTTATTTATTTTATAGCTTAAATTACATACATTTACACACGCATACACACTAGGAACAGCAGGTTATATTCATCAAATTCATCTAAAAATAACTAACCAACCAGATAGATTAGCTTTTTTTCTTTCCAACTGAATTTCTGTACTTGGTAGATTCCCAGTAGGTTTAGCAATAACCTTCAAGAACTCCAGATAATTCGGGTCTTTATTGTCCACATCAAAACCAAATACAGCTTATTACTATAGTACTTCTAAAAACAATAAGAAGATAAAGAAATAAAAGTATGTTTGTAATTGTTGAGCTTTTACTTAACTTTGAAATTTAGCAGCTTAAGTGTATTGGTAAAAGCCACAGTACTTCCACCCCAAAAGTACCCTACTTTTTTTTTAAAATAAGAAATTACCTTTAAAAACGGCGCCTTCTGTTAGACCAATGAAAAGTTAGGCGTAATTATTTTAGTAATTTGTAGGGCAGGGTAGTTTAGTAATTTTATTATTAATTAGGGTTTAGGTATAAATAAGAGATTATAGAGTCACTTAGGGTTTATGTTGAGTTTTGTCTAGTGTTAAGGAAAATTAAGAGTTTTGGGAGAGATTGACCTACCTCTCGAATTGTAGATTAAGGTTGTTTGCTTTCTTTTGATTTAATCAATAAACGTTAGCCCTAATTAAGCCCTAGGTCCTATCAAAGTGGTATCAGAGCAAGAATACTAGGACAATGGTAGCAAAGAAGGTGGACGTGCTTGAAGAAAAATTAGAAGCGAAGATTGGATCGCTCAAGGCCACAATTGACGAGAGATTTAATAACGTTTAACAACATTTCGTCTTTGGAAGCCATGTTGTTGAAATTGACTCCACCTCAACCTACCATCGACAGCATCAACAGACCAAGGCCGCATGGCGGGAGAAGGATCCGGCAGCATAGAACCCGTGCTCGGCGATGGTGCAGAGGGCGGAGGGTTGAAAACCAACAGTCTCGCACAGCCAGGGGCGACAATTCAAGACGGATTTGGTGGCGTGGAGGTTGGCCTACGGGAGCCTTTCCTAGCGTTGGGCACAGCAAAAGAGGCTGGTTCGCAGCTGGGGGCAGTGGATCTGAGTAGGCTTGGCAATTTAAGGGAATGGGCTGGGCTTTGCAAAGCCCAGGCCTAAGCATTTGCATAAAGTCCAGGCCCTCTTAAAGCCCATCCAATTTGGACGAGCTAGGGCTGGGGCTGGGCCTGAAGGGGCCTGGGTTTTTAAACCAATTTTTAAATAATTTTTTAATAAAATTAGAAATTTTAAAAACATAATTATCTAATACATTTTTCCTTCGCTACACCATCAACGTTTATCTTTGTGAATGTGAAATGGTCTAAAAAATTTAAGACAACCCTCTGTTTTCTTTTTTTATTACTCCGCATCTCTTCTTGAACATTTTCTAACTCTATAGATGGATTTGATGGCAAATTAGAAGATTTATAAGTATTTTCCATTATAAACCTGTATAAAATTAAAGGAGATACGATATTAAATTAATTAATTAATCAAATATCATATAATTTTCTAAAAATTTTCTAAGAATGCAGAATATTTTTACACCATAATGTTAATGTCATAATAAATTTTCTAACAACAAAGCACGGGACACCATACTTCAAGCAAATTTACAAGCACAAAACTATATACTTCAACCCAAAAATACCAACATAACCAACAACACAGCTCGAAAATTTTAACCAACAGCACAATATTCTTCATTCTTCAACATTTTCTACATTAACCAACAACCAAATTCTATTCGTCACAGCTCAAAATCATAATATTCTTCACAATATTCTTCAATGGATTAACCAATTACAAATATTTAGGCCTTAGATAATACAATAAAAAATTTTAAAGCTTAATTAAGGAAGAGTGCCTGAGTCGGATGGCTTGCTGCCTTGCTGGGGTGGTTTGAATCGTGTATAGACTGCGAATAACTGGTGCTGCCTCGCTCGCATTCCAGTTGTTGCTACAGTGTTGTGCGACTGTGCTAGTGGGTGGGGGTTGTTGTTGCGTCACGGAGAGATGTTAGGTGGCTGAACAGTGGGTGGCTGGACAGTGGGTTGCGCGGGAGATGCTCGCTGTTGCTATTGGCTGGATGGTGGCTACTGGTGCTGGACACTCGTTGCTTACTGTTGGATACTGTTGGCCCTATTGTTGGCTGTCGGCGGCGAGAACAGTGGGAGGCTGGCACAGTAACAATGAGTGAGGGAGGAAATGAGGGATTTAGGGATTTTGACTTTGGGAGTTTAGGCTTTGTTTGAAACTTACCAATTGTTTTGTTTGGATTCTCTTTTCTTTTTTCTTCAATATTTCAACTTTTTTAATTTGAATTTTATGATATATCATAAAGATTTTTCTTTAAAAAAAATTTATATATATATATATAATTTATTATAAAGCTTGGGCTTAAGCTTGGGCTTTTAGGGAAAGCCCTTATCTGAGCCCGTTAGAAGCCTTTGTCCATAAATTAAAATAGTGGGCTGGGCTTAACGCATGCGGATGGGCTTGGCCAGCCCGGGCTTTTCTGCCAATCCTAGATCTGAGGGTTACGCGGTAGGATGGGGCAGTTTAGGATTAAGAATTTCAACACTAGAATGGGACACGCATGAGTCAGGGGTGGCCGACCTTGGTGACACTGCAACGTTTGGGGATGATGCATAGCCTAGGCAAGGCTGCAATGGGCCGAGGCAGAGCAATTTTGGGTCTGAGCAGGTCGGATTTGAGGGCGAATAGCCAAGAGGAGGGGTTACCAGCGAGAGAGAGAGCGATTATGGCCAGAATGTGGCTGGGCAAGGAGAATTTTAGGCGGGGTCTACGGGATTTGCAAAAATAGGAGTAGATTGAGGAGGCTGAAGACCTTCAATAGCGTGAAATTAGGCGTGGCAGACTCAATTTGAGGTAGATTTTAGGTTAATGACAGAGTTGTCGACGCTCTTCAAAATAAATACTGATTCACCTAAATTAATTTGTAGAAATAGTGGAACCAGGTCGAATCCCAAGAGAACTATGTATTTAATTTTCTCAAAGTTTAAAACAAAAATGAATTTCCAAAGAATCTAGATTTTGCAAAGTTTCTGCCACAAACCGGATAACCGGATTTTGTAAACCGGAAGACCGGATTTGGTTTGAAATTTTCTGGGAATTATCCGGCTAACCGGATAATGGAAACCGGAAGACCGGTTGTGTACTGTCCACATACTGACTCTATTCGGCTAACCGGATAAGGAATCCGGAAGACCGAATCTTGGTTGGCTTGGTTCTGGAATTATTCGGACTACCGATTGAGGAAAACCGGAAGACCGTTTGCTGATTAGCTTGGTTCTGGAACTTATTCGGCTAACCGGTTAATGGAAACCGGAAAACCGTTTGCTGATTAGCTTGGTTCTGGAACTTATTCGGCTAACCGGTTAATGGAAACCGGAAGACCGAATCTTGTTTCTCTCCTTTCTGGACACAATAGGCTAACCGGTTGAGAGAAACCGGAAAGCCGGTTACGACTTCTCTCGTTGCTGTCCACAAACGGTCAGCCGGTTGTGGGTATCCGGTTATCCGGATTTCTGGATTTTCAAATTGTTTTCTTTAACACGAAATTAAAATAAAAGAAAGTAAAATAAAACAATATTCTAAAATTAAGCAAGGGAAATCAATCTTACCAAACTTCCAATCCAAGGGTGTAAATTCCATCCAATTGCAATTTTGATCATAGGCAAAAATATAAATTACTCAATCCAAGAACTTAGTCTACTTAATCGGAAAAGCAGTAGAAAGCAATTATTCTCCTAATATAATAGACTCAAACAATCGCTCAAATCCAAACTTATCACTAATTTAACTGGGCATCATCGTTCCATATCAAATTAAGTGATAGCATTAAGAATAGTGCTATCAATATACACACACATGAGCCAACTCCTTGCTACTCAATTCAGTCATTCATGACAATTACGGATCATAAACTCCTGACTAGCGATAGAAAAATAAATATTGAATTAAGGCGTTAACTCAATCAATATAAATAATTCATAGAAAATAAGAACAAGAAAATAAAAATTACTTGGACCGCAATTATTCAGTCATTCTTGTTAGGTTCAAAGCCTCACAAAATTACAACCGGAATTGATTTACCCTTGGACCGCAATTAAAACCTTAGCCACGCATGGTGGCCAAACAATTCAAAAGAAATTGTTTTTGAAGAAGTTGCAGCAGCCGTTTCTTTTGATTCTCACGTCCAACCTCCTTTGCTCTAAGCTTTTCGTTTTCTGTTTTTCTCCTTTTGCTGGCACGCCACTTGCTTCCTTTTTATATTGCTAGATGACCGAATTGTCTCCTCTTTTGTCTCTCAACTAATCCTTCACCAATTCTGATTGCTAGGAAACCGATTCCTTCTAGGAAAAGGTCAGCCCACGTTTGCAAAGCCCAAAAACGTGCCTTTTTGTCCAAATTCCATCACAACATCCATGTTTCATCTCCTAAATCAAATCAAACACAATTTCCATAAATTAGCACAACATCAATCAAAATATGAGGGAATTAAATAAAATATAATATGACTATTTATAACCTATCAGTTAACAAAACTGAAAATGCCTATTTTCGAAGGCAAGGATGCCTATGGATGGTTGTATAGGGTAGAGCGCTATTTCGACATCAATGGACCCTTAGAAAGGGAAAAACTAATGGCGGCATCGTTAAGTTTAGAGGGAAAAGCCCTCACGTGGTTTCAATGGCGAGAGCAACGACAACTATTGAGGTCGTGTGGTGAATTTAAAGATCGGCTGTTGGAGAGGTTTTGGGTCACTCAAGAGGGAGATTTGCATAAATAGTTTTTTGGTCTGATCTAAAAGAGAACGATTATGGAGTGTAGAGAGAAGTTTGAGTTGCTATCAGAGCGTCTGGGGGGAATTCCAGAGGCAGTATTGAAGAGGATTTTATGAATAGGGTTAAAAGATCATTTTGAGTTGCTAAGACCGAGAGGGTTAGGGAAGTCAATGGAGTTGGCATAGATGATTGAGGATAAGAACACAGTAGAAGGGGTTAATAGGAGCAGTTCAATCGATTTTTCATACAGAAACAGCACACCATTAGTAGGACAAAACCCATATTTTAAGGTTTCAGCGAGAGTTCTAAGGTACACCACCAGGAGGTCAAAAAATACAAATGATGGGTTTACAGAGAGATTCCCAAAGGGATCGAGTTAGTGGGGCACGACTAGGGTTGACTTTCAAATGCCTCACGAAGATAGAGATTAAAGATAAGAGGGCAAAAGGGTTGTGTTTTCGATGTGATGAGAAATTTTCACTGGGGCTTCGATGTAAAGATAAATCACTACAAATCCTGACTGTGTAATGAGGAAAAGGGCAGGGAAGAAGCTGAGGAAGAAGACGCAACCGTTTCCTAGATTTACCTTAAAGACAAGGTGTCTTTTTTTGAAGGAGTAATGTTAGACCAATGAAAACTTAGGTGCAATTATAAAAAGGTAAGGGCACTTTAGTAATTTTTAGGGGCGGGGCAGTTTAGTAATTTTATTATTAATTAGGATTCAGGTATAAATAAGAGATTATGGAGTTACTTAGGGTTTATATTCAGTTTTGTTTAGTGTTAAGAACAATTAGGAGTTTTGGGAGAGATTGACCTACCTCCCGAATTGTAGGTCAGGATTGTTTTTTTTTTTTATTTATTTAATCAATAAACGTTAGCCCTAATTTAGCCCTAAGTTCTATCACCTTCACGACTATCCTCTCTAGAACAAGGCTTGGGAACACGTTGAGATGGAGCATATTCAACAATAGCCTTAAACTGAGCACCTAATCGAGAACCCAATAACACATATAATTAACCAAACAAAAAGTGCCCTTTTCATTTACAACAACATAAACTCATTCATACGAAATTAAGATTGATAAGTAAAAGCAAAAGGGCAAGCAAAATTACTCTTTTATTAACAAACACATGTCCATTCAACAACTCAGCAAACTCAAACACATCTGCAGGTTTCTTCAATTCTCCATATGAAGAATTCCTTTAGACTGATGCTTGTAACTGTTAAAAAAATAAAAAATAAAATTCAAGTTAAAATAAAATTTAAAAAAAAGCCCAAAAATAATCAATTACAAAAAATTAAAAAAATTCAAACAACACCTATATTTTCCGGGGCGAAAGCAGAACCAATTGCAACGGTCATTAAAGTGATCGTAGAAAAGGGTTAAAAGATCATTTTGAGAGAGGGAAGGAGGTAGATGACGAATCACTACTTTGTTTCTCTGCAATGGCTCCTTCATTTCATTGAATTCAATTTGTTCTAATTGTATTGAAATCGAAAATCGAAAATCGAAAAATAGTTTTGATTATTTTACACCCTAATTTTCAATTTGGGTTGAGAATGAAATTGGAATACTGTTTATTGGAAAGTTTTAGGCGCACATAACCGTTGTGTTTTCCTCTAAGGAGGTCCTCTGAGCACTCCCAAGAGGAAGATTTACACTTGTGAAACGTCATCGTGTGGGCGTTCCTTATACGGGCAACACATGTCGATAAGTTAACAAGATTCTTCTTTCTGATTGGTTTTCTTCTGCCATGCAGGATTGGCTGGAGAGGTGGTTGGCTAGTAATTTTCTGCTGGCATTACTTAATTTTAGTTATATGTTAATGTCTTTGAATGAAATGTCATCTATTCATTTGCTAAGCATTTATGTTTTTCTTATTTGTATTCTTTGATTTCATATGTTATTTAAACTTGGTTCTTATTTTATTAATGTGTGTTCATTTGTTTGTTTCTTGAAATATGCACCTCTTTGATTTATATGCTTTAAATTATCCTACTTTTAAGATTTTAAAAGTGGGCCAAGGAGGATATGACTTGCTATATCGATCCATTTTATTAGGCATTGTTTGAATAAAACATTAAGTCTTAACTTTACAAGATTTAAAATTCTCTTAAAGATTCCCTGTGGATCCCAGCCTCATAATTGGTGCCTAAAATTTCAATGTGAGATCTTTTTTCAACTCCAACATGCAAATCTCCTATATTCCGCATTTACTTGATGAATTTGGTTCCTAAAACTTTTTAAATTGAGAAAGATATATGTCAACTTCCTCTATTTTACCGCATGCTCGATGAATTTGGTTACTTGATGAATTATGCTCGATGAATTTGGTTACTTGATGAATTTGATTTCTAAAATAAAGGTATGCTTGTAATTTATTGTTTGTTTATTTTTTTTTTATAAAAAATTACCTTTAAAAATAGTGCCTTCGCGACTGTCCTCTATAGAACAAGGCTTAGGAACACGTTGAGATGGAGCATATTCAACAATAGCCTTAAACTGAGCACCTAATCGAGAACCCAATAACACATACAATTAACCAAACAGAAAGTGCCCTTTTCATTTAAAACAACATAAACTCATTCATACCAAATTAAGATTGATAAGTAAAAGCAAAAGGGTAAACAAAATTACCCTTTTCATTAACAAACACATGTCCATTCAACAACTCAGCAAACTCAAACACATCCGCAGGCTTCTTCAATTCTATATATGCTCGTGAATACCTCTGATGCTTGTAACTGTAAAAAAACTAAAATCCAAGTTAAAATAAAACTTAAAAAAGAAGCCTAAAAATCAATTAATTATAAAATAATACCTAGATTTTTCGAGGCGAAAGCAGAACCAATTGTAATGGTCGTTGAAGTGATCGTGGAAAAGAGCTAAAAGGTCATTTTGAGAGAGGGAATGAGGCAAATGATGAATCACTACTTAGCTTCTTTGCAATGGCTTCTTCATTTCATCGTATTCAATTTGTCCCGATTCTATTGAAATAAAAAATCGAAAAAGAGTTTTGATTATTTTGTACCCTAATTTTCAATTTGGGTCAAGAATGAAATTGAAATATCGTTTATTGGAAAGTGTTAGACACACATAACCATTGTGTTTTCCTTTGGAGGGGCCTCTGAGCACTCCAAAAGGGGAGATTTACCCTTGGGAAACGTCGTCGTGTGGGAGTTCCCCTTGCGGGTAAAATGCGTCGATAAGTTAACAGGATTCATATTTCATTACTGATAGGTCATAAATAGTCATGCTATATTTAGTTTAATTCCCTCATATTTTGATTGATCTCGTGCTAATTTGTGTAAATTATGTTTGATTTGATCTAGGAGCCAAAGCATGGAGATTAAGATAAAAAGTGGATAATAAGGGCTTTATTTGGGCTTTGCAATCATGGGCTGACCGTTGACTTGAAGGAGACGGTTTCACATTAAGAGGAGAAGAAGCCAAGAAGGATTAGAAAAGCTAGCAAAGAGGAAGGCGAGGAAAAGGAAAGCTAGCAATAAAAGGAAAGCAAAGGCGTGTGGAATATAAAGGACATGACTTTGAAGTCAAAGGAAATTTGGGCGTGAGAAGCGAGGAATTCGGCTGCAATTAGTTTTCTTCTCAAATCTTTTGTTTTTTTTAGCCACCATGTGTGGCTAAGGTTTTAATTCCTATCCAAGGGTAAAACAATTCCAGTTGTAGTTTTGTGAGGCTTTGAACTTAACAAGAATTTCTTCTATCCAAGTAATTTTTATTTTCTTGTTCTTATTTTCTATGAATTATTTATATTGATTGAGTTGGCCTTAATTCAATATTTATTTTCTATCGCTAGTCATGAGTTTGTGATCCGTAATTGTCATGAATGATTGAATTGAGTAGCAAGGAGTTGGCTCATGTGTGTGTATATTGATGGCCACAATTACATAAGCTTGCATGATAGGCTCTGGAAATAAAATACAAATTGATTGAATTGGAGTAATCTGAATTAATTAATCTTGTTTTAGTCATTCTCACTATTCTTAATGCTATCACTTAATTTGATATGGAGCGATGATGCCCGATTAAATTGGTGATAAGTTTGGATTTAGGCGATTGTTTAAGTCTATTTACATTAGGAGAATAATTGCTTTCTGCGGGATTCCGATTAAGTAGACTAAGTTCTTGGATTGAGTAATTTATATTTAAGCCTATGAACAAAATTGCAATTGGATGGAATTGACACCCTTGGATTGGAAGTTTGGTAAGATTGATTTTCTTTGCTTAATTTTAAAAGTCTTGTTATTTTTATTTCATTTTATTTCATCTAAATCCTTGTTAAAGAAATTAAAACCCAGAATTTCGGTTAACCGTTTACCACTAACCGTCATATATCGGCTAACCGGCAATCACCAAACGGCTGACCGTTAGTGAGCAGAAAGGAGAACTGACAAACGGCTTACCGGTTTCACTTAACCGGATAGCCGAAATCTTCCCAGATCCGTCACAAGCAACAAACGGTCTACCGGATTTCACGACAGGTTGTCCGATTAGCTCCAGAATTTCATCAAGTCACAACCGGTCTACCGGATTTCACCAAACCGGCTGTCCGAATCTTCCCAGATCCGTCACAAGCAACATTCGGTCTTCCGGATTTTCCCTCAACCGGTTAGCCGGATCGCGCCCAGAATACTTCAACTCAGCAAACGGATTGCCGGATTCCTTTTCCGGTTAGCCGAATCGAGTCGATGGACAACACAAACGGTCATCCGGTTCCCATATCCGGATATCCGGTTATTTCCCAGAAAACTTCACAGAATAAACGGCTAACCGTTTTCCCTTAAACGGCTATCCGTTTGGATCCAAAGAAGCTTTCTTGGAAAATTAATTTTTAGACTTTGAGAAAATTAAATACATAGTTCCCTAGGGATTCGACCTGGTCTCACTATTTCTACAATTTTATTTAGGTGAATCAGTATTTGTTTTTGAGGAGCTTCGACAAACTCCGTCAAAATTGGCGCCGTTGCCGGGGAACTAATTTTAGTTTCTCATTGTTTAAATTATTTATTTTGATTTAGTTTATAACCCGTTCTTTTCAGACTCCTAATTTGCAGTATAATCCTGAAATCGAGAGGACAGCGCGTCAATTGAGAAAAGAAACTAGAGAAGGAAAACGTCGTCTTGAGGAAGAAGCAGAGATAGATTTCACTACTGGTGGTACATCCATTTTTGCAGAAACTAAAGAAGAGATGGCAGACAGAACTCTCAAAGAACTCGCACTGATTTGGAATCAATGATTATGCATTACTTTTCCTAATTTTACTAATGATTTTGAATTAAAATCTGGTTTGATTCATTTACTTCCTTCTTTTCGTGGTTTTGCAGGTGAAGATCCTCATAAGCACCTCAAAGAATTTCACATTGTTTGCTCTGGAATGAAGCCACATGGTGTACCCGAGGAGAAAATCAACCTTAGAGCTTTTCCTTTCTCTTTGAAGGATCAAGCTAAAGATTGGCTCTATTATCTACCTTCCGGTTCTATCACCACATGGAATGAGATGAAGAGGCTATTTCTGGAGAAATTCTTTCCTGCCTCACGAGCTGCTAGTATTAGGAAGGAGATCTATGGTATCACACAAATCACTGGAGAGGCTGCAGTATTGGGAACGATTCAAGCGATTATGTGCTAGCTTTCCCCACCATCAAATTTCTGATCAACTCCTTATCCAATATTTCTATGAGGGATTATTGCCAATGGATAGGAGTATGATTGATGCAGCAAGTGGTGGAGCTTTAGTGAACAAGACGCCGGAAGCAGCCAAACATGGCTGAAACTTCTCAACAATTTGGTACAAGAGCGGGTGGAGGATCTATCAAGCACGTTAACGAGGTAAGTGACCTTAAAAATCAAATTTCTGATTTAACTGCTTTGGTTCGTCAAATGGCTGTAGGGCAACTGCAAACGGTGAAAGCGTGTGGGATATGCTCACTTCATGGGCACCCTACTGATATGTGCCCCACATTGCAACAAGACTCCACACAAGAAGCCAATGCTATAAATGGGTTTCCTGGGCACGCACAAAGGAAGTATGATCCCTATTCGAATCACTACAGTCCTGGATGGAGGGATCATCCTAACTTTAGCTATGGAAACCAAGGAGGACAACAAAACTTTACAAGACCACCTCCAATCCCTGCACAGACTCAAGCTCTCAACTCAGGTATGTCTTTGGAAGATATTGTTAAGAATCTTGCTACCAATACTCTTCAATTTCAACAGGAAACAAGAACAAGCATCGAGTTTAAACCAAATCACTCAATTAGCCACATGATTAGCAAGTTGGAAGCTCAAAATTGGAAAATTACCTTCACAACCGTAAATCAACCCAAGAGAGAATGGTGCAATATCACTTTGACGGTAAAGAAATTCCTTGGGTCGATTCCACCTAAAGATGAAATAGCGAGGAGATGAAGATGAAAGCACCATCTAAAATAAGGCGTGGGGTAAAATTCGATCCTCATTTATCTCTTTCATCTTACACACACCTCTTTTCCTAGCAGGTTAGCTAAGCCAAAAGAAGATGAGCAAGAAAAGGAGATTCTGGACACGTTTAGGAAAGTGCAAATTAACATCCCCTTGTTGGATGCGATCAAGCAAATTCCCAAATATGCAAAGTTCTTGAAAACGTTGTGCACCAACAAGAGGAAGATGAAGGAAAAGGGGAAGGTGGAGGTAAGTGAGAATGTGTCGGCAATTTTACAAAAGAATATGCCAGAAAAATGCAAGGATCCAGGTATGTTTTCATTACCTTGTGTGATTGGTGAAAAGAAAATTGAGCATGCTATGCTAGATTTAGGAGCTTCAATTAATGTCATGCCATATTCCGTTTACCAAGAATTAAAATTAAATGACTTGCAAACGACTGGTGTAGTTATTCAATTGGCTGACCGTTCTTATATTCACCCACTTGGGATAGTGGAAGATGTCTTGCAGTTAATGAGCTTATATTTCGTAGATTTTTACATCTTAGAGATGGAAGGTCATCCTTCTTCCAAATCGCCTTCAATCTTATTAGGAAGACCTTTCATGGCGCCAAAACAAAGATTGATGTAGATGAGGGTACTCTCTCTGTCGAGTTTGATGGAGAGATTGTTAAGTTTAAAATTTTTGATGCGGTGAAACACCCTACTGCTGTGCATTCTCTTTGTCAGATTAATGTGATTGATTCTATTATGCAGGATGCTTTTGCCCAAGGAAGTATTGGGAATGAGCTAGAATTAGATGCACAATATAATTTAAAAGGCATTGGATGAATTATTCGCTTTGCGACTGTGTCTAGCCAAAGACATAAAACAAAGGCGCTTTTTGGGAGGCAACCCAAATATTTTCTTTATTCTCGCTTTTGAATTTCCAATTCTTTATTATATTTAGTTTTCTTTACTTTCGTTGACTTCATTTTAAGCCTCCAGATGTTCTTGATGAAGAAGATTAACCTCAATAAATCGTGCTCACACCATCTTTCAGCTTTCCTTGGAACTCTCTCCCTAGCTCATTCGGGTCCACATCGCTCACATTCAGGGGAGTTTCTTTCTTCCCTTCTCATTTACTTTTCATCATTATTATTTTTTGTGAGCTATTTACTTGTCGATACATTGGGGACAATGTATTATTTAGGTGTGGGGGAGGATTTTGGCAATGTTCTTAAAAATAAAAAAATTTTGTGCTTTAAGTCTTCCCAATATCTTTGAATACCTTGTAAGCTAGGGATACATCTTTGTTTTGAGTTTTAATGCATGAAAGAAGTAAGCATGAATAGTGTTTTCTTAAAATTTTTCAATGGTGTCACATTAATTCGTTGATTGAAAAGTGCACAAGACTTGATGCATAGACACTCTAGTGAGCTTTTGAGCCTAAGAGCAACTCATTACATTTTTGCTCCATTAATTTTTGTTGAGTGTATCAAACTTAGTGTGTTTATTCTAGAACTTGCTTATGAATGTATGTTGAGACCACATTTTGAATTGATGCTTAAGTGTGATAAGGGCAATTAGGTTTAACCAATTCTTAAACTCTAAAAGACCCACATTTTATTTTCCCCTAGTTAGCCCCTTTGAGCCTATTTTTTCCCTTTCATTTGTTTCTAACACATTGTTTAACCAAAAGCCTTCTTGTTTGTTATCCATGTTTTCTTTCTACCCTATCAAGACAAGAGTGAAGTAATTGCATGATAAAAAAAAAAAAAAAAAAACGAAAAAAAAAAGAGAGAAGAAAAAGAAAAAGAAAGAAAAAATTTTTTTTTGAGAAATTTATTCCCTTGATTGGATGATTGGAGAATTATTTACAAAAGCAATTGAATTATCAAATTGTTTCTCCAAGTATTTTAAGTGCTTAAATGTGGGGATAAATTTCATCATTCTAGAAGTATGTTCGTTTATTGTGTTTGTTTATCATCTAAATCATGCATGTAACTAACTCTTTGTCTTGATCGTTAAACCCTTCATTTTTGCTTCTACCATACCTTTACCTAAGCCCCATTTCAACCCTTGTTAAGTCCCTTTGATTTTTGCATCATATTCATATGCAGTGGTGGAGATTTAATTCATTTGCAAGCCTATGGTAATGACATGCTATGCTTTGATTTTGAGAGTAAAACACGCACCCTAAACACTTTGAGAGCATAACCATGAAACCATGTCTTGCTACATTTGATTTTGATGAATCGATGAGATGCTTGTGTTTTTGTTACAAATTCTATCCTATGAATGCTTATTCTCTTGATTGTCACTATGATTTGACTCATTGATGTGTGCTTAGCTTTATTGGTATTCTTGGATATTGAATGTTTTGAAAGGAGGTAAAAGGGAGGATTGGTATGATGATTTAAGATATGCTTGAGGACAAGCATGGTTTAGGTGTGGGGGAATTTGATAGGTCATAAATAGTCATGCTATATTTAGTTTAATTCCCTCATATTTTGATTGATCTCGTGCTAATTTGTGTAAATTATGTTTGATTTGATCTAGGAGCCAAAGCATGGAGATTAAGATAAAAAGTGGATAATAAGGGCTTTATTTGGGCTTTGCAATCATGGGCTGACCGTTGACTTGAAGGAGACGGTTTCCTAGCATTAAGAGGAGAAGAAGCCAAGAAGGATTAGAAAAGCTAGCAAAAGAGGAAGCTGCAAGGAAAAAGGAAAGCTAGCAATAAAAGGAAAGCAAAGGGCGTGTGAATATAAAAGGACACCCAAGCTTTGAAGTCAAAGGAGAGCTGGACGTGAGAAGCAAGGGGAATTCGGCTGCAATTAGTTTTCTTCTCAAACATCTTTTGTTTTGTTTAGCCACCATGAGTGGCTAAGCTTTTAATTCCTATCCAAGGGTAAAACAATTCCAGTTGTAGTTTTGTGAGGCTTTGAACTTAACAAGAATTTCTTCTATCCAAGTAATTTTTATTTTCTTGTTCTTATTTTCTATGAATTATTTATATTGATTGAGTTGACGCCTTAATTCAATATTTATTTTTTCTAGTCATGAGTTTGTGATCCGTAATTGTCATGAATGATTGAATTGAGTAGCAAGGAGTTGGCTCATGTGTGTGTATATTGATGGCCACAATTACATAGCTTGCATGATAGGCTCTAGGGAAATAAAAATACAAATTGATTGAATTGGAGTAATCTGAATTAATTAATCTTGTTTTAGTCATTCTCACTATTCTTAATGCTATCACTTAATTTGATATGGAACGATGATGCCCAGTTAAATTGGTGATAAGTTTGGATTTAGGCGATTGTTTAAGTCTATTTACATTAGGAGAATAATTGCTTTCTGCGGGATTCCGATTAAGTAGACTAAGTTCTTGGATTGAGTAATTTATATTTAAGCCTATGAACAAAATTGCAATTGGATGGAATTGACACTCTTGGATTGGAAGTTTGGTAAGATTGATTTTCTTTGCTTAATTTTAAAAGTCTTGTTATTTTTATTTCATTTTATTTCATCTAAATCCTTGTTAAAGAAATTAAAACCCAGAATTTCGGTTAACCGTTTACCACTAACGGCTAACCGTTTGTCACTATCGGCTAACCGGCAATCACCAAACGGCTGACCGTTAGTGAGCAGAAAGGAGAACTGACAAACGGCTTACCGGTTTCACTTAACCGGATAGCCGAAATCTTCCCAGATCCGTCACAAGCAACAAACGGTCTACCGGATTTCACGACAGGTTGTCCGATTAGCTCCAGAATTTCATCAAGTCACAACCGGTCTACCGGATTTCACCAAACCGGCTGTCCGAATCTTCCCAGATCCGTCACAAGCAACATTCGGTCTTCCGGATTTTCCCTCAACCGGTTAGCCGGATCGCGCCCAGAATACTTCAACTCGTGACGGATTGCGGATTCCTTTTCCGGTTAGCGAATCGAGTCGATGGCGGACAACACAAGCGGACATCCGGTTTCGCATATCCGGTTAGCGGTTATTTCCCGAAAACTTCACAGAATAAGCGGCTAAGTTTTCCCTTAAGCGGCTATCCGTTTGGATCCAAGCTCAATCGGTTTTCTTGGAAAATTAATTTTTAGACTTTGAGAAAATTAAATACATAGTTCCCTAGGGATTCGACCTGGTCTCACTATTTCTACAATTTTATTTAGGTGAATCAGTATTTGTTTTTGAGGAGCTTCGACAAACTCCGTCAATTACCCAGGGCAAAAGGTGATTGATATTCCCTGTTTCCTTTCCTATTACTTCTGGGGAGTCTAGGGGCCTTGATGTATAAAATGACCAAAAAACCCTTATAAAGTATGAATATGCTAATTTAATAAAGGAGCATACATAATAATAATAATAATGGGAGATCGTCGGTATTCCTCTATTCAAATCAATATATACTAATTACTTTAGTATTGTTTATAAAATATTTAATAATTTTTAATAGTATAATTTTATAGTATAATTTTTATTTTAAATAATTTTTATTCATATTTATTATAAATTAAATGAATAATACAAATAAAAAATTAAATAAAAATTTAAATATTAAAAATAAAAATATATGCTTCGATAAAATAAAAATTAATTATAAAATATTTTCTTGTACTTTTTGTTATTTTAAAATAATTTTCTTATAATGAATACATATATTATGGCTCCAAGATAAGTTATTACGAAAATTACTCATTTGCCCTTTTTTGTTTTAATTTTTTTGGGGACGGGAGAATTTTTTATATTATAAAATCGGTAAAAAATAAGTGATATATATTACTTCTAGTAGAAAAAAAAAGTTAACAACCTCCTTAATAATAAAAGTGACAAAACAACGAAAGGGAAAAGAGAGAAATTGCATGTTCATTCATCTTTTTTATTCTTTTCTTGGTTCCAGCTATGGTCAGAGATCCAATGGCTAGGTGCAGCTATGGTATGGTACCTTAGTTGCACCATAGCTATGTCCTCTTTTCTTCTCAACTTTTTATTTAAACCCTTTTAAATTCTTTTCTTCTCAGCTTTCTATTTAAACTTTCTTACATTCTTTACTTTTCAACTTTCTATTTCAGCTCTTTTAAATTCTTTTCTTCAAACCCATTTAGATTCTTTACTTCCCAACTTTCTATTGAAACTCTCTTACATTCTTTTCTTCTCAACTTTCTATTTAAATTCTCTTACATTCTTTACTTCTCATCTTTCTATTTAAACTCTCTTACATCCTTTACTTCTCAACTTTTGATTACATTCATTATTCAATTTATAATTTTCATACCTTAAATCCTAAAATTTAAGTCAAGTCTATTTCCCTTTCCCATCTCTTCATACGCAACGCAATCTTTTTAGTTCTCCTCTCTTGCCAAGTAAGTAAAATCTCAGTTCATCGCATCATCTCACAGTTTGTTTTCATATTTTGCTTTCTCCAAATTGCCATTACCTTTTCCTCTCAATCTCAATTTCTTTTTTTTAATTTGTTATAGACTCGATTTTCTTTACCACGATTCATAAATTTTATCGGATGTAATGCATAATCATGGGTGACCCAATTAAGGCCTAGGAGGGGGTTCAGCCCCTTCTGGGCCATTAATTTTCTTTTAAATGTACTTTAAGACATTTTTAAAAGAATTAAATAAAAAAATTTAGACATATTTTTCAAGTAACAAAAGACTTTTAATTCAATAGTAAGAGTTTATTTGATGGTTTTAAAGCTCTCATTTAAATCCCAATTGCTACATTATTTTGTTTTTTTTAATATTTTGCGAAAACTACATAGAAAAATAATACTTTCATGCATTTGAAATAAGTAGTTTATTGCTATTATTATTTAGAATTTAAAAGAAAGTAATGAAATGTAAGTTTATGAGACTTAAAATGTATTCATGTGAATATTTTAAAAAAAACCCAAATTAAATAAAAATTTTTTAACTAAGCCCCCTTAATTGAAGTGTCTAGGTTCACCACTCTGCATAATTGATCGTCGTCATTTGTTTTTTCAATAATTTCATAAAACATGCAGAATTATATTAAAATATATGTCAGCACAATTAATTAATTAACTAATGCTGTTTAGATTCTGTGCTTGATTATATATCATTCATCATATTTTTATTAAAAATATAAATTTAACTGTATTGTCGGGGTTTGAATGATTTTTATTTTTAACATTTTTTTTATTAATTTATTCATGTTCGGTCGGATAATATTAAAAGTAATAACAAATAGAGGTTTTAATGGAGTAAAATTGTAAGGGTATGGTGACTAAATTTTGTTTCTTATTGTTTAATGATAAAACCTGAATTTAATGTAAAGTAGTTTGATATTGTAAATGCATTGCAGGTAAATTGAAATCTTTTTTATGATGGGAGGAAGAGTGATTGATGCAGAATCGAAGTCTACTTCTCCATCTAATGGGGAGCGCACTTTGGTTTTAGTTGGCCGTACTGGCAATGGCAAAAGTGCGACGGCCAATAGTATTCTCGGAAGAAGAGCCTTCAAGTCGAAGGCTGGCTCGTCTGGGGTTACTAAAACTTGTGAAATGCAGAGAACCATCCCCAAAGATGGCCAAGTTGTTAATGTCATTGATACCCCTGGTAATTTACTAATGTTAGGGCCTAGATAATCCATTCCATGCTTGTTGATGTTGTGATGGTAAGTAGATTGATGTTATGAGCCATTGCAGGACTTTTTGATTCTTCTGTTGACTCTGAGTTTGTCAGCAAGGAAATTGTCAAATGTATTGGTATGGCTAAGGATGGTATCCATGCAGTCCTTGTGGTTTTCTCTGTTAGAAACCGTTTTTCTGAAGAGGAAGGAGCAGCAATACACCATTTGGAGTCCTTGTTCGGGAAAACAATTTCTGACTATATGATTGTTGTTTTCACTGGAGGGGATGAACTTGAAGATAGTGACGAAACATTAGAAGATTATTTGGGTCGTGATGAGTGTCCAAAGCCTTTAAAGGTTTGTTTCTGAATGGCACTAGTTTTCAATAATTTCATTAGTCATTTTGATCAAGTTATCTTTCTTTGGTTCTTTTCTGAAGTTTTAAACTCCTTTGCGGTTGGACTATTGGAAGTTTAATATGAATATATGCATGCTAAAAATAATAGATAGGTTTATAGTGCTTCATTTCCTGAATGGTTTTCTTTTGCCCTGCGTTATTGGCTGGAGATGTGATTGGTTGGTAATTATCTGCTGGTGTTACTTAATTTTAGTTATATGTTGATGTCTTCGAATGAGATGTCATTCATTCATTTACTAAGCATTTATGTTTTTCTTATTTGTATTCTTTGATTTCATCTGTTATTTAAACTTGGTTCTTATTCAGTTAATATGTGTTCATTTGTTTGTTTCTTAAAATATGTACCTCTTTGATTTATATACTTAAAATGATCCTACTTTTAAGATTTTAAAAGAGTGCCAAGGAAACCACTAGGGCTTGGCCCAGTGGCTAGAGCCACTCCCTCACAAGTATGAGAAAAGTGGTTCGCGCCCCCGCAGATGTATTGTAGGGGTTTAATTTAAATTTCCTTTCTCAAAGCTTGAGTGAAAGTAGTTTTTCTCCTAGGGGGGAGTTGACGTCCTTCAAATATTTGAGAGGGTTAAAACCTGAGCTGTGCCATATTAGAGTTAATGTAAATTGATCTCAGTAATTGTATGATTGTAAATATCATGAGCAATATTCTCTTAAAAAAAAGTGTGCCAAGGAGGAGATGACTTGCTATACAAGTCCATTTTATTGGGCATTGTTTGAATAAAATATCAAGTCTAACTTTACAAGATTTAAAATTCTCTTAAAGATTCCCTATGGATCCAAGCCTCAGATTGGTGTCTAAAATTTCAATGTGAGATCTTTTTTCAGTTTCAGCATGCAAATCTCCTATATTCAGCATTTACTTGATGAATTTGGTTCCTAAAACTTTTTAAGTTGAGAAAGATTTATATCAAGTTCCTCTATTTTCCTGCATACTTGATTTAACCTATGAGGAGTTGGAAGAAAAATAATAAAAATCAAGTTGTATCTCTGCAATTAACAAAATCGGGTTATTTTACAGTTAAAGTGAACTTTGTTTTTTTATTGGACTAATTTTTGTAGTTAGAAGGAATAAAAAATTTTTAATTATAATGCCATAAAGTTATGTTAATTATGTAGATGCCACAGAAAATGCGATCATGGCTTTTGGCAGTTTTGAGGTTTGGTTACTTGAGTTTGTTTATGACAATAATACAGTCTTTTATGCTTTGTTCTATAATGTAAGAATTTGCCTAGTGAAGAGACAGTACTGCTTTGTAGCCACTAATTTTGATTAAGTCAATGTTTTTCACTGGAATATATGCAGATTAATATTATTATTATATTTTTTGTGTTTTACGGAACGCTGATCACCTTTTAAGATCTTTAAATTTGATGGATATAAAAGGTTATTGTAAGTTGTCAAACCATAAGGAGAATGGAATTGATTATTAAAATATAATTATGGTTTGCCCTTAAACAGTTTTTGAGGATTCATGATATTAAATACTAAAACTTTTGTCAGCTGAATATCTTCAAACTTTTAGGGACTACAAGTGTTTGATTGGTTTATCAATGCTTACGAATGGGGCTAACATTTGCTTTATTCCTGATCATCTTTCCATTATTTTAGGAAATCCTTCAACTATGTGATAATAGGTGCGTGCTTTTTGATAACAAGACTAAGGATGCGGCCAAGAGAACTGAGCAGGTTGGGAAGCTTTTTTCTCTGGTTAACTCTGTGATCGAGCAGAATGGTGGGCGGCCATATACAAACGAAATCTTTGCTGAGTTAAAGGTGACTTCATTACTGTCGTGATAGACTTTTATGCTGCTTCTTTCTGAATATGTTATGCCAATGTCTCTTTTTCTTCTTTTCTACTTAGAAAGGGGCTACTAAACTCCGTGATCAACAAGTTGAGGTTGATTCTCTCAAGGGATATTCAAAACGAGAAATTTCAGAGCTGAAGGAGCAGATGCAAAAATCATATGAAGATCAACTCAAACGAAGTGCTGAGATGGTATTTTTATGCTCCTTGTTTTGACATCAAAATATGACATGCATATGTGTTCATTTCTCAGATCTGTTATTCATTGCTAAAACGGTGTAATTAAAAAATACCTAAAAAGCGTGTAGGTACCTGTAATGATATTACAAATTATGAGACTTGGAGGTGGTAAAGACAACTGCTGTGTCCTTACCCCTAGATTGTTGGAGATTGCGATATGAAAAGAGGCCTTATCTTGCTAGTTGATGGGGACAAATCTATTATTAAGTTATCTGTTCACTGATTGTGTTTTAAAGGCTGTAGCATATTGTTATCACCTTGAAGATTGTTTGACTGTCTTGTTCTGTTTTTTTTTCTTGATGAAATTAAGTATATTACTTTATGGTAGTAGCTATAGGTGGTTTGCTCATAATAACTTGCACTTAGGAATGGATTCTGCACTTTTTAGTCATCAATCATAAGAACATTTCTTGTAATACTGTAGATCCTGCTTTTCCTAGGAATTATGCACTCTTGAGTCTGTGGGAACAATTGACATGTTATGAGCAAGTTATGTTATATTCTAATTTTGTTAAAAACATATTAGCCACATTCCAAATAAGTTTTTATGAAAATATAAGTAGGCAAATGGAACTTAATCAAATAGCCCTGTACTTTTGATTTCCATTTCAACAGGTTTAATTTATAGCAAGGCAATAGAATGATCTGACATTAAGCCAGATCTATTGAACAATGATTTAGATTTGTTGTAACATTATGTGTAATGATTAAATGTCTGAAGTGCTAGTAAACTTTACTCTCTACATTCCTAGAGTGTGGCAAAATGAAAAAGTTAGCAGATTCTTTAATATTTTAAATTTTGGATTTAGATGTTTATTTTTTTAAGCTTTTATTTCTACCATTTATCAATGATTGAGAGAGTGGAATTGATTGAAGTAAGAAAGTTGTGCTGAGTATGGTGAACTTAGCAACTCCCTTCGCAATTGGATTAAACTAAATTAATACTTAAGGATTTTCTCCTCTTAAGTTGGAGTTTTATATTACCAGTACCCAATCTTTATTTGTATTATACCACTACTCTAGGGCTTAGTGGCATGTTTTCTTACTGATATTGATGCATTTTTTATAGGTTGAGTCTAAGCTCAAGGAGACAACAACTAGGCTCGAACAGCAATTGGCAGAGGAGCAAGCTTCTCGATTAAAAGTAGAAGAGGCTGCACAATCAGCTCAAACGAAGTCAAATGACGAAATTCGTCAGCTTAAGAAGGAGACTGAGGAGCTCCGTACGCAACCTAAAAAAGGATGGTGTCCCATTCTTTGACCTAGTCACTTGCATGTACTATATGCCATTAGCGTGAAAATCACGTAAAGTATATTTTTTCTGTCTCCCCTTCCTTTTCAGATAATATTTGAAGTTCATACTGTATTTATTATCAGTCTTTTACTACTGTCAAGAAGCTTATATCCTGTATTATGTAAATGTTCACAGTCTAGTCTCGAGTGCGGTCTTAAGATAGTACTATATGGAAAAATTGAATGAAGTTTCATTTATGGAGCCGTCTAAAATCTTTTCTTTCACGGTGAATCCAAAGATTATCTAATTTCTTTTCTCCTTATTGAGCTCTTAAGAAATGCTATATTATTTTCACATTTGTAGCAGATACAACCCAATATATGCCCTTCTAACAATCATGACTTTCCCAAAAATTCAAATGGACTAATAGAGTAATCATAATATCCAAGAGACTTGCAATAGACCCACCAAGCCTATGACCCTTCCTTGATTTACAACAAACTTCAACTAGCTCATAGCCTAGATTTATCAAGTACAATATTTATTTATGCATATCTGACACAATCTTTATTTACCTTATACATAATGCAAATCCTTCGACATCATACAGCATCAGTTTTATAGATATTAAATTTTAGCATAATAACTGGCCTCCCAAAGAGAAGAAACCAATGATAAGTCAGCGTAAGTAATTAGGTTACACATAAACTCATCCAGTTTCATTTATTGCTAGTTTTACATTTAGTAGATAATGATAGTCCGATCGTAGATCTCGTACTGAGATGCCACAAGCTTGACCTCCAACATTTGGTTTACTTGCAAACGAGAGAAAACATTGATGCACGTGCAACACGAGCTCGTAGAAAGGAAATGTGATGGTAGAATTAATTACTCGAGATAGAATATCTTCTTGTCCGGGTGAGACTAAACAGAGCCGCCACCCTTGATAATAGGAGGACTGAAGAAATTCTGCAATGTTAATGCATGGATTGCATTCAGCTCTTGCCTAGTCACCATGTTTGCTTGCTGAAACCTCTCCATTTCTACTATCTGAGTTTCAGTAGTAATAAAATTTCAATAACGTGCTAAAATTTTAGAAGAGGGCAAGAACAAATGCATTATACATACAAAGGACTGATTTGCATACCTTTGATCGGAGACACATGCCTTCATTTTCCAACTCAATCTCCAATGAAAATAAAAATGTTAAAAAGTTCCATAAAAGCTTGGAAGAAAACAAAAAAGGCTAAACATGATTTAATAAATTTTAATCATTACCTTTTTTTACAAGAAATCAATTTCAGGTAGCAGCATTTCATGCTGTTGCACAAAACAGGAAATAGTTAAAGCAACAAATTTATTTTCAAAAGTGACATTAATCACATATACTGAAACGTGCACTGATAATTCAATTATTTTTTTGGTCGATTTCATGCATGCATAATACAATTAATTAATTACCTTCTTGGACCTGATCCTAGTGATGCCTCGCTTAAACCTGTTCTCCAGTTGCTTTTGCTCCTTTACAGTTAAAGAACTTAGAGAATTACCCATCAAATGCATATATGAAGAGTCAATAGTGAAATAACCAATTGAAAATTCAATTGAAATTTTATATTTTGGCATAATTAATTAATAACTATGCTTAATATGAAAATGATTGATGATGAAATAATTGAAAATACCTATTCGAATTCTGTGGTCCGCAACTTTGTTGATTCCTGCTGATAGTACTGTTTCCATGGGTCACATGTAATGGGTGAAGTTAAATTTTTATTGGGAACTTTATATTTCAATGCTAGCTATGTGGTAATAAATGATAATTAGTTGGTTTTTACTTTACCTTTTCATAATTATATATATTCTTAGCAAAGCCTGACTTTATAGCTTAAATTAATGAATTACTTACCTGAGCATAAATCTCAGCAACAGTGCCAGAATTTATTTATTTTATAGCTTAAATTACATACATTTACACACACATACACACATTCACATTGAGAACAGCAGGTTATATTCATCAAATTCATCTAAAAATAACTAACCAGATAGCTTAGATTCTTTTCTTTCTAGCTAAATTCTGCACTTGGTAGATTCTCAGAAGGTTTAGCAATAACCTTCAGGAACTCTAGATAATCCAAGTCTTTATTGTCCACATCAAAAACAAATATAGCTTATAGTTGAAATTGTTGTGCTTTTAATTAACTTTGAAATTTATCAGCGTAAGTGTACAATAAGGCATAAAAAGTCACAGCACTTCAATCCCAAAAGTACCTTAATTTTTTTTAATAAATTACCTTTTAAAATGGTGCCTTCACAGCAATCCTTTCTAGAACAAGGTTTGGGAACATATTGAGATGGAGAGTATTCAACAATAGCCTTAAACTAAGCACCTAATCGAGAACTTAATAACACATATAATTAACCAAACAGAAAGTACCCTTTTCACTTACAACAACATAAACTCATTCAGACCAAATCAAGATTGATAAGTAAAAGCAAAAGGCTAAGCAAAATTACTCTTTCATTAACAAACACATGTCCATGCAACAACTCAGCAAACTCAAACACGACCTCTGATGCTTGTAACTGTTAAAAAACTAAAATCCAGGTTAAAATAAAATTTCAAAAGAAAAGCCCAAAAGTCAATCAATTATAAAGAATGAAAGAAATTGGAATATTGTTTATTGGAAAGTTTTAGATGCACGTAATCGTTGTGTTTTTCTTTATAGAGGCATCCGAGCACTCCCAAATGGGAGATTTACACTTGGGAAACGTCGTCGTGTGTGCATTCCCTATACGGGTAACACGCGTCGTTAAGTTAACAGGATTCATATTTCATTGCCCAAGGCAAAAGGCGATTGATATTCCCTATTTCCCTTTGTATTACTTCTAGGGAGTCTAGGGGCCTTGATGTATAAAATGACCAAAAAGGCCCTATAAAGTATGAATACGCTAATTTAATCAAGGAGTATCCATAATAATAATAATGTGAGATCATCAATATTCCACTATTCAAATCAATATATACTAATTACCTTAGTATTGCTTTTATAATATTCAACAATTTTTTAATAGTATAATTTTATAGTATTATTATTATTTTTAAATAAATTTTATTCATATTTATTATAAATTAAATGAATTATATAAATACAAATTAAAATAAAAAATTTAAGTACTAAAAATAAAAAATATGTGTTTCAATATAAATAAAAAAGTAATTATCAAATATTTTCTTGTACTTTTTGTTATTTTTAAATATTTTTCTTATAATGTATACACATATTATAGCCCCAAGATAAGTTATTAAGAAAATAACTCATTTATCCCTCTTTTGTTTTAAATTTTTTAGCGACGAGAGAGTTTTTAGATATTATAAAATTAATAAGAAATAAGTTATATATATTAGTTCCAATAGAAAAAAATTAACAACCTCCTTAATAATAAAAGTGACCAAATAATGAAAGGCAAAAGAGATAAATTGCATGTTGATTCCCCTCTTAGATTCTTTTCTTCTCAATTTTCTATTTAAACTCTTTTAAATTCTTTTCTTCAAATTCTTTTCTTCAAATTCTTTTAGATTCTTTACTTATCAACTTTTTATTGAAACTCTTTTAGATTCTTTACTTATCAACTTTCTATTGAAACTCTTTTACTTTCTTTTCCTCTCAACTTTCTATTTAAACCCTCTTGCATTCTTTACTTCTCAACTTTCTATTTAAACTTTGTATTACATTCATTATTCAATTTATAATTTTCATACCTTAAATCCTAAAATTGAGGTCAAGTCTCTTCCCCTTTCTCATCTCTTCATAGGCAACACAATCTTTTTAGCCCTCCTCTCTTCGCAAGTAAGTAAAAGTTTAGTTCATCGCATCATCTCACGGTTTGTTTTCATACTTTGCCCTCCAAATTGCCCTCGCCTTTTCCTCTCAATCTTAGTTTTAGTTTCTTTTCGATTATAGACTAGTTTTTCTTTATATCGGTTTGTAAATTTTATCGAATGTAATGCATAATCATGAGTGAACCCAATTGAGGCCCGGAGGGCTTCAGCCCCATCTGAGCTATTAATCTTTCATTTAAATGTATATCATCACAATTAACTAATTAACTGATGATGTTTAGATTTTGTGCTTGATTATATATCAAATCATCATATTTTTATTAAGATTATAAATTTAATTATATTGTCGGGGTCTGAATGATTTTTATTTTAAATATTTTTTTATGAATTTATTCACGTTCAGTTGGATAATATTTAAAGTAATAACAACTATAGGTTTTAATGGAGTGAAATTGTAAGGGTATGGTAACTAAATTTTGTTTCTTATTGTTTAATGATAAAAACTGAATTCATTATGAAGTGGTTTGATAGTGTAAATGCATTGTAGGTAAATTGAAATCTTTTTTATGATGGGAGGAAGAGTGATTGATATCGATTGGAAGCCTACTTCTCTATCTAATGGGGAGCACACTTTGGTTTTAGTTGGTCGTACTGGCAATGGCAAAAGTGCGACAGCCAATAGTATTCTCGGAAGAAAAGCCTTCAAGTCGAGGGCTGGCTCGTTTGGGGTTACTAAAACTTGTGAAATGCAGAGAACCCTGCTCAAAGATGGCCAAGTTGTTAATGTCATTGATACCCCTGGTAACTTACTAATGGTGGTGCCTAGATATTCCATTTCATGCTTGTTGATGTTGTGATAGTAAGTAGATTGATGTTATCAGCCATTGCAGGGCTGTTTGATTCTTCGGCTGGCTCTGAGTTTGTCAGCAAGGAAATTGTTAAGTGTATTGGTATGGCTAAGGATGGGATCCATGCAGTCCTTGTAGTTTTCTCTGTTAGAAACCGTTTTTCTGAAGAGGAAGGAGCTGCAATACACCATTTGGAGTCCTTGTTCGGGAAAAATTTTTTTGACTATATGATTGTTGTTTTCACTGGAGGGGATGAACTTGAAGATAGTGACGAAACATTAGAAGATTATTTGGGCCGTGCATGTCCAAAGCCTTTAAAGGTGTGTTTCTGAACTGCATTAGTGTTCTATAATTTCATTAGTTATTTTGATCAAGTTGTCTTTGGCTGGTTCTTTTGTGAAGTTTTAGACTCCTTTACGGTTGGACAATTGGAAGTTTAATATGAATACATGCATGCTGAAAATACTAGTTAGGTTTATAGTAGTCCGGCCATCTTAAATTTCCATTTTCAACGGTTTTCTTCTGCCATGTGGGATTGGCTAGAGAGGTGATTGGTTGGTAATTTTCTGCTGGCATTACTTAATTTTAGCTATATGTTAATGTCTTTGAATGAGAGTCATTCGTTCATTTGCAAAACATTTATGCTTTTCTTATTTGTATTCTCTAATTTCATCTGCTATTTAATCTTGGTTCTTATTCTATTAATGTGTGTTCATTTGTTTGTTTCTTAAAATATGTACCTCTTTGATTTATATGCTTAAAATTATCCTACTCTTAAGATTTTAGAAGTGTGCCAAGTAGGATATGGCTTGCTATACAAATCCATTTTATTACATTGCTTGAATAAATATCAAGTCTAACTTTACAAGATTTAAAGTTCTCTTAAAAATTTCCTGTGGTTCGTAGCCTCAGAATTGGTGTCTAAAATTTCAATGTGAGATCTTTTTTTTGGTTTCAACATGCAAATCTCCTATATTCAACATTTACTTGATGAATTTGGTCCCTAAAACTTTTAAGTTGAGAAAGATTTATATGAAGTTCCTCTATTTTACTGCATACTTGATTTAACCTTTCAGGTGTTGGAAGAAAAATAACAAAAATGAAGATAAAGACCCCTTCAAGTTGTAGCTCTGCAATTAAGAAAATTGGGTTATTTTACAGTTAAAGTGAACTTTTTTTTTTTTTGTTGTACTAATTTTTGTAGTTTGAAGGAATCAAAATTTTTTAATTATAATGCCGCAAAATTAGGTCAATTATGTAGACGCCACAGAAAATATGATAATGTCTTTTGGCAATTTTGAGCTTTGATCACTTGAGTTTGTTTATGAGAATAGTACAGTCTTTCATGCTTTGTTCTAGTAAAGAGGCAGCTACTGATTTATAGTCACTAATTTTGATTGGGTCAATGCTTTTCACTCGAAAATATGTAGATGATTATTGTTATTATTATTATTTCTGTTATATGGAATGCTGATCACCTTTTAAGATCTTTAAATTTGATGGACGTAAAAGGTTATTGTAAGTCGTCAAACCGTAAGGAGAATGGAATTAATTATTAAAATTTGATTATGGCTTGCCCTTAAATAGTTTTTGAGGATTCATGATATTAAGTACTAGTGATCACAACAAAAGTAAATTTTGTTAGCTGAATATCTTCAAAATTTTAGAGACTGCAAGTGTTTGATTGGTTTATCAATACTTATGAAAGGGCTAACATTTGCTATATTCCTAATCATTTTTCCATTATTTTAGGAAATCCTTCAACTATGTGATAATAGGTGCGTGCTTTTTGATAATAAGACTAAGGATGCGGCCAAGAGAATTGAGCAGGTTGGGAAGCTTCTTTCTCTGGTTAAGTCTGTGATCGTACAAAATGGTGGGCAGCCATACACAAACGAAATCTTTGCTGAGTTGAAGGTGACTTCATTACTGTCGTAATAGACTTCTCTGCTATTTTTTTTCTGAATATGTGATGACAATGTCTCTTTTTCTTTTTTTTCTGCATAGAAAGGGGCTACTAAACTCCATGATCAACAAGTTGAGGTTGATTCTTTCAAGGGATATTCAAAACGAGAAATTTCAGAGTTGAAGGAGCAGATGCAAAAATCATATGAAGATCAACTCAAACGAAGTACTGAGATGGTACTTTTTATGCTTCTTGTTTTGACATCAAAATATGACATGCATGTGTCCATTTCTCAGATAGAGTAGTCATTTTTAAAACTATATAACTAAAAAATGCCTATAAAGCGTGCAGTCACCTAGATATTATAATTTATAAAACTATGTAATGATATTCTAAATCGTGAGACTTAGAGGTGGTAAAGATTGCCGCTCTGTCCTTACCCCAAGATTGTTGGAGATTGCCATCTAAAAAGAGGCTTTATCTTGCTAGTTGATGGGGACAAATATGTTATTATCTGTTCACTGATCGTGTTTTGAAGGCTGAACATGTTGTTCTTACCTTGAAGATTGTTTGATCGTCCTGTGCTATTTTGTTCTTGATGAAATTAAGTGTCTTACCCTATGTTGGTAGCTGTAGGTGGTTTACTCATCATGACTTGCACTTAGGAATGCATTCTGTACTTGTTTAGTCATCAATCATAAGAACATTTCTTGTAATACGGTGGATCTTGTTTTGTTGCTAGGAATTATGCACTCATGAGTCTGTGGGAACAATTGATATGTTATAAGTAAGTTATGTCATATTCTAGTCTGGATTTGCTGTAACATTCTGTGTAATGACTATATGTCTTGGGTGCTAATAAATTTTACTCTCCACATTCCTGGAGTGTGGCAAAATGAAAAATTAGTAGATTCTTTAATATTTTATATTTTGGGTTTATCTGTTTATTTTTTTAAGCTTTTTTTCCTACCATTTATCAATGATTGAGAGAGTGGAATTGATTGAAATAAGAAAGTTTTGCCAAGTACGGTGAACTTAGCAACTCCCTTTGCAATTGGATTAAACTAAATTAATACTTAAGAATTTTCTTCTCTTAAGTTGGAGTTTTATATTAGCAATACCCAATCTTTATTTGTATTATACTGCTACTCTAGGGCTTAATGGCATGTTTTCTAACTGATATTGATTCTTTTTTGATAGGTTGAGTCTAAGCTCAAAGAGACAACAACTAGGCTCGAACGCCAATTGGCAGAGGAGCATGCTGCTCGATTAAAGGCAGAAGAGGTTGCACAACTAGCTCAGATGAAGTCAAATGACGAAATTCGTAAACTTAGAGAGAATCTTGAAAGAGCTGAGTGGAAGACTGAGGAGCTCCGTAAGCGAAAAGGAAAAATAGTGTGTCCCATTCTTTGACCTAGTCACCTGCAGGCACCTGAAGTATATTTTTTCTCTCTCCTCTTTCTTTTTAGATAATATTTGAAGTTCATATTGCATTTATTCCCGTGTTTTACTACTGTCAAGAAGCTTATATCCTGTATTATGTAAATGTTCACAGTTCAATCTCGAGTGCGGTCTTAAGATAGTATTAGATGGAAAAATTGTATTGACATCAAATGAAGTTCTTTTTATGGAGCTATCTAGAATCTTTCACGGTGAATCCAAAGAGATCTGATTTCTTTTCTTGACATTGAGCTCTTAACGAACGCTATATTGTTTTCACATTTGTTGCAGATATAACCCAAGATATGCCCTTCTAACAATCATGACTTTCCCAAAAATTCAAACAGACTAATAGAGTAATCCTAATGTCCAAGAGACTTGCAATAAAACCACCAAACTTATGACTCTTCTTTGATTCACACCAAACTTCAACTAGCTCCATAGCCTAGACTTATCAAGTACAGTATTATTTATACATAAATGACACAATCTTTATTTACTTTATAGGTAATGCAAATCCTTCAATGTCATACATCATCAGTTATATAGATATTAAGTTTTAGCATAATAAATGGTCCCCCAAAGACAAGCAACCAGTTTTAATTCAGCGTAAGTAATTAGGTTACACATAAACTCATCCAGTTTCGTATAGTGCTGGTTTCAAAAATAGATATCAAGTAGCACACAAATTCATTAGACAATCATAGTTTGATCATAGATCTCGTGTTGAGATGCCACAAGCTTGATCTCCAGTGTCTAGCTTACCTGCAAATGGGAGAAAACATTAATGCACGTGCAACACGAGCACATAGAAATGAAATGTGATAGAAGAGTTATTTACCCGAGATGGAGTATCTTCTTGTCCGGGTGAGAGTAAGCGGTGCCACCACCCTCGATGATAGCAGGACTGAAGAAATTCCGAGAAGCTAATGCATGGATTGCATTCAGCTCTTGCCCAGTCACAATGTTTGCTTGCTGAAACCTCTCCATTTCTGCTATCTGAGTTTCAGAAACCATGAAATTTTAGTAACGTTCAGAAATTTTGAGAGAGGGAGAGACAAATGCATTATACATATGAAGGACTAATTAGCATACCTTTGATCGGAGACACACACTTTCATTTTCCAGCTCAATCTCCTATGAAAATGAAAATGTTGAAGAGTTTCATAAAAGCTTGGAAGAAAATGAAAAAGGCTAAACAGGATTTAAATAAATTTTAATTAGTACCCTTTTCTGCAAGAACTCAATTTCAGCTAGCAGCATTTCATGCTGTTGCACAAACAGGAAACAGACAAAGCAACAAATTATTTTCACAATGACATAATACATATATTGAACGTATACTAATAATGTTCATGCAACGTATTTTTGCCAAACAACGGTGTATTGTTCAAATTCAATTATTTTTTTTTTCGTTGATCTCGCATGCATAATGCAATTAATTAATTACCTTCTTGGACCTGATCCTAGTGATGCCTCGCTCAAGCCTATTCTCCAATTGCTTAAGCTCCTTTACAGTTAAAGAACTCAAAGAATCACCGATCAAATGCCTATGTGAAGAGTCAAGAGTGAGGCAACCAATTGTAAATTCAATTGATATTGTATATTTTAGAATAATTAATTAACTACACCTAATATGAAAATGATTGTTGATGAAATAATTGAAAATACCTATTCGAATTCTGTAACATTTGAATTTGTTGCCTCAGCTTTGCTGACTCCTGCTGATAGTACTGCTCCCATGGGTCACATGTAACGGAAGAAGTTAAATTTTTATTGGAACTTTATATTTCAATGCTAGCAATATAGTAACAAACTATCATTAGTTAGTTTTTTTCCCTTTTTTTTCACCTTTTCATAATAAAATATATTCCTAGCAAAGCCTGAATTTATAGCTTAAATTAATGAATTACTTACCTGAGCATTGATCTCAGTAACAGTGCCAGAATTTGAATTATCCGAACATGCCTTCTTGTACCTATCAATTGTTGACCTTATGCTGCTACGTGCATAACACATAAATTTCTAATTAGTTAGCATAATTGTTTTAATATTTCTTTTTGAAAAAAAGGAATAAGAAAAGAGGAAGCTGAAGTTCATAACAAAAAATTTTGTTTCTTTATTAAATATCATTTATGCTATCTCATTAATTTTCATGATCCTTCAGTCTTCAGCTACATGCATAAACAAACATAGGCATAAAAAGAAAGACATACTAAATGAGATATATATATAAATGTTTTATTTTATGAGGACATTGGAATAAGTTTACTAAACCCAGCTACTGTCTACATCTAGCTAGTTCGTTAATTCCAAGTCGAAAATGGCATTTATTTACTCTCTAATTTGAGAGAATTTTATCCCCACAAATCAATTGAATATTGAGATGAAGACTACTAAACTAATAGGTGCTTCTTGATATACGTATCAAGTTAACATTTCAAGTTCTACGCCTAATATTTCAATTGTAAGTTCAATGTGTAAGGTTTCTTTAATCCAACATTTTAAGTTGCAAATCTAATAATATCCAAGTTACTTGTGTCAACAGCCTCATATGACAGCCACTCCCTATAGTTCCTAGTATCATGAACCCTAATCATAATGAAATTATATGTGCCCACTCCCTATAATTTGAACTTTGAAGTGAAGAAGCTAGCACTTTAGATCACCATCACATTGAAGAGTAAAAATCTCTTTCACGTTTTAGGTTTCTATTCACCATGCGTGCAGAAAGAGTAAGACCTAATAGCATTTTAAATTTCTTCAAACAAGTCCATCACTTTAATAGCATGAAAATGTTAATGCAAACTGAGAAAGAAACCAATACGTGATTGAAAATTTTCAGTGCTTTTAAGTCAAAAGTACTGATGAAAACTGAAGTGAAAGATATGATTCAGATTGCTTCAATGAAGAAAAAAGATATGGGAAATTTTTTAAAGCTATAAGTAGAAACAAAAGCCAAAGAAAAGTGAGAATTTGTAAATGATTATAAAAGGAAAGAATCCATCAGGCCAGATTTCAGATCACTGCATGCAGCATGCTGTAATTATTAATATGATTATTAATGTATTGCAGCTGCTGTGTATTTTGTCAAATGATCTAAAACCCTAGATACAGATAGGAAAGTCACCACAGCCTTTTCTTTTTCTGGGGAATTGGAGTGGACAACTTCGGTCAAATTTGTAATTTTTTTATAAAAAAATTTTAGCTACCATGAAATGATGTACTTGCAAGAGTCTAACTTTCTTCACGAACAAAATCCCTTTATGACATTTCGTTTAATTATATCAAAAAGTTGAAATAGTTGAAACAAAATTTTTTAAAAAAAAATTGCTTTTCACTAAAGCAGTGACTCAAGACCAGCAATATTCTTGACCTCTAAAGTTTCATTACCTATTTTAGATGACATTATTTATAATTCAACTTAAAAGTGCAGTTGAATGACTTTCAGTTTCTTTGTTTAATTAGTCATTCGAGTTGAACTCGTAAAAAAGATAGGAGTTAAAAATAATGTTTGGGCTATGCTCCTTTCCCTTTAATAAAACTTAAAAAAATAATAATAAAGTCATGATGTGGCTTTATCTCAATAACATTGTTACTGCTCCTATGGGGGATTTTGACCTGTTACTAGTTATATAATTGGCTAATCCAAATATCTGAACTCCGTTATATAATAGGCTAATCCATGCCATTCTAATAAATATCTAACTATTAATTCTAGTAATTAAAAGGAAAAAAATAATTGTAATTTTATTAGTACATATAAGGTGCGATACCATGCTAGCAATATTGAATGTTAATTAATTATTAACATTAAATGTTATTAATATGATGATATTATCATTATTTTCCGCAATTAAAAATATTGTAACACTACCGTTATTAGGATTGTAGATGATCATTTTCTAAGGATCTCCACCAATAATTTGGTTACTCAGAATCTAAATAGTAAACAAAAGGGACAATAACTAGTAGGACTCAAAAGCCAATCAAATACGGGTATGGATAGAAAAGGCAATATTATGACAAAATCCATTTGCTCTTCATGCAGCAATCACAGCTGAAACAAGAAGATCTTGTCCCAGTTTCTTTACTTTTTCTGCTTGCTAATAACTTAACATGAAAACAGGAAAGAAGAGAACTTCATTTAATGAGTTATAATATCACTGTAAACTGAAGAAAAACAAAAAGTGGACTAAGTTGGCGTGCTTGCTTTCACTAAAGAAATGCAAACAAATTGTAGTGAGGCTTCCGAAGCCGGAACTAGAAACGCTTTTTTTTTTATTTAAATTTTTTAGAATGTGAAATGATGCAACTAATGTATCATGGGCTATAAAAGAAAGAGAAGAAGAAAAGCTTTCATTGGAAATTTTTGGATTCTTTTAAGATATAAAATAGGAGAGACCTTGAAAAGAATGAAAGGAAAAAAAAAAAAAAACCTAAAATTGAGATTTCTTGAACAATGAAAGAGTATAATAGAGTTAAAAAAATGGGAGTAAATTCTTAAAAATATACCGAGGAGGAAAATAAAGATCTATGAAAAACAAATAAAATTCACTGAATGCAGGCATGCAGCAATTCAGTTGAAGTTAGAGGCTGAGAGATGAATTTACATGAAACAATTGGTTGCACTTCAAATTATTTTGACACACACGATCAGAGAGTGGGTTGTTAAAAATGTTATCATAAATGAAATTAGGTTACTAGACTTCTCTCTCTCTTTCTCTCTATATATAATCATTTTTAGGTACAGATGCCCTCATTTTTTTTTTAATATGGACACTCTATTAAAACACATGATTTAATAGCGTATCCGCAAAAAAAAAAAAAAGGGCGTCCTTACGAGAGGATAACTCTATGTGTATATATATATAATCACTTCTTACAAAATATAAGTCCTTCCTTAAATCCTAAAATGGGCAATATCAATATAGTGCAAGGAAACAAGTTGTAATTACATTTTTCTAAAGAAAACTATGGGACATGGTTTAAATCAAGATACTCAGGGAGTCGCCATTAACAAAGCTAGCTAATTGGAGTCCAATTTCAATTATAGATGAATTTATCTTACAATTTCATACTGCAAGGAGAAAAGGTTTTTACATCTTTCAAAGAAAGTTACGGATGTGGGTTTTAAATCAAGATACTAATTAGTAATTAACCAGGCTATACCGTCATTGAAGTCTAATTTCGATTATATATTTATGCGTACTTCACTGCCTTCAATCTCAAAATCATGTGAACTAGAGAGCATCCAAACACATTACCAAAGCATAATTTTCTAAATCGTCTAGAAGATCACAGCTGTTACCAGTGAAGAGATTTTTAGATCTAAGGATTTCAAACCTTAGCACTTATTTCTCCTTAAATCCTAACGTCAAACAACCAAAATTTTCTTCCAACAGCCATGATCAGAGAATGAATATTTCTGTTAAAAATTTATGACAACAAATTACTGCTAAATGACCATTTCGTAAGTTTTCAAGCATCTGCAGACGGCAAAACCTAAAAAGCCAGCATCTCAAAACAATTGGGAAAATATTAAAAAAAAATTCAAAAAAAGAAAAGAAAAGTTAAGGATCTTGAAAAACTTGTCAAATTTTGGATGCCACATTGAAAATTGTCAGAGTAGAGTGAAAACGCTTTGCCATAAAAGGAAAATTGAATGCATGTGACCCAGCTCCTGAAATCATAGCTGGTTTCTTAATTTATAACTTGATGAGTTAATAATATTTGGTCATTTACATTATACGTACTGTCTGTTCTCTTCTGTTTTTAGCTCAGAAACAGCTCATCATCATCATCTAATTAATCAACGTCCATACATTGATACATGTTCAATATTATATTAACTACTTTTAACTTATGTTTTGTTCCAAATTAAAAATGTAAAAAAAACCACCAGAAAAAAAAAATCAAGCGACTGAGGACTATTCAAACATTAGATGATGATGATGCATGAATTTATATATGATGAAGAGATCATGAGAAGGCAAACTAAATGATTACTTGCTGTTGGAGTACTCGTAGAGGCGGCCGCGGCTGGAGAAGACAATGAGGGCAACTTCAGCATCACAAAGAACAGAAAGTTCATAAGCTTTCTTCAAGAGTCCATTTCTCCTCTTGCAGAAGGTCACTTGACGATTCGTTGTGTTTTCGATCCTTTTGATCTCAATCTTTCCTCTCCCCATTGGACCTGAAATTAATCAACCCCTCGTATGTAATCTTGCGCAATTTGATGAAATTTTTCTCAAGAAAAAAGATGTGAAATATTAGAAAGATTACTAACTAATAAAAACACTCATGCCTTTTCTTGTTTACACGAAAACAAACACAGAAAGCTATAGAGATTCAGTTATAGAAGTGAGAATAGAGGCAAAAGCCAGCAAGAAACTGTTTAACAAAATGAAAATCTCAAAGAATGAAGGTTTGGTTTGGGACTCTACATATACATGCTCATATATAAAATCTTGAAGTTAAAGAAAAGGAAAAGATATATATTAAGAGAAATGGTACTTGAGGAAGATTGTTTATTTATTTTTTAAAATGAAAAAGGAAAAATGGAAAATTTTTTATATGTTGAGATCTAGAACAATGAGTTGAAACTGAAAATGAGAAGCCAAAAAGCTGTTGTAAGCCACTGTGAAAACATGTATCGTTGGGTTCCAAGAACATCAGCAGAGAAAAAAAAATTAAAAAAAATATATATGCTATGCATACAATCTTGAGTTGAACGGATCTACTAGATCTTTTGTACGGCTGAATTAAAGAAAACCCAATTAAGGCAGCCAAATCAAATAAATTTTGAAAAACAAATGTATAAATTATATATATATATATATATATATATATATATATATAATGAGATCAAAAGATTTAGAATTAGGGCTAACGAAATAATGAGACCGCATGAATTTACATATAATTTATGTGTGTGTGTGGTGTATAATTTATGTGTGTGTGTGGTGTAAGATTTCATGTAGATTCTATTTAGCTAGCAGCAGATCGAAGCTGAAAGGCCATTTTAATCAAGAAACCATGCTAAAAGAGTAAGAAGTGCTACGAATAAAAATAACATATTTGATGAGATGGATCTGTGACCAAATATTTTCTTTAAAAAGATTATAAGAAAAATTAAATAAAATTAAGAAACCCATTTACAGACCTGAGTTTTTTGGCCACAGTCCGGCCAATTCAGCTTTCGGAAAAATTAGAATCCCAAAGAAAAAAATAAAACCAAAATCAATTGTGTTTTTTAGACTAGTTTTTAGACTCTCTATCATATTTATAGCTCTTTCTTTGTTTGTATATCAATAGACTCTTAAGAGAGAAGAAATAAAGCAAAAGAAAAGCAATATGAAGTGCTGTGCAGTGCTTTGAAAGTGACATGCAAATTGTTTTTTTGCCAAAATTTTGTACAAGACGTTGTAGTTTTAGCTAAATTAACCTTCTTTGCAGGTTCAAATTCGCACTATAAACTGCAATTTTTGTTTTTTTTTTTTTCATAATTTTCCTTTGTCACAAATGAGATTGACTTACATACCCTCGAATAGAATCTAACTACAGTACCAACATTTGGATTCTTAGTCGATAAAAAATATCTTTGAAAAAATTAGGGTTTTATGTTTTCCACGCATTTGTCCAAGAAAGATTTTATGTTTTGGATTTTGGTCTTGCCCATGGTGAGTGAGTACCGATTTTCAAGTTTGTATATACGTTGAATTAATTGTATATTTTATTAGTGGGGTGTATAGCATATACATAGAGAGAGAGAGAGAGACGACAGCCTTGTGAACATCATTATGCTGCTTCCTGCAAATCTTATACGATTGTTGTTGAAATTTTGTACCTTGATAAGAGCATTCATTGATAAATATGTTTCAGTGTTATAAGACTTTTGATGAACGTCTAGGGAGTCAGCTTAATTTGTGATGTATGGTACAAGCATGAAACGTCTGTAGGAGTTGAACTGTAATGTACAACATTAATCAATTTAACTATTGGATACAAAATTTAAGTTATTATAGACCATGATAGTGTTGAATGCCAATTCACAACAAGCGGAATCGGTATTAGAAGTCATGTAGATTTAAAGAGATTAATAAGGTAATGGGTTCGAAAAATAATTGAAATTGACACAGTAATTAAATCTGTAAGAATTTGAATGTGAAACTTTATTTGTTTTGATACTGTATCTGTGAAACCATTAAAATTTTGTATTAAGGACCAAAACTAGTGGAAAGTCTTCACTGACAGAAATTGATTGAGTAAAAAATTGAACACCACCAAACACTGTCTCTAATACTGTGTAATTATTGTTTCACGGAATTACAAGCTTAAACTATTAAGCCAATACCCAAAATTGTTAATTTTAAACCAAAAAAAAGGAGAAAGAAAGAAAGAAAGACGTAACTTATAGTTTTAACTTTATAAAAAGTTTTATTGACCAATATATGGATTTTTTTTTTTTTTGAAGAGCAATGTATGGTATGGAGTTATTGATCAACCAGATTACGTACAAGAGTGTCTAAGATACGGGAAACTTAAGAGAAAATTTGAGTGCAATTTTGGAACCTATGAATTTGGAAGCTGTCAAAGAATTAATTGTTATTTTGACATAGGGATAGAAAACAATAATGCAAAGATCTATGATATGTTGAAGGAAATATTTTTGTACGTAAAAAGTTGCGTAGCCTAGATTTTGAGCATGGTCAATTGAGAGCTGGTTTTAACATAGAGATGAAAGCTGGCTGGGGAAAGTTATTATAGATTAAATTTGTTAAAAGTCAATAATTTGTTGCCAAATTAAAAATTTTGGAAGCCCATATATTGTCATATACATGCACAGAAATCCACATGCTCCAAAGTAGTCCAAGTGGCATACTTAATTGGAATTGGAATATATACTTTTTTGAGACAAACAAATATGATGGGCAACGAGAAAACAATTATGATATGTTTGCATAATGTTGTCTTCTCAATATTTTTTGCCTCTTCAAATTGCACAAAAATATGTTTAATTAAAACTTGAAACACGTGATGAGATTATTCAACTCATGAGAGAAAACATAGAAAGAAATAAAAGTGATTTTTCCCTTTGAATAATTTGTATATATCCATGTTTTGCTGGCCGAAAGCCCTAAATTTAAAAAATCAACAGTAAATGTGGTTAAATATTTTTCAAATAGCTTTATTTTACAGGGGATAAAAGGATAAAAAATGAATTTAAACTTCATCCGATTTAAAAAAAAAAAAAAGCAAATAAACAAAGTGGCTTAGAGATTTACTTGGTATACGTTGAGAAACCAGCTATTTGCCCGATATTAACCCTAATCTACAAACTTAATTAACCATAAGTCAATCACTTCCTAAAAGGTTTGTAACCTCATATATTTTCCTTTTTGAAAATTTCAAAAATATGCAAAATCAATTTTATTCTTTTTTTTAACCTTAAGAAAAAATAGATAGAAGATGATGAGCATGCTAATCTCTCTGAATTTAACTCTCTAATATAAATTTTTTTTTTAATTTCTTAATAAATTTCCTTCCTTAGTTTGCCTGCCCCAAAAAAGGGGAATTCATTCCTGTTAAGTGCATAATTTCTACCGTTGGCATTTTATGGCAAGTCTAGTTAAATTGAAAGTTTATTTATTGCGTATCTTGTAATAGAGATTAATTTATTAATTCCCTAATTTAGTGAGATTCTAATTTATTAGGAATATTTGCTTCCTGATTTAATTAGATGTCTAATTTAGAAAGTTAATTAATGATGAGATTCTATAATTGGCGCATGAGATCTATTTATAGCATTTATCACTTTGTGGGGGTTGTCATCGCGGGAAAGTTGTTTTAAAAAGCAGGACAGGGAGGCTTTTTTTAAATCTCCATCCGGGAATTTATTAGAAGTTGGTTCAAAAAGGAAATCATTAATTACTCTAGATATTTATTGGGAGACAAGTAAGGCAAGAAGATCAGATTTATTCCTATTCAGATTCATGAGAATTATAAGAGGAAAGAAACTGTTATTTGGAAAGAATTCAAGTCTTTTAAGACTTGCTATTTTGGTGAAACCTCGGTGCCTATATAAAGAGAGGTATTTCACAATTGAAGGGACGCACAACGCAGAACATAAAGCAGATAAGCAAAATTCGGCATCCTCCCTAGAGAATCCGGATTTGGCACATAATGTTGTATTGATTTATTTATTTTATTTTCATCTCTGTGGAGAGTCTATGTGGATCTTGGATCACTAGACGTTGAAAAATTGAAGAATTTCTATTGATCACTTTGTGAAGTGCCTTGAGGATCGTGGATCAAGAGAGGTAGAAATTATTCAAGAGAAGCAGATTCAATCTAAAGTTAAGTAAACAGTATGGTGATAAACTGTAAGTGAGAGTCTTAAGTTTGGTAAATCCATTAGTTGTAACATCTCAACTTAGTGAATTACTTTTCATCTTGGCGTGGCCTCGTGGATGTAGGATTGATTAATCCAAACCACATAAAAATATCCGTGTCATTTATTTTCTGCATTTTATTGTGTTTTTGAAAAATTATTATTTTTTATGCGGATGAACAGTAACCGTACACAATACTTCCAAAAAAAAATTAAGTTGTTAATTTTGGGTTTTTAATTACCTACGTCTATTTATAATAGATCTAAATTCCTTTCAATTCCAATCCTCCCCACAAAGCCATCCAGGGTATTGAATAGAAAATTCCACACATACAATGACTCAAATCAAGTCAATTTGTGTGTTTGATTTGGAAAAATCTCGTCCAGAGATGTTTTTTTTTATTTTTTATTTAATTGTTCTGTAAAAATCAGTTAAAAGCACTTGGAGATAGAGAATATGGAAGCCAATTGAGTGATTCTACGTCGAGGCAATGCCTTCCATATACGTTAGCCCTCAAGTTATGCTTTCTTAATTTTCAAACCATTTCATTTCTTCAAAATTTTTCTTGCTGCCTATTGCCTAAACAAGAAAGAGAAAAATGATTTGTTCGGGTGAAAATAATATTACTATATATTAGTCTCTTAGAATTTTTAAGTTCAATTAACATTTCCTTTACCGTATTTGAGTGAAGGACATTAGCTAATCATTTTTAGTGGAAAAATGCGACTTTGTTATTGGTTAGTCCATAAATATACAGCGGCCGTATATCTCATTTGGGAAAATTATGATCAAACTCTAATGCATGAAAATATAGGTTAGTAAATGACCGCAACATCTAAATTGCGGCCGAGCAAGGGTAAATTCGCTGTTAATCCCTACAGTTTTTATACACACACACACACAATCATAAAATCTCATATTTTATAAACAATATCTATCTAATTTTTCTCTAATTTTTCACTTGTTGCATGTCGGATTCGTTTTTGAATTTTAAGCTATATCAAACATAAATACTATTTTATCGTTGGAAAGTTTTATATATATCCAACAACAATTAAAGGAATAAAAAAGGGTATTTTGGGGAAATTTTTAAAAATTTAAGGCCTAAACCGAATAATTAATTGAAACATACAAATTACGAACTAATGGAGGCATAAATGATCGTTTAAGGGCAGTGATATTTCCACCCCATTATTTTTGTAAACCCACCCCACTTCCAAAAAATATTTATAATAAATACACATTTTTTCTATTAAATACAAATCAACAAAAAAAGTTTATGTAATTAATCAATTAAATCATTCTTATATTTTTCTCTTATTTAGTTTTTTTACTATTAAAGTAGTTTTAATATAAGTTCTATTTAATTATTTTGCTTTATGACATGAAATGACCTACTTGCCTTAAAAAACATGTGTTCTTGTATCTAATACTTTAGGTACTTAATTTTGTGACTTATAAATCTAACTTCTTAAATGGAGTCTAATAATTTGTAATATTTTACATGTAAATGACAAAAATTTGATAGCCTAATTTAATGATCCTTTTGTCATAAAGACATTAAGTTAGTTTAATTAAAAATTAATAATCATACTAATAAAGTAGAATTAACTATTTAGAAATAATGAATTTTGTATAAAATTAAAAAAATGTTGAAATAAAATTAAATTTTTGGTATTTTTACCCTTTAAGGGTAAAATAGTTAATTTAAATTTAGCTTAAAGCAATCTTATTAGTCAAATATAATAAAAAAAAAACTAAATCACAACAAAATAAGTTAAGATAGATTTAATTGATTATTTTTCGGAATTCTTCTTTATTTGAAATTTTTTAAAACAATGAGAACTTTTTGTAATTATTTTTCAAAAGTGGGGTGGATTTACAAAATTTGTGGGGTGAAAATATCACCACTCATCGTTTAATCCTTATATTTTGAGTTAGATACCCATTTAATCCTTATATTTAAAAAAATTCCCTCAAGATGACCCTATTGTTAAGCATGTTACATTCATACCCTTACTTTTTCTTTCCTTTTGCAATAATACCCTTTGCAACAATATTTTTGGGGATATTAGTTAAAAGAAAAAAATGATAATTTATCAAATTAATTTTAAAAATAACATAAAAATTTACGCAAAATTTTGTATTATTATTTTACTTTGAGGATTAATTTGGTAAATTAATTTTTTATAAAATAATTATAAGTAAGATTGCTATAAGGATGTTAAACATTACTTTAATTGACTAATATTAATTCATTAATAACATTTTTAGAATGATTGTTGCACAAGTATAAAAATATTTGTTCTTTCACACTAATATTTATTAGTTAATTTGCTAACTAATTTTTTTTTATAGATATATCAATTAATATCTAAAATATTGTTGGAAGGGTATTATTGTAAAGAAAAAGGAAAAAATATTTTTTAAAATATAAAAACTAAACAGACATTTAAATCAAAATATAAAAATTAAAAGAGCATTAATCCACTAATGGTGCATCTGTCCTTCATAAATTAGTACTCTACTTTTGGTCACAACACTAGACTCTCAAGTAATAAGAAAAAGGAAGCTCCATTACTTGTAAATACTCAGGGTCTGTTTGTAACAATTGTGCTTCAATTAAAGTTTACAAATCGATACTTTAATTTCAAACAAACCCGTAATGTAATTAAATATTTTTGATGACGCAATGTAGGCCAATATCATTCTTACAAATAAATTGACTCGAAGTCTTCACAATTGTATAAGAAAAGGGCAAAAGATGCGGAGACTATAAATTGTTAGACAATGACTATGAGAATCAGATTAATAATGGCATTGCAAGTTCTTTCCTAACAATGCATTATGGGCCAACGCAGGATTCAACGAGATTATTAATATTAGTGGTTGATGACAGATTCCCCATCGTTTTCAATGAGATTGAATTTATATCTCTTCTGTTTTGAACTTATACAATGAATTTCCCCAAAAAAAAAAAAAAAGAATACGTATTTGATATGGGAATGTTTCTGTGTATGCGTGATCAGGATCACTTTGTTATATATTTCTTTGTTTTACTCCAGACCATTCATCTTATATTTGTTTACACCAAAGCCAATTGAATACAGACCTAGTTTATTTACCAAAACAATATTAATTTCTTTCATTTTTTTAATCATTATTATACTTATCAACTTAATTTCTATCTCAAAATTATACATTTATTTCATGATCAATTTATATCTTAGAAAGTCTCATCAAATAGAGACTACGAAATGATAGACTAATTAACTGGTCTTTTATTGTGAAAGTAAGAAGTTAAGCGTTCAATCCAAAGAGATATGTTTAATTTACGGTGTGAAATAAGATAATTAGAAACAAACGTATATAAATGTAAGTATATAATGTAATTAACATCGTCTACTAAGTAAATATGACTCTATATATATATAATTTTGGAAAGGAAATTACACTTATTGTAGTCTATTAGATTATTACTCTATCTATTTCTACCTATCTATATATATAGAGTTTTTGAAAGTGATTTACATACGACTTGGAGTACAGGAATTAAGATATATCTGTAATATATTTTGGGATGAAAATATAAATTCTACATCTCCAATTAATATCAAGTAGTTTGATGCGTTTAAAAGTTTACCAGAAATAGATGGTGGAGCTAATAAATAGCATGTAAGCTTCATATTCTGAAAATGGAGAGGCTGGGCTGACAGTGAGAGCCCTTAGTGTGATGTGGTCCAAAATGCCTGGTCTTTTCCCATTTACGTTGTCATCAATCAACGTCCACATTTTCGTGTGATTAGTGCCTAATCGTTTTCATTCTGAATAAAAATGACCCCACTCTCTCCGTCGCGGAACTTCTTGATTCATAGTTGTTAGCTGCACTGCCAAGTCAGTTAGCAGGTGAGATTTATAGTAACAAGAATATGTCGAAGATTTAGACATTCCAAATGAATTTCTGTCTAATGGTCAACTACAATGTCATCGATACAACTCACCAAATTTTTCGTTACATATCTCAATTCTTTTCTTAAGTCATCATAAGTCCTAAGACACTTGAGAGTCGTAGCCTACAACTTGAGACGTAACAAAAAAAACTTATTGTGATGTACTCGGAAAAAGCTGAAGCACCGTAGATTTGCCCCTTGTAATCCCAACATCATTAACTTCAAACAAAAACATGAATGTATCATGAAAATTCACTAAAAAGTTCTCATCTGTTTAAACCAAGTCAACTGAACGCTTAAATAGGGTCAATTTGTCAACAGCACAAAACTAAAGATGAAAATTAGAAAACTTGAATGATTGCAACAGCATTACACACACACCAGCTACTTCTCCGGTCTGGTCCGTCTGGATGATCTCACTTGAAGCACTTGGCATCTAACAATGCCTCGCCCTCAAAAGGTTCATGATCTTCGATCATCTGGCTTACACGCTCCTTCTGAGCTTCGTCACTGATGTCTACCTTCTTCCAATCATACAACTCCATGTCGTAACACTCATCCATTATAAATTGAGGAATCTCTTGTCCGCGGAAAAGCCACAAACCCCTTACCTTGAAAGGTGGCTCCGAGCCAATAACCAGCATCTTCCCAAAAGCGTACTTACGAGCCAAGTCCATTCGCTGCAGGAATCCGCCCACTTTGTTCAAAGTCACAAATGAGACTGTATTCTCATCATTGTACTTATAATCGCAGAACCAGAGAGAGTAGCCCTCCGGATCATACATGTCCCAAAACCCTACAAAAGAAATCCACAGAAGAAATATCTTTTAGAAAAGATGACTATATGAACACCTGTATCCATCAAGACTGTCCCTGGTCCAAATTTTAATTTTATTTTTTATATGAAAATACATATTAAGATTTACCACACATCATGAAAATTTCACTTCTCGATAGATTGACATCTTCTGCTGATAACAGTTAAAAAAAAAAAAAAAGATTTGAAGAATCACCGCAAGGTAAATAAGATATTTCCTTCATGAAACAATTTCAAAGAATATTCAATTTTGTTTGTGAATAAATTCTAGTTGCAATTAGTTTAACCAACTTAGTAACAAAGCAGAAACTCAACTCACAAATGACAAGAAAATAAATGCAACAAGGCAGAGGATGATAGAGAGAGGAATATAAGTGTGAGAGCAAAAACAAATTCAACAAACTTGGCTAGAAGGAAATAAAAATCCATCAAAGGATCCCGACTGCAAAGTTGACAAGGAGAGAACACCATACTGACTTTGATTATCTTCTTCAGCTACAACTTTAGCAAAATTTAACATATTTCTTCAAAATGAAACAGAGCAATGTCTGCAGCAAGTTTCTGAAAAAGTACCTTTAATGGCAACCTCACGAAAGTTGGTCTTTGTGTTTGAGTAAAGCCTCTTCCACTCATCCAAAATCATCTTGCTGGGAGGCAAAAGGTCAAGTGGATTCTTTGGCTTGGGCTTTGGCGCCTCTTCCTCACCAGCATCTTCAACTTTAGGTTTTGCTGTTTCTTTTGCAGCCTCTTTCTTTGGCTCAGCCTGAGTCTTGGGTTTTGCAGGCTCTTTTGACTGTGTGAGCTTCTTCGCTGACTGAACAGAAGGGACAGATTCTGCTTGCTTTATCTCTCCCAATATCTTGCGGAAATTTGGTATGTTAACCATTGTCCAAAAGTATCTCTCAACGTGAGGGAATTCTGATGTAAAGCTCTTGGTCAGGATCCGACTGAATCCCAACGTCAAGTTACATGTCATAATGATATCGGCCAAAGTCACTGAATGGCCAACTAAGTAAGTGTTGGAAGCGAGATGTGTATTCAGTGCAGCTAGAGCTCTCTTCAAAGAAGCAATTGCAGCTTCCTCAGCCTTTGCACAGGTTAAAAGTAAATCATAAGCAAAATAATGAATAAAAAAGAAAGAGTGAAAGCAGAATTTAAATGGATACAGCGGCAAATGTTGGAAAACCTGAGGAACGTACACCGCGAAACCAACTCTTGGTATAAACCAACGCAAAATATTGGTGTCAATTTCTAATGATGAGAAATCAATCCACTGCTCAATATGAGCCTGCCAAAACCAAGAATGACAATTATAACTATCAAAAGAAAGAAGGGGAAAAAGAAACTCATTTTCAAAAGAGCAAACATTTTTTGAGCAAACAAGAAATCAATCTGTACACCAACAGATATGAACTTACATTATAAATTTAAATAAACACAAAAAATAAAAAACATTATCCTGCAAAAAAAAAAAAGGAGAAAACAAGTAAACAGAATCTAGTTAAAAACCGATATTAACAGCCATCACATAACTTACAGAATCAATTAAAGACGAGCCCAACAGTGGGTTGTCAGCTTTCAAGCGTGCAACTGCAGCAGGTAAAGACAGATCACACAAAGTCCAATCTTAATAGAATATATTAAACAATCAAGTGGAGAATCTAACATATGGCCTCACCATATCGTGCAATGGCATTACTCTCGAAGATGGGTCCATCAGGTGTTTCCAACACAGGAACCTACATATTGAGAAACTTTCAAGCAAACCAGCATGTAGAACATCCACCTGGTACCCAAAAAATTATTAAATATTTCTTGCAAACCTTTCCAATGGGATTCATCTTAAGAAATTCGGGAGTTTTGTTTGTTACACCCATCTCAAAATTCTTGACCAATTCAACATTTGCCCCAGTGTACTCTGCAGTAATAAGTGCTTTAAAAGCATTTTTATTGGTGTTCCCTGCATGCAAGACCTAAAAGAAGATAATTAAAAAAACAAAAGAAGAAATACATTGTCAAGAGGGTCATCAAATTTATTTGCAACATAATATGCAATTACTCAGACGACGAAGATAGTGATAACTGCATTTCCTCAAGAGTATATGTTTTAATCATAACAACAATAGGTAATACATTCAGGACGGACAAAAACGATTTGATTGAGATTTTGAAAAACGTGTCAATAGTCAAACGGGGAACACAATAGAAAAATAGCCTAATGTTACAAATATATTATCACATTGTCACTGGCAATAAATCATAAATTCCATCAACATGAAACAATCAAGATTCATCCATACTTTCGTATTCCTAGGTGTAAGGGTAATGGTTTAATGACTTCAATTTTAGCATTGTTATTAAATTAGAGAAAGATAAATGAACATTTGACCTTCTTTAGTAACTTATCAATGAAAAAAATTTCTTAAGTTTTATTGACCAGATGCAATGATGAAAGAATTCTGTATCTAAAATTGGCTAGTCATGCAGCCAATTCAAGTTATTCAACATAATCAACACAATTGCAGTCACCTGATATAGGATCGGCCACTAACAGAAGAGTGGCCTAGTTTTCAGCATTTGAGAATATGCTACCAATGAAATAGTTTCAATTATCACTACTCACAAATAAACAAGTGCTTTATCCAGCCAAATCCCCAAATTCCAACTTTATGTTCACCATATCCGACACTCCAACTCCAATAACTCAAACTAAAACTCCATTTCTAACATACCTGCACTTCTACAACACATTGAAAACCAATAGATACCCATATGCACACTGCTATAAACATAATTGTTTCAGCAGTCACTAGAATTTCAACATTTTCATTTCAAGTTTTCCAAAAAGTCTGCTATCAAACATAAAGTGGAGACACTATAGTCCCGATTTCACATTGTACAGATTAAATGTTCCTTCAATCACACTTCAATTTTTGCTACTGCACAGCTTAAACTTAAATTAATTAAACGCAAGCTCTTAGTTACAATACAAAGCATTAAAAAAAAAAAAATGTTCAAAGTGAGCTTACCAGAGCCATTGCTTCAGAAAGATTTTACTTCAATTAACAACCCAAGATCTGAATCAAATAAATGAACATTTTAATAGATATATAAGCACAAATCAATAAACTGGACAAAGAATATGAGCTAAAAAGGATCAAATTACCAAACAGCGAATCAGAGCGATTGTGTCAACGGCTTGGTCTTGCGAGGTTTAGTGAGTGTAATACTCGTGTATGCGATCTAGGGCGTAGTAATGGAGTCAAAAAAATTGAGATCCTTAATCTGTAGTACATACTACATAGTATAACCCTACCCTTAATGACCAAATTACCCTTTTTTGTTGATTTTTTACTGTGGAGATACTAAATTAGAAATTAAATAAGCCCAATTGTTTAAAAGCTCGACATACAAATGAACTTAAAAGCAACTAGATAGGTACTGACGTAATACTCACAGTTTAAGCATGGTAGTATGAAGGATCGGTATACGAATCGACGTAATAGTACAAGCATTCATTACATTTTAAAATAATTCAAAAAATTATTCATAGATATAGTTTTAGAATATAAGTATTACAACTAATTTAAAAGATAATTTTATAATTCCAATCGATAATAAATTTTTAAAAGTTGAAAAATGAAAAGTCCAAAGGCCAAAGCTCAATACGACATAAGCCCATATAAAGTGCCGTTTGGGATTCATGAAATTGATGAAATAAAGCTAACATGTTGCGAGATGAAATAAGCGGCTGATTAAAAAAAAGTATTTTGTGTGTAAATTGTTGTGGTTACTGTGAGTTTGAAAAGTATAGTACATGCGTTTGGTAAATCTTATTATGAAAGTGCTGTTGTATTATATAATGATTAAAGTGGACACACATTTTAATTTTTTTTTATTTTATATTTAATAAATTGTTTATACATATATAATTCTTTTCTTAAATATGCAAAATTAATTAAAAAATTCAACTAAGAAAAATTTTAAGAATTTCATAATCTATTATATAAATATAATAAAAGTTTACACTTTTACATAATCTAATAATTTATATATTAGGATTTATAGATAAGTACGGTATAATTGTCTTTTTATTAAAATACTAAGGTTATAATAGGTATTTTAAAAAGACGTAGTAGCTTATTAAATAAAACAACATGAAAACAACCTCTACCGCTTTTTAAAAGTTGATGAAATGGAGAAAATTATGAAATAAGCTACTTTTACAAAATTTACCAAACACTATTTTTATAAAAAATTATAAAATAAGCAGCTTATTGTGTTTCAACCTCAATCCCAAACGGGGCCATATTATGTTGAGGCGACCTGTATAAACCAGGTGCGGCATAAATTTAGCATGCACCAAAAGGGCCAAAAGCTTTGAGCTTGCCAGACAAGGCATGGGGCGACGCCGTTAACTTCTCTAATTTTGATTATCACAATATAAATAAACACTTTCAATGGTATTTTAGTCATTTTGATTAGAGGTTGAGGCTGCGATCTAATTAATACAAATGGGAAAACTATATTCTTTTTAAAGAAACTACGAAAGCGTAGGAAATTAAGGGCGTGTTTACTTATAGTATTAGAGAATGGGAATAATTAATAGTATTTATAATGTAGGAGAAATATTAGATAGAATATATTAGAAATTATAGTATTTGAGTCAATTCAATATTTTTTATTTTATTAGCATTTATCTTATTTTATTAAGCTTGTTTGAGTCATATTTGTAATTATAATTTGATTAGGAATTTACATTATCTCTCTTATTTGAGAAGGATTAGGATTAAATTAACTATTAGTCTATATGGGTTTGTTATTCATAGTTTATTGGAATACCTTTAAGCTTCTCATTAATAATATTCAATATTTTCTTAATTGAGACATTTTATCTTTTGTAAGAGCCCTCTTCTTGAGTTTTTAAAAACATATGCTAGAACGAATGATATCTAGTATTACTTCCGCACTACGTCAATTTACTTGTTAAAGTAAAAGAGAAATAAGAATGAAATGAGACCCGGATAAAGTCCCAAAGATGCGGGTTTGTAATCTTTATTGTATTATATTCTTTCTTTAATTAATGGGAAAAGGACATCTAGGCCTCTAAGATTTAAGAAAATGATCATCAATATCCCTAAGTTTTCAAAAAGATATTCCAAGATTCCCTTTTGACTATTATATGTTTTACCTCTATTATTCCAAAAATTTTGACTTTAAAATTTTTAATAATATTTATTATAAGTAATGAAATTTATGTCGTAGACTAACAATATCAAAATTATTTAATATTTTAATAAATTTTAATATGTAAATTATTTTATTTATTTTAAATAACATTTTTTGTAGAAATTTATATAAATATTTGCATTAAATACATTTTACAATTAAAAAAATCTCACATACTAATAATGTTAAAATTATTAATTTACATAATATTCAAAATAATTTAGATTTTAATACATTTATTTTAATATTCTGATTCTATTTATTATAAAATTTAATTCAATGTAATAAAATATATCTAATAGATTGTAAAATGTTAAAATATTTTTTAAATATTAAAATTATTTTAAAATGTATATATTATTACATTTATTTTAATGTTATATTTCTATTTATTATAAAATATTAGAGTCAATTTTTTCTGAAATAATAGAGGTAAAGATTGTTATGGTTAAAAATAGGTTTTAATAATTGTTTTTAAATCTAAGAGCGTTGGTAACTATTTTCTCAAGCTTGTAGACGTCCATTTTCCTTAATTAATCGTTTAAAAAGGGGGAAAACAACAAAAGCGAAAGGGAAAGAAAAGCAAAATTAAAGAAAGCTTTTGGACCAGCATGGGTCCATTTTAATAAAATATGGGCTCGGATCCAAAGTATAATAGATTTGTTTGACTCATAGCCCGACCCAAAACTCAAATTTTATTTTCTTAACCTAATGGAGCGATATGACTTAATATTATCCACCTTTTGATAACATAAGTCAATTTATATGAAGTCTTAGTTCTTTTTCAAGTTAATTTTAATTTTAAATTACTTGAATAGGGATTGCCAACCAAATAAAAATGTTACCCTATATTATTTAGTAGTAGGGTGTAAAATACACAAAATATCAGTTGGAAATATTAGTTATGTGCCTTTACTTCACGTTTGATAATACGATATTACGTCCCAGTACATAGCTCAAATCAGTATTAAATTTAAATTCTGACATAATTCATAAGTTTTCATAAAATGAATAATCAGTGTAACCAACAACAGGGTCATGAGTGTAGAACGTAGCTCTATCATATTTATTCAGGGGTGATTTAAGTTCAAATCTCCTCGGTAAATCTGGATTAGCCAAAAACCAACGACCATAAGCAACAAAATCTGCATGGCCCTCACCGACAACTTTGTTTCCGTCTTCCCTATTATATACCCCGGAAACAATGAAAGTGCCACGAAAGCCTTTCTCATTGGCAACAAAGTACCATCGGGACCATCGCATTTTTCTTGTTGGCCCTTTATCATTCTTGGCTCAATGACGTGGCAATAGAGAATGTTATATTTGTTCAATGCCCTTGCCATGTAAAGACCTAATGCTTCAGGATTTGAATCTCCACAGTCTAAATAGTCCGCAAATGGGGATAATCTTAAACCAATTTTATCAGCTCCTATTTCATTGGCGACAGCTTCAACTAGTTCTAGGGCAAATCGTCAACGATTCTCGAGGGATCCGCCGGATTAATCTGTGCGATCATTCACTTAATCTTTCAGAAATTTGTCTATTAGATCGCCATTTGCCCCATGGATCTCAACTCCATCAAAGCCTATACAGTAAATTCGGTTAGTGGCAGAAGTAGGATTTTGATTCGAAGAAACTTATAGTGTAGAATTCATAAACTTGAGCAGGTTCTAACATAGAAACTGTTTTTGCTCCAATCTAATAAGAAAAAAATAAAAAAATACAAATCTCTTATGATACACCAGATCCAGCTCAATTATTGATAGAGTAAATAAATCTATCAATGAATTTTTTATCATGTATAAGCCAGATCATGAATTAGTAATTGTATTTAATCTCCAAAACATATCCCAACTGTTTTGAACCTTTTATTTTTTAAAAAATTGAGGGAAATTATCATTTGTATATCCTTTGTTTACTTTATTATAAAAAATACTACAACACTTTGAATGTGTCTTAATCATTCACCCTAAGTTAACAAATGTACCAGTCGTTCACTAAATTGTTAATTGCCGTTTAAATATAATGACATCAGGAGGGTAATTTGATTTTTTCATATGATACAAGTGATAATTTAAGGGTATATGCATGATAATAAGAAAATTTAAGGACATACAAGTGATAATTTTCTTTTACTTTAATTTAAGTTTCAAGTGTAAAATCGTCAAATCACTTTAATTTCGTTAACTTTCAAACGACAGCTAATAGTTTAGTGGTCGGTAGATAACTTTTGTCAATTTAGGATGGACGATTGATACATCTTCAAAGTGTTGTAATATTTATAATAGCAGAGAAAATATAGAGTATAAGAATAATAATTTCCCAAAAATTAATAAAGCGCAACGACCATAATAAAGAAACTAAACACCTGAGTGACAATAAAATATAAATCTGCAAAATTAAGGGGGCCAATCTTAAAAATTAAGATGAAATTAATTACGAGCTTCAATAGCATTCCTGGCAGCAATCCTGAAATCATTGACTCAATTTGGGGGATTATCTGTCCTTGGTCGCCTTGGAGGCTTCAACTCGGCAGCATTGAAGCCACCATTTGGTTGATTCTTTAATGGCTTGTCTGAACACGAGATTGGTGCTTTACCATTTGGCTGAAAATCTGCTTAATAGACACCAAAAAAGACTTGAATTTTATTTAAAATCAATTATCACTAAAAGAAGTAACAAAAACAATAATAATGATACTCCTTTTTCTAATCTAAACTCTCATGTATTTTTAAATATTTTGCGTCGTGTATGAACTATTATCTATGCATAGTCAAAACCTATTCCTTTATTATATTTACTTTTATAAACAACCAATCACCTCTATGTATCTTATATATATATTCAAAACTTATTTCTTTATTAATTTTAGTTATTAACAGACAATCATTTATATGCATTCCATCAAGTAAAAGATTATTTCAAGAGAGAGTAGTACTATAACAACTCGAGCCAATCAATCAAATAAACATTTTCTGCTAGCATGCGTAGCCCATCACAGTTTTGTTATTAGGTTTTGTAACACAAAACGAGTCTATTTATTTAGGACAACCTTTGAATTATAAAACAACCGAGGAAATCATTCACTAGTGATGTGGGATATTACATACTTCCACCTTAAGGACCTAGCATCCTCGTGCAGATGATCGGAAATTAATCCGAACGAAACTTTATCATAAATATATCAATCCACACATTGGGATGCGGGTTCTCTGATTCCAATTGTACCAACTTGCACTACTACAAAAATGACCTTTGCTGACACTTAGTTTCTGACATTTTGTAAAAAGTATCAGTAATTGTATACATATGCACCATTTTCCGTTTTTAACAAATAAATATTAGAAATTACTGATACTAGTGTGTCAGTAAATTAAGTATTAGAAATCATTGACACTGAAGTATCAGAGATTAAAAAAAAAATTATTATGATTTGTAAATCTTCCGACTCGAACCAAAGACTTCTACAATTTAAAATTTTTACAATTGAACCAAAGACCAGAAGACCTACAGATGCAAGCAAGATGCGAGTACCTTTTAAAAAAATTAAAAAATAAAAATATAAAAGCAAAAGCAAAATCCCTAAATCTCAATCCAAATCTCTTTCCCCCATTTCATCATATTGTCAATCGAAAACAAAACAAATCACCACCACGCCGCCGACATACCCAAAATCTCTTTTTCATATCGTAAGAACGAATTTGCGGCACCTGCTTTTTATATTCTCCACTCGCCTTCCCTTCAAAACCCTAACCCTGAATTTAACCTCATTATTTTTTGCCCCAAAAATTTTCTCTCCTTTAATCTCCTCCATACTCTAGAAATTTCTGTTAACACGACCAAGCTATGGGATCGAATAATCAATAATCCTCACGGCGCAAGCCCGGTTCGTATATCTCTCTCTTTTCTTTTTCTTTTCCTTTTCCCCTTCAGTCGATTCAGTTAGCTTTTTGTTTGATTTCGTTAAATCATGTGAAATTTTAGATTTTTTGTTTTATTTCTCAGTGAAATTGGTTGAAATCTTGTGATTTTCTCGATTTTTTTGCTCATATAAACAACGTGTTCTGGAATTTGCAGGAAGATTTTCATAGGTGCTTAAAAGACGCATAGTGAGATAAGTGTAACTGGACTAATGGGAATTCTGATTTTTCTTTTTTTTTTTTTCCCTCTTTATTTTTCTTTTGTTTCGCTGCAACCAAACTGAGGATGAACTTTATGCCCTTCTCATATAAAGAGAATAGTGACTGTGAATGTAACTTTGGCTTATGTTTGGTTTGCCGGCTAATTGTGGGGGAATAAGAGGAGGGATCTTGAATTTGGGAGTTTTTGTACTTTTGTTTTTCAAGGGAGGATGGGGACAAAAGAAAAAGGTTCCACTATTTGTTTGTTTTATTTGAACTGTTTTGTTGTTGAGAAAGCAATGAAATTTTGTAAGAATCTGGGTTGGGGTTTTCTTTTCTTTAATTATTTATAGGAGGTAGTAGGACAAAAGAAGGGGGGGGGGAGGTTCTACAAGACCTTGCTTTATTCAATTGTCTTATTTTATGAGAAAATGTGCAACATTGAAGAGAAATGAGGTCTTTACTCTTTGATTTCATGATTCTGATGCTCAAAACCAAAAACTTAAATTGCGACGGCCCTATTTGATTGTTGGAAAAGTTTGGGAGAAAGAAGAAGAATCATATTCCAAACTGAAAGAACAAAATTTGAAATTTTACTGGCTTAATTGGTGCCAGAGATCCAAATTGTGAATTTGTTAAGAGCTGAACAAACAATACCAAGAATTTTGCTTTTCTTTTCTGTAGCCAAATTAGAGTTTAGAAGGAGAGAACTTTTTATTTGCTCCATTTTCTTAGCATCTCTATAGGATTTTAATCTTTCTCTCTCTGGAAAGAAAGGCATACAAGTGAAAGTTACCCCGCTTAGTTTGGTTGGTTAAAAGTTTTCCAAAATTTGGAATAAGAACTAATTTGAAAACACACTACCATGGTTTTTAAAATTATTATGATCTCTTTTCTTCTCAACAAAGTAAAGTTTTAAAATGTTATTCCTTTATTCTTTTTCTTTTTATCTTGTTTTTAGATAAAGGACATGGCTGTGAAAGCATCAGGAGCTTATAGAAACTGCAAGCCATGTTTACGATCATCAAGCCATAACCAGAATGGAAACTTTGTTGATTCCGAGGCTGCCTCAGACTCGGCAAAGTTTCATTGTTCTTATCATAGAACAGGGAGTCCCAACTCAACGCCAAGGCTGTGGGGGAAAGAAATGGAAGCAAGATTGAAAGGCTTATCAAGTGGTGAAGGGACACCTGCATCGGTGAGTGGAAGAACAGAGTCTGTAGTGTTTTTGGGGGAATTGTGTTTTTGGGGGAATCGGTGAGTGGAAGAACATAATTTGATATTTATGTTCTTTTTTATTTTTTTCCCAAATAGCGATGTAGTTAAATTATGTTAATTTAAGTGATGTATTTGGGATATTTATTATGTGAATTGTGTTGGGAGATTTAATATATTTAGTTTTTTAATTGTAAAATGAACTGGAAAAATACAATTAAAATAAAAATATATTACTAACCAAAAGCAGCATAACATCTAAATACCGACTCAATTTTAAATAGACATGTAAATAGTATTATTAAATATTTACACTTCGTACTATTATTTTAGTGATACTATAGTGACATGAATTACTGACACGTAAATAGTATCATTAAGTACTAACGCTATAGTGTCATTATTTGGGTGATACTATAGTAACACGAATTATTGACACAAAAATCACTGACACCAAAAATTAGTGTCAGTGCGTTCGACACATTAACAAGTGTCAAGAAGTTATCGACACTAAATTGGTGTCAGTAAAGCCCATTTTTCTAGTAGTGTTGGTTTCAACAACAGGTAACAATAGTATGCTTTAGGTGTACAACCCATCTCAGTTTTGTTATTGGACTTTATAACGCAAAACATGTCTACATAATTAGGAAAGCCTCTGACTTTTAAGTTAACTCACTTACTAACAATGTGAGATATTATAAGTACTGAGGGTCTTTTAATCCAAAAGCTAATTTAAGGAGAAAGGTTTTCCATTAGACTAATAAATTAATCATTAGTTGCTTCGACAATCGATGTGGGATAAGTCTAAAACATCCTATCATATATTATTATTATTTTTTACATTTGCTACATTTGTTATCTAAATGATATCTGAAAATATCATATATCTAAATGATATAACATTGCTACATTTGTTTGCATATATTAGGGTTTCTAATTTTGTTAAAGCAGCAAAACTCCTCACCATTAGAAATATTTTGTTGGCTATCAACGTTTTCGTTATCTCCTTGAAAATTTGCAAACATAAACTTGGTCTAGTCACTTTCTGGTCATGAGCATTTGAGAAATTAGAGACATATCACCTTCACTAGTCTAGATAGCTCCCGCATTTTGCAGTAATTACATTGGACTCCATTAGGTTTGGTTAAATTAGCTTATTTATCTCTGTCCTTTCAATTTTACTTAAGTTTGTATTTGTTTTCAGATAATTTTGATTATTTTCTCAGAAAGCAAACAAAATGTTTGGTCCGTTATATTGTATTCCCCTCAATTCTCAAACCTTTTGGTCCAAGCACGAGAAAGTAAGTATGTTAATTTTTCAAGTCATTGATGAAAAAGTCAAAAGTTCACTTCACCTAATAAAATTACTTTAATTTCAACGGGAAAATATTTGTAACATATATGGAGTGCACTTCATTTTCTTTAGACTTTCTACGTTCTTTTTTGTATTTTTTTTTCCATAGAATATACTTCATTTATGGACCTTGAAGAGTTATATTCGTATACGTATGCTAAGATTTCGTCCTACTAATTAATCCACTCTTCAAGAAAACTGATGAATCACACTCACAGGCCATATATTTTATACGAAAAATACAGGAAAAGGACAACTATACTTTTATAATTTGGTCAAATAGTTAAGTAGGCTTTCTTGTTTTTAAAAAATAATTAGAGAGATTCTTTTCCGGACAATTATGTTTAGACTAGTACACTTTGAGCCACTACAATCAAATAATAAAATTATACGAAAAGGATTTTTTTTACCAATATTTATAAAATACTTGAGTTTCCATGACAATTTTATCAGATTATGAGAGTTTTGCTAACCTTTCCTTTGAAAATTATAACAACTAATAACAAACCTCGATTTGAAATTCGGCCAGCATGCCAAAGTTGACAAAAGAAGATTCCACCTTTGGCGTGAACTTCGGCAACAATTGGTTTCCATGCTTCAACTTGCTCTTTTGTCCATATACCGGGTGTATGCTTATATCTTATTTATATATAAAAAAAAAAAAAAAAAAAAAACTCATGAAATGTAATTTGAAAGGAAAAAGTCAGTTTTAGTTAAAGGTTTCCAATTACTATGTTCTAACAAAATGTCCTGTAACTGTGGGTCGGGATTCATTTAATAAATGGATTGAATTCAAAACTATCATAATTTAACCTAAGTTTAGCATTCGACACAATTGGATCCACCAACTCATAATACCACCCCTACGTAAGATTACCTGAATATTACCAGGAAGACAAAACATCAAAACTCCTTTTTTGGTGCATGTTGTTTTGTTTTAACGTTTTCTTACTTTCAAGGAACAAATATATAAACACAGCCAGTAAGTATATTACCCTCGACTGGTTTCAGAAACTGCAGAGGCTTCAGAAATGAGAAAGCCACCTTCGGTAGCCCTCTGAGAGTAATACAAGATAGCATGCGGCTGAGGAATATAATCATAAGATCTCATTCTGCTCAATGGTGCCAAAACAATTCTGTACATATAACATGCAACCAATTGAACAATAAATTAAACCATGGCAATTCCCAATGAAGATCAACCAGAATAAATAAATTTAAAAAATAAATTGATACTGTTCCCTTTGAGAAAGATTGAAACTGCCCATCTTATATGGAGTGAGAAGAGGAATAATATTATTGTTGTTCTTCTCTTCTTGTTGATCTCGATGTGTTATTTTATCTCTCCAGGTTTCCATGTTGTCAGGCATATGGCTTCGGATTCTTAATTTCTTTCTCTACTGAAACTGAACTAGAATGGAGATTCAATTGGATATAATGAAACTGAAAGTTGTAAGGTATTTGACTTGAAAGGTTTCCATGTTGTAAGGTATATGACTTGTGACATATATATTGTGCAAGGAATAGATTTTTTATATGACATACGTATACGCACGCGGTCATGATTAATCTAGAAAAACAATAATAGGAGAGAATAGGATCGGATAGGATGAGATAAGATGAGATTATTTAATACCATTTTATATTTTATATGGAGTAGCATAGGATTGAATTATATTCCAAATTTATGGTCGTGTTATAATAAAAATAGTGAACTTTTTTCAACATGTCCATAGCCACCTTGAAACAAAAAAATGTCCACAGGTTCGTTTTTGTCATCAAATGGACTTGTAAGTTACCCAAAAATTACAAAAACCATGAAAGAGTTAGTATTATATATACCCATTGGAACACTCACTCTAAAATATAATAGCATCATAATCCTATATACTTGTGTCATTATAACCTTTTTTTTTTTCCCCTCAAAAGTTCAGGTATTTTAATTTTGGGCCACATCTTAAAACCTGGATCCGAATGTAGGGCCCCTTCTGCTTTCAATTATCTATAATTAGGTTGAAGTTGATTTCTCTCCTCCTGAGTGGTGTTTGGTTTTAAGAAAGGGAAGGAGAGGAGAGGAGACAAAAGGAGAGGAATGGAGAGATGATGAGAAGAAAAGAGTGTAAAAATTAATTGTTATTATTTGGTTTTATATTAAATTTGAAAGGAAAAGAAATTACATATTTTTTATTTGGACAAATATACCCACTATCTTTAATGCTAATATTTTTAATAAATTAAAAAATAATAAAACAATGAATTAATTTAATCTAGAAATTATCTAATTAAATCAAAAATTTTATTTTTTTAAAATTACAACATTTGGCCACGTTGACCGCCGTTGACCGCCGTTGACCGTCATTGACCGCCTTTGACCGGTGGTGTTGACCGTTGTCGACCGCCATTTTTCATCGCGTTAAATGCATAATAATGATCAGAAATAGACGATTTACTAATTGAAAATGTTAATTTTGCAGAAAATACACTATATAGTTGAAAATATGAGAGTTAAAATTTTTCCAAGTATTTAAACAAGACTTGAGGTAAATAACAATGTATATTAGCATTTTTAACCCTATAGAATTGTAGATCGGCTCATGAGAATTCCGTTGGTACCGGTTTTAATGGTAAAGCATGTCTCCGGTGAAACTCCGGCGAGTCTCTGGTGACTTTCCAGTGAGTCACTTTATTGTTTTTTCTTTTCTCAAATAAGTTTGTCCTATAATTTAAGAAAATAAATATAAATTATTTGTACTTTAATTTATTTAAAATTGATTTCATTTAGAGGATAATATTGGTTTTTGTGTTTAAATAGATAAAGAATTTAAAATCCTTAGTCATTGATAAGGAATACAAATTCTTTAAATTGATGGAAATTAAATTTCAATGGAAATTCAATTCCATTAAACTTGGTCCAACCAAACAATGGAAGGTATAGAAGAAATTAAATTTTTTTCCTCTCCCCCCACTTCTCTACCCCCAAGCAAACATGACCTCTATAGGTTGTGAGTAGAGCTGTTATATCCCTTCAAATTTGTAAAGGTTAAATTCTAGCGAGTCTCAGTTAAATTTTGATTGTAAATATTTCAGTTGAATTATACCATATTAAAAAATTAAATCTTTTGGACCAGATCATAATTCTAATTTAGTTTATATTTTTGTCAAGTTAACTTGAAATGTTCCAAATCAGAGTGTGCAGTAGGGTGGGTATTTGATCTGATTATGTTCGAATCAAATCAAACTAAACGGGTTATGGCATTACCATTCGGCTCGTTTAGGCAGTAAAAACCAAATATTTCATAAATCTCTGCACCAATTGGCTTTTGTTTGGTTCAGCGAGAAAAATTAAAAATAGATTTTAACTATTTTTATGTTAATTAATATAAGGTATTATTAATGTGCTAATATAAAGTTTATTTTAATTTATTTATTTGTTGGCGCTTGGCTGACTGCGGTGGATGTGGATGTGTGTTGATAAATTCGAGTGGAGTTTTAATATTGTTTGAAAACAAGTTGAAGAATCAAGAAATGTTGAATACCGAAGGCAAATTACTAATGGAACTTCGAAATTTCTTTTATATATGATTTCTTTTTTGCTTCTTTCTTGCTTTCACTCATTGTTGGATTTATAATTTGTAGTAGATTTCTAGACTATGTAAATTTGTTTCATGTTACACTTTATTATATTGATTTATTCGACTTTATTATATTGTTTAGTATTTGTAGATTTATAGACTCAAGATTGTTGTTGTAGTAATAGTATAATATTATTATTATGTTACCTTTTTTTTTATTGAATATATATGTAAAATCACTTGAATTAAATTAAACAAAACAAAACAAAACCAAATCATAGAATCAAACTAAATTGAACTGAATCAAGTTGGTTTGGTTTGATTCGATTCTAATGCTTGGTCATATTTGATTTACAAAATTATGAATCGATTAATTTTAGTTTAGTTTGATTCGGTCCTAGGTTAGTACCAAATTAAACCACATAGTACCCAGTCTTAAACATAGTGAACCATGACCTGCTTTACCTAGGATTTGAGAAGGTTTGGTTAAAATTTATTATTTTATTTAATTTTAATTAACATTAGTAAGTTAACATTATGCATATAAATTTAAATTATGCGTATAAATTTAATTATTAATAAAGAACTATATGTCACCTTTATCAATTAGGAGTGGATACTTTGAGTTTGATTTGGTTCGGTTTATTCACTTTTCGCATTTTCCACTGATTTGATTTATTTTTTTAAAATCAAACCAAAAATTGAACTCATTTGAATTGAAATCATAAACCGAAATGGAAAAATTGAAAACAACCGAAAAATTGAAATCGAATCGAATGCCCAACGGTAGCGACAATTGTCAATTGTTGCCAGCAGTCTCCAGTCATCGTCAACAACCATTGTCATGCTCTCATACAGACGTTTCATGTTTAATTTGGTACAACTGGAATCCTAAATAATAATAATAATAATAATAATAGAACTTTGTTTTTTGGATTATTACGATATATACTGTAGTGATTGAACTTGCTTGTCAAACTAACAAGGGCAAACACTCCTCTGGACCTTGAACAGATTGAACAACATGCTTGACCTGAAGATTGAAACCAGAAACACTCAAATCTTGTAACAAGAACAATTATCCAAACAGAAACAAGAAACAAGAGTGATTAACGTGGTTCAGCTCTACCAAGAATGGTGCAACCTACATCCATGGGAGAAGCTTTCTAACAATGGAGGATCTTTTCACAGCTTACACACGAGATTACAGAGAACAAGCTTAACTCCTCTTTCTCTCTCTCCCTATCACTTTCTATTTTGTTAGCAGTGATAATCTCAATCTGTCTCGATTGCCAGCTTAAACAGAATCAATAACAAACTAGCAAAACCCAGATTATACAGCTTACCGACACGTGGTCTAACGGCTTTACCGAACTGACTCATGTTCTCGCATGGCTGTCACGTGCATCACTTAAGGGCTGGTTAAAGCGCCTTAACACAGATGCCGTTTTTTATGCTCATTGATGATAAGTGAAACACATGCAATGCCTCGTGCCTTCTTATTGCAACAATCATTCCAAAACGCTGTTATTTTATTCTGATGAGTTAGTAAGCTACGCTTATACAATCTAAAGTAGAGCTTTGGAAAAACAGCAATTTGTCAAATCATTTATTTGTTTATACTAAGTGTTATGAGTTGTAACAGTTTTTAAAAACTATTATTATAATTTTGTGGCGGCCTTTTACGGTGAGATTGTTGACGATTTAATTAAATTCTGTTACGAATCAACTTTGCCACTCTCAATTTCTGTTCTGAATGATGTTTCTGTGTGATTATCTTTTCTAGGTCATTTTATTCGATTTTTTTATTGAAAAATAAAATAAAGACGAATAAAACTAAATTTCCTTTTGTGCATTTACGGGTCATCTTGACAATTTGATATTACCTAAAATTATTTTGATTAGATATAGTTCAGGATGAAACTTGTTTGAAAAAGTTTCTTTTTTTTTCTTTTTCTTTTTCTTCTCCTTTTGCTTCACTCTAGTTCAAATTAGGTTGTTGAGAGGTAAGAAAATGATCAATTAATTAATATATTTGTAGTGATTAGAGTGCTTTAAGATTGCTTAGCAACTCAATCACTGCCTAAGATCACAATCAAGACCAGAACAAGATGTTTAATGCCCAAACAAACAGCCTTGAGTGTTAATTATGCTATGAAATGGAACTAGCTTTGAACAAAACTCAAACAACAATGAGAAGCAAGAAGCAATTAGGTACAAAACAGAGAAAGATTTACATGGTTCGATTGTGCAAAGAAGCACAATCCACATCCACATGAGAAGCCACCAGAATGAGTTTTATAGATGATTCTTGTGAAGGTTATAGAGCAAAAAAAGAGTTGATTACAGAGAACAAGATGCCACTTTCTCTCTCCTATAACTCTCTCTATAATGCTCTTCAATTCATGCTGAAGCTACTCTGATGATTAGTATATATATAGGCTGATATAAAACCCAAATTGCACAGATCGATGCCACTTGGATAATAGCTTCATAATTAACTTGATTCCAATCTCACATGTTCGCTCACATGCTTCACTTAAACCACAACCAAAATGTCTCTGTCTCTTGCCGTTTTGATCTTTACTTAGCCACTTATTAAGCTCGTGACACCCTGAGCTAATTAAACAGACTCAAACACTGTTGTTAAACAGACTCATTATTTTAGTCCAGATTTCTCCACCTTAATCAAAACCCTCCAACTTGTCTCTTTCTCTAAGCCCTTAGGTAATCAACCATCACCCAAGCCAGCTAGGTTCGTGCACATTTTGAACTTAGCTGTTGACACCACTTTAGTGAACATATCTGCAGAGTTTTCATCTGTATGAGCTTTGGACATTTTCAGAGCTCCTTTAGACACTTCATTTTTGATGAAATGGAGTTTAATGTCTATGTGTTTTGTCTTCTTATAATGTGCAGGATTTTTACACAAATGAAGGGCATTGGAGCTGTCACAATGAATTGTTACAGCCTTCTATTTGACATCTAATTCTCCCATTAATCCTTTAAGCCTTCTATTTCACAACTTTAGTTGCAGTTGTATATTCTGCTTCTGTAGTTGACAAGGCCACCGCATGTTATAGAGTAGCTTCCCAACTAATGAGACAACCATCAAACATAAACATACAACCAGTCAAAGACCTCCTCATGTTCGAATCCATTGCATAATCTGAATCTGCATGTCCCAGCAAAGAGCAAACCTTCACAACTTCCCTTATTTTTACCATATACCAGGCCACAACTCAGTGTACAAGATAGATACCTCATTATCCATTTGACTGCTTTTTAGTGCTCCATACCAGGTGATGCCATGTATATGCTCACAACACTAACAACATGCGATATTTCTGGTCTTGTCAAGACCATTACATACATAAGTGTTAGAGTGTAATTTATGCACTAATTTTGCATTGTTTACTTCCTTTAATATCGATGTTTTGCACTTAATAATAATGATTTACTTGTGTTTTATTTTGTAGGTGCAATTCTATTGATTGATGCTAAAATTGAGCTATAAGATGATGTTTGAGGATGATTATTTCTTGGAGAAATTATGAATTTCAGAAGAATTTTGTTGATAAGGCGTGGACGCGTGCTGTCAACGAAGAACTTGCAGTTTTTATTTTAATGTGTTTCACCTTTTTGGGTTATTTTTGTAATTCTGAATTTAGAGAATATTTTAGATATTAGTATTCTATTTTTGGAAAAACTCTAGGGGAAAAAAGGGATTGAAACACAAAGAAAACAAGTGAAGGAGAAGAAAGAAATTTTAGATCTAAATTTTTCTCCTCTCTATGAGGAACTAAACTTATTATTCTAGTTGAATGTTAATGAAGCTTTGATTTATCATTACTATGAGATCTTTCTTATGCTTTAATTGTTTTATTGCTTTTTGGGTATTTGTTTATTCTCTGAATTATTGTCATGATTATGTTTGTTAATTAGATAATTGACCACTATTTAATTATCAACTTAATCTATTGTCAATTAAAAGATTCATCGTATGAAGATTTTAATATTTGTGACAAATAGCATAGCAGTGCGTTGTGTTATGAGAATAAACAATCTAATTTAAATGAACCATCGTATGCATTTGTTGATTAGGATTTGGGTCTCTTTGGTTTTTCAGGCTGTCAATTGATTAAATCCTATGATCGTATTTAGGGTTGTCTATTGATTAGGGAAATAACCAATGGTCGTACCTTGGTTATCGACTAGTGAAGGAGAGATTGGCTATTAGAGGGTCTCAGTAGCTATAACCAGTCTATTTATAAGTAGTAATGATTTATATTTAGATCAATGATCAGTAGCCGAATCAAGCTGAGTTAATTCCTTCAACCAGAGCTTTTCTCAATTTGAATTACAATTTGAATTTGCATTCTTTTTATTTTAATTTGATTTTTATTATTGTCAACAATCCCTCCATTTTGCATTTTACATTTTGAAAAGATTTAAATAATTACCAATCTCTGTGGACACGATCTTGCTCAATCATTATACACAATTTATTTAGAGTAGGTATTTATTTTTGCTGGCTTTGACAACCACCAAATTTTGGCGCCGTTGCTGGGGATTGGTGTCATTTATTTAATCCTTTTTACGTTTTACTTAGTGTATGGTTCGTTCTTCTCGTACAGGTACACTTTTGTTTGATCTTGAAATTGAGAAGACAGCTCGCCAGCTGAGACAGCAGACAAAGCGAGCTAAGCAACGATCCTCGTCACCTTTGCTTTCTAAAACAAATACGGTGCCTGATTTGGTTGAATCATCTAGCGATTCAGAAGAACAAGTGATTGATAGAGCTGCACCTGTAGAAAGAACTCATTGAGAGTTAGCTGAAACTCTAATAGCCAATGAAACAAAATTTGACGTGTACAATATGTTATCAATTTCAAAATCCTAGTTGAATTTTTCTTTTAGACTTCCACTATTATTGTTTTTTCAAATGGTGGGGAGAATTTATCAAAATTAAAAACATTCTTCACTAAATATGGCATTTCATATCTCATACCACCTCCACATACCCTTAAATATAATGGAACTAGTGAACAACATCATAGTCGCAATGTAGAAACATGTCTTATCTTATTATATTAAGCATCGCTTCTCATACTCTTTTGGACTTATGCTTTTCATACTGTCATGTATTTAATTAATTGTTTACCCGCTAACATTTCTTAGATTAAAAAGTCCTTACAAAACACTTTTTGGTGATATACCTAATTACAATAGACTCAAAATTTTTAAATGTTGTTGCTTCCCTTGGCCACATTTATATTCCATTCATAAACTGGAACCTAAGTCTATACTTTGTATCATTTTAGGATATTGCACTTCATAAAGTGTCTTTAAATGTTTTGATCATATTTCTGGTTGTATGTATATATCACCTCGTGTTATTTTTGATGAATTTACTCTTTGTTATCATGAATTAAATTTATATCACCCTTGTGTTTTCACTTCTTTTTATTCTAATTGGACTCCATCTATAGTAGCTACTCTTTTTCCCCTTATATATTTTCCTAACACGTTTGATACAGATAATTGTGCCACTCAGAATGCTTCCTTGTGGCTTGAGCCTAGTACTGATTCTTCAGTGACTATTTCTTTACCAATTAAGACATATCCTTTACCTACCACGTTTACGTTTCCTTCTTTAGGAGTTGAACGGGGCGAATTTAGACATGGAGTAACTTTTTCAATTTATCACAAGGCATTTTCCACTTTAATAAACCTAACAAATTCTTTTTTACACCTATTTTAAAAAATAAATTTATTATAAAAATTTAAAATTTAAAAAACTCAGAATTATCCTTCACTGATCACTTTCTCTCTGCCTTTCATTGTATATTCTCTCAACTCTCACATTCTGTAAACTATACATTCAATTTTGAATTTTTTTTTTTTTTGTCTTTCTTAGTATATTATGATTTATATTTCATACTTTCTATACATGAGAATTTTTTAATATTGATGGATTGTCATGCCGATACAAATTTGTTAATACTCATTGTTAAATTATAGGTTTTGCTCCTCTTAGTTTGCGATTTCAATTATTTGTAGTTAAAGGAATATATATTAATGAATTAATGAGAATTTATGAAATTGAGAAGAGAAAGAGAAGAAATGATTAATTAAGTAATTTTAAAAATTTATATAATAAAATTCTTAAGTAAAAAGATGGTGTAGAGAGGAAATTGGTGGGTTTAAGTAGCCCCACCCTTTTCTGTTTTACTTAAACATGGCTTGCCCACGCCACCTAGTCTTGGGTCGGGTTTAATAGTAAAATTATCAAATAGTATTTAGGTTTAGTATGTGCCATTTTAATATTATTTATCTAGTCTAAATTTTGGACTCAATTAATAAAATAGTATAATTTAATTTTTTTAGGAAAAAATTAAAATATAGATGTAAATAATCGAGAATATAATCGATGTTAAAAAGATTTTATATTATGGCTTGAATTTGATTGGATTTCGTTTTTATTTAGTTATTTTATGGATTGGAACATAATGAAAATTTTATAATTTGCACCTAAATCCACAAAATAGTGGATATATCACAAATCTGAATATGATTCAGAGACATATATGAATTGAATTTTATCAAGTTGCAAATTGGATCAGATTAGATTTTGGAAAAAAAAACACTTTATTATTAGTAAATCTTTTTTGAGCATTAAATTAGTGAATAAAAAAATAAAATCAAAAATAATTCTTGACCAATGATTTAATGCTTAGTAAAAACTCAACTCAGCACTAAATCCTAATCTAATTGATAGATTGGATGTGAATTAGTGTCAAATCCATAGGATCTGATTCGAGAAACACCCTTATAAAAAAATGTAAAAACCAAATCTGATTTAAAATTGATTGAACAATTACAATTTTTATAAATAAATAACTCTATATCAAATAAATAAATCATTTTAAGGCATATAGCATTTTTTTTAAGCCTATTACGTGCACATTTTTTTTCTTTGATGTGGCATGTGGCATGCCATAGCCATGTCATCACTTTGGAAGCTCTATGTTATTCCATTGGGAATGTACAACATTAAGATTCCTTTACATCTAGAAATGGTATAAATCTCCACAGTGAAATTATATACTCAATTTTTTATTCGGTGAAGATACAAGAAGAATTTAATGCCCAACTTCTTATTCAAAGAAGGGACAAGAAGATTTTGGTACCCAATATCTTATTTAGGGGAAAGGACAGGGATTCGACAAAATCCCATCTAGGGATGGCAATTATACCCACAAACCCGCAAACCCGCCCAAATCCGCCCGCCAAAACCCGCCCGCTGCGGGTAATTTTACCCGTTGCGGGCGGGTTTAGTATTATAAACTAAAACCCGCACATGGATGCGGGTGGGTTTGGTATTAGTCTTATATCCGGTGGATACCCGCATGGATATCCACCAAACCCGCAATATTTTTTTTAAACATTTTTAATTTAATTTTAATCTAAAAAATGTATTAGGAAAATAATATAATTATTTAAATTACCAAATAACCAAAGGCCAAAAGTTGTGTATGTATGTACGTGGCTCATCTCTCATTCTAAAGTCATGACCTAAAGAAAACTAAAGACATTTTTCCTTTGACTTAGTCGCATGCCCATCTACCTATTATAATTTTGTATGTACTATTTTTCTTTAACTTAATACATGAATTATTTTATTATTATAATATTTTTCTTTGAATTAGTATTTGAAAATATTAATCTTAATTATTATTGTAAACATCGTGTTGGATGGGTGCTTGTGTTGGTGAATGAAATGAATATCTTGTCTTGGAGCTTATTTTAAATGATAAAATGAAATATAATTGTTATTTTTGTATATTAGTTTGTGTTTTTTAAATAGATTTGTGTAATTTATATTTGAATTCGTGAATTTGTGTTGGATTGATGTTGAAATTTTAATTTTTCATTTATATTGTTTAAATATAAAATTGAGTATGTTATATGGAATTTGAGATTATTATTATAAATTTATATATTAAACATTTATAATTTTAAATGCGAAAACCAGCAAAAAATCCATTATCATGGGTTTGGTAATTATCAAAACCCGCTGCGGGTGGGTTTTCTTAAAAAAATTAAAACCCGCTGCGGGTTGCGGGTGGGTTTGGTAATTTAAATTTTGTGCGGGTTTGGGTTTGGTAATGACAAACCCGCTGCGGGTGGTGCCCATTGCCATCCCTAATCCCATCCCTTCCCATTTCCCCTTTACTATTATTTTAATTTATTTTTTCTTAAAATTTTTAGTGAATACATGTAAAATTTAATTGCAATAACATGGATGTAACAAATATTATAGTTATTTTCACCAAGTTTTCATGAATGATTTTCACCAAGTTTTAGGAGATTAGACAAACAAAGGTTTAGGAATGATTTGTGGGAGATGCAGTGTGGTTTTCATGATATCATGATGAATTGAGGTAAGGTAGGCAAGCTACTTTACATTAGTGAATGAGAATGTGTTAGGATCTTCAAATCATGAACCAACCTAAAAAATAGAGACAATAGAGATCAGAGTTGGGGTTGGCGGTGGCAGACAGCCAAACTTTGACGATCATGTTTGGTTCCTTTGTGATTTGATGGAAGTTTAGAGTTTTTGAATCTTAGAACCCCAACAATTGTAAATATAAAGGTTGAGGATGAAACCATAGAGAGAGAGAAAAAGATTGGAGTTGAAAGAAAGAGATCTCGAATCCTTCTTAAATTGAACCAATTGAGCTTAAATAAGAGTGTGCTAAGGGTTCTTTTTATCATTTTGGCCACCTTGGCAATTTTCCATTGGTTTTTCCCTCCTTAAGTAGGGATAAGTTGGCAATTTCACTTTAGTGGTTGTTATTGAAGATTCTTAGTAGGCTTGATAGCTCAGCTGTAAGTGGAGTTTGTCATTTGGACCTTTGTCCATGTAGTGCATGTTGGTCGAGTAGATTGGCTAGCTCCATGAGGTGATTTTAGAATAATTGGCATGTATCTATTTGATTAATTTGTCCTTTTAGATCTATTCATTGATTTGTTCTTTATTACGGGGGAAGGGGAAGGTAAAAGCATTCTTTTGCTAACATTCGTGTTTTGAACACTCACATCAGCACTTATATGTCCAAAACTATTTTTCATTTTTGCCCTTTGAGGTAGTTGATTCTCCTAAGTCTATGGTCGCATCTACTTGGCATATATGAGATAATAAAGATAGTTTAGCTCTCTTTTTAACATTCATTTTTCTTTAATTCTTATGCCACCTGTCTTTTTGTTGTTTATCTTAAATTTTCCCTAAATAAGATCCTTTAAATATGGTGAAAATATTGAGGCATAAGATTTCTAAAAGTAGTACGAGGATGACGCGTGGCAACTATTGAGTGCTCTTTCTCTATTGTCATTGGGCCTTTATGGTGACACTTCTTTTGACAAACTGAAGATTAAAGGGACTAGACTCAGGCTTCCTTATTCTATGAAGTCAGATGTGCTTCCGATAAGCTTCTAAAGAGAAAAAGAGTGCACTTAGGGTTCTAGGAGCTGATGTACTTGATCTATATGCAAAAGATTTAGTTGAGCAATTGGCTAGCCACTTCATTTATGCTGGTAAAAGTTTTACTCCAAAAAAGGCATAAACTAGTAGCAATCAATTAGAGATAGTCACTGTAAAGAAAAAATATCAATCTAAACACTAATTAAAGTAGTCATTCATGTTGGATATAATTCGAATTAAAAATAAAAAAAAAACTAAAACAAAGGATAAAAAATATAAATGGTGGCCAAGCTCGCACAAGTACAGGATATCCTTACTGCACGTGAATCATCGGTCGTGAGCAACAATTAGAAGATTCTTAGAATGAGCTCCTTTTAGGTTTGATTTTGTGCACGTGGACTTATTCTTTATGGGCTTGTTACCACACTATATTTGGTTTCTATATATAAACCAACTTATGCTCTCTTATCTAAGCAATGTGGGATATTGTTATTTTGAAATACCAATTCAATCTCTAACAATTCTCCGCATATTTCAAACTACTCAATTTCATTCATTTTCATCCTTCTCCATTGAGTTTTAATGCATATGAATTGATGCTTTTTGGGTTATGAACCAGCCACTAAATAACTAACCATGTCTCGTAAGAACTTGATGAAAATTATAATTTCTATGAACCAGTATTCCTTTTGTTCAAGGTAGAGGACTAGAGCTCACAATAAACTCTCAAAATGTTTTGCTATTCTGTAGTTTGGCACTTGAATGGTCTTGTAACCCTCGATTCATAAGTGCTCTAGAGAAGTCTCTTTAACTATATGGGAACTGACCCAATTCCACTCTCCTATAGGTGAACTTCTATCAAGTATGTCATGCAGTTTTGACACACCACCACAAACAAAATATGGGCTATAGAGTTCATGAAGAGCTTAATTGCTCAACTTAAATCACTGTAATGAGCACTATTTTTCCATAGGAATGATCATAAATAATAAAAATCTTTATTAAATTAAGATTATAAAATACCAATAATGCTATAAGACAACAAGCACTTATGAACCTACTTCGTGGGATATCTAATTACATAGATAGGGTTACCATCACTCTTGTCTTTTGATCTAGATAATAGTCCTATCCCTTTCGACATGATTTCTATTAAACTCTTGTTTAGTGGTTTTGTTAGAGGATTGACTAAAATCAATTCTGGCCCTACAATGTATAAGCTCACAACATCTAATTCTAGCAGCTAATTAACAATATTATGTCTTGTACATATGTGTCTATTCTCCCATTATATATTTTACTCTTAGCTCTCACAATAGTGGCTTGACAATAGCAATGAACTGGCGTATCAATAGGAGAATAAGTAGAAATAAGAAGATTTGTTAAGAGATTTCACAACCACTTAGCCTTAGAACAAACTTTTTCTAAAGCAGTTACTTCAGGCTCTATGGTAGAAGAGTTATACACATCAGTTTAGACAATTTCCAAGATACGACATCTCCACCAAGGGTGAAAATACACTAGTGGATTTGAGCTCATTTGATTTAAGATCCAATTTGTATTACTATACCTTTCAAATACTGGTGACGATCTACCATATTTAGGCTCATAATTAATGGTGTCTCTCAAATATCTTGTCAATTTAGCTATTATAGTCTAGCGATCATAGTTTGGATTCTGAGTAAACCTACTCATTTTACTTATAGCAAATGCGATGTTAAGTCTTATACTGTTCATCAAGTACATTAGGTTACCAATTAATTATGCATACCTTACTTGATCAACACAATGTTCGACATTCTTCTTTAGGTAGGTATTACCATCATATAGAGTGGAAATTGTCTCTTAGTTATGATATCCAAATCTCCTCAATAGCTTTTTAATATGGTGTTCTTGTGACAATATGAAAGCATTATAAGTTGTTTTGATTTTGATGCCTAAAATAACATTTGCTTTTTCTATGCCTTTCATATCAAAGTTAGAGACAAGCATGATCTTAATCCCATCAATAGTTCTAATATTGTAATTCAAAGTATACGTATCATCAATGTAAAGACATATTATGACAAAAGTATTAGTGTCAATAGATTTAGAATAGATACATTTATTTGAGTCATTAATCTTATATCCATTGGACAATAATCCTGGATCAAATTTTTCATGCCATTATTTCAATACTTGTTTTAAGCCAAATAATGACTTAACTAACTTGCACATCTTATGCTCAGAACCCAGAACTACATAACTTTCAGGTTGATCTATATAGATCTTGTCATCCAACTCTTCATTGAGAAAGACAGTTTTCACATCTATTTAATGCAAATGTAGATTATGAATTGTCGGTAGAGCAATTAAAACTCTGATGACGCAATCTAAGTTACAAGAGCATAGGTGTGAAAATAATATATATCTTTCTTTTGTGTGAACTCCTTGGCCACCAGTCTTGTTTTATATTCATCAATAGATCCATTAGCTTTTAATTTCTTTTTAAAAATCCACTTGTACCCAATAAGTCTTGTACTTGTTGCTCATGATGGAATCTAGTTCATTGTTGATAGCTTCTTTCCATAATGGTGCATCTCAAGAAGTTATAACTTCTGTAAAAGTCTGAGGATCATTTTTATCAAGAGAGACATAAAAATTATCACTAAAATTAGTGGCTTTTCTCTTCCTTGTGCTTTTTCTTGGTTCAACATCTAAACTTTCAGAAATATTAATTATTGGCTCAACATAGGATAACTATTTTTCAATGATAGTCTTTTTAAGAAGAAAAAGATTCAAAGAACTCAAAATTCTTAGACTTAATAATGGTATTAGCCTTAAATGGATACCTTCATTATGTTATGCAACACTATTATAGGCATACCCTATAAACATATAATTGATAGTTTTTGGTCTTAAGCTCGTTCTTTTAGGATCCAATCTAAGAACTTGGCAAGACACCCTACACTTTGATGTATGATAAGTTAGACTTATAGCATCTCCATAATTCATAAGGTGTCCTATCTATTTCTTTATAAGGTATTCTATTTTGAACATGACGAGCAGATAACATCGCTTCCTCTCACAAGTTCAGAGGTGCCCTAAAACTTATTAACTTGGCATTTACCACGTTCTTCAAAGTTCTATTTTTCCTTTTGACTATATTATTAGATTTAGGTGAATAAAGAGGTGTCACTTCATAGATAATACCATGATTCTCACAATATGCATTTACCATGTTTGAATCATACTTACTTCTTCTATCAATTCTTAATCTTTTAATTTTCTTATTAAATTGATTTCCAATTTTATTTTTATAGATTAAGAACTTTTCACTTGGTTTATCTTTATTCTTCAATGGATATATTTTTGTATACCTTGAGAAATCATTAATAAAGGTAATATAATACTTTTTGCCTCTTGTGCTAATGGTTTATTCTAAGTCACCAAGGTCACTATAAATTAAATTTAAAAGTTTAGTTTCTTTATATTGAACTTGATTACATATCTTTTTAGTGGATTTAGCTTCCACAAACACTTTTATTTTTTCATCAGACAAGTTCAAATTATACAGTAAACTAAGTTCTCTCATTTTCTTAATATAAGAAAGATTCACGTGACCAATTCTTCCATGTCAAAGATTAATAGGGTCAATAATATAAGCGAAGAAGAAGTATTTTCATTCATTATGACATTGAATACATTAAGTTTGAAAAGTTCTCTAGAACAATCCATTTCCTAACAATCATCCCATTTTTTTGTCATTATAATTTTATTACCTTCAAAAGACACTTTGATCCCAGCTTTGCCCAGTATATAAATAGACACTAGATTTTATCTAATCTCAAGAACATGGAGTACATTAGTTAATGAGAGGGTTTTCCTAGATGTAAGCTTAAGAAGAATTTTACCCTTGCCTATGATCGATATAGATAAAGAATTGCCAAATTACATGACTTCTTCTCCTTTTCTCACTGGAGTATAATCAAAGAAAGAGTTTTTGTTGCTATATATATGTCTAGTAGCACTAGCATTAATGACCCAATCCTTGCTTCCATCAATCATGTTTACCTCAGAGATAACCACAGCAACAATGATGTTATCTCCTTTCCCTTAAGCCATATTGGCTTAAGAAGCTTTTTTTTGTCTCCCCCACGTTGAGCTTATGGCTACATTGATTAGAATAGTGCCTAATTTTGCCATAAAAAATGACCTTTTTTCTTAGCGATGGGCCTTTTGGAGTTATTAAGGTGTTTATTATTAAGGTTGTTCTACCTTTTTTTTTAGGTTAAAGAGTGTTCTTTTATTGGATTTGCATTGGAACAAAATCCCTTTGAATTATCAGATGCATCTCTAATTCTATTCTTCTCTTTAATGCTAATATATATAATAACATCTTCAAGACACAATTGCTTCTTCTTATGTTTTGAGGTTTCAGTATAATCTTTCTATGATTCTGATAATTTTTTAATCAAACAACCAGTTAGAAATCTTTCAGGAAGAAATATTTCCTCCTTTTTAAAATTACTAACCAATATTTGTGTTGTGTATTCAGTGAACCAAATCAAAGAGATTGAAACGACAATGTGATGCATGTTTTATGGCTTTTATATTGGTGAAGCGTCGAACAATACAATCATTTTAGGATCAATAAAGCATATGCAATTTACGTACGATAAGAAGGTTGTTAAAGAAATTGTTATTGCACATGGACATCATGAGCGTTTCCGGAAATGCCTTTGGGTTTGTTTATAAGGTTGTACCAGACCTAATGGCATCTAAGACTTGGGCATATGAGCATTAAAGGTCTAAAAGAAATTAGCGAAACAGGGTGTATTAGGGAATGATAAGATTGAGGAATTAGGTTTTTATGAAGATTGTGTTATAGGGAAATCTACAAGAGCTAGTTTCAAAATATCTCAACGCAAGACTAAAAACACTCTAGAATATATTCACTCAGATTTATAGGGGCCATCTTAGGTTCTATCTTCGGGAGGGGGGAACAAGTTCTTCATGTCTATAATTGATGACTTTTCAAGGAGAGTTTGGGTGTATGTTCTTAGGATAAAGGATCAAGTGTTTGGAAAGTTTAAGGAATAGAAAGTCTTAGTTAAAAACCAAGCAGGGAAAAAGGTTAAAAAGTTAAGAATAGACAATGGGCTTGAATATTGTAATAAGATGTTTGATGACTTTTACGCTAGTAAAAGAATTGCAAGACACAGAGCAGTGAGGCCGACCCCACAGCAAAATGAACTTGCTGAAGGGATGAACATGACTTTAATAGATAAATACAGGTGCATGATGATTCAGTCTAAGCTACTAAAAGGGCTCTGGGCAGAAACCTTGTTGACAACTTACTTACTGGTCAATCTAAGTCCTTCAGCAGCTATTGAGTTTAAAACCCCTTATCAAAAATGGTTTGGTAAACCTGTAAACTATAGCAATCTCAAGGTACTTAGGTGCACAGCTTATGCACATATAAAACAAGGAAAGTTGGCATCTAGAGCTTTAAAAGGACATTTTATAGGTTATCCAGATAGAGTTGAGGGATACAAGTAATGTTGTTCAGACTTAAACCTACCTAGATGCATAATAAGCAGGGGTGTGGTGTTTAATGTGGGAGATGTGTTGAATGCAAATCATCTAGCTGAAGTTACTGAATCTCAAGACAAAGGTACTGACAGTATCCAGTTTGAGGTGGAGCATCCACTATAGAAATCTTCAAATGAAGCTGCAGATTCAACTGAAGAAAGTTTTGATTTAGAATATCACAGTGCAGATCTAATAGCTTATGCACTTGTCACCTCATATAAAATTAAAGAAACAGAACCAAAGAGCTATAAGGAAGCATTTTACAGTTCAAACAAAGATAAATGGTAGAAAACCATGGATGAAGAAATATCATCTCATTACAAAAACAATACCTAAGACTTGGTGAAAAAGCCTGATAATAGAAGGTTAGTGGGATGCAAATGGATATGCAGAATCAAAGATAAGGTGTCAGCTATGGAACTTAGGAGGTTTAAGGCTAGGCTGGTAGCTAAAGGATACACGCAGAAGGAAGGCATTGATTTCAAGGAAGTATTCTCACCTGTGTTCAGACATGCATCAATAAGAGTTTTATTGGCTTTTACAATAGTTTATGACATGGATCTTAATCAACTCGATGTTAAAACAACTTTTTTGTATGGAAACCTACAAGAAGAGATCTCCATGACACAATCAGAAGGGTATACTCAGAGGGGTATACAGACCAAGTGAAGCTAGATCATGTGTGTTTGCTGAAAAAATCACTGTATAGGTTAAAAAAGTCTCTCAGGTAGTGGTACCTTAGGTTTGATGAATTCATAATATCTCATAGATTCAATAAGTGTAGCTTTGATTATTGTGTATACTACAAGCTAGCTAAGACAGCACTCCATAAATATTTGCTTTTAGGCAAAGAGATGAAATTGAAGCCTTAAAGTCACTACTTAGCTCAGAATTTGACATAAAAGACTTAGGGCATGCCAAGAAGATTTTGGGCATGGAAATAATGAGAAACAAGGAAGGCAAAATATTTCTCACATAAGAGAAGTATTTAGCTAAAGTACTTGACACCTTTGGGATGCAAGGTTGTAAACCTATGATGACACCACTAGCATCACATTTCAGACTTTCAAATCAGCAGTGCCCTCAAACTGATGAAAAAAAGGCTGAAATGGTCAAAGTTCTATATGCAAATGTTATCGGGTGTAAGATGTGTACTATGATATTAACTAGACCAGATCTTGCAAATGCTTTAAGCATTATGAGCAGATACATGACAATACCTGGGGAAAGAGCACTGGAAGGCAGTGAAGTGAATCATAAGGTATTTAAAAGGCACCTTGGGGTTTGGACTGCAATATGGAAGATCAGATGGAATAGATGGTTGATGATTGTCGTAGCTAGCAAAAATAAATACATACTCTAAATAAATTGTGTATAGTGATTGAGCAGGGTCGTGTCTACAAAGATCGGTAATTATTTAAATCCTTTTAAAATACAAAATGCAAAATTTTTATTATTGTTGACAATAATAAAAATCAAATTAAAATAATAAGAATGCAAATTAAAATTATAATTCAAATTGGGAAAAGCTCTGGTTGAAGGAATTAACTCAGCTTGATTTGACTACTGATCATTGATTCAAATATAAATCATTACTACTTATGAATAGACCAGTTATAGCTATTGAGACCCTTTAATAGCCAATCTCTCCTTAACTAGTCAATAACCAAGGTACGACTATTGGTTATTTTCCTAATCAATAGAAAACCCTAGATACGATCATAGGATTTAATCAATTGACAGCCTGAAAAACCAAAGAGACCCAAATCCTAATCAACAAACGCATACGATGGTTCATTTAAATTAGATTGTTTATTCTTATAACACAACGCACTGTTATACTATTTGTCACAAACAGTAAAATCTTCATACGATGAATCTTTTAATTGATAATAGATTAAGTTGATAATTAAACAGTGACTAATTATCTAATTAACAAACATAGAATAAACAAATAATTCATGACAATAATTCAGAGAATTAACAAATAATTAAAAAGTAATAAAACAATTAAAGCATAAGAAAGATCTCACAGTAATGATGAATCAAAGCTTTATTAACCTTCAACCAGAATAATAGGTTTAGTTCTTCATAGAGAGAAGAGAAAAATTTAGATCAAGGGTTTTTTTGTTTTTTACACTTGATTTCCTCCTCCTTTGCTTTTCACGTCTTCTTCCTCCTATATTGTTTTTCCAAAAATAAAATACTAATATCTAAAATATTATCTAAATTCAAAATTACAAAAATACCCAAAAAGATAAAACACGTTAAAATAAAAACTGCAGGTCCTTAGTTGACAGCACGCGCCCACGCCTTATCATTAAAGTTATTCTGAAACTCATAATTTTTCCAGGAAAACAATCATCCTCAAACATTATCTTGTAGTTTAATTTTAGAACCAATCAATAGAATTGCATCTATAAAATAAAGGGAAATTATCAGCCATATACCCTTAAGTGTCACCGGTATCAAACGTACTATAACACTTTTCACTTGTATCACTCGTATACCCTAAGTTGACAAAACGCTTCACCATTAGTTAGCTTTCCGCAAGCGCTGACATCATAAGGGTAATTTAGTCTTTTTAAACTTTGATTAAATAAACGACATGTCATTCCATTTACCTAGTAAAAAATGACATGTCATATAATATATATTGATAAAAATGACATGTCATCCCATTTATCTAATAATTGTTAATAATTACTTTAAAAAAATACTTTACAACCGAATCTACTCCTCTAAAATTTAACCTAAATTTTTGAAGATCTACTCCTCCAAGCTCCAACTGAAATTTTTTATGATATAATATGTATAATTATAAATAATATCTTGTTAACAAAATTTTTATGGTATAATATGGATATTTTTATAGATAATTATTAATAATATGTATCATTAATAATTTATATTTTTTAATAAAAAAATATATTGTTAATAACAAAATTAAAAAAATTGTGTATTGAAAATTTATGTTAATTTTTAAGGTACATTTATCTTTTTATTTCATTTTGAGTTTTAAGGGCAAAATAGTTAATTTACCATAATTCGGTTAACTTTCTAACGGTAATTAACGGAATAGTGGACGGCAGAAGCGTTTTGTCAACTTAGGGTATACGAGTGATACAAGTAAAAAGTGTTGTAGTACGTTTGATACCGGTGACACTTAAGGGTATATAATTGATAATTTCCCTAAAATAAAAGACAAGTAAATCACTATTATTAAGTGCAAAACATTGATATTAAAGGAAGTAAACAATGCGAAACTAGTGCATAAATTACACTCTAACAAATTCCCTCACACCAAGATAATGCTTGTCCACAAGCATATAACTCAAGACTAATCCCAAATCTCCACTCAATTCTCATCTCAACTCATCGAAAAACAATCTTAAGCAAGTATGCCTCAAGAATTTAAGTTAATCAACATTCAAAAGAGAAGGATTTTAAAGCATAGGATCTCATAAGCTAGTATAAAAACATTCAACCACCAAGAAAATCCATTCAAAATTCAAATGCAACAAGATTTAATAGCCTTCTTATTGACTTCACTCCAGCACTCAAAGTGTTTATGGTATCATTTATGCACTCAAATCAAATCAAAGAATGCTATTACCATAAGCTTGCTCATATATCACATCTCAATCCACAAAACATGAATTAAATGCAAACATCTAAAGGTCTTAGAAAGGTTGTAATGGGGTCAAATGGGTTAAATGAAAAAGAAAGGTCTATGAAAGAAAAAGAGATCAAAATGAGAAGAATGAACTCATTGAATGAACCTTATGATATCAAAACGCTTATTCCTACTCAAGTCGCCAAGAATGTAAACACTCTTTCTTTTTTTTCTTTTTTTTTGAATTTCTCTTTTTCTTTTGTTTGTTGTATGATGAATCAAACAAAAGAAATGAACCTTGCACAATTCAATTCAAGCATAATGCTCGTTGATCTAATTGAGAAACTTTAATTCAAGGCAGTAAAAGCAACAGAATATAAACAAAATATATCCAAACAATGAGTCTAAAAATCTCTTTAAATTGAGACTCAAAAAGAAGAAAAATGGGTAAGTAGATGGAGAGAATTAGAAGATCATGGTTAAGGCACGAACAAAGATAACAAATAAAGGTTTTCGGGTGGAGAAAAAGAAGAAAAATGTGAAAATAGGCAAAATATTTCTCACATAAGAGAAGAAAAATCATTTTAATGCGTAAAATCCCGTAATGCGGCTTCAACATACATAACAAAGTAAGTTCTAGAATAAACAAACTAAGATTGATATTCATACAACAAAAATCATTAGAGCAAAGTGGTTGCTCATAGGCTCAAATCCTCACAAAGTTGGTAAATTTGCCATCAAATCATATGTACTCTTCAAATGAATCAACTATCAAAAGTGGTGTAAAATGAGAAGAAGGTATGAGTGATCTATTAAAGGAAAGGTAAAAAGGATAAAAAGCGAGAAAGATGTATGTAGTGGTAAAAAAAGTGAAAGATAAAATGAGAGAAAAAAAATGTGAGTGTGGGGAAAAAAATGAAAGAGTATGATAAAATAAAAATAGATGTAAATAATTTGAGATAGATGGGAAAAGAGTAGTGAGAAAGAAAACAAAAGAAAAGAAAATTAAAACTAATATATGAAGCATACTAACTCCAAAATCATTTAAGGATGAGCAAAGTAAAAATAATACTTCCAGACATCAATATTGCAAAAATCCCTCCCCCATAACAAGAATTTACATTTTCCCCAATGTATGGTAATCAAAGCTCAGATAAAGAAATAATGCGTAAGGATAAAAGATTAAAGGCAAAAAAAAAAAAAAGGTCCATGAATTGTGAGCTTTGATCCACATAACGTCTATATGCTTGGCGAAAATGGTGGGATAAATCCGACACTCTCAAAGTATGCAGCCAAATTTTGCTCCATCTTGTTTAGCTTGTGCTCTAATTTCTCTAACTGAATGCTCAAAGGTGGTGCAGATGTAGAAGGAATAGTTGGTGGGGCAGTAGTTTCGTCGTCAAACTCGTCATTAGGGGTAGCACCACTCCTAGCATAAAGCTTCTTTGGAAGTTGAGTGGGTCCTGGTTCAGTAAATTGAAATCTCCCCTCCTTGAATTCGACCACACCTATTCTTTCAAATACAGACATATCCAAAAATTCCTTTTTGGAAGCAGGATGTAAATCATTATCGTCAAGATCAAGCACATATAAGTTTATAGCTAATAGAGTAATGTATGGACTAAGAAATAAAGTCCTATACTTTTTAAGCACACTCTGAAAATTGATCTGCTAACTAAAAACCTAGATTAGGCCTCACATCATTTAACATGCACCAGATAAAATAAAACTCAGTTTTAGAGAAAACTCCCAAGTGATCTTTCTTTCTTAAAAATTATATGCTAAGAGCCGATGCACGCATTTCAAAAAAAGATCACGTAAGAAAGAGCTCTTTGATTTACTCGGGTCGTAGGCATTGTGATCTAAAGATAAATTACGCCAAAGACCATAAGGCTTAAAATTTGCGCTAAAGTCACAAGTTGTTCTTAAATATGCATCGCTAGAAGAATAATCATCATCAATGAATCCTAAAGCTAGGTTAAAATCTGTGATAGATTGTGAAAAATGTCGTCCCATTAACCTAAACTTTATAACATTCGGAGTATGCAAAATAAAATCATTCGGTATATTAAATTGAAAAGTAGCATAGAACTCCCTAATCAACTCAACATAACCCCAAAAAGTTAATATTGGATATAACTTGTTAAGAGTCTCCTTCAAAGGTTCTCTCTCTCAGAGAAAACCTCAGAATGGTAGTAAAAAAAGGATTGTCATAATCCTCCGTGGGTCACCTACAAGTTGGGTGTGTAGGGAACGGTAGTAGTTGAGCTGTTAGTGGAGAGCCAAAAGGAGTGTTTAGTGATCCTTGTCTTTGTGAGTTGGTCATAGGTTAGGGAGGGCAATAAAAGGGGAGGTTTTAAGAAGAAGTAGTTTTATGGTGAGTGGCAGAGTTAATTAACTGCTCGGTGTCAATGGATACAGAGGAATTAATTAAAAAGTGCAGCTCCATTATGTTGGAAGAAGAAGAGGAAAACAAGATTATTTATGAGGGGAGGATAAAGGAAAAAGGGAAATGCTTGCAGTATACTGTTTGATTGGAAAAATTCTTCTTAACCGAGAGATACATATAGAAGGGTTAAGAAGTGCCATGAGACAAGTATGGAAAACATTCAAAGAAGTGAAGATCGAGAGTTTGGGGGAAAACTTTTTCATGTTTAAATTTGGCACAGAGGAGGATAAAAAAAGGGTGTTTACAGGGAGTCCTTGGCATTTTGATAATGCTTTAATAGTCTTTACAGAGCCGATGGGAATGGGGGACATCAAAAAGTAATCTTTCTCACACACATCTTTCTGGGTACAGCTACATAATGTGCCTTTCATGTGTATGGATAAATATGCAGTTCAGAAGTTGGGGTCTCTAATAGGGCAAGTGGAAGAGGTGGACACAGATGAAGAAGGAGAATGTGTAGGGCCCATTATTAGAACAAGAATCTCAGTGGATGTAACCAAACCACTAAAAAAGATTCTCTTTCTCCAGCAAGAAGATGGAGTTAAAACCCCAATAGGCATTCAATATGAAAGGCTTCCTGATTTCTACTTCTGTTGTGGGCTCATGGGGCACCAATACAGGGAATGTTTAAAGTACAAGGGCCAATTAAAGGAGAAATTAGCCTATGGAGCATGGCTCAAAGCATCGACAGTAGCTGAATGGAACAGGAAAAATAGAGGAAAAGGAAAATGGAGTAGAGAGCATCAGCAAAGTAATTCGGGAAGGGGGAAACCAGAAAACCAGAATCATGGCCAAACTAGGCAAATCCAAAACAACCCAGATACGGATAACGGGTCGGGTTAAAGTGATAGCGGATAACCCATAACCCTAATGGAGGGGGGTAAAAAAAGAGAGGGAGTCGAAGAGCATTTAATGTAAGTAGCTGTGAAGGCTACAAATATTGGAGACAACAGACTACACGGTATAGGGGGAAAACCTCTTACCAATGCAGCTGGAAAAGATTCACCTAGGAAAATGAAGTGCAAGGCGAGAAAGTGGGAAAGGCGGGAAAATGAATGGATAAAAGAAACTAAACAAGGAGCTATTCAATCTATACAAGAAATAGGAAGCCAGAATATTTCCGAAATTGAGGAGTCCGTCAATGGGCCGGCAAAAACCAATTCAAGGCCCAAAAGCAAGAGGTGGAAAGCAAAGGCAAGAGCTCAAACGGAAAGAGAAGTCTTGATAGAGGGACAAACAAAGACAAAAAGATCAAGCAGTCCAATTAGTACGCAAAGTCCAAAGTCAAAACGGGTCAAGCTAAGTAGCCCAAGCAAAGCCCTCAACAGCAAACTGTAAATCAACGCCCCAACAATGAAGATTTAGCTGGCGTGGAAGCAACACAGTGCTATGTCATTGGAGGATTTAGATCTGATTCAGGAAGATATAGCTGGTGACCACCGACATATGAATCTCATAAGCTGGAACGTTCGGAGTTTGGGGAATTCCCGGACGCGCCTAGCTATGAGAAAAATTCTCCAAAAACACAAACCTCAGCTTATTTTTGTTTGTGAAACAAAGATGGAGTCGGCACAAGTCAATGAGGAATGTGGAAAGCTTAATTTTGATAACTGTTTTGCTGTTAGTAGAAAAAGAAATAGTGGGGGAATAGCTATGATATGGAGCTCAGATATTAAGGTTAACATTCTATCATACAGTAGGCATTACATTGATGTGGAAGTCCAGTGTGGCAGGGGTAAAATATGGAGATGCACTGGAGTTTACGGGCACTCGGAAGCTCAGCAAAAGAAGCATGCATGGACCCTATTACGAAGGCTAGCAAGTTTGTCCTCAAAGCCTTGGCTGTGCTTCGGTGATTTTAATGAAATTTTAAGCTTGAATGAGAAAAGTGGAGGAAATGATAAGAACACTCGAATGGTGTCTGAATTTAGAGAAGCTATTTAAGATTGTAATTTGGTCGACTTGGGATATAAAGGATATCAGTTTACATGGAGTAATGGTAGATATGGGGCGCATGTTGTGGAAGAGAGATTGGATAGATTTCTTTGCAATGAAGAGTGGGGGAATTATTTTTAGGAGAAAGGGTGCATAACTTTAGTGAGCGTAGGGTCGGATCATTACCCAATAATGATGGAGGTAAAAGAGAAGGGATCGGGGCTGCAGAATGTGAAACAAACTTTCCCCAGGGTGTATTTTGAAGACATGTGGAGCTCTTATGATGCTTGTAAAAGCATAATAAAAGCTGAATGGGAGAAATATGTCGCAGCTGAAGGTGAAGATCCAATTAAAGAATTCAAAGCAGTGGAAAAATCTTCTTTGGCTCAGCTAAAGTGGTGGAGTGAAGAAGAGTTTGGAGGGCGGGACAAAAAGTTGAAAGCTTTAATGCAAGAGCTTCAAAAGGAAAAGCAAAACAAGGTGCAGTATGAAGAGGCAATAAAATTGAGGAACAAATCCACAACATTTTGCTAGATGAGGAGATTTACTAGAGGCATAGATCCAGAGCTGACTGGCTGCAAGCAGGCGACAGAAACATAAAATTTTTTCACTCAAAAGCTACAGCTAGAGAGAGGAAAAACAGAATTTGGAGAGTGGAAGACAAAAACGGCCAATGGACAGAAGATGAAGAAGCCGTAGAGAGAGAGTTCGGTGATTATTTCCAGCAACTATTCACTTCCTCAAAGCCGAGCCAAGATCAGATGGATGCAGTTCTGGAAGGTTTAACACCAAAGGTTACAGCCGCTATGAATAACCAGTTGAATGCCCCTTTCACAGCAGAGGAAATTTCAGAAGCTCTGTCCCAAATGAGCCCCACAAAGGCACCTGGTCCGGATGGCTTGAATGCAGTGTTTTTCCAGAAGCATTGGCAGTATGTAGGCAAAGCTGTAACCCAAACATGTCTGCACATATTGAACAAGCAAGGTAACCTCACCTCCTTAAACCATACTTTCATTGCATTGATTCCGAAAGTGGCCAAGCCTAGGAAAGTTGCTGAATATCAACCCATTAGTTTATGTAATGTTGTGTATAGAATTGTGGCAAAAACTATAGCTAATAGGCTAAAGCAAGTGCTCCACCAAATTATCTCCCCATCTCAACGTGCATTCATTCCTAATAGAATTATTACGGATAATATTATCATTGGGTACGAATGCCTTTACAAAATAAGGCACAGCAAAGTGAGAAAAAATAGGTTAGTTGCTCTTAAGCTAGACATTAGCCTATGATCGAGTAGAATGGGATTTCCTAGAATAGATTATGAAGAGGCTAGGCTTTACTGAAAAATGGGTGCATTTAGTCATGAATTGTATCACAACACCTTCATTTTTCACACCTGGGTACAAGCTTAATCCAACCTCAAAGGGGGCTGAGACAGGGGTGCCTGCTCTCACCTTATTTGTTCATCTTGTGCGCAGAAGCTTTTGCTAATTTACTTATGCAGGCTGAAAGGGAAAAATTGATTCATGGTCTCAAGTTTGACAAGCAAGTGACGGTATCGTACCTTCTATTTGCTGATGACAGCCTTGTCTTCACCAGAGCATCTATGGAGGATTACCGAAACCGAAAAGCAATCTTTGATTCTTATGCAGCGGCGTCAGGACAGATTTTTAGTTATGAGAAGTCTTCAATGTTCTGCAGTGGAAAACTTACAACAGAGCAAATATCAGCCATCAAGAACATATTTCAATTGAAGATGGTGTCTAAATATGAAAAGTATTTAGGACTACCTTCTATGATTGGAAGAAAAAAGATGAGATTTTTTAGCGAAGTGAAGTTAAAAGTTCTGAGCAAGATTTCAAGTTAGCAGTATAAGTTTTTCTCGAGCGGAGGCAAAGAGGTTTTGATAAAGGCTATGAGCGTCTTCAAAATTCCATTGACACTATATGAGGACATCCAAAAAGCAATGGCGAAATTCTGGTGGGGAAATGAAAAAGAGAAGCACGGGATTAATTGGGCAAGGTGGGCGAGAATGAGTCATGCCAAGCATAGAAGAGGAATGGGCTTCAGAGAACTCTCTAGCTTCAATCAAGCTCTGGTAGCGAAGCAAAGCTGGAGAATTATCCAAGATTTAGATTCATTAATGGCAAGAGTTCTCAAAGCAAGATATTTTAAGAAAGATGATTTTCTAAAAGCCAAGTTAGGTACTAATCCATCATTCATATGGAGAAGTATCTTGTGGGGCAGGAAAATAATCCTTAAAGGCATAAGATGGAGAGTTGGTTCTGGGGAAAAGGTCCAAGTTTACAAAAGCAATTGGTTGCCGCGGCCAACAACTTTCAGACCAATATCACCAAGAACGCTAGCAGCAGATACTAAAGTGGCAGATTTGATAGACCCCGAAAGAGAATGGAAGATGGACTTCATACGGCAGCATTTTGTTCAGGAAGATGTAGATATTATTTAAAGAATTCCCATCCCAAGAAGCTTTGCAGGGGATGAGCTTTGCTGGCACTATGATAAGCTCGGAAAATATTCAGTCAAAAGTGGCTATCAGATAGCTTTAAAAGAAAATTTTTCAGATGTTCCAAGCAGTTCAAGTCCGGACCCAAGACAATGAAATGCCATATGGAAGCTTGATCTCCCAGAGAAATTGAAGATTTTTATGTGGAGGGCTGCAAAGAACCTACTTCCAACAGCAGAAAATCTATGGAAAAGGAAAGTGATTCTAAACCCAATCTGTCAAAGGTGCAATCTAGGGGTGGAAACTTGCTTTTATGTTCTGATAGAGTGCAAAGCAGCTAGAAAGATTAGGCAGCATTCGGCTGTAGCAGTAGTAGAAATACCATCTTCTCATGGGGGGAGTATGCTGGATGCTTTCCTAGTTTCATCACGGCTTATGAGCAAAAAGGAGTCTGAGCTTCAGATTGCTTACTGGTGGGTTACATGGTATGCTCGAAACCATTTTCTGTTCAAGAGAAAGAAGTTGGATCCTCTGATTTCAACTGCCAAAGTTGAAGCTGTTGTAGAAGCTTTTGGAAGATATAAAAAGTCAGAGCACCAACAAGTGGAGAGCTCAAATCGGGAGAATTCAAAGCAATGGAAGCCCTCACCCAAAAGCTGGTACAAAGCAAATGTGGATGCTGCAATTGAAAATCAAAGGCAAAAAGCTGGATTGGGAGTGGTTATAAGAAATGATAAGGGAGACATTGTGGCTGCAGCTATCAGGCTCTCAAACTTTAACGGGGAAGTAGCTTTTGCTGAAGCTGAAGCAATTGACTGGGGAATGCAAGTGGCAAGAAGTGCAGGCCTAACCTCAGTTATTTTTTAATCAGATTGCCAAGTGGCTGTTGACTTGGCAAACAACAGAAAGGTAGCAAAACTGAGATTTTTTGAGTGATTTCGGAAATCAAAAATAGAAGAAAAGACTTCCAAGAAGTTAAATTCCATCACACCCTTAGGTCTTGTAATGTTAATGCCCATACCTTAGCTAAGATAGCTTTGAAAGGTTCAGGATCTGTTGTATGGCTGAAGAATATACCAGCACAAATTATGAGTTTACTCTTCTTTTAGCAATGAAGTATTTTTCTTCTAAAAAAAAAAAAAACTCAACATAACCCAAACAATCAACATCAACAAACTGACGCAAACCAATCTTATCTATCAAAGAATTAAAATTATCCTTAACATTCAATTTTTCAAGAGTCGGGTATTGAATATACTTAGCTGAAAGTATTTTTCGATTGGAAATATCTTTGTACCTTTGTTTCTTTGGTTAAGTCGTGAATGTGAGGTACCCTCCGAGATTGGATTCAGCAAGTGGCAAAACACTCATGCCTTCTCCATGTTCGATCTTCGTCGTACGGCTTGACATGAATCTGAAACTATGTTCCATGGGACCGTAATGGGAGCGGCAATTTTGGATTTCTTTGCGACGAGTTTATTTTTAGAATTTGATGACTTGGAAGTTGATGATTTCCTCTTTGGGATTGTTACAGTAATTTCACTCACGAATTTTGATTGAATGCGAAACCAATTCTTGTGTAGGAGCAACTAGGATGTCTTTGGAAAACAATTGCATTGTTGGAAGCGGGTTTGGGTACAGACTTCTTGGATGTGTGGGCTGGAGCAGCTGGTCATTGGAGGCAGAGTCTTTGAGGAGCGAGATGCTTCTTGGAGATGTGTGGCTGGACTACTGGGCGTGGCTGGGATGAGGAAAGGCTGTGCAGGTTGCTGGATTAGGGATTGGTGGACAGTGAAAATAAATTTGTCTCTTTTTTCATTTTTTTTTAAAAAAAATACATATGTATATATATATAAATAAAAACCCTTTTTTTGATTTTTTTTTCTTTTTTTTGTATTTTTATAAACTAAAAACTAAAAGAGACACTTGAGACACCAAAAATTACAGAAGTACTTTTTTAATAAGCATATGGGCAAGTCTTAAAACCATTTTACTTTAAAATCACAGAAGTACTTATTAGTTAAAACGTGGGTGCGCCTAACTAAAAATTTTCTTCTGGCTAAAATAAGCAAAAACATTATTTAAACAATCTGAATCAAAATTAAGAACAAAAGATATAAAAAAAATCAAAATAAATAAATCATTTGGGTTGCCTCCCAAAAAGTGCCTTTATTTTATGTCTTTGGCTAGACACATTCATGCATCAATCTCCATAAAAGAGACTCTCGAGAGTCACTTCCTCTACAATATTCACCAAAAAAGCTTAATAAAAAAGTTTTAAGCGATGACTATTAACCTTAAAAACTTTGTTGGAGGTCGGACTCCAAATCTCAACTGTACCATGAGGAAAAACATTAGTAACAAGGGAAATTATCAGCCATATACCCTTAAGTGTCACCGGTATCAAACGTACTACAACACTTTTCACTTGTATCACTCGTATACCCTAAGTTGACAAAACACTTCTGCCGTCCACCATTCCGTTAACTGCCGTTTGCAAGCGCTGACATCATAAGGGTAATTTAGTCTTTTTAAACTTTGATTAAATAAACGACATGTCATTCCATTTACCTAGTAAAAAATGACATGTCATATAATATATATTGATAAAAATGACATGTCATCCCATTTATCGAATAATTGTTAATAATTACTTAAAAAAATACTTTACAACCGAATCTACTCCTCTAAAATTTAACCTAAATTTTTGAAGATCTACTCTTCCAAGCTCTAACTGAAATTTTTTATGATATAATATGTATAATTGTAAATAATATCTTGTTAACAAAATTTTTATGGTATAATATGGATATTTTTATAGATAATTATTAATAATATGTACCATTAATAATTTATATTTTTTAATAAAAAATATATTGTTAATAACAAAATTAAAAAAAATTGTGTATTGAAAAATTATGTTAATTTTTAAGGTACATTTATCTTTTTACTTCATTTTGAGTTTTAAGGGCAAAATAGTCAATTTACCATAATTCTGTTAACTTTCTAACGGCAATTAACGGAATAGTGGACGGCAGAAGTGTTTTGTCAACTTAGGGTATACGAGTGATACAAGTGAAAAGTGTTGTAGTACGTTTGATATCGGTGACACTTAAGGGTATATGATTGATAATTTCCCTAGTAACAATAAAACGTCCAACCCAGCGAGAACATAATTTACTAAGAAAAAGTTTAAGTTTAGAATGAAAAATAAAAACTTTTTGACCAACAGAGAACTCTTTTTTCAAAATCATTCTGTCATGAAATGTCTTCGTCATTTCTTTGTAAAATCGCGAACTCTCATAGGATTCGTTTCTAATCTCCTCCAACTCTTGCAGCTGCAACTATCACTGCTTTCCCGCTTCATCATCCTCATATTGCATTGCTTAACCACCCAGTATGTTCTGTGCTCTAGCTCTACAGGTAAATGACAAGACTTACCAAATACTAAATGATAAGGAGACATACCTATGGGAGTTTTATGCAGCGGTGCGATCACTGATATCATCTAATAGCTCGTCGAACTAACCGTCTTTTCAAGAATAGACTTGATTTCTTTGTTTGATATCTCAGCTTGTCCGCTTATCTGTGGATGATAGGTGGTAGAAACTTGATGGGTAACATGATATCTTTTAAACAAAACCTCCACCACCCGATTACAGAAATGAGTGCCTCTATCACTTATCACCGCTCTCGGTACACCAAACTTGGCAAAAATATTAGACTTGACAAAATCTACAACAACTTTACCATTATCAGTCCGGGTAGCCTTAGCCTTTGCCCACTTAGAAACGTAATCCACTGCTAAAAGAATGTAAACATTGTCAAAAGATGAGGGAAAAAGTCCCATAAAATTAATGCTCCACACATCAAATATTTCACACACAAGAATAGGGGTAAGTGGCATTTGATTCATATGACTTAAATTGCCAGTCTTTTGACAATTCTCACATGACTTACAAAATATATATGAATCACGAAATAAAGTAGGCCAAAATAGACCACATTGTAACATCTTAGATGCTGTCCTTTTAGGACCAAAATGACCACTGCATGCATATGAGTGACAAAACTGAAGAATAGAAGGAATTTCAAACTCAGATACGTACCTTCTGATGACTTCGTTAGAGCAATGTTTCCACAAGTAAGGATAATCCCAAACATAGTACTTAGTGTCGCTTTTAATCTTATCTTTTTTAGCCCTCGTCAGATCACTAGGTAGTGTTCTTGTAACTAAGTAATTGACAATATCAACGTACCAAGGAACCATACTTTGATTTACAAAGATATGCTCATTTGGAAAATCATCCTTCAAAGGTGTTGTTTCTTCACTCGTGATTAATCCACTAAGGTGGTCTAGAACCAAGTTTTCTGTTCTTTTCTTATCACGGGTCTCCAAGTTGAACTCTTGAAGTAGTAGGATCTAACGGTTGAGTCTCAGTTTCGCTTCCTTCTTGGCCAGTAAATAACTGAGAGCTGCATGATAAAAAAAAAACAATCACTTTAGTACCCAATAAATATGAACTGAATTTTTCTAAAGCAAAAACAATAGTCAAGAGTTCTTTTTCTATTGTTGAGTAATTGTACTGAGCACTATCAAGTGTCCTTGATGCGTATTATATCACATGAGCAGCTCTTCTGACCCTTTGTCTGAGAACAGCACCAACAGCATAGTTACTGGCGTCGCACATTATCTCAAAATGGAGGCTCCAGTCGGGTGGCTGTATAATTAGAGCTGAAGTCAATAACTCCTTGAGCTGATCAAATGCTACCTTGCATGCTTCATTCAAATCGAACGTCACATCTTTCTGAAGTGCTTGCATAAAGGCTAAGCTATCTTTGAAAAATCCTTGATAAAACGTCGATAGAAACCTTTGTGACTAAGGAAAGAACAAACTTTCCGCACACATATGGGATAATGTAAATATTTAATAACATCTATCTTAGCTTTATCTACCTCAATTCTTCTAGCAAAGACTACATGACCTAAAATAATGCCTTGATCTACCATAAAATGGCATTTTTCATAATTCAAGACAAAGTTTATTTCAATGCATCTTTCAACACTTTCTTTAGATTATAGAGACAATCATCAAAAGAATCAGCATAGATTGTAAAATCATCCATAAATACCTCTATAATGTTCTCTACATAGTTTGAAAAAATACTGACCATACACCTCTGAAAAGTGGCAGGAATGTTACAAAGACCAAATGACATACGTCGATACACAAAGGTTCCAAAAGGACATGTGAAAGTAGTCTTCTCCTGATCCTCAGGCGCAACTAGTATCTGATGAAAACCTGAATAGCCATCAAGACAACAAAAGTGAGATTTTCCTGCCAATCTTTCAAGCATTTGATCAATAAAAGGAATAGAAAAATGATCTTTCCTAGTGAGTGAATTAAGCTTTCTAAAATCAATACAAACCCTCCACCCATTCTGAACTCGGGTGGGTACTAACTCACCATAAAAATTCTCAACAATTGTTACACCAGTTTTCTTCGGTACCACTTGTACCGGACTTACCCATTTGCTATCTAAAATTAGATAGATTATACTTGCGTCAAGAAGTTTCAGAATTTCTTTCTTCACTACTTCCATCATGAGTGGATTCCAATGGTGTTGAGCTTGAATCGAAGGTTTGGCATCTTCCTACAGTATTCTATGCATGAACGAGGATGGACTTATCCCTTTAATATCAGCAATTGTCCACCCAATAGCCTTCTTGTAATCCTTCAGCATTCTAATAAGCTTTTCTTCCTCTAAAGTACTAATCTTTGAAGAGATGATCACCGGAAATGTCTCACTATCTCCTAGAAATATGTACTTTAGATGACTCGGTAATGGTTTAAGCTCTATTTTCGGTGCCTGCAAAATAGATGGAAGAAGTTTTGCATGAGAAGAAAGTAATTCAATATAAGGCATATAATGAGTTAAAGTTCTCAAAGAATTTAATTCACAAATTGTTTCTTGCAATGCAGAATTTAAAACAAACTCATTTTCATTCTTTTGCAATCCTTTGAAGCCCAAACTATTGTTTAAAGCAGCTGCCAATGAATCTTCAACATCCAAATAAAAAACTTCCTTCACTATAGGGTTAATAGCATCCACAGAAAATACCGAATGTTCGTCATTAGGATATTTCATGGCATCATTCATATTGAACTCTATAACCTCTCTATCAAACTCCATAATAATAATCCTTTTATGTACATCCATTTTAGTCCTTGCAGTCTTAAGAAAATATCTTCCTAGCAAAATTGGGACAGAATTAGAGGCGTTATCCTCTTCCATATCAAGTACATAAAAATCAGCAGAAAAAACCAACTCATTAACTTGTACTAAGGCATCTTCTAATACCCCATCAGGATATGCATTAGACCTATCAGCTAGTTGAGTTATCATGCTAGTTTCTTTTAATAGACCAACATTCAAAGATGAATAAATGGAATGAGGCATGATATTAATAGAAGCTCCTAGATCTAACATAGCCTTCTCAACTCTAACACTACCAATTTTGCAAGGGATAGTAAACATACCTGGGTCCTCGCACTTATGAGGTAGTTTATTTTGGAAAACTGCCGAAACATTGTCCTCCATGTGAACTCTTTCATCTCCTCTTGATTTTCTCTTAGAGGTGCGCAGTTTCTTAAGGAATTTAGCATATCGAGATATTTATTTTATAGCATCTAATAAAGGAATATTTACCTTAACCTTACAAAATATCTTAAGGATGTTTTTCTCTTGTTCCTCCTTCTTGGATTTTACAAACCGGCTTGGAAAATGTGGAGGTATCACCAAAGGTAGGGGTTTCACTCTTGTGGGTTGCGCATCTTGAGATTTAGGCATCAATTCATTCTTCTCAAACTCATCTTCTACTTGCTTTGTGACTTTCTTACTAGGCTCTTGCAACTCCTTCCCACTTCTAAGGATGACAGCACTAGTGTTTTACTTTGGATTCACCTCAGATTGTGAAGGCAATCTCCTTGATACTTGAGACTCCAGACGGCTTATTGTAGTCGCCAATTGACTCATTTTGTTCTCCAAATTCTGAATGCTTGTTATAGTTGCCTGCTAAAATTGTTGAGTGTTAGTCGCAAGTGATTTAACAATTTCTTCAAGAGATATACCTGACTTGGAGTTTGACTGTGGAGGGGCTGGTTATCTTGGTGGGTATTGTTATGGGAATCCTGACGGCCTAACTCCATAGCTGAAGTTGGAATGATCCCTCCATCCCAGATTGTGTGTTTGTGCATAAGGATCATACCTTCTCTGAGTTATGCTGGGAAATCCTCCAATTGCATTGACTTGTTCAACGGGTTCTTCTTGAAGTGTAGGACACATATCAGTTGAATAACCCATATGGAACAAATGCCACAAGTCTTCACTTGTTGCACATTACCTACAACAAACTTTTCTACAAGAGAAGTAAATTTATCTAAACATTGATCAATAGAAGAAATATTTACCTCATTCACCTTTCTTGATGTAGGATCTTGCTTACTGCCAAACTGTTGTGCATTGGCAGCCATATTTGAGATCAACTCCCTTGCTTAAGTAGGGGTCTTGTTCACCAACACACCTCCACTAACAGCATCTATCATACTCCTATCCATCAATGACAGTCCTTCATAAAAATATTAAATAGAAGTTGATCAGAAATCTGATGCTGAGGACAGCTGGCACACAATTATTTGAATCGCTCCTAATACTCATACAAAGTCTCCCTAGGAAGTTATCTGATCCCACAAATGTCTTTTCTGATGTTGGCAGCTCTTGAAGCAGGAAAGTACTTCTCGAGGAATTGCTTCTTCAAACCATTCCACGTTGTAATCGATCCATGAGGCAAGTAGTACAACCAGTCTTTAGCTAGCCCATCTAAAGATAAAGGAAAAGCAATTAATACGCTCTTGATGCCTTGTGGCCTATACTTAAACATGAAACTCCTTGAGATGTTTATGAGGATCTTCACCTGCAAAACCATGAAACTTGGGTAATAAATGAATAAGACCAGACTTTAATTCAAAATTTATCTCCAAGTCTACATATTGAATGTAGAGTGGTTGCTAATTCAAGTCTGGTTCAGCTAACTCTCTAAGAGTTCTTTCTATAGGTGCAACTCTATCAATCACTTATTCTTCTGAATCGTTAGATGATTCAACCAAATCAGGCACCGTATCTGTTTCAGAGAGCAAAGGCGATGAGGATCGTTGCTTAGCTCGCTTCGTCTGCTGTCTTAGCTGTCGAGCTGTCTTCTCAATTTTAGGATCAAATGAAAGTGTACCTGTACGAGAAGAACGAACCATACACCCAGTAAAACGTAAAAAGGATTAAATAAACGACACCAATCCCCAGCAACGGCGCTAAAATTTGATGATTGTTGAACCCAGCAAAAATAAATACTTATTCTAAATAAATTATGTATAGTGATTGAGCAGGGTCGTGTCTACAGAGATCGATAATTATTTATATTCTTTTAAAATACAAAATGCAAAATTTTTATTATTGTTGACAATAATAAAAATTAAATTAAAATAATAAGAATGCAAATTAAAATTATAATTCAAATTGGGAAAAGCCCTAGTTGAAGGAATTAACTCAGCTTGATTCGACTACTGATCATTGATTCAAATATAAATCATTACTACTTATGAATAGACCAGTTATAGCTACTGAGACCCTCTAATAGCCAATCTCTCCTTAACTAGTCGATAACCAAGGTACGACCATTGGTTATTTCCCTAATCAATAGACAACCCTAGATACGATCATAGGATTTAATCAATTGACAGCCTGAAAAACCAGAGAAACTCAAATTCTAATCAACAAACACATACGATGGTTCATTTAAATTAGATTGTTTATTCTCATAACACAACGCACTGCTATACTATTTATCACAAACATTAAAATCTTCATATGATAATCTTTTAATTGACAGTAGATTAAGTTGATAATTAAATAGTGGCCAATTATCTAATTAACAAATATAATCATGACAATAATTCAGAGAATAAACAAATACTCAAAAAGCAATAAAAGAATTAAAGTATAAGAAAGTTCTCACAGTAATGATAAATCAAAGCTTTATTAACCTTCAACCAGAATAATAGGCTTAGTTCTTCATAGAGAGAAGAGAAAAATTTAGATCTAGGTTTTTTTTTTACACTTGATTTCCTCCCCCTTTGTTTTTCACGTCTTCTTCCTCCTATAGAGTTTTTCCAAAAATAAAATACTAATATCTAAAATATTATTTAAATTCAAAATTACAAAAATACCCAAAAAGATAAAAGACGTTAAAATAAAACTACAGATCCTTATTTAACAGCACTCGCCCACGCCTTATTATCAAAGTTCTTCTGAAACTCATAATTTCTCCAGAAAAATAATCATCCTCAAACATCATCTTGTAGCTCAATTTTAGCACCAATCAATAGAATTGCACCTACAAAATAAAACACAAGTAAATCACTATTATTAAGTGCAAAACATTGATAATAAAGGAAGTAAACAATGCAAAACTAGTGCATAAATTAGACTCTAACAATGGTAGACTATGGGGTTATATAGACTCATATTTTACTGGGAATAATGACAGAAGAAGATCCTTAACAGGCTACATGTTCATGCTAAATGGTTGTCTAATTAACTGGAAAGCAAGCCTTCAACATATTGTAGCTTTATCAACTACAGAAGCTGAATACATTGCAGCTATAGAGGTTGTCAAAGAGGCATTGTAGCTAAAGGGTGTGTTAGCTGAATTGGGTAAGAAGCAGCATTCTATTGACATCCATTTTGACAGCTCAAGTGCAATTTATTTGAGCAAGAATCTAGTACATCATGAAAGAACCAAGCACATCGATATGAAGTTATACTTTATTAGGAATGAAGTGTCTAAGGGTGTAATCAAAATGGTCAACACCCACACTGACAGTAACCCAGCTAACATGCTTACAAAGATAGTACCTATAGCAAAATTCAGTCTCTGCTTGGATTTGGCTGGAGTGTGCAGTTCCTGATAATTGAACAAAAGGGGAGAAAGTTCATCAGGAATGATTTGCTTCAAGGTGGAGTTTTGTCGTATATTCAATGAAGCAAAGAAAAGAGATTGAAACGACAATGTGATGCATGTTTTATGGCTCTTATAATTTGAGAAAAATGACATGTAAAACCTGCGTTTTAGTAAGTGTTTCGATTACTTGGTGAAACACCAAACAACCCTGTCGTTTTGGGATTAATGAAGCATATGCAGTTCACGTGCGATGAAAAGGTTGTTAAAGAAACCGTTATTGCTCATAGACGTCATGAGCATATTTGGAAATGCCTCTGGTTTATAAGGCCGTTATACACAGCTGAGAAACAGAGTTGAGAAAAAGAGAGATCGAGAGCATTCTAGAGAGAGAGAATAAGCTTGAGTGATAAAGATCTTTCTTGTTCTTGTTTGTGCTCTGTAATCTCTATAAATGAAAATTGAGGAATCAATAAAGCTAATGAAGTTGTTCCCCCATGGATGTAGGTCAATGCAAATTGATTGAACCACGTTAGTTGGCTGTGTTATGTGATTCTTTGCTTTTATTTCGATTCTTTGTTTTGTTTCTAAACACAATCATCATCTTGATCATTTGTATATCAATTGTTAAGCAATTTAGATCAGTGAGGCATCTTGAAGTTTCTAATCAAGGATCTTGGGGAGTGTTGGTTAAAGCTCGGTGTTAATTGTTTTCTTACACTTCGATGTGGTGTTCATGGATTTGGTTTGACATAGATCTATCATCCACTACCCGATAATGCAAAAACTTACCAATATAATATTGTTGAGTCCTATCATCTTCTGCCACCTAAGGTTTTCTTAAGTAGTGCCCATATCTCAGAAGCTTTCTTAGATGGATAATAAACATCATAAAGGGAACTAGCAATATATTAGGTATTGTAGATGTGCAGACCTTATTACCAATATTCCAATTCTGGAGTTTCTTGTCATAATCTTCAATGCTCTCTTCTGATGGTGACGACGGGAGATAGTTAGCAAGATTATAAATATCCAATACATCAAAGACCTTTTCTTGAAAGCAGCTTCAAATTTTCGCCGTTGAAAGAAATTCATTTTTTATTTTAGTGTGAATTAATGGCTTCGTAAGATTGATGGGGATGAAAAAGTGTACACTATTGAAAAATCTTATAAATAAGTCAAACAAGAAAACTACTAAGATAATCAATAAGCTCTGATCAAGTATAATAAAATCTAATTATCTGGATTGAGATAATAACCATACGACCACTAATGGATGGCAGAAGGGAGCATTTTGCCGGGTGAAGGGAATTGGGAAAGGGAAAGTGATTAATTAAAAAATTAGAATAAATATTTCATTTTTATAATTTTAAAGAAATATTAATAATTTTTTGTAGCCCACTCGCATGTCCGCCACTAGGCTGGCATCTAGAGTATAAAGTAGTAAAAGAATTGTTAAGCATCTCCTTAAGCTTTTGTCCGGCCTTTCACCCTTTTTCGTAAAAGTGACATGTGATTCTTTTTAAGATTGATGAGATGATTTTAATTAATTGTATTATTTCAAGATGGTTAATTTTAAATTATTTTTTATGAAATAATAATTTTTAAAATATTTTTAAATAAAGAAAAAGAACATTTATATGTTAAAGTTTGAAAAAATAATAATGTAGATCTCTAAATTTTTATTTACAACATTAAGATTTTTTTTATTATAATATCTTTTATATATAGTAATTAAAAAATTTAATTTTAAAATCTTTTAATGAGTACAAAGAATTGGTTAGAAAAATAAAATAAAATAAATTTTTTTTAATAATAAAAAAGTAAAGAATTAACATATTATTTAACAAAGAATCAGTCAAAAAAGACGTACCTTCCGTCTTAACTTTTCTAATTCAACACTTCCCAAATTGTGTATTCATTTATTCAGAACTTAGCAAGAAGTTTAACACAAACAAAGGTCAATTTTCGATATTAGAAGTGCTGAAGGACAATAAATCATCCAAGTAATATAAAATACGCAAATTAAAAGTCCATAAAGCATAATGCTAACAAAATGCAAACAGTTATTTAAATAGTTGAGGAGTGTGGTTTTTTAAAAAATGAGATTGATTTCAAGAATTTCTATTTTTTTTTTAAAATGAACTGATTACATTTTTAGTTCTAGAAAAAATATGTAATCCTCTTCACTTGGTAGTATATTCTTATATATTCTTAGAGAATTAATCTAACAATAATGTCAGAAAATTGCATGATAAATTTCTATTTATAAGGCACAATGTTAGGTGGTACGAACTTGGATAAGTGAAAGTTTAGAAGCCCCTGTAATCACTTTGAAAAAACATATTTATAAGCTCAAAATGATACTCAGATAAGTGGGAAATTGACACCCGAAACAAAGCCGTGGAGTTGCAAAAATTAAACTAAATTCACTTGTCTCACATGGAAAAAATAGCTAAAGTATATTATTACTCGATTGTGAATGGTTAGGAATATCAGCACAGAGGTTCTTTCTTGCGCGCCTGCTTGACTTGCTCCCACAATTTTTAACAATATCATTGATACTTCCAAATGAGAACAGTATGGCAGGTCACGGATGCAGGGAGCCTGAACAGGAACCATTCAGAGAAAAACAGACACATTCGTATTGGATTCAAAGTAAAACACAGCCATTCGCATTGGATTCAAGGTAAAACAGAGACATTCATATTGGACTCTAATATTGCATTTCTTCCTTCGTCGTATTGATAAAAAATTTGGACTTGTTGAAATAAAACAGCAATTGACAATTGTACCAAGAAGAAATCAGAAATGGCTTTCAACAATCTGGAAACTGTACAAAGCTGGACTTCCTTGTTTCTCCTTCACTGATCCAATGCCCATTTCCTTCTACGTGACTCCAAATGAACCCAAGGAATACAAATCTGAATAACACGGTTTGCAACAATAAGTATCCAAAATATAAAAGAGATATTAGATTAAAACGAAACACATCTAAATGATATTAAACAAACATAAATTGATTAGAGCACTGGACTTACATGAGAAAAGCAAATAGGCCACATCTCTTACGAAAAAATGGGGAAAACAAGGAACTTCGTTGTTCATCCTCATCAGAGCTGCGAAAACTATCAGTAGTTCCAGTCATGTCAGCCTTATTATCAATAAAGTCGTTATGCAGTTTGCCATGTTGTGCGCATTCTTCTTCATTGCTGGCAGCAAATTTGAGAGTAAAGGTGTTGGTTTTGGCCTGGTCGGGATTTGCATATACCGGACTCACCCCACAACATTTCACCTTGTGGCCTTTTCCACCATGGCTAATGAAGAAGTGAAATGAAACAGCTGTATGGCGGTCGCCTTCTGGTAGTCCAATATCCCAACAGTGATCAAATCCAAGTATGACATGATCCGAGTTGATAGACGCGCTATCAACCAAGATGAAAGAGTGATCAAACAACTCGCAGAACTGTTCAAAACTGTATTTACATCCGACTCTGAAATAACAGCTTTCATCAGCATCAGAACTTCCAACAAATTCAATAACAGCAGAAAGAGCAAATCCGATGAGGTATTTGTTACAGCAATGCTGTGGCAGTTGAATAGTTATTGAAGATCCTAAAGATTGATTCCCGAACCAGTCTGGAATTGCACTTCCAGGTAAACAAATGCTGATTCCACGCGATTCATCAATTCTCTGTAATATTAAAATCATGATTACAGATGCTCCTAGAGTACTGGTCGAGTGATTATCATGCAGTTTTATTTCTCAGGTAACTAGAATTTGAATCTTAAGAAGGTAGAGGTTCAAAATTTGTTTGGAGTTTGAGCCCCTCACTACCGCTAAAATTCATGATTTCAGATGTAATTGAGAACAGAAAGAGAGAGAATTGTTTACCTTTTGATAGAATAGTCTCAGAGATACTGTTGCCAAATGATGAATTCTTTTCTGCATTTCTGCCCAAATGCTTTTGTTGTTTGCTTTTTCATTCAGTTTGAGGCAATTAGCAAAAATAAAAATCCGCCCATAGATGCATATTTCCTGGGAACCATCGGACAGTGTGTGCCATTTAGTACTGAAATCCTGATCTTCTAGACACGATGGAAGCTCCGGCAAAGATCGAAGCAGCCTGCAATTCTGAGCATTTAACCTCAGCAAGCCCCGTGGAAGCTCTGGTATTGACTGAAGCATGTTGCAATCTAACAAGTTAAGCTGCCTCAACCGAGAAAGTTGGCCAATACTTGTAGGTAAAATCTCAATTTTACTTCCACTTAGATCTAACACTTCCAATGAGGATAGACAGTCGATATCTTCTGGGATTTCTTTTATCTCACAGCCGCTTAGTTGTAGCCGTTCTAATGAAGAAAGTTTGCTGATTCTTGTAGGCAGTACCCAACCGCTGCATTTGAGGTTAGAGCAACCTATCAAACTCAACTGCCTAAGCCCTTCTAGATTTTCAAATGAAGGTGGCAGCTCTTTAACTCCCGTCCTCTCTAAATCAAGTGTTTCTAAGAGTTCCATCTTCTCCAAAATTTCCGGAAAACCCTCAAGGTTTGAGCAGAAAGCAAGAAGAAGGCTGCCAAGAGATTTCAGTTTACAAATACTAGTTGAAACCCTCTTCAGCCTTTCGCAAAGACGCAAATCTAAGGTTTCAAGATTAGTTAGGCACTCAATTGATGAGGGAACTTCCTCTATTGGTGTATACCATAACCTTAGCTTGACTACTTTTCCGGAAATCTGTGGAAATTCTGTGAGATTAATACACCAAGCGCAATCAATCTCTATGGGAGATCTGAAATGAATGTTGCGTGGGAAGCAACGAAGACTTTTGCAGCCCTTCAAGGACAAGAAACCAAGGTTGTGGAAATTCTGGACGTACAGGGGAATGTAAGATAAGTTTGTGCAATTGCATAGATTAATTCTCTCCAGATTTGGGGCTTCTAACGGTTCCGGGATGCTAGTGAGATTGTGCGAGTCGTGGAGGTCGATAAATTTTAACTTGAAAGCTTCCTGCAGTAAAATATAAAACACTTGGATATTAAACTAGAATCAATGAACCCCATAATCCAGATAAATAATTAAAAAAGAAAAAAAATGTAAATGGTCATCCTCAGTGCGGAAGTCCGAACAAAATTTTTATAACAAAATTTTTTATAGCATTGTAAAAACTTTTTACAAAGTTTTAGAATGTTATAGTTCCTTTGCAGCATTTCAACGACACGCCTTTCTAACATTACATATTCGCACAAAATTTCGTGTGAGCATCTACTTGAATATTTTTATAAAAATCATATATATAAAGAAAAATAATATACCGGCAAACTATTAGTCTATACCTTTTGTCCTTTCCAAATTTGCTCAACTTCACTATAAGGCAAGTGGAGGGCAATAAGGTTCTCCAAATCAAAATCTAATGGCAATGTTTTCAAAGGATATTCGTGCCAATGGAGATATCTCAGTTCCTCTGGAAGACATTCCAAATCCTCATCAAGAAGAACGTTAGAGCTCATAATTGGAACACCACGATGCTCAGGCATATAGAATTTTAGCAATCTAAGATTTGACATATTTGCAAAAGCTCGAGAATTTAGATGTATGTCTCGTATTTGCGACAAATTGAGGAATATACCTTCAATTGCGTCGGTCCCCTTATAAACAAAAGCAAAGAATGAATTAGCATAAATATATAGAAAGCTTCCTAATTGAATACAAAATCTGCTTTCGTTTCATTTTTATTTCTTTTAATACAACATGTAATGCTCCCCCACCCCCCCCCCCTCCCAAAAAAAAAAAAGAAAAAAACCAAAGTGCAGGGCTATGTGCCCCTTTTCAAATCCTCATAGCACCCAATTTCTTCTCATTTATAGTCATCTCCATTCTTTCCCCAATAAATCTTCAATTAAAAAGTTGAGAAGATAAATTTAAGCAAATTCATAAGCTTAACTATTCTTATAAGGTTTCAAATAGCAGCATTAGTTGATCTAGTAGTGGATGAATGTAATGACACCGTCACTTAATATTAGGGAGATATTTACTCTGTCTATATTTTGTGGGAAAGAAAATTATCCTTATCCAATTAAATTAAAAGGGAAAATAAGTTACTTGGACTCGAAGCTAGGTACTCAAAAATTGTGCCAATAGGCTATGAGCGCATTGACTATAGTATTGTAAGTGTTTAGTTAAATAAGGTTTCATTTTTGAACATGATTATAATCAATCATTGACCTAAGTTGTTATTTTTTTTAATTACTAAAAAATTTCAAATGCACTTCAGGGGTTTGATTGCCTAGAATTTCAGAACTAAACTTTGTAATTTGTACAGGATTCTTTAATCCGGTACAACTAGGAACTTTGGAAGTCACTTAAGCTGTTTAATAAATGTTTGAAATGACATGATGTTGCATTGAACGGATGTAAACAATAATTTTGTGTTTTAGATTTTAGGTTGTTTATCCGTACAAATAAATTTTGACTACCGACAGTCGTGGGACAATAAATTTACTGAAAACATGGTTATGGCTATGAAAATTCTTACCTTATTTTTCTTCAATACATGACAGACATCTTCATGATACCACAACCTGCTACGTTTGCCTGGCTCTTTGACGCATTCTTGACGAACAATTTCTCGTCCCATTTCTTGCAATAAATCGTGCATTTGTGTGTCGTAACCTGACATTGTTATGAGTGACTTTTCAATGAGGACGTTCAATCCACAATGTGGAAAATTAGGATCGTCTAGTATACATGTCAGAAAATCTTTTTTCTCCCCTGCAAAGAAGCATGCAATGTCTAAGAACATACTCTTTTCTTCTGGCCTTAAGTCATTATAACTGATTTTCAACACATCATAGATATCAGGGTCAGAGATTCGATTTAAGTTCTCCAATGCTTTCTCCCAATCTGATTTGCTCTTCCGGTGAAAGAAAGAACCCAAAACTCTAAGTGCTAATGGATTTCCATTGGCATATTTCAATACACGCTCTAAGAGCACCAAGAGATCCCCAGGGCACTGGTTTTCCTTAAAAGCGAAATTAGAAAAGAGCACAAGAGCTTCATGAAATCTCAATTTATTAACCTCATAGATGTCAGTGTCACATACACCAAAATCATCAAGAATCCGTTTATCTCTAGTGGTAATAATAATTCTACTTCCCGGACCAAATTGATCAAGCACGCAAGCTAAGTAATGTAATTGCCTAACTTTATTCACATCATCAAGAACTATCAGCACCTTCATCCGATTGAGCCTTTCTACGATATGATCAGGAAGATAAGGCGTTCCTATTTTGATATCTTCTTGGAATATTTCAGAAACGACTCGGTCTCGTAGATATACCAAGCCGCCTCCATTCTCTGATTCTTCCCTGACATTTGGCATGAAGCACTTGCCTTCAAATTCCCCAGAAATTAGTTTGAAAACAGCACCGGCAAGGGTTGTTTTGCCTATACCACCCATACCCCAAATTCCTATAGTTCGGAAATCTGGCAATCCGATGCATAGTAATGATTTAATTTTCTGGATTCGTGAATTTAATCCTACAAAGCCATCGGAGTAGGTTGATGCCGTTACATTTTCTAATTTCTTCAAAATATCTTTAACAATAACGTCTACAAGCTGTGCCTCAGATCTAGTAGCAGTTGTGAAGATAGAAGTAAATTAGTCGAAATTTTCAAAGACAGAAACAGAACAATGAGAAATACATATAAAGTATCATGTAAAATTTCCAGTGTTACAGCGTTGAAAAAGACTGTTACAAATCTTGTAAAGGCCCATACAGAAGTTCGTGCAAACACACAAGTGTTAAATACTTCAAAGGGTCAAGAGATATACCTGATCTCCTTGGAAGCCCATCCGGACAGATTGGATGCCTGGGTCAACGCAGCCTTCCAATTCTGAACCTTTTCTGGCATATCCTTGAACTGTTTTTGATGCTTAACAAACGCATCCCTAAAGCATCCAGTTTGCTTCCGCACGTCGGATGGATCCACTTGGTAGAAAACTGGCACAACCATTTGTCCATTCAAGTTCTTGCAATCAAGAATCTTGACAAGCTCATCCAGGCACCATTTTGAAGAAGCGTAGTCCTTTGAGAAAATGATCACCGAAATCTTCGAACCTTGGATTGCGTTCAAAAGGGCAGGTGAAATATCATCTCCTCGCCTAAGCTCTTCATCATCGATAAAGGTTTTGATTTTCTTTCGACACAAAGCAGCGTAGAGATGGCTCGTAAAATTATCACGAGTATCCTCTCCTCTGAAACTGAGGAACACATCAAATTTACAACAACTTGAAGTAGATGAGGCCATGAAGGATCTATATTTGGTGACTGAAACTGAGTGATGAATTTTGAGAGTTGAGGTAGTCAGCACAGTAGAGTTGTAAAGCAAATATTTTAAGCGCTTGCAGCTTTCCTCATAATTTCAACCAAACTCGAGTTTCCTGGACATTTCCAATTTCACATATTTTTTTCCTTTCGACAATTTTTTTAATCTCATTGGTTTAATCTTAAATTTTCTCTCTCTTTAATGTATATAGTATTTATTTTATGGATCCTACTAAGGTGAAAGCAGTTCACAGGTGCATGCATCATACCTCCCTTTTTGTCTTTTGTGACCAATTGTGATGTAGGACAAATATAGTCATTTTAAAAATGTAAGTTTAAATTCTTTTTTTTAGTTTGATTAAGATTTGTTTTATATTTTCATGATTAAGTCATATTTTTTTTTATCATAAGTTTATAAAGAATAAGATAATTCTAATTATTATAAATAGACTTTTTATGTTAATATTAAATAATATCTTAATCGATATATTTTCTCGTTTGTAAGAGTCCTCCTTCTTAAATTTTAAAAAATGTAACGATATCTAATAACACCTCTGCGCTGCATTAAGTGGTATCAGAACTTCTCTCTATGCTAGGCAGAGCTTTCCTGCCCATCAACCACTCTGTATAAACAAATCCTTCCTTCATCATCCATTAATTCCACCGAATAAAAAAAAGACAAAAAGTAGAAGAAACCGGCCATCAGAACCCAACCCATCCCATCACCAAACACTGTAGCCACCAAAAACGCACCAAAATAGCCGTAAATCTCCGCCAATGCCGCCGCTCAATTTTCTGCCCTCCATTGTAATTTGACAGCCACCACCACTACTAATTCGTTCACCATCATCATCCCTTCCCTTCCAGCCAATTTTTACTGCTTGCTGCCACCTTATTCATCGAAAACTGAAACAAACCTCCAACCACCACTTCGCTTTAATTTTTCAATTAAACCATCATGATCCAAGTTAAACCACCACCACAATCACATTCACCACCATCAAAATCTTCCAGATCTACCCCTTTTTTTATCGTTTTCCCGATCACAATTACCGGTGACATATTTTACTTATTTATAATTTTTGCTTAATATTTTCTTAATTACAGTATTCCCCTATAGTTTTCTATTCTTACATAAAAAAACCTAAGAAACCAAAAGAAAGAAGGAAAAAAAAAAAAAAGAAACACCAGCAATGGTTTCTGGAGAAAGCGATACTCATTTTGAAGATTGAGATACAAGGAACATAGAGCGACTCCAACGCTCACAAGACCGTTTAACAAAAGTATTGTGCAAATCAATGAAAGCCTTACAATCAACGCAAACCTCAATTATGGTAATGTAAGAAACATTACATAGCGTAAATCAAGATTTACAAGAGCTTAGACTAGACCTAAGATGTAACCAAGAAGCTAAGGGTGCTGACATTGTTGATACAACAGTAATTTTAGCAACCAAAAGAAGATTAACAAAGCTAAGGAAATAGGTAGCAACAGTAGAAAATCAAAAGCTACTCCGCTAATTTTCGATGCAGTCGATTTAGATGAAGAGAAAAAAGAAGATGAACGAGGAGAAACGCATCAAAATGACTACTGCATTAAAATTGACCTCCCATCATTCAATTGACAACTAAGCAGTAAAGTGTTTCTTGATTGGTTATCTAACGCTGAACGATTCTTTGAAATGATAGACTTTTTAGAATCAAAGAAGGTCGAGGTAGTAGTGTATGAACTCAAAGGCGCAGCCATAGTTTGGTGGGACAATCTATAGACTTATAGCGTACTACAAAAAAAAGGAAAAGTCAAGACCTGGCATCACATGCATGATGCATCACCTAGAACAATTTTTGCCTTTTTACTATGTACAAAGCTTATTTTGTGAGTACAACAACTTGTTGGGGAAAATTCAGTTTTTAAAAAAAATTTTTAGGACCCATCTCATAAAATATATATGAATTCGTAATCTAGAAATCGTACCTTGAAAATCTGATTTGGCTTTTTCCGCTAATGTGATTTAGGCTCTCAGATCACGATCCGTCACTACCACGCTCCTTAGATCACGATCCATCACCAAACGATTTTCCGGGTTATGACTCAGGATTGATCTGCACTTGACGTGTGGGTACCTTTATCACCACTATAAGCAAACTAGCAGGAGAAAAATTTTTCTCTTGAAAAATCGTAGAGAAAAATCCTTTTCTCAGATATATATAAAGTGGCTTCCTATTCTGTTTAGGAGAGAATAAGCTCTATTTATATCTTTCTCATAGTGGAAAAACCTAAGGCTCCAAGAATTAAAACTCACGTTACTTGCTTTTTTCCATAAGGGGTCCACCTTGTATAATAACATAAGGCCCCTTATAAATAAGCATATTAATGGAGCCTCCCACTAAATAATATAATTATGTTTTTGACCCAAATTGCTAGTTATCTTTCTTATTAATCCAGTAGTGGTGCAGTCAATTAAATGAGCTAACCCGGGGATCATTTGGGAACATACAATAGTGGCTACAACAATTAAGCTTGTAATTAAACAAGTCTAATCATTTAATTCCAACTATACTCCACTATAAGATTGGGACTGACCTCTACAATTATATGTTTGAATAATAATTCGTCCCAAGCCACATTGATTTCTTTACTGCTCAATCATTTATACCACATCGTTAATTAAATCGATATCTCAACTGTCCAATCGATTTAATTACATCTTATTCCTTGATACTTACTGGTTTTCTCTAATGATCATTTTCAACATACTAAATATGTTGATACACTCTGGCCAGAGAATTCTATGATCAAGTGCCGAAAACCCATCAAGAGATGTGTCGTACAAATTCTATATTGTTAATCTATAACTCCAATACTCATAATTGCTCCTACCAAGATACCGGGTAATCTTGACCATAAGTGTGTGTCATGCCCAATGGTAACTCAAATGGAATAACAATTACAATCATGAAATCATAATTAACTCAAGATTAAGATTACAGTAAAATCAATGCCTATGAGATTTAATAAGTCTACAGTCATTTCAAGGTTAATTAAATCTCATATGTGATCCAGCTCAATGTAGTCAAACTACATCAGTAAATTCATACATGATTAAGACAAATCATTAAATGAATTTACTACAGTCTAAACATAAATAGAGCACCCAACTCTATTTATCAACTGCGAACTTAATTCATTTAATCATAAGATAACTTGTATTTATGTCTTCTGTGAATCCATATGATGATCACATAAATACATATAATACGATTAAACGGACCTTTTTCAATATATGTTTATGTAATTGAAAATATCTCAAATATTTTATTAATCAGAAAATAAATTAATATGCTTTAAAAGAGCATATAATCCCAACACAACTATCATCAAGAAGCAAAAATACTCGAAAAATATGACCTTGAATTTTATAGGCTTATATAACTAAATAATCTCCGCAAGACAGAAGCCCAAACAGTTGGTCGATTCTTGGATGGTTTACACCCTGAATAAAAGATCAATTTAGGTTCCATTTCATACATTGCAAAACACCATACGACTAGCTAAAACGGTGAAAATGCAACTTGAGAAACAAAAGGCTCATAATCAAGCCACCCGTGCTCATTTACTCCTGGTCATCATTTTAAATAGAGGTATAAAGTTAACAAGGGAAAGGTTCCTATGGAAGACTTTGGAAAGACAACACAAAATCGTAATAGACAAAACATCCAACCAACAAAAAATCCACAAAGTAATAATAATCTTTATGCAAGTCCTCGAGGTGAAAAATGTTTTTGTTGTTCAAAACCAGGCCATAAATCAAACCAATGTCTAGAACGAAGATGCCAAACAGTCAATTTGGCAACTCATGCAGGGGAAAGTGAAGAGCCTCAGGATTAACCTTATAAAGAAAATAAAGACATAGAAGAGGAGGAAGAGTGGACACATCGAAACGAAGAAGTGTAATTAGCAATACAACATTTACTACATACACCAAAGAAGGAAAATGACATTGAAAGACATAGCATTTTCAAGACAAGATGCACAATTGATAAATGGATATGTGATTCGATTATTGACAGCGGTAGTAGCAAGAATATAGTTTCCAAAACCATGGTTGATAAGTTATAGTTTAAAACTCACAAGCATCCTTCTACTTATTGTATTGGATGGATAAGAGAGTTAGAGAGTCTAAAGTAATAGAGCAATGTCGCATTCTTTTTTCTATCAGAAGATACAAAGACAAAGTAACCTGCAATGTTGTCAACATGAATGCTTATCATATGTTACTTGGGAGACCCTGGCAATTTGACTTTAATATGGTACATCATGGGAATGATAATACATATAGGTCCAATAAAGACAAAATGAAGGTTATTCTTGCTCTAATGAAATAATCAAGGGAACCTATCTTTTAATACCAAAAGAGGTAGCTGAAGCTAAGTTAGTGCCCAAACAAATCCAGCATCTACTCTTAGAATTTCAGGATATTATGCCTAAAAAACTTCATAACAAGTTACCTTCTATAACGAGCATTTAGTATCAAATTGATCTTGTTCGTAGAGCTAGCCTACCCAACTTACCTTATTATTGTATGAGCCCAAAAGAGTATGAGATCCTACAAGAGCAAGATAAATAATTACTTTAGAGAGACCTAATTTGTAAAAATATAAGCCTATATGTTGTGCCCGCTTTACTAACTCCAAAGAAAGATAGAAGTTAGAGAATATACGTAGATAGCATAGTTATTAATAAAATCACAATGAAATATCGATTCCCAATTCCTTGATTAGATGATATGCTTGATAAATCAAGAGAGTCAAAGATATTCTCAAAGACAGATTTAAAGAGTGGATATCATCATATTCGTATCCGCCCTAGTGATGAATGAAGACAACTTTTAAGACTCACAAAGGTTTACATGGGTAGTTCGTTATGCCTTTTGGACTACCTAATGCACTAAGTACCTTTATGAGGTTGATGAATCAAGTATTCTAACTTTCCATAGGCAAATTTGTTGTTGTTTACTTTGATGATATTTTGATTTATGGTTGTAATTAAGAAGAACATTTACAACATCTGCGAGTTCATCTTCACAGCCTTACGGGAGAACAACCGATAAACCAACTTGAAAAAAGTACAACTTTTTTACTTATATTCTAATATTCTTAGGCTATATTGTGAGTGTTTAAGGCATCAAAGTAGACAAAGAGAAAGTGAAGGCTATACAAAAGTGGCCGATACCCACAAATATTGTAGAAGTATGAAGTTTCCATGGATTTGCTACATTTTATAAGAGATTCATTAAAGATTTTGGTACTGTTGTTGCTCTTCTCACTGATTTTCTAAGGCAGAAGCAACTAGTTTAAATAGATGAGGTAGAACAGAGCTTTATAAAGTTGAAAGAAAGATTAACCATTACACCAGTCCTTGCACTGCCAGATATCAATAAGTTATTTGAAATTAATTGTGATGCTTCTAGAATTGGAATTAGAGCTGTTGTTAGAAAGAAGAGCCTTTAGCATTCTTGATGAAGCTTAAAGCAGGCTAGATAAGTATAGTGCCAATGAATATGAGTTATACGTTGTTTTTTTTTTTTTAACTTTACAATAATGAGAGGTCTATTTAATTCAAAAGGAATTTGTTCTGAATAGCGATCATGAAGCTCTTAAATTCTTCAACAATTCTTCAAAACCAAATCATATGCATGCTCAATGGATTGCCTACATTCAAATATTTACCTTTTCTCTTAAGCATGAGTGGGGACAACTAGACAAAGTAGCCGATGCTTTAAGTCGCCAACTAGTTTTTCTTACCTCAGTAAAGAGTGAAATTATTACCTTTGAATATCTAAAGGATCTGCAATACGGATAATAAAGATTTCAAACAGTAATGGAAAACTATACCCTAGGAGCTTTAAGTAAGCATAAGATATATGGTGGATTCCTATTCCTTGAAGATTGTCTACGCATTCTTCAAGGTTCTTAAAGAGCGCATATAATTCGAGAGCTATACAGCAGAGGATTAAGAGGACATATGGGTCAAGATTAGAGCATTGCACTAGTAGAGGCCCAATACTACTGGTCGCATCTTCAAAGAGATGTTGAGAAGTCTATTAAATATTGTTATACTTGACAGACAACTAAAGGTCATACACAGAATACATGTTTATATACTCCTCTCCCATTTCTAAAACTCCTTGGGAGGATTTGTCTATAGATTTCATCTTGGGACTTCCACGAAACTTAACGAGGAACATATTTTATCTTCATGGTTGTTGATCAATTTTATAAAATGGCGCACTTCATTCTATACAAGAAGATGTTAGACTCAAGGAATATTACCCAACTGTTTTTTCAAGAGGTTGTCACTTACATGGATTACCTAAAACTATTGTCTCTGATCGAGATAGTAAATTTATAAGCTACTTTTAGAAGACCTTATAGAGGAGACGAGATACATCATTACAGTATAGTAGTACTTGCCACCCACAAACAAATGGGCAAACTAAAGCTGTTAATCGCACACTAAATAATATTCTGCGAAGCTTGATTCAAGAAAATCACTACCAATGGGATTATGTTTTACCTCAAGCAGAGCTTGCTTATAATAATGTGTCCAATTGATCAAGTGGGAAGTCACCTTTGAGATTGTCTATATTAGACCTCCCCTACATATCTTAGATTTGGTTCATTTGCGTGAACTACCTAGAATGAGCATCATTACTAATCATATGATAGAAAAAGTAATCAATGTTCATGAAGAAGTCAAGAAGAAATCATTACTAAGTACAAGACACATGCGGATAAGCATAGGCACTTCAAATCCTTTGCTGTAAGAGATCAAGTGATGGTTCATCTATAAAAGGACATATTTTGTATTGGAGAATATAATAAGCTCAAGTAAAAGAAGATTAGACCATTTTGCATTTTGCAGAATATCAATGACATTGCTTATGTCGTGGACCTACCAGCCAACTACAATATTTTTCCATAACTTTAACTATTCAAGACTTGTTCGAGTATCATGGTCCTTCGCCATTGCCATGTGATTGAATCAACTTGAGGGCTGGTTCTTCTAAGGGGAGAAGACTGATGTAGGACAAACATAGTCATAGTAGGAACATGAGTCTAAATTCTCTTTTCTAGTTTGATTATGATTTACTTTATATTTTCCTTTTTAAGTTATATTCCTTTTCTTATAAGGAATCATAAGTTTATTATGAATAAGATAATCCTAACTAATATAAATGGGTTTGTTATACTTTTTTCTTTATGCAAGTTTTTCATCAATAATACTTGATATTTTTCTCCTTTGTGAGAGTCCTTCTTCTTAGATTTTCAAAAACGTACACTAGAACCACATCTAATATTGCTTCCTTGCTGCGTCAAATTACATACTGGTTCTTTAATGTAAGTGCACACATATTATAATATTATTTACTTATTATATGACTGATATAATAACTTAGAAATATTTAAAATTTCTCTTAGACCTAACTGAAACTAATTTTGTGTCAATGGTGGAAGCCTGAAAATATAAAATTGGGGGTATGATGCACCCGTTGCACCATGATCAGATCCTGTAAACAAATAGTTATTAAAGTGTATTTTTAAAACAAATAATGTTAGAAACAGTAAGTTGAACATCTAATTTCAAACTCAAGTCGCTAACTTAAGTTGTCGTGGATCGTTATTAATTGAATAATTAATTTCATAATTTATAAAATTAATCACATATCAATTTTGAAATCAAATTATGTTCAAATCTTAATGTTCTTAGAATTACTCATTTGAAAAACAATAGCATTCCGAACAGAGTACATAAAAGCTAATCAGATCCCTCAACTCTGTTGCAAAAAGCTTGTTTCATTGTAATAGATCTTACAAACTGAATCAACTGTTAGCCAGTGCAAAACTTTGAAAGAATATGTATTGTATTAGTTAGCCACTTTACTCAGTTATTATATAATCCTCAATTAAATTTTCAATGTGAAATGACGAAGCAACTTCTAACATAGAAACAAACTGTCCACAGTAAGGTAAGTGAGTCAGCTGCTGCGAGCACATACAAAATGACCGGAAAAAAAAAATGGAGCCAGTCACCATTTATGCAGAAAGGCACGGTGGGCGGTGGCCCTACAATTACTTAAAGAGACGAGAAAGTCCCACCAACTTTATTATTAAAAAGTCTATAGATTCACAATGTGATCTACTACTCTTACCACCAAAAAAGATATTAACAAGCTCATCATGCCAACACGGCACCATATCAAGCTGATACGATAGTCTCATATAAATTTTTCTCCAAAATGTCTCCGTCCACACTGCTAGTCAATAATTCTTTTTTTTTCCCCCTCTGAAATGTTGGGGAAAATTCAGTTTTTAAAAAAAAACTTTTTAGGACCGATCTCATAAAATATATATGAATTCGTAATCTAGAAATCGTACTTTGAAAATCTGATCTGATTTTTTTTGATGATGTGATTTAGGCTCTCAGACCATGATCCATCACCACCACGTTCGTTAGATCACGATCCGTCACTAAATGATCTTCCAGGTTATGACTCAGGATTGATCTGCACTTAACGTGTGGGCGCCTTTATCACCACTACAAGCAAACTAGCAGGAGAAATTTTTTCTCTTAAAATTGTTGTAGAGAAAAAACATTTTTCTCTGATATATATATAGTAACTTTCATCTCCTGTTTAGGAGAGAATAAGCCCTTTTATATCTCCTTCATAGTGAGAATCCTAAGGCTCCTAGAATTATGAAACTCATGTTGCTTTTCTTTGTCATAGGGGCCCACCTTGTAAAATAACATAAGGCCCCTTATACATAAGCATATTAATGGAGCCTCCCACTAAAAGATATAATTATGTTTTTGACCCAAATAGCTAGTTATCTTGCTTATTCATCCAGTAGTGGTGCAGTCAATTAAATGAGCTAACCCGGGGATCATTTGGGAACATACAATAGTGGCTACAACAATTAAGCCTGTAATTAAACAAGCCTAATCATTTACTTCCAACTCTACGTCACTATAAGATTGGAACTGACCTCCATAATTGTATGTTCGAATAATAATTCGTCCCAAGCCACATTGATTTCTTTACTGCTCAATCCTTTGTACCACATCGTTAATTAAATCGATATCTCAACTGTCCAATCAATTTAATCACATCTTGTACCTTGATACTTACTGGTTTTCTCTAATGATCATTTTCAACATACTAAATATGTTGACACACTCTGGCCGGAGAATTCTATGATCAAGTGCCGAAAACCCATCAAGAGACTTGTCGTACAATTTCTATATTGTTAATCTATAACTCCAATAGTCATAATTGCTCCCACCAAAATACCGGGTAATCTTGACCACAAATGTGTGTCGTGCCCATTGGTAATTCAAATGGAATAACAATTACAATCATAAAATCATAATTAACTCAGGATTAAGATTACAGTAAAATCAATGCCTATGAGATTTAATAAGTCTGACAGTCATTTCAAGGTTAATTAAATCTCATGTGTGATCCAGCTCAATGTAGTCAAACTACATCAGTAAATTCATACATGATTAAGACAAATCATTCAATGAATTTACTACAGTCTAAACATAAATAGAGCGTCCAACTCTATTTATCAACTGCAAACTTAATTTATTTAATCATAAGATAACTTGTATTTATGTCTTCTGTGAATCCATATGATGATCACATAAATACATATAATATGATTAAACGAACATTTTCAATATATTTATGCAATTGAAAATATCTCAAATATTTTATTAATTAGAAAATAAATTAATATGCTTTGAAGAGCATATTATCCCAACAATCTCCCACTAGCTCTTAAAGCATATCTGGCATATTGCACATGCTCTAGGGCTCTAAGTGCAAGTTATAAAGGTTTTCCACTAATGGCCATTGTAATAAGATCTGCTATTTAGCATCTTATGCCATTTAGGGTGCTTTCATATAACCTATCTACACTATTCCGTTATAAGATGATACTTCCTTTCAATATGTTTTGTTTCTTGTGGTTCCTTAGTTGAGGTACTGCACCACTATTATCACAAGATAGTTTAATGGGTACAGTTACAACAGGTACCATCTCAAGATTTTGTAGGAACTTACAGAGCCATCAGCTTCTTTTGCAGCTTTAGATGCAGCCATATATTTAGCTTCAGTTATAGAGTCTATGATACAAGGTTGTTTCACACTCCTTCAACTGACAGCTCTACTTCCTAATGTAAATACATTCCCGAAAGTTGATTTTCTTGAATCCTTATCTGATATAAAGTCAAAATCAGTATAACCCACTGGAATGAGTTCATCACCAGAATACACAAGCATATAATCTTTAGTTCTTTTCAGATACCTCATTATACTGCGATCCGATGTTCAGTCGATTAGATTGATATCTGGCTAACCATTCTCTTGAAAGCAGATATCTGGCCTAGTACAAAGCATGGCATACATGAGACTTCCCACAGCTTCTGCATAGAGAACTCGTCTTATTCTTTCTATCTCTTCAGATGTCTTAGAAGATTGATCCTTAGAGAATACAATCCCATATCTGAATGGTAATAAACCAATCTTGGAATTTTTCATGCTAAATCTAGCCAATATCTTTTTGATATAGACCTCTTGAGACAAGGTTAAAGTTTTATTCTTCTGGTTTCATATAACGATGATACCAAGAATATAACACCTCTCATGATCTTCGTATCAAGCTGTTTTGCTAACCAACTCTTTATTGTAGTCAATACTCTATGTCGTTTCCAATTAGGAGAATATTATCTACGTAAAGAACTAGGAAGGTTCTGATTTTTCACTGATTTTCTTGTACACATATGGTTCATCAATATTCTGAATGAATCCAAACGATTTAATCGCTTGATCAAATCTGATGTTCCATGACCGGGATGCTTGCTTCAATTCATAAATGGATCTCTGCAACTTACATACCATGTGTTCTTGGCCTTTTTGTATGAATCCATCTGGTTGCTGCATGTAGATGTCTTCTTCAAGATGCCATTAAGAAAGGCAGTCTTGACATCTTTATGCCAAATTTCACAATCTAGCACTGCAGCAATATAGAGCAGAATCCTGATGGATTTAAGTATAGCAACCAGAAAAAAGTCTCCTCATAATCGAATTCTCTTTCTGAGTAGAACTTTTTGGCTACTGATCTTGCTTTAAATGTTTCCACCCTTCCGTTTACTCATCTTTTTCTCTTGTAGATTTACTTGCACCTTATAGGTTTTACCCCATTTGGTGCCTCTACAAGTTCCCAGACTTTATTGGAATTCATGGATTTCATTTCTTGATTCATATCCTTTTTCCAAAATTCAACATCTCTATCTATTAGAGCTTCGATGTAGCTAGTGGGATCTTGTACATGTTCATCTGAGATAGCCATATAGGTTTCTCCCAATAACATGTATCTCTTAGGTAACCTTGTTACCCTCCCACTACGACGAAGTTCTAAAAGTGATGATTGTTCAGGGATAATCCTGTGTTGATCAGCTGGTTGTTGTTGTTCTTCCTGTTCAATAACAGGTGTTGAAAGCTGAGCATCAACCTGATCTTCTTTTTATTTCTCTAGTTTTACCTTACTCTTAGGTAATAAGTCATTATATAGTCTTCCTCAAAGAAAGTAAAGAATATGTCTATAAATACATTCCTATCTTGAGGCCTATAATTCAGACTTTTCCTTATTCCTTTAAGATACTTAAAACATGCAAAGTTCTGAACACGAATTCATCTTTTCTACCTCTGATCCTAGTATAAATACTAGTAAACTCCAAATACGAATGTGTTTCAAACTTTGTTTGTGACTTTTTCATAATTTCTTAGAGTAGTAGACACTGAGGTAGATGAATCTAAGTTCATTAAACTTTTACAGTTTTAAATTCTGGTATCTGGAATCAAAAAGGCAATTGATAAATCACTTAGTATATATTTTGTTTTATCCAAAAGAATCTTGTTTCTCCATTTAATTACACTATAGTGTTATTTGTTTCGATCATATTGAAGTTCTTTTATGTTCCTGTCTAATTGCTTCTGTCTTATCCATGTACCCTTTTGAATTTCAAAAGCAATGGAATTATGACGCATTTGGACGAACATAAAAGAAATGAATATTCATCAATAAAATTAATTGAATACTCATAACCTCTTACCACATGTAAACTGATTAGTCTGTATGCATTTGTATGCACTAAATCATCAAATACAATGTTATGCTTTTAGCTCTAAAAGAACATTCTAGTCATATTATTTTTCTAAATAAGACTTATAGAATTACAATGATCAATCTTAATAGGCTAAGAAGCCTATCATTAATCATTTTCTTAAAATCTTATTATAGTTTATATGACTTAAGCATAAATATTAGAGGTTATTTTGGTCAGAAGAAACATTTCTTTTCTTAGATAAAAACATATACTATTTATCATTACATCTTACTTTGAATAGATCAATGGACTTATATGATATAATATGTCTTTATAAATAACCAAAATAAGTAATAAATAGAGGATCCAAAAATAACAGTGTACTCCTGTTTATTAAAATAAGTCACCGAAATTAAATTCCTCTAATAAAGACAAATATTAAAACTAAAGTCTCATAAAATTGATCTAGCCTTTCAATTGATATAAACTAGCATTTCTCAATTGCTGCTTGAAGCTTTCTTCACTTAATCTTTTGGTTTCCTAAAAACCAAATAAATGAATTACGAATTAGCTATCTTAGAATTCACTATTGCATAAATCAATAGAAATCTGAACTAATTAAGAAGCTTAAAGATTTCCTATACCTGATTTTAATAATCTTAGGACAATCTTTCTTCGAGTGACCCTTCTGTCCACGCTTGTAACACTTGCCTTTTGGCTTGCCACTTCTTTTGGTGAACACTTTGCCAATCCTTACTCTTTCTTGCTCATTCTAGTCTTTCGACTTAAGCCTTCAAGAGAATCCTTTTTCAGGAAGTTTTCTGCTATGATAAAACTCTTCTATAGCATGTAGTTCGTGCATTAATTGAATTAAGGTCATATCTTTATTACTTAAGAAATAGCTGACCTTAAACTCTTTCAATGTATCAGGTAAAGATTCAATCACCATGTTAATCTTTGTTTTATCATTGATTTGAACACCATGTATCTCTACCTCACTCAAATAGTCCATCATTTTGAGGACATGTTCACGAACGTTTGTGCCCTCTTCCATCTTAGTATCCGTAATACGTTTTAACGCTGTATCTCTGGAAAAATGAGTATTCTGCCCAAACATCTGATAAAGACTAGCCATTATTTCAGTGGCTGTTTCCATACTCCGATGTATCTTATGCAGTTTCACAGAAATCGAAGCCAATATGTAGCGCTTAGCCATTTTGTTAGCTTCGCACCATTTCTTATAAGGCTCCCTCTGATTTCTATAATCGTATAACGATGGTTCTAGAGGGCAAGGCTGGGCCAACATATATTTGCAGCCCTTAGCAGTGAGAATATTAAATAGATTGCATTTCCAATCTAAATAATTTTCTCCAGTGAGTTCATTTTTAACAAGGGTAATTAATAATGGGTTGATAGAAGTCATTTTCTGGAAAAAAATAGACATGCATAAATACTTTGAAACAATACTCACAATAAATGACAAAAATGTAAAAAACCATAAATGTATTTTAATTTATTGTAACGATAATCTAGTACCGCTTTGACAAGCTATCAGTTGGGGAAGTCATGTCTACACTTACTAGATCCAATTTTCCATTGGATTATTTACTTTCATGCAGAGACATGATAAATAATTATCGTTATCCCTTTGGACCTAAATTTGTTAACAGAGCTTCGTTGTGAAGGTTAATAACAAATTTTAGTTTAGTGTATAACCATTGTTTCAATCTATGTATTTTTCATATCAATAGTCACCGTTGGGGTAAACAATTGATTGAAAAATATTTCAATTTTATCTTTAAAGAAGTTCATCCAATAAAATATCTAATATATATACCCTCCGTAGGGAGCATCACCGTATCATGAAGTCGAGGTATATATATAATTTTATTATTGAACTAACAATGGAGCCCATGGGAAAAATTATCTTGAATTTTCCCTCTCCCACTCAATATTTTAAAATTGGTTTTTCCTTGAAAACATACATTAATAATATATTGTTAATTGCATGCTTCCTATAATATTATCTAGATGATATCCAATATTATAAAGCATTTGCAAATTACAAACAATATAATGAAATTCATATTATATGAATGCTATGTATCATTATGCATAGAGTGGCACTACCTATTCTATATGACATGTTATCATGGCATGTTATCAACCAAAACACAACATATAGAAAAATAATTAAATAATCTTAATTCATGGCTTTCCTAAAATGAAAAATACATTAAACCTAAGCCTAATCTTCATTGGGCTTCTTGTCAATGTCCATTTTCCATAAGCTTGTCTTTGTTAATGGACTAGGGGATATTGGGCTTTAAAATTTATTATTGGTCCATTTTTAATTTTGAAAGAAATAAATAAATAAAAATCAATTTTATTATTAAAATAAAATTTTGGACCAAAAATAAATTTAATGTGTTTTAATTTTATCTATGCATTTTATTCCATTAAGCCCAAATTTTAATTGGGCCTAAAACTAGGATTCATTAAGCCCAAAACTGTTATTGGACTTAAATGCAAAAAATTAAAATTTTTCTATCCATATGAAAAATTATGGAACCATGAGGATCCCAATAATAAAAACCATTGGAAACCCTAAAACCATTCTTTTCTCTTTTGTTTCTTCCCCGCGGCCATCACCACAAAGAAAATCAGCCACTGCTCATCATCTCCGGCCAGCTCCGACGCCGATTTGAGTGCCGCCACCACGCTGGGAACTCACTGGACATCGACCGTGTGACTGCGCGCGCAGTGCATTGTTGGGATAATATGCTCTTTAAAGCATATTAATTTATTTTCTGATTAATAAAATATTTGAGATATTTTCAATTGCATAAATATGTTGAAAATGTCCGTTTAATCATATTATATGTATTTATGTGATCATCATATGGATTTACAGAAGACATAAATACAAGTTATCTTATGATTAAATAAATTAAGTTCGCAGTTGATAAATAGAGTTGGGCGCTCTATTTATGTTTAGACTGCAGTAAATTCATTGAATGATTTGTCTTAATCATGTATGAATTTACTGATGTAGTTTGACTACATTGAGCTGGATCACACATGAGATTTAATTAACTTTGAAATGACTGTCAGACTTATTAAATCTCATAGGCATTGATTTTACTGTAATTTTAATCTTGAGTTAATTATGATTTCATGATTGTAATTGTTATTCCATTTGAATTACCAATGGGCACGACACATATTTGTGGTCAAGATTACCCGGTATTTTGGTGGGAGCAATTATGAGTATTGGAGTTATAGATTAACAATATAGAATTTGTACGACACATCTCTTGATGGGTTTTCGGCAATTGATCATAGAATTCTCTGGCCAGAGTGTGTCAACATATTTAGTATGTTGAAAATGATCATTAGAGAAAACCAGTAAGTATCAAGGTACAAGATGTGATTAAATCGATTGGACAGTTGAGATATCGATTTAATTAACGATGTGGTACAAAGTTGACGATAAAAGAAATCGATGTGGCTTGGGGATTATTATTCGAACATACAATTATGGAGGTCAGTTCCAATCTTATAGTGGAGTAGAGTTGGAATTAAATGATTAGGCTTGTTTAATTACATGCTTAATTATTGTAGCCACTATTGTATGTTCCCAAATGATCCTCGGGTTAACTCATTTAATTGACTGCACCACTACTGGATTAATAAGCAAGATAACTAGCTATTTGAGTCAAAAACATAATTATATCTTTTAGTGGGAGGCTCCATTAATATGCTTATGTATAAGGAGCCTTATGTTTTTTTACAAGGTGGGCCCCTATGCCAAAGAAAGCGTGAGTTTATAATTAGGGCGCTTATTCTACATTATAAGGGAGATATAAAGAACTATTCTCTAAAGCAGGAGGAAAGTTACTATATATATATCAGAGAAAAAGATTTTTTCTCTACAACAATTTTAGAGAAAAAATTTCTCCTGCTAGTTTTCTTATAGTGGTGATAAAGGCGCCCACACGTCAAGTGCAGATCAATCCTAAGTCATAACCTGGAAGATCGTTTGGTGACGGATCGTGATCTGAGAGCCTAAATCACATCAGCAGAAAAAGTCAGATCAGATTTTCAAGGTACAATTTCTAGATTACGAATTCATATATATTTTATGAGATCGGTCCTAAAAATTTTTTTTTAAAAAAACTGAATTTTCCCCAACATGAAATTGAGGAATACGTCATATTGCGGGAGGAAGAAGATAAGAAGCAGTAGAAGAAGATGAGACCATGACGCACGAAGGATACTCGGTGACTAAAACAGAGTGAATGTTGAGAGTTGAGAGTTGAGAGTAGAATAGATGGAGATGTAAAATGATTATTTTAACAGCTTGCGGTTTTCATCATATTTTCTCGATAAATGATAAAGAAACTCAAATGTCAGGGATGACACACCTATATCATTTTTAAATATAATAATGAATAAAAAAAATTTTATAAAGAAAAGGCAGGCAGCTCACCAAATCTGACGAATTAATTTAGAAACAAAAATTTTTTATTTGAATTTTGAACCCAAAAATAATACTCTCACCATCTAGAAATTTTAGAATACAATAAATAATATAACCAATTAATACATGTATAATTGAATTTAATATAACCATAATTTACATGGTTATTTTTCAAAATAATTGCGCATATGTAATAACATTATTTGCTCATTTTATGGCTGACATAATATATATGATGCAACAAAATGGGAGAAGAGGGTATTGATATCTCTGTACATACTCTTAATATTTTATTTATATTTTTGTATACTCTTTGTTCCTATCATAATTATTTAAGGGCATTGAGAGGGGATAGAGATTCCCAAATTATAAAAACGGATTCCTAACAGTATAAAATCCTATTGCCAATACAAAATCACCAAAATAAACTTAAGTCTTTAACATCATTTCCATCTAACAAAGTCAACGTCATCAAAACTACAAGATAATTTATGAAATTAAACAAAAGGAAAGCTTTAAATTTGAACACATCCATAAAATGAAAATATCTATTGCAATAACATTAATACATTCAAAAGTCGCATGATATTGATATTTTTTATTTACATTCATACTATTACAATTTTAATTTTAAAATGTATTTTTACTAAAATTTTAGAAAAACAAAAAAAACAAAAAGGGGAAATGAAGACGAATGGATTTCACTCGATCTCCGCCCACTCTCTGAACAAGATATTAATTATTAAATTATCCTCATCCCTTTTCTCAATAAGAAATTATATATAAAATTATTCTCTTACCCGAAAAAGGAAAATTCTTCATGGCCTCATCCTTAACGGGATTTCTGTCATCCCTATTCTCACGCCTTTTTGTCCATAAATTTTTATACTTCAAATTTACTCCTATTTACTTATAAGTTCTTATTCTCTTCTTCACTCCTATTTACTTATAAGTTCTTATTCTCTTCTTCATCTATGTTATTATTTGCTCTATAAAATTTCTAAATAAGTTTACTCTTCCACTTTAATGAACATCTTCCACTATGAAATATTTTGAAAAGATTATGATTTTAATCCTTTCTTGTGAATAAAATAAGATCTGTTGAAACAAGAATAATGCCATTTTTCAAGTTTGATATCACAAGCTAAATTAAAATCGTTAACAGATTTGTGCAAAAAGAAGGAAAAGAATTATTCAAAAATAATCAAATCATAACTCGCAGTTTATTCCAGAGAGTAGTATTGGAGTCATTTTTGCACAAACAGCAAAAATCTCTTTATTTGATACCAAATCAAAATTAGGGAGCTTTCTCAGTTAGAAATCTTTATTATTTATAAATTTATATTAATATATTAATTCCGAAACTAATAATTTGTAAGGAACACTTAATAAATTTACTGGTTTGAAACTGTTCTAAAAAATATACCATGGATAATGATCGAGACCTTCAATGTTCATATCAATCAAGCCGATATTGATAAAGAGAATAGAAATGAGAGGATATTTTGGGAATTAGAATGAGTGTTTGAAGTAAAACTAGAAATTTTAAATCTCATTGATGAGTCTTATGAAAAATTCGATTTATAGAATATTTTTATAAGTTCAAACAGTCGTACTTATTTTTAAAATTAATAATAATAAAAATAGTAATTCAAACATTTTAAGTGAACACTTTAGTGATAATTATTGTGTATTGTCATTTATTAAATAATAAACTAATAATTTATAAAAATAAATCAATTTTTTAATAAATAAATATCACATTCGTTCAAATTCAAGTCCTAGCATTATTATTCTTAGAAAGGAATAGTGCTCAAAAGTTAATCAGATCCCTCGATAGTCAATTCTGATTGCAAAAATCTTGTTTCATTGTGAAAGAACTTAATCCACTGTTTAGCCAGTCAAAAAGTGTAAAGTGATCATGTTAGAGAAGTGGGAGACAAAGACAATAAAAGAAGAGCAGCAATAAAATGACAATAAAATGAAGCAAATCGAGAAAGAAATATACTTGATACGAAGGGGAACTTTGAAATTACGAGAAAAGCAAAGCAAAAGGATAAGGTTGCCCTAAAAATACTCAAAAAGACACGGCTGCTTCTAGGTCCTATCAATCCAACAAGACCTTCAATTAACTGAATTAGCTTGTGGAGTGAAATTATTTATTCACTGATGTTGTTGATGTAGTGGTAATTTCATGTATTTTTCGGGATCTTTACATAAGTAGCCATTTAATTTTTACGAATTTCAGTTTTAACTATAGCAACTTTTTTCTATCATCTTTAGCCAATTTATGGGTGTTTGGACTAAAATATCCTTGATTATTTTAATATTATTTTTGAAGGTATAGGTTTAATTTCGCTGTAGTCCTTGTATTAATTTATATTATCTTTATGGTTGATCATTTCTCCTACCATCGTATCTACATCTATTTTTTATTTTTTCAAATATCTTTTTTATTTCTTTATATAAATATATATGTTGATCTGATTCATATAGATCAATAAATTCTTCATATATATGTTCTCCCATATTAATTAGATTGGCTCTTTCATGCTCTAGTTGGTCAATCTTTTGATTTAAGAAATTTATGTATAAATTTATTCTGTTTTCCCAACCTAAAAGCATCTGGTCTATACATGAATTTAATTCTTGTATTCTATCAAATGCCTGTTCTATTAAAAACTGTTGGGGATTCATTATTTTTATTATTTATTATTTATGACATATGAATGTTTATAATTTTTATAGTCTTTTCTGGCTGGCTCTGATACCATTTTAATTGCGGCGTAGCCTTTAAACGAATTTTAACAAATATTATTACTAAAAATTAAGAATTTTATAAATTTAAGTTAGCATTTAGATGTTGACTATTTTCATCTTGAAATATACTAAAGTCTTCATATATATTTATAATATTTTCTATTTCTCGTTCTACAAAACTTTGAATTATTAGACTTTTTAAATTATCCCATTCTATTATTTGTACAATTTTTCTTTTTATTTCAGGTGGTAAGTTTGTGTTTATAATTGCTTTTAATTCATCTTTATTGGCTAAATTTTTTGTTTCGAATAATATACTGTTATATGAATAGGTTCCACATTTGAATCCTACCATTAAATCTTTATCATTATAAATAATTTTTGTTTCATTGTTTAACCATTTTAATTTTGTCATACCCATCTGTTTACATAATTTTTCATGATATTCTTCCATGATTGATCAAGTACGTGAATTGTTTACCAGAAGTACAGAGGGCACTACTGTCCATTCGGAATCAGCTACCCAATTTACGTCACTGGTTTCCATCGATATACTTTGATCAATCAACATCTGATATATATATATTAAATTCTAAAATCTGTTTTATTTGACTTAGGATTCTTTTTTCCATTATCAGTTGTACCTGGTTGACAAATTTTTGATCTATGTTTGTTGGATCTAGGAACCAACATAGAGTCTGTATTTTATCATCAAGTCTATTTACGATTTCTTTTAATTGATTTTTGTTTTCAAAATTTATATTTTCTACAGATCTGATAATATTATCTGCTTTCTCCATATAAAATAATTCTCCTCCTCAGTAAAACAACAATCATCAACAAACTCCCACCAAAAGATATAGATTAGGAATTATTACCCTCAAATCTTCTGGAACTTTTCCAGATCTAGCTCCTTATCTTGTTGACTGGTCACCTTTTCCATGGTGCCTGCTCGCCTCACGCCTTCGGCTCAGCGGCTTATCTGGTGTTGCAATTGGGATCACTGTGTGTCACTAAGATCTTAGAGTTTTGATCTTTTTAAAGTTCTGGTTGATTCTTTAGGTTTCCTTTTCTATTCTTATGGTTGAGCTGTTTTTGATCTTTGTTTTACGATTTGGAGAGAAGTGTTTTAGTTATACAGAAACATACAGAGAGTTGTTTTTTGAATGATAAGGAACTCAGAGATTTTTCAGATGTTTTGAAAAAACTTGTATTCAAGGTTCTGCCCCTGGCTTTCCCTTCTCTTTCATTTATATAGAAAATTTACATCCTCTCCAGAGGTTTACACGCGTCTAACCTGATAAGGTTACATGATAAGTTTTCAGACTGATGGCCGACAGATGGCCAACATACTTTTGACTTTTGAAAAAGTAAAGTTTACATTATTATTGCTACTGACGTAAGTGCTTACGTAATTGAGGCTTCTGACGTAAGTGCTTACGAAAGACATGCCAAGTGTTCCATTTTCTCACACGCTATACGTCTTGTACTGGGCCTACATGGAATGTGATGTCCGTCTATGTCACTGATGAAGCTGGCAAGTACTCCAGATCTGACACGATTGCCGGTGTCTGAGGATAAAGTTGTCTTGTTGTAGGAGAACTTTATATCCTCGTTCATACAAGTTGGATGCAATTGACTTTATAACAGTTACTCCAGCTGCTCTCCTATAGCTGGCCCAATCTCTACTGAAGATGGGTTCTTTGAGTCTACTTTGGCCTACTTCCAGGTTGAAGCTGTTTGTGACTATATTGAGGCTGATGAGGTGTATGGCTTCATATTCTACTTCATCGTCATATTCAGGGCTGATGGCGTAGAATTTTAAACAAACATGTTTCTTTTGACCATACTGACTTATTTTACTTACAAGGGATGGATCAAAATTAAATAATTCACCAAGACTGACATCAGGGTATATAAGATCAAGATACCCATAATCTGCTAATCTCTTAACAAATTCGGGATCAGATCCTTTGATACATACGACTCTTGGATATCTGGTTTACGATTGAAAGCTTTTACGAATATTCGTTCTACTATAAATATATTGAAAACTCTATATTCTTTTCTTTTGGTGAAAGGTTTACTACCTCGACTCCACCAATGTTTATTCTTTTTACTGCAGCCACGACATGATCTTTTGAGGGCTGTTTACTGGGATTTACTGTAATTACTTTTTTCTGAGACGGGATTTCTACATAATCCTCATCACAGATGGATTTACCATGTGGTTTTGGTCTGCTGCTTCCACTTAAGGAATTTACATCGAGTTCTTGGATTCCCTTAAGGGATTTACTTTTTATTTTCTTGATTCCTGTCTCAAATGTTTTATAGAGTCGAAGATTGTTGACAAAATTGCCAAGGATGTTGACAACTTCTTCAAGGTCTACGAGATCCGTTTCCAGATCTGCAATCCTTTTCTCCATGCTTTATTCTGCGAAATCTACGTTTCTACTGAGAAAGTCAGTTAGAAAATTGTCAGCTCCTTTTATATGAATAATTTTGAAATTATAATGAGATAAATATGCTTGCCATCTATGCGATCTTCTATCTTGTGGTTCATTAGATAAATTTTGCAAATTAAAGAACTGGAATATTGTCCGTTTATTATAAATTTCTTTTGTAATAAAAATAAAGAAAATTTCTTTATCCCTTTGTAAATGGCTAATAATTCCTTTTCATGGACTGGATAATTTATTTGAGCTTTATTAAATGTTCCACTAGTGTATCTACATATTTCATTAATATCAGTTTAAGTATTGCTCCCAGTGTAAATCGAAGCATCGGTTTGTAAAACTAAATTATCAGTTTCATTTGGTAATCTTAATTAGTAAATTTTACAATGTTCTTTAAGTTCTATTACGACATGTATGTTCTTCACTCCATCCTTTTGTATTATTTTTTCGCAATAATCTTTGGAGTATACTTCTTTTCTTAGATAAGTTTTCTATAAATCCTACATCCTAAAATTTTTGGATTTGTTGTTTATTTTCTAATTTATCGGAAAATCTACTATTTTTCTTGCTATATGGCTTTGTAATTTTATTCCATTTTATCTAGAATCATTCTAAAAATTCTATTTTCTTATGTTCTATTATTGCTTTCTTTCTGATAAAACTATTCCTTCTTTTATACATTTGTTGATAAAGTCTTTTAAGTGTATTCTATGTTTTTCTAATGTTTCAGAAGCTATTAATATATCGTCTACATATACTATGATATGATTATTTTCTTTAAATATGTTATCCATTTTTCTTTGAAATATTTGTGGTGCATTTTTAAACCAAATGGCATCACTAACCATTCATCTTGTCCTTGAGGGTGTACTAAAATTTGTATATTGTATCTTGTCTTTTCCATTTTATTTGCCAAAATCGACTTACATCAAATTTAGTAATAATTTTTCCTTTTATTAAATTTATTAATACTTCTTTATTTGGCAAAAGTACCCATCAATTTTGTATATTTATTTAATTCTTTATAGTTTATTACCATTCTAGCTTTACCTCTTACTTGTTCAGCTCTTTTTCTAACCATAAAAGCTGGACTATTATGGGGGCTATTACTATGTTGAATAAGATTTAAATCTAATAATTCTTTTAATTGGATTTTAAATTCTACTTTATCTTCCATTGTGTACATCATTGGTTTTACTCTAATTATTTTATTTTCTAATAATTCTATTTTGGCTTTAGGGTGGTGGTTTCCATAAAGCTAAAGGATTTCACTATATACTTGTTTTAATTGTTGTTTTATTGTTTAATTTTATGTTGTATATTTGTCCCTTTTGTATTAAATAATGTTTTTCATATAATAGAATATCACCACGCTGGGCTGGTTGTACTCTGAAAGGTCGAAATTCTCTAGGAATTCTAAGAATATTATTGCATGGAGTTTTTATAGTGATTAAAACATAGTTTGTTGATAATATTGAAATTGTTGAAGGAAGTCATTTCCTAATAGTATGTCACAATCCATGTTATTGTCTTGATATATGTATTTCTGAGATATTTTACTTCCTAATAATAGTTCATAATCGTAACTAGATTATTAACTTGATGTTTATCTCTGTAATGCGATAATTTTATATTTCCATCTTCCATTTATGAGATAAGAATGTTTTCATTATTGTAATTTCACTTCAGTATCTATTAAAGCACATGTATGTATGTCTTTTCTATAGTGTGTACTTGAATATATCTGATAAAGGGTATTTAAGGTATGCTTTATTTAACATTTTTGACAGAATATTTCATGCTCATTTACTTGCATAGTTATTCCATGTTTTTCTATTTTATAATACTCTAATCCTTCTAGAAAACTATTACCTAAGAGGATATGATTATTGTTATTCATATTAGAATCTATAAAACAAGTTACTATAATCCTGGTACTTTCAATTATAATTGGTACTTTTACTTCTTGTTTACATATATGTTTGTTCCCATTAAAATCTATATATTCATATGGTGGATCTTTTTCTTTTATTATTAATCCATTATTTTTTATTGGGTTTATATGATTATGGGATGCTCCTGTGTCTATGGTTATATAAGGTCCTTTTACATAATCTAATCCATTAAAGTATTGTCCTATTATTTTCATTACTTTAGTTGTTGGTTTAGTTATTAATTGATTATTTTCTGAATAACTTTTCCTTGATGAATTTCCTCTAAGTAAGGTTTTACCTGAAAAACTAATTGGAATAATTGATGTTTCTTGGGTTTCTGAATTTATTATTTCTTTCTTGTCATCTATACTTAATCTGTAATTTACTGGTATCTTAATTTCAGGTTTAATGGGTTCTATTAATGTAGTTATCTCTTCACATTCTTTGTTTATTTCTATTAATGGTTTATCATTATATATTTCGCCATAATTTGAATTACAGAAACTATATAAGGCTGAATAATGGAAGGTCATTAATCTATTTCCTTCTTTCATTAAATTATTTTTCAATAATTTAAAATGTAAACTTAATGTTTCATTAATATTTTTATCTTTTATGTGTACACAATATCTAGGATAACATGTAAATATTAATTTTGTATAACATAAATTTCCTTCTATTGTTCCTAAATGTCCTATCATAGGATCATTAAATCTTTGATCATGTAAAGATAGTATTATTGGACTATCTATTCCTTCCTTAAATAAAGATTTTACTAGGATTTGTATTTCTGCTAGGTAAACATATTGTATTTTTTCTCTTATTGTTTCACTTTTTATTTTCCTAAGGGCTAAATCTACAGTTCTTTTGTTTATTAATCCTAATCTTATATTTCCTTCAGCTTGAGTGACTTCTATGGCTTTCTCTTGTTCATAGTATTCATGTAGTATTACTTTTTTCCTTTTAAAGATATCTCTTAATCTATGTAAAATTCCATAATCTGGTTTTTCTAATTTTGCTTTTAAGAGTTTATTATATTTATTTCTGTTAAATGTTGCTACTAAACTATATCCATGAACATTTTCTTCTTTTTCTAATTCTTTTACTAAATTTTCAGTATCTTTTATAATTTTAGGATATTTATTTTTCATAAACCACTCATCAAAGCTTCCTGGTTGTGGTTTTTGGGTTAAATTTATATTAGGTTTCTTTATTGTTTCCGATTTTAAAATTTTATATTTTTCTAATTTCTTATTTTTCTTTTTACCAGCATGTATTAATGTTAATTCTATTTTTAACTTTTCTATTTCCTGTTTTATTTCTTTGATTTCTTCTTTTAAATGTATTAGTAATTCTTTTACTTCTATTAAGGTTGTTTCCATATTATTAAACTCTATAGGGGCCTTAATGTATATTTTACAGTTAGGGTATTTTAGGAATGACAGCCTTTATTTGGCTAATCTTGATAGAAAAACTTGAAGTTGTTATTTTTGGAAATCTAAAAATTTTTAAGGTTATTCACGCACATTTTCCCGTATTTTTCCAGGTTTACATAACTATTGGATCATCTGAATCGGATGAGATTGAATTTATTTTATGGCGGTTTGGATTAAATTGAATTTCAATCAAGCTTTAATTTGAATGGATGAAAAGTTACAGTATCCGATGCATGACTAGATTGGGTTAGATTTAACAAAAATCCTATATAAACAAACATACGTCATTGTCCCGTATATAAAACAATTGCAAAAATTTGATTATATCATTTTCTTACTTATCAACAACATAATTAGAACTGAATCTAAATCAAAATTATTTTGAATTAATGTGGATTATGATATCTAGGCATGCATGCACAAAATGAAATTTAGTCTAATTCAGCTTAATTTATTCTTTAATGAAAAAATAAATTCGAATAAAAATGACCCACAAAAGACAATCACAGAGAAACATACAACATACATTTAGAAATTGGTTATAGAAATATAATATCTGTCAACCATCAACAATCTCACCGTCTACAGCAGCAGCCAAAATATAATAATGGTTCTCAAACATTGTTAAATCCCTTAACACTTTAGAATAAATCAATATAGGAAATGATGGGTAAATATTTATTTAATCTTTATACTTTGAGTTAAGGGTTTATTTAATTTTTATATTTAAAAAAAATATATTAAAACAAAAAAAAGAAAAAAACAACAAATAAAAAAAAGGAAAAAATGATTTCCAGAGAAAGTCTTGAAGCTCTTATGACAAAGCATCTTGAACGATCAAAAAAGGTATTGTAAAATATAAGGGTTGAATGGTCATGAATATTTACCCGAAAATAATGGATTATTATTTTTCTGTATTTTGTTTAATTGAACATTCAAACATCATTTATTTTTAAATTTCAAAACTCTTTACTTTTATATATATATATCATAATAATTCAAAAAAGAAAATTGTATTTGTTCTATCTCTCAAATAAATTAAAAAAAAGAATCCTACAAACTATCAAGATATATTAAATTATTATTATTATTATTATTATTATTACTACGACGACGACAGCGACAACTATGAGAATGATGATATAGTATTTGGTAAACTTTGTAAAAGCTGCTTATTTCATTATTTTCTCTATTTTGACAGAAGCTTTTTATAGGTAGGGGGTTGCTTTTCATAAACAACCTATTAAATAAGCTATCATAATCTTTTAAAGTTCCTATTATAACCTTAATATTTTAAAAAAAATAATTGTCTTATTTTTCTATACACAATAATATTAAGTCATTAGATATCACATTACCACCACAATCAAATTACCACCACAACTACTGCATATTCTCTCTAGTATCAAAGTTTTGATCTAATAAATTCATATTTTTTTTATATTTTACTTGTATTTTCGATTATAAGATTAAAAAAGGTTTGCAGATAATAAGTATGAATTCTTATCATATTTGTTTTTGCATATAATAAGTATGAATTCTTATCATATTTTATATAGCAAATTTATTGATTTTTTTTAGTTTGTGTAATTTTACGTGTTTTAAAAAAGAAAAAGGCATGTCTAAACATCATTAAATATACTCCAAAAAATAGAAGGTAATTTAAACTTATGTCTGTTTTTTTTATTATATAATAAAACAATACATTTGTAATAAAATTTACCAAACGCGTGTACATTATTTTTCAAATTCATAGCAACTGCAACAATACAGTTTACCAAACATCGAGCTACTTTTCTAATCAGCTGCTTATTATATTTGCACAACATAAGCAGCTTATTTAAGCTCCGTTTGGGATTGAGGTTGAAACTCAATAAGTTGCTTATTTCACAATCCGTAAAAAAATAGTGTTTGGTAAATTTTGTAAAAATTACTTATTTCATATTTTTTTTCATTTTGACAGTACCTTTAAAAAGCAGGTAGGAGGTTGCTTTTCATAAGCAGCTTATTAAATAAGCTGCTACATCTTTTTAAAATACGTATTATAACCTTAATATTTTAACAAAAAGAATTATGTCCTATTTTTCCATACACTCTAATATATGAGCCATTATATATCATATTATCACCCCAATCAAGTTACCACCACAACAATATATTCTTTCCAATATCAAGTTTTGATTTAGTAAGTTCATATTTTTTATATTATACTTGTATTTTTTATTATAAGATTCAAAAAGACTTGCATATAAGTATGTAAAAAAAATTTAAACTATGAACAATTTCACATGAAAATTAACCATAACTTTTAAAATCAATTTCATAACCATGGTTTTTAACATTCAATCTATTTATATTTTTTCTATAATCATGGTGTTTATTGCAACAAGTTTATTGTGAAAGTAATGCATATTACTTTTTTATTTTATCTGAATTATATATTAGTGTGAATTTTTTATCATATTTTATGCAACAAATTATTAAGTTTTTTTTCACTTGATATAAATTTTAATATAATTTTATGTGTTTGAAAAAGAAAAGGGCATGTCTAAACATTATTCAACATACTTCAAAAAAAATAAAAGATAATTTAAACTTATGTCTATTTTGATCATTATATGATAAAATAACACGTTTGTAATAAAATTTACCAAACATATGTACACTGCTTTTCCAATACACAGCAACTGCAACAACATAGTTTATCAAACACCAAGCTGCTTATTACATCTGCATAGCAGAAATAGATTATTTAATCAGCAACTGCAACCCCAAACTAGCCCTTAATCAGCAACCGCAATCCTAAACTGCCTCTAAGTTTGACATGCTACATCGACATGTTATATCTTTACGAATTTTCTTTCTAGATTTATTTCTAAAGAAACATAGGTTTTGTAATTGATAAAAAATTTGTCAGTATAAAAAATTGATAAATAGAAGAAAAAATATACTTATTGATAGGGACATTAGACCCATACCCCAAAAAATGTGTTAAACATTAATAAATATTAAAAAGAGAGTGGAAAACAGAAATACAATTTAACAATAAAAAAATACTAATGAAGTTATAATTTTGCAACTTAAAAGTATAGAATTCACCAATAATGAAATTTTAGTCAATAGTATTTTTATTATATCTTCAACATAGATAATTATACAATCTAAAAGAGCTCATTTTCTATTTTACAGCTACGTAATGTCTTCATTAAGATTCTTAGCTAAAAATGTACACTTGTTGAAAAATATTATAAATAAGTAAAACAAAAAACTATTAGGATAAACAAAAAGCTTTGATAAATTAATAATAAAATCTAATTACGATGATTGGGAAAATAACTATGGAAAATAGACCACCAGTGGAAGGGACAAGGGAGCACTTTTGCTGGGTGAAGGAAATTGGGAATAGGGAAAGTGATTAATTCAAAAATTAGAACAAAAATTTCCCAAGTAGAGTAATTTTTTTAATAATTTTAGGGAAATAATAAAAAATTTTAGGCCGGCATCCTAGTAATAAAATTATTAAGCATCCAATTAGGCTTAGGCATCGCTTTATCACGATTTTTCTTAAAAGTGACGTGAGACCAAAAATTTCTCAAGTAGAGAAATTTTTTTTTTAATAATTTTAGGAAATAATAAAAAAATTTAGGCCAGCATCCTAGTAATAAAATTATTAACCATCCAATTAGGCTTATGCATCGCTTTATGATTTTATCACGATTTTTCATAAAAGTGACGTGATCCTTTTTTTTTTTTAAATAGAGAAAAGATCCCATCAATTAATTTCAATATTTTGAGTTTTGACAAAGACAATTCACTTCTATTTGAGTACTTTACAGATTAAATTGTCATTGGTGAAGTCATCCCACCAAAATTTTTTTTGATATTCTTATTTAAACCAATTTCATGTTTCTTTCGATATAATTTTTAAATTCTATTTTGTTTTCTTTGTTCGTACTATTTGATTTTTACAATCATTTAATTATACATACTTTTAAGACAACAGTAAACTTTCATTCCATTAAATAGAATTATTACAATCAATCACCACAATCAACACAATAACTTAGGATTATTCTACTAAATTGTGGCTTTTAAAATAATTTATGTTAGTAGTCTTTGAGAAATAATCAGTTAAACGTTTCGTAAAATTCATTTTTAGCAGTACTGTGCATTTTAAAAATAATCGTGTATGTTTACTAAATCTTATTGCTAAATTGCTGTAACAATGTAAACGACTAAATTGGACATAATGTTAAATTGAATTTATTTACATATTTTTAAATATGTATATTTTTTTATTTTGTATAAATGATAATTGATAACTAAAATAAATATTTTATATTATTAATTTTTTGTTATCTCATTAGATTGGGTAATAATAATATCTTTTTAAAGTTAATGATTTTATTTCCTAATTTAAAATATAATTTTAAATTTTTATAATAAATATAAAGATATATATAAAATTGTATTAAGTACAAAATAAATTCCTAAAATCAAATTTAAAATAATTACTCATTCTCTATTTTTTAAAATCTATTATAAGATTAGAATAAATTTACCAAAAATAATTTTAAAAAATTATCAAATACCAAAATTAACTTTAACTTTTAAAATTTACTTTTTGTTATGAATTAGAGGGAATGGATGTTATAATTTAAAAGAATCGGATATAAACAATTATTTAAAAATGATATCTGAACAAATGATGTTTAAATCACAGAGAGACAATGATTGAACAAACAAGAGCAAAATGCTTTCAAGGGAAAATGATAATTGCGCATTACCATTAGCAAAGGAAGGGTAATATATAAAGTCATTAATGGGTGGAGCATTTAGGATTGTTAATTATAAAAAGGATAATGGGGAGAGCAATAAAGAAGATAATGGGAGAGCAATACTTGGTGGAATCCACCACGATTTACAACACTCCCCCTTGGATTCACCAATTATTCATTAGATGTGCTCCTCCCCCTGATGACATTGTATACTGCCTCATAAAAAGCCTTTGCCAGTAAAAACCCAGTGATAAAACCTAATCAAAAGGAAAAAAGAGTACAGTACATATGTATCCAATATTACTATGATTCTTCTCTTGTAAGATCACGCTCCTCTTGTTGAGTGCTCTTCCTGAAGGTAACATGTATTAATTTAACAGTTTGTTAAAACGATGCATGCCGATGCCATATACAATTTTTTCGAACGTAGATGTAGGTAGATGATAACTCTATAAAATGAGAGTTATCATGACACTTTTAAACTTAAATCAAGATTACTTAGAGGGTAAATGATGTGTTTTTATTACATTTTAAAGATATTTTGCACGAACATCCATTTTAGTTTATTATTAGTGCATTTTGTTTGATATAGAATAATTTGTGTACTTAATCCTATGCATAATTGTAGGTGACCGGAAGCTCAAATTTTAAGGAAAGAATGCTGATACAATAAGCTTACAAAAGATGAAAAAGAACTTTGCTACACAAGAATTGAAACAAATTTGGAACAGTGCAGTTGCTGCAACAACGTTCCTTGCTGTAGCAATTCTGGAACAACGACAAAGAAAATTCTGCAGAATATTGCGATCTGCAGTTTCTTAACTGACTTATACGCGACCTACGCTTTCGTTTATCCTAATTTTCAACTATAAAAAGAGCACACATCATGAGGAAAAGGAGGAGCCATCACCTAATGAGAAAAAACACAAAGAAACAAAAGAAAAACATGATTCAAAAGAGAGATTGAGGGCTGCACAAGTGGAAAATTTGTTGAAATCAAGCGGGAACTCAATCCTTCTTACTCTTCTCTTGTTTTCTTATTTTGTAGTTATTCATGGGGACGTGTTTGATGGTTGAAACTTTGTTCTTTATTTTTCTTTTGCAAATCATGAACCAAATTTATTTGTAGTTGAGTGATAAACATTCTTGATGGTTTATTGACTGAAAATATATGTTGCTGCATGTTTGCTGTGGCATTTTATTTTGATAATATTTATTTTTATTCATTATTTTGGTTGATCACCTATTTAATGATACTAGCTAAGGAAGAGCCACAAAATGGCCTATCTTAGTGGAACATATCAGAGCAATACTTAGTTTTAGATTGGGTTTCTTCAATGAGTTTAACTTGATCCCAAAAGAGTCATGCTTAATCTAAAATTAGTGATGAACTAGTTATAGGGATTTACCTTGTAGGGTAAATAGAACCTAAGCGTGTAATGCTATATCATATGTTGGCATAACAACTGATCACTGTTAGGTTGCATATAGATATAAGATATCCAACATGCAATAACTGAGGATGCATAAGGATTCTGCCCAGTGCTGTAGCAGATGCTGCAGCAACCGAGCCAAACATTAGAAAATAGTCAAGACCATTAAGAGAGTTTATCCACTCAACTACTCTATATTCCTATTGGTTTTATCCTTGAGTTTGATGTGATAATTCACTTTGTTACATTTTTTTTATTGTGCTTTTATTTGAATTAGTATAATAGTTTCATTAATTGTTTTATTTTATTTTAGAACAAAATTTGCACTGTTACAATTGCTGTAGTAAATCTGATAACATCAATCCCTGTAGAGACGATCTCGAATATTCATCACTTTATTACTTGTTGTGCACACTTGCACATTGACACCAATAGCAATTGAATTAATTATACAATAGTAGAGCTTTTGTAAATATATTAGCTAAATTATTCGTGGAGTGTATCTGTGTGATATCAATCTTCTTGTTTTGTTGGAGCTCATGAGTGTAGAAAAATTTAAGTGAAATATGTTTTGTTATGTCCCCTTTAATGTATCCTCCTCTGATTTAAGCTATACATGCAATATTATCTTCATATATCACTATTGGGATATCTGAACTTGAAGATATTCTACACGTACTTTGAATATAATGGATTACAAATTGCAACCATATGCATTCTCCACTGGCTTCATGTAGTGCAAGAATTTCAGAAGGATGATGTTGCAACGAGAGTCTGTTTTGTAGACATCCAAGAAATTGTTATACCATTAAAAGTGAAAACATATCCTGTTTGTGAACGAGTACTATAGGGATCAGATAAATAATTTGCATTAGCATAACCAATAAGACCTGGATTTTTCGTTAGTTCATTAGAATAAAATAAACCTAAATCAATTATTCCTCGAAGATAACGAAAAATGTGCTTGACACTATTTCAATGTCTTCTAGTTGGCTCAGAGTTAAATCAAGCTAACATATTAACAGAAAATACTATGTCTGGTCTAGTACATTGTGCTAAATATATCAGAGCACCAATTTCATTTAGATATGGTACCTCAGGACCATGTATATGTTCATCATCTTCTTTAGGACGAAATTGATCTTTTTTAGGATCAAGAGACCGAACTACCATTGGGGTACTTGTTGCGTGTTTTCTTACGCTATTTGTGTCAATGTGCAAGTGTACACAACAAGTAATAAAGTGATGAATATTCGAGATCGTCTCCATAAAGATTGATATTATCAGATTTGTTACAGCAATTGTAATAGTGTAGATTCTGTTCTAAAGTAAAATAAAACAATTAATGAAACTATTATACTAATTAAAATAAAAGTACAATAAACAAAATGTAAACAAAGTAAATTATCACGTGAAACTTAAGGATAAAACCAATGGGAATATAGAGTAATTGAGTGAATAAACTCTCTTAGGGGTTTGACTATTTTCTAATGTTTGGCGCGGTTGCTGCAGCGTCTGCTATAGCACTGGGCAGAATCCTTACGTATCCTCAGCTGTCGCATTTTGGATATCTTATATCTAGATGCAACCTAACAATGATAAGTTGTTTCGCCAACGTAAGATATAACATTACACGTTTAGGTTCTATTTACCCTACAAGATAAATTCCTATGTCTAGTTCATCAATAATTTTAGATTAAACATGGCCCTTTTGGGATCAGGTGAAACTCATCCAGGAAACCCAATTTAAAACCAAGTATTGCTCTGATGTATTCCACTAAGATAGGTCATTTTGTGGCTCTTCCTTACCTAGTATCATTAAATGAGTGATCAACCAAAATAATGAATAAAAATAAATACTATCAAAATAAATTGCTACAGCAAACATGTAGCAACATATATTTTCAGTCAATAAACCATCAAGATTGTTTATCACTCAACTACAATAGAATCTAGTTCATGATTTGTAAAAGAAAAATAAAGAACAATGTTTTAGCCATCAAACACATCCCCATGAATAAATATAAAACAAGAAAACAAGAGAAGAATAAGAAGGACTGAGTTCCCACTTGTTTTCTGTAAATTTTCCTTTTGTGTAGCCTCAATCTCTCTCTTGAATCATGTTTTTCTTTAGTTTCTTTATGGTTTTTCTCCTTGGATGACAGCTCTCTCTTTTCCTTATGATGTGTACTCCTTTTATAGTTGAAAATTAGGGTAAACGTAAGCCTAGGTCGCGCACAAGTCAGATTAGAAAACTGCAAATCGCAATATTCTGCATAATTTTCTCTGTCGTTATTCCAGGATTGCTACAGTAACGGATGCTATGCTGCAGCAACTGCACTGTTCCAGATGTGTTTCAATTTTTAAGTAGCCAAGTTCTTTTCCATCTTTTGCAAGCCTATTGAAGCAGCATTTGTTCTTTAAAATTTAAGCTTCCGGACACCTATAATTATGCATATGATTTAAGTACATAAATTATTCTAAAGCAAACAAAATACACTACTAATAAACTAAAATGGATGTTCATGCAAAATATCCTTAAAATGCAATAAAAACACATCATTTACTCTCTAAGTAATCTTGATTTAAGTTTAAAAGTGTCATGATAACTCTTATTTCATAGAGTTATCAGTACTCAATGGGTAAGCTTTTCCATGTTGAAACATTTTAAAATTTTCTCAATATAAGTTGACTGATAGATAAATATACTATTAGGTCTGTGCTCAGTCTGCAGCCTGAGACAATAACTAGTTTTTCCTAAATCTGTCACCTCAAATTCATTTTTCAAACATTCAGCGATCTTTTAGAGCTCTTTAGGGGCTCCTATTAAATTCAAATCATCAACATAAACTGTGACAATAGCAATTCCAGATTTTGATTACTTGATAAAAACACCTGGACAGATAGGATTATTAACGTATTCTACTTTTATCAAATATTCACTGAGGCGATTATACCACATGCGTCTAGATTGTTTTAATCCATATAAAGACTTTTGTAGCTATATTGAATACAAGTTACGATGTGATGATTGACAAGATTCTGGCATTTTAAATCCTTCAGGGATTTTCATATATATATCCATGTCAAGTGACCCATATAGATAAGCTATCACCACATCCATGAGATGCATATTAAGATTTTCTGATACAGCCAAACCAATTAAAATTCGAAACGTAATTGCACACATTATTGGAGAGTATGTCTCATTATAATCAATACCAGGTTTTTGTGAGAAGCCTTATGCAACAAGTTGTGCTTTATATCTTAAAACTTCATCATTTTCATTACGTTTCCGTATAAATACCCATTTGTACCCAACATGTTTGAAATGATTAGGTGTTTGGATTACAGGTCTGAATACTTCACGTCTGACTAAAGAACTCAACTCTGCCTGGATTGCTTCTTTCCATTTAAGCCAATCATGCCTCAGTCTACATTAATCAATGGTTTGCAGATTATGATGATTTACAATGTCAGTAGGTACTGTAAATGCAAACACATCATTGATGAAAATTTCTTTATCTCTAGTTACTTCAAGTGCTTGAGCCATATCTTGGGCATGTGCCCCTTTAAGGGGTCCTTCAGGGTATGTGGTCTCATTACAGGTGAAATGTCTTTTCAAAATATTACTATGAGTATAATCAATAGAAATCTCACTATTTCTAGATTCAAATGCCTTTCCAAGGCTTTGTTCCTCTTGAAAAGTTTGTGTATTGTCAGGGTTACTGGTCTTTTTAGAGACAAGTTGCTTTTCTGAAGTAATTTGTTCTTTTAGATCATCATTTGCAGCATAACTGTGTTTAATCATTTTTCTTTTTCTCAAAACACTATCTTTTGAACCAATTTGTCGACCACGCTTCTGACATGACACAGATAAATCCTCCGCTGCACTTTTCATTAATTGTTCTTTAGTTATGATGACTCGACCAGGTATATTAGCCATTGGTATATATGATTTGGTTACATTTGCTGCATCTGTAAATGTATCTGGCAATTGTTCTATAATTTGTTGTAAATGAACTATCCTTCGCACTTTATTTTCACTCTGAGATGTACGTGGATCTAAATGAGATAGATGGGTGACTTTCTATTGAGGATCATGCCTAATCTCATGGACCTTTTTTCTTTCTCCCAATAGAGGAAAATTTGTCTCGTCAAAATGACAATCCACAAATCGTGCGGTAAATACATCACCCATCAATGGTTTAAGACATTTGATAATAAATGGTGAGTCAAATCCCACATAAATTTCAAACGTCATTGGGGTCCCATTTTAGTACGTTGTGGGGGCGCAATTGGCACTTGTACTGCTCAACCAAAAATGGGTAAATGAGATATATCTGGTTAATGTCCCAATACCAATTGTAATGGAAAATATTTATAATAGGCAGCAGACCTCAAGCGGATTAATGCCGCAGCATGCAAAATAGCATGTCCCCATGTCAAAATAAGTAATTGACTTCATAATAATAAAGTTGTGGCAATTACTTGAAGACGTTTGATAAGAGATTCTGCTAATCCATTTTGAGTATGTACATATGGTACTGGGTGTTCTACGTCAATCCTAACTGTCATGCAGTAATCATCAGATATTTTAAAAGTAAACTCACCAGCGTTATCTAGACATATGGTCTTGATTGGATAATCTGGAAATTGTGCACGTAACTTGATTATCTGTGCAAGCAATCTTGCAAATGCAACGTTGTGTGTAGATAATAAACAAATATGTGACCATGTACAGATGTATCAATCAAAACCATAAAATAACGAAATAGTCCACTTGGTGGGTGAATAGGCCCACATATATCTCCTTGAATCATTTGTAAAAATGATAGAGATTCAAAATTAATTTTACTAGGTGATGGTCTAACTACCAATTTTCCTTGTGAACAGACAGTGCAACTATTCTCATTTGACAATAAAATTATCAAATCTTTCAATAGATGTCCATGAGAATTTTCAATAATTCTACGCATCATTGTTGATCCAGGGTGACCAAGGCAATCATGTCAAAGTATAAAAGATTTTGGATCATATAACTTATCTTTTATAACTGTGTAACTTTTCATTGATTTTATCGTCGTATAATATAAGCTAGAGGAGAAAGCTGGAAGCTTTTCTAATTTCCCTTTCTTTCCAGACATGTTAGAAGTAATGCATAGATATTTTACATTATTCTCATTCGTTGTTTCTACATGAAAATTATTACGACGAATGTCTTTAAAACTAAGTAAATTTCTTTTTGATTTAAGTGAATACAGAGTATTATAAATATCCAATTTTGTACCTTTTACTAATATGATCATTGCTCTTCCAGTACCTTCAATAAGATCTACTGGACCTGATATTGTATTCACATTAGATTTAGATTTAAAAATTGCGTCTTGTTTCGAAGAATCGTATGTGTAGTTACACTATCAGCCAAATATATTTCTCCATCAAACATTTTATTGAAATCCATATCCTTAAACAAAAATAAAAAGGGAAATATATATTAGATAACACGAAAAATAAAAATTACATGAACAAACATTTTAAATGTGATGAATATTTCCATCACCAATCAAGTGATCAATTTTTCCATCTTGTCTTCAAAAAAGTCTGAAACATCAAGATGTGTAACATCCTCTAGATCCGAGTCAACATAGTTTGTTTCAATATTCTTTCCTTTTGATTTTAGAGATGCCTGAAACATATTCACACGATGTCTGGGAGTAAGACGTTGTCTCCAAAAATGACCAGACATTCCACATCTATCACAAGTGTTTTCTTGAGTATTATGTTGGTCCTCATATTTTCCTTTTTTGTGGTTTTTGTATCCACCATGAGGTCGGTAATAATGATTCTTATTATGTCCTCGGCCTCGATAATAGCCACGACTACGACCACGACTATGCCTACGGCCACAGTTATGCCCAAGGCCATGCCTATTTTCATAATTGTCTTCACGATCATGTGAGATAGCATTTACTTCAAAAATTGGTTTTGTACCAGTATGATGGGCTTCATGATTTTTCATTAATAATTCATTATTCTTTTCTGCCATAAGAAGGCATGCAATCAAGTCAAAATATTTTGTACACTAAGGAGCTCTATATTGTTGTTGTAAAACTATGTTAGAAGCATGAAATGTTGAAAATATTTTTTCCAACATATCCTCTTTAGTAATATTTTCTCCATATAGTTTTAACTGTGAAGTAATTCCGTATAGTGCAGAATTATATTCATGTACTGACTTAAAGTCTTGTAGTATAAGGGCATTCCATTCACTATGAGCATTGGGAAGATTGACTGACCTTAAATGACTATATCTTTTGTACAAACTGCTCAACAAGACATATGGATCCTTTTATAGTGAGATATTCCATTTTAAGTGCTTGATGGAGATGATGCCGTAGAAAAATCATGGCCTTAGCTCGATCTTGAGTAGATGAGTCATTATTATTTTTTATGGTGTTACTAAGGTCTATAACATCAAGATGAATTTCGGTATCTAGATCCAGGACAAATAATTCTCGCCTAATGTATTCAAAGAGTTAAACTCCAATTTTGTCAAGTGAGATATTATCACAAACAAATAAAAAAATATTAGTATAATAAATATTGAAAAGAGTGTAAATAATAAGCTTTACTTATAGGAATTATTTTAAATAAATATGTAGAAAATAAAAGAGTAAATAGATAGAATACTTCCTGTACCAGAGCGAACTTTGTACTGATAATGTGTTATGAATTGGAGGGAACGCATGTTATAATTTAAAGGAATCCGATATAACCAATTATTTAAAATGATATATGAATAAATGATGCTTAAATTATAGAGAGACAATGATTGAAGAAACAAGAGCAAAATACTTTCAAGGATTGTTAATTATAAAAAGGATAATGGAGAGAGCAATAAAGAAAATAATGGGAGAGCAATACTTGTAGAATCCACCGCGATTTACAATACTTTTGAATTTATCAACAATAATTCCAAACAGCCCTCAAAATCTCATCATTAAAAATAAAAGCATATTTGGTTAGTTGATTAAAGACAAGGCAACAGCAGCCGGCTACGTACTTGCAAACGTCACATGACATCGATTAAAAGCATTTTAAAACATTGAATCCAATGGCAAAGGAGATCGTTTCGACCCTCGTGGAATTTTTTTATATTCCAAAACGGACGACCCATAAATACCCAATCAAACCATTTCGTTTCTTTAATCATTTTATTTTCAGTAGCGTTAAAGATTCTCAATTTGCTTGTAATTCTATTAAACATGGGAAGCAGAGCAAAGGAGGCTAAGCAAAATCAAGAAGAGAACAGCGGTAACATGGCCATTGAAACTCCCATCATCCCTCTTCTCACTCCTTACAAGCTGGGTAGTTTCAATCTTTCTCATAGGTACAGTTTGTGCCCACCTTCTATTTCATTGAGTTTTTTATTTTTATTTTTTTGGATTTACATTTTCTTTTGCTGTATGGATTTTGTATGGCGTTAACTTTATTGACGAAAGTGATATCTGTCAAAGTACATTTGAGCGACGAGCATTAATGAGCACTCAGATTCTTACTGTTTATCCAGTGCTCAGGACAAACTCAGTTGGCCATTGAATCCTTGTCCGTTTAGGATGAATGGATTAGTGAATATTTGGGATGGATCAGGAAATGTTTGGGATTGAGTTGCTGTGGTTTTTCATTCACAGTCTCTATGTGGAGTGAATCACTAGCTATCGAGTAAAATTGTTGGTGTTTACGGAAAACTTTTAACTGTCCTACTTTGGTAATTAAGCAGAAGGACACCTGGTTATAAACTTATAATACCAATAACTGATTGTGAATGTATGATCTGATTTAGTTTCTGTATCTTCTTTGTATTTGTTTGTTTGGTCTATGATCTGACTGAGAGTTTCACACAGGCAGTTTAAGTGTAATGTTGCAGTTTTATGGGTTTTTTCTTTTGAGCTTGAGTTATTGTTGGTGGGGCTAATTGAATTGTGGCTTGCCTGTTTTGTTTATTTCAGAGTTGTTTTGGCACCACTGACTAGACAGAGATCATACAACAATGTTCCTCAGCCACATGCCATTTTGTATTACTCTCAAAGAACCACCAAAGGGGGTTTCCTTATAGCCGAAGCCACTGGAGTTTCCGACACTGCTCAAGGGTAATTTTACATCTGTTAAACTGCTTTAAGAGCTTTTTGACGTATTAAATAAATAGGAAATTGTATGTTTGAGTTTTGGAGGCATTACCGTACTTAGTTACTTTAAAATTTTGTGTGCTCTGTTGTTTCTTTTATTGTAAGGTATCCAGATACACCTAGTATCTGGACAAAGGAGCAAGTTGAAGCATGGAAACCGATTGTAGATGCTGTTCATGCCAAAGGTGGGATCTTCTTTTGTCAGATTCGGCACGTTGGCAGGGTTTCAAATCAAGGTGTGTTCTATATCTCTCTCTTCTATTGACAGTTACTGGTTACTCATTATCAGGATCATACATAATTTTTTTTGTTTCTGACAACAAGATAAGGTACCGTGGGCTTAAGCTATTGAATTGCAGTAACTCGCAGTAATCTAACATGAGGCAAGTGTTGAGAGAATAAGCAGCTCGGATTAATCGAATGCTCAAATTGAGTACTGATCATCCTACAGATGCACCATCCATTTGCATTTTATTTTCAGTTAATGAAATGATATTCAATAGTTTTTTTACAAACTGCTTTTGATGGATCCGACTGATTTTATAGATAAGGACGAGGGCCGGGCTCAGGCCGAGTTTTTATTTATTTTTAAATTTTTTTAAATTATTGTCAATTTAAAATGAGTTAATAATTAACAAGTTGTTATAATTATAAATTAATTAAAAAATAAATATTTTAAAGTAAAATAATAAATAAAAATTTAAAAATTTAATTTTTTAATATTGAATTCTCTAATTCAAACACTCTCTTAATTAATTAACGTATAATAGAGAGTTTAATATTATAATTTTAATTTTTTTAAATCATCATTTATTTATAAATTTAGAATTTAAATTTTTTTTTTATTTTGATGTTATTTTTTTAATTTTAAATATATTATCTTAATTTATAAATTTCTTTTAAAAATAGTGCGCTTGAATTTAACTCGTTCTTTTTTTCTTGAGCCCTTGTCTAGGAGTTGGGCTGGCCAGGACTTTTTTGCCCACTCTACTTCATTGGTTTTTCCCATTGTCGTTCTGTACAGATTATCAGCCAAATGGTCAAGCTCCAATCTCGAGTACAGACAAGCCATTGACACCTCAAATCCGCGCTAATGGTGTTGATGTTGCACAATTCACTCCTCCAAGGCGGCTAAGGACAGATGAAATCCCTCAAATTGTGAATGATTTCAGGCTTGCAGCAAGAAACGCAATCGAGGCTGGTAAATTCTTTTTTCTGAAATTAAAACTTGAATTGCGGGCAATAAATGTTTGAAGCTCGCCACAGGATGGGTGATATTTCACTGGTCAACTTTTCTTGAGATTAAGGAAAATACGTATAAACGAATAGTGAGATTCTTCCATTCCATGAATGGCTATCAGAAGGAAAGGAAAACTAAACATGAATGCATTAATAGATTTTTACTAGCCTTTTGTGGTTTGTAAATAATGTTGTTTTATTGTACCATAAGCTTTATGTGAAAGCAGTTAAGTTTCTTTGCAATTATGTCTATTGTCCTATAGTTGCATTTATCATATTGATTAAAGAATTTGAAAACTTAACACCTTACCTACATGTGTCATTAATGTAAATGGAGTCATTACAATAGTCGACTATTTGGAATGGTTTCTAGAATCTTACAGGTGACTCCTTTTGTCATTTAAAATGATGGTTGAGGCTTTGTTTTTAATTATCTTATCAACTGTTTTGTTGTTAGTTAAAGTAGGGATTGAGTACCTCCAACTCTGAGTAGTTTTGTAGCTTTCTGCCTGCATCTCTGAGACATTGCAAAACTGCCGTGGATTAACTTTGAGAGCCAACCTAGTAAATGCTTAAATACTTTTTCTTCTTAAAATGAATGCTTGACCCTCTGTCTGTCTGCACAATGCTAGCCTCAGAGCTTTTAGTTATATGAGAAGAGTTAGATAAATGAAGTGTTTGTGCTGTACAGGTTTTTGGTTTCTAACTTTGTCTTATGCTGTATAGGTTTCGATGGCGTTGAGCTCCATGGTGCACATGGCTACCTAATTGACCAATTTATGAAGGATCAAGTGAATGATCGAACAGACCAGTATGGAGGATCCGTAGAGAACCGTTGCCGTTTTGCTTTAGAAATAGTTGAAGCTGTTTCCAATGAAATAGGGGCAGATAGGGTTGGGATAAGACTATCTCTGTTTTCAAACTTTATGGAATCAGGAGACTCTAACCCGGAAGCTTTAGGTCTTTACATGGCAGAATCCTTGAACAAATATGGTATCCTCTATTGTCACATGGTTGAGCCGAGGATGAAAACACGTGAAGAAAAATCTGAATGTCCTCACAGTTTGCTGCCCATGAGAAAGGCTTTCAAGGGTACTTTTCTTGTAGCTGGGGGTTATGACAGGGAAGAAGGAAACAAAGCTATTGCTGAAGGCCGTGCAGATTTGAGCTCAATGCTCCCCTCAATAAGTACAACAGAGAAACATTCTACACATCCGATCCTGTTGTTGGTTACACAGATTATCCATTTCTCAACACCTCTTCTTTGGTTACCAAGAAAAAGCATTAGATTGATAAAGCTTTTATCTCGGATTTAATCTTGTTTTCTGAATATTTATAGATGTGCTGTGTTAATGTAAAAGCCAATATAGTTTATCTCAATAAAATTGTATTGGCGTAGGGCCAAGGGCTATGCCTATACGTTTCACATACACTTCCTCTCTCATTCCAACTGAGACTGCAATTCTCAAAAATCACAAGGATAAAAGAAAAACGAAGCATTGTGGTATCAAACTCAAAACCATCCTTTCGTTTCATCATCCTTTCGTTTCAGAAATTGGAAAACGAATTAACATGGAGCAATTCATCACCAGCATGTTTGAATATATACTTCGCTTTCCTTTCAGTTAATTTCAAAATACTTATACTACTCCAAATTGACAAAACATAAAACATATATGGTCTTCACCCGTGTGCACATGAGCTTTCTTAGGCATTTGATGAAAACTAAACATACATATTATTTTGGATTAAAAATTAGTTAGTTGAATTGATTTGAATTGGTCAAGCCTCATATCTAAATATCAGCGGTAGTAGCTCGATTTTAACACTGCAGTTGCTTGATATCGAGTTTTAAATCAGTTTCAAGCACCGATTTTTTGCAAAATTCAAGGAGATTGCTATTGTAATTCAAGGCTATAAAAAGCCAGCTGCTGTGACTGATGGGAGAATGGAAAAGATTTCTTTTCTTCCTCTCCTTCTTCATCAAAGCTCTTGCACTTTACCAGAAAAAATAAATTAAACTAGCTATTTGGGGCAACTGTAGTTTGGAGTGTGCCATTACAGTTGCAGCGCCATTGACTCCTAGAAGATCAGACTGTTTTTAATTCCTTTATGCACCCGTTAATCATCCAAGAAGGGGGCCTGTTCTTTAAGGACAGTATTCCTTGGGTACAGCTTGGCTTCTTAATTTCACCACTTTCTGTGTTTTGTGTCTATTAGTTTTATGTTTATCAATTGGCTTATTTGAAGATTTGTTGAATTAGAGTTTAGAACAAGTGAAGCTGCCGGATTACTGCATGCTGTTGACTTGCTACCGAATTTTGTATCAAATTGTTGCTTGGAATTTGAGTTCAATTTGGATATTAATCCATTATTGGTGGACCTGCGTTACACAGCCACCTTTACTAATTTTCTTTTATTTGTTGTTGCCATACAAGGAGATTTTTGTTTGCCAAAGATTTTAGCTTCTGGGTTTTTCACTTGCTGGAATTTTACAAGTATTGGAATTCATTATTTTTATAACACATATTACTAGAAACTAGCAAACCGATGTCAATATATTATCCCTTATTTACAAATGAATAATGTTTGGGTGATAAAATAGGGCGACTACAATTAGGTTTTTGCTTGAAACGTAACCGTGCATGTCTCGCAGTAAAAAGAAGGCAATGAACAGATAAGCTATAGGGAGGTAAAGCTAGGTTGAGGTGTTTGTAGGTTATTTGGTGACCTTTAGTGGATCACCTCGACTTAGAGGTAACTCTACTAAACTTGAGCAAATCATCTCGATTATTAGGCAATTCTAGTGACCTCCAGCAAATGGGTTTTGAGGAGATACTTGACCAAGTCAGCAAGAATCAAAACTTAGTTGAAACAACCACTTCTTATCTTGTCCTAAACATATGAGGCCATATCACCAAATCTTAACCACCAATATTTAACGGATTTGGGAATCAGACTTTACAACAAGTAAGACTTTAATCTCTATAAAAAATTAAAAAAATTAAAAAACCTAGGAGAATTAATAAAGAAGGAAGTTCAATATCCTTCTTAATTTTTTTTTATTTGGTTCATTTTTCAATTACAATTTAACCTTGAGATTACCCATAAACTGACTTGAATGCCAGAGGATTAACGTCAAAAAAACTTATGGCACCTCTTACTATCCTTTGTGATTTCAATTGTTCGTAAGATATCTGCAACCAGTTGCAGGCTATCCTTGCAAATTGCAAGTCGCTTTCTGACTAAATAAATTTAATGTTAGTGTAGACTCCTAGTATCAAGCTCCTAACCAACTCGATCAGATTTTAGCATCAACAAGTAATAATAACTTAAGAATGAGTTTGGATTCAAGATAATGAATATGATATTTTTATATATATTATACTTATTTTATTGAGTAGTACGGATATGAAATAATTGATCCAACCCGATTTAAAAAATTTGGGTTCGAATTAGATCAGATTACTTGTCCAATTGAACGTATGGTATTCTACCCAACCTGATCCAATCCGTAAATCCGATCATGTTGGGTTGACACACAAAAAATAAATTAAAATATTAAATCTAAAACTGTAAAAGAGTAAAACCAAACTAATTGTATTTGATTAACACCACACATGTACTGAGCATTCACACATATATACAAATCAGTGGCAGCATAGTAGTTGGCATGGCAGTTTGCATGACAAGATACACAACACAGTAGACTCACCAGACAGCACACACACAACAGCAGTCACTGACTCACCAACGCAACCGCGTGAAGCCAGGCCATCGTGAGTCTGCGACATGCTGACACAGTACACCTTGACCACTGCTACAGTTTGCTCCACCTCGATCGATAGCCATTAAGTTCCTCGAACTTACTTTTTTCAATTTACATTACTATACTATAGATATTATATTAAATAATCAATTTCAAAATTTCTACTACGTTTATAATTTTTTAAGTTCAATGATTTTTGTATGCTTAATAAGACTACTCAACAAGAAGAAGTCGCAATTTATCCATGATTTTAGTCAGAATTAGTAATATAGTGAATAGGAGTATAGAGATCATATTTTTTTATTTTTAATTTCAATAAAAATCAAACCCTATAAATTTATATAAGAAAATGTATGTTAAAATTATATTCCTAAATAATCATCATGTAAAATTCTGTTTCATTGTTTTTTACTTAGATTGAGACTAATTAATTTATTAATTAAAGTTGTATTGTTAATTGTTTTTAGCACAATTATCCTAGTCTTATTATTAATTATTATTTTTAAATGTACTGGGGATGTTTGAGATTGTGAGTCTTGTGGTGATATTTTAATAGTTTTATGTTTTGAATTAATGATTACTATTCATTGTTTTGTATGTTCAATGACTAGACACTCAAAGATCAAATTTCACAATTGATGATGAGGAACAAATTGTACAACTAAAAGGAAATAAAAAAGGGAGGGAAAAGGCAAAGCAGCGAAAAATACTACAAATGAAAAAAAGATCTCTAATGTGGAATCATCTCACTTTATTGAAGGACAATCCAAACAAATGCTAGTGCAACTATTGTGATAAACAATATCAATGCCATTCAAGGCATGAGGAGATTACCAATATGAGAAATAATATAAAAATTTATAACATATACAAGACTTTCCAATAACAACAAGATGAAAATCAACAAAAGTTGATAGTTGAGGATGGTGAAGGAAATGTAAGTAACATGGTTTTGGCTAAACGATAGAGTCAAAGAAGCTTGTAGAAGGGCGATCACTAAAATGATTATTATGGGTGAGTTGCCGCTTAGTTTTATGGATAACAAATAGTTTAGACATTTCTGCAATGTACCTGTTCTGCAATTCATTATGTCATTTCAAAGAACTACTAGTTATTTTGATTTTATATTTTTTGAAGCAAAGACAATATTGAAGAGTTTGATATGAAAGAACAAGCAGTGAGTGTCTCTTAAAACTGAGATATGCACCTCAATTCAAAACATGAGCTTTATAGTTATCATAGCTTATTTTATTGATAGTACTAGTTTTTGAATAGCATGATTATTAGTTTTACTGTGATTAAAAATCATAAAGGGAAATGATTAGCAAAAATATCGAGGCTTGTTTGCAAGATTGGGGAATAGAAAGGTTGTTTTCAATAATTGTTGATAATGTGTCTACAAATGATACTGCTGTTAATTATGTGAATAGACAATTGCTTCCATGGAAGAATGATGATGCACTTATGTTAGGGGGGGTGGGGATTTGCATGTGCATTGTTGTGCACATATTTTTAAATCTAATTGTTGTTTTAGGGTTGAGTCAATTGCATGCTAGTGTTGCCATTATACGGAATGTTGTGAAGTATGTAAGATGATAAGACAAGTCACATGTAGAAAAAAACATGGTAGTTTGCACTACTATAACAAAAGGATTTCCAACAACTCATCTAAGCCACAATTAATGCAAAATAGAGTAACAACATTTGTCATGTTGGATTCATCACAACAGCTAGTTGATTATTATAATTATTGTAAATATTATCTTTCTTTTTATAGTAACTTGAACATTTCTATATATCTTGTAAAATTCAAGCAATTGTATCAAGTAAACAATTACTATTTTCACCATATTTAAGCATCTAAAAAATTTGTGTAGTATTAGAACCTCATGGCTTCAAGTTTTAATTACCTATTCCTTCAGTCTTTCTATCAAAGTGTCTTTCTATCAAAGTTCAAGTTTAGTCCCAATCAAACCTAACACTAAATATTATTTTCTTTCAAGTTCTTAAGTTTAACCATTTGTATTTACCCTTGGGCTAAATCACCATATAATTGATGCTAAGAATCCACTAAAGATGATAAAGTAAGATGGGAAGGAGATAAATAATCCATATTTTCTCGTTTAGAAAAATAATGATGGACTTCACACTACTTGGCTCAAGAGTACGATAAATGAAGACATGTTGAGCATGGTTATTGAAATGAAGACATGTTGAGCATGGTTATTGGCTTGCAAACGGCTCGAGAAATTTACATGTTGTTTGCAACTAAGGAGTAAGAAACATGGCTAAAACATAGCTTTTACTCTCTAAGGAACGGTTATCCAAGCTTGATGAATTTCTTAAAAAATTCAAGGGTTTTTGCGAGAAGTTGGCAGCCTTTGGACAACTAATGAACGATGATGACAAAATCTTTCAAATTGCAGGAGCCTTAGATCCCAAATAGGCTAACTGTGGACTGGAGTGAAATGAATTCAAAACTCAGAACTCCAAAACGGCTACGTTTTGATGAACTGGAATCACTTAAAATGCACGTGCAGTCACGAGCTCATTAGCTTAAGGAAGAACGCCATTGTTTTGTGTTGTTTTTGAAGAAGCTTTAGTTGAAACAAGTGAGCGAGCAAGTGTGAGGGAATCAAGTCATTAGAAAGCCATTACACACGTGTCAAAGAACTGTGCAATCTGGGTTTCCATAACAGAATATAAGAAGCTGGTTATCGGAGGAGATTGTGTGGGTGTGATTGAGTTTTTCAGAGAGGTTCTAGAAAGAGAAAAAGAGCCATCTTGTTCCTTGTTACACTCTCTGTAATTGCTCTGTAAATTCATCTTGAATCATCAATAGAAAGTTTTCTGTGGCTTCTCCCGTGGGTGTAGATTATGCACCTTGTGCATAATTGAACCACGTTAAATCTTGTTCTTGATTGAGTATGGTTGCTTCTTGATTCATTAGTCTTCTGTTAAAACTCCATTAACCTAGAGCTGAGGTTTTGTTTCATCATTGGAGCTTTGGATTGATCATTGGATTTTCAGCATCTTGTATTGTTCTTGGCAAAAGCTCTTAGGCAGTGGTTTATTGCTTATTGTTATTAGGGCAGTCAAATCACTACATGTGGTATCAGAGCTAAGGTCTTGAACCCAAGATTCAAGTATGGCCACCACCAAGATTGATCTCGAGAAATTCAATGGGAAGAATGATTTCAACATGTGGAAAGTTAAGATGGAGGCAGTGCTAATAACTCAAGGTCTTGGAGATGCTCTTCTACCAGTGACCGAGAAAGATGGGAAGGAAGTGGTTTCTTCAAAAACACCAGAACAAATGGTTGAGATAGACAAGAAGGCAAGGGAAACCATTATTTTGAGTCTTGCAGATTCTGTGATAAGAGAGGTGGCTAAAGAACCCACTGTTGCTGACCTATGGGCAAAATTAAAGAGCATTTACATGAAAAAGTCCCTTGAAAAAAAATTGTATATCAAAAAGAAAATGTTCACATTAAAAATGCTTGAAGGCTTATCCCTTGATGAACATCTTGATGAGTTCAATAAGGTGTGTGACACTCTGGAAACCATAGACGCTGCATTGAGTGATAAAGATAAAGCTTTACTTTTGATAAGCTCTCTGCCTAAGTCCTATGAGCATTTTTTTGATGCCTTGATGTATGGGAGGCAGACATTAACTCTGGATGAAGTTAAGTCAGCACTTAACACTAAAGAATTGCAAGGTAAGCCAGAAAGCCTTGGAAATGGCTCTGGTGAAAGTTTAGCTATAAAAGTAAGGCCAGAAGGGAAGATAAGAAGCAAGGGAAGAATAAGGATAAATCAAAGAATTTAAAATGCTTCCTGTGTCACAAAGAGGGACATTTCAAGAAGGATTGCCCAGAAAAGAAGCCTAAGAAGAATGGTGATGCAGCTGTGGTAGAAGAAGAGGGATATGAGTCTGCTGGAGTCTGTGTAGCATCAGAAAGTAGAGATAGAGGTAAATTGGTCCTTGATTCTAGCTGTACCTTTCACATGTGTCCTGTTAAAAATTACTTTACTGAATATCATGATCTTGATGGGGGTAGAGTGATGATGAGGAACAATTCTAAGTGTAAAATCATAGGAATTGGTAGTATAAGACTTAAACTACATGATGGGTCCATAAGAGAGCTAAAAGAGGTAAGATTTGTGCTTGACCTTAAAAGGAATCTAATCTCCTTGGGTATGCTTGGCCAAATGGGGTACAGTGTTAAGATTGAAACTGGTGAAATGTTGATAATCAAGGGCACTGAAACCATCATGAAAGGTTTAAGGAAAAATGGAGTGTTTGTCTCAGATGGGTGACACAACTCAAAAGTGTATTACTCTCAAGTATAAGAGTGTCTAGTTATAATATAACTCGGTGTGTCTGGAGTCGAATCACAGGGAATTTAAAATCCAGTAGTCAATTTAAAACTAAGAAAATTAATTATGGGGAAAAAAAATTATTTGAAACCAATTTAAAAATATGCTAAGGTTACAGGATCCACTCTCAGTATTCAAACTATAATTTTATTATTCTCTCATTTTTTATATTTTGCCTCACTTTTACCAGTTATTTATTATATCATTTAATTCTGTATCTGTGGATAAATATGGAATAAAGTACCTAATGTGCCACACTATGTAATATGTCGACATTGTGTCAAAATACCATATAAATCCAAGGAAACATATAAATTAACATAAAATAAAAATAACCAGAAAATAAACTTAAAACTCACTTGAGAAAAGTAATTACTTTCATGATTTGAAACTTTGAGCTTCACCCTTCACCTCAGCTTAGTAAAATTAGCTACTCATGTTGAAAGAAAATAAAACACTCTTTTTATTTGATAAACTTTGGAAATATATTACAAGGAAAATTGATTACAAAACGAAAGAGAAAAAGAAGAGAAGACACAATTCATCAGCACTCTATCCCTCTCTCTGCTTTTCGCACTCTCCAATCCGTTGCCTCGCTTGCATTCTTCATCTGCTTTTATAGGCAACAATTGCCTCCTCTTTGTTCTTTTTATTCTTATTTAATTTATTATTATATTATTATTTTATTTTAATATTGTATATACATATTGAAATGTGTGATGGTCAGGATGACCATCACGAACGACCACAATGCTTGGTTGCTTTTTTTCGTTCTTTATATATATATATATATATATATATATATATATTATTACATCTCCTCAATTGTGCTCCAGTAGTTCTTCTTTGTCCCCGCTTTCAATTCCAATTCCATCTTTATTCCTGAAAAGAAATATTTACAAGATGAAAGTTAACATATTGTGAATTAATTCAACATAAAAGTATATTTGGGGAGTATTAAAATAATTTAGAAATAGTGAGCGCATTAATTGACACAATAAGTGAAAAACTAATAATTTTATCCTTATTAAATGTTACTTTTCAGTATCAATCAATGGAGAAGTTTTCACTGGAGAAGTTGGCATAACTGTAAATGACAACACTGACAAAACCAGATTGTGGCATCTAAGGTTGGGGCACATAGGGATGAAAGGGCTTAGAGAGCTGGATAAACAAGGTATCTTGGAGAGAGATAAGATTGGTAACCTAGAATTTTGTGAGAGTTGTGTTCTTGGGAAGGCAACTAGAGCTAATTTTAACAGGTCAGTTCATAAATCTAAGGAAAAACTTGAATATGTACATGCTGATTTGTAGGGGCCAGCTCAGCAAGTGTCTCTAGGAGGTAACAGTTACTTCTTATCCATCATTGATGACTACTCTAGGAGGGTATGGGTGTATATTTTCAAGAGCAAGGATCAAGTTTTTGATAAATTCTTAGAATGGAAAAACTTGGTGGAAAACCAATGTGGAAAGAAGGTTAAAAAGCTTATAACAAACAATGGCCTAGAGTTCTGTAATCAAAGGTTTGATAGCTTCTGTGCAAAGAAAAGAATAGCTAGACACATAACAGTGAGGTTGACACCTCAGCAAAATCGGTTAGCTGAAAGGATGAACAGGACACTCATGGATAGAGTGAGGAGCATGCTGATTTAATCTAAACTTTCAAAAACTTTGTGGACAAAGATATTACTGATTGCTTATTATTTGGTTAACCTAAGTCTCTCTACTACAATTGACTTTAAAACACCTTATGAGAAGTGGACTAGTCAACCAACTAACTATGGGAACCTGATAGCCTTCGCATGTCCAGCCTATGCTTACATAAGCCAAGGAAAGCTAGCCCCTAGGGCTTTGAAAGGGTTCTTTATAGGGTATCCAAAGGGAGTAAAAGGCTATAAGATCTGGTATACAGACTTAAGACCACCCAAATGCATTATAAGTAGGGATGTAACCTTTAATGAAAAAGATCTATTGAGCCAAATGCCAGTTCAACTACCAATTGAAGAACGTTCTGAGACTGGTACTAAGCAGTAGTTTAAGGTGGAGTTGACCAAAAATGATGATTCAGTTGAAGCAGCAGATTCAAGTGATGTCATTGTGAGCTCAAGGAATCCTAAATCCTCTCAGCAAGTACAAGAGCCTCAGACACAGGATCAAAGTTATCAGTTAACTAGAAACAGAGCCAAGAGACATATTAAGCAACCTAGAAGGTATGGATATGCTGATCTTATTTCATATGCCCTAGCAGCTGTACATGATATTGATGAAGATGAACCAAAGACATTCAAAGAGGCAGTCCAAAGCAAGTTCCACAAAGAATGACAAGCAGCCATGCAAGAAGAAATTTTGTCTCTCTACAAAAACAACACATGGGAGCTGGTTAAGAGACCTGATAACAGAAGAGTGGTAGACTGCAAATGGATTTTCAAAATAAAAGAAGGACTCACAGCTTCTGAATCAAGAAAATTCAAAGCAAGGCTTGTGGCTAAGAGGTATACATAGAAGGCAGGGATTGATAACAGAAAAGTGGTAGACTGCAAATGGATTTTGAAAATAAAAGAAGGACTCACAGCTTCTGAACCAAGAAGATTCAAAGCAAGACTTGTGGCTAAAGAGTATACACAAAAGGCAGGGATTGATAACAGAAGAGTGGTAGACTGCAAATGGATTTTCAAAATAAAAGAATGACTCACAACTTCTGAACCAAGAAGATTCAAAGCAAGACTTGTGGCTAAGGGGTATACACAGAAGGCAGGGATTGATTTCAAGGAAGTTTTCTCACCAGTTGTCAGACATGCATCCATTAGAGTGATTCTAGTTCTAATTGCAGTTCAAGACATGGAACTTGATCAACTCGATGTCAAAACTGCATTTCTGCATGGTAGACTTTAAGAAGAAATTTTCATGACTCAACCCAAGGGGTATGTGGATCCCAAGAAACCTAGACATGTATGCCTGCTCAAGAAGTCACTCTATGGTCTAAAATAGTCCCCAAGACAGTGGTATCTCAGGTTTGATGAGTTCATGATAACAAATGGATTCATGAGATGCAACTATGACTGTTGTGTGTATTTTAAGCTACTAGAAGGTGATCACTACATTTATCTCCTCTTATATGTAGGTGACATGCTGATAGCTTGTAAATAGAGAGATGAAATAGAAAAATTGAAGGTGATATTGAATTCAAAATTTGATATGAAGGACTTGGGGGTTGCCAAGAAGATTTTGGGTGTAGAGATCACAAGAAACAGAACAAAAGGGGAAATATTTCTCAGTCATGAGAGATATTTGACTAAGGTTCTGGAAACCTCCAAGATGTTGGATTCCAAGCCTGTACTAACCCCTCTAGCAGCTGAGTAATCAGTTGTGTCCCAAAATTGATGAAGAGAAGCTTGATATGAAAAATGTTCCATATGCCAATGATGTAGGCTGTTTGATGTATGCCATGGTACTTACAAGACCAGACATATCTCACTCAGTCAGTGTAATTAGCAGATATATGGCACAACCAGGGAGAGAACACTGGAGAGCTGTCAGACGGATCATGAGATATTTGAATGGCTTCTTAATCCATGGTTTATATATGGAAGATCAAAAGAGACTGTAAAGATGAATCCTGCACACCATGAAAAAACTAAACACATAGACATTAAACTTCATTTCATCAGAAATAAAGTGTCTAAAGGGACTGTGAAGATGGCTAAAGTGCATACAAATGAAAATCCAGCCGACATGCTTACTAAGGTAGTTCCTACAGTCAAGTTCAATTTGTGTTTGAGCTTGGTGGGTTGAGTAGTGTTTAAATTGCTCAAGAATTGGAGAAGGAAGCAGAAAGAGAAGTTTTGATTCAAGGTGGAGAAGTGTGGACTGGAGTTAAATGAATTCAAAACTCAGAACTCTAAAACAACTGCGTTTTGATCAAGTGGAATCACTTAAAATGAACGTGTAGTCACAGGCTCATTAGCTTAAGGAAGAACAATATTGTTTGTGTCGTTTTTTAAGAAGCTTAAGTTGAAACACGTGAGCGAGCATGCGTGAGGGAATTAAGTCGTTAGAAAGCCGGTACACACATGTCAAAGGACTGTGCAATCTGGGTTTCCATAACAGAATATAAGAAGCTGGTTATCGGAGGAGATTGTGTGGGTGAGATTGAGTTTTTCAGAGAGGTTCTAGAAAGAGAAAAAAGAGTCATCTTATTCCTTGTTACACTCTCTGTAATTGCTCTGTAAATTCATCTTGAATCATCAATAGAAAATTTTCTGTGGCTTCTCCCGTGGATGTAGATTATGCACCTAGTGCATAATTGAACCACGTTAAATTCATGTTCTTGATTGAGTATTGTTGCTTCTTGATTCATGAGTCTTTTATTAAAACTCCATTAACCTAGAGCTGAGGTTTCGTTTCATCATTGGAGCTTTGGATTGATCATTGGATTTTCAGCATCTTGTATTGTTCTTGGCAAAAGTTCTTGGGCAGTGGTTTATTATTTATTATTATTAGAGCAGTCAAATCACTACAATAACTTCAAAATTGCAATATTTACTAAACCTCAATATCCCAGCCTCAAACAATTCATCAATGCTCTCCAAAACCATGAACACACCATCCTGATAGAAAAACATGAAGAAGCTAGACTTGGCACAAATCAAAACCAAGCCTTCTTTAGTCAACGTGAAAAAGGCAAAAATCAAATAGGTAGAAGACCTACAATACTGAGGCAAAGGATCTCAACGTAACACAAGGGCAGAATTTATCTAAACAACTCAACAATTACAATGGCAATATTCGTAAACCACAACAACAGCCTTAAAAGCCAAATAAAGTAAAAAAAACAAAACAAAAAATTAGGTCATAAGTATCCTTCGTGTCGTGTCAAATTTAGATCGACCCAAACCCAACATATTTAATAATCGTGTCAAAATATTGAGACCCAAACTTGACACAGAAAAATAATCGGGTTACCCAATAACCCGCTTAATATCTATATATTAAACAAAATTTATATCAAATATTTACACACTGTCGTACATACGTAAATACATACATAATTTATCGATATTATAAATGTACATATCTACCAAAATATTACACATATACACTATTGAAGTTTTATATATATATATATAATATTATATTTCGATATTATAAAATATGCATGTCTAACAGTATTTTACAGATTTACATTATTGAAGCTCTAAATGTATATAAACTTTTATAAATAAAATACTGTGTTTATGTTCATCTTTTCAAAAAATAAAAATAAAAGAGAGAATCATCTCTAATATTTGAGTTTTAATAACAAAAATTTACAAATTATTTTAAAATAGAAAATATAATCGGGTCATTGATTGGGTAAATGGGTCAAGAACTTTAACCCTAACCCAACACGAAAAAATATCGTGTCGTCCCGGACTCAACCATTTAATAATCATGTTAAATTTGATGACTCATACCCATTTATTCGTGTCATATTTGTATCGGGTAATCATGTCGTGTCAAATTTTGACAAATATAAAGAAAACAATACCTCGAATGAAGAAGTAATTGTTTGCCAAATTTGTCACAAACACAAACATAGTGCTATTAAGTGTTGGGGACAGGTATAAATATGATAATGAAGAGGATTCATAACCTCTAGCTATCATGAATCTTCAAGACAATATTGATCAACAATTCTATGTAGATTCTGTTGTAAAATTACACATGATAAACAACACAAGTAATCTTGATCATGTAAGGTCGTATAGCGGTAATGACAAAATGATTGTCAACAGTGGTCAAGATTTAAATATTTCACGTATTAGTTCTGCTTCTTGATTCAAATACAAATTACAACACATTTTATTTAAATAATATTCTAGTTGTTTAAAACTCAAAAGAATCTCTTATCAATTAGACAACTTGTTGATGATATTAAATCTGTTTTTTGAATTTAACACTAATGGTTTTCTTGTAAAGAGCAAGGAAAACAAGGTTCTGGAAAAGGGGAGTAAGCAAGGGAAGCTATACACATTGGAAGGAGACTTTCATGTTGTTTTCAACGCAATTCAAGAAGAATCTAGCGCTTTTAGTTTATGGCACAAAAGGCTTGGCCCTGGCAGTCCTAAAATCTTGAAGGCATTAAAACTCAGTAATTTTATTAACTTTCCTAGTTTGCTAAAGCACACAATATTTATGTTTCCTGAAAATTAGGCAAAAATTGTAGTAAATCTCTTAATTTATCTAATAACACAAGTAGATTTGCCTTTACAAAAAGTGCACTGTGATTTATGGAGACCAGCTCTTATTACTTTTATTCAACATTTTCATTATTATGCATTACCTGTAGATGACTATCCACGTTTTAGTTGGTTATATCCTTAAAACAAAATTTCTTTGAGTGCTTCTTGAAGTTTTAGAAACAAGTTGAAAATCAATTGGACATATCACAATATTTCAAATAGGCTTGGTAAAAAATCTCTAAGCCTGCAAGTAAAGCCTAGCCTGCGGGATGGAATAATAGACAAGGGCTCAATAAACACAAAGCCCATGAAAAATTGGCCTGGGTAAGGGCCTTAAACAAGCCCAGTCTTTGCAATATATTAAATTAATAAATTATAAAAAAATGAAAAAAAGAAAAGAAAATTAAAAAGCAAAAGCAAAACAATGTCAGCAAACCCTAGATTGCTTATTGCTCTCAAACCAAACCAAGTGAAGCAATAGCAGCCAACAACCAAAAGTGCCAAACGCGATCGTTGCCTCACATCCACTCGACTAAGACTCAACAATTGCAGTTGCCGTTCAGCAATAGTCGATCAATCTAGTGCAAACACAACGCGGCCACGAGAGCCCAGCACGACATTAATCTAATATTTTAACATCCTTTATTTTGTGTAGGATTATAATGGAAAATGCTTCTGAATCTTCTAATTTATCTTTGAATTTGATTGCAGAGACAAAAAATGTTAAAGAAGAATTTTTTTATTGGAGAGGAATTAAAAGATGAGGAAGAAAATGGCCTGCAAATATTGGATCAATTTATTTATTATATTAGTATTTGTAGTTTGTTATGTTATTTTGTTAGTATTTTGAGTGTTGGACATGTATTGGATAATTATCTATAATTTAAGTGTTTTTTTTAATTTATAGTTTTATTAAAAATTTATTTAAAATTGTGAAAAATTTGTTTTCAGAACTGCGTTCAAGTCTAGATGGGCTTTTTAGGGCTTGGGCCCCTAAATTGTCAAGCCTAATTTCAAAGTGACGGAAGAGGAGAATTTAATTCTATAGCCTTCATCAAATATCTTGGAAATTATGGCATCACCACACAAATTTCGTGTTCATGCAAAAATTTCATGTTCTTTGCCACTCAAATTATGGGTTGGATTCTTTTCTTGCACCCACTTATATCATTAACATTTAACAGGCTGCCTCTTTTAAGTTTAAAAAATAAAAGCCCTTTTGAAATTCTTTTAAAAAAATTATCGGACCATAGATGATTAAAGGTCCTAGGTTGTAAATGTTTTCCTTATCTTCAAGATTATAGTAAAACAAGATTTAATAAAAAAATCATATCCATGTGTTTTCATAGGCTATAGTCCCTTCCATAGAGTATATCGTTGTCTATAACCTAAGTCTAATCGTGTATATATATCGAGGGATGTTATTTTTCATGAAATTTATTTACCCTTCAAAAAATTAACGTCATCTTTTAGTGTGCAGGAGCAAAGTACATTGACCACTTTCCCTCTACAAGACGAGTGTCTCTCAAAGAATTCTCCCAGTTATGAATATTTTAATGATCCACCTGCTATCAAAGCAAACAATTCTTAAGGCATTACAATATCAGCACCATATGTGCAATCCATGCCTCACGTGAACACAAACTTGGACAACAACTCAAACATTAATGTTCTAATTATTTTAGATTTGCAGAAGACAATATGGAAGACAATTTAAATACTTTTGCTACGACTTCAGCCACTCTATACGACAACTCAGAAGCAACTCCAAATATTTTGGATTCTCTACATGCAATGCAACCTTTGACTACCAATGCTCCAAATCCTACTAGTTCACATGCAATGAATAAGAAATTTTGCCTAGAAATGTGGACAACAACTTTGCTACAAAATCACAACCAGACTGACATATCCAACTGCTCATTTGTAGAACTCAAAATACCAAATACTGTTGCAAAAACACCAAGCTTAAATATCATCCATGATGACACGTAATAAACTCAAATAAAATCCTAAGTTAGTTTTTCAAACCAGCCACAGTAGCCAAACTGAACCCAAAACGCTCAAAGCTTCCATAAAGATCCAGTTTGGATTTAAGCTATAAAAGAAGAGCTTTAAGCATTGCATCAAATTCAGACATGTGTTCTTGTGTCACGGCCTAACAATGTCAATGTCATGGGATTGAAGTCTGTATATCGTATCAAACATAGAGAAGATGGAATCAATAATCATTATAAAACCCACTAATTGCCAAAGGATTCACACAGGCTCTCCGATTCGACTTTGATAAAACCTTAATGGTGTGTTTACTTGTGGGTTTGGATGTGTTTACTTGTGGGTTTGGGGAATGGGAATGAAGGAATGAGAATGAAATTATGTTTACTTGGCGAAATGTAATTTGGGAATGTAAATAAAATGTGAGTCCCACATAATTTGAAAATAAGGAATGTGAATCTCATTCCCATGGGGGGATTGAGAATAAAAATAAGGGAATGGGAATGAGATATATGTTTACTTTTGTATCCCTCTAATTTCTTCATATTGCCCAAATTACCCTTGTTCAAATCACAATTAATCTTATTATTTTAAATGTCATTAATAATAATAATTAATAATAAATTTTATTAACTCTATTATTTTAGTTATTATTAATTATTGTTATTATTAATTTTATTAATATTATCATTATTAACAATAAAAAAATAATAATTAATAAATAATTAATTTATCATTATTAACAATATTATCCTTATTGTTGTTGTCGTTGTTGTTGTTATTATTATTATTATCATCATCATCATTATTATTATTATTATTATTATTATTATTATTATATAATCAATAATAATTAATGTTAATAATGAGAATATTAATAAAAATAATATTAACAATAATTAATAATAAATAAAATATTAAAGTTAATAAAATTTATTAATAATAATAATAATAGTAATAATAATAATAAATGTTAATAATGATAATATTAATAAAAATAATACTAACAATAATTAATAATAACTAAAATAATAAAGTTAATAAAATTTAATAACAACAATAATAATAATAATAAATGTTAATAATGATAATATTAATGAAAATAATGTTAAAAATAATAATTAATAATTAATTAATTTATCATTATTAACAATATTATCCTTATTGTTGTTGTCGTTGTTGTTGTTGTTATTATTATTATTATTGTTATTATTATTATTATTATTATATAATCAATAATAATAAATGTTAATAATGAGAATATTAATAAAAATAATATTAACAATAATTAATAATAACTAAAATAATAAAGTTAATAAAATTTAATAATAATAATAATAAATGTTAATAATGATAATATTAATGAAAATAATAATAACAATAATTAATAATAACTAAAATAGTAAAGTTAACAAAATTTATTAATAATAATAATATTAATAATAATAAATGTTAATAATGATAATATTAATAAAAATAATAATAACAATAATTAATAATATCTAAAACAATAAAGTTAATAAAAATTTAATAATAATAATAATAAATGTTAATAATGATAATATTAATGAAAATAATAATAACAATAATTAATAATAACTAAAATAGTAAAGTTAACAAAATTTATTAATAATAATATTATTAATAATAATAAATGTTAATAATGATAATATTAATAAAAATAATAATAAAAATAATTAATAGTAACTAAAATAATAAAGGTAATAAAATTTATTAATAATAATAATATTATTAATAATAACTATTAACATTTATTATTATTACTTTTATTTTTTAATTAATATCATTTTTATAATAATTTTTATACATGTATCTAGTTAATGAAAATTACATTATTTAATACTATAGGTATTTTGATAAATTAATTCTCATTTCCATTACTCGTTCCTATTTATTTTGCCAAGTAAATACATCAATGGCATTCCAGTACATTCTCATTCCCATTTATTTTTGCCAAATAAATATTAAAATCTCTTTCCCATTCTTTATTCTCATTACAGCCCATTTTCATTCTCAGCCCATTCTCATTCCATGAAGCAAACACACCATAAGTCTTGTTAGAGCATCTCCAAAAGACTTTTTAAATAAGATTTTATCACTTATTTGAAGAGCCACATCAACATTTAAAGTTCCAAAAGACACTCTAATTAAAATTCTTCAAATTAGAAATGATCCTCTCTCTTCAAATTTGAAGAGTTGCTTTCTCACTCTTCAATTTATATTTTATTACTTTTTGTTGGAGAAAATGAGAAATGTGTTTTAATTACTATTGACTTTTCCTTTAAAAAAATAGTTATTTGATTAAAATAATATTAACTTATTTCTATTTGAAGAGTCTTTTGAAGAATAATATCTTTCTTCACTCTTCTATTTGACACATAAGTAAGCAAATAAATATTTGAATAGTAAAATTTATAAAGCCTTTTGGAGATGTTCTTATAAAGGCCACAACTATTCGTCTAATCATTGCAATTGCCATGAGCTCAAAATGGCTTATCAAACAGCTGGATATCCGCAATATTTTTCTCCAGAACACTGTCTACATGAGCAGCCACCCAGCACTACTAGAAAAATGGGTTTTATTGACACCAATTTAGTGTCAGTAATAACTTTTACTGACACTTGTTAATTGTGTCAGTAATGCTCCAGCCAGAACGCACTGACACTAATTTTTGGTGTCAGTGATTTTTGTGTCAATAATTCGTGTTACTATAGTATCACCCAAATAATGACACTATGGCGTTAGTACTTAATGATACTATTTATATGTCAGTAATTCATGTCACTATAGTATCATTAAAATAATAGTACGAAGTGTAAATAATTAATAATACTATTTACATGTCTATTTAAAATTGAATCAGTATTTAGATATTATGCTGTTTTTGGTTAGTAATATATTTTTATTTTTATTATATTTTTCCAGTTCATTTTACAATTAAAAAACTAAATATATTAAATCTCCCAACACAATTCACATAATAAATATCCCAATGATACATCATAGAAATTAACATAATTTAACTACATATTTATTTGAAAAAAATAAAAGAACATAAATATCAAATTAAGTTTTCGATAAGTTTTAAACAACAAAGTACCAAATTCAGTGGTTCAACAAACATTAACCAACAGAATAAGCACAAGAATGTCTATATTCAAGTTCAACAGAATCATTCAAAAGCGAAAATATGCAGATGAAGTTCCAATATACTTTGCATAAATTTGACCAATTTTTAAATCTACTTAACTCTTCAATTCATTCTCCGGTTATCATTTATCAACTTCGAATACAATATCATCTTTCTCCATCTTCCTTACGATGAACCACGGTTATTTACATCTATGCCATCTCTTCCTCTTCAAACAGTTTATTATTAGTACCAAGTGATAGCGAAACTATTTAATTATATTTAAACTTGTGACCTTTGTGTTTTGAAGCAACAATTAATAATTCATAATCAATAAACTAAATTTCACATACAAATGAACTTCGTGTTTATTTTAATTTCAGTGAAGAGACAAAGAGACAAAAATATAGTAGACTAGTAGTTTTCAATTCTTTTTTTTTTTTTCTGGTAAAAAAAAAAAAGGTTTTAAAATAATTTTCCATTTCCGTTTTAAAGAGAGAGAAAATCAAGAAAGATAAAAGCTCAAAAGAAGACCGTTGACCCGGTTTGACCGACCGACCGTTTTCTTGACCTAGTAATCTTCCGATTCCGGCCACCTAAACCCGAGCTTGGTACGAATTGAAGCTCTTGATTAGATTAGATCATTACAGTTCAAATTGAGTTTGAATAACTTTTTCTCAATAGAAACTGAAAATCGATTGATTCAAGATCGGTTTTTCGCCAATATTGATCTAGCCATTGTTGTGGATTCTTACCACTTGTCGGAATTAATCTCGACCTCGGCAACCTGGGTTATATTGGAAAAATATGAACACGAGGAAAATCGATTTCATAAGGAATGACCAAGTTTGGTAACTAGTACATTAGAATCACTTGCAATCCATTCTGCAGTTTATGGGGTGACATAAATTTCCCTACCGGCATGGTTGAACTCACGGAACTTGCTCGTTGAGCTTCCGTCGCCTTTGAACAAAGTCCGGTCCTTGAGTGAAAAACATCTGATAAATTCACAAGCTTTGGGGCGGGTGGGTTTCATGCATCGGAGATGACGGTAATAGCTAATCGAAAATAGTGATGTAGCAGTGGTAGCTAGTCGAAAGTAGTGAGACGATGTGGAAGAGATTTTGGGTATGTCTCGTGGTGGTGATTTGTTTTGTTTTCGATTGAGTTTTAGGAAGAGATTTTGGATTGAGTTTTAGGGAAAGATTTTGTTTTCGATTGAGTTTGAAATGGGGAAAGGGATTTGGATTGAGTTTTAGGGATTTTACTTTTGTTTTATATTTTATTTTTAATTTTTTTAAAAGGTACTATCCTGCATAGGTCTTATGGTCTTTGGTTCAATTGTAAAATTTTAAATTGTAGAAGTCTTTGGTTAGTCGGAAGATTTACAAATTATAATAATTTTTTAATCTAGATAATCATATAATTACAAACTTCAAAATTGGGTTATTGATATTTGAAAGGTAATTCTTAATAGATATTCATATTATTATTTTAGGTTGTAATTTTGACTACAATATTAGTTGTTATATTTTTAAATTTTGATCTAATTGTAGCACTATAGTTGTTTTAGTTAGGCAAGTTGAAGTTGGTAGAATGGCAGTCGCCTAGGATTGTTATTGACTTGACTTGGTGATGAATGCCGTATAAATAAGTTATGATTGATTGCATAAATAGATCATATCAATATTCACACATCAAATTCGTTAGCTAAGTCTCTTTTCCCCCAGTTGCAGTCTACAGATTAATGTAAGTAATAAGATTTTTCATAAGCTTAATTATTATCTTTGCATTAATTTTTCTTATTTGTGCACATACAAATTTACATGCGTGATTAACTTTTTTTTTTTTTAAATTTAATCAAGTACATTTTTTTTAAGTTGAATAATTCATGTTATATGCTAATGATATCATAGATGATAACATTTCATGAATTATTTGTTTCGTGCAAGTTTGCAACGGTTTTTCTTTTGCTAATTTTTTTTTTCAATTTTTAAAATGTTATATGCTAATGACATAAAGGATGAGTGGATGACAGGTGGTTCAATTATTTGTTTGATACATACATGAATGGTCTATATTCCAAGTTCCAACGGTTGCATTCAAATTCACCAATAGCAGAAAAGAAAAGTAAATCAATATCTTAGCATAAATTTGTAATTTTTTAATTTACTTTTTCTCTTCAATTCTTCTCCGGGGGATCCGTCCTCCAACTTCGAATACAAGAAGTTGAAGTTAGAACTTGTCCAAATGTTTACGTGAAGGAAGGTTATTTAATATTTATGTTTAAACTTTGTTGTTTTACAAACAGTTTATTATTAGACTTTGTATTGGAAACTATTTAATTATATTTAAACTTGTGACCTTTGTGTTTTGAAGGCTATTTATATTTGAATATCGTGCTTTGGATGGAGGTTATTAAGTTTGAACTTCGTGTTTATTTTAATTTGTATACATTTGATTTCATGGTAGTAGACTAGTAGTTTTCAATTCTTTTTTTTTTTTGGGAATTGGTAAAAACAGACTAAAATGAGATACTTATTTAAAAATAATTTTCTAGTAACTAAATAATTTGTAAAGAAAACTCAAAATCAACAAAATAAAAGCTCAAAATTGCCCATGACTCGAATTGACCCAAATCCAATTTTAAACTGAACTCAATTCGATCCGTCTATAATCCTAGCTCAATCAATCTGAACTAAACCCGAACTTTTGATCTGACCCAAATACATACGGATTAGATTAGATCATATTACAGTTCAAATTGAGTTTGAATAACTTTTTTCTCAATCCAACAAACTCAAAATCCGATTGGATTGATTCAAACCCAATTTTGCCCATCCCTATCCAATATTGATGCAATTACATTGTTGTGATTCTTACGCAACACTTGTCGGACTACATCATTATATACAATGTTATGAACTACTTGGGTTATATTGGAAAAAATATGAACACGAGGAAAAATCAGCAAACGCTGTCATAAGTATCCAAGTTTGGTAACTAGTACATTAGAATCACTTGCAATCCATTCTGCAGTTTCCCCATTTTGGCTAACATAAATTTCCCTACCAACATTCAGGGATGTCCACACAAGCTTGCTCGTTCTGTGCCGGGATCCTTTGCAAAGTAAGAAACATGAAGCTCCTTTTGAAGAAGTGAAAAAAAAAATCATATCCAAGATGTATCCGGGCTGATGGAAATATATAATGAAGTATCCGGGTTTCTAAGGGAAATATGAGTCGTAGAGAATTAGGACTCATTATTTATCTCTTTGGACAGCTTGAATTTCCTCCTGTTTCACTTTCATTTCTGTTTCTTGTAAATTGGATACAAATATTCATAGATCTTGGTTAATTCTAAAGGGTCTCGGTACAAAATTGATTCTAGATTTATCTTGATTTAAAGATATGGCCTTTGCATATACAAATGAATTAAATACCTGATAAAAAAGGATACATCATTAATCATCCACATAAATTTTAAGAAAACTTGATTTTTCGATGATTATGTACCTGTGTTTCTAAGGGCACTATCACATATTGTTGTCAAAGAAATACGAATAAGTAAACATACCTAACACCTAGTGTTATATACAAATGAAGACTCTCACTACTAGAAAAATAGGTTTTACTGACACCAATTTAGTGTCAGTAATTACCTTTACTGATACTTATTAATTGTGTCGATGTCTCGTATCAATCTGACACTAAAAATTAGTGTCAGTAATTTGTGTCACTATAGTATCACCAAAATAGTCACACTATAGCGTTAGTATTTGATGATACTATTTTTGTATCAATAATTCGTGTCACAATAATATTACCAAAATAATGATACTATAGTATTAGTATTTGAAGATACTATTTTGGTGTCAGTATTTATTTATATGATTTTAAATATTTAGTGTCAGTATTTAGTGATGTTATGTTACTTTTGATTAATAGTATAATTTTATTTTAATTATATTTTTCCTATTTATTTTACAATTAAATAAAAACTCAAAAATATATTAAATATATCAAATCTCACAATAAATTCACATAATAAAAATCTGAAATACATCACTTAAATTAACGTGATTCAACTACAACATTGTTTAAAAAAAATAAAAACATAACTACAAAATAAAATTTTCCACAAGTTCCAAACAACAACAAAGTACTAAATTAAGTTTCCATAAACATTAACCAAGAAGAATATATACAGGAATATCACTGAATATCCATACATGACTTCAATTGTTTCCTACCTACAAGTATATAAAATCAATTAGTACACCACAAAAATAAGTCTTGGATATTTGGAAAAAAAATAAACATAAATTATTTATATATTACCTCATAATTATAGGCTGTAATTAACTTGGCAACATATGCAGCCCATTGATCACGAAGCCGCGAAACCTCTTCCATGGTGTACTCATCAGTTCCTTTAAACTTTAATTTCAAAACAAGAAGTTATTCACAAAAATTTAAATTGTAAACTATAGCTATTCACCTAAACTCTTCAAAAAAAAAAAAAAAAGCATTCACCCATTATTACAAGTACTTTTGGTGTACTCATCAATTCCTTGAAACTTTAATTTCAAAACAACAAGTGTGCATTAAAACAATATGATGTAGTATTCTAAAAATTATTTTCGATACTTACATTATTTTTAAGAATGTTCACGTTTGCAACAATATCTTGAATGTATTTCATCACGTAGTAGCCACATTCAAAGTTGCTAAGTTGCTTTGGACACTATAAAATAAAAATTACATAATTTAATTTTTTTCTGAAATAAGCAATGATTATTTAAGTTTATCTTATTTTTACCTTGACGGAGACCTATTGAACATTAGCCTTTGTACCAGACTTTAAAGATTGATGTATTCTAATCCTGCTACAAGGAAGACATAACAAATGTTAGCAAATAATTAACGTAAAAAGGAAAAATAAAAGAATATGATCAAAGATAGAAATAAGAAACTTAACTGATTTACAATCTGCGTCATCTCTTCGTTAGGATTACTTCCCAGGGGATCAAGATAATAGACTGTACAACTCACCGCATCAATTGCGAATAACACCCAATGGAGGCTGCACAAAATAAAAATTGTTTGAAAACATGGATTACAAGTAAAACATTTAAAATTGTTTGAAAACATGTACTATTAAACATTTAAATAAAACCTGAAAATGAAGCCATAGAGTTTCTTTTATTTCCAGTGGCACATGCCTCCAATCATCAAGTAAGATCGAAACTGTTTCACGTACAATGATGCCAATGTAACTTCTTAGATCATTTCTTCCCTTCCCAACTGGAACACCATACGAATTGTACTCAACTAGAGCTTCATTACTAAATTCTTCTTTTTGTAAGCCTTTCTTTTTAGTTTGTTTTCTTCTCCTCGGTCTTCCTTCGAGTTCTGGAAGAGTGAACTCATTGTTTTGAGCCATATCTCCTATAATCCTGAAAATGATTAAAATAAATAAGTATATCAATTAAATTAAAAAGTCAATATAGTAGTAGTGAAATATAATAAAATAAATAAATTACTCACTAAAATAGTATAAAAGTGGTGTTGGAAGCTAGCTACAAGAATACTTTTAGTGATTTTCTAAATCAATATATATTGAAATAGCATCAAAATCTTTTCTGTCATAAATTCCTTCGTCATCCTTCTCATCCAACTCACATACTGGAAGTTTGTTGGATAATGGTGAAAATACATCCATGTCTTCACATGTTTCCCCATTTAACTTGTAAGCTTTTTCAGTCACTTAACAAACTATTGATTTACTTTTATCTACTTGGTCATTTACATAAAACGCTTGCTTTGCATGACATGCTAGAATAAAGCAGTCGGATTTATAACCGATTCGATTTAAATCAACTATAGTGAAACCTATATCATCAACACTAACCCCCCTGTTATCTACCCAATCACACTTGAAAAGTGTTTTTTTAACCATCAGATAATCAAGCTGCCAAATCTCATCAATGACACCATAAAAAGTCATGTCTCCAGAGTGAGGACTTTTATCTTTTGAGCTTGAAATTTGTAGAGTGTTAGCAATAACTCTAACACCACTATTTTGGGTTACACGATTATTGTCTCGTTTCTTTGTTGCAAAATTGAAGCCATTAATTTGGTAGCCAGGGTATGTCACTACACTTGAGCGCGGTTTGTTTGCCAATGACCACACTATTTCTTCAACTTGCACATTATTTGCTCTATCATGTGCTACCTACAATTTAAATTAAAAAGTATACTAATTAGATACAAGAAAAAAAATTCTTATTAAAGTTTGTAACTTATATTGCATTTAGTTAAGTATTATTTCTAACCTTTTGTTGTAACCAAGTAGAAAATGTACGAGTGTATTCATTTTGCAACCATAGATGTTTTCTTGCCTTATAGGGGTGTGTTGATGCCAAATAATGCATATGCTCCCTATAATGAGACCATATCAACACTTAAAATTAGAATAACAATATTATAATTCAATAACAATATGTATTGGAAAAAAAATTAACAAATAGCTTACTCGATGTATGGCTGAATTTCAGTGGTGTTCATTAGAACACATCGGTGTGCTTGCGCTAATAAAAGATCATCAACCACCTTAATGTTTGCACCTCCTAAAGGTCTTTCGATTCAAAAATCAATTTGATAACCACTAGGTAGTCCAATAACATCACAACTTAAGATATACTCAGCACAAAATTCAAGTGCTTCTTCAGCAATGTAACTTTCTACAATACACCCTTCAGGGCGATAGAGATTACGAACATAATCCTTAAGAGTTTTCATTTCTCTCTCAAAAGGATACATCCATCGAATGTAAACTGGCCCACATAGCTTAACTTGTTCAACTAGATGGACTGATAAATGGACCATTATGTCAAAAAAGCTAGGTTGGAAGTATTGCTGCAATAAACATAAAGTGATTACAAGCTCCTTTTTCAAGTGGTCAAGAGTACTGGGTTCTACCACCTTGGAGCACAATGAATTAAAAAAGAAGCACATCCGGATTATAGCATTTCTAACATTTATAGGCAAACAATTTCGAATGGCTAATGGTAGTAGTTGTTGCATCAAAGTATGACAATCATGGGACTTAAGGCCTTGAAGCCGACAATCATCCATTAAAACAAGTTTTTGGACATTGGAAGAATAGCCATCAGGAACTTTCACACTTTGCAAGGTTTCGTAAAACTGTTTTTTTTCATTTTTACTCAAAGTGTATGGAGCTGGAGGTAGGACTTTGTTATTTTTGTTTTCTTCATCAGGAACTAGTTTTCCTCTTATCTCAAGATGCTCAAGATCTTTTCTAGCATTAATCTCATCTTTTGTCTTGCCCGGTTGATGAAGTAGTGTGCCATAAATATTTTCACACACATTTTTTTCAATGTGCATCACATCTAATTGATGGCGTACTAATAAATACTTCCAATATTCTAAGTTAAAAAAGATTGACCTCTAGTTATGTTTTCATCACCGTCACCATCATCATCTCTATCATGTTTCTGCTTTTTGTTCTTCTTTTTTCCAAACTTATTGTCAATATCTTTCACCATGTTAAAGATTTCCTCACCAGACAAAGTTTTAGGAGGCTCATTCCACTCTTGCTTCCCATTGAAAATCTTTTTAAGTTTCCGAAATGGGTGAGCAAGTGGTAGAAATCGACGATGGCCCATATATGACATTTTTTGACTATGCGACAACCAACATGCACAAGTGTCTATCCCACAAATTGGGCAAGCATAATAGCCCTTAACAGTACACCTGGAGAGGTTTCTGTATGCTGGAAAGTCACTGATTGTCCACATCAATACAACCCGTAAATTGAAGGTTTCTTTTCTATATGCATCATAAACATCAACACCTATATCCCATAGAGTTTTTAAGTCCTCAATCAAAGGTGCCAGGTATACATCTAGATCATTTCCAGGTTGTTTAGGGCCAGATATCAAAAGAGACAACTTCATAAACTTTCTTTTCATACACAACCAAGAAGGAAGATTATATGTTATTAATGCAACGGGCCAACAACTATAAGTAGTGCTAAGTGTCCTATGTGGGTTAACTCCATCAGTTGAGAGAGCTAAACGAAGATTTCTGGGTTCTTGAGTAAATTTTGGCCACTTATTGTCAATTAGTTGCCAAGCGGGAGAGTCTGCTGGGTGGCGAAGCTTGCCATCTCTAATTCTCTTATTAGCATGCCATGTTAAGTTTTGAGCTATTTGTGGTGATTGAAACCATCTTTTAAACCTAGGAATAGGAGGAAAGTACCATAACACCTTTTCGGGAACCCCTTTCCTAAATTTTTTTGAGCCATCTTTTTTTCTTTGCCACCTAGATGCTTTACAATTTGGGCATTCAGTAAGATCAGCAAATTCATTCCTATATAGAATGCAATCATTTGGACATGCATGTATTTTTTTCATACTCTAAGCCTAACACTTTCATTGTTTTCTTGGCCTCATACATTGACTTAGGTAAACTATTATCACTTGGTAAAATATCATTAAGGACTTCTAACAAAGCAGAAAACCCTTTATCGGACCACCCATAGTTTCCCTTCACATTATACAATCTCATCAATCCAGATAGCTTTGAATGTTTTGCGCCCGGATACAAAGGTTTTTCAGCATCTTCAAGCATATCTTTAAAAGAACTAGGATCTTTATCACAATGCTCATAAGCATCTTCGACCATGTCAAGTATGCCACTGTAATCATGGCATCTGAATCTTTGATTATGTTGATGGTCTTGACACTTTGTAGATGTAGAAAAAGGTTCAGTTTCACCATGCCAAATCCAAACTCTATATTTTGCAAGAAAACCTTTTTCAAATAAATGATTCTTCACCTGTTGAGGAGTTTGAAACTCCATATTACAACAAAAGGTGCAAGGACATCTAATTGACATTCGGTTTTCAGCATTCAAAATGGCAAAATTTAAGAAATCAGTAACTCCGGTACTATACTCTGGGGACAATCTATTACACGTTATCCAAGTTCTGTCCATTTCAGATTTTTTACCTGTTCATATATTATATAGCGTCAGGCTAAGTTTAATAAATTGCATGATTAATTTCAAATATTTAAAGTTATTATAATTATAACTTCAATAATAAATTCGTAATTACGAAAAATCACTTACATCTCTTATATTATAAATCAATGCATTACCATAAAGTATAATAATTTATCTAGTATAGTTATATTAATTTAAAGACATTAATAATAACCTTTTTTTTGTGAGAATTATATGCCTTATGTATTAATTTAAAAATATCCACTTATAGGTAATCTCGATCAAGTTTAAATCACTGGAAAGTTCTCTAATTAATGCTCCACCTATAAATTTAAGAAGATGAATTCGTAAGATGAGCCTTAATGGCTTTTTAATAAGCTGAGCAAAATTTCTAACTAATAAATTTTATTAAATAATGATGAATTAATAAAACTAGGATTTTAGGCCTTTTTATATAATAACTCTTAATATTGTGAATTTAATAAAATAGGAAAATTTGAGATATTATTTGATAATAAAATTATCCTAATCAAAATAAGAAATTCAAAACAAACGGTGTCCAAATCCGATATCTACAAAAAAACATAAAAATCCTAAAAGAAACAAAAAAAATAAGAAAATATCTTGAAACCAAAAAACAACCAAGAAAGAAAAAGAATTTCAGGCTCGAGCTTGGACCAGAATCGCCTTGGCGATTTTGGATTTCATTCGTATCGTCTCAAGCTTCGAAACGGTATATTATAAACCTTAAACGGACACCTATAGCCTAAGTTATGCCCTTTGAAAGATACCCTCCTCGCAACACACAACTATCTTAGAGACTGTAAACACTTGCAAACACTAATTTTACTAATAAATATGACTTTAATTCTATCTAATTCTACATTATTACTAAAACTAATCTAATCAAACAAAAGCTAACCTTCAATGAACTACATGTCAGAGTTTGGTTAATATATTCTGTGTAGTAAATGATTAAACTCCAATAAAGCAGGTTGTATACACACTGAGAGTACCCAAGTTTCGTTGGATAGACAGTGGCTAGTCCAAGCTGTAATATTCAATTCAACTAAACCCTAAAATTGAAATAAAGAAAGTGAGTGAAATGGTAAAAAAATAAAGTAGTACCGTAATTGCAGACAACAACGACGATGTTGTAGAGCTCTACGTTCCTTCAAAATATTGCTAGTGTAGTGAATTCCCAGATTTCGACCAGTTTATGAATTGAAGAAAGAAGTGTTTAGAAGAAAGACATGTTTAGAGTTGGATTGATGAGCTCTACATTCCTTCAAAATATTGCTAGTGTAGTGAATTCCCAGATTTCGACGAGTTTATGAACTGAAGAATAGGTTCGAGTTGGAGTTGGTAGAAGAAAGAAATGTTTAGGGTTTGATTGATGAAATGAGAGAAATAGGCTCGATTGGGATTTAGGTATTTTGGTTTTGTTATTCTATTTTTTATTAATTTTTAATGGAAAAATTTACATCTTGACCTTATATGGTTTAGTGGTTTGCGTTTCAAACATAAAAATTTTAAGTTAGAGGTCTTAGGTTCGAGTTGGTAGATTTACAAATCCTAATAAATTTTTAAATCTCTGATACTAAAGTGTCAGTGATTTCTGATGTTTATTTTACTGACACATTAGTATCAATAATTTATGATACTTATTTGTTAAAATTGAAAAATAGTACAGATGTATTGAATTACTGAGACTTTTTACAAAGTGTCAGAAAATTAAGTGTCAGTAAATGCCATTTTTGTAGTAGTGCCTTCAATATATAATTACTGGAATATGGCAAAATTTTATAAAATAAAATTTATGTATTTGATGATTTCCGAATATAGCCAGCTCACCATTACTTTTTTCGTTCATGCTTTCATTCAAATGCAAATCCTTTAAAAAAAATGATGTGAATTAGAGTAACTTGATTTCTTAAAAAATTATGAATATCCTTTATCATAATACACTCTTTTGTAATTTTAACTTACATTATTTGCAGCAAGTTAGAGCAACCTTTATTTGCGTGCACATTACTGAAATGTTAAATTGAACTTGTGTACAAGTGGAGTAATTGCATACATTTGTCAAATACAATCTAATTATGGTCTTGTTTGGGATTTGAGGTTAAGCAGCTGTAACTTAAAAACTAGTCGACACCACCGGTTGTAACTTAGAAACTAAGTTAATTTGATTTTATATTTGTATGATAAAAATTTATTATATGTATTTACTAATTTTTTTTAAAATTATTGTTTAAAAATTTTGTTTACTATATATTACTAACTTTTATTTCATACAGTAACTATAGTTTAAAAGTTAGAACACCTCAATATCAAACAAGACATTCTAGATTTCATTCGTATCGTCTCAAGCATCGAAACGGTATATTATACACCCCAAACGGACACCTATAGCCTAAGTTATGCCCTTTGAAAGATACCCTCCTCGCAACACACAACTATCTTAGAGACTGTAAACACTTGCAAACACTAATTTTACTAATAAATATGACTTTAATTCTATCTAATTCTACATTATCACTAAAACTAATATAATCAAACAAAAGCTAACCTTCAATGAACTACATGTCAGAGTTTGGTTAATATATTCTGTGTAATAAATGATTAAACTCCAATAAAACAGGTTGTATACACACTGAGAGTACCCAAGTTTCGTTGGATAGACAGTAGCTAGTCCAAGCTGTAATATTCAATTCAACTAAACTCTAAAATTGAAATAAAGAAAGTGAGTGAAATGGTAAAAAAATAAAGTAGTACCGTAATTGCAGACAACAACGACGATGTTGTAGAGCTCTACGTTCCTTCAAAATATTGCGAGAGTAGTGAATTCCCAGATTTCGACCAGTTTATGAATTGAAGAAAGAAGTGTTTAGAAGAAAGACATGTTTAGAGTTGGATTGATGAGCTCTACATTCCTTCAAAATATTGCTAGTGTAGTGAATTCCCAGATTTCGACGAGTTTATGAACTGAAGAATAGGTTTGAGTTGGAGTTGGTAGAAGAAAGAAATGTTTAGGGTCTGATTGATGAAATGAGAGAAATAGGTTCGATTGGGATTTAGGTATTTTGTTTTTGTTATTCTATTTTTTATTAATTTTTAATGGAAAAATTTACATCTTAACCTTATATGCTTTAGTGGTTTGTGTTTCAAACATAAGAATTTTAAGTTAGAGGTCTTAGGTTCGAGTTGGTAGATTTATAAATCCTAATAAATTTTTAAATCTCTGATACTAAAGTGTCAGTGATTTCTGATGTTTAATCTGACACATTAGTATCAATAATTTATGATACTTATTTTTTAAAATTGAAAAATAGTACATGTGTATTGAATTACTGAGACTTTTTACAAAGTGTCAGAAAATTAAGTGTCAGTAAATGCCATTTTTGTAGTACTGCCTTCAATATATAATTACTGGAATATGGCAAAATTTTATAAAATAAAATTTATGTATATGATGATTTCCGAATATAGCCAGCTCACCATTACTTGTTTCGTTCATGCTTTCAATCGAATGCAAATCCTTTTAAAAAAAAATAATGTGAATTAGAGTAACTTGATTTCTTAAAAAATTATGAATATCCTTTATCATAATACACTCTTTTGTAATTTTAACTTACATTATTTGCAGCAAGTTAGAGCAACCTTTATTTGCGTGCACATTACTGAAATGTTAAATTGAACTTGTGTACAAGTAGAGTAATTGCATACATTTGTCAAGTACTTTCCAATTATGGTCTTGTTTGGGGTTTGAGGTTGAGCAGCTGTAACTTAAAAACTAGTCGACACTAGCTGTTGTAACTTAGAAACTAAGTTAATTTGATTTTATATTTGTATGATAAAAAATTCATTATATGTATTTACTAATTTTTTTTAAAATTATTGTTTAAAAATTTTGTTTACTATATATTACTAACTTTTATTTCATACAGCAACCATAGTTTAAAAGTTAGAAAACCTCAATATCAAACAAGACATTCTGGATTTCATTCGTATCGTCTCAAGCTTCGAAACGGTATATTATACACCCCAAACGAACACCTATAGCCTAAGTTATGCCGTTTGAAAGATACCCTCCTCGCAACACACAACTATCTTAGAGACTGTAAACACTTGCAAACACCAATTTTACTAACAAATATGACTTTAATTCTATCTAATTCTACATTATTACTAAAACTAATCTAATCAAACAAAAGCTAACCTTCAATGAACTACATGTCAGAGTTTGGTTAATATATTCTGTGTAGTAAATGATTAAACTCCAATAAAGCAGGTTGTATACACACTGAGAGTACCCAAGTTTCGTTGGATAGACAGTGGCTAGTCCAAGCTCTAATATTCAATTCAACTAAACCCTAAAATTGAAATAAAGAAAGTGAGTGAAATGGTAAAAAAATAAAGTAGTACCGTAATCGGACAACAACGATGTTGTAGAGCTCTCGTTCAAAATATTGCTAGAGTAGTGAATTCACAGATTTCGACCAGTTTATGAATTGAAGAAAGAAGTGTTTAGAAGAAAGACATGTTTAGAGTTGGATTGATGAGCTCTACATTCCTTCAAAATATTGCTAGTGTAGTGAATTCCCAGATTTCGACGAGTTTATGAACTGAAGAATAGGTTCGAGTTGGAGTTGGTAGAAGAAAGAAATGTTTAGGGTCTGATTGATGAAATGAGAGAAATAGGTTCGATTGGGATTTAGGTATTTTGTTTTTGTTATTCTATTTTTTATTAATTTTTAATGGAAAAATTTACATCTTAACCTTATATGGTTTTGTGGTTTGCGTTTCAAACATAAGAATTTTAAGTTAGAGGTCTTAGGTTCCAGTTGGTAGATTTACAAATCCTAATAAATTTTTAAATCTCTGATACTAAAGTGTCAGTGATTTCTGATGTTTAATTTACTGACACATTAGTATCAATAATTTATGATACTTATTTGTTAAAATTGAAAAATAGTACATATGTATTGAATTACTGAGACTTTTTACAAAGTGTCAGAAAATTAAATGTCAGTAAATACCATTTTTATAGTAGTGCCTTCAATATATAATTACTGGAATATGGTAAAATTTTATAAAATAAAATTTATGTATATGATGATTTCCGAATATAGCCAGCTCACCATTACTTTTTTCGTTCATGCTTTCATTCGAATGCAAATCCTTTAAAAAAAAAATGATGTGAATTAGAGTAACTTGATTTCTTAAAAAATTATGAATATCCTTTATCATAATACACTCTTTTGTAATTTTAACTTACATTTTTTGCAGCAAGTTAGAGCAACCTTTATTTGCGTGCACATTACTGAAATGTTAAATTGAACTTGTGTACAAGTAGGGTAATTGCATACATTTGTCAAGTACTTTTCAATTATGGTCTTGTTTGGGGTTTGAGGTTGAGCAGCTGTAACTTTAAAACTAGTCAACACTAGCTTTTGTAAATTAGAAACTAAGTTAATTTGATTTTATATTTGTATGATAAAAAATTCATTACATGTATTTGCTAATTTTTTTTAAAATTATTGTTTAAAAATTTTGTTTACTATATATTACTAATTTTTATTTCATATAGCAACTATAGTTTAAAAGTTAGAACACCTCAATATCAAACAAGACCTAAATGAGTTTCTGATTCGGTTAAGACCATTTTTACATGAAGTGAAATCCAAAGCAAGCTGCCTATAGCATCTTTCACAGCAACAGTTATACCTCCAAAACAAGTTATGATAATACTCAAATGCTTGATTACAAGTGGGAAAGGTTGGATCTGCCATGACTACTTCTGGAACACTCAAATTCTTCACAAAAGTAAAACTAGTAAAATGAAAATTTGTCGATGCTGAGAGGGCGAAGATCGGCAAGGAGAGACATATATTTCCATTAAAACTTTGCAAATTCAATGTCTTTTACATTGAGTGTCTTTTGTTTAAAATTATCAGGGTAGTTAAAAATCGAGGGAGTTTATTTAAGAGAGTGGGTGAGAGTGAGTAAAACTCCGAGATTCAAACACAAGTTAGTTAGCAGGTAAAGAGCAAACTTGTTATCCGTCATCTATGGACACAGAAGAGTTAATACGTACATGCAAAGCTATTTCTATATGAGATGGCAGTGAACGAAAGCTATCAGTTAGAAGCAGAATGCAAAGAAAAAAAGGACATATAATGGCAAATTCTCTAGTTGGGAAAATTCTGTTGGCAAAGAGTGTCCACATGGATGTGATCAAAATTGCATTAATACAAGCATGGAAAACAACAAAAGAGGTGAAGATAGAGAGCATGAAAGACGAAATTTTTCTGTTCAAATTTGGGTTAGAAGTCGATAAACGAAAAATAATGGCAGAAGGGCCATGGCATTTCAATAGGGCTCTGATTGTGTTGAAAGAACCCAGTGAAATAGGAAACACGATAAAGGAAGAATTCACGCATACAGATTTTTGGGTACAAATTCACAATATACCCATAGTTTGCATGGAAAGAGACAATGCTCAAAAGCTGGGAGGACTGATTGGAGAGGTGTTGGAAGTTGAAACTGATGATGACGGGGAGTGTTTGGTTCATATGCAAGAGTCAGAATATCCATTGACATCACAAAGCCATTACAGAAACTTGTATTCTTTGAGCTAGAAGAAGATGATAAGGTGGAGTTGCCAGTATTGTATGAACGACTCCCAGATTTTTGCTTTTGCTATGGTACCATTTGGCACCAATTTAAAGAGTGTGAAGCATACATAGGGCAACAAAACGAAAAATTGCCCTATAGATTATGCATGAATTCATTGTCCAAAGTTGAAAAAACTAGGCAAACATGGGAAAAGATAGATGGAATAGAAGGTTTGAGCAGCTCAATAATGAACAAAAGGAAGCAGAACACCATGGGAGAAGGCAGACAAAACAAATTGGTTTAGACCCGTATAAACATGAACCCGGGTCAAACCAATCTAATTCAGGAGATCATGATAGTTAAACAAGGAAGACTATGGAGTAATTAATGTAAATGACTCAAGAACCAAGAAATCAGAAAGACAATGGTCAAAAGTAACCTAACATGGTTGATACCGAAAATACAGCTAACAACTTAAACGATCATGGAAAAAAGAGAGAAAAAGCAGGACTAGAGAATTGGGAGGGAATAAAGTTAAATTTGGCACTAAATTTGGAGCCAAAATTAACTCTAAATACAAGCCCACAAAAAGATCAAAGCAACTCAAGCCCAGAAGAAGTAGTATGTGATGGACCGAAAATAAAAAAAGCTAGACCCAAGAGAAAGAAGTGGAAGCTGTAAGCTAGAAGTGTAAGTAGCAAGAGACACACAAAACAAGGGCCAATTGTGGGAAAAAGACCAGGCTATGGACTAACAAGGTTAAGCCTAAATCATTAAAAAAAACATCGATCCTAAGCCCACAAAAAAACTCAATAGCTAGAGAAAGCTCCTACAATACATCTCCTCTTAGTTATAAGCTCAACTGGGATGTTTCAAGAATGGTGGAAAATGTTAAAAACACAAACAATGCAACTCAATCGGCGGAGGCTAAACTCCAGCCCTGCCGACGGATATAAGGATTCTAAACTGGAACGTCCGGGGGATGGAGAATGACCGGACGTTCATAGCTCTCTAAAAATTCCTTACATTGTATAGGCCTCAATTAATTTTTCTATGTGAAATGTAAATTGGTGTTTGTACACATGGAAAATGTTGGCAAGAAGCAGAAGTTTGAAAATTGTTTTAGGGTTAGTAGCGTTAGTAAGAGTGGGGTCTAGCTATGCTTTGGAATTCAGAAACAAGGGTCAATATCACCTCTTTCAGCAACCACTACATAGATACTGAGGTAGAAACTGAAAGTGGGAAGCAGATGAGATGCATTGAAATCTACGGGCACCTAGAAACGAGTTAGAAACAACACACCTGGACTTTATTAAGGAGATTGACAGATTTATCTTCATCCCCTTGGTTATGCTTTGGCAATTTCAATGAGATAATGCACTTAGATGAAACATATTGAGGAAAAGACATGGAGGTTCATATGATTAAAGAATTTTGAGATGCTATTCAGGATTGTAATTTGAAAAATTTAGGTTGCACGGGCCACCTTTTTACATGGTCTAATAGGAGATTTGGTAGCCACTTTGTTGAAGAACGTCTAAATAGATTTTTATGTAGTAATGATTGGATAAATTCTTTCTAAAAGCAGGCTGCAAAAAATTTGATTACATGGTGCTTAAACTACAATCCGATTTTGATGGAAGTGATAAGAAGAGCCAATAGAAAGCCATATAATAAAAGAACCTTTTCAAGAACCCATTATGAAGACATGTGGAGCAATCATGTGAGTATAAGGACATTGTAAAGGAAGAATAGACCAAAGACTAGTCAGGGGATAATACCGTGCAACTTTTTAAAACTGAATTCATGCACTGAATTAAGAAAACTTTTAAGAGAAGCAAGAAGAAATTAGAGAAGCTGATGAACAGAATAAAAGAGCTCCAGTAGAAAAGACAATGGGATAGGGGTGAAGAATTGATAAGCATTGAGAGGCAGATCCACAACCTCCTTTCAGATGAAGAAATCTTTTGAAAATAGAGAGAGGTCTAGGATTGATTGATTGAGGGAGGGAGATAAAAACATCAAATTCTTCTACTCAAAAGCTTCATCTAGAAAAAGGAAGAACACAATTTGAGGAGTAGAAGATGCACAGGGAAAATGGGTAGAAGAAAATGAAGATATTGTGAAAGAGTTCGGCGGTTATTTTGCAGAGTTATTTTTAACTTCCAGCCCTACTCAAGATCAAATGGAGTGTGCTTTGAAAAGAATGGTCCCAAAAGTTTCAGCTGAAATGAATGAGTATCTAACTCAACCATATACAGAGGAAGAGATAATGAAGGCTCTAAATCTAATGTGTCCAATCAAGGCACCAGGCCCTGATGGGCTACCGGCTGCCTTTTATCAGAAGCACTGGCCATCAGTTAACATCACCACATGTCTTCACATCCTCAATGAAGCAGGTAACATTTCTCCTTTGAACTACACATACATTGCTTTAATTCCCAAGAATGAAAAGCCTAGGAAAGTGACTGAATTTAGACCAATAAGTCTTTGTAACCAAATGAAATACTAACTAGGCAAACCAAGAGGGGGTGAATTGGGTTTTTTTAAAAATTAAGCAACTAAAACTTAATGCAATATAAACTAAGCAACCAAATTCAAAATAAATAAATTAATGCTCAATGAAAAGTAAAGAGATAGGGTAAGAGAGAAAAAACACAATGATTTTTACGTGGTTCCGCTATCCCCACCTACGTCCACGCCTCCAAGCTCACCGGGCTTGAGGATTTCACTAAGCAAGTTTTCAAGGCCTCAAATGCTTACAATTGACTTCCAAGGTATCAATGGACCTTTACAACAAGAAATTATCCCTAATCTCTTAACCCAAGTGTATCCCAACACTTACAATCACTCAAATCAAAAGATTACAAATTGTTTTTCTCTCACAAAATATTTAAGATTACAAATCAATGCTCAATGTGTGAATAAATGAAAGAAGAATGTGTTTTAAAGCTCTAAGAAGAAGATTGTATATTCAAGTATAAGCTCAATGGTCGTGTTGTGATCAGCCTTTGATTTGATTTGAATGAGCATATTTATAGTTGGAGCTGAAAACTAGCCATTATTGACTTTTTGCCAGAAAATGGATCACCGGTAACCATTGATGGTTAACCGTTTGGACAGGTCAAAGTTACCGTTGTGCTGAATTTCAAATAAACGGTTGACCGTTTATCACTATCCTTTCACCGTTAAAATCCAGAGACCTGCACAACAAATTTTTTCTAACCGTTCTCACTAAACGGTTAAAGATCAACAAAGAATGTCATTCTGAAAATTATCGGTTAGCCATTTATTCATTAACGGTTCGCCTGTAAGTTCCAGAAACTTGCATAACAAATTTCAGCTAACCGTTCTTACTAAACGGTTAAAGATTAACAAGGAATATCATCCTGGAAATTATCGGTTAGCCGTTTATCCATTAACGGTTCGCCGGTTATTTCCAGAAACTTTTAAAACAACAAGCTTAACCGGTTTGCTTTAAACGGTAAGATATTAGCGCAAAACTCATTTCTGGATATTATCGGTTAACCGTTAAAACTAACGGTTCGCCGTTTACCTTTAGCAGGTTTGTTTGCTAATCGGTTAAAGCTTAAGATATAACCTTTCTCTGCATTTTATCGGTTAACCGTTAAAATAAATGGTTCACCGATTACGCCCAGATTACATAATTTTACAGAAATGTTCTAGTTTATACCAAAACTTATAAACACATAGAAAATTTTTGGCTTTTAAGAAAATATTTGTTATTCAAAAACTCCAACAATTTAATCAAGAGAAATCAAGATTTGTTATCATCAAAATCAATAAAATAAGAGTCTACATGTTAACATGTCATTTATAGGATTGTTGCAAAAACTATTGCAAATAGATTGAAAACTATCCTACATGCTGTAATTGATTATTCGCAGAGTGCTTCTATCCGTAACAGATTGATACCGGATAATATCATTGTTGGTTATGAATGTCACCATAAGATTAGGCTGGTTATGAATGTCACCATAAGATTAGGCACAGCAAAGGCAAAAAAAAATGGCTTGGTCGCTCTGAAGTTAGATATCAGCAAAGCTTACGATATGGTAGACTGGGGTTTTTTGAAGCAGACAATGATTAGATGAGGTTTTGTTAAGAGGTTGATAAATTTAATTATGAACTGCATTACTAGATCATACTTCTCTGTAATCATAAATGGAATACCAATGGGCAAGATTATTTCTAAAAGCGGCTTGAGGCAGGGATGCCGTTTATCTCCTTATCTGTTTATAATATGCGCAGAAGGTCTTTTAAATTTGTTGATTTAAGTCAAGAGAAGCAAGCTAATTCTGGGGTTGAAATTTGGACAGCATATCTCTATTTCTCACCTCTTATTTGAAAATGATAGCCTAATTTTTTCCAAAGCCTCAATTAAAGATTTCCAGCATCTAAAAGATTTGTTCGATTGATATGCCACTGCCTCTGGCCAAATTTTTTAATTTGAAAAGTCATGCATGTTCTTTAATGGCAATGTCTATGCAAACTAAATTTCAGCCATTAAAAGAATTTTTTAGCTCAATGTGGTAACGAAGCATGAGAAGTACTCAGGGCTGCTGTCAATGATAAGGAGGAAAAAGAAAATTTTCTTCAATGAGATTAAGCTAAAAGTCTAGAGAAGATCTCTAGTTGGTAACAGAAACGTTTCTCGAGTGGAGGAAAAGAAGTCCTGATAAAAACAGTGGCACAAGCCATTCCAACTTATGCAAAGAATGTCTTCAAAATACCTATTGGTCTGTGTGATGATATTTAGTGAGCAATAAAAAGAGGGAAAAAAGGGACATCGCTTGGATCAGAGGGGAGAAGATGAGTCAAGCTAAAATTTGAGGGGGGAATGGACTTTTGAGACATATCAAGTTTTAACCAAGCCATGGTAGCTAAGCAAGGATAGAGATTAATTCAAAATCCAGATTCCCTTACAGGTACTGTCTTAAAGGCTAGGTATTTCAAGAAGACTAATATTTTAAATGCTTCAGTGGCGTCAAACCCATCTTATATTTTGAGAAGCTTACTTTGGGGTCGACAAGTAATTCTTAGTGGATATAGTTGGAGAATTGGTAATGGGGAAAACATCTTAGTCTACAAAGGAAAATGGATTACAAGACCATCACTTTCAAACTGTTTTCTAGTCCAAGGATGCCTCTCGATGCTATTGTTTCAGAGTTGATAGACATGAAAGCAGATGGAAGACTGATTTGATCCAGAAGATGTTTTTGAAGGAAGATGTAGATGCAATTCTCAACATTCCTTTGCCAAAAGAACGAAGCAAAGACCAAGCCAATCTAGCATTATGACAAAAATGGGAAATACTCGGTCAAGAGTGGATACCTGGTGGCTCTAAATATGAAATTATCGAATTCACCGAATTGCTCCAACAGTAAAGGTGGCAATTGGAATATCATATAGACCCTTACCATCCCAGAAAATATCAAGATTTTCATTTGGAAAGTACTTAAAAACTTACTGCCTATAGCTGAGAATTTGTGGAAGCTTAGAATTATTCAAGAAGCTCACTGCAAGCATTGTGGAAATAGAGTGGAAAATACTATGCATGGCCTGGTCACTTGTAAAGTGATTAATGTTAAAAATTGTATGTTTATTAAGAAGTAAAAATATTATTTTGTGTTATTAATATAATTTATATTTGTAATTGTGTAACATATTGTGAATTTCTAATTATTTTTCTAACTATTTGATTTTGTATATTTTTGTGTGTTTATTAGGTAAAAATAATAATTTCATGCAATTGGAGGCTCTAAACCAATGTACGGATGTTAAATTTCGATTCCAAAAGTCTGAAAAATTATGTCATTGTTGAGAAGGATCTAAGATTTTTATTGTAAATTTTTATGTTTTTATCACGGTAAATGTGGTAATTGTATAAATTATAAGTTTTTATCTTGTTAGGTATGGTAATTTTTAGTAGAATGTGTTGGATATGTTTGAGTGGATAAGTTAGGTTTATATTTTATTAGTAGGATTATTAGTGGGAAAAATATAAGGCTAAGATGTAATTAGATTTTTTTATTTGTGTGGTGTGGATTTAATATATATTAGTATAAATAGAGAGGGGGTGAACAAACCTTTATGCATTTTCTTCTCTTCTTTCCCCCCAAATTCTTCTTTTAATCTCTCTTTGTAATATATTTTCAATCAATAAAATTAATTTTATTTCAATTTTCAAATTCTATTTTTAATTATGTATTTTTCAATTTTAATAATTTCTTTTATTTAAAAAATGTTTAGCTAAATCTTCATAGTAAGGGGAAAGTGAAACTCTTAGCAAAAAAATATGGTTTAATCAAATTCTATTTTTAATTTTATAAATTAAATTGTTTTCTATTTAATTTTATCCATACTTTATATTTTGAAATTTTGATTTGTTGTTGACAAAAATAAGAATTTGGCACAATGAATTCTTAATATCTTAGTATAAAATATGATAAAATGGTATTTTGATTTAGTGTAGACAAATTAAGTTTTGGCACATTAAATTCTTAATCCATAATAAAATAAATAGGAAAGTAATTTTAATTTATACAATTAATCTTTTGGGAAATAAAATAAAAAAATTAGTTAAATTGTATTTATTACTAAGATTGGATCCATAACACTAACTAATTCAACTTTATAATTTTTCTCAAATTAAATTGTATGTTTTTAAATTTTATTTTTATTTTTAGATAAATTTAAATAAACAAATTAAATCATTTCTCTGTGGATCGACCTCGGACTCACCGAGATATATTATAACTAGGCACTCTTATAGGAGTAAATCAAATATTTTTAAGTTGTGTCACAAAGCAGCAAGAAAGGTTTGGTAGCTTTCATCGATGGTGAATGCAATTCAACAGATGAGAAATGCAGACCTCTTGGGGGATTTGATGATGCTTCAGAAGAAATTAAGTAAAGCTGAACTTGAGCTTATGGTGTCAATGTGGTGGGTGATTTTGCATGCTGGTGTGAAGTTGGATCAAGGATTGCAAATGGCCAAAGCTGAAGCAGTCAATGAAGTTTTTAGAACAACAAAATTTGCAGAGATATTGAATCTGGGAAAAATGCAGAAGGAAAAACCAAAATCCTGGACCCCTCCACCTAAAGGATGGCTAAAGATAAATGTTGATGCAAATACTGACACCAAAACACAATGCTCGGGATTGGGAGCAATAATCAGAGACTCCACTGGAAAGTGCTTAGCTGCAACTATAAAATCCTCAAGGTTTGGGAGAGATGTAACTTATGTGGAAGCAGAAGCAACTGAGTAAGGCATCAAAATAGAACAAGAAGCTGGTCTGCAGTCAGTTATCCTAGAAACTAATTCTCATGAAGTAGCAGAATTGATAAACAACAGAGAAGGCAGCCTAACAGAAATATACTGGGTCATTTGCGGAAATTCAAGGCTTAAAGAAGAATTTCAAAGCCTTTAAAGCACAACATGTCCCTCGATCTTGTAATGAGTGTGCCCAATCTTTAGTTAAAATGGCTATTGAAAAATCTGAATCTATTGTTTGGGTGGAGAATTTTTCTCCTGAAATTTTGTAAGTTTTCACTTCGTTGAATTAATGACTGATTTGCTTTCCCATAAAAAAAATGGTAAAACCATGAATTCTACTGTATGTGAAGATTGTCATATATGAAATTTTAAAAAAAATGAATCTTATTTTCGAGGTGAAGATTATCAAATATAGAATTTTTATTACAAAAAAAGTTCTTAATTTTTGGATAATTATGAATTAGAGTAATAATAGGGAGATATCTAAAAATCAGGCTTCCTTATATATGCAACTTAAATAACATCTTTGAAATGTTAGAAGAATAATAATTCATTAGTGTATTAATCAAATAAATTTCAAATATTGGGGTCTTCCTAAAATTTGTAGCTTAGGTGACCCTTTAGTTAACCTAATACTAAAGCAGCCCTTGAATCTGTTATGGAAGTCACACTATATTTCATGGGTTTAAGATTCTTAGAAAAGGCTATGTTGATCTAAAATGGTACAAATAGGAACTCCTTAATGTGAATTGAATGGACACTCAATTGTCTGATCGCCAGTAGTTTAAGATCCTCATGTTAATTGTTCCATATCTTGATCTCATTGAGTTTACTAAGACCAACTAACTCGAGAGCTTTAACCATCTCTAATCTCTGAGACTTAAAACCTCAATCACGGACACCCAGCAATTAAATTTTTAATAACATGATCATCTGCTTCAACTGACGACAAATATAATTGTCTCAAGGAAGGTAATATCACGCTTGTTGGTAACTCAAGCTTACAGGCATTTAATATTAAGGTAAGGTCTGTTTGGAATTGGGGTATTGTACCTTTTAAGTTACACCTTCTGTGGAAAAAAAAAAAGCTATAAGTATGAAAGTACTTTTTTTTACTTGAAAAGATTAACAAAATAAAGAATTAATTGGTAAAACCATGAATTCTACTGTATGTGAAGATTGTCATATATGAAATTTTTACAAAAAAACGAATCTTATTTTCGAGGTGAAATTATCAAATTTAGATTTTTATTAAGAAAAAAATCTTAAGTTTTGGATAATTATGAATGGGAGTAATAATAGGGAGATATCTAAAAATTAGGCTTTCTTATATATGCAACTTAAATAACATCTTTGAAATGTTAGAAGAATAATTATTCATTAGTGTATTAATAAAATAAATTTCAAATATTGGGGTCTACCTAAAAATTGGAGCATCATTTAGTTAACCTAATACTAAAGCCACTCTTGAATCTGTTATGGAAGCCATGCTAAATTTCAAGGGTTTAAGATTCTTAGAAAAGGCTATGCTGATCTCAAATGGTACAAACAGGAACTCCCTAATGTGAATTGAATGGAGACTCAATCCTCTGATCGCCAGGAGTTTAAGATCCTCGTATTAATTGTTCCATATCTTGATCTCATTGAGTTTACTAAGACCAACTAACTCGAGAGCTTTAACCATCTCCAATCTCTGAGACTTATAACCTCAATCACAGACACCCAGCAATTAAATTTTTAATAAAACTTTTAATAACATGATCATCTGCTTCAACCGATGACAGATATAATTGTCTCAAAGAATGTAACATCACGCTTGTTGGTAACTCAAGCTTACAGCCATTTAACGCTAAGGTAAGGTCTGTTTGGGATTGAGGTATTGTACCTTTTAAGTTACACATTCTGTGAGAAAAAAAAAAGAGCTATAATTATGAAAGAAAAGTTAATATTATATTATAAATATAATTTTTTAAATAATAATTTTGACAAAATTAGTAAAGATATAATAGATATTTCATCATATAGGTATAATGTCAAATTAATTTAGCTTCCAAGTTACAGTAGTTTTTGTTTACCAAATATTTTGGTGCTATACCTTTTAAGCTCCAACTGTCCAACCACAATCCTAAACAGAATAGTAGTTAATGATTTCGAACAAGAAACCATTTGACATCACTTTCAATTGCACAGCAAATGCGTTGGTAATGAATAGTGCTTTTATTTTTTTACAATGCACATAAATAGGATGAAAAAACTTTGAATCAAGTACCAAAAATGGGAATCTAAGCCATGCTTGTTCCCACACTTTAGATAAAACGCTTGTTTTAACTTTCAACTACTTGTTTGAATGTGAGGGCAGCGGTTCAAGTCCCCACAAAAGTATTGTGGGGACTAAATATTTATCAACACTCTTATCCGCATAAATCACGAGTGGAGTAGGACTTCACTCTTCTGTGGTAGTTTGTCTGGCATGTCTTCTGTAAATTTAATATAATGTATAAGTCCCAGTTATATTCATCTGATTATAAATATCAGTGTGATGTCTGCTATAATAGCAGTTGTAAATATTTGTGTAATGCAGTATCTAGTGCGTAACCAGTATTCAAAAAAAAAATCTACTTGTTTGAATGCGAGTAATGACAAAATATGATGCCTAAGATATCCTTTCCTTATTCAGTTATTCTCCCAACATCACAGGCTTTCCTCAATTAACCATTCTCAAGCCGATAAATAAATTTATTAATTATATAGATCATGTTTTTACTCATCAACAACATAATTAGAACTAAAATTTAAATCGAAATTATTTTGAATTAATATGGATTATGATATCTAGGCATGCATGCACAAATTGAAATTTAGTCTAATTCAGCTTAATATATTCTTTAATGAGAAAATAAATCCGAATAAAAATGACCCACAAAAGATAATTACAGAGAAACATACAACATACATTTAGAAATTGGTTAAAGAAATATAATATCTGTCAACCATCAACAACTCGCGGTCTAAAGCAGCAACAAAAATATAATAATGGTTCTTAAACAGTTAAACATTGTTAAATCCCTCTACACTTTAGAATAAATTAATATAGGAAATGATTGGTAAATGATTATTTATTCCTCATATTTTGAGTTAAGTATTCATTTAATTTTTGTATTTAAAAAAATATATTAAAACGAAAAAAGACAATAAACAAACAAAAACAATGAAAAAATGATTTACAGAGAAAGTCTTGAAGCTCTTATGACAAAGAATCTTGAATGATCGTAAAAGACATTGTAAAATATAAGGGCTAAACAGTCATGAATATTTACCTGGAAATAATAAATTATTATTTTTGTATTTTGTTTAAGTGAACATTCAAAAATCACTTATTTTTAAAATTCAAAATTCTTTACTTTTTTTTATATGATATATATCATAATAATTCAAAAAAGAAAATTATATTTATTCTATCTTTAAAATAAATTAAAAAAATCTTACAAACTATCAAGATATAATAAATTATTATTATTATTATTATTATTATTAGCGATGAGATACGAATGGCAAATTTTTTTAGCAAATATTTGCTTGAACACCCTTGAGGTATCGCTAAATATCAAAAACATCCACAAACATGAGAAACTGGAGGCAATTGTCCTTTCGTTTGCAAAATGTTCGATAGAGCAACAGTCTGATGCGGAACCTTTCGTGTTAATTCGACAAAAATATAAAATAAATTAGGATTACGACGTGGTTAAAAAGATTACAAATACGTTAATCTTTTATAAAAAATTACAAATACGTTATATCGTTCAGTAAAAAATCATAAGGACCCACAACATATATAGGACTATGACACGCTATTATTTTATATAGTGAGTGGTCTAACGGTTATAATTCCAACTTCATATGGTTGAATTTGTAATTTCATGGATAACTTTGTTAGCACATATGATGACAAAGATGAACCTGGACATGTTTTCATTGCAATTAAGAGGGATGCATCGTTTTCTTTAATAGTTTTATAATATTAATTATTGACGATAGTTTTATAATATTAATTATTGACGATGGGGTGGTTTCTTTCTTTCTTTTTCTTTTTTTTTAAATTTTGTATTGACGTGTTGACTTTTGATTGTGTCACTAATGACTAAACTAAACACGTTAAAACTTAGGACTGTTAAGGTGCCAAAATCCAACAATAAGTATTATCAAACACCTTAATAGTTGAGTTATAATTCTGACATGCTAAACCGACATGTTATATCTTTATGAATTTTCTTTCTAGATTTATTTATAAAGAAACAAAGGTTTTGTAATGGAAAAAAATATAAGAAAGACGACTCGTTAGTGCAAAAATAGAAATACTTGCGACTTAAAACTATAGAATTCATCAATAATGAAATTTTAGTCATAGTATTTGTAATATATCTTTAACATAGATAACTATTTAATCCAAACAGAACTCATTTCTCTATTTTAATGTTTTGTAATGTCTTCATTAAGATTCGCAGCTGAAAATGTACGCTTGTTGAAAAATCTTATAAATAAGTAAAACAAAAAACTATTAGGATAAACAAAAAGCTTTGATAAATTTATAATAAAATCTAATTACATTGATTGAGATAATAACTATGGAAAATAGGCCACTAGTGGAAGGGACAAGGTAGCACTTTTGCTGGGTGAAGGAAATTGGGAGAAGGGAAAGTGATTAATTAAAAAATTAGAACAAAAATTTTCCAAGTAGAGTAAATTTTTTTAATTATTTTAGGGAAATAATAAAAAATTTTAGGCCGGCATCTCGAATATAAAGTAGTAATAAAATTATTAAGCACCAAATTAGGCTTAGTGCACCGCCTTATCACGGTTTTCCTTTAAAGTGACATGTGATTCTTTTTTTTCTAATAAAGAAGAGATCCCTTCAACTAATTTCAATATTTTGAGTCTGACAAAGACAGATCACTTCCATTTGAGTACTTTATAGATTAAATTGCCATTGGTGAAGTAATTCCAATTATATGATATTTTGATATTCTTAATTAAAACCAATTTCATGTTTCTTTAAATATAATTTTTAATTCTATTTTATTTTCTTTGTTCGTATTACTTGATTTTTAAATCATTTAATTATACGTATTTTTTAGGCACCCTAAACTTTCATTCCATTAAATAGAATTATTACAATCAATCAATACAATCAGCACAACAACTTAGGGTTATTATACTAATAATGTAACTTTTAAAATAATTTATGTTAATTGTATCATAGAAATATTCACTTAAACATTTCGTAACATTAATTTTTAAAAGCACTGTCCGATTTAAAAATAATTGTATATGTGTGCTAAATCTTATTGCTAAATTGTTATAAGAATGCAAAAGGCTGAATTTGATATAATGTTAAATTGAATTTATTTACATATTTATAAATAAATAAATATAAATATATATATATACAGTAGTTTTCCTGATTAGCAATTTTAGCCAGCGAGGTGAAAATATGAATTTTAAAACCGCAGCCGGCTTATAGCTGAGTGTTTAAACCATAGTTTTAACCAGCTTCCTGACTTTTCATTTAAAATTTAATAATCTGGTTTTAAAGACACCGGTTTCGTCTTTCAAAATTAAGGCACGGAACATTTATATATATATATATATATATATATATATATATATATATATATATATAATATTTTTATTTTGTATAATTGATAAATAAAATAAATCTTTTATATTATTAATTTTTTGTTATCTTAATATAATGGGAAGTAATAATATTTTTAAGTTAATGATTTTATTTCCTAATTAAAAAAGATAATTTTATATTTATATAATAAATTTGAGGATATATATAAAATTATATTAGGTATAAAATTAATTCTAAAATCAAATTTTGAAAAACTACTTGTTCTCAATTTTTTAAATATCATTATAAGATTAAACTAAGTTTACCAAAAATAATTTTAAAAAATTTATCAGAATCTAAATTTAACTTTTAATTTTTAAAAATTACTTTTAAATTTCTCGACAATAATTCTAAACAGCCCTTAGTATCTCATTATTAAAAATAAAAGCATATTGGTTAGTTGGTCAAAGACAGGCAACGGCGGCCGGCTACGTACTTGCAAACGTCATATGCCAGGGATTAAAAGCATTTTAAACATTTGTGAACATTGAATCCAAATATCCAATGGCAATGGAGATTGATTCGACCCTCGTGGAATTCTTTTTTATTCTAAAACGGACGACCCAGTTCGGTCTATAAATACCCAAGTGAACCCTTCCGTTTCTTCAATCATTTTATTTTCATTAGCTTTACGGATTCTCAATTTGCTTGTAATTCTACTAAACATGGGAAGAATAGCAGAGGAGGCTAAGCAAAATCAAGAAGAGAACAACGGTAACATGACCATTGAAACTCCCATCAGCCCTCTTCTCACTCCTTACAAGATGGGTAGTTTCAATCTTTCTCATAGGTACAGTTTGTGCCCACCTTTTATTTCATTGATTTTTTTTATTTTTACTTTTTTTGGATTTACATTTTCTTTTGCTGTATGGATTTTGTATGGCGTTAACTTTATTGACGAAAGTGATATCTGTCAAAGTACATTTGAGTGGCGAGCATTCACACCACTGTTTATCCGGTGCTCAGCACAAACTCAGTTGACCACTGAACCCTTGTCCATTTGGAATGAATGGATTAGTGAATATTAGGGATGGATTAGGAAATGTTTGGGATTTAGGTACTGTGGTTTTTAATTCACAGTCTCGATGTGGAGTGAATCACTAGCTATCGAGTAAAACTGTTGGTGTTTACGGAGCACTTTTCACTGTCCTATTTTGGTGATTAAGCAGAAGCACAGCCGTTTATTAACTTACAATACCCTTAACTGATTAGAATGTATGATCTGATGTAGTTTCTGTACCTTTTTTTTATTTGATCGTTTGGTCTATGATCTGACTGAGAGTTTTACAAAGGCAGTTTAAGTGTAGTGTTGCAATTTTATGGGTTTTTTCTTTTGAGTTAGAGTTATTGGTGATGGCGCTAATTGAATTGTGGCTTGCTTGTTTTGTTTATTTCAGAGTTGTTTTGGCACCACTGACTAGACAGAGATCATACAACAATGTTCCACAGCCACATGCCATTTTGTATTACTCTCAAAGAACCACCGAAGGGGGTTTGCTTATAGCCGAAGCCACAGGAGTTTCCGACACTGCTCAAGGGTAATTTTACGTCCGTTAAACTGTTTTAAGAGTTTTTTGAGGTATTAAGTTGATAGGAAATTGTGTTGTTTGAGTTTTGAAGGCATTAAGTGTACCTAGTTGCTTGAAAATTTTGTGTGCTCTGTTGTTTCTTTTATTGTAAGGTATCCAGATACACCTGGTATCTGGACAAAGGAGCAAGTTGAAGCATGGAAACCGATTGTAGATGCTGTTCATGCAAAAGGTGGGATCTTCTTTTGTCAGATTTGGCACGTTGGCAGGGTTTCAAATCAAGGTGTGTTCTATATCTCTCTTTTCTATTGACATTTACTGGTTACTTAGTTATCAGGATCATACATACTTTTTTCTGACAATAAGGTACCGTGAGCTTAAGCTATTGAATTGCAGTAACTTGCAGTAATCTAACATGAGGCAAGTGTTGAGAGAATAAGCAGCTCAATTAATCAAATGCTCAAATTGAGTACTGATCATCCTACAGATGCACCATCCTTTTGCATTTTATTTTCAGTTAATAAAATGATATTCAATTGTTTTTTTACAATTGAATATCATTTCAACTGGATCTTCATTGGTTTTTCCTGTTGTCGTTCTGTACAGATTATCAGCCAAATGGTCAAGCTCCAATCTCCAGTACAGACAAGCCATTGACACCTCAAATCCGCGCTAATGGTGTTGATGTTGCACAATTCACTCCTCCAAGGCGGCTAAGGACAGATGAAATCCCTCAAATTGTGAATGATTTCAGGCTTGCTGCAAGAAATGCAATTGAGGCTGGTAAATTCTTTTCTCTGAAATTAAAAATTGAATTGTGGGCAATAAGTGTTTTAAGGTCGCCACAGGATGGGTGATATTTCACTGGTCTACTTTTCTTGAGATTAAGGAAAATAGTATAAAAGAATAGTGAGATTCTTCCATTCCATGCATGGCTATCAGAAGGAAAGGAAAACTAAACATGAATGCATTAATAGATTTTTACTAGGCTTTTGTGGCTTGTAAATAATGTTGTTTTATTGTACTGTAAGGTCTATGTGAAAGCAGTTAAGTTTCTTTACAATTATGTTTATTGTCCTATAGTTGTATTTATCATATTGAATAAAGAATTTGAAAACTTAACACCTTACCTACATGTGTCATTAATGTAAATGGAGTCATTGCAATAGTCGATTATTTGGAATGGGTTCTAGAATCTTACATGTAACTCCTTTTGTCATCTAAAATGATGGTTGAGACTTTGTTTTTAATGATCTTATCAACTGTTTTGTTGTTAGTTAAAGTAGGGATTGAGTAATGATCTTATCAACTGTTTTGTTGTTAGTTAAAGTAGGGATTGAGTACCTGCAACTCTGAGTAGTTTTGTAGCTTTCTGCCTGCATCTCTGAGACATCACAAAACTGCCGCGGATTAACTTTGAGAGCCAACCTAGTAAATGCTTAAATACTTTTTCTTCTTCTTAAAATGAAAGCTAGACCCTCCGTCGGTCTGTCGGCACAATGCGAGCCTTAGAGCTTTTAGTTATATGAGAAGAGTTAGGTAAATGGAGTGCTCATGCTGTACAGGTTTTTGGTTTCTAACTTTGTCTTATGCTGTATAGGGTTCGATGGCATTGAGCTCCATGGTGCACATGGCTACCTAATTGACCAATTTATGAAGGATCAAGTGAATGATCGAACAGACCAATATGGAGGATCCTTAGAGAACCGTTGCCGTTTTGCTTTAGAAATAGTTGAAGCTGTTTCCAATGAAATAGGGGCAGATAGGGTTGGGATAAGACTATCTCCATTTGCAAACTATATGGAATCAGGAGACTCTAACCCGGAAGCTTTAGGTCTTTACATGGCAGAATCCTTGAACAAATATGGTATCCTCTATTGTCACATGGTTGAGCCGAGGATGAAAACAGTTGGAGAAAAATCTGAATGTCCTCACAGTTTGCTGCCCATGAGAAAGGCTTTCAAGGGTACTTTTCTTGTCGCTGGGGGTTATGACAGGGAAGATGGAAACAAAGCTATTGCTGAAGGCCGTGCAGATCTTGTTGTTTATGGTCGCTTATTTTTGGCTAATCCAGATTTACCCAGGAGATTTGAGCTCAATGCCACCCTCAATAAGTACAACAGAGAAACATTCTATGTATCCGATCCTGTTGTTGGTTACACGGATTATCCCTTTCTGGACACCTCTTCTTATGTTACCAAAATAACGCATTAGATTGATAAAGCATTCTCTCAGATTTAATCTTGTTTTCTGAATTTTTATTGATTTAGCGTGTGAATGTAAAAGCCGGTATAGTTTTATATCAGTAAAATTGTAATGGCGTTAAGGCCCAGGCTATGCCTATGTTTCACATACACTCTCTTATCTAATTCCAACTGAGACTGCTATTCTCAAAATTGCAAGGACAAAAGAAAAACAAAGCATTGTGGTGTCAAACTCAAATCATCCTTTCGTTTCATAAATTGGAAAACGAATTAACCTGGAACAATTCATCACCAGCATGTTTGGATATATACTTTGTTTTTCCTTCAGTTAATTTCTGTTGCCATGAGAAGAGTGTGAACATAATACCAGAAACTAGCAATGTGATGTCATCTTATTATCCCTTATTTACTGATGAATACTAATGAAGAAGAGAATGAGTTTGGATTCAAGATAATGAAGATATAATTTTTTTATATACAGTACACTTGTTTTATTCAGTAGTGATGCAATTGCATTGTGGTGGTTCTTACACAACACTTGTGGAACTACACCATTATATTCAATGTTATTAACTACTTGGTTTATAGTGGATGAAATATGAACACGTGGAAAAATCAGTAAGCGCTATCATAAGTATCCCCTTTCGGAACCAGTACATCAAAATCACTTACAGTCCATTCTGCAGTTTCCCCATTTTGGCTAACATAAATTTCCGTACCAACATTAAGGGAAGTCCACACACGCCTTGCTCGTTCTGCGCCTGGATCCTGTGAAAAGAAATAAAAATGTATGATTGTTAAGAACCTGCTTTCCCAGCCAAAAAGACAAATCCCCCACTAGAAAAATAGTTAATCTTTCTCACTACTAAAAGCTAGGTGTAGAATCATCGACATAAAACATCAATTTTTTTTTTCAATAAGTGTCAATAATATATGCAAAAATGGACAAATTTTGATCTTGATATAAGAATCCTAAGTTGAGATAAAATTTAGTCAGATTAATGATACAAATATTACAATAAAATCCTTCTCTCCTTTTGAAGAAATGTGTAAAAAAAAAAACACGTGCAAGAAGTATCTGAGTGGATGGAAATACACAATGAAGCCTTGAAATTGAATGTTGCATTTCTCCAATGCAATATGATGGTGATAAATCAAGTCCAGAAAGGCTCCACTAAGTTCATAGCTCTTCGCTGGGGGCCAACTTATTATTTACCACTATTTACCAATAGCCAAGAGAAAATCAAATTGGGTTCCCATGAGTAGTTAACTAAAATGAAACTGCTGATTACTCAAATCTAAGTCTCTTACACAATTCTACATCCAGCAGGGACAAAGAAAATGTGAAGCATGGCTTGAAAACGATTGGATAGGCATAAATATCTAAGGAAGAGCTGGATCTGGTCTTAATAATTTAAAAATGAAAATAGGGGACATATAATGCAAAAAATGTACATTTGAGAATCTTAACAATTCATTAACAAAGAAAATTGTACATTTAAAAGGTGTTGTCAGATCATTTCGCTGACAACAAAAAATGAAAACAATGAAAGAGTGTATCACTTGTTTCATATACGGATCAAGTTGACAAAAGTGCATTCAGCATTCGGTATGGTTTCTTCAAGTAAAATATAAGTAGTTCTTATACTAGCAGACTTTCAACATGAAGGAGTTTTCTTTCCTTGTTTTTTTTCATTTACAAGTTTCAACAAAATTCTGTAATCACCTTAAATTAAGTTTGATAATACGGTAAATTTTGCTTTTAGCTCATGTATATGAAGATAGGCTACGCAAAAACTTGCGGATTTTAGTATTACAAATTTAAGCACAATTTTGCCAACGGCTAAAGCAATATAAAGATGTTTGAGTTCTAGTGTCGAAGCAAATTCCAAATGAGCCTTATTTTAATTTTCACTTTCTCAATCGTAGCATCACAATAGGAAATGCAAATGCAGAAACAAGAAGAGGTAATACTACTGAAAGACGTAAAATGTTTTCAAAAAGAAACAAAAATAGAAAGTATAAATAATCCTTGTAGCTATGACTTTTTGACATTTCAAATGACGGCTGGCGTAAACATTTAAAATCATACATTGTGCAGAAAATAAATGAACATAGAGCTTGAATTTCCTAATTTTGTGATTACTAGTGTAGGTATAAAAAACCATACTACAATTTAGCTTGTTCTTATGATGCATGGTATAAAGCTGCCTTTGACTCCGTAAAATAAACTTCATCATGACCAAATTTCATATGCATGGCAGCCACAGCCAGAAAGCTCTAATGTCGGAAAAGAGATTTGAAATGATAATCGTTTGCAAGAACTAGTGTACCTGGTAGAAGTATAACCGATTGGAGAGGGCCCCAGCATCAAGAACCCAAGTTCTAGCGTCCCCAACCCATCCATCTCCCTGCTTTTCAGGATAGCCATGCACAGCCCATTCAGGATGTGGAAGAATTTGTACCAATTCCTGCGCTTGCGGATTGCTATATGGATCGCAAATATCGTATGGTTTCTCCAGATGTTCAGCATTCCCAGGGCAGCAGTAGAGATGATAAGCAGAGTATGGAAAGCGAGAAGTGTCATTTCTATATATTATTTCACCAGTAGGACTAACATGGTAAGGTGGGCATGAAACAAGATTATCTGGGCGACACCAGCTTGTGGTTGCTGGGTTAATGATCATCTCACTGTATCTAGTCACATCTGTCAGAGTATCACCATCACACAGCTTTCCATTGTTCTTCCAACAGCTACCTATATCAAGGAGATAAAATTGACTGTTTGGTCCTCCTCCACGCTTGACATCAAGTGTCAATTTTACCTTGAAGTTTGGAGACTCTGGCAACTGAGAGACAAATGAAACTGAAACAATTACTATATGTGTCTGAGTTATGACTCTTGACATGGCAAAATGCTGAGAACATAAATACAATTGACATGCTCTTTGATTGCAAATACTCCTCAAAAAAGGAAATGAAATGAATAATTTACAGGCAAATATATAATGTGATACAACTATCAAATTCACAGAGTAATCTACGTTCTAGTAAACAATACTATTCGATCAGCATGTGTGATGAATAAAACAACTATAATTTGGGCAAACTAGCGGTATACATAGGCAACAAACCTTAGTCATGATGCCACGGCCACAATAATGGTAACCACCGTTAAATCCTTCCACTGCATCTGAACGTAGATACAACATAAGCCAAGGATACTTGGCAGATGTTGTCAATGTGTGTGAGAAAATCCAGCTCCCTGTGCTCAGATTCTTCTTCCAGGAGACTGAGAAGAATGAGTTATTCCCTATACCTTTGCTCAAGTCAGCATCAAGGTCATATGTCCCATTGAAACCTCCAGTTAAAGATGCTTGCCTTCCAGAACAAACCAATCTTGAGTAGTTGTGATAGACAAGTGGTTGATTCATGCACCCTTCGCCAAAACAAGGAAAATTTCTGCCGGTTATTATTTTGCTGACATTTTTCCCATTTTCAGGACAAAGTGTCTTGTTTTTATCGAAGTTTCCATTTTTTAGCATAAACATCCAAAAATACCATCGTTTGGCACACCCTTGCACCTCACAGAGAGAAGCAAGATAGCGTTCTTTTTCCGCAGCAAACAGGTCTGGATTTCTGAACGATTGAAAATCTTCTGCAGGAAACTTGTCACCAGTCTTCAAGCTGTTATCAGATTCGTTCACTTTGTGATGTACCTCACATTTTCTTCCAGTATCCAGAGGGCTGCAACCCAGGGAATCTGAAAATTGAGCCGTAAAGCTAGAAAGATTGTAGTAAAAATGTAGATCTTATATAACTTTCTCTTCCACAATTAATGCGTGTGGATCTCTAGGTTAATTTGGTTGAGCTATACTTTTTACCAAGGCCCTAGATATGGTATATTTGCTAATCATGTTTTTAATTTAATAGAACTCACCCAATGTATCAACATTCATCATGACAAGATTAACCAAATTTCAAGCAACAAAACAGGATAGTCCAATTAAAAGCCAGTTGATGAGATTACAGCTGTGCATATTGGAAGTACTCTGGAAGCCTCTCTGTGCAGATGAGTTGACCACTACAAGATAGATTATCTCATGTGACACCATATGTGTAAGTCAGGAAAGCTTGGAGCTGCGTGCGCTGGTGACAATAAATTATATTGAAGGCATAACGTAGAGAATCAAGATCCCAGATATCAGATTCATTCATTTTCTTGAATTCACATCAACAGTCCCTAAGCTGTTATCACATTCAGTCACTTTCTATGTAACACACAATTTAACCCGGTAACAAGATGGCGTCAATTTAACCCAGTAGCAAGAGGGCATCATGCACCAACCTAGAGGATCTGAAAATTGAATAAAGCTAGAAGAAGTTGAAAACAGTGTTGCAGTTTTTCTTTTTCTCTTTTTCTTTTAATTTGCTTTCATATTAAATGTACAAAGTTCTGTTACTGATTAGACCGAGCTACAGAACGTGCAATCTGCCTATCACATTTGCATACAAGAAAACAAAACTAAGTCAGTTGATTTGCATTCTCTATTACAAGAATGGTAAATGTTCGTGCCCAAATGAAAGCCTCTAGTGGCAATTTAAGCAAGCACAGAGTTAAATTCAGAACAAATCCACAGGCCTCTGCTTGCCAATAAGTTGAGGGCTACAAGGTAAATTATCTCAGGCGGAACTATATGCCTAGAGTCGGGCAAGCATGGAGCTGCACGTATTAGCAACAATTCGATCCAATGAAAGCTGAGAATGATTTACATTTCAAACATATAAAGAAGCCTCCAAAATGCAACGTGGTGGAAGTATGAGCCAGGAACCAGAAATTACTATAAATGAAAAACTGAAAATAAGCAGGTGATAAACAGAGAGCTGAGAAAGAAGCAGTTACAAAATTAGTTGGCAGTGATGAAGGTGATGAACAAAAAGAGGATAAATAGATTCTTGCGTAGTTCAATGAGTATGAAAGGAAATCAAAACATAGCAAATAAAGGGGATATTAGGAGTGTATTGCTACTATATAATCAACAGCTGATGCCCTGCAAATTTTAGAGAATAACTAGGCAGCAACAACAAAGGGATAAGCAAACCTGATACAGTGTACCTGCAGTGAAAAGCTTAGAAAGAAACCAAAAAAATAAAGAGTTTACATCATAATTACATAAATTATAATGCAAACATGGTAATGGACTTGAAAGGATCAGCATTTCCAATCTCTGATAAAGAGAACTCCAGATGACAAAAGCTTGACCTTTTGAAGTGTTTCATTATAAATAAAATCAAATAACTAATTACCAATTGTGCCAAAAAAAAAAAAGAAAGAATATGCAACACCTTGGAAAAGGGTTGAATACAAATATCCTGTACCTTAAGACCAACTCAACAATTCAAAATAACTCATTGAGCCCATATAACAAATCATTAAAGAACAGAACAGAGATCAAATAACTTACTTCGCTTTCACAGGCTTCATGCTTCCAAAAAAACAAATTCTAACAGAGTTTAATAGTATAATCTTAATCAAGAATTACAAATATATAACAAAAATATTAAAACAAAAATGGAGAAAAAAATTTACCAGTGACGAGAGAAGAGCAGAACAGATCAGCACAGTCAGCAAGCCTGGGACTGCCCATTCCAGGAGCTTCAAAGCCGACTTCATTGCAAAAATTCCAAGCTTCCAATGCAACTCTCACATTGGCACTCTTCATTCCAGGATCCCCTATTGCTGATACATATCTGTTTTTTGAAATCAACCCATGCGTTTTCAACAAAGAATCAGCAGCCAAGTTCTGAACTAATAATATTTGCAGAACAAGAACAACAAGAAACCAAGATGATAATAACAGAAAACCCATTTTTTTTTTTTGTTTTCTTTTTACTTTTTTCCTTTTCCCCTCAAAACTCCGAAAATTTTCTGATGATTGTGTGATTGAAGAGATTGTTACAAGTAAAATCTTGAATCATGTTTTAACTTGCAAGCAAAATTTTTAGCTTCTGCAAGAAAGACACGAGGCAGTGACTGCGACTGCACCAAGTTTAATATTTTGATACAAGTTTCATAAACCCCTGAATGTTTCTTTTTTTCATTGAGACCACAAAGTGCGATCAATTTTTGACCTTGTATTACGTTTCAAACTCTGATGATTAGTTATACAAACCATTTTGAAAAAAGACTCAACCACGCTTGAGGATAAAATTGTTATCATCGTTGTATCATAGAGAAGAATATTATTAAATTTAGTTACTTTAAATATATATTGAGGATAAATGACTATAATTTCATTTAGTTTTCATAAAAATAAGTTTTTTTTAATTAATAGTTATAATTATAAGTTTATTAAAATCTCTTAAATTATGTGGTGCAGTATTTATGAGCTCCAACAAAATCTAGTTTATTTTTAAATATTTAAAAAAAAGTTACTTTACTGGTGTGGTAGGAGTTTATTATTGGTTTAATTAACGTTTACGAGTTTAAAAGGCACGAGACTGCGACTAGAATCTGATAGAAATAAGCATAAGATATTTTAATAAAGTTTATAGGGTCCCCTGAATTTTATTATTTTTATTTCTGTCACCAAGTTGAAAATATAATCACTATGACCCCTGAAAAAGTCTTAACAGTCGAAACGAGTACTGGAGCCTGAAGAGCTGTCGAAGCCAGAGAAATCAGCCACCAGCCCACCACTGCCATTCGCCGGAGCCATCGCTGCTGCTTCTGTCGCAACGTCAATCCATCGCCGCCGGGAACGCTAGCGAAGGTTTTGTTTCTGTTTTAGCTTTTCTTTGTTCAATTCTTTTTTTTTCCAATTAAAGATTGTGAAATGGTGAATTTGAGATCTTTGTGTTGATTTATTGTGCTAATTGAGCTGATTTTAGGTAAATCTTATGTTTTTAATTTATCATAGTTAATACTGATTTTTAGATATCACAATAAGTATGAATTTTTTTTTTTATTTGAATTAATTGAAATAGGAAGAAAATGCAGTTCTTTGGAGGGTCAGAGATAAGGCCATCGCCGCCGGTGCCAAAAACGGCGTCAGGTAACATTGCACACATGATGTAAGTATTCAATACGAACGGTGTTTGTTTGCTTTGCTGGGAATGGAATCGCTCGCTTCACACTCTAAATGCTGTGCAGGATCACAAGCTCATGTCCGGTCTCCTTTTCTCCCTCAAGTCCTTGACTGCCAAAATGGACCCCAACGCTAGGTATGTTCTTGCTTCTTTTTTCAGAATTGTCAATTTCTAAATGAATTCTCAACAGTTGTAAGTGTATTGGTTCATGATATGCTTTTGTTTAGAGGAATTTGATTTGGATTTTGTAGGTTGTCATATTTGGTTTTTTGGTAAATGTTGATTTTTGGAGTTCTACCGGACGAATCATTATTTTGTTAGAATTTTTGAGTTATGTATGATTGCTGAAAGTTTGTTTTAATGTGGTGAAGTGATGTGGTTCAGATAAAATAAATATCAGGAATTTATTATATAGTCCACATGATGCACAAATGAAGGTTTTTTTTTTTCCTTCTTTTTAAGAATAGTAAGTTCAGATAACCTTTTGTTTGTTAACTTTTGGTTCTGAAGGTAATTTCTCTTATAGACCGATATAATGGTGTTTTGTTGAGGTTTTTTAGATGATTGTCGTTTTTGTTGTATCTCATGGAGGCGCTTATTGCTTTTATTTGGAGTGAATTATGACTAAATCTTGGTTAACAGTTGACTTAGCTGGTAATTTCTCTTATAGGTGTACAATGTCTTGGGATTTGAGACAGTGGGAGTAGGGCTGCATTTTAAATTTTCAAGAAAGGAATTGTAAAATTGAGTTCATCATCTATGTAATGTTTATATGGTTTCTTAGTGGTAAATACTTGATTCTTTTGTTTGTGCAGTGCAGAGAAAGGAATCTTGGGGTTGCCCCTTTTACCAGGCCAAGGTTGCTCATTTCACAGTTTTCGTACTAATACATATAAACTTGTTTCATGGAAAGTCCATCCGGAATAAAAGTTAGCAGAAATGTGTAGAGTATTTATCATTGTATCACAGAGATGTGCTTAATCTGGTTGAGGAAACTTCCATTTATATCACTTTGTGTCTTAACTGGAAGATCTTAAAGCTATAAGGAGCTCACCAATTCACGTAATTTGAAATCACATTTGATGCTTGAAATTGGTTGACATATATGATGCCTCAAATGTTAAATCTTCAGTTGGGCTTAAAATTGATGAAGGGTGTGTTTGTGATTTAGAGTAATTATTCCCATGACCAGTATTGTTTGCAACCTGTTAGGTTTCATGGAGAGGAGAAAACTGGTATTTGAATTAAGATCGACTGTAATGGGTTATGCATACATCACAATTGGTATACATTCCGTAATCTTCTCTTTCAAACAAATCATGCTTTTCTTAGAGTCTCGAACAAATATCTTCCAGGTATCAAATAACACTGGGGCCAGGACCACAGGAAATAAATATCAGGAAACATTCGACAGACTAGGACCAGAACAGATTTTTTTTTTTTTTTTTTTTGTGAAAATGAGCCGGGTGTCCCAGGTGTCAATCCTCACTTGAAATTTTGTGATTACCAGGCTGCCTTATTGGTTCGGTTGAGTATAATTTTTTTATGATTCTTTGACTTCTAAATGGAAGAATTAATGTGGAGAACCCTGCTGCTAAATAATGCCTTAATACGGCTGAAATGTTAATTGCTTGGATACTAATGCTTAGGTGGTTCATTGGAATTAACTTAATCTTTGGCATGCGTTGCCTTGCACATCTGAATTGTTGATTGAGCTTTTAATTATCCAAGTCTTGGTGTTTTAAACATCAAGGAGGTGAATCCCATTATCTCTATGTGGTCAGCTACTTTTTATTTAGCTATTCCTGAATAATTAGCCGTATGCATTTTTATAGATTTGGGAGTCATTTTCATGGAAAAGAACAAGCTGTTCACAAAACTTTGAAGATAGTGAAACTCATTTGTTTAGATAACTAGCAATTTTATCCTTCGATTTAATTTTGAGCTTGTAAGCTTTTGGTTAGTTGTCCAGGGTATTTGTGTTTTAATGACATCATGAATTCCGGTTGACAGTTCAATTGTTTTACAGCTATTGCTTTACTGTCATGTAACTTTTGTCGCAAGGTTTTTATGACTTTGCGCTTGTTATTGATTGCTGCATGTTTTCACATCCTATATTGAACTGTTCAACAACAAAATTTTTATGTTGCATTTTGCTGCCTCACACATAAGACACTAATGATTAGACATGCTTTTGTGTAGATTATCTTGGTAACACATCCCTGGACTGGTGATCGGCGTGAATCCCTAAAGTACATATAACAACTTATATGTTGAACCTACTGTCAAGAATCCACTATATTCACTGAGAACTCCAATCAGTTAACCAGTTACAATAAATAGAAAATGACAGTCTCTTGTTCTGTTCAATTAGAGTAATTAAGAAGATAAACAAACAAATGCGTGCCAATATGCACACACATGCACACCTGCACAGACACCCTTACGCACTCTCCAGAGTCTGTGATGCAGCAGGACAGAGTATTATGAGAACTCGAGTTGTCGCATTGTATTATGTCACTAAATATTATTAGCCAATGCTGCTGGTTGCCTTACCCATGTTCTTGTTTGTAGTGCATTAAGTAATTTACTTTATATTCACACATGATTTAAGAACTAGTAGTGCAGTTTATTTTTTTCTTAAATACCAGGCTATCAATATATGATCATACACTTTAATTGTTGTGCAGGTGTGAACTATTTAATACAACACTTGATCAATATGCACAAACGATTGCATAGTTTTCCAAGGTAGTGTTCTTCCGTCTGATAACTATTTCCACACTATTAATGCTAGCTCCAATATCAAGACTTGTGTCTATGGAATGTATTTGGACTTTTGTCAGGCAGTCTACATTCTTATCCTTGACCCATTTCCAATTGAGAATATTTTGTGGAGATGTGTTCTATCAATTTAATCAGTGAACTTTGTGCACATTAATTTCAATAGAGCTCTGGTAGAAGGAAATTATCTTTGTAATTGCTTTTGATAAATTAGATGCTTGCATCTTTTTTGAAGAACACACATCTAGTTTCTTGACTTCATTTTCAGTGAATTCGCATGCATTGTAGCTACATTATTCCTCAGGATGTACTTTACTGCTTGAAAATACCGAAGGGGAAGATTCCTAGCTTAGCTTAAAGCCTCCCATCTTTATTTGATTGTATTAAAAATCTTATAATATTATTTTAAACTTCTAATATAGAAATGATATTTAGTGTCGGGTAAGTAAAGATATTGAAAACGCAATTGTTGAAACAAAGCTTGTTTCGGCCTCAGCATTTGCTGTAGAGGTCAATTAATCCAGGCTCTTCCAGTTCAAATTGGTGCTGTATATAGTGATTCTCTGGAATACTAAATTTAGTGTAATTGACAAGACCAATAAGTAACAAAAATGATAGTTGGTCTCAAATTTCGTTAAATCAAATTATTATTATGATTATTATTATTGTTGTTGTTGTTGTTGTTTCATTGGTCGATAGCTACATGGGCGATGGGCCACCTCGTGATATTGATTTGATTTTAATATAAAAAAGTTAATTTTCAATAGTTTCTGTAGTTGGAATTTCGTGTAAAATATTAGTCATTGATTGAAAAAGTAAGTGTTTATTTTAGTTGCTTTGCTTGATCCACATAGCATGTAGCGTATAGTGTTCAAATATTTAAGACATCAGTGTCAAGGATCTTTAATTTGTTTGTAGGTGTATCATTATTCAAATTAATTTTCTACGAGAATATAATTGTTATCAATTTAAGGTAATTAAATAGTAATCAAATAAACAAAATAAACACACAAATAAGACCTAATCAAGGTTTATGCATGCACAAATTAAAAGAAAAAAAAAGATTAGAAACGTGATCATAATCTTCAAAATAAGGAATATCTACAAAATTAATAATTTGTTAATTTATCAACACCAAATTATATATTTGTGGATATAGTGTTCAAATACTTGAGACATCAGTGTCAAGGATCTTCAATTTGTTAATTAATATTCACTAAAGTAGTATATTTTTCATGACACCAATACTATTAATTTATCAATGTTCTGCTTACCACCAGAAACGCTGAATTCAGAAATTGCATTTTATCAAGGTTCTACTTACCATCATAAATACTAATTTCAGAAATTGTATTTTATCAAGATTCTTCTTACCCTCAGAAACCCTAAATTCAGAAATTGAAACACTTGATGGGCCAAAAGGGGAGCTTAGCCAAGCCTTTCCGGATGTGCTCCGGCCTAGAGCGGTAAGTAGCGACCTTTGTACGGCTGAGTTCTCGGATTCGAGCTTTCATAAATTTTTGTGGTAATATTCAAATATTCAATAGAAGAAAAAAAAAAAAGAAAAACACGTTGTTAATTACTTGTGCGGATACAATGCTTTATCTAGAAATAAATAGGCAAAGATGGTGGCTATAAATACTTGCTCAAGAGGGCTAATATTGCTACAAATACAAGGCTTCTGGTTTTTACATACCAAGATGTAAACACGGCAATCAAACCAGAACTCACAATACCCTACAACATATATATCACATATTCAATTAATGTTTGTTACCAATAAAATTGTATCGGTATTAATTGAATATGTGATCTTAGATAAACAACTTAGCAGAATGACTACTGTTAACATAACAATCTAATGTTGAAATCCAATTTCCACTCGCTCCAATATTTTTTTTGTGTAAAAAGTCCAAATAACTATTGGATTGCTGACATGAAATTGGTTAGAGTTGTTAACGAAAATGGAAATTGGTGGTTCAACGGAGCCTACCAACATAATAACAAAACAAGTCACGTTAGTTTGAACTCTAAACCTCTTGTTTTAATAAAAGAAATTTTACCACTCAACTAGTTAGCGTTACTATAATTTGCTAAGGGAAGGGAAAAAAAAAAATTAGAGTATTGTTATTTTCCCATAATAAGCACAAAATTTTATACACAAAATAAGCGTATAAATTGTGCATTGAAAAATACATAATTATCTGCAGGTTCTATGCATAATTTCTGTGCAGATAGCATCACCTCAATAATTAATATTATAGTTTGAATTGAAATGATGAATTAATTTTCACCAATTACATGATTTTTAACTACACTAGGAAAAATATCTTTACCTTTAAATATATATATAATGAATAACACATAGGCAGATATACAATATTTTAGGACTTTACTATATAGTGGGACTGACTCTTGGCAAACGTCTAAATTTTCTAATGAAAAGACCCGACACTTGCTTACTTTTGATTGCATGAACTTACAGTCAGGACATCCTGGTTTAGAGAAGTCGGATTTTTTACTTTCAAATATGTTGAAGGAAATGACTCTTTATAAAACAAATGGGAGTACTCAAATCTCAACTTTAAGAATGAGTTGAAGAGGTACACTCCACATGAGTGATTTACAAATAAAATAGTCCCCTAAATGGGAATATGAAAAATATTTTCGTTTTTAACTTTTAACAATGCGTGAAATTACTCTATATATATATATATATATATATATATATATATATATATATAATTGCTATGTCTGCAAATATATTATGATATGAAATTACTGTAACTATATACATATTTTTGGGTTCTATATAAATATAATTGTAGTGTTCTAGAAATCTACCAATAATTGCCCGGAAATAAACTAATTCCATAATTATTAGGAATACGTCTACCCAATGAATGGAATGCTGCCACCAGCGATTCAACTTAACTAGAAATAGTTAATCTTTCTCACGATTGAGTCCAAGGACGCATATACTCGCCAACATTTAAGTTCAATTTGTCTTAAAGAAAGCTAAAATTACCACTTGAAAGCTTAGCTAACTAGCTAGGATAAACAATGGTCACGATTTGATAGCAACAAATTAAAGTGCTTCCTTTTTTTTTTTTAAAGTTTAAAATCACTTTTAGGTGTCCAAATGACAATATCAAAAAGCATTGTTGTCTTAAATAGTGTCAAAAGGTTGTTAATATGAGAATCATTAGGAAGCTTCATTTATTATTTATTTTTAAAATTTTTTGCATCCAACAGCTATGTTGGAGAGTGTGGATGACTAGTTAAATGCATCTCTGATTGATAAAGTCTTAAGGAATTTATCCGATTTTGATTGGCTGTATGGCTCTAATGCTCTCCAAGTTCTATATATATATATATATATATATATTCATTTTGGGGAATCTTGATTATGTGAAACTTCGTCTCTTTTTGGGGCTAACTTGTCACTTAGACAAGACGTTACGATTAAACAAGCAAACATAACACGATAAATAAGCAAATGATAAATTATGCCGTAGATATATAGTGATAATTATAAAGTTAGATATATAATGATAATTATAAAGTAATTGAAAATCAATCAATCAAATCATTAAGACATAATACGCCTTAAATTTAATTAAAGTAAAAGATATTCTCCATAGGATACTATATATAAATTTATTAGACATCTTAAAGCGAGGTTGATTAAGCATTTGAAATTGATGAATCTTCCACCTATAAACAAACATTTATGAAAGTGTTTAACGAATTACGCAAGACGATTCGATTAAACAAGCTAGATTTTCAAATACAGAATGACTGGGGATAAAATTTTATATAATAAAACAGCTATGTCAATACACTACTCTTTGATCTTGTTTTCCGTTAATTTCAAATATCTCATTAGGTTTTGTCAACTTATGTTACGTTTTGTCTCAAGTTTTATGTTGGAACTTGAGTACTTGACAAATCTAAAACATAATTAATTTAGAAACGCGATGCGAAATATATAGAAATTTTATAATAATTTTCTTTAAAAAAATTATTAGACTCAACGGAAGGACATTTTTGATCTGCCCCTAGTAGGGTAGAAATTTGAATTCAATGTTGATCCATTTTGTGCTAATCGTTTCATGATCTCCCACCAAGTGTGCAAATATAATAATATATGACTAACATGTATTTATCTATGTAATCCAATAATTATCAATCATATATTTATAAAAGGTCAATTCTAAAATTAGATACAGTATAGAATACAAAGCCATTGAAGTTAAAGAGTGTGAAGTTTGTTGTGGAAGCGCGGGGTGAGCAATTACTAATATTACTGTCACTGTGACTTCTGGAGAAATATAAATGTGGTGATAAACAAATGTAAAAAAAATGAGACACAATAATTTATATGGTTCGGCGTAATATCTACGTCCACGGGTAAAGACGGGAAGATAATTTCACTAACAAATGAGAATTTATAAAGTGAAAAAAACTCACAAAACCCACACCCCAATACACTCAAATGAAACCTCACTAGAACACTCAAATGAAAACTCTCTCAAATTGCTTCACTTACAATGCTCTCATACCGTTTTCATGCTTTCAAAACCTAACTTTGTCTTTTTATATTCAAGACAAAATTTTATCAAAGTTTCGCATAGAATCGCGCGCGCACGCGCGCACACACACACCCGCGCGTGCGCACACAGAGTTGCAATATCGCAGACCAAAGTCAAAACTATGTAGAGGCTTTTGATAATGCAACGGTAAATGGAAGTGTGATAACTTATTTACATTGTTGAACACTGACGAAAGAAGCTTAGCAGTTATTTTAAACAACGTCCCAGTAGCTCTCTAGTCCTAACATTAAAAAACACAGATTATTCAATATAATAAAAACTCTATTAGACAAATCAATTGGCAACTCTTTTATCAAAGACCATTTAAACTCTATAAAATATGTAAATATAAAAAGTTGCTCAAAATTATAACTCGCCCAAATGCTAATTCCTAATTCCGCCGCTATTTGACTGACCCTAGCCTTAAATGGTAAAATACATTTAGGATACTCTTATAGAATTTAGTTAGGCTTAGCCTTAAGTTCTCAGAAGAAAGTCCTGAAGTAGCTAAGCAACGGGTCAAAATCCCTTAAGCACAATAGATAAAGAACCTTTATATATGTCTCCAAGTGAATCGAATTTATTGATAATTCTCTACTCACGTGATATTTCTAAGATCATGCTGTCCGGTGCTAGATAATAATAATGCAAAAAAGGGAGAAAAGAACCCCAAGTTTTGGTAATTGATGTAGAGAATTGAAGCAATTTACAGAAATATAGAGCAGAATGAAATGATCCACTAAGAATAATGGGTTTCCTTTCCACAAAATCGGTAGATTATGGCATTTAAAAGTAGTCACGCAAGAAAATTAATGATTTATAAAAAATAATAACGTGCTTATAAAAGTTGAGATACACATATTGTTTGCATCCAATTGATGTGTCATTTATTCAATCGTGTTAAGAAATTATTTTACTAATCGTGGTATTAAAATTATCAAACATTATTGATCGATATTGTCCTATGAAAAGGAATCGATAGCGAATTGTTATTCCTTTTGATAGTGTTCGTTAATTTTCATTGAGGCTTAATTCACTCTGCCCTTCTATACATGCTGTTCACCTTATTTTGATAGTAAGGTTAAAGAAAAATAAAATTTATGCATTGTTTTGATGAAAATAATTAAGCAGATGATAAATTTATATCTTTTTTATCCACCAAAATATGATAAATATGCAGTTCGAACAAACATGCTGAAATTTTCTAGTATAACTCATAGTGGAATGTATTCATACGGAGTCCGATAAAATGACATCAAATTCTGCATTAACAATTACTGAAAAATACGGGACTTCTCAAAATTAAAGCAGATAAAAAAATATGAGACTTCTCAATCAAGATCAAAGATTAAATCGAGGAAGCATTAACAAAATTAAGAGAAAAAAAATGAATGCAAATTATCATTGATAGCTTAAAACAATTCTGGTTAGTCAACGTTATCTTCGTGAGGAATCAAAACTTTGTCTACCTTTTAATTATGACCAGAATGTTTGGAAGAGAAAAGCAAATGTAGCTGAGATCTAAAGTTTCTCGATGGGTCAAGGTCATTGGTCAAGAATGATTCTTGATATTTGTATAAATATCGAATCACTCATGATTAATTGATTGCATAATTAACATTATCACCATCAGCAAAAGTGCATGTTTCAGTGATTAGTTAGTGGCCCGATCTTTGATCAATATAGATTACTAATTATACCAAATTTCTGTCGAGAGATCTGTCGGTATCTTTTCGAGAGTGGACTAATTTTGAAAATTGAAAATAATTTAAAAGTAGTGTATTAAGATCAAAAAAATATTTTTGTTTAAGAAAATGAAGAAAAGGATTCTTAAAAAGAGAAAAAATTATTTTTTAATAATGTTGTACATATTTTCCAAACTTAATAATATACATATGCTTTTTTTCTAGGCTAGATCACAATATACAGACAGCAATTCCGTATAAGTTAGCCATAGGCCAAGTTGTATATTAATTTGAGTGAGATGATGCCTAAATTGAGAAAAAAAATTGCAAATTGCATGTTTGTGCTGCACTATGATATATATATATTTTTAAAGGAGTATTTTAATTATAAATAATTCATACTTTTTATTGTAATTAATTTCATATTAAATAGGAGAAAAGACACTTACACCCCCAAGATTAGGAAAAATGGTCATGTAGACCCATAAGTTTCAATAAGGGACACTAAACACCTCATTTGACTATAATACCCTTAGTAGATAATAACTAAAAAAATTGATTTTAAAATTTTTTAATAAATACAAATATAATTTAAATAGTTTAACTTGTCTAGTAGAGTAATGATATTAGAATATTTTTAATATGTAAAATAATTTTTAAAATTTAAATTATTATAGTTCTTATAATATTATACTTGGGAGTTAAATTGATTTTAAATTAATAAAATATATCTAATGTATTATGATTATTAAAATTATTTTATATAATATTGAAAATAATTTAAATTTTTATATAATTATTTTAATATTATGTTTCTGTTTATCATAAATTTAGCTTATTTATCATAAATTTAGCTTAATATAATGTAAGATTGTAAAGTATTAAAATATTTTTAAATACGTAAATTATTATATATATATATATATTGTTACGTTTTTAAATATTATATTTATATTTTTTAAAAATATTGGAGTCAATTTTTTTGAGTTAATAGAACCAAAATGTGTTATAGTTGAAAACGATCTTTCCTTATTGAAAACTTAGGTATCTTTCTCCCTATTAAATAACTAATGTATAAGTTGTAGCATGGCATTAATGATATTTCAAGTCGAATGGCCGTAATCTTTTAATAACATTTTCCTTCGGAAAAAAACTACAAGACTCTAAATGTATCTAAATTATTATTTGGTAGGAAACAACATTAATTTGTATCGATATGCCATTGATTGTGGAGGAATTCTACAATGCATCAGCGATAATACAACTAATTGAATACACCTATGACTTAATATCAAAGATATATGTGAGAACAATTAATTAAATGCGTTTATGACTTATATTTGTCACTTTAATTTTTCATGAATTTAAAAAAGAGTCACTTTTGGCTTTAAGAACGAAAATCAAAGTTCTTATTGTAATATCTACATATAGAATATGAATTTAGTTGTCCTTTGCACTTTGATTTCCATCCACAAGCTAAACGTGAAGGGTAAAAGGGACAAGAGTTTTAGAATAAAATTTTTATTTAATTAAGGAAAGATTGTAAAATAAATTAGGGCTTTTACCCCTTTTATATGGTAGGGATGTTATTACACATTGGTGAGAAATTAATTTGGGATTAAGTATATAAGGCTTGAACCACCCTTCAAGTCTCATGCTAATTTTTTAATATGCATTAGACTCATAGACTTATACATAGTATCAGAGTCAAACTCAATAATGAATAGGCCTACACTACTCTAGTACCCAATCACATGATAAGAACCCAATGAAATATCAGCTTGAATAAGCTCATAATTGATCAATTAAAAAGATTGACATGAATTGATTAAGAATTTATTATGGTTTAGTATACAGGCTTAAGCAATCCTCAAAGTTCTTTTAAGCCAACTTTACAATATCAGTTAAACCTATAGACTTTTATATTATAATCACTAAACCTAAAATAATCCGTGTTATTCTAACATTATATAATGTTCTTCTAAAAAAAAAATACAAAGCTCATAACGAAGTAGGCATGAGTTTGAGCCCTCTTGTTGAAATTAGGGATGGCAATAGGGCAGATATGAGTTGGATCTACTCTGCTCTAGATCTAGATCCATAATAAAAATTGAGATCTGTATCTACTCCAGATCCGTCATGAATTCATATTTTTCGCTCCATATCCAAATCAAAAAAAGAAATAAATTTCTATATTTGCTCCAAATATGAAAAAGATTAAAATCCAAATATGCTCTAGATTCGTCATGAATTCTAAAGCTAAACAATGAAAAAGTAATAATTTTTTAAAAATGAAAATTGAAGGCTAAAATGTATTGATAACAAATAAATTATATAGTTTTTCTCAAAAATATAATAAATATCGTAACTTATACTTTTACACTAAAACAACAAATAAGAAAGATAATAAAACATCCTTAAAAAATAATTGCAGGAGTCAGATCAATATAATATTCTATTGTCTTCTTCATCATTCTAATCTCTACGGAACACCCACCTTCATTCCTACAACATTAGATAATGGCATATAAATTAAATATGATGTATATTCAATGCTTTATTATTTTTATTATGACCGTATTTGACTAAATATATGAATAACTATATTCCTTAAAAATCATTTGGCCAATCTAATAAAATAAATTGCTAGACTTTATTACTTGGCTTGCAATTCGAATATTGCATGTACATGTTTCGGGGCTGGCTGACTTTTAAATTTACAAAATTAACCTTTAAATTTTATAAGTTTAAATGCATGGTAAATACCACTCATATGCTGTGAATAAAATTTATTACCATTATAATTACATAATTGTTAAGAAATTTTAAAATAAAATTAAAAAAATGGGTGGATATGGATATAGATTTAGATATTAAGATAGATCCAGACTTGTTCTAGATTCGTCTTAGATCTACACATCGATATCCAAATCCGATCTAAATCCAATTTAAACCGACCCAAATCCAAGATCACTTGGATCTTGGGTCAAATCCAATCCATTGCCATCCCTAGGTGAAATCTTTGAAATGAGATATTATATGTCATACGGAGATATTCTAAATATTGTGTATGCGTGTTTTTTTTTTGTTTTTTTTGTTTTTTTGATAAAGTTATAGTTGTTAGGAAATTGGTGGGTGAAGCAGGAACGCAACTAAAGTAAAATTGAGAAATAATGAGACAATAAAATCACACGGGACACCAGAAATTACGTGGTTCGGCTTTCACGCCCACTGTAAACAGAAGAAAATATTTTACTAGTGAAAAGGAGTTACAAATATTGCAGATTTTTAGCTCACTACCCAAAACCCCAATACACCCAAACTCTCAAAACACTAGAACAAGAGTTTTATTTATAAACTCTTCAAAACCTCTCTAATAGCTAAATTGCTCTCTCAATTTTGGGATGCCAAAGCTCTTCATTTTGCACTTCTATTTATAGCAAAATCGTACAAAGTCAAATAAATGGCTGAAATTTCAAGCACCAACCTGCAAATTCATTATTTGGGTCAGTGAAATCACTTTCTTCTTCAAGTCAGCTCGCTCAAAGTGGTGCCACCAACCACCATCTGTAAGACACCGCAACTTTGACATTCTTCCCACTCGAGATTTGATTGAGGACCAATCAATCTCCACACCATCCTTTCTGCTTCGCCATTGTCATGTTGCTTACGTCTCTGCTAGGCCGCAAGAGGATCTACTCCAAATAAACTTGTCAACATTGATCGGCTTGGTCAAAACATCTGCTAGGTTCTCCTTGGTATGGATTTTCTATAAATCCACACTTCCATCTTCCACTACTTCTCGAACGAAGTGATACTGAACCCCTATGTGCTTTGTCCTGGAATGAAAGGCTGGATTCCTTGCAATGTGCAAGGCACTCTGACTGTCACAAAATACAGGAATTTTCTGTTGTTTGTGCCCGAGCTCCTCCAATAACCTTTGTATCCAAATAGCTTCCTTGCAAGCTTGTGTAGCTGCCATGTATTCTGCTTCTGTTGTAGATAAAGCCACAACGGTCTGCAGTTTCGAAACCGCAAGTGTAAACACATAACCAGTAGTGGATTTCCTTTTATCAAGGTCTCCTGCAAAATCTGAATCCACGTAGCCCCTGACAGTAAACTCTGATCCTCCATAACATAATGCAACATCTGAGGTTCCTCTGATGTATCTCAGAATCCTCTTCACAGCTATCCAATGCTCTCCACCAGGGTTCGCCATGTATCGACTAACTGCTCCCACTGCTTGTGCTATGTCCGGTCTGGTACATATCATAGCGAACATCAAACTTCCCACTGCTGATGCATACGGTACTCGAGACATTTCATTCCTCTCTGCTTCAGTGCTAGGACACATACTTGAGGATAATTTGAAATTAACAGGAAGTGGGGTAGAAATTGACTTACAATCTTGCATGTTGAAGCGCCGCAAGATTTTCTTCAAGTAGTTCTTCTGTGAAAGCCAAATCTTCCTGTTATTTCTGTCTCGGTAAATTTGCATCCCTAGAATCTTGTTTGCTGGTCCCAAGTCCTTCATTTCAAACTCCCTAGCCAATTGTGCCTTCAATTCTTGGACTCGATCTTTGTTGGGGCCTGCTACCAACATGTCATCCACATACAACAGTAAAATGATGAAATCATTATCTTCAAACCTCTTGTAATACGCACAATGGTCTGAACTGAGTCTGCTGTATCCAAGGCTCATGATGAAGGAATCAAATCTCTTATACCAACACCTTGGCGCCTGTTTAAGACCGTATAGAGATTTGTTCAACCTGCAAACCAAGTTCTCCTTTCCCTTTTCAGTAAAACCTTCTGGTTGGAGCATATAAATTTCTTCTTCAAGTTCTCCATGAAGAAATGCAGTTTTCACATCTAACTGCTCTAGATGTAAGTCAACTGTAGCACACATTGCCAAAACCATTCTGACTGTTGTGAGTCGAACCACCGGAGAAAATATTTCATTAAAGTCAATACCTTCTTTCTGAGCATATCCTTTCACCACCAATCTTGCACGATACCGCTCCACTTGGTCATTGCCATCACGCTTGATCTTGTAGACCCATTTGTTTCCAATGGCTTTTCTTCCACGTGGTAGTGGTACAAGTTCCCATGTCTTGTTCTTATGCAGAGCCTTAATTTCTTCCTGCATTGCTGTCATCCACAAAGCAACATCTGAGCTGTTTAAAGCTTCATGGAAAGTTGATGGCTCTCCATCCTCCGTTAGAAGACAGTATGCAACATTGATCTCTGTGACATAATCTGAGTGCCACGTTGGCGGTCGTCTCTCACGAGTTGACCGTCGAACTTCTGGAGCCTCGGACTCGACTGGTTCTCGTTCCTCGTGCTCTGGTGTTGCTTCAGAAGAATCTGAATCTTCTTGATTCTTTTCCTCATAAACTGGTACAGTCTCTGACTTTTCTTTTGCAGTGCTATCATCCCCATCTCTCTTTTGCAGTTGATCTTCTACAAAGATAACATCTCTGCTGATGACGATCTTGTGGGCAGTGGGGTCCCACAGACGATACCCCTTTACTCCATCAGCATATCCCAAGAAAATACATCTTCTAGATTTTGGATCCAGCTTTGTTCTTTCTTGGGCATTGTACATCACGTACACAGGACACCCAAATGCATGTAGGTGAGAGTAATTTGCTGGCTTTCCTGTCCACATCTCCATCGCTGTCAAGCAATTATTTTTTTTCAAAATAGCCCTCATCTTCATTTTCCACAACGAGAAATTATTCCCATTGAATTTCTCAATTTCATACTTTGCTGCCATTTTGTTGATAAATACCACACACAAACTAGTGTATCACCTTGAATAGTTATGAGTATGTGTAACAATGCACACCAGGAAAGTTCCCAGGAAAGACTGGAGGGGTCACAACGGTCCCACTTAAAACCCAGACTCCTTAGGCTCTTATCGCCAGCGATGTAACTTTCCTAGAAATCTACAAAACAACACAATTGTACAACTCACACCACTATTCCCTGCTTTCCACCGCAAAATTCTTGGATCGCTCCCACCGTTTCTTCGTGAACAAGATCTGATATGAATAGATCAGTATACGTGAACAAAGGTCAGATATCGTGAACAAGACATCTTCCGTGAACAGTACCTCCGACTCCAAAGAATACAACCAATTGCTCTGATACCACTGTTAGGAAATTGGTGGGTGAAGCAGGAACGCAACTAAAGTAAAATTGAGAAATAATGAGACAATAAAATCACACGGGACACCAGAAATTACGTGGTTCGGCTTTTAGCCTACGTCCACGGGCGAAACAGAAAGAAAATATTTTACTAGTGAAAAGGAGTTACAAATATTGTGGTATTTTAGCTCACTACCCAAAACCCCAATACACCCAAACTCTCAAAACACTAGAACAAGAGTTTTATTTATAAACTCTTCAAAACCTCTCTAATAGCTAAATTGCTCTCTCAATTTTGGGATGCCAAAGCTCTTCATTTTGCACTTCTATTTATAGCAAAATCGTGGCCAAAAAAGTCAAATAAATGGCTGAAATTTCCAAGCACTACAGCTGCAAATTTGCTGGCATTTGTGGGCTGTGAAATCACTTTCTTCTTCAAGCTTGGTGGCTGTTCAAAGCCGTGTGCCACCAACCACCATCTAGAAGACACTGCAACTTTGACAATAGTGTTGGCATTACCAACTGGATTCGCTGGTACTGGCGCACAAAATAATGAAAATATCTTTTAAATTGTCATCAGAAAATAATTGCACCTTACCATGTTTAATTAATTTATGACAATTCGTGACGTTTTATTTAAAGAAACTAATGATAAATAAGAAAAAAAAAAGACTCTCAATAGATTGCAGTTTTCAGTCTAAATGTTCATGCAAAGGAGTTAATAAAAGTCGTTTAAAAAACATTCGATAAAAAAAAGACGATTAGAGCCCCTTCCTTATGAAAAACAAAAGTCAATTAAACAAAAAAATCGCATTTAAAATTAATTATAACAGCTCAGTAACTCGCCAAATCACTGGATTATATATATGTATATAAAACCTTGTTATTAATTTTTTATGCGGAATAATTAATTATAATTTTAACTTGATAATATTTATTTTTTGTCTTATCTTCTATAACTTTAATAGTTTGAAGTTTTTTTTCCCAAAATTGTTATATACTTTTTTTTTTATTTTAGTCCCTTGATTTTACACCTATGACTTTAAGTAAGCTAGCAAAACGGGTCATTAGATCGTGTTCGTATCGTGTCAAATTTAGGTCGACCCAAACCAGACCCATTTAATAATCATGTTAAGATATTGAGACCCAAACCCCACACAAAAAAATAATCAGGTTACCTAATAACACACTTAATATATATATATATATATTAAACAAAAGTTACATTAAATATTTACACATTATTATACATACGTATGTACATATATACATACATAATTTATCGATATTATAAAATATACATATCTACCAAAGTATTACACACGTACACTATTGAGGTTTTAATTATATACATGTAAATAATATTATATATCAATATTATAAAATATACATGTCAACCAATCTTTTACACATTCACACTATTGAAGATCTAAATATATTTAAAATTTTATAAATAAAACACTGCGTTTATATTGATCCTTTTAAAGAATAAAAATAAAAAAGAAAATCATCTGTAATATCTGAGTTTTGATGATAAGGACCTGTAAATTATTTTAAAATAAAAAATATAATTGGGTCATTGATCGGGTAAATGGGTCAAGAATTTTAATCCTAACCTGATATAAAAAAAAAAATCGTGTCGACTCGAACCCAACCCATTTAATAATCGTGTAAATTCAACGACCCATACCCATTTATTCGTGTCATGTTCATGTCGATTAATCGGGTCATGTCAAATTTTGCCAGTAAGACCCCCAAATTTCCAATTTTGGCTCTGCACATTAGCTTCATACATATATGATGTCACACAGTATCATAAAAAATAAAAATTTATTCTTTTTTTAACTTATTTCAATTCTATGGATATATTTACAATTTGACTTAAATTTATTGGATTCTATAAACATACACTTACAGCCCAAATTTACTTCCACAAATAGTCGAGGAGAAATCGACTCCTAATCTATATTTAAATCAACTCTTAAATTGTGGGGGCTAAACATTTATTAACACTCTTTTCCCTTGCAAATGCGAGTGGAGTAGGGACTTCCCTCCCCCGTGAAGGCCATCTGTCTGGGCATGTACTCTATAGAATTTAATGTAATGTATAAGTCCCAGTTATATTCATCTGATTGTAAATATCAGTGTGATGTCTGCTATAATAGCAGTTGTAAATATCTGTGTAATGCAGTATCTGGTGCGTAACCAGTATTAAAAAAAAAATAGAAGGTAATTGAAGTGAGCTTTAGTGGAGCTCGAAATCACGCCCTCAAATGAGAGCATGAGCGTTGCACAGTGGCTAAATAATAATTTTAATTGAACTCTAATTTTATCTAGTTCCCGTAACATACAGTATTATTCATCAGATGCATCATATGGGCACAAAATATTTATCATATCGAAACTCTTATATATTTGTTACGAAGATTCTTGAGTGATATATGCCAACATTTTATATATGTACATTACATTACATAATAATATACACGCCCTCATCTTAATTATGGCATCTATACCTCTTCTTTTTTTAAATCCATCTTCAATCGATCAATCCTCATTTAGCCCAAGTCATTTATAAGATGTTTCCATTTTTGGTGCCACACCAAAGATACATAGATTAAAGAATTTCACCACTTCCTGGCCAGCCACCATCAGTAAATTAAAATGATAAATTAAAAGCATGCTTTTTAGCCAAGAACCTGTTTTACTTTATACCTAATCGCTATTATATCAAAAAGATTGGAATCTAAACTTTATGCATATTAAAGGGACAATATAAGTATTTTTCCTTTTTTTTTTTGACGTGGTGTCCTCCGGGGTTAGTTACACGTGTCAACTGTTGAAGCCCAGCAGCATTGCAAGCTGAGCTTATGATCTTGTTATTGGTGTGTCAAAGGGAGATCTCTATTAGCGTTTCTATTGAGTGGTAAGTGATTTAACAAGATTCGGTAGTGTCTTCAAAGTTAAGATGGGAGAATTTGTTAAAGTGGAATAAGAAAAAGTTTGAAGTATAAATAAAAGATGTGAAGAGAGTGGTGGGGTTGGTGCTGGTGCAAGCTAAGTGCTGACCTGATTACCTTTTGGTGTTAGTTTTTAATACTTTAATTCAAAAGCTTGAAAATGGTGCAAATGCATCAGGGCTTTGTTTGTCATTGAAACAAAGGGCAACGCGTTAAGGCCAAGAAATAAGGAAAAGTAGCTGGAAAAAGCTAAAAGGACACCCAACATGGGCAGCTCATTGGTCTATGAAGAGATGGGTTGCACATGAAAAAGCAATTGGTTGCTGATCACCAGACTCTGAATTACCCACCATAAACGCCAACTTTTTTTTTTTTCAACTTTTGGAGTTTGGATTCTGTGTTTATGTAAGTTCTGCTGAACTTATACGGATCTAATGACACGTGACTGTTAATGATAATGAAAAGTTAGGATTTGTTTCTTTGAAAAGGTTTCAGGTGATCGAGATTGTTTCTTATATAGTTTATATTATTAGTTCAGTTGCTATTCCTAGCGTACATGAGATATTTTTCCTATCAAACTACAATTTTTTTGTTTTAGGGGAACGACACCTAGGACTTTATATTTCTCAGATTTATTATTCAGACCGTAATTATTCTTTTACCTATTACATTAGTGACATTAAAATTACAATTGAAAAAATACAGTTGGACAGTTGGGTTGGTTTGCTACTTTATTTTACTATCAGTTTTATGATTTGTATCGCAAGATACATAGAAAAATTTAATTACTTGTACAATCTTATTTAATTTTTATCAATCACATTCTTTCCAAGAAGTAAATAAAAGGATATCGACATTTCATTCAAATCCAGGATTCTGGTTAACAAACTTAAGTGGTTGGTTATGTGAAGTTAAGGAGGAATAATTTGCGGGGGCCTAGGGTCTACAATTTTCTGCAGCCCCTCTCACATGGCCAAAGGCTTAACTAATTATATCGTGCCACGTCATGGTCTACGTTGGAAAAAGGTCCGCAAATGAAAATGCCATGGAAACATAGTATGAACAATTTTGTACACCGTACTCTCAACTCCTTATTCAATTCTGTCAAATCGTTCTGTACAATGCGATTTGATTGAACGTGCCATTTTTTGTCTAAAGCAAAAGTAAGGCAAGGGGGCATTAAAAAATAATAAGAGATTGATGTGAGGGATGATTAAACAAAACTTAGTGAAGTGTAAAGGGAACAGCAGACCAGTTATTCTTTTGTGCTAGAAAGATTAAAGGGAATCCCAGTCAAGTATTTTAGGCCTTTAAGCAGACATAACACAAGTAATTTTTGCACAAGAACTTTCTTTTTTCCTGAGAGGGGAAGTTGAAATTGCAACAACCTCGAAGCTAGTTCAAACTAGTGGGAGGTTGTGTGCAGGGAAGCTAATAACACACACAAAAACAAGCTCATCACAATTTAGAACACGAACAGTAATTAACTGATCAAGTTGGTCATCAAATGGCTCGTGGAAAGGTTCAGATGAAGCGTATTGAGAATCCGGTGCACCGGCAAGTTACCTTTTGCAAGCGCCGAGCTGGGCTCCTTAAGAAGGCCAAGGAGCTCTCCATTCTCTGTGATGCCGATATCGGCGTTTTCATTTTCTCCAACCACGGAAAACTCTATGAACTGGCCACCAACGGGTATATCTCTCTCCCTCGCTCTCTCTTAACGAACGCGCGCGCGCGCGCACACACGCACACGCTTTCTGTACTCAAACACGTAGTTACTGATACGGCACTGCAAGTTTTAAAGTTCCAGGTTGTAACTGTAACGAGTGTGACCTGTTACGTTATAGATCCAACGTATATATACCTTTAATATCCTCAGTAGTTATTGCTTCATCTTACTGGCGACAGTGTTTGAGTTTTGATGTTGAAATTTCTGTTCTTTTTTCTTATTGTGTGTTATAGAACCATGCAAGGGCTAATTGAGAAGTATTTGAAGTCCACTCGAGGAGCTCAAGCTGAGCCAGTCATGCAGACTCAACCATTGGTAAGTAACGTATAATAAGCTTGCAGACACCTAATTGAAATGTGATTCTCTTGCTGTTAATTTCTACTTATCAAATATGAAATATGTGTTTATTTCATTGGTGTGGAACGAATATTATTGCTAGCTATGACTATTCAAAAAGGTTGTGTGTAGCATCGGATGCTGATTCTTACAATATTACTTTATTGTATAGTAGGATCAGAAGATTGTAAACTAATTAAAATATATTATATCTGCCAAAATGATAAGGAAAAATTAACAATATTTAGCTGTTCATCACGATTTCTTGAAGTACAAAGATCTTGTTTGCAAATATGTGTCACAATATTATTATAAGGTTAGATCATAGAGAAGAATCATCACGACAACTACGTAGCCAAAATGATGTGGTGATTTCATTTATTAAGGGAGATTGTCAGTTTTTCTTCTAATGAAATTAATATATATCATTTATCTCTTTATTGTTTTTATAATAGCCAATAACACCACTGTTATATAAAAAAAAAAAAAGTAAGGGAAACAAGAAAATAAATGGGTTGTTTCCTTGACATTTTATCTTGAAAACATAATATATATATATATATATATATATTATGTAAAAAAGTTTAAAAATAAAAAAATACAAGGAAAATATCTTATCATTAATTTTCTTATTCACACCAAAACCTACATTTCTTATTTTTAATATTTTTATTTTCATTTTAATTTCTATTTATATGATTTATTTAATTAATAAAGATATGAATAAAAGTATATTTGAAAATAAAGATAATATTATAAAATTTTAGTGTTAGGATAGTCATGGACTATTATGACAATATTATGACAACAATAGGAAGTAGGTAATATATATTAGTTTTAGGGGAAAACTAGCAATCTCTTAAACTAATGAATCTTGTTTCAAACTATTATGTACTAAAAACTTCTAAGAGACAATATAAACACTATTATTGGCAATAATAGCCTAAAGACTCATTTTATACAAAAGAGGTATCTTGTAGCGGTAAATGAGTAGTCACAGTGATTCACTTTCTACTGTTGTAACTTCCATCCAAGGTTTTGGTGGATTATTTTTTTGCCAAATTTAGATATAACCTTATTAGTTTAATCCTATTTTTTTGCCAAATTTTTTTGTTAAGAAGATTAAAAAAATTATCGATGCGCCCCTTATTTTCCATCATCTTCTAAGCTAAACTGAGGGGTGAATTAAAATTTTCACTCTTTTCAGTGGTAAACCAAAGATTATCTTTTTATTTGAGAGGTGAACTAACATTTAACCAAAAAAAAAAAAAAATCAGATATATCACCCATATACCACCACGAAACACATCATCGACATGGTGACTAAATATTCACAAGTTTGAGGACTTTCAAACCCGCTTTGATGCCATGAGAACTTTTAGGAGTTATAGAGAAAAGATAAATCACAGCCTCTGATTCATTTCAGATAGTGCTAAGTCCTAATTTATACAAAATATTCAATGACATAAAAGTAAGTAATCAGTTATCATAAATCAGGGATTCATCTTCCAAATATACAGTTCATAATAGTTATGATCCTTTCTATATGCGAATGATATAATTGCATTGATTAATTATTCATATGTGTATGCCATAATAGCCTTGATTCTTGACATTTGTGTGTTTGTGACGGTCTTGATCCTTACTATATGTGCATCATATCATGGTATGATTCTTGTTATTTGTGTATGTCATGATGGTCTTGATCTTTACCCTATGCATCAGATTCATGTGATTCCTTTTTTTTTTTTTAAGACATTCATCTGATTCTTTATTCTTAATAGAATGAGTATAATTTTTACTATCTTATTGAATAGGGCTCGGAAGCCATATCTCTTTTTTCAGTTTTCATTTTTGGTCTCCATCTATCTTATTGAGTATGAATTTGGAAGAATACTCTTTTTTCACTTAATATCTATTTTTGTCTCTATTGTGTATCAAAGAAGTTCTTTAAAAAAAAGTTGTTATACAAAATCTCATCGTTAGGGATAAATTGACTATTTTGTTAGGTGAAATGATTTGTTTGTCTCAGTTGTTGCTTACATATTATATAAAAAGCACATAGGTCTAATTCATATTAATAAAAACTAATTCAAATATTAAGAACTGCCTCAAATATGCACAGATAAAGATTCATTTTCTATTGTGGAATAATTTCAATCTCCATTGCGGAATAATGTCCTTAAACATCTCTTAGTCTATAAGATTAAGTATATTGTCATTTGTCGGTTAACAACTATCTACTTCGATATTTATATTTTAATGAATTAGTTACTGTGATCTGAGCTCTCTGCCTCTATAAATAGCTCAGATTTGCATTATATTAATGGAAAATTATAAATTATAAATTATGCTATCAGGATGGAAAGGATGAGGTAAACATGCTGAAGCAGGAGATTGAAATTCTCCAAAAAGGCCTCAGGTATGACAATTAGTCATCACAAATTAACTCATCATGTTAATTTAATTCCAAATATTGTCCAAAAAAATTGGTAAATCACGAATGATAGCTAATGAAGAAAATCATAAATCTTAATCGAATTTTTGAAATTTACGTAGGTATATGTTTGGAGGTGGAACCGGGACAATGACTTTGGATGAACTACTTGTCCTTGAAAAGCATCTTGAACTTTGGATTTATAACATTCGTTCAACAAAGGTATCACTGATTTTTTTTTTGGGGGTCTTTGAGAATGTTTTGATTATTACTATTGATATACAATGCTAATGACCCAATGGATTAATGTAGATGGACATTATGTTTCAAGAGATCAACCTGTTGAGGAATAAGGTTTGTTTAAACTCATTTGTCTTTCCTTTTTTTTTTTTTTTTTTCTTTTTTCCTCTGTACTGGTTGTTTAATTCTATTGCCATGTGTGGTATATTTTTATAGAATGAACGTTATATAACCAGTCATGTTTCTTGACTTGCGGGTTAATTGATCACAATTTGAGCTCGGGATAATTAGCAGACGGTCAATGATGTGGAGAATATATGTCGTAAAAAGTAATAAGGATTATTAGCGTTCTTAACATTAATTCAAGAGTAATGATACATATCCCAAAAGGAGAGGAAAGCCATTGTATTCCGAGAACACTATTCCTTTCTATTCACTCTTAGTCATTGTATACTTAATATTGATCAGGGCCTACGTTAGAGACGTGTATACTTTATATTGATCAGGGTCCAGTTTAGGGTTCGACTTCAAGGTGACCTTGACAATCCCAAAATTTATGAAGCTCTCTTTCATTCCTAAGTAATATTAATTTATTTTAAAAGATTTACTTTAAATAAGGTAGTACTTTGCATATTTACTAAAAAAGTATAACACAAATTTAAAAAATGTAAAAAAAATCAAGAAAGTTCATCCTCTACTTAATGGGTTGACTCGTGATCAAATCATAAAAATCGATCCAATAATTATTATTATTTTGTGGTTCATGTTGTGTTATTGGGATGTGAAATTTTATAAGGCCTACCTCTACTGTACTACATATAAAATAGTTCTAAATCTAACCTAATTCAAGATTGTCCTATCTTATATATCTTACCTAATCCAACCCAGCAAACAAAATGCGCTCATAGGGACTAAAGTCTAAACATATAACAATTTGTGGTTAAATATCAAATTTGTAAAGTTAAAAAGGCCAAATATAAAAAATTATTTGATAAGTTTAAATTACAAATGTGCCTATGCATGAAAATTCTTTTAGCTCTCTATAGGTCCTAAACTCCTACTGTGTCCCTGTATATGTAAGAGTAAAAGGGAAAAAGTAACTTCAAACTCTTAAGTTTGCTTAGTAGTCACATATATTTGTTTAGTATTATAAATAGTTATGAAGACTGAATTTTTACTATTATATGCTTTGATTTAACAGCCCAAAAATTGACTGTTAAATTTTTATAACAAAGATAAATTTTAAAATAAATATCATAAATAAAATCACATATATTTTATAACTTATTTTTAACATTGAAAACATTGTTTTAATGTTATTAATATGTCAGGTATATTTTAGTATTAATAAAACGAGAGTCAATTTTATCATATTATCATTTTTCCTTTTCAAACAAGTCGTAGAATAATAGGGATACATTTTTTTCCGCAAAATTGTAAGTGGGAGAAGATTTCCAAATTATATAGTATTCTCAGTAGATTTGCTTATGATATAGTATAATTGTAAATATACAAAGTATCAAAAATTTCAAATTATAATTCTTCAAACTATTAAAAAAAAAAGTTACAACTAGAAAGTAGGGGTTTAATCACTTTTGGGTTCTTATTATCTGAGAACCTGACATATATGCTATTTCATTGTTTGAAGGAGGGTATACTGACAGCTGCAAACAAGTATTTGCAAGACAAGGTGAATTAGAAATTTATTAGTATTTTTAAGTATTTTGTGAAAGATTGAAAGTATAGGCATCTAAGAACATATATATCCTTTTTTTTCCTCCTTTTTTTGCAGATGGAGGAGAATAATGGGATTGCTAACTTTGGACCAATTACTACTAACAATATTGAATACCCATTTGCCATACCGAATGAGATGTTTCAATTCTAGGATTTGCCCCATTTTAGCTTAATTACGATGGAGCATATTAGTATTATAGTTTATTTGCCTGTAAAATATTTTCACAAAGAGAAATACTTATTATTTAGTGTCCCTATCAATAATCTTCTAGACTTCTGAAAACAATAAAGCTCTTGTATTGTATTAAAATTGTGATTTGGTATTAATTATGATTGTGGTTTGATATTAAGTTGGCCAGTGTAAAATCTCTCTCTCTCTCTCTCTCTTTTATACGCTTTCATTTTATTTTGCACCAAACCTGTATAATGTAAACAAAGCCTACAGCGTAACGTTGAGGAGTTAGTCAAATGGTTAAACTTAGTCAAATGGTTAAACTTACGGTTTGCTTTCATAATGTTTATAGTTTCAGTCATCTGTGTTTTAAATGAGAATAAATTTACGGTGATAATGTCCAATAACAATAGAACTAATCTTAGCTGCGTTCCGGTATGTAGTTGAGAATGATGCTTAGGTCTTAACTTCTTATAGGTTCTAGCTAGTTTAGTTGGTAAAATTTCTTTTGTAAACTACATTCATATAGGTGGGGTAAAAATTATGTTGCCATTAGACTATAACCCCCCCGCCCCCCCCCAAATAAAAAAGATCAAAGCCGCAATAAATTGGACAGTAATAATAACTGAACATTACAATATATAATTAGCAATAGCATGCATCACTTTCCCCTGCTGTTAGAAAAATCCTTGTCCTCAAGGGACGACTTTGGACATTAATCATGTTTTGCACATTGATCGCTTCTCTACTAGCTAGAGTTTAGAAAATTACCTAAAACAAACAACGAAACATGGTTATATATCATATGTGATATAGATTGCAAAAATCTTATTAATAATTTGATATAAAAAATCTTATTAATACGATTTGTCTGTCTAATATTACTCATCAAAATTTTGCAAATAAATTATAACTCAAATAAAAACATAATAAAAACAATAATAATACGTAATCTGCACTGTGTATTTATAAAAACAGAAGTCAAATATTAATGAATGCTGTCAAGTGTCAACTATCACAACTGTTCCACACATGTATGCTTGAGTGTCCATTTATTATTAACCTGCTTGCAACACCAACGTTGGAAACAGAATAATAATAAAGATAGATTTCTGGGGAAGATCAATTTTGACGTTGTTTCAAATTGCCTTTTACATGGATGGATAAAGAGCGAAATCTCAGTTGTATAATTAAGTGAATCATTGTTTATATATTAAATTATATCTAAATTCTTCTGATTAGTATCAACCTTTTTTTTTGTTGATTTCACCATTTTATATTTTTTTTCTAATGCTTGAAATATAAATACTTTTAGTTATTTCATTAATTGAATACTTTTTTTAATCATAATTAATTGAAAAATCAAATGTAAAATTATTATAAAAAGTAAGAGAATTTTCATGATTTTCCAATTAATTCTGAAAAATTGTCAGAAGCAATTAAAAGATTAAATGCATATATATATATAGTCACATACTAGTTTTTAGAGAATAATAAGTTGAGGGCATTTGAAACAATAAAAATAATATATATAAATATATTGTTTAAACTTATTTTATTCTCTAAAAAAAAGTATAGATATATATTAATTTTGCATTTAATTTTTAATAAATTTTGAAAAAATTCAGAATTAATTAAAAAATTACACAGTTGCTTTGCTTTTTCCTATAATTTTAAATTTAATATTGTAACTAATTATGACTAAAAAATTATTCAATTAATTACATACTAAAAATTATTTATATTCGCAATATCAAACATTCATCAAAGATAAAATGGTAAGATCAACAAAAAAAAAAATTTGACATTCAAGAGAGTTTGGATATATTTCAAAACGTCAAGAAAGTTTAATCAAATAATAAGGGGATTTTACTCCTGTTCCCATTTGTACCTTGTAGGTGTAGAAAAAGATTATGATTTATCTTCATTCGGGTAAATTCGAAACTAACCAATCATTTTATTCTCTTTTTTTGCCAAAATTTTATTAAAATTATCATGGTTATTATCCTGATATATTGACTGAAAATAAAACTAACATAGCACATAAGTTCAACAATAATCCTAACACAATATATTCAATTTCGAATCAATTTTTGTTTCGGGAAAAAAATTCGAATCAATTTTAAGTTCATCTATTCGGCGTTCAGTTTTGGCGTGTTGACTTTCATAATTAGAGAGTAGCCACCAACTACCTCAGTCAACCTAGATTTGTGCGAAAAATATTTAGGGCTAATGAGTTCTTGAAGGCCAACATTAAAAAATAAATTCAACACCAGTTGACACGAAGAGCACCACATGTCAAGTCACTATTAATAAGTGCGGAGAAAAGAAAATTATAATTTACGCAACTCTTTTAGTGGTCTCACATATCATTAAAAAAAAAAAATTGAACTTACCTAGCTGTAAACAACTAACGTTAAATTCTATCACAACAGAACTAAAAGATTGACATGAATCATGTGCAAGATTAGCAAGAATGGAAGGAAAAAAAAATCAAAATCTGCCAACTCAAGTTAACTAAATCTCCCCTACGAGATATGTATGCCCATACTCACATCTCAGAATATTTATCACTTACATTGCCAAAAATTCAGTATGCCAAAAATGTTGATTAATGGACGACACGAAAGAAATTGTTTAATTTGTCTCAAGAATCGGTTTACACGTTGAAGTTATCAACCAAGAATATTAAGTTCAAAGAAAAATTTACTCCAATTTTCTAGTTTCACGAAATTTGCCTGACAATTTTGGTTTTTACGATTTTTTAATAATTAAATCATATATATTAGTTGAGTAAATTGCTCATACGGACACTATAGTACCCACGATGGTCGATGGGTCAATGATAATGTATAATGTATTAATTAATTTGTCATAAAATTAAAAAGATAAAGACCAAAAATGAGTTTAATTTCCCTTTTCTACATATAAAATAGGATCCGAAGTTTTAATTTCTTCTTTCTTATTTGTTGAGATTTTTGCATGCCAAAATCAAAGCTATTTAAATTTCGGCTTCAAAGGGGTGGCTTTTTTAATTTATTTACTTATAAATTCTACTACTGCTTTATCGTATTCGTGTTTGATGAATAATTTTCATGGGGCTTCCCCATTACCAATTTCTTTTATAACTTTCCTTCCTTCTCTTTTCTATTTTTATAATATTTTAGATTATTCAAATATTTAAAAAGAAAATCACAGGCTTTAATTTTACAAATTAAAAAGGGCCCAGTAACCTTATCATATTGATGAAACCATCCAAGACTACGAGATCCCAATTGAGTGCTGTTGATAAAAGAAAATTACAACATCGGTAATTTGATTGTGGCAGTTAAAAAAAAAGAACAAAAATTAAAAGTTCTGGCACGTAGGGACAATTTAGGAGATTAAATAATCCAGAAAGCGGCAAGCACAGTAAATTGTAAGAAACTGTGTTGTCAGTATACACATGCAGCGTGCAATTACTACAATGGCGAAAACGGATGAAAACATTTACTTCTTTTTCAACTACCCCCATTTTTGCATCTTCTATTAATCCTCCTTGCCCTCAATTCACAGATCTCACACAGGCATACGGCAAGTGCTTAGCCATAGCGTTTATTTTCTGTCTTTCAAATATCAAATAATGGCTAATATTTTCTTCAGGATTATCTTTTCTTTCCTGCTTGTGATGCTGCTGCTCATGAATGATAAAGTGGCACTAGGGCAAGATGGGGATCCTGTGGGATCAACACAAGGAGGAGGAGGAAGAGAAATGGTGCCTGCCTTTTTCATTTTTGGAGATTCACTTATCGATAATGGCAATAATAACGATCTTCCTTCTTTTGCCAAAGCAAATTATTACCCCTATGGTATCGATTTCAATGGTGGCCCAACTGGCCGCTTTTCTAATGGCTACACCATGGTCGATGAAATTGGTAACTCTCTTTATCTATGCATTTGATTTAAACTTTTATAATCTTTTTTTCATTTTCAAAATCTTGAAGGTACATGAAAATTTATATGCACCATGATTGCATGCAATGCAGAGTATTTTAATTGCTGATCTGACGAATTATTATGATTACTTCTTTGCTAGCTGAAAAAAAAAAGCATAAAAGATGTCATTTTTATATTTTTCTTCTTCGTAAAATTGTGTCACAGACTCTTGAGTATAGTTAGAAATATGTGTGAAGTGAGTTTCATAGTCATGGCTTCAATGACACATATGCAAATTCATTACAATTAATTAATTGATTTCCTACTTCTACCCCTTTTAAAAAAAAATTTAACAAAATAAAAGTGCTTGTTTAGTTATCTATTTTGGGGGGTAAAAAAACTATTGCCATTTATTGCTCTGCCCCTACCTCTATATGTCTCTTTGGGAGGGCTCGCACTGTCCCACAATATTTATTTCTAAACAATCACAGTCAATATCTTAAATCAATAAAAAAAAACAGATTTTTTTCTTTTATTTTTTACATTTATTATATCTACACCCACTTATACATAACTTGTATTAATCCGCAAGTACGATCTGTTTGGGGATAAATTCACCATATCTGGTAGGCATGTCTTATTAATGGCTAAAAGCTTCCATATGCATAACCTCTTTAAATTGTGTCCCCTTTCAAAGAAAACCTTCTTTTTTGTTTTTATTGATAAACATTATATAAATGTCCTTGATTTGAGAAATTGTTAATTTTTTTTAATTATTAATCGTATCAAATAATATATCATTTTGCCCATTAGCTTTTATTTACTCTTCACAAATATTTTTAATGTCACATTAACCAAATTTTGTAAATTCATCCATTCAGCTGAACTACTCGGGCTTCCTCTGATTCCTGCATATTCTGAAGCTTCCGGTGCACAAGTGCTTCACGGAGTCAACTATGCTTCTGCCGCTGCTGGAATCCTCGACATCACCGGAAGGAACTTCGTAAGGACTCATAAATCTAATTCAAACGAACCAGGATTCCCTTTTGATCTGAATTTTAATTAGAGGATTTTATATCTAATACGAGATCCGATCATTAGTAGAAAATTTTTGCTGCATGGTCAGGTAGGTCGCATACCGTTTGATCAACAAATAAGGAATTTTCAGAACACACTTGATCAGGTCACTGATAATGTTGGAACAAGTGATGTATCAAACGCAATTGCAAGATGTATATTTTTTGTAGGAATGGGCAGCAATGACTACCTAAACAATTATCTCATGCCCAATTACAATACCAAAAATCAATACAATGCTCAGCAATATGCTGATCTTTTGGTTTCAGAATACACAAGACAACTCACTGTAAGATTCAATTTCACTATTTTCAAATTTTTTACCAAATGCATGCATTTTAATTACTTTTTTTTTAGCTTGTAAATATATTTATATAACTTGTATGAAGTATTGATTGAAAATCTACAGGCCCTTTACAATTTGGGAGCAAGGAAATTTGTGTTGGCCGGATTAGGAAGAATGGGATGTATTCCAAGCATTTTGGCTCAAAATCAAATGGATCGCTGTTCAGAAGAAGTGAATCAACTTGTTATGCCTTTTAATGCAAATGTGAAGACTATGATTAACAATCTTAATACCAATCTTCCTGGTGCCAGATTCACCTTCATTGACATTGCTCGCATGTTTGAAGATCTCCTCACCAATTATAGGTCATACGGTATGCAATTTTCCCACTAAACATATCGTATTGTAGTTAGATATGATGTGTGCTGTCTAGTCCAAAGTCTTTATTTTAAAATGTGTGGACACTGACAAAAGATAATAAAGATTTCACCCTCGTATTTTAAAATCAAGGAACAATTTAACGTGGCAGAAGTAGGATTTTGATTTGACAAGCACGGCCTCGAGGTGGAAATAATGGAGAAATTATCACCTTGCTATGCTACAATAAAAGCAAGACATTTTAAAATTAAATTTAAATAAGTGCATAAAATAAGCAAAATTTCACTTATAAAATAATGTTTATGATCACTTTTTTCCCCAAATAATTCTACAGGGTTCAGTGTAATAGATCGAGGGTGCTGTGGCATTGGTCGAAACAGAGGCCAAATTACATGTCTTCCATTCCAAACACCATGTGCAAATCGAGAACAATACGTTTTCTGGGATGCATTTCACCCAACAGAAGCTGTGAACATTATGTTTGGAAGAAAAGCTTTCTATGGTGACCAGAGCATTGTTTATCCCATGAACATCCAGCAGCTTGCCAGTCTTTAAACTTAGAAATTAAAGGGACATATATGTTATTGTAATGTTTCTTGCTTGCTTAATTGCTTTGCATAATTAGCCACCGGTGTCTCGTCTGTTCATGTGAGTTTTTACTTGTTTAATTTGCTTCTGGGAAGTTTATGTAATCAAAGAACAAGTTGTGATTGTGTTTTGTTATGTTGCTAGTGGTTCATTAATTGCAACTACTTTGATTATGTTTTGGTGATTGATTTTGCTAATTTACTACACTACTAGAAAAATAGCTTTTACAGACACTTGTCTTAAGTATCAGTAATTACATATATTTGGATCATTTTCTGTATTTAACAAACAAGTGTCACAAATTACTGAATCCATGGTATTTGTAAATTAAACATAAGAGATCGTTGACACTAAGGTATCAGAAACAACAACAAAAAAATGTCGATTTTTTTTTTAGTTGCGACTCGAACCTAGGACCTCAAAACTAAAGTGCTTTATGTTCAACCAACAAACCACCAGGCCAAATTCATAAATTAGTTTGTGTTGAATATGTTGAAATTATCAAATTAAATTAATATAGAAAACAACAATATAAAAGCAAAAGCAAAAAACACTAAAATCAACATAAACATAAAATTCCCTAACTCCTAATTCTATGGCCAGCCACCTCATTTCTCTGGCGATATCCTTCTTCTTCTTCATACCTCTAAAACTTCTCTTCTTCAAGCCCTAAAATTCAAGGGTCCATGCCATAAGAAATCCTAACACCATTGCTCAAATTCTATAAACCCTAACGATCTACATCACACAAAACATCCACCATGCCACTATGCTACAAGCTCACAAGACCCGCTTTAGATCTCCACATTTTGCTCACCCTACTCGAGTGCACACAGCCCCTCTTGCTTTGACTTCTCAGGATTTCTTGTTAGCTGAAGTTTTGTTTTCTTTCGCTAATTCGATCTTCGACTGCTGTAAATTCACCAAATAAATGGGATTATGGTTAGATCGATTCACTTGAACTCGATCACGATGGACAAATCATGTGAGAGGTCTAGACGCTATCGTTAAAGGTCAAATCGCTATTTTAGCCTCAATTGAGATTTTAATTTTTGTTTATCGAATTGAAAAATTAATGCTTTGAATTGTATTGTGTTAATCTGCTTGGATTCGCTTAACTGAATTATTTCGTAAACTAAATTAAAGGTCAGATCATCATTGTTTAGTTAAATCTACAATTTTATTTATTAATTTTTGGGTGGCAGTCTGCCGGCGTGTTAACTTTATACTCGGATGAAGGTAAATAGAGTTACAGTGGCTAAGACTCACAGCACATGTAATGAGTTATTGTACATTGATTCTTAAGTTTCCTAAAGGCACTAACACTGGGTAAACATTTTTCATGTTTAGATAATTTCGTTCTGATTGGATTAACATACCCTAGCGTAGCTAATTCCTATATGACTTATTGACATGAAGGGACACTTTAATTTGAAGTGAACTAATTAAGCAAGCTTTTCCTTTTCATTTAGGTTAGTATGATCAAGTTGAGGTTATCATCTATTTATGAATATCATTTCTTCCAGATGATTATTTCCTTATTCCTCTAATATGTTCAGTTGGTTACTACTTCTTTCACAATGAATTATAAAAAGATTGCTTTGAAAGCGAGTGTGATTGTTGTCGATATTAGGAAAATCGATTATGCCTTTGTGAAACTTGTGGAGCTTTGATTACAGCTTCTGTTGTTTCTCTTGTCGTGTAGGAACTATGATCATGCAATCTCATCTTTACAAACTCTTTCCATTTGCTATTGTATCATTGAGGCTTACACAAGGGTATTTAAGCCACTTGACACAGCTTAAAAACCTTTTAAAATAATGGAGAAGATCAACTTTTTGTTTTAAAATGACATAATGTTCTAGTAGTTAATTTTATTTATCTCTTGTCTTCTTGCAATTTATGGAACTAATTCTTAATTTCAATATGAGGCATCTTCTTTGATTTTGTTTCTATCAACATGATCTATGTTAACATGTTACAGACCATGTCACTATTAGTTTTGCAAGAAGTGGTGGCCCTGGGAGTCAGAATGTGAACGAATTAAGTATGCTATTCACTTCTTTATTTTCACCTCTATTCCCTTACAAACCTGGCCTTATGACTTCTATCAAGGTTGCTTTTATTTAATCTTATAGTGAACACTAAGATATTTCTATTGAATACCATAAAAATCATATTTTGTTTATTTTATGGCAAGGGATTTTGACAACTCGCTCTCAAAGTAATGGAGGATACAAGTATGACTATGTGACTACCATCTCTTGCTAAAGTTTTCATGGTAATTCTCATTCTGTGGCTTTGATTGGTGTTTTTCATGGTAATTCTTATTCTATGGCTTTGATTGGTGATCTTTTAGCTTAATGAGTTATTGCATTTTAAAACTTTAATGTTAGTTAAACCTCTATTTTGGCTGAGCATACATTTCTTTTACCTATTAGCTCTAGTCAATCATCTCTATATGATTTAACAGACTTCCAGTTTTTTTTTTTCCCTATGATATTGTGTAGCTTATTCATCTATAGATATGTACTTGCATATTTTCTTAACCTATGTTAGTTTAATATAAAATTTTGCCTTTTATGTTTAAAAGTAAATGACTGAGGTTTATTATGGTTTGGCCAACATCTTATTCCTATATCAGAAATAGCCATTTTGACTATAGTTGTGCTGGAGTTTATGGAAGCATTATTGATGGGAACCCATGTGACAAGTATAATGTGTTAGCCTAAAAGGCTACACATAATGTAATTTTGATGATAACAAACATGTGTCTAAGTGATTTAATAAATATTATATTTCACATTTTCACTCGTTGTTGAACGATAATATTTATGCAAGTGAATCAAGTGAAATTAAGTTCAAGACACTCAACGGACAACGGCGAAATCAAGAATAAAGTTTAGAGCTCAACGGACTCATTATTGCGATAATTCTTATAAAGTCGGTATGATTTAATTGATGCATGATGTAGCATTTGAGAAGCTCAAGTTTTATTTAATAAATCATTATTTTTCATAAACCAAAGGTTTTGCAATTATAAGCCAAGTATTTTATAAAATTAGTTGTTTTTCCAGATGTGGAGTAAATTGAAAAAGTTTTGCAATCTTTGATTTTAAAAAATATTTTTAAATTTCAGAATTGGACTTATTTGCCAACTTTTGAAACTTTTGGGCCATACTGTAACTTAAAAAAGATTGAGGGTCTAAATGAAAGATTCTGAGAACTTTAAAATTTATGGTGATTATGTTAAAACTTGAAAAGGACCTCTTTAAAAATATTTATTATAATTTGGGCCATAGCATAATTTTAAAAAGTTTTGAGAATGACAAACATTATTTAAAAATTCTGGAATTGAATTTTTTGTAAAGTTTTATGACGTTTTAGGTCATAATATAATTACAAAAAATTTTGAGACAAAATTATAATTTTGTGAACAGTCTTACTGTAGCAAAATTCGAATTTAACCGTAACATCACTGTTCATAGTGGCTAGCCGGATAAATCAAGCGGCTAACTACTTGGTTGTGGGAATTTACTTATGACGGCTAGTTTTCGGGCTTTAATTATAAAAATTCAACCCAAACTTTATTTTTGAGACTCTAGCAAGCCAAAACAATTTCATAAAACATATCTTGAGCTTCCATATCGCAAATCATTATTTATTGAATCATCATTGAGTTATAATTTGTTTATCTACTCTTAAAAAGAGTTTCATTGTTGTAATTTTCATTTTTCATCAAATTATGAGTGTACAAGTGTGAGGAATACTTGTGTGAAGAGATTGAGAGATAATCTCTTGATTGTAAAGGTTTATTGACACTTTGGAAGTCAATTGTAAACATTTGAAACCTTGGGAGGTTTCGATAGTGAAATCCTCAAGCTGGGTGAGCTTGGAGGCGTGGACATAGGTGGGGATTGCCGAACCATGTAAAAATCCTTGTGTTTATATTCTCTTCCCTCACTCTTTTATTACTGTGCTCAATTGAATTTATTGTTTTTGATTTTATTAAGGCATTAGATTGAATTGTTGTGTGGTTTGTTTAGCTTATTTTTTAAAAACCCAATTTACCCCCCTCTTGGGTTGCATAATTTATATTTCACAATGCAGAAGGGAACTCTTATTGCTGATGAATTTTAGGAGGAGACTTTACTTTTTGTTGGCTTTCTCTCTTCTTTAGCTACTGCTGGTAATTGGTTGTAGGTTCATTATTTAAGTTTCTTTTGTTAATTGGTATTTTAGTCGTGGTACTTTAATCCTTATTATGATATTGCAAAATTTTTTGGGAGCCTTTTATTATAAATTTTGTTGAATATGCAATAATTCAGTTAATTTTTTCCCTCTCGACTGTCAAGCTTATTGTGATCTGATTCTTACAAAGTAAAACAAAAAAAATATGAAAAAAATCAATCAAAACATATTACAAGTCTTGGTATCTACACATGCAAAACATATAATTTACATATATATGATTGGCCAATAGTAAACGAGTATGAGTTCTTTCTAATGACAAGAGACTTTTTAACTGAAGCTGGTGCTTTTAGATAAATGGATTTTGAATAATTTTTTAATTTAATTATTTGCATCACATTGATATGAATTTGGCCTTTTTCTTATGGATTCTTCTAATTGATCTATGTTCGAAATTAATTGTTTGCTTTGTTCAAATTCCATTTAAGAAGTTTTACTGATCTCAGCTTAGTTGAATTAATTTTTATTAATTATAGCTCTTGTATTTTTCTCTATTTTCTCTATTGGTTAATGTAAAATTAGTTTTTGGGATTTTTTTTAAATTATTGGGAGAATAGAAAAATTGTTTTAAGTAGTTTTTCATTGAATTAAGAAGAAAATTGTTTTTAAGTGTGAAAAGTGCATGTAGTAATTTTCTTTTAAATAGGACACTGTGATTGTAGTAATCTCATAAAATTGTTTTAAATATTTTTCATTTATAGTTCTAACTTCTACACAATACATTTGTAGCATACAATAATCATGTGATGTATGAGTATATTTTTTTATTGTAAATGTCCAAGATTTAACTTGTGTAGCATACTAATTAATTCTATATGTTGCACTTGTAGATGGGAAAACAATGAAGCTCGAGGTGTAGAGGCATTGAGGAGAATTTTGTTGCTAGCTAAATACCTGTATTCTTTTCAAACTGAATATGTACTTGTGTATTATTTTACCTATATTTAAGATATTCCGAATTTGTATGTTTCTTTTAATACTTGTTTAAATTTGTATTTGGTACAATTGTAATAATATACTAACAACATTTAAATATGAAATGAAAGATTTTGTAATATAAATTGATTTTTTTTGTTATTTTTGCAGTGGCTTTTTATTTTACCAATAAATCAATAGATAATTAGCCAATTAAATTTTTTTTTATAAATAAATTAAGTCATGGTAACAATAATCTTAGACACTAATATAATATCAACAACTACTAACATTATGGAGTCATAATATTAGTGATACTATAGTAATAGTAATCACTGACACTACAAATAAGTGTTACTATTTTTCTAATTGTCACATTACTGACACAATTAATAAGTGTCATTGAAAGTAATTACAAATACTATTTTACTGTTAGTAAAACCTATTTTTCTAGTAGTGCTAGTGCTTCAGTAGGATTTTTATTTTTTTAAATTATTAACTTATGCATCCATTTAAATCTGAACTCAAAACGTATGCCCCAAAGAAATTGCTTGTAGCCGTTGGAATTAGACCCGACTTTCGTAGTTTATTAATCAACTTGCTTGCTAGTAGCCTTGCCATATCATATGGTTTGCTATCTTATGGGTGGTGATGTTTCCCTTGCAATACCCCTCGCATCTGTGTAAGGACATCCATCTAACTTTGTTGATACTTTTGGAAGTTAAATTTTCATAGTTTGAATGACTGAAAGATCTTATATAATTTTCGCCTCGATTGATTCAAAAAGGGTAGATTTAAAAGAGAGATCGAATAAAAAAGATTAAATTAAACGTTCAAAAAGATTATAAAAAATGCAAGATATCCCGAAACTGTCTAAAATATTATCCTTTAATCAATAATATTTTAAATAAGTGTTATAAAATGTATTAATTAAAAGCACAACCATATAGGAAGAGAAAGAAAGAAAGCAAATAAGAGATTTAATGTACGGAGAGGGGAATTTTATTCAATTTCTTGTGTGTTATTCACACTTTCAAGTGTATACAAATAATGAGTAAAAGTCTTGTTCTATAGTGATACAACCATAAAGTAGTATGTAATGCATCATAATTGTAAAAGACATCAATCCTTAAATTAAGGAGATAATGAGAGTTATAAGAGATGAAAAGTTACTTGTGAGGAAATAAAAGGATGCTTTGATGAACATCCACATAAATTATAATTATTTTATAACATTCCCCCTTGGATATTCATTTTACAAAGAATATGCCTCATTAAAACCTTTACTAGTAAAAACCCTATGGGAGAAAAACTAGACAAGGAAAAAGAGTACATTATTTATTTGTATCTTATGGAGATGCAAAATGTCTCATTAAAACCTTACTAGGAAAGACCCAATGGGACAAAAACCCAATGAAGGAAAAAGAGTACAGTGCATGTAGTCCTCTATATAAATATGCCCCCCCCCCTCAAAATGACATGGATGCTTCAAAGATCAATTATAATTTGTTGTAATTAACAATATTTTGGTGAAATAATCTGCAGGATCAACACCATCCTTTTGAAGCTTGAAAACATGTAATAAATTATAGATACAATCATCTTGAATTTGATGAATATTGCCATGCATATATCTTCATAATTTTATTGATTTTCTTAAATAAAACTAAGGTTTTGTATCCATATCATGGAAAGAGTGTGATATACTTCTTACATTTTTTTGAAATTTTCAAGTATATGCTGAGCATAATTTAATTTACAATTATGTAACTTTCCAATGTCTTTAAAAGCACCATTTTGAGTAAAATGTGGTTCTTCGGGACCAAGACATATACAATATATTTTAAAATAGAACAATTTTGAATATGAAATACTTTTGGTATTTCTATATATCGGCATTCTACTTTATAAACTTCAATCATAAATTGAGAGAATTTTTTTATTGCGAGATCTTTCATCTTTAATTGTATTCTTAAAAGAAATAAGTTCATAACCTCTTCAATAGTCTTTTCATGATGAAATCATCAACACATTGTGCAGAGATTGCAAATTTAATTTTTAATTTTTAATAAAAATCACATAGCAAAGTGGATAATGACATATCCCACTTATAATAAATTCACTCAAGTGATTGTACTTTTGTAAGTTTATATTGCTATAATATACATAACTATAATTATAGATTTATCAAAAACATATAAAGTGCAAGCTTTATCATTTAATACTTTTAGTTATCCTTCAGGGATAACTGTATAGATTCTTCAATTTGATTTTTGACACATTATAGTTTATATTCATATTTTATCAATAAAGTTTATGACTTCAGGCATATGGACTATAAGTCCAAAATTCTTTGTCTTGCTAATTAATTATACATCTTCTAGCATATGGACTACAAGTCCAAATTTTTGCCAATCATATAAATTGACATTCTTTTATAATTTTGTGATTCAGGATCCCGGATATTTTATCATAATAACTAAACTTTTATTGACAACAATTTTATGTCAATTTCAATTTTTCTCTTGTACAAAGTACCAACATATTATTAATCAAATACATTTTATTTTGCAACATATATGCCTAATGAGATCTTTCAAAACTTCTAATATACATGCCTCTGCAAGAGCTAAAGATCTCTCTTTCTTAATTGTCACGCGTGTCTTTTATAAGGCAATATGAATATCTCTTTATTTCTCATAATTTACCTCTTTAAGGGTATTTAAAACTCATCTTTTAGTTGGTACGTTATGCTCCTCTAAGGGCAATATGTTTAATAATTTAATATAGATAAAATATTTTGCTATACATGCAAACATAATCTCTTCAGGACACCAAATTATTTAACTTCAACTTCCCAAGAATTAAACATTTGCACTGATTGATCTACTATATACTTCAGGCATTCACATATTTATTTGTCTCACCATTTCATCCTTCAATGACATCATATCAAACAACAATTATATTTTGCTTTCACATGTCAATAAATTCATTCAATAATTGATCAATAACGTGCATTGCACAATAATCTTGTTGAACTTCAGGTAAAAATAAATTAACACATATAAAGATCAAAATGGGATAAAGGTGAAACAAAGCATTTTATATTGTCTTATAAAATGTATATCCCTTTACTCCCTCTAATTATAGGAGAATTTTCACGAAAATTATTAAGCTTGCATAGAGACTTTATTAAGTCAAATTATTGAAGATTTTAGATTGAAAGTCTGGTCCATCTCCAATATAAATTCAATTTTAGACAATTTATGGTGGTACAATATTCACATGTTGATTTCTAATAATAAGATCTATGACCATTATAATTTTGAATAGTTATTTGATAATCATGACATCCATTACTACTCTCACAAGAGTAGTAATCCATTAAGGATTTGAATTAGTCATGATTTTCTTTTAATCAAAAGCTCATATTTTCTTTTGTTAAAACAAAGCATAGTATCAATTTATATTGACACTTTTAATTTGCTACTGTAAGAGCATATTTGTCCTATAAAATTATGTCCCCTCTAATATGTTTCTTTTCATATTATTCTCTCCACATAATTTCAAATGAGAGAATCAATCGAGCTTTTGAAATTATCGTCAAGTTTATATATAAACTTTTAATTCCTTCAAGGAGAAGATCATAAAAGAAAATCATAACCTTTTACAATCCTTCAGGGATTGAATTCTTCCACAAAAATATTTTATAACCATTCATGATTTCAAACATGTAAATATTAATGAAACTTTAGTAATTCAAGACAATAATAGAAGAATCATTTATCTAGAATTCAATAAAACATATAGATTAATTAAAAAGATCAAATAAGTATATATATTATTTATAACTCATTCCTATATTTTATTCTATCAAATTGCTCTTAGAAATTATAGAATAAGCATGCAAAAATCTATCATTAAAAGTTTAAATGATTGAAAATAAAGCAACAAGCTAATGAAGTCAAGAAATTATTCATACCTAAAATGCATTTACTCAAACACTTTTGATTGTCATATTTTTCCTCCAAAATAGTTTCAAAGAAACAATTATGTCATGTTTATCTCTTCATTTTATAACTCTTTCTGGGAGATACTAAGAAGGAAATTCATGTATAGCCGTGTATGACAACATGAACTTGTAATATTTGTGTAGACCTTCAGGAACATATAATATAGTCAATTCTTCATAAACAAGACGGTGATGAATGACATCATAATTTTAGAATAGCTCTTCAGGAACATATTTTGAAAGAAAATATTTATTATGTGTGACACAATCCCTTAAGGATGCATTCTTAATTTTCTTTCATTGTATATTATAGTATTCACACTTCAGGATGAATTTTTTGAATTTCAAGAGTGGAAAAATATATAATAGCAATTAAATATTAGAAAAAAAATGTCAAACAATAACATATAAGTAATGATGATATAAAAGTATGAATTCATTGATGCATTATTCTAAATTATCAAAATACGTATGCAAATGTAAATATTATTGAAATACAAGTGTGCAACCCAATAGGGGGGGTGAATTGGTGTTTTTAAAATTAAGCTAATCAAACCACACAACAATACAATCTAATGCCTTAATAGAATTAAAAACAATAAATTCAATAAAAGCACAATAATAAATGAGTAAGAAAGGAGAAAACAAACTCAAGGATTTTTACGTGGTTCGGCTATCCCCGCTTACATCCACGCCTCCAAACAACCCAAGCTTGAGGATTTCACTATCCAAGCCTTCCAAGGCTTCAAAAGCTTATAATTGACTTTCAAGGTGTCAATGAACCTTTACAACAAAGAGATTATCTCCCAATCTCTTCACTCAAGTGTCTCACACACTTAAACACTCACAAATTTGATAAAGAAATGTAACTTACATAAAAAACTCTCTCAAAGAGTGGATATACAAAATGATAGTTCAATGAAATTTAATCTATAATGATTTTCGAATTTGAAGCTCAATATATGTTGTGTGAACTTGTTTTGGCTTGCTAGGATCACCAAAAAAGAATTGGATTTGAGTTTATATAGTTAGAGCTCAAAAACTAGTCGTTAATCACTTTTTGCCAGAAAATGGATCGCCGTTAACCATTAACGGTTAACCGTTTGGATTGGTCAAAGTTACCGTTGGGGTGAATTTCAAATAAACAGTTAACCTTTTGTCACTATCGGTTCACCGTTAATTTTCAGAGACCTGCAAAATAAATTTGGTTTAACCGTTCTTACTAAACGGTTCAAGGTTAGCAAACTGGAAATAATCGGTTCACCGTTTTCCCTAAACGGTTTACCGTTAATTTCCAGAGACCTGCAAAATAAATTTGGCTCAACTGTTCATACTAAACGGTTCAAGGTTAGTAATATGAAAATAATCGGTTCACCGTTTTCAGTAAATAGTTTACCGTTATTTTCCAGAAACATCATTTTAACAATCCTTTGTAGAACATGCTTTCTGAAAATTATCGGTTAGCCATTTGTTACAGTGACTGCTACAGTGAACTGTTTACCAAAAATTATAATTTTGCCCCCAAACTTTCTATAATTGTACTATAGCCCAAGACATTATAAAACTTTACAAATAGGTCCAATTTCAGAATTTTCAAATAATACTCGTTAATCCCAAACTTTCTAAAATTATAAAATGACCCAAAATGCTATGACACTTTTCAAAGAAGTCCTACAGAATTTCAAACAATACTTGTTGATTTTAAAGTTTTCAAAACTTTTTCAATTAAACCATAAACATGAAAAATAACCAATTTCATAAAATCATTTTTTCATTAAATATAAAACCTTTATAATGTGAAAATAATGATTTATTTAAAATGTATAAAAAATAATTTGAGCTTTTAAAAACTTAATCATTCTTAATCTTATTTGTTATCATCAAAATCAACAATATGGAAACATATATGTTAACAATCTCCCCCTTTTTTATGATGACAAATCTTTCATGTTTTTAAAGAATGATTCCACAAATTGCTCCTCCTAAATGTAAGTTTCTCATACAATTTAGCTAAATTAACAAATTTAAATACATGTACTCTTCTCCCCCTTCATCATAAAAAAGAAAACTTAGTGGAAAAGAAAAAGATAGCAAATTTTTTGTATAAATTTAAAAACATATATTTTTCTCCCCCTTCATCATAAAAAAAAGAAAATTAAAAGAAAAGAATGAGAGGAGTAAATTTGTTACCCATGTTGTCAAAGTAGAAATTTTGACACATTCTCCCCTTAACAACAAGCATCACCTCAAATACAAGTTTGAATAATATCACTCCCAAATTATCGTAAATCATCATATCTCAAAATCATCATCATAATCACATATTAATCAAAAGAATACTCAAAGCGCAAATTATTCTCTCCTTTTTGAAAACATAAAAAAGATATATTACTTTGTCTCCCTCTTTGGACAACAAAAAAATTTCAAAATGCATATTATCCAAAATCATATTGTATGCTCCCCCTAAATATATGGCCAATTTAAAAATTTTGAACCAAAATGATTTATCTCCCATTTCATCATTAAAAAAAAAAAGAAAAGATAAATAGATGCAATTGAAATAAGATCATCAAAAAATAATTTGAAGAAGATATTACCCATTTTGTGCGAGCAACAATTTCGGCGAAGTCTCCTTTTAAAAATGAAGAAATTCTTAAATATACAACATGGTTAAAAAGACTTCCATATAAACTTAAGCAATTATAACAAATCAACAACTCCATCAATTCATCAAAATCTTGAACTATATGTATTTATCATCAAAGCTTAAGCAAAGCATAAGCACATAATGACAATAAATAGATCATCAAAATCAACATAGCCATTAAGAAAAGCCATCATTATGAAGTAAAGAACAAGTGATCAAATCCATAAATGCAATAAAGTCATGTGTGAGAATTTTATAAATGAATGATGATATAACACAATAAATGACATATGAATTCACACATACTTAATAGATGGACAATGATGATAGACAATTAAGAAGATGAAATCATAAACCATACAATCATCAAAATCAAACAAAGGCATCATGATAAGTTGGCATGCTACCATCATATATATCTATCCATGCATCATGATTACACATAATAATAATTCAATTATGTAAGCGTACGATCATACTTTCGCAAATTCAATCTATTATCCATCCATCACGATCTACTCAAAATAATCAATAGGCATGATAATCTTATCCACATCATGCTAATGCACTTATTGTTATGATGGGATATGAAATACTTACTAAGATTAAAAAACTATCACTTATAATCAATAAGACAATAATTGTCATCTTACTCATCATTTTCTCTTAGATCATGATCGAGTGATTATCCTCACAAGCTTTCATCAAGGAACTCTCTACCATTCCTTGATTGTGGTACCTACAAAAAAAAATATTCAAGTTGTGTGCTTTGGTACCCAAATATTCTTGGGTCCTTGAATGTTAGCAATGGTTCCTTTTAGAACCCAAACACATTTTACACCATAATATGCATTTCCTTTCACTGGACATCTATATTTCATATGACTATTTTGATTGCAATAATGACAAACAATTCTATAATCATTTGTGGAGGTAGCCTTAACAAAATAATTCTTATAATATTTTTGTTTCAAGTTAGGCTTATATCTAAGTCCTTCTTTATCAAATACACATTTTTGAGAGTTGAGTAATTTTTCTAAGTTCTTTTGACCATTTGTGAATTTTAAGACAATCTCATTTAACTCATTGTTCTTCTTCTTAAGCACTTCATTTTCTTTCATTAATACATCAACATGTGATTCTCATGCTCATATGAAGTACTTTGTTTGCCTTTAAAAGATGCAATTTTATCATGCAACATTTTATTATCTAACTCTAGTCCTTCAATCATTTCATTTAATGAATCATTGTATTTTTGTAAAGCATCATTTTCATTTTTCAAGTCATCTACATGTGATTCTAGATGCTTGTATGAAGTGCTAGATTTCTCATTTGATAAGGCAATTTTATCATGCAATATTTTATTTTCTAATTCTAGGCATGTAATTTTTGCATTTAGAGATTCATTTCCGTTTTTAAACTCTACCATTTTCTTTTTAAAACATACATTATTTTTACCAATTTTTATCAACCCATCATGTAATTCTTTAAAAGCATCATGCAATTCATCATAAGTAGGAAGATCATTTACCTCATCAAGTTCATTATCTGATTCATCAACAATTGCCATGAGAGCTAGATTTGATACTTCTTGTAAATTTTCTTCATCACTCGATTCATCATCGCTATCGTCCCAAGTAGCTACCATCGCCTTCTTCTTGAGCTTGTTGAGAAGAGGACACTCCGATCGTATGTGGCCACGCCTCTTGCATTCAAAGCAAACAATTGCCTCATTCTTCCCTTTCTCCACCTTAAGGTTTTCTCTCATGAAATCTTTAAAGTTTCTTCTCTTGATTTGCTTCCTGAAGATCCTTCTAAACTTTCTTGCTATCATTTCAATGCCTTCATCTTCAAAGTCACTTCCATCATCATCACTTTCAACTATGGAAGATTTAAAAGCAAAGCTCTTCTTCTTTTTATCTTTATCAATTCTTTCATTAGCTATATCCTCTTCATATGAGATAAGTGAACCAATAAGATCATCAAGAGATAAAGTATTAAGATTTTTCGCTTCTTCTATGGCCGTTCTCTTTGGTCTCCACTCTTTAGGCAATGATCTAATAATTTTCTTCACTTTTTCACAATTACTAAATGTCTTTCCTAGTGCTTCAAAAGAATTTATAATATCGGTAAATCTAGTGTCCATGTCATGAACACTCTCATATGATTCCATTTGAAACATTTCATATTGCCTAGTAAATCTACTAATATTACATTCTTTGACTTGATTTGTTCTCTCGTATACAAATTCAAGTTTCTTCCAAATTTCATAAGCACTATCACAATTAGAAACTCTATGAAATTCTTTCTTATCTAAAGCACAAAATAAAGCATTCATTGCTTTGGAGTTTAAAGACATCTTTTTCTTTTCTAATACACTCCATTGACTTGAGGGTTTTGGAATATCATCTCCTACTTCATTTTTAGTCATAGGCATGAATAGACCATCACAAACAACTTCTCAAATTTCGTAATCTAATGCTTGCAAATAAATTCTCATCCTAGTTTTCCAATATGGGTAGTCATTACCGTCAAGGAACGGTGGTCTAATTGTGGATTGTCCTTCTCTAAAGGTTGAGTCATTATGGGTTGCCATGGATCTTTAACTCTAGACGATTAAGTCTACAAAAGAGCACCTTGCTTTGATACAAATTGAAATACAAGTGTGCAAACCAAGAGGGGGGTGAATTGGTGTTTTAAAAATTAAGCTAATCAAACCACACAACAATCCAATCTAATGCCTTAATAGAATTAAAAACAATAAATTCAATGAAAGCACAATAATAAATGAGTAAGAGAGGAGAAAAAAAACTCAAGGATTTTTACGTGGTTCGACTATCCCCGCCTACATCCACGCCTCTAAGCAACCTAAGCTTGAGGATTTCACTATCCAAGCCTTTTAAGTCTTCAAAAGCTTACAATTGACTTCCAAGGTGTCAATGAACCTTTGCAACAAAGAGATTATCTCTCAATCTCTTCACTCAAGTGTCTCACACACTTAAACACTCACAAATTTGATAAAGAAATGTAACTTACAATAAAAACTCTCTCAAAGAGTGGATATACAAAATGATAGCTCAATGAAGATTTAATCTATAATGATTTTCGAATTTGAAGCTCAATATATGTTGTGTGAACTTGTTTTGGCTTGTTAGGATCACCAAAAATGAATTGGATTTGAGTTTATATAGTTGGAGCTCAAAAACTAGCCGTTATTCACTTTTTGCCAGAAAACGGATCGCCGTTAACCATTAACGGTTAACCGTTTGGATTGGTCAAAGTTACCGTTGGGCTGAATTTCAAATAAACAGTTAACCTTTTGTCACTATCGGTTCACCGTTAATTTTCAGAGACCTGCAAAATAAATTTGGTTTAACCATTCTTACTAAACGGTTCAAGGTTAGCAAACTGGAAATAATCGGTTCACCGTTTTCCCTAAACGGTTTACCGTTAATTTTCAGAGACCTGCAAAATAAATTTGGCTTAACTGTTCATACTAAACGGTTCAAGGTTAGCAATCTGGAAATAATCGGGTCACCGTTTTCCGTAAATGGTTTACCGTTATTTTTCAGAAGCATCATTTTAACAATCTTTTGTAGAACATGCTTTCTTGAAATTATTGGTTAGCCGTTTGCTACAGTGACTGCTATAGTGAACTATTTATAAAAAATTATAGTTTTGTCCTAAAACTTTCTATAATTGTACTATGGCCCAAGACATTAGAAAACTTTACAAATAGGTCAAATTTCAGAATTTTCAAATAATACTCGTTAATCCCAAACTTTCTAAAATTATGAAATGGCCCAAAATGCTATGACACTTTTCAAATAATTCCTCTGCAGAATTTCAAACAATACTTGTTGATTTTAAAATTTTCAAAACTCTTTCAATTAAACCATAAACTTGAAAAATAAACAATTTCATAAAATCATTTTTTCATTAAATATAAAACCTTTATAATGTGAAAATAATGATTTATTTAAAATGTATAAAAAATAATTTGAGCTTTTAAAAACTTAATCATTCTTAATCTTATTTGTTATCATCAAAATCAACAATATCAAAACATATATGTTAACAATTATCTTAGACAAAATCAAGATTGTTACCTCATACTTTTATGAGTAAGATTAAAGAAGAGATATTACCATATTTTAAAGAGAATGAAAATTGATCTCTTGTGGCTAGAGGCTCGTGCTGATAACGTGTTATAAAATGTATTAATTAGGAGTACAACCATATAGGAAGAGAAAGAAAGAAAGCAAATAAGAGATATAATATATGTAGAGAGGAATTATATTTAATTTCTTGTGTGTTATTCACAATTCCAAGTGTATACAAATAAGGAGTAAAAGTTTCCTTTTATAGTGATACAACCATGAAGTAGTAGTAATGCATCATAATTGTAAGAGACACCAATCCTTAAATTAAGGAGATAATGGGAGTTATAAGAGATGAAAAGTTGCTTGTGAAGAGATAAAAGGATATTTTGATGAATATCCGCATAAATTATAATTATTTTATAACAATAAGGAGATTATGGGTAGACAGAAATCCATGTGCCAAGCCCAAGCAAACCCACGGATTTGACAACCTGTTTGGACCAGTTGCGTTACCAAATTATTTATAGGTTTGGGTTCGGTTACAAAACTCAATCTCATTAAACCTAACGTAAATAATTCGTTCACCGACAATTTTTCCCTTGTACGTATTTACTTGTGCTATCTTGGAGTATATATGAAAATTATTGAGACCTCAAAATACAACTACAGAGAAATCTCAAAAAGTCCATAATAACCCTGTTAAAAATCAAAATAGGGACCATGTTAGAAGACCATTCCCTGTCAAATTCCCTAAAAACTTGAGTGCATATATGACCGAAGCAAAATAGGGGCGGAAAAAAAAAGAAATCAGTTTCAACTTTAAAATTGTTGTGAACTGGGTACTTAGAGAAGTGGCAACAGTTCAACTCAGTTTATATTCATTTAGATTTGAGATGAAAAAATAAACGCCACAAAATAAGTTTAAATGTTGAAAACTAATTCTAACCCAACCTGAATAGAATTTTATTGGAATTTTTTGGTTTAAGTTACTCAACAGTTTTAGAGTGGAGCTTCTAACATCCCATTAAAAGTTTAAAACTCTTAAAAAGCACTACTTAATTCATTTTTATATCTCTTTTTTTTCAAATTACAAAAAAGTCCATAGAATTACAATAGAGTTTTAATTAAACTTCAATATCATTTAGAATAAATGAATTAAACCTTACACATACTTTTTCATAATAAAATTATTATTATTAGGTAATTTTTTTTCATTATCTCAGAATTATTTTTGACTTTATCAAACAAATAAGGTTAAAAAAATAGTTAAGGGTTTATGATTTATAAAGACATTTTAGTTTAATTAAATTCTTATTTTTTCTTTAGGTAATTTCTAAGAATATTAAAGTGGTGTGAAAAACAGTACTCATGATTGAATTAGATTAAAACTTTCTGAACCCAAATACGTTTGGATTTGATTGGGTTAATCCCAACGTTCGCTCAACCCTACAATGGCTTTATATATAATCATTTTTATGAAAAATATAATGATAGCTTCAACTCCTAGCTAAACGTTTTGGTTGAGAGCGGCGTAGATCACTCAACATGTATTAATAAGAGAAACTTTATCTAGATTTGTACATTTACCGAATCAGGGTTTTGGGATTCCCAGACTGGAACAACATCTGGGATGGCCTTTGGATTTACATCCAAAGGCCAACATTGCTGCGCATGGTGGGCTCCACCATGTGCAGCCAACCAAAAAAAAGAAGGATTTGGAGCTGTTGATTTCAATCCAATGACCCTAAATGATTTCCAGACACTATTCCAATTCGGGATTTGGAATCCCGGATTGAAACAGTGCCCTACCAAATAATATTATAAAACGTAAAAGTTTTAATGGCGTGTATTGACCGGGGTGTACTCCCGTCATTATCTTAAGAGTGGTGATTTTTTATCCTTTATTATATCTCACAAATTCCCATTTTTCAGTTAATCCCATTAAAAATTTTAAACAAATTTTTATCTCTCAATATACCTTGCCAAATCTCTAATTTAACCTTATTTTATTTTTTTATACACACATTGTATAAAATTTATAAAATTATTTCTTATAAAAAAAATCTCATAATCATTATAATTTCTCAACTTTTTTTTTAAGGGTTTATCCATTACTTAAGATTTGATAGTTGCACCAGGAATTGGAACAAGAACCCTGACGAGTCGGGCCTGAAGAACCGTAGTATCGTGCTAAGCCTATCAAGCCAAGGTTGAGTGAAGGAATACAAGAATTTAGCCAAGTGGTTGGACGTGATAAAGATAGAGTTTTTTTTATTAAGATAATTGATTTGGAACAAAAAAGGGGATTCTTGATTTCCTTTTTTATCCATCCCAATCTTGTATTGAAGTTTATCTGTTCATGGACCAGAATGCATTGCATTTAGAAAGTGTTTGCAATTGTACGGTGATATTACTTGGATAGTAATTTGGCGTGCAGTGCGTTAACAGAACGAATGAAAATTTGGAATCATGATGGAAAATGCTACCAGACATCTATCTGAGAATGAAACCACTCGCTGTCAGTCTCTATGGGATTGCAGTATAAAATTTTACATTGTTCTTCAATATTTTGAATAGAATGACTTATTTTGAATGGAGTGGATTAGTTTAAAAAGTTTAAAGAAATTAGAGTTTAAAAAATTACATTAGCTTAATTAGTTATTAATAAAAAATTTTATGCGGGTGTACTTAAAAACTATTTATTATTTTAAATCATTTCACATAAGGATAAAATAGGTATTAATAAAAAAGTCATTAGTGGGGGTTAATAAGATATAGGGTGGAACTATTTGAACCTACTATACTACTCGTTAAACCAACTTTTAGAAATAATTTTTAATAATTAAAATACCTTTAAATTAAATTACAATTATGGTCATTAAAATATAACTAAGAAAAAGTCAAAAATTTTACTCTTTGCACCCATCTCTGCATTCAACAAAATTTTATTAATCCCTAGTCATATTTTCATTAAACTCTAATTGACTAAGGGCTTGGTTTTTCTTCCAAACCAAATTATCAATTGGGCATATGTGATTAGATTCAGGGTAACATGGTGGTCATATCTTTGTCTGCAATTTGACAGTCGGCAACAGTGCACAAAGAAGAGGAGGAGTGGCCAAAAAAGGCCAAGAATTTGTTGGGTTCTTTATAAAATTTCGGGTCACTTTTACTTTATTATATTTCAGTGTTGAAGTTTCTTCTTCTTTATCATTTTGGTTGTAATTGCATTTGTGTTGCTGTCTATTGATCTTTTATATTATTTTACTGCAAAATAGGAATAACAGAATTGGAGGATTTTTTTTTCCTTGCGTGCACAGTAGAGATTTTAATTGTGCTGCATTAAATTTCTTTTTAAAAAAAAATAAGAAGAAGGATGAAAGTGTACCGCAACTATATTTTTATGAATCACGCTATAACTATAATTTTCTGAATTATTTTAATCAATAAAATCTTTAGTTTAATGGGAAAAAATTATTTAGAGTTTTGTAAATGAATTTAATGGGTTTAGTGAGTAAAAATTCTGTTATTATAAAAATTGTGTCAAGGTTATATTGGGTATTTAAATGGGTTTATTAGATAAAATTTAAAATTTTAAAATTTAGGGATGGGTTTATTTAACAATTAGTTAAATGAATAGTTTAGTGGGTTCAAATAATCATGACCTAAGATATAATGTGAAATTTAAACATCACCGCTCTACCCGTAGAGCAGCTCCAAAAACAATCTCATAGCCCGAAAAAGGCCTGACCCATTGAACGAGAACCCTTAAAATTTGAACCTAGCTTGACTCACATGACAGACTGAACAGGTTAGTCCTTTATGCAATCAAAACACACCTGTGAATACGGTTGGGTAGATAACCCAATTCGATTTGACCAAAAAACTTGAGTTCAGATTGGATGTAGATAAACTCTTCAAACTAATCAGGTAGGAATCTATCCAATTTGATCCAAAGCGTCACACCATTAAAAAAATATTTAAAATTTATTATTGATTCCGAATATAATTCGGATTCGATTATAAGTCTGGATTGAGCTTGAATTATTTTTTTCCCAACTCGATTAACTTGAAAGTCAAACCCAATTCAAAATTGAATTTACCCACCCCTACATGTGAGCTTTTGTATCTTTAACATTACATTTGTGGCTATCATTTTTAAACTAAAATTCTCTTGATGTGAGCAAGGAAAAAAAGGCACATTGAGTAAATTTCGTTTAAAAAAATGAGGCACCATAGATGGACCGTACGTATGGCATAGCTTGCTGAACTTGAAGTAGCCTTGCGAGTGCTGCCTATTTTTGATTCAACACGAAATATTTAAGAAGCAAGCAAGTAAATAAATCATGATTCTTCGAGAGACCCAGCAACCACTTGTTAAAACACAATGGTTATTTCTAAAGCCAAGCAACTCTCAGCAAAAAAAAGTGTAAGTGGCCAACAACTCCTAACAACTCTTAGACTAAGTCCAGCACTCACCATACTATGTCGTATATAATTGAAACGTAAATAGATTATTGACAGCAAAACAAAACAATAACTTAATATAATGACATGTAACAATGAACATTTTTTATTTTTTATTTTTGTCAATTATGGGTTAGTGTTTGATGCCCTTCTTTCAAAAATAAATAAAAATTGATGCACATGTACCGCAATGTCAGTACTAATCTAATTTTGTGAGGGAACTGTGACGAGTAGTGATTAAAATATAAAAGGGATGAAATTTGAATTGCGATATAAATGCATAAATGACATAATATTAATTATTAAATATAGCAAGTAAACAGATGCCATCATTCTAAAAAATAAACAAAACAATAAATTGATATTCATGCGCATGTCTAATGCTTTATTTGTATAAGATTAAAATTCTCTTTTCATCTGAGTTTTTATTTGAGCAAATACAATTATTGGTAGTTAACATATAGAAGCACAATAAAAAAGTATATCTTGACTGTGCGCACGTATATGTCGAAAGATAGGCATACACGCACGCTACTTGTGGAACTCCATAACCCATAAATTGAAAAATAAGCAATCAAATCTGATGCCACTAAATCCAGCTCCAGTAGCCAAGGTCATGAATTCATGCTTTGTTCGCTCCTTTCCTCCCGGATATTGAGTCATCACCAGCACATCACCTAGGAAATTTATTTTTGAATGAGTGCTAGTCTCAGGCAGTTCTGGAAGTACTGACTCCATAACAATCACCTTTCCTCCTTCGGGAATGCTTTTGTAGCAATTCTTCAATAACTTCAAGCAATGGTCATCGCTCCAATCGTGCAGTATCCACTGCAAAATTTGAAAAATTATGAAATTTGATTTGTTCAAGGATCGAACACCTGATACCTGCAAATTAAATTCAAATGAAACTTACCTTGATCAAAATGGCGTCACCATTTGGAACACTTTGAAACATGTCACCCCCTACATGCTTAACACCTGTACTACATACAATTTAGTTTCCTCTGTTAGGATCTGGAGGAATGGTGGGCAGAGAATTCATAAGAGCACTGATATTCGGGAAAAAAGTTTTGATAAAATTCTGACAAAAATAACAATAAATCAAACCTGATTTTTTCACTAAATTGCAAATATGGTAAATCGAGTGTGTTTTAATGTTTTTTGTCTCTTTTTTCTTTTTGCAACATTTTTCTTTTTACCATTTTTTTCCAAATGACAATGTATATTTCTACATAACAATGACATTCAAAAAAAGAAAAAGGTGATTGGAATAAATTTTCTAATTAACTTCCTACTTTCTCCAGGATTTATATTGGGATGGTTAATTAAAGAAAGCTACTTAAAAGCCACTCAACCACGTCCCTGACATTATTATAAATATAATTGATAGTTCATACCAAGATACTCAGGGGCATGCTGTATAACATGAGGTAAGTCGAAATTGATGCCCTTAATATGGGGATACTTGGAAGTAATTGCTTTAAGGGTATTGCCAAGGGAACCGCCAACATCAACCAATTGCTTTATGTGCTCGAAACCCTTGTAAGCCTCAAGGATTTTGTGAAGGACCAAAGTGGTATGGTTGTACATCGCTGTGCTGAAAACTTCATTGAACCTGTTATCCAATCCGAGGTACTCGAAAGCGTGCGTTCCGTGGACTCTGTCAAATGGAACTCCTCCTTCAATAATAGTTTCTTTTAGTTGGGACCTACACGACCAGTTAATCCATCAGTCCAGAAGAAGGTTCAGATCCAGATCTTTTATTCTTCTCATCATTTTGCGTTTGGCTTAACTTTCTTAGATACACTGGTTAGTGGTTGATAAAAACAAAAATAATAAAAGGATATATCTATATTATTTATATGACGATGTATACATTTCATAAAATCCCTTAACAGATAAAGATGAGTATAGGGTTCATTTCCATAAAAAAATTTATTTTATATTTAACTCATAATTGTCACACACATCTTTAGGGAAACGAGCAAAAAAATGGACATGGTTCTTGAGAAATGCCCCGGTTTGGCCCATTCCTCGAAAGAAGATTTTACTGGATCCCTATCTACCAAAACTTTTACTTCTGGTTCCGGCAAACGAATCATAACGGTGGGTTACTAAATTTTAGCAACGTCACAAATTAGGAGATATGTAGTTTGTAGTACCTTTACATATAGCTAGGTCCTGCTGTTTTTATTTTGTTTTCCCTAAAAGATTTTATTTCTAATTCTCTCCAGGCATGTGATCGTACCACCCCAAGTGAATCTTTTAATTGAGCGAAATTCTACGGATGAAGTTAAGAAATTTTTGTTCTTCGAGGATTTCTGTGATCAGAACTGAAGCAATTGCTCAATTAATGCTTTTAATAGAACAAAATACATTGTCTTTTTTCATATTTGTTACCCTCATGTCCTCTACAATTAAAAGACAAAAATACCCCCGAAAGAAACATTTTCCTCATATCCTTTGTAACTGCAAGTAATTAAAACACCACCAACAATATTTTACCCATTCTTGAATTGATATGACTGGAAGTATATTTAATAATGATTAATAACTTTGAAAGTGTACATTCTACATTTTATCGCTCACTTATGTGAACACTTTTTTTTTTTCTTTTTCGATGACCTGAATTTAGAAATAAGTTGAGTATGAAGTCGATTATGATTTAAGACTTGGGAGAAATGGATGATTGAATCTGAAGGCGTGGAAAGAGAAATTGTATTATAAACCCATGTATTTTTACCCTAACTTAGAAAAAAGAAAAATTCAGACGATCAAAATGACAGAGGGGACAAACCAGCTGTCGAGAAAGGCCTTGTCCTGAATTAAGGCCAATACAGGGCCTAATGAGACACCATCTTGATTAGGCACAAAGTATTTGGAAACATCATTCAAACCGTATAGTCTGTGAGAACCATCGACATCATCAAGTGAGCATTCAACAATACTATAGCTAGCCAGAAGCCTGAGTATCCGGTCCAGCATCATGGGTGCGTCTTTGTTCTTGGTGTCGGGCAACTGAGCGGCAATCTCTGAAGGTGAGAGCTTTGCTCCAGGACCAGCTTTGGCTATGATCTCGAAAAGTCCCAGCTTAATTACTGCTTTCATGGTCATGTGGAGCACTGAACCCGTCACCAGTTCGCAGGCATATGCAAAGTTTTCGTCTCTCTGTTCATTAGCCATATTTTCTCGAATTTCCTTATCTGTTTTTCTCAAGAACAATGCATTTATAGTGGAGTGAAGCGTTACTGGGTGTCCAGGATTTTAGGATGTAAAATCTGACCCCGGAAGTTTTCGATAGTGCAAGTTAGACTAAATAACAGAAATTAAATTATGATTATAACTTTTTCAAAGATAAAATTATGGAAGCTTGGAAACTGTAAACAAATATATTACTAGGGATAAAAAATTTATTTAATTTGCATAAATTGAAATGACATATTGCATGATTCTAACATGCCTCATATTATTTCTTTTATTTTGCCGACTTTAAAAGATCTGAAGTACCAACCTCTTGGAAAATATATTCAAGAGCTTTTATAGCGATGTATTGGAAATAATTTAAAAGATCAAACATTTCAAAGGAGATCCTATTTTCAAAACAAGAGGAATTTTAAAATATATCAGAGGTATTATGTCAATCATATAATAAGTCAATAATATTATGGAATGTGTGCATTTATTTCAAAAATTACCATGCAAGTGGTAGTTATATTAAATCCAATTACACATGTCACACATGCATTGATTAGTTTTATTACTGTTTTCGACAGATTTTGGTGGGTAGAAATGGAAAATCTATCTAGAACAATAAATTTGTATTTTCGGGGAATGGGGTACCTCACTAGGTCGTTGTGTGTTTTTAGTGTTTCTAAAGTAAAAGGAGGTGAGAAGGTGAATGGGAGGTGGTGACAGTGGTGGAGAGATCTGAACCGAGATGTAAGTCCCTTGGAGTAAGCTTTACACCTGCAAAACAATGAGACTGAGGTTAGAGGTGAAGCCGGGGTACCCCGGCGTTCAAACTCCAACGCTCAAGTTAGCAAACTCGAGCTTTTTAGAGTAAAGAGAGCTTTCCAGCCCTCTGTAAATGGAGTTTTGAGGTTGAAAGAAGCTTATTTTGTGGAGTGTGAGTGTGAGTGTTCATGGGGTGAATGAAAAGTTATGGAGAATAGAGCTTAGGCACCTTTATATATGAGGTACCCAGCGGTCACGTTGCGAATTTCCATTGGTTCTTTAATGTCCGTTTACCTTTCTATCATTTTAAGCCGTTTGGGGAGCATGCTTGGGAATCAAGAAGCTGATTGCGGCGTATCTCGTCATTTTGGGTGCGTGGCATCTATGGTCAGTGTCGTAGTCTGAAGCGGGTGGGGACCACTTTTTGGCGGGGGTGGCCTCTCTTTTCGAATCTTGTTTTGATACGTGGTTCTAACCGAATCAAGCCTGATCTTTTAAGCGATAGAGACGTCTCTCATGGCAGATTTTTAAAGAGTTTTCTGGAATCTGATATGTGAGGTACCCTCACAATATGGGGTACCCCCACCCTGTGGGGTATCCCAAGTAATATGGGGTACCTCAATCTATGCGGGGTAGGTCAAATTATGCCGTGGTTACCCAGGGTATCTTGACCTACTCAAGACCCACACGGGGTACCTCTTTTATGTTGACACCGCTTCCCTTGTCGACACGTGGCGTTGTATTATTCTTCGTATTTCTCCCCAAACAATTACCTTTGATTTATTCTAAAATTTATCGTCAAACAGAGAGTTTTTAGTTGAAATGAGGAACTATAATTATTTTCTGACATAAGTTTTTCCTTTGAACATAATATATTAACATTTCATGTGGGGAAATATTATTTTTACATTTTTTTCCTATTATAACGTATTTTAAAAAGGATTTGAATTCTTAGTTTTTTTTTACTTCACCTAGTCTTTCTTAGTATTCCGAATTTAGTGAGAAAAGGCAGCTTAATTGTTAACATTAAAATTTAAAATTTAATATTGACCACTCATTTCATTAAAAGAGACTAAAAAAAAAAATAAAGATAAAGAGAAGATTCTTGTCCAAAAGAAAAAATAAAATAAAGGAAAGAAAACAATACTTCACTTTCAGCGAATTTTTTGAACATCAATTTTTATGACTTTAGGCTACGTTTCCCATGCAAAATTGGATTGTATTAATTATTAGGATAAAACTGGATTAGATTAGTTGGATTAAGTTTGATTATATTATAATGTCTTATGTTTGGTATAGTACCATATCGTACTATGTTAAATTATATTTAAATAATATTAATTAGCATTTAATTTGATATTTAAATTCATGAAATTTTATAATAATAAGTAAAAAAATTTAAAAAGCAATTAATAAGAAAATAAAGTATATTGTAAACAAGTTATTTGGTAGTCATAATGTAATAAACAAATGAAAAAGAAATAAAAAATTTAAATATTTAATTAATTTTTACCAAATATAAAATTATATAAAATCAATTAATTATGGCATTTTTATTTTTCATGATTAATTTTAATATTATATTAGTGATTATTAAATTTTGTACAATCATAATGCAAAAAGTTATTAAATGGTTAATTTATAAATTATTAAATATTTAAGCAATGAAAATTTAATCTCAAGAGTTATTAGAAGTAAAAATGCCAATTTAACTAGATCATAGTAATAAATAAAAAATCTTAAGTAAATCATAAATAAAAATTAATTAATTAATTAATATTAACAAACAATTTTTTCTTTAATCTTATCCCAACTCAGCTCACGTGTGAATTAGGATTACTAATCTGTGTTTTGAGGATTCAATTCAAATTTATTCTCCTTTGATCCAATTCAAGTAAATTTATCAAATATGCAATAAATATTTAATTTTAAAATTAGTCCAATTAGATACTTAATCCTAACATCCAAACATGGCCTTAGTCAGTTGGTTGCCATAAAGGCAACTCACATAAAGGCAACTTACAATGAGTTGTAACCGAAAACATTTATAAAGCCTTTTTTTTAACAAAAAATTTCCAGGTTCGACGCCGCCAATCAGAGAAGTTAATTTTTTAATTTCTTTTTCGACGCCGGCACCACCCTGAATCTTATAGCTTTGATTCCAGATGAATGAGGCTTTTCATTCATGTTATTCTTTGAACAATTGTGTTTTTGAAAGCCAAATTCAATGGTAATTTTCAATTAGTCATAACCTGTTTCCTTTAATTATTTAAACATCCAAACTAACGGAAACTTTCAGGATATTCTGATTATCAGCAAAATTTTTTAAAAACTTTCTTTTTCGATTGTGATTCCGGAGGTTACGGTCAAGACAAGACTCCAGAGGCTGCTGATAAGACAAATTCAAATTTACCTTTTTAATAATTTTTATCATTTCTAAGGATTTAAAATTTTATATGGGTAAAGGTAACGCAATGTAAGTTTTACCTTGTGTATGAGTTGATGAACCATCACGGTGAAATCAAAATAGAAAAAATAACAGAGGTCAATAACCGCAGCCAAAAGAAAAGAACAAGTCAAACACAAAGAAAATAATGCCATTGGATTCGTTTTTCCAATTTTTTTTCCTGAATATTAATACATTACACTGAAAGAACTTGTTAATATTTATCATAAAAATATTGTTGATACAATCCTACGTCAATTTTGTTATATTATAGTACAATTGAAAAGTTTTATTTTATTTAAAAATATATTTATCCTACCATATTTGTAAAAGATATTGTAAAATAATTAAATTAATTAAGATAAAAGCTTCCTTCAATCATAGTTCCTCGAGCTTCAAGTGTTCTCTACATTCACAAAATTTTATAAAGTATCTTCCCACTTTTTCTACTGTATAGCTTTTCTCTTTTGATGGAAAATAAACCCTTAGCAAGTAGAAACGTTTTTTATAATAGTATTTTATAACTTAGAACACTACACTTCTTCCATCAAAGAAGTGAAATTAATAACCTTTATCACTTCCATTATGAAAATGATCAGTAAACTATAACGCTATTGTTGGGAAAAATTCAGTTTTTTTTTTAAAAAAAAAATCTTTTAGGACCGATCTCATAAAATATATATGAATTTGTAATCTAGAAATCGTATCTTCAAAATCTGATTTAGCTTTTTCCGCTGATGTGATTTTGGCTCTCAGATCATGATCTGTCACCATCACGCTCGTTAGATCACGATCCGTCACCAAACAATCATCCGGGTTATGACTCAGGATTGATCTGCACTTGACGTGTGGGCGCCTTTTTCATCACTATAAGCAAACTAGCAGGAGAAAATTTTTTCTCTAAAAAATTGTGTAGAAAAAACATTTTTCTCTGATGTATATATAGTGACTTTTCCTCTCCTGTTTAGGATAGAATAAGCCCTTTTATATCTCCCTTATAGTGGAAAACCTTAGGCTCCAAGAATTCAAACTCACATTGCTTTTCTTTGTCATAGGGGCCCACCTTGTATAATAACAAAAGGCCCCTTATGCATAAGCATATTAATGGAGTCTCCCACTAAAAGATATAATTATGTTTTTGACCCAAATTGCTAGTTATCTTGCTTATTAATCCAGTAGTGGTGCAGTCAATTAAATAAACTAACCTGCGGATCATTTGGGAACATACAATAGTGGCTACAACAATTAAGCATGTAATTAAACAAGTCTAATCATTTAATTCCAATTCTACTCCACTATAAGATTGGAACTGATCTCCATAATTGTATGTTCGAATAATAATTCGTCCCAAGCCACATTGATTTCTTTACTGCTCAATCCGTTATACCACATCGTTAATTAAATCGATATCACAACTGTCTAATCGATTTAATTACATCTTATTCCTTGATACTTACTGGTTTTCTCTAATGATCATTTTCAACATACTAAATATGTTGATACACTCTGGTCAGAGAATTCTATGATCAAGTGCCGAAAACCCATCAAGAGATGTGTTGTACAAATTCTATATTGTTAATCTATAACTCCAATACTCATAATTGCTCCCACCAAGATATCGGGTAATCTTGACCACAAAGGAGTGTCATGCCCAATGGTAACTCAAATGGAATAACAATTACAATCATGAAATCATAATTAACTCAAGATTAAGATTACAGTAAAATAAATGCCTATGAGATTTAATAAGTCTGACAGCCATTTCAAGGTTAATTAAATCTCATATGTGATCCAGTTCAATGTAGTCAAACAACATCAGCGAATTCATACATGATTAAGACAAATCATTCAATGAATTTACTACAGTCTAAACCTAAATAAAGTGCCCAACTTTATTTATCAACTGCGAACTTAATTTATTTAATCATAAGATAACTTGTATATTATGTCTTCTGTGAATCCACATGGTGATCATATAAATACATATAATATGATTAAATGGACTTTACTAAAAAAATTATGCAATTAAGATATTTGAATAAAATACCTCATTTATTTTATTAATCAGAAAAATTGTTTATTATAATTAAATAAAACACATATGCTTTAAAGAGCATATTTTCCCAACAGCTATCACTCAAAATAAATAAGTAGGTTATTAATATGAGTTTATCTAGATATTTATTTTAAAAAAATCACTTATCATCTGGACTATATAATAAAAATTTGGGGAGATACCTACCCACACTTAACTATATAATTGAGACAAGAAATTAGAGGTCCAAGGAGTAGTATTCAAATCTGCAACCTCAAAGTTGAGGTTGTGGCAGGCAAAAGAAAAATAAGAAGTATGTGCTTTTGGGAAAGGAACTCGTACAAACAATTGCAAATTAAGCAAAAATTAATTTTTTTCCTCTTTGTATGATAAAATTAGAATGTGTACGGTAAATAAATAAGCAGAAAATAAACCAACACAATCTAAAATAATAAATCAACCATAAGAGACATAGATTTTATTGATGGAAAACCTAAATCAAGAAGAAAACCATGGAACTGTAGTTCAATATACCTTTCATTATATTAATAATGGGATTACAACAAAAATTCTTATCTAGATAGCATTAGAGCTTAACAACATCAAGAATCTCAAGAATCTTATTTTATAGTAATAATCTAATCTTTTTCTCTCAAAGAAATGGGTAGAGGTGGGCAAAACCAAGTTCGAGTCAACCCAATTGGGTTTCGGTAATCTTAGATAATATGCAATGAGAGGTAAAATAAAAATTAAGAGTAGTAAGAATGTACAGGGCAATGTCAGAAACTTACCCTCCAAAATTGGGAGAAAATGGAGTTAAGTTTACCTTCCAATCGTCCAATTAAAAATTAAAACCCTTACCTCCAAATTGGAGTAATCAGCCATTGTATTCTTTCTCTCTCATCTTTTCAACATTTTTAAGGCGGTGGCTTCACTTATTTACTTTTTATTTTATAGCCACGTGATTTTGACAGCCAAATTTAATGGTAATTTTCATTTAGTCATAACATGTTTCCTTTAATTATTTAAACATCCAAACTAATGGAGACTTTGAGTTGGGCCACCCAAATGAAATAGATCTAAAAAATCTTCCCACCAGATTATGTGGGGGACATCGCTAAGCCCATTCTTTGCTTACATTCTTTTAGCTTCTTCTTGGGCAACGACTTTGTCATCATATCTGACCTATTCTTCATGAATCTTCCCAGGTTGCAACTATTTCTATTCAAGCATGTCTTATACCCAGTGATACCTCACGTTAATATACTTGGATTTCGAATGTTATGCTGAATTAATGGCCAAATGAAAGCACTTTGACTATCACAGTACATGACATAGCTATCTTGTTTCACATCCAGCTTTTGTGAGAAATTCTTCACCACGAGATTTCAAAGAAACCTTCAGCGATTGCATTAACTAAATAAAGAAAAGCAAACAAATACTTTACTTTCGGTGAAACTTTCAAATATCATTCTTTATGACTTTAAGCTACATTTACCATGCAGAATTAGATTGGACTAATTATTAGAATAAGACTGGATTAGATTAAGCTAGATTAAACTAGTTTATATTATACTGTCTTATGTTTGGTGTAGTACTAGATTGTACTATGTTAAATTATATTTAAACAATATTAAATAGCATTTAAGTTGATATTTGAATATGAATATCAATTATTCATGAAATTTTATAATAATAAGTAAATAAATTTAAAAAACAATTAATAAGAAAACTAAGTATGTTGTAAATAAGTTATTAGGTAGTCATAATATAATAAACAAACAAAAAAGAAATAAAAATTTAAAAAATTAAATAATTATTATCAAATATTTAAAAAAATTATATAAAATCAACTAATGATGGTATTTTTAATTTTCATGATTATTTTTAATATTATATTACTGATTATTAAATGTTATACAATCAATAATGCAATAAGTTATCAAATGGTTAATTTATAAATTATTAAATACACAAGTAATGAAAATTTATTCTCAAGAGTTATTAGAGGTAAAACTACCAATTTAATTAGATTATAGATATAAATAAAAAATCTTAAGTAAATCATAAATAAAAATTATTTAATTATTTAATATTAATAAATAATTTTTTTTAAAAATTTGTACCAAGTAAACTAAGATTACTCGTCCAATAATTTTAAGATTAAATTTAAATTTAGTCTCCAATTCAAAGAAAATTTTTAAATAAGAAATAAATATTTAATCTTAAAATTAATCCAATTCGATATTTAATCCTGACATACAAATGTAGCCTTAGGTGCCTTTAAAGGCAACTTACAAAGAGTTGTAACCAAAAACAATTATAAAGCCACTTTTTTTTTCGGGTTCATATACATATACATATATATATATACATATATCTGCAAATGAAGGCCCCGCCAATGAGAGAAAGTTATTTTTTTTTTAAAAAAAAAAAAATTCTTTTTCGATTGTGATTCCAGAGGCTGCCGTCGAGACAAGACTGCAGAGGCTGCTGATAAGGCAAATTCAAATTCACCTTTTTAATGATTATTATCTTTTCTAAGGATTTAAAATTTTATAAAGGTAGCGTAGTGTAAGTTTAGAGAAGTGTATGTTGCGGCTTCTGTAAGTAACAGCAGCCAATGGGAAACTTCTACGGGCGCTAGAGGAGAGAGAAAGAGGTCGCAATGCAAGGTGATGGAAATAGGAAAGTTCGAAGCCGTTACTTGCAGCTCCTGCACCGTAGCCATGTCCAGTTTGGAGAAGTCTTACTTTTACCTTTTGTATGAGTTGATGAACCATCACGGCGAAATCAAAACACGAAAAAAATAACAGAGGTCAATAACCGCAGCCAAAAGAAAAGAACAAGTCAAACACAAAGAAAATAACGCCATTGGATTCGTTTTTCCAATTTTTTTTCCTGAATATTAATACATTACACTGAAAGAACTTGTTAATATTTATCATAAAAATATTGTTGATACAATCCTACGTCAATTTTGTTATATTATAGTACAATTGAAAAGTTTTATTTTATTTAAAAATATATTTATCCTACCATATTTGTAAAAGATATTGTAAAATAATTAAATTAATTAAGATAAAAGCTTCCTTCAGTCATAATTCCTCAAGCTTCAAGTGTTCTCTACATTCACAAAATTTTATAAAAGTATCTTCCCACTTTTTCTACTGTATAGCTTTTCTCTTTTGATGGAAAATAAACCCTTGGCAAGCATAGATTTGGTTAGGCTAGAAACTTTTTTTATAATAGTATTTTATAACTTAGAATACTACGCTTCTTCCATCAAAGAAGTGAAATTAATAACCTTTATCACTTCCATTATGAAAATGATCAGTAAACTATAACGCTATCACTCAAAATAAATAAGTAGGTTATTAATATGAGTTTATCTAGATATTTATTTTTAAAAAATCACTTATCATCTGGACTATATAATAAAAATTTGGGGAGATATCTACCTACATTTAACTATATAATTGAGACAAGAAATTAGAGGTCCAAGGAGTAGTATTCAAATCTGCAACCTCAAAGTTGAGGTTGTGGCAGGCAAAAGAAAAAAAAAGAAGTATGTGTTTTTGGGAAAGGAACTCGTACAAACAATTGCAAATTAAGCAAAAATTAGTTTTTTTCCTCTTTGTATGATGAAATCAGAATGTGTACGGTAAATAAATAAGTAGAAAGTAAACTAACACAATCTAAAATAATAAATCAACCATAAGAAACATAGATTGTATTAATGGAAAACCTAAATCAAGAAGAAAACCACGGAACTGTAGTTCAATATACCTTTCGTTATATTAATAATGAGATTACAACACAAATTCTTATCTAGATAGCATTAGAGGCTAACAATATCAAGAATCTCAAAAATCTTGTCTTATAGTAATAATCTAATCTTTTTCTCTCAAACAAATGGGTAGAGGTGGGCAAAACGAGGTTCGAGTCAACCCGATTGGGTTTCAGGTTGTTCGAGTTAGACAAAAATCAATCCGAATTTTGCTCGAATTATTGACCCGACTAGATCCGACCCGAATTAGGTCGGATTAGGTTAGGTTAATAATTCAGGTTAAATTCGAGTAGGATGGGGTTCAGATTTAAAATCAGGTATGAAACTTCAAAGCTTCAAATCGAGTTTAGGTCACAAAGCCATAAACGGAGAAAGCTCGGGTCGGGTTAGAGGCTTCAGCCACGGCAGCAGACGGCAGCAACTCACGGCACAGATCGCGGCAGCAGATGGTAGCAACTCACGGCACAGATCGCGGCAGCAGAAGGGAGCAGATCATGGCACCGATCACGGCACGGATGCTTTGCTTTGGTTTTGGTAGTACATTGGTTTTGCTCTATGTGTTGTTTGTGTGTTTCACAGTGTTTGTGAATTGTGATTTGTGAGTGCTTGTGAGTTGTGAGTGTTTGCCGTCTGCGTCCAGTGTGCAGTGTGTGTGTGCATTGTGTAATACTGTAATGTGTAATGTGAATGTGTTTAGCTTTAGGTTAAGTGAATTTTTTTTTTCTTTTTTAGGCAACCAGATCGAGTATTCGGATCGGGTCGGGTGAATCACAACCCGACCGGGTTAGCAATTTCTCATCCAGTCGAGTTGCAATGGCAATCTGATCTGACTTGAACTCGAATTTTTTCAGGTTGGATCGGATTGGGTCGGGTGTTTGGCCCACCCGTTCAAATGGGTAATCTCAGATAATATGCAATGAGAGGTAAAATAAAAATTAAGAGTAATAAGAATGTACAGGGCAATGTCAAAAACTTACCCTCCAGATTTGAGAGAAAATGGAGTTAAGTTTACCTTTCGATCGTCCAATTAAAAATTAAAACCCTTACCTCCAAATTGGAGTAATCAGCCATTATATTCTTTCTCTCTCATCGTTTCAACATTTTTAACGCGGTCGCTTCACTTATTTACTTTTTGTTTTATAGCCACGTGATGTTGATAGCCAAATTTAATGGTACTTTTCATTTAGTCATAACATGTTTCCTTTAATTATTTAAACATCCAAACTAATGGAGACTTTGAGTTGGGCCACCCAAATGAAATAGATCTAAAAACTCTTCCCACCAGATTATGTGGGGGACGTCGCTAAGCCCATTCTTTGCTTACATTCTTTTAGCTTCTTCTTGGGCAACGACTTTGTCATCATATCCGACCTATTCTTCATGAATCTTCCCAAGTTGCAACTATTTCTATTCAAGCATGTCTTATACCCAGTGATACCTCACGTTAATATACTTGGATTTCGAATGTTATGCTGAATTAATGGCCAAATGAAAGCACTTTGACTATCACAGTACATGACATAGCTATCTTGTTTCACATCCAGCTTTTGTGACAAATTCTTCACCACGAGATTTCAAAGAAACCTTCAGCAATTGCATTAACTAAATAAAGAAAAGCAAACAAATACTTTACTTTCGGTGAAACTTTCAAATATCATTCTTTATGACTTTAAGCTACATTTACCATGCAGAATTAGATTGGACTAATTATTAGAATAAGACTGGATTAGATTAAGCTAGATTAAACTAGTTTATATTATACTGTCTTATGTTTGGTGTAGTACTAGATTGTACTATGTTAAATTATATTTAAACAATATTAAATAGCATTTAAGTTGATATTTGAATATGAATATCAATTATTCATGAAATTTTATAATAATAAGTAAATAAATTTAAAAAACAATTAATAAATTAAATAAATTTAAAAAACAATTAATAAATTAAATAAATTTAAAAAACAATTAATAAGAAAACTAAGTATGTTGTAAATAAGTTATTAGGTAGTCATAATATAATAAACAAACAAAAAAGAAATAAAAATTTAAAAAATTATACAAAGTCAACTAATGATGGTATTTTTAATTTTCATGATTATTTTTAATATTATATTACTGATTATTAAATGTTATACAATCAATAATGCAATAAGTTATCAAATGGTTAATTTATAAATTATTAAATACACAAGTAATGAAAATTTATTCTCAAGAGTTATTAGAGGTAAAACTACCAATTTAATTAGATTATAGATATAAATAAAAAATCTTAAGTGAATCATAAATAAAAATTATTTAAGTTTTTAATATTAATAAATAATTTTTTTTAAAATTTTGTACCAAGTAAATTAAGATTACTCGTCCAATAATTTTAAGATTAAATTTAAATTTAGTTTCCAATTCAAATAAATTTTTAAATAAGAAATAAATATTTAATCTTAAAATTAATCCAATTCGATATTTAATCCTGACATACAAATACAGCCTTAGGTGCCTTTAAAGGCAACTTAGAAAGAGTTGTAACCAAAAACAATTATAAAGCCACTTTTTTTTTCGGGTTTATATACATATACATATATATATATATATATACATATACATATATATATATATATATACATATATCTGCAAATGAAGCCCCCGCCAATGAGAGAAAGTTATTTTTTTTAAAAAAAAAAAATTCTTTTTCGATTGTGATTCCAGAGGCTGCCGTCGAGACAAGACTGCAGAGGCTGCTGATAAGGCAAATTCAAATTAACCTTTTTAATGATTATTATCTTTTCTAAGGATTTAAAATTTTATACAGGTAACGTACAGGTAGCGTAGTGTAAGTTTAGAGAAGTGTATGTTACGGCTTCTGTAAGTAACAGCAGCCAATGGGGAACTTCTACGGGCGCCAGAGGAGAGAGAAAGAGGTCGCAATGCAAGGTGATGGAAATGGGAAAGTTCGAAGCTGTTACTTGCAGCTTCTGCACCGTAGCCATGTCCAGTTTGGAGAAGCCTTACTTTTACCTTGTGTAACCATCACGGTGAAATCAAAACACGAAAAAATAACAGAGGTCAATAACCGCAGCCAAAAGAAAAGAACAAGTCAAACACAAAGAAAATAACGCCATTGGATTCGTTTTTCCAATTTTTTTTCCTGAATAATAGTACATTACACTGAAAGAACTTGTTAATATTTATCATAAAAATATTGTTGATACAATCCTACGTCAATTTTGTTATATTATAGTACAATTGAAAAGTTTTATTTTATTTAAAAATATATTTATCCTACCGTATTTGTAAAAGATATTGTAAAATAATTAAATTAATTAAAGATGAAAGCTTCCTCCAATCATAGTTGCTCCTTCGAGTGTTCTCTACATTCACTAAATTTTATAAAAGTATATTCCTACCTTTTCTATTTTATAGCTTTTCTCTTTTGATGGATGATAGGTCATAAATAGTCATATTATATTTAGTTTAATTCCCTTATATTTTGATTGATCTTGTGCTAATTTATGGAGATTATGTTTGATTTGATTTAGGAGGAGAAACATGGAGATTAAGATAAAAAGTGGATAATAAGGGCTTAATTTGGGCTTTCTGATCGTGGGGTGGTGACTTGAAGGAGGCGGTTTCCTGTGTCAGTTGGAGAAGGATTAGTTGAGAGACAAAAGAGGAGACAATTCGGTCATCTAGTAGAAAAAGGAAACAAGCAAAGGGACGGAGGCAAGACAACAAGCATTATAAAAAGCAAGCAAAGGGCGTGAGCAAAGGGGGTGAAAAAGAGAGCTGAACGGGAGAAGTCAACAAGGGAATAATTCGGCTGCAATTAGTTTTCTTTGAAAAACAATCTTTTGTTTTGTTTAGCCACCATGTGTGGCTAAGGTTTTAATTCCGGTCCAGGGGTTAATCAAATTCCAGTTGTAGTTTTGTGAGGCTTTGAACTTAACTAGAATTTCTTCAATCCAAGTAATTTTTATTTCTTGTTCTTATTGTCTATGAATTATTTATATTGATTGAGTTGGCCTTTAATTCAATATTTATTTTCTATCGCTAGTCATGAGTTTGTGATCCGTAATTGTCATGAATGATTGAATTGAGTAGCGAGGAGTTGGCTCGTGTGTGTGTATATTGGCATGATTCATGAAAGCTTGCATGATAGGCTCTGGGGAATAAAAATACAAATTGATTAAATTGGAGTAATGTCTGATTAATTGATCTTGTTTAGTCATTCTCACTATTCTTAATGCTATCACTAAATTTGATATGGAACGATGATGCCCAGTTAAATTGGTGATAAGTTTGGATTTAGGCGATTGTTTGAGTCTAATGTATTAGGAGAATAATTACTTTCTACGGCTTTTCCGATTAAGTAGACTAAGTTCTTGGATTGAGTAATTTATATTTAAGCCTATGATCAAAATTGCAATTGGATGGAATTGATACCCTTGGATTGGAAGCTTGGTAAGATTGATATTCTCTTGCTTAATTTTAAATCTTGTTTTATTTTAGTTTATTTTGTTTTATTAATTTCTTGTTACAAAGAATAAACCCAAAACCCAGGAAAACGGCTAACCGGTTTACCCTAACCGGCTAACCGTTTGTGGACAGAAAGAAGAAGTCACAAGTTCGGCTTACCGGTTTCACTCAAACGGCTAGCCGAATAAAGTCAGCAAGGAGAGAACCCGCAACCGGCTATCCGGTTCCTTCATCCGGCCAGCCGAAAGACTTCCAGAATTGTTGCCATCTGCATTCGGTCTACCGGTTTCCAATAACCGGATTGCCGATTATTTCCAGAACCATCACAAATCAAATTCGGTCTTCCGGATTTCTCCTCAACCGGTTAGCCGGATCGCATCCAGAAATATCACTAGCCGCAACCGGATTTCCGGATTCCTCTTCCGGTTGTCCGAATCAAGTCAGAACCGAGAAGAAAGACAAACGGATTTCCGGATTTTCTCCAACCGGTTATCCGGTTCAATTCCAGAAACGCAACAAACAGCAAACGGACTTCCGGTTTACGCCAGCCGGCTGACCGAATAAATCCAGAAGTGTCACAAGCCTTAACCGGTCTTCCGGTTTCCACATCCGGTCATCCGGATATCTCCCAGAAAATAAGCGGCTTACCGTTTTACAATAAACGGTGATCCGGTTAGAGGCAGAACCTTACAAAATCTAAATCTTTGGGAAATTAATTTTGTTTTAAACTTTGAGAAATTAAATACATAGTTCCCTAGGGATTCGACCTGGTCTCACCATTTCTACAATTCTATTTAGGTGAGTCAGTATTTGTTTTTGAGGAGCTTCGACAAATTCCGTCAAAATTGGCGCCGTTGCCGGGGAACTAATTTTAGTTTCTCATTGTTTAATTGTTTATTTGATTTAGTTTATGACTCGTTCTTCTCAGGGTACTAATTTGCAGTATAATCCTGAAATCGAGAGGACAGCGCGTCAATTGAGAAAAGAGACTAGAGAAGGGAAACGTCGTCTTGAGGAAGAAGCAGAGATAGATTTCACTACTGGTGGTACATCCATTTTTACAGAAATTGAAGAAAAGATGGCAGACCTAACTCTCAAAGAACTCGCCGCACCAGATTTGAATCAACAACCCTTATGCATTACTTTTCCCAATATTGCTAATGATTTTGAATTAAAATCTGGTTTGATTCATTTACTTCCTTCTTTTCGTGGTTGTGCAGGTGAAGATCCTCACAAGCATCTTAAAGAATTTCACATTGTTTGCTCTGGAATGAAGCCACATGGTGTATCCGAGGAGCAAATCAACCTTAGAGCCTTTCCATTCTCTTTGAAGGATCAAGCTAAAGATTGGCTCTATTATCTACCTTCCGGTTCTATCACCACATGGAATGAGATGAAGAGGCTATTTCTGGAGAAATTCTTTCCTGCCTCACGAGCTGCTAGTATTAGGAAGGAGATTTATGGTATCACACAGATCACTGGGGAGACACTGTACGAATACTGGGAACGATTCAAGCGATTATGTGCTAGCTTTCCCCACCATCAAATTTCTGATCAACTCCTTATCCAATATTTCTATGAGGGATTATTGCCAATGGATAGGAGTATGATTGATGCAGCAAGTGGTGGAGCTTTAGTGAACAAGACGCCGGAAGCAAACAATTGATTTCAAACATGGCTGAAACTTCTCAACAATTGACAAGAGCGGGTGGAGGATCTATCAAGCACGTTAACGAGGTAAGTGACCTTAAAAATCAAATTTCTGATTTAACTGCTTTGGTTCGTCAAATGGCTGTAGGGCAACTGCAAACGGTGAAAGCGTGTGGGATATGCTCACTTCATAGGCATCCTACTGATATGTGCCCCACATTGCAACAAGACTCCACACAAGAAGCCAATGCTATAAATGGGTTTCCTGGTCACCCTCAACGGAAGTATGATCCCTATTCGAATCACTACAATCCTGGATGGAGGGATCATCCTAACTTTAGCTATGGAAACCAAGGAGGACAACAAAGGCCACCTCCTCAGAACTTTACAAGACCACCTCCAATCCCCATACAAACTCAAGCTCCCAACTCAGGTATGTCTTTGGAAGATATTGTTAAGAATCTCGCTACCAATACTCTTCAACTTCAGCAGGAAACAAGGACAAGCATCCAGAATTTAGGCAACCAAATTACTCAATTAGCCACATCCGTTAGCAAGTTGGAAGCTCAGAATTCTAGAAAATTACCTTCACAACCAGAAATCAACCCAAGAGAGAACTGTAGTGCAATATCACTGCGAAGCGGAAAAGAAATTCCTTCGGGGTCGATTCCACCTAAAGAAGCTGAAATGGACAAGGGAGATGAAGATGAAGAAGCTCCTCCCAAAACAAGGCGTGGGGTAAAATTCGATCCTCCTTTATCTCTTTCATCTTACACACCTACACCTCCTTTTCCTAGCAGGTTAGCCAAGCCAAAAGAAGATGAGCAAGAAAAGGAGATTCTGGACACGTTTAGGAAAGTGCAAATTAACATCCCCTTGTTGGATGCGATCAAGCAAATCCCCAAATATGCAAAGTTCTTGAAAACGTTGTGCACCAACAAGAGAAAGATGAAAGCTAAGGGGAAGGTGGAGGTAAGTGAGAATGTGTCGGCAATTTTACAAAAGAATATGCCAGAAAAATGCAAGGATCCAGGTATGTTTTCATTACCTTGTGTGATTGGTGAAAAGAAAGTTGAGCATGCTATGCTAGACTTAGGAGCCTCAATTAATGTCATGCCATTTTCTGTTTACCAAGAACTTAAACTAAATGACTTGCAAAAGACTGGTGTAGTTATTCAATTGGCTGACCGTTCTTATATTCACCCACTTGGGATAGTGGAAGATGTCTTGGTACAGGTTAATGAGCTTATATTTCCTGTAGATTTTTACATCTTAGAGATGGAAGGTAATTCTTCTTCAAAATCCGCTTCAATTTTATTAGGAAGACCTTTCATGAAAACTGCCAAAACAAAATTTGATGTAGATGAGGGTACTCTCTCTGTCGAGTTTGATGGAGAGATTGTTAAATTTAACATATTTGATGATGTGAAACACCCTACTGATGTGCATTCTCTTTGTCAAATTGATGTGCTTGATTCTATTGTGCAGGATGTTTTTGCCCAAGAAAGTGTTGGGAATGAGCTAAAATTAGATGCACAATCTAATTTAAAAGGCATTGGATGAATTATTCGCTTTGCGACTCTGTCGAGCAAAACGACGTTAAACAATTGCGCTATTGGGAGGCAACCCAAATATTTTCTTTATTCTCGCTTTTGACTTTTTATTTATTTATTATATTTGGTTTTCTTTACTTTTTTTTTCATTTTAAGCCTCTAGATGTTCTTGATGAAGAAGATATATTTTGGACTGGAGAATAAAACGCGCTCACGCCAATTTTCAGCTTTCCTTGGCACTCTCTCCCTAGCTCATTCGAGTCCACACCGCTCACATCCAGGGGAGTTTCTTCTTCCCTTCTCATTTACTTTTCATTATCATTATTTTCTGTGAGCCATTTACATGTTAATACATTGAGGACAATGTATTATTTAGGTGTGGGGGAGGATTTTTGCATGTTTTTAATTTGAACATTCTTATGCTTTAAGTCTTCTCAATATCTTTGAATACCTTGTAAGCTAGGGGTACATCTTTGTTTTGAGTTTTAATGCATGAAAGAGGTAAGCATGAATAGTGTTTTTCTTTAAAATTTTCGATAGTGTCACATTAATTCGTTGATTGAAAAGTGCACAAGACTTGATGCATAGACACTCTAGTGAGCTTTTGAGCCTAAGAGCAACTTATTACATTTTGCTCATTTTATTTTTGTTGAGTGTATCGAACTTAGTGTGTTTGTTCTAGAACTTGCTTTTGAATATATGTTGAGACCACATTTTTGAATTGATGCTTAAGTGTGATAAGGGCAATTAGGTTTAACCAATTCTTAAACTCTAAAAGACCCACCTTTTATTTTCCCCTAGTTAGCCCCTTTGAGCCTATTTTTCCCTTTCATTTGTTTCTAACACATTATTTAACCACAAGCCTTCTTGTTTGTTATCCTTGTTTTCTTTCTACCCTATCAAGACAAGAGTGAAGTAATTGCATGTTCTCAAAAAAAAAAAAAAAAAAAAAACGAAAAAAAAAGGAAGGAAAAGAAGAAAGAAAAAAATTCCGTTGAGAAAATTATTCCCTTGATTGGATGATTGGAGAATTATTTGCAAAAGCAATTGAATTATCAAATTGTTTCTCCAAGTGTTTTAAGTGCTTAAATGTGGGGATAAATTTCATCATTCTAGAAGTATGTTTGTTTATTTTATGAGGTATCATAATCATGCGTGTAATTAACTCTTTGTCTTGATTGTTAAACCCTTAATTTTCCCTTCTACCATACCCTTACCTAAGCCCCATTTCAACCCTTGTGAAGCCCCTTTGATTTTTGCATCATATTCATATGCAGTGGTGGAGATTTAATTCATTTGCAAGCTTATGGTAATGACATGCTATGCTTTGATTTTGAGAGTAAAACACGCACCCTAAACACTTTGAGAGCATTGAGCGAAACCATGCGAGGGTGTTAAGTCTTGCTGCATTTGATTTTGATGAATCGATGAGATGCTTGTGTTTTTACAAATTCTATCCTATGAATGCTTATTCTCTAGATTGTCACTATGATTCGACTCATTGATGTGTGTTTAGCTTTATTGGTATTCTTGGATATTGAATGTTTTGAAAGGAGGAAAAAGGGAGGATTGGTATGATGATTTAAGATATGCTTGAGGACAAGCATGGTTTAGGTGTGGGGGAATTTGATAGGTCATAAATAGTCATATTATATTTAGTTTAATTCCCTTATATTTTGATTGATCTTGTGCTAATTTATGGAGATTATGTTTGATTTGATTTAGGAGGACAAACATGGAGATTAAGATAAAAAGTGGATAATAATGGCTTTATTTGGGCTTTGCAATCATGGGCTGACCGTTGACTTGAAGGAGACGGTTTCCTAGCAATCAGATTTGGAGAAGGATTAGTTGAGAGACAAAAGAGGAGACAATTCGGTCATCTAGTAGAAAAAGGGAACAAGCAAAGGGACGGAGGCAAGACAACAAGCATTATAAAAAGCAAGCAAAGGGCGTGAGCAAAGGGGGTGAAAAAGAGAGCTGAACGGGAGAAGTCAACAAGGGAATAATTCGGCTGCAATTAGTTTTCTTTGAAAAACAATCTTTTGTTTTGTTTAGCCACCATGTGTGGCTAAGGTTTTAATTCCGGTCCAGGGGTTAATCAAATTCCAGTTGTAGTTTTGTGAGGCTTTGAACTTAACTAGAATTTCTTCAATCCAAGTAATTTTTATTTCTTGTTCTTATTGTCTATGAATTATTTATATTGATTGAGTTGACGCCTTAATTCAATATTTATTTTTCTATCGCTAGTCATGAGTTTGTGATCCGTAATTGTCATGAATGATTGAATTGAGTAGCAAGGAGTTGGCTCATGTGTGTGTATATTGACGGCCGCAATTACATAGCTTGCATGATAGGCTCTAGGGGAATAAAAATACAAATTGATTAAATTGGAGTAATCTGAATTAATTGATCTTGTTTTAGTCATTCTCACTATTCTTAATGCTATCACTAAATTTGATATGGAACGATGATGCCCAGTTAAATTGGTGATAAGTTTGGATTTAGGCGATTGTTTGAGTCTAATGTATTAGGAGAATAATTACTTTCTACGGCTTTTCCGATTAAGTAGACTAAGTTCTTGGATTGAGTAATTTATATTTAAGCCTATGATCAAAATTGCAATTGGATGGAATTGATACCCTTGGATTGGAAGCTTGGTAAGATTGATATTCTCTTGCTTAATTTTAAATCTTGTTTTATTTTAGTTTATTTTGTTTTATTAATTTCTTGTTACAAAGAACAAACCCAAAACCCAGGAAAACGGCTAACCGGTTTACCCTAACCGGCTAACCGTTTGTGGACAGAAAGAAGAAGTCACAAGTTCTACACGGTTTCACAAGCGAATAAAGTCGCAAGGAGAGAACCCGCAACTATCCGGTTCCTTCATCCTACCAGCCGAAAGACTTAAATTGTTGCCATCCGATTCGGTCTCGGTTTCCAATAACGGATTGCCGATTATTTCCGTAACCATCACAAATCAGATTCGGTCTTCCGATTTCTCCCCAACCGTTAGCGGATCGCATCCGAAATATCACCGCAACCGGATTTCCGGATTCCTCTTCCGGTTGTCCGAATCAAGTCAGAACCGAGAAGAAAGACAAACGGATTTCCGGATTTTCTCCAACCGGTTATCCGGTTCAATTCCAGAAACGCAACAAACAGCAAACGGACTTCCGGTTTACGCCAGCCGGTTGTCCGAATAAATCCAGAAGTGTCACAAGCCTTAACCGGTCTTCCGGTTTCCACATCCGGTCATCCGGATATCTCCCAGAAAATAAACGGCTAACCGTTTTACAATAAACGGTGATCCGGTTAGAGGCAGAACCTTGCAAAATCTAAATCTTTGGGAAATTAATTTTGTTTTAAACTTTGAGAAATTAAATACATAGTTCCCTAGGGATTCGACCTGGTCTCACCATTTCTACAATTCTATTTAGGTGAATCAGTATTTGTTTTTGAGGAGCTTCGACAACCTCCGTCAATGGAAAATAAATCCTTAGCAAGCATAGATTTGGTTAGGCTAGAAACCTTTTCTATCATAGTATTTTATAACTCACAAGACTACACTTCTTCCATCAAAGAAGTGAAATTAATAACCTTTATCACTTCCACTATGAAAATGATCAGTAAACTATAACGCTATCAGTCAAAATAAATAAGTAGGTTATTAATATAAGTTTATCTAGTTATTTATTTAAAAAAATCACTTATCATGTAGACTATATAATGAAAATTTGGGGAGATATATCTACCCACGTTTAGCTATACAATTGAGATAAGAAATTAGAGGTCCAAGGAGTAGTATTCAAATCTACAACCTCAAAGTTGAGGTTGTGACAAGCAAAAGGAAAAGGAGAAGCATATGTTTTTGGGAAAGAAACCTATGCAAACAATTGCAGATTAAGCAAAAACTAACTTTTTTCCCCTTTGTGTCATAAAATCAGAATGTGTATCACAAATAAATAAGCAGAAAATAAACAAATACAATCTAAAATAATAAATCAACCATCAGAGATATAGATTTTATAGATGAAAAACCTGAATCAAGAAAAAAACACGGAACCATAGTCCAATATAACCTTTCGTTATATTAATAATGGGATTACAACACAAATTCTTATCCAGAGAGCATTAGAGGCTAACAACATCAAGAATCTCAAAAATATTGTCTTATAGTAATAATCTAATCTTTTTCTCTCTAACAAATGGGTAATCTAAGATAATAGCCGATGAGAGATAAAATAAAAATCAAGACTAGTAAGAATGTAGCGGGCGATATAAAAAATTTACCCTCCAGATTTGGGAGAAAATAAAGTTAAGTTTACCTTCCGATTGTCCAATGAAAGATTAAAACCCTCACCTCCAAATTGGAGTAATCAGCCACTGTATTCTTTTTCTCTCTCATCTTTTCTACATTTTTAAGGCTGTCGCTTCACTTATTATTATTTTTTCTTTTCTAGCCACGTGATTTTGAAAGGTAAATTTAATGATAATTTTCAATTAGTCATAACTTGTTTCCTTTAATTATTTAAACATCCAAACTAATGGAAACTTTGAGTTGGGCACTCAAATGAAATGGATCTAACAAATCTTCCCACTAGATTATGTTGGGGACACCGCCAAGCCTGTTCTCTACTTACATTCTTTCAACTTCTCGTTGGGCAACGATTTTGTCATCATATCCGACCTATTCTTCATGAATCTTCTCAGGCTATAACTATTTCTTTTCAAGCACGTCTTATATCCAATGATACTTCACATCAATATACTTGGATTTCTAATGGTATATTGAATTCATTGACAAGTGAAAGCACTTTGACTATCACAGTACACGACATAACTATCTTGTTTCACATCTAGCTCTTGTAAGAAATTCTTCACCAATGTTTCAAAGAAACCTTCAGTGATTTCAATATACTCCACTTTTGTGGTGGAGAAAACAATACAAAATTTGAAATCCTCTGAGAGTACTCCCTTGCAAAGGTAAGGAAATATCCTAATGAGAATTTTCTAGAATCAACATCTCTTTCCCTATCTACAATACACTTGTAACGCAAGTTGTCATCATTAAAATATAAACATGCTGACACAACTTAAAATGTTTGATTTACTCACAAGTATAAGAGTACCTAGTTATAATATAACTCGGTGAGTCCGAGGTCGATCCACAAAGAAAGGGTTTAATTTATTTGTTTAAATTTATCTAAGAAAAATAAAATTTAAAAACACACAATTTAATTTGAGGAAAAATATGAAGTTAAATTAGTTAGGGTTATGGATCCACTCTTAGTAATAAATATAATTTAACAAATTCTTTTTATTTTTGCTTTATTTCCTAAAAGATTAATTTCATTAATTAAAATTATTTTCCCATTTATTTTATTATGGATTAAGAATTTAATGTGCCAAAACTTAATTTGTCTACACTAAATCAAAATACTATTTTACCATATTTTATATTAAGATATTAAGAATTCATTGTGCCAAATTCCTATTTTTGTCTACAATAAAATTTCAAAATGTAAAATATGGATAAAATTAAATAGAAAACAACTTAATTTATAAAATTAAAAATTGAATTTGATTAAACCATATTTTTTTACTAAGAGTTTCACCTTCCCCTAACTATAAATATTTAGCTAAACATTTTTGAAATAAAAGAAACGATTAAGATTGAAAAACACATAATTAAAATGGAAATTAAAAATTAAAATAAACCTAATTTTATTAATTAAAAATATATTACAAAGAGAGATGAGGAGAAGAATTGGGAGGAAAGAAGAGAAGAGAAGGTGTAAAGAGATGTGTTCACCACCCTTCTCTATTTATACTAATACAAGGTAAATCCACTCCACACAAATAAAAAAATCTAATTAAATCCTAACCTTACATTTGTCCCACTAATAATCCCACTAATCAAACATAATCCTATCTTATCCACTCAAGCATATCCAAAACATTCCACTAATAAAATATCATACCTAACAAGATAAAAACTTATAATTTTACAATTACCACATTTACCGTGGTAAAAACGTAAAAATTTACAACAAAAGTCTTGGATTTTCCTCGATGATGACATAATTTCTCGGACTTCCGGAATCCAAATTTGACATCCGTACATTTGTTTGAAGCCTCCAATTGCATGAAATTATTATTTTTACCTAATAAACACACAAAAATACACAAAATCAAATATTTAGAAAAATAATTAGAAATTCATAATATGTTACACAATTACAAATATAAATTACATTAATAACGCAAAATAACATTTTTACTTCATAACAAACATACAATTTTTAATACTAATCACATGCCTTGGAAGTGACTTTGAGGTATTTGAGGATCCACTTTATTGTTGTCCAGTGTTTTTTGCCCAAATTATAGAGAGACTAACTGAGTACACCAATTGCATGAGCAATATTTGGTACAAGCCATGGCGTACATTAGCCTGCCAAGTGTTGAAGCATAAAAAACTCCTTTCATCTCTTACCACTCTTTCTCACTTGTAGGATAATTCTCGGAACTAAGCTTAAAATTACCTAGCGTACATTAGCCTGCCAAGTGTTGAAGCATAAAAAACTCCTTTCATCTCTTACCACTCTTTCTCACTTGTAGGATAATTCTCGGAACTAAGCTTAAAATTACTTGTAGGCCTGCAAGTGGAGAACAAATATATTTTGCCTTGTTTATGTTAAATCTTTCACTATATGCTTCTTGAGATAACCATAGCTTGCTAATTTTTCTGCTGCGGGAAATTATCATGCTAAGAATCTATTTGTCGGTCCTTGGTCTTTTATTGTAAATAACTTGCTAAGTTTTTTTCTTTAGATTATCAATCTTACTAGCATCCTAGTCAACAATCAACATATCATCCATATAAAGCAAAAGAATGATAAAATTATTATCACCAAGCTTCTTTACAAAAAGATAATAGTTAGACATAATCTTGCAAAAACCAAGATTCTTTATAAAAGAATCAAACTTTTCATGCCATAGTCTTAGCACTATTTTAGTCCATACAAACTTTTCTTTAACTTGCATACAATTTCTTTATTACATTTGACATTGAATCTTTAAGATTACTCCATGTATATTTTCTCCTTTAAATCACTGATACGACTTAAAAATGTTTGATTTACTCCCAAATATAAGAGTGCCTAGTTGTAATATATCTCGGTGAGTCTGAGGTTGATCCACAAAGGAAGGGTCTAATTTGTTTATTTAAATTTATCTAAAAAAAAAAATTAATTTAATTTGAGAAATTTTATGTTTATTAAAGTTGAATTAGTTAGGGTTATGGATCCACTCTTAGTAATAAATACAATTTAACAAATTCTTTTTATTTTTATTTTATTTCCCAAAAGATTAATTGTATAAATTAAAATTATTTTCCCATTTATTTTATTACGGATTAAGAATTTAATATGCCAAAATTTAATTTTTCTACACTAAATCAAAATACCATTTTACTATATTTTATATTAAGATATTTAGAATTTATTGTGCCAAATTTCTATTTTTGTCTACGCTAAATCAAAATTTCAAAATATAAAATATGGATAAAATTAAATAGAAAATAATTTAATTTATAAAATTAAAAATAGAATTTGATTAAACCATTTTTTTTTTTACTAAGAGTTTCACCTTCTCCTAACTATGAATATTTAGCTAAACATTTTTTAAATAAAAGAAATTAATAAAATTGAAAAACACATAATTAAAAATGGAATTTGAAAATTGAAATAAAACTAATTTTATTTATTGAAAATATATTACAAAGAGAAGTATAATTTTCATCCCCCTCTATTTATACTAATATATGGTAAATTCACACCGCACAAATAAAAAAATCTAATTACATCTTAATCTTACATTTGTCCCACTAATAATCCCACTAATAAAACATAAATCTAACTCATCTACTCAAGCATATCCAACACATTCCACTAAAAATTACCGTATCTAACAAGATAAAAACTTATAATTTTATAATTACCACATTTACCGTGGTAAAAACATAAAAATTTACAACAAAAGTCTTGGATTCTACTCGACAATGACATAATTTTTTAGACTTTCGGAATTCAACTTTGACATTCGTACATTTGTTTGGAGCTTCAAATTGCATGGAATTATTATTTTTACTTAATAAACACACAAAAATACACAAAATCAAATATTTAGAAAAATAATTAGAAAGTCACAATATGTTACACAATTACAAATATAAATTACATTAATAACACAAAATAACAAATTTACCCCTTAATAAACATACAATTTTTAACACTAATTACACCCCCCCAACTAGTTTATTGCTACCCCTAGCAATTAAAGCGTTATATTAAATTAAGATTTACAAAATTAACATGCAAGTTAATAGTTGCTTCACGTGGTTGGTATTCCAGATAGGGCTTTATTCTTTGTCCCTTAACTTTAAATGTGATATTATTTTTAGGATTCTCAATTTCTGCAGCTCCATGTGGATTTTTTTTTTTTACAATAAATAGACCACTCTATGTTGATTTTAACTTTCCTAGAAACAAATGAAGACGAGAATTATAAAGCAACACTTTTTGACCAATTTCAAATATTTTTCAAAAAATTCTTTTATCATGAAAAATTTTTGTTCTTGTCTTAGTAATTCTTGAATTTTCATATGGATCATTTCTTAATTCCTTAAGTTCATTCAATTGCAGTTTTTGCACATTATCAGCATCATCCAGATTTGAATTAAAAGCTTCAATAGCCCAAAATGATTTATGCTCAAGTTCAACAGGCAAGTGACAAAATTTACCATAAACCAGCGATAGGGTGACATTCCTAACGATGTTTTAAATGCAATACGATAGGCCTAAAGTGCATCAGTAAGTCGAAGAGACCAATCTTTTCAATTTGGGTTTACCCTTTTTTTTTTTAAATTTGTTTTATCTTCCCATTTGCTAGTTCAACTTGACCATTTGTTTGAGTATTATAAGAGATAACAACTTTATGTGTAATTCCATATTTTTTCATTAAAGACTCAAATGAATTATTATAAAATTCTTACTTCCATCACTAGTAATGGCTCGAGAGATTCTAAATCGACTTAGAATATTTTCTTTTAAAAATTTAAAGATAGTTTTACTATCATTATTTTGACAAGATATTGCTTCAATCTATTTTGAGACATAAACAACTGTAACTAATATGTATACAAATCCAAAAGAAGGTGGAAATGGACCCATGAAATCAATTCCCCAACAGTCAAATATTTCAATTTCAAGTGTGAGATTTAAGGGCATCACGTTTCTTTTAGTAATTGATCCTAATTTTTGACAGTTTTCACAAGTTTTGTAAAATTCATATGTGTCTTTGAATATAGTATGCCCATAAAATCCACATCGTAAAATTTTAGCCGTAGTTTTTCTTGAAGAAAAGTGTCCACCACATGTTTCAGAATGACAAAATTTAATGACACTACCTACCTCATTAATGGGAATGCATCATCGAAAAATCTAATCAGGGCAATATTTGAATAAGTAAGGATCATCCTAATAAAATTTCTTTACTTCAACCAAAAAGTTTTTCTTCTCCTGAGTATTCCATTGCGAAGACATTTTACCTGTAACAGGGAAATTAACAATATTAGCATACCATGGCATTGAAGTAACAGAAAATAAAAATTCATCAGGAAAGGAGTCATTGATGGGTGTTATATCAGTGCAGAATTCAGATGCGAGTCTTGATAAATGATCAGTGGCAACATTTTCGGCACCCTATTTTTATCTTTGATGGCGAGATCAAATTCTTCAAGTAGCAAAATCCAACAAATAAGTCTTGGTTTAGCATCCTGTTTAGTCATCAAATATTTCACAGCAGCGTGATTAATAAAAACAACAGTTTTAGAAATGAACGAAATTTGTTTAATGCAAACACCACAGCAAGTAATTCGTTTTTAGTTGTCAAATAATTCATTTGAGTATTATCCAAGGTCTTACTCGCATAATAAATCACAAACGACTTACAATCCCTTCTTTGTCCTAAAACAGTACCAACAACAATGTCACTTGTATCACACATTAATTCAAAAGGCAAAGACCAATCAGGAGATTGCATAATGTCAAAAGATAAATTATTTTCTCAAAAGATTTTTGACAATCATCAGTGTATTCAAATGATGTATCTTTTAATAAAAGGTTACAAAGTGGTTTAGATATGGCATTGAAGCTTTTTATAAATGTCCTATAAAATCCTGTATGTTCTAAAAAGGATCGCACATCTTTAACTATTTTTTGTTGTGGCAATTTAGATATGACTTCAATTTTGTTTTGTCAACTTCAATTCCTTTAACAGATACAACATGACCCAAAATAATTCTAGAAATAACTATGTAACGACATTTTTCTCAATTTAACATGAGTTCTTTTTTAACATATCTTTTAAAATTTTTTCTAAATTATCAATGTAATCATCAAAAGAATTCCCAAACACAGTCAAATCATCCATAAAGACCTCTAAGCACTATTCAATCATATTAGTAAAAATACTTAACATGCATATTTGAAATGTTGCAGGAGCGTTACAAACTCCAAATGACATTCTTTTAAATGCAAATGTTTCAAGTGCTATAGGAATTTGATAATAACCTGAATATCCATCTTAAAAGCAATAATAGAGATGTCCAGCTACTTTTTCTAAGATTTGATCAAGAAATGGTAATAGAAAATGATCTTTTCTAGTGGCTTCATTTTATTTTCCTATAATCAATGCACATGCGCCAACTAGATGCAATTCGTGTTGGATTTAATTCATCTTTTTCATTTCTAACTATAGTGATTCTAGATTTTTTAGGCACTACTTGTGTAGGACTTACCCACTTACTATCAGAGATAGGGTAGATAATTCCCGCATTAAGTAATTTAAGAACTTCTGTTTTTACTACTTTTTCATATGTGGGTTTATTCTTCTTTGAGGTTGTTGACATGTTTTAGCATTTTCTTTCAAATTGATTCTATGATTTAAAATTGATTCTATGTGTGCAAATTAAAGGATTAATACCTTTAATGTCATTTAAAGTTCACCCAATTGCGTTTTTATACTTTTTAAGAACAGATAGTAACTTACGTTCTTGATCGCTTGACAGGGTCAAAGAAATCACAACAGGATAAGTTGCCCTTATCCAAGATAAGCATACTTCAATCCTTCTGGCAAAGGTTTGAATTCCAGTTTAGGTGCTTCTTGTTGTTCAGCCTTTTCAATGATTCCAAGCTTGTCAAATTTTTATTTCTCATCACCATTTTGCAAAGTCTGACAAGAATCAAACAAAAAATTTATATTAGAAGTATCATGTTCAAATTACTTATTTAATTCAATTGAATTAACCAAATAAATATCACTAAGTTCAGAAAAATGCCCTTTTTGAATATTCTCCTTTATACAAGATTCAAGCAATTCATTTTGTTCATCAATTTCATCTTCATTCTCATTTTCTTTATTAGGTTGCCTACACATGTTAAAAGCATTTAATTTCAGAGTCATATTTCCAAATGACAAATTCATTAAAGCATTCCTACAATTAATCAAAGCATTAGCAGTTGCTAAAAATGGTCGACCCAAAAGTATAAGAATTGGTTTATAATTATTCACAACATATTCAGTTTCTAAGACAGTAAAATCCACAGGGTATATGAATTTATCAACTTGTACTAAAACATCTTCCACTATTCCTTTTAGTACTTTAACTGATCTATCGACAAGCAAAAGTGTATTGAAGTTGATTTTAACTCACCAAGATTAAGTTGGAGATAAACTGAATGTGGAAGCAAATTAACACTAGCACTAAGGTCTAACAAAGCATACTCAATTTTGTGATCTCCAATAATACAAGAAATAGTAGGACAATCAGGATCTTTATATTTCAACTTATTATTAGTAGAAAAAATGGTACTTACCTATTCACACACGAAAGCACTTTTTGTTTTACCTTCAATTTCCTCTTAACAGTGCACTAAGTCCTTTGAAAATTTTGGCATATAAAGGTATTTGCTTGATTGCATCTAACAAAGGAATATTAACTTTCGTTGCTTAAAAATTTCATAAATTTCTGAAGAGTGGTTTGATTTTCTTGGTTTATTAAATGCATGCAGAAATGGTGGTTCCAATGGACCATTAGTTATTTCTTCACTAAGTGTAAGTTTATCTAGTTCTTCCTTATCCTTTGAATTTTCATTTTAACAAGGTTCATGAATAGATCAATAACTTTCCCACTACAAAGAGTTACAAGTGACTTGACTTGGTCCACGAGTGAATTTTGAATCTTAGGATTTGGTTGTGGTTGAGTTGACAATTTTTCTTTTACTTGAATTGTGAGTGCAGAAGTAATTTTAGCAAGAGTATCTTTTAAATCACAAAATGTTTGTGCTTTTTTATTATTAATAGCATCTTGTTCCCTTATGAATGAATGCATTGTATCTTCCAAATTTTTCCATGGTGGTGAGACATATGGTGCATAAGACTGAGTATTTTGAAAATTTTGTTGAGGTGGTGCTTGTGAAGATTATGCATTATTATTATTCCTCCAACTAAAATTTGGATGATTTCTCTAGCCAGGATTATAAGTCTATAAAAAAGGGTTTGGCTTATTAAAAATATTGATGGCATTAGCTTGATCATGCAAACATTCTTTAATTGCAGGCAGAGTGGGAAAATCTTGAGTGAAATGATCAATCGAACTATAAATATTACATGCAATTTCTTGAACATATTTTACTTGATCACTTTTCTTATTTTTCCAAAGCTTCAACCTTCTTAACTAGAGATGCAAATTCTGCTTGTAAATCATGATGTTCCACAAGGCTATAGATTCCTTCACTAGATGGAGATGGTTGTGGTTTATTAGTCAATTTAAAAGTTCCAACAGTGTCCTAATATTGTTCATTTTTAGCTAATTGGTCAAGGTAATTGAGTGCATCTTCAGGAATTTTATCTCTAAATTCACCATTACACATTATTTCTATAACTTGTCTACTTTGTAGTGTTAAGCCCTCGTAAAAATAAGTGACCAATCGTCAAGTTTCAAAACCATGGTGTGGACATATGTTAAACAATGCTTTAAACCTATCCCAACATTGGTATAATGTTTCTCCATTTTTTTGAGTGAAAGAAGTGATTTGTTTTTTAAAAGAATTGGTTCTATGAGGTGGAAATGTTTTTTTCAAAAACTGTTCTTGCATGTTATTCCAAATTTTTATTGATCCAGATCTAAGGTCTTGTAGCCAAGTTTTAACTTTATGTTTTAATGAAAAAGGAAAGAGCTTTAATCTAATTATGTTCATGCTACAATTTTGATCTGTATATGTATTACAAACTTCCTCAAAATCTCTTAGATGCAAATATGGATTTTCAGATTCTAAACCATGAAATGTTGGTAAAAGTTGGATAATACCTAGTTTGGTGTTAAATCGAGATGCTTTTGGAGGAAATACTATACACGACGGTACTCCGGTTCTAGTTGGATTCATGTAGTCTCTCAAAGTTCTCGGTTGATTCTGATCATGTTGAGATTGGTTGTCTCCTTGATCAATTGGAGGATTAAGTTGACCTAAATTGTTTTAGTCTTAGATCTCATCTATGATTGGTGGTGGCGATTGAGATCTACAAATTAACCTGCCACTTGAAGTTCTAGACCAACATCTCATGCAATAGTTATGTCACAAAGATAGTATTCAAACAAATTAGTAATACAAAAACTAAATGAAAATTGCACAAATAAAAAAAAAAGAGAATTAAATATGTAAATAATATAAGTGTATAGAAGAAAATTAATAACTTAAAATTAAATAACAATTTTGGTGGTTGAACCCACCAATTAAACTAATAATAAAAAAAGCAAAAAATAAATGTGAAATAAAAAAATTGGTGGTTGAACCCACCATATAAAACAAAGCAAAAAAATGCGAAATAATAAAATAACTTAAAATTAAATAAAATTTTGGTGATCGAACCCACCAATAAAAATAAATAAATAAATGCGAAATAAAAAACAGAAAATTAAATAATTGAAATAAAAAAACTAGTTGTTAGTTTGTTAAGAATCAGTAGTTAGTTTGTTAAGAGTTAATAGTTAGTTTGTTTGGTCCAAATTAAGTCCAAATTGAGTCCAAATAAGTGTAAATAAGTCCAAGTCTAATTATTGTGAGAAATTTCGTCTAGGAATATTATTGTAAATTATTTATAATTTTATGGCCGCACTATAGTTTTTAAAAGTTTAGAATTGAGCCATGTGGGATGAAAGTGAAGATTCCGAAAGATTTTAGGATCGGAATGCAATTATGAGAAGAATGAGCTAGAAATGAGAATTGTTGGGTGAAACTAGAACTATGAAAGATGTGTGATAGTAGAGAATTTAAGAAAAGAAAGAGGGGGCAAACGAAAATTTACACAAAAAGTAAAAAAATATAAGGAAAAATAAAACAAAATAAATACCGCTCCCGGCAACGGTGCCAAAAACTTGACACGACTTAAAAATATTTGATTTACTTTCAAGTATAAGAGTACCTAGTTATAATGTATCTCGATGTGTCTGAGGTCGATCCACAGAGAAATGATTTAATTTGTTTATTTAAATTTATCTAAAAAATAAAAATAAAATTTAAAAACATGCAATTTAATTTGAGAAAAACTATAAAGTTAAATTAGTTAGGGTTATGGATCTACTCCTAGTAATAAATACAATTTAACAAATTCTTTTTATTTTTGTTTTATTTTTCAAAAGATTAATTGTATAAATTAAAATTATTTTCCCATTTATTTTATTATGGATTAAGAATTTAATGTGCCAAAACTTAATTTGTCTACACTAAATCAAAATACCATTTTACCATATTTTATACTAAGATATTAAGAATTCATTGTACCAAATTCCTATTTTTGTTTACAATAAATAAAAATTTTAAAATATAAAATATGGATAAAATTAAATAGAAAACAGTTTAATTTATAAAATTAAAAATAGAATTTGATTAAACCATATTTTTGTGCTAAGAGTTTCACCTTCTCCTAACTATGACTATTTAGCTAAATATTTTTGAAATAAAAGAAATTAATAAAATTGAAAAACACATAATTGAAAATGGAATTTGAAAATTGAAATAAAACTAATTTTATTGATTGAAAATATGTTACAAAGAGAAATGAGAAGAAGAATTTTGAAGGGAAGAAGAGCAGAGAAGGTGTGTAGAGGTGTGTTTACCATCCTCTCTATTTATACTAATACATGGTAAATTCACACCACACAAATAAAAAAATCGAATTACATCTTAACCTTACATTTGTCCCACTAATAATCCCACTAATAAAACATAAATCTAACTTATCTACTCAAGCATATCCAACACATTCCACTAAAAATTACCATACCTAATAAGATAAAAACTTATAATTTTACAATTACCACATTTACCGTGGTGAAAACATAAAAATTTGCAACAAAAGTCTTGGATTCTCCTCGACAATGATATAATTTCTCAGACTTTCAGAATCCAAATTTGACATTCGTACATTTGTTTGGAGCTTCAAATTGCATGAAATTATTATTTTTACCTAATAAACACACAAAACTACACAAAATCAAAGACTTAGAAAAATAATTAGAAATTCGCAATATGTTACACAATTATAAATATAGCTTACATTAATAATATAAAATAACAATTTTACCCCTTAATAAACATACAATTTTTAACACTAATCAGTCACGAAGCAAGAAACTCGCTTCATTCTCATATCCTAGAGATTTTCTATCCATCAACATCCAAGATTTATCCACATTTAGACTATTAAATTTCCTGCAAATGCATCACATTTCATTCATTTAGTTTTATAAATATTGGAGTTTGATATTGTTTCCAACCATAAGAACGATATTAAAATTACAAAATCAACAAAAAAGCAGTTAAAATATCATAAAAAATAGCACTTAATAGCAAGAGAAAACCTGTATCCTCATCATGACTAATTATAGCAGTAATGTTACAACCCATATACCATAAATCATGAAAAGAGTAAAAATAAAATTTTCAAAAAATAGAGAAATAAAAAACAAACAAAAGTACCTTTTGCTATTGCTTCAAGAATTACGGAGCTAGTAATAGCTTAAGAGACTGAATTGTGACTAAAAATAGAGAAGAATAAAAGCAAGACTCGTTTGTTGATTTCTACTGAAAAAGACAAAATTAACTAAATAAAACTTGTCCACGACAATAAACTAGCTAGCTATTGTAATGATTTAAACAATCCATAAATAAAGTGCTAAATTAAGTATGCAAATGTCACATGTAGTAAAACAACACATACAGTAATATGAAATTTCAACAACGAAATTAAGTGTTGAAACCGTTAAATAAAATCACTTTTTCCATTAGAGATCTAAATTTTGAGAATTTTAGTTTAGCTTACTTTAGTCAAACTCAGTCACTCTGTATGGTGACAAAGAAAAAGTAGCAGTTGAAAAGAAATGAGAGTGGCATTGCAGAGACTTGATGGTGAAATATCATTTTCTTAATGCTAATTTATTCTGTTTATATTTGGAATAACTGATACAAGCGGAAAGTTTTTAAGAAATTGCTTAAAATGCTTTATAGGTGGAAAGAGCAATTGTAGTAGTGTAGCAATATAAATAAGTAAGCACTTGACCAGTATGTAAAGTTCACAGAGTAGCGAGAAGAACTCTAGAGAAGGCATTAGTCGAATAGTAGCCATTATAAAAACTCCCACAAACAAATTAATTTACATAGAAGCAGTGGATAAAGAGTTAAGCATACATTAATTTGTTTGTGGAACATACAACGAAATTTCTATATTGGCTACTATTCTACTAATGGTTTCTTTCCACACTTCCCGATATTATGTTCTATTGAAAACTAAGCATACATTAAATTGCTTATGGAAATTTACATAGGTCAATATAACAATAGTTGAACTGGATGCAATTTGGGTGGAGAAGAATGATTTTTGTTCATAATTCCCATTGTTATGTTCTATTGAATATTCAGTATACATTAATTCTTTTGTCAAAATTTACATAAGTCCATATAATAGCAGCTGAACTGGACGTAGTTTAGGTGGAGAAGTAGTAGGCGTTGGTTTTGGTGGAGATGTTAGCATTAAAGAGGTACTAGATAACTGCAACTTTAAATCAAAAGAGAGAGTTTGTTCTAATATTTGCCATACATAACTTCAACTGTAAATCAAACTAATGCTTACAAATGGCATGCATCTATGTCCACTGCATTGCATACTACATCACTTTTATAAATCTTTCTAATGGTGATAAGAAGCTACGCAGGACTAGTCGTGCGGTCAAACCCAATAGCAAGTACATGGAATATGCATGGGCACGTCATTAGCCATGCAACGTTTGAGATGATTTGAAGCTGACTTCTTCAAATTAGCCGTTGCTTATTTGGTGGAGATCTTTCATAAAGTATTTGTTTTGGGTATATATATTCTGGAATAATAGTCGGGTTGAGATATTGTTAACAACTTGATTTAGCTAGCTCTGCACAAGCCTTGTTTCACGGCTACAGCAGCAAGAAAATTAGTTTGTATTAGACTATAAATAAGCTCTTTTATTCAATAAGAAGATCATGAGATTATTAATTAAAAAATAATACTTGTGGTAGTTCTCGCCCAAAGAAGAACAAGCAATTTATTTTGTCAATTCTGCTAGTTTTGACTGGGACCGCTATCAGTGGTATCAGAGCTAAGTTTGGATGGCAACTAACAAAGAGCGTATCGAGCGAATAGAAGCAGAGATCAGGGAAATACAAGACAAGATGCAACAGATGGAGTTGGGGATCAACGACAAATTGGCACACATTGAGGCAACATTAAGCAAGCTTGCGGACTCCATCAACACTACAAGAGAGTCGCCAAGTATCAACAACAATACTGCATCGGGCCGAGAGGTCAGTACAGGGGCGCCTCAACATTTCCAATCTAAGGTAGCAAAACTGGAATTCCCTCGTTATTCCGGCGAAGACCCCACCGAATGGTTCAATCGTGCAAGTTAGTTCTTCGAATACCAGGAATCAACAGACGATCAGAAAGTAGTTCTAGCATCATTCCACTTAAAGGAGGAAGCAAATCAGTGGTGGTAGTGGCTTCGAAGGTCTTATCAAGATGAAGGCAAAGTCGTGACTTGGGAGGTGTTTGTGGAGGAGTTATGGGTAAGGTTTGGACCAACAGACTGTGAAGACTTCGACGAGGCTCTCTCACGCGTTAAACAAACCGGTACTCTCTGTGACTACCAGAAGGAATTTGAATGACTTGGAAACCGTGTCCAAGGCTGGACACAGAAGGCACTTGTTGGCACATTCATGGGAGGGCTTAAACCAGAGATATCTGAAGAAATTCGGCTGTTTCGACCAAGGACTCTTAAAGAAGCAATGAACCTGGCGAGAATGAGGGATGAGCAACTGACCCGACAACGGAGACTGTTGAGATCACCAATCTTCAATCGTTCACCAACGGCACAAGTTACCAACCAACGTGCTTCACCAACAGTACCCTTTAAAAGACTTTCTTCGGAAGAGATGCAAAAACAAAGGTCACAAGGATTATGTTTTAATTGTAATGAAAAATTCTCTGCAGGTCATAAGTGCACAAAGGCACAGTTGTTAATCTTAGAAGCAGATGATAACGAAGAGTCCACAGAAATAACGCAACAGGAGTATGAGACAGAGGAGCACGACAAACCTAAAATAACATTCTATGCTTTGACGGGCTGGGGCGCTCCTCAGACCATGCGAGTGAAAGCTAAGATTGGCCACACGAGATTATTGTACTAGTGGACAGCGGCTCAACGCACAATTTTATCAATTCACGTCTGGCTAATATGCTTCAACTCCCAGTCCAACCGACATCAGCGTTTCCAGTAAAAGTGGCCAACGGGGAGAAAGTTATTTGTCAGAGAAAACATGACAAGGTATATGTTTTAATTCATGATATCCCTTTTGAACTCACTCTCTACTCATTGCCGATTACAGGACTCGACATGGTGCTTGGTGTCCAATGGATTGAAGGCTTAGGGTCGGTGGTTTGCAATTGGAAACAATTAACAATGGACTTCTATTGGGATAATACTAAGCGACGGTTGCAAGGGATGGACCCATAAACAATTCATGCTACAAAATTATCTGAAGTCACTAAAGATATGAAACAAGGGCACAACGTGTTTGCCATATGTCTCCATTTAAACACAGAGGAATCATATGCAGTAGCTCCGGCTAGCATGAGGAGTTTGCTAAAAGAATATTCTGAGCTATTCATGGAGCCTAAACAACTCCCACCAACACGGGAAATTGATCACCGAATCATTCTAAAAGTAAAAACAGAACCAATTAATGTGAGACCCTACCGGTACGCTCATTTTCAAAAAGCGGAGATTGAGAAACAAGTGAACGAATTGCTTTCTACCGGACTTATTCGACCAAGTACCAGCCCCTTCTCATCACCGGTACTCTTAGTCAAGAAAAAAGATGGCAGTTGGAGGTTTTGTACTGACTACAGAGCACTCAACAAGGTTACAGTAAAAGACAGATTTCCAATGCCAACAGTAGAAGACATGTTAGATGAATTGCACGGTGTAACATACTTCACCAAACTAGACCTTAGAGCCGGCTACCATCAGGTACGAATACACTCATTAGATATACATAAGATGGCTTTTCGTACACATAATGGCCATTATGAATATCTGGTGATGCCGTTCGGCTTATGCAACGCTCCTTCTACTTTTCAAGCAATTATGAATGCTATTTTTTGGCCCCATCTTTAGAAATTTATTATTGGTATTTTTTGATGACATCTTAATTTATAGTCCCACAAGTAAGGGTCATATTAGCGCGCGTCTCTCTTGCGTCCGCACCAGCACCCGCGTCGCGCGATTCCATCTTCTCCAACAGCGCGGGACTCCAACATGCAGCAGCCCACAATCGCATCTCCAGCTTGCGTCTCCAACGCCCGCAATCAGCAATCCGCGACAGCTTCTCCAACTCCAGCGCTCCAGCTCGCGTCTCTTGTTTTTTAGCAGCCAGCCTCTCCCGCAATAAGCCTCTCTAGCACGCAGCAGCCCATATCCAGCAACCCAATCTTCCAGCTCGCTTCAATTCGGTATCCAGCAAACCAATTTTCCAGTATATTTCAATCCGGTTTCCAGCCAACGACCATTCCAGCCGCGCTGCAAATTTGGCATTCAACTGTACCAATGCCGAAGAGGAAAGCGTCAACTTCTAAGTCATCAACATTTAAAAAAAAACCCGTTGCAAAGAAATCCAAGATTGCCACTCCCACTACGGTCCCGTGGAACACCGTTTCAGATTCACGTCAAACCGTGAGAGAAAGGAAAAGCGCACAGCTTTAGCTAGCCTATCTAAAGAGAAAGGAAAAGCACGCAGCTTATCTAAAGATTCACGTCAACTAGTCTTTAGCTAGCCTATCTAAAGAGAAAGGAAAAGCACGCAGCTTAATTTGCTCTTCAGTCACACCTTGTGGCCTCATACTTGAACACACAACATGAAACTCCTTGAGATGTTTATGAGGATCTTCACCTGCAAGACCATGAAACTTGGGTAATAAATGAATAAGACCAGATTTTAATTCGAAATTTAGCTCCAAGTCTACATATTGAATGCAGAGTGGTTGCTGATTCAAGTCTGGTTCAGCTAACTCTCTAAGAGTTCTTTCTACAGGTGCAGCTCTATCCATCACTTGTTCTTCCGAATCGCTAAATGATTCAACCAAATCAGGCACCGTATCTGTTCCAAAAAGCAAAGGTGAAGAGGATCGTTGCTTAGCTCGCTTCGTCTGCTGTCTCAGCTGGCGAGCTGTCTTCTCAATTTCAGGATCAAACAAAAGTGTACCTGTTCGAGAAGAGCGAACTATACACCAAGTAAAACGTAAAAAGGATTAAATAAACGACACCAATCCCCAGCAACGGCGCCAAAATTTGATGGTTGTCGAAGCCAGCAAAAATAAATACCTACTTTAAATAAATTGTGTATAGTGATTGAGCAGGGTCGTGTCCATAGAGATTGGTAATTATTTAAATCCTTTCAAAAAATAAAATGCAAAATAGGGAGATTGTTGACAATAATAAAAATCAAATTAAAATAACAAGAATGCAAATTAAAATTGTAATTTAAATTAGGAAAAGCTCTGGTTGAAGGAATTAACTCAGCTTGATTCAACTACTGATCATTGATCCAAATATAAATCATTACTACTTATGAATAGACTGGTTATAGCTACTGAGACCCTCTAATAGCCAATCTCTCCTTAACTAGTTGATAACCAAGGTACGAACATTGGTTATTTCCCTAATCTATAGACAACCCTAGATACGATCATAGGATTTAATTAATTGACAGCCTGAAAAACCAGAAAGACCCAAATCCTAATCAACAAACGCATACGATGGTTTATTTAAAATAGATTGTTTATTCTCATAACACAACGCACTGTTATGCTATTTGCCACAAATATTAAAATCTTCATACGATGAATCTTTTAATTGACAATAGATTAAGTTGGTAATTAAATAGTGGCCAATTATCTAATTAACAAACATAATCATGACAATAATTCAGAGAATAAACAAATACCCAAAAAGTAATAAAACAATTAAAGCATAAAAAAGATCTCACAGTAATGATGAATCAAAGCTTCATTAACCTTCAACCAAAATTTTAAGTTTAGTTCCTCATAGAGAGAAGAGAAAAATTTAGATCCATGGTTTTTCTTTTTCCACTGCTTGATGATCCCCCATCTCTTTGTGTTTTAGTCCCTTTTGTATTCTAGAGTTTTTCTAAAAATAGAATACTAAAATCTAAAATATGCTCTAAATTCAGAATTACAAAAATAACCCAAAAAGTTAAAACACGTTAAAATAAAAACTGCAAGTTCTTCGTTGGCAGCACGCGCCCATGCCTTATCAACAAAGTTCTTCTAAAATTCATAATTTCTTCAAGAAAATAATAATCCTCAAACATCATCTTGTAGCTCAATTTTAGCACCAATCAATAGAATTGCACCTACAAAATAAAACACAAGTAAATCACTATTATTAAGTGCAAAACATTGATATTAAAGGAAGTAAACAATGCAAAACTAGTGCATAAATTGCACTCTAACACCTGTTAGCCCGGCCCTTGACCAATCTACTTAAGAAAGGTCAATTCATGTGGAATACTGAAGCTGCAGAAGCATTCGAGCAATTGAAACTTGCTATGACTCAAACTTCAGTACTTTCTATGCCTAATTTTAACGATGTTTTTATTATTGAAATTGATGCCTCAGGTGATGGCATAGGAGCAGTATTGCAGCAAAACGGCAAACCAATAGCTTACATGAGTCGAGCATTAGGTGTAACAAAAAGACTTGGTCGTCATATGCGAAAGAGATGTTGGCAGGGGTAAAGGCGGTGCGATTATGGAGGCCTTATTTATTGGGGCAGCGGTTTGTGATACAATAGATCAGAAAAGCTTAAAATATCTCTTGGAGCAGAAGATAGAAACTCCCGATTAACAGCAATGGATGGTCAAACTCATGGGTTACGATTACGAAATCCGATACCGTCCTGGCAAGGAAAATACTGTTGCCGATGCACTTTCTAGAAGAACTGGCAGCCCAACTCTTAATCATCTTTTTGTACCGCAGGTGTCACTATGGGGAGAAATTAAAAGACTGTGCATGAAGATGATTATCTAAAGAAGATTGCACAGCAAGCTGAGGCTCAAGCTGACGGCCCTTACACAACAAAAAATGGACTCATATTCTTCAAAGGCAGGGTGGTAGTTCCGCAGAAGATGCGTGACTTATTATTATTTGAGGCTTACAATACGAAAATAGGAGGGCATTCCGGAGTCCTTCGCACTTACAAACGGCTGGCGCAGCAATTTTATTGGCTCTCAATGTTCCAATCTGTTCAGGATTATGTAAGTAAGTCCGTTCAGGATTATTGGCCCTAAATGTTCCAATCCTGTTCCTTGCCAAGTGTGGGAGGATATTTCCTTAGATTTTATTGAAGGGCTGCCTAATTCCCAAGGAAAAGATACAATATTTGTGATAGTCGACAGACTCAGCAAATACGCACACTTCCTTTTTTTGTCTCACCCATTTACCGCTAAATCTGTTGCTGAAAGATTTGTTGATGGAGTGGTAAAACTGAACGGCATGCCCAAGAGTATTGTAAGTGATCAGGATCCATTATTTATTAGTAAATTTTGGAATGAATTTTTTACACTGTCAGGCACCCAATTGAAGATGAGTTCAGCCTATCATCCGCAAACGGACGGCCAAACAGAAGTTGTTAACAGATGCTTGGAGCAATATTTATGCTGATTTGTGCACCAGTGGCCGCGCAAGTGGAACATGTATCTGCCGTGGGCTGAGTTTTGGTACAATACTACTTTTCATGTATCCACAGGAATGACCCCTTTTCAAGCTCTCTATGGCCGACCTCCTCCTTCTGTCCCTATATATTCGATCGGGTCTTCGCCGGTTCACGAAGTCGATCAAGCCTTACAAACCAGAGATGCGTTATTACGACAACTAAAATCTAACCTTGCTGTAGCGGCTAATAGGATGAAATAGATGGTAGATAAGAAAATGAGGGATGTCGAATTCAAAGAAGGAGACATAGTGTACTTGCGCTTGCATCCGTACAGGCAATCTTCAGTTTTTAACCGTGTACATAAAAAATTAAGCAGCAGATATTTTGGACCATATCAAATAATTCGAAAGGTGGGGCCTGTTGCGTATAAGCGCCAGTTGCCAGAAGGTGCCAAAGTCCATTCTACATTTCATGTTTCATTACTAAAGAAAGCAGTGAGAGATTCGACAGTGAGCAATACAGAGTTACCTCCTATCGATGATGAAGGTGCGCTGGTTTTGGAGCCTAAATCAGTTCTGGACACTAGGTGGCTTAAAAGAGGTAGTACGGTTATTGAGCAAAGTCTAATTCAGTGGAATAAACTACCGATGGAAGAGGCCACTTGGGAAGATACTACTGTCATCCAGCAACGGTTTTCTTCATTGACCCTTGAGGACAAGGGTCGTCTTCCACAGGGGAGTGTTGATAAGAAGCTACGCAGGACTAGTCGTGCAGTCAAACCCAACAGCAAGTACATGGAATATGCAAGGGCACGTCATTAGCCATGCAACGTTTGAGATGATTTGAAGCTGACTTCTTCAAATTATCCGTTGCTTGTTTGGTGGAGATCTTTCATAAAGTATTTGTTTTGGGTATATATATTCTGGAATAATAGTCGGGTTGTTGAGATATTGTTAACAACTTGATTTAGCTAGCTCTGCACAAGCCTTGTTTCACGGCTTCAATAGCAAGAAAATTAGTTTGTATTAGACTATAAATAAGCTCTTTTATTCAATAAGAAGATCATGAGATTATTAATTAAAAAATAATACTTGTGGTAGTTCTCGCCCAAAGAAGAACAAGCAATTTATTTTGTCAATTCTGCTAGTTTTGACTGGGACCGCTATCAAATAGAGAAAAGAATACGATAAACCTCCGTTACTTGCGGTTTTATCCCTTTCGTTATCTACTATATTTTGCAAGGTACTGGATATTTTTCTATTGAAAGTCCTATCGCATCGACTAGCACCCTTAAAACTATGTTCTTGCTTATGTCAATTATCACGTTGCATACCTTATCGTTGATGGTGCCACGTGTTGTAAAAATCATACTGCACTGATTATCCTCTTCAAATCTTGGTGCTAATAAAATCTTTTACACAATGCAATTCTACATCTATCCTTCATCTACCTCAATCTCTAAAGCTTCTTTATGATCTCAATCTTTAACATTATTCACCTCTCTCTAGCTGACTTTAGCTTCTATTAAATTTAACTTTTTAGGAAGATAGTCACTGGATCGATGGCTTGGCTCCCCACACCTCAGAAACTTATTCAGCATAGGCTTTGCCTACCTGGTTGGTTGTAGTTGTTGGTGGGAAAATATGCTTTTTAAAAGCATATGTGTTTATTTAATTAAAATAAACAAAATTTCTAATTAATAAAATAAATGAGGTATTTTATTCAAGTATCTTAATTGTATTAATATTTTGAGTAAATTCCATTTAATCATATTATATGTATTTATGTGATCACCATGTGGATTCATAGAAAATATAAATAGAAGTTATCTTATGATTAAATAAAATTAAGTTCACACTTGATAAATAAAGTTGGGTACTTTATTTAGGTATAGACTTTAATAAATTCATTGAATGATTTATCTTAATTATGTATGAATTTATTAATGTAGTATGACTGCATTAAACAAAATCACATTATGAGATTTAATTAACTTTGTAAAAGCTGTCATATTTATTAAATCTCATAGGCATTGATTTTATTGTAATCTTAAAGAAATCAATGTGGCATGGGTCGAATTATTATTCGAGAACAATACATTGGATAACATACAATTATATAGGTTAATTCCAATATTTTAGTAGAGTAGATTTGAAATTAAATAATTGGGTTAGTTTAATTGTAGACCTAATTATTGTAGCCACTATTATATGTACCCTTATGATCCCCGCGTTAGGTCATTGAATTGACTGCACCGCTACTAGATAGAAAAGCAAGATAACTAGCTATTTGAGTTAAAAGCTTAAATATATTATTTAGTGAGAGGCTCTATATAATATGCTTATGTCTGAGAGGCCTTGTGTTATTTTACGAGGTAGGCCCTATGACAAGAAGAAGTAATGCTACTTTTGATTCTATTTTTTTAATTTAAATCGAATTTAATTTAATAGAATTAAAAAATATAAAATATATGGATCCTAGGATTTCCACTAAATAGAGAAAGAAAAAGGCTTATTTTCTCTCAAAAGAAAAAGAGAGCCGTAATATACAGATTAAAGAAAAAAAAATTTTCTCTCTAATTTTGAGAAAAATATTTTTTCTTGCTAGTTGCTACTAGTGGTGAAAAACGCGCCCATACGCCAAGTGCAGATCAAACGAGTCATAATCTGAAAGATCATCATTAGTGACAGGTCGTGATTTAACAAGCGTGGTAGTGACGGATCGTGATCTAATAGGAGTGGTGACAGATCGTGATTTGGGAGTGTGGATTATTTTCATTTGTTCATCTTCTCGGATTGTCAAGGTATGAGATTGGTTTTAAAAGTTTTTATAAAAATTTAAAAAACTGATTTTTCTCCAACAATTGGTATTAGAGCAATATCATATTAATATATAATAATTTTGTATGAAATCATTCTTAATAATTATTTATTAGAGTGACATAATTTATTCAAATATATATTATTTGTTTAATATATGAATAAAGCATGATATGATTTGTCTTAATTCATAGTTAGATTCTGTATTGCATTTTTTTTGGATATGTAATAAGAGAGGTAGTTTTTTATTACCATATTTCTCTCTTGATTTATTTTATTGTAATAGAAATTTTGTAAGCCAAAATTATCGTAGGAAATTTGTAAATCATTGGAGAATAATCTCAGACGATAGATTGAAAGAATCGAATGCTGGAAATTTCAGCGGCTAGTACGTCTTTGCGGTAATAGCCGCAACTTTCATGACGTAAAGTGGTTGGAAGCTTGCGGGCGTTTGCGAGGGGTGGAGGGCATTGTTTGGTGGTTTTCCAGCATGGCAGCAGTGGTCAAATCAGTGATGGAAATGGTTGAGCAGAGGCTGGTGTTTTGTAGAGATGGCAACTGGGGATGAAGATTTCCTGGTTTTTATCATTAAGGTCCCTATAGTTTTGGGCTTAATGAATCCTAGTTTTAAGCCCAATTCAAATTGGGCTTAATGGATTAAAATGCATAGATAAAATTTAATACATTAAATTTATTTTTGGTCTAAAAGCTTTATTTAAAAAAATTATTATTATTTAATTTCTTTCAAAATTAAAATTGGATCAATAATTAATTTAAAAGCCCAATTTCCCCTAGTCCATTAATAAAGACAAGCTTATGGAAGATGGATATTGACAAGGAGCCCAATGAAGATTAAGCTTAAGGTTAACGTATTTTTCTATTTTAGGAAAGCCGTGAATTAAGATTATTTAATTATTGTTCTATATGTTATGTTTTGGATGATTACATGTCATGATAACATATCATATAGAATAGGTAATGCCACTCTATGCATAATGATACATGTCATTCATTAATTATGAATCTCATTATATTGTTTAAAATTTGCATATGCTTAATAATATTAGATACCATCTAGATAATATTATAGAAAGCATGAAATTAACAATATATAATTAACATATGATTTAAAAGGAAAAACCAATTTTAAAATATTGAGTGGGAGAGGGAAAATTCAAGATAATTTTCCCACGGGCTCCATTGTTAGTTCAATATAACTCGACTTCATGATACAGTGATGCTCTCTTCGGAGGATTTATATATATTTGATATTTTATTTGATGAACTTTTTCAAAGATAAAATTGAAATATTTTTCAATCGATTGTTCACCCTAACGGTGACTATTGATATGAAAAATACGTAGATTGAAACAATGGTTATACACTTAACTAAATTTTATTATTAACCTTCCCAACGAAGCTCTATTAACAAATTTAGGCCCAAAAGAATAATGATAATTATTTATTATGTCTCTACATGAAAGTAAATAATCCAATGGATAATTGGGTCTAAAATAATCCAATGGATAATTGGGTCTAGTAATTATAGACATGACTTCCCCAACGGATAGTTTGTCAAAGCGGTACTAGATTATCGTTACAATAAATTAAAATGCATTTTTGGTTTTTTACATTTTTGTCATTTATTGTGAATATTGTTTCAAAGTGTCCATGCATGTCTATTTTGTTTTTTCAAAAAATGTCTTCCACCAAACCATTATTAATTATCCTTGTTAAAAATGAACTCACTAGCGAAAATTACTTAGATTGGAAATGCAATCTATTTAGTATTCTCATTGCCAACGGCTGCAAATATATGTTGACCCAGCCATGCCCTTCAGAACCAACGTTATACGATTATAGAAACCAGAGGGAGTCTTATGAGAAATGGTGCGAAGCTACCAAAATGGCTAAGCGCTATATATTGGCTTCGATTTCTGTGGAACTACATAAGAAACATTGAAGTGATAGGTCATAAATAGTCATATTATATTTTGTTTAAATCCCTCATATATTGATTTATTTTGTGCTAATTCGTGGAAATTATATTTGAATTGATTTAGGAGATGAATCCTGAATATTATGATGAAATTTGGATAAAAAGGACTTAATTTGGGCTTTATGACGTGGGGTGACCTTTTCTAGAAGAGTCGGTTCTAGCAATCAAAATTGGAGAAGGATTTGGTCTCCTAGCACAAAGAGGAAGAAGAATCCAAGAAGGATTAGAAAAGCTAGCAAAGAGGAAAAGAAATCGCATTAGAAAAGGAAAGGAGCAAGAAGTGGAAATCAAAAGGAAAAGGAAAGCTAGCAATATAAAAAGAAGAAGGGCGTGAGAAAATCATCCAACACACAACAAAGAAAGAGAGAGGCGTGAGAAGAGAGAGCTGCTGCAATTTCTTCTTTAAACAATCTTATGTTTTGTTTAGCCACCATGAGTGGCTAAGCTTTTAATTCCGGTCCAGGGGTTAATCAAATTCCAGTTGTAATTTTGTGAGGCTTTGGACCTAACAAGAATTTCTTCAATCCAAGTAATTTTTATTTTCTTGTTCTTATTTTCTATGAATTATTTATATTGATTGAGTTGACGCCTTAATTCAATATTTATTTTTCTATCGCTAGTCATGAGTTTGTGATCCGTAATTGTCATGAATGATTGAATTGAGTAGCAAGGAGTTGGCTCATGTGTGTGTATATTGATGGCCACAATTACATAGCTTGCATGATAGGCTCTAGGGAAATAAAAATACGAAATTAATTAAATTGGAGAAATCTGAAATAATTGATTTTGTTTTAGTCATTCTCATTAATCTTAATGCTATCGCTTAATTTGATATGGAACGATGATGCCCAGTTAAATTAGTGATAAGTTTGGATTTAGGCGATTGTTTGAGTCTATTACATTAGGAGAATAATTGCTTTCTGCGGGATTCCGATTAAGTAGACTAAGTTCTTGGATTGAGTAATTTATATTTTTGCCTATGATCAAAATTACAATTGGATGGAATTGACACCCTTGGATTGGAAGTTTGGTAAGATTGATTTTCCTTGTTTAAATTTAAGTTTTGTTTTATTCCATTTTATTTTATTTTATTTTATCAAAATCTCGTTAAAAACCCCTTAAATCAAGTAATCGGTTAACCGTTAATCACTAACGGCTAACCGTTTATTTCCAGAACCGAGAGAAGAAGAAAACAGCTTACCGTTTTCCCTAAACGGTTAGCCGATAAATTCCAGAAAGATCACAACCCGGATTCGGTCTTCCGTTTTCCCTTACCGGTTGTCCGAATAAAAACAGAAAGGAAAGAGCTGACAAACGGTTTGCCGATTTCCCTTATCGGTTCGCCGATTAAAGTCAGTAAGCTCGCAAATCGTAATTGGTCTTCCGTTTTCCTCAATCGGTTAAACCGATAATTCGAAATTCTTCAAAGAGTAAGCGGCTGCCGTTTACACTAAACGATGATCCGTTTATTGAAACTTGAAAATCCAGAATTTTTCTTGGGAAATTAATTTTTGTTTTAAACTTTGAGAGATTAAATACATAGTTCTCTAGGGATTCGACCTGGTCTCACCATTTCTACAATTTTATTTAGGTGAATCAGTATTTGTTTTTGAGGAGCTTCGACAACCTCCGTCAAAATTGGCGCCGTTGCCGGGGAACTAATTTTAGTTTCTCATTGTTTAAATTGTTTATTTGATTTAGTTTATGACTCGTTCTTCTCAGGGTACTAATTTGCAGTATAATCCACGAAATCGAGGAAGACGGTAGCGTCAATTGAGGAAAGAGACTAGAGAGGAAGCGTCGTCTTGAGGAAGAAGCGAGATAGATTTAGCTGGTGGAACATCCATCTTTGCGAAATTGAAGAAAGATGGCGGACTAACTCTCGAAGAACTTCATGGCTTGATTTGAATCAACAACCCTTATGCATTACTTTTCCTAATATTGCTAATGATTTTGAACTAAAATCTGGTTTGATTCATTTACTTCCTTCTTTCCGTGGTTGTGCAGGTGAAGATCCTCACAAGCATCTTAAAGAATTTCACATTGTTTGCTCTGGAATGAAGCCACATGGTGTATCCGAGGAGCAAATCAACCTTAGAGCCTTTCCATTCTCTTTGAAGGATCAAGCTAAAGATTGGCTCTATTATCTACCTTCCGGTTCCATCACCACATGGAATGAGATGAAAAGGCAATTTCTGGAAAAATTCTTTCCTGCCTCACGAGCTGCTAGTATTAGGAAGGAAATTTATGGTATCACACAAATCACTGGGGAGACGCTGTACGAGTACTGGGAACGATTCAAGCGATTATGTGCAAGTTTTCCCCACCATCAAATTTCGGATCAACTCCTCATCCAATATTTCTACGAGGGATTGTTGCCAATGGATAGGAGTATGATTGATGCAGCAAGTGGTGGAGCTTTAGTGAACAAGGCGGAGCGACAAACAATTGATTTCAAACATGGCTGAAACTTCTCAACAATTCGGTCTGCAAGGCGGGTGGAGGATCTGTCAACACGTTAACGAGGTAAGTGACCTTAAAAATCAAATTTCTGATTTAAGCTTTGGTTCGTCAAATGGTCAGAGGCAGCTGCAAAGCGGTGAAAGCGTGTGGGATATGCTCGCCTTGGGCATCCTACGGATATGTGCCCAGCATTGCAACAAGACTCCACACAAGCCAATGCCATAGGTGGATTTCGGGTCACGCTCGAGGAAGTATGATCCTACTCGAATCATTACAATCACGGATGGAGGATCATCCTAACTTTAGCTATGGGAACGAGGAGGACAACAAAGACCACCTCTCAAACTTCACAAGACCACCTCAATCCCCACACAAACTCAAGCTCCCAACTCGGGTATGTCTTTGGAAGATATTGTTAAGAATCTTGCTACCAATACTCTTGATTTCAACGAGAAACAAGAACAAGCATCCGAGTTTAGGCAACCAAATCACTCGATTAGCCACGTCGGTTAGCAATTGGGCTCAAAATTCGGAAAATTACCTTCACAGAAATCAACCCGAGAGGCGTAGTGCAATATCACTGCGAAGCGGAAAGAAATTCCTTGGGATCAACTCCACCTAAAGAAATTTGAAATGGCGAGGAGATGAAGATGAAGAAGCCATCTAAAATAAGGCGTGGGGTAAATTCGATCCTCCTTTATCTCTTTCATCTTTGCACACTACCTCCTTTCCTAGCAGTTAGCCAAGCAAGAAGATGAGCAAGGAAAGGAGATTACGGACACATTTAGGAAAGTGCAAATCAACATCCCTTATTGGATGCGATCAAACAAATTCCCAAATCTGAGGTTCTTGAAAAGTTGTGCGCAACAAGAGGAAGATGAAAGCAAAGGGGAAGGTTGAGGTAAGCGAGAATGTGTCGGCAATTTTACAAAAGAAAATGCTAGAAAAATGCAAGGATCCAGGTATGTTTTCATTACCTTGTGTGATTGGTGAAAAGAAAGTTGAGCATGCTATGCTAGATTTAGGAGCTTGATTAATGTCATGCCATTTTCTTTGCAAGAATTAAAATTAAATGACTTGCAAGCAGTGGTGTAGTTATTGATTGGTGACCGTTCTTATATTCACCACTTGGGATAGTAGAAGATGTTTTGGTGCGAGTTAATGAGCTTATATTTCTGTAGATTTCTACATCTTAGAGATGGAAGGTCATCCTTATTCGAATCAGCTTGATCTTATTAGGAAGACCTTTCATGAAAACGCCAAAACAAAGATTGATGTAGATGAGGTACTTTCTCTGCATCGAGTTTGATGGAGAGATTGTTAAGTTTAATATTTTGATGTGTGAAACACCCTCTTGATACGCATTCTCTTTGTCAAATTGATGTGCTTGATTCTATTGTGCAGGATGTTTTGCCCAAGGAAGTGTTGGGATTGAGCTAAAATTAGATGCACAATCTAATTTAAAGGCATTGGATGAATTATTCGCTTTGCGACTGTGTCTAGCCAAAGACATAAAACAAAGGCGCTATTGGGAGGCAACCCAAATATTTTCTCGCTTTTGAATTTTTTATTTTTATTTTTATTTTATTTGGTTTTTTACTTTCGTTGATTTTATTTTAAGCCTCGGATGTTCTTGATGAATAAGATTAACCTCAATAAATCGTCCTCACGCCACTGACTTTCCTTGGAACCTCTCACTAGCTCATTCAGTCACATTCCTCATTTACTTTTTCATCATTATTATTATTTTTTGTGAGCCATTTACTTGTTGATACATTGAGGACAATGTATTATTTAGGTGTGGGGGAGGATTTTGGAGTGTTTTTAATTCGTTCTTAAAATTTTTATGTTTTAAAGTCTTCCCAATATCTTTGAATACCTTGTAAGCTAAGGATACATCTTTGTTTTGAGTTTTAATGCATGAAAGAGGTAAGCATGAATAGTGTTTTTCTTTAAAATTTTCGATGGTGTCACATTCATTCGTTGATTGAAAAGTGCACAAGACTTGATGCAAAATAGACACTCTAGTGAGCTTTTGAGCCTAAGAGCAACTTATTACATTTTGCTCCATTTATTTTTGTTGAGTGTATCAAACTTAGTGTGTTTATTCTAGAACTTGCTTATGAATGTATGTTGAGACCACATTTTTGAATTGATGCTTAAGTGTGATAAGGGCAATTAGGTTCAACCAATTCTTAGACTCTAAAAGACCCACCTTTTATTTTTCCCTAGTTAGCCCCTTTGAGCCTATTTTTCCCTTTCATTTGTTTCTAACACATTATTTAACCCCAAGCCTTCTTGTTTGTTATCCTTGTTTTCTTTCTACCCTATCAAGACAAGAGTGAAGTAATTGCATGATAAAAAAAAAAAAAAAAAAACGAAAAAAAAAGGAAGAAAAAGAAGAAAGAAAAGAAAAAAAAAACGAAAAAGAAAAAAATTCTGTTGTGAAATTTATTCCCTTAATTGGATGATTGGAGAATTATTTGCAAAAGCAATTGAATTATCAAATTGTTTCTCCAAGTATTTTAAGTGCTTAAATGTGGGGATAAATTTCATCATTTTAGAAGTGTGTTTGTTTATTTCGTGTGGCATCTAAATCATGCATGTAACTAACTCTTTGTCTTGATCGTTCAATCCTTCATTTTTCCTTCTACCATACCCTTACCTAAGCCCCATTTCAACCCTTGTTAAGTCCCTTTGATTTTTGCATCATATTCATATGCAGTGGTGGAGATTTAATTCATTTGCAAGCTTATGGTAATGACATGCTATGCTTTGATTTTGAGAGTAAAACACGCACCCTAAACACTTTGAGAGCACTGAGCGAAACCATGCGAGGGTGTTAAGTCTTGCTGCATTTGATGTTGATGAATCAATGAGATGCTTGTTTTTTTGTCACAAATTCTATCCTATGAATGCTTATTCTCTTGATTGTCACTATGATTTGACTCATTGATGTGTGTTTAGCTTTATTGGTATTCTTGGATATTGAATGGTTTGAAAGGAGGAAAAAGGGAGGATTGGTATGATGATTTAAGATATGCTTGAGGACAAGCATGGTTTAGGTGTGGGGGAATTTGATAGGTCATAAATAGTCATATTATATTTTGTTTAAATCCCTCATATATTGATTTATTTTGTGCTAATTCGTGGAAATTATATTTGAATTGATTTAGGAGATGAATCCTGAATATTATGATGAAATTTGGATAAAAAGGACTTAATTTGGGCTTTGCAAACGTGGGCTGACCTTTTCCTAGAAGGAGTCGGTTTCTAGCAATCAAAATTGGAGAAGGATTTGGTCTCCTAGCACAAAGAGGAAGAAGAATCCAAGAAGGATTAGAAAAGCTAGCAAAAGAGGAAAAGAAATCGCATTAGAAAAAGGAAAGGGAGCAAGAAGTGGAAATCAAAAAGGAAAAGGAAAGCTAGCAATATAAAAAGAAGAGAAGGGCCAACGTGAGAAAATCATCCAACACACAACAAAAGAAAGAGAGAGAGGCGTGAGAAAGAGAAGAGAGCTGCTGCAATTTCTTCTTTAAACAATCTTATGTTTTGTTTAGCCACCATGAGTGGCTAAGCTTTTAATTCCAGTCCAGGGGTTAATCAAATTCCAGTTGTAATTTTGTGAGGCTTTGGACTTAACAAGAATTTCTTCTATCCAAGTAATTTTTATTTTCTTGTTCTTATTTTCTATGAATTATTTATATTGATTGAGTTGACGCCTTAATTCAATATTTATTTTTCTATCGCTAGTCAGGAGTTTGTGATCCGTAATTGTCATGAATGATTGAATTGAGTAGCAAGGAGTTGGCTCATGTGTGTGTATATTGATGGCCACAATTACATAGCTTGCATGATAGGCTCTAGGGAAATAAAAATACGAAATTAATTAAATTGGAGAAATCTGAAATAATTGATTTTGTTTTAGTCATTCTCATTAATCTTAATGCCATCGCTTAATTTGATATGGAACGATGATGCCCAGTTAAATTAGTGATAAGTTTGGATTTAGGCTATTGTTTGAGTCTATTACATTAGGAGAATAATTGCTTTCTGCGGGATTCCGATTAAGTAGACTAAGTTCTTGGATTGAGTAATTTATATTTTTGCCTATGATCAAAATTACAATTGGATGGAATTGACACCCTTGGATTGGAAGTTTGGTAAGATTGATTTTCCTTGTTTAAATTTAAGTTTTGTTTTATTCCATTTTATTTTATTTTATTTTATCAAAATCTCGTTAAAAACCCCTTAAATCAAGTAATCGGTTAACCGTTAATCACTAACGGCCAACCGCTTATTTCAACCGAGAAGAAGAAGCTTTTCCTAAACAAATAAATTCGGAAAAGATCACAACCGGATTCGGTCTTCCGCTTTCCTCACCGGTTGTCCAATAAAAACAGAAAGGAAAGAGTCGACAAACGGTTTGCCGATTTCCCTTATCGGTTCGCCGATTAAAGTCGTGAAGCTCAAATCGTAATTGGTCTTCCGTTTTCTCAATCGGTTAAACCGATAATTCCCTGCAATTCTTCAAAGAGTAAACGTCATTGCTTACACTAAACGGTGATCCGTTTATTGACAGAAACTTGCAAATCCAGAATTTTTCTTGGGAAATTAATTTTTGTTTTAAACTTTGAGAGATTAAATACATAGTTCTCTAGGGATTCGACCTGGTCTCACCATTTCTACAATTTTATTTAGGTGAATCAGTATTTGTTTTTGAGGAGCTTCGACAACCTCCGTCATGAAGCATGGAAACGGCCACTGAAATAATGTCTAGTCTTCATAAGATGTTTGGGCAGAATATTCATTTTGCCAGAGAAGAAGCGTTAAAACGTGTTAGGGATAAAAAGATGGAAGAGGGCACAAGAGTTCGTAATCATGTCCTCAAAATGATGGACTATTTGAATGAAGTAGAGATTCACAGTGTTCAAATCAATGATAAAACAAAGATGAACATGGTGCTTGAATCTTTGCTTGATATATTCAAAGAGTTTGAGGTCAGTTATATCTTAAACAATAAAGATATGACCTTAATTGAATTAATGCACGAACTACATGCTATAAAAAATTTTATCATAGCAGAAAACTTTCTGAAAAATGATTCTTTTCAAGGCTTAATTCAAAAGACAGGAATAAGCAAGAAAGAGTTGAGATCGACAAACCGTCCACTAAAATAAGTGGCAAGCCAAAAGGCAAGTGTTACAAATGTGAACAGAAGGGTCACTGGAAGAAAGATTGTCGTAAGATTATTAAAATCAGGTATATGAGATATTTAAGCTTCCTAATTAGTTCAGATTTATATTGATTCATGCAATAGTAAATTTTGAGATAACTAATCTTATTTGTAATTCATTTATTTGGTTTTCAGGAAACTAAGAGATTAAGTGAAGAATGCATCAAACAGCAGTTGAAGACATGGTAGTTTATATCAGTTGAAAGGCTAGATCAATTTTACGAGACTTTATTTTGATATTTATATTTATTATTCCAAATATTAGAGATGAATTTAATTTCGGTGGCTTGTTTTAATAAACAGGACTACACTCTTATTTTTGGATCCTCTGTTTATTACTTATTTTGGTTCTTTATAAAACCAATTTATATCATATAAGTCAACTAATCTATTCAAAGTAAGATATACTGATGAATAGTATATGCATTTATCTAAGAAAAGAAATGTTTCTTCTAACCAATATCACCTCTAATATTTATGCTTAAGTCATATAAACTATAATAAGATTTTAAAAAAAATGATTAATGATAGGCTTGTTGGCCTATTTAGATTGATCATTATAACTTTATAAATTTTATTTAGAAAATTAATATGACAAAGATGCTCTTTTTGAGCTAAAAGCATAATATTGCATTGGACGATTTAGCGCATACATATGTATACGGACTAATTTGTTTACATATTATAAGAGGTTATGAGTATTCTATCAATCTTGTTAATAAATATTCATTTCATTTATGTTTGTCTAAATGCATTATGATTCCATTGCTTTTGAAATTCAAAAAGGTACATGGATAAGATAGAAGCAATTAGACAATAACATAAAAGAACTTCGATCTGATTGAAAAAAGAATCTCTCTGGAGAATTCAAGCTCTATTTAGTTGTCAAATGGGATAAACTCCCATATATAATGAAAACTATCATATAATAGCGTAATTAAATGGAGAAACAAGATTATTTTTGATAAGATAAGATATATGCAAAGTGGTTTATCATTTATCTTTTTTATTCTAGATACTAGTATTTAAAATTGCTAAGTTTAATTGAACTTATTTTCATCTTCCTCGATGTCTACTATTCTAAGAAATTATGAAAATATCACAGGCATAGTTTAAGACACATTCATATTTAGAGTTTACTAGTATTTGTTTACTAGAATCAAAAGTAGAGAAGATAGATTTGTGTTCAGAAGCTTGCATGTTTTAGGTATCTTAAAGGAATAAGGGAAAATCTGAATTATAGTCCTCAAGATTGAAATTTATTTATAGACATATTCTTTACTTTCTTTGAGGAAGACTGTATAAATGACTTATAACCTAAAAGTAAGGTAAAACTAGAGAAATATAAAAAAGGGGGGATCAAGTTGATGCTCAGCTTTTAACACCTATTACATAACAAGAAGAAGAACAACAACCAACTTATCAAAATAGGATTATCCCTAAACAACAATCACTTTTAGAACCTCATCATAGTGGGAGGGTAACTAGATTACCTGCAAGATACATGTTATTAAGAGAAACCTATGCGGCTATCTTAGATGAACATGTACAAGATCCCAGTAGCTACAAGAAGCTCTAATAGACAGATATGTTGAATTTTATAAAAAGGCCATGAATCAAGAAATGGAATCTATGTATTCCAATAAAGTCTGGGAGCTTGTAGAAGCACCAAATAAGGTAAAACCTATAGAGTGCAAGTGGATCTACAAGAGAGAAAGAGGAGTAGACGGAAGGGTGGAAACATTTGAAGTAAGATTAGTAGCCAAAGGGTTTACTTAGAGAGAGGGAATCAATTATGAAGAAACCTTTTCTCCGGTTGATATGCTTAAATCTATCAGGATTCTGCTCTCCATTGCTGCAGTGTTATCTTAATGGGTATCTTGAAGAAGACATCTACATGCAGCAATCAGATGCATTCATACAAAAAGGCCAAGAACACATAGTATGTAAGTTGCAGAGATCCATTTATAGATTGAAGCAAGCATCCCGATCATGGAACATCAGATTTGATTAAATGATTAAATCATTTGGATTCATTTAGAACATTGATACACCATGTGTGTACAAGAAAATTCAAGAAAAATTTATGTTCTTCCTAATTCTTTATATAGACGATATTCTCCTAATTGGAAACGATATAGGAGTATTGACTTTAATAAAGAGTTGGTTAGCAAAATAATTTAATATGAAAGATCTGGGAGAGATAAGTTATATTTTTGGTATCAAATTACTACAACACCAGAAGAATAAAATTTTCGCCTTGTCCCAAGCGGTCTATATCGACAAGATATTGGCTAGATTTAGTATGAAAAATTCCAAGAATGATTTGTTACCATTCTGACATGGAATTACATTCTCTAAGGATTAATCACCTAAAACATCTGAAGAGATTGAGAAAATGAAATGAATTTCCTATGCAGAAGCTATGGGAAATCTCAGGTATGCCATACTTTGCACTAGGCCAGACATCTGTTTTGCTGTAGGAATGGTTAACAGATACCAATCTAATCCTAGACCTGAACACTGGACTGCAGTCAAGAATATAACGAAGTATCTGAAAAGAACTAAAAATTGTATGCTTGTTTATTCTGGTCATGAACTCATTCTAGTGGGTTATATTGATTCTGACTTTATGTTGGATAAGGATTCGACAAAATCAACTTTCGGCTATGTGTTTATATTAGGAAGTGGAGCTATTAGTTGGAGGAGTTTGAAACAATCTTGTATCACAAACTCCACAATTGAAGCTGAATATGTTGCTGCATCTGAAGCTGTATGGCTCTGCAAGTTCCTACAAGATCTTGAGGTGGTACTTACTGTAACTGCACCGCTTAAACTGTTTTGTGATAATAATCGTACAGTAGCTCAATCTAAGGAACCAAAGACTGACAAGAAAAAAACATATTGAGAGAAAGTGTCATCTTATCAGGGATATAGTGCAGAGAGGTGATGTGGAGGTTACTCAGACTGCGTCACAGCAATACTTGGATGATCTTTTTACTAAGGCCATACTTGGGAAACCTTTTAACTTGCACTTAGAATCCATGGGCATACGTGAGATGTCTAATATGCTTTGAGAGCTAGTGGGAGATTGTTGGGAAAATATGCTCTTTAAAAGCATATGTGCTTATTTAATTATAATAAATAATTTTTCTGATTAATAAAATAAATGAGGTATTTTATTCATGTATCCTAATTGCATTAATATTTTGAGTAAAGTCCATTTAATCATATTATATGTACTTATATGTTTATCATGTGGATTCACAGAAGATATAAATACAACTTATCTTATGATTAAATGAAATTAAGTGCGCAGTTGATAAATAAAGTTGGACACTTTATTTATGTATAGACTGTAATAAATTCATTGAATAATTATCTTAATCATGTATGAATTTATTAATGTAGTACGACTACATTGAACAGGATCATATATGAGATTTAATTGACTTTGTAATAACTGTTAGACTTATTAAATCTCATAGGCATTGATTTTACTGTAATCTTAATCTTGAGTTAGTTATGATTTCATGATTGTGATAGTTACTCCATTTGAGTTATGAATGGGCATGACACACTCTTGTACTCACGATTAACCTGTATCTTGGTGGGAGCAATTATGAGTATTGGAGTTATAGATTAACAATGTAGAATTTCTACAACATATCTCTTGATGGGTTTTCAGCACTTGATCATAGAATTCTCTGGGCAGAGTATGTCAACATATTTAGTATGTTGAAAATGATCATTAGAGAAAACCAGTAAGTATCAATGAACAAGATGTTATTAAATTAATTGGACAGTTGAGATATCAATTTAATTAATGATGTGGTACAAAGGATTATACAGTAAAGAAATCAATGTGGCATGGGTCGAATTATTATTCAAGAACACTATCCTAGATAGCATACAATTATGGAGGTTCGTTCTAATCTTTTAGTAGAGTAGATTTGAAATTAAATAATTAGGCTAGTTTAATTACAGACATAATTATTGTAGCCACTATTGTATGTACCGATATGATCCCCGGGTTAGCTCATTTAATTGACTGCACCGCTACTAGATTAAAAAGCAAGATAACTAGGTATTTGGGTTAAAAGACTAAATATATTATTTAGTAGGAGGCTATATATAATATGCTTGTGCTTAAGGGGTCTTCTTGTGTTATTTTACAAGGTGGGCCCCTATGACTAGAAAAAGTAACGTTACTTTTGATTTTGTTATTTTTTAATTTAAATCAAATTTGATTTAATAGAATTAAAAAATATAAAAATTTGGAGCCTAGGGTTTCTACTAGATAGAGATATAAAATAGCTTATTTTCCCCTAAAAGAAAAAGAGAGCCACAATATACACATCAGAGAAAAATTCTTTTTCTCTCTAATTTTGAGAGAAATATTTTCTCTTGCTAGTTGTTACTAGTGGTGAAAAAGGCGTCCACGTGTTAAGTGCAGATCAAACGAGTAATAACCTGGAAGATCATTGGTGGCAGATCGTGATTTAACAAGCGTAGTAGTGATGAATCGTGATCTAACAGGAATAGTGGCAACGGATCGTGATATGGGAGCATAGATTATTTTCAATTGTTCATCTTCTCAGATTGTCAAGGTATGATTTTCTAGATTACATATTCCTATATATTATATGAGATCGGTCCTAAAATTTTTTATAAAAATTTAAAACATTGATTTTTCTCCAACAGTTGTCTTGTGGCTACTACTGTCTAATTGATTGTTGGCTCAACTGTTGCTTTGGCAATTGTTGCATTTGACTATTTCCAGACTATGTTTTCTACTTTTTCTCTACCCCAATACCACTTGGTCTATTCTGCAGGCCAATAAGTTGTGGTTGCTTCGTAGTAGAAACAACTTGCTGCTTTCATTTTTCCTACTTTTTAGCCCTAGTGAGTGGGGAACCCAAGTCCTAAATTCCATCAACTATTCCATCTTGTATATTTTATTTCAATTCGCCAATATATTTCATAATTGTTCGAAATTCTAGCTCTTCCTTATTATTTCTCATATGCAGATAATAAAATTCTTTAGTATACTCATCCATGCTACAATTTTCTTACCTATAATTCTAATTTCTTATATACAACTGCTACTGGTAATCTGCTACTAGAAAATGCTCTTTCACCACTTTTATATTCTAGGCCACAATTTTATAAATTATTTTCCCACAACTTTTCTTTGGTTTTACATGTGTTGCTACTATATCGAAGCTACGCCCTTCAACTTAAATGCCATAGGCTTAACCCACTTTTCTTGAGGAATCTCTATATACTCGAAGAATTATCACCGCTAAAATCTAGTATAAAAATTCTTTAACATGCATACCACCATAAAAATCTGGAATATTAACATTAATCTTGTAATCTAGACTTTTTTCCACACCTCCTATCATCGTCTATAGATTCGTTTTCTTTTAAATCACTTCCTAGCATTCATCGTGTGAGTCTAAATTATGAGGCACTATTTTGTAATTAATGCCTTGAGGTTTTATTTCATGATTGACCTGCTCAAGCATCTTCACGTGGTTGTACTCCCTAGCTTTCACCATGTTTCACTCCTTAATGTTCTTTCTCGTGATTAGCTCCTTGCCGTTGAACTCTTTTGTTTTCATTCAATGAAAGCTTAACACTCTCAATTGCTCACCCTATCACCACCAATCTCGAGTTATAGCGTCATCAATCACTTGTAAGGCTGCTTCACTAGCAGCTTATCTGACAGCCTCTATAATCCGTGTTTGTATCATTTGATCATCGTCTTAGGGATAGTTACTCCTTTGTTCGCATTGTCGTACCAGGCTAATAAGCGAATTTGCTCTGATAACAACTGATGGAGCAGTGTAGTGGAAGTAGAATTTATAGGATAGATAATACTAAATATTATTATAGTACTGGACTAAGCCAACGCGATTAACTGACGCTCTAATCGAAGCGTAATTAGATCTCATTCTAATCAAAATGACTCAACAAGATTTTAATAATGCATGAAGTGAGATTAGATGATACTCTAATCCAAATAACTTTATAAGATATATTTTTATATCATTATAGTACTGGACTAAACCAACGGGATTAACGGACGCACTAATCGACGCATAGTTAGATCTCATCAAAATGATTCAACAAGATTTTAATAATGCATGAAGTGAGATTAGATGATACTCTAATCCAAATGACTCTATAAGATATATTTTTATAGATAATCCTAAAGAGAATTATAAAAAAGGGATTTTATTGATTAATAGAATTGAAGTTACAATAATAAGACCTCTCTATTTATAATAAAAGAAACCTACTTCCCTAAATTGAAGTTGCAATAGAAATAAAAGATTAAGACATATACCATAATTAATTCTAGTGAAAATAAAAAATTTAAAAATAATAAAAATTTCTAGAATTCTAAAATAACGTCTTGCATCAAAGATTTGTATCAAACTATCTTCAATTAAAACGGTTTGCTGCTTTTTTTTCTTTTTTTTTAAGCTATGGTATGAACTGCGGTCTCATTTAGATGTTTAATGAAAATAAAAATAATCTTTTATGCAGATATTTCATGAAACAAATGACACACATTCAAGTAGCAGAACAATCTAAAATCATTCCAATAGGATATAAATCATCCAATTATTACCTGAAATCAATGTCATTCTTGGTGAAATCAGTGAAGAATGTCGTTCTGATGGAATTGACGATATTAGAAAATACATTTGAAATGCATCATTAATATATCTAGCATTACTGATAAAAATAAAAATAGAAAGTAGGCCAATATCATTGTATTAAATAAAAGGATCATTTAGTTAATTTAAACCTCTTGCAATTGAAGAAAAATAACCTTAGACACATTTAATTCGGAAGATGAGGTTGGGTGCATGATAACTTAAAAAAATAAACTAATGCCATGCATGTTACTATTAAAAGAAATTCATCTTCAAAATCATTTAGGTACATTTTTGGCTAGCATTAAAAGAGGATGCCCAAAATCTATATATTTTGTTTTAATCAAGTGTTAAAAAATACTATAACTTCAGCCACTATTTTGATGAAACAACTCGAATTGTTATGTAGTCCAATTGCGACATGCATATTTGATACGAGCTTGAATGTCGCTTGAAATAAAATGCTCGATGTAGGCGAAGAACAAAATAAAACCATGTATAATTGAATTGGAAAAAACCATTTTCATCATTGAGTTTCATACAATAGTTCATTTCATCCTTATTTTTTAAACAATAGCTCATTTCATCTTTACTTTTCAAGAAATGACCCAAAATACCTTTCCGTGACTTTGTAATTAGTTTAATGTATAATTCATTGATGACAAAATAAAACTTTCAGATAAATATATATATAAGCCGAAAGGAATTTACATTTAGTACAAATAGATGCAGGCAAATAGAACTCCCGAACTAATTAATTAAAGACTTAATTAATTAAATTCCTTAATAGATGAAGCATAAGAAAAGCTCCAATATAATTAACCTAATTATACTAAAAATAAAAAATTAATTAAACTAAACTAATTTTCTAAAAACACTATTTATAATTACTATTTTGAGTACTATTCATTTTTATTGTTTGTAAAACATTTTACTATATTGTCGCCTTTCAAGAGTATTTTGGAGTATATCCCAAGCAGCTTTTGATTTCTTGCATGTAGAAATTAGTTGATGTTGAAACATATCAACTTTATTACAATAGCATTAAGTCCTTTTTCTTTTTATCCTGATACATTGAGTTTTTAATTAGACCATTCAACGACTAGGTTTGGAGATTCCACACTATCGTTATCAGTTTTGGAGATTCCACACTTGTCCGATCAGCTCAGTAATGCGTAGTAAGTATGATTTGATTCAGTATACATTGACAAACTCTTTCATCAATGGCTGTCAGATAAATTTCTATACTTTGCTTCTAATAAGCATAATTTGTCCCATTTAATATAGGTAGACAAGCCAAAGAGCCTCCCTCTCGTTGGGAATTAGATCTATAACAAATAGATCTATTAAATTAAATTAAATTGATTTTTTGTTTTTAATTAATTAAGTCATTAATTAATTCTAGGGTTTTAGTTGCCTATATCTATTTGTAATAGATCTAATTTTCTTTTATCTAGTATCAATAGAAAATTTTCAATTTTTAAATGTTTAGTGATCTCAGATCCACATAGACTCTCTATAGAGATGAAACAAAATGGTCTCATTTACAAGACTTGAAAGAAGAAGACAAGAAAACAAATCACTATAACATCATGTGCCAAATCTGGGTTCTTTAGGGAGGAGACCGAATTTTTCCTCTCTCCTTTATGCTCAATGTTGTGCTTCTTCAATTGTAAAATACCTCTCTTTATATAGGTATTAGTGTTTCATAAAAATCACAAGTCTTAAAAGACTTGGATTATTTCTAGATAAGAGTTTATTTCCTCTTATAATATGATATTCTTGCCTTGCTTGTTGTTGGATGGTAGAGAATATATATTTATAAATGGTAAATTCACCATTTTGCACTCTAAGTCTCCTAATATTTTTACTTTTATGTATTTAACTTTCTTGCCTTTTATTCATTTCAGGGGTATTTTTATTATTTTACAGTTAACAAGAAATTATATAGTAAAATAGATAGTATTTTAAAGCTTAGAATAGCTAAAAACCTTAGGAAATACATGAAAAGCAAAATCATAATTTCAGAATTTTGGTGGGGCCCAATAGATGTGCTTTGACCGATGATATGGCAGCAACCTATTGTGTTGACTGATGATACAACAACATACTATTAGACCAAAAAATGAGTTTATAATACATGCAATACACTGAATCAATACTAGTTGACTTTTACATTGACCGATGAGGTGGCAGCATATTATTGGATCGAAAAATGCGAGTACGTTACATGCAATTCACTGAATCACAGCCTTGGTGACGTGTTCCATCCAATTAGAGCTTGCTACAAGGCAAAATCCTGACCATTCGAATTATTTTCATCTGATGGCTATAATTTATCCATTGTATATAAAGATATGGGACTCTCCTAATTCGATAGTTCTGAATCTAAATTTCAGATCTATTTTTATGTAATTCTCTCTACATCATGTATTTCTTTTAGATATTCTAGTATGAAATGGCTATTTTACTCCAAGTTCAATATGAGTGGCTAATGTAGTTTCAGGCTTGCTTTGAAGGGAAGCCTCAACATGATCCATGGGCTTAATTTGTTAAGTTTATTAACACTTTCTAATTTTTATAGATTGTTTTGACTTACCATTGACTGACAGTAATAATTTTGTCTAGATTTTGCACGATATATCGGCTCTTTAGTGCGAGATTATTACTATTTGGCATAATGAGCACTTTACACTGTATTTATGAGCAAGAAACTCCCCTTTAGTATTAGTAGTTCGCCTTAACTCAGTGTTGATAGAGAATGCATCTAAGTTATTCAGTGGACAGTCTTGTCATATTGTCTGCAACATGATTATTATCACCTGGCACAATATGTACTTGATACCAAGTTTAGTAGAAAATTATTTTCCCCTGGCACAATGAGTGATTGATAGCTTATTTATCAAAATGACGACTATAAGGAGTATAGATATCCTCTCATAAATTAATTGGAATTAAAAAGGAATATTAGACCTATTTTGAAGCATTGAGTGTGAATCCAAAGACTCAAGTGTCTCATTTGCATTGTTTCATATTTAATTTATTCATGCCATTCTTTCTTTATCGCAGTACTGCTAAAAAAAATTACATCCACAAATACACAAATGAACCATGGAAAATTAACCCTACACATGATAAAATCTATCACTTTGTGGAATCGATACTCATTACTATAAATCTTTAACATATGTGAAAAAAAAGAAAGAAAGGTGGTTAAAGAGAGAATAAAAGGAAGCTTAGCAATTTTTTTAGAAGGGAAGTATATTTATACGTGAGAGAGAGTGAGTGAAAGAGAGAGAGAGAGTGGAAGCTACCAAAAACCATTGCTAAATAACATCATTAACGGTTGCTAAATCAACAGAGCCATATGCCTACAATAAATTTGTCCATGATTTACACCCAAGTCAAGCCAATGCCATTAATGTGATAAGAAAACAGTCGAACTACAACATTTACTCTAATATTCACACTTATGGATAAGAGACTATCCTAATTTTTCATGGTCTCAGGGATTATAATAAAATAGAATAGCAACTCCAACTCCATCAATATAACCAATCCATCAAGATACTGAAATCTCTTGGCCATCATTTATACAATATAATCAGAATCAGAGCTACTCACAAACCAAACTATAGGAAGAGACACTCTAAAATTTTAAAAATTTGATTCTCTCATCATTAAAATAACAAAATCGCATCATTGACGAGCTACGGAATGAGATGAGAGTTGGCATAAATTAAAAAACTCAAGTGATTTCGAACCTCGAAAAGATGTGGGTCAACTTGTTTCTTTAGTTCAAACTTTGACAATAATTGTTAAGAAAGGCAACTTCTCTAAGTCAGTTGATGCCCAATCTTAAAAACGTTTATAAAGTTAATACTAGTTCATCCTATCAACATGAAAAGGTCAACGAATTCGACAATAAAATTGAAATGCTGATGAAAAAGACAACTCAAGTTGTACCTTTAAACTCTGAAGAATAAGGAGAAAGAAAAAAGCAGCCCACGAGAATACATCCTTAAAGCCCCATTCCGTTTTGGTTATCTAAAGTAAAGAAGGGAAATTCCACAGGTGAGATTATGTAGATCTTCAAATAGGCACGTGTTAACGTCCCTTTGCTTGACGCTATAAAATAAGTGCCTCTTATGCTAAATTTCTTAAAGACCTTTACATTAAAAGGAGAAGTATTTATGTTCAAAAGAAGGCCTTTTTAGCAGAGAACATTAGTTCCATTCTCCAACAGAAAATTCCTCTAAAATACAAACATCCCGGCCCCCATACCATTTCATAAAGTATAGATAACTACATAATTGAGAATGCTTTGTTGAAATTAAGAGCTAGTGTAAATCTTTTACTTTAATCAGCAATTGTGAAACTTGGACTAGGAGAATTACACCCAACTCCAGCTGTATTGCAGTAGCTAGAGATTGATCTATAAAAACACCTGACGATATTCTAGAGGACGTGCTGATCTAAGTAGATAAGTTTTATTTTCTTGATGATTTTATTGTGATTGGCACTTAACTAGTATAGGACTCAAAGAAGCATATATGAATTATTCTAAGCTGACTTTTTTTAGCAACTGTCAATGCCCACATTCAATGCAGGACTAGAAATATTCAATTATTCTTTGGCAACATGACTATAAAGTTGAATATTTTTAACATTGTGAAACAATCTCAAAATAGAGAAGGTGGAATTGTTAATGTTGATTTAATCAAAAAATTAGTTGATTATATTTTTCCTTTTAGACATAGTAAAGATCCTTTACAAATATGCTTAACTCACTTTGGTTTGGATTTTGATATTGATAGATCAATTGATAAGGTCAATGCCTTATTTGATTCATTATCAACTATTAATACCAACAAATGGAAGTCAAGAACAAAGCATTTGGTACAATTGGGGAATAAATTGAACTAATCATTGGAATCACTACCCATGCTTGAGCTCAAACCATTACCCGACACTTTGAAGTATGCATTCTTTGGAGACCAAAACATTTTGCCAATAATCATTTCATTCTCTCTTAATGATAAACAAAAGAGTAAGTTATTAAATGTTTTAAGAGAGCACAAATAGGCATTAAGATAGACTATAGCTGACATGGTAAGTACAAATAATAGATTACATGCACTACATTCATCTTGACGAAAATGTTAAACCTACTAAAGTGAAACCTTAATATGAAAGATGTTATTAAAGCTAAAGTCCTTAAACTATTGGATGCATATATCATCTATCCCATCTTTGATAGTTCGTAGGTCAGTTCTGTACAAGTTGTTCCCAAAAAGTCAGGAGTCACGTCGGGAGTCACAATAGTTAACCAATGTCAATAATGAATTAACACCTAGTAGAGTGACTATAAAATGGCACATATGTATTGATTATAGAAAGTTGAAATTTGTCACATGAAAAGACCATTTTCTTTTATTATTTATCGATAAAATATTTGACAGATTGTGATCAAATAATCATTAAAAATAGAAAAGTTTTGCATAAAAACTTTAAGGAAACATTTAGCCATATAAAAAAATATACTTAGCATACATTGTTAAAATATGGCAGTTGCATTGTATAATCCAAATGACATTCTTGTACATATAAATGTACCAAAAGTGTAAGTTGAAAGTGGTTTTGTATTAGTTTCTTAGTGTTATAGGAACCTAATTATATCTTGAATAACCATCTACATCGCCTAACATTAGTTCTGTAGTGATATATGGGAAAACATTTGGTCTTGAACTGGGAAAAGTGCTATTTCATGAGAAACAAGGTATTGTTTTAGGTCACATCATTTCGAATAAAGGTATTGAGGTTGACAAGCTAGGGTAAATCTTATTTTTAATATTCCTCCACCCAAAAGAGTCAAAGAAGCAAGATCTTTCCTTAGACATGCGGGTTTTCATAAATGTTTCAGAAACAATTTTAGCAAAATCTCTAGACCCTTATGCAATTTTCTTGCTAAACATGTACCTTTTTTCTTTGATGATTCATGTCTTAAGGCATTTACAAAATTAAAGTAGTCGTTGATCTCACCACCCCTCATTCAGCCCCTGAATTAAACCTTATTTTTTGAGCTCATGTGTAACGCATGTAATTTTGGAATCGGATCAATATTAGGACAAAAAGTTAATCATATCACTCATGTCATTTACTACGCTAGTATAACACTGAATGATACACTGTTGAATTACTTAACCATTAAAAAAAATGCTAGCAATAATGCTTGCATTAGGAAAGTTTTGATCTTATTTATTAGGATGTAAAATAATTGTGTTCACATATCATGTTGCTTTTAAATATCTTTTTACAAAGAAAGATGTAAAGGCAAGACTAGTTTAATGGGTGTTACTTTTGTAGGAGTTCAACCTTCAGTTTAAAGATAAAAAAGACACATACAAAATGGTGGCAGATCATCTTTCTCACCCAAATTTTGACATAATTCCAAAACTATTACGATTAAATGAATCATTTCTAGATAAACAACTAATGAGTGTGGAAGTACTGCCATGTCGTGCTAATATAGTTAACTATCTTGTTATAGAGCAACTTCGAGAGCATTGGACTAAGCAAGATAAGGCCAAATGTTTTGTGAAAATAAATAATTTTTTTGGGGATGATCTTTATCTAATCAACTATTGTGCGGATCAAATTATCAAACGATGTGTCCTAGAGAGTAAATTTTAAAAGATTTTTTCATTCTGCCATGAACAAGCTTGTAGAGACCAATTTAGTGCTAAGAAGACAGCTGCTCAAGTTTTATAATGTGGTTTCTATTGGCCAACTTTATTTTGGGATGCTTACACGTTTTATTCATACGTACGGCACTGTTCATGTTACTGTTCATGATACTTTTCACATATACTGTCCGATGACGCGCATCGACCGATGACGTGGCAGCACTTGGTTGGAGAAAGATGTGGCATTTGGTTGCTTATGTGGCGTTGACTGATGATGTGGCGTTGACCGATGATGTGTCACGATCCTATTGGACTAAAATTCTTATGTACTGTTGATGGATGACGTGGCAGTATTTCAGTGGACCAAAAATCATGCGTACGGTACATGCACATACATAGGATTATTTACTATTCAAACTGCGTGACTGTGCAAACCGCGTTACTGTGCAAGCTGCGTTACTGTGCAAACGCGTTATTGTTCAAACCGTGTGCAAACCGTGTACTGTACAACGCGTACGGTTGACTAATGACGTTGCGCAATCCTGAGCGTCCGAACTGTTTTTAATCCGATGGCTATGATTCACTCAATGTATCTATAAAAAGGGAGCTCTCCCTCCTTAATTTGATACCCCTAAATCTATTTTTTAGCTTAGTTTTCTATAATTCCTTCTCCATCTTGTATTTTCTACGTATTTTAATAAATTCTCATTTTACCCCTAGTTAAAAAATGAGTAGCTAATTTTCTTTTAAGCTTGGGTTGAAGGTAAAGTCTCAACATGTTCCATGGGCTTAATTTAGTAAATTTATTTTCTCTTCCCCTTTAATATTTGTGGATATTTTGACTTGTCATCGACAAATAGTAATAATCTTGTCCAGATACCGCCCTGGTTAAACTGGCACCCTAGTACAAGGTTATTATTATTTGGCACGATAAGCCCTTAGCACTATATTTATTTGAGCGTGGTTCATGAAGTGTGGAATCCCTCCTCATGATTTAATTGCATTAATAAGGAATATTTAGCCCATGGAGCATGTTGATGCAGATCCAGATACCCAAGCACGTCATTTCAATAGATTTCATTTCAATTTATTCATGCCAGTTTAATTTAAATTTTAGCATAGTTTAAATTACCTTCACCACAAATTCAACCACTCACTTAAAAAAATTAATTCTACATATAATTAAAATCCACCTACTCATGAGATCGACACTCGTCACCATTAATCTATTCTACAATAGATTCTTGAGCTTGCGAGTTCAATAAAACTTGCATAACAAGTTTTTGGCGCCGTTGCCAGGGAGGTAAGTATTTTAATTCATAGAATTAATTTTTTTAATATTTTTTTTTAGTTGTTTTCTTGTAATTTTGCTTTTCTCAATTAAAAAAAAAAGTGAATCTATATTTTAAGGTTAGAATTTCATTTCTTTTTCTTCTTTAAATTTGTGTAATTTAATTTTCATTTTATTTTTTTTGTAATTTTTTTTGTTTATCTTGTTATCTTTCTTTGTAATTTATTTTAATTTTAGTTAACATTTGTTTCACGTAATTTCTTTTTCTTATAGCAATTGAGTGTGTTTCCATAGTAAAGTTGTAACAACGTGACAAGGTCAGTATCATAATTTCTCCCTTTTCCTTTTTTTTATTTGTTTTGTTTTCATTTATTTATTTTTCTTTCTTTGTATGTATGGTCGAAGGTCATTATTACCTAATCTTGAGCCTTTAGACCTTGAATTGGAGAAAACACTTCGCACACATAAACACGTTGCATTTAAAAAGAAATTTGAAATGGATTTGCAAAATCAACCAGAACCACAGGAGATGCCATTTAAGGACTATTTTAGTCCCTTAGCTAATTTGAGCACATCATGCATAAGGTACCCAATTGTAGCTGCTAGGAGTTTTGAATTAAAACCTAGTGTGGTAAATTGTCTTCCCACATTCTATGGCCTAGAAAATGAGGACCCATATAATCATTTGAACGATTTTCATGCTATTTGTCAAACTTTTAGATATGAGAATTTTTCAGATGATGATGTTAAACTCAGATTATTCCCATTTTCTTTAAAGGATAGAGCTCGTTCATGGCTTAATACATTGCTTGCTAATAGCATTTCATCATGGGAACAAATGGTAACAAAATTTTTAAATAAATATTTCCTAGTTCATAAAACCAATGCTATTCGCAGGGAAATTTCAGAGTTTACCCAGAGAGATAATGAGCAGTTTTTCGAGACATGGGAGCGATTCAATGGGCTACTCTTGAAGTGTCCACATTATGGGTACGAGAAATGGAACCAATGCCAATACTTTTTTAAAGGATTATTACCACATGTGCAAGAATGGCTAATGGCGACCAGTGGAGGGAGCTAATGTCAAAAAGTGCATCAGAGATTTGGGATTTCTTCCAACGCCAATCAGATAATTCTCAACAACGGAGTCGATCACTCAGAAATACCAGGAGAATTAAGGGAGTAAATGAGGTTCACGTTTGCAAGTCAAGCTCAGGAATTAAAGAAGTCAAAGAGATGGTTGAAGGTCTTTCTCAACAAATAGCATCATTAACGACTGCCAACTCAACAGAACCACATGACCATGACTCATATTCAGATCAAGCCAATGCCATAGGAGTCATAAGAAAACCATCAAACTACAACCCTCACTCCAACACATATAACCCTGGATGGACAGACCACCCCAATTTTTCATGGTCTTAAAGATTCCAACAAAATGGACCAACAGCTCTACCTCCACCAATGCAACCAATTTCTCCAATTCCTCAAATTTCTCAAGCCTCTCAGCCACCATTTAGACCATACAATCAAAACCTAAGCCACTCTCAACCCAAACCATGGGAGGATACGTTCCAGAATTTTAAGAATTCTACTCATTCCAGAATCGATCAGCAGAACCGCACCATTGATGAACTGCGAAATAAGATGAGAGCGGGCTTAAACTCACGATCAGTTTGAACCTCGAAAATGGTGGGACAACTTATTCTTGATTCAAATCTTGGCAGCCCGTTGAGAAAGGTAAATTTCCAAGTCGACGATTGCACAACCACTAAAGCGGTCGTGAAGCAATACCGAGTTCACTGATATGGAGAGGTCAAAGCTGTCATGACCTTGCGAAAAGGGAAAGAAGTCGACAAAAAGTGGAGATGCCAGCAACAAAATCAACTCAGTTGTCATTTGGCAATATGACCATGGAGCTCAACATCTTTAATATTGCCAAACAACCTCACAATGCAGATGATGGAATTGTTGATGTGGATTTAATAGAAACATTAGTTGATTATAATTTTATTTCAAACCTTAGTGATGACCCTTTACAAACATGTTTAACTCACTTTGGTTTGAATTTTGATATTGACAGATCAGTCGATAAAGTCAATGCCCTACTTGACTTAGCACCATCCATGGACACAAATAAATGGAAGTCAAGAGTTGAACAATTAGTGCCATCAGAAAAGAAACTCAGCCTATCATCAGAATCACCACCAAAACTCAACCTCAAGCCATTACCCAACACTTTGGAATATGCATTTTTGGGAAAAGAAAGCACTTTGCTAGTAATCATTTCTTCCTCCCTCAATGACGAACAAAAAGGTAAGTTGTTGGAAGTTTTAAAAGAGCACAAAGGAGCATTAGGATAGACCATAGCAGACATAAAAGGTATAAACCCAGTAGACTGTATGCATTACATTCACCTTGATGAAAATGCGAGACCTACTAGGGAAATGCAACGTCGGTTAAATCCTAACATGAAAGAGGTTGTTAGAACTGAAGTCCTTAAGCTATTAAATGCAGGTATCATTTACCCCAATTCTGATAGTTCATGGGTCAGTCCTGTGCAAGTTGTCCCCAAAAAGTCAGGAGTCACAGTAGTTACCAATGCTCATAATGAATTAGTGCCCACTAGAGTAACTACAGGATGGCGTGTATGCATTGATTATAGGAAGTTAAATTCTGTTACACGTAAAGACCATTTTCCTTTACCATTTATCGATCAAATGCTTGATAGATTAGCAGGTCATGAATTTTATTGCTTTCTAGATGGCTACTCAAGATACAATCAGATTCCCATACCACCAAAAGATCAAGAGAAGACCTCCTTCACTTGCCCTTTTGGAACTTTTGCATATAGGAGAATGTCATTTGGATTATGTAATGCACCTGCTACATTTCAACGATGCATGTTTAGTATTTTTTCTGATATGGTTGAATGATTTCTTGAGGTCTTTATGGATGACTTTTCTGTTTTTGGTGATTCATTTGATCAATGTTTACATCATCTAGCACTAGTTCTGTAGAGATGTATCGAGAAGAATTTAGTCTTGAATTGGGAGAAATGTCATTTTATGGTAAAACAAGGTATTGTTCTCGGTCACACCATTTCGAGTAAACGCATTGAGGTTGATAAAGCCAAGGTGGACCTCATTTCCAATATTCCTCCACCCAAAACAGTAAGAGAAGTGAGATCTTTCCTTGGGCATGCTGCTTTTTATAGACGTTTCATTAAAGATTTTATTAAATTTTCTAAGAAATGCTAGCAGTAGTGTTTGCACTAGAGAAATTTCAATCTTATCTCATTGGTTGTAAAATAATTGTATTCACAGATCATGCTGCTCTTAAATATCTTCTCACAAAGAAAGATACAAAATCTAGACTAAATCGTTGGGTGTTACTTTTGCAAGAATTTGACTTAGAATTCAAAGATAAGAAAGGAACAGAAAATGTTGTGGCTGACCATCTTTCTCATCTCCATTTTGATACAACTATGAAACCATTACCTTTGAATGAGTCATTTCCTGATGAACAATTAATGAGTGTGGAAGTAGTACCATGGTATGCTAATATTGTTAATTATCTTGTTACAGGTCAACTTCCAGAGCATTGGACAAAGCAGGACAAGGCCAAATTCTTTGCAAAAATAAAGAATTTCTTTTGGGATGATCCTTATTTATTCAAATATAGTGCAGATCAAATTGTTAGACGATGTGTCCTAGAGAATGAATTTCAAAACATTCTTTCTTTCTGCCATGAACAAGCTTGTGTATGCCATTTCAGCGCTAAAAAAACAGCCAGTAAAATTTTACAATGTGGTTTCTATTGGCCGACTATATTTCAAGATGCTTACACTTTTTGTTCTTCATGTGATAGGTGTCAACGAATGGGAAGCATAACACGAAGGAATATGATGCCACTAAACCCAATTTTAGTGGTTGAAATTTTTTATGTATGGGGTATCGATTTCATGGGACTCTTTCCCCCCTCTTTTGGTCATCAATACATATTGGTTGTTGTTGACTATGTTTCGAAATGGGTAGAGGCAATTCCATGTATGACCAACGATCACAAGGTGGTGATAAGATTTTTGAAAATCAATATTGTTTCACGCTTTGCATTTCCTCGAGCAATAATCAGTGATGGTGGTGCCCACTTTTGCAATAAATCCTTCAAAGCACTTTTGACAAAGTATTCCATCACTCATAAAGTAGCGACCCCATATCATCCGCAAACCAATGCCAAGTTGAGATCCCCAATCGAGAAATAAAGCACATTTTAGAAAAGACGGTGAGGCCCGACAAAAAAGATTGGTCGTTGAGGCTCGATGATGCATTATGGGCATATAGAACAGCTTTCAAAACTCCAATTGGGATGTCACCCTACAGGCTAGTGTATGGAAAAGCTTGCCACCTACTTGTGGAACTCGAGCATCGTGCGTACTGGGCCATCAAGAAATTCAATTTTGATATGAAGCAAGCTGGCTCGTAAAAAAGATTACAGCTGGCAGAACTTGAGGAAATTCGTAATGACGCATACGAAAATGCCAAGATTTACAAGCAACGAATGAAAGTATTTCACGATAAGGAAATTATGAGAAAATCTTTCACTCCAGGTCAGAAAGTACTTTTACTCAATTCTCGCTTGCACCTATTCCCAGGTAAGTTACGTTCTCGATGGTCAAGCCCATTTATTGTTCACACTGTTTTTTCACATGGGGCAATTGAAATTAAGGATCCAAAGAATGGCATCACTTTTAAAGTTAATGGTCAAAGATTAAAACTATATCTAGAGTACCAACCACATGGAGAGGATAGCGAAATAATCTGAGTGACCCACCAAGTTTAAATTAAGGCTTTTCTTTTCTTTTCGGTGATTTGATTTGATTTTTTTTCTTTTCTTTCTTTTTATTATTCTTTTGCTCATTGAAATTATTTTTGCGTAAGTGTGCTTGTTTACCTATTACATTTCTTTTTTATCATTTTAATCATGAGACAGTACCTCTTGTCCATGCTTAGAACCCTTCAACCTATCCAAACTCATCTCAGAAAGCAGATACGATTTTTTAAAACACATCATATTTGGATTTTGCATCCACCAGAGTTAGTAGCTCTTTTTGATAATTTAGAAAGCCAACTCAGAAATATTGAAAGAAGTATCTACAACACCTAGTTAGAGCTTGAGGTAAATTTAATAAGAGGACGATTTTAGTTTGTTTTGTGTGTTTTAATTTGTTTCTCTGTTTGTGTGTTTTAGTTTACTTTGTGTGTTTAAGTTTGTCACCCCGGTGAAGTGGCAGATAACGGTAATCCATGACAATCAACTCCGTTACTTCAGTTTCCCATAATAACTGATATTCTGAGATGAAGGCATGAACAGAGACGAAATTTTAGCAAAGCTTCACAAACAATTCCCTTCGCTTCCTCAGAATGCCCTCCTTTTAATCTATAAAGCCCGATCCGAACGCATGCGATTGCTTATGAAGAATGACATGCCTGCTGACATCCGCTGGTTAATCGAGGCCAAAGTACGCTTGGCAGGTGAGTTGCCTCCTAAATTTATTGCATACATGCCCGGTTGCGGTAAAGGAAATTATGCGAAAAAACGACGAGCTCAAAGAATTTCTGTTGCTTATCATAAGTGTGCTAAAACGATTTGCAATAAAAAATCATGTTCTTTAAGAATAGTGTCTGATAATAGGGAAGATAAGATTAAATTCATTAGGGATGGCTTGAATAAAGAGTTATTGGATAATATCCTTTTGTCTCTTGAAACGCATCCCAATGGATACGTACAAAGAGCGATTCTCCAGTTATGGCCATTATTCGAGACAGAACGTGCACGATACAGTCTCGGGAATCTGACTATAAACGACCCTGTTTGCCAGTTTGTAAGAAAATTGGATGGGAAGCCTATCCTTGACCCATAGAGGGCATTCAAGCCGTGTCTAGACGTAAAACCAAAGGAAGATGTGAGCCACAATCACAACTACCTGTAGATATCCTTTTACCTTACTGTTGTTTTATTTCACTATTGTTTTACCATTTGCATTATTATTTTTAATAATTTTATTTGCTTTTTCCTTTTGACTTTTTTTTTTTTTTACTTTTGAGCCATGTGCCTTACGCGTTAATTGACACTGACATGATACCTTATATACAGCTGTGACCCAATGTTACCAAGGTCTTTAAATATAATTTTTGTTGAGCACTCACAAATTATTTTTTAGCAGTATCCTAATGGTAGCTACTGCAAGTAAACAATTCAAGAACATTTGTGTGCTCTCTAGGTTTAACTATGGCAAACATAAAGAGTTCGTTGAAGCAGCCATAGAACTTGGTCGTAGAATAGCAGAGAGAAAACTGCACTTGGTGTATGGAGGAGGTGACCGAGGGTTATCTAAAATGGTCTCAGAAGCTGCTTATGTCAGAGGGAGCTAAGTGTTAGGCATCATCCCAACAATTCTCAAACGTTTGGGCTGTTTGTCTAACTCATCAACTGGAGAAGAGTTAGTCGTCTCAGGTATGCAAGAAAGAATAACTGAAATGTTAAATCATGTTGATGCTTTTATTTTTCTTTTCTATCATTAATTAATTTTTCTGCATCATTTTTCATCTTTCGGCATGTATGTTTTCTTTTCATGTTTAGAATAGGTTGGGGGGTAGAATGTCATTAAAAAAAATATTGTATTTTTGTGTGAGTTTATTGGATGACATGATGACTTTCGAATCTTAGTATTTGTATTATCTTTGGTCTTGAGTAATGTTACACCATGCTTGCTATTCTACATGTTGATGTCGAAGACAAATATGAGTTGCTTGAAGGAAGGCACATGTCATAATAAATTCCAAGTGAGTTTTTGAGCCTATCATTTTTTTCTTGGAGAGTAATCCTTTTTGCCCATTCTTCATACAGCTTAGCAGTTTATTATTTTATACATGATCTCTAGATTTCCTTTAAGTTAACTCTCTAAAAAAAAAAAAGAAAAAAAAATGTGTTGCTACATCTGAATGTCCACCTAACTAGTAGATATGGAAGATTATTCAGAGTCCTAAAAGATGATAGAAGGCCATTTTTGACACGTTTGAGCCTTTCTAGCCATCCTTGTTGCAAAATATCCATAGTTAACCCTTTTGAGCCTTTTATTTAAAAAAAAAAGTATTTTCTTTGTTAACTTATCATCCTGACCTACTCCAAATTGGAGTATTACCTGATGTTTTACAAGTTCCATAATCTATTTATGTTTGAGAAAAAAATATATAAATAACTTTTTTGTCCAGCAAAGTTGTGCCAAACCCAAAAAAAAAAAAAATTGTTCCGAAAAAAAAGGAAAAAAAAAAGAGAGATACAATAATAATAAATAAGCGAAATGCACCTTTTAATTTCCAAAAGATCTCTATTTTTTCTAAACATGTATTTTTGTTTTCCCTATTTCCCTTTCTTTGTTAGCCATGTCCCTAGCCTACATTATGTCCTAATAAAAGTCCTTCTTGAGTTTAGAGAACTATAGTCTGAAGTAAAAGCTAGTTATATGAGCTATTAAGATGTAGTGATACATTAAAAAAAAGAATAAATTGGGTTGACTAGTATTTTGGTTGAGATTGTATTATTTCTATGCTGTGGACATATTCTTTTCATCTTGATGAGAGTGTGTGATTCTTTTTTGTTATTTTCTCTCAATTTACCATTCATTGTAGTGATAATTTTTATTGGATTTAATTTCTTTAGGAGAGTGTCACTACTACTGGTGAGATTTTGGGTTTTGACAAGTCATTCTTGAAAGTGGCCTGATTACTATAGTCTGCTGGACTGATGCATGTGGATGGTTGATGTGATTGTGATATTTCTTTAGATTGGAGATAATGCTTATACTTTTATTTGATTGCTGTCATTAATCTGATTGAATAAACACAATTGTTGAAAAAAAAAATTATTTTTGGGTTTGAATTTTGTTTTCGCTTTATTTGCTAGGGACTAGCAATAAGCTGGTTGGGGGGTGTGTTGAGTGTTAGAAAGTGTATATTTATAAAGGAGAAAATCCTCATTTTATATTTTAAGTCTCACTAACATCTCTATTTTTATGTATTTATTTCTCTTGTGATTTAATTATGTGTGTTTTGTTATAATTAAGTATTTTATGTATTTTAGGAGCATCATGATTGTTTCACAATGAACAAGTGATCAGACAGCAAAACGGACATCACTTTTGATCTCAGGACGGTCAAAAACCTTAGGAGGAGCATAAAAGGAAAAATGTCACTGTTCACATATATGGCCTTTGTTAAGTACCCTGCTTTGTTATTCTTTGTTCACAATCTCATTCACATATACGGTCCGATGACATGGCATTGACCGATGATGTGGCATCAACCGATGACGTGGCAGCACTTGATTGGAGAAAGATGTGGCATTTGGTTGCTTATGTGGCGTTGACTGATAATGTGGCATTGACCGATGATGTGTCACGATCCTATTGGACTAAAATTCTTATGTACTGTTGATGGATGACGTGGCAGCATTTCAGTGGACCAAAAATCATGCGTACGGTACATGCACATACATGGGATTATTTACTCTTCAAACCGCGTTACTGTGCAAACCGCGTTATTGTTCAAACTGCGTGCAAACCGTGTACTGTGCAACGCGTACTATTGACTGATGACATGGCACAATCCTGAGCGTCTGAACTGTTTTTAATCTGATGTCTATGATTCACTCAATGTATCTATAAAAAGGGGACTCTCCCCCCTAATTTATTTTTGAGCTTAGTTTTCTATAATTACTTCTCCATATTGTATTTTCTACTTATTTTAATAAATTTCCATTTTACCCCTAGTTAAAAAATGAGTAGTTAATTTTCTTTTAAGCTTGGGTTAAAGGTGAAGTCTCAACATGTTCCATGGGCTTAATTTAGTAAATTTATTTTTTCTTCCCCTTTAATATTTATGGATGTTTTGACTTGTCGTCGATAAATATGTTTTGCGTATAGGAGAATGCCATTTGCATTATGTAATGCACCTGCTACATTTCAACGATGCATGTTTAGTATTTTTTCTGATATTGTTGAACGATTTCTTGAGGTCTTTATGGATGACTTTTCTGTTTTTGGTGATTCATTTGATCAATGTTTACATCATCTAACACTAGTTCTGTAGAGATGTATCGAGAAGAATTTAGTCTTGAATTGGGAGAAATGCCATTTTATGGTAAAACAATGTATTGTTCTCGGTCACACCATTTCGAGTAAACGCATTGAGGTTGATAAAGCCAAGGTGGACCTCATTTATAATATTCATCCCCCTAAAACAGTCAGAGAAGTGAGAGCTTTCCTTGGGCATGCTGATTTTTATAGACGTTTCATTAAATATTTTAGTAAAGTTTCTAAGAAATGCTAGCAGTAGTGTTTGCACCACAGAAATTTTGATCTTATCTCATTGGTTGTAAAATAATTGTATTCACAAATCATGCTGCTCTTAAATATCTTCTCACAAAGAAAGTTGCAAAAGCTAGATTAATTCGTTGGGTGTTACTTTTGCAGGAATTTGACTTAGAATTCAAAGATAAGAAAGGAACAGAAAATGTTGTGGCTAACCATCTTTCTCGTCTCCATTTTGATACAACTATGGAACCATTACCTTTGAATGAGTCATTTCCTGATGAACAATTAATGAGTGTGGAAGTAGTACCATGGTATGCTAATATTGTTAATTATCTTGTTACAGGACAACTTCCAAAGCATTGGACTAAGCAGGACAAGGCCAAATTCTTTGCAAAAATAAAGAATTTCTTTTGGGATGATCCTTATTTATTCAAGTATCGCGCAGATCAATTTCTTAGACGATGTGTCCTAGAGAATGAATTTCAAAACATTCTTTCTTTCTGCCATGAACAAGCTTGTGTATGCCATTTCAGCGCAAAGAAAACAGCCACTAAAATTTTACAATGTGGTTTCTCTTAGCCGACTATATTTCAAGATGCTTACACTTTTTGTTCTTCATGTAATAGGTGTCAACGAATGGGAAGCATAACACGAAGGAATATGATGCCACTAAACCCAATTTTAGTGGTTGAAATTTTTTATGTATGCGGTATCGATTTCATGGGACTCTTTCCCTCCTCTTTTGGTCATCAATACATATTGGTTGCTGTTGACTATGTTTCGAAATGGGTAGAGGCAATTCCATGTATGACCAACGATCACAAGGTGGTGATAAGATTTTTGAAAATCAATATTGTTTCACGCTTTGCATTTCCTCGAGCAATAATCAGTGATGGTGGTGCATTTTTTTGTCGATATCAAATCAGCCGAAGCACTTTTGACAAAGTATTCCATAAACAAGCTTTCGTAAAGTGGCGACCACTATATCGTCTAATTTGCAATACCAGTTGAGATCCGATGATAAGCGGCATTTAGGTGTGGAACTTGGACGTCTCTTTAGTATTGAAATTGATGCAGGCCATCAGTGAAATGATTAATTTTGTAAATGAAGCAAGAGTGGCTAAGTAAAGAAGATACATTTGTGAGCTTGGGGAAATTCGTAATATGGCCTGAAAATCTTAAAATTCTAATGACGACGAAGTATTTCGCGATAAGAGTATGGAAAATGCTCGAATTAAAGTACTTTTATTGATTCTAAACATCTATTCTGATAAATTCGTTAGTCGAAGTCAGCGTTTATTATTCATATTGTTTTTTAAATAGGCCGATTAAATTTAAGGATCAAAGTGTGATTAAAATTAAGGATCCAAAGAGTGGCGTCACTTTTAAAGTTAATGGTCAAAGATTAAAACCATATCTAGAGTACCAACCACATGGAGAGGATAGCGAAATAATCTGAGTGACCCACCAAGTTTAAATTAAGGCTTTTCTTTTCTTTCTTTTTATTATTCTTTTGCTCATTGAAATTATTTTTGCGTAAGTGTGCTTGTTTACCTATTACAATTCTCTCTTATCATTTTAATCATGAGACAGTACCTCTTGTACATGCTTAGAACACTTCAACCTATCCAAACTCATCTCAGAAAGCAGATACGATTTTGTAAAACACATCATATTTGGATTTTGCAACCACCAGAGTTAGTCGCTCATGTTGAGGATTTAGAAAGCCAACTCAGAGATATTGAAAGAAGTATCTACAACACCTAGTTGGAGCTTGAGGTAAATTCAATAAGAGGACGATTTTAGTTTGTTTTATGTGTTTTAAATTGTTTCTCTGTTTGTGTGTTTTAGTTTACTTTGTGTGTTTAAGTTTGTCACCCCGGTGAAGTGGCAGATAACGATACTCCGTGACAATCAAGTCGGTTACTTCAGTTTCCCATAATAACTGATATTCTGAGACGAAGACATGGACAGAGACGAGATTTTAGCAAAGCTTCACAAACGATTCCCTTCACTTCCTCAGAATGCCCTCCTTTTAATCTAAAAAGCCCGGTCCGAACGCATGCGATTGCTTATGAAGAATGACATACTGCGACATCCATTTGGTTGTCGAGGACAAAATCGCTTGGCAGGTGAGTTGCCTCCTCAATTTATTGCATACATGCCCGGTTGTGGTAAAGGAAATTATGTGAGAAAACGACAAGCTCAAAAAATTTATGTTGCTTGTCATAAGTGTGCTAGAACGATATGCAATAAAAAATTATGTTCTTTAGGAATAGTGTCTGATAACAGGGAAGACAAGATTAAGTTCATTAGGGATTGTTTGAATAAAGAGTTATTAGATAATATCCTTTTGTCTCTTGAAACGCATCCCAGTGGATACGTACAAAGAGCGATTCTCCAGTTATGGCCATTATTTGAGAAAGAACGTGCACGATACAGTCTCGGGAATCTGACTATAAACGACCTTGTTTGCGGTTGTAAGAAAGCGGATGGGAAGCTGTCGCTTGACCCGTAGAGGCGTTGAGCCGTTTCTAGACGTAAAACCAGAGGAAGATGTGAGCCACAATCACAATTACCTGTAGATATCCTTTTACTTTACTGTTGTTTTATTTCACTATTGTTTTACCATTTGCATTATTATTTTTAATAATTTTATTTGTTTTTTCCTTTGACAGTTTTTTTTTTTAACTTTTGAGCCATGTGCCTTACGCGTTAATTGACACTGACATGATACCTTATACACAGCTGTGGCCTACTGTTACCAAGGTCTTTAAATATGATTTTTGTTAAGCACTCACAAATTATTTTTTAGCAGTATCCTAATGGTAGCTACTCCAAGTAAACAATTCAAGAACATTTGTGTGCTCTTTGGGTTTAACTATGTCAAACATAAAAAGTTCGTTGAAGCAGCCATAGATCTTGGTCGAAGAATAACAGAGAGAAAACTGCACTTGGTGTATGGAAGAGGTGACCGAGGGTAATCTAAAATGGTCTCAGAAGCTGCTTATGTCAGAGGGAGCCAAGTGTTAGGCATCATCCCAGCAATTCTCAAACCTTTGGGCTGTTTGTCTAACTAATCAACTGGAGAAGAGTTAGTCGTCTCAGGTATGCAAGAAAGGATAACTGAAATGTTAAATCATGTCGATGCTTTTATTTTTCTTTCAGGAGATCTTGCAACTCTTGAGGCACTAATCACATTAGCGTCTTGGGCCCATCTGAACATCCACCAGAAACCTATCGGTTTGTTAAATGTCAATAATTTTTATGATGGCTTTATCACATTTCTTAACCATGCAATAAAAAATTATTTCATTCCTTCCTCAGTAAAAAAAGTCTTTATTTGTGCACATACTGCTAATGAGCTACTTGATGCATTACAAAGCTTATCAATCGAGAGGCGGATCCGGATTGTGTTTGAGTGTTCAAATAATGATGGTAACAGTAACCACAGTAAGAAGTACAAATTAGATTTAACTCTCCGCTTGTAAATATTTTCTTCTGTGTTACACTACTCGGGTGATGTCTTCTAAACTCTGCTATTTTCCTTTCAAACATTGAGGACAATGTTTCGTTCTGGTTGGGAGGAGGGAATAGTTGACAATTGTGGAATATTGGTTAAGTTTTTACTAATTTTTGTTGTAGAACTAACGGTGGCTAACTTTTTGAGTAGAAGATGGCTGAATATAGAGTGTAGTTACTCTAGAAACGCATCTTCTTAGTTTGAAAGTTAAAAATAAAAATAAAAAACAAAAAAATAAAAAAAATTGTCTTATTTTCAATGTGTTCTTTCTGACTTTTTTTTTTTACTTCTCCTTTATAAATATACATTTTTAAGTTTTTGAGTCGAAGATGGCTGAATACGGAGTGTAGTGACTCTGGAAACGCATGTTCTTAGTAAAAAAAAAAATTCAAACGTTTTTCTTTTCTATCATTAATTAATTTTTCTGCATCATTTTTCATTTTTCTGCATGTATGTTTTCTTTTTTCTTTTCATGTTTAGAATAGGTTGGGGGGTAGAATGTCATTTTTAAAAAAATTGTAATTTTGTGTGAGTTTATTGGATGACATGATGACTTTCGAATCTTAGTATTTGTATTATCTTTGGTCTTGAGTAATGTTACACCATGTTTGCTATTCTACATGTTGATGTCGAAGACAAATATGAGTTGCTTGAAGGAATGCACATGTCATAATAAATTCCAAGTGAGTTTTTGAGCTTATCATTTTTTCTTGGAGAGTAATCCTTTTTGCCTATTCTTCATACAGCTTAGCAGTTTATTATTTTATACATGATCTCTAGATTTCCTTTAAGGCAACTCTCTAAAAAAAAAAAAGAAAAAAAAATGTGTTACTACATCTGAATGTCCACCTAACTAGTAGATATGGAAGATTATTAGAGTCCTAAAACACGATAGAAGGCCATTTTTGACACGTTTGAGCCTTTCTAGCCATCCATGTTGCAAAATATCCATAGTCAACCCTCTTGAGCCTTTTATTTAAAAAAAAAATATTTTCTTTGTTAACTTATCATCCTGACCTACTCCAATTTGGAGTATTACCCGATGTTTTACAAGTTCCATCATCTATTCATGTTTGAGAAAAAAAATATATAAATAACTATTTTGTCCAGCAAAGTTATGCCAAACCCAAAAAAAAAAATGTTCCGAAAAAAAAGGAAAAAAAAAAGAGATACAATAATAATAAATAAGCAAAATGCATCTTTTAATTTCCAAAAGATCTCTATTTTTTCTAAACATGTATTTTTGTTTTCCCTATTTCCCTTTCTTTGTTAGCCATGTCTCTAGCCTACGTTATGTCCTAATAAAAGTCCTTCTTGATTTTATAGAACTATAGTCTGAAATAAAAGCTAGTTATATGGGCTATTAAGATGTAGTGAAACATTAAAAAAAATAAATAAATTGGGTTGACTAGTATTTTGTTTGAGATTGTATTATTTATAAGCTGTAGGCATATTCTTTTCATCTTGATGAGAGTGTGAGATACTTTTTTGTTATTTTCTCTCAATTTACCATTCATTGTAGTGATAATTTTTATTGGGTTTAATTTCTTTGTGAGAGTGTCACTACTACTGGTGAGATTTTGGGTTTTGACATGTCATTCTTGAAAGTGGCCTAATTACTATAGTCTGCTGGACTGATGCATGTGGATGGTTGATGTGATTGTGATATTTCTTTAGACTGGAGATAATGCTTATACTTTTATTTGATTGATGTCATTAATCTGATTGAATAAACACAATTGTTTAAAAAAAAAATTATTTTTGGGTTTGAATTTTGTTTTCGCTTTATTTGCTAGAGACTAGCAATAAGCTGGTTGGGAGGTATGTTGAATGTTAGAAAGTGTATATTTATAAAGGAGAAAATCATCATTTTATATTTTAAGTCTCACTAACATCTCTATTTTTATGTATTTATTTCTCTTGTGATTTAATTATGTGTGTTTTGTTATAATTAAGTATTTTATGTATTTTAGGGGCATCATGATTGTTTTACAATGATTAAGTGATCAGACAGCAAAACGGACATCACTTTTGAACTCAGGATGGTCAAAAACCTTAGGACAAGCATAAAAGGAAAAATGTCACTGTTCACATATAGCCTTTTAAATACGTACGCCTTGTTGTTCATATTCATTCACGATCATTCACATATACGGTCTGATGACATGGCATTGACCGATAATGTGGCATCGACCGATGATATGGCAGCACTTGATTGGAGAAAGATGTGGCATTTGGTTGCTTATGTGGCGTTGACTGATGATGTGGCATTGACCGATAATGTGTCACGATCCTATTGGACTAAAATTCTTATGTACTGTTGATGGATGACGTGGCAGCATTTCAGTGGACGAAAAATCATGTGTACGGTACATGCACATACATAGGATATTTACTATTCAAACCGCGTTACTGTGCAAACCGTGTTATTGTTCAAACTGCGTGCAAACCGTGTACTGTGCAACGCGTACTATTGACTGATGACGTGGCACAAACCTAAGCATCCGAACTGTTTTTAATCTGATGGTTATGATTCACTCAATGTATCTATAAAAAGGGGACTCTCCCCCTTTAATTTGTTACCCCTGAATCTATTTTTAAGCTTAGTTTTCTGTAATTCCTTCTCCATCTTGTATTTTCTACTTATTTTAATAAATTTCCATTTTACCCCTAGTTAAAAAATGAGTAACTAATTTTCTTTCAAGTTTGGGTTGAAGGTGAAGTCTCAACATGTTCCATGGCCTTAATTTGGTAAATTTATGTTCTCTTCCCCTCTAATATTTATGGATGTTTGGATTTGTCGTCGACAAATAGTAATAATCTTGTCTAGATACCACCCTGGTTAAACCGGCACTCTAGTACAAGGTTATTATTATTTGGCACGATAAGCCCTTAGCACCATATATTATTTGAGCGTGGTTCATGAGGTGTGAAATCCCCCCTCATGGTTTAATTGCATTAATAAGGAATATTTAGCACATGGAGCATGTTAATGCAGATCCAAATACTCAAGCACGTCATTTCAATAGATTTCATTTCAATTTATTCATGTCATTTTAATTTAAATTCTAGCATAGTTTAAATTACCTTCACCATAAATCCAACCACCCACTTAAGAAAATTAATTCTACATATAATTAAAATCCACCTCCTCGTGGGATCGACACTCGTCACCATTAATCTATTCTACAATAGATTCGTGTGCTTGCCAGTTCAATAAAATTTGCACAACAATGCCACTAAACCCTATTCTGGTCGTTGAAATTTTTAATGTGCATGGAATCGATTTCATAGGACCATTTCCTCATTCTTTTAGCCATCAATATATATATTAGTTACTATCGATTATGTATTAAAATGGGTAGAAACAAGTCCATGTAGAACCAGTGATCATAAGGTAGTGATAGAATTTTTGAAAATTAACATTGTTTTGCGCTTTGGATTTCATCGGGTGATAATCAGTAATGATGGCACCCATTTTTGTAACATTTCATTTAAAACTCGTTTGGCTAATTGCTCCATCACACATAAAGTGGTTATACCATATCATCCATAAACATATGGCCAAGTCTAGATCGCTAATCGAGAAATAAAGTATATATTAAAAAAGATGGTAAGAATAGATAGAAAAGATTGGTCATTAAGACTTGATGTATTATGGGCATATTGAATAGCTTTCAAGGCTCCTGTTAGGATGTCACCCTAAGGGCTAGTGTATGGAAAACCTTGCACCTATTAGTATAACTCGACCATCGCGCATATTGGGCCATCAAGAAAATACTAAGAATGATAAGTATGAAAATGCTAAGAATTGCAAGCAGCGAATGAAAGTCTTTTATGACAAGCATATTTATGGGGAAATCTTTTACGCCAAATTAGAAAGTGTTTTTATTCAATTCTTGCCTACATATATTCCTAGATAAATTATATTGTTGATGGTCTAGTCCATTTATTGTTCACACTATTTTTCCACATTGGGTTATTGAAATTAAGCATTTAAAGAATGGTATTACTTTTAAAGTTAATGGCCAAAGATTAAAAACATATCGAAAATGCCAACCACATGAAAGAGATGCTTAAATAAATTTAAATGACCCACCAAATCTTGATTGAGTCTTTTCTTTGGGTGATTTGACTTTCTGTCATTTTGTTTTGTAGACTGAAATTATTTAATTGTTTCCCACTTAAATATGTTTGTTTAACACATTTAACTAGTGTTAGTATCCTATTTTGAAGAGCTAAAAAGAAAACTCAGGAACATAGAGGGTTGTATCTAAGATGTCCAGTTAGAACTTGAGGCAAAGTCAATAAAGGGACGATGGTGAAGTAATGTCCCGCCTTGTACATCGTGTGTTTTTATTTTGTTTGCTTACATATATGTTCTGTTTTTGCTAGATTTATTCTTTTATTCGGTGTGTTGTCATTTGTTACCCCAGTTAAGTCACAGATAATGGTACTTCATGACTACTAAAGTCATTTCCTTTAGTTTCCCCAAATAACTAAAATTCTCAAGCTAGGGTATGGATAGAAACATAATTCTTGCAAAGTTTTATAAGCAATTTCCCTCACTTCCTTAAAATGCATTCATCACAATTTATAAAGCTCAATCTAAACACTTGCGACTGCTTGTGAGAAATAACATCCTTGTTGATATATGTTGGTTAATCAAAGCCATTGTATGATTGGCAGGGGAGTTGTCTCCTAAATTTATTACTTGTATGCCTGGTTGCAGGAAAGGAAAATATTGAAGAAAACTAATAGCTAGATGCCTCTAAGTTTCTTGTCGCAAATGTACTTAAATAAAATGAAACAAACGTCCTAGTAAATCATTGGGAATGATGTCCAACACCAAGAGAGACAAGATTCAATTCATTAAGGATGGCTTGAATAAAGAGTTATTGGATGATATCATTTTGAATCTTGAACTGCATTCTGGTGGATTCATATAGCGTGCAATCTCCCAGTTATAGCCATTGTTCTAAAAAAACGTGCACAATAACAGTCTTGGAAATTTGACTATAGACGACCCTATTTACCAATTTATGAGAAAACTAGATGAAAGCCTTTCCTCGACCTAAGGAAGGCGTTCAAGCTATTTTTGGACATAAAACCAGAGGAATATATGAGTCACAATCACAACTACTACTATGTATCTTTTGTTTTTGAAATATTAACAAGGGAACACTAGAGGGGGTGAATTGGTTTTTTAAAAACTTAATCAACTAAAGAACTAAATGCAATTTTAAACTAAGTAATCAATTTCGAAAAAGCAAATAAATGTGCAATAAAAAAATAAAAAGGTAGGGTAAGAGAGAGGAAACACAAGATTTTTACGTGGTTCGGCCAACTATGCCTACATCTGCGCCTCCAAGCTCACTTGGTTTGAGTATTTCACTAAGCAAACCTATAAGGCTTCAACCACTCTTATAATTGACTTCTAATGTGTCAATAAATTTTACAATAAGTGATTATTCCCAATCTCTTAATCGAAGTATATCCCAACACTTACAATCACTCAAATATAAAGATTACAAATAAATTTTCTTTCACACAATGTGTTTGATTACAAATGATAGCTCAATGTTTGATTACAAATGATAGCTCAATATGTGAATCAATAAAATAAAATCAAGTTTGAAGCTTAATAATAGTTGTGTACTTGATATGAAGCTCAACGATAACTGTTGGATCATTTTTTGTTTGAATTTGATTGAACCATTTATAAATGGAGCTAAAAGCTAGCTATTGTTTATTTTCTGAACACAATCGGATCGCCATTTTGACTTGAGCAAATGATCATTGTACCAAAATTCAAATTGTCAAATCGCCATTATCAAGATGTCGAATTACCGGTACTTTTCTAGAATCTTGTCCAAAGATATTGGTTATCCGTTTGACATAACGATTTATCATTTGTAAGATGATTGCTCTCTGGACTGTTATCGATTTACCATTATCAACAAATAGTTTTCCGCTATCTAAAACTTGCTCTCTGAAATGCAATTGGTTCACTGTTATCCCCAAATGGTTTTCCATTATCTAAAAGTTGCTCTCTAGAATGCAATTAGTTCACCATTATCCATAAACGATTTGCTGTTATCTAAATGTTGCTCTCTGGAATGCAATCGATTCACTGTTATCCATAAACGGTTTGACATTATCTGAGATTTTACTCACTAGAATGTTATCGGTTTGTTGTTTTCTGATAAATGGTTCACCGCTTTCTTAGAGTTTATTAAATCTTATAAACTTGGTGAGTCGTTTAGTTATTAATATTATATGACTTACATACTATGATCCGATTAACAAAAGTTTTAGACTTAACAATTTAAAATGTGTTTGTTATCATCAAAATCATTATATATATAAGTTAACAATCCCCCCCTTTTTGATGATGTTAACATGATTATACAATTTTACTCCCCTGAGTATGTGCTCCCCCTTAGCATACATCCCCCTTCATCATTAAAAAGAAAAAGAATGGAAAAGGCTAAAGATAGAAGTGTAGATATTACTCATTTTGTGTGGATAAATATTTCGGCAAAATCTCCCCTTAAAAATGGGCATATCCTCAAATACAAAAAGATAGTTAAAGACACTTTCATATAATTTCAAATCAACTCAACTCTAATAACAAAACCAAATTATCTTAAACCAACAATTCATCAACACAAACTAATTGTTGATCCAATAAACAACAAGCGTATAATCATAAAAATCATCAAGCAATCCAAATACCATAAAAACTAAAAGAGTACATACGACATAGTTATATCATCCAAAATATAAAATGAGATGAGAAATGTACGTGTGAAACAAAGGAAAAATATAAAACAAAGAAAGATAAGCTAAGGATGTCGTTGCGAAGAAGACCCTGAGGGAGGGAAACCAAGGGCAATGAGGATACGGCTCTGACCATTACAAAGCTCCCGTTGCTGATCTAAGATGATCTGCTGAAAAGTATCGAAGCAAGATGTAAGCTACTACTGCTGTAGCGAAAGAGTGCAAACCTCACTAAGAAGCTGCTGCATCAAGCCCTTAAATACAGAAAAATCTACAGGAGCTAGAGGTACAACGGCATCTAAATCATGCTCCACCTGCTCCTCTAGCTTTTCAACTTACGCCCCTGTAGCTTGACAAGGTACTCGAGGTCTGGCTCCTAATCCAAAGTCGAGAAGCTGATCGATAGAATAAATATCATGTAGTAGATGATCATCCTTAGGAGCTAAAAGTGTATCCTCATTCTTAGATGGGGTAATCTTTATCTATTCGCCATTACGCCAATGAGAATCCTAAAATGGCTTAATATCCTAGTGATAATCCTACCGTAGAGAAGAAATCTGTTGTTCACTGTAGGTGTAGATAACATTTGACAAAGAATAATATATCTAATGTTAACCGGACGCCTTAAAAAAAGACAGTCCAGTAAACCAACATCTAAGTGAGTGACTTCATCACTATGCCCTTTCCTAGAAGTAAGTATATGCTTGCGAATACTATGAAGGATTCTAATCTACATGGGCAATAACTGAGACTGAAAAGGCAGCGATCAAATATCATCGAAAAAGTCTCGATGTCTACAAATATTCCTGACGGCATCTACATGAGAAAAACGGTTAAACTGGAGTTCTTTCCGAGAGGTATAAAACTATAGTCTTACATGATCAGTCCCTAGAATAGAATTTAAATCCTCCACATTAAACTTAAAAGGTATGCTGTCAATATATATAACCAGTCTATCTAACCTAATAGCCAAAAGCTCCATATTAGAGTAGAAAATTCTGACTAGGTTTAGATACACTTTTTTCTTTGGATTCAAGGTAGTCTCCCATGGTGCTAACATCTCCTTCACATTACTACTACAAACAACCAATTCCTCAAAATTATCTAAATCAACAAAGAAGGAATCGGTTAACTTATGTGTTATAAAGCATGTTTAGAACCTCCTAGCAAGAGAAGGAGAAGAGAAATGAACCCTTTCAAACTCAAGTACTGGAGGGGGATGAGTATGACTCCTGGCAGCCCGCTGTTTAATCTGTCTCTTATGTCTTGAAGGTCCTTCATTAGCCATGGATAAATTAGAGGTAAAGAGAGGTGTTTATGGGCTAAACGTAATCAAGAAATGGAGGAATTTGTAGTCAAATTGAAAGAAATAAGTTCGGTTTTCAATAGGGTTTCAAAATTAGGAATTTTTAATTTGGGGCTTAAAAATAGATTTTGATTAGATGGAATTGTTCTAAACTTGTTGGAGAAAGATTCTATAGCTTCAATTTGGAAACAAATTTTGAAGAAAATGAGTAATTTTAGAGATAGAGAGAGTTACAGTTGTGGTGAGCGGAGAAAATGGTTCAAGGCCAAAAGAAAATAAAGAAGAAAACAGTTTACTGTGCTCTTATCACGTGATATTGGTAGGTCGTTATTAAGATATCAGCGAGTCGATATCGTTCTAGAATGCTTCTAAAAAATTTGACAAAACGGCGAGCTGTTATTGTGAAATCGGTGAAGCGTTATCTTCCTGAATATTTTCCTTAGTTTCTATCCAAAAATGTTAACCGTTTATTGAATAAACGACAATCTGTTATCTTCAACATATGAATTAACACATCTATTTTTGTTTTTGGCCAACAATTGATCTATTCTAAGACCATTTTATTGATGTGAAATGTTTTAAAAGCCGAGTTAATGCATGATTCATGAATTCACACAATTCAAAAAACTAATTCAAGCAAGTAATCACATCATGAAAATAAAATAGACTTGATATCATATAAAGCTAAGCTGTTGTCCAACATTCATCATTCCAAGCTCATGCCTAATTTTAGTAAACTATTCTTCATTGAAGGGTTTTGTGAAAATATCTGCGAGTTTTTTTTTTTTTTTTGTTGAAACAAAATTCAATGAAATATCTCCTTTTTGAACATGATCTCTCAAGAAATGATGTCTAATCTCTATATGCTTGATTCTTGAGTGTTGAATAGGATTCTTTGACATGGCACTAACATTATCACACATGACAGGTATTTTATCAAGGTAAATGCCAAAGTCTCTAAGAGTTTCTTTCATCCATAAGGCTTGAGCATAACAACTTCTGGCTGCAATATATTCAGCCTCAGTAGTTAATAATGCAATCGAATTTTGTTTCTTACTAAACCAAAAGACTAGAGAGTGATCTAGAAGGTGATATATTCTACTAGTGCTTTTCCTAACAACCTTATATCTAAAAAAATCACCATCCGAATAACATGTTAAGTCTATATGTGTTCCCTTAGGATACCAAAGGCCAAGATCTATAGTTCCATTCAAATAACGAAAAATCTTTTTTATCGCAAGCAAATGAGATTTTTTAGGACATGATTGAAATTTTGCACACAAGCATACACTAAACATAATATCAAGTCTACTAGTAATTAAGTGAAGTAAGGATCCGATCATACCTCAATACGTTTTAATATCAACTTCCTTTCTTTTTTCATCCTTATCAAGCTTGATTGTTGAACTCATTAGAGTATTTTTAATTTTTCCTTCTTCAAGTCCAAATCTCTTAAGTAAGTCCCTTAAATATTTGGCTTGATTGATAAAAATTCATTCTTCAGTTTGTTTTATTTGAAGTCCAAGAAAGTACTTCAATTCTCTCATCATGCTCATTTTAAATTCTTTGCTAAGACAAGATGAAAATTCCTTATACAAAAACTCATTAGTAGAACCAAAAATAATATTATCAATATAAATTTGGACAATGAGAATATCTTGTTTTTTGTGCTTAATGAAGAGAGTTGTATCAGCTTTACCTATTGAAAAATCATTACTTAGCAAGAAAATTTTAAGTTTATCATACCAAGCTCTAGGTGCTTGTTTTAAACCATACAATGCTTTAGTTAACCTATAAACATGATCTAGAAATTTTTCATTTCTAAAACCGGGAGGTTTTTTACATAAACTTCCTCTATAATGTAACCATTTAAAAATACACTTTTAGCATTCATTTAATATAAAATAAAATCTTTATGACATGCAAATGCTAATAGCATCCTAATGGATTTTAGTTTGCTACAGGTGCAAATGTTCCATCAAAATCAATTCCTTCTTCTTGGTTGTAACCTTGAGCTACTAATCTAACAGTTGATATCTGTTTAATATAAAATAAAATCTTTATGACATGCAAATGCTAATAGCATCCGAATGGACTTTAGTCTTGCTACAGATGCATATGTTTCATCAAAATCAATTTCTTCTTTTTGGTTGTAACCTTCAGCCACTAATCTATCTTTATACCTTACAATCACACCGGATTCATCCATTTTATTTCTAAATATCCATTTAATGCCTATAATAGATTGATTTTTCGATTTAGGAACTAATTCCCATACATTATTTCTCTCAAATTGGCTCAACTCCTCTTGTATTGCCATAATCCAAGATTTATCATTTTTGGCATTCACAAATGATTTTGGTTCAATTTAAGATATGAATGCAACATGCTCACAAGTATTTCTAAATGATGATCTAATGGCTACACCTTGTGAGGGATCTCCTAAAATTAAGTCTTTAGAGTGAAAAGAACTATACATCGACTCCTTGGGGAGTGTTTGAGAAGTACTTTCATCTTGTTTCAAATTAGTTTTTTCTTGTTGCTTCTCTTAATTTTCTCGTAATGTATCATCTTATTTGTCTTTTAAAGATTTTTCTTGTAAATCTGCATCATCATCAACAACAACTTTTTCCGTACATGAAGAGATAGATTCATCAAAAGTAACATGCATTGATTCTTCAACAACAAAGTTATTTTATTATACACTCTATAAGTTTTGCTTGTGTTTGAATAACCAAGAAAGATACCAACATTAGATTTTAGATCAAATTTGCCAAATTTATCATTTGTGTTCAAAATAAAATATTTGCATCCAAAAACTTCGAAATAACTAGTGTTGGATTTTCTATCTTTCCAAAGCTCCTACGGAGTCTTATTGAGATAAGGTCTAATCAACACACGATTTAAAACATAACAAGCGGTGTTGATGGCTTCAGCCAAAAAATACTTAGGTAAAGTATTTTCATTCAATATGGTCCTAGCCATTTCTTGGATAAACCTATTCTTTTCTCAATAACTCCATTTTGTTGTGGAGTCTTAGGTGATAAAAATTTATTCTTAATGCTAAAATCATTACAAAATGCCTCAAATGCATGATTTTCAAAATCCACCATGATCACTCTTAATGCATGCAATACCATACCATTTTGAATTTTGAATTTTGAATTTTTGTTACAAAATACTTTAAAAGCATCGAGGGCATCATCCTTATTAGCTAAGAAAAGTACCCACGAGTATCTAGAAAAATCATCAACAATTACAAAAGCATAATACCTGCCACTTAAGCTAGCATATCTTGAAAGTTCAAATAAGTCTATGTAAAGTAGTTGAAGAGGTTTTGAAGTAGAAATATAATTTTTACTTTTAAAAGAGGTTTTGATTTGTTTACCAAATTGGCATGCTTCACAAATTTTATCTTTTTGAAAACTAATTTTTGGAAGAACTTTAACCAAATCATTTTTGGAAATCTTTGAAATTAAATCCATACTTGCATGTCCTAGTCTTTTATGCTATAGCCAATTATCATCATGCAATACAGAAAAACATTTATCATGAGTAGACGCACACTTTATGCCAATGGTATAAACATTGCCACATCTATTTTAACAAACAAAATACTAATCAAATTGTGTTTCAAATTTTCAACCAAACATACATTTTCACTTAGAGTTGAAGATAGTTTACCGACCTTACCAATTCCGAGAATTTTTCCCTTTGAATTGTCTCCAAAATAAACATCTTCACCGTTTTCAATTTTGGTAAAACTTGAAAACCATGTATAGTTTTCAGTCATATGTCTTGAGCAACCATTGTCCAAGTACCATATATTTTTCTTCTTCTTCAAATCATGCGAAGAAAATCTTAAGTCTTAGGTACCAAACCTTTTTGGGTTCTTAAAGTGTTAGTAATGATTTCTTTTGGAACCCAAACATATTTTATACCAGAATATGCATTTTTTTTCTCTAGACATCGATATTTCATGTGACCATCTTGATTACAATAATGACAAACAATCTTATTATCACTTATAGAGATAGTTTTAATAAAATAATTCTTATAATATTTTTGTTTCAAGTTAGGCTTATACCCACGTCCTCCTTTATCAAGAATATATTTTTTATTGCTTAGTAATTTTTCTAAGTTTTTTTGACGACTTGTGAATTTTAACACAATTTCATTAAGCTTATTACTCTTTTTCTTAAGCACTTAATTTTCTTTTATCAATTTATTAACATCTGATTTTTCATATTTATATGAAATACTTTGTTTACCTTTAAATGATGCAATTCTATCTTGCAACATTTTATTATCTAATTTTAGTTCTTTAATCTTTTCATTTAATGAGTCATTGTATTTTTGTAAAGCATCGTTTTAGTTTGAGGTTTCTAGCATTTTCTTTTTAAGGGATGTATTATTTTTACCTAATCTTATCCAATTAAAATTATAGAATCAACAATAAGAAAAAAAGCAGTTAAAATACAAAAAAAGGCACATAACAGGCAAAGAAAGTTTATATCCTCATCATGACCAATTATAACAATAATATTACAAGCCATATACCATAAATCAAGAAAAGAGCAAATAATATAATTTTCAAAAAATGCAAAAATAGAAGTACCTTTTGCTATTAGTTTTAAGAATCACGGAGCTCGTAACAACTTAAGAGACTGAATCACAACTTAAAAGTAGAGAAGAATAGAAGCAAGACTTGTTTCTTTGATTTCTACTGAAAAAGACAAAATTAACTAAATAAAATTTGTCCAAGACAATAAGCTAACTAGCTACTGAAATGATTTAAACAATCTATAAATGAAATATTAAATTAAGTACGCAAATATCACATGTAGCAAGACAACATATATGGTATGATAAAACTTTAGCAGTGAAATTGGGTGTTGAAACCATTAAATAAAATCCCTTTTTCCATGAGAGATCTAAATTTTGAGAATTTTGATTCACCCTACCTTCGTCAAACTCAATCACTCTACATAGCAATAAAGAAAAAGAAGTAGTTTAAAAAGAAAATGAGGGTGCCATTTTATAGATCTGATAGTGAAAGTCATTTTCTTAATGCTAATTTATTCCATTTATATTTGGAATAACAAAAGCAGAAAGATGCTAAAGAATTGCTTAAAATGCTTCACAGGTGCAGAGCTGTTGTAGCAGTTTAGCCATGTAAATAAGTAAATATTTGACTAGCATACAAAGTTCACAGAGCAATGAGAAAAATTCCAAAGAAGGCATTAGTAGAATTGTAGCCATTATAGAAATTTCCATAAACAAATTAATTTGTGGAGAAGTAGTAGATAAAGAGTTAAGCATATATTAATTTTTTTATGGAACATATAGCAAAATTTCTATAATGGCTACTATTTTACTAATGGTTTCTTTATGCAATTCCCATTTTTATGTTCTATTGAAAATACATTAATTTGTTTGTGAAAACTCACACAAGTCAATCTAACAATAGCTGAATTGGATGTAGTTTTGGTGGAGAAATAATGGTTTCAGTCCACGATTCCCATTATTATGTTCTGTTGAAAATTAAGCACATGGTAATTTGTTTGTAGAAACTTTTGCATGTCAACATAATGGCAGTTGAACTGGATGTAGTTTGGGTGAAGAAGTAATGGGTGTTGGTTTTGGTTGAGATGTTGGCTTTAAATGTAATAAATAATTATAACTTTAAATCAAAAGAGAGTTTGTGCTAATATTTTCCATACATAACTTCAACTTTAAATCAATCAAATGCATAAAAAATATGGCTCATCCTAGTTGTTATTTATAATAAAGATTGCTTATAATGAGCAATGAAACTTTAGCTTGGTTGAAATTGAAGCTACAGATAGAGAGGCCATGAAAATCACACGCTATTACAATAGAAAGAAAAGAGGTAATAAAGTGAAGCATCGGATTTAGCCAGCACCAACAGCTGACAAAGTTCACAAAGTAAGATTGACGAAATGGAAACATTTAAAGTTGAATGATAAAAGAAACACATGTTTCTAAATAATCAAGTTTGTTGAATAATTATGAATTAAAAAACTAGGGCTTTAGGCTCCTTTATATAATAACCCTAAATATCACGAATTTACTAAAATGATCAAATCTGAAATATTATTTTATAATAAAACTTTGATAGTCTAAATAAGAAAATCAAAACAAACGATGTCTAAATCCCATATCTAGGAAACAAAAGCTAAAAATCCTAAAAAAAAGAAAAAAAAATATCTTAAAATTAAAGAATGATCAAGAGAGAAGCAAAATTTTCGACTCAACCACAAAGCAGAACAATACAGGTATATGGTTTCGTCTCCTTGGTATGCTAACATTGTTAATTTCCTTGTTACAGGAAAAATGCCTTTGCAATGGAACACTCAGGAAAAGGAAAAATTTTTTGTTGAAGTAAAGAAATTTTATTGGGATGATCCTTACTTATTCAAATATTGTCCTGATCAAATTTTTCGACAATGCATTCCTGATAATAAGGTAAGTAGTGTCATTAATTTTGTCATTCTGAAGCATGTGGTGGACACTTTTCTTCAAGAAAAACTATGACTAAAATTTTACAATGTGGATTTTATTAGCCTCCCATATTCAAAGACACATATGAATTTTACAAAATTTGTGAAAACTGTCAAAAACTAGGATCACTTACTAAAAGAAACATGATATCCTTAAATCCCATACTTAAAATTGAAATATTTGACTGTTGGGGAATTGATTTTATGGGTCCATTTCAACCATCTTTTGGATTTGTGTACATATTAGTTGCAGTTGATTATGTCTTAAAATGGATTGAAGCAATGTCTTGTCGAAATAATGATAGTAAAACTGTCATTAAATTTTTAAGAGAAAACATTCTAAGCCGATTTGAAATCCCTTGAGCCGTTATTAGTGATGGAGGTAAACATTTTTGTAATAAGTCATTTAAGTCTTTAATGAAAAAATATGGAATTACACATAAAATTGCTACCCCTTATCATCCTCAAACAAATGGTCAAGTTGAATTAGTAAATAGGGAGATAAAACAAATTCTAGAAAAAACGGTTAACCTAAACTGAAAAGATTGGTCTCTTCGACTGACTGATGCACTCTGGGCTTACCGTACTGCATTTAAAACATCTTTAGGAATGTCACCCTATCGGCTAGTTTATGGTAAACTTTGTCACTTACCTATTGAACTTGAGCATAAGTTATTTGGACTATTAAAGCTTTTAATTCGAATTTGGATTATGCTGGTAATGTGCGAAAACTGCAATTAAATGAACTTGAGGAATTAAGAAATGATGCATATAAAAATTCAAGAATTATTAAAGCAAGAACAAAAATTTTTCATGATAAAAGAATTTTTCGAAAAACATTTGAAATTGGTCAAAAAATGTTGCTTTATAATTCTCGACTTCATTTGTTTCCAAGAAAATTAAAGTCAAAATAGAGTGGTCCATTTGTTGTAAAAAAAGTATATCCATATGGGGCTGTAGAAATTGAGAATTCTAAAAATAGTGTCACATTTAAAGTTAACGGACAAAGAATAAAGCCCTATCTGGAATACCAACCACGTGAATCAAGCACCAAAATAAATTTGAGTGACCTACGAAATCTTGATTAAGTTTTTAATGATTGTTTTAACTTTTCGCTGTTGCTTTACCGTTTGAATTTTTTAACTATCTTGAATGATGCGCGTTGTGACATTTTTACTTAAGTGTATTTAATAATTGTGTTTTCCTCATCATTATACATCATGAGCACCTCAATAAAGAAGTCTTTGTTTACACATCTTAAAAGACTTTTGCGAATAAAATTTCACTTGAGAGGATTGATACAACGCTGTAAATCACATCCAATTTAAGAACGACAACCACCAGAATTAGTGGCCTATGTTGAGGATCAAGAAAGCAAACTCAGAGAAATAGAGCGTAGTATATATGAACTTCAATTGGAGCTTGAGGTTAACTCAATGAGAGGACGAATGTAAGTTCATTTTCGTTTGTACATATTGTGTTTCTTTTTGTTGTTCACTTTCACTTTTGATTTAATTTTAGTGTGTTTTGATTTATTTTCCTGTATAAATGATGGATAATAGTATTCCATGACTTTTTAAGTCAGTGTCCTCAGTTTCCTACAATAACTGAGATCTCAAAATCAAGCATGAAAGAAATACACCATAAATTGCATAAGCATTTTCCTTCTCTCCCTGAAAATGAACTCAAAAAAATTTACAAAGCTCATTGTGAAAGATTGCATTTGTTAATAATCAACGGAATTCCTTCTGATATTCATTGGTTAATTGAAGCAAAGGTCCAATTAGCTGGTGAGTTTCCTGATCTATTTATTTCTTACATGCCTGGTTTTGGTAAAAGCACATTTGCTAAAAAATAGAGAGCTAAAAGACTTGGCTCAGAATGTCATAACTGTGTACGTCTTAGTTGCAAACAAGAAGTTTGTAAATCTTTAGGAATGGTTTCTGATAGTCGAGAAGATAAAATTAGATTCGTTAAAGATGGCATAAGTAAATAATCATTGGATGATATCTTATGATCTCTTGAGACGCATCGAAGCGGACATGTGCAATATGAGATACACAAGTTATGGAGACTATTCCAACAAGAAAGTGCACAGTTTATTCTTGGAAATCTGACTCAAAAAGACCATGTTTGCCACTTTATAAGAAAACTGGATGGGAAACATATCCTCGACCCATAAAGGGTATTCAAGCTGTTACTAGATATAAAATCAGAGGAAGATGTGAGCCATAATCACAACTACCAGTAAATATTCTTTTACTTTTACATTATTGCATTTAATGGTGTAATTTTGTATTTAATCATTATTTATTTTCTTTTCACGGATTGCTTTTCCTTCTACTGTTTACTTTTGAATAATTAAGACATGAGCTTTATGCGTCATCTGACAAATACACCAACCCATTTACAGCTATTTCTCATTTTATCTGTCACTAAGGTCTTTAAATATGAGCTCTTTTTCCAACCACTCACAACTTATTTTTGAAGATTATTCTAATGGTAGCATCTTCGAGTAGACAATTCAAAAATATTTGTGTGCTCTCTGGATTTCATTATGGAAAATACAAAAAGTTCGTTCAAGCAGCTGTAGATCTTGGTCGTGCTATAGCTGAGGGGAAACTGCACCTTGTATATGGAGGGGGTGACCGCGGGTTATCAAAGCTTGTCTTAGAAGCTGTTTTTATTAGAGGAAACCAGGTACTAGGTATCATTCCACAAGCCTTAAAACCTCTGGGATGCATGTCTAATGTGCCAATTTGAGAAGAGTTAGCTGTCTCAAGTATGCAAGAGCGAATATCTGAGATGTTAAATCATGCTGATGCTTTCATTTTCTTGCCAAGCGATCTTGCAACTTTAAAGGCATTGATTACATTTGCATCTTGGGCCTATTTAAATATCCATCAGAAACCCATCGGTTTACTAAATCTTAATAATTTTTTTTATGGGTTTCACACATTCATTAACCATGCAATTAAGAATCATTTTATTCCAATATCTACGCAAAATATCTTTTTATGTGCTTCTACTACTAATGAGTTACTTGATCTTTTACAAGCCTACAAAGCAGAGCTAGATCCTAGGACCTTGGCATTGGAATGGATAACTAATGATGGTAACCCTAGTCCTAGTAAGAAGTACAAATTGGACTTAACTCTTTCGTTATAACATCTTCTTGGAGCAATGAGGTTATGTCTTCTAAACTCTACTTCTTTCCTTTAAGCCATTGAGGACAATGTCTTGTTCAGGCTGGGGAATATAGCAAATCCTAGTAATTTTTTTTCGAAGATGGCAGAATATGGGGTGTAGCGGCTCTAGAAACGCATCTTCAACGGCTTGTTCAGATGTGATCTTTCCTATTTCTTCTTTTATTATTTATGTTTTCTTTATCTTTTTCGTCTTTTTTGCATGTATATATTTAAATAATGAATAATGCTTAGATTAAGTTGGGGGGAAGAAATAGTTAACGTAAATTGTAAATATGTGTACTTGTTTATTTATTTAAAAAAACCCAAAAACAACAATTTTTTTTGTCTAGGATGGTTGTGTAAAGAGTCACAACTTTTGAAACACATCCTAACAGTCCTGTTGTATTATATTTTGATTTTAAAATTCATAGCAAGTTATTTTTGTTCTCTTTTCTTTGAATTACTCAAATTGTTTTGAACTCTCTAATTTGTTATTAAGTTATTTTGTTGTTTACTCATTTAACAGGTATTATTAAATCATTCTTCACACACACACACTATAACACATGCTAGTGGGTTGTAAGTTAAAATTTTTGCAGCATTTAGTCCTTTTGATTTATTAGGGATAATATCTAAGGTAGTAGAATGTACATACAAAAAAAAAAGAGAAAAAAATGAAAAAGAAAAAAATTGAATGAGTTTAATTTTGTTATATCTAGAACCCGAGTAATTAAGTCCGTATGAGTGTTTCAACACTTAGCAGTGATCAGGATCAATGATGCAGCAGTCATTTAAAGTAACTATATTGTTTGCATATTTATTAAAAGCCCGAGTAATTAAGTCTGTAGGGGTGTTTCAACACCTATTGCCCTAAGTGTTGCATATTTATTAAAACTCGTTACACGGGTAAAAAATATATATATATATTTAGAAAAAAAAAGAAAAAGTGTGAATAATCTACTGCCGGAAGATAGAATTTCTAATGAGTTGCAGAACGAAAATGTTGTTTTCTTTTAATGAAGCCTCATAAGTATTGTGTTAATTACTTGAGCACAAAAGAAAGTTTATGATATTCTAGATAATAAGTGAACGACAAAAATTTAAAAAATTTTGGGAGAGTTCAGAGGATAGATGAATAACTATTAACTTGCATGTAAATTTTGTAAATCTTAATTTAATATAATGCTTTAATTACTAGGGGCTAGCAATAAGCTAGTTGGGGGATGTGATTAGTGTTAAAAATTGTATGTTTATTATGGAGTAAAAATGTTATTTTGTGTTATTAATATGATTTTGTGTATTTTTGTGTGTTTATTAGGTGAAAAGAGTAATTTCATGCAATTGGAGGCTCTAAACCAATGTACATGTGTCAAATTTGGATTCCGGAAGTCCGAGAAATTATGTCATTATCGAGGAGAATCCGGGACTTTTGTTGTAACTTTTTACGTTTTTACCACGGTAAATGTGATAATTGTAAAATTATAAGTTTTTATCTTGTTAGGTATGGTAATTTTTAGTGGAATGTGTAGGATATGCTTGAGTGGATAAATTAGGTTTATGTTTTATTAATGGGATTATTAGTGGGACAAATGTAAGGTTAAGATGTAAATAGATTTTTTTATTTGTGTGGTGAGGATTTACCATATATTAGTATAAATAGAGAGGGAGGGTGAACACATCTCTTTGCACCTTCTCTTCACTTCTTTCCCTCGAATTTCTTCTTCTCATCTCTCTTTATAATATATTTTCAATCAATAAAATTTGTTTTATTTCAATTTTCAAATTCCATTTTAATTATGTGTTTTTCAATTTCAATCATTTCTTTTATTTAAAAAATGTTTAGCTAAATATTCGTAGTTAGGGGAAGATGAAACTCTTAGTAAAAAAATCTAATTTAATCAAATTCGATTTTTAATTTTATAAATTAAACTGTTTTCTATTTAATTTTATCCATATTTTATATTTTTAAATTTTGATTTATTGTAGACAAAATAGGAATTTGGCACCATAAATTCTTAATATCTTAGTATAAAATATGGTAAAATGGTATTTTGATTTAGTGTAGATAAATTAAGTTTTGGCACATTAAATTCTTAATCCATAATAAAATAAATGGGAAAATAGTTTTAATTTATACAATTAATCTTTTAGGAAATAAAACAAAAATAAAAAGAATTTGTGAAATCGTATTTATTACTAAGAGTGGATCCATAACCCTAACTAATACAACTTTATAGTATTCTCAAATTGAATTGCATGTTTTTAAATTTTATTTTTATTTTTTTAGATAAATTTAGATAAAAAAATTAAATCCTTTTCTCATGGATCGACTTGAATTTCGTGAGATATATTATAATGACTTTCTTATACTTGGGAGTAAATCAAATATTTTAAATTGTGTCAACAGATGTCCTTTACACAATCAAAACAAACCTGTGAGTAGGGGTGGGCAAATAACCCAATCTGATTCGACTAGAAAACTTGAGTTCAAATTGGATTTAGATGAATTTTTCAATCCAATTAGGTAGGAATCTGTCCAAATCGATTCGAAATTACACACAATTAAAGAATATTATTTGAAATTTTTTATCCATTCCAAATATAATTCGGATTCGATTATAAGTCTGGATTGAGTTTGGATTACTTTTTTCCTAAGTTGATTAACCCGAACTTGAACCCGATCCAAAACTGAATTTGCCCACCCCTACTTAGCTGTTATTTGTTTTTTAGTCTAAAGTCTGAATTTGAATTTTTTCCAGACATTTGTTCATTTTAGGCTGTTTGTTTTAGGTTGTTTTTTTTTTTTAGCTCATCACTTATTGTTAGACAATTTTATTTAAATAGAAAAAGTAGAAAAAAATCCACTTTTATTTGAAGTCTGAAATCTAAATGAAAAACTTCAATTTTAGATCTCAAAAATACCCTTAATGGTTTATGTATTTCCAATATTATATATAAACCTAATATTTTTGTATTATTCTTGAAGTTATTTTTTTTAATTGTTTTAAATTTTTATTCACATGATAACATTAGCTAAACTGAAATATTGAACAAATCAAATTATGTCTATTGTGATAAATCAAAAATAAAATAACAGTGTTAACTTTATAATAAAATGAGAAATTATCATTGTCCCACCTCTGCCTTATGTTCATCCACCCACCACAAAATTTTAACATATTCTATGCACGACCTTTCTTTTTAAATTTGTATCAATTAGCCACTTTTACACTAACACCGTTAAATAATTTAAAATAAATGATAATTTTACCCCTAAATAAATTAAAAAACTATTTTATTTTATAAAAACTTTGAAAAATAAAATAATCGTAATTATAAAAATACCCTAAATTTAATAAAAAATAAATCCCAAAAATTTGGGATTTAATAAAAATAACCTAAATTATTAAAATTTTGAGATTTATTTTTTAATAAATAAATTCAGTTATTTTAATAAAATTTTGCAACATTATAATTTTTTAATAAATAAATTCAATTTTTTAATGAAAATTTTTTAAAATTATAATTTTTTAATAAAAGTAATTATTAAAATTTTACAAAATCTAAATTTAATAAAAATCAGCTGAGCACTTCTATTTGGGATTTTTTTATTAAATTTAGGGGTATTTTTTTAATTATTATTATTTTTATTTTTCAAGGCTTTTATAAGATAAAATGGTCTTTTAATTTATTTAGGGAGAAAATTGTTATTTTGTTAAAATTACTTAACGGTGTTAGTGTAAAAGTGGCTAATTGATAAAAATTTAAAAAGAAATGTGATGCAGAGAACATGTTAGAATTTTATGGTGGTTAAATGAACATGAGGTAAAATAGAGGTGGTGCAATGATAATTTTCCCAATAAAATTTGATATTATCATTATATCTTTTATTAAAAAATTAAATTAAGATCAACAATGATAGTATTTGTTTTTAATGCTACCAAACTAATTAACCTGTGAAAATTATAAATTGTGAAAAACAAATATATACACCACTTAAAATGATATTTATGTCAAACTATTAGAATTTAAGTTTTTCTCTTCAGATCTTGAAAAAGAAAAAACAAATATGTCATTTAGACATATTCATATTTAAGATGAAAAAGCAAACACAACCTTGTTATCGTTTACACATTACATTTGTGACTAGCTATCATTTTTAAACTAAAATTTTCTCTTGATGTGAGCAAGAAAAAAAAACATATTGAGTAAATTTCGTTTAAAAAATGAGGCACCATAAATGGACCGTACATATGGTACAGCCAGCTGAAATGGAAGTAGCCTTATGAGTGCTGCCTATTTTGGATTCAGGACGAAATATTTAAGAAGCAAGCAAATAAATCATGATTCTTCGAGAGACCCAGCAACCACTTGTGAAAACACAAAGGTTATTCCTAAAGCCAAGCAACTCTCAGCACGAAAAAGTGTAAGTGCCAACAACTCCCAACAACTCCTAACATCTGCTAGACTAAGTCCAGCACTTGCCCCCAAGGACGTGGTCGGGTTGGTTGCAGTGCAGTTATATCCTCTACTAAAACTCGAATGCGATTCTCGGAGGTAGTGAAGGAGTAAAAAACTATATTTACGCTTGCTCACCCCCTTACCTTAAAAAAAAAAAAAAAGTCCAGCACTTACTGTATTATATTTGAAACGTAAATAGATTATTGACAGCAAAACAAATAACAACTTAATATGATGACATGTAACAATGTACTTTTTTTTTTTTTTTTGTCAATTATGCGTTAGTGTTTGATGCCCATCTTTCAAAAATAAATAAAAATTGATGCACATGTACCGCAATGTCAGTACTAACATAATTTTGTGAGGGAGCTGTGACGAGTAATGATTAAAATATACAAGCGATGAAATTTGAATTGCGATATAAATGCATAAATGACATAGTATTAATTATTAAATATAGCAAGTAAATTTTGATGCCATCATTTTAAAAAATTAACAATAAATAAATAAATTGGTATTCGTGTGCATGTCTAATGCTTTATTTATATAATAAGATTAAAATTCTCTTTTCATCTGGGTTCTTATTTGAGCAAATACAATTATTGGTAGTTAACATATAGAAGCACAATTAAAAAGTATATCTTGACCGTGCGCACGTACATGTCGAAAGAATTAAAGAAAAGGAGCTCTGTAGATTCTGTTTGTTTGATAAGAAAATGAATGGAAAATTTTATTGATTCAAAGAGAAAATTTGTAAGCTGGATTCTTATTTGTCTTACTAATGAATTGAGAGTACATTGATATATATAGCTGTGTGTGGAAACTTCTACTGCAACAAACTCGCGTGCACATTTCCGGCTAACTATAACAACCTACTGACTCTAAGTTTGGAGGGAAATAACAACTTGTTTAACTGTTATACAACTTGGTTGCTGACTCATCATTATACTGAAAACCCCAGCTGACTTCAACTGCTGACTCAGCATTTATTCGTAACAGAAAGATAATGATAAAAAAGTTGCTTCAGAATTCATGGGCACGCACGCACGCTACTTGTAGAACTCCATAACCCATAAATTGTAAAAAAAGCATTCAAATCTGATGCCACTAAATCCAGCTTCAGCAGCCAACGTCGTGAATTCATGCTTTGTTCGCTCCTTTCCTCCCGGATATTGAGTCATCACCAGCACATCAGCTAGGGAATTTATTTTTGAATGAGTGCTAGTCTCAGGTAGTTCTGGAAGTACTGACTCCACAACAATTACCTTTCCTCCTTCGGGAATACTTTTGTAGCAATTCTTCAATAACTTCAAGCAATGTTCATCGCTCCAATCGTGTAGTATCCACTACAAAATTTGAAATATTATGAAATTTGTTCAGGGATCGAACACCTAATACCTGCAAATTAAATTCAAATGAAACTTACCTTGATCAAAACGGCGTCGCCATTTGGAACACTTTGAAACATGTCACCCCCTACATGATTTACACCTGTACGACATACAATTTAGTTTCCTCTGTTAGGACCTAGCGGTATGGGCAGGGAATTCATAAGAGCACTGATATTCGGGAAAAAAATTTAGATAAAATTCTGACAAAAATAAAAATAAATCAAACCTGATTTTTTCACTAAATTGCAAATATGGTAAATCGAGTGTGTTTTAATGTTTATTGTCTCTTTTTTCTTTTTGCAAAATTTTGTCTTTTTACCATTTTTTTCCAAATGATAATGTATATTTCTACGTAACAATGACATTCAAAAAAAAAAAAAAGAGATTGGAATCAATTTTCTAATTAACTTCCTACTTTCTCCAGGATTTATATTGGGATGGTTAATTAAAGAAAGCTACTTAAAAGCCACTTAACCACGTCCCTGACATTATTATATATATAATTGATAGTTCATACCAGGATACTCAGGGGCATGCTGTATAACATGAGGTAAGTCGAAATTGATGCCCTTAATGTTGGGATACTTGGAAGTAATTGCTTTAAGGGTATTGCCAAGGGAACCGCCAACATCAACCAATTGCTTTATGTGCTCGAAACCCTTGTACGCCTCAAGGATTTTGTGAAGGACCAAAGTGGTATGGTTGTACATCGCTGTGCTGAAAACTTCATTGAACCTGGGGTCCAATCCTAGGTACTCGAAAGCGTTCGTTCCGTGGACTCGGTCAAATGGAACTCCTCCTTCAATAATAGTCTCTTTCAGTTGGGACCTACATGACGGGTTAATCAATCATCATTTTTTTAGATACAATGACTAGTGGTTGATACAAAAATAATAAAGGGATATATCTATATTAGATATATCACCATGTATACGTTTCATAAAATCCCTTAACAGATAAGATGAATACAGGATTCATTGCCATAAAAAATGGAAATCAGGATAATATTATCATACGGGTGGGTTACTAAATTTTAGCAACGTCACAAATTAGGAGATATGTTGTTTGTAGTTCCCTTATGTATAGCTAGGCCCTGCTGTTTTTATTTTGTTTTCCCTAAAAGATTTTATTTCTAATTCTCTCCAGGCATGTGATCGTACAACCCCAAGTGAAAATTTTAATTGAGCGATATTGTACGGCTGAAGTAAAGAATTTTTGTTCTTCGAGGATTTCTGTCAGAACTGAAGAAATTACTCAATTAATGCAAAGAACATTACTCAATTAATGCTTTCAATAGAACAAAATACACTGTCCTTTTCATATATGTTATGCTCATGTCCTCTATAATTGAAAGACAAAAATACCCCCAAAAGAAAACATTTTTCCTCATATCCTCTGTAACTGCAAGTAATTAAAACGCCAGCAACAATATTTTACCCATTCTTGAATTGATATGACTAGAAGTATATTTAATAATGATTTATAAGTTTGAGAGTGCACATTCTACATTTTATCGCTCACTTTTTTTTTCTTTTTTGATGACCTGAATTTAGAAATAAGTTGAGTATAAAGTCGATTATGATTTAAGAATTGGGAGAAATGCATGATTGGATCTAAGGCGTAGAAAGAAAAATTGTACTATAAACCCATGTATTTTTACCCTAACTTAAAAAAAGAAAAATTCAGAGGATTAAAATGATAGAGTGGACAAACCAGCTGTCGAGAAAGGTCTTGTCCTGAATTAAGGCCAATACAGGGCCTAATGAGACACCATCTTGATTAGGCACAAAGTATTTGGAAACATCATTCAAACCGTATAGTCTGTGAGAACCATCGACATCATCAAGTGAGCATTCAACAATACCATAGCTAGCCAGAAGCCTGAGTATCCGGTCCAGCATCATGGGTGAGTCTTTGTTCTTGGTGGCTGGCAACTGAGCTGCAATCTCTGAAGCTGAGAGCTTTGCTCCAGGACCAGCTTTGGCTATGATCTCGAAAAGTCCCAGCTTAATTACTGCTTTCATGGTCATGTGGAGCACTGAACCCGTCATCACTTCACAGGCATATGCAAAGTTTTCGTCTCTCTGTTCATTAGCCATATTTTCTTGAATTTCCTTATCTGTTTTCCTCAAAAACAATGCATTTATAGTTGAGTGAAGAGTTACTATTTTAGGTTGAAAAATCTGACTCGGAAGTTTTCGATTGTGCAAGTTTTTTTTTTTTTTGAAATGCTTATTATACTTGCATTACACAGATTTACAACTGTTATTATAGAAGATTACACTGATATTTATAATCAGATATATATATCTGAGACTTATATTATTACATTAAATTCTATGAAGTACATGCTCAGACAAATAATCTTTAGAAGAAGGACGTCCCTGCTACACTCGCATTTCACAAGGGAGAAGAACTTATAAATGTTTAACCCTCACAATGCTTTGCGACGGCCACAGGCCTTTGGCTTCGATAGTGCAAGTTAGACTAAATGACAGAGATTAAATTATGATTTGTTCAAAGACAAAAATATGGAAGCTTGGCAACTCTTAAAAAAATAACATTACTAGGGATAAAATCGTTATTTAATTTGCATAAATTGAAATGACATATCACATGATCTTGACATGTCTCATATTATTTCTTTTATTTTGTTGACTTTAAAAAATCTGAAGTGCCAACCTCCGGGAAAGTGCATTCAATAGCTTTTATAGCGATGTATTGGAAATAATTTTAAAGATCAAACATTTAAAGTGAGATCCTACTGTCCAACAAGAGGAATTATAAAATATATCAAAGGTATTATGTTAGTCAAATAATAAATCAATAATATTATGGAATGTGCGCATTTATTTAAAAAATTATCATGCAAGTGATAGTTATATTAAATTCAATTACATATATTATACATGCATCAATTAGTTATATTACCTCTAACTTATTCTAAAACTTATCTTCAAACAGAGAGCTTTTAGTTGAAATGAGGAACTATAATTATTTGTTGACATGAGTTTTTCCTTTGAATATAATATATTAACATTTCATGTGAGGAAATATTAGTTTTACTTCTTTTTTCCTATTATAACATGTTTTAAAAAGGATTAGAATTCTTACTTAGTTTTTTTTCCTCACCTAGTATTTCTTAGTATTTCGAATTTAGTGAATAAAAGCCAACTTAATTAAAAATAAAGTGAAACATACTGGCTTAATTGTTAATAGTAAAATTTAAAATTCAATATTGACCACTCATTTCATTAAAAGAGACTAAAAAAAGAAAAAAGAGAAGATTCTTGTCCAAAAGAAAAAATAAAATAAAGGAAAGCAAACAAATACTTCACTTTTTAATGAAATTTTCAAATACAAATTTTTATGACTTTAGGCTACATTTGCCATGCAAAATTGGATTGGATTAATTATCACGATAAGACTGGATTAGATTGGTTGGATTAAGCTGGATGTATTATATTGTCTGATGTTTGGTATAGTATAGAATTGTACTATATTAAATTATATTTAAATAATATTAACTAGCATTTAAGTTGATATTTAACTATGAATATCAATTATTCATGAAATTTTATAATAATAAGTAAATAAATTTAAAAAGCAATTAATAAGAAAATTAATTATATTGTAAATAAGCTATTACGTGTCATAATATAATAAACAAATGAAAAAGAAATAAAACAATTTAAATATTAATTAATTTTTTTCAAATATTTAAAAAATTATATAAAATCAATTAATTATGGTACTTTTAGTTTTCATGATTATTTTTAATATTATATTAGTGATTATTAAATTTTATACAATCAATAATGCAATAAGTTATTGAATGGTTAATTTATAATTTATTAAATATACAAGTAATGAAAATTTAATCTCAAGATTTATTAGAAGTAAAAAAAAAATTGCCAATTTAATTAGATTATAGATAATAAATAAAAAATCTAAAGTAAATCATAAATAAAAATTAATTAATTAATATTAACAGATATTTTTTTTCTTTAATTTTATCCCAACTCAACACATGTGTAAACTAAGATTATTAATCTAATAATTTTAGGATTAAATTCAAATTTAATCTCCTTTAATCCAATTCAAGTAAATTTATCAAACATGAACAAATATTTAATTTTAAAATTAGTCCAATTCAATATTTAATCCACACGTCTAAACATGGCCCTAGTTGCCTTTAAGGCAACTTACAAAGAGTGGTAACCGAAAACAGTTATAAAGCCTTTTTTATTATTATTATTTTCAGGTTCATATATATATATATATATATATATATATATATATATATATAATCTTTCTGTCAATGAAGCGCCCGCCATTCAGAAAAGTTAATTTTTTAATTTCTTTTTCGACGCCGGCCCCACCCCTGAATCTTGGAGCTTCTTTCTTTCTTTTTTTATTTTGAAAGACTGGACCTTATAAATTTAACTCCAGATGAATGAGGCTTTTCATTGACGTTATTCTTTGAACAATATAAAATCTTTCCGCAAATGACGCGCCGGCCATTCAGAGAAGTTAATTTTTTAATTTCTTTTTCGACGGCGGCCCCACCCCTGAATCTTAGACGTTATTCTTTGAACAATTGTGATTCCGGAGGCTGCTGATAAGACAAATTCAAATTGTATGTATTAACTAATTTAATAATAATTATTTTTTTAAGAATTTAAAATTTTATATGTGTAACTTACAGCTAATATAATGTAAGCGTTAATATAATGCATGAGTTTTTTTTTTTTTGACATCTCTGGTTTATTGATATTTCTGATCGCGATTATGGGACGTATCCAGAATAATTACATTAAGTATTCGTATATATTTCTGCCGCGTTGGTTGGAGAGTTGATTTCTTGCGATATGTCTGCGTTATATTTGAGGAAAGTCGTAATTTAATACCCGCTGACTCCTGCTGTCGTGTCATTGTCGTTGCGGAGCATCTAATGCATGAGTTGATGAACCATCATGGGTCAAATCAAAATAAAAAATAACAGAAGTCAATATTGGAATTCAAAAGAAAACAAATTCAAAACAACACGTGGGATTCTTTTTTTCTTAATTTTTTTCTGAATATTAATACGTTAAAATAAAAGAACGTGTTAATATTCATCATAAAAATATTGTTGATACAATCCTACGTCAATTTTGTTACATTATATTACAATTCAAAAGTTTTATTTTATTTTAAAATATATTTATCCTACCATATTTAAAAAAGAAATTATAAAATAATTAAATTAATTAAGATAAAATCTTACTTCCAATCATAATTGTTCAAGCTTTAAGTGTTCTCTACATTCACTAAATTTTATTAAAAAGTATCTTCTACCTTATGCTACTTTAGCTTTTCTCTTGTGATAGAAAATAAGTTCTTAGCAAGCATATAACCACTGCATTAGAATTAAAGGTGAGAAAGGTTCAGCACAGATTCTTTCCTTGGGCGCCGAAGATGCGTATAATAACATAGAAATATTTGTCGCCTGGTATCCTAAAGCATTTTTATATTATTGATGCCCAGAAATGAAAATGATCAGTAATTGCCAAATATATCATATCAATAAAATAAGTACAGGTTATTAACGAAAAAAGAAAAAAAAAAAGCAAGCATATAGATTTGGATAGGCTAGAGATCCTTTTAATATAATAGGCTAGAGATCCTTTACTAGACTTTACACTTCCATCAAAGAAGTGAAATTTATAACCTTTATCACTTCTATTATAAAAATAATCAGTAAATTATAATTCTATCCCTTGAAATTAGAGGCTAACAATATCAAGAATTTCAACAATCTTAGCTTATAATAATAATTTAATATTTGTCTTTCTAATAAATGTGTAATATCAGATAACATCCAATGAGAGAATAAAATAAAAATGAAGACAAGTAAGAATGTAGAGAGTGATGCCAAAAACTTACTCTCCAAATTTGGGAGTAAACAGATTTAAGTTTCCCTTCCAATCGTCCAATCAAAGATTAAAACTCTTATCTCCAAATTAAAATAACCGGCCATTGTATTCTTTTTCTCTCTCATTCTTTTTACATTCTTAAGGCTGCCGCTTCACTTATTTATTTTTTCTTTTATAGCCACGTGATTTTAAAAGCCAAATTTAATGGTAATTTACAATTAGTCATAACATGTTTCCATTAATTATTTAAACACCCAAATGAAATGGATCTAACAAATCTTTCTCTGCTTATATTCTTTCAACATCTCCTTGAGCAACAACTTTGTCATCATATCCTACCTATTCTTCATGAATCTTCTCAGGCTACAACTATTTCTTTTCAAGCATTGCTTGTATCCAACGGCACCTCACATCAATTTGCTTGAATTTCAAATGGTATGTTGAGTTCATTACCAAGTGAAAACACTTTGACTATCACAATACACAGACATAACTATATTGTTTCACAAGCTTTTGTAAGAAACTTTTCACCACAAGGTTTCAGAGAAACCTTCAGTGATTGCAATATAAATAAATAAATAAAAGCAAACAAATACTTCACTTTCCGTGAAAGTTTCAAATATCAATCTTTGTGACTTTAAGGTACATTTACCATGCAAATTGGATTTGACTAATTATTAGAATTAGATTAGATTAGATTAGATTGGATTAAACTGGTTTATATTACACTATCATATGTTTGGTGTAGTAACACATTGTATTATGTTAAATTATATTTAAAAATATTAAATACATTTAAGTTGATATTTGAATATGAATATCAATTATTCATGAAATTTTATAATAATAATAAGTAAACAAATTTAAAAAGCAATTAATAAGAAAATTAAGTATATTGTAAATAAGTTATTAGGTAGTCATAATATAATAAACAAATAAAAAAGAAATAAAAAATATAAATATTTAATTCATTTTTATCAAATATTTAAAAAATAATATAAAATCAATTAAGTATGGTAATTTTAATTTTCATGGTTATTTTTAATATTATATTAGTGATTATTAAATTTTATACAATCAATAATGCAATAATTTATTAAAGGTTAATTTATAAATTACTAAATATACAAGTAATGAAAATTTAATCTCAAGAGTTATTAGAAGTAAAATTGCCAATTTAATTAGATCATAGAAAAGAAATAAGAAATCTTAAGTAAAGTAATAAATAAAAATTAATTAATTAATTAATATTAATGAATAATTCTTTTCTTTAATTTTATACCAACAAAAACTAATGTCTAAATTAGGATTACTAATCCAATACTTTTAAGATTAAATTCAAATTTGGGTCTCTTTTATTCCAATTCAAGTAAATTTATGAAATATAAAATAAATATTTAATCTTAAAATTAATTCAATTCGATGACATCCAAACATGGCCTTAAAGGCAATTTACAAAGAGTGGTGACCGAAAACGTTTATAAAGCCATTTTTTATATATATATAATCTTTCCGCCAGCGCCCGCCAATCAGAGAAGTTAATTTTTTAAAAAAATTCTTTTTCGATTGTGACTGCGGAGGCTGTGGTCAAGACAAGATTCCAGAGGCTGCTGTCAAGACACGATTCCAGAGGCTGCTGTCAAGACAAGGTTCCAGAAGTTGCTGATGATAAGACAAATTCAAATTGAGTATTATCTTCTATAAGGATTAAAAATTTATATGTGTAACGTCCAGCTAATGTAATGTAAGTTTTACCTGATGTATGAATTGACGAACCATCATGGTGAAATAAAAAAAAAATAATAATAGAGGTCAATAAAGTCATTCAAAAGAAAAGAAAAATTAAAATACAAACAAAATAAGGCCATTGGATTCGTTTTTTCAATTAAAATACAATCCTCCCTCAATTTGGTTATATTATAGTACAATTCAAAAGTTTTATTTTATTTTAAAATATATTTATTCTACCATATTTATAAAAGATATTGTAAAACAATTAAATTAATTAAGATAAAATCTTCCTCCAATCATACTTGTCCAAGCTTCAAGTGTTCTTTACATTTCACTGAATTTTATAAAAGCATCATCTCGCTTTTTCTACTTTATAGCCTTTCTCTTGTGATGGAAAATAAATTCTCAGCAAGCATAGATTTAGATAGGCTAGAAACCCTTTTCATAATAGTATTTTGATAACTTAGAAGACTTTACAATTCATCAAAGAAATGAAATTAATAACCTCATCACTTCCATTATAAAAATGATTAGTAAACTATAACGCTATCCCTAGAAATAAATAAGTTGGTTATTAATATGAGTTTATCTATTTATTTATTTATTTAAAAGAAATCACTTATTATGTGGATTACGTATACATGAGTTTGCCTGCCGAGTTAATGGCTCACCCCTCGTCTCCAACATTTTGCAGATTGATTTTAGAGGTGTGGGCTTTTAGTTTAGAGGAAATGATTTGTTAGCTAAAAAACTTTATCATTTTTATAGATGAATAAATTGTTGGTACTTTAGTTATTGTATAGAGTTGAATTTTTTGTTTGGAGGATTATTGTAATATTTATTATTCTAGAGATTATGTTTTGACTATGGCTAGTATCAATTTTGTTTTGGAAATAACAATAAGATTAATGTTACGAGGTTTCTTTCCAAATTTCTCTTGAGATTCTTAGGTGAATTTAGGGTGTTACATATAAACTTGATTCAAAATCATATTATCACCCATATGAGTTGTTACAGACAAGTAGCACTTAAGAGGCTCCGTATTTCTATCCTCATGATAAGCAAACGCAATTGATACGAAAGAATGGATTGCACTAGAATCAAACAGCACTTTAGCATCTCTAGAAAACAGAGATAGTGAACCTGTCACAACATCGTTAGATGCCTCAGCATCCTATTCTGTTATTGCAAAAGCTTGGCCCTGAGCTCTTGGTCTCTTCCTTTGACTCTCTTTTCCTTGGGCACTAGTAGCGTTATTGCGCCTCTTAGGACAATCTTTGACCATGTGACTAGCTTCTCTATAGCCAAAGCAAGCACCAATATTCATATAACATTCACCTCGATGCGACCTTCCACAACGAGCACAAAGAAGAATGTTCCTCTGAAGTGAAGAACAATCTGCAACCTTCTGTTCACCCTAAATACTATTAAAATTTTTCTAAGTCTGAGGACCCTTATTGTTTGGGGACTTTGCTCTAGGATCCTCCATATCTACTTTACTGGTTCCATCGATCTCGTCTCTTCTATAACTCATTTAGGCGCATCTTTTTATCAGTAACCTTATCCCCAAGTCTGCATAATCTGTTAACCTAGGATCCTCTAAAGGATCCCTGATAGATGGGCTCAATCCCTCAAGAAAAAGGCTACATCTCTTCTCCTCTATGTCAAGTAACATAAGAGCAAAATAGGACAACGCATTGAACATATCCTTATACTCAGCCACCATCTTGCTCCCTTAAAATAGATCTAGGAACCGCCTCTCCATCTAGTTGGCAATACTTCGAAGAAAATACTTCTTATAAAAAGCATTAACAAAAATCTTCCATGTGATCAGTCTTATCAGTAAACGAGCCTTTACCTCTTACCAGTAATCAACCTCACCCTGAAGAACAAAAGTATCGAACACCACCCTTTGCTCATCAGTACAACCAACTGCATCCAAAACCTTCTCTATATGTTTTAACTATGCCTCTACTGCTAAGGGATCTGTAGTCAAACCTCGAAATACTAGTGGTCTTAATTTTTAGAACTGCTCCAATGTCATTATCGCTCGATTGCTTACAACGCCACTTTGCCCTCCACCTCTAACATTCTGAGAAAGACCTCCATCTTGAGCAATCCGATCGAAAAGCCTAGTTTGAGTTTGTAAAATATCAACTAACATCTACATTGATGGGTTAGTATTATGAGCTATCTCACAAAAGGTAGAGTTTTTTTATTAGCTAATCCCTGCGGATTACTCGTCTCAACTTCATCTGCTACAGTAATATGTTGGGCAATACTAGTACCACCCCTAGTCCGAGGGCCAGTTACCCTACGAGTCACCCATCACTCTCCCGTGGTCAAGTTTGACTAATATCATTTCTAGGTGGCATTGTCCTATTGGTCATCAAGCATTACATACAAACAAGTCCAATAAGCATTTCTTTCAAAATATAAATAAAATCATATACACACATGTAAGCAAGTCAATGACTTGAAAGTCAACTCTCCAACAAGAGTAAAAATATGAATCATTGAAATCATTCATACAAATCAATCAATGACAACAATTTTTCCAACATACCTATAATCAACTCTTTATCTTACCTATCATAAATCATTGCAATCCTAAAAGTAGGCAAGACCTCTATGTAATTTCAATCCTAAGCTGTTGATCATTAATCTTACGTGTCTAACAGAATCTTATAACCTTTTGCTCTGAAACCACAAATGTAACACCCAAATTCACATAACAATCTCAAGAGAAATTTGGAATGAAATCTCATATCATTAATCTTATTATTACTTCCAAAAGAAAATAAATATTGGCCATAGTTGAAACATAGTCTCAAAATAATAAATTTAACAATAATCTTCCAAACTAAAAATTCAGCCCTAAAAAATAACCAAAGTAGCAATAATTTATTTATCTAGAAAAATGCCAAAGTGTTTAAGCTAAAAAATCATTTCCTCTAGACCAAAAGCCCACATCTCTAAAATCAATCTGCAAAATATTAAAGATGAGGGATGAGCTGTCAACTCGGTAAGCAAACTCATGCATAAGGTTACTAATAATAATAAAATACATAATAATCATTATGACGTACCATTACTTAGAAAAAAATAATCATTTCATAATCTAATACATATATATAATTCATAAACAACTAAGCCATTATGCAATAATCATTTTTAATAAATAATTATTTAAGAAATGTTTTATCAATAAAACCTTTCATTTGTTCAATTTACTCATGCCACATAATGTTACCTGTATTCTCGGTGACCCAACCAGTAGTTTAGTATGTCACTTGTCCAGTGACGATATAAATAGAGGAATGTTGATTCAAAAATCCATAACTTTAGTTATACATGTTCAAAAATAATATTTCCAATTTTGACGATTAGAGGAGGCAATAAGGAATCAGAATTAAAATTTATAAGGCATTCAGTAATGACAAAGTAACCCAACTCACTTTAATAGCAGCCCTTGCAATTCTGGAAAATAGTTTCGAGGATTGCGGCAGCTCAACTCTATGATTTTTTATTAATTTCATATAAAGCCAAAAATTACGAAATTAAGAACACAGAAACTATATATATGTGCAGTAATGAAAATTCTTAGAATTTTCAGAAGTCATTTGGGTTATGAAATATATTATAGAAGTAAGCATTGTTGCTGAAAACCAGAATTTTCCAGCACCAGCGTTCCAACTTCAAAAAGTAAAAAATAATTAATATACAATGAGTTTTTTAACAATAAACATATGGATAGAAATGTCAAGATGTCTAGTTATAAACTATAAAGTTTCATGTATGAGACTTAATGAAAACACCAGTCATACAACATTCAATATACAATGTTCACAGTTTTTTTGGATAACATAATAGCACTATTTTCACTCAATAACAACATAATCAATACATGATCACGCTTTCACAATTTTATCAATGTAACACACACAAAATCATTCAATCAATCACATAAAACAATTAAAATCAAAAGTTCAATGGATTATAAAATTTTACCTACCTTCAAAACAAAATCAAAACCCAAGAAGTTCTTTAATGGCAAACATGAACACAATCAAAATCTTCCCCTTTTCTTATTAAAAAAAGGTGAGTTTACTCTTGTGTTTGCTACTATAATCTTTTCTTTATTAGCCTCTAGCATTTTAACATCCTTACCCATTAGCGATTTTATTTCCTTTTTTTTTAATAAGGTATTTAATAAATTAAGAAACTAATGTAGTGATTTTAAAATTTAAAACACTCATTATTTACCTACAATACTATGTTCTATAAAATACATATATAATAATAATAATAATAATACAAAATACGGGTGTTACAGCATTCCTTGTCCATCACTTTAAATCCTATAATTTTATCACAATTTTGCACATCAATACGTAAATGCATAAGCTATTCATATACACACACATATACACAAATTTGGATTCAGTGTTTGTGACATATAAAGACATTTTACTTTAATTAAATTCTTATATGTTGTTTAGGTAATTTCTAATAACAATAAAGTTAGGATTATGACAAAAAAAATGGGGTGTTACGAAAATGTTAAAGGGGTGTGAAAAGTATTACTCATGATTGAATTGGATTAAAATTTTCTCAACCTAGATACGTTTGGATTTGATGGAGTTTGTCCTTAAATGGCATAACATATAATCGTTATTATGAAAAACATAATCATAGCTTCAAATCCTAAATAAATTTTTTGGGATGAGAAGGGCGCAAAACATTTAATATGTATTAATAGCCAAAATTAGAAGCGAAACTTTATCTAGATTGGTAAACTAATAAAAGAAAGATGATATAATATTTGGTATTTGAAGGATTTCATTTTCCAAGTAATATTGTGAAAAGTAAAAGTTTTTGATGGGGTGTTTGACTTCAATGGGATATCATAGGCCGAAAAAGGCCTAACCCATTCGATAAGGACCCTTAAAATTTGGACCTTGCCTGATTGTTTTGACAGGCTGAACATGTCGGGCCTCCACTCAATCAAATCATACTTATGAGCTTTACATCGTTTACGCATCACATTCACGATATATATATATATATATAGTAAATCTCGTCTAAAAAATGAGGCGGCATTGATGGATTGTATGTATGGTACAGCTGAGCTTGAACAAGCCATGTGACTGCTGCCTATATTGGATTCAAGACGAAATATTTAAGAAGCAAGCATCAAAATAAATCAGGATTGTTCAAGAGACCCTACATCTCCTCCTGAAAATTCATCAATATTGTTCAAATTTAGAGTTACTCTGCATCTTTATTTGCTGAAGCTTCATAAACAAAAAGACAACGGCTAAAAAGACAAAAAGGCAAGCAACTCAGAGCATGGAAAAGGGTAAATGGCCAACAACTTCTAACAACTCTTATTATGCTATGTTTACATTTTAAATTTGGATTTTAAAGTTTAGAATCAAATTGTTTACTTTTCTTTGGAGTGAGCGGGCTAGAAGGGTCATCCTATGGGTTTTATTAATTTTTGAGTGAAACGTGAGATTCTCGCTCCAATGAAGGAGGTGGAAGTCTCATTCTCACTCTTTTAATTCTAAAAAAAAAAAAAAGTTAATAAATCTAAAAAATTACAATCATACCACATATAAAATGGGCCAAAAACTAGATTCCAAATTTTATCAAACCCTAACCCAATGAAATCCCTGAAATCTCTGTTAAATTTATATAGATGAACATTATCAATAATTTTAGTTTAAATAATTAAAATAAAATTATTAAAAGATTTTAACTTACATCATTAAAAATATTAATTATTATTATTATTTTATATAATTCAAATTAATAATAAAATAAATTTATTATTGTATAATATATTCTAATTAAAAGCTACATATTCTTTACATAAAGGTAAAATTATAATTTAAAATAATTTACGCTCAATTCAAAATAAAGTAAACATATAATTAGAATTCTGGTAATCAATATATATTTTCATTCCAGCATAAATAAACATTCTACTCCCATACCGACTCCATACTATCAATCTTAAAATTCTCACTCGAATCCAAAAAATAAACATTGCATTTAGACTATGTACACCATTTACTTGACTTACTTGACAATCTCCCCTATACTATCAGTTGACACCTAAACAAATTATTGACAGCAAAACAAAAGCACAACTTAATATAATGACATGTAACAACTCCCCTCCACTAACAATTTCCATTTCTTCGTCTGCATCACCATCACTGAAACAAGCCTGAATCATAAAAAACCCTTTTACAGGGATGTCCTGGACCAAATTCTTCGTTGCAATCGAACAACGAAGAAAAATTTGTCTACAGTAACAGACTCTATTAACACTCTCAGTATAGAAGTAGAACAGATTGCTGGCCAGGCAAATGAGTTGCTAGGCAACTTTAATGCTCGAATGCACCAAAGGGCACGTTAGGTGCTCCACAAAATGCCAATGAGAATCGTTAAAGTCAATATTCAACATTGTATATGCCAAAAATTATAAAAATTGATCTCTCTCGTTACGAACGAAAAGCATAAATGGCCAACAACTCCCAACAACTCCCAACAACTCCCAACAACTCTTAGACTAAGAGGCTGTTTGTTTGTTTTTTTTTTTTTACTTAATGATTTAATTATTGATTTAATTTTAATCAGTTAAATCATTTAGTTTATTTATTTTTTAACTTCATAAAAATTTTCAATCAGTAAGTCATTAAGTTATTAAACTAATCTTTTTTAACTTTTAGTAAAAACTCTTAATGATATCATTAAAACATAATCTCCGAAATATCCTTATCTTAATATTAATTTTCATTCTTACTTAAATAAAACTTAATAATTAGTTTATCACTCATCTCTATAATTTGTGATAATATAGTGGTAGACTATTGTTTTTTTTTTTTTAATTTCTTCAAATTAGTATTATTTATCTTCATAAGTTTTTATGATTATTTTGTTAGGAAAATGTGCTCTTTAAAATCATATGTGTTTATTTAATTGTAATAAATAATTTTTCTGATTAATAAAATAAATGAGGTATTTTATTCAAATATCTTAATTGCATTAATATTTTGAGTAAAGTATATTTAATCATATTATATGTATTTATGTGATCACCATGTGGATTCATAGAAGACATAAATACAAGTTATCTTATGATTAAAAAAATTAAGTTCGCAGTTGATAAATAAAGTTATGCACTTTATTTAGGTATAGACTGTAATAAATTCATTGAATGATTTGTCTTAATTATGTATGAATTTATTGATATAGTATGACTATATTGAACAAGATCACATATAAAATTTAATTAACTTTGTAATAACTGCCAGACTTATTAAATCTCATAGGCATTGATTTTACTGTAATCTTAATCTTGAGTTAATTATGATTTCATAATTGTAATTGTTATTCCATTTGAGTTACTAATGGGCACACACACTCTTGTAGTCAACCGGTATCTTGGTGGGAGCAATTATGAGTATTGGAGTTATAGATTAACAATATAAAATTTGTACAATACATCTCTTGATGGGTTTTCGGTGCTTGATCATAAAATTTTTTGGCCAGAGTGTGTCAACATATTTAGTATGTTGATAATGATCATTAGAGAAAACCAGTAAATATCAAGGAACAAGGTGTAATTAAATTGATTGGACAGTTGAGATATCAATTTAATTAACGATATGGTACAAAGAATTGTGTAGTAAAGAAATCAATGTGGTATAGGTCGAAGTATTATTTGAGAACACTATCCTGGATAGCATACAATTATGGAGGTCAGTTCTAATCTTTTAGTGGAGTAGATTTAGAATTAAATAATTGGGTTAGTTTAATTGCAGGCTTAATTATTGTAGCCACTATTGTGTGTACCCATATGATCTCCGGGTTAGCTCATTTAATTGATTGGATTAATAAGCAAGATAACTATCTATTTGGATTAAAAGCCTAAATTTATTATTTAATGGGAGGCTCCATATAATATACTTGTGTGTAAGGGGTCTTGTGTTATTTTACAAGGTGGGCCCCTATAACACAAGAACAAGTAATGTTACTATTGATTTTATTATTTTTTAATTTAAATCAAATTTGATTTAATAGAAATAAAAAAAATATAAAAATATGAAGCCTAAGGTTTCCACTAGATAGAGATATAAAAGAACTTATTTTTCCTAAAGAAAATAGAGGCCACGTTATACAGATCATAGATTGAGAGAAATATTTTCTCTCTAATTTTGAGAGAAATATTTTATCCTACTAGTTGTTTTTAGTGGTGATAAAGACGCCTACACGTCAAGTGCAGATCAAACCTGAGTCATAACCCAGAAGATTATTTTGTGACGGATCGTGATTTAACTAGTGAGATGGTGATGGATTGTGATCTAACAGGTATGGTGGTGACAGATCGTGACCTGGGAAGCCTGGATTAATTTCAATTGTTCATGTTTTCAGATTATCAAGGTATGATTTTCTAGATTACGTATTCCTATATATTATATGAGATGGGTTCTAAAAGTTTTTATAAAAATTTAAAAAATTGATTTTTCTCCAACTTATTTTTCATTTAAAAACATCACAAACTACAATAAAAAATGATTAACTTATACAATGTAGAATATGTATTCAATTGAACATAATTTATATTATAATAATTTATTATCTTATTTATTTTCTTTGAGATGTTTATTAATTGTTTAATATTTATAATTTGTAAGGGAACAAATGTAAAAGTACTAGATTTTAGAATTTTTAATGTAAAAAAAAGTTAATACTTTATATTTAGCTATTTAGATAAAAAAAAAAAACATATCATTTAGATTCAGACATTCAGTTTTATTAAAAATTCAGATTAATTCAGGTTTATCAAATTTCAGACACATAAAAAATAAAAAAACGCTACTTAAATCCGCTACTTGACTATGTCCTATATAATTGACACCTAAATAAATTATTGACGGCGAAACAAAATAACAGGTTAAATAATTATTATTATTCTTGGGAATTCTCGGGTGTAAGTGACCCATTTTCTATTAAAAAAAGAAAAAGAAAATTAAATCTTATATGCCTAATCATTGCGCATTTCAATTTGAATTAGGGATTTCATGCAAAAATACATGTAATAATGTACCCTTTTTAATCAATAATTCAATATTATTTGATGCCCATCTTCCCAAAATAAATAAAAATTGATGCACATATACCGCAATGTTAGTGCTAATTTAATTTTTGTGAGAGAATTGTGAGGGATAATTTTAAAATAAATGAGTGACAAAATTTAAATCATATATTGATATAAATGCACACGACATAATATTAATTATTAAATATAGCAAGTAAATATTAAAGTCTATCATTCAAAAGATAATAAATAAAAATAAATTGATGCCCGTCTGCATGTCTAATGCTTTATTCAAATAGGATTAGAATTAATTCAAAAAAAAAAAAGGATTAGGATTGTTTCCTAATCTAATTTTTTATCTGAAGAAATAAAATCATGTAATTGATAATTAATATATAAAAAACAATAAAGAAATAAATCTTCAACATATGGAAATGAAAATGCACGCGTATATATCACAAGCTAATGATAGAAACTTGCTGCCAAGTGATGAAATGAGGTACGTACTATTCCGAGAATGCATGGGCATGCACGCAAGCTACTTATAGAACTCCATAACCCATAAATTACAATAAAAACATTCAAATCTGATGCCACTAAATCCAGCTCCATTAGCCAAGGTCATGAATTCAAGCTTTGTTCGCTCCTTTCCTCCTGGATTTTGAGTCATCATCAGCACATCACCTTGGGAATTTATTTTTGACACAATACTAGTCTCAGGCAGTTCTGGAAGTATTGCCTCCACAACAATTAGCTTTCCATCTTCTGGAATACTTTTGTAGCAATTCTTCAACAACTTCAAGCAATGTTCATCGCTCCAATCGTGGAGTATCCACTACAAAATTTGAAATATTATGAAATTTGTTTAAGCATTGAACAACTAATACTGCATATTAAATTCAAATTAAACTTACCTTCATAAAAATGGCATCACCTTTTGGAACATTTTGAAACATATCGCCCCCCACGTGCTCAACACCTGTATTACATGCAATTTAGTTTCCTCGGTTAGGATTTGGTTTTATTGTGGACACAGAATTCATAAGAGCATTGATATCTGGGTAAAAATTTAAACAATGTTAGCAAAAACAACAGTAAATCGAATCTGTTTTTTTCAGTAAATTGCAAATATTGTAAATCCAAATGTTTTAATGATTTTTTTTCATTCTTTTTGGGCTGCTTTTTATGCTTTTACCATTTTCCAGTTGATAATATATATTTCTTCATAACAATGACATTTAAAGGAGGATAAAAAAGGAGACTGAGAAAAACCCAAGTAAATTTCCTAATCAACCTCCTTTCTTCTTCATATTTACATTGGGTTGACCCAATAAAAAAAACTACTTAAACACCGCTTAGTCAAGTCCCTGATATAATTATAAATATAAATAATAGTTCATACCAGAATACTTTGGGGCATGTTGTATAACATGAGGCAAGTCGAAATTGATGCCCTTAATGTGGGGATACTTGCAAGTGATGGCCTGAAGGGTATTGCCAAGGCAACCACCAACATCAACCAGTTGCTCTATGTGCTCGAAACCCTTGTAAGCCTCAAGGATTTTCTGAATGACCAAAGTGGTATAGTTGTACATCGCTAAGTTGAAAACTTCATTGAACCGGGGGTCCAATCCCGGATACTCGAAAGCGTGCGTTCCATGTACTCGATCAAATGGAACTCCTCCTTCAGTAATAGCTTCTTTCAATTGGGACCTATACGACTAATTAATCAATCAGTCTAGAATTGGATTCAGATCCATATCCTCTATTCATCTCATCATTTTGCATTTGGCTTAACGTTTTTAGATACATTGATTGGTGATTGATAAAAACAAAAATTAAAAGGAATACATTTAAACTATATATATGATGATGTATCCGTGTCATGTAATTCTTAAAATTGAAGATGAGTAGAGGATTTCATTTTCTTCCAGAATTTTATGTTCTATCTTAACTCATAATTGTCACATACAACTTTATGACAATAAAAAAGAAAATTGGAAAATAGGGTAATATCATCACCGGATGGGATATTGAATTTTAACAATGTCACAAATTAGGATCCAGAGGGTTACAGAAGTCTAGCAACGTCACAAATTAGGAGATATGTAGTTTGTAGTACCTTTACAAATAGCTAGGTCCCTGTCTTTATTTTGTTTTCCCTAAAAGATTTTATTTCTATTTTCTCTCCATGCATGTGATTATGGCACCCAAAAGTATCTTTTAACTGATCGAAATTCTATGGATAAAGTTAGAATATTTTTGTGGGAAAAGGATATTTACATCCCATGATTTGGGAAAATAGTCATGAAAATTTTCGAGCTTTCAATAACGGACACTAAGACTTTTTTTAATCATAATACCCTTTGCTCTATTGAACCAAAAAAATTGACTTCAATGTTTTATAATAAATAGAAATATAATACTAAAACAAATTAATAATATACAGATTTTAAAATAATTTAATAATTAAGAATATTTTAATATTTTTACAATCTATTAGACATATTTTATTATATTAAACTAAATTTTATAATAAATGTAAACATAAGATTAAAAAAATTGTATTAAAATTTAAATTATTTTGAACATTTTGTGAAATAATAATTTTAACATTATTAGTATGTGAGATTTTTTTTAATTGTAAAATGTAATTGTAAAATGTATTTAACCCAATTATCTCTACAATAAATATAAATATATTAGTAAAATAAATATAATAGTTGAAAATTTTAAATTTATTTAAATATCAAAATATTTTAATATTGTTAGTCTTCTAAACAAATTACATTACTTATATTATTTATATTTATTAAAAAAAATTTCAAGTCAATTTATTTAATTACTATATTCAAATCATATTATGATAAAAAAAAATTTTGATATCCTTTCTTAAAATTTAAAAGTCTACATGATCATCATTTCTTCAAAATCTTTGGAGTATAGAAATCTTTTTTTGTAATTTTTTTTCTTTAAGGATTTCTTTTGAACTAAAGAACATCACTCAATTAATGCTATCAAATAGAACAAAAAGCATTGTCTTTTTCACATTACACCCATGTCTTCACTCCCTAAAGAAAACATTTTTCCTCGTTTCCTCTGCAAGTAATTAAAACACCATCAACAGTATTTCATCCATTCTTTAATTGATTTGACTACAGGTATATTTACCAATGATTTATAAGTTTGAGAGTATACATTTTACATTTTAATGATCTCTTTTATAATTACATTTGTTTTTTTCTTTTCTGATGACCAAAAATGAATTTACAAATAAGTTGATTGTGGAGTTGATTATGATTTAAGACTTAGAAGACATGCGTGATTGGATCTGAAGGTTTAGAGAGAGAGATTGTATTATTAACCCATGAATTTTTACCCTAATTAAAAAACAAAATTACAGAGAATTAAAATGGGAGAGTAGACAAACCAGCTGTCCATAAAGACCTTGTCTTGAATTAAGGCCACCATAGGGCCTAATGATACACCATCTTTATTAGGGACAAAGTAGTTGGAAACATCATTCAAACCGTATAGTCTCTGCGAATCATCAGCATCATCAATTGAGCATTCAACAACACTATGGCTTGCCAGTAGCCTGAGCATCCGATCCAGCATCATAGGTGCGTCTTTATTCTTGGTGGCGGGCAACTGAGCGGCAATCCCTGAAGCTGAGAGCTTTGCTCCAGGACCAGCTTTGGCTATGATCTCAAAAACTCCTAGCCCAATTACTGCTTGCATGGTCATGGGGAGCACTGAAGCCGTCATCAATTGATTGGCATATGCAAAGCTTTCGTCTCTTCCTTCATTAGCCATATTCTCTTGAATTTCCTTATTCGTTTCGCTGAGAAAAGAATGCAATTATAGAGGCGTGAAGGTTTATCGGGAGTCCAAAGATATATAAATATATTCTAAACCAACATGATTCTAGATTTATTAAAGTTTGGAAAAGTTCATATGATTTAATAGTATAATGGGCAATAAAGTAATATAGTTTGATAAGTAATGGTATTAATACTATTAAAGCATATAACTTAATAATCTCCTAAACTTTAACAAAGTCTAAGTTTCTAGACTACATTAATACAGGTACACACACATTAGAAATATCTCCATCCAAAATCCTAGATTTGTTAATGTTTGATAAAACTAATAAGTTATATAATTTAATAATATAATGGCACAGTGCTATTAAACCATATGTTTTAATGATTTTTCCAAATTTTGATAAAGTTCAGGATTCTGAGCCATCAATACTTATATTATATTATATATATATATATGTATGTATGTATGTATGTATGTATGTATGTATGTACGTATGTATATGTATATGTATAATATAATCATTCTCTAGTGAGAGGATTTTCAATTTGTCAAAGCGACCATATCGGTAAAACATAAAAAATACAGATTTCTTAGACGTGCACGAGTGCATTTTTAAAAAATGTGAATTTAAGATTTCACAACTATGTCAAATTCTTTTACATCATTGTAAATTACTAAAAAATTATTGTATAATAATGTAAAAATATTTGACATCATTGTGAAACCCAAAATTCACATTTCAAAAAAAAAAAAGGCATTTTCGCTAGAGAAAGACTCTCCCTATATATAGGTAAATTTTCATATTAAAATTTAAAATTTCAGGTATAAAATTTGGGATGAGTTGATAATAGTGTGACAGATTTACATTACTTGATAAACTATTAAAAACATTATGAAAACATGTTCATAACTAGTACTATCTTATCCCAAATTTTATAAAATCTAGATTTTCAGACCTTATAATGAGTACATACATGAATCCTGAGGTATAAGAGTCTTTATTTTTTTAGTATCTATTAAATCATATAATTTAATCGAGTCAATATTCAATTTTATTATAAAATTATGTAGTATATAAAAATTAATAATGTATCTCATTAAAAAAATAGAGCACCCTTCTAAATTCCAATCTACCAGCCCGATTTTCTTCCTTTTTGTTTGACTTTCTTCCAATGGAGGGCCCACCGTCGGGAAGAGTTTATTTTTCAATTTCCTATTACATAATTTTACTATAAAATTATGTAGTATATATAAATTAATAATGTATCTCATTAAAAAAATAGAGCACCCTTCTAAATTCCAATCTACCAGCCCGATTTTCTTCCTTTTTTTTTTACTTTCTTCCAATGGAGGGCCCACCGTCGGGAAGAGTTTATTTTTCAATTTCCTTTCATCCTTTGTCATGCCGGCCCCACAGTTGGGGAAGTTAAATTTTTTAATTTCCTTTCTCATGCCGACCTCAGCACTGAATAGGACTCAAAATGAAAAAAAAAAAAGTCATCAAGAATGGCCCGGCATTGAAAAGAAATAAAACAAAGTTTTTGAAACAATAAAATAGGGCCATTAGATTCGTTTTTTTTTCTTCTGAGTATCGACACGTTAGAATTAAAAATTTATTAAAGTTTATTTATCCTATTAAATTTATTGATTCTAACTTACGTCGATTTTATTATAGTAAACTCATAATTTTTATTTTATATTAAAATTATTTGTCCTGTTATATTTATGAAAGATATATATACTGAAATCCAATAATATACTCGAGATAAGAAATTAGAGGCTCAAAGGAGTGGGCGGGATTCCAATTTGTAATCTCAAAGTTTAGCCACTGACTCTTTCATATTATTAGTTTGTTGTGGCAGACAAAAGATGAAGGAGAACCATGTGACATGATTATCGGCAACGAGCCCACCTTTAATAGTTTTGGTTCTCACTACTTCTTTTATGCTATTGACAAGACACACAAGACACAAGTTAGGGTTAACAATTCGGGCCTCATTATGTTACAGAAGAAGATAAGTGACGACAGATCTTGATTTGATAAGATACGGTTTTCACTTCTTTCTTTCTACTATCGACAAGACACAAGACAGATTAAATATAACTCAGTCCATGCTATGTCATAAAAAAAAAAAGAGTACCCATCTTATATTTGGGTCCGCTTATAATACAATAGCTATATCTCATACAACTGCTTTTTATTATTTTTTTAATGGGTTCTATAACCGGCAACTGGTTACCCCTTGTTTCACTTGGTTACATTGAAAAATATTAAAGGTAAATATCATTCAAGTACCCTAGTTTAAGCAAATAACATAATAATCAATTTAAATATTAAAAGTATAAATACTTCATATTTTACTTCATGAGAAATCCTAGCCGCTCTTACGAAAAATCTTCAATTCCTTCTCTTTCTTTCCCTTCTCTCTTGCTACCGTCTATCTTTTTTTTTTTTTAAAGAAAGAAAAATCAGTGCTTGTCGATCTCTAATCTCCACTCTACACTAATTTTTCTTGTCTCCACTCTTCAATTTCTATTTCAATATCCACGATCTGGTGGGTTTTTTTTTTTTTTGAAAAAAATATGCAACCTCTTGTGTCACTTTGCATAAAAAGTTTGATGGGGATTTCGGTGACCTTCAGGAAAAAGATGTGATTTTGGCCTTCATGAGATTTGTTAAGTTATTTTCTTAGTGATTTAATTGTTTAGGACCGTCTGTTTAATAATCTGAATTTTTTTTTAAATTTTTTGAATGGTGGTTGCTGGTTATGGCTTGAAGCTGCTGAAGGCATCTGTCCAATGCAAGAAATTTTTGACAAGTGTTCTTCTCGGTGACATGGGAGCCTAAGATTTGAAGACGGTAAGGTTTCTCTATTTTTAGGCTTTGTCATTTTAATATTTAATTTGGACTGCTTTGGATGGTCTATATTTTTAGTATGTTCAGTCTTGTTCTGTTTTGTTTAGAAAATCTCATATGGAAAAGAATTGGGATTTAACCAGTGTTGTCGTTAGTATTATGTTTGTTATAAAAGTTGCTGCTAGTGCGTGGGTACTTACATCTCCACTCCCCAGTGCTTGAACTGGTAGCACTTTTTCCCTCAAATTTTATATAATCTCTTGTGTCATTGTTTATGTATTGAGATATAGTTTTAATTATTTGGATTAGCAGTGATGATCTTGTTTTTTGGCGCCATAATATTTCTTAAATTTGTTATGCATGGATGTTTTGTTTGCTTTGTGGTATGAATGTTGTGTGTTCAACTCCTCAGTTCAGTCACTTGCTGCAACCTCTCTAATTTTTTATTCCTTTTCCTTTTGTTTCGTTGGTTTCTATATTTAATTTTTTGTTTAGAGGATTTTTATCTGCTTGTTATAGTTTTCTTTAATCACAGGAGTAAATAAAAATATGACATGAAACAATAATTCATGGTAGGAATGGAAATGGTAGAAAATTAGTTATTGAACTCGTTATTTTAATTTGTTTATTTTTGTGGTTTTACTCTATCTTAAGAATAGTAAAGTAGTCTCCTCCAATCTTTAACTAATTCTGTTTCTGTAAAGGTTCAATTATATTTCAGTAATATTATTAATGGGAACTTCTATTAGTGTTTCGGCATTTGTAAGAAGATTAAATTTAATTGAATGTTTTTACCTATGTAATTGATTAGCTTTTTTATTTTAGTTACAGGGAATATTTTAATGATCTGAAACTCGCAGTCTTTAATGTTTTAGTTGAATTATACTTATTTGATTATTAGATTTAATTTAATTTTTTAATTGTTTGTTGGATTTTTCTGCTTGTCGCAATTCCTAGGATTATAGTTGTAACATGTAATATGATTGAGTTGTTGTTTTAAAATAAAGAAACATTTACCTGTTATTTGATTTTTTTATTTTTTTTTGGCTTTATGTCCCCATTGTCTATTTGCTTAAATGTCAATTTCACATTTGATATGATAATCTAAAAGTCATATTATTTGATTTTATATTACCTATTACTGGTTAAAATGAATTAGTGGGGCAACGGAATTTGGGAAAATAAGATAGGCTTGTATGAGATGGATGTAATATGTTAAAACAATCTTATAGGATAAGCTATTTTTTTTTCAGTTGTTCAAGATAAATGTTTATATTATATGTGTGATTAATTTTCTTAATTACTAATTAATCATTGATTGAATCAGGTCAGCTAAGCTGTTAGAGGCAATATTTTATATCTTTTTCTGGATCCAGGTACTTTTGAGTTCATTTTTCTTTTAATTGAAGGCATTGGTTATATTGCATAATTGGGTTTCTTAGTAAACTAATCCAATTTCTTGGGTATCCAGTTACTTTGCATTCATATTTGTATTTTTTCTCCGTTTAGGGAATAAAAGATACTTAGTTCTGAGAACCACTTAGTAAATTCTTCTTCAAAAGAATATTTTTTTAGTTAGTTTTGAGTTTTAATTTATGAAAATAAAATTGACTTTGTTAGAGTTAATTAGACTATCACTTAACCAATAATTATAATTTTTTTTCATTTTAGACATGATTGGGAAGGATTGTGCTTTTATCATGGTAATTCTTTGTTGTGAAAGCTCTCAATAGCTCTAGTACTATATATTATTACTTTCAATTATTAAGGTGACTATGCCAGGAGGGGTGGCAGATTCATTTGGGAGATTTTTATATATTGAACTTAACTGTAATTCTGTATTATTTATAGCTTTATAAATTCTTGTTTATGAAGACTTGACTGTTTAGGTTTTTTTTTTTATCACTGATCTGTGTTATTAAAAAAAAAAGATTTTCAAGTTTTTTTTTCAAATACATGGAATAAGCATGACCATGGATCTTGGGCCTTGTCTTGTAGGTGGCTCGATTGGCCAGCATTTGTAATTTAGCATCCATTTCTGTCCAATAAGGTGCTTTTAATTTCAATGATTTTATTTCGCTTATTCTATACTGACCATGGTAATCATTAAAGCCAAGCATAAACGTACAACTCACTTGAAATTGATCTAAAAGTAGGAATATTGTAGAATTCATATGAGACTGGTTACTAATTTATGATATTGCAAAGCTGAGATTTAATTTTAATGCGTGTTTTCATAAATATGCAAGAATTTTATGGCTCTTAACACTTCTTTCCTGAAATGTTAAGGCGTTGTTGCAAATGCCTTTCATAGTTTTGGCAATTTTGCTTCATTAACAAGAGCAAGATATGGATTCTTTCATTTGATTTTTTTGGGATTGATGTTCTGTTATTCTGTTTATTGATAAGCTTTTTTTATTTTCACCATGAAAATATTATAGATAAACAATTTCATTAGTTGAGCTTTTAGGACTGTGGAGATCCAATGAAGTTTAAATATAGACTAGGATATTGTTTGTGAATTATAATTATGAGAGAATCTGAGATTAAATGAGCTTTCAGTTTTGTCAATTATGAACTCAATTAATGTTTCCATTTGTTCAACTATGTTTTTTTTTGGGTTAAACATACAAATGACATGAAATGGTTAGAGAATTTTATTGTTGTTTTTCTTTGCCATTAGCTCCAATTACAATGTTATAAGGCATGATATTTTGTTTTCGTATATTTCAACACTACTGGAATGATAGGCTTTCTCATTTTAGCTTTGAAATTATATTTGTGGATTTGTGACTTTCATTAAATGATGGATTGATTTGTTCAATATTCATTTGGATTGTGCTCTTTTGTAAATGTGTTGGTTTATATGGATTGAGAAATGGTGTTGTTTATTTGGATTAGCTGTGTGATGACTTTGTTTTTTGGTTCGTTAATGTTTTTTATTTGTTAAGCATGAACATTTTGTTTGTAGTCCTCCTAATCCTTGTACATATTTCTTATAGTTTTATTTAATCTTTTGTTTCTTAGCAAAAAAAACATTTTGTTTGGTTCCACAAATGAAATGAATGTTTAGAGTTAATCAAGGCACCTATTTAGTATTTAGTCACTTTGTTCCTACCTATCCAATTTCTCATTCTTTTTCCTTTTAAGTTTCTATATTTAGTTTTCCATTTGGATGGTTTTGATTTACTTGCTACTGTGTTGTTTCATTTGCAGGAGAAAATGAAAATATGACATGAAGCAATAATTTGTAGCAGGATTGTAAATGCAGAAAAATGGAGATTGAACTCTTATTATTTTTAATTGCAGATCTTTTTTGTTTTACTCTAATCTTAGAGATTTTGGATATTCTACTCTTTCTTTATATTATTTTCTTATGTCCAAATGTTCAATTATACTCCAGCGAATCTATCAGTGATCTAAATGAAGATTCATTTTAATTAAGTATTTTTACTGATGTGATTCATTTTTCTTTGGTTATAGTTGATATTTTTCTTGGTTTAAAACCTGAGTTTTGATTTTTTTATTTGAAATAAAATATTATTTTTCAAATTAGAAGTTTTTTCGGAGAAAAATGAAAATAGGTCAATCTATGTGATTGTAATTAATAAATGATAATAGTAGAAAGTGTTGATTGTTATGTTAAATTTTGAATCAAATTTGTGAAATGATAATAATAGACGGCATAGCTTTTAGAAATGATTTAACACGTGAAAAGTTTTGGACTTAATTTGTAAATGGAAAGTTATGTGCATACTTTTTGGTTTTTTTTTCCAGAAGAATACGTAATTAAACAAGAATAATACAAATTATGAACCATAAAATATGTTAGCTAGTTATGATTATTTAAATGGTAAATGAGCGTAATCATAAACAAAGGTCAAAAGCTCCGGACATGATAAAATTTATGATCAAACCTCCTAAAATCTCCTAAAGTAATGAATTACGATTTTAAATAGAAAAAGTTAAAAGACATTTCAACACGCTAAGTTTTGCAACTTATAAAAATTGTGTAATCAAAATATCAATAATATCTTAATAACCTAAAAGGAGTACAATATAGCGAACATCTTATGTGCATTCTTATTATATTTAACTATAAATCTTAGGAGGCATGATATTAATAATAATAGCTGCATTTATATAAAAATAAAAATAAATAATAATAGTAGTACTCTTACAAATAAAATAATAATACTACTTATAATAACATGAATGTTTGATTGAAGTGATGAGAATTTAAAGAAATTATTTTGAAAATAAAATATAGTGGTAAAAATTTTATACAAATAAAGAGTTTTTGATTAAATTTATTTTAAAGATAAATAATTAGAATTAATTGAAGTGGTATAATGGGCTATCCAATAAGAAAAAGAAAAAATGGAGATGTTTTAATAAAAATAGATCAAGTGAGCTTCGCAAGTTAAAATATTTTTTTAAAAGCATACCAGTTTGCAATCATCCTTACTTGTTATTTAAATGTTTGCCGTTGAAGTTATGAAAAATTAAAGTAATTAGTTTGAATAGTAAAGAGAAATATGAAAATAAATGCATAAATTTATTTTAAATATAACTAAATAGTATTAATTAAAATGATAAAATGAGAACAAATATATACAAAAATTAAAAGCTCAAGTATGCATACAATCAAGTTCAAAAGTTCTCGTGAAGTAATGAGAAATAACAATTGTAGTAAGAGTAAAAAATAAATGATAATGGTGATAATAATACGAGTATAATATAATAACATTTATAATTAATAACATAAATTTTTGGTTGGAGTACTGAGAAACTAAGAAAACTAATTTGAAAAGAAAATAGAGTGGTAAAAATTTAATTCGAATTCAAAAAAATCTTAATTCTTGATTTATTTTAGTTTAAAGATAAATAAATATAGTTAATTGAATGATACATTTACAAGGATCAAAATTTAAGTATAAATAAATTCAAGTTTAAGAAATCTTATCAATTCAATTGATCCCAAAAAGAAAAAGAAAAAAGATAATTAAAAATAAATAAATTAAGAAAGTTTCAACTGTTGTAAGTTTAAACACTTTTATAATTTACGTTGTCAAATCTTTTGAAAATTTAATTTTTTATTTTTTGAAAAACACAGCAATTGCACGTACGTTTACATCTACTTTTAATTTACTATCAAATTTTTGAAACATTAAAGAAATTATTTAAAAAGTAAAGAGAAAGCTGAAAATAAATGCATAAATTTACTTGATAACTAAAAATAATTAATTTAAATGATAAAATGAGAATAAATATGTATAAAGATTAAACGAACAAGATATATATATATACACACACTCACACACACACAATCAAATTCAAGAGATTTGAAGTGAAGAAAATAGAAAAAAAATGCACTTAGATTATAGACAAAATATTGGAAAAGATTAAGGGTTGTAATAAAGATTTTTTAGTACTATATAGTAAGTTGATATTTACAAAAATAGTAAGGGGTCAAACATAATTCACCTTATTAATATTATTGTTATTGGAAATAAAAGTACATTAACTATTTAACCCAATAATTGGAATATTACCAAGTTAATGAGAAGGTTCAAACCAAAATTTGTAGAATAATAGTTGAAACAAATAAACCCATAAGGGAGAAAATATAACCAAAATAAGGAACTTAATTAACCAAAAATAAAATGATGAAAAATAAATTTGGTACATAACCGGAATAATTAAAATCTTACCAAATTAATGGGAATATTCAACACAAAATTAGAGTAACAATTAGTTGAAATACATAAACCAACAAGAGAGAAAGTGCAACGAAAATTAGGAACCCATCCAACGGAAAATAAAAACTACTTGGAATATAACCCAAAATTTCGGCATTTAATGAATTTAATAGGAATATCAAGCGTACAACCGGTGGAATAATATGTTGAAATATATGAACCTGTAAATAAAAAAGCTTAACCAAAATTCGGAACTAATCTAACAAAAAAAATGAATTTGGGTATTTAACCCAGATAACTGGAATCTTAAACGCAAAATCAGTGAAATAATAGTTGAAATATATAGACCCATAAGGGAGAAAGTATAATCAAAATCAGGAACTTACTTAACCAAAAATAAAATGATAAAAAATAAATTTGATACATAACCGGAATATTTGGAATCTTACCAAATTAAAGAGAATATTCAACATGAAATTAGAGTAACAATTAGTTGAAACACATAAACCAATAAGAGAGAAAGTGGAACGAAAATTAAGAACTCATCCAATGAAAAATAAAAGCTACTTAGAATATAACCCAAAATTTCGGCATTTAATGAATGTAGTAGGAATATCAAACGTAAAACTTGTGGAATAATAAGTTGAAACATATGAACCTGTAAATGGAAAAGGTTAACCAAAATCCGGAACTACTCTAACAAAAAAATTAATTTGGGTATTTAACCCAGATATCCAGAATCTGACCAAGTTAATTGGAATTTTAAACGCAAAATCAGTGAAATAATAGTTGAAATATACAGACCCATAAGGGAGAAAGTATAACCAAAATTGGGGATTTATTTAATCAAAAATAAAATGATGAAAAAAAAATTTGGTACATAACCTGAATAATTGAAATCTTACCAAATTAATGGGAATATTCAACACAAAATTAGAGTAACACTTAGTTGAAACACATAAACCAATAAGAGAGAAAGTACAACGAAAATTAGGAACTCATCTAACGGAAAATAAAAGCTACTTGGAATATAACCCAAAATTTTAGCATTTAATGAATGTAGTAGGAATATCAAACGTACAACCGGTGCAATAATAAGTTGAAACATATGAACCTATAAGTGAAAAAGCTTAACCAAAATCTGGAACTAATCTAACAAAAAAAAATGAATTTGGGTATTTAACCCAGATAACTGAAATCTTACCAAGTTAATTAGAATATTAAACGCAAAATTAATGAAATAATAGTTTAAATATATAGACCCTGTTAACATGTAAATGTTTCTTTTATTGATTTTGATGATAACAAACATTTTGATAAATGTGTTGGAGTTATCATAATATCTAATTATTTTTTAAAAGCAAGAATTTTTCTATGAGTATTTACAAGTTTTTAAGAAACTGGAAAAACTCTGCAAAAATGTGCATTTCTGGAAATAATCGGTGAACCGTTAATATTAACGGTTAACCGATAAAAAGCAAAGACAGGTTATTGTCTTAACCCTTAACTGATTGTTTTTAAACCTGCTAAAAATAGCCACTGGATTTAAACGGCTAACCGTTATCTTTAACGGCTAACCGTTTATGCTAAAGCCTAATTTTTCTAAGGGTTACTCCTTAAACCTTAACCGTTAAGCATTTTTGTGTTACTGGAATTTAACGGCGAACCGTTAATGTTAACGGTTAACCGATAATATCCAGAAAGGATTTTTGTGTTAACCTCTAACCGTTTAAAACAAACCGGTTAAGCTTGTTGTTTTAAAAGCTGCTGAAAATAACCGCTGAACCGTTAACTCATAACGGCTAACCGTTAATTTCCAGAGAGGTATACTTTGTTAACCCTTAACCGATTAATGAAAACGGAGTTGAAGTGAGTTTTGCAAAGCTTCTGGAATTAACCGGCGAACCGTTAACGTGTAAACGGCTAACCGATAATTTGCAGTATGTTATTATTTACTAAAGCCTTAACCGTTTAGCAAAAACGGATGGAAGTTTTGTGTTGTGCAGGTCTCTGGATTTTAACGGCGAAAGGGTAACGACTAACGGTCAACCGTTTATTTGAAATCCAGCATAACGGTAACTTTGACCAGCGTAAACGGCTAACCGTTAACGGTTAACGGCGATCCGTTTTCTGAAGAAAAAGGCTATAACGGCTAGTTTTCGGCTCCAACTATAAATAAGCTCATTCAAATCAAATCAAAGGTTGATCACAGCACTACCATTGAGCTTATACACGTTTATACAATCTTCATAGAGCTTTAAACACTTTCTTGCTTCATCTTATTCACACATCAAGCTTTCATTTGTAATCTTAAAGATTGTGTGAGTGAAAAATAACTTGTAATTTTTGTTTTGAGTGATTGTAAGTGTTGGGATACACTTGGGTTAAGAGATTAGGAATAATCTCTTGTTGTAAAGGTCTATTGACACCTTGGAAGTCAATTGTAAGCATTTGAGGCCTTGGTGGCTTGCTTAGTGGAATCCTCAAGCCCGGTGTGCTTGGAGGCGTGGACGTAGGCGGGGATAGCCGAACCACGTAAAAATCATTGTGTTTGATCTCTCTTACCCTATCTCTTTTCTTTTCATTGCAAATTAATTTGTTTATTTCTAATTTGATTGTTTAAATATTACTTCATTGTATTTTTAGTTGCTTAATTTTTTAAAATCCCAATTCACCCCCCCTCTTGGGTTGCCTTGTTAGTATTTCATTTGGTATTAGAGCTTGGTTCTCTTGTTAGGACTTAACCGTCTAGAGTAAAAGATCCATGGCAACTCAAAGTGACTCAACCTTTAGGCAAGGACAGTCCACAACTAGACCACCGTTCTTTGACGGAAATGATTACCCTTATTGAAAAACTAGGATGAGAATTTATTTACAAGCCCTAGATTACGAAATTTGGGAAGTTGTATGTGATGGTCCTTTTATGCCCTTGACCAAAAATGAAATTGGGGAAGACATTCCAAAACCTTCACGGGAATGGAATGAATTGGAAAAGAGAAAAGCTTCTCTAAATTCCAAAGCTATGAGTGCCCTATTTTGTGCATTAGACAAGAAAGAGTTTCATAGAGTGTCTAGTTGTGAAAGCGCTTATGAAATTTGGCACAAACTCGAAGTTGTCTATGAAGGCACTAACCAAGTGAAAGAGTCTAAAATTCTTCAAGAAAACCGGTGAACGAAGGAAGTTTAGAGACTTCAAGAATCAAAAGGAGAAAAAGGAAGCAATCAAATGCTATGAGTGCAAGAAACCCGGCCATATAAGATCGGAATGCCCTCTTCTCAACAAATTCAAGAAGAAAGCAATGATGGCCACGTGGGACGATAGCGATGAAGAAACAAGTGATGATGAAGAGCATCAAGAAATGACAAATCTAGCTCTTATGGCAATTGGGGATGAATCAAATGATGAATTAGATGAGGTAAGTGATCTTCCTACTTATGATGAGTTACATGATGCATTTAGAGAATTGCATGATGAATTGATGAAAATGGGTAAAAAGAATGTTTGCCTTAAAAAGAAGATGGTAGAGCTTACAAATGAAAATGATTCATTTAGTGCTAAGATTACATGTCTTGAATTAGAAAATAAAACATTACCTGATAAAATTGCTTTATTTGAGAATTCTAGCACTTCACATGAGCATCTAGAGTCACATGTGAATGAATTGAAAAATAAAAATGAATTACTTAAAAAGAAAAGCAATGATCTAAATGAAATTGTGCTAAAATTTACAAATGGACAAAAGATGTTGGATAACTTGCTTAATTCACAAAAGTGTGTATTTGATAAAGGAGGACTTGGCTATAAGCCAAATTTGAAACAAAAATATTACAAGAACTACTTTGTTAAGAGCACATCTCTTAATAATCAAGTTGTTTGTCATTATTGTAATCAAAATTGCCATATGAAAAATAGATGCATAGTAAGAAGAAATGCATATTATGGTATGCAATGTATTTGGGTTCAAAGGAACTATTCTTAGCACTCAAGGACCAAAGGTTTGGGTACACCAAAAACTTGAATTTTTCTGCGAGGTTTAAAGAAAGAAGAATAAATGGTTCTTGGATAGTGGATGTTCAAGACACATGACTAGAAACTATGCATGGTATTCAAGTTTCTGAAACTCGAAAGCAGTGGAGATGTTTCTTTTGGAGATAATTCAAAAGGAGGATTCTTGGAATCGAATGTCGGTAAAATTTCATCAACCTTGATTGAAAATGTATGTTTGATTGAAAATTTGAAACACAACTTGATTAGTATTAGTCAATTATGTGATAAAGATTATAAAGTAGTGTTTGATAAGTCTAGGTGTATTATTGAAGATGCATGTGATGGAAAAGTCTTGTTTATTGGAAATAGATGTGGTAATGTTTATACCATTGACATAGATGTTGCATTCGCTTATAAATGTTTTCATTTACATGATGATGGTTGGTTATGGCATAGAAGATTAGGACATGCAAACATGGAATTGATTTGGAAAATTTAAAAATGATTTAAGTTAAAGGTCTTCCAAAAATAGATTTTCAAAAGGATAGAATTTGTGAAGCATCGATTTGGAAAACAAATCAAAACCTCTTTCAAAACAAGAATCATGTTTCACTTAAAACCTCTTCAATTACTTCACATGGATTTGTTTGGTCCATCTAAACATGCAAGCTTAAATGGCAAGTATTATGCATTTGTAATTGTGGATGATTACTCTAAATACACATGGGTATTATTCTTAGCTAATGAGGATGATGCCTTTGATGCTTTTAAAATTTGCTGTAAAAAGGTTCAAAATGAAAAGGGTTATTCTATTTCTTGCATTAAGTGATCATGGTAGAATTAAAATTATGCATTTGAGTCTTTGCAATGACTTAGGCATAGAGCATCAATTTTCATCACCTAGAACTCCACAACAAATGGAGTTGTTGAGAGAAAGAATAGATCTATTCAAGAAATGGCTAGACTATGTTGGATATGAAAATGCTTTTACCTAAGTATTTTGGTTGCGGCAATCAACACCTCTTGTTATGTTTTAAATAAAGGGTGTTGATTAGATCTATTCTCAATAAAACTCCATGAGCTTGGAAAGATAGAAAACTCAATATCGGTTATTTCAAAGTCTTTGGTTGTAAATATTTTATTTTAAACCTGAGACAATCTTGGTAATTTGATTCAAAATCAGATGTTGGTATTTTTCGGTATTCAAACTCAGAGCAAAGCTTATGGAGTTTATAATAAAAGAACTTTGGTTGTGGAAGAAGTCTATGCATGTTTCTTTTGATTAGTCTAACCCCTCCCTGCGGAGAAAGGAGTTGTTAATGATGATGCATGGAGAGCTACAAAGAAGAATCATCAAGGATAATCAAGAGAATGCTCAAGAAAATCAAGAGGATGATCAAGAGAAGCAAAAGAATATGGAGCAGAACAAGAAGCGATCTGATGCACTCCCCAGTGGAGGTATTTCTCTCACAAGGATGCCATTTTAGGAGATCCATCTAGAGGTATTACTACTAGATCATCAACAGAAAACACTTTATGAAGCATGCTGCATTTATTTTCGGAAATTGAATCCAAAATCCTGCGGATGCGAGAAAATGACGTAGTCTTGGATTATGGCAATGCAAGAGGTTAGATCAATTGAGAAATAATGTATGGGAATTAGTTCATTAAAGGTAACATCAATCCATCATAGGAAATTACTAAAGTGGGTATTTAGGAATAAGATGGATGAACTCGGTGTGGTTAAAGGAATAAAGCTAGATTAGTAGCTCAAGGATACAACGAAGAAGAATTGATTTTGATGAAAACATTTGCACCACGAGTAGCTTAGATTGGAATCCAGTATTAGAGATGTTGTTAGCATGCATACGTCATAAAGATTTCGCTTTTATTCCAAATGGATGTTAAAAGTGCTTAAAAATGGTTATATTATGGAGGAAGTTTATAAACAACACCTCCCGGTTTGAAAATGAAAATTTCTAAATCATGTGTATAAGTTGTCTAAAGCTTTATATGGTTTAAAACAAGCACCTGAAACTTGGTATGAAATGCTTAAAATTTCTTGTTGGATAACGGTTTTCAATGGATAAAATGGATACTACTCTTTTTGTTAAGAATAAAATCAAGATATACATTGACTGGTTCAAATTTATGTTGATGACATTATTTTCGGGTTCTACTAATGAGTCCTTGTGCAAGGATTTTTCATCTTGTATGAGTAAGGAATTTGAGATGAGTATGATGGAGAAGGTGAAGTATTTCCTTGGACTTCAAATCAAGCAAAACAATGAGGGAATCTTCATCAATCGTTAAGCTATGTCAAAGATTTGCTCAAGAGGTTTGGAATTGATGGTCAAAAACCAAGAAACTTTCTACGAAAGCACAACAATCAGCTTGACAATGAGGATGAAAAAGGGTAAAAGTTGATATTAAAAATATCGAGGGTATGATCGTTCTTTACTTTACTTAACCGCAAGATATCATGAGTGTATGTTTGTGTGCAAAGATTTCAATCATGTCCCAAAGATCATTTGTTTCTTGTTAAAAAAATTTTTTTAGATTGTTGGAAGGTGGAACCATAGATCTTGGTCTTTGGTATCCTAGGGGAACTCATATAGATTTAACATGTTTTTCGGATGCGGATTTTGGTGGTTATAAAGTTGATAGGAAAAGCACTAGTGGTACTTGCCATATACTAGGTCACTCACTTGTTTCATGGTTTAGCAAGAAACAAAATTCTGTGGCACTTTCAACTACTGAGGCTGAATATATAGCTGCAGGGAGTTGTTGTGCACAAGCACTTTAGATGACACAAACACTTAGAGATTATGGCATTAAGCTTGAACAAATTCCTATTAAGTGTGATAATACAAGTGCTATAAATCTTTCAAAGAATCCCATTCAACACTCTAGAACCAAGCATATAGAAATTAGGCATCATTTCTTGAGAGATCATGTTCAAAAAGGTGATGTTGCATTAGAGTTTATTTCTACGGAAAAACAACTCGCCGACATTTTTACAAAACCTCTTTGCGAAGGACAATTTTCGAAAATTCGGCATGAACTTGGGATGATGAAATTTTCGCATTAACATTTCTATATATGCTATTGAGTCTATTAAATGATTTGTTTATGATGTGATGTTTGAGTATGATGTTCTAGTAATGTGCATGTATGTTTTGCATGGATTAATTGTTTTAAAAACATATATGTTCATGAATTTTGCATTAAAACGGCCTTAGAGCAATTTTAGATCAAAGTCATGATCTTGATTTGTTATCTTTGATGGCCGGATATTGAATAAAATGTGCGAAATAACAAATAAAATAAACGGATAACCGTTTTTCTCATAAACGGTTCACCGTTTATTCCAGAAACTAGGACATTCTGCTTGCTCTTTATCCTCTCACCGATTGGCGATAACGGTTCACCGTTTAAAAACAGAAAGTATTGCTAGAGTTACCCTTTCACCGTTTAAAAACAGAGAGCTCCCTTAACTTGCCCCTTCACCGTTTACCCTTAACAGTTAACCTTTTACTTATTCCAAGCTCACTGGAAATTAACCCCTCACCGTTTATAGAAAACAGTTCGCCGTTTTCGTAAAGTATATAAACTGGACACGGGTTTCACTTCGTCTTCACTTGCCCTCTCGCCGTTTCCGCCATTTTTGATGAAACCGAAGCTTTTCATCTCCTTTTTTTTCCATTTTTCTTCATTTTCGTCACAAATTTCACCGATAGAACTCTTCCAAATCTTCTTAAGAGTGATTTTACCGATTCAAAACTTCAGATCTAGCCCAAAATCAAAAACTCCCAAATCCAAACCCTAAGAGCGGCCGACTGGTCTTTGCTCGATTTGGCCCATTTTTTCATCAATTCTTGTCAAATTGAACCCAAACATATCTTCCTCTACTCCCTCTAAGCCTTTTAATCGATCCAGCAACTCTCAAATCCATCTTCCGAACGCATTCTCCTCTCCATCATGGCTGAATCATCTCAGAGACCTCGGAGAAGGAAACATACACCTCGTGTCAACCCCATACCACCACGGGAAGCCTCTAAATTTGAAAGGCTTCATTTCCCTACTGCTTCATTGCTCAGACGCTTTGAGACCCGATTTATGGGTCGTCAGGTACTCGATTCCTATCTTGCGGATGTAGATGATTTTAAGGATTTGAGTGTATGTGATAGGATTGTGACTAACATGCTTAGACCCTGGGAATCCTTTTTAGACCTTGATGATAAAGTTTATCCGAATCTAGTTTGAGTCTTTTATTCTAATATGGAATTGTCTGCCACTCGTCTAGATAGGATTGTTACTGTTGTTGGCGGTGTGCCTATTGATTTTGATGTAGAGTTTTTGAACACTGTCATACTTGGTATTTCGGATGAGGGTCATTCATTTTATACTTCTCGAAAAATCCTATCTTTTGATGATTTTGTCCACCATGAGGGAGTCCGTAACATCTGTCGTCGTAGGGATTTGAGTGATGACATTTGTAGTCTTCCTTTTCGGTCTCAGCTACTCCCTTTTCAGGTTCGTATTCTCCATTCCATTCTATAGCACATTGTTACACCTCGGAAAGGTTACACGGATGAGGTAACTCGTTTAGATGTCGGGTTACTAGATAGTCTACTTAGTGGGCGGGATGTTAACCTTGGTTATATCATTGTGCGCCACATGTTGACCACTCCGGGTGTTTCTCACCGTTTGCTTCCCTATGGTAGTCTCATTACCAAGATTTTACGGCACTTGCATGTGCCAATTAGGGATGCGGTGTACAAGGAGCCTAAAAGAATTGGTCGGGATGCCATGAGTAGCATAGGCTTCACTAGGAGGAACGGGCAGTGGATCAAGACCGCGAACGCCAAGAATCGGGACATATTGATTGCACCTGAGGATGATCGGATGCTTAACGACATCTATACTCCCGATCAGCTTCCCGACTTCAGGCTTGGAGCTCAGCCTCCACCTCCTCCTCGTCGAGATGCTCCTCCACCATCGCATTCTTCCGATTCGCGCATGCGATGGATCTGATGCCCTTCGCCTCCCGAGCCTCCTCAGGTTCGAGCAGCCCGCCTCGAGCCCGCTCACCCTCATACTCTATTCACCAGACTCGATATTTTGCAGAAATTGCTGATGTTCGCCAGATTTCCGAGCGCCAGCAGCTGATTCTTGATCGTATGGACGCTATTTCTCATGATCAGCAGCAGCTCCGGTCTCAGCTTCAGACATTTCAGGAGCAGAGCATTGATCATCAGTATGAGATCATTGCTGCACAGCGACAGATTCTGGGGTATTTTGGCTATGACCCTGGTAGCACATCTGCAGGAGCCCCCTCTACACGCCCTACTTCAGCACCTCCTTCCTCGGCTCCCACTTCTACACGTCCTCCAGCTTCGAGACCTTCATCTTTGCGACCCTCTTCTACACGACCCCCCACTTCGCGGAGAGCTTCTTAGTCTTCTATTTGTGTTTCGCACATATATTTCATGCATATATGATAGTTTTTATATTTCTTTTTGTATTCTTGTACATTCTTGTTGATTTTATGGATTAGTATTTGCTATGGTTATTTCTTGCTATATTTTCTTTATGTGTGGATTGCTTGGTTTTTGGAGATGTTGGGATGTAAAAGGCTTGCTTAATATCTTTGGGAGTGCTTATTTTTGGAGTTGTTGGCTATTTCGCATGATTGTATTTCAGGTTTTTGTCATTTTTAGGGGAAACTCTGCCGAAATTTTTGCTATTCTATTTCTCCCATGTTTCTTTTTTCTTAAGTTGTGTTTTTTTTTTGATGATGAAGGGGGAGAGATTTTTGTACTGCAGAGTTTTGCACCTGTTTTGTGCAGTTTTTGTACTTGATTTTGCAGATTTTTGCACTGCAGATTTTGCACTTGTTTTGGGCATTTTTTTGTACTTGTTTTTGCTAATAACAAAGAGAAATCTTGAACTTGTCTTTGCAAACCTGCTATAATGCCAAAATTATTTTGAGTCATATTGGTAGGGGGAGCATATAGTAAGGGGGAGCAAAAGCAAAGTTTGTCATCATAAAAAAGGGAGAGATTGTTAACATGTAAATGTTTCTTTTATTGATTTTGATAATAACAAACATTTTGATAAATGTGTTGGAGTTATCATAATATCTAATTATTTTTTAAAAGCAAGAATTTTTCTATGAGTATTTACAAGTTTTTAAGAAACTGGAAAAACTATGCAAAAATGTGCATTTCTGGAAATAATCGGTGAACCGTTAATATTAACGGTTAACCGATAAAAAGCAGAGACAAGTTATTGTCTTAACCCTTAACTGATTGTTTTTAAACCTGCTAAAAATAGCCACTGGATTTAAACGGCTAACCGTTATCTTTAACGGCTAACCGTTTATGCTAAAGCCTAATTTTTCTAAGGGTTACTCCTTAAACCTTAACCGTTAAGCATTTTTGTGTTACTGGAATTTAACGGCGAACCGTTAATGTTAACGGTTAACCGATAATATCCAGAAAGGATTTTTGTGTTAACCTCTAACCGTTTAAAACAAACCGGTTAAGCTTGTTGTTTTAAAAGCTGCTGAAAATAACCGCTGAACCGTTAACTCATAACGGCTAACCGTTAATTTCCAGAGAGGTATACTTTGTTAACCCTTAACCGATTAATGAAAACGGAGTTGAAGTGAGTTTTGCAAAGCTTCTGGAATTTACCGGCGAACCGTTAACGTGTAAACGGCTAACCGATAATTTTCAGTATGTTATTATTTACTAAAGCCTTTAACCGCTTAGCAAAACGGATGGAAGTTTTGTTGTGCAGGTCTCGGATTAACGGCGAAAGGGTAACGACTAACGGTCAACCGCTTTATTTGAAATCCAAAGATAACGGTAATTTTGACCAGCGAACGGCTAACCGTTAACGGTTAACGGCGATCCGCTTCAAGAAAAAGGCTATAACGGCTAGTTTTCGGCTCCAACTATAAATAAGCTCATTCAAATCAAATCAAAGGTTGATCACAGCACTACCATTGAGCTTATACACGTTTATACAATCTTCATAGAGCTTTAAACACTTTCTTGCTTCATCTTATTCACACATCAAGCTTTCATTTGTAATCTTAAAGATTGTGTGAGTGAAAAATAACTTGTAATTTTTGTTTTGAGTGATTGTAAGTGTTGGGATACACTTGGGTTAAGAGATTAGGAATAATCTCTTGTTGTAAAGGTCTATTGACACCTTGAAAGTCAATTGTAAGCATTTGAGGCCTTGGTGGCTTGCTTAGTGGAATCCTTAAGCCCGGTGTGCTTGGAGGCGTGGACGTAGGCGGGGATAGCCGAACCACGTAAAAATCATTGTGTTTTGATCTCTCTTACCCTATCTCTTTTCTTTTTATTGCAAATTAATTTGTTTATTTCTAATTTGATTGTTTAAATATTACTTCATTGTATTTTTAGTTGCTTAATTTTTTAAAATCCCAATTCACCCCCCTCTTGGGTTGCCTTGTTAGTATTTCATTTGGTATCAGAGCTTGGTTCTCTTGTTAGGACTTAACCGTCTAGAGTAAAAGATCCATGGCAACTCAAAGTGACTCAACCTTTAGGCAAGGACAGTCCACAACTAGACCACCGTTCTTTGACGGAAATGATTACCCTTATTGAAAAACTAGGATGAGAATTTATTTACAAGCCCTAGATTACGAAATTTGGGAAGTTGTATGTGATGGTCCTTTTATGCCCTTGACCAAAAATGAAATTGGGGAAGACATTCCAAAACCTTCACGGGAATGGAATGAATTGGAAAAGAGAAAAGCTTCTCTAAATTCCAAAGCTATGAGTGCCCTATTTTGTGCATTAGACAAGAAAGAGTTTCATAGAGTGTCTAGTTGTGAAAGCGCTTATGAAATTTGGCACAAACTCGAAGTTGTCTATGAAGGCACTAACCAAGTGAAAGAGTCTAAAATTAGTAGGTACACTCGACAATATGAATTGTTTCAAATGGAACAAAATGAGAGTGTATATTCTATGTATACTAGATTTACGGACATAGTAAACACTCTAGGAGCCCTAGGAAAAACCTTCTCAAATAGTGAGAAAGTTAAGAAAATCATTAGATCACTTCCTAAGGAATGGAGACAAAAAAGAACTGCCATTAGGGAGAAAGTATAACCAAAATGAGGGATTTATTTGACCAAAAATAAAATGATAAAAAATAAATTTGGTACATAACCGGAATAATTGGAATCTTACCAAATTAATGGGAATATTTAACACAAAATTAGAGTAACAATTAGGTGAAACACATAAACCAATAAGAGAGAAAGTGCAACGAAAATTAGGAACTCATCCAACGGAAAATAAAAGCTACTTGGAATATAACCCAAAATTTCGGCATTTAATGAATTTAGTAGGAATATCAAACATACAACCGGTGGAATAATAAGTTGAAAGATATGAACCTGTAAATGAAAAAGCTTAACCAAAATCAGAAACTAGTCCAACCAAAAAAAATAATTTGGATATTTAACCCAGATAACCGGAATCTTATCAAGTTAATTGGAATATTAAACACAAAACATGTGGAACGATGATTGAAACATATAAAGCAAAAGGGGAGAAAGCATAACCAAATTTAGAAACTTCTTTAACGAGAAAAGAATCTACTTGAAATTTAACCCAAAATATTAGTATTTAACGAATTTAATAGAAATTTTAAACACAAAACTAGTGAATTGGAAAGTTGAAACAATTAGCCTATTAATGAGAAAGTTTAACCAAAATTAGGGACATATGAAATTAACTTGAAACATTTACCTAATATATTGATATTTAACCAAAAGTGTCAGGACATGATTATTTTACCTTTTTTTTGAACTTTCATTTAGATTAAAAATATTTTTCTCACTCAAATATTTTTTAAGTTAAGTTTTTATAAATTTCCATAATTTTTTTTTCATTTTATTTTATTTTTTCTGCATTAAAAATGATTTTTTTAAAATTATTGAATGAACAACCGGTAAAATACCGGTTGTTCAAGTGGAAAAAGTAGGCTGTATGTCATACAGCCCTGTACTATATGAAGACTCCTTATATTTAATATAAGATACAATTTTCACACATAAACAGTGTATGTGTGGGACTCATGTACTGTTCATGTGTGAAGGTGTATCTTATGACAAATGTAAGATAGGGGGATCTCATAAAAAATTATAATTGTTCCTGATCTTGCCACGTGTAGCATGAACATATGAGTGAAAATTGAATTAGCCGGTTTGCTGCGTCCCGCAGCAAAGGAAATGATACCCAACTGCCAGCTGCTGACCAGTTGCAGGTACGTTAAAATTTGAAATGTGGTCTTGTTTGCACATCCCATTTGATAAGATGGATTTTGATGAATGGACGCAATGGTTTAAAGATGAGTGAGAGCTATTTAACTCCGATTGCTATTTAATGAGACCCAATTATTAATTTTTTCGTACTTATAATTTTATCGAATATGGTAACAATTAAAGGTGCCGTATTGGGCTTATATTATTGTAATTTGTGAAATATAAAAATAAATTTTGAAAAAAACTAAATTTTATTTTACACACCCTTTAATTGAAACGTTTCCTTCCTCGCAAGTAAATAACCATTACTCATTGATTTCTTTTCCAAAGATTTCTCCTATAAATAACCATAACTCATTTATTTTACACACTCTTTAATTGCAGCATAGCTGCTCTCTCTAATCTCTAACTCAGCAAAAGATACACGAGAAACAGAAGCAATAGCAAAAGATACACGAGAAATGGATGCAATCATACAAGAATATATTCTGTTTCTTATCTATACCATTGATTTAATTGTAGCACAAAATTAGTACAAGAATGAATAATAATTATCATCATGCCATAAGGTCCCAATGCTTAGAATTGAGAATGTGTATTGATTTTTAAGTAAGTTTTTGAGAATTAGATTTTATGTAGAGAGAAATTCTTAATATTAAGAGACAAATGATTGTAGTTCCGGTAGATGAGTTAGATGATTGTCAAAAGTATAAAAGCCTATTGCCTATAATTGTAAAATTTTACATAATTGGTAATTCAGTTATATAATATATTAATAAAATACATATATTTTATATATTTGTTAAGGCGCAAATAGCTCATCATAAAAATAATTACAAAGTCATCCAAACGTGTTAGCAAGCCAACAACAATCAATGTGACACGCCACTCGTTAGTGAAGTGAGTGTACTAATTTTTCCTTAATTCATCAAATGAGTTGTAAAGTTTAATGTTAATTTTAATGTTGTAGATTGTGGATTTTTGGGAAAAGGACGTTTTGATCCTTACCGTTTAGGAAAAGAGGAAAAAAAAACTCTTAAGCATTTGTTTAAAAGAAGAACTTATATATTCATATGACATGTTTGTTGGTAAATGTATTAATTTGAATGAAAAAAGGTTACAAATGACATAATTTGTTGAACTTTTCATTTAGTTTTTAAATTTTATTATTTATAATAAAATAAAAGTAAAATCAGATTACCAATAGGGGAGAGACATGTATCACTCTTTGATTGGTTGTCAGATTTTTAATATTGAAACTTTTATAATAAATTATCTTTTTTAATTTTAAAAGAACTTTTATAGGCATGAACCATATGTATTGAGAGATATATGAATTGATTAACCTGTCGTACTAGTTGTCCAAAACCCTTTTGAGTTTTTTAGCCCCAATACATTATTTTTATTTAAATTGATGAGCATAGGATTTAGGAAGTTATTTTATAATTTTATTATTTAGGTTATTTGATATTTTTATTTTTAATTAGAGTCAATTATGGAATGTGTTCTAGTCTTTTATTTTTATTATCATTGTGAATTAGTTTCACTTTTTAAGTTAACTTGAAAAAACAAATTTACTCTATTATAAATATGGAGGTTTTGTTACTATTTTCAAACTTTTTGATTATTAAAAGATGCTTCTTTTATAATTTCTTTAGAAATCATCTATTAAAATCTCTCTTATGGAATCGTTTCGATTAGAACTTTATCTAATCTCACTTAAAGCGTTGTTAAAATCTCGTTCAGTCATTTGAATTAGAATGAAACCTAATCATGTAGCGATTAAAGTGTAATTTAATCATTTGATCACTTTTGTTTAGTTCCACTCCAGAATGATATCTAGTGTTTATTTACACTATTAATCCGTTGACTTAGTTTGGTATTAGAATGATATCTAGTATTTATCTACCTATCATTTCGTTGGCTTGATTTGGTATTAGAATGATATTTAGCGTTTATCTATCCTATCAATCTATTTCCACTACTCTAGTTCTTCAATTAGTATCAAAGCAGTTCTGTACTAATTGCACAACTTTCCTGCACATCCATCTCATTAAATCCACGCTTAGAAAAACAACCAAAGAAAAACAAAAATAAAAAATCCCAAATTATCAAAGCCTAGCCCTCGGCTCCTTCCACCATTACCATCGACTCGACCAGCGTCCACTGTCACCCAACACTACCACCAAACTCCCCAGCCACCACCGACCAAACTCCAGCCAACCTCACCTTCAAGCCACCAGCGGAGTGTCCACGAATAACCCAAATTCGTGAGCTCTCCACCCACTCACTTATGCCAAACCATGACCATTTTCCGTCAATTTTTACACCATCACTATAGTCCCCAGCAACTAGAGACGGTAAATGCAGCCTTTTGTCGCCATAACGCTGAAGGACAACATTTGTCTATGAGGTTCCTGAAAACGCAACTTTTGCGCAGTAAAATTAAAATAGATGGCGGAAGCTCTAGAAACCTTGGATCGACTTCATTTAAAAACAAAAATCAAGAGAAAATATTGAAGTTTGTTTATCTCAATGTAGTTTCAGAAACGACTTCGTGAGGTAGGATAAAATGACTGAAAATAGCAAGGTACGAACACTGTCCAGGATATAGGCCACTGCACGAACAACTTCTATTTGCTATGATTTGAGATCCTTAAAGCACTCCAATTGCGATGCCTCTAATCAGTCCACACTTAGAAATATTCTAGGAGTTCATAGGATTTGGAATCACCAAATTTCAGTTAGAAATGAGAGAGATAATGAATAAACATGAACTCTAGTTCATGATGATTCATTCCACCAAATAAAGCCACCATTATCTTTTCAATAATGGTACCAAACATTATCATGTGCTAGACCCACCCACTAAGTCATTATTTATTGAATGTGATCTTATCACTCCAATAATTTATTCAATCAAATTATTTTGAATAAATAAATAGCTAAATTAATTAATTTTGTCTTTAATTAATTAAACCCATTTTGATCAAATCAAATGGTTAATTGTGGGCTTCTTTTGTGACATGTTCTTATGCCTTCTCCTAATCCATATTAGATCCAATAAAAACCCAAAATTCTAAACCCAAAATTGGTCTAGAAGTCCATAATCATTTATGAACCGGAACATGTCCAAAATGGTCATTTCACATGCTTGATATTATACATAATGTTTAATTGAGGATTTATGAAATTTATTTTGCTCCTTAAACTATTAATGGAACATCTAAATTTCTATCTTAAATCATATTTAATATGTATACACACACACACACACACACACACATATATATTCATTCTCAATTAATTATAATATAAATATCTATTTTCTTAAAATTAGGAAATTTAACTTCTCATTTTGTAGTAACTCCTTTTTCATTTCTATTAGGTGTGTGACCTTTTAGGTTCTTTGTTATAAGGTAGTATAACTATTTTAATGATAACTCTTTATTCATTAAATGATACTAAAATCTTTAGTCATCAATTAGAACTTTTCTAATGACCTTAAAATAAATTGGTAATACGCTTTACCAATAATGATCTTAAGGTTTCTACAAGTCATGAGTGACACCTAGCAGTATTTCACAACCACCCAAATAACAAGAATTATTGGATCTATAGAACCTATTCCATTGTATCTTTATGTCTTGGTCTCTTCATCATCCATGTCCAGAGAAAAGCACGACTTATGGTTTAGTGTGTTAAGCATTTATGCTTTATCTCAAAATTAATCTAAATGAACTTGACATGAAAATATAATTTGAATTCCTTCAAACATATTTCACCTTATTTAAGAATTTCTCATGTTAATTCATATTATCTCACTGGGAAATCCTTTTTTTATATTACAAAGTGATGAATTCCAGCTTGGCCATACACTTGTCTCCATACATAGCTAACCATGACAGCTATTACTAGATCTCTTCCTTGATTATGAATCAATCTTTATGCTTTCATATATCAGAGATGTCTATGTATAAGATATCTGTGATGCCTCAGGTCTAAAGACCATTACTAAACATAGTGTCTATCACAATGTATAATAAGCCATTAACACTCAAAACCATATGGCTTATTATATTTGGTCATTTCAGTAAACTCGTTCTCGCAACAAGTACCTATGTGTTTGATTTGACATCTCATGTCAATGATATGAAACTCACCATCCATTTTAGTATCACATACCATAAATGAGTCATAACACATACTAGTATTTATAGGAATTTATGACGTTCAATCATAAATCCACTACTAAGAACTATTTTAGAAGCATAGTACAAAGGATACACGTTTCATATTCTCGACAAACTCGAGAATGTGTTCTTTAACTATTTTATTTCTTGGACTATATTCATTAAATTAATATAGGAATGTTAATAACTTTTCCATTTTATAAATATCAAAATGCTAATCAAACACAATAATTCCTTAAAAGCAAACACCATTCGATTGGCTTTTAGGGTATATCACTAACAATCTCCCACTTATAATTTAGTTATTACAAAGTTATATACATGCTTGCTTTTTAAATATTTTATTTTGAATCCAAAATAAGCAAGACTGGGCAAGGAGAACTCTTACTACTGTTAATAGAGACTATCAACAAGCTCAGTATAAAAGTAGAACAGATTGCTAGCTCGGCAAATGAGTTGGTGATGTATGACAAACCTAGTCATAGTAAGAATATAAAATTAATTTCCTTTTTTTTTAGTTTGATTAGGAATTATTTTATATTTTTGTTATTTAAGTCATATTACTTTACTTATAAGGAATTATAATTTTATTAAGAATAAGATAATCCAAACTAGTATAAATAGGCTTATTATGCTTGTTTCTTCACACAAACTTTTCATCAATAATATTCAGTATTTTCTCAATTGAGATATTTTCTCCTTTGTGAGAGCCATTTTTTTTTTTAATTTCAAGAGTATACTCTAGAATGAAATCTAGTATCGCTTTCTCGCTGCGTCAGCTGGTAGGGAACATTAATGCTCAAATATAAATAAGACGAGTGTAAAAATTCTGTTGTACCAAAGGGCACATCAAATGCTTGACAAAATGCCAATAAGAATCGTCAAAGTCAGTCTCCAAGGTTATATATACCAAAAATTGTAAAAATTGATTTCCCGCATTAGGAAGAAAAAGTGTAAACAGCCAACAACTCCTAACAACTCTTAGATTAAGGTGACATTTAATTTTTTATCTGAAATCTGAACAAGTTTAAAATTCTTTTAAGTTTGAATGAATTTGAATATCAATATTTAAATGACATCTTTGTTTTTATTTTTTTAATATCTAATAAATAGCATCTTGTTTATTTTTATAAATAAAAATAAATTAATAGCCTTGTGCATGCCTAATGCTTTATTTGTATAAGATTAAATTAAGATTCTTTCTTTATCTAAACTTTTATTTGAGCAAATACAATCTTGCACTTCATAGTTAATAAATAAAACATAATAAAAAAATAAATCTTCAACATATATGAATAAAAATACACAGGTACATGTTAAAAGTAATGACAGTAACTTGTTTCCGAATGATGAAATGAGGTACTATTCCTAGAATTCATGGGCATTGGCAGGCTACTTATAGAACTCCATAACCCATAAATTACAAATAAAAAATTCAAATATGATTCCACTAAATCCAGCTCCAGTAGCCAAGGTCATGAATTCGTTCTTTGTCCGCTCATTTCCTCCCGGATTTTGAGTCATCCTCATCACATCAATTTGGGAATTTCTTAGGGAATTATTTTTGATAGAGTGCTAGTCTCAGGCAGCTTTGGAAGTATTGTCTCTACAACAATTACCTTTCCATCTTCCGGAATACTTTTGTAGCAATCCTTCAACAACTTCAAGCAATGTTCATCACTCCAATCGTTTAGTATCCACCACAAAATTTGAAATATTATGAAATCTTTTAAAAGATTGAACGCCTAATATCTGCATATTAAATTCAAATTAAACTTACCTTAATAAAAATGGCATCACCTTTTGGAACATTTTGAAACACATCACCCCCTACATGCTCAACACCTGTGCTACATATAATTTAGTTTCCTCTGTTAGGATCTGGTTGTATGGTCAATAGAGAATTCAAAAGAACACTGATATCTGAGTAAAAAAATTACACAAAATGCTAATAAAAACAATAATAAATCGAATATGGTTTTTTCAGTAAATTGCAAATATGGTAAACCGAGTATGTTTTAATATTCTTTGTCAATTTTCATTCAGCTTTTTTTCCTTTTACCGTTTTCCAATTGATAATGTATCTTTCTTCATGAAAATCACATTAAAAAGAAAAAGAAAGAAAAAGGAGATTGGCAAAAACCCAAATCTACTTTCTAATACTTCTTACCTTCTCCATGATTTACATTGGGATGAGCGGTTAAAGAAAACTACTTAAAAGCCACTAAACCAAGTCCTTGACATTGCTATAAATATAGATGATAGTTCATACCAAGACAGTTTGGGTCATACTTTATAACATGAGGCAAATCGAAATTGATGCCCTTAATGTGGGGATACTTTGAAGTGATGGCTTTAAAGGTATTGCCAAGGCAACCACCAACATCAACCAGTTACTTTATGTGATCGAAGCCCTTGTAAACCTTAAGGATTTTTTGAATGATCAAACAAGTATCATTCTACATCGCTGTCTTAAAAACTTCATTGAACCTAGGATCCAATATTGGATTCTCATGAAGCATGCGTTCCATACACTCAATTAAATGGACCTATACAATCAATTAATCAATCAGTCCAGAATTGGATTCAGATCCAGATCCTCTATTCTTCTTATCATTTTAAATTTGGCTTAACACTTTAGTAAGCATATTTGTAGGGTTTTGGTCTGTATGTGTGAAGCTAGTTAGTTATATTTTGTTTCATGTTAGTAGCGCTGAGGTGGCTTCGTGAGCTGGCGAGTGGGTCCCTTGGTGGTTAATACCGTTACAGCAGTTCTTGGTGCTTCTGGATTTAGTATTTAAGAAGTAAAGCTGGTCAGTGCAGAAGGATGATAGAGATTTTTTGTTAGATTTAAGTGAGAATTACAGTTTTCCGTAAAAAGGAGATTTGTTCTCTGTATTCTCAAGATTTATTGTAACCCATCTCTTTAGTAAAAGCTTCAAGCCTTAAGGGTGTTATCAGTCGTGGATGTAGGTACCTTATGGTACTGAACCACGTAATCTTGTTGTGTTTCTTCTTATATTTCTTGTTTCTTTGCTATCATTCTTTTCTGTCTTTGCTTTCTTTGTTCTTAGTTTTGTGGTTTGGGCTATTAATTGCTTAAGTAATAAATCAAGATTACTCTGGTTGCTGATTGATTGAGTTTGAAGAAAGGGTCAACAGAGGCTACGTTTCACAACAAACTGGTATTAGAGTTTTGAAGCTCTCTGGTTCTAATCATCAGATGGCGACAACAAGATTTAACCTAGAAAAATTCAATGGTGAAAACGACTTCTATTTATGGAGTCTGAAAATGAGGGTAATTCTGATCCAGTAAGGACTCGATGCTGCTTTTGAAGATGATTAAGATTGACGGAGTTGTCGAAGCTCCTCAAAAATAAATACTGATTCACCTAAATAAATTTGTAGAAGTAGTGAAACCAGGTCGAATCCCTAGAGAACTATGTATTTAATTTCTCAAAGTTTAAAATAAAATTAATTTTCCAAGAAAAATCAGATTTTCAAGATTCTGCCCAAAACCGGATCACCGGTAAAGGAAACGTTATCGAGAAGGAGTTATCCGGCCAATCGGATAAGCGGAACCGCAAACCGCAGGACACTTCGGATTTATTCGACAACCGGATAAGTGGATCCTGAAACCAATTCGCTTTGTGCTCGAATTGAACCGGATAACCGGCTGAGAAAATCCGAAATCCGCTTGTCTTTCTTCTCGGTTCGACTTGATTCGGACAACCGGAAGAGGAATCTGAACCGTTGCTAGTGATATTTCGATGCGATCCGCTTAACCGGCTGAGGAGAACCTAAGACCGAATTCGATTTGTGATCTTCGGGAACAATCGGACAACCGGTTTCGAGATCCTAAGACCGAACGCTGTGATGATTCGGATGCGATCCGGCCGGTTTGGTGAACCAGACCGGTTGACTAGATGCACTGAGTCGATTCCGGCCACCGGATGTGAGAACCGTGTCAATTTGCTTCTTGGTTCGGTTCTATCCGTCACCGGTTTGGTGAAACCGGAAATCTGAATGTTTGAATTTAATGGTTTTTGAGAATTTGACGAAAATAAAATAAAATAAAATTAAATAAAACAAGATGTAAAATTAAATAAGGAAAAATCAATCTTACCAAGCTTCCAATCCAAGGGTATCAATTCCATCCAATTGCAATTTTGATCATAGGCCAAAAATATAAATTACTCAATCCAAGAACTTAGTCTACTTAATCGGAAAAGCCGTAGAAAGTAATTATTCTCCTAATATATTAGACTCAAACAATCGCCTAAATCCAAACTTATCACCAATTTAACTGGGCATCATCGTTCCATATCAAATTTAGTGATAGCATTAAGAAAAGTGAGAATGACTAAAACAAGATCAATTAATTCAGATTACTCCAATTTAATCAATTTGTATTTTTATTTCCCTAGAGCCTATCATGCAAGCTATGTAATTGTGGCCATCAATATACACACACATGAGCCAACTCCTTGCTACTCAATTCAGTTATTCATGACAATTACGGATCACAAACTCCTGACTAGCGATAGAAAAATAAATATTGAATTAAGGCGTCAACTCAATCAATATAAATAATTCATAGATAATGAGAACAAGAAAATAAAAATTACTTGGATAGAAGAAATTCTTGTTAAGTTCAAAGCCTCACAAAACTACAACTGGAATTTGATTAACCCTTAGACCGGAATTAAAAGCTTAGCCACTCATGGTGGCTAAACAAAACAAAAGAATTGTTTGATGAAGATTAATGATTGCAGCCGCTGGTTGCTTCCTTTTTCTCACGCCAAAAGCCCCCCATCTCACGTTTTTGTCTTCTCCTTATATAGGGAACGTGGGCTCTCCTTTTCCTTTTCAAAGTTGGAGTCTTCTTCTTCCTATATTGCTAGCTTTTGTTTCCTTTTTCCTCTTGACTTCTTCTCCTCTTAATGCTAGGAAACCGTCTCCTTCAAGTCAACGGTCAGCCCACGTTTGCAAAGCCCAAATAAAGCCCTTATTATCCATTTTTTACCATAATCTCCATGATTCATCTCCTAAATCAATTCAAACATGATTTCCACAAATTAGCACAAAATCAATCAAAATATGAGGGAATTAAACTAAATATAGTATGACTATTTATAACCTATCAAAGATCCAAAGGCCAAGAAAGAGGTGGAGTCTAGATCTGGTCGAGATATGAAGACCATTAACAACAAAGCTCACAGCACTATCGTATTACATTTATCAGATGAAGTACTGAGAGAGATGGCTAAAGAAAAATCTACGTCTGGCTTATGGGTAAAACTGGAAGAATTATTCTTGAAGAAATCTTTGGCTAAGAGACTCTATATGAAGAGGAAGCTGTATACTTTTTCAATGAAGATCGAAACAGCCTTAAAAGACCATTTAGATGAGTTTAACAAGATGATTCTGGATCTTGAAAATGTAAATATTGTCCTTGAAGATGAAGACAGAGCCTTTATTTTGTTAAGCTCTCTTCCTGATTCATATGAGCATTTCATATATACTTTGCAATATGGGAGACAATCACTTACATTGAAGGATGTAAAAGATGCATTGGAGTCTAAAGATCTAAAGCGAAGAACTGAAATCAAAGATCAGAATCTTGGAGAAGGCTTGTCTATCAAGTCTAAACCAGAGAAAAAGAGAAACAAAGAGAAGAAGAAGAACAATCAAAACGATAATGCTGAGAAGAAAAAGAAGAAGAGAAAATGATATTTCTGTCAAAAGAAATGACACTACATTAAAGATTATTCCGAGAAAAAGAAGCTTGAAAAGATTTAGAAGGAATCATCTGGGAAGGCAGCAGTTGCATCTGAGGATGAGGGAGATTCAGAAGGTGCAGATGTCCTTGTAGCTGTTGATAAACATCCTACAGGTGAGTGGATACTGGACTCGGGATGTTCCTTTCATATGTGTCCACGTAAATACTTTTTTAAGACCTTTAAAAGAATAGATGGGGGCAAAGTTTTGTTAGGTAATAATCTTGCCTGTAAGGTTGCTGGAATAGAAACCATTAACATTAAGATGTTTGATGGAGTAACCAGGGAACTTGAACAAGTCAGATATGTACCACACCTTAAAAGGAATCTAATATCTTTAGGGATGTTAGATCAGATGGGATACAATATCAAAGCAGAAAATGGCCAATTACAGATCATAGATAAGGGTGCTATAGTCATTAAGTGAATAAGAAGGAATGAGTTATATATCTTAGTGGGGTCTTTGCCAAATGTAGGGGTGGGCGCTATTGTTAAAAGTGATAAGACCAAACTTTAGCACATGAGGCTTGGACATATGAGTGATAGAGGTCTGAAAGAACTAGAAAAACAGAGATTATTTGGTCATGATCATATCTCCAAACTTGAGTTCTGTGAAAGGTGTGTATTTAGTAAAGCCACTAGGCAAAAATTCAATCTAGGGAAGCATGAAACCAAACAAACTTTTGATTATGTTCATTCAGACATCTGGGGACCATCACAAGTTCCATCCCATGGTGGAGCAAGATACTTTATCACCTTCATAGATGATTTCTCTGGGAAACTTTGGGTCTATGTGTTGAAACATAAAAGTGAGGCTTTAGAAAAATTCAAGGAGTGGACAGCCCTAATGGAAAATCAAATTGGAAGAAAGGTGAAGAGACTAAGGACAGATAATGATCTGGAATTCTGCAGTAGTGAGTTTGAAAATTTCTGCAAGAAACATGGCATCATGAGACATAAAATAGTGAGATATACACCTCAGTAAAATGGCCTTATTGAAAAAATGAACAGAACATTAATTGAAAAAGTGAGATGCATCTTTGCTCAGCCTAACCTTCAAAACACTTCTGGGCTAAAGGGCCTCTACAAAGAAGATACCTTATAAAATGTAAGTCCTCCTCGCCTTTTGGAATTCAAAACCCCTCAAGAAGTGTGGTCTGGTAAACCTACAGATTTGAGCAATCTAAGAGTTTTTGGGTGCCCTACTTATGCACATATAAGCCATGGGAAATTAGAACCAAGGGTAGTCAAGGGTTATTTTATAGGGTATCTTGAAGGCATTAAAGGCTACAAAATCTGGAGTCTTAATGGAAAGCCATCAAGGACTTTTTTCAGCAGAGATGTTGTCTTTAATAAAGAAACACTACTTTCTGGTGTTGAGGAAAGCTCAGAGCTGAAGGTGAATTCAGCAGATCCTAAGAAGTCTAGTGAAGTAAGGGATCAAAGTGAGCACAAATATGCAGAGTTGGAGGGATATTAACTGGCAAGAGATAGAAAGAGGAGAGTGACAAGGATGCCTAAGAAATATGGCATTGCTGATCTGATCTCATATGCTCTCATGGTGGCTGAAGATGTGAATGGAAGTGAGCCTATCAATTATAAAGAGGCTGTAAGTAAACAAAAATCAGAATGGCTTACAGCCATGAAGGAAAAAATTGCATCATTTAAGAAGAATAACACCTGGGTTCTAGTTGATAAACCTGCAAACAAGAAGCTGGTTGGCAGTAAATAGGTTTTCAAACTAAAAGAAAGGATTACTGGTACAGATTAACCCAGGTTCAAAGTGAGATTGGTAGGAAAAGGGTTCACTCAAAGGGAAGGAGTGGATTTTATTGAGGTTTTCTCACTAGCGGTTAAGCATAGCTCAATAAGGGTTCTATTAGCTATCACTGCAACATTGGATCTAGAACTTAATCAGATGGATGACAAAACAGCCTTCTTACATGGAAATCTAGATGAGAAGATTTTTATGAATCAGCCAGAGGGTTTCATAGAAGAAGGTACAGAAGGCAAGGTTTGCTTGTTAAAGAAAAGTCTATATGGTTTAAAACAATCTCCAAGGCAGTGGTATTTAAGATTTGATGACTTTATACTTGCTCATGGATATCAAAGAAGCCAATATGACAGCTGTGTGTACTTCAAAACATTATCTCCTAGTAATGCTATCTATCTTTTTCTCTATGTTGATGACATGCTTATAGTATGTAAGCTTAGAGAAGAGATAGAGAAGCTCAAAGATGAACTAAGTTCTTAATTTGAAATGAAGGACTTAGGCCCTGCAAAAAGAATTCTGGGAATGAAAATTGCTAGAGACAGAGATAAAATAATGTTATTTCTCACACAGGCTGATCATGTCAGAAAGGTTCTCAACAGGTTTAGGATGCTAAGCTCAAAACCTGTTTCCATACCTCTTGCTGCACATATCAAGCTCTCAACGCAACAAGAACCCATAGAGGAAACAGATGTTGAGTGCATGATGAAAATTCCTTATTCCAGTGCAGTAGGGAATATTATGTATGCTATAGTCTGTACTAGACCTGATGTTGCTTTTGGAGTTGGAGTTGTTAGCAGATATATGGGAAATCCAGGAAAAGGTCACTGGGAAGCTATTAAGTGGATTCTCAAGTACTTAAATGGTACTATCAATCATGGTATCATGTTTGGAGGGACAAATGATATCACCTATAAAGTCTTAGGTTATGTAGACTTAGATTTTGCTGGTGATCTGGAAAAAAGGAGGTCAGTTACTGGATTTGTCTTCACCCTTTTTGGAGGTGCAGTAAGCTGGAAAGCATCTCTACAGTCAGTTGTTGCTTTGTCAACAACTGAACCTGAATACATTGCACTCATAGAAGCTGTGAAGGAGGCGAAATGGCTCAAAGGCCTAGTCTCAGAACTAGGATTAAGGCAGGAGTCAGTTCCAGTTTGCTGTGCCAGTTCAAGTGCAATATAGTTGAGCAAAAATCCAAAATACCATGAGAGAACAAATCATATTGATGTTAGGATGTACTTTATCAGAGAAGAAATGAGTTCTGGTGTGGTTGATGTTGTCAAGATCGCCTCTGAAATCAATCATGCTGATATGCTTATAAAACCCTTACCTGCTGTCGAGTTCATTAACTCTTTGAACTTGATTGGAGTCGTTAGCTTGTGAGTCAAGTTAGCTACTGTTAACACTTAGTTAAGGGGAAGCTTCTACATAATACAACTAAGGTGGAGATTTGTGAAGCTAGTTAGTTATATTCTGTTTCATGTTAGTAGTGCTGAGGTGGCTTGGTGAGCTAGCGAGTGGGTCTCTTGGTGGTTAATACCGTTACAGCAGTTCTTAGTGCTTCTAGATTTAGTATTTAAGAAGCAGAGCTGGTCAGTGTAGAAGGATGATAGAGATTTTTGGTTAGATTTTAGTGAGAATTACAGTTTTCTGTAAAAAGGAGATTTGTTCTCTGTATTCTCAAGATTTATTGTAACCCATCTCTTTAATAAAAGCTTCAAGCCCTTAGGGTATTATCAGCCGTGGATGTAGGTACTTTGTGGTACTGAATCACGTAATCTTACTGTGTTTCTTTTTATTTTTCTTGCTTCTCTGCTATCGTTCTTTTCTGTCTTTGCTTTCTTTGTTCTTAGTTTCGTGGTTTAGGCTATTAATTGCTTAAGCAATAAATCAAGATTGCTCAGGTTACTGATTAATTGAGTTTGAAGAAAGGGTCAACAGAGGCTGCGTTTCACAACAGTATGAATCTTGACCAATTTTATAGCCCGTTTAGAGACTTCATATCTGATGAAATGCATCTTTATATCAATATGTTTGGTTTTCTCATAATGTGCTGGATTCTTGCTCAGGTGAATAGCACTTGAGCTATCATTGCAGACCGATACTGACCTTTGCATTTTTCCAACTCTAACACTAATCCTTTAAGCCACAATGTTTATTTTACAGCTTCTATTCCAGTTGTATACTCAGCTTCAGTGGTTAAAAAGGCAACTATATACTGTAGTGTAGCTTTCTAATTAATCAAATATCCATTAAGCATAAACACATAACCAGTCAGGGACATTCTTCTATCCAAATCACTAGTATAGTATGAGTCTACATAACCCCACAGCCCATCATTTTTGCCTGTACTTCTATCATACACCGGCCTATAGTTCAAGGTTCATTGAGATACCTCATAATCCACTTTACAGCCTTCCAGTGTTCCTTTCCAGGTGAGGCCATATATCTGCTAACAACACTAACAACATGTGCAATATCAAGCCTAGTTAAGACCATTGCATACATTAAACATCCCATTGCATTGGCTTAGGGTATTTTAACCATTTCATGCTTCTCTTCATCTGATGTTGGACATTATGATCAACTTAGTTTGAAGTTTGAGGCTAGTGGTGTTTGTACTGGTTTGTAGTTATTCATCTGATATATAATCAGCACTTTCTTCAGATAACTCTCTTGTGACATAATTAGAATACGATCATTTATGTTCCTTTTGATCTCTATTCCCAATATTTTCTTAACTCTCCAGAGGTCTTTCATATCAAATTCAGAACTGAGTAGCAGCTTTAGTTCATCAATAACTTCTCTGTTCTTACTTGTTAATAACATGTCATCAACATATAATAGCAAATACACAGATGTACTGCCCTTCATTACTTTAAAGTAGACACAATAGTTATAATTACACTTATTGAACCTATTTGATCACCATGAATTTATCAAATCTCAGGTACCATTGCCTTGGGGATTGTTTTAACCTATATAAAGGACTTTCCAAAGATTTTGATGATAATAAACATGTATCTTAAGTAATATGATAAATATTGTATTTCACATTTTCACTAGTTCTTGAAGGATAATATTTAAGTAAGTGAATCAAGTGAACTCAAGCTCAAGACACTTAATGGATAAGGGCTTGATCAAGACACTCAATGGATATTGCGACAAATTCTTGTAACGCCGGCATGATTTAATATATAAATGGTTTAGCATTTGAGAAGCTCAATATTTTGTTTAATAAATCATTACTTTTCATAAACTAAAAGGTTTTACATTTATAAGACAAAGTATTTTGTGAATTTGAGTGTTTTTCAAATTTTGGATTAAATTCAAATACTGTTGAGAACTTTGAAATCAGTAAGAATTTTGTTAAAATTCTAATTAGAACCTCTTTGAAATATATTATAACATTTTAGGCCATAGTATAATTTCAACAAGTTTTAGGAATAACAAACATTATTTAGAAATTTTGGATTTGGACCTATTTGTAAAAATATAAAATATTTTAAAATTTTTAGACCATATTTTATTTTTAAAAGTATTACAACCAAAAAGTAAATATAAAAAATATGGTGGGAAGACAGAGAGTTAGAGGCTAGCTGCCAATGGTTAACGGCTACCCGTCTAAGGCAAATTTTCAAATTTTCAAAGCCAAAATTTGCAACGGTAACTTACACTGTACTAATGTGGTAATCCGGCTAATTAAGAGGCTAGCCAATTATTTGCTGTTCTTATCTATAATGGCTATATTTTTGTGTCAAAACTATATAAACTCAAATCTAATCAATTTTAGGACTTTTCAAGAAATAATAAGAGCATACATCATATTTTGAGCTTCCATTTCGCAAATCATCATATATTAAATCTCCATTGTGCTATTATTTGTATATCCACTCTAAAAGAGAGTTATTTGTTGTAATTTTCATTTCTTTATCAAATTTGTGAGAGTATGAGTGTGAGAAACACTTGGGTTAAGAGATTAGAGGATAATCTTTTGTTGAAAAGGTCTATTTACACTTTATTTTGTTGCAAAGGTTTATTTACACCTTAGAAGTCAATTGTAAGAACCTGAAGTCTTGGGAGGCTTGGATAGTGAATTCCTAAAGCGGTTTACTTGAAGGCGTAGACATAGGCGAGGATTGTCAAACCATGTAAAAATATTTGTGTTTACTCTTTCTTCCTTTGCTCTTTTATTTTTTAGTATTGTTAAATTTATTATTTTTTTATTTCATTAAATCTTTATATTAAATTGTTGTGTGGTTTGCTTAGCTTAAGTTTTAAAAACCTAATTCACCCTCCTCTTGGGTTGCATAAATAGTATTTAATAAACATGATCTTTCTTCAAAAGGTTTCCATACCCTTTAGGTTAGGACATAAGTATTTCCTTTTGAAGTCTATGACACAAAAAGGTAGTCTTAACATCAAGTTGATCAAGCTCCATGTCTTCGACTACTGTTAAGGCAAGAATTACCCTTATAGATGCATACCTGACAACAAGAGTAAAAACTTCTTTAAAATCTACCCATTCATTCTGTGTATGCCTTTTTATAACCAGCATTACCTTGAATATTTTTTGTTTAGAACCACTCAACCATCTTTTACTTTGAAAATCCATTTACATCTAACCAGTCTTCTAATTGCAGGCCTTTTAACCAATTCCCAAGTTTCATTCTTATACAAAGAAGTCATTTATTCATCTATAGCTTTCTACTAATTCTCGTTATAAAGACCCTGTACAACCTCTTTAAAGGTCTTAGGTTCTTCAACATTAATGTCCTGAACAGCTACTAAAGTAAAGGCAATCATGTCTGCATAACCAAATCTCTTAGGTGGCTTCCTGGTTCTTTTCTTCCTATTCCCGATGAGTTGATAGCTTTGTTCATGAGGACTTAATTCAAACTATGGTGCTTGTTGAGATTCTATGGTGCCATCTGAATTAATACCAACATTCTCTGAGTCTACCTTTATGAGCAGATGCCTCCACATCAAACTCTAATACCTCTGAATTTTTTGGGTCAAGGTTTGTCTCTTCAACAGGCTATCTCTTTATTGCCAATTCTTTTTTATTAAAGATGACATCTCTGCTTATTATGCATTTGGGAGGATTTAGTTTAGTACACTAGATTTTGTACCTCTTTACACCTTCTGGAAACCCTATAAATGATCCCTTTAATGCCCTAGGTGCAAGTTTCCCTTGACTTATATGAACATAAGCAGAACAACCAAAAGTTCTTAGGTTACCATAGCTAGCTGGTTTACCCCCTACATCTCAAAAAGTGTCTTAAACCCTATAGTTGATGAAAGGCTTAAATTCACTAGTTTTTTTGTACAAACACATTGTTAGGTCATGTGGGTTAATAGAATTATATAAAACCGTTCAGCACACCTATATTTTTAAGATATAGATTTAAATTCTTTTAAACTATTGCAAATTACTGAAAAATTATTTTCTAATAGTGAAAAAGCATTTGACACCACCGTAAAGCCAAAAATTTGTATTCTAGAAAATGCGAGCATTATGTTAAGGAAAGGTTTTATATGTATATATATATAGAGAGAGAGAGAGAGAATTTTCAATTCAAATTTATAACATTGTGAAAGTCTTTCACACTATTGTCAACTCGCCCCATATTTTAAACTTAGTTTGACATTGTTATGAAAGCATGTTTATATTATTATCAACTTGTACCAAATTTTATGAAATCTAGGATTTCAAGACCTCATAATGGCTATATATATGTGTGTGTGGAAATTCTCATGTGTAAGTAATTTTAATTTTTAGTTTTAACGAAGATATGCTATTAAGCCATATAGTTTAATAGTGTTTTGTACTAACTTCATTGAACCATATGAACCATATGACCTAATAGTATGTCTGCATAAATAAATAAAAAAAAAAGAATTCCAGTACCCGAGAAAGAGTTTACACACACACGCACATATATATATTGCGGGCTGGGGCATGAGTATTTTGTGCAGCAAACCTGTCTGGCACTCAGACAAATCTAGCAAAGCTTATAGAACTTCTCAACTAGCTAACAAAAGATTCTTATGGAAAAACTAGAGAGAAGAGAGGGCAATATAGCCAAAGAGAAAGTTTTTTACTCGAAAGAGTGTATATTAGAGAGTTTGAGTGCTTTACAACTATGCACGAGTTTCTTATTGTGTTATTGTGTTCTAAACACTAAATGTCATGCCTTATTTATAGGAAAGCTTGCCTAGCTCTAGAGAATTTCATTTAGCTTGAGTAGATTGCTACAAAATCTAGAGAATTATATACACATGCCACTTGCTATACTATTTTACCAAGTTCTAAATAATTTTAAGTACACACAAGTGTGGAAGGTGCTAGTTATGTACAAGTACTAGAGTGTGTTAGAATATCCTAGACCTAGGCCAAGCTAGCACACCTCAGCTAGAAAATTGCCTATATGTCTATAGTGTAGATGCCTTTACATATTTCACCATACTTTAGACGCCATCATAGTTGACCAGCACCTCAAAGTTATATAGATGCTACGCCTATCTTCAATACCTCATCTTGCATGCCAACAAAATTAAAAAATTATTCTAGCCCAAAGAGAAAGCTATCCATGATAGTGGCATCACGTGTACTATCATAGGTATTGGGCTTTGGTGCATTGATGCGGCGCGCACCACTTGAGCTGTGAAAACTAGGTTAATGGAGAGTGTGAACTCGTGCCATGCCCAACCTGAGCACAGTTTCTCTACCTCTGCATGGATCGCATGTAGCTTGTCTTGCATGAAGCTATGGGGTTTTAGCAACTCATCGTCGAATGCTCGAAACTCTACTCGGAAGGTGTTGGCTTAGCCTTGGATAAGGACCTTAGTGGCTACCATAAATTGGATATACTCACCCTTAAGACCATAGACCCTTTCCTTCAAATTTTTGAGGGCATCTTGTGTGGTAGACATTGAAGATTTGAGCATGGCAATACGAGGTTCCAAGGCATCGATGGAAGAGGCCTTGAATTTATTGTGGGTCTTTACCTGCGTACGACCTTCTTCTGTTGACATGAATAATCCTATAATATTGATTTTGATGATAACAAACCTTATATATTTTTAATTAAACATGTTGAAGCTATTAATATTAACAAACTCTTAAAGTTGTTTAATATTTTAGACATGTTTAAGAATCTGGATAATTGCTAACTTTAATTGAAAAATAATTTTTCTATAAAAGGTTGTTTAAATGCTGATTCCAGAAAAGAATTAGATTATAACTGTGAACTGTTTAACAAGAACGATTAGACAAAATTTGTTTTGAAGGTTTCTCAAAATAAACGGCTAACTGATAACTTCAAATGATTAATCGACTATTTAAAATCCCAGCTCAATGGTCATTTGAACTAGTCAAAATGATGAACCGACAATAGTTAATGGCAATCTAATTTTGCTCAGAAAGTCAACAACGGCTAATTTTCAGCTCCAACTATGAAATGACTTAATCAAATTCAAATCTAGTGAGATTCAAGAGTTATTATTGAGCTTGCTACTAAGTATACAACCATTATTAAGCTTTAAACTTGTTTTTGTTTCGTTGATTCACACTTTAAGCTTTCATTTGTAACCATATACATTGTGTAGGAGAAAAATTCATTTGTAATATTTATTTTTAAGTGATTGTAAGTATTGGGGTACACTTGGGTTAAGAGATTGGGGATAATATCTTATTATAAAGGTCTATTGACATCTTGAAAGTCAATTATAATTGTTATTGAAGCCTTGGAGGCTTGTTTAGTGAAATCCTCAAGCTTGGTGAGCTTTGAGGCGTGCACGTAGGCACGATTGGCAAAACCACGTAAAAATCATGTGTTTGTTTTCTCTTACTCTATCTCTTTATTTTTCATTGCAAATTAATTTGTTTATTTCGAATTTGGTTGCTCAATTTAAATTGCATTAAGTTTTAGTTGCTTAAATTTTTAGAATCCCAAATTACCTCCTCTTGGGTTGCCTTATTTCATCTTCGTGGCCATGATTTGGTTTTGGTGGCTTTACACCCACAATGCCCTCTTATGATCTGTTAGGAATCAAAGGGTTAGCCATTGTTCAAACATGAGCTAGATTGCATGAGTGCAAACCTTAGCTCTGATGCCATTTACCATAGAATGAGAATTTTGTACAATAAACCCATGCAACACTTGGACAAACTTTAGCACAAAAGGTGCTAAGTAAGCCTATCTAACTTCTCAAACTAGCTAAGCAAAGATGCTTGCAGAAAAGCTAGAAAGAAGACAAAGTAATATATGTTGACATAATATACTTATAATATTGATTTTGATAATAACAAACCATATATGTCATAAGTTAAAAATATTAGAGTTTTTAAAATTAAATTAAATTCTTAGGTTGTAGAGTGTTTGGGATAAAATTGAGGTCCTGGAAATAAACGAATAACTGTTAACTTCGAAACAATTAACTTAAAACTCAAGGTTCTATTTTGATTGATTCTAGAAGATAACAGTTAACTGATATATGCAAATGGCAACCCGACTTCGATCAGTGAACTCTCTGGAATTAAATGGCTAACCAACATCTTCTAATGACAATCTATCAATTCAAAATTCTGCATAAGTTAACTTGCATAAAGTCAAAACAACAATCGACTTATATTTATGGCGATCCAATTATACCTAGAAAGTCAACAACAATTAGTTTTCTTCTCCAACTATAAGGCTCAATCATATTCAAATTTAAAAAATTCAACAATTATCATCTTGCTTTTGCTTATTCATACTATATTGGGTTCAAACTTGTTTATTCTTTCTTCAAATCACACTTTGATATTTCATTTGTAAACACATACATTTTATGAGGGAAAATCTGTGTAATCTTCATTGCAATATCAAAATTAAGTGATCGCAAGTATGGGAAATACTTTGGGAAAAGAGATAATCTCAGATTGTAAAGGTTTTATTGACATCTTAAAAGTCAATTCTAAACATCTCGTAGCCTTAGGTTGCAAAGGCTTGAATAGTGGAATTCGTAAACTTAGTTAACTTAGAGTTGTAGACGTATGCGAAGTTCGCCGAACCACATAAAAATTATATGTTCGATTATATTTCCCTTGTCTCCTTTAAATTTATCTATTATTAGATTTATTATTTCAAGTTTGTAGCATAAATTTGTATTAGATTTTAAACTTATTGCTTAATAACTTTTAAAAACCCAATTCGCCCCCTTCTTGGGTTGCTTAGCTAGAATTTCAATATAGCTGAAAGAAAGTTTATTACATGAAAGAATGTATATAAGAGACTTGAGAGCTTTACAACTATGCATGAGTTTCTTGTGTTGCTGTGTTCCAATTGCCAAATATCATGCTCTATTTATAAGAAGGCTTGCCTTGTTCTAAATAATTTCATTCAACTTACGCAACTTGTTACAAAATCTAGAGAATTCTATACAAATACAACTTGTTACACTATTCTACCAAGTTCTAGATGATTCTAAGTATTTACAAGTATAGGAGGTGCTAGATATAGCCAAAGTCGCACACCTTGGCTTGAATTTGGGCTCTTAAGTTTGAAATTTTGGGTGGCTCATTACCAAATGCCCTCATTTTTTTTCATGCGAACAATAGAGTCAATGAAGGCAAGCTATTAAGTTGCGGTCTAACAACATGTTCAAATTAGAAAAAATGAGGGCGCCTGCATTTGTGAATAAATATATATAAATCCTTCTTTAGTAAGGAATTCTCATTTTAATAAAGTGAGGATACCACTAACAGAAAAAAAAAATACATATTTTAATACACTCTTAGGCAAAAGGTTATTGTTTAGGTTGGATTTTTCTGATAGTGTCAAGAAATATAGTCGACCCCAATTTACTCAAAATTTATTGCCACCGAGCTGACCTAATAAGTACAACCTGGAGTCTACGTTGGCGGTCTGGTTTACAAGTACGACCTGAAGTTCATGTGAATAACCTGATTTAAGAATACAACCTTAAGCCTCTATGAGCGACCGAGAAACTCGCCAGTCTGATCTAGAAGTGAAGTAATCCGACCTTGAAATTTATTTGCCCGACCCGAGAAATAGCTCGACATGGAAGGTTATTGGTTAAAATAACATGGCCTAATCTTTAGGAAAGTGGTGTGCCATGATTTATTTAAACCGCCTCCAACTGACAACTACTTGCAACTGCTGAAGAAAGTGGACTTGAAATAAGGAGGCAACCACCCACGACTAGGAGCCTATTTAAGCTGAAGACGGCAACAGACGTAGGGGTTGGCAAAATCAACCAAAAATTCTATAAGTCACCTATCTAAAAGCCTCCTCATTTCCTACAAGATTTTCAACACCTCTATCGGAAAAATTCTTTGATTGCAACTTATTCACAATTCTTCTTGCTCGATTTTATTTCCTTATCCGCAATTTCTAACTTAAGCATCGAAAGGTCTACGCCGGAACCCCACCGGCATATCCTAACTGTATTTCTGGTTGGCAGGTATAGAAAGTTATAATCAGATTGACGTTTGGCCTTGGATTCGTGCTGTTATCCCCCAAAGAAAACAAATTTAGTTGTTGAGGTCGTTTTTTGGCATCAACAGTTATAGTTTTTAATATATTGAAATTTGTGTTTTTTTGTATTTTATCGGCATCCTCAATTTAACAAAATAAGGATGTCCTAAGTAGAGGAGTGTGTATAAACATACATACATACATGCATGCATATACATGTCTAATGCGTATAATATTTCTATTATCCTAATGCGTAGATATCACTTATTTTCTGCATGTTCAATATAAGCGGTTGGATCAAATTGAATCAATCCAAACACTCTTAAAAGTTTTCACGCATTAAAGTAGTAAAATATAACTAAATATAATACTATTTTATTACAATAAAAAGAGCCCTAATTATACATAATAGTTTGCCTATTAAATTTTCTCTTTGTAAATCACGTGAACTATAAACCTATTTAAATAACTCATTCTCATGTGAAGTCTTGTCAAGGCAAAGCACTAATTATCTTTTGATCACTAGTGTTCGAGTGTTCTCACAATAACAGGTGTGCTAAATTCTTTTTAAAATATATATATATGTATTTATTATTTTACTCATGAATGTAACCAAATGCTTTTTCTTGTATTGTTTGTTTCATTTTTTTTTCAAATTATTTATTTTATTTTTATTTACTTGTTCAATTTTTTAAAATATTCTTCATCTTTAGTTTCTAGTAAAAACTCTTTATTCTCTTAATTAATTAACAATCCTCTTTTCAAAAGAATAAAAAAAACCAAACATTATTCCCTTGTAACCAACTCTCATTTTGAATGACAATCTGTTGACGCTTTGGTATTTTACCGCGACGTCGTTTTACTTCCCCTCCTATTATTATTATTATTATTATTTTCTAACTTTCCAACAGTCGCAGGACCACCAAGTTAATTTTTAATTTCCTTTTCCACGCTGGCCCCACGCGGCATAGAAATCAAAATAAAAACATAAAAAAAGTCGTCAAGGTGACCGGCCCAGTATTGAAAAGAAATAAAAAAGGGTTTGAAAAAAGAAAATAGGGGGCCGCTGGATTCGTTTTTTATTTATTTTTTTAAATATTCATACGGTACAATAAAAAACTTACTAAAATTTATCATAAAAAATTTATTGATGCAAAATTATAACTCAAAATTTTATTTTATATTAAAATATATTTGAGCTATTATATTTATAAAAGATATATAATTATATATATCCCATCTAATTATATAATTAAAATAAGATCTTAGAGATTCAATAGAGTGGATAGTATTCAATAAGTAATCTCAAAGTTTAGATATTGTAAGATTTTAACGAGATTAATAAGAAATACATCAAAAATAATATAATTAAATAATGTATATATAATACATATAATTAAATTTAATAAAATCATTATTTTAACAATATTTTTAAAAATAAATACATATATATTATAATATTTTCTTTTATCATACGGTCTAAATAGTACCGTATTCCATAATTTTCCTTTCAATGGAGTGGGTGGGATTCGTAACGTATTGTAGCAGACAAAATAAAAAGGGATCCATTGTTGTGATTACGGGAGACTGGCCTACCTTTAAAAGGTGTGATTCTTACTTCTCACTTCTTTTCTTCTATTGACAAGATAACGTTAATAATTCAGCCTCCCCATGTGCACAAGAAGGCTGTCATACAGCTACTTTTTATTATTTTAATAATACAACCAATAACCCGCCACCGGTATTCTCATTTTAATTGGTTAAAAGAGGCAAATTTTAAATGATAACTATCATACATCTCTCTCAATTTAGGTAAATATTAAGATAATCAATCTAAAATTAGAAAACTATCAACAACCCCCTCAACTTAAAAAAAAGAAAATACTCCTTTTTCTTTTAATTCATGAAAAAATAGTTAATATATTTAACTTATGTACTACTAAAAAAATATAATGAAGTAAAATTAATAGATTAATATATTTAAACAAAAATAAGTATATTATTTTCTTAATATTACGTTATAAATTTAATGATATTTTACTTTAAAAAATGCAACTTATGTTCTAATAAGCATAATATTTTAATATAATAAATTAAAATAAATTATATAGCAATTAAAAAAATTATATATCAATTAAACTATTTTTTATATTACTTTATAAATGTAATGATGTTTTGCCTAAAAAACTATCAAAACAACTTTATCAACTTTTAATCACATTAAAATCCAAGTATCTAAACATATAATAAAAATGATTCATTCCTAAATATTTGGAAGAAATCAATCCCAATATCCCACAATACACATATAAGAACTTAAATCCCTACCTATGAAAATGATTGCAATGTTTATCCAACTATCGAATAATTATCATTTATCATACCAGACATCATACTTACCCTTTAAATGTTGTTGTTGTTATTATTAGTGGCTAATATTAATATGTTCTTGGTATACCCTCTAAAAAAATAATCGTATATTTGACAAATATAAAGCATCTAATATTTGATACTTTTAAATAGAACTCACAAACAATCTCTTATGCAAATTAATTCATATAAAATTATGTCAAATTAATTACTTTATTTAATCTTTTTTGGTATAGTAAATTTTTTTTGCTAAACATTAATCAAATTCATAATGGTACATAATATGGATAATTACAATTTGAATGCAACTATTATTGAATAATTTATATTAAATTATTTTTACAGTTATATACTTTAAGCACGACAATTACATTTCTAAATTAAATCAAATTATTTGAGTAAAACTGCATTCACTAGATGGTTCGTGATTTGTATACTGAATAGTGTGCAATTATCACAAAATTAGTTCAATCTTACATTTATATCTATACATTTTTTTTAAAATTAAGTTAATTTATATATCAACTAAAAATAATAAAATTATGTAAAAATATTAACAAGCTTAAATTTTATATCTATATTTTTTAAATTAAATTAATTTTTTGGTGAAATAATAAGTAATTAGGTTTCATTTAGGTGGGTAAAACTACCGCCAAGATAAAAAGCATGTTTTTTTTTTAATACAGCATACATTTACAATTTTTTAATTTTTTCCCCAAATTTTGATTCAAAATATAAATACCTCTCATTCTTCCATTGTTAGAAATAGGGATGGCAAAAAAATCTGGGTCCAGCCTGGATCCGTAAAGATCCGAAAGATTTGGATCCGCACATTTTAAAATGTGGATCTGGAGTTTAAAAATCATAATCCGTGCAGATCCGGATCCGGATGCAAGCGCATCCGAAAAAGCAGATATCCGAATTCGGATTAATTTTTAATTACATTATTAATTCAATAAATTTGTATTAAAAATATATAAGTTAAAATTGAAAAAAAGAAACAACAGATCCAGTAACCCTAATTCCCTAAACCATTGACGCCTCCCCTACTCCCCACCCACTCAAAGGGACTGAAATCGAAGCCCACCCTACCTTGCTGCCTTTCTTCCATTTCCTTCATTCAACTTTCTCACCAGCCTCACCTCACCAGCAGGCGGCAGCCGTAAGTCTCGCTTCCGACCAATGGCTCGCCGTGACGCCGTCTTCCTCGCAGCTCGCCGAAAGCTGCGCGGCCCACCGCCTGATCTGCCAAAACTCGCCCCGCCTGATCTGTCATTGAAGCTTCACCGTCCAAGCCTCGCGGTGGTCGTCGAAGGCTTGCTGTTACGCCGCTGTCCAAGAAATTAATTTGCAGTCGGTAATTATTTTGCTCCCTTATTTCAATTACCTTTCTATTTTTTCTATTAAATACATGGGTTTTTTTTGTTAATAATTTGATATTGTGATTGATTATTTAATTGTATTTAATGACTTTAATTTAATGTAAATTGTTTAAATTTGAAAATATTGCTGGCTTAATTTAATTTTATTATTGATTGAATTTTTTTCTGGTTAATAACTTGGTATTGTGTTTAATTTTTTATTGTATTTAATGAGTTATGAGTGTAATCTACTGGAAATTTTTTTAAATTTGAAAATGTTACTGGCTTAATTTAATGGTTGAGTACTTGAATTTAGTTATGTTTTTTATTTATGGATTTTAATAGTTATGCACTTGAATTTAATTTTTTTTATGTTTGATTTATGTTGTAATATTTTTATTTTGTGGATTTATAATGATGTTGTATGTTATTTATGTTAAAATGTTAATTGTTGGATTATAATTAATTTTATTTTATATTATTAATTAAATTTTTGAATTTTTAAATTATATTTTTAAGTATTTAATTTTAAGTTTTGCAGATCCGAATATTTGCAATATTCGCCCGGATCCGGTGCGATTGCGGATTCGGATATGATAATGGCTATGATCCGGATTTTGCCAACCCTAGTTAGAAACCCTAGCCGCTTAACTCAAAGATATCACCGGCCGCCATCGTAGATGCTCAACAAAAAGAAAAACAGGCGGCCGCCATGAGTTTTTACTCCTAAATTTTGTAAATCTCACTCTTACCTTCTGTCTTTCTCACTACAGTCCCTATATCCCTCATCTTTTCACCTTCGTTAATCTCCCAAAATTAATCAATAAAAAAGTTGGCATCTTTCAAGCACTTACAGTTCGAGGTAAATGAACAAGCTTTGAAATTGTATTCAAAATCTATGCTCAAGCATTTCGCATAAAAAATTTATAAATTCAGTTCCCTTTTCTTGAACTCGTCTTATTAGGGTTTAGATATTAACTGTAATTATTTTTTTATATATTTTGAATCATCGATTAGAGTTTTCAATCCCAATTTTTTTCTTGCATGTTTTATGGTTCCATTCTAGATGGATTGGCAAGGGAGAAATTTGACGGACGATCTGATGCAAACAATGCTTTTGGCATCCTCTCAAGTGGTTGGATCCAAGTCCAAGTGAGGCTGATGAGTGATGAGTAGCCTAAGCTTGAGCTTACTGTCACCAATTCAAAGAAAAATCTGCTAAGAATATAACAAAGGTAATTTTTATAGGTAACTTATTAACTGATATTATTAGGGTAATTTGGTCATATTTTTATTTGATGAAATAGATGAACTATGCCTTTATTGAAAGAAATATAAAAATTATGGTCCAAAAGTTTAGATAGTTGAAATTAAAGAAAAAATTGCATATGAATTTTGGAGGTCGACAAAAAATTTATGCGATAATATATATGTGTGTATATATGTGCATATGACTTGTCAAATTTAGTAATGAAATCCGATTAGATAACATGAATTTCTTTACTTTTGAAGAATTCATAAGATTAAGGTCACGTGTATTCTGCTTCTTTTCGTTTGTTTCCTAATGTAAATAGTATAATGCTGATTTCTACAATAATTTTATTTCTTTTTAATGTTTCATGCTAGAAATTTTTTTAAAAAAAAGCTAAAAAAGATATTGATTTGAGTTGTTATTTGTTTGTTGTGTTTCTCTGTTGTGATATCGTTATTCCTACCATTTACAATGCTTTGATAATTTGTAATCTAGTTATTTTTAAGTACTTTGTCTACCCGAATATAGTGTTTGGGAGTTTTGACAAATCATAAGAATTGTGGGAACTACAATAAATAAACAAACAAATAAATAAATAAACGAGATTTGTATCTTGAATATATTTTACTTACAAGAACAAATCTAAATGCAGACAAATTTTTTAGGTGCTTGATTTCTATTGCATTTTGTAAGTTTTTCATATTAGATGCTATTTTCATGATATATGTTGTTCATGTAATTATGGATCAGTAGTCCTGAAAAGTTTTGGTCTTGTTAATTCTGAATGTATTCTCCTCTTTCAGAGCAACAAATGAATTTTAAGTTTCTTGAATTGCTGTGATGTTTTGATTTCAGCACATGCATTTTGTGGTTTCTTAGTCACTATTACTATTATGAGTTTTGGTTAGTCAACTTGCTTGTCAGCTAAGCACCTCAATCCATTTCTGTATGACAAATAAGCTTCTTTTGGCAAATTACTCTTAAACAATAAATAGCTAAAGAGAAATTAGATTTTGAAGAGCTATTTTCTGAATTATTTTATATTTGCTTAATTTTGGTAATAACCTCTGTGTAGGTGTTTTGTTAACTAATATAATGAAGGTAGTTTATTGATAGACATTATTAGGATAATTTGGTCATGTTTTTACTTATGAAGAATTCTTAAAATTAAAATCTCGTGTTATTTTTTTTCATTTGTTTCCTAAACTGAATGCTGCTGTAATACCGATTTCTATAGTGGTTTTATTTCATTCAATTATTTCATGCTAGGCAAACGAAAGAAAAAGTTAAAAATTATATTGATTTGAGTTTTCTCCCGCTGCTGTGGTATTGATATTACTACCATTTTAAATGCTATGGTAATTAGTAATCTAGATATTTTTATGTGCTCTGGCTACTTGAACCGATTGTTTTGGGTATGTTGAAAAATTATAAAAATTATGAAAACTACAGTAAATATACAACCAAATGGATAAATAAACAAGGTTTGGATTTTAAATGCATTTTACTTGCAAGAAAAAATCTATATGCTGATGAATGTTTTACAGTTATTTTTAGGTGCTTAGTTTCGTTCATATTAGATGCTATTCGATTATTTATATTATTCATGCAACCAATTTGTTCTTGTTTATTGTAGATGTATTCTCCTCTTTATCTTCCATAGATACTTTATCGTTAAATTAAATTTGACATAAAAATTGCATAGAACAAGTATGCTAGTCCGGGAATAATTTTATGTTTTAATATTGCTATTAAAAATTTCTTTAAAAAAATATATTGTTAGAAATTAGTATATAGTTTTGTGTTTAGTTCGCGTTAGAGTTTTTTTTTTTTTGGTTGAAAATAAAATTTATTTGGTCCTACCCAAGGCCAAGAATTTAAGACATGCATTTGAAATTTTGAATATCGTTTGGTTTTCTTTTTTACATGCAGAGACCCTTATGATGTAACAGCATCTGAAATCTAACTTTTGAAAAGTGTAAATTGATTTAGTTTGTATTGGTTTTATTTGATGCTAAAAGTTTTTAAAATTATTTTCCCACAAGCTTGTAGAAAATTCTCATATATCTGTTTGGATGAATGGAATTTTTTATTTGATTAATATTTTTATGCACTGGATAAATTAATAGGGCATTGTAATTTCATTTACAAACAAATGCCAACAAACCATTTAAAAAATAATAAAAATATGCCAAAATTATAATCTTATGTTATAACTATAGTGTTATATTTTTTTAATGCCATATTAGTCATGATAAAAATTGAAAAACTATTTTAGTTGAGTCCTAAATAATTATATTTTAGTTAAGTCCTAAAAATTGAATAAATTATTTTGGTAAATGGAAAATTATAGGGATATTTAAACAAGAATGATACTCAATTAAAAAATAATAATGTTAACAAATATAAGTTTTTGAATGAACTAATGCTATACAGTTGAGTAATGAATAAGAAATGGCTAATATCTAATTCGGTTGTAAATGAACTTAATTTTTGTTTAATTCATCCTCCAATTGAGCAATTCTTTTTAACTTCTTTTAATCTATAAATTGAGTTTTTATTCTTCAGGTACTCTATGATTTCTCCATCTTTAAAGAGCAAGCAAGCATTGAAAAGTTGAAATGAGAGATTTTTTTGTGTATTATTTTTTTTACTTTTTAGTATATCTAAAGGTTCAATTGTACTCTTGGAATTCGAGTGAAATTATTAATGTGAAACACCATTATTAAGTGCAGATCAAAATCATATCAGTGAATGTCGTTTCTTATATCATAGTGTTATGTAGTAACACCATATTAGTTGGAATATCCCTCCAAATATATTAAGCTTTTAAAAATAATTTTAGCTATTAAGATAATTTTTGTTTAAGTCGTGAAAAATGATTAACTTATTTTGTTTGTACAAGGGACAATCAAATTTATAATCATATCTCCTGAAGTAATGAATATTGATATTGAATAAATAAAGATACTTTCATTATTGGTTATTAATTTTTATGACCTATAAAAATGTATTGCAATTCGGAGTAATAAAAAAATAGTTTAAAAATAGAAGCCGACATTATTGTTAAATTATGGTGCTGAATTTACCTATTATAGAAAAATATCCCTTCAATATTTAATTTTAGGAAGAAAAATTAATGTTTAATATACTTTCTTTTTTCTTGATTGCATTGATTTTTTAATTTTTTTACAAAATATTGCTGAATTTGAATTCCGTTTACTGTGTTTAAAGCATTCATTAAAGACAAATAAATTGTGGCTTAGTAGAATTGGATCAAAGTAATACTAATTTACAAATTTGTCAATTTTAATATCAAAGTTAATTTTCACAGTTCATGGGATAATCATAAAATAAATAAACAAATCTTGGTATAGTAATAAATATGAAATGGTACGGTATAAAGTGTTGCTACTATGGTAATAAATTTTCATAACCATATTAGCCATAATAAACTCTTAAAAATTATTTTAGTTAAGGCTTGAAAATTTAAGAACTTATTTTATAAATTAAAAATTATATCCATACTTAAAAACGAAAAAGAAGGAGACTCACTATAATATATATATATATATATATATAACAAATCTCATGGGGCAAGATAGTAATAATAATAATTTTAGTAAGAGTAAAAAAAAAATAATAATAGTGATAATAATACAAGTATAATATAATAATATTTATAATTAATAGCATAAATTTTTGGTTGAAGTAATAAGAAATTAAGAAAACTAATTTGGAAAGAAAACATAGTGGTAAAAATTTAATTTGAATTAAAAAAATATTAATTCTTGATTTATTTTAGTTTAAAGATAAATAAATATACTTAATTGAATTATAAAATGGGCATAACATTTATAAAGATCAAAAGTTAAGTATAAATACATTCAAGTTCAAGAAATCTCCCGAAGTCAATTGATCCCGAAAAAAGAAAAAAGAAAATTCAACACAAATAGATTAAGAAAGTTTCAATTTTTGTTAGCTTAAATATTTTTTATAACTTATGCCGTCATAAATTTTAAAAATAATTTTTTGGAGAAGCATAGCAATTGCATGCGCTCTTACATGTTATTTTTTATATACTGTCGAAGTTTTGAAACATTAAATAAATTATTTTTAAAAAGTAAAGAGAGAGATGAAAATAAATGCATTAATTTATTTTAACAATAACTAAAAATAATCGACTAAAATGATAAAATGAGAATAAATATGTATATGGACTCAAAGCTCAAGTATATATACAATAAAGTTCAAGAGATCTCATGATATATATAAAAGGGAATTAGATTATGGACCCAAAATATTAGAAAAGATTAAGGGTTACAATAAAAAAATTTCAATATTATATGGTAAGTTGATATTTTATAAAATAGCAAGGGTTCAAACATAATACAACTTATTAAAATTATTATTTTTAGTAATACAAGTAATTTTGGTATTTAACCTAAATAACTGAAATTTCACCAAATTATTTGGAATATTGAACGCAAAACTAGTGAAATAATAGTTGAAACATGTAAACCTATATGCGAGAAATATAACCCAAATTAGGAATCTACTTAACCAAAAATAAAATTATAAAAATAAATTGGTACTTAACCCAAATAATTGGAATCTTAACAAGTGAATGGGAATATACAACGCAAAATTAGAGAAATAATTAGCTGAAACACATGAATCAATAGGTGAGAAAGTGTAACGAAAAGTATGAACTCATCCAACAGGAAATGAAAATTACTTGGAATCTAACCCAAAATATTGGTGTTAAACGAACTTAGTAGGAATGCCTAACACAAAACTAGTGGACTAATAATTTGAAACATGTGAACCTAAAAATGAAAAAGCTTAACCAAAATCAAGAACTAATTTAACCAAAAAAAGTTTATTTTGGTATTTAACCCAAATAAATGAAATCTTACTAAGTGAATTGGAATATTGAACGTAAAATTTGTGAAATAATAGTTGAAACATATAAACCAAAAAGGGAGAAAGTGTAACTAAAGTTTGGAACTTATTTAACCAAAAATAAAATTACGAAAAATAGATTCGGTACTTAACCCAAATAATTGGAATATATCGAAGTTAATGGGAATATTCAACACAGAACTAGAGGAATAATTAGATGAAACATTTGAACCAATAAGCGAAAAAATCTAATGAAAATTAGGAACTCATTTAACGGGAAATGAAAATTACTTGGTATCTAACCCAAAATATTGGTATTAAACGAACTTAGTAGGAATACCTAACGCAAAACTAGTGAACTAATAATTTGAATATGAAAAAGCTTAACCAAAATTAGGAACTAATTTAACCAAAAAAATTATTTCGGTATTTAACCCAAATAAATGAAATCTTACCAAGCGAATTGGAATATTGAACGCAAAATTTGTGAAATAAAAGTTAAAACATATAAACCAAAAAGGGAGAAAGTGTAACTAAAGTTTGGAACTTATTTAACCAAAAATAAAATTATGAAAAATAAATTTGGTACTTAACCCAAATAATTGGAATCTGTCCAAGTTAATGGGAATATTCAACACAGAACTAGAGGAATAATTAGATGAAACATTTGAACCAATAAGCGAGAAAATCTAACGAAAATTAGGAACTCATTCAACGGGAAATAAAAATTACTTAGAATCTAATTCAAAATATTGGTATTGAACGAACTTAATAGGAATACCCAACGCAAAACTAGTGAACTAATAATTTGAAACTTGTGAACCTAAATATGAAAAAGCTTAACCAAAATTAGGAACTAATTTAACTAAAAAAATTATTTCGGTAGTTAACCCAAATAAATGAAATCTTACTAAGCGAATTGGAATATTCAACACAAAATTTGTGAAATAATAGTTGAAACATATAAACCAAAAAAGAAGAAAGTGTAACCAAAGTTAAGAACTTATTTAACCAAAAATAAAATTGCGAAAAATAAATTTGGTACGTAACCCAAATAACTGGAATCTGTCCAAGTTAATAGGAATATTCAACACAAAACTAGCGGAATAATTAGATGAAAGATTTGAACCAATAAGCGAGAAAATCTAACGAAAATTAGGAACTCATTCAACGGGAAATGAAAATTACTTAGAATCTAACCCAAAATATTGGTATTGAACGAACTTAGAAGAAATACCCAACGCAAAACTAGTGAACTAATAATTTGAAACATGTGAACCTAAATATGAAAAAGTTTAACCAAAATTAGGAACTAATTTAACCAAAAAAAAGTATTTCAGTATTTAACGCAAATGAATGAAATCTTACCAAGCGAATTGGAATATTGAATGTAAAATTTGTGAAATAATAGTTGAAACATATAAACCAAAAAGGGAGAAAGTATAACCAAAGTTAGGAACTTATGTAACGAGAAATAAATTTACTTGGAATCTAATCTAAAATATTTGTATTTAACGAATTTAGTAGGAATATTATACATAAAACTAGTGGATTGAGAAGTGGAAACAAATAAACCAATTATTGAGAACGTTTAACAAAAATTAGGAACATGTGAAAATAATTTGAAACATCCACCTAATATTTTGATATTTAACTAAAAGAATTGGAACATGATTATTTTACTCTTTTTTTAAACTTTCTTTTAAATTAAAAATATTTTTCTCACTCAAATATTTTTAATGTTAATTGTTTATAAATTCCCTTATTTTTTTCATTTTATTTTTTTTTCACATTAAAAATAATATTTTACAAAAGTTTTAGATGAACAACCGGTAAAAATACTGGTTGTTCAAGTTTTTTTCACTGTTGAAGGTAATACAGTGCTGTACTATATGATGACTCGTACAAGAATATGTAAACTAAAAGACCTTGATTTGACAAGATACGGTTCCTGAGCCTGCCATGTGTAGGATAAACATTTAGGTGAAGATTGAATTAGCCGGTTTGCTTCCCACATCAAAGGAAATCACCATGTTGCTGACCAGTTGCAGGTATTTCATAATTTGAAGGCGTTTGTTACCTTACATAATAAGGTTACAAACATAATAAAATGAGAATCGTTAGATTTGAAGTTTCAAATCGAACGGCTGAAAAAGAAAAATAATGTGTCAGGAGAATTGTGGGAAAGCGTGGGGAAGTAGAATAAATTTAAATATAAAGGTTTTCTTTTTTATTTAATTTAGTTATCCAAATAATCAACGCTGGTATGACCATAAAATTAATCATGGTCCTAATATAAATCTTAGCAAAATTATGTAAAGATGTTAGGTTAATTAAATATGTATAATAATAAAAATGACATTAATAAATAATAATAGCAACAATAATAATAATGATGACAAAATTAATAATAACAATACTAAATTTTTTAATAATAATAATAATAATAAAAGAAGTAATAATTTCTTAAATTCATTATTTATTTATTATTATTATTAAAAATACTATTATACTGATAATTATTATTTTCATTACTATTTATTAAAATATTATTATAATTATAATTTATTAATTTTGTTTTTATTATTATTTTATTATTATTTACTAATTTTATTAAATTTTAATTTTTAATTATTATTTAAATCAAGGATAAAATGGGTATTAAAAAATTTAGTTGGGATAAAAAAGTTATTTTTTGAAATAGAATTCTCATTTTTATCACCTCTAGAAATTAGAACTATGGTAATTATTCTTAAATTTATGGGTCCACACTGCTCACATTCCGATTCTAAGCTTTTATTTTAAAGGTAAACAACTTATTAATTTTGATTCTTCCATTCCAATTCATATTATTGTTTAGTAAATACATCATGAGGCTTATTTTAACTATATTTGTAGGTCCACACAGCCCACATTTTATCCTTAATTTATATGGAAGAATCAAAATCCAATGCTTGCATGATCATGAAATTATTTGTGGTCCTAACACCATATTATATAAGATAAGAATAATTAAATAAAAAAACATAGCTTCCCAAACAATTAATTTTCATGTACTGATATAAACAAATGAGATTTTTTTTCTTTTTGGTGTGTTATATTTTGAAATTTTAAACGTATTTTCTACTTTTATTTAAATAATTAATTTATTTAAATCCTATTTAATTTTGAATTTAAGTGGTAGTAAAATTATTTTTATATTAATTTTTTTATTTAGTTAGTTCATGCACAAGATTAAAAATTTTTAGCTTGCAAACCAATCTGTAAAATAGTGGATCGAATATAGATTAGGTCAAATCTGCATTCGATCCGCAGACATATGGATTGGATTTGGATTGAATTTTATCAATTTGTAGATTAGATTAGATTAAAAATTTATAGTTCGCAAAATCGTGAATTATATATGAATTGATGTCCAATCTGCAAAATTCGATTCGCGAACAAGGGATTATGATTTCACTTTCAAAATTTATAAAACTAAAGGCATTTATTACCTTGCAATTTGACCATCTTTTCAATCGGCTTTAATCGGTAAACTTATATTTGTACCAACTACAAGTGCCGAAATCTTGATGGTATGCTTGTTGAAACTCTTATATTTGTTACCTTATTATATAAGGTCTTTTCAAATTCATAAATCGTTACCAGAGTTCTGATTCATGGGAGGTTGGGAATCAGAACTCCACTTTTAGAAATACTGTTTTATCCCCAACTAAAATTTCTAATATCCATTTTATCTTTAATTTAAATAATAATTCAAAAAATTAGAAATAATAATAATAAATTGTAATATAACAATATTTATAATAAGAATAAATAATAAAAAAATAAATAAAGAATCGTCGTTGTCGTTGTCGTTGTCGTCGTCATCATCATAAGTTGTTATTATTATTATTATAAAATTTATTTATCTTATTATTTTAATTATTATTATTTATGATTATTTTCTTTGTTGTTATTATTTTCATTTTCAATATTTTTTTATTACTATTATTATTGCTATTGTTGTTGTTGATACTATTATTATTATTACCATTATTACTACTATTACTATTATTATTAAAATTTATCAATATTATTATTGTTTTCATCATCATCATCATCGTTGTTGTTGTTGTTATTATTATTTATTAATGTCATTATTATTATTATTATACATATTTAATTAACCTACAAATTTACTAAAATTTACATTAGGACTGCAAATAATTTCATGGTCATACAAGCCTTGGATTGTTTGGGAATAAATAAATTAAATTAAAACAAGAAAGTGAAAATTTTCAAGTCAAACTTTGTCTCACTTCCCCACGCTTCCCCATGCTTCATTATTTTTCCTTTTCAGCCATTGGATTTGAAACTTCAAATCCAACGCTTCTCAATTTGCTATGTTTGTTACCTTATTATGTAAGGTAAAAAATGCCTAATTTGAAATGTTGGCTTGTTTTAAGTTTTGACATCTCATTTGATAAGATGGATTTGATGAATGAATGCAGTGGTTAATGGTTAAAGAACTAGTGTCAAATGTCAAAGTCGTTAATTAAAACATTTGCTTCCTTGCTAATATAATTAGATAAGGCTGTGGATATGTTAGAATTAATTTATGATTGAAAACGAATCTCAGCCACACACGAAAAGTGATAAATAATAAAAAAATTATTATAATTTTGATCGTGTGGTTATAAAAAGGTGCTCTACCTTAAAGCGGTTCCAATATAATCAGATCCATTAAATAAACATTATTTTAAAGATTATTCCAATAAATATTATTCTAGCCACTGCACCAAGTTGTTGCCTCTAACTAAGCAAAAGATACAAGAGAAATTGATTCAATCATGCAAGAATACATTTGTTTCTTATCTTCACCATTGATTTAATTGTACAACAGAAAATTAGTACAAGAATGAATAATAATTATCATCATGCGATAAGATCCCAATGCTTAGAATTAATAATATCTATTGATTTTATGTAGAGAGAAATTCTTAAGATTAAGAGAAAGAAGATTGTAGTTTCGATGGATGAGTTAGATGGTTGTTGTTGATGCCTGATTTTTTTCTTGCCTAGAGTTGAATCAAGTGCAATAGATGGAGTTATACCTGCACACACAAAAATAAACAGAAAGTGATGAAATGAGGCCAGAAAATGGGATTTTCAGCGATCACACTGCGACACTTAAGTCAGTGGTTGAGGAATTCAAATTGAATTATAAAATTAGATTTCTAATGAACTTACCTCTCTTTGAGAGGGTAATAAAGTATTTATGATACACCATATTTTTAGGTGAATGGATCCTTTTATTTTGGTAAATATCCGGAATTATTGTTTTCATCTCCTATATTTTAGGAGATTATAAGATGGCGACGTAACTGGCATAATGTGACCCTTGGGTCACTTTGAAAAGAAAGTGAAGCATGTTTTTAAGAGTGAGGGTTGTGCCCCTACTTTTGTGTCTTGAAGGTTCAATAGTTAACTTCTTTATCCATTTTAATCGTATTTCTATTATTCTCTTCTATTGATAAGCCTTATCCCTACATTTTTCGCTCTACTAGCTTAGCATCTTTAACCAATTCATGGTCTTGATTAAGAGTTCCTTGTTTCATACCTCGAGGGTCCTTAATTCCTACCCGGTGATCTTCATTCCTGCCTTTGAGCGGTCCTAATTTCTCCTTGGAGATCTTAACCTCTTCAAGGTGGTACAAATGACTAATTTTCATATCAACACGCCTATGTAAGTAGTAAATACATGCTACACTCGTTTTGTAGGCACCTATCCTTTTGCTTGTTTTTTTTTTTTGTTTTTTTTTTTAATTTTCAATTTAGGTCTAATGCCATGTTCGCATTGCAAAACCCTTTTAACTGTTTTCATTTTACACAATTCTTCCTCTGTACCTTTCATGTTGAAGAGGAGACACATTCTTTATCACTTGAACTTGAATAACTTTTAGGAGACTTTGGAGCACTATAGAGCCTATTCCATCATTCCAATGGAGCTTTGATGGCGATGATAGAAGTTCTATTGGTTAGAAGTGTGATGAGGTACAATATGTCAAGTTGCATCCGATAGAACCCTTTTGTGAGGAGACAGCATCAGTTGCAATGCTATAGAGGCAAGTTGCATCTAGTATAGTCTTTTGCCAATCATCAATATGCTATGTTGAGGTAGCTTTGTCTTGTATCTGATTAATTTATTCTTGTACTTAGAAGTTATGATTTATTAAAATAGTTGTCTTTACTCCGTAGTGTTAAAGGTTGATCGTGTGTGGCACATGTGTAGCAGGTCGCATGACCAAGTCAATAGGAGTTTGTTATTTAGTTGGTTATTGATAGCATAAATGTCCTATTCAAAAGCATGTGGTTCTGTTTTTTAGGAGAATCTGTTTTGCACGTTATGTAGTGGTTGGTTTAGTATTTTATCAACTGGTGTAATTGCCTATATATAGGCTATTGATTAATGAATAATAAACTGAATTAAGCACTTCCTCTTTCCTTTGTCTTTTGTATTTTCAACTCTATTATATTCTTTGTACAGAGGCTTTATTTACAACAGTGGTATCAGAGCCAGGTTAAGAAAACTGATTAAGGGACGATGGCCTCTGACAATTTCGTGCAACCTGCAATTCCACGATTTGATGGTCACTATGATCATTGGAGCATGTTGATGGAGAATTTCTTCAGGTCTAAAGAGTACTGGCAAGTAGTTTCTGAAGGCATAACAGAACCAGCAGCTGGCACGGTAGTGACAGATGCGCAGAAAACTGAAATTGAAGGGCAGAGGCTAAAAGATTCAAAGGCGAAGAATTATCTATTCCAAGCAATAGATCGTTCAATCCTAGACACCATTCTTTGCAAGGACACCTCCAAAATGATATGGGATTCCATGAAGAAAAAATATCAAGGGTCAACTAGACTTAAGAGGCAGCAGCTTCAAGCACTTCGTACTGAGTTCGAATTACTTCGTATGAAATCAGGAGAGTCAGTCACAGAGTATTTCTCCCGAACAATGGCAATTGTAAACAAAATGCGGACTCACGGCGAGACGATGACAGATGTTACAATAATAGAAAAAATTCTTCGCTCAATGACTCCAAAATTTAATTATGTTGTTTGTTCCATTGAAGAAGCAAAAGACATTGATGAACTTTCAATTGATGAGTTGCAGGGATCCTTACTAGTTCATGAGCAGAAATTCTCTAGGGAAGACAAGGAGGAGCAAGCTCTAAAGGCTTCAACTAACAACAATTTTGCAACACAAAATCGATCAGTAGATCGAGGTAGAGGAAGAGGAAGAGGAGGACGAGGAAATAGAGATGGAGGTAGAGGTAGAGGCGGACGAGGAAATTTTAGAGATGATGAAGACCAATCAGATTTCCAAAACAAAGGTAAAGGCAGAAATCATCAATTTGATAAATCTAAGGTAGAGTGCTTTAGATGTCATAAATTCGGTCACTATCGTTCTGAATGTTATACAAAATTGCCTAATGACAAAGAAAAGGGAGAGAAATCGAATTTTATAGAAAAGAAAGAAGCTGAAACCTTGTTGATGGCTGTTCAAGTTAACAAAAAACTTGAGTCAGATGTGTGGTATGTGGATACAGGCTGCAGCAACCATATGTGTGGAAGTAAGTCACTTTTTTTCTACCTTAAATGAAGACTTTCATTCTACAGTGAGTTTTGGTGATTGTTCTACTGTTGAAATTATGGGAAAGGGTGATATTAACATTAGAACCAAGAATGGTTTTGTAGAAACAATTTCTAATGTTTTCTATGTTCCTGACTTAAAAAGTAATTTATTAAGTGTTGGTCAATTGCAAGAAAAAGGTTATGTAATAACCATTCAGAACGGTGCTTGTGAAATATATGACCCTTCTAGAGGAGCTATTGCAGTTGTTCAAATGAATTCAAACAAGTTGTTTCCGTTGAAGATTAATAGTGCACAATCTTGCTTAATGGTTGAAGTGAAAGATCCTTCATGGCTTTGGCACTTTCGTTATGGCCACTTGAATTTTGGTGGACTGAAAACTCTTCAACAGAAAAATATGGTTACAGGTCTTCCTGAAATTGCCATTCCCTCTCAAGTCTGTGAAGAATGTGTTGTTAGCAAACAACATCGTTCTCAATTTCCTCAAGGAAAGTCATGGAGAGCAAAAAATGTCTTGGAATTGATTCATTCTGACATTTGTGGACCGATAAAACCATCATCTAATGGAGGTAAAAAATATTTAATTACTTTCATTGACGATTATACTCGAAAAACATGGGTGTATTTTTTGCAGGAAAAATCAGAAGCTCTCAGTATATTTAAAAGTTTCAAGGCTCGTGTTGAGAATGAAACTGGGAAAACAATTAAAACTCTTCGAACTGATCGTGGTGGCGAATACTGCTCAAAAGCATTTGAAGATTTTTGTATTAATCACGGTATTCGAAGGGAACTCACAGCTGCTTATACACCACAACAAAATGGTGTATCTGAGAGGAAAAATAGAACCATTCTCAACATGGTGAGAAGCCTGCTAAGAAGAGGAAGAATTCCAAAGAGTTTTTGGCCAGAAGCAGTAAATTGGAGCATCCATGTCTTGAATAGAAGTCCTACTTTTTCTGTTCAAAACATGACACCAGAGGAGGCTTGGAGTGGCCGAAAACCAGTTGTTGATCACTTTAAAATTTTCGGTTGCATCGCTTATGCACATGTTCCAGATGAGAAAAGAAAAAAACTTGATGATAAAGGTGAAAAGTGTGTCTTTCTTGGCATAAGTGAAGAATCCAAGGCATATAAATTAATCAATCCAATCACGAAGAAGATAACAATCAGCAGAGATGTCATTTTTGACGAGGAAAACACTTGGAACTGGAATGGGCAGCAACCTACACAAGTCATGTTTGACAGTGACAGCGAAGAAGAAATTCAACAATCGTTGCAACAACAAATTTCAACGGTTCCTATACCATCAAATAAAGCCCCAACACCCCCTGAAACGTCCTCATCAGTTGTAGAAGCTACTGAAGTAACAGCTGAACCACGTCTTCGCCGAGGTCGGAAGAGGCCTATATGGATGCAAGATTATGAGGTAACTTGTGTTCAATCTGATAGTGATGATACAATTGCTCATTATGCTTTGTTTTCAGATTGTGATCCTGTTATATTCCAAGAAGCTGTCAAGGACTTAAAGTGGCAAAAAGCCATGGATGAGGAGATGTGTTCTATAAAAAAAAATGAAAGTTGGGAACTAGTTGACCTTCCGAAAGGGCAAAAGTCCATTGGGGTTAAATGGGTTTATAAAACAAAATTGAACAAGGATGGTGGAATTGACAAGTACAAAGCCCGTCTCGTTGCAAAAGGGTACAAACAAGAACATGGTACTGATTATAAAGAGGTGTTTGCTCCAGTTGCAAGACTTGACACTATTCGCTTAGTGTTATCCATGGCTGCACATAATTCCTGGCCTATCTATCAGTTGGATGTAAAGTCAGCATTTTTACATGGCGAATTGGAAGAAGAGGTGTACGTTGATCAGCCTCCTGGATATGTGAGGCAAGGTCATGAGAATCAGGTATACAGATTAAAGAAAGCATTATACGGATTGAAACAAGCACCGAGAGCATGGTACAGTCGTATAGATGCTTTCTTTACTAAGGAAGGTTTTCTTAAATGCCCTTATGAACACACATTATATGTTAAATATAGAGGTGATATGAAAATATTAATTGTGTGTTTGTATGTTGATGATCTCATTTATGTTAGTAATGACAGAGCCATGCTTAATGATTTTAAGAAATCTATGATGATTGAATTTGATATGACTGATTTGGGGTTGATGCATTATTTTCTTGGCATTGAAGTACTGCAATCCTCTATTGGTGTCTTTATTTCTCAAAAAAAATATGCTCTGGAAATTTTAGACAGATTCTTGATGAAGGATTGCAATTCGGTTTTAACTCCAACAGAGTATGGTCTGAAACTCTCAAAGAATGAAGCTGGAAAAAGGGTGGATGTTACTCTTTACAAACAAATTGTTGGGAGTCTTATGTATTTGACATCAACAAGACCAGATATTATGCATGCTGTCAGTTTAATTAGCAGATACATGGAGAATCCAACTGAAGCCCATCTCTTAGCTGCGAAGAGAATTTTCCGCTATGTGAAAGGCACTGCAGATTTTGGAATCTTGTACAAAAATGGTGAAAATTCAAGCTTGATTGGGTTCTCGGACAGTGATTATGCTGGAGATATTGATGATAGAAAGAGCACATCTGGAGCAGTATTTATGTTGAATTTTGGAGCTGTGGCATGGTCATCTAAAAAGCAACAAATAGTGACTTTGTCAACAACTGAAGCTGAGTTTGTTGCTGCAGCATCAAGTTCATGTGAAGCTATTTGGCTGAGAAGGTTACTTGAAACTTTACGCAACCAGCAACAAGGACCAACTATGATCTATTGTGATAATGTTTCTGCAATAAAACTCTCCAAAAATCCAGTCCTTCATGGAAGAAGCAAGCATATTGATGTGAGGTTCCACTTCTTGCGTGATTTATGTAAGGATGGTGTTATCGATTTGGTATTTTGCAGGAGTGAAAATCAACTGGCAGATATATTGACTAAACCTCTGAAACCTGCAGTTTTTATGAAACTTCGAAGTGAGCTTGGCATTTGCTCTTTAAAAGAAGCTGAAGCTATTTAAAAGAGGGCATTACAATTTAGTATGTGTAAACTGATTTCTGCAGATATCAGTTTAAGGGAGGGTGTTAAAGGTTGATCGTGTGTGGCACATGTGTAGCAGGTCGCATGACCAAGTCAATAGGAGTTTGTTATTTAGTTGGTTATTGATAGCATAAATGTCCTATTCAAAAGCATGTGGTTCTGTTTTTTAGGAGAATCTGTTTTGCACGTTATGTAGTGGTTGGTTTAGTATTTTATCAACTGGTGTAATTGCCTATATATAGGCTATTGATTAATGAATAATAAACTGAATTAAGCACTTCCTCTTTCCTTTGTCTTTTGTATTTTCAACTCTATTATATTCTTTGTACAGAGGCTTTATTTACAACACGTAGTAGCCTTGGTTACTCGCTTTAGATTTCCCTTTTGAGTAATTCCACTTGAGAAAGAAATATTTCTTGCTTGGCTTCTCATCTCTTGTGCTTAGATGTTGCAATTACATGCATTGATGCCTTGCAAGTATGCTCAAGTAGTACACTTTTATGCCTGGGTAATTCGATCATTTTCTCAAATGGTATTGTTGTACCCTTACTTGGGCACTTTATAATCGACAAATTTTATTGAGTCTTAGGCAGAAATCAATTTGAAGCATATCTTTATGTTTTGTCTTTAAATGAAGATGTTTATACCCGTTATGCATGGCATTTTCATTTCGTAGCTTTTGCCTTTGCCTTGCTGTTCATTTAGGCGATCTAATTTGTAAAAACTGATAGTACAACTTCAATATATTCATTCTTATGGAGTAATTCTTCACACTTGTAGTAGTCTATAAGCACGCTTGTCTCATGTTAATTATTTTTCCTTTGGTGACGATTTTCCATTGGCAGCCACATAGCTTTGTCTTGAGGCTAGTTAATTACCTAGATGACTTTTGCATGTCCGGTTTCACAATTAAATTGTTATTGCATCTGGCAATATGTCTCAACAGACACTTTATACATAACATCAATCTATGAGATGACCATTTGAGTGGCTCATATAAGCATTAATTCTTTCTGGAGAGGTGGAAGTCACCCACCTGAAATTGTATAGGGTGCAATCCTTCATGCTAGGATGCACGTTTGCTCATACGGCAATTATGCATCCTTGAATGCACTTTTGCGCAATTGGTAATAATTCGTGCTAGAATGCACTTTTGCACAATTGGTAACTATTCGTGCTTGAATGTACATTGTTCCGATGGTGATAATTCATGCTTTTTCTGCACTTTGTTCCGCTGGCGATATTTTTTACTTAATCTGCACATTATTTTAATGGTGATAGTTCGTGCTTAGTTGACACGTTATTCTGATGGTGATAATTTATTCTTGCTAGGCATGTTATTCTAATGACGAAAATTCATGCTTGACTCGCACATTATTGTAATGGTGATAGCTCGTGCTTAATCGGCACGTTATTCTAATTGCAACAATTCGTGCTTAGCCGACACATTATTTTGATGTTGATAATTTGCGATTAATCTACACATCATTCTAATGATGACTTGTGCTTAATCAGCACATATTCTAATTACAATAATTTGTGCCTAATCGGACATTATTTTGATGGCGATAATTCGTGCTTAATTATCATGTTATTTTAACTGCGGTAATTCGTGCCTAATCGGCACATTATTCTACTGGCAATTAGTTGTGCTTGGTCTGTACATCATTCTAATGGCAGTGATTCGTGCTTAATTAGCACATTATTCTAATTGCTATAACTCATGCCTAGTTGGCACGTTATCCTGATGGCGATTAGTCTTGCTTCATCTGCACTTTGCTTGCTTATTTGCACTTCTTACTCTAATGGCAATAATTCATGCTTACTTGTTCAGATGCAAGTAATTCATATGTGTTTTCATTTTTGTTCAGTGGAAAAACCCGCAATTGTCTATACATCTACTTTTTTTGTTTTGTTTTTTTTTTGTTTTTTGAGAGAGTCCATACATCTACTTAGATGGCAATAATTCACGATTACCTGAACGTTGGCCAGACAACAATAATTCATGATTATTTGCACTTTTGACTTAGGGTAATGGTTGTATTTACTTCCGATTGCTCCAAAGGCAGTATAATTTATGTTTACTTGCACATTTGCCTATAAAGTAATCATAAGCATTTATTTGCACTTCCTTCAGATGACAATATGGTTTATGCATACTTGCTCATTTCATAGAAGAACAAGCCACAATTACTTGTTCGTCTGTTCGTCTACTCATATGGTGATAATCTTGTTAATATGTATATGTCTATAGTATTGATTTTAATGATAACAAATTTTATATGTTTTTGATTACAAATGTTGGAGTTTTCATTAATAAACAATTTCTTAAGTCGTATAATATTTCTAAATATGTTAATGAAATAGGGATAATCGTTAACTTTAATAAGAAATTCATTCTCTACAAAATTCTGTAAAAAATTGTGATTTTGAAATTAAACGGCGAACCATTAATATCAAAACGATTAACTGATAATTTCCAGAGTGACATCAATCTTTGATCTTGAACCGATTAGCAAAAACGGATAAAACGAGTTTAATTTACAGGGTTCTGGAATTCAACGGCGAATCGTTAATATCAAACGGCTAATCAATAATTTCCAGAATAAAATTATGTGCTAACCTTGAACCATTTAACAAAAACTGTTAAGCTTATTTTGTTTTACAGGTTACTGGAAATAACCGGCAACTGTTAACTGCAAACGGCTAACCAATAATTTCAAGAATAAAATTTCATGCTAACATTGAACCGTTTAGCAAGAACGGATGGTCAAAATTTGTTTTGCAGGTCTTTAGAAATTAACGGCGAATCGATAATTGCAAACGGTTAACCGATTATTTGAAATACAACTCAACCGTCACTTGGATTAATCAAAACAGTTAACGGATAATAGTTAACGACAATATGATTTCTTTTACAAAGTTAATAACGGCTAGTTTGCAGCTCCAACTATAAAATGACTAAATCAAATTCAAATAGAGGTTAATAAAAAAGTTATCATTGAACTTAAAATTGAGAATATAATATTCATTGAGCCTTAAAATTGTTCTTGTCTTCATTTATTCACGCTTTGAACTTTTATTTGTAATCATATATATAGTGTGAGAGAAAACACATTTTGTAATCTTTGTTTTGAGTGATTGTAAGAGTTGAGATAAACTTGGGTTAAGATAATGGGGATAATCTCTTAGTGTAAATGTTGATTGACACCTGTGAAGTCAATTGCAATTGTTTCTTAAAGCGTTGGAGGCTTGATTAGTGGAATCCTCAAGCCCGGAGAGCTTGGAGGCATGGACATAGGCAAGGTTGTCCGAACCACGTAAAACATCTCAGTATTTGAATCTCTTTTCCCTTATTTCTTTCCATTTTGGGTGGTTTATTTATTATTATTTTGAATTTGTTTGAGATTTGCATTAAGTCTTGTTCAAGCATTGCTTAACTTTTTCGAAACTCAATTTACCCGCCTCTTAGGTTAGATAGTATTTCATTTAGTATTAGAGCGAGGTTATCTTATTAGGACTTAATCGTCTAGAGTAAAAGATCCATGACAACCTAAAATAACTCTATGTTTAGGAAAAGACAATTCACAACTAGGCCACAATTCTTTGATGGTAATGATTACCTATATCGAAAAATAAGATGAGAATTTATTTGCAAGCTTTAGATTATGAAATTTAGAAAGTTATCTGTTGATGGTCTATTTATGCCTATTGACACAATTTAAAATGTTTGATTTACTCCCAAGTATAAGAGTGCCTAGTTATAATATAACTCGGTAAGTCCGAGGTCGATCCACAGAGAAAGGGTTTAATTTGTTTATTTAACTTTACCTAAAAAAAATAAAAATAAAATTTAAAAACACACAATTTAATTTGAGGAAAACTATGAAGTTGAATTAGTTAGGGTTATGGATCCACTCTTAGTAATAAATATAATTTAACAAATTCTTTTTATTTTTGTTTTATTTCCCAAAAGATTAATTTTATAAATTAAAATTATTTTCCCATTTATTTTATTATGAATTAAGAATTTAATGTGCCAAAACTTAATTTGTCTACACTAAATCAAAATACCATTTTACCATATTTTATATTAAGATATTAAGAATTCATTGTGCCAAATTCCTATTTTTGTCTACAACAAATCAAAATTTCAAAATATAAAATATGGATAAAATTAAATAGAAAACAACTTAATTTATAAAATTAAAAATTGAATTTGATTAAACCATATTTTTTACTAAGAATTTCACCTTCCCCTAACTATAAATATTTAGCTAAACATTTTTTAAATAAAAGAAATAATTAAGATTGAAAAACACATAATTAAAATGAAAATTGAAAATTGAAAAAAACCAAATTTTATTAATTAAAAATATATTACAAAGAGAGATGGGGAGAAGAATTGAGAGGAAAGAAGAAAAGAAAAGGTGTCTAGAGATGTGTTCACCATCCTTCTCTATTTATACTAATACATGGTAAATCCACACCACACAAATAAAAAACTGTAATTAAATCTTAACCTTACATTTGTCCCACTAATAATCCCACTAATCAAACATAATCTTATCTTATCCACCCAAGCATATCCAAATAATTCTACTAATAAAATATCATACCTAACAAGATAAAAACTTATAATTTTACAATTACCACATTTACCGTGGTAAAAACGTAAAAATTTACAACAAAAGTCTTGGATTCTCCTTGACAATGACATAATTTTTCGGACTTCCGGAATCCAAATTTGACATCCGTACATTTGTTTGAAGCCTCCAATTGTATGAAATTATTATTTTTACCTAATAAACACACAAAAATACATAAAATCAAATACTTAGAAAAATAATTAAAAGTTCATAATATGTTATACAATTACAAATATAAATTACATTAATAATGCAAAATAACATTTTTACTTCATAACAAACATACAATTTTTAATACTAATCACCTATGACTAAAAATGAAGTAGGATACGATATTCCAAAACCTTCAAGTCAATGGAGTGAGTTAGAAAAGAAAAAGATATCTTTAAACTCCAAGGCAATAAATGCTTGTTTTGTGCTCTTGATAAGAAAGAGTTTTATAGAGTGTCTTGCGAGAGTGCTTAAGAAATATAGAACAGACTTGAGATTTTCTATGAAGGGACAAATCAAGTTAAAGAGTTTAAAATTAGTCGATACACTCGACAATATAAATTGTTCCAAATGAAAGAAAATGAAAATGTGTATTCTATGTATACAAGATTTACGGATATAGTAAACATTCTAGGAGCCCTAGAAAAAACTTTTTCAAATAGTGAGAAAGTTAAGAAAATTATTAGTTCACTTCCAAAAAATGGAGACCTAAGTGGACTTTCATTAAGGAAGCCAAAATTTTTAATACCTTACCTATTGATGATTTGATTGGCTCTCTTATTTCATATGGGGAAGACTTGACATCAGAAAAAGGCAATGAGGAGAAGAAGAAAAACATTGCTCTCAAAACCTCAAAACATTAGAGTGATGAAGAAAGCGAGCTAGATGACGAGGAGATAGCTATGATGACTAGGAGATAAAAAAAATTCTGTAAAAAAAACTAGTGAGCGGAAAAAGTTCAGAAACTTCAAGAATCGAAAGGAGAAGAAGGAGCCAATCACTTCCTATGAATGCAAGAAGCCCAGAGACATACAATCATAATGTCCTCTCCACATGGGATGACAATGATGAGGAAACGAGTGATGATGAAGAGCAACAAGAGATGACAATTCTAGCTCTTATGGCAATTAAGAAAGAATCATTCGATGAACTTAATGAGGTAAGTGATCTTCCAACATATGATGAGTTACATAATACCTTTAAAGAATTGCATAGTGATTGGATAAGAATAGGTAAAAAGAATGTATGTCTTAAAAGGAATATGCTAGAACTTACAAATGAAATGGATGGCCCGCAAAAATGCAATGTTTAATTGAATAAAAAGATAAAGGGATTGGAATTAGATAATAAAATATTGCATGATATGATTGCATCATTTAAAGATAAACAAAGTACTTCGTAAGAGCATGAAAAATCACATGTTGATGAATTAATAAAAAAAATGAAGTGCTTAAGAAAAAGAGTAATGAGCTCAATGAAATTGTATTAAAATTCACAAGTGGTCAAAAAAACTTAGAAAAATTACTAAACTCTAAAAAATGTGTGTTTGATAAAGAAAGACTTAGGTATAGCCCTAACTTGAAACAAAAATATTATAAGAATTATTTTGTTAAAGTTACCTCCACAAATGATCATAAGATTGTTTGTTATTATTGCAATGGAAATGGTCACATGAGTTATATATGCTATGTTAAAAGAAATGCCTACTATGAAAACAAATATATTGAGGTTCCAAAAGGAACTATTATTAACACCCAAGGACCCAAGAAGTTTTGAGTACCGAAAACTTATAAACTTTTTCTGCAGGGATCAAAGAAAAGTAAAAATAAGTGATACTTGGACAGTAGATGTTCAAGACATGACAAGGAATTACTATTTATTTTTTAGTTTTACCAAGATCGAGAATGGTAGAAATGTTTCCTTTGGAGATAATTTAAAAGGAAAGATCATTGGTATTGGCAATGTCGGTAATGTATCCTCAACTCTTATTGAAAATGTGTGTTTGGTTAAAAACTTGAAACACAATTTGCTAAGCATAAGTCAATTAGGTGATCAGGGTTATAAAATTATTTTTAATGAGACTAGATGTGTTATTAAGAATGCATGTAATGATAAGATTTTGTTTGTAGGAAATAGATGTGTTAATATTTATACTATTGATATAGATTGTGCATCTACCCATGATAAATGTTTTTCCACATTGCATGATGATGGTTGGTTATGACATAGAAGGCTAGACATGCAAGCATGAATTTAATTTCAAAGATTTCTAAAAATGATTTAGTTAAAGGTCTTTCAAAAATTGATTTTTAAAACGACAGAATTTGTGAAGCATGCCAATTTGGTAAACAAATCAAACCTCTTTTAAAATCAAAATCATATTTCTACTTCAAAACCTTTTCAACTACTTCACATAGACTTATTTGGACCTTCAAAATATGCTAGCTTAAATGGCAAGTATTATGCTTTTGTAATTCTTGATAATTTTTTAAGATACACATAGGTATTATTCTTAGCTAATAAGGATGATGCTCTTGATGTTTTTAAAGTGTTTTGTAAGAAAATTCAAAATGAAAAGGTATGGTATTGCATGTATTAGGAGTGATCATAGATGAGAGTTTGAAAATCATACATTTGAGACTTTGTGCAACAATTTTGTCATTATGCATCAATTTTCATCACCTAGGACTCAACAACAAAATAGAGTTGTTGAGACAAAGAATAGGTTAATTTAAGAAATAGCTAGGACCATGTGGAATGAAAATTCTTTGCCTAAGTACTTTTTGGTCGAGGCCGTTAATACTGCTTGTTATGTTTTAAATCATGTGTTGATTATACCTCATCTCAATAAAACTCCTTATGAGCTTTGGAAAGATAGAAAACCCAACATTGGTTATTTCAAAGTTTTTAGATGCAATTGTTTTATATTAAATACAAAAGATAACCTTGGAACATTTGATTCAAAAATCTAATGCTGGCATCTTTCTTAGGTATTCAAACTCAAGCAAAGCTTATAGAGTTTATAACGAAAGAACTTTAGTTGTGGAAGACTCCATGCATGTTACATTTGATGAATCTAACCCCTCATCTATGGAGAAAATTATTGTTAATGATGATGCAGATGAAGAACTACAAGAATAGTCATCAAAGGATAACCAAAAGGATGCACCACCTATAAATCAAGATGAGCATGATGGCAGAATAGAAGTACTTCCTTGGACTTCAAATAAAACAAACCGAAGAAGGAACCTTCATAAATCAAGCCAAATAATTAAGAAATTTACTCAAGAGATTCAGACTCGAAGATAGAAAGATAAAAAGTAATATAATGAGCTCAACCATCAAGCTTGACAAGGATGAAAAAGGTAAGAAAATTAATGTCAAAACGTATCAAGGTATGATTAGATCCTTAATTTACTTAACTGTTAGAAGGCTTGATATTATGTTTAGTGTATGTTTGTGTGCAAGATCTCAATCATGCCCTAAAGAATCTTATTTGCTTGCGGTAAAAAACGATTTTCCGTTACTTGAGTGGAACCATAGATCTTAGCCTTTGGTATCCTAGGAGAACACATATAGATTTAACATGTTATCCGGATGCCGACTTTGCTGGATATAAGGTTGATAGGAAAAGAACTAGTGGAACATGTCACTTTTTAGGTCACTCTCTAGTCTCTTAGTTTAGCAAGAAACAAAATTCAGTTGCACTATCAACTACTAAGGCTGAGTATATTGCAGTTGAAAATTGTTGTGCTTAAGCTTTATAGATGAAACAAACACTTAGAGACTATGACATTTACCTTGATAAAATCCTTATCATGTGTAACAATACCAGTGCTATAAATCTTTCAAAGAATCCTATCCAACACTTAAGAACCAAGCATATAAAGATTAGATATCATTTTTTGAGAGATCATATTAAAAAATGAGATATTTCATTAAATTTTATTTCAATCGAAAACAACTTGCTGATATTTTGACTAAACCCCTTAACGAAGAACAATTTTCTAAAATTAGGCATGAGCTTGAAATGATGAATATTGCAAAATAGCATAGTTTTATGTGATATCAAGTTTATTTTGTTGTTCTTGTTGTGCTTGCTTATATGAATTAGTTATTTGAAACACGCGAGCTCATGAATCGTGCATTAAACTGGCCCTTAAGATATTTCAGATCAATGAAATGGTCTTGAAATGAATTGATTGTTGGCAAAAAATTAAAATAAATTCGCGAAATCATAGTTAAAATAAATGGCTAACCGTTTGGTAATAAATGGTTTACCATTTAGATCCAAAAATTAGGATATGATACCTACAAATTATCGGCAAATTATTTGTTAGAAACGGTTCATCGATTAAAAACTGAGAGCTATTTTTTATTACTTTTTAACCGTTAATGACAACCGGATAACTGTTTTCCATTAAGAGCTCTCTGGAAATTATAGGCTCACCGATTGCAAAAAATGGCAAGTTGTTTTCGTGCAATATAACTATTCACAGGTTTTCTTCCCCAGCTTCATTTACCCCTTCACCGTTTCCTCCATCACCGCGTAACTCAAGCTCTCTTTCTCTCAAATCATTCGTTTTGCTTGCAATTTCTTGCAAGATTAATCCACTAGAAACATTTTTAGACATCTTTTGACTAATTTTACTGATTCAAAACAAAAAATCAAGCTTCAAATAAAAAATTCCTTAATCAAAACCCTAAGGGCAGCCTTACAATTTTTCTTTGATTTTGGCCGGATTTTTGTCATCTTTTGGCCAAATTGAGCATCCTAATCACAACTTGAATTCTCCATTATCTCTTTAATCGATTCCATTTCCTTTATTTTCATATTTTTCAATAATTCCCAATTTCCTTAATGTGCCCATGGCTGATTCATCAAGGGTTGCTCAGAAGAGAAAAGGTGTTCCCGGTAAGAATCCAATACCACCATGGAAAACTTATGAATTCGAAAGGATCCATTTTCCCACAGCTCCGATGGCTAAACGCTTTAAAGACTGTTTTATGGGAAGAAAGGTAATTGATTCTTATTTTATGGATTTGGAGGACTTTAGGGAGTTGGTTATATGTGGTAAAAGTGTTAGAAACATGTTTTTGCCTTGGGAGCCGGCTTTAGATCTTGATGAACGAGTATATCCTAATCTAGTCCGTGTCTTTTACTCGAACATGAAAATTTTCGCAAATAGGTTAGATAGGATAATTACTCATGTTGGGGATATTCCTAAATAATTTGATGTTGAGGACTTAAACAATAGCCTAGGAATTTCAGATACTGGTCACACGGTTTATGCATATAGGAAAGCCCTCTCATTTACTGACTTTACTCATAATTTTGGTGTTAGAAACATTTATCAGTGTCGGAATCTTATTAGTGATATTTGTGCTCTTCTTTTCCGGTCACAATTATTGCCTTTCCAAGTTCGAATCCTCCACACCATATTACAATATGTTGTTACTCCCAGGAAGGGGCATTTGGATGAAGTGACAAGGTTGGATGTCGGATTATTAGATAGTCTTATTGAGAGGCGACCTATTAATCTTGGATATGTTATTTTGAGGCACATGCTGAGTACTCATACGGTTAACCATCGCTTGCTCCCATATGGTAGTATTATTTCTAAGATATTGCGACACTTTCAAGTATCTCTTCGAGACGCAGTCTATAACAAGACTAAAAAGGACTGGTCCAAAAGCTATAGCGAGTATTGGTTTTTCTCGGAAGAACAGAGAATGAATTAAGACATCTAATTCTAAGAACTGAGACACCCTTGTTGCTCCAGAAGACGATCGCATGCTTAATGATATTTATCCTCCTTATCAACTACCCGATTTTAGGCTAAGAGCTTAACCTCCACCTCCTCGTCGTGGTTCTGTATCCCAACCTTCAGCCGATTCTAGTTCTAAGGAGCGTTAGATCGACATTGATCACCCTCTAGCTCCAGAGCATCCACCAGCTTCGGATGACCTTCTACAGAAGTTGGTTGGGGATGTTCGATCTTTTGAGCAGCGATGGCGACTTGGTCCCGGTTGTTGCTTTTCGGCAAGAAGAACTTCTCGATAAGTAGCAAGAAATTCTCAATGGATAATGCCGTATTCTTGCTATTCTTGGTTCTCATCGTGGTGGTTCTTCGTCTTTGTAGCCCCTTCCTTAGTTTCTGCCTATGCTTTGCATATTTACATTTCTCCTCTCATGTTATGTTTTGGATGATATTATTTTCATATATGTATTTTTCCATTTCTTTTTGGATTACATAGATTATTTTTTGATGATTGATGGATTGATGGAGTTGTTGGTTTGTTACACTTGTTTGAGCTTATACGGAAGTGTTTTTAACCATTTTTTGAGGATATGCTCATTTTTAATGAGAGACTCTGCTAAAATTTTTGCTCACACAAAATGGATGATATCTTTATCTAGTTATTTTGGGTGATCAAGTTAAAATTGCACTTATCTAACCTTTCTTTTTGATGATGAAGAGGGAGATAAATATGGTTAAATTTATTTTGGTTAAAAATTTGATTGGCCATATGTTTAAGGGGAGCACATAGTTAGGGGGAGTACAATGTTAGAAAGTTTGTCATCATCAAAAAGAGGGAGAATGTTAACATGTATATGTGTATAGTATTGATTTTAATGATAACAAACTTTATATATTTTTTATTAAAAATGTTGGAGTTTTCATTAACAAACAATTCCTTAAAAGATGTATAATATTTCAAGATATGTTCATGACATATGGATAATCATTAACTTGACTCGGAAAATCACTCTCTATGAAATTCTATGAAAAATTGTGATTATGGAATTAAACGACGAACCGTTAATATCAAAACGGTTAACCCATAATTTCCAGAGTGACATCAATATTTAATCTTGAATCGATTAGCAAAAACGGATAAGACTAGTTTATTTTGTAGGTTTCTGGAATTAAATGACGAACTGTTAGTATCGAACGACTAACTAATAATTTATAGAATAAAATTTTGTGCTAATCTTCAACCATTTAACAAAAATGGATAAGCTTATTTTGTTTTGCAGGTTATTAGAAATAACCGACGAACCGTTAAATGCAAATAGCTAACTGATAATTTTAAGAATAAAATTTCATGCTAACCTTGAACCATTTAGCAAGAACGGATAGCCAAACTATGATTTGCAGGTCTTTAAAAATTACGGAGAAACGATAATTACAAATAGTTAACCCATTATTTGAAATTTAGCTCAACGGTCACTTGAACCAATTAAAAAAATTAACCGATAATAGCTAACGGCGATTAGATTTCTTTCAGAAAGTTAATAATAGCTAGTTTTCAGCTCCAACTATAAAATGCGGTCAAATGGAGCTAGAAAAGAGGGTTTTTGGCAATCTCACTCTGATGCTTAATTTAATGGCTGAAAAATTCAAATTGAATCATACAATTGGAGTTCTAGTGAACTTACTTCTCTTCAAGAAAGTAATAGTGTTTATCATATAACATATTTTTAGGTGGATGGGTCCCTTTATTTTGGTGAATGTGAGGAGTAATTGACTTCATCTTCTGTATTGCAGGAGATTATAGGATGGTGGTTCAGCTAGCATAATCCAACGGTCACTTTGAGAAGAAAATAGAGCATGTTTTTAGGAGTGGGGTCATGCTTCTATTTTTGTGTGCTTGGTTGTTCAGTAGTCAACTTCTTCATCCATTTTTATTGTGTTTCCGTGGTTCTCTTCTATTGATAAGCTTTATCCATACATTTTTGCTCTACTGGCTTAGTGTCTTTGACCAATTCATGGTCTCGATCGAGAGTTCCTTGTTTTCTACCTCAAGGGGTCCTTAAATCCCTATTGGTGTATCTTCGTTCCTGCCTTTAAAGAATTCTAATTTCCACTTGGAGATCCTAACCCCTTTAAGGTGGTACAAATGACAGTTGTCAAAAGTAATAAAAGCCTGTTGTTTGAAAGAGTAAAAATTTATGCCATGGGTAATTAAGTTATATAACATATATCAATAAAATATATGTATTTACTATATTTGTTAAGGTGCAAATAGCTCATTATAAAAATAATTATAAAGTCATTCAAACATGTTAGGAAGGTGACGACAATTAGTATGACATGCCAGTTGCTGGTGAAGCGAGTATGCTTATTTTTCGCTTATTTCATTTAATGTAAATTTAATATGGTGAACTTTAGATTTTTTTTTTTCTGATTTACAGCATGTTATTTTGGGTAAAGAACATTTTGATGCCCTAATGTTTGGGAAAAAGGGACAAAAAATCTGTTTAATATTTGGAAAAAAACTTATATATCCATATGACATGTTTGTTGGTAAATATGTTGATTTGGATGAAAAAAGGTTGCACATGACACAACTTCTTAAACTTTTCATATAAATTTTTTAATTTTATTATTCATAATTAAATAAAAATAAAATTTGATCGCTAATGGGGGGAGACATTTATCACTCTTTGATTGGTAGCTGGATTTTTATTATTCAAACTTTTATAGGATTTTTCTACAATGCTGTATGTGTTTTTACAGCATTGATAGTGGAGTTATTATAGACCCTTAGATTTGTGTGTTTTAATCTTAGTCATTGATTTAATATGATAGATAAATAGATAATTAACAAAAAGATGGTAGGTATCTTACAAGTTGAAGGTAAATATTAATTTTCAATTTAAAATTAAATCCTTCCCATAGATTTACAGCACTGAACTTTAATTATGCTTGGGACACTTCGATCCCGTTCAAGCCAATTTCTTCCCAAATTTCATGTTCTTAAAGGGATCTATAGTTAGTGTCCTTTTACGGTTGTTCGTATATAATAACAGTATCTCCATCTTAACTCACATAATGACTGATTTTTTTCCGTTATCTTTTTTCTATTTCAATTGTTTGTTGAAGAATAATGACTGATCTATAGTTAGTGTCCTTTTACGGTTGTTCGTATATAATAACAGTATCTCCATCTTAACTCACATAATGACTGATTTTTTTCCGTTATCTTTTTTCTATTTCAATTGTTTGTTGAAGAATAAAAAAGGGAGCAAGAGATACACAACTATTGAATTAATAATGTTAAAAAAAAAGTATTATACTACTATATATCATGCATAGCACTTAAGAAAATGGTACTATGTTATAATTAAATGTAATACTATTTTGTAGCTTTTCTAAAGGTACGTTATTAAAACTTAAACGTTACATTTACAATGTGCTACAATTTTAATGTCAAATACAACAAAAAAATGTAATGACCTTTTTTAGTAGTTAATGGTAGCTTTCTTTTATAAAATGCTGTTATAGAATGACAATTGGCAATATTTATAAAAAAAATATTGAGTGATTTTTCTTGTAGTTAGAAGTTATATATATCCCTACTTATTAATAAGAGAGAAATTAATACAATAGTCTAATTAAAAATTCTCGTGAATATCAGTTTTGTATATATGTGTTCATATGCTTTAGTTTCAAATTACTAATGTAACACCCCAAATTTAACACGTGCAAAGCACATGAGAGAAGGAGGTTACTCACAAATCGTAATCTCTACTCATAAATACCAAACTGATATACCTCAAATTCTTATAAGAATAATCCACTAGTTCATACATCCAACACTAGAAAAATCTCTCCAGAAATATAAAATAAAAACAACAAAGTCTCAAAACCCAAATTACAAGTTCATGATCGAAATAAACTAAAAAGAAACATGAGTCTATTCTTCTTCTTATTCGAATGGCGAACAGAAACGAAAATCCCTAACACCAGGGCTAGGCATACCTCTCAAAGGAACTTAATCTGTAAAAAGTAATGACGAGGGGTGAGCCGTCAACTCGGTAAGTAAAACCATTCCTAACACACTAGGCCTATCGATACCCAAAATATATTGCAAGCCTTCTTTGAGCAAAACATATTTCATAAATCCATAAGTTTCGTAAAACTATATTCCATGATGAAATAACGTATTTCAATTAGATAACGTAAATCCATAAGAATTCAGAATGTCAAAAACATAGTTACTTATTAAGGCAAATCATATTCACATGTACAGAAAATGAAAAGTTAGCTCATGTCACATAGTGTCACCTATAGTCCCGGTGACCCGGCCCAGACAGAATCAGAATTAGAATATTGTGTGCACATTCAGAACTTATACCAAGTACTGGTCGAGACAGACATATCGTATATTACGATCAGAATCAGAATAATTATGGACAATGGGCCAAAACATTAAGAATTCCATACAATCATCAATAACTGAAATCTCACATGAGTACAAAACATTCGTATCAGATTCAGAAAAGTCTATAAAAATAATTTAGGCTTGCAAACTACTTTACAGATGAAATCATAAAAGGTAGTCATGTCATTAAATAATTTACATATTGAAAAGCATTTATAAAATATTTTACCAAAAGAATTTAGATTTAAAAACATTTCCATAAACTGATTTTGTTACGAAAATCCTTTAATCTTCTAAGTAGTATAAAGACATTTATACTTATAATAATAATATCAAAATACTTATACATATCCAGTATACTAGGAATGAAGTTACTTACCTCGATAAGAAAATCTTGAACTACACACCTCTAAGTCCCTAAGAGTCCTCAACACCTTAACAAATACAAAACATAACTATTAATAACTCACTCTAAGAATCTGCCTTTCTAATTCATTCCTGTACAGGTTTGATCTCATAATTTTAACTCTTAATCTAAACCTCAGAATGACATAATATTCTACAAAACTATTCTGGACATCCATGAGTATCTCATATAAAATTTTGAAGAGGATCCGAGATCAAAAACATTTTTAAAACTATTTATTTCTCAACAATTTCAAAACTGTTTTCTCATAACCTTAACCGAACAGAACCGTTTCTGAGAATTTTATAAAATGAAATACTTATCAGAAAATTATGAAATTAAAACTGGCGATACTATACACGTATGTAACATCCATATAAAATTTCATAAATTTCTGAGTTCATTTGATAGTGAAAATAATTCAGAACTCCGATCACACCGGAATCGCAGCTTTTCCAAAGGCAAAGTGGTTTCTAATTCGAAAATACATATTAAATTGAAAATGAAATCAAATTTGATTAAATAAAATTTATTAAGGAGGCTCTATATGTTTATTTTCCAGAATATGAATTTCTAATAAAAATTCGTTCACAAAACATCAGTTTAAAAATCAAGATATCATGCTGTCCAGAATCATCCTATATTATGCCAAGGGTTGATTAACCAAACTCCTAATTAATCAAAACTCTAAATAAAACCTAAACACATCATATATCATGCATCAAGATCTATAAAAACAAATCTAAAATCATGCCAAATATAAACCCTAAATAGAATGATTTACAAGAAATTCTTGAAGGGAATAAGGAAGGTATACATACCGTTTGCTTTGATTGAATCCTAGGATTTGTGTGAAGAAAAATTATGAACAATTGATAAGAGAGGAAACAAGAATATTATAAGTTTTTAGGGTTATGAAAAAGGGAGATAAAAGATGAATTTATAGGGAATGGAATCTTGGAAAAATAACATTTTATTCCAAAACTATCTTCTAAATAACCCTTATTAATAACTTAATACCCTTTTCTACCCTTTTCTAATAAGGGTTAAAAAGGCCTCCATAATTCCTAGTGAAAGCCCAAATTCCATAAGGAATTTTTTTTTTTTGGGCGTTACCTTAAAAAAATTTCGTCCTCGAAATTAGTCAAGAATTCTTGTTCAACTCATAAGCAATTCAGTCTCACATGGGACATTTCAAATCACCTCTAATAAGGGGCAATCGAGCATATATCATATTAGTCCCTACCCCATCCGACCTTGAGTTAATCCTACTGGCCTTATAAATCATACCTCATATCCTATTGTTGCACCATAAAATTAAAGGGATGAAAAAAAAAGAATAATATGCTAAAAGCTGTAGCTATAGTGCAACCAGTAAGAAAATATGGAGGAAAAGCACAATATCACATAATCCAAAATTCAAGGCTTTCAATGGAAAATAGGTAATGCACCTGAGGCTTCATCATTCGATTTCTTAATATTTTTCTCCATCATGGCAAAGACACGTGGCTTCTTCCTTTGGTTCTCAGTAGAATCCATGTTACTATTGCGCGTCTTTGGGCAATCTATAACCTTATGCCCAATTTGTCCACAACCAAAACAAGCTCCTATTTTTAAATAACATGTGCCATAATGGTACCTGTCACAACAATTACAGAATGGTTTGTTCTCTTGAATAAACCCACCATTAGAGTCCTTATGTTCACCTTCGCTACCATTGCCATCATGTTTTCCTGTTTGGTTAATATGTCGACTAGATCGTGCAGCTTGAGCTTGAATCATATCCCTTTCTGCAATAATCGCACGATCTACCAAATCGGCATAATTATTAAGCTTAAGGATGGTCAACCGCCCTTTGATGTTTGGACGTAACCTTTCCAGGAACTTCCTACACTTACTTCCCTCATTAGCAACCAAGGTAGGAGCAAAACGAGATAAAGCAAGAACCGCTCCTCATACTGTAATGACTTTGTCGAGTCAATCTTAGAAGTCAGCCTCCATCCGATGTCGAACTGCTCAGAAAATACTTTTCATGAAAGGCCTCCAGAAATAACTCCCAAGTAATGGGTGCATCTTGCAACCCAGCACTCAAGAGACGGGATTTAGCATCCCACCAGTGGTCTGCCTTACCCTAAAGGACAAACGAGGCCAATATCACCTTTTGATTATCATTACAACCCATAGCCACGAATATCTTCTCCATCTGTTTTACCATGCCTCTGCAACCATGGGATCAGCAGTCCCCTGAAAGGTAGGTGGTCCTAATCTCTTAAATCGTTCTAAGTTCACCATAGCTCCTTGATCTCTTGCGCCACCTTGCCTTTCAATTGGCTCATTCTCCTGTGCTCCAACTCTACCTCTAGCCATATCTTGTATTAGCCTACTCTGCTGTTCCATCAACCTAATCATTGTGCGTATCATAGGATTTCCTTCGTTTGCCATCTCGCGCAAGGTTGGGTCAACGTCATCAGCGATGCCTAACACATTCCTTGAGCTAGAGGCATTCCTAGCACCTCCTCTACGTGACATCTCTTGACTATACGATGACGAATAGGAATAACAAATAAATAAACAATTAGACGGAAGGTAGGTAATAAATAAAGGTCGTACCAACATAGAAAGTAATAAATAAGTGGAGAAAATTGGTAATCAAATTAAAGGTTGTCAATAGAAGCAATAAGTAATTCATGGTATGTTGATACTAGGAATCCTCTATGAAAGTAGTTATCACGTACTCATAAGTCATCAAAAGGTCCAAAGAGTCCAAATCAAATTTCTAGCTATAGACGATTACTCCCTACCTAAAGATCTACTATCTCTGATAACCTCATAGCGAACAATACCATTGATCTAATTGATTGTGCTTAAGAAATCTATCCTTAAATAAAGTCTACAGAATCCCAAACCTATGCTCTGATACCACAATTGTAACACCCCAAATCTAACACGTGCAAAGCACGTGAGAGAAGGAGGTTACTCACAAATCGTAATCTCTACTCATAAATACCAAACTGATATACCTCAAATTCTTATAAGAATAATCCACTAGTTCATACATCCAACACTAGAAAAATCTCTCCAGAAATATAAAATAAAAACAACAAAGTCTCAAAACCCAAATTACAAGTTCATGATCGAAATAAACTAAAAAGAAACATGAGTCTATTCTTCTTCTTATTCGAATGGCTAATGTAAACGAAAAATCCCTAACACCGTGGCTAGGCATACCTCTCAAAGGAACTTAATCTGCAAAAAGTAATGACGAGGGTGAGTCAACTGTAAGTAAAACAATTCCTAACACACTAGGCCTATCGATACCCAAAATATATTGCAAGCCTTCTTTGAGCAAAACATATTTCATAAATCCATAAGTTTCGTAAAACTATATTCCATGATGAAATAACGTATTTCAATTAGATAACGTAAATCCATAGGAATTCAGAATATCAAAAACATAGTTACTTATTAAGGCAAATCATATTCACATGTACAGAAAATGAAAAGTTAGCTCATGTCACATAGTGTCACCTATAGTCCCGGTGGCCCGGCCCAGACAGAATCAGAATTAAAATATTGTGTGCACATTCAGAACTTATACCAAGTACTGGTCGAGACAGACATATCGTATATTACGATCAGAATCAGAATAATTATGGACAATGAGCCAAAACATTAAGAATTCCATACAATCATCAATAACTGAAATCTCACATGAGTACAAAACATTCGTATCAGATTAAAAAAAGGCTATAAAAATAATTTAGGCTTGCAAACTACTTTACAGATGAAATCATAAAAGGTAGTCATGTCATTAAATAATTTACATATTGAAAAGCATTTATAAAATATTTTACCAAAAGAATTTAGATTTAAAAACATTTCCATAAACTGATTTTGTTACGAAAATCCTTTAATCTTCTAAGTAGTATAAAGACATTTATACTTATAATAATAATATCAAAATACTTATACATATCCAGTATACTAGGAATGAAGTTACTTACCTCGATAAGAAAATCTTGAACTACACACCTCTAAGTCCCTAAGAGTCCTCAACACCTTAACAAATACAAAACATAACTATTAATAACTCACTCTAAGAATCTGCCTTTCTAATTCATTCCTGCATGGTCTGATCTCATAATTTTAACTCTTAATCTAAACCTCAGAATGACATAATATTCTACAAAACTATTCTGGACATCCATGAGTATCTCATATAAAATTTTGAAGAGGATCCAAGATCAAAAACATTTTTAAAACTATTTATTTCTCAACAATTTCAAAACTGTTTTCTCATAACCTTAACCGAATGTAACTGCTTTCTCGAGAATTTTATAAAATGAAATACTTATCAGAAAATTATGAAATTAAAACTGGCGATACTATACACGTATGTAACATCCATATAAAATTTCATAAATTTCTGAGTTCATTTGATAGTGAAAATAATTCTGTAAACCCGATCACACCGCCGAATCGCAGCTTTTCCAAAGGCAGTGGTTTCTAATTCGAAAATACATATTAAATTGAAAATGAAATCAAATTTGATTAAATAAAATTTATTAAGGATGCTCTATATGTCTATTTTCCAGAATATGAATTTCTAATAAAAATTCGTTCACAAAACATCAGTTTAAAAATCAAGATATCATGCTGTTCAGAATCATCCTATATTATGCCAAGGGTTGATTAACCAAACTCCTAATTAATCAAAACCCTAAATAAAACCTAAACACATCATATATCATGCATCAAGATCTATAAAAACAAATCTAAAATCATGCCAAATATAAACCCTAAATAGAATGATTTACAAGAAATTCTTGAAGGGAATAAGGAAGGTATACATACCGTTTGCTTTGATTGAATCCTAGGATTTGTGTGAAGAAAAATTATGAACAATTGATAAGAGAGGAAACAAGAATATCATAAGTTTTTAGGGTTATGAAAAAGGGAGATAAAAGATGAATTTATAGGGAATGGAATCTTGGAAAAATAACCTTTTATTCCAAAACTATCTTCTAAATAACCCTTATTAATAACTTAATACCCTTTTCTACCCTTTTCTAATAAGGGTTAAAAAGGCCTCCATAATTCCTAGTGAAAGCCCAAATTCCATAAGGAAATTTTTTTTTTTTGGGCGTTACAACTAAATAGAATATGTTATTCAAGTTAAAATGAGAGGATACTTCAAGGTATATGGGTGGCCAGTGAAATTGCCCCGACTTAAGCCAACTCCATTATCCAAGACAGTTATTATAAGAATTTTGAACATTTTAGCCAATATAAACTTTGGAAAATTAAATGTCATCAGCATTGAAACAGAACTTAAGACTTATCTTTCTATAGAGTACTGAGAACAATAAAAAAATATCTCATAAAAGATGAAACTAGATTGAAGCTTTCATCAATCAATTAAAAATTTAGTTTTGAAACAATTTTTGTTCAAGGGAAATCTGTGAGCTATCATTACAAAAAAAGTATGGATATTGATCAATAAGGTTAGTATTGTATATAATCTTTGTAATTTGATATTTAAAATTTTTATGTTTATTTATTGTTAAGTAGGGAGAGGTTGTGGAGATTTGAGCTATGTAATCATATAATACAAAATTCTTTAGAATCACACACATGTTTGATTATTTGCCCAAACTTAAAAAAAAAAAAAAAAAGGTAGAAGAGAGAACCTGCAGAAACATAGGAAAATTGTGCATATAATATTACACGAGACTTGTTAACCGGTTACATTTTTTTAAAAATAATTAAAATTTTTAATTAATGAAAATAATGTGCACAATTAATTAGATCTAATGGTATATATTTCTTACATTATTGATGCTGTAAAAAAAATTAAAGCATCATGGAGGGATCCACTTTTATTATAAAAAAATTATTTTATTTCAAAGGAATTTCTATAGGTGATAATTCTATGAAATGAGAGTTATCATAGCACTTTTAGACTTAAATTAATATTATTTAGAGAGTAAATGATGTGTTTTTATTGCATTTATAGTATTAATTTGCATGGATAACCATTTTTAGTTTATTTTAATGAATTGTGTTGTTTTGGAAGAATATGTGTGCTTAATCATTTGCATAATGGTAGGTAGCCGGAAGCTAAACTTTCAAGGAGTAAATGCTGCTGAAATAAACTTGCAAAAGATGGAAAAGAGCTTGGCAAAAAAAGTATCAAACACCGAAGTGGACAATACAGAGCTATCGGCAAACCCGAACAATGAGAGAAATATTCAACAGAGATGCGTAATGCAACTGCGATCTGCAAGGTTTTAACGACATAGCGCATCTCAAGTTTTCATTTACCCTATTTTTCAACTATAAAAAGGAGCGCATATCATAAGAAAAGGGGGCCGTTGATTAAGATTGAAAGAAAACTATGAAAGAAAACAAGGATTGAGAAGAAGAACGCAAGTCTGCAACCAGTGACGAATCTATAGAAAATTGGGATTCAACTTTTCTCTTTTCATTCTCATTTTTCCTGTTTATTCTTTGGTTGAAAAGATGTACTTGAGGGCTGAACCCTTGTTGCTTATTTTTCAAGTTCAAGTTATGAAATAAATTTGATTGTAGTTGAGTGACAAATAATCTAGATGGGTACTTAACTGAACACATGAGTTACTGTAAGTTTGCTATAGCATTTTGCTTTAATAAAAGTATATTTCATTAATTATTTCGGTTGACCACCCATTTTATGATACAAGTTAAGAGAGAGCCATAAAAGAGCTTGTCTTAATGGAACATAGTAGAGCAGTACTTGGTCTTAAGTTGAGTTTCCTGGATTGAGTTTAAACTTGAGTCCCAAAAAGGGCCATGCTTGACTTAAGATTAGTGATGAACTAGATATAGGGATTCACCTTGTAGGGTAATAAGAGTATTAGTTGTAATGCCATATTTTATGTCAATATAATAATTGGTCATTGTTGGGTTGTATAAACATATAAGATGTTTAACATGCAACTGAGGATGCATGGTAATTTCACGCAGAATGTATTTCACCCACGTAGTTGTACATCAGAGCAACCAGATTTGACATAAACCATACCCCATCACGTAGTTTGATCACTCAACTACTCCATTCTTATTGATTCATTTTTGTGTTTTACATGCTGTTTAATTTATCATTGCATTTTACTTTATTGAGTTTTATTTCAATTAGTTAATCAACCTTACTAATTCCTCTAGGTTACGTTAGAAGAAGTAGTGCACTGTTGAGATTGCTGTAGCATCTTGAGTAGCATCAATCCCTATGGAGACGATCTTGAATATTCATCACTTTATTACTTATTATGTACACTTGCACATTGACACCAATAGCAATTGTATTAAATTTTACAACAAGTTTTTGGCACCGTTGTCGGGGATTGATTGTTTATTTTTTAATTGTGAAGTTAATTTTGATGGTGCCACACTTTGATTTGAATTGTTCTCTTTATTGACAGATCAATCTTACATGCGGAGATACAGACTTGCTGAATTTCAATTTAATCCAGAGATTGAGAAAAGAACAAAGAAATTCAAAAGTTGCTGCAGCAATGGATAACTTATAAGATTTGAGAAACTTGGATCCTCACAGACCACTACAACCTGCCAATGTTCAAGAAGATCAAAATAGGCTAATTAATCAAAGACAACCAAGGAATAACATTACTTACATGGCAGATGACAGAGACAGAGCCATTAGAGATTATGTTGTGTTAACCCCTCAAGTTGTACACCCTGGAATAGTCAGAACTGAAGTGGAGGCTGCTAACTTTGAACTCAAACCAGTAATGTTTTAGATCTTGCAAATAGTGGAGCAATTTAATGGGTTACCATATGAAGATTCTCATCTCCATCTTAAGTTGCTCTTGGAGGTGAGTGATGGTTTTAAAATTACTGAAGCATCACAAGATGCATTGAGGCTTAGAGCATGGTTGAACTCTCTACCACCAGATTCCATCACTACATAGAGTGATTTAGCTGATAAATTTCTGATGAAATACTTCCCACCCACCAAGAATGCAAAGTTGCCAAATGAAATTACCTCTTTTCATCAACTTGAAGACGAAAGTTTGTATGAGGCTTGGGAAAGATTTAAAGAGTTGCTCAGGAGATGTCCTCATTATGTCATTCCTTGCTATATACAATTAGAGACTTTTTATAATGGGTTAAATCCAAGTGCCAAATTGATAGTCGATGCTTCAGTAAATGGGGCTTTACTATCCAAATCCTACAATGAGGCATATGAAATTTTAGAGAGAATTACTAATAATAATTATCAGTAGCCATCAACTAGACAGAGTGTTGCAAGAGGAGCAGCAAGAGTGCACAATGTAGATGCATTTACAGCACTATCAACCCAAGTAACCTCATTAATAAATATGGTGAAGGCTATGACAACTACCCCAACAACAGTAAAGCAAGTTGCTGAAATATCTTATGTGTATTGTAGAGAGGAGCACTTATTTGACAACTGCCCAAGGAATCCAGCATCAGTGAATTATGTGGGCAACTTCAACCGACATAACCAGAATAATCCATATTCTAATACATATAACACTAGATGGAAGCAACACCTAAATTTTTCATGGAGCAATTAGAATCAGCATGCTCCAGCACCTAGCGGATAGAACAGACCTGCTCAACCACCTGAATTTTATCAGCAAAATCAATGGCAAAGAAACATCAGCAATGATCAACTCAGTTCTTTGGAAACACTTATTAAGGAATACATTGTGAAGAATAGCAGTGGTGTATAATCAAACTGTATCTTTGAGAAATTTGAAAAATCAAATTGGCCAGCTTGTTACAACTTTAAGCAACAGACCTCAAGGAAGTTTACCTAGCAATACAGAAGATCCAAGAAAAGAGGGTAAGGAGCATTGCAAAGTGATCAACTTAAGGTCTGGAAAGGATGTTGATATCCCTGTTGGTATGTCAAGAAAAAGGATGGAGCCTATATTACCTTAAGAAGAGCCTCAAGTTGAAAAAGAGTTATAGTAAACTAGTTATCAGAATACTGGTGAAAGTAGCCAAGCTACAGTAACTGCAGAAAGACATCAATTAGTTCTTGTTGAAACAGAAGCTGTAACACCAGTAGTAACAACCCAGAATCAACTAAAAGGGTAGCAACTTGTACCCTCTATTGTTGTATAATAATTCAGGCACCCACTTCCTTTCCTACAAGGATTTTAGAAATAAAAATACGACAAACAGTTCAGCAAATTCTTGAAAGTACTGAAGCAATTACACATCAACATACCATTTGCGAAAACTTTAGAACAAATGCCTAATTATGTAAAGTTTCTTAAAGACATCTTGGCAAGAAAGAGAAGGTTTGGAGAATTTGAAACTGTTGCTCTAACACAAGAATGCAGCCATATGTTTCAGAGTAAGATTCCTCAGAAACTGAAGGATCCAAGAAGCATTACAATACTATGTTCAATTGGAACTAGGTATGATGACAGAGTTCTTTGTGATTTGGGAGTAAGCATTAATCTAATGCCATTATCTGTATTCAAACAATTGGGAGTTGGAGACTATAGACTAACAACAATCACTTTACAACTTGCTGACAGATCTCATGCATACCCTGAAGGAAAAATTGAAGATGTATTGGTGAAGGTAGACAAATTTATTTTTCTAGTAGACTTTATTGTACTAGACTTTGATGCTGACAAAGTGGTACCAATTATACTTGGAAGACCTTTTGATGTACAAAAAAAGGAGTTAACAATGAGAGTGAATGATCAGTAAGTCACCTTCAATGTGTTAGAAACTATGAAGAGTTCTGATGAAGCAGAAGATTTTAATTTTATTAGTGTTGTAGATCTTGCTGTAATAGAAAGGATCGACAGATGCTGCAGTAAAGAAGAAATCAAAGTCGACACTTTTAAAGACCTTGAAGAAAAGGATGTTGCAACAATCCAGATGGCATGGTTAGGAGAAAAGCAAGCTGAAAGACATAACATATATTTTGAATCTATAGATCTATCAAACAGGGAAGTACAGCCAACAATGTCTTCTATTGAATTACCTCCTCCTCTTGAATTAAAACTTTTATCTTCACATTTAAAATATGTTTATCTTGGCAAGAATAATACACTCCCTGTAATTATTTCTTTTTCTCTGAGTCCAAATCAAGAAATGAGCTTGGTAGAAGTGATGGGAAAATACAAAAAGGCAATTGGATGGACTATGGCAGACATTAAAGGAATCAGCCAATCCATATGCATGCATAAAATTCAGCTGGAAGATTGTTACAGTAAGTCAATAGAGCAATAGAGGAGACTTAATCCAATCATGAAGGAAGTTGTAAAGACGGAGATCATCAAATGGCTGGATGCTGGAATTATATACCTAATATCAGATAGCTCTTGCATGAGTCCAGTGTAGTGTATTCCAAAAAAAGGAGGAGTAACAATTGTAGTAAATGAGAAGAATGAACTTATTCCTACAAGAACAATAACTGGATGAAGAGTTTCCATGGACTACAAGAAGCTCAACAAAGCCACTAGGAAAGATCACTTTCTACTGCTATTTATAGATCAGATGTTGGACAGACTTGCTAGAAAACATGTTTATTATTTTTTAGATGGGTATTCAGACTACAACAAGATTGTTATAGCACCAGAGGATCAGGAGAAGACTACATTCACCTGTCCTTATGGAACTTTTGCTTTCAAACGAATGCCTTTTGGTTTATGCAATGCTTCAGCAATTTTTCAAAGGTGTATGATGTCAATTTTTTCAGACATGGTTGAAAAAATATTGGAAGTTTTCATGGGTAATTTTTCAGTTTTAAGAGAAACATATGATTACTGTTTACATAACTTGAAAAATATGCTTAAAAGGTGTGAGAAAACTAACTTGGTACTCAATTGGAAAAAATGCCATTTTATGGTGCAAGAAGACATAGTGTTGGGCCACATAGTGTTGGGGCATAGAGTATTCAATAACGGGATAGAGGTGGATAAGGGAAAAATAGAAGTGATAAATAAGCTGCCAGCTTCAACTTCTGTTAAGGGTATTAGGAGCTTCTTGGGGCATGCTGCATTCTACAGAAGATTCATAAAAAACTTTTCCAAAATAGCCAAACTATTTATTCACTACTGGAGCATGAGAAGCCTTTTGACTTCAATTAAGATTACCTTCAAGCTTTTAATGAGTTGAAGAAAGCTTTGGTAACAGCACCAGCGGTGATAGTACCAGATTGGAATCTACCCTTTGAACTGATATGTAATGCTAGTGACCATTTTGTTGGAGCAGTGCTGGGGTAGAGAAAGAATAAAGTTTTTCACTCCATTTATGATGCTAGCAAAACCTTTTCTAATGCTTAAATGAATTACACCACTACAGAGAAAGAGCTGCTAGTAGTGGTGTTTGCCTTTAATAAATTCAGAGCTTATTTAGTGGGCACCACGGCGACAGTTTACACAGACCATGCAGCAATAAAGTACCTGATTTTAAAAAACGATGCCAAGCCAAGGTTGATAAGATGGATCTTACTGCTACAAGAGTCTCATTTGGAGATCAATGATAGAAATTGGACTGAGAATCAAGTAGCAGACCATTTTTCTAGGCTAGAAGCAGACACTAGCACAAAGACCAAACAAGACGTCACTGAAGCATTCCTGATGAGCAACTATTAATGCTACAACTTGCATAGTTACTGCAGCAATCTGGACTCCCATGGTATGCAGATTTTGCTAATTACTTAAAGAGTCGATTGCTACCACCTGGTTTGAATTTTCAGCAGAAAAATAAAAGTCATTCATGATGTTAGAAGCTATCAATGGGATAACCCATATTTGTATAAGTTATGCTTAGATCATGTAATTCGAAGATGTGCTCCAGATGAAGAAATTTCAAAAATACTATAGTCATGTCATGCTACAGCACATGGATAACATTTTGATGGCTACAGAACAGCTAACAAAGTTCAACAATCAGGTTATTACTGGCCCTCTATTTTTAAAGATGCTTATGAGTTTGCTAAATGTTGTGACAGGTGCCAAAGAATAGGAAACATATCTCAAAGACATAAAATGCCATTGACAAACATTTTAGAAGTAGAGATCTTTGATGTATGGGGGATAGACTTCATGGGCCCATTCCTACCATCCTTTGGGAACTTATATATCTTAGTTGTTGTGGACTGTATCTAAATGAGTGGGAGCTGCAGCATTGGTCACAAATGATGCCAAATCAGTAATGAATTTTCTTCAGAAAAATATTTTCTCCAGGTTTGGCACTCCACGAGCACTCATTAGTGATGGGGGTACTCATTTTTACAACAAGGTATTTGCTGCAGCATTAGTCAAATATGGAATCAAGTATAAAATTGCTACAGCATATTACCCACAATCCAATGGTCAAGCAGAAGTGTCCAACATGGAAATTAAAAAGATTCTAGAGAAAGTGGTAAACCCCACCAGAAAGGATTGGTCATTGTGCTTACATGACTCCTTGTGGGCTTAAAGAACAGCATACAAGACACCACTTGGCATGTCTCCATACAGAATTGTGTATAAGAAAGCATGCCACTTGCCACTCGAGCTAGAGCACAAGGTATACTGGGCACTTAAGCAATTAAACTGGGACTTACATGCTGCAGCAGAGCAGAGGAAATTTCAACTATGTGAGCTTGATGAATTGAGGTTATTCTCCTACGGAAATGCAAGGATTTATAAGGAGAAAATGATACAATGGCATGACAAGCTTATCCAGCAAAGAAGCTTAATTCCTGGCCAACTAGTTCTGCTCTACAATTCAAGGTTAAGGTTATTTCCAAGGAAGCTGAAGTATCAATAGTCAGGACACTTTAAGCTAATCAGAATCTATCCTCATGGGGCTGCGGAACTCTTAGATGAGAAGATAGGCCAGAATTAGAAGTTAATGGGCACAAAGTCAAGCATTACATGCATTTGGTTACTGAATGCCCAAAGGAGAACTTGCTCTTGAGTGAGCCAGCAATGTGAGAACACAGGAAAGGTCAGACGAAAGGACCTAAAACCAAGCGCTAATTGAGAGGCAACCCAATGTTAAAGGAATCATTTTAATTACTTTGAATCTCATCATGCATGTTTTATTCTTTCTAATATTAGCTAATTTTGAACATTTAATTTATTTTCATTATATAAAAAAAGGAGAAGGTTCTAAATTCTTGGAGTGTGGTTTAACACTGACAAATGCTGCTGTGGCATTCACAGTTTAGAAGATCCAGCAGCTCCACAATAGTCATCGAAGAAGATTTTAGTGCAGAATGGTAGAGCACCAGACCTGTTGTTGCAGCAACAATTGTTACCGTTACAGTAATTTAATTTTAGAATTTCCTCAGTTACCGTTGGAAATAAATTGTAAAGTTTGGTTGGGTGAATCTGGATAGAAATTAAGAGAGATTGCCTAATCCTGAAATTACCGAATAAATATATGTTTCATATTTTTATGGGATATACGTTATCAATTCCACAAATCTCTTCCAAAATTTTATCTTTTTTTACGATATTATTTTTTTTACTACAGCCTATATAAGGGTTTCACTATTTACCTTGACTTCTAACACTATTTCATTTCTCCTACGTAGACATAATCACAACAATTCACGACTTATTCTTTCCGTTTCACTCTAGAAATTATCACCACATCCATACCTACTGCTGTAGCAATGCCAAGGTATAAAAGGACAACCAGCTGATTAAATAACCCCTTTTGATTTCAAAGCTATCATGCGAAAGAGAAGTATGAAGAATTTATCGAACCGCATAAAATCCTAGAAGAAAAAGGGTTTCAGTTTCCACCACAACCTTCAGGAATCACGCAAGCATTGCACATTGCTGCAACAAAGCATGGTTGGCTAAAGTTTTGCAAACATCCGTAAGACCCTGTGTTGCCACTGGTGAAAGAATTTTACGCGAATCTGGTAACCCAAATCCAGCACAATATTTGGGTAAGAAATTCTCTTGTGCCTTTAGATTCCCAAGTTATTAATGCTTTCTATAATTTACCATCTGGTGTGGATTGCGAGTATGCCAAACTGCTTGGCAATTTAATCTCATAAAAATGGAATAAGATATTAAAAACCCTTACCATAGAGGGTGTAACCTGGACTAATGAAGAAGGGCGTGTGATTAATAGGAAAGATTTAAAACCCATTACTAAGGTGTGGGTGAAAGTTTTGAAATCCAGATTAATGCCAACCATATACACAACCACTGTGTCACAAGAGAGGTTAGTACTTTTGTATGTTATTGTTAAAGGGCTTCTTATAGATGTATGAGTCATTATAAAAAGAGAAATCAGAGAGTGTGCTATAAAAAAGCACAAAACAACAGCTTTACTATTCCCTTCCCTTATCACCAGCATATGTGTGGTATCGGGTGTCTACATTAATGCAGCAGATGAGCGTATTAAGAATGATGGTGTTTTCACTACACGTACTATCGAATGAATTACTAGTGAGTCTGCTGCAACACCACCAGAACCAGCTGCTGTAGCAGGGCGAGACGAGTCATTAGTGTGGAAAGGAAAATACAAGAACTGAATGACAGCATCAAAATGTATTGAAGCTTAGTAGAGGGAAAACAATCAATTCTGGAGATATTTGTAGTATTTAGAGCACCACATACACCAGTTTACTGTCTACATGAAAGGTACCCACCGAAATTTTCCTAATTCATTGTTGCAACAATTCGACTTTGGTACCCCCGAAGCAGAGGCTCCAGCTGAAGATAGTGAAGATGCTACTGAAGATGAACCTGAGGAAGAGGCTCCAACAGAACCTAACGGAGAGGCAGAATCAGATGCTGATGACCAATCAGATCAGCCTGAAGAAGAAGATGTTAAGTCTAACACCGACAGTTCCCAAGCAGGGGCGGAGGAAGAGACTGCCAAAGCTCCAAAAGAACCACCTCAAAGGAAAAGGCACATCATAAGAGAGGAAGAAGATGAACCTGCAGAGGAACCTCTAATTCCAATCCTCTCTCGGAGTGTTAAGCCCTTTTGAGTCTGAGGATGAAGCAGAAGACATTGATGTCGAACTGCAAGCTGCAGCAACCAGGGCTACTCGTACCACCACAGAGCAAAAGAGCTTGCTCGATATCATAGCCGCAATCATAAGCGAAGGGTCTGCTGTCGAAAAACTGCTCTAGCGCCCTTATGTTAAACTCCGAGCAAATCCAATCACATTACTCCTCAGAAATCCAGTAAGAGAAAGAGGACCACTTCTGGAGGTTCTACAACACCAGAAGAACCAGAACGAAAAAAGACAAGTTCTATTCAGCCCAAGGTTCCAGTACCTGCTGGAACTCCCCCAACTAGCCCATCCCCAAGTAAGAAAAAGAAGCAACCAGCTATCTTGTCACAAGGATCCCCTAAGGACCATTAGAGGAGCTCTTCCAAAAAGCGGTGAATCTTTCAGTGCTGTAGCATTACTGCCTACAACAGGGGAGTTCCCTTTACCAGCCAGTTTATTTTATTTATTTTTCTAAACATTTATTTTAATTTAGTTTTAATTTTCTCAGTCATTCTGCATGTCTTTGTCCGTAGTGTCTGCATGTGAGGCTTATGTTGTTTGTTTTGTGTGCTTGTGAGGACATAACACCTTTCAAGTTTAGGGAGTGTTGTGTTATTATATATTGTGTTAGGAGTGCATATGTTTGTGTTGTGTGAAACTCTATTATCTAGTATTTGTGTATGGATTAGAAAATCTAATGAAGATAAATTGAATGTTATTTAGTATGTATTATTGCCAAATAGGGATGGACTATAGATTAAGGTTGAAATTCTGCCCCGACACCTTGGTTGAGTTTTATGAGAATGCTGTAGCAGAGCTAGGAAAACAAGAAAAAAAGGTAGAAAATATCTCAAGTTTGGGGGAGTAAAATTTTTGTTGAATTGTGCTTGTTATGAAATAACTTTTGCTCCAATGGCTTAAGTTGCTGAGTAACCAAGGTTAAGTATGCACCCCATATGCAGACTTGAGTCCAAAGGCAACAAGAGCTATGAGCATTGCTATAGCATCTATTAAAATAAAGAAAACCCTCTTTCTAGGATATTGAGTAGTTAGGTCTGTTCATGAGCCCCATGTTTAACCTTGAGTTAAAGGTATCTTTAGATAATATTATATTATGAGCATTGCTGCAACAACTCTAATTTGTGCATTGGTTGAGAATTGGGTGTCGTCATTACAAGTGATAGACATTCACATGAAAAGTTAATGATACATTGAAGAGAAATTAAAAAAAAAATTTAATTTTTGTTGTAGCACAGTTTCAGTTTATTTGTGAATTCTGCTCCCCCATATGTGTACATACTTGTGTTCTACTTCTGAATTATATGCAATGTCTGTGCAATGTTGTATCACCTCTGAAATTTGATCAAGGTGGCATACACACACTCTGGATAAAATGAGGCCTAAGTTTAGAACTTGAACTATTATGGCAATTTTGCATGATTAGAGTGTAATCTGAGGGTTGAAGAATTCTTGCAAGTTTGATGACAGAGCTAAGTTGTTTGCTGCATAATTGTGTGATTAAAGTGTTAGTGTTGTTGTCATTACTTGAGGACAAGTAATGGTTTAAGTTTGCGGGCGTGATAACTCTATGAAATGAGAGTTATCATAGCACTTTTAAACTTAAATTAAGATTACTTAGAGAGTAAATAATGTGTTTTTATTATATTTTTAATTTTAATTTGCATGGATAACCATTTTTAGTTTATTTTAATGAATTGTATTGTTTTACAAGAATTTGTGTGGTTAATCAGATGCATAATGGTAGGTTGCCGGAAGCAAAAAATTCAAGGAGCAAATGCTGCTGAAATAAACTTGCAAAAGATGGAAAATTGCTTCGCAACAGAAGTATTGAAACAAATCTAAAGTATAGTAGTTACTGTAGCAACCATTACTGAAGCAATCCTAAAACAACAGCAGAGAAAGATTCAGTGCAGGATACTTATAGAATTGCGATCTGCAGTTTTTTAATCTGACATAGGCGTGCCTTAAGTTTCCATTTACCCTAGTTTTCAACTATAAAAGGAGCACATATCATAAGAAAATGGGGCTGTCAATCAAGATTGAAAGAAAACGAAGAAAAACAAAGAAAACAAGGACTGATGAGAAGAACGCAAGTCTGCAACCAGTGATGAATCTGCAGAAAATTGGGATTCAACTTTTCTCTTTTCATTCTTGTTTTTCTTGTTTATTCTTTAGTTGAAAAGATGTACTTGATGGCTGAACCCTTGTTGCTTATTCTTTAAGTACAAGTTAAAAACTAAATTTAATTGTAGTTGAGTGACAAGTAATCTAGATGGGTTCTTGAATGAACACATAAGTTGCTGCAGGTTTGCTATAGCATTCTGCTTTAATAAAAGTATATTTCCTTCATTATTTCGGTTGACCACCCATTTGATGATACAAGTTAAGAGAGAGCCAAAAAAGGGCATGTCTTAATAGAACATATTAGAGCAGTACTTGGTCTTAAGTTGAGTTTCCTAGATTGAGTTTAAACTTAAGTCCCAAAAGGGCCATGTTTGACTTAAGATTAGTGATGAACTATATATAGGGATTCACCTTGTAGGGTAATAAGAGTATTTAGTTGTAATGCCATATTTTATGTCAATATAAAACTTGGTCATTGTTGGGTTGCATAAACACATGAGATGTCCAACATGCGACAGCTGAGGATACATGGTAATTCGGCCTAGTGCTCTAGCAGATGCTGTAGCAGCTAGATTTGACATTAACAAAATAGTCAGCCTATCAAGAGAGTTTGATCACTCAACTACTCTATTCTTATTGATTTATTTTTGTGTTTTATGTGCTGTTTAATTTATCATTGCGTTTTACTTTATTGAGTTTTATTTCCATTAGTTAATCAACCTTATTAATTCCTCTAAGTTACGTTAGAAGAAGTAGTGCACTGTTGAGATTGCTGTAGCATTTTGAGTAGCATCAATCCCTGTGGAGACGATCTTGAATATTCATCGCTTTATTACTTGTTGTGTACACTTGCACATTGACACCAATAATAATTGCATTAAATTTTACAACAATAGGCATGAACTTTATGAATTGAGAGATATAAATTGATTAATCTGTCATAATAGTTGTCCAAAAACCCTTTCAGTCAATAACTCAACACCTTTCTTTTTCAAACTTAATTAACATATGATATTGCATATATTTTTAGGATTTTTGAATTTTATTATTTAGTTATTTTGTATTTTTTTTTAATTATAATTGTAATTTAGTTTTCCTTTTTATATTAACATAGGAAAGAAGGTTTATTCTTTTATAAATAGGGAGGTTTCGTTATTATTTTCACAACCTTTTGCTTAATAAAAAAACGCTTCTTTTATAATTCTTTTGGGTTTATCTGTCAAAATCTCTCTTGTAAGGTCGTTTAGATTAAATCATCCTGTAATCTCACTTAAAGTGTTGTTAAAATCTTATTGAATTTTCCTTTTTATGTTAACATGGGGAAGTAGGTTTACTCTTTTATAAATGGGGAGGTTTCGTTATTATTTTCACAAACTTTTGATTAATAAAAACTCCCTCTTTTACAATTCTTTTGGGTTTATCTATCAAAATCTCTCTTGTAAAGTCATTTAGATTAAACTATCATGTAATATCACTTAAAACATTGTTAAAATCTTATTAAGTTGTTTGAATGGCAACGAGATCTAATCATACTATGATTAAAGTGTAACTTAATCACGTTAGCTTGGTTCAGTACTAGAATGATATCTAGTATTTATCTATTCAATTTGCTTTGGCTAGTTTGCTCTATCAGTTGCTATTGAAGTAGTTTCATGTTAATTAAACAGTTTTCCTGGTTGCCCACATATTCATCCCACTGAATCCACCACTGAAAAAAAAAAATCCCAAATTATCAACCCTACACTACAAGAAAGCTAATAATATATGGCGCGACAAAGCTATCATAAAAAGGGTGGATCACAGAGAATATATCTTGTTAACATACATATTTTCATAAGATTGATTTTGATTATAATAAACTAGGTTAATATATTGGTGATATTAAAAATGGTTAAGATCTTAAAGTCGTATGACGTTTTTTGTTAAGTTCAAGAATTTGGACAAAAATGGATAACTGTTAATATTCAAATAGCAAACTGATTTTATAAGGAAAAAATAATACTTTTAGTACTACAAGATAATGGTGAACTGTTTATTGGAAAACAGTTAACTGACAAATTTCAGAGAGCAAACTCCTTGGAAATGCAAATTGTTTACTGATAACAGCTAACCGATAAATTCTAGAGAGGAATTTGCTTGTAACTGATGAACTGTTTAGCATAAACGATTAGTCAATTATATTTTACGAGTCTTTAGAATTAAACAACAAACCGACAACTCCAAACAATGATCTGACAATTCAAAAATCAACATAACGGTAACTTGGACAAAGTTGAAATAGTGAACCGACAATGATTAACGGCGATCCAATTATGTCCAAAAAGTCAACAACGACTAATTTTCTTCTCTAACTATAAAAGGCTCAATCATATTCAAATTTAAAGTGATTCAGCAATCTTTATTGAGCTTCTTATTGTGGATTAAATCTTTCTTGTGTTTAAAACTTGTTGATTCTATCATCAGAACACACATTGAGCTTTCATTTGTAAACATATATAATGTATGAACAAAATTTTCGTAATTTTCATTGTTAAACATCAAATTGAGTGATAGAGAGTGTGGGAAACACTTAGGATAAGAGGTTTAGGAAAACCTCAAATTTCAAAGGTTGACTGACACCTTGGAAGTTAATTGTAAAGATTTTGAAGCCTTAAGGTGCAAGGCTTGGATAGTGAAATCAACCAAGCTTAGTGGAGTTTGTCGAACCACTTAAAAATCCCGTGTTTGGTTCTCTTTCATTTCTCTTTTTATATTTTGATTGTTGATAGAACTTTGATTATTATTTATTTGATTTTATTCGATCTTTGCATTGATTTTGTTTTAATTATTTCATTAGTTTTAAAAACTCAGTTCACCCTCCTTGGGTTTTATAGTTAGTATTTCATTTGGTGTCAGAGCGAGATTCTCTTATTAGGGCTTAACCATCTACCAGACCACCATATTTTTGTTAACATAAATATTTCTTTATTTTTTATTTTGATGATAACAAACTTGATTAAGAGTGATTAATCTTTTAAATGAAAAGTGATTTTATGATATTAGTTATTTTCTTATTAATGTTTTAAATTGAAAAGTTTTACGATTTTTAAAATTAGCAAATATTACTTAGAATTCTGGAAAAGGAATTATTTGACAAGTTTCATAAAGTTTTGGGTCATAGTATAATTTTATAAAGTTTTGAGGCCAAATTGTTATTTTATGAATAGTTCACTGTAGCTGTCACTGTAACAAACGGCTAGCCGACATCTTGATAACGTTTAGCTGACATCGAGCAAAATTGAAAAGTAACCTCTAGACATTAATGGCGATCCAACATCTCGGATAACGGCGATCCAACATTTTTGAAATTCAGCCCAACGGTTATATTGACCACTCAAATGGCGATCCGAAATCTAATTAACGGCGATCTGACATCGAGCAGACAGTTTATAACGGCTATTTTTCGACTTCAACTAAAAATAAGCTCATTCAAATTCAAACAAAAATTGGTCACAACACTTCCATTGAGCTTATAATCGAATATACAATCTTCATAGAGCTTTAAACACATTCTTACTTCATTTATTCATACATTGGGCATTGATTTGTAATCTTAAATATTGTGTGAGAAAAAAATAATTTGTAATATTTTGTTTTGAATGATTAACCCAAGTGTTGGGATACACTTGGGTTAAGAGATTGGGGATAATCTCTTGTTGTAAAGGTTTATTGACATCTTGGAAGTCAATTGTAAGCATTTGAAGCCTTGGAGGATTGCTTAGTGGAATCCTCAAGCCCGAAAAGCTTGGAGGCGTAGACGTGGGCGAGATAAGCTGAACCACGTAAAAATCCTCGTGTTTGAATCTCTCTTCCCTTATCTTTTTATATTGTAATTGATTTATTAGTTATTGCTTTAAATCCGTTTTAGATTTGTATTAAGTTTTGCTTTAGAATTGAATAATTTTTAGAAATTCAATTCACCTCCCCTCTTGGGTTGCATAATTAGAATTTCAATTTTGATGGAAATGATTATCCATAGTGAAAACTATAATGAGAATTTACCTACAAGCTTTAGATTATGAGATTTGTGAAATTGTTAAAGATGGTCATTTCGTATTGACCACTAAAAATGAAGCAGGGGAAGAAATTCTAAATCTTTCATGTGAGTAGAGCGAGACAGAAAAAAAGAAGGCCTCTTTAAACTCTAAAGTCATAAATGCCTTGTTTTATGCCTTGGATAAGAAAGAATTCTATAGTCTCATATTATTCTAATGCATATGAGATTTGGAAGAAACTTGAAGTAGGTTATGAAGGTACAAATCAAGTCAAGAAGTCTAAAATTAGTAAATATACAAGGCAATATGAATTATTCCAAATGGAACAAAATGTGAGTGTGCATTCTATGTATACTAGATTTATGGATATTAACACTTTAAGAGCTTTGCGAAAAACTTTTTCGAATAGTGAGAACGTAAAAAAAATTCATTAGGGTTTTACCAAAAGAATGGAGAACTAAAAGAACGTCATTGAAGAAGCTAAGGATTTAAATACTTTAACTATTGATGATTTAATTGGCTCATTTATTTTCTATAAAGAATATTTGGCAGGTGAAAGAGGTGAGAAGAAGAACAACATTGCTCTTAAAGCCTCGAAATTTGAAAGTGATGCAGAAAGAGAATCAGAAGATAAAGATATGGCGATAATAGCCAGAAAATTCAGGAAGTTCTTTAAGAAATCAAATAAGCAAAGAAAGTTCAGAAACTTCAAGAATAAAAAAGAGAAGAAGAAAGCAATTACTTGTTATGAATCAAGAGGCATGACCATGTAAGATTAGAGTGGCCTCTTTTCAACAAACTCAAGAAGAAAGCTATGGTCACAACTTGGGGTGATAGTGATGATGAGACCTCAAATAAAGAGGAATCACATGAAGTATCAAACCAGACATTTATGGCAATCGAAGAAGAATCATTTGATAAAATTAATGAGGTAGATAATCTTCTTTCTTATGATGAATTATTTGAAACATTCACTAAATTGCTTAATGATTTAAAGAAGATTGGAATGAAAAATGTTTCTCTTAAAAAGAAAATGCTAGAAATTTCAAATGAGAATGATGTATTGCAAAAACAAAATGACTTTTTGAATGAGAAGATTAAAGGATTTAATTTAGGGAATAAAACATTGAATGATACGTTTGCATAATTAAAATAAAAACAAAGTACTTCATACGAACATGAAAATTTTCATGTTAATGATTGGATTAAAGAAAATAAAGATTTAAAGTAAAAGAACAATGAACTCAATGATATTGAGTTAAAGTTTACAAATGGTCAAAAGAATTTGAAAAAATTACTCCGCTCTAAAAAATGTGTCTTTGATAAAGGAAGACTTAGGTATAAGCCTAATTTGAAATAATAATATTACAAGAATTACATTGTTAAGGCTACCTCCGTCAGTGATCATAAAGTTGTTTATCATTGTCGTAATAGAAATGATCTCTTAAGTTATGCATGTTCGATTAAGAAAAATGCATATAAACTATTTGGGTTACAAAAGGAACTATTGCTAACACTCAAGAACTCAAAAATGTTTTGGATACCTAAAACTCGAAATTTCTTCTGCAAGTTTTAAAGAAGAAGAAAAATAAGTGGTACTTGGGCAACAGATGCTCGAGACATATAACAGGCAATTATTCTTGGTTTTCGAGTTTTACCAAAATTGAAAACATTTGAGAAGTATCCTTTTGAGATAATTCAAAAGGAAAGATTATCAGTATCGACAATGTCAGTAAAGATTCTTCTACCTTTATTGAAAATATGCATTTAGAAATTTGAAATACAACATGTTTAGTATTAGTCGATTGTGTGATAAAGGGTATAAAGTTATTTTTGACAAAACAAAATGTGTTGTCGAGAATGCATGTGACAACAAAGTTTCATTTGTTGGAAAAAAATGTATCAATGTATATACCATTGATATTGATTGTGCATCAAGTTGCGATAAATATTTTTTTGCATTACATGATGACAGGCTGGTTATGGTATAAAAGATTAGGTCATGCAAGCATGGATTTTATTTAAAAAATTTTGAAAATTGGTTTTGAAAAAGATATAATTTGTGAAGCTTGTCAATTTGGAAAACAAATCAAAACTTATTTCATAAAGAAAAATCATGTTTCCACTTCGAAACCACTTCAACTTCTTCATATGGATGTATTTGGACCTCCTAGATATGCAAGTGAAAATGGTAAGTATTATACACTTGTAATTGTTGATGATTATTCTAAATATTCTTATGTATTGTTCTTACCTAATTAGGATGATGCCTTTGACACTTTTAAAATCTTTTGTAAAAAAGTTCAAAATGAAAATGGATATACCATTTTTTGTATTAAAAGTAATCATGGTAGAGAATTTAAAAACCATGCATTTGATAGTTTTTGTAATAACTTTAGTATTGAACAAGAATTCTCTTCACCAAGAACTCAATAACAAAATAAAGTTATTGTGAGAAAGAATAAGTCTATTCAACAAATGTTAAGGACCATGTTGAATGAAAATGTTTTACCAAAATATTTTTGGGCTGACGCTGTTAATACTGCATGCTATGAATGAAAATGCTTTACCAAAATTCGGTTGCACACTCAACCATCGAGGCTGAATATATCATCGCCGGTAGTTGTTGTACATAAGCCTTTTGGATGAAATAAACCCTTAGAAGCTATGGTATTAATTTTGATCATGTATCTATCATGTGTGACAATACTAGACCTCATTCAATAATCTAAAACCAAGTATATTGAGATAAGGCATCATTTTTTAAAAGATCATGTTAAAAAACGAGATACTACATTAGCGTTTATATCAATGGAAAAACAACTTGCAGATATCTTCACAAAATCCCTTAGCGAAGAATAGTTTATTAAAGGGATATTATCATTTTACTACCAAAGTTTTACTGACATATCATGTCAGTACCAAGGTTTGCCGAAAAGTGCATTTTACTACTAAAGTTTTGCGCCGTTATCAATTCACTACCATTCCGTTAAGAACGTTAAAAATTTGCTGATGTCATAAGGGCATCAAAGACATTTCCAGCTGTAAGAGTAAAATTGTCTATTAATTTGATAGATAAATTATCATTTTACTACCGAACTTTTAGGAGAATTATCATTCTACTACCGAACGTTTGGGGGAATTATCATTTTACTACCAATCTCTTGGGGGTAAAATCGACTTTTAACTCAATTTCTGTTAAACATTAACTTTTTATTAACGGAATGATAGTGAATTGATAATGGCACAAAACTTTGGTAGTAAAATACACTTTTTGGCAAACCTTGGTACTGACATGATATGTCAGTAAAACTTTGGTAGTAAAATGATAATTTCCCTTTATTAAAATTGGACATGAACTTAGGATGATGAAGGTTGTACATTAGCATAGCTTTATATGATATCAATATTATCTTGCTTTTCATGATAGATTATTAGCTTAAGAATATGTTATTGTTTAAATTGGTTCCTACGTTTTAGTTGTATGCCTTTATATACATTCAATAATTAAAATGGCCTTTGAGACATTTTGGATCAATTAAATAATCTTGAAATGGATTAATTGTTAGCCAAAGATTAAAACAAATATGAGAAATCATAGTTAAAATAAATGGATGACCGTTTGCAAATAAAAGATTTACTGTTAAAAACATAAACTTAGAGAATGAAAGCTACGAGTCATCAGTTAATTGATTAACAATAACATATATGAAAGCTGCAAGTCATCAGTTAATTGATTAATACTAACATATTACAGATAAAAAAAAGAGAGCTTGTTTGTGTAAGCAGATAGCCGTTTGGGGTAAACAGATAATTATTGATAACTCTATGAAATGAGAGTTATCATGATACTTTTAGACTTAAATCAATAATACTTAGAAAGTAAATGATGTGTTTTCATTGCATTTTTATTATATTTTGCATAAACATTCATTTTAGTTTATTCTCAATAAATTTTGTTTGATTTATAAGAAATTGTGTGCATAAATCATATATATAATTGTAAGTGATTGGAAGCTCAAATCTCAAGGAAGGAATTTTACTGCAATAGACTTGCAAAAGATGAAAAAGAACTTGGCTATAGAAGAATTGAAACAAATTTGGAAAGCGCAATTGCTGTTGCCATTACTGTAGCAATTCTTGAACAATGTCAAAGAAAATCTTGGAGAATATTGCGATCTGCAGTTTCCTAATCTGGAAGATACGCAACATAGGCTTCCATCTACCCTAATTTTTAACTATAAAAGGAGCACGCATCTTCACAAAAGAGGGTCATCATCTAAGAAGAGAAAATCGCAAAGATATAACAGAAAAACAAAACTGAAAAAAGAGATTAAGGGGCTGCACAAAGAGGAATTGCAGAATCAACTAGAAACATAGTTCTTCTTATTCCTCTTGTCTTTTTATTTACTTTTGTATTATGAAAACGTGTTTGATGGCTGAAACTTTGTTATTCATTTTTCTTTTACAAATTATGAGCTAAATCTAATTATAGTTGAGTGACAAATAATCTAGATGGGTAATTGACTGATTTTATGCATTGCTGCATCTTTGTTGTAGCATTTTGCTTTAATAATTTAAATTACATTTGTTTGGGGAGAAATATGACGCCACGTGTCGACAAGGAAAGCGCACCAAAGATAAAAGAGATATAAGAGGTACCGCAACCACAAAGATAATTTAAGGTAAATTGGTACCATAAATTGGGATACCCCACTCAATTTGAGGTACCCATGCAATTAGGGGTACCCCATATATTGGGGGTACCTCGCATATCGGGTTTCGGAAAACTCTCCAAAAACCGCCATGAGAGACGTCTCTATCGCCTAAAGGATCAGGCTTGATTCGGTTAAAACCATGTATCAAAACAGTATACTGAAAAGAGGGGACAGCCGCCTGCTACCCCTGCGAAAGAGTGGTCCCTCACCGCCTCACCGTGACAGCCTCACGATACCCCGACCACTCCCCAGCGCGCGCCACGTACATAGAATGACGGGATACGCCGTGATCTTCTACCTGATCCTCAAGCATGCTCCCCTAACGGTCCAAAACAATAAAAAGGTAAAAGGACAGCCAAGAACCAATGGAAATTTGCCACGTGGCCGCCAGGGTACCTCATATATAAAGGTGCCTAAACTCTATTCTAAAGAAAAGGCTCCTCCACCCCATGAATATTCACACTCACACTCCACAAAATAGGTCTTCTTCAACCTCAAAACTCCATTTTACAGAGGGCTGGAAAGCTCTCTTAATTACACAAAGCTTGAGTTTGCTAACTTGAGCGTCGGAGTGTGAACGCCGGGGTACCCCGGCTTCACCTCTAACCTCGCCACTTTGTTTGTGTGAAGCTTATTCAGAGGGATCCCCTTTCTTGGTTCAAACCTTCATCCACCATTACCACATTCTACATCCTTTTTCACCTACTCTAATTTTAGAAACACTCAAAACACACAACGACCTAGTGAGGTACCCCATTTCCCGAAAATACAAATTCATTGTTCTAGATAGATTTTCCATTTCTTACCCACCAAAATCTGTCGAAAACAACATTCATTACTTCAGTTGACCTCCCATTTAATGATACAAGTTAAGAGAGCACCACAAAAGGGCCTTCCTTAATGAAATATATTATAGCTATACTTGGTCTTATTTCAAGTTTCCTGGATTGAGTTCCAACTTGAGTCCAAAAAGGGTTGTGTTTGATTTAAGACTTGTGATGAACTAGACATAAGAATTCACCTTGTAGGGTTAAAAAAAGAATCTAAGCTTGTAAAGCCATATCTTATATTAACATAGCACTTGGTCACTGTTAGGTTGCATAAAGGTATGAGATGTCCAACATGCGATGGCTGATGATACATAAGAATTCTGCCCAGTGCTGTAGCATCTGCTGCAACAGATAACTTGACATGAATTAAACAGTCAACCCCATTTAGAGAATTTGCTCACTCAATTACTACATTCTCATTCGTTCATCTTTGTGTTTAACTTGAACTTTAGTTTTATTACATTTTATGTTATTACTTCTAGTTACTTGATCTTTCTATTATCTTTGTCTATTAAACTGGATAGAAAATTTCATTGTTGAAGTTGCTGTAACAACTCTAGAGGCATCAATCCCTGTGGAGACGATCTTGATTACCCATCACTTTATTACTTGTTGTGTACGCTTACACATTAACACCAGTAGGAATTGAATTAAAATAATACAATAAGTTTTTGGTGCCGTTGCCGGGGATTGATTGTTTATTTTTTAATTGTGAAGTTAATTTCGACAGAACCGAACTTTAATTTGATTTGTTCACTCTATTGACAAATCGACCTTTCATGTGCTAATACAAACTTGTTGAATTTTAATTTAATCCAGCGATTGAAAAGACCGCAAGAAGATTGAGAAGAGAACAAAGAAATTTAAAAGCTGTTGCAACAATGGATAACTTGCAAGATTTGGGAAACTTGGATCCTTACGGACCGCTACAGCCTGTCGATGTTCAAGAAGGTCAAAATGGGCAAGTGAATCAGAGACAACTAGGGAATAACAACATTATTTGCATGGCAGATGATAGAGACAGAGCCATTAGAGATTATGCTATGTTAACCCCTTAAGTTGTACAAATTAGAATAGTCAAACCTGAAGTGGAATCAGCTAACTTTGAACTCAAACCAGTAATGTTTCAAATTTTGCAAACAGTGGGGGAATTTAATGGGTTACCATATGAAGATCTTCATCTCCACCTTAAGTTATTCTTGGAGGTGAGTGATGCTTTTAAAATTACTGGAGCTTCACAAGACGTATTGAGGCTTAGATTTTTTCCTTACTCACAAGGAGATCGAGTAAGAATATGGTTGAATTCTTTACCACCAGACTCCATCACAACATGGAATGACTTGGCTAATAAGTTTGTGATGAAATACTTCCTGTTTTGCAAAATTTATTGAATCTATTACATAATAGATCAATGGTATCAAGTGTCGATCCTATGAGGAGGTAGATTTTAATTGCGTGTAGAGTTAATTTTCTAAGTGGATAGTTTAATTTGTGGTGAAAGTGATTTAAGCTAGCCTGGAATTTAAATTAGAACTGCGGAATTAAATTATAGTAGAAACTATTATAATTGAAGGGTTTGGATATCTGGATCTACATCAACATACTCCATGGGCTAAATATTCTTTATTAGTGTGAATTAAATCATGGGGGAGATTTCTACTCCTCATGAACCACACTCAAATAAATATGGTGCTAAGGGTTTATCGTACCAAATAGTAATAACCGTATACCAATGCGGTATCTAGACAAGATTACTACTATCTGTCGATGAAAAGTCAAAACATCCACAAATATTCGAGGGGAAGAGAAAGTAAATTTACAAAATTATGCCCATAGAACATGTTGAGACTTCACCTTCAACCCAAGCTTGAAAGAAAATTAGCTACTCATATTTGAACTAGGGGTAAAATGAAAATTTTATTAAAATAGGTAGAAAATAAAATATGGAGAATGAATTGTAGAAAATAGAGCTCAAAAATAAATTTGGGGGTGTCAAATTAGGGGAGAGCCCCCTTTTATAAATACACTGAATAAATCATAACCATCGGATTAAAAACAATTTGGGCGCTCAAGATTACGCCATGTGTCAATAGTACGCGGTTTGAATAATGACACGGTATGAACAGTGAGATAGCTTGAATAGTAGCACAGTTTGGTTATAAATAATTTCATGTATATACATGTACCGTAAACACGTTTTTCGGTCCACTAACATGCTGCTACGTCACCGATGAATAATACATAAGAATTTTAGTCCAATAGGATCGTGACACCTCATCAGTCAATGCCACGTTATTGTTCCATATATGTGAACAGTGTCGTGAACAATAACATGGACAGTACCGTACATGTGAATAGTTCAATTTTTTCTTTTATGCTCCTCCTAAGGTTTTCGACTCTCCTGAGTTCAAAAGTGATGTCTGTTTTGCTATCTGATATCTCGTTCATTATGAAATGAACATCATGCCCCTAAAATACATAAAATACTTAATTATAATACACCACACATAATTAAATCAAAAGAGACTTAAATACATAAAAGTAGGGATGTTAAAGAGACTGAAGTGTAAAATAACGATTTTATCTTTTATAAATATATACTTTCTAGTACTCAACACACCTCCCAACCAACTTATTGTCAGTCCCTAGCAATTTAAGCGATGACAAAATTTAAACCCAAAATGATTTTAAAAAAAAAAACGGTCGTGTTTGTTCAATCAGACTAATGATAGCAATCAAATAAAAGTATAAGCATTATCTCTAGTCTAAAGAAATATCACCCTCACATCAACCATCCGCATGAATCAGTCGAGCAGACTTTGTCACATCTACAGTAATCAAGCCACTTTCAAGAATGACATGTCAAACCCTAAAATCTCACCAATAATAGTGACACTCTCACAAGCAAATTAAACCTAATAAAAATTGTCACTCAACGAATAGTAAATTGAGAGAAAATAATAAAGAAGTATCACAGACTCTCACCAAGATAAAAGGAATATGCCCACAGCTTAGAAATAATACGATCTCAAACAAAATACTAGTCAATCCAATGTATTTATTTATTTTTTTAATGCTTCACTATATCTTTATAACCCATATAACTAGCTTCTACTTCAGATTATAGATTCCTAAAATCATGAAGGACTTTTATTAGGACGTAACGTAGGCTAAGGACATGGCTAATAAAAAAGGAAAAATAGGGAAAATAAAATATATATTTGAGAAAAAAATATAGATTTTTTGGAAATTACAAGGTGCATTTTGCTTATTTTTTATTATTGTATATCTTTTTTTCTTTTTTTTGTATGGCACAACTTTATTGAACAAAATAATTATTTACGTTTTTTCTCAAACATGAATAGGTGATGGAATTTGTAAGATATCCCGTAATACTCCAAATCGGAGTGGGTTAAGATGATAAGTTGACAAATAAAAGTTTTTTTTAATAAAATGCTCAAAAGGGCTAACTATGGCTAACAAAGAAGGGGAAATAGAGAAAACAAAATATATGTTTGAGAAAAAATAGAGATCTTTTGAAAATGGCAAGGTGCATTCCGCTTATTTATTATTATTGTATATCTTTTTTCTTTTCTCTTTTTTTTTTGTATGGCACAACTTTACTTAACAAAATAATTATTTTCATTTTTTCTTAAACATGCATAGGTGATGGAATTTGTAAGATATCGAGTAATACTCCAAATCGGAGTGGGTTAAGTGATAAGTTGTCAAAGAAATTTTTTTTTTAATAAAAGGCTCAAAAGGGCTAACTATGGATGTTTCACAAAAGGAATGGCTAGAAAGGCTCAAACGGGTCAAAGATGGCATTTCCATCGTCTTTTAGGGCTCTAAGTAATCTTCCATATCTACTAGTTAGATGAACCTTCAGATGTAGCAACACATTTTTTTTCTTTTTTTTCTTTTATTTTATTAAACCTTTTTTTAGAGGATTGACTCCAAGGAAATATAAAGATTATGTATAAAATAATAAACTGCTAAACTGTATGAAGAATGGGCAAAAAGTGTTACTCTCTAAGAAAAATGACAGGCTAAAAAATTCACTCAGAATTTATTATGACATGTGCACTCCTTTAAGAAACTCATATTTGTCTTCGACATCAACATGTGGAATAGTAAACATGGTGTAACATAACTCAAGGCTAAAGATAATACAAATACTAAAATTTGAAAGTCATCATATTATCCAATATTAAAAGATCATAAAAATTTTTTTTTTAAACGACATTCTACCCCCCCAACTTATTCTAAACATGAATAAAAAATATGTATGCAGAAAGGTAAAACAATGATGTAGAAAAGCTAATTAGAAAGGTTACATTTAAAATGATAGAAAAAGAAAATGTCTGGAAATTATTTTTTTTAACCTCTAAACTAAGAAGATGCGTTGCTAGAGTGACTCTATATTCAGCCATCTTCGGCTAAAAAATTTAAAAGTATATATTTCTAAAAGAGAAGATAGAAAAAAGCTTAATAAAGAAAAAGAAAATTATTTTTTTTAATTTCTAAACTAAGAAGATGCGTTTCTAAAGTCACTACACTCCATATTCAATTATTTTCTACTCAAAAAGTTAGCCACAATTAGTTCTAACAAAAAAAAATTAGTAGAAACTTAACCAAGATTGAGACATTCCGTAATTGTCAACTATTCTCTCCCCCCAATCAGAATAAAACATTGTCCTCAATATTTTAAAGAAAAGAAGTAGAGTTTACAAAACATCACCTGCATAGTGCATCATAGAAGAAAATATTTACAAGCGGACTGTTAAATCTAATTTGTACATTTTTATTGCGGCTACTGTTACCATCATTATTTGAACATTCTAATATTAAGGTCCTGGGATCTGGCCCTGGTTGATAGCTTATAACAGATCAAGTAACTCATTAGCAGTATTTGCACAAATAAAATTTTTTTTCACTTCGGTAAGAGTGAAATCGAAAGGAGTGAAATAGTTTTTTATTACATGGTTAAGAGATGCGATAAAGCCATCATAAAAGTTATTGACATTTAACAAATCGATGGGTTTCTGGTGAATGTTCAGATGAGCTTAAGATGCTAATGTGATTAACACATCTAGAGTTGCAAGTTCTCCTAATAGGAAATAAAAGCATCAGTATAGTTCAGCATTTCAGTATTTTCTTTTGCATACCTGAGACGACTAACTCTTTTCCAGTTGGTGAGTCAGAAAAATAACCCAAATATTTTAGAATTCTAGGGATAATGCCTAACACTTGTCTAACATATTCTAGGGATAATGCCTAACACTTGTCTAGGGATAATTCTAGGGATAATGCCTAACATATTCAATTATTTTCTACTCAAAAAGTTAGCCACAATTAGTTCTAACACAAAAAAATTAGTAGAAACTTAACCAAGATTGAGACATTCCGTAATTGTCAACTATTCTCTCCCCCCAATCAGAATAAAACATTGTCCTCAATATTTTAAAGAAAAGAAGTAGAGTTTACAAAACATCACCTGCATAGTGCATCATAGAAGAAAATATTTACAAGCGGACTGTTAAATCTAATTTGTACATTTTTATTGCGGCTACTGTTACCATCATTATTTGAACATTCTAATATTAAGGTCCCGGATCCGCCCTGGTTGATAGCTTATAACAGATCAAGTAACTCATTAGCAGTATTTGCACAAATAAAATTTTTTTTCACTTCGGTAAGAGTGAAATCGAAAGGAGTGAAATAGTTTTTTATTACATGGTTAAGAGATGCGATAAAGCCATCATAAAAGTTATTGACATTTAACAAATCGATGGGTTTCTGGTGAATGTTCAGATGAGCTTAAGATGCTAATGTGATTAACACATCTAGAGTTGCAAGTTCTCCTAATAGGAAATAAAAGCATCAGTATAGTTCAGCATTTCAGTATTTTCTTTTGCATACCTGAGACGACTAACTCTTTTCCAGTTGGTGAGTCAGAAAAATAACCCAAATATTTTAGAATTCTAGGGATAATGCCTAACACTTGGCTCCATCTGACGTAAGCATCTTCTGAGGTGAATTTTCATAACCCTTGGTCACCTTCTCCATAAATTAAGTGTAATTTCATTGCTATTATGCTTCGACCAAGATATATATGGCTATCTCAACGAAATCTTTATATTTTCCATAGTTAAACACAGAGAGCACACAAATGTTCTCGAATTGTTTATTGAGAGTAGCTGCCATTAGGATACTGCTAAAAATAATTTGTGAGTGCTTAACAAAAAATCATATTTAAGGACCTTGGTGACAGTGGGTCACAGCTGTGTGTGAGGTAGCATGTCTATGTCAATTAACGCTTAAATGGCATAGCTCGAGAGTAAAAAAGAAAACAATAAAAAGGAAAAAGTAAATAATGATAAAATAAAATTTTTAAAGACAATAATGCAAATGATAAAACAACAGTGAAATAAAACAACAGTGAAGTAAAATGATATTTACAGGTAGTTGTGGCTGCGGCTCACATCTTCCTCTGGTTTTACATCCAGAAATGGCTTGAATGCCCTCTATGGGTCGAGGATAGACTTCTCATCCAGTTTTCTTATAAACTGGCAAATAGGGTCGTTTATAGTTAGATTCCTGAGACTGTATCGTGCATGTTATTTCTGGAATAATGGGCATAATTGGTGAATTGCTCCTTGTACGTATCCACTGTGATACGTTTTAAGAGACAAAAAGATATCATCTAATGACTCTTTATTCAAGCCATCCTTAATGAATTGAATCTTATCTTCCCTGTTATCAGACAACATTCCTGAAGAACATGGATTTTTATCGCATCTCACTCTGGCACACTTATGACAATCAATAGAAAGTCTTCGAGCTCTTAATTTCCTCGCGTAATCTCCTTTACCACAACTAGGCATGTGTGCAATAAATTTGGGAGACAACGCACCTGCCAAGCGTACTTTGGCCTCGATTAACCAACGAATGTCAGCATGTATGTTATTCCTCATAAACAATCGCATGCGTTTAGAGCGAGCTTTATAGATTGTAAGGAGGGCATTTTGAGGAAATGAAGAAAATCAATTGTGAAGCTTCATTAAAATCTCATTTCTATCCATACATTCGCCTCAGAATATCAGTTATTATGGGAAACTAAAGTAATCTACTTGATTGTCATGGAATACCATTATCCGCCACTTAATCGAAGTGACAAACTAAAATACACAAAGAAAAAATAATTTCACAATCGTCCTCTTATTAAATTTACTTCAAGCTTCAATTGGATGTCGTAGATACCTCCCTCAAATTCTCTAATTTGGGTTTTTAAATCCTCAATATGGGACACTAACTCTGGTGGTTATAAAAGTAGGCTCAACCATCACTGATTATTGGACGAGGGAATTCGAAGCACGAAACAATGTTTCTTTCCAAAAATCCTATCACCACTTTATGATCATTGGTTCTACATGGAATTGTCTCTACCTATTTTGATATATAGTCAACAGCAACCAATATGTATTAATGGCCAAAAGAATGGGGAAACGATCCCATGAATTCGATACCCCATACATTAAAATCCTCAACCACTAAAATCGGGTTTAGTGCATCATATTCCTTCGTGTAATGCTCCCTATTTGTTGACACCTATCACATGAAGAGTAAAAAGTGTAGGCATCTCGAAATATAGTTAGCCAATAAAAACTATACTGTAAAACTTTGTAGCTGTTTTCTTAGCGCTGAAATGGCCTCCACAAGCTTGTTCACGGCAAAATGAAAGGATGTTCGAAATTCACTTTTTAGGATACATCGTCTGATAATTTGATATGCATAATAATTGAACATATAAGGGTCATCTCAAAAGAAATTCTTAATTTCCACAAAAAATTTGGCCTTGTCCTGCTTCGTCTAATACTCTTGAAGTTGACCTATAACAATATAATTAATTATATCAGCATACCATAGTACCACTTCCACACTCATCAATTGCTCATCTGAAAATGATTCGTTCAACGGTAATAGTTCTATAATCGTGTCAAAATAGAGACGAGAGAGATGGTCAGCCATAACATTTTCTGTGCCTTTCTTATCTTCAAATTAAAAGTAACATTCAACGAATTAGTCTAGCTTTTGCATTTGTCTTTGTGAGGAACTATTTAAGAGCAGCATGATCTGTGAATAATTATTTTATAACCAATGAGATAAGATCAAAATTTCTCTAATGCAAACACTACTACTAGTATTTCTTTTTCAGTGGTTGAATAGTTCAACTGTGCATCATTCAATGTCATACTAGCATAGTAAATAACATGGGAAATTCGATCAACTATGTTCGAATACTGCTCCTATTGCATAATCAAAAGCATCACACATAAGCTCAAATGGTAAATTCCAGTTTGAGGACTGAATGATGGGTGATGATGTTAACAATTGCCTTAGTTTTTCAAATGATACAAGACATGAATAATAAAAGACAAAAGGTACATCCTTAGCAAGTAAATTGTATAAGAGTCTAGAAACTTTGCTAAAATATTTAATGAAACATCTATAAAAACCAACATGCCCAAGGAAAGATCTTACTTCTCTCACTGTTTTAGGTGGAGGAAGATTGGAAATGAGATCCACTTTGACTTTATCAACCTCAATATCTTTGCTCGAAGTGATGTGACCTAAAACAATACCTTGTTTTACTATAAAATGACACTTCTCCCAATTTAAGACCAAATCATTCTCGATACACCTCTGCAAAACTAGTGTTAAACGATGTAAACATTGATCGAATGAATCACCAAAAATAGAAAAATCATCCATAAAGACCTTAAGGAATCGTTCAACCATATAAAAAAAATGCTTACCATGCATCGTTGAAATGTAGCAGGTGTATTACATAATCCAAATGACATTCTCTTATATGCAAACGTGCCAAAAGGGCAAGAAAAATCTAGAAAGCAATAAAATTCATGACCTGCTAATCTATCAAGTATTTGATTGATAAATAGTAAAGAAAAATAGTCTTTGCGTGTGACAGAATTCAACTTTCTATAATCAATGCATACACACTATCCTGTAGTCATTCTAGTGGGTATTAATTCATTATCAGCATTGGTAACTACCATGACTCCTGACTTTTTGGAGACAACTTGCACAGGACTGGCCCATGAACTATTAGAAATGGGATAAACGACACTTGCGTCTGATAGTTTAAAGACTTCAGATCTTACAACTTCTTTCTTGTTAGGATTTAACCGACGTTACATTTTCCTGGTAGGCTTAGCATTTTCATCAAGGTGAATGTAAGGCATGTAGCCTACTGGGTTTATACCTTTTATGTCGGCTATGGTCCATCATAATGCTCCTTTGTACTCTTTTAACACTTTCAACAACTTACCTTTTTGTTCGTCATTTAAGGATGATGTGTTAGCCTATATGGCTATAAATATTGATTTTGATAATAGCAAATCACATATTTTGGATAAACAAATATTTACACATTGTGCTTTTATAATAAGAAAATGATTTTGTGAAATTAGTTATTTTTCAAGATATAGACTAAAATGAAAAAGATTGATTTTAATAAGAATTGTTTTGAATTTCAGATTTGGGTCAATTTGTAAATATTTAAATTATTTAATAAGTTTGGGCTTTTTCATAATTTCAAAAAATTTTAGGATAAACTAGTATTACTTAGGAATTCTGAAATTAGACTTATTTATAAAGTTTCAGAACGTTTTGGGCCATAATACAATTATATAAAGGTTTAGGGCAAAACTAAAATTTTAAAAACTAGTTCACTGTAGCCAGCACTGTAGCAAGCAGCTAACCAGATTTGACACGCAGTAGATCAAATTTGGACGGTAACTTACTCAAAGAAAGTGGCTAACCGAATTTCAAGAGCGGCATACTGGATATTAAAAAATTTAAATTTTTGCTATAACAGTAACTTAAAGCGGCTAACTGGATTCACCAAAATGGCAAGCCGATTATCACCAGAAAGTCAATGATGACTAGTTTTCTTCTTCAACTATAAAATGGCTCAAATCTAATTCATTTCAAAATGATGCAACCATTGATATTTTGAGCAATTCTCTGTAAATCTAAGAGCATAAATTTTATATTTCATTTCATTTCATTTACACATATTGGGCTTTCATTTGTATTCAAATACATTGTGTAAGAGAGTGCTTTGTAATCTTTTTTGTAAAATCAAATTGAGAAATTGTAAGTGTTGGGATCCACTTGGATTAAAAGATTGGGGATAATCTCTTGTTGTAAAGGTTCATTGACACCTTGGAATTCAATTATAATCGTTTGAAGCCTTAGGAGGTTTTGATAGTGAAATCCTCAAGCTTGGTGTTCTTGGAGGAATCGACGTAGGCGGGGATTACCGAACCACATAAAAATCTTCGTGTTTGTTTTTTCATCCCTTATTCTTTTATTATTGTGATTTATTGAATTTATTGTTTTCTATTTCATTAATTCATTAGATTGAAATTCTGTGTGATTTGTTTAGCTTTATTTTTAAAAACCCAATTCACCCCCCTCTTAGGTTGCATAACTCATATTTCATTTGGTATCAGAGCAAGGTGCTCTTGTTTTAGACTTAATCATCTAGAGTTAAAGATCAATGGCAACCCAATATGACTCAACCTTTAGGAAAGGACAGTCCACGACTATACCACCGTTCTTCGACAGTAATGACTACCCATATTGAAAAACTAAGATGAGAATTTATTTGCAAGCTTTAGATTATAAAATTTGGAAAGTTGTGTGTGATGCTCCATTCATGCCTTCAACTAAGAATGAAGTAGGGGAAGATATTCCAAAATCTTCACAGGAATGGAGTGAATTGGAAAAGAGAAAAGCTTCTCTAAATTCTAAAGCTATGAATGCCTTGTTTAGTGCACTTGACAAGAAAGAGTTTCATAGAGTGTCTAGTTGTGAGAATGCTAATGAAATTTAGAACAAACTTGATGTTGTGCATGAAGGCACAAATTAAGTTAAAGAGTCTAAAATTAGTAGATACACTCGTCAACATGAATTGTTCCAAATGGAACAAAATGAAATTGTGTATTCTATGTATACACGATTTACAGATATAATGAACACCCTAGGAGCCTTAGGAAAAACTTTTTCAAAAAGCAAAAAAGTCAAGAAAATTATTAGGTCACTTCCAAAAGAATGGAGACCTAAGAGGACTGCCATTGAGGAAGCCAAAGATTTAAATACCTTACCTATTGACGATTTAATTGGCTCTCTTATTTCTTATGAGGAAGACTTGGCAGCGGAAAAAAAATGAGGGGAAGAAAAAAGCATTGCTCTCAAAGTTACAAAATATGAGAGTGATGGAGAAAGTGAGCCAGATGATGAGGAGTTGGCTATGCTAGGGAGGAGGTTCAGAAAGTTTTTTAAAAAAACTGGTGAGCGAAGAAAATTTAGAAACTTCAAGAACCAAAAGGAGAGAAAAGAAGCAATCATATGCTATAAATGCAAGCAGTCTGGCCATACAAGATCGGAGTGCCCACTTCTCAACAAATTCAAGAAGGAAGCCATGGTGGCCACATGGGATGATAGCGATGAGGAAACAAATGATGATGAAGAGCATCAAAAAATGACAAATCTAGCTCTCATGGCAATTGGAGATGAATCGGATGATGAATTTAATGAGGTAAGTGATCTTCCTACATATGATTAATTACATGACGCTTTTAAAGAATTACATGATGAGTTAATGAAAATTGGTAAAAAGAATGTATGTCTTAAAAAGAAAATGGTAGAGCTAACAAATGAAAACGAATCTCGAAGTGGAAAGATTAATTGCGTTGAACTAGATAATAAAACATTGCATGATAGAATTGCATTACCAAATGAGAAACCTAGTACTTCATATGAGTATGAAAAATCACATGTTGAAGAATTGATAAAAGAGAATGAAGTACTTAATAAGAAGAATAAAGAACTAAATGAAATTGTGCTAAAATTCACAAATGGGCAAAAAATCTTGGATGACTTGTTTAATTCACAAAAAATGTGTGTTTGACAAAGGAGGTATTGGCTATAAGCCAAATTTGAAACAAAAGTATTATAAGAATTATTTTGTGAAGTTGTATGCCATTATTGCAATCAAGATAATCACATAAAAAATAGATGTCCTGTGAAAAGAAATGCATATTATGGTGTGAAATCTATTTGGGTTCCAAAAGGAACCATTGCTAACACTCAAGGATTCAAAAAAGTTTGGGTACCTAAGACTTAAGATTTTCTCTGCAAGGCTTGAAGAACAAGAAGAATAAATAGTACTTGGACAGTGGTTGTTCAAGACACATGACAGGAAATTATTCTTGGTTTTTAAGTTTTACCAAAATCGAAAAATGGTGGAGATGTATCCTTTAGAGATAATTCAAAATAACAATTACAAGAAAACAATTACAAGTGCACGAATAATAATAATAATTTACAAACAAATAATTCTACAAATTAAAATAACTTACCTCTCCAGCAACAGTACAAAAAACTTATTGTGCAAATTTTATTGAACTCGCAAGTGCACGAATCTATTATAGAATAGATCAATGGTGTCGAGTGTCGATTCCACGAGGAAGTGGATTTTAATTGTGTGTATAGTGACACAACTTAAAATGTTTGATTTACTCCCAAGTATAAGAGTGCCTAGTTATAATATAATTCGGTGAGTCCGAGTTCGATCCACAGAGAAAGGGTTTAATTAATTTATTTAAATTTATCTAAAATAAAATTTAAAAACACACAATTTAATTTGAGGAAAACTATGAAGTTGAATTAGTTAGGGTTATGGATCCACTCTTAGTAATAAATATAATTTAAAAAATTCTTTTTATTTTTTTTTATTTCCTAAAAGATTAATTTTATAGATTAAAATTATTTTCCCATTTATTTTATTATGGATTAATAATTTAATGTGCCAAAACTTAATTTATCTACACAAAATCAAAATACCATTTTACCATATTTTATACTAAGATATTAAGAATTCATTGTGCCAAATTCCTATTTTTGTCTACAATAAATCAAATTTTCAAAATATAAAATATGGATAAAATTAAATAGAAAACAACTTAATTTATAAAAGTAAAAATCGAATTTGATTAATCCATATTTTTTTACTAAGAGTTTCACCTTCTCCTAACTATGAATATTTAGCTAAACATTTTTAAAATAAAAGAAATGATTAAGAATGAAAAACACATAATTAAAATGGAAATTGAAAATTGAAATAAACCTAATTTTATTAATTAAAAATATATTACAAAGAGAGATGAGGAGAAGAATTGGGAGGAAAGAAGAGAAGAGAAGGTGCAAAGAGATGTGTTCACCACCCTTCTCTATTTATACTAATACATGGTAATAGAGATGGCAACATTCCCCAGGGGGCCCCATACCCACGGGTCCCTGATCAATTCGGGTCGGGTATGGGTCCCCAAAATGATTTAATTTTGAACACGGGTTCTTTTTGGGGATAGACCCAATCCCCAAGTATATTTCGGGTTTGGGTTTGGGGATTTTATCGGGCCCCCGAACCCAAACCCGAAATATGCTTTACTTTAAAAAAAATAAAAAAATATTTTAATTTAATCAAATAATAAAAAAATTAAAATACATTTGTTTAATTAAATAGTTAAAAAAATTTAACAAAACTAAAACCCTAGATCTAACAGAAGTCACTCGCATTGCCGCCTCCAAGACTCCAACGAACCTTTACCTTCCTGGCCATGGCTTCACTTTTTGATTAGAAGTCACCCTAATCCCGAAAGAAACAGCCTTACAAGCCATAAACACAATCATCCAACTCCACTTCGAGAAAACCCTAGAGAAAAAAAGAGCCATAGACCTCCAAAAAAAGAAGTTCCACAAGCACTTCCTCCTCTTCTTCATCTTCCTTGGCCTCACCTTCAACACGCAAACCCTGTCCCAGCCCACGCGCCTCCAATGCCGCTACTGCTGGATCCCCCATCACCCTCCTCTCCCTCGCCCACCTCTTCTTCTACGTCTCCGTCGCCCAGACCCTTCGCTGCATCAATGGCTTCAAGTACCAGCGCCGCTGCCATAAGCGCACCCTAGGACTCGCCACCGAGAAGCTCCGGGAGATGAAGATCAGGTTGAGCAATGGGGAGTTCGGTGATGGGTTCGCCGAAGACAGAGGTGCTGCGCTGGCGAGTTCGAGATTCATTATCAGGAGCCGCAGGAGAGTTATTTCGGCAAGTTTAAGAGGAACTGGGTCTTGCATTTTGGGCTCTTGATCTTCATCTACGGCTTCATGGTTTCTTCTTCTGCTGTAATTCTTTGTTTCTAACTAATTAATTGATTTTTAATTTTTCAATTGTAGAATTTATTATTATTTCATTACTTTCAACATAATTTCTTTCATTTCTTCTTTAATCGCTTTTCCATAATTTCTTTTTTTAATGAAATTGAAAAAAAATTCAAAGATTTAAAATTATAAATTTTTATGAAAAAAGGGGATCGGGTCCCCATTTTAATCCCCACCTAATTCGGGGATGATCGGGTGCATCCCTGATTTATCCCCAATTAAATTTTTTTCGGGTATGGGTCGGGTTCGGGGATTACTTCTAAATCGGGTTTGGGTTCGGGGATCATGATTTTCGCCCCGAACCCGCCCCACTGCCATCACTACATGGTAAATCCACACCACACAAATAAAACAATCTAATTAAATCTTAACCTTACATTTATCCCACTAATAATCCCACTAATCAAACATAATCCTATCTTATCCACTCAAGCATATCTAAAACATTCCACTAATAAAATATCATACCTAATAAAATAAAAACTTATAATTTTACAATTACCACATTTACCGTGGTAAAAACGTAAAAATTTACCACAAAAGTCTTGGATTCTCCTCGACAATGACATAATTTCTCGGACTTCCGGAATCGAAATTTGACATCCGTACATTTGTTTGAAGCCTCCAATTGCATGAAATTATTATTTTTACCTAATAAACACACAAAAATATACAAAATCAAATATTTAGAAAAATAATTAGAAATTCATAATATGTTACACATTGACAAATATAAATTACATTAATAACGCAAAATAATATTTTTACTTCATAACAAACATACAATTTTTAATACTAATCATATAGTTAATTTTTTGAGTGGGTGGTTTAATTTGTGGTGAAAGTGATTTAGGTTATCCTAGAGTTTAAATTGGAATGACAGAATTAAATTAAAATAAAAACTATTATAATTGAAGCGCTTGGGTATTTGGATTTGCATAAACATGCTCCATAGGCTAAATATTCTTTATTAGTGCCAAATAAATCATGAGGGGGATTTCCGCTCCTCATGAACCACACTAAAATAAATATGGTGCTAAGGGCTTATCGTATCAAATAGTAATAACCTTGTACTAGAGAGCTGATTATACCAATGCAATATCTAGATAAGATTATTATTATCTGTCGACGAAAAGTCAAAACATCTACAGATACTAGAGGAGAAGAGAAAGTAAATTTACCAAATTAAGCCCATGAAACATGTTGAGACTTCACATTCAACACAAGCTTGAAAGAAAATTAGTTACTCATATTTGAACAAAGGGTGAAATGAGAATTTATTAAAATCGGTAGAAAATACAAGATGGAGAAGGAATTTTAGAAAATGGAGCTCAAAAATGAATTTAGAGGTGTCAAATTAGGGAGGTGCCCCCTTTTATAGATACATTGAATAAATCATGGTCATCGAATGAAAAATAATTGGATGCTTAGGATTGCATCACGTGTCAACAGTACGAGGTTTGACCAGGCACTTTGACTATGTGGTTTGAATAGTGACACACTATGAACAGTGAGGTGGCTTGAATAGTGACGCGGTTTGGTTATAAATAATTCTACGTATATGACTGTACCATACACACGATTTTTAGTCCATTAACATGCTGCCACGTCACTGATCAACAGTACATAAGAATTTCAGTCCAATAGGATTGAGACACCTCATCAGTCAATGCCACGTTATCGTTCCGTATATGTGAACAGTGTCGTGAACAGTAACGTGAACAGTACCGTACATGTGAAAAGTGGGATTTTTCCTTTTATCCTCCTCCTAAGGTTTCAACTATCCTAAGTTCAAAAGTGATGTCTGTTTTGCTGTCTGATCTCTCGTTCATTGTGAAGTGACCATGATGCCCCTAAAATACATGAAATACTTAATTATAATATAACACACATAATTAAATCACAAGAGACATAAATACATAAAAGTAGGGATGTTAATTAGACTTAAAGTGTAAAATGACGATTTTTCCTTTATAAATATATATTTTCTAGTACTCAACACTTCCCAGCAACCAAGAATACAAAATTACGGAATGAAATCGCCTCTTTTCATCAACTTGATGATGAAAGCCTGTATGAGGCTTGGGAATGATTTAAAGAGTTGCTCAGAAGATGTCCTCATCATGGTATTCCCTGTTGCATACAGCTAGAAACCTTCTACAATGGGTTGAATCCAAGTACTAGATTAATGGTCAATGCTTCAGCAAATAGAGCTCTATTATACAAATCCTACACTGAAGCTTATGAAATTTTAGAGAGAATTGCTAATAATAACTATCAGTGGCCATCAACTAGACAGAATGTAGTAAAAGGAGCAGTAGGAGTGCATAATGTAAATGCATTTACAGTACTATCAGGCCAAGTAACATCATGGACCAATATGGTGAAAGTTATGGCCACTACTCCAGCAACAATAAAGTAAGTTGCTGAAATTTCTTATGTGTATTGTGGAGAAGAGCACTTATTTGACAACTGCCTGGGGAATCCAACATCAGTGAATTATATGGGCAACTTCAACCGACAAAACTAAAACAATCTATATTCTAATACATATAACCCTGGATGGAAGTAGCACCATAAACGATTCATGGAGTAATTAGAATCAACATGTTAAAGCTTAGTGGCCAAAATATACTTGCTCAACTATCTAGTTTTCATCAGCAAAATCATGGGTGAAGAAACACCAGCAATGATCAACTCAGTTCCTTGGAAACACTTATTAAGCAATACATTGTGAAGAATAAAGCAGTGGTGCAGAGTCAAGCTGTACCATTGAGAAATCTGGAAAACCAAATTAGGCAGCTTGCTACAGGATTAAGCAACAGACCTCAAGGAAGTTTACCCAACAATACAGAAGATCCAAGAAGAGAGGGTGAGGAGCACTACAAAGTGATCAACTTAAGGTCTAGAAAGGATGTTGACATCCATGTTGGTATGACAAGAAAAAAAATAGAGCCTATGTTATCTTAAGAAGAGCCTTAAGTTGAAAAAGAGTTGCAGCAAACTAATTATTAAAATATTGGTGAAAGTAGCCAAGCTACAACAACCATAGACAGATATCACTCAGCACCTATTGAAATAGAAGCTGCCACACCAGCAGCAACAACCCAGAATCAACCAAAAGAGCAACAACATGTACCTCATGTGGTTGTACAACAATTTAGGTACCCACCTCTTTTCCCATAAAGATTCCAGAAATAAAAACAAGATAAACAGTTCAGTAAATTCCTGCAAGTGTTGAAGCAATTACACATTAACATACCTTTTGTGGAAGCCTTAGAACAAATGCTTAATTATGTGAAATTTCTCAAGGAAATCTTAGCAAGGAAGAGAAGGTAGGGAGAATTTGAAACTATTGCTCTAACAAGGGAATGCAGCCATAAGCTTCAAAGTAAAATTCCTCAGTAACTGCAAGAGATAGGAAGTTTCACGATGCCCTGTTCTATTGGCAATAGGTAAAATAGCATAGCACTTTATGACTTAGGAGCAAGCATTATTATAATTCCTTTATCAGTGTTTAAGCAATTGGGAGTTGGAAACTGCAAACCAACAATAGTCACTTTACAACTTGCAGACAGATCTCATACATACCCTGAGGGCAAAATCGAAGATTTATTAGGGAAGGTAGAAAAATTCATTTTTCCAGTAGACTTCATTGTACTAGATTTTGAGGCTGACAAAGAGGTACTAATTGTACTTGAAAGACCTTTCCTACCCACAGAAAAGACTCTAATCGATGTACAAAAAGGAGAGTTAACTATGAGGGTACATGACCAGCAAGTCACCTTCAATGTGTTAGAAACTATGAAGAGTCCTAATAAAGTAGAGGATTACAATTTTATTAGTGTTCTAGATCTTGTTGTAACAAAAAGAATCGACAAATACTGCAATAAAGAAGAAATCACAGATTTATTGAGAGTTGGAGATTGTAGACAAACAACAATCACTTTACAACTTACTCATAGATCTCATGCATACCCTGAGGGCAAAATCGAAGATATATTAGTGAAGGTAGACAAATTCATTTTTCTAGTAGACTTCATTGTACTAGACTTTGAGACTGATAAAGAGGTACAAATTATACTTAGAAAACCTTTCCTAGCCACAGGAAAGACTCTAATCGATGTGCAGAAAGGAGAGTTAACTATGAGGGTACATGACCAACAAGTCACCTTCAATGTGTTAGAAGCTATGAAGAGTCCTGATGAAGTAGAAGATTGCAATTTCATCAGTGTTCTAGATCTTACTGTAACAGAAAGAATCGACAGATACTGCAGTAAAGAAGAAATCAAAGCTGACACTTTTAAAAGCCTTGAAGAAGAGGATGTTGCAGCAATCCAGATAGAACAGACATTTTGAATCTCTAGATCTATCAAACAGGGAAGCACAACCAACAATGTCATCTATTGAATCACCTCCTACTCTTGAATTAAAACTTTTACCTTTACATTTGAAATATATTTATCTTGGCAAGAATAGTACACTCCCTGTAATCATTTCATCTTCTCTGAATGTAGATCGAGAAATGAGCTTGTTAGATGTGCTGGGAAAATACAAAAAAGTAATTGGATGGACTATCGTTAGATGTGCTGGGAAAATACAAAAAGGTAATTGGATGGACTATGGCAGACATTAAGGGACTCAGCCTATCCATATGCATGTACAAATTCAACTGGAGAACTGTTACGGTAATTCAGTAGAGCAACAAAGGAGACTTAATCCTATCATGAAGGAAGTTGTGAAGAAGGAAATCATCAAATGGCAGGATGCTGGAATTATATACCCGATATCAAACAGCTCTTGAGTGAGTCCAATATAGTGTGCTCCAAAGAAATGAAGAGTAACTGTTGTAGCAAATAAGAAAAATGAACTTATTCCTACAAGAACAGTAAGCGGATGGAGAGTTTGCATGGACTACAAGAAGCTCAATAAAGCTATCAGGAAGGATCACTTTCCACTGCCATTTATAGATAAGATGTAGGACAGGCTTACTGGAAAACAATACTATTATTTTGTAGATGGGTATTCAAACTGCAACCAGATTGCTATAGCACCAGAGGACCAGGAGAAGACTATATTCACTTGTTTTTATGGAAATTTTGCCTTTAGACGAATGCCCTTTGGTTTATGCAATGCTTCAGCAAACATTGGAAGTTTTCATGGATGATTTCTCAATTTTCGGAGAAACATATGATGATTGTCTACACAACCTGGAAGATATGCTTAAAAAGTGTAAGACAACTAACTTGGTACTCAATTGGGAAAAATGCCACTTTATGGTACAAGAAGGCATAGTGTTAGGGCATAGAATATCCAAAAATGCGATAGAGGTGGATAAGGCAAAAATAGAAGTGATAGATAAACTGCCACCTCCAACTTCAGTCAAGGTATTAGAAGCTTCTTGGGGCATGCTAGATTATGCAGAAGATTCATCAATGAGTTTTCCAAAATAACTAAACTATTATGTTCACTGCTGGAGCATGACAAGCCTTTTAACTTTGATGAAGATAGCCTTCAAGCTTTTAGTGAATTGAAGAAAGCTTTGGTAATAGCACCAGATTGGAATCTGCGCTTAGAACTAATGTGTAATGCTAGTTACTAGTCTGTTGGAGCAGTGTTGGGGCAGAGAAAGAATAATTTTTTTCACTCCATCTACTATGTTAGCAAAACTTTTGCTAATGCTCAGATTAATTACACCACTACAGAGAAAGAGTCATGCGAGTGTTTGCTTTGATAAATTGTGGCTTACCTGGCACTGTAGTAATAGTCTACATGCACTACGCAAAGACTAAAATACTTACTTTAAAAAAAAGATGCCAAAACCAGATTGAAAAGATGGATTTTATTGTTACAAGAATTCGATTTGGAAGTCAAAGACAGAAAATGGACTGAAAATTAGGTAGCAGATCATCTACCACGGCTAGAAGCAGAAGTCAGAGCATTGACCAAGCTTGACATTACTGAAACTTTCCCCGATGAACAACTGCTTTTGTTACATCATGCACGGATGCTGCAGCAATCTGGACTTCCATGGTATGCAAACTTTGCCAATTATTTAGTAAGTGGATTGCTATCAGCAGAGAAAAAAGTTTCTTCATGATGTTAAAAGCTATCAGTGGGATGATCCTTATCTATATAAGGTATTTTTAGACCATGTGATTTGAAAATGTATCTCAGATGAGGAAATTCTACACATACTGCATTCTTGCCATTGTGCAGCATATAAGGACATTTTAGTGGCCATAGAACAGTTGTAAAAGTTCTACAATCAAGTTATTACTGGCTCACTATTTTTAAAGATACGTATGAGTTTGCTAAATGTTGTGACAGATGTCAAAGATCATGAAACATATCTCAAAGACATGAGATTCCATTGACAAATATCTTGAAAGTGGAGATTTTCGATGTATAGAGGATAGACTTCATGGGCCCATTCCCACCATCTTTTGGAAAATTATATATACTGGTTGCTGTAGATTATGTGTCCAAATAGGTGGAGGCTACAACATTACCGAAAAATGATGCCAAAGCAGTGGTAAGGTTTCTTCACTAAAACATCTTCTAAAGGTTTGGAACTCCAAGAGCAATCATTAGTGACAAAGGCACACACTTTTGCAACAAGAAATTTACTGCAGCATTAGCTAAATATAGAATCAAGCATAAGATTGCTACAGCATATCACCCACAATCTAATGGACATGCAGAAGTGTCCAACTGTGAGATAAAGCGAATTCTAGAGAAAGTAGTGAACCCTACAGGAAAGATTGGTCTTTACGATTATATGACAACATACAAGACACCACTTAGCATGTCTCCATTCAGAATTGTATATGGAAAAGCTTGTCACTTGCCCCTTGAGCTAGAACACAAAGCATATTAGGCATTAAAGCAAATAAACTAGGATTTACATGCTACAACAGCACAGAGGAAACTTCAACTATATGAGCTTAATGAACTCAGGTTATTCTCTTATAAAAATGCCAAGATCTATAAGGAGAAAACAAAGCAATGGCATGACAAGCACCTCCAGCAAAGACATTTAATTTCAGGCCAATTAGTTTTACTCTACAATTCAAAACTCAAGTTATTTCTAGGCAAACTGAAATCTAGATGGTTTGGTCCTTTCAAGTTAATCAAAATTTATCCACATAGGGTTGTCAACCTTTTAGATGAGAGAACAGGCTAAGAATTCAAAATCAATGGGTAAAGAGTAAAACACTACATGAATTCTGTTGTAGACAACTCAAAAGAGGTTTTGCTCCTCAAGGACCCCACATTGTGAGTCATTATAGGACGGTCAGGCTGATGGACAAAACATCAAGCGCTATTGAGAGGCAACACAACAATTAGGGAAGTCACTTAACATTTTTCTTTTTCTTTCTTTAAATTCACTTATGTATGCTTGTTAAAGAAAAAAAAAGGACAACAGTCCAAGTGTTGACTGCAGTAGCATTATGCTTAATAATTCAGACAAATAGCGCTTATCTGAAAAACATGGACCTTGCATTAGTTTGCTGCAGCAAGCAATTTGAGTGCTACAGCAAAACAATTACCATTACGGGAACACTATTTTACTGTGGTAGTCACAAATTAATGACAGCGGGCGTGGAGAATATGGATAAGAATTTAAAAGGATTCCAATCCCTAAATCACTGCATAGCAATCCTTTACTTGCCTTACTTAAACGGTGTTTTAAATTTTGAAATCTCTTTTCCAATTTTATCTCATTGCAATTAATTCATTTCCTGATTTTACTCCTCGTTCGTACATAAACAAGGGTTTTACTGTGCAATAAGGAGTTATTCTAATCATATTCTATTTCTCTTGCAGCTATGAGTGGGCATATTTCTCTTACAAATCTAAAAGGCAACTCATCTTTGATTATCATTTTCACAAGTGCCATTCTACAAGCCTCTCTATTAGATCCTATGTGTATAACCTTAACAGTACCATCATCTTTACATTTCCCCTTTTTACAAACTAATGTCTGTTGTTTTGCATCATTTACAGCCTTTAACTTTTTGCGCACTTTACATCTACCTAAATGATTCGACAAACCGCTTATTCCAGAATTACTATAGGGTGCATAACTTTTCTTACAATAATGACACTTCGCTCTATGTCCTCCAGGTAGCTTCGAAAAATGTTTCCACCCAAATGATCTCAACTCAATTTTTCTTTTTTTATTCCTACTGCCTCTTCTTCATTACTGATTTGTTGTACTTCATCATTAATTTCATGCACTCCATTATTAGCCTTTTGTACTTCACTAACATTGTCAACCATCCTATAAAATTAGAACAATCATAATGTTAAAATAATCTCTAAATATAGCCAGATTATGGAACTTAATATTTCTAATTTTTATTATCTTTCATAGTGGATTAGATTTGGATTTCTGAAAATATTTAATTCTAATTATATAAAAAAATTAAAGTAATAATAGTCATTTAAAGATATACAAAAACAATTAATGAATATAATTTGCATATGAATTACTAAATGCAAATGTTATAATAAAATAATAATGACATGAGGACTTCTCCTAGTGGTGCCGCAGTGTTTAGTTAGCTGAAGTAGAAGATGGCCATACGATGGGTACAGAGCATATAGGAAAGCTGTCAGCGCGGTGGCTATGACGAGTAGAAAAAATGTCAGCGGTGGCTATGTAGCAGAGGTTTTCACACTCGGCGCGGTGGCTGGCAAGAAGAAGATGATGTGCAGTGGGCGGTGGTAGAAAAGCTGACGTCGGTGGTGGCGACAAAGCAGTATCGGCGTGGTGGGTTTGTGACGAGCATTTCCCTGCTCCTTGAGGTGTATGGCGAGTTTAAGTTGTCTCACGGTGATTTGGCAGGTGAGTAGATTTTGAGTTTGATTTTAGTTTTAGAGAATTAGGGTTTGTTTTGGGGGGAGAAATTGTAATATATATATACCTATAATTGTATATGTGCATGTCTATTTTAGGTATCTTATGCAACCAATTAAAATTAAACACGTATCGATTTAAACAAAATTTCAAAAATAACCCGATTTTTCGGTTCGGTCTTTTGGTTCAGTTGAGTGAACTGAATACGGAACCGGTATTTTAGATTTTTTTGCAAATTATATATTTTGGTTTTTTTAAAATTTAAAATCGGTCCGAACTGTACGGTTCGGTTCGATTTTTTCTAGTATATGATTTTTTTGCCCAGCCCTACTTGCTGTATTTTAGCCAATCCTCTTCCAATTTCTTGTAGCAACTACTCTTTCATATCCTTGCCAGCACCTCCGATTGCTCTATCAATACCTAAGTACACGATCAAAGCACAATATCTTAAGGATCCCTCTCGTCTCCAAAGTTATAAAGCAGAAGAGAAATTTGAAGACTTTATAGAGCCGTGGAAACTTTTGGAAGAAAAAGACTTTCAATTTCTGCCAAATCCATTGGGTATTGCTCAAACCATCCACACTATTGTAGTAAGGCGGGGATGGGTAGATTTCTGCCAATACCCAAGAGACCCTGTGCCGCCAGTCATCAAGGAATTTTATGCTAACATGTTGAGACAGGATCAACGTAACATTTAAGTAAGAAACTCCGTTGTTCCTTTAGATATCGGTGTCATTAATGCTTATTATAACTTGCCTACTAACATAGAGTGTGAGTATTCCAAATTGGTTGCCAACTTGACTGATAAACTATTGAACCAAATATTAAAAACCCTAATTGTGGAAAGACGGACATAGACTAATGAGGAAGGTTGGGTTGTTAATCGAGTCGACCTTACACTTATTGCTAAAGTGTGAAGTTTTTAAATCTCACTTAATGCCTACCACACACACTACAACTATGTCACAAGAGCGTTTGGGGCTCTTATATGTCCTTATTCGAGGGCTCCTAATTAATGTAGGACCTATTATTGAAAGGGAAATTAGAGAATGCGCTGTGAAACAGCCCAAAAACGCAGCCCTCTTATTTCCATCCTTGATCACCGGTATATGTACGATATCTGAGGTACGGGTTACTGGTAAAGATGAGTTAATTAGGAATGCAGGGGCCTTGAATGCTCAGACAATTGAGAGAATCGCAGGTAAAAATGCTACAGCACCAACCAAGCTAGTGGCTGTCACAAGCACTCGCAGAGCTGTGGGAGGTAGAGAAACGATTGCAAGAACTTAGTGATAACATTAACCAGTGTGTTGCTGCCCAACAAAAAGAAAACAGTAAATTCTGGGCTTATTTAATGCATTTAGACTCTCGCATCTATTAGTTTGCTATACATATGAAATCGCACCATAGAGATTTTCCAGAAGCTCTGCTGCAGTAATTTAATTTCGACACCTCTGTAGCTAAGAATGAAGAAGGTGTAGCAGAATCAGATAGTGCAGCTGAACCAGAAGAAGCACACTGGCCCACACAAGCAGTAGAAGAAAGTCTTGTGTTAGTAGCTCTACTAAATAAAGGGAAGTAGGAGACTCAAGAGATGACCACATCAAGCCATCACAAGTCCCATCAACCAGGGGACGACACAAACATACTATTGGTGATAATGATGAAGATGAGACTGAGGAGGAACCACCAATACCAGTCTCATCTATTAACAGCAATGAGAAAATCCTCCATTTCTGAGCAGCAATCCGAGGATATTGACACACAGCTCGAAGTAACCGCTGAAAGGGTCATCCATACACCTGTAGCACGGAAGATCCTCTTCACCATCATTGCTGAGATAACTGTTGAAGCAGCTACTACAGCAAAATTCGCCTCTGCTGCTCCTCCATAGCTTCCAGCTAAATCGCCTTCCACCACCAGGAAACGCACAAGATCCACTCAGGCCATACCTTCTACCAGTCCACCCCCTAGCCAAAAAAAACCAAAATTTTCCACCACACCTCAAACGTTCACCTAAAGATCGTTTGTGGAGTGCTATGAAAAAGAAGTGAAATGTTGCTGCAGCATATCAAAGGAGACCTCTTTCAGCTCCTTTTACTTCTTTTCTTTTCCGAAAACTTTTCCTTTACTTTTAAATACTTTTAGCTTTCTTTGCATTCCCTATTTCTTTGTTTTTGTGTGCATATGAGGACACAACATCTCTCAAGTTTGTGGGGGTTGTGTTATGTTATTAGGTAATGTGTTTGAGAGTGCATGTGTTTGTGCTATGTCATGTGAAGCTCTGTTATCTAGTTTTTGTGTATGGATTAAAAAACTTAATGAAGATAAATTGAGTGTTATTCAGTATTTATGAGAATGCTAATTAGGGATAGTTATAGATGGAGGTTTAAATTTTATCCCAATACTTAAACTTTGATTGAGTTTCACGAGTATGCTGTAGCAGAGCTAGGAAAACCAAAAAGGGTAGAAAATATCTCACGTTTGAGGTGGGGGAGAAATTTCTGTTGAATTTTGCTTGTTAAATTTTGTTCTAATGGCTCAAGTTGCTGATTAACCAGGGCTGAGTATGCACCCCATATGCAGACTTGAGTCCAAAGGCAACAAGAGTTATGAGTATTGTTGTAGCAACAATAAAAAAAAATTCTCTGTCTAGGATATTGAGTAGTCAGGTCTATTCATGAGCCCCATGTTCAACCTTGAGTTAAAGATACCTTTAGATAAGATTATGTTATGAGCATTGCTACAGCAACTCTAATCTATGCATTGGTTGAGTAATTGGATGTCATCATTACAAATTATCAACATTCACATGAAAATCAATTATACATTAAAGAAAGTTTTACAGGGAAAACAATAGATTTTGTTATGGCACAGTTTGAACTTTTTTTGTGACTTCTACCCCCATGTATCAATGTTTTGATCAAAATGGCACACACACACTTTGGACAGAATGAAACCTAAGTCTAGAACTTGAACTACTATGGTAATTTTGCATGATTAACAGTGTGATCTAAAGGTTAAAGAATCCTTACAAATTTGAAGACAGAGCTGAGTTATTTATTGCATGATTGTATGATTGAAGTATAGTGTTGTTGTCATTACTTGAGTACAAGTAATGGTTTAAGTTTGGGGGTGTGATAACTCTATGGAAAGAAAGTTATAATGGTACTTTTAGACTTAAATCAATAATATTTAGAAAGTAAATGATGTGTTTTCATTGCATTTTTTTTTATATTTTGCATACACATTCATTTTAGTATCTTCTTAATAAATTTTGTTTGATTTAGAATAAACTGTGTGCTTAAATCATATGCATAATCGTAAGTGATTGGAAGCTCAAATCTTCAGGAAGGAATGTTACTGCAATAGGCTTGCAAAAGATGAAAAATAACTTGGCTATAGAAGAATTAAAACAAATCTGGAAAGAAAAGTTGTTGTTGCCATTGCTGTCCCAATTCTAGAACAACGATAGAGAAAATCTTGGAGAATATTACGATTTGTAGTTTCCTAATCTAGAAGATACGCAACTTAAGCTTCCGTCTACCCTAATTTTCAACTATAAAAGGAGCACGCATCTTTACAAAAGGGGTCGTCATCCAAGAAGAAAAAATCGCAAGGATACAACAGAAAAAAAGAACTGAAAAGAGATATTAAGAGGCTACACAAGAAGGAATTGCAGAATCAACTAAAAAAGCAGTTCTTCTTATTCATCTTTTGTCTTCTTGTTTACTTTGTATTATGAAAATGTGTTTGATGGCTGAAACTTTGTTATTCATTTTTCTTTTACAAATTATAAACTAAATCTAATTGTAGTTGAGTGACAAATAATCTAGATAAGTAATTGATTGATTTTATGTGTTGCTGTAGCATTTTGCTTTAATAATTTAAATTACATTCATTATTTCAGTACCGTTTATTCTTTATTTTCTCTTTTAATCCAAACGGTACCGTTTATTCTTTATTTATTTTTTTATTCATTTTAAAATTTTCAGTCAACCTTATAAAATAAAATCAAAATAAAAAAGCTGCTTGACATCCAAAATTATATAACAAACTTATCATTACTTTTTAATAGCCAAATAATTTATCACTAGTCTATCATAGATGTTTGATAGATGAAATTTCTATCACAAGTATGTCATACGATGAGTGAAAACCGAAGAGGGTTTTGTTTTTATTTAGTTTCAATCTAAACGGTGCCATTTCTTTTTTTCTCTTTTGATCCAAACGGTACCGTTTATTCTTTATTTATTTATTTATTCATTTTAAAATTTTCAGTCGACCTTGTAAAATAAAGTCAAAATAAGAAAGCTGTTTGACATCTAAAATTATATAACAAACTTGTCATTACTTTTTAATAGCCAAATAATTTATCACCAGCCTATCATAGATGTTTGATAGATGAAATTTCTATCACAAGTATGTCATAAATGTATGATAGAAAAAAAAAGTTATCATCTATCTATTATTATAGCTCTCCAGATCAAAAACTATTACACAGAGAACTGTCATAGTAGATCCTTTTTTCTTGTAGTGAGGCGTGTTTAGACACTTTCTTTTAAGATTTTATTGGCCCTCACCACACTTGGTTTGTCATATAGTTGAACAGTAAATTACCCCCAAGATACAACAAACCCTGAACACAGTCTCTAACAATGAAATTAAGTTCCAGAACAAGTTATGAATATGTAATAATCTAAAGTATTTATAGGAAATTAAGTGTCTATTCATGAAGTAGAATGTTTATTCAAAAATAATACTACCCTTCAAACAAAAAACACCTTTTTAGAATATATATGGCCCTCTTAAAATGGACATTTTAATGAAAATCATTGCACATTTCCATCATTGAATTGAATTAATTTATTTAAAAATAAGCTAATTAATTAATTATGAACTGCAGCATAGCTCTTTTGGTGCTACAACACCAAACTCTCTGTCCTTGTTGGTGCAATATAATTTTTCTAGTTTCACAGCATCAATGCTCTTCTACATGCATAATAATAAATATTACAATTTCTCTTACAATCTCCCACTAGATTGTAATACTTCTCCAGATTCATCAATGATGTACTTGTGCATGCAAAAGGTATCTTTCGATTTTAACCTTCAATTAGCTAATATACTTCAAAGTATTTACAAGATAATAGTGTGCTTAGCATTTAACTTTGTCTCTTAAGTAAACACCGGAAGTACATCATATACAAACTATCGCAAATTTCAAAATTATGCTCCAATCATTTAACATTATTCCTGCTCTGTGCTTTATCTTGAATTCATAAACATTTACATGATTAAACTACGATCGTGTTAGAAACAACATTAATAGCACCGTTTCCTATGTTTACTTAGGTGAAGCCTCTAATCATGTCTCTAGCTACTACAAAAATTGATCTTCATTAAGAGTAAATACTCAACATCAACCTCGTGACTATTTGCACCGAACATCTCAAACAAGTCTAACAATTTTCGGTGCTAAACCAGTCACATAACAATAACTTGATTTTACCCATTTAAAAAAGGAACAGTGTTATAACTGTTACATAGTTAGGCTACCATCATAGGTGATTTTATCAAAGAAAGGTTTCAATCTTATTCAATTAGATGTGTTTTTAACTAAGTCTCTTAAAATCCCTTTTGTCAAAGGATCTATTAGTTCTTGTTTATCTTAATATAAATAATATTAATAATGCCATTAGCTATCAGTTGTTTCACATATTTATGTCTCAAGCTAATATGTCTAGATTGTCCATTATATACCTTGTTATAAGCTCTAGACAATGTAACTTCACTATTGCAATATAAAGAGATAGATAGGATCGGTTGTGGCCATTGCTGTATATCAAATCATAAATTTCTTAGCCATTCTGCTTCTTAGCCTATAGATACAAGTGCTATAAACTCGCTTTTCCAGTCTTAAGTAAGTTATGCATTTTTTCTTTAAAGCCTAAGAAACGACTCCTTAAGTAGTTGTAAATATCCAATTAGATGTGAATTTTATTGCGAAAGCGTGGGTTGAGCAATTACTAATATTTTGATGACTGCGACTTCTGGAGAAATATAAATGTGATGATAAACAAACGCAAAAAAATAGGATGGAATAATTTACGTGGTTCGGCGTAATACCTACGTCCACAGGCAAAGATTGAAAGATAATTTTACTAATAATGGGACTTTACAAAAGCATGGAAAACTCTCAAAACTCGATACCCAATACACCTAAATTCGCTTAGCACCTAAGGAATTTCCCCAATAAAACTCACTTGAAATGAGTTTAGATCTCACAATTTTGGATGCTACAACAAATGAAGAATTTCCTTCTATTTATAGGAAAAATAGGATGCACTATTGTACCAACCCCAACAATTTTGTCAACAAAAAATTAGGTGCCTACTTTAGCAATTTGTCTTTAAATTTTCTTCTCCAACTTTGAATGCATTCATGTGTATGCAAGTTGGTCAAATACATGCATTAGCCAACTTTGAATGCATGTATTTGAATTATGTATTGAATTTTTCAAGAGATTTATTATTACTTGTATTTGTAATCCAACTAGCATTTGAGTACCCTTCAAGTCCATTGGGATAATTATTATAAAACAAACCTAAATTAATGGTCCTTTAAACATAACCAAGTATCTTTCCAATTGCTTTCCAATGTTCAGAATCCGGGATACTCATGAATCTACGTGTTGAGTGTTAGAAAGTGTATATTTATAAAAGAAAAAATCGTTATTTTACATTTTAAGTCTCACTAACATCCTTACTTTTATATATTTAATTCTCTTCTTATTTAATTATGTGTGTTATATTATAATTAAGTATTTTATGTATTTTAAGAGCATCACGATCATTTCACAATGAATGAGTGATCAGACAGCAAAACAGACATCACTTTTGAACTTAAGATGGTCTAAAACCTTAGGAGGAGTATAAAAGAAAAAAAGGTCCTATGACGTGGCATTGACCGATAATATGACATCGACCTATGACGTGGCAACATTCGATTGGAAGATAGATGTGGCATTTGGTTGCTTATGTGGCATTGACTAATGAGTTAGCGTTGGCTGATGATGTGTCACGATTCTATTGGACTAAAATTCTTATGTACTGTTGATCGGTGATGTGGCAGCATTTCAGTGGATCAAAAATCGTACGTACGATACATGCACATACTATTCAAGCCGCCACTATTCAAACCGCGTCACTGTTCAAACCGCGTGGTCAAAACCGTCGTCAAACCGCGTACTGTTAACTGATGACGTGGCATAATCCTAAGCGTCTAAACTGTTTTTAATCCGATGGCCATAATTATATATAAAAAAGGGGCTCCGCCCCCCTAATTTGATACCCCTGAATTCATTTTTGAGCTTAATTTTCTATGATGTCTTCTCCATCTTGAATTTTCTACGTATTTTAATGAATTCTTAATTTACCCCTAGGTCAATTATGAGTGGCTAATTTTCTTTCAAGTTTAGGTTGAAGGTGAAGTCTCAACATATTCCATGGGCTTAATTTGGTAAATTTATTTTCTCTTTTCCTCTAATATTTGTGGATGTTTTGACTTTTCATCAACAGATAATAATAATCTTGTCTAGATACTGCACTGGTAAAGTCGGCTCCCTAGTACAAGGTTATTATTATTTTCCACGATAAACCCTTAGCACCATATTTATTTGAGCGTGGTTCATAAGGTGTGGAAATCCCTCTCATGATTTAATTGGTACTAATAAGGAATATTTAGCATATGGAATATTTAGCATATGGAATATGTTGATGCAGATTCAGATACCCAACCGTTTTATTTCAATAGATTTCATTTCAATTTATTCCTGTCATTTTAATTTAAATTCTAGGATAATCTAAATCACTTCCTCCACAAATCCAACCACCTATTTATAAAATTAATTCTACACACAATTAAAATCCACCTCCTCGTGGGATCGACACTCGACACCATTGATCTATTCTACAATAGATTCGTGCGCATGCAAGTTCAATAAAATTTACACAACACTACGCATTTTGCAAACTACAAAGGTTATATCTATAATAAATACCATATATTAAGCTACCAATCACACTAGCATAATCAAGTTATGCTACTACTCGATATGAATTCTCTAGTAACTTAATACTAGAATCATATGGGCTATTAGCTTTTTTAAATTTCAAGTAATTGAATTGAAGAAGCACTTTCTCAAAATAATGAGGTTGACTTAACGAGTAACCCCCACTATTTGATTGACTTAACAAGTAACCCCCACTATTTTTCCGCACTTTCACACCTAAGAACTTTCGTCTTAAATTTTGAAGCTAGATACTTTTTAGTATCATTCCTTCATGTTTGTTCCAAAGATAAGCATGTTGTTAATATATAAAGATATAATAACACCAAAATCATTTGTAAACTTAGAATATATACATCCATTAGCATTATTATGCTAAAAGTCTTGAGATAAAATAACCAAGTTAAATTCTTCATGCCATTGTTTTAGTGTTTGCTTTAAATCATAAAGTGACTTGACTAATTTGTATACCTTTTTCTCATTTCTAAGCAAAATGAAACTTTTAAGTTGTTTCATATAGATTTCTTCATCAAGGAAAAAAAAAGTGGTCTTCACATGCATTTGATGCACATGAAAATTGTTCAAAAAAGCAATTGCAAATAGCATTCCAATAAAATTAATCTTGCTTCCTAAGCATATGTATCAAAGTAATCAATGCCGCATCTTTGTTTAAATTTTTTGGCTGCTAATCTAGCCTTAAAAGTTTTCAAGGAACCATCGGTGTTGCACTTTCTTCTAAACTCCCATTTGTTGCCAATTGGCTTAGATTCCAGAGTGACGTCAACCAAAATCTATGTTTGATTCAACATAATCCAATCCATTTTATCCTTTACCACCTCTCTCCAAAAAGAGGCATCTCTAGAAGACATGGCTTCGCTAAATGTCTTTAGATCTTCTTCAACATTTAAAAACAATGGTTCTTTGATAAGCATATTATTTCTATCCCCTTCAACCAAGAAGATTAATGCTTGTTATGAAATAAAATCCAATGGTAAACCCTTTTTTTTCCCTTCATGTTGGCTTATTCTCGGATTGAAAGATGTCATAGACTCTTTTATTTATTATTACTAGTGGAGGTATTAGGACACATCATTGATCAACAATAGATTCTAATTCAATAGTGAAACATCATTGATCAACAATAAATTTTAATTCAATAGTGAAATCATGACTAAATTTATTTTCAATAAATTCAACATCCCTTGATTCCACAATCACATTAGAAACTAAATTTAACATTCTATAAGCCTTAGAATTTTCAACACATCCTATGAAAACACTTTTAATACCTCTAGCACCTAACTTTGATGATTTAGGGTCATGTATCCTATAAAACACTAAACAACCCATGAGTGGCTAATTTTCTTTCAAGCTTGGATTGAAGGTGTAGTCTCAACATGTTCCATGGGCTTAATTTGGTAAATTTATTTTTTCTTTCCCTCTAATATTTGTGGATGTTTTGACTTTTCGTCGACAGATAGTAATAATCTTGTCTAGATACCGCACTGGTAAAACCGGCTCCCTAGTAAAACGTTATTATTATTTGGCACGATAAGCCCTTAGCACCATATTTATTCGAGCGTGGTTCATGAGGTGTGGAAATCCCCCTCATGATTTAATTGGTACTAATAAGGAATATTTAGCCTTTGGAACATGTTGATGCAGATCCATATACCCAAGCGCTTTATTTCAATAGATTTCATTTCAATTTATTCCTGCCATTTTAATTTAAATTCTATGATAATCTAAATCACTTCCACCACAAATCCAACCACCCATTTATAAAATTAATTCTAAAAACAATTAAAATCCACCTTCTCGTGGGATCGACACTCGACACCATTGATCTATTCTACAATAGATTCGTATGCTTGCGAGTTAAATAAAATTTGCACAATAAGTTTTTGGCGCCGTTATCGGAGAGGTAAGTATTTTAATTCATAGAATTAATTTATTTAAATATTTATTTTTTTAGTTGTTTTCTTGTAATTTTTTTCATTTATAAAAAAAAGAGAAAAAAAAGTGAATCTGTATTTTAAGGTTAGAATTTCATTTCTTTTTCTCTTCTTTAAATTTGTGTAATTTAATTTTCATGTTATTTTTTTTGTAATTTTTTTGTTTTTCATGTTATCTTTCTTTGTAATTTATTTTAGTTTTAGTTAATATTTGTTTCACGTAATTTCTTTTTTCTTATAGCACTTGAGTGCGTTTTCATAAAAAGATTGTAACAGCGTGATAAGGTTAGTATCGTAATTTTTCTCTTTTCTTTATTTTTATTAGTTTTGTTTTCATCTTTTTTTGTTCTTTGCATGCATGGTCGAAGGTTATTATTACCTAATCTTGAGCCTTTAGACCTTAAACTTGAAAAAATATTTCGTACACACAAACACGTTGCATTTAAAATTAAAATCAAAATGGATTTGCAAAACCAACAACCAGAACCACATGAGAGGTAATTTAAGGACTATTTCAGTCCCCTAGCTAATTTGAGCACATCATGCATAAGGTACCCAAATGTAGCTGGTAGGAGTTTTGAATTAAAACCTAATGAGCTAAATTGTCTCCTAACATTCTATGGCCTAGAAAATGAGGACCCATATAATCATTTGAATGATTTTTATGCAATTTGTCAAACTTTTAGATACAAGAATTTTTCAGATGATTATGTTACATTTACATTATTCTCATTTTCTATAAAGGATAGAGCTCGTTCATGGCTTAATACATTGCCTGCTAATAGCATTACATCATGGGAACAAATGGTAACAAAATTTTTGAATAAATATTTCCCAGTTCATAAAACCAATGCTATTTGCAGGGAAATTTCAGAGTTCACCCAGAGAGAAGACTAGTAATTTTTCGAAACATGGGAGCGATTTAATGGGCTACTTTTGAAGTGTCCACATCATAGGCATGAGAAATGGCACCAATGCCAGTACTTTTTGGAGGGATTATTGCCACATGTGCAAGAATGGCTAATGGCAACAAGTGGAGGAGAGCTAATGTCAAAAATTACATCAAATATTTGGGATTTCTTCCAGCGAAAATCGGATAATTCCCAGCAACGGAGTCGATCACTCAGGAATACTAGGAGAATTAAGGGAGTAAATGAGGTTCACGTTAGCGAGTCAAGTTCGGGAATTAAAGAAGTCAAAGAGAAGATTGAAGGTTTTTCCCGACAAATAGCATCATTGACGACTACTAAATCAACAGAGGCACATGACCATGACTCATATTCACATCAAGCCAATGCCATAGGTGTCATGAGAAAACCATCAAACTAAAACCCTTACTCAAACATATACAATTCTGGATGGAGAGACCACCCTAATTTTTCATGGTCTCAAGGATTCCAACAGAATGAACCAGCAGCTCTACCTCCACCAATGCAACCAATTCCTCAAATTCCTCAAGCCTCTTAGTCACCATTTAGACCATACAATCAGAATCCAAACCACTCTGAACCCAGACCATAGAAGGATACATTCCAAAATTTTAAGAATCTTACTAACTCCACAATCGAGCAACAAAATCATAGCATTGATGAACTACGAAATGAGAAAAGAGCAGCTTCAACTCACAAGCCCAATCACATTCAAACCTTGAGAAAATGGTGGGACAAATTGCGTCTTCAGTTCAAACTTTGGCAATAATTATTGACAAAGGAAATTTCTAAGTCAACCAGTGTCTAATCCTAAAAGAGTGCATGAAGCAAGTACTAGTTCACCACAACAGCATGGAGAGGTCAAAGACGTCATGACCTTACGAAAAAGGAAAGAAGTCGATAACAAAATAGATATGACAGTGACAAAAACAACTAAGATTGTACCTATAAATGTTGAAGACTCATCATCAGAAGAGAAAGAAGAAACCAACCTATGAGAGTACGTTCCTAAAGCTCCATTTACTCAAAGGTTAGCTAAAAGAAAGAAGGGAAAATTCATAGGTGAGATTTTTGAAATCTTCAAACAGGTAAGTGTTAACATCCTTTTATTTAATGTGATAAAACAAGTGCCATCTCATGCCAAGTTTCTTAAAGATCTTTGTATTAAAAAGAGAAACATTCATGTTCAAAAGAAGGTCTTTTTAACAGAATATGTTTGCTCTATACTCCAACACAAAATGCCTTTAAAATGCAAAGACCTAGGCTCCCCTACTATCTCATGTAGTATAGGGAACCACATAATTGAGAATGCTTTGTTGGATTTAGGAGCTAGTGTAAATCTGTTGCCTTACTCAGTATCCATGAAACTGGGACAAGGAGAATTACACCAAACTCCAGTGGTGTTACAACTAACAGATCGGTCTACTCGGCCAGATTGAAGAAGTACATCCATATTATCTAGGCCGACATTGTCCTTTGGTAGTATGACCATGGAGCTCAATATTTTCAACATTGCCAAAGCAACCTCACAATGTAGATTATGGGATTGTTGATGGGATTTAACAGAAACGTTAGTTGATAATATTTTTCTTTCAAACCTTAGTGATGATCCTTTACAAACATGTTTAACTCACTTTGGTCTGGATTTTGATATTGACCAATCAATCGATGAGGTCAACGCCTTACTGGACTCAGCACTATCCATAAACACAAATAAATGGAAGTCAAGAGTTGAACAACTAGCGCCATCAGAGAAAAAACTTAGCCCATCATCAGAATCACCACCAAAACTCGAGCTCAAATCATTACCCAACACTTTGGAATATGCGTTCTTGGGAGAATAAGGCACTCTACCTATAATCATATCTTCTCCCTAAAGGACGAATAAAAAGGAAAGTTGTTGGAAGTTTTGAAAGAGCATAAAGGAGCATTAGAATGGACCATAACCGACATAAAAGGTATTAACCCAGTAGACTTCACGCATTACATTCACCTGGATAAAAATGCTACACCTACCAAGGAAATGCAACGTCAGTTGAACCCTAACATGAAAGACGTTGTTAGAACTAAAGTCCCTAAACTATTAGATACAGGTATCATTTACCCCATTTCTGATAGTTCATGGGTCAGTCTTGTGTAAGTTGTTCCCAAAAAGTCAGGGGTCACAGTAGTTACCAATGCTGATAATGAATTAGTATCCATTAGAGTGACTACATGATGGCATGTATGCATTGATTATAGAAAGCTGAATTCTGTCACGCGTAAAGACCATTTGCTTTTACCCTTTATTGATCAAATACTTGATAGGTTAGCAGGACATGAATTTTATTTCTTTCTAAATGGCTACTCATGATATAATCAGATTCCCATAGTACCAAAAGACTAAGAAAAGGCCACCTTCACTTGTCCTTTTGGAAAATTTGCATATAGGAGAATGCCATTTGGATTATGTAATACACCTGCTACATTTCAACGATATATGTTAAGTATTTTTTCTGATATGATTGAATGATTCCTTGAGGTCTTTATGGATGATTTTTCTGTCTTTGGTGATTCATTTTATAAATGTTTACATCATCTAACACTAATTCTGCAGAGATATATCAAGAAGAATTTAGTCTTGAATTGGGAGAAATGTCATTTTATAGTAAAACAAGGTATTGTTCTCGGTCATATCATTTCGAGCAAAGGTATTGAGGTTGATAAAGTTAAGGTGGATCTCATTTCCAATCTTCCTCTACCTAAAACCGTTAAAAAGTAAGATCTTTCCTTGGGCATACTGGTTTTTATAGTCGTTTCATTTAAGATTTTAGCAAAGTTTCTTGACCATTATGCAATCTACTTGTGAAGGATGTACCTTTTGTCTTTAATAACTCATGTCTTGAGGCATTTGAAAAACTAAAATAGTTGTTGACATCATCACCCATCATTCAGCCCCTAAATTAGAATTTACCATTTAAGCTTATGTGTGATGCATCTGATTATGCAGTAGGAACAGTATTAGGACAAAGAGTTGATCGAATTCCCCCATGTTATTTACTATGCTAGCATGACATTGAACGATGCACAGTTAAACTATTCAACCACTAAAAAAGAAATGTTAGCAGTAGTGTTTGCATTAGAGAAATTTCGATCTTATCTCATTAGTTGTAAAATAATTGTTTTCACAGATCATGCTACTCTTAAATATCTTCTCACAAAGAAAGATGCAAAAGATAGACTAATTCGTTGGGTGTTACTTTTGTAGGAATTTGACTTAAAATTCAAAGATAAGAAATGAATAGAAAATGTTGTGGCTGATCATCTCTCTCGCTTCTATTTTGACACAATTATGAAATCATTACCATTGCATGAGTCATTTCCAGATGAACAATTAATGAGTGTGGAAGAATTACCATGGTATGCTGATATTGTTAATTATCTTGTTACATGTCAACTTCCAAAGCATTGGACAAAGCAGGACAAGGCCAAATTTTTTTCCGAAATTAAGAATTTCTTTTGGGATAACCTTTATCTGTTAAAGTATTGTGCATATCAAATTGTCAGAAGATGTGTCCCAAAAAATGAATTTCAAAATATCCTTTCATTCTACCATGAACAAGCTAGCGCTAAAAAAACAGCTACTAAAATTTTATAATGTGGATTCTATTGGCCAACTATATTTCGAGACCCTTACACCTTTTGTTCTTCATGTGATAGGTGTCAACAAATGGAGAGCATTACACGAAGGAATATGATGCCACAAAACTCAATTTTAGTAGTTGAAATTTTTTATGTATGGGGTATCAATTTCATGGGACCTTTTCCCCCATCTTTTGGCCATCAATACATATTGGTTGCTGTTGACTACGTATCGAAATGGGTAAAGGCAATTCTATGTAGAACCAATAATGACAAGGTGGTGATAAGATTTTTGAAAAGCAACATTATTTCACGCTTTGAATTCCTTCGAGCAATAATCAGTGATGGTGGTGCCCAATTCTGTAACAAATGATTCACAACTCTTTTGACAAACTATTCCTTTACTCACAAAGTGGTGATCTTATATCATCCACAAACGTGGCCAAGTTGAGATCTCTAATCGAGAAATAAAGCACATATTAGAAAAGACGGTGAGGCCAGACAGAAAAGATTAGTCATTGAGACTCGATGACGTATTATTGGCATATAGAATGGCTTTCAAGACCCCGATTGAGATGTCACCCTATAGACTAGTATATGGAAAAGCTTGCCACCTACCTGTGGAACTCGAACATCATGCATATTAGGCTATCAAAAAATTCAACTTTGACATGCAGCAAGCTAGCTCAAAAAGAAAATTACAGCTGGCAGAACTTGAAGAAATTCTCAATGATGCGTACGAAAATGGTAAGACTTGCAAGCAGTGAATGAAAGTCTTTCACGACAAGAAAATTATGAGAAAATGTTTCACTCCAGGTCAGAAAGTGCTTTTATTCAATTCTCGCTTACACCTATTCTCATGTAAGTTATGTTCTTGATGGTCTAGCGCCTTTATTATTCACACTATTTTTCTACATGGGGCAATTAAAATTAAAGATCCAAAGAGCGTTGTCACTGTTAAAGTTAATGGTTAAAGATTAAAGCCATATCTAGAGCACCAACCACATGGAGAGGACACCGAAATAAATTTGAGTGACCCACCAAGTTTGAATTGAGATTTTTTTCTTTCTTTTCAGTGATTTGATTTGATTTGATTTGATTTTTTTCCTTTTTATTATTCTTTTGCTGATTGAAATTATTTTTACATAAGTGTGTTTGTTTAACCATTAAGTTTTCTCTTATCATTTTTAATCATGAGGCAGATCCTTTTGAACATTCTTTGACAACTTCAACGTGTCCAATCTCATCTCAGAAAGCAAATATAATTTTGTAAAACACATCTTATTTAGGCTCTAAAACCACCAGAGTTAGTCTCTCATGTTAAGGATTTAGAAAGTCAACTCAAAGAAATTGAAGGAGGTATCTACAATATCCAGTTGGAGCTTGAGGTAAATTCAATAAGAGGATGATTGTAATTTTCTTTATGTGTTTTAATTTGTTTCTCCATTTGTGTATTTTAGTTTGCTTTGTGTGTTTAAGTTTGTCACCCTCGTTAAGTGGCGGATAACTGTACTCCGTGACAATCAAATCGATTACTTCAGTTTTCCATAATAACTGATATTCTGAGACGAAGGTATGAACAGAGACGAGATTTTAGCCAAGCTTCACAAACGATTCCCTTCGCTTCCTCAGAATGCCCTCTTTTCAATCTATAAAGCTCGGTCTGAATGCATGCAATTGTTTATATAGAATAACCTCCCTGCTGACATCCATTGGTTAATCAAGGCCAAAGTTCGCTTGGCAGGTGAGTTGCCTCCTAAACTTATAGCATACATGTCTGGTCGTCGTAAGGGAAATTACGCAAGAAAACGAAGAGCTCGAAGACTTCTGTTGATTGTCATAAGTGTGTCAGAATGATATACGATAAAAAAATCATGTTCTTTAGAAATGGTGTCTGATAACAAGGAAGACAAGATTCAATTCATTAGGGATGGCTTGAATAAAGAGTCATTGGATGATATCCTTTTGTCTCTTGAAACGCATCCCAGTGAATACGTATAAAGAGCAATTCTACAGTTATGGTCATTATTCCAGAAAGAGCATGCACGATACAGTCTCTGGAATCTGACTATAAACGATCATGTTTGCCAGTTTGTAAGAAAACTGGATGGGAAGTCTATCATCGACCCAAAGAGGGCGTTCAAGCCATTTCTGAATGTAAAACCAGAGAAAGATATGAGCCACAGTCACAACTATCTGTAAATATCCTTTTACTTTACTGTTGTTTTATTTCACTATTGTTTTACATTTGCATTATTATCTTTAGTAATTCTAATTTATCATTATTTGTTTTTTCTTTTTTACTATTTCCATTTTTACTCTTGAGCCATGTGCCTTACACATTAATTGACACTGACATGATGCCTCATACACAGCTGTGACCCACTATCACAAAGGTTCTTAAATATCATTTTTTGTTAAACACTCACAAATTGTTTTTGAAGCATTATCCTAATGACAGCTACTTCCAATAAACAATTCAAGAACATTTGTGTGCTCTCTGGGTTTAATTATAGCAAACATAAAGAGTTTGTTCAGGCAGCCATAGATCTTGGCCGAAGAATAATAGAGAGGAAACTACACTTGGTGTGCGGAGGAAGTAACTGAGGGTTATCAAAAATGGTCTCAGAATCTGCTTATGTCAGAGGGAGCCAAGTGTTAGACATCATCCCTACAATCCTATAACTTTTGTGCTGTTTGTCTAATTCACCAACTGGATAAGAGTTAGTCGTCTTAGATATGCAAGAAAGAATAACTGAAATGCTAAATCATACCGATGCTTTTATTTTTCTTTCAGAAGATCTTGCAACTCTAGAGGCACTAATCACATTAGCATTATGGGCTCATCTGAACATTCATCAGAAACTCATCGGTTTGTTAAATGTCAATAACTTTTATGATGTCAATTTTAAATGTCACTAACATTCATCAGAAGATCTTGCAACTCTAGAGCCACTAATCACATTAGCATTATGGGCTCATCTTAACAGTCATCAGAAACTCATCGGTTTGTTAAATGTCAATAACTTTTATGATGGCTTTATCACATTTCTTAACCATGCAATAAAAAATTATTTCATTCATTCCTCAGTAAAAAAACGTTTTTATTTGTGCACATACTAATAATGAGCTACTTGATCTGTTGCAAGCATATCGACCAGAGCCAGATCCCAGGACCTTTGTGTTGGAGTATTCAAATAATGATGCTAATAGTAGCCGCAGTAAAAAGTGCAAATTAGATTTAACTCTCCGCTTGTAAATATTTTCTTATGTGTTGCACTACACAAGTGATATCTTCTAAACTCTACTTCTTTCCTTTAAAACATTAAGGTCAATGTTTCGTTCTGATTGGGGAGAGGGAATAGTTGACAATTGTGGAATGTTGGTTAAGTTTTTACTGATTTTTTTTTTTTTGTAGAGATTAACCGTGGCTAACTTTTTAAGTAGAAGATGGCTGAATATGGAGTGTAGTGACTCAAGAAATGCATCTTCTTAGTTTGAAAGTTAAAAAAAATTATCTTATTTTAAGTGTGATCTTTCTAACTTTTTTTTTTATTTCTCCTTTATAAATATACATTTTCAAATTTCTGAGTCAAAGATGACTGAATATGGTGTGTAATTACTCTAGAAATGCATCTTCTTAGTAAAAAAAAATTCAGAGATTTTCTTTTTCTATCATTTTAAATATAATTTTTCTAATTAATTTTCTACATCATTGTCACCTTTTTGCATGCATATTTTCTTTCTATGTTTAGAATAGGTTGAGGGTAGAATGTCATTCAAAAAATTATAATTTTGTGTGAGCTTTTAACATTGGATAACATGATAACTTTCAAATTTTAGTATTTATATTATCTTTGGTCTTGAGTGATGTTACACCATATTTGCTACTCTACATGTTGATGTCGAAAACAAATATGAGTTGCTTAAAGGAATGCATATGTCATAATAAAGTCCAAGTGAGATTTTGAGCTTATCATTGTTCTTGGAGAGTAATACTTTTTGCCCATTCTTCATACAGCTTAGCAGATTATTATTTTATACATGATCTCTATAGTTCCTTTGAGGCAATCGAAAAAAAAAATGAATGATTAAAAAAAAGACAAAAAAAGTGTGTTGTTACATCTAAAGGTTCACCTAACTAGTAGATATGGAAGGTTATTTAGAGTCTTAAAAGACGATGGAAATGCCATCTTGGACTCATTTGAGCCTTCAAACCATCCCTGTTATGAAATATTCATAGTTAGCCCTTTTGAGCCTTTTATTTAAAAAAAAAAATTTTCTTTGTCAACTTATCATCTTAACCCACTCCAATTTGGAGTATTACCTAATGTCTTACAAGTTCCATCACCTATTCATGTTGAGAAAATATATAAATAATTATTTTGTTCAGCAAAGTTGTGCCATACCAAAAAAAAATTAGTTAAAAAAAGAAAAAAAAGAAGAAAAAAAAAGAGATATACAATAATAATAAATAAGCGAAATGCATCTTATAATTTCCAAAAGATCTCTATTTTTTCTCAAATATATATTTTGTTTTCCCTATTTTTCCTTCTTTGTTAGCCATGTCCCTAGCCTACGTTACGTCCTAATAAAAGTGCTTCTTGATTTTTGGGATCTATAGTCTGAAGTAGAAGCTAGTTAAAGGGCTATAAAGATGTAGTGATGCATAAAAAAAGTAAAAAAAAAAAATGAATACATTGGGTTGACTAGTACTTTGTTTGAGATCGTATTATTTCTAAGCTGTGGGAAAATTTCTTTCATCTTGGTGAGAGTGTGTGATATTACTTTTTTATTATTTTCACTCAATTTATCATTCATTGAAGTGACAGTTTTTATTGGGTTTAATTTCTTTGTGAGAGTGTCACTACTACCGGTGAGATTTTGGGATTTAACATGTCATTCTTGAAAGTGGCTTGATTCTTATAGTTATGACAAAGTCTAGTGGATGGTTAATGTGGGTGTGATGTTTCTTTAGACTGGAGATAATACTTTTACTTTTATTTAATTATTATCATTAATCTGATTGAATAAACACAATTGTTTTAATAAAAAAAATTATTTTTGGGTTTGAATTTTTTCTTCGCTTTATTTGTTAAGGACTAGTAATAAGCTGGTTGGGGGATATGTTGAGTGTTAGAAAGTGTATATTTATAAAGGAGAAAATCATCATTTTACATTTTAAGTCTCACTGATATCCCTACTTTTATATATTTAATTCTCTTCTTATTTAATTAAGTGTTATATTATAATTAAGTATTTTATATATTTTAGGGGCATCATGATCGTTTCATAATGAACGAGTGATCAGACAGGAAAACAGACATCACTTTTGAACTCAGGATGGTCGAAAACCTTAGGAGGAGTATAAAAAGAAAAATGACAATGTTCACATGTACGGTACTGTTCATGACACTGTTCGCATATACGATCCGATGACGTGGCGTTGACTGATGACATGGTATTGACCAATGATGTGGCATCGACCAATGACGTGACATCATTCGATTGAAAGATAGATGTGACATTTGGTTGCTTATGTGGCGTTGACTAATGAGTTGGCGTTGACCGATGATGTATCATGATTCTATTGGACTAAAATTCTTATGTACTGTTGATCATTGACGTGGCAGTATTTTAGTAGATCAAAAATCGTGCGTACGATACATGCACATACATGGGATTATTTATTATTCAAACCGCGTCACTATTCAAGCCGCCACTGTTCAAACTGCGTCAATGTGCAAACCGCATCATTGTTCAAATTGCATAGTCAAAACCGTGGTCAAACTAAGTACTGTTGACTGATGATGTGGCACAATTCTGAGTGTCCAAACTGTTTTTAATCCGATGGACATGATTTACTCAATGTATCTATACAAAAAAATAGGGCTCCTCCCCCCTAATTTGATACCCCTGAATTCATTTTTTAGCTTAATTTTCTGTACTTCCTTCTCCATCTTGTATTTTCTACGTATTTTAATAAATTTTTATTTTACCCCTAGTTCAATTATGAGTGGCTAATTTTTTTTCAAGCTTGGGTTGAAGATGAAGTATCAACATGTTCCATGGGCTTAATTTGATAAATTTATTTTCTCTTCCCCTCTAATATTTGTGGATGTTTTGACTTTTTGTCGACAGATAGTAATAATCTTGTCTAGATACCGCACTGGTAAAATCAGCTCCTTAGTATAAGGTTATTATTATTTGGCATTATAAGCCCTTAGCACCATATTTATTTGAGCATGGTTCATGAGGTGTGGAAATCCCCTCATGATTTAATTGGTACTAATAAGGAATATTTAGCCCATGGAACATGTTAATGCAAATTCAGATGCTCAAGCGCTTTATTTCAATAGATTTCCTCTCAATTTATTCCTGCTATTTTAATTTAAATTCTAGGATAATCTAAATCACTTACACCACAAATCCAACCACCCGTTTACAAAATTAATTCTATACACAATTAAAATCCACCTCCTCGTGGGATCGACATTCGACACCATTGATCTATTCTACAATAGATTCATGCGCTTATACGCATTTTACAAACTGCAAAGGTTATATCTATAATAAATAGCATATATTAAGCTACCGATCACACTAGCATATTTAAATTATGCTACTACTCGATATGAATTCTCTAGTAACTTAATACTAGAATCATATGGGGTATTAGCTTTATAAATTTCAAGTGATTGAATTTAAGAAGCACTTTCTCAAAATAATGAGATTGACTTAACGAGTAACCCCACTATTTGATTAACCTAACAAGTAACCCTCACTATTTTTCCTCACTTTCACACCTAAGAACTTTTGTCTTAAATTTTGAAGCTAGACACTTTTTAGTATCATTCCTTCATGTTTGTTCCAAAGATAAGCATGTTGTTAATATATAAAGATATAATAACACCAAAATCATTTGTAAATTTAGAATATATACATCTATTAGCATTATTATGCTAAAAGTCTTGAGATAAAACAACTGAGTTAAATTCTTCATGCCGTTGTTTTAGTGCTTGCTTTAAATCATAAAGTGACTTGACTAATTTGCATACATTTTTCTCATTTCTAGGCAAAATGAACCTTTTAAGTTGTTCCATATAGATTTCTTCATCAAGGAAAAAAAAAATTGTCTTCACATGCATTTGATGCACATGAAAATTGTTCAAAGAAGCAGTTGCTAATAGCACTCCAATAAAATTAATCTTGCTGCCTAAGCATATGTATCAAAGTAATCAATACCGCGTCTTTGTTTAAATTCTTTGGGTATTAATCTTGCCTTAAAAGTTTTCAAGGAACCATCGGTGTTGCACTTTCTTCTAAACTCCCATTTGTTACTAATTGGCTTAGATTCCAGAGTGACGTCAACCAAGATCTATGTTTGATTCAACATAATCCAACCCATTTTATTGTTTACCACCTCTCTCCGAAAAGAGACATCTCTAGAAGACATGGCTTCGCTAAATGTCCTTAGATCTTCTTCAACATTTAAAAACAATGGTTCTTTGATAAGTATATTATTTCTATCCCCTCAACCAAGAAGAGTAATGCTTGTGATGAAATAAAATCCAATGCTAAACCTTTTTTTTTCCTTCATATTGGCTTATCCTCAGTTTGAAAGATGTCATAGACTATTTCATTTATTATTATTAGTGGAGGTATTAGGACACATGATTGATCAACAATAGATTCTAATCCAATAGTGAAATCATGACTAAATTTATTTTCAATAAATTCAACATCTCTTGATTCCACAATAACAATAGAAACTAAATTTAACATTCTATAAGCCTTAGAATTTTCAACATATCTTATGAAAACACTTTTAATACCTCTAGCACATAACTTTGTTGATTTAGGGTCATGTATTCTATAAAACACTAAACAACCCCAAACCCTTAAATACATCAAGTTTGATTTTCTTCACTTCCAAGTTTAACGAGGAGATACATGTATTTTCAAGGATATATTTCTATTATGAACATGTCATGCAATTAGTAAGGCTTCCCCTCATTAATTATTTGGCAATTTATTTTATTAAGGATCATAGAATTTATCACATCCTTAAAGATCCTCTGCTTTCTTTTATCTAAACCATTTTGTTAAGGAGTAAATAGGGGTTATTCTTTGGTGAATAATTCTATGTTCTTCATAATAATTGTCAATTCATTTGAGAAATATTCACCACCTCTATAAATTTGAACCATTTTGATTTTTTTTATCTTTTTGTTCTTAACTTCAGCCTTGAATATTTTGAATTTGGCTTCATCTTTTGCTCTAAACAAGTACACATAGGTGTCATCAATAAAAGTGATAAAATATTTCTTTCCTCCTCTTGTTAAAATGTCATTATACTCACAAATATTAGTATGAATTAAATCTAATATTTGAGTATTTCTTTCGGTTTTTGGAAAAGGTTTCTTAGTTAATTTAGCTTGGATGCAAATTTTGTACTTATCATTTTTAACATTTTTGCAATTAATTAAACCATGTTTCAACATGTATCTAAAAAATCTAAAATCCAAATATGCTAATCTAGCATGCCAAATATCACGAGACTCAACATTATAAGCAGAATAGATATAATTATTATTACTAATGCTGAGTTTATGCATACCATCACAAGAATACCTTTACCCTACAACATTCCAGTCTTTGAAACTCAATTACAATCTTAAGCCCATTTTTATATAAGTAGCAAAAACAAGATTCTTTCTAATGGAAGGTACATAAAAGACGTTGCTCAAAATGACTTTCTTTCCAAAAGTAAAGTTAGTTTCTACTATTCTTTTCCTAGTAAATATTGCCATATCATTACTCCCCATAAGAACTATTTGATCTTCCTTTTTGACTTTATATGACAAGAACAATTTCTTATCAATACAAACATGAATAGTTGCACAAAAATCAAGCCACCATTTGCAGGACTTTGTTTTAGCCATATTTCTTTCCATAATCATGCCAATCTGCATCTCATAAATCATAGCACAAATTTCTTTAACTTTCTCCTCAATGATATTGGCTTTTTGGTAATTTACTTCTTCCTTTTTCTTTTTGAATCTACAATTAATTTGTCGATGCCCTCCTTTTTTCCATGAAAAAAGAAATTTCTAGAAAACTTTTTTGTGTATCAGAATTCTTGAATTTCTCATCATTCTTGTCTTTGAAATTCTTTGAAAAATTACTAGATTCAACGACATTAACCTTAAAAGAATCATACTTGTCCTTGGAATCTAAAGATATAGTCTCTTTTTCGATTCTCCGGTGTTTTTATAGTTCCTCTAAATTTATGTCCTCTCTATATGAAGGAATTTCTTTCTATAACCATTTCCAACTTTAAGGTAATTTAGCAATGATAGCCCAAACTTGAAATGATTTAGAGATTTCAACTTTCAATTCTCGAAGTTCAGTAACAATAATTTGCAATCCACGTATTTGATCAAGAACAAACTTTGTATCTACCATGGTAAATTTAAGATATTTTAAGATGAGAAATTTGTTTGCACCTTCTTTATCCGTTTTATATTTGTACTCAAGTGCATTCCAAATTTCAACTATGGAGACCATCGAGTTGCAGGGATCATAGAGCCTATCGGAGAGAGTGTCGAGTATGTGGCCCCGACACATCAATTCATCATTTTTATGCTTTTTTCTTACAGGCTTGATATCTTCTATGACATCCTCCTTTGGCTCTTAAAGTGGTTCCGACTTTGGATCAAGAACATAAACGATCCTTAGGATACTAAGAAGAAAGAACATCTTTCTCTTCTAACGGGTGAAATTGGTGCCATCAAAAGATCAAGATGAACACTTGGATTCAGGAAAGAAGTGATATTCTTCTTAGCTCTATTGCAAGGCTAATAGCTTAAAGATTATTAGTGTAGTTGAGAATATAGAGGCAAAAAAGAGTATAAAATTAAAAGAAGAACATAAGATTCCACTCAGTGTAGCTTCGTTTACGCTATTCGCGGTAGTCTTTCATCTCCACCGCACACTGCAATCTCTCTTATCTAGATTTTGCTAATGAGATTTTCACATTCTCAATTTTATTTCCATTTTATCTTAAGATTTATATAATTTTTCTTCTTTTTTATGTTTATATAACGTCTAATTCACAGTTAAGTAAATTCATATTCCAGTGCTTTAAATGGAAAATTATATGCACAGAACTGCTTGAAATAATATCCAACTCTTTTTAACAGTAATTATAGTAGATTTAATAAAATTAATTTAGTATATTTTTAATAAAATTTTTCTAATTAAGAAGAAGTTTCAATTCTCCACTAGACCAAATCCCTGCTTTTTAGACATTCTAGTTTCACTGTTTAGTAATTCTCTAAACCTTAAGGCCGTGTTTGGTTGACAGCAGAGCACATGGGAGAGGAGGGCATTTGGATTTCTTCTATGATTTCCATTATTCAGTTGGCAACATTGGATAGGAAGTCAAATTCTTATGGAAGTCCAGTTTCTGTAAACTGATGGAAGTCCATTAAGAGGCTAAATGAGGATGAGTGTCCCAAACTTTAAAACATTCCCTGTGACAAAACTGATCTCTCCTTGAAAATTGATCAGATCTACCAGCCTTTCCTTCTCGCCAATCATCCTTTTTTTTCTTTCCTTTGTTTGGTTCTTCTTTTTCTCAATTTCTATTTTAAAATATTTCTTTAGCATTAGTATACCTCTTAGCTCTTGTAACCATCTTAGAATAAGAAGTGGATGGTGTGTTTAAAATTGATCATCAAAATTTTCCTATCCTAAGTCTCTCTATAATACCAAAAAGTGTTATTCCATCATTATAACCTCTATTTGGGTAATCTCATTATTGTACCTTCTAAAGTAGTGTCTCAAGTAATCCATCCCCGTTGCTTGACGTTAAGAGGTAAGTCACTAATTTTTCTCTTTGTCGAGCACTTCAGAAATGAGAAGTAAATTCAACACTCAAATCTCCAAAGGATGAGATGGAGTGTGACCTCAACCTTCGAAACCATCTTTGTACTACTCCTAACAAGGTAAGAGGAAAAGCTCAACAAAGAATTGCTTATGATATTCTACGCACTTCTATAAGGTGCAATACAATTATAAATATTCAGCAGGTTCTTTCATCCATCATAAGGCTCCATCTAGGTAAACAAAACCTAGATGGATATTTTGTTATTATTATATTTTTCTCAAGTTCTGTTGTTGTATCATCAAGTGTTCCCATTTCTCGAACCATTTGCTCAAGTCTCTAAATCCTCTCTTGTAATCCTTTATTGACTTCCTTCTCTTAGTCCAAATCTTCTCTAGCTATTCTCCTCCTAGATCAATGTTGGTTCAGGGAATGCATGAGATCACCTTTATTTAATTCTTCTCTAGACCTCATTGTAGAGGAGCCAAAATCAACCAACACTACATGTACTTAAGTTCTTCCCTTCCTCAGCTTGAGCTTAGAATTTCTTGAACATGCTATTAAAGTTACGAGCCAACTGATCTACTTGTTCTTTATGTTGCTCTCGGTGTTCGATGCAGCAACATGGACTTGGTTGAAGATTTACAAAAAGGTAGATAGGCACTGTGTAATCGTTATTTAGATGTCGTTGTTGTCTCCTTTATCAAAAGTGAATTTCCTCATCCACTTTGGAACTTTCATCGCTAGCCTCAAGGTTATAGTACTCACAATTCGCATCCATGCTCGAGATAGGCTTCCAAGACTTTTAATCGAAAGTACCTACAAACACGCCAATTTGCTCGTTCAAATTTTATCCTAACTTACTATATGGTAATTCTGACCAAAGATGGCCCTATTAGAATTGGGCTTCCTTTTTGCTGGCTCCGATGATGATAAATTTGTCCTTTGAGATGATCTTAATGGTCTCTAAATTTTCTATCAAAAGTCCACTTTCTTAGAGGTGAGGATATATTTGTCCGATGATGATCTACGAAAATAAAAAGATAATCAGCGGGCTAACTTTGCTAGTTAAGCCCTCAATGGGTCAAGTCAGACCATGAATTTTCAAAAATATAAATTTAAAGACAAAAAGTTAGCATTTTCCCTTCTGAGAATATTTTTCTTACCTTTAAGTGTGAATAGATAGCATATTTATGGGAAAATTTATTTGACTTGAGTCCTAATTACTTTGATTACAAGTGTCAATGTTCTTATGACATCTAGCTACACTTTTCTTCTTGTGTGCATGCTAATTGACACAGGATATGCAAAGTTGTCGACGGATCAAAGAGGTAACTTAGAACTGAGGAGGTTTATCCTCAATGGTTTTTTCCAGAAAGGATCCTAAAAACCATAGAACCTTTGGGGTTTTGTCCTAGAATCCTACAATCCTAGAAGTCTGAGAACCTAGAAAATTTATCTTAGGTGGTTCGCCTTAAAAACTTAGGAGTTTTATCCAAGGTAGTTTGTCTTAAGATAGAATCCTAGGAATCTTGGAATCTTTTGGGCCTTAGGACCTTGCTTCTTAGGAGGTTTATCCAACGTGATTTGTCCATCCCTCTATGGGCTTTATATGGACCATATTTATTTGGGCTCTAGTTGGGATCCTAAGAATCTTGGAAGATTGAAACCTAGAAGGTTTATTCTAGGAACCTAGGAGGTCTATCCTACGTGATTTCTCTTAGGATCTAGAAACCGTGCAACCTTTTGAGTTTCGGAGCCTTGCCACCTAAAAGATTTATCTTAGGTGATTAGTCCATCTCTTCATGGACTTCTTAGATACCATATTTATTTGGGCACTAGTTGGGTCTATTCTATTTTTGGTCTAACAAGTCCAATATGATGAATTCAATTGTAAAGTTTTAAATGTTAAAATTATAACAGCATGGATGTAATGGGTAATTAAAAAACTATTTACATAAGCTATTCAGGTTTAAATCATCATCACTACCACCCGATTTGTTAACAAAGAATAGCGGTTCATGATAATGGAAAAGGTAATAAGCATAAAATATTTCTTTACTACATCACTTGTGGTTCTTCACTAAAAAAAAATGTTTAAAATATTTCTTCCTATATATTCTTCTAAATTATCTTTGAACCTTTTTTTTTTTCTTTTGGGTTTTTGGTCTTCTAGCTCCTCTCTCTTACTACAAAAAATAGTTTGAAAATAGAGACAAACCGTTAATTGCCGCGTATATTCCTGAAGAAGAAGAGCAGCAAACACTTTTGTAGTATAATCAAAACTAGTTGAGTAGAAGGTAAGCATAAAATAACTGATAAGATAATCGTTACTTCCCATTCTTGAGTAGGATATCTATTTTCTTAGAGAACTATTGAGTGCATTACTGTTTCCTCGGAAGTATTTCCTCATATGTAGTATTGTATCTCCAAAAGTTGCTACTTGCTGATTCGTCCAAGTGTGATCACCATCTCAAAAGAAAAATCACTCTTAAGATTATATGGGTAGCAATTTAGCGTAATCTCTATAGATTTTTTAATATAACTATCAGAACTCTAATTGTAACATGCATATAAAAGAACAGGAATATTGCGTATATTATGGCGAACAATCCTGCACCTGGATGACGATGTATCGTTAATCAAAAGCTTCGACTTTATTTATTTAGCACTATAGAACTTGTTGCACCATGTGTATGATTGCTTACCATATGATCAGTGAACTTTGGTATTGTTTGCAACTTTGCATTATGTTTACATCTCCACTATTTGTGAACCAAAACTCTCTCTTGATGGAAGCACGCTTGTGATTATGAAATAAATTTCGATTAAAAAATGAGACACCGAAGATGACCTATATTTTTTTTTATGCGATAGAAAAACAAATTTGATACATATCATTCAAAAATAAATAAAATATAAATGATTGAGTCTAAGTTTTTTTAATCATTTGTCGATAATGTCACTGTTAATCTGATTTTTTTTTTCTTTACGGATCTTTTAGAAAAATATGATAGTAGTTATTGGAATAGAATTAAATCTTAACCGTAAACTAATCTAAATGCACGCACAACGTGAGATTAATTATTAAAAGATAACAAATTGATAAGCCAAGAAGATCCCAAAGGAAGCCCGTGAAGAACCCAAAGTATTTTGACTAAAAGCTGTCATGCATGGGACGTATAGTGCATGATTCATGCATAAGGATTCTTGTTTGCCAACGTGCATTGCATGAGCCATGCAAACAGATTTTTCGTTGCTAAGAATTTGCTCTAAGTTGTTAATCGTGCCCAAAAGCTTGCTTAAGAATAGGTCCAGTAGTTGTTATTCCATAATTTTTTGCTGTCTTGTTGTCATTAGCCGTTAGTGCCTATTTCTTAGAGATGTGATCTAAGAATTAGGAGTGACTGTTATTTTCTATTTATATTTAAACTCTTTTATAGTCATTAATAAAAGGCAAGCTTATTCCAATTAAAATTGTTGTGGTCTATTCTCACCCTAAGTAGAATACTAAATTTGTCAAAAAAATATTAGCTTTGATTGGGACCTATCACAAATTCAAGTATTGAATAAGATTCAAATGTAAAACTTGTTTCCAGATTATCAAACAAGGTACAGTTCCTAGAATTCATGCGCATTCATAGGCTACTTGTAGAATTCCCTAACCCATAAATTGCAAGTGAACCATTCAAATCTGATGCCACTAAATCCAGCTCCAGCAGCCACGGTCATGAATTCATGCTTTGTTCGCTCCTTTCCTCCCGGATTTTGAGTCATCATCAGCACATCAAGTTGGGAATTTCTTTTTGACGCGGTGCCCGTCTTAGGCAGTTCTGGAAGTATTGACTCCACAACGATTACCTTTCCATCTTCTGGGATACTTTTGTAGTAATTCTTCAACAACTTCAAGCAATGTTCATCGCTCCAGTTGTGAAGTATCCACTACAAAATTTGAAATATTATGAAATTTGTTTAAAGATCGGGCGCCTAATATCGGCAAATTAAATTCAAATTAAACTTACCTTCACAAAAATGGCATCAACTTTTGGAACACTTTGAAACGTATCATCCACTATTGATGTGGCATTATTCTAGCGGATGAGAAAGTAATAATTTTATCAATTGTGAAATTCACTATGTGAAACACATAACATTTAAGACTCAAGTTGAAAGTCGACTGTTGGGATCCCAGTCATTATTTTAAGTCATTGTAGATATGTTTTCGGTTAGCCTTAGAAGAGGATGGCCAAATTCTATAAATTATATTTTAATCAAGTGTAAAAAATACTTTAACTCCAATTATCGTTTTTGATAAAATAACTCGGATTGGTATGTAATCCCACTATCACATGTTTGATATGAACTTGAATGCTGCTTGAAATAAAAACCAAGTATTGACATAGTCACAGGACAAAGTAAAACCATGCATAATTAAACAACCATAAATACCTTTATTCAATGAACAACGTGATCCACAAGCTGAAATTACTGAAGCGTAATGAATCCAACTAATTAGCATTGAATATGATCAGCCCAAAGCATTGAATCAACAACTGATTACAGAGACTGCTGAATGATCATTTAATTGAAGTGATAAAAAACATGAAATTAATATCTTTTAGAGATTAGCCAGTTGTTGTATATTGATTGGATAAGTGTATGACTGGGAAGTGTAAGTTGCCTTAGCAAGAAAAATATTAGCCTTCTCTGTGGGGTGAAAAGCATCCCAGAATATATATTTTTGACGATCAGCACATGGTTGTTGAAGAGGAAGACAAGTTATTTGCCCATTGTTCCTTCCTACGCCACAGCATCCCTTGTCCATCACTTCAAATCCTGTAATTTTATCGCAATTTTGCACATCAATTTTTACCCCAAAAAAAAAAAGAAATGGTGGAACATGATAGTCACTTTGTTTTTTGTCACGTCCTCATCTGTAGCAGTTGACAGTTAAGATTTCGTTACATATTATTTTTATCCAATAAGATATTATTTTTTATCCAATAAGTATCAATCACGTTATTAAAAAAAAAAAAAAAAAGAATCATCTTTGAATCCAAAGCCATCCTTAGCAAATTCAAAAATATCACTTGTTCAACGTTTATTATGTAATGGGAGAATGACACTTCAAATCTCTAATTTTTCTTAATTACTCATTACATTCTCGACATTAATAATATTAAGATAAAACATACTTTTTTGAGTTCTTTTACTAGTTTTACATTAATTTTTATCAGCCTAGCGTGATGAATTTAGTAGTAAAATTTGAATGTTAAAATTGTAACGCTAGGGATACAATGGGTAATTAAAAAATTATTGACATAAGCTATTCAGGTTTAAATCATCACTGAGGTTCAAGCTACCATACGATTTGTTAACAAAGCATAGCGGTTCATGATCATGGAAAAAGTACTAAGCATAAAAATTAGATAAATAATAATTACCGTTGTTGGTTCCATTCATGTATAGATCATTGGAGCTTTGGTAGGAATCTACCAAAACGAACTTCGATCCTGGTAATTGGCCACCATTAAATTGATCGACTAACTTTCGAAGCCCTGAATTGAAAAGAACGATTGCCTTGTTGATATTTTCATTGCACCTCGTGCTGTTGTTACCAGTGAATCGTGCAAGCTGATATGGTATACAACCAATTGGACCAACTGATGCTACAATTACTTTACGAGCCCCCAAGGAGTATAATTGCTGAAGAATGAGCCAAAAAAAATAATGATAATAAATGAATAAGTAAGAATATTATTTGATAGCTGGGCTAAATCAAATGAATCAGGATTGTAGTTAACAAATGAAAATTTAAAATCAGTTAAAGCTTAACCATGCATGGTAGACAGGTGTCAGAAAATTATTAAAAATTTTGAAGAGTTTGGTAAGGGGGGAGAAATCTTGATACAAGTCTAAGTGAATATTTTGTATGATTTATCTAATAGTCACAAATATTTATTTAATTCCATAAGCTCTTATCAAAATTCTTATTGTTCTTTAGTTTTTCTTTTAGCTTTTTTTTTTTTTTTTGAATAGGTTCTTCTTTTAGCTTTACCTTTATTAGTAAAAGATCAAATTTTGAACTTTAATTTAGGAGTAGAGGTTGAAAAGTTTTTTTTTTAAATGTTAAAATATTTAAAATATCTTTTACTTATTTGACAATCATATTTTATTCTTTTTATAACATAACATTACAAAACTTCTCTATTAAGATAATTTTATAATTTTTAATAAAATTAAAGCTCTTGTTGACCCCTAAACAACTAAAATTTTTGGGTTAAAACTCTATCAACAAAGTTCTTCTTGAAAAGTTGTACCAAACAGAGCCCAAATCTACCTAATATTAATTATTTTGATTTATTTATTTTATTAACTCAATATTTATTCTAAAATATATGTTTTTGAATTAAAAATAAATTTTTTTCAGATTTTATTTGAGTGCGAAATATTTTAAAAGGGACAAATAAGACTTTTTTCATAATTTTTAGATTTTCATTTTTATAAACAATTCAAAATATCAAATATAGAAAAATTCAAACATAAATCTATTTAATTTGTGTTGAAGGCAAAGGTCTAATATTCAAATCATACTCATATAGGTATGCGGGCAGTAAATTCAATAAACCAATTAAGCTATGCAACTCCCCAAAAAAAAATATTTAGAATATTTCTTCCCATATATTCTTTTAAATTTTTTTAAACCTTTTGTTTTTGGTTTTTGTTTTCTAGCTTCTCTCTAACTGCAAAAAGTAGTTTGAAAATCAGGAACAAACCGTTAATTGGCGCGTATATTCCTGAAGAAGAAGAGCAGCAAAAGCTTTCGTGGTATAATCAGAACTAGTTGAGTAGAAGGTCGGCATAAAATAATTGTTAAGGTAATCGTTACTTCCCATCCCTGAGTAAAATATGCATTTGCTTAGATAGTTGTTGAGTGCATTATTGTCTCCTCTGAAGTATCTCCTCATTTGTAGTACTGTTTCTCCAAAAGCTGCTATTTGCTGGTTCATCGAAGTATGATCACCCTGCCAAAGGAAAAACCAATCTTAAGATTATATAAGACAGAAATCTGAACTCTATAACAATAGACTTGATATAGGGTAGTCTCGAAAGTAGATTTTTTATTATAAATATCAAAAGTCTGATTATGATATACATCTATGAGAAAAAGGATACATTAGATATATTATGGTAAACGATTCTGCGGCTACATGACAGTGTATCGTTAATCAAGAGTTTCAACTTTATTTATTAAGCGCTATAGAAGATGCTGCACCATGTTTACAGTTGCACACCAAATGATGAGTGACATGGTTTATTAGGTAATTTAGGGTGATTGAAGAGTTTTAAGATGTGAATTTTACTTGCATTAGAGTTTGAAGGGGAAATTTATTTACATTTAGGTACAATATATATTTTGACAGTAAACAAAATGTACCAGATTGGTGCCTGTTTGGTCAAGGATACCAGCGGCCCCAGATGCATAATTCACTCCTCTCAATAAAGCTGGTCCTCGAGTTCTGGCATATGGTGGAATATAATTTGGAAAACCTAGAAGTTGAGCTGCAAATTAAACAACAGAAGAAAGTTAGGGCAGAAGAAAAGCATTTCAATTATATACATCAACCATATTTCGAAATTACTAGTCACATTATAAACATTATTTATTTATTTTTGCATAGCTGCATGGTTATAAAAATGAAAAACATTTCTAACAAGCATAAATAATAAATATCACCTAGGGCATCCACATAGGTTCGGCCATTGGTAAACCGGCCAGTGGAACCCTGAGGAAAATCAATGCCATAAGGCCTGTAATTCGCCCTAGCAAGAGTAAGAATCCTATTGTTGTTTCCATTATCTACCAATGAGTCACCAAAAATTAAGAAACATGGCACTTGAAGGCCCTGTGGCTGAATCTGTGAGGAAGCCCTGGCAGTTAAGCACAGAATGACCAACAATAATAACTCCATAATTCTCTTCATTGTTTTGAGTAAATTAACAATTAAGATCCTAATTTTAAAGTTTGAAAGAATTTTGTAAGATGAAATCCATTACATTATGATCATTTATACTTGTGTTTTTGGTAGGTTTGGGTACTGCCATTATGGGAATCATATGCTATGGCTTTAAGCTTTGGCCACCATTTGAGGAGAAAAAGGGCTCTTTTGAGTACATATGAAATATTTTTAGTTGCTTTCATGTGTTTTTCATACTGAATTAGCGGTGGTGTGAGCTGGTTGCTGCCTACCCTCGTGATCTACTAGTTGTAAGGATACAGTAAGTCCAATATATTTATTTACGCTTTACCAATGTGAAGTCCATTAACATGAGAGTACTTATTTCCAATTGTCTAGAACCTACCCGTCTAGAGATAAAATATTGACATGTGATGGACACGTGATCGTGTCATTTTTACATCCATTTAATAACACGTTGATACACACATAAATATGAAGCGTGCTTGTTTTGAAATTGATCGATTATATTAGAGAGAAAAATAATCTTTTTGAAATACGTGGTATGCATTTAATAGACAGTTCCATTAAAGTTTTTCTTTTTCTAAAATACGTGTCACTTCTTTTTTTTCCAGGGAATTCAAGATGACAAAGTATGTTTTTGTTCATGTAAATTTTTAAAATTTTGCTCAATGTACGGTGATTGATTTGTGTTTCAAGATTTCTTCTAAATCAGGTTATGTGACTTATTTTATCTTTGAAGCAAGCAGTTCAAATCTCATGTCTACTTGTGGTTAATTGATCTGTAAAAAGAAACAATTATCAAAGGGTGCCGGGGTTGTCGGCGATAACCCTCCGACACTTAAGTTAGCCTTTTAAATTTGATTATAGAAAGAGAATCTAAAGAGAGAAGAATAACATTTCTTTACCCTTTTTTCTCTTACCTTCAAATAAAGAGTCTTGGCCTTTATATAAGTAACTTAGAGTCAATTCAAGAGGTTATGTAGCACTATATAAGCAACTTAGAGTCAATTCAAGAGGATATGTAGCACTTTTCCTGTGACAAGTGTCAGCTAAATCCCATACATGGAGACACATATTCATATGTGTCAATACTTGTTTATGACAGGTAATCTTTAAACATTTGTCATGTTTTTAGGCCCTTAACCCTTAATGGACTTTACCTTAAATTCGGCACTTATATTGGTTATTTATAAAGAGGATTGATTTTGCAACATTTGCCAGTAAGCGCATTCCGCAAAATGTTTATTAACCTGTAGGCTCATTCTATAAAATGTTTATTAGCTCGTTGGTTCATTCTGTAGAATGAATATATTTGCCCACAGGCACATTTCATAGAATATATATTTACCCGTAGACACATTTCGTAGAATGTGTATTTGACCGTAGGCGCATTTTGTAAAATGTATATTTTTCCGAAGGCCCATTTCGTAGAATGTGTATTTGCCCGTGGGTCCATTCCGTAAAATGTGTATTTGTCCATAGGTGCATTTCGTAGAATGCTTAGTAGTTCATGTGCTCGTACTTGAAATATTTTCTAAGTGTTTGGGTCACTCTTTGTGAGGAATGGACTTAAGTCACTCTTTGTGAGGAATGGACTTAAGTCACTCTTTGTAAAGAATAGACCTAGATCATTCTTTATTCAATCATACTTTTAGCCCTTTGTCAAAGACTTGCCTTTTAGGTGTTTTATTTAGAAATGTTTTCTAAGTGCCTTAGTCATTCTTTGTGAAGAATAGACCTAGGTCGTTCTTTCTAATGAATGGATCTAGATCGTTCTTTATAAAGAACGGACCTAAGTCATTATTTGTGAAGAATGGACCTAGGTCTTTCATTGTTGAATCATGTCTTTGGCACTTTGTCGAAAACTCACCCTTTGGGCGTTTTACTTCGAAATATTTTCTAAACTCCTAAGCCATTCTTTGTAAGCAACGGACCTATGTCATTATTTGTAAAAAAATCGACCTAGGCCTTTCTTTGATAAATTACGCTTTTCGTATTTTGTTGTATCTTGCATTTAGACGCTTTAGTTAGAATTGTAAATACCTTGACCATTCTTTTAGAGACTAAGTCTGGGTTATTTTATATAAAATATTTTTATTGAGCCTATATTTTTCGTGGGTTTTGGGTCTTTCATAATTTAGTCTAACGGTTTTTATCCTCTAAATCCAAAATTTAAGTTTTAATGGTAACATTCTTCTAATTAACTGTAGGGGTAAACGAGGGTATTAAGGAAACATTACGTGTAAATGGTGTATATATATAATCTAAGATAAGATTTTGGTCTGGTAGTAAGAAACGACCTTCTTAAAGTTTAGGCTTCTGATTCGAACTTCAATGTGTGCGTTGAGTAATTAATAAAAGAAGTTTAAATTTATATATTTTTCCCAGTGAAAAATAATTTCCAAGACTCTTTCGCAGCTTCAATTTGTATTTAAAGAGACTAGAACATGATAAAAGGAATTATAATACTTAAGAAATAAATTCACTTCATTACAAAGTATTATGCTATTATGTATATGTATGTATGTATGTATGTATACACACACTCTGCAAAGAGTAAAATGAAAGAGCAAACAATACTATAAACATAAGGTGGAAAATATGAATTTGCAACAATTTAGAAAAAATAATTTTGGAAGGTGACAAACTGACAGTTCGATCCACCAATATTGACGATTCCCATAAATCTCTCCTAACAACACTCAAACAGTAAAAGGAAAGAGCAAACAGCCAAATAATGCTACATATAAAGAGGAAAATGTGAATTTTTGTTTTTTTTTTTATAGAAAAGCTTAGCTTTCATTAACACGAAACTGGGAATAAAAACAAGAGATGAGCTGGACAGTTCTCAATCCACATGCTAGGTTCTGCTTTGTTTAGAGCCAACTTGGCTATTGAGTGAGCAGTATCGTTACAAAGTCTTGACATATGCTAAATTTTGGTGCCCTTCATCCTTTTGAGGCTTTCTTGAATATCTGTAATGATCCAGTCAACTTTAGTTCTGCTGCATTTTCTCTCCAGCACCAAATCTACAGCTTCTTTGCAATCAGATTCTATGATCAATGGCCTGCCTCCTGTAGCTTCTGCAACTTCCAAAACCAACTGAATTGCTTGTGCTTCTGCTGTAGAACATCTCCAAAGAAACTTTCCTGTTTTTGAGCTACTGCTACAAATTCTCCTTTAGGGTCTCTAATCACTACTCCTAAGCCTGCTATCTTTTTTTGGCTCTTCGTAGCTGCATCCACATTTATCTTTAGGCATCCTGTTGGTGGGGGTTTCCAAGATTGGTCTACTAAAAGGGTCTAGCTTCGAGAAGAAGGTAGTGGTGGTGGCTTAATTTTTCTGTAGGCTTCCACGATAGCTTCAGCTTTTGCTAATGACACTTGGGAATCTTCATTCTTCCCTTCAAAGATAAAGAGATTCCTTGAATGTCAATTTGCCCAACAGATTGCAATAAATAACTACATCTCTGTCTTACTCTTTTTTGCAGTCAAAGCTTGAAAAACACTCAACAGATCTTGATTTGTAAAAAGGTTCATTTCACCCGCAAAGTCAGTGAGCTTCCATGTTTTCTTGGATGTTTTGCAATTAAGGAGAGCATGGGTGGTATTCTCTCCTTGCTTGCCACATCTCAGACACTAAGGCTGCTATAGAACTTTCTTTTTCCAGAGATTCTCGGTTGTTGGAAGAAGATTTTGGGCTGCCCTCCACATGAAGATCTTTACCTTCTCTGGAAGATCTAATTTCCAAATTGTTTGCCACTCCGATGATTTTCTTTTTGAAGTACTTGGCCAGTCTGGGAATTTCAGCTTCAAAGCGACCTGATATCCATTCTTCATAGCATAGTTACCATGCTTGTCAAAGCCTCATATGAGCTTATCTGGCCTCGGACTCTTTGGTAGCATAATCTTCAAAATCAGTTCTGCATCTTCAGGTGTGAAATGCTGCTTTATTAAAGTTTCATCCCATTTATGCTCTTCATCAATCAAAACCAAGACTGAGGCATCTAGAGGCAAGGTTAGTGCTGACAAAATCTTAAAGGTTGAAAATCTAGGAACCCAATTGCTGTTGTAAATTCTGACTTGGTCCCCACATCCTATCCTCCATCTCAATCCTTGTCAAAGACTTGTTCACCCCTGCAGGATACTCCTCCATATGAACAATGGCCTGTATCCCAAGCTTGCATTCAGAAAATCTGTTTTTTTAAAATATTGAGCTTGGAGCACCCTTACCATTAAGGAGTTTGAGAACTGAATTATTCTTCAGCCTTGCTTAGCTAATAAAGCCTGGTTAAAACTAGATAGCTCTCTAAAACCCATCCCTCCTTTCTCCTTGGACTTGCACATTCCTTCCCACCTCAACCAGTGAATGCCTTTGTGATTTTTTTTTCCCACAAAATGAGCTATTTCTGGATGTCAAGACAAACACCCATCGAATTTCAACACACTCATTACATAAGCAGGGGTTCCTTGTGCTATTGCTTCGATTAACACTTCTTTCCCTCCGCTTGAAAATAGCTTTGTCTGCCAGCTGGAAATTTTGTTCAACACTCTCAGTTTAATGTAGTTAAAGAAACTAATTTTTTTCCACCCCACCACAGATGGCAGCCCCAAATATCTTTCATGTCTGGATACCACATTGAGCTGGAATATATTTTTTATCTCTTCTATTTTACTGGCTTGGATGTTTGCGCTGAAGAACATCGAAGATTTTTCATAATTGAAAATTTGTCCCGATGCAGCTGCATAACTGTCAAAGATTATCTTCAGCCTTCTACAATCTGTCAGATCAGCCCTTGTAAAGATAAGGCTATCATCTGCAAAAAGAAGGTGGGTAACTGACAAGCTGCTGCTGAATTTTAGGCCTTGGATTAGCTTCTTAGATTCTGCCTGTTGCAACAAATTTGAGAAGCCTTCTGCGCAAAGAATAAAAAGATAAGGGGACAGAGGGCAACCTTGCCTCAACCCCCTCTGTGGGTGAATCATTCCTTTTGCAACACCATTAATTAGAACTGAAAAAGATGCCGTTGAGATGCACCTCATTATCAAATCAATCCACTTGGGGGAAAATCCTAATCTTTCCATAACATTCTCTAAGAAACCCCATTCAATCCTATCATAGGCCTTACTAATGTCAAGCTTTAAAGCTACTAGCCCATTTTTTCCCTTATTGAGCCTTATTTTATGTAAACACTCATAGCCAATGACCACATTATCCGAAATGAGCCTCCCGGGGATGAATGCACTTTGTGTTTGGGAGATAATGTTATGTAACATGTGTTTAAGCCTATTTGCTATTATTTTTGTGATGATTCTATAGATTACATTACAAAGGCTAATAGGCCTAAATTCTGTCACTTGTCTTGGCTTCTCCACCTTAGGTATCAATGCAATGTATGTGTGATTGAGAGGGGCAATGTTACCTCCTTTATTAAGGATGTTGAGGTAGGTTGTCAGCACTCCTTTGCTCACTGATTTCCAGTGTTTTTTAAAAAAAGCTGCTGGAAATCCATCTGGTCCTAGGGCTTTTGTTCGGCACATCTGAGATAGAGCTGTTATTATCTCCTCTGCACTGAAAGGTTTATCCAGCTCTTCATTCATTTCAGTTGTTATTTTCCTCGGCATTGTTTGCAGCACCTCTTCCATTTGAGCTTGAGAGGGGTTTGTTGTAGTGAAAAGATTTGCAAAATAGTTGCAAAACATTCTTTCTACATCTTCTTCTTCCTCAGTCCAGTTTCCGTCTTCATCTAAGATTCCCCATATTTTATTTTTCTTTTTCCTCGATGATGCTTTTGTATGGAAGAATTTTGTATTTTTGTCCCCTTCGCGCAACCAATCTGCCCTTGATCTCTGCTTCTAGTATATTTCTTCCTCTAAAAGGAGGCTATCAATCTGTTTTTCCAATCTTTTGACCAACTCACCCTCCTCATAACGTTGCTTGACTTCTTTGATCTCCTGTATCAGCTTCTCCACTTTTTGCCTTCTATCTCCCAGCTCTTCTCTGCTCCACATTTGAAGTTGAATCATTGATTCTTTTGTTGTTTTCATGAAGCTTTCAGCTGCGTTTTTATGCCTCCAATCTCCTTGATCCAGCCACTTCATCTTCACTATCTCTCTACATTTGTCATATAAGCTCTATAAATCTTCATAATGCACCCGGGGGAAGTTTCTTCTCTTATATCCTAGCCCTCTTCCTTTTTCCACAACTGTCATCAAAATAGGGTTGTGATCCGACGCCCATGTCTCTAGAGTTACCGCGGCTGTTTCCAAAAACAAGTTTCCCCATTCTTCATTGCATAGAAAACGATCCAATCTTTCCTCGATCAAACAATGGCCATACTTTTTGTTCGACCATGTCACTGGGCGCCCACTACTCCCTAAATCTATCAGGTTACATTCCTTAACAGCCTCTCTAAAATTTTTCATTAAACTAACACCTCTATTGTTTCCCCCTATCTTTTCACAAGGCCACAAAATTTCATTGAAGTCTCCAAAGCACAACCAAGGTAGAGAAGATAAGTTGGCTAACCTTTTAAGGAGTGTCCATGTATGATGCTTTTGACTCATGTCTGGGTGCCCATAGATGCCTGTAAGTAACTTTCGTTTTCAGCACAAACAACCGCATCAATATAATGTCTACTCCAAGACTTTACTTCTACCTTCAAATCCGAATCCCACATTAGGGCCAATCCCCCTCTCTTTCCAGTTCTGTCGACTTGGAAACAATTTTCAAAATTTAATTTCTGGCTTTTTTCTTGCATCTGCCTCTGTGTTAACTTGGTCTCGCAAAGAAAACGAGCTTAGGCCTATGCATTTGGAGCAGCTTTTGAGCTTCACAGAACATCGGGTTGCTCCCCAGACCCCGAACTTTCCAGCTAATGACATTCATGGCTGTCGGCAGGGCTGGTATCCAGCCTCCGCCGATTGTGCTTCGAGAAATTCTACTGCCATCTCCCCTGTTCCATCGGTTTGTTTTTCCTTCCTCTCCATGTCTAGCTTATGTTTTGCTTTTGGGGAAGCAAAGAGCATTACTTCCATGGGCCATTCGTTTTTTTTCTTTTCATTTTTGGGCTATCCCACTTCATTTCCATCACTTCACTTGCTAGCCTTTTGGCAATATTTGGCCCATTTTGCAACTCAATCCCTTTGTCTCTACCCTTGTCATCTCGTCTAGCTTGCATTTTTCACTTTCTACGTTTGGGCTTTGCCATAGGTGCCTTAAGACCAGTTGCCACTCCTTTTTTACCTTCGTTTGTGTTTAAGCTTGGACTTTCGTTATCCCGCTCTATTTTCCCGCCACAAATTTCTTCCCTTGCCAAATTCAGCTTGAGGAAAATGTGAACTTACAACAATTTAGGAGAAGAAAAAAATTTGGAAGGTGACAATTCCACCCACCATTGACCAATTAATTTCCATTAATCTCTCCACACTCAACTTAATTTATTGCGTGATGATACTTTCCCTCAAGTTTGACCAAGGATAGTCAATCATTTTATTCAAAGATCGTTGGGGCTTTCATGCATTTTTTATTTAGCTCGTCTTTTAACGGTTTAGTTATGGCTAACCTTGCCCTTTCTTTTCTCTTGCTCTGTCTTAACTTTTTTTATTATATATTTCCCTAAGAAAAAGGGCAAGTGTGTCAGCTACTGCCACTCAAGTTAAAAAATTCTCCATTATATTTTATGCCTTTAGGCCCTTCCTCCTCAAAGCTTAGTGATTTACCATCTTGCACTATAAATATACAATAAGACTGACATGTTCGATATCTGGATATATTTAATATTCAGAGTTTCAGATCTTTAAAAGTGAACCGTTAAATGAATCAAACTGTCCTTTTTCATGTGAATATTACTCATATATTAACTTTTTATAAAAGTTCTAGTAACTACTAAAAAATTTAGAATTAAAAATGACGCGATAGCTCCATTCAAAAAAAAAAAAAAAAAAAGGACGCGATAGCAACAAAGATTTGACTTGCGTATCACCAAATCACTTTTCTATTAGCACCTAAGAAATTGCACTGATTATCAATTTTCTATTTGAATTAAAATCAAACAAAGTAAACAAATTACAGTTTATTATCAGATATAGATTGTTGTGATCCAAATATATAGAGCTTTGAACACAACAATTAATAGCCAAACATTCAAGGTTGCCAATTAATTAACAAATTGGCCTTAGCATAATGATTAGCACAAAATTTGACATGTGCATAATCGATTATTAGCTCCAACGTTTCTACATGAGCAATCTTTAGGATTGGACTGCGGACCAAATTCTTTCAGAAAATCAATATAGCATTGAGTTTCGGGATCGATGCCACACCCTCCTCCAGTATTTCCTTTTACTTTTGTGCAGTATGCTTGCCCTACACATTAATAATATACATACATACATATATATATATAGAGAGAGAGAGAGAGAGAAATAATTGAACAAAAAGTTAATACGAGCACACACACAAAACATGTAAAATTAATTGAACAAAAAATTAACACTATTGATATGGAATTAAATAATTGACAATGAAAAAAAGAAAACCAATATTCAGGATAAATTTAACTTTGAATTACATGGATTAATATAAAATAATTAATGCACTTTATAAAGATATTTGCATATAAGCATAACGTCGGTTGCTAATACTGCCTTGAAGGTACCTTCAATGGTGGCGGCTAAACAGCCGATCAAAAGAATGAACAAGATAGGCAGAACTATTGACTTCATAATTTTTGCTTTCTGGTTAATTAGCTATGACAAAACTGGTGTTACTTCTCATTATGAAATATTTATAGGCAATGATAATGTGCAAAAATATTGCTAGGGTAGTGAAGTAATATGGTAAAACGTATAAAAATGGAATACAATGTGATATATGTAGTATCTGAACTGGAAATCCATTTATGGCTTCAATTTATTAACCTTAGTCACTTAGATAATACACACACACACATAGAGGCTTTGAAACCCTTATATGGCAACGAGAGTACAAAATTTAGCAAGATAAAAAGCTGGCCATTATCTGGGAATCCCAAAAATGTAAATAAGGATAAAAATTATCATGGGGAATTCAAACCCATATTCACAAACATTAAATACTTAAGTGACATTATCTCTCAACAACCTCAAGAATATTGAAAATACAAATAGCTACAATATATTTTTGATAATATCCTACAACCACCTCAAGTTTTAATTTTATATCAATTAGTTACTTTTTTGTTAACTTATTAACTATCATTAAATAATCTAAGATAAAAGATTATTTTACCCATGAATTTATTTAAGAAGGTAAAATAATGTTTTGGGAGGCTGTAGGGGTAAAACAAATTTGTACCTTAAATTATTTAATGGTGGCCAACGAAGTTAATGAAAAAAATAGCTTATTAATATAAACTAAAACTTAAGATAGTTATGAGATATTATTAGAAATTCATAGTAGTTAGTTGTACTTTTGATATTCCTCAGGTAGTGGAGGGGATAATTTCTATAAAAAAAATCTTAAAAGATGATTATTTAAATTTCTCCATAAAGCCTAGTATATCAATAATGGTTTGATTTTGATAAATGAAAATCTTAGTACCGAAGGATATAATTAATCAAAAATAATATGTAATATTTATTAGTTAGCCCACACATATTTAGGCACAATTTAGGATTCTCGTGGTTTAGAAAATAAAATATTTTTGTTATGCCGAATACATAATCACTATGTTGTTAAATAAAGTGATGTGATCATATTGAGAAAAGGATAGTGTATTTGCATCTCCTTCGAGCAACTGTGGATTCATCATAATTTACTATTGAAGTTCTTTAGAAGATCATTAGGAAAATAATAATAATAATAAAGTTACATATAATTTTGTACAAATTAGTATGTAGAATATGATGTAACATAAAGAAATTGATTGAAAAATTATAACAGTTAACTTTTTTTAATTATGTGGGCTTATGATACTTTTATACAATTAATCTCTTCATATAATATTAAATTATATATGTTTATTTGTACAAAATAGTTGTAGTTATTAGTCTAAAAGTATAATTTTAGGGATTTAGTAGAAGACTCTTGCGGATAACTCAGTATCGATTCGCTTCTTTACTAATTTGTATTTCTTCTGCTTCTAATTTTTTTTCCTTCAATAAAATTTCCGCCAATTCATATTTAAAATTAAAAAAAAATTGTCCAATCAAACATGTACATCTTTTAAAAGAACAACATTAAGTGACCATAATAATTTAAGTATTTTTTTATTTGTTTTTGTTATTTCTGACTACCAATTTACTTTGAATAAGATTAATATGTGCTCCAGTAATAGATCGATGTCTTAGAAGAAAATCCAAATCTTTTTAACATCATCGAAAATCTCTAATTGAAAATAAGATATTTATTTTATTCTTTTATTTTGCTATCTCAATATAACCTGTAACAATAATACTCTATTTAAAGTTAATAATTTTATTTTCTAATTAATAAGGATAATTTTAAAATTTTTATAATATATATAAAATTACATGAAGTATAAATTGATCTTCAAAATCAAATTTTAAAAGTTATTTCTTCTGTACTTTTAAAATATGTTCTTGAATGAAATGATTTTGTAAATAGTAATTTCTAATAAAATTTATCAAATATCAAAATTTAACTTTTACTTTTTGAAATTATTTTTGAACCTTCCAAAAATAATCTCAAATAGACCGAGTAAGTTAATTCGAACTCTGAAACTAACTTTAAGCATTCTTAAAATATTTAAAATCTTTTGATATTTAGCTATCTTTTACTCTTATTCTGGAGTTAGCTTCAATGTCGCCCCTTGCTTGTATTTTTCTTTGTTAGTTACTTCGACGGGTTTCATATTCAATATATAAATAAAATTGAAATAATTAGTAAAACCATAAATATAAATACGTAGACCATGATAAATTCAAGGGGAAAAAAGCAAAAAAAAATCACTTTATTTTACTGTTGTGAGCAAATGGTAGCTTTGAACATAACAACAACTAAGCATATGCCAATAGGCAAAATACTTCGCGAGGCTAAAAACAAAATACATAACAACGATTAATTATCTTTTGGTTTTGTAGCAGCTGCAGCCTCAGATGGGCACTGAGGTGACTCAACTTCACACGTGCACTTTCGCTGATTAGCACCAACATTAACACAATCGCAATGCGTAGGCATCAATGATGGACTAACCCCAAGAGCACAGTTCACTGAATCCTTAGGCCTGTCGCATGATCCCGGTTGTTGCCCAATGTTTAGTCGGCAGCGTGACCCTATACATGCATCAAAATATAATTAAGTGTAGTAATGAAGAGTTATCCAAAGGAATCACGAGAGAGCTACAAATTTTCTATATAAATTCAGACGAATCTCTTTTTTAAGATTATATGTTTTTATGTAACGATTTTGTCATTATTGAAATTGAAATGACATAGCACAATTGTTTTGATTAAAAAAAAAATACGTAGACTATATAATATTTTCATTCGACCGATAATATTATATGTGTGATATTAATTTTTATAAAATAGTTTGCACAACCATGAAAAATTAAAAAAAATAAATAAATAAATTTGAAAATGAATATAGCATTCACCAACTCTATGCTTATCTAAGCATAAGTCCATAAAACTAAATTGAAAAATCACGAAAATTTATATTTATTTGGTAAAAACTATTTTTAAAAAAGTCGTGAAACCCCAATTAAAAAATATACAGGGATTTGATGGTTTTTGTGAGTCAAGTGTCTGGACATCACATTTGCACAAACATAATTTAACTAGATTTATATTAATCTGCTATGAATATAAAATTACCTTCAATGGTGGTTAACAAAAAGCTACTAAGAAGAATGCATAAAATAATTGGCAAAACTGTTGACTTCATGGTTTTTGCTTTGAGACTAACTGTATACTAATATATGTGCTTTCAAGGAAAGTTTGTGCTCATTATAATGAAATGTAATGGGTATTTTATAGGCATTAATATATATGGCAATAAAATATTATCATGAATTAGTGCCCAAGTATATGCTGCCCAAATATGGTACCAATAGCACAGTCGCCCAACAACAGCACAGACTTCCTAAGTTGCAAAGTGTAATTTATTTGCCATTCTAAATATGGCAAGAAAAACAAGAAAGAAAAAAATGAAATCTCGGAGATATCTAACACATCGGTTTCCTAAATTAGCCCCCATACGTCAATCGTTCACATAAAATTTGAATTAGTCATGATTTATGTAATAACATTTGGAGGAAAAAAAATGGGCTTACAATCTAATAATATTTAAAGTTGGATTCACACTGAATTCAGCATTTAACACCCCTCAAAGTTTCTTATTATACCCACCCTCCAAAAGTACCATATTAGGAGTTTCAAAAAATTAAAATAATTCTAATAACATCACCATGATTTCAAAAAATGCCCTCCATATTTATTCCTCTGCTTTTTCTTTTCTTTTCTGTTTTTAGCTTATTTTAGGGTCAACAAAAGGAAAATACCAAAAAAAAACTAAGAACAATAAATTTATTTTCAACGGGAAAGCGGGGTGCCTTGCTTGTTGGGGAGGCGACGGCCGACCGGGTTTTTCTTTGTGAGTGGGGAAGATGGAGCGACGGTGGCTCAGACTCGAGGGCTGAAATTCCTTTAAACCCGCGAAACAACTAAAACGAGGTTAGAGGTGGAGCCGGGTGGTGCGACCACACCCGACGCCTCAGTCGAGTTGGGGTTATCTCAGGTTCGAGAGCTTGCAAGCTCTCCATAATGGAGGTTTTTAGGTTGAAGAAGCCCTAAGTCTTTTTTTTTTGGTGTGTGTGTCAAAACCTACTCGATAAAAATTAACCTGAGTATTTATATGGTGTACACGTCCGTGCCACTGCCGCTTATTTTATCGGCTTTCATACGCTTGCCGGAATATTCTCTTTTCAGACGTGTGGCGCCCAAAAATATACATATGGCGAATTCACATGGGTGTAAAATCGAGTGGTCCACTCGCAAAAACGTTTCAATTTTGCAGTCGTGACAGTCAAATCTCGGTGGTCCCAACCGAATATCAACTTTACGATTTGGTGGCACATGGCGGTCTCCTCTTTCGCAGCACAAGATTTCCTCGGCGATTCTCTATTTCTCGACACGTATTATGCCGATTCTTTTGAGATTTAGGGCCCACCGATCATTGGGTATTTTTACGAATGTTTTACTGACTTTTACACCTTTGCATGGTGTAGCCGAGGTACCCCTGATGTACCTGGGGTACCCCTGTAATACCTGGGGTACCCCGCGCACCTCAGGTACCCCGGGTTCCCGAGGTACCCAAATTACCCAAACTCCTTAAATGTTGACACGTGGCGCTTCATATTGGCCTTCTGATTTCTTCCCAAACAACATCCCCCTAGTTTCTTTTTGGCGAATGTAATAGAGGCAAAAGAAACTCATTTTGGGCAGTGGAAACGTCACGTGGCGATGTAAAATTTACCTCGGGAGTTTGACCTGGAGAGTACCCCATGCCATTCTCTCATCGGTGGAAAACTCATTTTTTTTTTTTGGTGACCGTATGCAGTGAATAGTTGCCTTCATGTCCCTTCCCGCTTTTCGGGAACTGTCTGACACACGCTTTAAAATTCAAACTCACGATTTGTTCAGACAAATCGACTTTGCAGACTTAATTTAAAACTCGCCCATCTCACTTTCCCAAGTCACTTTGAAAATCCCCAAACTCTTCAACGAAAATCAACTTGCTTCCAGATTTCAGATTCGACCCTTCTGCCTTCTCTCACAATCCGCCAGAGAAAAATTTTATGACCTACTCATTTTCCTCTTCGCCTTCCCTTTGATTTCACTGCCCTAAGTAAGAATATTTCTCCCTCTTTTCTCTCCTCTTTTGTTTTTATCTTCCCTGGTTTCTATTTTTCTTCCTTTCTTTTCTTCCTCACCAGCTTGACTTCTTCTTCTTCTCTCTTCTCTTCTTCTTTCTTCTCTCCTCACATCGGGTCTCCTCCCTCCTAAGTTTTTCCTGACTGCAATCATGATCCGGCGCCTCATGACCCACCGCCTCCACCGCATATCTCTCCTCTCTTCTTCTTCTCTCTCTCTTCTTTCTACGGCCTCCATCATGCCTCCCGGCTGCTTCCTCATGCATGGCGCTCGGTGGTCTCAAGAATGGCAGCTGACCAGCCTGCTCCAGATCCGCTACGGTGTGCTCGGCCGGCTGCGCGCCTCCGCCTCCCGCGGCTTTCTGCTTGCTTTCATCTCTTTTTTTTTTTTTACCGACTCTACGATGATTCCGATGGTCAGCAGTCTGTTGTTTCACAGAGATCTTGACTCGACTTTGGCGAACTTGAGGTATTATCTTCTCCGATTTTGGCGATCCGAGTTGTGATATTCCGATATTGTGTTGTGGTTGATTGTTTGATTGGAGGGTTGTAGGTATTTATTTTGTTTGATGGAATTTGAATTTGTGGAGTTGTTGTCACGCCTTCTTTTGTGGGTTTGAGGGAGTTCCACATCTTCCTCAAAGTGGGTGATTCACGATATGTTGGTGTTGGTGCACCGCCTTCACTAGTTTCAAGGGGTGCCCCACCATCTACCCGCCTTTATTTTACACCATTGTAAACTTGCATTTTGGTGTGTCCTTTGCCTTACTGCCTCTACGCCTGCCCGACCGCCTCTTTGTTTCTCGGTGCTGGATGCATGGATCCCTGTCAGGACTGACGCCTTCCACCGTGATGAGCTGCAGTTCTTCCCACCGGCACCTGCACCAAGGCTGCTCGACCTCCGGCACTGTCCAAGCTCAAAGTGGAAGTTGCCTCGAATCCTCCCTCAGAAACCCTGGCACCCCAGGTACCCACAAAGCGCAAGTTCACTCATTGCTCACGGTCCTGGGAACCCATGGAGGGCTAGCTCGACCCATGCTAATAAAAGCATATCCTATCCGAAAGGATTGCCTCCATTCCTCCGAGTGCATTTCATGACATGGCCGGTGGATAGTTTCGACCTTAATGAGCTTACCGAGCGCCAAGGCTTGTCATGATGTGAGTGCCTTTTTATTCTTACCCCTTCCTATATTTCCCTGTCTTCACCCCTTCTTCTTTTTTTTTTTGTAGGCGGCCTTTACCTCACCACGCCCTCCGCGACTTCAGAGGTACCTCACCGCACCTTGAGGTGGAGAAATTAAAGGGTGAGCTCAACCTCCGCCTCCTGGAGCAGGTCACGAGAGGTCGGTGCCTTGAAGCTGGGCCTGGAGGACCAGACTGTGAGAATGCTCGCTTGTCCAAGGGCCTCAAGAAGTTGCCAAGCACGATGAGCTAGCGTCACTAAGGAGATGATGGATGTGGGCCTTCACCTCTTATTACGACTTTGAGGGTTTGGAGGTAGATCCTGAGCTCGTGGTACCCCGGGTTGAGAAATGGGTAGACAAGTCACTATTTTGAGAGAGATCGGAGACAAGGGCACCCCAGTGCCCTCATCTCTTAATCCTCATCTTCCTGGAGCACCCAGTACCCTGTGTGCTCACGCACCTCCTTCCTCCAAAGACTGCTCATGAGGGTGGTTCCTCTCAGTCACAGTGTTCCCGGCCGATGCCCCAGTTGACGGGAATGATGTAGAGGGTGTTTTCCTTCCGCGTGATCCTCTCAGCACTTTTATCATTCATAGTTTTTCTCGTGATGGTTCAAGAGCCTCTTCCTGCACTTTTGAAACTTTTGATGTAATCGAATATTTATCCTTGAAAGGTCGCTTCACGATCTTACTACTGTTTATATTAAACTTTTCGTATCAGACTTGATTTGGTGTGCTGTTGAATTTTGTTTACGACTTGTAGGCTAGTGGGTTTCCTCGGTACCTCAGGTACCCAGGCACCTCCTGATATGTTCTTGGCGCTATGCAGTGGTCTTCGAGAGATGCCCGCGGTTCATCTCGACAAACATTATGGCGTTTCCCAAGTAATTTAACAACCCGAGCATCACCATGATATGAAATGAAATTCATCACTGGCAGAAACAAGATGTAAATAAGGATTATGGCGCATCTTCGAATAGACTTGGCGAGATTCTTAGGGGTACCCCGGGTACCTCAGGTACCCTAGGTACACCCTCACTATTTTGTCGGGGACCTTCTTGGCCTCCTCTCTTGCAGAATTGGCCAAAAACATGCTTGTTTTGACCATCTGTTTCTAGTAGTTGTTTAATGAGTTAATGGAGGTGCATGCTTGCCTCCCTCATTTCTTTTAGGCATTCAACTCATGTGATTGCCGTTTGTTTGATTATTCTTTACTAAGCTAAGTAAAAGAATGGAGGTGTGGGCGCGTGCATACCTTAACAGAACCTCATGACGCTAGGGTATGCTGGTTTACCTCGCCCTCGGGCCTTCTCTGGCCCTCCCTCTTTAAATTTGCTGTAATCTATCCTCGGTTCTGAGCTCAGACCGAATAGAGATGTGGGCGCGTGGATACCGTAACGGATCCTCATGGCGTTAGGGTATGCTGGTTTACCTCGCCCTCGGGCCTTCTCTGGCCCTCCCTCTTTAAGTTTATGGTGTTCTTGCAATGGAGTAATTATGGCTGAAAGGTGCATATACATCGTGGCGCAATAAGATGGAGTTACATCAATGGCGAGAATTTAACCACACTCACATTAGGTGATAGAAAAGGAGAACATTACATAACACTGACTCGTTGTCCCACTGAGGATAGGAAATGGTGCAGATATCCCACTCTCAAGGACTTAGGGAATTAAAAATTTCACTCGCACACGTAAGGTACCCGAGGTACCTTTGATGACTTAACACACATAGTAAATAAAGTAAAAGATATATAGAACAAACGCGGTGGGTTCAAGCACTATCCTCTTGTTAGTAGTACTTCCTTAGCATTGCAGCATTCCAGGGATGCTTGACAATTGTTCCATCCATGTGGAGTAGCCTGTATGCCCCGGATCCTACCGGCTTGTCGATGCGATATGGGCCTTCCCAATTTGCTCCAAACGAGCCCTCCGAGGGTACCCGGGTGTTCTGAGTTACCCTTCGCAGGACTAAATCTCCTTTCTTGAATGATCTAGGGCGTACTTTCTTGTCATACAAATCTGAAATGCGGTGCTGATATATCGCAACCCTCAGTTCTGCTTCGGCTCTTTTTTCTTCAACAAGATCAAGGCTAGATGCAATCAAAGAAGTATTCTCGGCTTCGTCGAAATATGCGGTTCTTTGAGAGGGTATCCCGATCTCTGCTGGGATGACCGCATCAGTTCCGAATGCCATAGAAAATGGGGTTTCTCCAGTTGAAGTATTTTGAGTTGTCCGATAAGCCCAGAGAACACCGGGTAGCTCATCTACCCATGCTCCCTTCCTCTCCTCTAGCCTTTTCTTGAGGATACTCTTGATGATTTTGTTGACGGCTTCAACCTGTCCATTAGATTGCGGATGAGCCGGAGAAGCGAATCGGTTGGTTATTCCGAGCTCTGAGCAGAAACTCCGAAATTTTTCGTTATCAAATTGTTTTCCATTGTCGCTAACAATAGCATTGGGGATACCGTATCTGCAAATAAGGTTTCTCCACACGAAATCTGTGGTTTTCCTCTCCGTGATGCTTGCCAACGGCTCCGCTTCTACCCATTTTGTAAAGTAGTCAACGGCAACCACTGCATACTTAGTTTGCCCTCTCCCGGTTGGTAATGGACCAATGAGATCTATGCCCCAGACTGCAAATGGCCACGGAGAAGACATAACAGTTAACTTCTCGGGTGGAAGGTGGGGTACCTTGGCAAACCTCTGGCACTTGTCGCAATTCTTGACCACGTTTTTAGCATCCTCCCGCATCGTAGGCCAATAAAATCCTTGGCGAAGAGCCTTTTGTGCCAATGATTGTGCTCCATAATGGTTTCCGCAGATTCCTTCGTGTATCTCCCTCATGACATATTCAGCCTGCTCGTCTCCCAAGCATTTGAGGTAAGGGAGAGTGAACCCTCTTCTATATAAGGTGTCCTCAATAAGACAATATCGTGCAGCCTTATACTTCAACCTTCTAGCTTCACTTTTGCAGATAGGCAGATCCCCATTCTGGAGGTACCCTATGATTGGTTCCATCCATGGTACCCCAGCAGTTATCGACCTTACTCCCCCTAACTCAGGTAGATTATTGCTGGGTGTGGGTATATATTCGGTAGTAATAGGACCAGCCGACTGAGTTGCGCCCAAGGAAGCCATTTTGGCGAGGTTGTCAGCTTCACCATTTTTGGTGCGTGGAACTCTTTCCACCTTCACCTCGGCAAATTGGGACATTAACTCTCTGGTTCTCCTGAGGTACCCCTTCATATTCTCTTCTTTAGCCTGATATTCCGAGGCGATCTGACTGACTACCAATTGAGAGTCACTTTTGATGTGGACCCTTTTTGCACCCAAGACTTTTGACATCCTTAGCCCCGCTATTATAGCCTCATACTCGGCCTCATTGTTTGAGGCCCTAAATCCGAATTGCAACGCGTAACATAGCTTCACTTTATCCGGATCAAGGATTATTACTCCCGCACCGCTTCCATGCGAGTTGGAGGAACCATCCACGTAAATTTCCCAAACATGCTCCTCTTCGGGGACTGGTGGTTTTTCCGGGTACCCTGTAGTCTCCTCACCGAGTCATTGGCGAATTCTGCAATGAAATCGGCAATGGCTTGGGCTTTAATAGCTGATCGTGGCTTGAAGATGATATCGAACTCACTCAATTCAAGAGACCAGCGAAGGAGTCTTCCAGACATGTCAAGCTTTTGGAGGATCTGTCGAAGGGGGAGATTTGTAACCACGGCAATGGTGTGAGCTTGAAAATACGGCCGGAGCTTCCTTGCCGAGATTACCAAAGCCAATGCTAGTTTTTCAGTGGCGGGGTACCTCTTCTCCGCATCGACCATTGCCCTACTAGTGTAATATATGGGCCGTTGTACCCCAGCTTCATCCTCTCTCAGTAAAACAGAGCTGGTGGCGTGTTCGGAGACCGCGAGGTACAACAGAAGCACCTCTCCGGGCTTAGGCATAGCGAGCAATGGCGAATTAACGAGGTACTCCTTTAGCTTCTGAAAAGCCTCTTCGCATTCGGCAGTCCACTGGAGCTTCTTCCCCGCTTTCAAAGCTTTAAAAAATGGTTTGCACCGGTCGGTGGCCTTGGAGATAAAACGACTCAAGGCGGCGATCCGACCGGCTAAGCTTTGGACCTCCTTGATGGTACTTGGCGACTTCATTCCAAGAACCGCTTGGATTTTATCGGGGTTGGCCTCGATTCCTCGCTGTTGTACCATGAATCCGAGGAATTTACCCGAGGTTACCCCGAATGCGCATTTTTCAGGATTGAGGCGCATCTGATGCTTTCTCAAAACATCAAAGGTGTCTCTGAGGTGCCCCATGTGATCACTGGCATACACCGACTTTGTTATCATGTCGTCGATGTACACTTCCATGGTGCGCCCAATCTGTTGCTTAAAGATCTTGTTAACTAAACGCTGATAAGTGGCGCCGGCATTCTTCAACCCGAAGGGCATCACCTTGTAGCAGTATAGCCCACGATTGGTGATGAAGGCTGTTTTGTCTTGATCGGGTTCGTACATCGGGATTTGGTTGTACCCCGAGAAAGCGTCCATGAAACTAAGCATCTCATGTCCTGCCGTGGCGTCCACCAGCTGGTCTACCCGAGGAAGCGGGAAGCTATCCTTGGGGCAGGACTTGTTCAAATCTGTGAAATCAACGCACATACGCCATTTTCCGTTGGACTTTTTGACTAAGACAACATTTGATACCCAGTCGGGGTACACCGCCTCCCTAACGAACCCGGCTGCTAACAATCGGTCCACTTCTTGTTCTATGGCGTCATAACGTTCCTGGTTGAAAGCTCGACGTTTTTGCTTGATAGGCCGATGATGTGGATCGACGTTGAGCTTATGGCAGGCAATAGAAGGCGGGGTACCCGGCATGTCTGAGTGAGACCATTCCAATTCTATAAGACCTACTTAATATTGTTGATTTTATTTAAAAATTATAAGATTTAAATTTGACAGGTCAAGGATCAATGTTGTTAAATCGAACCACTGTAATGGTAGACACCAAAAACTGACCAAATTATCTAGTCGTCGTCAATTAGAATAATTAAAGTGTGAATTCGTTTCACAAATGAAAGTTGTGCAAATTGTTATTAATTTCTAATATATTAGCTTAAGTGCATAGTGAACGGGGAACGGTTAATCAAGCCATTTCTTAATGCACGGGAGAAAACTTATAACACATGTGTGGACTTATTTTAAAAAATCATTATATAAGTGATAGTTATATTAAATTTAATTATATATGTAATGTTAAATCAATTGGTTATAATACATATTTTAGAATTTCTCACCGAGCAGAGCCCCCAGTGAGAACCGTGTTAGTGGTTTATCATTAATAGGTCCTCCATTCCACATTGCTTTATATACTCTCTGCGCCTATCATAAGAATTTAATAACAATGTAAAAGATTTGAAATTATTCTTTCTCAAAAAGTTCTGTCTGGAGTTCAGACTTCACTGGTGTTCCATATATATATATAAAGGGATACTCAATTAAACGTGTGGATTTCGTCTTGCACTAGTTTAATTTAGTTAGTAATCTTTTGAAGATTTTAGCTAATACAAAATGAATAATCAAGGTGTATTGAACTTGAACATGTTGCCTGAAGATTGTGTGGCTATCATTCTCTCCCTCACTTCTCCATCAAATGCATGCAGGTCTACGCTGGTTTCATCGACGTGGCGATCGGCGGCCAAGTCTGATGTTGTCTGGGAGAAATTCTTGCCGTCGGATTATCAAGATCTTGTATCTAGATCCATCACTTCTTTGAAGTTCTCGTCAAAGAAAGAGCTTTATCTTCGTCTTTGTAACCCTACTCTCATAGACAATGGTAGAAAGGTTTGTCAATCTAGAAGCCACAACTTAGTTCTCTTTTGCAAAGTTCGCAGTCTTTAAAATCCAGACCATCATTCAACGGCTCTCTTGTCGGAAGGTTAAATTCTTTTATCATTTATTGCATATTCTAATTATAAATGCATGTAATAATGCAGAGCTTCAAAGTGGATAAATCAACTGGCAAAAAATCCTATGTATTGTCTGCAAGGGAGCTTTCAATTACATGGAGTGATAATCCAGAGAATTGGAGCTGGAAACCCTCACTAAAATCAAGGTTAATTTTTTCTTATGCATCTAGGCTTTATGTTTGCTTTATTTGATTATTATTTTTTAAACTTTAATATATTACAAGAATATAAACCGAAACTAGGCCAATTGTTTTTAGCTTATTTTGGGGTCAACAAAAGGAAAATACCAAAAACAAACTAAGAACAATAAATTTATTTTCAACGGGAAAGCGGGGTGCCTTGCTTGTTGGGGGAGGCGTACGGGCTGACTGGGTTTTTTCTTTGTGGAGTGGGGGAAGATGGAGGCGACGGTGGCTTCAGACTCCGAGGGCTGGAAATTCCTTTAAACCTGCGAAACAACTAAAAAATGAGGTTAGAGGTGGAGCCGGGGGTGGCCGGCGACCACACTCCGACGCTCAAGTCAGAGTTGGGGTTATCTCAGGTTCGAGAGCTTGCAAGCTCTCCATAATGGAGGTTTTTAGGTTGAAGAAGCCCTAAGTCTTTTTTTTTTGGTGTGTGTGTCAAAACCTACTCGATAAAAATTAACCTGAGTATTTATATGGTGTACCCCGGTCGCCGTGCCACCTGGCGCTATTTTATTGGCGTTTCTCTTTGCTACGTCGGGAATATTCTCTTTTTCGTACGTGGCAAGGCCCAAAAATATATACATATGGCGTAACTTCACATGCTGGGTGTAACTGAGTGGTCCCGCGTACCCCTGCAAAACCGTTGCAAATTTGCAGGCGTGACAGGGAAATGTCGGTGGTCCCAACTGCCGAAGATCAACTTTTGGTCGATTTGGTGGCGTGATGACGGTCTCCTCTTTCGCAGCACAAGATTTCCTCGGCGATTCTCTATTTCTCGACACGTATTATGCCGATTCTTTTGAGATTTAGGGCCCACCGATCATTGGGTATTTTTACGAATGTTTTACTGACTTTTACACCTTTGCATGGTGTAGCCGAGGTACCCCTGATGTACCTGGGGTACCCCTGTAATACCTGGGGTACCCCGCGCACCTCAGGTACCCCGGGTTCCCGAGGTACCCAAATTACCCAAACTCCTTAAATGTTGACACGTGGCGCTTCATATTGGCCTTCTGATTTCTTCCCAAACATTTTCTTTTTTTTAAAATAAATCCTGTAACTCATAAATAACGATCTTCAATTGTTTGTACTTCGTTGTCTTTTGATATTCATACAAACTAATTCTCCCTTTCTTAATTTTCAACCCCACGTAACTAAATTGACTGTAATTTCAAAGAAAACACAACAAATACAAGTTTATTGATAACCTAAAATAATGTTAAAGGGAAAAAATTTTAAATAATAGACATGGCTACAATGAATATATAACACCTCTAATAAATGAACTTTCAACCCAAGGGCAAAAAACGAAAACGAGTGGCAGTTAATATAATAAATAATACACAAATCTTTTTCCTCATTTTTTCATGCAAGTGATTTGTAAACGTTATCAAGAAAAGGCAAGCATGATGTTAAAACACACACCCAAAAAAAAAAAAAAGAAGGGGGGGGGGGGGGTGTGGTTATTGAGTTGGAAGAGAGTTTAATAAAGAAAATTGACGGGGTGTCAACCGCTCTAACTTATTGGGAATTTATAATATATATACTTGTGGTTAAAGTCAAAAGTGAATTAGACAATTGGCACCCCTTCATTAACCTTATAAACTCTTTATAATTGATATACTTGTATTTTTTTTCTCCCTCTCTTAAATTTATTTTACTTTTAGAGGTATGATTTTTTTTTCTCTCTCTTCAATGTACATCATTAATTTGCGTAAACTAAAAAAAAACACACGCACACACATACATACACATACAGTCCTTTTCTAATGCGGGTTATCTGTTTTTTCATACAAACATACTTTTAAGCCTTACGGTTTAATAGAATTAAATTTTAGTACTATTAAACTACACAGTTTAACAACATATCCACACTAAAAAAAATGAGGGAGCTTGCACTTGACAATGCATACATACATACATACATATCGACTTTCCAACCATGGCAAATAACCAATTTGAAGACATAGAAACAAAAACTTCTTCTTCTTCTCTTCTTTTATGTTCAATTATAAAAAAAGAAATATTGAATAATCAATTTTATAAAGGCATTTATACTGTGATCAAGAGAAGGATTTTCCCTTGTGATTTCGTTCCGGTCATTGACTTGATCCAATATTCAATTGCTCGTTGTTTGATTTTTGAAGAAAGGTAGCCCTTGAGCCCTTTTATTTTTCATTGGGTTCAAATTTGGTGAGATGAGTATGGAGTTTAATCTCTTTCTTTTTTTTAAATTTTTTATATTGATTATTTTTATTTTTTAGAAATTTAGTGTTTTTAATTTTTGTAGAGAGAGAAACATAAAGAGAAAAATAGAGATATCAAGATTGTAAAAAAAAAATTAATGGTAAGAAAATTTAAGTTGAAAGACTTCTTCTCAAAAAAAAAAAAAAGTTGAAAGACTTGAAAAAATTTAGAATGGGTACTTTTGGCATTAAGATCAGTCTAATGAAAAAAAAGGGGGTTTTCAAAGGATTTTGGAGTGATGTCAATAATTAAATTCCTTAAAAATATACCAAAAGATGGCAATGGGCTGACAAGTCTTAGTCGACCCATGATTGAAATGACAGGCCCTATCCCTTAAAATGCCCAACCTTAGTTGGAAAGATGAGGCCAGACCTGACCTTATCAGGTCAATGTCAGACTCGGGCTTCCTTCGACCGCGACCACAATTTTTTTTTTTTTTTTTTTTATGTTTAGATATTGTTTTAGAATAGGACTCATTTTCTTAATTCTTTATTAATAATATTGTTCTATGTTTATGTTAAATATAAATTGTTCAGGTTTAACAGCAATACAATATTTTGTAACAGTTTAATCAAATTAACAAAATGACTAAATCAATATGAAACAGAGACAAATATACTTAAGGTGCACATAGGGGTGTCAATTCGTGTAATCTAGTCGTGTCAAAATTTAAGCAAACATAGATACCCATTTATTAATTGCATCGAAATATCAAAATACTTACATAATTCATTTATTAATTGTGTTAATTTTATTTACTTGTTTAACATATTTAATATAAATATAAAAATAATTTAAAACTAAAAAATTATATTGATATTATTCTTAAAAATAGGTCATAAATAAGTTAACATGACATAAATATAACTTGAATAATTTTATAAATCAATATGGATGTGACACGAATAATTAATTTAATGTTCAGCATATAGATTAGTTAATATTTTCAACATTATTATTACACATTAATTGATATTCCTGTCATAAATGTATAAACATATTGAGGAGTCAAATAAAAATATAATACGGTTATTTATCATGTTGTGTCATGTCAACTTATTTATTAATTATGTCAATATTTATCAGCATAAAAATAGATAAATCGTATTGTGTCTGTGTGGTATAATCTTATAACCCACTTTGTCACCTCTAGGCATACGTGAGTTGTGTGTGTAATGTGTTAAATGTTTTTTTTTTTAATCGATTTAGAAATTAAGGACAAGGCTTTTTAGTAGATATTGAATCCTGACTAAAATATAATCATATATTGATACCTTGACCCTTAAATTAGGCCAAAGTCCAAGTTCTTGGGTTTGGTCAATTTGGCAGGGCACGGGTTGGGTGCTTTTGCCATAATGTACCAAGACCAAATTATAAATCTATTGTGAGATATTTAACTCATGTGGAAGGAGAAATATTTGAGTCTCAAAGAGGGACTTAAACTTATGACATTAACTTGTACCATCAAACTGTATCACTTTTTTTATAGATCATTCTGCAAAGCTTTTATAATTATATTAATTATTAAATAATTAATGTAATAATTAAATTCAGTAATCTAATTCCATTTAGAATTTCAAAATTGAATTAATCATAACTTAAACTTATGACATTAACTTGTACCACGAGGACAATGCCTTAGTAGCATGTTATTTCTGTATAAAGTCTATTATTACCAAATTAATGACACTTTTCATATTATTGTCACAACCTTTTCCTTTTATTTTTAATTAATTGGAGAACCCTTATTAAGAAGGGGAAAGAGTTACAAATCTAAGGAAAGCCTCCAATAAGAAAATTAACCCAGAAATCCATGTAGATTTTTACAAACAGCAACAGGAGGACACCAAGTGTAGACAGAACATGCAAACTGATATTTGGTCTTAGTATGTGCAACAAACTTCTCTTTTCTGTAAATATGGGAACATAAGAAAGAATCTGGACAAATTTAAACAACTCTGAAGCTTCCAAGGCGGCCGAATTTAATTTGGGAGTCTAAAATCAAGCTACAGCAGTTGCCGAAATGCCGAATCACATTCAAGCCAAATGTGATTATGTGACTTTCAACTTTGGACAGCGTTATCTCCAAGGCCAAAATAATAGAATACAATTTAGCATAAAAGCAAGATTAAAAACCCAAGGACATAGCCAAGCATCACAAAAAACAACCACTAACGCTGCAAAAAACAACAGCGCTAGAAGATGGAATTGGGTTCCTTTTACCAACACCATCGGGTATTTATCTTTACTCAGGACTCCCATGGAGCATGCCAGAACACTGAATTTTAGGATTGACTGGACGCAGCTTTTGACAACATTATTACTTTTTTTTTCTTCGAAATAATGAAATAAAAATTTTACGGATATATTAACAATCTATTAAGACTAATTAACCTAGATCAATATTATTGTGACCCCTAAATTTCTGTCATCAATATTATTGTAGTATAGCTTAAATTCCTGTCGTTACTGATTTAGAGAGTTATATCTACTCAATACAAAATAGGGCAAAATTTTCGAGCATTGGAGCAGTGCTCTTTAAAAGATGCAAAAAATATTATGTTATTTGGAATTGTAAAAGAGGAGGAGGCAGTACGGGTACTAATTCTGATTTAGGATATGTATTTATTAGTCCTCAATAACTGCAGAATTACAAAATTATGTCAAATAAAGAAAGTGACATAAGTATACCAAATTAATATTGTAAGGTCACAAATACCTTTTTTGACACGAGAAAAATCTCGCACCCTTGCCCCACCAAAATAAGCTCTTTAACATATTCAATCCCAAAAACCAACTTATGAATTAATGATCTTTCTTTCATCTGGATTTTATTGTGTTTAACATGATTATGACTAGAAGCCATTTTTTCATACAGAATCGACTCTAGAGAATTTTAATAATTCATAAATTTGTATTAATTGAGAAAAGTGTTATTAACTAATTTATTATAAAAGACTTTTCAGCATGTCAATAAATATACTGTTTTAGCTTCCTTAATACTAATTTTAATTTGTTCAACTATCGTACTTTTATAGATCTATATTTAATTTGGTCAAACATATGATTATTATTTATTGTCAATCATTACCTATGTTTAAGATATTTTTAATTGAATTATTTAAGTCATATTTTTAACTTCTTTTTTTTCTAGATGCATGTTAACAAATATATATTTTTAGACTTGCATTGAACTGATTAAACACAATTATAACAGGCATAATAAGAAATTTCGGATTTTTTTTTATTTTTTATTTTTATTGATATTTATAATTAAAAATTCTTGTAGAACCTCCAAATCAGTTGGTTCAGAGCATATAAAAGTTTTTTCCAATCATTATTCATATATTTGAGCTCAAAACAGACCGGACACACCTCGAAATATGTGGGGAAAAAAATCGAAAAAAATCAACCAAAGAGAGATTTGCATCAAAATTTCTAATTTTGGAAAAAAATAAAATAAGCCCCCCTTCAAAACAGTCTTCCTTTGTACTTTGATCAGGGATATTTCTGTATTTTAACTTTTTATTTGAATTAAAATTATAAGCTTAAATAGCTGACGATTCTATTTTGTATTTTCACTTTCAAATGGATATTTCATATTTGATCGATCCCTGTGTGCGTTAGATATTGATGGAGTCGAAGCTATGCCACAGACGTGGAGTCCTCTCTCTTCCAAATCAAACAGCAACATTCCCATCTCACAGGTCTCCAATGCTTTTCTTCTTCTTCGTGTCAGCTCTTTGCATTTCTCTGTTATTTATTTATTTATTGCTGCTTTGTTCTGTTTTATAGTTTCTCTTCCAAGCGCCATCTTAGAGGGTTTGCAAAGGTACAATATTTCTTTGATTTCGAAGCAATGTTTTTACTTATAATGAATGCATGCAATGGGTATAAATTAAAAATGATTTATTGGTGGCAGAAATGGAGAATTCATCTTCAAGAAGAAGGAAATGGTCAGAATTCATATAAACACTTGTTGGTTCATGTTGTTAAAGAGTAAGATTTTGTGACATTCAGTTTTTGTTTTACAAGTTATGATTTTGGTGCATTTGGAAGATAACCAATTGAGTATTAATTATGACTTTTGGTGGCAGGGGTGAGACTTTGACTTCGATTTCAAAGCAATATGGGGTGTCTGTATATTCTATTGCAGCTGTGAATAAGAATATAGTGGATGTTGATCTTGTATTCGAAGGTCAGAGACTTAACATTCCTTCTTCTGTCAGGGAAGAATTGCAATCGGTGAGCAAAATGCCATGGTTGTTATTAGTTTATAGTTGTTCTTTATTTGTTTGATTCTCTACTCTTTTATGTCTAATATGGGAATTTTTGTGTGAGGCGCATTGCATTCCAAATAAAATGTCTTTTGTGGGTACAAGTTGGTTTTGTTGGTAAGGTCTCTTGGGGTGGAATTCAGTTTGCATTATGTGCTGTAACTAAAAAGAAAAAGAAAATATATCTATGCTTGATCAACAGGTTCATTATATCAGAAATTTTGGCCTTAGCAAAATGCTTTGACTTTGTTGACATGCGGTTTCAGTTATGAACAGCTCAATAAGTTGCTTATGCTGTGATTCCTCGGCAACGCGGATTAATATTTAGGAATAGATATTACCTCTCTTTTTAACCTTTCAAAAAGAATATATATTACAACTGCAATTGGTTCTCGTTAGTTGATATATTCTTTAGTTCTTGTAAGTGAAAACTAGGTGGGAGTTCTATGTAAAACTTTGGGAAACCGAAATCGGAAAGAAGATGCTCAGATTTCATCACATGAGTGAATGCATCAAGTTTTTTATCTCCCTTGAGCCATGATTGCCAATGGAAAGATAACTAGAATTGAAAAGGAATTGAGTGTCATAGTTAATTTTCATAATATCCCTTGAGCCATGATTACACATAAAATAAGTTTCATCAAACCTTAATATTCTTAAAATCCCTATGAGCGTCATAGTTCAATTTTCCATCACTTATGTTGCTTCAGGGTTGAAATCCTTTAATTTCGCTGTGAATTTGTCGTTTATTCTGACATCTGCCTTCTAATACTGCATTGTTTCTGTACTATGATCTTTGACAGACTGCCAAGAATGTACTATCCAGCTTTGATCTAAAAGAAATCCATCAGCATTCCCTGAATATTTTTTATGGGCTTCTGGACAAAAAGCATATTTCCACTCAAATCACTCATCGTTTGCAACATGTAAGCAGATTGTTTAAGTACTTGCAGCATTATCTTTGGTAATTTACTTATGGTTTTATCTTCAGCTCTTATTTTATCTTGTAAGGTCATCATTGTTAGAAGCCTCAACAAGCTTATCCGTTCTATCATCAGGCTAAAACCGACTGGTTATCTGGTAGTCCTTCCGTTATAGCGTATCGCATCAGATGCATGATTGGTGCATTTAATACTTGTATGGGATCTTTTGTGAGCCACGTGTTCTGAATTCTATATGTTTGTGGGTACTGGTCAATTCGGTTGATAATGTGTCTTAGGATGGTAGAGGAGGTCTTGAAATTGGATCCTGCCTTACAGAGGTGGAGTTTAGCCTGTATGTACTATAAAAAAAATTACTGAAAAAATATCTGTATATTCATGTATCAACGACTTACTCAGGTTACAAGTCTACGATTATGCTTATATGCATTTCTCAACATTCTACCTATGGATGCTCATAGGTCTGTTATGCTGTCATTTTAACTGCCACAGACAGTTAATGTGATCATAATTTTGTAAGTTAAACTGGGAATTGCATGCAGAACAATGAGAAGCCAAGGTGTTAAAGGATGTTTTCAAATTTCATCATATGAGTGTATGCTTGAAGAGATGATATTGTTTAAACCTGAGTGCATTTCATAGTACATAAAGAATTGGTCTCTGAGGCTATTGTATTGATGGTTATTGCTGCGCACGGCCTTAAGAGTAATTTAAAATCATGCCATCATATACTTTCAGATGAAGGTTTGGCAACGGATGAATAATTGAAATGCTTTCATGTAGCAGATTGTTTGACAGAGTGATGTATTGTTTGACAATGCATTATGGAATGCATGTTCCTGTATTCTTGAACTTTATACTAAGTTTTCCATCACTTATGTTGCTTCATTCATGGAAATTCATTAATTTTCATTCTTGGAAATTCATTAATTTTTCTTTATGAATGTCATATTTGTTCTGTCATTTCACTTCTAATGCAGTATGATTTTCTATGCTATGATCTCTGACAGATTTGGAGGAATAGACTACCTAGCTTCGATCTAAAAGAAACTCTGCAGCGTTCCCTGGATATTTTTGACGGGCCTTTGGACAAAAAGTATTTTACCACGCAAATCACTCATGGTTTGCCACAAGTAAGCCGAACGTTAAAGTATTTCAGCATTCTCTTTGGTAATTTTGATCTCCAAATTTTCTTTTATCTTGTACGTTCATTGGTGGTAGGGACCTCACAAGCATATCCATTCTATTACAGGCTAAAACCACTGGTTATTTTCTAGTGGTGGTTCCTCTTATAGCATTTTGCATCAGATGCATGATTGGTGCATTTCACACTAGAATTGCTGGAGGTTCAGGACACCAAGTTGCAAATGGATCTAAGGGACATCATTCTGGGTCCAAAACTGTGAGGTGGAAATCTGCTCTTCGTGATATAATAGAAGAAGACTTGGATTCTGGCTCAAGGCCACAAACCAATGTAAGTTTACGGTCCACTGCTGCTGTAAAATGTAGAAATGCTTAAGCTATGAATCTAGTACCTTGAGTTATTTAATGGCTCTTTTCCTTCTCCTTTCTAAGATCCAAAAGGAGGCATAGTTATTATTACAGTATGATATGACTGGCAATCTAGAAGTATCTGAAGTGAGGCAAAAAAACACTAAAAAGGAATTGAAACATTGAGATAAAATAATGACTGATTCATGCAATGCTATTTTTGAGGATGCTTATGTTAGTGGTAGAGTAGGAGCTTAGTCTCCCTTCATTTGGTATTTTGGAGTGCTTAGCTTGTCTCTTTTGTCTCTCCATGATTCATGGTATTTTGTTTGTTGCTCTTAGCATTATATCTTGTTTAATGAGTTGAAAATTTAAGAGAAGACATATCTTTCTTGTAAGTGTAGAAACAGCAGTATACATCAATACTAGGGTTGACTATTCTTGGGTTAAAGATCCAACTTCTGATGAATACACTAGGAAGTTTGGCTTATGACAGGCACTCTTTATACAAGAAATTCTGGCTGAACCTGATCTTACGCACTTAGATTTGAGTTAGACCACAAATATTCTAGCCATATGGTATTTGATTAATCATGTTTAATCATTAATCATTGGGGATGCATTGATCTCAGTTTATTTGCATACGTCAACAAATTGTGGTACGATTCTTTCTTTACGAATTCCACCATTCAATTAAATAACCTCAAGTACCTGAAGCGCATGTTTAAGTGATAAATACCTAAACAGTTTCATACATGTGAAGGTAGATGGAGGATGAAATATTTATGAAAGAATCATAATCTTATTTTGGTTTTACTTTATCCTATTTGTTTGATGATGAAATGGGTCTTATTGTTCGTAAATCATTCTTTGCTAACCAAACACTAATTGTTGTGCAGGATCCAGTAGAAGATCAAGATCAAGCTCAACCTCGAGTTTCCTTTGAAGAGTCATCTCATGCTTACAGAAAACTTGAAGATGATTATGAGAAATTTCTATCAGAATGTGGAATGAGTAAATGGGGATACTGGCGGGGAGGTTCTCCCGAATAAAGCATTATAGGGCAACTTGCATTCATTGCTGGGACAATTGGTTGTTGGTTCCGCATAAAGTATTGAATCCTTTAGTACAGAGCTGTAAAGAATTCTCTGTACCTCTTTTCCTAGTGATTTTGGTAATATTTAGGTAGAGAAGAGCAATTGTAAATGGTATCAAAGTAGAAATACTGTAAGTAGGTTATTATTATCATTAGCGTTTCTGTTTAGTTGGTTTACCTTAGGTTGTTTTGTATCAAAGTGTGTTGTATTAAAACTGTAAATTTAAGTTACAAAAGTTCAAATATTTGTGGCAACAGTGTTTTTATTTATTTTTTTTTTCTGTTCTTTATTACTGTAAATGAATTCTTAAAATATTAGTTTAATCATCTTATTTGAGAAATGTACTATTAAATTATTAAAACAATTAAGTAACATCACAGGTTCATCTTCTTAGCTTGGCAAAATAAGGTAGACCAATTTTAGAATAATTATATCCTTTGTTATGGTAATCCACTTTATTTCATTTTGGACATAATCATTTTAAAAATTAGTCTGTGTAAAAGTAAGAGTCTTCTTGATTATTTTACTAAATTTAAAATTTTGGTTATTGTTTATTCTAATTAATTATCTATTAGCAGATTTATTAAATCCATTTTTTGATTTTCTAGAACGGTAGGTGAGTTGGGTGGTTGGGAATAAATGGTGATGGGTTCTGAGTAAGTGTTAAGCAAAGCTAAAGAATTTATTATCTCTAGGCTCTAGCTAAAAATTTATCATCATAATTAGTTGTTTTCCTTTTGATCCCTCATATTATTAGTTACCTTCAACTTTAAAATCTTAGTATTACCTGCTAAAAAATTAACCTTATCCATTAACAAACAAACCCACATGGATGAAGATGAAGAAATATCAAAACTTTGCAGTGAACTTTCACTTAAGGATGAAGATGATCATGATGCGGCCGTTAATGGGAAAACTGTGACCTGTGTAAGGTATGTAGAACCTTCTACTAAACTTCTTCAACAACCAGAACATCAGAGAAAGCGAAAGTTGTCTCATGAAGGTGAAAGAGAAAATTCAAACAGTAAACAGAAGAGTGTTAATGATGCTGTAGTGGCGGCAGTAGCAGTGGCAGTAGCAGAGGCACAATTGAGTATTGGTGGTGCTGCAGCTGCACTTTCCAAGAAGAACAAACGTGGGAAAATTGAACACAAGTGGGGATCCAAAAGAAGGAAACTGTCAACCGACAAAGCAAATGGAAGAGCACGGCTACAGATAACCCATGCAAAAGACCAGGAGTAGCCAGGCAGAATTAGAAAGAACAGAGCCAAGAGAAAAACTAGTATTGTAAGTATAAATTAGACCTCCATGATGTAACTGCAGCTTAGTTATTCCATGCCAGTTCAATACCAAAGCTACAAACTATAAAACTGCCGATAACTTCAAGCCCCTATCAAGGAAATCTGTTACAAACTACAAAATTGCTGATAACTTCAAGCAGATTTAAGCAATATCTATATAGGGAATTGTTACACTTACACTTGGTAAATTTATGAAATCTGAAAATATACTTCAGATCAATTCTTATTGTGAAAACAGTGAATAAAACACCTTACAACTCCTCCAGGAATTTTGAGAGTCCTAGATTCCCTCCCAAGAGGAAGGCTCTTAACAACTTGATACACACCCTCTTCTAACACTCCTAACCCTATAAAAATCCCCTAAGATGCTCTCATAACTGAACACAAATAATTAAATACAGACACACATCAATACCTGACTAACCCATCAAAAACTGAATACAGGTATACATCAATAATTAACTAACCTCCTTATTAATTATTACTTAAATATTTTTTTATATCCCTCACATGGTTCCAATCTTTCTTCTAAAATAAGTAAAACGAATAAGTGGTCTAACATTACCCTCCGCTCAACTTTTCACTTTGTCCTCAAGTGAAAAAGAAGGGAACTGCTGAGAAATTGTATCAAATCCTTCCCATGTAACTTCAAAAGAAGGAAGATTTTTCCACTTGATCAGCACTTCTACACTGGGCAACCCCTGTGAGATTTTCGCACCCTAACACGTCCTCTGGTTCGACAATCATCTCCAAGTCACGTGATAGCTGAGGGGGCAATACTGGAGAGGAAATGGCAACTCCTTTTGCTCTACGCAGTTGCGACACATGGAAGACTGGATGTATAGTAGATGAAGCAGGAAGCTGAAGTTTGTAAGCCGCTGGTCCAATTCTGGCAATTATTACAAAAGGGCCATAAAATCTCAGAGATAGCTTCTCATTCTTTTTAGCAGCCAAGGATTTTTGTCGATAAGGGCGTAGTTTGACAAAAACCATATCTCCTACTTCAAAGGCTTCTTCTCGTCGTTTCCCATCCGTCAACTTCTTCATTCTTTGTTGAGCTCTCAGCAAGTGCATCTTTAACTCGTCCAATTGTTCATCCCGTTCCTCTAAAAGTGCTTCAATTGATGATATCAAAGTGGAACCAGATTTGTACCAAATTAAAGGTGGAGGATTACGCCCATATAAAGCTTTAAAAGGTGTGCAATTGATCAAAGAATGATGAGTAGTGTTGTACCAATACTCAGCCCAAGGCATCCATCGTAACCAACAGCGAGGTTTTTCTGAAACATAGCATCTCAAATACGTTTCTAAGCAGCGATTGACAACCTCGGATTGTCCATCCGTTTGGGGATGATAGGCAATGCTATGTCGCAAATCAGTCCCTCGTAACTTAAAGAGTTCTTTCCAGAAATTGCTCATAAATACCTTATCATGATCAGAAACAATTGACTTGGGAATGCCATGAAGGCGTACCACCTCCTTGATTAAGAGTTCAGCCACCAAACGAGCATTAAATGGATGTTTAAGAGGTATAAAGTGAGCATATTTGCTTAAACGATCCACTACAACCAATATTATGTCCATCCCATCTGGTTTACGCAACCCTTCAATGAAATCCCTGGTCAATTCTTCCCAAACTTTGTTGGGCAAAGCTAATGGTTATAATAATCCAGCAGGGGACACAGCTAGGGTCATGTTTTGTTGACAAACTTCACACTCTTGCACCCACTTTGCCATCACGCCGCATGCCACCTAATAGAAATTAATGTACCAAACTGCTGAGATGATTGATCGCAGCAGATCGAGATCATGTGTGACCAATCAAGATGGATTCCGAAATGGACATAATCGCTAGTTTGTTAGCATTAGCTTCTTTAGTTTTAGCTTAACCAATAGTTAAAAGACAGCTGTACAAAAGGCTGTTATTATTGTTAATCAACAGTATAAATGGATTGTAAACCAAGTGTAAACGCGATTGAATATAGTTCAATAAAGAGTACAGATTCAGTTACATTCTTTCCATTTTCTCATCACTTTCTTGCTAGCCAATCAAGCTGTTTTCCTTAGACTTGTGATTTCTAAGTCAAACGTTTGAAAGTCCGCTCCTCCCCGGAATGCCCACCTACAGCAAAATCATGATATTCTCTTAAAATCGTTGGAATGAATGTGGAAGTACGTGACAACATTAGATGCCCTTTGTACATTACTTTCCCTTGTTCTAAAGAAAACCAGTTGCTCTTTCAATGCCCTGCTGCAAGTCAGATCTTAGTTTTGTGAGAAACTCATCACTATCAATTTCTTGCTGTAGTTCATTCTAGTCCAGCCAGTGTACTTTAAAAACCTACTGCAGTGTAACCTCCGGAGTCTTTCTCAACAAGGCATCAGCAGCTTTATTTCCCACTCCAGGCCAATATTGAATTTCAAAATTATACCCAAGTAATTTGGCCATCCAACGCTGATATTCTGGTGCAACAATTCACTGTTCTAGCAAGAAACGTAGACTTTGCTGATCAGTTCTAATGATGAAGCGTCTGCCCAAAAGGTAGGGTCACCATTTATGAACTGCAAGCACTATCGCCATCGACTCTTTTTCATAGACTGATTTCATCCTTGCACCTTGACTCAAAACTTGGCTGTAATAAGCAATAGGACGTTGCTCTTGCATTGATACTGCTCTTATTCCATAACCCGAGGCATCCGTCTCTAGTATGAAAGGTAAATCAAAGTTTGGTACTGTTGTCATTGCCTTCTTAAGAGAATTAAAGGCAGTTTCCGCTTGCACATTCCACCCAAATTTATCCTTTTTCAATTGTTCTGTTAAAGGCCAAGCTATTTCCTCAACCCTATGCACAAACTTCCGATAATAACTAGTAAGACCGAGGAACCCCCTAAGCTCCTTTAAAGATTTTGGCACCATCCTATCTAACATAGCTTGAATTTTAGAGTTATCTACTACAACTCCAGCCCCTGAAATCACATGCCCCAAATAATCAATTTGTTGGCAAGCGAATGAACATTTTTTGCAATTTACGTAAAGCTTGTGCTTAGCTAATACTCTAAGGACCGTAGCAAGATGCCCAACATGATCCTGTAAATTTCGACTGTAAACTTAGGATATCATCAAAAAACACTAAAACAAACTTATGTAAATACGGTCGGAATATATTATTCATCAATGATTAGAAGGTTGCCACTGTTAGTAAGCCTAAATGGCATTACTAAGAACTTGTAATGGCCATCATAGGTTCTAAAAGCTGTCTTGTGAACATCCTCCGGTCGCACTCTAATTTGATAGTATCCCGATTTAAGATCAAGCTTAGAGAAGACAGTCGCCCCATGTAACCCATCAAGTAACTCATCATTGACCGGAATGGAAAATTTATCAGGCACAGTCTCTTTATTTAAAGCCCGATTCAACGCAAAAATGCCAACTTTCATCTTTTTTTCTTCACTAATAGGACGGGACCAGAAAATGGGCTCAAACTTGGCTGTACAATTCCTGCTTCTATCATTTCACCCACTAGCCTCTCAATCTCCTGTTTCTGAATTTGAGGGTACTGGTAAGGTCGTACACTAATCGATGATGCACAATCTTTAAGCATAATGGCATGTTATCTTCCCCTCAAAGGTGGTAACTCCAGTGGCATTTCAAATACGCTTTTGGCCTCCTCTAAAATTGATTGCACTTTTTTTGGGAGTTGATGTTCCATATTTTCCTTTAGTGTAGTCATCCCCTGCATCACTATCCAATACCCCTACCCTTCATGTCTAAGAGTTCTTACTATGGCGTTAAGTGATATCAGCGTCTTTTGAAGAGAGGGATCTCCTTGTAATATAATTTGAGATTTCCCAAGAGTGACCTTCTTTACATGAGTTTTCCAATTGATATGGGTAACTCCTAAAGTTTCCAACCATTGTATACCTAATATCATATCAGTGCTCCCAAGTGCAAGAGGTAAGAAATCTGCCACAACTTCCACGCCTTGTAATGATAAGTTCACATTCCTACATACACTTTGAGTTTTTTTAGACTTCCCTGTGCCCAAAATCACTCCATTCACCTCAGTTTCTGAAATGGGTAGTTTCCATTCTTCAACCAGTTCTGCAGAGATGAAATTATGAGATGCTCCACTATCAATTAAAATAGTTACTCTGTGTTCACCAACGAACCCTAGCACTTTAAAGATTTTAGGTGAAGTCAATCCCACTACTGAATTTAGCGAGACTTCGACATTTTGAATTTTTTCAAGTTTGTCTGAATCTTCTTCCTCGTCTTTCTCATCTTCTCCTTCATCATCTTGTAAAAGGATCACCTGAAGTTCTTTATTCTTGCATCGATGGCCTGGTGAAAACTTGTCATCACATCTATAGCATAACCCCTTTGTTCTCTTATCTTTTAACCTTAATTTCAGCTTCTGTTAATCTACGGAAATTTCCACTATTCCGTATAAAATTGGACGATTCAGCCACGAAAGTCCCAGGAGTTCTTCTGATCATCATGCCTCATTGATCCGGATTCAAACCTGAGTTGCTAAATTATCCCAGCCCAGGCCTGCTACGTATGGGTCTTAATTCTCTATTCTTGGCTTCTATTTTATGGGCCAATTCGACAGCTTTATCCGGCCTATCAGGTTCTAGGATCTTCAATTCTACCTTAATTTCAGCCTTCAACCCATTAATGAATGTTGACTCCAAGACCTAATATGAAATATTATCCAAAGATGACGCCAATGCTCAAATCTTTGTCTGTACACTCTCGGAGACCCTTCGGTGGTGTTTGGTTTTAAGAAATGGGAGGAGAGGAGAGGAGAAAAAAGGAGAGGAATGGAGAGGTGATGAAAGGAAAAGAGTGTAGAAATTAATTGTTATTGTTTGGTTTCACATTAAATTTGAAAGGAAAAGAAATTACATATATTTTATTTGGACAAATATACCCACTATCTTTAATGTTAATGTTGTTAATAAATTAAAAAATAATAAAACTATGAATTAATTCAATCTAGAAATTATCTAATTAAATAACAATTTTTTTTAAATTACAGCATTTGGGCGTTGACCGGTGTTACCGCCGTTGACCGCCATTTGACCGTTGTTGACCGGCGCGTTGACCATCGTTTTTCGTCGCGTTAAATGCATAATAATGATCAGAAATAGACGATTTACTCATTGGAAATGTTAATTTTACAGAAAATATACTATATAGTTAGAAATATGAGAGTTTAAATTTTCCCAAGCATGTAAACAAGACTTGAGATAAATAACAATGTATATTAACATTTCTAACCCCATAGAGTTGTAGATCGGTTCATGAGGATTTTATTAGTACCGATTTTGATGGTAAAGCGCATCTCCGGTGACTTTCCGTCGAGTCTCCAACAACTTTCCGGCGATTTTCCGGCAAGTCACTTTACTATTTTTTTAAAAATAAATTTATCCTATTAATTTAAGAAAATAAATATAAATTATTTATATTTTAATTTATTTAAAATTGATTTTGTTTAGAGGATAATATAGGAATTTTTGTGTTTAAATAGATAAGGAATTTGAAATCCTTAGTCATTGATAAGGAATATAAATTCTTCAAATTGATGGAAATTAAATTTCAATGGAAATTTAATTTCCATTAAACTTGATCCAACCAAACAATAGAAAATAGAGAAGAAATTAAATTCTTTTCCTCTCCCCACTTCTCTACCCCCAAGCAAACATAGCCGAACTTGTTTGATTGACAAGAATTCTTCGTACATAGATGACTCTGGTGACGGGCGAAATCGACAAATCATCTGTGAACGTAGTTCTTCCTAATTAAGAAACTGTCGTCTCCTATTTTCATATTTAAACCAAGCAAGTGGTTCTCCTTCAAAACTAATAATAACAGTTTCAAATTTTTCTGCAATTGTCATCCAATGCAGGGCAAAATAGCATTCCGCCTAAAACACCCATCCTTCCGGATTGTCACCATCGAATGTAGAGAGTTCAATCCTTTGTGGTCGCATGTCCCACCGTGGTGTATTGGATTCGCAAACCCCAGGAATCTCTGGCGCTCTACTACTGCTACTCCCCAATTCCGCTGAATTGTCCGCTGGTGAAGAATTTATCTGATTTTTGGAATTTGGCTCTCGTGCTTGATTCCCTTGGCCCCGTAAAAGTTGTTCCATTTTGTTCATCAGGTTAGTAATTCCTTGTTCTATCACTGGAATTTTTTTAATCTCTTCTCTCAATAGCCCAACCTCTACTGACCCAACCGTTTCCTCCATATTATCAACTCTCGCTTTCATGTCTCACCAAGACCTGCTCTCATACCATTACACTTGGTAAATTTATGAAATCTGAAAATATACTCCAAATCAATTCTTATTGTGAAAACAGTGAATAAAACACCTTACAACACTTCCAGGAATTTTGAGAGTCCTAGATTCCCTCCCAAGAGCAAGGCTCTCAACAACTTGATACGCACCCTCTTCTAACACTCCTAACCCTATAAAAATCCCTTAGGATGCCCTCATAACTGAACACAAATAACTGAATACAGACACACATCAATAACTGACTAACCCATCAAAAACTGAATACATATATACATCAATAACTAACTAACCCCTTATTAATTATTACTTAAATATACTTTTATATCCCTCACATGGTTCTAATCTTTCTTCTAGAATAAGTAAAACAAATAGGTGGTCTAACAAAAATCTGTTTGTCTGAGAAAAAGACAAGCTGCATTAACCTCCAAATATTTGGAAGAAAAATTTCTAGCAGACATACAACATGAGGGGACTTGAAAGGGTGGTATATTTACCACCCCACTAATCAATTCAGGAAGTCATGAGATCTTGAAAGTTTAGCTTTAATTTGTGTCTTTTCTTTAAGAAACCCCAACTTAGTTTTCATGCAAACCACCTACCACATAATTGAGTCCTAGGTGTTTAGTTGAGACTTCAAGGTAAAATTTAATTACCATCAGTAGAGAAAATAAATCAAACGAAATAAAATATTCTTAAACGTGTGATGATCTAAATACAATCAAAATTACAAGCAAATAGAACATCCTTTTCCTCAGCGCACGCGTCGAGCTTTTTCTTCCTGTCCTAGCCCAAGCGATTTCTGTGCATTTGCAATACCTTCAGGATCTGCAATAAAAGTCACCACAAATTATTTACAAGGGAGAAAATGTTGAAAAATAGTATACTATCAATGCAATCACGGATTCTCAAAAAAACAAAAAAATTATGGCTTGACTTTTCTATAAGGTTAAAATATTACAAAAATTTTGAGATGTAAGATATTAAATTTTCCATTGAAGACAAGGAAAACAACTGTTAGAACTTATTCGGTTGGAACTTTGAATGATGCATAAAATCATTCACTTTCCATCTTCCCAGCTCCCAATAATGCTCACCAAAATCAAACTTACCAAAGAACTGTGTGAAAATCCTTGTGAAGAAACTCAAGTTGCGAGAAACATTGTAAGCCATGGCAGGTGGCAGAGGCTTAACAACAGTATCTATGCTGAATACCCGTTGAAGAAACTGTACAAAATTGAAAGAGTGAAACTCCAGCTCAATGAAGCACACATAAATTTCTTAAATAGAAGTACAATGAAAAAGAATATATCAGGATCTGAAAAAAAAAAAACAACATTTAAGCACAGAGCAGTCAAACAGCCATAAAGTGTCAATTATATGGAAAACAGAGCATGATTCTTAACTATCGTTAACAATAGTGCAGAAGTGCATAGAATAAATGCCTTTACTCATCAAGCGCAACCTAGATTTGCAGCAGAATCCTTGTAACTTCAGCTCAACACAAACAAAGCTAGAATTCAGGTGTGTCATTATATGGGTCCAATTATCCCAGTATACTGATAAAAAACATTCAACTGCACATTTAGAAAATGTCTTAAGATATTTGTCAAAGATTATACAACCACAAATCTAACAAGTGAGTAGTCAAAATTTCCATAAACATGTCATGATAAGATGCTCCAAACTGCAGTTAAAGCAAACATACAATCAAGAACCACAAAAAATGTTCATTACATACAATAAATAAAGTTTTTTTTACACCATATACTAATAATTCGTGCTCGAATAACAAATCACCTTAGTCTGCACACAATCAAACACTAATCAGCCATTGTTAGCCTCTACACTGGTCGGTTCATCATTGCTAATTAGATAAATAAGCATACAATTATCCCCCAAAAAAAAAAAAAATCCGCCAAAGCATTGGAAATTGAAATTGGTATCGTAAATTATCAAAATATAACAACAAAATTTGAACCCATCATTATAAAACAAATAGCGATTAAAATTAGAGCTACATTCTTATCAAAATAACCATACAGTTTTCAATCATTGACTTCAAATACTCTCCTGTCGCCAAATTTTAATCATTCTAAAACCCATCACGTGGAAAAAAAAAAAGAAAAGAAAAAAAAAACTGCTTAAAACATGAATTGGGTATCTAAAAAGCGACCTGGTAATTGCGCTGGAAGCTGTAACGAAGCTGGGGGTCGAGTTGAAGGTCGTCCTCGTCGTCGTCGATATCGTCGTATCTAGAACCCTTCTTCTTGCGAGGCACGTGCATCGTCGGCGTGGCGCCAGGCTCGCTCGTGACTTTCAGCTTCGCGTCTTTGAACTTGTCTGCTTCTGCTTCGTCGTCGCCGCCTCTCCATGGCGCCTTCGTTAGCAAATCCTTCTTGGCCTTCCCCATTTGCAAAATAATGCTTGCTTTTGTTTGTTTTGCCGCTGCTTCTTCTACAGTGCGAAGCGCTTCGTTGAAATTTTTACCGACCCTGCATTTGATAGGGTTCTGTTTGGCTGCGGCAGTTTCTTTCGGGTTGTTTGGATAGTGGGTTATTCCTATTCCCCATCGGGTCTTGCTTATTCATTCAATTACAAATTAACCTCTAGAACTCACTCGGTTGAAGTTTTAGAGATGGTAGTTTTTATTTGACTGTCACTCGGAAAGTACCATAATGCCCAATGTTTCAAGGCCAAATTAACACACCTGTATTTCCAAAAAGATGATTCGAAAGTAGAAACCTTCATTCATCCAAGGAATGAAGAACTATTAATTCATTATTAATTTCGCCATTAAACAGGTATTTAAATAAAAAAAATTCTACTTAAACTTCTTTATTTGTAGTTTACATATACTCTAAGAAAGTATACATAAGATAGATTAAACAAGTATTTGAAAAAATTATATTAAATGGGGAGACACCATAAAAAGTAGAAGGACCTGATCACGTTTGAGATTTTTGTAAGTGTTAATATGAATTGGGTTTGGGTTGGCTCAAACTTGACAAAGTCATGAATAAGATATGACATGATTATAACGCACCAACCTAATTGCTACCAAATAATTAAAATTAACCATGTAGGTTATTGTAGTAAAAAATTTAGTTTTTATTATATATACGGGAAAATGTCAGACCCAACTCTTAAATTTGCTTAAATAATTATATAAATCCCCTTTGTTTTATAAATAATTACATAAACCCTTCTTAAGAGAAAAAATATCTTAACCTACAATGTTTGCCTCAACTTTATCTATTTCTATTGGTGGATATCCTTTATTTGGATGAAGATAACAAAAATATGATGTAGTATAATGCTCACCAAAATTAAATGCATTATTACTCTGATTAATTTCGGATTATCCAATATCAAGTAACAATCTTCAAAATCCATTAAATTATTGTAAACATCAGCTTACTCTTATTTTTGCACAAAAGACAAGGGAAGAATAGGGTGGCATTGATGAAATTTTCTTTGTTTTCTTAATGCTGGGTGGGGGGGAAATGAATTGAAGTTATAATAATTTTTTAGTATTTTAAAGATTATCATTTCACAAGAAAAATTTTCAGAATGTACCCATTATTCCTTCAATCGACAGTAATATATTGTAATGAGCCTATTTTTGTTTAAATACAAGAATTCATTAATGAAAGTCCAGATGGCCTTTTTGAAATATTGAGGGGTTTATCTAAGGTTGGGGATTGATAATATCTAGGCAATTTTATGTTGAGCTAAATTATATTTATCCGAATGCAACAATTACTTTATTGGGTCAAAAATTAAAACCTCAAGTCTATTCAATATCATTGCTGTATTATTTATTAGGGTTGACAAAATCCGAATCCAGGTCCTAGTATCGCTATGCAATTTTTAAATGCCCAGGCCGGGTTTTTTAAGCCAGTACCGGGCTGGATTTTAATCCGGGTACCTGAATTTTGTATTTTTTAATATTATATATGTATAGTTTCTTATTTTTTAAATTTTATAAGTTTTAATAAAATTTGACATAACAATATAAATTTTAAGTGTTTAAAACTTTAAATGTGTGTAATAAATGAGTCAAATAAATATAAGTATTTAAAATAATATATATTTTTTAATATTTTTTAATAAAATCTAGGTTCCGGGACCGGGTCCTGAATTTATTAAGTGATGTCCAAGACTGACCAGACTTCATATTCCGGACCTGACAATACTCGACCCACAACGTCGCGGTCTGGGTCTAAACAACCCTTGTTTGTTGGGCAAGTAACAGAAACCAGGCTTCTGTTATGATTCTGACTTGATTTGATTCAACAGAAAGAAAGAGAAAAATGCACCAAAAAAGAAAGAAAGCTTCATTCTCTTCCTTTGAACTACGTGACTCTCGGTCAACTCCAAGAGCGATGGATGAAACTGAATAAGCAGCAGCAACAGCAGCAACAGCAGCAACAGCTAAAGCAGAAGCTGAGCGAAGACGATGAACAGCCAGAGAAATCATGGGTGGCACTTGCAAGCACTGAGAAGAAGATAGAATTATGGCCTGAGGGAGAGGGTTTGAAGAAAAATGCGAGTGAAAAAAAGACACGTCAGGAAGAAGGAGAGGAAGGCATTTGCAGAGGAGGAGGGGGCAACCGAAGGAGGAGGTGTTGTGAGTATGGATAAAGGATTAATTATTTGGTAATTTGCAGTATGGACTCGTGTTGCTCATTCTCTATTCAGCATTTTAAGTACTAATCTAATTACATAAGAGGAGGTGACAAAGGCGTTGAACAAATTTTCACAATTGTTGTCAAACAGTTTACGACATTGTGTAAGTGTGTTCACACCTTTTGGAAGTTTCTCAAGTTTTTCTAGGCTACAAATTCAGCCAGATTACATATGTCTTGTTCTTAACTATGTTGAATAAGGGATGCCCTTTAAAACTCGTCAAAAGTTTATGTAAATGTTGATCTGCAGGACGAAAGGTCCGTGAAGCAAAGGCATGGATTGCAATGTCTTTCACTCTTGTAGTCTTCACAGATGCATTTTGTTCTGTTCTATTATACCGATCATAAGACAAATGTGCCAATTTAAAAGTGGCTAAGGTCACCTTACATTTATGGCGATCAGCCATAATTCAGCACTGCGCATGTATATTTTGGCAAGAATAGGAATTTGTGCAATTTTTAGGACTTGATGAGTTTAACCAACTAGCTACATTGGCATACTTACATGTGTAAGGTAATAGAGAAAATGAATTGGCAATTTGCGAGTGGCCAATTGTTGCCAAAATGCAAATGACGATGTTGAATGTTGGATGCTGCTGTTGAAGGCGTATTAGTTCTCTAGGTCTCTGGCGCATGTCTTTTGTTTAGCAGTTCAGATTGAAGGAAATCAACTATTTTTTTTCCCCAAATAGAATTGTTCATTTGGCAACTGAATGAGGGGGAACCAGGAAAGAAGGTCTGTTCAAGAGCTACATTGGCAGAGCCAGACAGCCAGTATAGGATCAGCTGGGGCACGAGCCCACTTGGCTTTGGAAAATTTTGAAGAATAATTTTAAACCAGTCTATAATTACTTTGAATTTGTGATAGTACCCTAGCTCAGTTTCAAGATTATTAAAATTTGCCTGGATAATTTTGAAGAGTTTTAAATTTAACCTTCATTAAAAGAAATTAAAATTTATTAGTTATTTTGACTCTATAAACATGAATTAGCTAAACCTAAATGAAGACAAGAAATTTAACAAAACAAGATAACAATTAAAGAACTTGAACTACAAGAAGATAATTTTTTTCTCTCTTTACCTTCTTTTTCTTCTTCTTCTTCTCCTTGGTTGCATACATGAAAATATTATATGTTACTATGTTTATAATAAAACCATTATATATATTCTCCAAAACACAATACCTTGTAGGGACAACCGTAATCAGTCAAAATCTACCAATAAATCATAATATAATATAGTTGAAGTGTCATATTGTTATTTAAATATTTTGAAATTGTAATAATCAGTCAAAATCTACCAATAAATAATAATATAATATAGTTGAAGTGTCATATTGTTATTTAAATATTTTGAAATTGTAATGTATCTTTCTCAAAAAAGATAAGAGTTTTAGGTAGGGATGAGAAATCTCACCTACTAAACATCAGTCTTTATATTTTATTATTACCAGAACTATGTAAAATGTCTTTATGGTCAATTAAGTTGTATTCATATTATATATTATATAGTCAATTAGGTAGGGATGAGAAACCTCACCTATTAAACATCAATCTTTTTTCTTTATTATTACCAGAACTATGCAAAATGCCTTTATGGTCAATTAAGTTATATTCATATTCTATATTATATTATGTAGTCAGTTAGGTATATTCATGGTCTATATTTTGTGATGAATGTGCCCCAGCTGAAACAATTTTCTAACTAACTCCCTGCTGAGCTGCAACTTTGGACCTTGCAGTATAGTGTTCTAAATTTATGTCAAAGAACTTCAGCCAAGTACTTCTGTGCTATGGTGCATTCGGTATTGAGAATTGGTGAAAACTGAGATACTAATACCAACTTCTGTAGTCGCTCTCTTCTTTTGGATAGACATTAAACAGAGTTCTCTAGGTCAGCTCACAAAATTTTTTAAGGACACTACTAATGATTAATTGCACCTATGAGATGCGTGGAAACTAGCCTATGGAAGTAAGATTCCCATCGAGAAAATAAGGTGTGATTTAGGATATAGATTGGAAACTTATGCCTGCACAGTGCACAGACAAATAAATGATTTCATCATCATCATTCACTTGCTTAGGTACTCATTTTCTGCTTTCTTGCTCTGTAGTTTGATCAATACCATTTCTTTGGCAAATTTGTCTATTAACCTTCTCATTGAGTTAGTGAAACATCCTGTGAATGCAGATTTGCTGAATGTGGTGGAAAAAGAAGCGCAGAAGAAGAACCACGGAAGTAGTGCTTATAAAGATTAGATGGAAAGATCAATCAAATTCGTGGTGATCGTCATTTTGTGCCCTTGGCCATTCTATAGATGCAATTAGAAAATTTTCAGGTATTTTCGTCTTGAATGTTAAATGTTGATCGTTCAGCATACGTCCAATATGAAAATCGGAATGCTTGTACTTATCCCCATTGGTGGAAATGCTATAGTTGAAACTCCAATCCCCAGCCTGCTCTTCTCCAATCAAAGCATATCTGGGGAAACTATAATAGATTTTGCGTTTGCTTTAAAAAAAAAAAAAATCCTCTATAAGAATATATGGTATCAAACAAAAGAAAGTCCAAAGAAAAATTTCTTCATCTTTAACATAACCAACAATGTTATGATGTACATAATCATTTAAATAAGAATGTGTCCAAAAAATAAATTTAAAGATAGTTTGGTACTATAAAGATCTTTCATGCAAGCAAAAGAAAAGTAAAAATAAAAGTATACTTCAGAAGCTTTCTCTCGTCCTTTGACATCACTGTAAAATAATTCTGTCCGAGAGTAAAAATTGGTACGTGACTCAGCTTTTACGATATATACTTCAGATGTTTAAGAAATTAAAGGTTCATTTTTGTACGATTTCATGGGTGTTTTACAAAATAATTTACTTTATTTTTTAATTGAGAGGAAGGAGAAGAAAGCCAGATACAAGTCGAAATATAGGAAAAGATAAAGAAATAGACGTTGTATTGATATATGTAATTCACATTATATGCCACTCTTGGCTTTGCTTTAGCAATTGCCTTTGCATTATTAGCTTGTGCTTTCGTAATTGCCTTTGTAATTATTTCGTAATTACCTTTGCAATTATTAGCAGGCTCTGCATTGCACATTGGTTTTCTTTGCACTGGCTGCCTTTGCGTTAGTTGATTTTGCACCAAAAAGTTAAACATGAATACATGATGACTATTTGTTATGATTTAGAAAAATCATGCCAAGTGAGATCTTACTTTTGAACCTAAGCATGACTCAGATTTTATTTACTACAAAAAATTAATTGAAACGTAATTTAATGTTCCAAAATTGTAAATCTTGAAGGTCTCGACGTTGATGTTTTTGAACTGATTGCGATACTCCTAAAATTATATAATAAAATAATTACTTGTCAAAAAAATTCAAATAATGTGAACATATAGCCTAATTTTCTTAAATATTTTACATACATGAGGATATAGGGATAACAAAATGAATTATCGAATTAAATTTGAATCAAATCTTAAATGAATTTTCAATTTGTTTATTAAAAAAATTGAAATCTCAACATTCAGATTAAACAAATCGAATCAAATCTAGATTTATTTACTATTTTTTTATCCTATAATAAACAAATTGATAATGAATCGAATTTAATATGAATTCGTTTATAAAAATATAATTAATAAACAAAAATTAAGTAAATAATCCAAACCATATTCTAAGATTAAAATATACAATCATCCATACACCTAAATTACAAATTCTAAAAAATACAAATAACAATAATTAAAATTTAAATTATAAACCAAAGTGATCTCTTTAATTATCTTCATTTTGTCTTTGTCACTTTAAAAATAAGAATCACACACATAAATAAGTAAATATAATAATACTAACATGCTGCGATACTGATAAGACTCACTATAATATTTCAAAATATCAAATATAAGGTAAATTATAGTATTGTTAAGGAAATAATAATTAAATCTAGAAAGTCAAGAAAAATAAGCAAATAAAACAAGTACCATTTCTGGTTCAAGGAGATAATTTCAGAGCCATGAGTCCATTATGTTAGGAAATTGGTGGGTGAAGCAGGAACGCAACTAAAGTAAAATTGAGAAATAATGAGACAATAAAATCACACGGGACACCAGAAATTACGTGGTTCGGCTTTTAGCCTACGTCCACGGGCGAAACAGAAAGAAAATATTTTACTAGTGAAAAGGAGTTACAAATATTGTAGTATTTTAGCTCACTACCCAAAACCCCAATACACCCAAACTCTCAAAACACTAGAACAAGAGTTTTATTTATAAACTCTTCAAAACCTCTCTAATAGCTAAATTGCTCTCTCAATTTTGGGATACAAAATGAGGAAGAGGATCCTCCCTTTTATAGCCAAAATTGGCTATTAAAATAATCCCCTTTTTTTTCTTTTTTTTTTTCCTTGTCAAAGCCGTGTATTATTTTTTCCTTCTTCAAATTCTTCTTCAAGCTTGGTGGCTGTTCAAAGCCGTGTGCCACCAACCACCATCTAGAAGACACTGCAACTTTGACATTCTCCCACTTGGAGATTTGATTGAGGACCAATCAATCTCCACATCATCCTTTCTGCTTCGCCATTGTCATGTTGCTTACGTCTCTGCTAGGCCGCAAGAGGATCTACTCCAAATAAACTTGTCAGCATTGATCGGCTTGGTCAAAACATTTACTAGGTTCTCCTTGGTATGGATTTTCTGTAAATCCACACTTCCATCTTCCACTACTTCTCGAACGAAGTGATACTGAACCCCTATGTGCTTTGTCCTGGAATGAAAGGCTGGATTCCTTGCAATGTGCAAGGCACTCTGACTGTCACAAAATGTGAATTTTCCGTTGTGCCCGAGCTCCTCCAATAACCTTTGTATCCAAATAGCTTCCTTGCAAGCTTGTGTAGCTGCCATGTATTCTGCTTCTGTTGTAGATAAAGCCACAACGGTCTGCAGTTTCGAAACCCAGCTTACAGCTGCTCCCACAAGTGTAAACACATAGCCAGTAGTGGATTTCCTTTTATCAAGGTCTCCTGCAAAATCTGAATCCACGTAGCCCCTGACAGTAAACTCTGATCCTCCATAACATAATGCAACATCTGAGGTTCCTCTGATGTATCTCAGAATCCTCTTCACAGCTATCCAATGCTCTCCACCACTGTGGTTCGCCATGTATCGACTAATCGCCCCATCGCCATGCTATGTCCGGTCTGGTACATATCATAGCGAACATCAAACTTCCCACTGCTGATGCATACGGTACTCGAGACATTTCATTCCTCTCTGCTTCAGTGCTAGGACACATACTTGAGGATAATTTGAAATTAACAGGAAGTGGGGTAGAAATTGACTTACAATCTTGCAAGCGTCACCGCAAGATTTTCTTCAAGTAGTTCTTCCGTGAAAGCCAAATCTTCCTCGTTATTTCTGCCCTTGTGAAATTTGCATCCCTAGAATCTTGCTCACTGGTCCCAAGTCCTTCATTTCAAACTCCCAGCCAATTGTGCCTTCAATTCTTGACTCGATTGTTGGGCCTCGCTACCAACATGTCATCCACATACAACAAAGAAATGATGAAATCATTATCTTCAAACCTCTTGTAATATGCACAATGGTCCGAATCGAGTCTCAGTATCCAAGGCTCATGATGAAGGAATCAAATCTCTTATACCAACACCTGCTTAAGACAGATAGAGATTTGTTCAACTCGCAAAACCAAGTTCTCCTTTCCTTTTCAAGAAACCTTCGTTGGAGCATATATAAATTTCTTCTTCAAGTTCTCCATGAAGAAATGCGCTTACATCTAATCGCTTCTAGATGTAAGTCAAATGTAATACACATTGCCAAAACCATTCGATCGTCATGAGTCGAACCACCGGAGAAAATATTTCATTAAAGTCAATACCTTCTTTCTGAGCATATCCTTTCACCACCAATCTTGCACGATACCGCTCCACTTGGTCATTGCCATCACGCTTAATCTTGTAGACCCATTTGTTTCCAATGGCTTTTCTTCCACGTGGTAGTGGTACAAGTTCCCATGTCTTGTTCTTATTTAGAGCCTCAATTTCTTCATGCATTGCTATCATCCACAAAGCAACATCTGAGCTGTTTAAAGCTTTATGGAAAGTTGATGGCTCTCCATCCTCCGTTAGAAGACAGTATGCAACATTGATCTCTGTGTCATAACTGAAAAGTTACGCTGGCTGCGTCTCACGAGTTGACCGTCGAACTTCGAGCCCCTGACCGACTCGTTCTCGCCTCGTGCTCGTGTCGCTCGTAAGAATCAATCTTCGATTCTTTTCCTCATAAACCGCATACCTCGACTTTTCTTTTTCATTGCTATCATTCCCATCTCTCATTTGTAGTTGATCTTCTACAAAGATAACATCCCTGCTGATGACGATCTTGTGGGCAGTGGGGTCCCATGCATTTATACCCCTTTACTCCATCAAGATATCCCAAGAAGATACATCTTCTAGATTTTGATCCATTTTGTTCTTTCTTGGGCATTGTACATCACATACGTGACATCCAAACGCATGTAAAGAGTAATCACCGGTTTTTCCGTCCACATCTCCATTGTCCGCCTTCACCCAATTGTGGATGGCGATCGATTTATTATATAATGCGGTTTTGCTCGCAGAATGAATTAGTGACCAGCCCTCAACATAGCTCTTATTCTTTCCGTAAGAGTTCTGCTCATCCGCCTCCGCCACTCCATTTTGCTGAGGAGTGTATGCCACCGTGAACTCGCCTCCGAATACCTTCTTGCTTACGTAGCAAGAAACTCATTCAGATATTCTCCACCATTATCCGTCCTCAAACACTTAATCTTTTGCCGATTCAAGTTCTACCCGTGCTTTGTATTCTTTAAACACTAAATACATCCGACTTTTTCTTAATCGGATATACCCAACATCTCCTAGATAATCATCAATGAAAGTCACCATGTACTTTGCACCTCCCATGGATATGTCGTGATTCCCAAACATCGAATGAACTAAGTCTAGAATGCATTTACTTCAAAGCAGATCTACTAAACTTTAATCTACGCCGCTTACTAGTAACACAATGCTCGCAAAATGGTAAACCACCGATTCGAGCCCCTAAGCAACTTTCGCCGAAAAGAATCTTCAAACCTTGTTCTGACATGTGGCCAAGTTTGAGATGCCACATCATCGTTGATTCTTCTCCATTTGACGCGACACACGTATCAGCTTTCTGCAGTGTTTCTCCTTTAAGCATGAACAGATTAGCACCGATTTTTTTTTCCTTCATCAATACAAGCGCGCCTCTAGTAATCTTCATAATCTCATTTTCAATATGAGTTTTGCACCCATGGCTATCTATTTGTCCTAAAGACAATAGATTTTTCTTCAGGTCTTTGACATGTCGTACCTCTCTAATTGTGCGAACTGTACCATTAAACATTTTTATTTTAATAGTACCAATACCAACGATCTCCAAAGCATGATCATCACCCATGTATACAAATCCTCTTGAGACAGGTTCATATGTGTGGAACCATTTTCTCCGAGAGGTTATGTGCCAGGTAACTCCTATGTCTATGAGTCAGACGTCAGATAGCCGTTTTTCAAACATTGCTTGCCTCATCAGAGAATTTTGCCATCATCTGAGGTACTTGTTACACACCCCTGAGCATTTGATGACCTGTTCTTTGCCCTCTCTTCTTCCGTTACTCCAACACTCTTTCTTGACGTGCCCTTTCTTACCACAACAGCATTTAACATTCTTCTTACTTCTAGATTTTGACCCGCCATGATTATGACTCCCACCGGGGCCACGCTCGCCGATCCGCCTCGTCCACCGATAGGCCCACTGTCACGCGAACTTGTTTGTCCGTCTTCCTTACTTTTCCTACCGCCTCCCCATTTAATACGAGGTCGCAACATCGTCGAAAACCAGATCGTCTGCATGATTGTTGTTCGCCGATTGATGATGAGTTGATCATACGAACTGCAGACTTTCAAGTGTAAGCTCGCACGCTCATTTTCCTCTATATTATGACCCAACGGAGTTGTGAAAATAGAGTTTTCAAAGTGTTGATATGGTCGGTCACACCAAGTGATTCTCGCCATTCAAAGTTTCCTCTTCAAGAATATTTTATCAATGACTTAGCCTCGCATAAATTTTGTAAGAGTATCCCAAATTTTCATTGCCTTTTTTCTCCGCCACACCGATAACACCCCATCCGCAAGTGCCAAGTGTAATCAAAGAATGGCGCTGGCCAATCTCGTTCCACTTGTCATCAGTTATCTCCATGGGTCTTTCTCCAATTGCTGCCAAGCAATTATTTTTTCTCAAAATAGCCCTCATCTTCATTTTCCACAACGAGAAATTATTCCCGTTGAATTTCTCAATTTCATACTTTGCTGCCATTTTGTTGATAAATACCACACACAAACTAGTGTATCACCTTGAATAGTTGTGAGTATGTGTAACAATGCACACCAGGAAAGTTTCCAGGAAAGACTGGAGGGGTCACAACGGTCCCACTTAAAACCCAGACTCCTTAGGCTCTTATCGCCTTTGTGACAGAACTTTCCTAGACATGTACAAAACTACACAGTTGTACTACTCACACCACTATTCCCTGCTTTCCACCGCAAAATTCTTGGATCGCTCCCACCGTTTCTTCGTGAACAGTACCGTATATGAATAGTACCGTATACGTGAACAGTACCTCTTCCGTGAACAGTACCTCCGACTCCAAAGAATACAACCAATTGCTCTGATACCACTGTTAGGAAATTGGTGGGTGAAGCAGGAACGCAACTAAAGTAAAATTGAGAAATAATGAGACAATAAAATCACACGGGACACCAGAAATTACGTGGTTCGGCTTTTAGCCTACGTCCACGGGCGAAACAGAAAGAAAATATTTTACTAGTGAAAAGGAGTTACAAATATTGTGGTATTTTAGCTCACTACCCAAAACCCCAATACACCCAAACTCTCAAAACACTAGAACAAGAGTTTTATTTATAAACTCTTCAAAACCTCTCTAATAGCTAAATTGCTCTCTCAATTTTGGGATACAAAATGAGGAAGAGGATCCTCCCTTTTATAGCCAAAATTGGCTATTAAAATAATCCCCTTTTTTTTCTTTTTTTTTTTCCTTGTCAAAGCCGTGTATTATTTTTTCCTTCTTCAAATTCTTCTTCAAGCTTGGTGGCTGTTCAAAGCCGTGTGCCACCAACCACCATCTAGAAGACACTGCAACTTTGACACATTACCCAAAAAAAAAAAAAAAAGGTACCACTTCCAAAAAAACCAAAAGGAAAAATACAAAAGAGAGAGAGACAAAAAGCAACAAAACCTCGTATAAAGAACTGAGAGCAGTATGTATGTATGCATGTATGTATGTGTATATATATGTATGTATGTGTGTATATATATAACCATTCGACAATTACAAACTTTTACCCAGATCTTCCCCAAGAAACCATTTCTCTTTATGCAGACGCCCCGACCAACACAAACAAACATAAAACCCAAAATGTTGTAATTATTATTCATTTATACGTACAAAGGCGAGCACAACTGCAGCCTTTTAAAAAAAAACAAAATAGCTACCATACCTCCAATTTACCCCTTATGTGAAAGATAAAGGTGCTGCCTAGAAAAATTCTACGTTACTTTGGTTTTGGCTGTGATCCAAATGACAATAACGGTTGAATATGCCTTTAAGCTAATGGACTAGTCAGTAATATAGCTTTGGATCAATTGATCAAGAGAAATTGCAGAGACCAAGAGAAGAGACAAAGGGAGGGCTCAACCTGAGAGAAGAGATTAGGGCTGCCAATACCTTTTTATTTATATATTTTGCCCTATTACCATTTATAATTACGATATTACCTTTTAAAGTTTTAAAATTTTTTTTCATACAAATTTAATTAAATAAATAACAAATGAAATTTAAATGAATGGATTGTTTTAAATTCATTTATGGCCCATTTCTTAAATAAATCTTAAATGAATAAATTAATTAATGTCCTCATATCTTAATTCAATTCATTTAATTAGTGAATCAAACTAAATTCACTCATTTGTTAAACAAATCAAATTTTTCAAACCTAAACCCATTTAATTCGATCAAATCAAATTAAATAAACGAATCCTAACACAGGTTACCACCATTATGAGGATAACTAGCTTGATCCCATTGAAATTGTTGCCAAAATGCAGTATAACCTCTATAAATTAATAACATCGAGACCATAGAAATTTATTAATTTAGAGAGATATTAATTAATCGATAAATTAATAATTTATTAATTTATACAGTGTGTTCACAGTACAAAGAACTAACATTTAATTGACTGAAAATTCATTGTATTTTACAAATATAATCAATAAAATTTAAATAAATTCATCAAATAAATAATGTATACTTGATTAAATAAATTCACGAATTTTACTAAATGTGTTCGATGAACTAAACTAAATGTTAGTTATTAAATTGTATAAATTGAATTAGAACTAATCTAATGTACCCATCTACATGAAACCAAATTCATGTATTTACATGAAAATTCAGAGGTCTAAAGTTTAGAAGAAATTGTTGCTAACATCACTGAAGATCATGCTGAAGATGAAGTTGAGGATGACACAATACCTTTAGAGCATATTTCGTGCATTGAAGCACTCAAATCATCAACAATATTTCATAATTTTTTATTGCAGCACGAGAATTCAACCCCAGAACTTTTAGATGCAATAAGAAAAATTAGAGATGAGATTCAACTAGATTTAAACTTCAAGAAAAAAATAAGTTACAATAGATTCATATTTTAATAAATTAACATAATCAGTTACATTTGTAATTTCACAGTATTTGTAATTTCTACAATTATTAATTTATGATATAAATGGGACCACATAATTATACGAGAGTTCTCAGAAAAATTAATATCTTATTAATTTATCGAAATTATTAATTTAGCTTTAGGGCCAAAGTCGGGACCATAAAAAATTATTATATTATAGAGATTATTAATTTATCGAGAATTAATTTATAGAGGTTATACTGTATATCCATTCTGTTGCACAACAAATTTGTCAAATTAATAACATATAAAGTTAATAAAGTGCTGTAAAACTCATTTTGCATCAATGTAATAATAGAGTGTTAACAAAAAATTGTAAAAAAAAAAAAATAATTATTAGGCAAAAGTTTCATAAAGGTATGCAAACACAGATGAGAATATTAACCGCTCTTGTGAGCTAAGAACTTGCGGTTTCTTGGCTAAAGATATGATTTGATGAAGTGCAAGAGGAGAAATTATAATGAAAATAGTCTAATCCATAGCTCAAGCTAAAAAGCTTTTGAAATGCAGTTTTGTTTTAACTTTATTACGTAACATACCTGTTACTCTTAGAATTCTAATTAATTTTGGTATTCTATTTGAAGGAATGATATAAAAAACTAATTGTTTTAACTTTTCTTCCCATTTCAAAGTTTTATATGATAAGGTAGCTACTAAGTTACATTAATTGTAACTTATAGCTGACTTAAAATTATTTTTCCACAATCTTTAAACTACTTAAGTAGCAAAACTTAAAATAATATAGTAGTAATAGCAGTAGTAATAATAATATTATTGTTATTGTTATTGTTATTATTATTATTATTATTATTATTATTATTATTGGGTTGTTGTATATTACAACTAATGTAGCATAGCATGACCTGGAAATATATAAAAAGTTCATACTAACTATTTATGAATGAATAAGGTGTTGCTAATTTCAAATTCTTTCAAGATTAAGATAAGTACAAAACTAAAATTCTTCTATCATCTCTCTCTCTCTCTCTCGCTATATATATATATATTGACAGTAAAAGTTAAGAGAAATAAGAAAGTAGACAATGAAGAAAACAAATCTTCTATTTCTTTTGAAACTTATCTAATTCTAACTTAATCAAAGATATTGACAATTTCATAAAGGCCTTATCAATGGCATTAAGTGAAACTAGGCAACTTCAACTATCCAAACTAGAGATGGCCAATGGGTTTGATGCATGTGTACGACATCGTAGCGTTTGATGAGGACGCGGACACGGCGACAAGCCGTGGTGACTAAATTTAGGTATGGCTTAAATACATAGATGAGCCAACGATGCGTGAAAAGACATAATAAGCAACTTTAATGATACTTGACTAATTAGCATAAAGTATATCAAAATAAAATTTTTTAATGAAAAATAAATATAAAATGTTATAATTTTACAAATATTATGAAATTAAATTTTTTAATTTATATTTTTTAGCATAGGCTTTTAAAAATTAATTTAAGTCCTAGTTTAAACAAATATTCTAATTTTTTTATGTTTATAATTTATTAAATAAATAAATATCATGATTTTATAAACTATAAATAAAAAATTTTACGATATTAATATTTCATTTATAAAATCATGACATAGTTAATTCTTAATGGAGATATGTTTCATTTGTGAATAAAATATTTTTCATATTTATACACAAAAAAATAAAATTATGAACTAAATATTTTTATAATATGTTGACTTGTAATTTGTTATAATTGATATCTCATAGTTGTGACTTCTTGTAATTGTTATTCCACGATTGTAATTTTAATTTTAATTAATCATTATTATGATCTATGGAATTAAATTTATGTATTGTTGTATTATTATTGGTTATTGTGAAATTAAATATATAGTTGTGAAATTGTGATAAACTGATAATAAAATGTTAATTACTCTCTTAATAATAATAATAATAATAATATTATTATTATTATTAGTTTAAAAAAATACATCAGGCACCTGAGCTTTTTAAGGCACGCTAGGACGTGAGAATAAAAGGAAAAAAAAACTGATGGGTCTTTTTTGGGCACGGCACGGCCCACCAAGTTGGTGGGCCGTGTTGAGCCGACGCATGGGCCCTTGTGGGCCACCTTTAATCTAAACTAAGTTCAAACTACCTTTACTCATAGATGATAGTTGATTCAAGAAAAAATCAATCTACACGAAGCCCCAACAACAAAATTTAGTACTTGTTTGGAGGAAAAATAGATAATCAATATATGGATGCCATGTGTCATTATGAATAAGGAATAATTGAATAGCGAGCTAGGCTGCCTCAAGTATGCTAGGGGCAAGTAAAATATTATAAGAAATACAATGGCAGTAATTTTGTGTTAGTTCTAGAGGCAAAGTGGGAAAAAAATTAGTTTATTTAGGATCATATGAAAGGTCATTATCACAGTCTGTGAATATTATCCGTTTAGTTAAAAATGAAACTAATGAGTAAGCAAACCCCTAAAAAGGGGCAGCAAAGTTTTGCCACATCAACAACTGCAAGACCACTTTACTAGGTTCTAACATGTGTACATACGGACAAATTACATGAACAATGAGCAAACTTGTTCTCCAAGTATGCTCCAAGGACCCAAACGGTAATAAGCATAAAAGGGCAAGAGTATCCTTGCCTGAGGAAGAAAAGCGCCAATAAAATGCTGCTAAGTAGTATGTGGGCATGAATACCCCAAGCACACTTTATAAGTTCAAGTTTTTTCTCTCTATCTAAGCAACAATCATACATAAAAAAATAAAAAAAAAAGTTGAGACTCATCTTCAACCTTTAAATGACTCTATTGTTAGGTTAGCAAACTTTTAACACCTAAATAAACCAAAGACTAACTTGGCGTCAATGCGTAGGTGCTCACTATCATTGGATCCACCTCTAATGTTTTGTTTATTCACTTTTACAAAGTAAATAAGCTCTTAAACACTATCACACTCTAGTCTACAAATCTTCAATAAATTTTTCATAATTGCTTCTTTTGTGAACTTCGTCAAAAGTCTAAATATACAACACACGTTAACTACACTAGATATCAAATTAACAATTTACAAATTTATTGCATTTGACTAGATCTTGAACAAACCTGAAATCTAGTCAAATATATACATACATATAAACACTAAGAACACCAAGCATTCTCGCATCAGCTATTAAAATAAAACAAAGTTTTATATGAACTATCCAATAATATTTCATTATCTAAATAATCAAGACAAAAAAAATTCTAGTATACTTATTATTCCTTATCAGGAGCATTACCACTAACATCTTGTATCGAACTCCTTATGTGGGTGTGTCTCTATTTTGAGTGTTAACGAGATGCCTCCACCCATGCTAATATACGTACACCTCCATTTTGAATGCCAACACTCCTAGCGATGTTCTTCCCTATCCTTCCATGCTTGCATCTCCATTAGAAATATTAGAGCACTTAACATTGCGACTTCCTACTCTTGTATAACTACACTTCCATTTAAAACACTAAAAGCACCTGGTTATGCCCTTTCTGCCCTTGTATGCATATACCTTAATTTAGAACACCAACATGTAACTTAGACTTTCGTACACTTTAAAAAACGGTAGCAAGCCCATTATGTGTTTTATTATTTGGTACACCTCTATTTGGTACACCTCTATTTGGTACACCTCTATTTGGTATACCTCTGTTGGTAGCATTTTGACTCTGCCTTTTCTTGTACTTGTGTGCCTATAATGAATATAGTCTTGTGTCCTTGTATGTCTATACCTCTATTTACAACATAAGCAGTACTTGGCATTGTCTCTCCTTACTCTCATATGCCTACACCTCCATTAGGTATACTAACAAATCTTGTCACTATCCCTCTATGTATTGTATGCTAGGGCCTGCAAAATGTTTCAGTACAGTACTTAAATATTAGAGATAAGATAATAACAACATACATTCGATTTTCAGCTCATTCAATAAAATGAAAAGCTTATAGCATCAAATGAATAGTATAAATATTGAAGAAAACAAGGCAGGAATATGGTCATAGATAGCATGGAAAGTAGATAGGCCATTGCCGTAGTAATTTAATTTGCTCGTCGTTGGGAACAAGTGAATTGCATTGATGGCTACTAATACCCTATGGATTGCCTTCTTCTTAGGGAATTTGTTGGTTAGGATACATAAATATATATTGCAAACAATTGAAGGATAAATAATGTAAGAATAAAGTTAAAGAAAATCATTTCAAGCTTTGTCAAACAAATTTTCACTTTTCAAACCCAATTTATTTCACACACCCTCCCTATCCAACTACAAATTTGTATTTTTGTCATCCAAAGTTTGTAAACACAATTTTTCTCAATAAATTCAGCTTCACTATAGTTAGTACTCAAATTTATATACATATAGATTGCCGAAATCATATTTAATAGCTAAAAAAGCATGTTTTCTTATAATTAGTGATACTAACAAAAAGTAAAATCATAATAAGAGAAAAATTAACATTACAGTTTCCTAAAAAAACATGTTCTTTTATAATTAGTGATACTAACAAAAAGTAAAATCATAATAAGAGAAAAAATAGCATTACAGTTTCCTACTATTTAAAAATAAAAAGTGCATTTTTTAAACAATATTCATTATAGAAACCAAAGTCATTCTAATTAAACACTAGAAAGAACATGTTCCTTTATAATTAATAATTCTTACAAAAATGAAAAATCATAATAAGTAAAAAAAAAATGGTAGAACCAAATTATTAATAACGTTTCTAACATTCTGCATTACAAAGTACTGCATTTTTCTTGTTGGTTAAATACATCTAATGTATTTTCTTGAACAACATTCACTATAGAAATTAGAGTCATTCCCCCATGAAAGAATCAATTAGGTTAAAATAATTCTTCAGACTTAACAAATGAGAGTCTTTATTGAATTTCAATAATCTAAATTTAGTTATATAGACAGCTTTACCTAAATGAAACCTTTAGCAAAAAAGAATAAGCCACTTTCATATGCCTTAACAAATAAAAAAGTTAATCAATGTTCTTTTACATTAAAAAACAAAGAGAAATGTTTTTAGACTAATCATTCAAATGCATAAAGAATGAAGTATTCAATCGATGAAAACCAAATCTTTATAGTTAAAATGCAAAAAGAAATCCTTTTTAGACTAATCAAACAAATGCACAAAGAACAAAGTATTCAATCACGAAATGAGATTGGTACCTTACGTTATGATCGATAGTGATGTAGAGTTATGAGAGCTTTATAAAATAGATGAAGAGAAAATAAAGAAAATTGGAGGAGAGTAAAGAGAAATTATATGAATAAGAACTAAAACATGTCTTAGTATTTATAGTTTGTCACTAATTAGCTTGAGCTAGTAACTAATATGATTACATGCTACGCTGATTACAAACTAATAGTTCCAATAACTTAATAAGTTACAGTAGTGCTGACGTGGCCAAGTTGGTTGGGAACTAATCTGCTGTGCTCTTGATTATGCTAACATTACGCTGACTCCTCCAGTTCATCACATATGTTAACCTTACATTTAAGTTAAAATTTATAGGCTGAACATTTAGCTCATTTCATAGATAACTGAACTGCCTTGGCAAATGTTGATGGCAAAATTTTAACAACCAATAAATGGGCGACATATTTACACTAAAGTATTTTGGTTAAAAGGCTAGTAACAAGTCTAAAAAGAGTTCAAAGTTTAAGGGAATTATGGGGAAAATAAGGTAAGAGGTGTGAGCCACCATAATATATAAAAGAATCAGATGACGCCTCCTACTTGATACCTAAGCATTGCCACATGTCATATAAGGACTACAACAATAGTGATAGGGCCTCCATAAAAATTTGGCCACATTGAAGTGGCAAGATCTTTTGTTAGGTCATTTCAGCTCCATCAAAAATACTCCGTAAACAGTCACTTGCTAAGGCTATGCATGAAGGCCACCCACCAACAAGCCCATATGCACTTGTTAGATAGCAAAAATAAATGTCACATGATGCAAATAGAATCCTTCATTAAAAGAATACAACAATAAAATTGAGCTAGAACCAATCCAATTTTTTTAGATTTCATCATAGTATTACCAAAAAGCCCTACCTATGGAGAGGAATGACCAACCACATTAAACCAAATGCCAAAAGACTAGAGATGCCCTCTGAGATATTCTACTACAAAAGGTTGAGTATATCTTATAAAAAAAAGAGATCATTATTCACTTTTTTAATTCTTGTTTATGCTCATTTTGAGGTTTTAGAAAAATCCAGCCTTTTCTCCACCATATGCTGACTTGACCATCAAAGTGCCATTACTGGCAATGCCTTTAACAATAGTTTCCCTCTTTTACAAGTTCTAGGCATTCTTTGATGTAGGACAATTTTAGAAGATTTTTAGATTATAATTATTTTGTTCTTTTATTCTTATTTGTTTTAATTGGAATCAATTATGGTATATGCTTAGTCTTTTATTTCCTACATAATTGTGATGTTGTTGTTTTTCATTTTTAAGTTAATCTACAAAAGTTAGTTTAGCCTATTATTAACAAGGTCTTGTCATTGTTTTAGTAGAAGCTATTTAAATTAATAAAATCCTCTTTGTTTTGTTCTTATAGTAGGTTCATTACTTTTATCTCACATTGTTGAACTATTGGATTAGAATAATATCTAGTCCATCACAGAGTCGGATTCATTTGTCAGAGTAATTCACAATTATCACTTCATACTTAAAGACCCATGCTTACGTTGCTATTTCAGTGAGAGGGTTTTATTTTATAGTTGTTCCACTTTTGTTATCTCACTACATCGATTGATATTAGAAAAGATCTGTAACAATTATACAACTTTCCTAGCCATCATCAAATTCTATCTTTATTTACTACTATAAGCCACTAAACAAAACCCTCAAAACCACATAAACCAACTACTATTTAGTTACCTTTACCATCAACTAACACTACTAACATTTCCCTCCAGTCGGACATGAAGTCCTAACTATCAGTGTCACTAGTCATTTTCGTAATCTTCATCATAGAATGCCACCTCATTACCATAGGTTACCACTACTTCAAGTTTTCATGTCGAACTACCATGGATATGATAAATCCGTGGTTACCAACATGTTCATCACCGTAATATCTACTAAATCCAAACCTCACCGCTCCAATTTTCGGCCAAACTCAAGAGTTAAGGATATTTTCGATTTTGCCATTTGATAAAATTAAAGATAATGTTAAACTACCATCGTTACCATTCCATTTATTATGTGCTCTTAGCCTAAAAGGGCTACACATATTATAATTTTGATGATAACAAACATGTGTCATAAGTAAATTGAAAAATATTGTAATTCATATTTTCACTAATTCTTGAAGAATAATATTTATGCAAGTGAAATCAAGTTTAAAGCATTCAACGAACAACGGCGCGATCAAGAATAAAGCTTAGAGCTCAATGGACTCATTATTGCGACAATTCTTGTAAAGCATGTATGATTTAATATATGTAAAGTTTAGCATTTGAGAAGCTCAAGATTTTATTTAATAAATCATTATTTTTCATTAATAAAAGGTTTTACAATTATAAACTAAGTATTTTATGAAATTAGTTATTTTTCAAGATGTGGACCAAAATTAAAAACTTTTACAATCCTTGATTTTAATAAGTATTGTTTTAAATTCTGGAGTAGGACTTATTTGTAAATATTTAAAACTTTTTAGGCCATACTATAATTTATAAATGTTTGAGGGCCTGAGTGTAAATAACCTAAGTGGACATAGAGTTAGCGGCTAAACGCCTGAAGAAAACTTCACATTTTCAGGTATAAGATTAGTACTTGGTACAACAAGGTATAAGATTAGTTTTTTATTATGCTTATGAGTTTGAACAATTTTATGGGTTTACATTTTTTTTTTTAACTTACGGAGTATAAAATTTAATGATTTATGAGGGGATTAAGTGCTCGTATTCACAATCAAATGCCTTTATATACTATCAACACTTTACAACATGCGATTTTTTAAGTCATGCAAATTCAGTCACAATTTCAAAGACATCCTAAAGCATTGCATAAAGGATTTAACTAAATCGTGGATTCATTCAAGAAATTACATGTCTTAAGATAGTAATTGAAGATGAGCCAACAAATTCACCAATTCTTGAGGAAGAAGACTCACTTGTGAAGCCAAAAGCTTAGGTAGAACCTATCAATGATTTATGTATCGTAACTAATGATATGATTAAGACTGTACAACCAATTCCAATAGAGGAAAACCATTGGTTTTTAAGACAATATGATGAAATGGTTTTGTCTATTCCATTGAATATAAGAAGATTACTCTTGAAGAAGATTTGACTACAAAAATGAAGTTAATTAGAGAAAATATTAGGCAAGATTTGGTAGAAGCTTGAGAGGCTTGGAAGTTGTTCGCTCCTGCAATATTTCATCTTCTCGAAAGGTGGTCACCAACAAGATCAATCAGAAGATAAAGCATAGCACTTTTTTAGTTTCAAGAAAAATTGATGAGAATGGTTACCAATTGGAACTACAAGAGTTATTGCTTCTCCACTTTAATTTTCATCTACCGAACAAACTCGAGGATGAGTTTTTGTTAGGAGGAAGAGAATATAAAGGTTGATTTTAAAAGATTTTAGGATTTTAATTATTTTAAATTATTTTTATTTTTTATCTTAATTAAACTTAATTATGGTATGTGTTTAATCTTTTATTTTTTATTTTTTATTTTTTATTTTTAAGTTAACCTGGGGAAGTAGGTTTACCCTACTATGAATAGAAAGACCTTGTTATTATTTCAGTAGAAGTTATTTTGATTAATAAAATCCTTTTTATTTCGTTCTTATGAGAATTTATTATCTTTATCTTTGACCCAATGTTGTTGAGTGTTATTATAAAAATCTCATGATGTTAAATCATTTGAATTAAAATGATATCTGCTTCATCACAAAGTTAGATTCATTCATAGTGATTCACATTTCATAACCAGTACATTAAACTTAGACCTATGTACTGGCCTCTTTTTGTCGAGTGGGTGGATTTTATCTTATAGTTGTTATGCTTCCACTACGCCATTGCATTACTTCTTCCCATTGAATCCTTTCTAGAAAAGTAAAGAGATCATCCCCAACAGCCAGTCCTTAAAATGCTTTGGGTAATATAATGGTTTGACAATTTTAACAAAATATTTTGACACCATCTTACAAGATCAAGTAAAAAACTTATCACCAAATTGCTTTCTCCATACAAATGAGACTTGCTTCTCCATAAAGAGCTCATATTTCTTCAAAGAGAAACCACTTTTCTTTAAGGAAGAACAATCTTTCTTCACGAAAAAAAAAAAAAAAACACAAACAAACAAACAAACCTCCTCCTCAAAGATTCCACTTTTATAGCAAACACACCCACTTTCTTAAAAAGATGTCATCTTTTTGCAAAGAGACTTGACCTTCTCTACAAAGAGGTAATCTTTCTTCACAAAGATGTCACATTTTTGCTTAAATTTTTCACCTTCCTTCACTAAGAGGCTCAAATTTTCCAAAAATGGAGTCTAGTTAACTTTATTTATTAATAGGAGCCGCTTTACGGAAGTCATTTCGGAGTCCCGAAGTGGTTTTGGCAGAATTGTTTCTAAAATTCCAAGAAAACCCGATTTTTTCTACATAATTTTAGAATAAATTCACAAAAGAGGTCAACAACAAAAGACCATTGAAAGTGATGAGAAGAAGCTCAATGACCCTAAAATCACACTAGGGCAACTAAGGGCAAAGGTTCGACAAAACCTAGTCATTGCTAAAATAACGTTGATCCAAGTTGATCTGAGAAGAACTTCCCAACAGAGGAAGCTCTAGAGTGAGAAGAACTCCCTACAAAATGGATCGTTACGAAGTGAGAAAAACTCTCTTGACACCTCAAAATAAGAACTACTTTACAAATGGATTCCCCCCACTGTGACGACGTTCCCAGAAATTCTCAATCTTTTAGTACAATAGTGTGTTGGTAATTGTTTAGATTAAGGGTAAAAAAAGAATTAATTTCAAACAACTAAAAGAAATAATCCCCTTCTCATTCCCATATCCAATATTTAATTATATATTATTAAAATGAAAATAAAATAAAATCAATAGAAAAGAAAAAAGAAATTCTAGCACTGAAAAGCAAAAAATAAAAAGATTGTAAGAAGAGCAAAAGGGCCTGCCCCAATCTAGTCCTATGACTAAGCCAATAAAATGCCTCATCCTCCCTTCTTTGTTCCTCCTAAAGTAGCCTTTTACAAAGAAAAAATTAATATATTATTATAATTAATTAATTATTATGATTAATTAATATATTATTAACTATAATTATTAATAATTATAGTTCTTGAATAAATAATCATAATAATTAATATATTATTAATATTATTACAATAATTAATACATTATTATTTTAATTAATTAATTAATATATTATTATAATAATTATAATTAATTCATATATTATTAATTAATTAATATAATTATTACTTTAATTAATATATTAACATATTATTAACAATAATTATTAATAATTATAATTTTGAATAAATAATCACAATAATTAATTTATTATTGTTATTATAATTAATTAATATCTTGTTATAATAATTACTAATATAATAATTATAATTAATTCATATATTCTAATTAATTAAATAATTTAATTATTACTATTAAATAATATAATAATATATTATTTAACAACAATATATTAATAATTATAGTTCTCAAGTAAATAATCACAATAATTAATATTATTATTTTAATTAATTAATTAATATATTATTATAATAATTATTAATATAATTATGATAATTAATTCATATATTATAATTAATTAATATAATTATTACTATTAAATAATATAATTAATAATTATAGTTCGATTAAATAATCACAATAATTAATACATTATTATTTTAATTTATTTATTTATATATTATTATAATATTATTATAATTATTATAATTAATATATATTATAATTAATTAATATAATTATTACTATTAAATAATATAATAATATATTATTAACAATAATATATTAATAATTATAGTTCTCGATTAAATAATCATAATAATTAATACATTGTTATTTTAATTAATTAATTAATATATTATTATAATTATTATTATAATTAATTCATATATTATTATTAACTAAGTATAATTATTAATACTAATTAATATATTAATACATTTTAACAATAATTATTAATAATTATAATTTTGAATGAATAATCACAATAATTAATATATTATTATAATTAATTAATTAATATTAATATTATTAGTTAATATATTTTTATAATAATTGTTAATATAATTATAATAATTAATTAATAAAATTTTACAATTAATTAATATATTAGTTAATAATTATTATTATGACAATAATCCATTAAGTACTTTTTAGTAATTTATTCTGATTCAAATTTCATTCCGATTCCGATTCCTACAGTTTAAGTAAACAACTTAATTTGATTAAAATTCCTATTCGATTAAATTTCATTCTCATTCGTAATTCCGATTCCAAATTTATTCAGGATTCCAGTTTAGTAAACGCAACATAAGAGTAAAAAAAGAATTAGCTTCAAACAACTAAAAGAAATAATCCCCTTCTCATTCCCATATCCAATATTTAATTATATATTATTAAAATGAAAATAAAATAAAATCAATAGAAAAGAAAAAAGAAATTCTAGCATAGAAAAGCAAAAAATAAAAAGATTGTAAGAAGAGCAAAAGGGCCTGCCCCAATCTAGTCCTATGACTAAGCCAATAAAATGCCTCATCCTCCCTTCTTTGTTCCTCCTCAAATAGCCTTTTACAATGTTCCTCCTCAAATAGCCTTTTACAAAGAAAAACCTTTGAAAGTTTATACTCAACAACTGTACCAACGTTACCGATTTGTCCGCCCATTTCAAAAATTTCCGATTCTTAATAATGAGGCCCAGTTCAAAGTGCACTCGTTTAAGTGGCTCATTGAACCGAGCTGAACTCTTTCTCATCAATCTACAGTTTTTTTTTTTTTTTAATGCATTCTTTAAATAGCTCAAAATTGACATGATTCAATTTCTCATTTTCATCTTGCAAAATATTTAAAAACACTTTACATTTAGATAAAACTACAAATTCTTGTTAAATTTTTTTCTATTAGGACTTTTTTGGGGTAACACATGAGACTTCGAGTAAAATTAGATCTTATTTACACAAAAGTTTAATTTACATTTATGTGTTATATTTTTAAAAGTTAAACATCAATTTAAATATCAGACAACTATTATGAATAATTTGATTTTATTTATAATCAATATTAAATTAAATTTACATTTACGTGTTATTTTTGAAAAGCGGTAGCTAATAATAATAGACTGCTATGGTGGGGGGTTTTGTGGTGGGGGGAATTCGTTTTATTTTTCATTTATTAAAAGAAGCGTTGATTTTTTGGAATTAATTTCTAAATTATTTTATTTTATGTTAAATATTAAAAGGCCTAATACAACGATAGTGTTCATAATTATCAATCACCATTACAACAAAGCTCATAATTATTCACATTAAAGGGGAAAAAACAATTAATTTCAAATAAGACAAAACCCCTTTTTATTCCTGTATCCAATGTTTAATTATATATTTTTATAAAAAAAAAGGAAATAAAATCAGTTAAAAAGAAAAAGAAAGAAATTAAAGTATAGAAGAGCAGACTAGAAAGATTCTACGAAGGGCAAAATGGCCTGGCCGATCTAGTCCTATGACTAGGAACAACAAAATGCCTTATCCTCCCTTCTTGTTCCTTCAAATACCCTTCACAAAGAAAAGCCTTTGAAAATTTATCCTCAACGACTCTATCAACATCATGTACAAACACATCGGTCTCACCACTCTCCCTACTCCTAGCCATCAACCCCGCCGTGTATATCGCCGTCATCCTCCCCGGCGCCGCCTCGTGGTACCCCGTCGGCGCATCCACCATTATCAGGTCCCACTCAACGTCGTACACGTCAGCGGGGAATCCCTTCAAGGCAAGCCGACACTTTGAGAATCTTGGATCAGTCACCACTCTGCATTCCTCGTCGCTTGCCACGGCATTCATTAACTCGTCGGCTTCGTTAACTTTGGTATCGTACTCGACGTGGTAGGACTCTAGGGTTGGGAATTTCTCTTTGATCTGGTTGATCCACGACTTGTCTTCCTCAAGAAAGAGTGTGCGGCCTCCGTGGTTGAGGGCTGACCACATTAAGCTGTCGTAGCCGAGGCCGAAGACCAGGAAGTTGCATGGTGACTTTTGGGCTAGCACTCTTAGGGACACTGATATTTCTTTTAGGGTTTGTTGTGGGGTTATGTTTGTGGTTGCGTAATGGACTAGGGCATTGGCTAATGAAGGTGGGGTTTTGGTGCAAGTTTCTGTGAGAGGTGACGGAGGAGTTGATGTTGTTGTTGGGCAGTTAGTATTCGGGCTATTATTTGTTTCTGCTTGTTCTTGGATTTGAATGTTATCATCTAGGGTTTCTGTTGAGTTGGTGGATAAAGGGTTTTGTAATTGGGAAGAAGATGAAGATGAAGATGAAGAGAAGGTTGATTTTGTGATGAAAAGGAGAAGCAAAAGGAAGAAAGCACATAAGAGAATGAGCTTGACGTTCATAGGAGATTGAGGTTTGGGCCTCATCTTGTAAAATTATTTTCTAGAAAGATTGATTGAGGGGAAGAGAAATGATTTTGATTTGGGATTTATGTTGAGCTGAAGAAGAAGAAGAAGAAATAATTCAGGATTTGAAGATGAAGCTAGAATTTTTTGTTTATTTGTTTGAGTCACTTTTGCTTAAAGAAAGGGATAGAGTGGAAGAGATAGTGAGATTTGATGAGTCAGTGTGTAGCAGGTGAGAAATGAGAGTTAGCGTGTGGAAGGTGAGAAATGATCCCATAGGGTCACCTTCATGATAAGGTATCGTGCACCCTCTAAATACTTGATCATAATCAATCCCTAACAAATCTCAGCGTTTTCTAACCAAGATTCGTGATCTAAAATTACCTAAATGGGTTGACCAAAAATAAAGAAGTAACTTAAAAGAAGGAAGGATTGAGAATGAGAAAGTGAAGGACAATGCTTATCTCTCTCTCTTTCTTCTTTTTTTTTTTTTGAATTATTAGCCTTGAAAAAAAAAAAAAGCTAAAGGTTGACAGTGACAAATAAGCTACTAAGATTCTGTAACTGCTGGTCCAAACAGCATAGATGTTTGGTAGATCTGCTGGTTTGGTTGACCAGTTGTAATAATAATTATTTTCTTGTCTATTTTCTTACATGGAATAGATGTGAAGTAGTTGTATTATATAGTTGGTTGATGATATTATAGTAAAAAATATATATATATATTGGGTTGGAGGGTTTTTTTTAATACAATGATCTGTTAAACTTAGGTTATGATTTTATTTCTTTTAAGCATATTTATTTCTACAAGTCATTACTAACTAATTGATTAAACTAATATTTGTTTATAAAATTTTATTTGATAAGTACATACACATCCTGACGACTCGGTCACGTGGTTGTTGTCATCTATTCTTATGGAGACCGCGACAAACTGACAATCGATCAATGTCGGGTTTGAAGGCCCTTCAAATTTATTGTTTGCTCTCTCCAAAATTTTACTGTTATCATATACGATTCCCATAATTTAGACTTATGTTCCCATCAAATACTTGCATTTTGTTAGATTTCTTTGTAATTATTTAACGATTTTTAATTATTTAACGATGTTCATGTCATGGGATACAGCTATTGATGTATCATAGTTGAATTGAACCTCTTTTAAAATACTAATTTTAACTTTCGGCGTCTTTGTTGATAAAGTTAAAATTAGGATTCAAGCGAGCTTCATCTTGATAAATTTCAAAAAACATTGATTAATCTAAGACAAGTCTCGAGTACAGGATTTCGAACAATATATGATCCTCTCGTTATTTTCATAATACGACCGTCCAAATGCATAACTTCGGGTCAGTGTGAGGTCATGAGTTCCAGTTCTCACAACGTATTGTGGGAGTTTAATTTCTTTTCTCAATTTGAGTGAAGGTAGTCTTTTTTCTTTCGAAATGTGAGTGGAGTAGACATCCCTCGAATATTAGAAAGGGTAAAAATCTGGGCATGCTTCATAAGAATTGATGTAAACTAATTCCAATAATATTTTAATTTATAAATATCAATTATAATCTCATGTAATATGAGTTGTACTCTAAAGCAATAGTCTCATGTAATAAAAAAAAATACAGAACTTCGGTTATTGTATTCTCATAATTTAGACTCGTGTTCTCGTCAGATGGTTAAATTTTGTTGTTTCTATTTTTTTTTTTTTCAAATTATACAACCATACTCATATATTATGCAGTACAATCGGATCTCCTTCCAAATATTAATTTTAAGTTCCGTGGCCTTTGTTGGAAAAATTTGAACTGAGTTTCTACTCGGCTTCATCTAAATAAACTTCAATAAACTTTGATTAATCCTGACATGTCTCGACAGAATATCGAACGATCATGTCAGCACTGAAAAGGAATTAAAAACTAAAGTGCTTGTACCATAACATTTCCATGTCCCTGTAATAATTAATCTAAGCGTTGGGCTTTTAAGAAAGTATTGATCAATAGTCGAGAGGGACAGGGGTGGTTGAAACTTCTCTGTTCCTATTATTTCTTAAAGGCTGGAACCCTAATTATGAACATCGGGTGTGTCTAGTAGAGTTTTAACGAGTGCTTGGCTCGAATCATTTTGAATAATTGAACAAAGAATCTCGAGGCAAAATTTCTTGAACGTTTACAACTTACAAAAGCAACTTGTTTTCATCGAGTTGATAAAAGCTACATTTGTTTTGCTTTTACCTCTTGTTTGCTCGCGTGACATGGGCGCTGTTATTGGTGCGCCATATTTTGCTTTTATTATTATGACTTATGAGCTATAGAACTTAATCACACTTTGCAAAATGTTAAATTTAATCACCGCAATTACCGGTTATATATGTTGAGTTGATTGAGTCAGACATAAAATTCTTTCAGTATTTTTTTTTTTTTGGTCTGAGTATAAAGATTATAGAGCTATTTTTATATAGTTATTAAGAATTCATAAGTGAACAGTGCTTATTCATTTTGTTTTATTTTTATTATTGGATATGCTGTTAACTAAATTCAAGTCTTGAGTTATCATAAGTGTTGCATTTGAGGTTTGGTATAGTCTTGTATCTTACATGCAATAAAGTGATGTATTATTAGCAGTGACGGATTTAGAAAAATAAGTTGTCCGGGGCTAGATTACATAATAATAAAATTTTAAAACTAAAACTTTGAATGTATAAAATTTTTGTTAATACATTCATTATTGTTCTCGATGTATTTTTTAGAATAAAAAAATATTTGTAGTGATGACCTATCATTATTTTTAATTATAGTGTAGGTTTTTATAATTCTAAAAGTTAAAGTTTAAATTTTGTAAGTTTATAAATTTATAGGGTCAATTTTAATAGATTTAATGGGGTTTAATTAGAAATTTAAAAAAAAATTTATTCTTAGATTTTTTTTTCAGCCAGTGGGGGCTAGATTCTGCATCCACCTCTGATTATTAGCTCTATTAATACAATTTATTAATATAAAAAACATATAATCTTTTAGATGAATGTAGATGAGCATTGAAATTGCAATCTAATATAGCAAAAAATATTTTCTGCCAATTTCAATTAATACAGACCTTTTTTTGCTATAATTAATCATTAGGAATTTCATTGTATGCATCTTGGTATTTATTTATGGGTCCAGCTATGTTGCCCATGGTGTTTGGTACCTCACTTTTTGTCTTTTTCAAATCCACCTTTAGATTCAACGCAAAAATTGTACAACGGCTTAGATGTATTTGTAGGGTTATTAACTTAAATGCCGCTGTTGTTTATGCAAAATAAACAAAATTAAAAGTTCTACAATTTTGACTTGGAAGCCTATAATATTTTAAATTTTTTTAGACTATTGGACTAGATTTTCAATTAAATGACTTATTCTTACATTTATTAATATTTATTTAAATTAATAATTCTCTTATTAATCAATAAATAAATAAATTTAATATATAGCTAAACATTTTATATTTTTTACTAACCATAATTGATGATAAATATATGTATAGTTTTTTTTTTTAATTTAACAAACTGGCAGCCAATTTCCTCCCACTTGAGAGACGTTATTCTTTTTTTTTCTCTAATGCAAGAGATTTTACTATCTCAAATAGATGAAATGCACAAAATATGAAAATAAATTTAATTTTATATTATATATAATTAATGTTTTATTATTTTCTTGTAACATAATATTTATTTAACATATTGTCAATTATTTGATTATATAGAAAAATATATTAATTTACTAATAATAAGGCGTTAGTTTATTAATTCGTAAAATCATTAGGTTATCAATTCATAAAATCATTTTTGTTCATTTGAACAAGGATTTTATATTTTTGGTTGAATTTTTGTCCTTAAATAAAAAGAGTAAATTTAATTGCACACTTAAACAAATTGACTTTTGTTATTCCACCCCAACATTTTAAATAATCATTAGCACACATTTAAGATATTTCATTAATTTAATTAAAGAAGGGTCAAAAAATAAATCTAAATAATTACTCTATTTGAAAATAATTTAAATATTTCTTTATTCATTTTTTGTAATTAAAAATAAGAGTAATAATTTTATTTTATTATTTTGTTTCTATATTATAAATAATTTTAATTATCTTTTAATATTAATCATTTTAGGAAAGGTAAATAAAAAATAAAAAATTTGTATGCAAAACACATTAATTAGTTTTTCATATTATAAATGCATGGTGATTTATAATAAAAAAATAAATATGTATGTTTACCATTTGATATCCATATATATATATAAAAGTTAAAGTTTAAATTTTGTAAGTTTATAAATTTATAGGGTCAATTTTAATAGATTTAATGGGGTTTAATTAGAAATTTTAAATTTTTTTTTTATTCTTAGATTTTTTTTCAGCCAGTGGGGGCTAGATTCTGCATCCACCTCTGATTATTAGCTCTATTAATACAATTTATTAATATAAAAAACATATAATCTTTTAGATGAATGTAGATGAGCATTGAAATTGCAATCTAATATAGCAAAAAATATTTTCTGCCAATTTCAATGAATACAGACCTTTTTTTGCTATAATTAATCATTAGGAATTTCATTGTATGCATCTTGGTATTTATTTATATATTTTTATGTTGGTATCTTTATTGGACACGTTATTTAAGTATTCATTAATATTGTAATACCCGCGTAATTTTGGGTTTTAGGCATTATATGTATGTGGGGGTCCATATAAATTTGTAGCGAGATATTTTAGCATGAGGGAAACGCTCATGGCAAGATTATGTTAGATTTTGGCGTGAATCATGGGGGTGACTGGTGATGCAAGACTTGGGGACCACAAGATGAAAGCAATTGAGGATAAGTCAATCACTACATGGAAGTTATCTTTCAAGATCAAGCAAACAATTTCTTTGAAATTTTATATGAATGTTTGGTGTGATCTTTGAAGATCAAGAAATAGTCGATTTGGTTTATGGAGAGATATTCAAGAGATAATATTTCTATATTATCATGGAGAGTTTCTTATATATCTGAAGGCTTAAAAGATGGACATTTGACAAGATTGGACTCTTCATTACACGTGATCTCCTAGCACACGCTTAACACTGTTCAAGGGGGAGACCCTCACATATTTTGCTAGAAGCCATATCGCAAAAGAGATAGTATTTGAGAGCATCTTTGTTAACCCTTCTAGGATGATGCCATTGGGCTTCTTGTCTTCTCTTTATAAGTCTATCCGTTAGAATTTAATGAGAGAAAAGGCCGCATTCAAATTAGAGATGGCCAAATTCGTTTGGGCGTGCGTGTGGCCATGAGCGTATACGTGTCTGTGCAGCCGAGTCGTTTTCGGCGAAGACCTTGTGTGACGCATGTGGGCGTATCGGACGCAAATTTAAATGTGAACTGTGTACTTGATTAGAGATGGTAAAGCTGACGTCACAATAACGTAATAAGCACTTGACTTACGTTAGTGCAAATATCTTAAAATATAAAATATTATGAAATTAAAATAAAATATCTTAAAATTAAATTTTTAATATATTTTTTAGCATAGACTTTTAAAAATTAATTTAAATCTTAGTTTAAATAAATATTCTAATTTTTTATATTTATAATTTACTAAATGAATAAGTAAATATCATGATTTTAATAAATAAAATTGTAATTTTATATATGATATTTATTAAATGAATAATTTTTATTTATAATATTTAATTTTACTTATGATATTTATTTAATTAATTTTTTATGTTTATAATGTATTAAATGAATAAGTAAATATCATAATTTTAATAAATAAAATTATAAATATCATATATTTATAAATGATAAATAAAAAATTTTACAACTTTAATAATAAAAAATTATTCATACAAAATATTTTTCATATTAATATTAAATCATAACTTAATTAATATTTAATAGAGATATGTTTTATTTGTGAATGAAATATTTTTCATATTTATAAAAAAAATTATTATGAATGAAATATATGTATGATAAATTAAAAATGATATCTCGTAATTATGAGTTATGACTTATTGTAATTTTTATTTGAGGATTGTATTTTTAATTTTAATTAATCATTATTATGAATTTATGATCTATAAAATTAAATTTAATTAAATTTATGTATTGTTGTGTTATGAATGATTAGTTATTTTAAAATTAAATATATAGTTGTGAAATTGTGATAAACTGATAATAAAATATTAATTACTTTTTTAATAAAAATTAATATGATTATGAATTTTTTTTGATCACTTAAAAGACACCAAGACGTGGCTTAAATAAAAGACACCAAGACGCGGCTTTTTTAAGACATCACCAAGACGGGCATAAAAAATAAAAAATGTGGACTTTTTTAAGACCCCATTGGCCATAGTTAATTCAAACTATATATGTCCTTAGTGACTTGTTAATCTAGGTGAAGGTCATGGAAGCAATAAGGGGATTTTACATCAAAGACTTAAACATTGGCATCATTCTTTAATTTGTGAGACGCTAACTTTGGTCTTTTCTAGAGAAATGGTCGTGTATTCGCAATAGAGGGATTCTACAAAGAGGCTATATGTCATTTACTTGGAAGTCTTACTCGAAAGATGATGCAAAATATGTGTGGTGCACATAAAGTGTTTACTTGGTGAGATTATAATAAGATGATAGTAATCACTGAGAATGGGTCTCATCTTGTGTAAAGTCCCAATAGTTTATAATCTCTTAAACTTAGGGATTTATCTGATATCTAAGTATGGCTTTATGGACATAGGGATTTGGACCTTGAAAAAGGTGAAAATTATTTTTGTGTACTTTACTTTTATGCACTTTATTCGTACGAATTGATTTATTTCATTAACTTTTAATCAAACTTAGTAAAGCTACTAAAATTTGATCTATCATTAATTATGTTTATTCAACAATTGAACTGCTGATTACTATAATAACATTAGTGAAATTATTTTTTTAACTTTTCCTCTTAGAAAAAGAATAAAGAAAAATATTTGTTATTTTTTATTGGGTTGGATGAAAGATTTAAGATCATATGAAACATAAACTATCTTTAAATAAATAAATATTAATAACCGAAAACTTTTCAAAATAAATATGAGAATATCAATTTTACCCTTATTAATTCATGAGTACGAAAACTCAATATATACAACTATTTGAAATAAAAAAAGGTTTTTTTATCACAATATCAACCACCATTTCCGCCATAACAAAGGAAATGAAGTCAAAAGGAAAAGAAAAAGAAAAGGAATCCTCAAAATTGATATTTCCTTAACAAAAGCAATGGAATAACTTTCTAAATGAAAGAATTCCATAACAATATCAGAGGAATAAAGATAAAATCTTTAATTAGGTGACATTTCCTTAAAAAAGATCAAAGAAAGGGCTTTTATTTTCAAAATTCTTTTATCAAATGAATTTACTTATGGCTTTTTCATGGTTCCCAAAAAAAGTGCACATGGAAATAAGTGGAAGATTTCTTAGATAAACTTCTAAGGAATGCTTCCTGAATCATTGCTTGATACTTAGATGAAACCGTACATCAAAATCAGTGACTAAAATTTATCGAAAGTTGTTTGATACTAGGATGAAACCATAATTTAAAATCAATGACTTAAATTTTTCGAAAGCAAACTGGGATTCCAAAAAATTCCCTTTATCAGCTTGAGAGAAGATGATAAGAAACAAGTAATATTGATGGAATCAAAACAATCAATCAAATGATTAATTGCCTCCATCTTAATTAATGATTAAAAAATATTGATTGTCAATTTTTACTACTCAATCATTATTTCCAAATAATGTTAATTGAATCGTTTTCTTTTTCATGTTTTAAATACTCATATAAATTAAATTGAGTCTTTGTGCTCATAAATTAATAAGATTTTTTTTTTTGAAGAAATGAAGGACAATTGAAAAGGAATTCATGTCTTTCTCTTCTTTATACCACCATGCTTTTGAAGCCCACCATAGACATTGTGACTATGCCTAAACCCATGAATTCGAGGATTCCCAATCCCGCTCTAATACCATGAAAAATTTTCAAAAAACAATATAAACAATATAAATTTGACTCTTCATTAATTCATGAATACGACATCTCAATTTAGTATCCGAAACATGGAAAAAAAATGATACAATTAATATAATTGGAGAATAATGATTGATTAGCAAAGATTGAGTCAAACAATCAATTTTTCTCGATCACTAGTTAAGATAGAGACAATCAATCATTTGATTAATTATTTTGACTCCGTCTTGATTCTTATCGATTATATTAATATATCGACCGAATTAATTTAAATGCTAAATGAACACCAAAGTAAATACCGTATACAACTCCCTACTTCTGTTAAGACTGTAAAGACATTAAAAAAGAAAAGAAAAGGAGGGTGTTGACTGAAACAAAATTAAGTGAATTACTGGCAGTCGGAGGTTTTCGCTCCTCCGCACAACTATTGATTAGTTCAAAAGAATCGTACACACTCTTATACATTTCACTTTGTTGTTATAAAGAAACTGTGATAACAAAAATCCATGAAGTAAAGACTGATGATCATCAAGATTCAAGATGCCGCGTCCAAATCCCAGGGAATTGTATCGGCTTCCAAACAAACGAAACTGACTAACGGAATGAGGTTTAGATGGATATTCTTAAAACAACGAGGGTCTGGTTGCTCATTGTGCCCAACTTTAGATGTTTACGGTCTTTTCTTTTTCCATTTTATTTCAGGGAGAATAACACTTGAGTATTTAATGTTTCTCATTTTTATCAATTAAGTCACTAATTTTCTTAATTATCCCTTACATCTTTCATGTTAATATGCATGGTAACCCCAAAAAAAGAAAAAAAAAAAACCTTTTTGAGTTCGTTTACTAATTTACTCTGAGTCTCTGATTGTCAATCTCATGTGATGTATACTTAAAAGCGGAAAAAAAAAAAAAAAGGATTTTGTATGTCAAATAGTCACATATGCTTTGGGGCAAAGAGTAAGTGGTGCCTTAAACGAGAGATTTGCTAAAAATTTCAAACTTTTGTCTCCTTAATTTGATATGATTGTGAAAGGTTCTCTTCAGATGAACCCCAAATTTTTAATATATATATATAGCAGCCATGGCTGATCATATCTGCAAAAGTTTACCGTGATGAAAGAGTATTTTTGGGAGATAAATTAGAACTTTTTTTTTAGAATATAAATTAGGAAAGTTAAAATGAAATATCATGAGAAAAATTAATAAATAAATCTTGGCCATATAATATTATATTGCCACAAACCATTAGATTCAGATGAACCATGCTTTCCTTAATTTTATTTAACAAATTTAATTATCAATAGTGCTGTACTCATTCAATTAATTGGAATATTTAATTTATATCCCAATTATTGTAGTAAATTATATAATATTATTTAATTAATTCAAGTGATAGTTGATAGTTAAATTTTACCATTTTTTATTGGAAAGGTAAAATTCGATTAGCGATATGAAACAATTTAAATATTTTAATGAAGTGTAGTATTATTCTTTAATTATAGGGAAATTATCATTCGTATACCCTTGATTATATCATATCGCACTAACACTGAAAATAGATCAATCATCAATTCAAGTTTCACAAAACGATCGTACCACCATCAAACCGCTAGCTTCCGCCAGCCATACGACGCACAAGAATGATCTTTCATAAGATATGTCGATCTTTCATGTATCATGATCGATGTTTCTACATATATGTCGATATTGGCCACAGACCAGTCGATAATTTACCGAAGAGCAAATTTTAGCATTATCAATAAGAGAATTTTGCCAGATACGTCGATTAAGTCGATCCCAATCATTAACCATCAGAATCACAATCAGAACTGTTAACTTTAATCCTTAAACAATGATCACTTGACTAATCACTAATGACACATTGTCAACTTCCACCAGCGATAATCGAACTGACACCTCAAAAGTCAATTGGTGAAGATTTTATACCGTGAAGCGTATAATACAAATGATAATTTCCCTTAATTATATTACATTAATAGCTACAATATAATTGTACGGGAACTTATAGCTCGATTACTTCTCAAAAAATTAATTATTGTCATCTACGTGTTTTATACTAGATTTTAATAGATGGGTTTAGTTAGGGTTTATAAAAGTAATAAAATGAATTTAAATTTATTTAACCCCAACCCTGTCCTGTTATCCTGCAACAAAGAAGAAACCCTTGCAGCTGAAAGCATGAAGTTCGCGGTGAAGGCGCTGAGCAGCGGCAAGGCGCGGGCAGGAGCCGTCCATCTGGGCAGCTGCCCGAGCCCAATTGAGACGCCTTGTCTTCTTCTTTCAACCCGTAAAGGCCTGCCCATTTTTATCTCCCCTGACCTCCTCTCTTCTCTTCCTTCTCCGGATTCTCATCTTTTGCAGTTCAGTCCACTCCATTTGTGAGTTTACTGAAATACCCATCTCTTTAGCTTTTCAAAACAATGCTCTTGCCTAATCTTTTTGCGTTTTGGCTCGTGAGAAAGATTTGTGGTTATTGCACTTTGCTTGTTGTGCTTACTTTAGCTTCTTGATTGTTAGATGTTATAAAATTTAGTTTTGATTTTTTTTCAGTAGTAGATTAGTCAGTATCTGTTTGTGTGGTTACTGAAATGTGGTCAAGAGTGCAGTTAGTAAAATCTCCTCAGTGTAAACAAGAGGTCTAGTTTTGAATCCCGCGCATATATATATATATAGGTTACTTATTCATGTCGTTTGCTAGTGAGTGTAGATATTTTGCAATTTTTCTTATGGTGAAATAATTTTATTGAATATAAATCCTTGGACTCCCCAGTTTCTAAGGTTTACAGTTCGAATTAATTGGTCTCAGAGCAGGGACTATGCCTAGTTTTAACTGATAACTGATGTTACGGGCATGGTGACCACTATTAGGATCTGTGAAGTCTCCTAGTTGGGAATGATGCACCTAGGCGGGGATGATGGACTGCCATAGCTGTGGTGGTTGTGAAGTGTTACTTGCGGAAATCCAATATTGGCTAAATAATGTAAATCTTAAAGAACGGTTTCTAAAGGTGAGTTCTACCCATGAGTTTGTCATAAAGAGAAGGGGCGAGTTCTACTTTGGTTTCTTCTGGAAGGGAAGTTCCTACGAGGTGCATAGACATAAGCCAGGAGGCTGGCTGGGGAAATACAACTGCAAATTTCAGTAGGTGGGTGCTACTTAAAAGGGGAATGAATATTTCACTTGTTTTGGGGGGGTCCGGGTGTTGGATTGATGCATTTATACAAGTAAATGTGAAAGAGGGAAATTGTTGGAGTTCAAGGGAGAAGTTGAATGTCACATTAGGAACAATAGTGAGCAAAATAAGAGGCTTCTACACCTGGTTGACTTGTAATTCATCTGCATACACTCTTGGATTAATTTTATCTTTTAATTATATATCAATATCACTGAATGTGCTCTGTATAACATGCTTGGGTCCCAACAGAAACTAGTATCAGACCGACATTATTCATTCTTAGTCATGTGATTATTTTATTTTTGTTTTGATGATTTTCCTTGCAGAAAGAGGATATTTATTTATCAATGAAGTTTCCTTTGTCATCTTGTGCTAATGTGCAGCTCAGAAGGCCCTTCACCGAAAACAATATCAAGTATTGGAGGTCTGCACCAGATGGTTGGTCTTCATGAATATGGATTTGCAGCTGTAGCAAGAGACTCTATTCAATGCCTCCCAGAATGTGGTTCCACTAATAAAACTGGAGCATCTTTTGAGACTCCTTGCGGTCGCCTTTTGGTGCACAATCTAACTTCCATTCAGTTACTTATTTTTCCCTAAAATCATGTTTTGCAAGTAATTTTAATTTTATAATATGCTTGCAGATTAAGCCTGTAGAATACATGGAAATGATTACTTCCATGAAGCCAAATCTATGGGCCACTTTGGCTGATGAGGTACCTGCATGGGCAAATAATAAGAGGAACAAGACCTCAGTGGACCGAACTGTGAAGTGGCTTGATGAATGCATTGCAAGGAGTCCGGTAAAATTTAGTCACAATTTTAGCTTCTGGTCCTGATAATTGTTTTCATCTGAGTAATATAAAATGATACAGTACTGTGGTCTATGAATTTTCTGATAAACATGGTTTTCTATTCATAATATCGTTTTTAGTTTTGACTTGATCCTTTATTTTGGTGTTTCAATGTGGTAGATAATATTCCTGTGAGCACATTAGACATTTAGAAGCCATTAAACTTCTATGTCTTCCAAAGTTTTTTATATCAAACAGCTACTCTTGAAACTTGTGGGCATGTAGATGCCTTTGGTTGAGAGGCATGCTTAATAACGTGTAACATTTTGCCTAGTTTGCCAACTGTGAATACATTATAAGATTACTTAACGGGGCCTGAGAAGTCTTGGCTGACCATTTATCTTACTTATTGTCAATTAATTTTTTTTAAATTTGAGCAATAATCTTTATCTTTGTGTAACTGATGTCTGAACTGTTTACATATTATCTTTACAGCTTTTTTACTAAATACTATATGTTTAAAATTCACATATGTCTGTGTGTATTAACTCATGACAAGAGTTTAGGCAGGTGGAGCTGTTTTTGGATCCATTGTCGGTGGGTCTAACATTGAAGAACGGAAACGATGTGCCCAAGAGGTAGCTGTAAGAAATGTATCAGGTATTTACATGGGATCTTCATGTCCAAGAAACAGTAAGTTAATTTAACATTGATGTGAAGATAATTTATGCAGGTTACTGGATTGGAGGCTTTGGGCTTGGAGAGAGCATGGAGGAACGTCCTTCTCTCCTAAATGCTGTCACAGTAAGTTACATATTCCTTATATGAAAGATTCAAGTTTTTCCCTTTCCGGGCAATAAATTACAGCAAGTGTAGTTTAGTAGAAAAGAAAGAGTGGAGATTTAATTTACAGGAACTGTAGATTACACACGAGAAATAGACTGCCCAAAAGTGTATTGAAGAGATAAATGGAAAAGGGAAAAGAATTGTGTTATCCAATGAAAAAAGCTCCTAAGAATATTAAGTCTATATTGCATAAAGAAGCCGAAGCAAAGCTGTTCCTTGCTTCCAAATGCTGCACAGTCAACGTAAATTCTCCCTAATATATTTGGAGCCTTGCAACAAAAGAGCTTCACCGCAAGAGCCCATTCAATCACAATGTAGAAATGATTGCCTATTAGAATAGTTTCACATTGCAAGTTTAATTTAGATATTATCAACCATAAGTCAGCCACTTTTTCCTGGTGATTTTCATTCTTTTTATTCTTCTAGAGTTGTCCTTAATGAATCTGTTTCTATACATTTTAGGGACTTTTAGCTGTATTAATTTGAAATACATTATACTTTCACTGATGATATCAGTAATGGTGCTACCAAATGCTCAGGATAATTTACCTAAGGATTGGCCACGCATGATATGTGGGCTTGGATTGCCAGGTATCATGTTCACCATTTCTATACTTCGATTTTTTATTAGTCTATTTATCGCCCAGAAATCATGTCTATCTCTAGTCGCTTGGGAAAATTTTATCACAACTTGGTTGCAATATTTTTTATTATGATATGTTGTTCATCATTTTTACAATTTTCTACTATTGAATACTCCACTTATTCCAAAAGAAATATTTGCAGTGAAAGAAAATTGTTGAGTAAGTTTTCTAGTTTCTAACGTTTCCAGAATTGCATCTACAGAAAGAAATTAAAGGGATTTTTTTTTTTATGTTTTCTGTACAATATAAAATTTTGTATGTCAATTAATTATTAAATGTTCAGATTGAATGTCAATTTCCTGAGTTACTTGAAAGAACTATTTCACATCTTCTAGAAACATTGTTTTGACTTACTTAAAAGAACAATTTCAGATATTGAATGCAAAATATTTCGTGGGACAGTCTCTCATAGCTGTGAAATATTGGTTTGAATGATTTCTGTGGCAAGATGATTTTTGACTCGTATATGGGCAAATAAATTTTTCTTGTCTGCAATTGAGTACCCTCAGCCCCCTTTTTTTCCTTTTCTTTTAAAATAAATTTGTCAAAAAGAATAAATTTGTATTGACATCTTACAGAGGAGGTCTTGCAGGGGGTTGCTGCCGGGGTGGATCTTTTTGATTCGGCGTATGTGGCTCATTGCGTTTTGTATTATCATCACATATTTTCCTCATGAGGATCTGTCACTGAAGTCCACGAATTTCATGATTGTTTTGCAGCTATATTTACCATCTTACAATAGGAGGCTTTGCACTTACTTTTCCACTGGACAGAACGGAGAAAAATGTTTACGATTATCAATTGAGTGATCAAGGAAGTGATCGGACAAAGATAAATTTAAGAGCAACAGTGTACAGGTGAATGATTTGATCTTATTATTCTTCAGGTTCTAGAAATAGGAGCCTATTTTCGTGATTGTTTCTGCTAATATCTTGTTCTCCTATTTACCTTTTAAATTTCAATTTTCATTTTTATCTACACTCAGTAGGTAGTTTTTCACTGGATTTGAGTGCTCTACCCAATCTATTGCTTGAGTCTTGATGTTTCATTATCTGATTTAGTAAACTACAACTTACAAGCCGCTTTTATCTATATTTGTTCAGCGAAAGAGATAGTTTTGGTCCTGTTTTGTTTGAGCTTTTTTGGCGGGTTTTGAGATATGTTTGATATATCAATGGTTCCTTAGTGTGGAAAAGGCATGGGACTCTTGTAAATTCTTATAAAGCTTTTTTATTTGCTCTCTTCCTCCTTATATTTTTACATTCTGATTGAAATGTCAAAAGAACTCCTGCTTGGACAGCTAAATTTAGTTTTCGTCAATATATATGGGTACTTTTTGCGTAGAAAGTCAGATAACCTCAGCAAAAATGAGCCTTTTCCCTCTCCAACCCATGATATTTTGAGCTTTTATTTTTCTTTCAAATGCAGCATAGAGGTCTGAATTTGGATTTTGGTCACTGCATATAGTTTGTATGTGACTTCAGAAAATCAGAATTTAGCTATGTTCCCTAGCAAGATTCTCACGACTTATCTTCATGCTTGGTTCTTGTTCCAGGAAAGATGCAACGCCGATAGTTGAAGATTGTTGCTGCTATACATGCCAGAACCATACTAAAGCATACATCAATCATCTTCTCAATGTTCATGAAATGTTGGCTCAGATTCTTCTAGAAATGTATTATTTTCTTCATTTTGAGTGATAATAAGAAAGGTAACAGTTGTAATATGATAAATATACTAATAATTGTGAGTTTCTTTGATGCGCAGACATAATACTCACCATTATCTGGGCTTCTTTCGATCAATAAGGGGAGCAATAAAGGAAGGATGCTTTGAACAGTTTCAAAAGAAGTTTGTTCAAAGTAGGTGTGAGCATCTTGCTGCAGATGTTGTAAGTGTATGACCTGTCCTTTCTGAAACCAATTGTTAGTTACAGAGATATCATTCATATGTAAGGGATCCAGGATGAGGACTTGCAATTGATCACACCTACAATTTTCTCATGTTTTATTTCTTAGTATTTTGGACATATCCATTTCACATGGATGGTTTGTCCTTCTATAGGCACAAACGGATTGTTTTTGACTAGTTACCTTTAGATTCCTGACCCTTTATCATCAATGGAAAATTAGATCAACTTGATTTAATACGAACATCTTTGTCCTTTATTATGAATTCTGAACTTGAAAGTTCCAAAATTTTGATTTCGAAGTACCCCAAGAAACAGATTTGGAACTGAAAAAGTCTCGCCTTTTGGTCTCCGAAAAATCTATTCTGGCTGAATGTGATGGAATTTTAGATTAGAAATCTTTCAGCAAGAAGCGTGAACTGAGGATGCATGATTTTGAGAGGAATCACAAAAATTTTTAACATTCTTAGCTAGGCATATTATTTCATCATTCATGTAATATCATATCAAGAGACTACGACAGTATCCTCAATTAAGAAGTTTTAGAACTGTTACTAGAGTCTGTTAACTTTTTTCTTTTAAAAATGCAACCTATCATTCTTGCTTTTATGCCTGTCCATTGGACTTTGGTGCTAAAATGATAGCTTGATATGAGCCTATTGAGAAATAATGATCAACTATTACCCAGCAAATAGAGATAATTATGCTTGAAAAGCACAACCCAGAGCCTACAGGGCTCATCCAGAACCTACAGGGCTCATTATATACAAATAGATATCTGTTAACAACAGAAAATTTTGTTTTAAGACATGAAGTAGATAGGTGTAAAATTAGCTTTACATAATATTACAGAGTAAACTACACGGGGGAAGGGGAAGCTGAATATGTCTGGAACAAATAAGATAAGATCTTTTTGTAGTCACCAATTTGAGTACCGGTGTTTGGATCAATCAGACAGGGCACCTGAAAAAATTACAGCAAAATTTCCATTTTAGGCTTCGAAATCAGAATATCAGACATGCACTCATTAAAAGACATACAATGCTGTGAGAAAGCATGCAATGCCACATTTCTTGGCAGCAAGAACAACTTAAGTTCACTGAATATGTAGCTACAAGATTATTAAATATTATCTGGAACAAACCTCTTTGGATCCAGTTAGATCGACAAGCAACTTTGTTCGGGAAGACCCATCTCCCACATTCTGAAGGATGTAAGGAAGCTCCAATTCACATAGTGCCTCCCGCACAATTCGTGCATACTGGGGATAATGTAGAGGAAAAAGGGGGAAATGATTATGCATGGCATAGGAAAAATAATAAGTACAGGAGAATAACATTTGTTGAAGCTGTATCCTGCACTACCACCTCATAAATAGAGAATCTATATATGTGTGGTAACCCAATCATGTGAAAAGTGAAATTATTATAGAAAAAACAAATTCTATTCTTCTTTTTCCTTTTTTCATTGGGTATTTCACCATGTATGGGAAAGTGAAAAGATAGCTTACTGGATTGTTCTCATATGAGAAAAGTTCCAACTTTTTGGATGGGGGGTCTGGCCTGGCCTTTTCCCATAATGTCATTCCTCTACCTGCTCGAAAAATTGTTGGCATCCATCCTGTAATCAAGGTGCTGCATGATGCAATATGTTGAACGGGACACACAGACAGAGAATTGAATATTAGAGTCAAACAAACTCTTAAAACTAATAAGCAAACCGAGCGACAAATTTGTATCAGCCTAAAGGATAGTACTATGTGAGCTCCTAATCCCTGGCTAATACACTTTCATGCAAATTGTGATTCTGGAATTCATGCTTAGAATGTACACTCCTATGGAATATGAGATTTTAGCAAACAAATGTTGAGCACCTTTCCAACAGTCCTGTCGAAGGGTTTCTTCCTTTACCATATTGCTGAAATAGGTAGTTGACAATATCACCTATAAAAAGAAAAGTAAAAACGAGAAAAGAAAAAGAGAGAATGCATTAAAGAAAATTTTAAAGGTGATAAGCTGGGTCAACAAGAGCATTAACATAGGATAGATGTATATAAGTAACACATATGGATTCACTGATAATTAAAAAGTGCAAGTTCACCAAAATAAATCCCAAAAATCAAGAAATGAAAGTTTCACTTTTTTCCATATTTTGTCATTATTATCCGTGGTACAGAATAATATAAAGCTGAAGCACTCATAAGGAAAAATGAAAGGGAGTGAGAAATTCATTTCTAAAGGAATTGTTATCAGTAGACGCGTACCGCTTTCATACATTGAAACACCAGTATTTGGGTCAATCAGGAAAGGGAACCTGCATTGAAATTTTCATAACCGAACAAAATATGCAGAGAAAAAGTTAAACAATACGACAAATAAAGTGAATAAAGCAAATCATCTTTTGCAAGAGTAATGCATCTTTGAAATAGTTTGAGGAGATCCAGAGCATGCATATTCCTGAGTTTAACCTTCAAGATGATCCAACATGCATAATGACAGTTGATAATTTATCCAAATCTTTAAAATTTTCCTCAAGAGAAGTGCGGCACTAACTTATCACAAATAAAGTGAGCAACAGCTTCATGAGAAATAAAAACTGAAGGACAGAACTACATACTGTTCTTTCCCACCTAATCTTCTGACCATTTCTCTATGTCTAATGGAGCCTTTTGGACAAGGAAATACCTGTTCATACATCCACTAAGCTGACATCAGAAAAGCCAAACGACAATTAATCAGCAGGTAGATATATATAGTTGTTTAAGGAAAATAGGTATATTGATTACAGTAGAGTTCTATACCTACATTCAAATTTAAGCATGCAAATTCTTTTGCAAAGTTAGGCAAACACCACAAAGCTTAAATTTTCTCCCTTTCATTTTCTAAATCACAAAAGAGCGACCTGATAATTAAATTAGAGTAGGCTAACCAACCACATTATTGCAAATCTCAATGTCAGCGATCAAAGTCAAAATTAGACTTACCCAGTCCAATGTCAACAGTCTTGAACAGGCAGAAGAATCAACATAATCTAAAGAAAATTAAAATCTACTAGACATTTCACACTCCAATGGCATGTGCTTTAAGGCCTATCAGGAGTTGAAGGTGTTTTTGATTTGCATGTTTTCAGAAGCGGTTAAAATAAACTTTGAAAGGCCAGTTTTTGGCAAAATGACTTCCGCAATTTTCATAAAGCTTTTTTTTTGGAACACTCTGTATATCGGCGGGAAACCAGCGACGTAAATTCTGATGGTCAACCCGAATGGGGACTAGATCAGTTTGTACTGCTGGATTAACAAGCCACGTACAAGGTTCCCCAAACTAGAAAGAACCTAGCGTCCGTTTTGCGTCTTTCCTTCTCTTTGGTATCAGAATAAGCTAGGTAATCTTCAGCCTAGACACACCTTTAACAGCTATGCTAAGGGATGAGGTAAAAGTAGCCAACAGAAATGCAAGAGGACAAGTTCTATCATACTGCAACATGTTTATGGTCATCATCAACTGCTTAGGGATTCTCTGCTCACTGAAGTCCTTGTGGTAAATGGAGCAAGAACGAAAAAAGTTCCAGGAGATTGGGATCCTCTACTTTTATGAAGTGAAGGATTGCTGCATTAGATTCATAGTATTTCAATAGTCCCAAAGGGATAGAAAAGAGGACATGTTTTGTTTCAAATATTAATCCTAGGAGATTTAGGGAAAAATAAAGTTTCTCCCAAAGTTCATGATAAATCATGAACAATTTTCTGCATTGAGCTATCAAAGTAAATGGCCAGAGCATAATAGATTAGAAAGCAAAGAAAAATTAACTGCTCAAAAAAGGGCTGGAAGAGCAACTATAGAATATTGGAAATCAAATGAAATAGCAGAGTTCCAATTTAGATTTTGTGTCCATTTCTCACCTCTACAGAAAGATCTAGCTCGGTTATGGCTTCCCGAACCCTCCGGCAAAAGGGGCATGCCTCTGTTGATAAAAGATGTTAATAAAGTTCGTCTTGGGACGTTTATAATCCCTATGGATATAAACTCAAATTTTAAATGTGCAGTATGATAATCTTTGTCTCATGTATAATGACTCAGCCACGAGTCTCCTTATCTTAAAAATATTGCAATATAATATGTCTTGGCTAAGATGTCGAGTGCATCTTAGCAATGACATTACAAGGGTTTAGGGTTTACGGTCCACATCAAAATTGATACTCCATATTGTCTTGATAAATGGTTTAAATCATAAAGCTAATATTCCCATATTTTTAAACCAACTGCTATACTTATTCTTTTTATCATGCATAGGCAGATGAGCATTGGTAATAAGAAGTATTGATTCTACAATCACTAAAAAGCTTACCAAATTCAAATAGTTGTAAAAGTGTGGGAGAGTCTGAATTGCTGATCTCTTGGGTATCTGAACCCTCTGATAGTGATTTTGATCCCCATGGTAATCTTGCCAAGGTAGACAAAGAAGATGTTGCCACCTACTATTTAGCAACAAAAACAGAGGAATGGAGATCTTTTAGAAGATTAAGCTGTTCAGAGATTTGGAATCTGTAGAATAACTTCAATGAAATATTTATGCAAGCATGTAGAGAATTCTCTCCAGCCCCTGAGTGCACAAGTAGCATGCAAATGATACCTTATGTTATGAAGACATAAAAGATTGGAAATCCTCTACAATCTGCCAGCACTCTCACTATGAATGCAAAACAAGGAAATATCTAAAGTACATACCTCCAAAGTGTCATTACGCTCATAAGAAGGATCTCCTCCCTGCAATGTAACACGAACACACTAGTGAAGTGAAGCAAACAAACCACCAAACTACTAATATTATACCCTAATATGTCGTCCAAAACTTCTAATGTTTACTTATATTCTTTAAAATGTGTAAGTGGAAAATGTAAGCATAAAACATTTTAACACATGTGATCGACCAACTTTGGACGAATAAGAGTATCCTTCTTGAGAATATCAAATAAGAAAAAATCATATGAAAATAGAAACAGCTTTAGTATTGAACATTCATGACTAGTTATTGTCATACAGTTTATTCGTATTAAGATGGATATTAAGTGTATGCATGAAGCCCCTGATTTCATACGCTACCAAATACAAGCGGGTAGATGGTTGGTAAGCATTAGCTACCAAGTAAATTTATGCACTTACCCAACGCTGCTGTGCTTTCAAAATTAAGCAGAAGCATCCGCACTTGCAACATACACTTAAAGTTCAAAGTTAAAGACAAATTCATTAATAACAAGTGCGAACGTATTCACTTCAATCAACCCCACTATCTGAACTCTTAGATAAGACAGACGTAAAATTAAGAACCTTGTTAACTTTCAGTCAAATTTTCAAGCATGTCAACAACTAAAATCAGTTCAATTTTCAATACTTAAACGAGTAAACAAGAATAAATAGAAGAATTCAGAAGAAGAGTGATAAGAGTTCCAATTTTCACCGTTTATATTCGACAGAGAGTTCATTCATACTTACAGAGAAGAGCTTGAGCAAGGGACAAAGAACAGACAAGAAAGAAGTTGATGCACTGCCACTTTTACTTTCACTTGAAGCATCGCCTACTTGGCTGGTACCTGCATCAGGGTCTGCAGATTTTGCATGGAGTCGGTTTCTCCCAGAAACCCAGTTCCCATTTCTCGAAAATCTGTGCGAAAGTGAAGAGAAATTGTGAGCTGGGTTTGTGGAAGAGAAGAGTACGGACTGAGAAGAAGCCAGAGATATCAACGACATGCTTTCAGTTTCCACTTTCCAGTGGTGAGAGTGTGACCTGCTTAGCGATTTTAACTAGTCACTATAAAAAATATCCGGTGGATTGATAATTTTATTTCTTTTTCATTTTGGTACATTTTTGTAATTTTGGGATTTCAGGGGCCAATAAATTAAAGAAAATGAGCAATTACATTTCCATCCTCTTTAAAAGTTCAATTATAAAAATTTTATTTTTAATAATTAATAATTAAATTTAAATTTAAACAATTAGTTAATTAGATCCTAATTATTAAGTATCGATTAAACTAACAAGATATAGTTAAAATCTGATATTTCATAAAATTTGTGTTTATTTATCATATGAAATTTATTGAAGTAAAAATTGAGAAATTTTTTAATTGATTAATTTTTTTTTAAAGGAAATATAACTTTCAATCTTTTCAACTCTGTGAATAAATATAGAGGATGGGTTGGTATGTTATTTAACTATAGTACAAAATAAGTGTGATTGAATCTAACTTAGTAAGCGCGTGAGCAAAGCCATTACTAACTATTGGAGTGTGTTGTATCTTGATCTATTTTAGCCTCTATTTTTTTTTTTACAATATTTTAGCCTCTTTATTCTCTCTTGGATATGAGATATAACCCAAAAAATATCAGCCTTTGTGTTTTTTTTTTCCTTAGATGAGACCAAATTTATTACTTCCTGTCAACTAGTCTCAATAATCAAGGTAAACATCCTTTGTTTTCAGCTACTTCTAGCCTCAACTTAGTTGCTTCAGCTTTTACGCAATCAACTTTATCAAAACATTCTATAGGCTTTACGGCTACTGCTATGAACTTGCCTTCTGAATTTCTAATTACAATACCCAAACCTACTATGATACTTCTTGTATCTGGGACATCTTAATTCTTTTAAAGGATTGAACAATTGCCTCAACTTCAGTTCCTGATAATTGAGAATCTTCTTTTTGTTCTTGAAAAAACAAAATTCTATCTTCCACACGCTGTTTGTATGTAAAGCTCTCAGAAAACTTAGAGATTCATATCTTTTAGAGATGAAGTAAAAACTCTAAAGTATAAAAATTTACTGTTAAATGTGGCTGAAGGAAGAAGCAAGATTGAACGGAAGCTCATAGTGGCATTCTGTTGGAATATATGGCAGTCAAGTAATTGATTAGTTATTTAAGGTTTTCTCTATTTTCAAATTTTAGAAAGTTTTGTGAATTTTTTATAAATAAATTTTGGGAAGGGCGTGGATTTACACATTTTTGGTGGGGAAATATCCATCCCAACAGCAAATTGACATTATGCTCCTTTTAGTTTACTTTAAATACATAGATTCTATTTAACTTTCAAATATATACAGAAAGGTCCTAGACCATAAGCAGCTATGAAATTGAGAACTGAGTTCACTGCTGAAATAGCAAAATGAGAGCGTTCGGTGCGTTTCAGAGAAGTTCACTGCTATTGAGAAGAAGAAGAGCAAACAACGAACCGTACGCTTTGGTTCCCCCCGGTTCTTTCTGTACGGACAATGGATTCGAGACTACTAGCAACGGCAGCACAAGAGTCAAGATCTTCGATCGCCACCTCAAACGCAAACAAGTAAGTTCAAATTTAAAAGATTGAAAATTTAAAAAAATCCTAAATTTATAACATTTCATTATTAATAGTTAAAGAAATTTGAAATTGTTGGCTGCATTCGCTTTTCAATTTACTAGTATTGAAGAAAGCAAAGATTTTTTTGTGGCTTAGAGTTATACGACATCGTATTAGCTGAGCAAGTTATATTATTCTTTTGATTTAGTTTAGCATTTGTGTTAATTGTATGATAAGTTTTTGGGTTTAGAGAGCTTGCTTGGCCACGGTATTAGCTCTAATTTTAGTTGCTTCTGGTGGCAGCGGGATCGAGCTGCATGGTTGATGCGTCCAAATGACTCTTTTGTAGATGCTGTTGCCGAGAATCTATTAGATCGATTGGAGGTACAAGTTGTGCTTATAAGTTTATGTTCTTTCATATTCGTTATAATGGTTTGGGACCTAGGCCTATCTCTATCATTGTCGATGCTATTATTGTGATAATTTCTAAGAAACGCGATTTTGTAAATCAATGCTTTAAATCTAGGGAAAACTGGTATTAATCTTCGATTATGTTGCCGTGTTTGATAATACTTCCTAAAAGAACTTCTTTACTTTTTGTTTTACTTTTTTTTTTCCCCTGTTCTTTTGATAAAGCTAGGGCATTCTGTAATGAGTCAGCCATGTGCTTGCCTTTTTTTAGGATTGTAAGAAAACATTTCCTACGGCATTATGTCTAGGGGGTTCTCTGGAGGCTGTCAAGCGATTGTTACGTGGCCGCGGTGAGAATAAATTTAACAAGTTCCTTTCTCTTTCAGCTTTGTAATCAGCTCTTGCTAACGTTTTGGTATGATGATCTTTATTCAATGTTAGGATATGAATGTTGAATGTCAAGGATGTGATTGTTTTGACATAATTTTTTACTATCATTCTTTTAAAAAATATGGTAGTTTTTGAGTTGGATGCTGTTAATACAGTCAGCAGATGGGAAGCATTGCTTTTGTAGAATTATAAGATGCTACTTATCCTGGCATGTTGCTGTTGAGATGGATCCGTCAGAACTGAATGAAAGTTAAATAGGGATCATAATATTATGGAGAGAGTTGAGCTATTATCATCTTACAATCTTATAGGAGGAAACATCTTAAACAGTCTTCTGTATATAATGAAATAAGAAGAAAAACAAAATATATATCAATATCAGTTGTATATGTGCAAAGATAACTTCCTAAAGTTGTAACTACATTGTTAATGGTTTATGTACTTGATGTAGGACAGCTTGTTGAGTTTACTTGTTAGCTATGTAATGCGCAATTTAATGAAATATTGGACACTGAAGACTTTTGTAGGATGGAAAAGACTTAATATCTTTTGACTTACCGTTTATGCATTGTTGTGCAATTGACATAGTGTTACACAAGTACCTGAGTATGATTGTATATCAATAGGTCAATAGGTCGTGTTTGGGCTGTTAGATGTTGAAATAATTGAGGCAAAAGTATTTTATGCAATTGTTTGCTGTCATTGTTTGAAAGGGAACTTGTCTTTGGGCTGTCAATGTTACTTATTTGTTAGTTTATTTCCTTTTGGCTCTGGTATGGCCTCTAATAGAACTTGATGTAATTCTTTTGCGGATATATTTTTCTGAACTAGAGATGACATCCTTAGCATCTGGTCTTGCTCTTTCTCATCTCCTTCCGCCTTTTTCTTTTTTTTCGCGCCTTTGCTGTCTCTTTCTATCTTTGCTTATTTCCTGCTTCTTAATCAGTTGCCATGCAGAAAGAAAAATTTGAGTTTTGCTGCTGTTTTACCGAAACTTTGAACCACAGGGTAACCACTGAAGTAAAGAAAGGCTCTTTTTAGTATTAAAAAGTCAAAATCTTCATCTTGTTAGGTGAGACTTATTTGGAAACTAGAGCATACTGAAGAAGTGATAGCAAAAGCTACATAAATAAATTCAAATATTTTGAATTTGCATAAACTGGAATCTGCCTTTAAAAGCTTTCGCAATGGATTGTAATTTGGAACTCATATTGATGATATTAACTATCTTGCATATGTATCTGGGATTGTGGAACAAGAGAAGTTTTGGTGGTTCATCTTATTCATCTTTACTGGTTAGTACTTAGTTGTATGGCAGATCTTTACTCCAAATCTTAAATTTTGAGTTGTTTCTGGGAATTTAAAACCTAATTTCCTCCAAAAATTCTCTGATTTAAATGGAACTTAGTTGTATGGCGGATCTTTGCTCTAAATTTTAAATTTTGTGTTCCATGAGTGATTAACCTCTTTATGTAACTTTTTTGTTCTGTTGTGGAAGGGTCTTTTATGCTTTGTCCTAACTTCTGCTAATGAACCTTTTGATAATGAAATCATCATTTACTCATAGTCATAATATTCCTCAGAATCTTCTCTTTAATGCTAGGTGGCATTGAAAGGCTCATTATGATGGATACTTCATATGATATGCTGAAATTGTGTAAAGATGCTCAGAAGGATGCACATAATGATAACATTGAAACATTCTTTGTGGTTGGGGACGAAGAATTTTTGCCTCTCAAAGAAAGGTACGTACGTAGGATTTTCGTTTTAGCTTTGGATTAGTGTGCTGTATGTTATTGTAGAGGAATTATATTCACTTCTTACTCCTATTATTTGTGGATGGGAAGTTCGCTAGATTTGGCAATCAGTTGCCTGGGGCTCCATTGGACAAATGATCTCCCAGGGGCCATGATACAGGTAGGCATATTTTTGTTACCAGATTAAGTGTTAATATCAAGTCTCAACTTTTCTATGCATTGATTGTCACCTAGTATTGATCAGAGTGAGTATGATGCATGGTACAGATGCAATAAAAATGCTGTCGGAAAATAAACTCTATAATCAATGGAAGGTTAGGTGGACCAAAGTCATTGGTCTTATATACAATAAACTAGAGAATTGATCTGGAGTTCACCACCGTACCAACTATAATCTTTTAATTACTTGAAAACATACGTTAAATAATTTAATCACGGCTGTTAGTGGAATAAGATTATTATCTCCTATTGGCCTTGTGCCAAAACTATGAAGTTGGTCATAAATAATACGAAGCAATTAATAAATGAATTAACTTAAAAGATCACGTACTTAAAAACATATGTTAAATAATTTAATCACGGCTGTTAGTGGAATAAGATTATTATCCCCTTTTGGCCTTGTGCCAAAACCATGAAGTTGGTCATAAATAATACCAAGCAATTAATAAATCAATTAACTTAAAAGATCACGTAACAGTAAATAGTGATTTCTGCATATGCTTTATGATGAAAGCAAAGCAGTAATTCTCCACAAGTAGATAAGAGTAGCACTCTTTTCCAATTATCTTTTTGCTTTGTTTTATATTCTTATTTTGATCTTGATTTCTTATGTAATAACCTTGGCTAGTTTTTTATATCTTGTATCTTCTAGTAATCATACTATGTTGGAAAAATTCAAAGGTACCTCTATTGGCACATTTTCTCTTTCTCGTTGATATTCAACGACTATCATTTTTCACTTCATATATTCTTATTTTTTTAGTGCAAAATCTGTATATATACATCTATGACACATCTTCATGTTCTTTGAATTTATGACAGTGTAAATTGGCATTGAAGCCGGATGGCCTATTTTTAGGAGCTATTCTTGGTGGAGAAACCTTGAAGTTGTCTATCACCATTATTTCAATTAAATCAAGTTCATGCTCTGAGACATGACTTATGTTACTGATTTTTCCAACTTGACCGTCCTGATGACCAGGGAACTGAGAATAGCTTGCACTGTTGCTCAAATGGAGCGTGAAGGAGGCATCAGTCCACGGGTATCACCTTTGGCACAGGTACTTTATGGTGGCAAATTAAAGATGCCCATAAATTTGTTTAATTGAAATGTTAGCATCAACTCAATGCAGTACTTCAAAATTTGTATTGTTGGAATAATTCATCTGTTTGCACTGACGCTTATTAGTCCACAACCTATTGTGGAGGGTTTTTGTTTATATTATTATTATTTTTTCATGGCAAAGGTTATTGTTTATATCATTTATTTGTCTATTTGTCTACATCTACTGTGTTTCTTTGAGGGAATCATCTCTGATCTTCTGCCAGCAATGTCTTACCTTTTTAATTTTATTTTCCTGTTTCCTGGGCATTAAGTAGCACTTTGGCTTTTCTGCTTAGGTGCGTGATGCTGGTAATCTTTTGACCAGAGCAGGATTCACTCTTCCTAGTGTTGATGTTGATCAATACACTGTTAAATATAATAGCTGTAAGCATTGCCACTCTCAATTCTCTGCTTGTAAATTTTCTTGCTATTTTCCATATATAACCTGTATTGAAGTTCAGATATCAGTCCTTGTGTGAAATATATGTGACATATGAAGTAGCATGCATATAAATACGGTGTATTTATTTTCCCTTCTATTTTTTGAAAATAAAAAAAAATATAAATTTTGATGGTTTGAGAGGAGGGGGTGGAGTTGTTGGTATTGAATTTCTTACATATCTATGTTAGGACTGCTTTGTCATTTGCTCATTCACCATCTTCTCTTCTTATTGCTCTCTGTTTGGTGTAGCACTGGAGCTGATAGAACATCTGCGTGCGATGGGTGAAACCAATGCTCTTCTACAAAGGAATAAAGTATGGTTTCTTTCACAGATAATGATGTTCCTTTTTCTTCTGAGATGATTATGAAGCTCTTTACCCATTAGAGAATAATCAAATGTTATAGAAGGAACTCCAGCTTATTTATCAATTCTTATTTGGAAATTCATTGTGTTCATTAATGAATCAGATCCTAAATAGAGAAACAGCCCTTGCAACAGCCGCTATATATGATTCCATGTTTGCAGCAGAAGATGGCTCCATCCCTGCAACCTTCCAGGTGAACTTATTCAACTTCTTCCTTCAGAAAATATCTTTAATTACATAAAATAATGACCCTAACGTCAAAAAAATAACTGTAACTTCAATTTCTGCTTTATATGGAAATTAATAAAATTAGTTAATGAGAAAACATGTATGAATAAGCCAGGTATACTGTATACCTTCCTGATTATTCAAGGAAGACATCAATTACTGAGCACATAAAAAATGTGTGCGAATTTTTGGCCAGGGTCTGTAAAATGAGATTGAATTGGGAATATCATAAGTTAGTATGAGTTGGTGTCTCGACAGTCTTAGGCCTCAATATCATAAATACTCAATCTGCTCTGTGGTGTAATGATGTTTTGGGAAAAGAAAATATCTTTAACTTTATAATACATCGGTATATTTTATTTGCAGGTGATTTACATGACAGGATGGAGGGAACATTATTCGCAACCAAAACCAAAAAGAAGGGGATCTGCCACGGTATCATTCAAGGATATTCATAAACATTTTGGAAGTGAAAATCAATCTGCCCAGCCGAGTTAAGCCCATTCAACCCCATTTCTAATCCAGTTCGAGGCAAGTTTCTTGAAATTAGTTTAGAGAGGTTGAGAGAGTTGTACTAGTATTTTCCCCTATGAGCATGTAGTTTTTATTTAGATTACAATCATAGCGGGTTGTTGTTTTTATTTAGATTCTGATCATCCTAGTCAGGCTTGAATAATTATCATCAATAGTTTGATACCTTATTTACCAAAATAGGGATATGGTTAGCTCAAAATTTAGTTTTTAATTTATTGAATTTGTGGTTTTTTACTTTGATATTTCAAGAGTATATATACATTTGAGACTGAGGTGTTTTTGCTTTTAATTGACAGCTATTGTGATTTCAAAATTAATCAAAGCACAACAATTTTACATACCCTGGCTTTAATAAGCCTCTACATCCTGTATAGAAATATATATATATTTTTTTTTGGTTTTTGTTTTTGGTTATTATTGATATTAGTCAGCCTAATTGCAACTCAATTCCTTTTGATCTATGTGAGCCGGTTTAATTTTTGGTTCTCATGTTTTTCACACCAGAGATTTTACTATCTCAAGGCTCAACTAGTTGGCATCCACAAAAATGAAAAGAAAAAGAAAATATTCGACTTGCTGTATAATCTTGATGCAAATCTATTAAAGGTGAAGGCGGGGATTTGAGTCCCCTATTGGGGACTCTACTCTACCGTTGCTTCCCCAATTATTACTGGATGGAGGTAGGCATATTCTGAGTAGATGTCTATCGAAATTTGTAATAAAGTAGTCCAGTAAACAACTACTGGACTCAGTTACAAACTGTCAGCAAGATTGATAGACAATAAGAATCCAGGCCATAAGCCGAAGCTCACCGAAGTTCATGAGGAAACTTGTGCACTTTTGGATATTCTTCACAATAGTGTGTGCAAAATTTTTAGAGATGACTTCTGAACTCGTTAAGATGACCCGCAATTGATCTTCCGACGGATACGGTCACAAGTATGCATAAATCAACATTCAACCAACGTGTAACTTTTAATTACTCGACCTTTTACCCTACTCTTACGGCACTCATATTCATACTCGATTTATGTTTGACCATCTTCGAGTAATTTTTCAATTATTCAAACTATTACCTGACTCGTACCTGACCAATGACCATAGTCGAATAAATTTTTCAATTACTCGATTATTACCTGCCTTGTACGTGACTATAGTTCAGTAACTTTTTAATGGCTCGACGTTACCCGACTTGTGCCTGACCATGGGCCGAGCAATGTTTTAACTATTCGGCTGTTACCCAATTTCTACCTAATTGTGATGGACCCGATGAATAATTTTTATTCGAATTATGACAATTAAAAACATGCATGAAATTAATTTTAATTTTAAGGAGCCAAATAAATATTGAAATAGTGTAACCTATATGATCAAAATTCTGGAGTTGAAATGAAATTGTGCAGGTTGTAATTTATAAATGAAGGTATTTTATTCTTTATGCAGATGAATTTGTCGTACAAATGAATAAATGGCAAGGAGGGCGTATATTTGAAAAATAGGCACTTTTGTGGCATATGTAGATAAAAAGATTTGCAAAAAGTTATTATGAGATATACATATTTCATTGTGGGAAAAAATTATGGGTGCTCTTAGTGCATACTCGATCATTTGGTCTATTTTTTTCACGTGTGTATTCACTTTAACATAATAAGTTGAAAAAGTTGGGTGGCAAAATGCCATAGCCAACACTTTAGCTAACACGAAAGATAAAGCAGTGATCACGGAATCAACGGTTAGCAAGTCTTGAGAGGAAAATTCCTTTTGATACACCCCTGCTTGTAGCAAAGCTTAATTTTTCTCCGAATTAACGGTGACGGATCTTGTCATGGACCTGATTGTGTTTTAGTTAATCTAGAGACTGCCTTACTTCAATGAGCTTTTTTGATGTCTAAGATTTTAAAGTACTTTCCGAATTAATTGATTCAAAACGAAATACAGCAAATCATACATATATGGGATGATAATATTAATTGCAACTTATAAAAATTGAAACTAAAAACGCACATCCAACTTAATTACTACTGCTTGGAGCAGTCAGTCGGTTTAAACGAGACTGTGCGTCCCTCAATGTCATAGCCGATCAAAAAGTTGGTCTGCATAATGTTACCATAAATTGGAGTGTCATCGCCAGCATTAAAAACTGAACACACAAGGCCTTCTGAAATATTCATAAAAAAGTTGGAAGGGCTCAACTTCACATCTGCACCTCTGAAATGTATTGTGACTTCAGGAAATTGAGGTCGTGAACTAATACTGTAGCAAAGATCAAATGGCCCTTCGACGGGTTGTGCCGCTATCATACTGGACATTACTGAAAGCAATTTTGAGGCATAAGCTGGTGATAAATAGGTAAGTGTAGTACCAGAATCAATTACAATGTCTCCTCCCGGAGTTGATCCTGATATAACACCTAGTCTTTGATCTCGTACACTGATTGCATCGAGTGTGAGGTAATAGAAGGTTTTGGGATTCTTAACAAGCAAGGGAGTAGAAACTACGCCAGAACCTGAAACAATTCCATTGGTGCCAAAATTGATTTTGGTTGAGCTTTGTTGCACCAAGCAGTAGGAGAATTTACCTGCAATTGTAGTTTTCATTTGAGAAATAAGGGAAGCATCACCGCCCCCAAGGCCAACGATGCCCGCAGTTTTTGAAGTAAATTTCCCACCATTTTTTGTTCCACAGCCGAGGACTATTTCTGGCAGAGCCACGGCCTGTCCAGATGTTGATCCCAAAGTAACAGTTTCGGTAGCTAGATCGCCATTTGAGAAAGATTTGTCTCCGTAGAGGACTGAATACTTGCAATTCCCTTCCGCAGAGCAAGAATCTTTGATCGGTGGTGCGCATTGGCTTGATGAGCAAGAAAGATATTTGTAAGTAGAAGACTTTTGAGGATCAAAAAGTGGATTGTCTTGCTTGTAACATTGTGATGGTGGGCAGGGTTGACACTGTGTCCATATGAGATCACTTCCTGTGTCAGCCACAGCTAGTATTTCAACAGGGGGAGTACCGATTGATATACGAATGAGATAGTCACCAACGTTAGGTATTATATCAGCTTGGGAAGCTTTTGATGAAGAGAATGATGAGTTTTTATTGAAGTGACTCAGACGATTGGCAGAACGATTCAAAGCATTTCTCAACCGTTGGTAGGGAGTTTCATTAGGGTTATAGAAGGGAGACTTTGGAGAGTCACGGTGGATCAGCTCAACACTGAACCCTCCAGTTTGAGCCTCAGCTGGAGAGGTAACTGAGAGACAAAGGAAGAAGAGAACGAATGCACAACTCAATAAGGTTGCCATTGTCAAAGCAGCAGCTGTATGTAGAGAGATGATGATAAAGAGGGAATGGGTCGATTCTTATATAGGGGAGGGGCACAGAGAGATGATCAGGAAAATTTAATTAATTGGAAGTGGAAAAACGAAAAGGAAGAGAGAAGTAAACTTCCACCTTCCAGGATACTACATGCCATGATGCCAAGAAATTGAAATGCTGAATCTTTCTTTTGTAATCAAAGCTATCTTAAGAGTGACAGTTCTGTCACCATTGCAACTTATGTGGAAATTTCTTAAATTTGGTTGGCTGAAAAGTCTCTCTTTCATGTGAACTTAGCACGGAAAATAATGACGATTTGAATTTTTTGCGGATTTTTAAAAAAGTTGTTCAATGTTATGAATTGACATATGGTGCATGAAAAAGATCAAGGATCAGGATGCACACTGTCAAAAAGTTTAGCAGTTTGTCCCATTTATTCCGCAAGGTCCGGCAATCGGCATACCAGTCCCTGTATGAAACCAACATGAGAAAAAAAAGACTTGAGAATATTCAGGAGAAAAGACTTATTTAGTGTATTATTTTGATGTGTTTTCCCTTCAGACAACTGGTCATTCATTTTTAAAGGTGAAAATATTTGGGTAGGGTCTGGTTTTTTCTTATGAAATTGAATAAATTCAATTTTGTTTAAAATATTGAGTACATTAAAATATAAGTATCTATATTATATATATATATTTATATTTTTTTTCATATCCGAAGGAAATATCTTGAATTTTGTTTGTTTACTTTTTTTTTTTTTTTAACATCCGAAAGAAACGTCCTGAAAACATTTCTTTTTATGCTAATTAATGATATTTGATAACTAATGATAGGACTTAAAAAGTTAAAAAAATATGGCTTCATATGAAAATAGATGTTATATGGATTAATAAAAAGTTCAAAAATTAACTTAGTTTAATTTATACACTTTTTGCGAGTTTACCGTTGAAAGTTAAAACACAAAATGTATTTTTTTTTTTAATATTGCATCATAAATACAATTTTAGTAGGCTTACCAAATTTAATTAAAAATTAATTAAACAAATAAAAGTATGTAAAAATACAGTACATAAAAGTAAAGCACACACACAAGAGGATTTTTACGTGGTCTAGAATCCAAATTCCTATTAATGCGGAGCGACGTTCAAATATCAATTCACTAGACATCAAAGAATACAAACTATTGAAACCTTATAAAATATAAGACTCCACCTTATTTTAACCTTCACTCTCAAACAAGACTTCAGCTACTGTAATTTCAAATTAGTCCTTAATAATGTTAAACAGTGATCATATAGTATGCACATATACCAATAAGCCAGTAAAAGAAAAATTTAGTCAAGCTTTTAAGTAAAAAATTTAAGGGATTAACATATGCTTTAGGAGAATTTCCCGGCTTTTGAGCTTAAAAGAAGATGAAATGGGAAGAAAGAATATTAATTATCAAAGAAAACAGTACAAATCAAATGGGGCCGTATTACTTACGACCCTCAAAATGTCATTTTGTTCATATTGTGATTGAATTGCAGTTGACGAAGACTTTTAAGTCAATCAAGCACCACAAGTAAACCCTAACCTTAATTGTTTTATTAGTTGCATGAAAGCGTCAGCAAATAAAGGCGTCAGAAAATAAAGGATGTTTTGATAGGAAATTTGAATATTAAGCAACATTAAAAAATTACGAAGTGGGATTTAGTGACTTTGATATTTCAAAGGAAAACAATTCTTTAAGTTAACTGGCTTCTTAACTCAACTAAAAACATTAAAAATAAAACAAAATTAATGATTTTATCAGGAGATTATAGTAACTTCCAAAACGCCTCTATTTTTCATCATATATCAATGGTCATCGTTATCATTTCGAGACTATCCTTTATTCTAGAATCCTTGATCTTTTGTAATTCACATATACGACTTTCCCCCCCCCCCCCCCCAATTGTTGATTAATAGTCGTAATCCTAAACAATTCACTTCCAAACATAATACCACTGTGGAGAATACATCAATTCTTCCGCAATAAAAGAGAGAAAGCAAAGAACCTAAATCTCTATGAGAACATTTTGTAGGATTTGGATGACATTATAATTTGTCTCAGTCGTCCAATAGGTCCAAGAATAGCATTCCCGACCCCAAAATGATAGAGATCTGCAAAAAAAGACACAAGAGAAAAAGTTAAAAAGAAGCCCCCCTTTTGTTTTTCGCTTCTACTGTAAAAACATAAACAAGATGCATATACATGAATGTATGAAATTTGAAAACTCATATATATACAAACTCTCATATATGAACATCCATATGAATATGGATTGAATTAATACTGTTCGCAACAGCCAAATATAGCATAATTTCAACTCCATATTGAGTTGTTAGAGAGAATAGAATGATAAAATTCCTCTATTGTTTGTTAAAATTAATCAATTTTCCACGTGTTTCAAAAATTCATCAAAACCCTTCTGTGTCACAAAATTTTTTTTTAACTTTCAACCCTTTTTTTAATTTCTTTTCTTTTACTTCTACAAACAAATTTATGATTACAAAAAAAAAAAAACTTAATTTACCTAAACAAAACTCAGTAACTAATCAATTAGAAAAATCAATCATAACTTTTATTCTTGGGATAAAATAGTAACAAACATGCAAAAAAAAAAAAAGTGGAAAGTTAATAGAATCTTTTCAACAGCTTGGACTTTTTATGAACTCCGAATTAAACATGCAGGGAAAATAATTTACCAAAGCAACATGAGAGCTGTATTCATTTTTTCCGAAAGACTAATGCTACTACACTTAAATAGTTGACGTGCCTTCTGTTGTTTATGTTACTCAATTGTAGAATTGTAAAATAAGCATAATAAAATCACATTTTATAAAAATAACAATGTTCTCACTTGTGTTTTTTTTTTCTTTTGGTGGTTACAATCTATAAATATATTACCATCTATAGTCTATTGGACAGATATGTAAAGTTATAGCATAGCTCTACTGCGAGACTAGTTCAGATATAAACTCCCACTAACAAATTAACAATATTTGAGAATAAATCAAACACTAATTCATTTATTTCATGAGGAAAAGAAAGACACTCCTGAAGGCTCCAACGGATGCCCTCAATGTTCTTAAGAGCACCGATAATGATGGGCTACAAGCCCAATTACATATATTATAATTATAGGCTTAGGTATAAATAACTAATAAACTTACTCAGCTACCCTAATCGCCTCCTGAAACTAAGAAAAGATTAAGTAGGCTAGTTCGAAACCCTCTTTCTCTAGCTCTGTTCTGAGATCCACAAAATCCCCATGTTTCTGTTGACTAAGAATAGCATGCAGCCGATTGTTCGGAAGTTTGGGTTCCGAAAAATGCCTCAGGATCCCAAATTCATACCCAGCTGTAAACATAATCATGCTGAAGAAAAAAAATAGTGATTTGTACCTTGTGGTTGTGCAAGCTTTCTGCAGGATGTTCATAATTGGGAGGCTCAATGGCTGTAAATATAAGGCCTTTTTTATTAGAGCCATGTGTATTCAATTAGAAAAGCTATTGAAACAAACAGCAGTTGCAGAAGATTTCAAGAATAGTCTAATGAATGGAATTCATATGGCACACTTGGTACTGAGAAAGACACTTGGTACACGGGGTACGAATTATCAACATACAAGAAATTGCCGACAATGAAAGGCTGCTGAACTGGGGTTATATATCCATGTACTTTGTCGACAACAAGAACCAAACATGTTGTATGTACGACCCAGTTGTTTTAATCCATGAGGGTAAATTTCGAATAAGAAGAAGGCAATTGGACGTGCTGGGCAACGTGCTAGGCCTTTACTGATCATTGCTGAGGATTTTGATACGGACAAGCTTTGTCTTGCTGATGATAGCATCACCATGGCCAAGGCTTGCATCCTCCTCGAACTAAATTTTGAAAAACAATGGAAGGGTTTCACAGAAGACCTTGAGATTCGACAGGCACCAAGGTTGTAACTTGTGCAACTCTCTAAACGTACACGGCGATTCCTTGGTACTTGCGTGGAGGCTTCAGTATGGTTTGAAATGGCATCGGTATCGATGTGGCGTTGTTATAGTAGTGGTTACTTTGAAGAAGGCTTTCAAAAACAACTTGAAAAGTTGAGATCTGCTATTAAATTGGGCACTTCGGATAATGATGATGGCTTACAAGAAAGGCCTGATCGAGTTGGTAGTAAGATATATTTTCTTTCAGTACTTTAAAGCGGAAATGTTGGGGAAGGAAAATTATTATAATGGCCTGAATATTGAAGAATGTCACGCCCCCCGTGTTTCTATTAGGCATTTCATGGAACGCCTGGAACATCTGCGCTCCGTAGAGATGGCTTTCTATACCTGGTGGCGTGGTTGCACTACTGCATGCCTCAAAGGAGCTGGAGAAGCTGCACAACGCAGCCACTTGCCCAGTGAGAAAGTTTACTATTCAGCTTTTTCAGAATGCTTTAAAGATTCCTGTCTAAGCTATTGCTTCCTCAGCTGGATTTGACGGTTTTGCTGTTGTGGCAAAACTGCTGAAGCAAGACAATCCTGACTTAGGATTTGATCCAGCTAGAGGTGAAATATGTACATATGATCAAAACTGGAATTGTTGATCCATTGAAATTTGTAATGAGGGAATTATATAATAGCTTGCGTCACTTTCCTTCTTATATGAGCATCAATAAGAATCGCAGGCGTTAGGCAATTACGGAACAGAATCCTTTTGTATTTGAGCATCAATGAGAAGAGCATCGATGAGGATCCCCAGGCATTCAAGGAACAATTTTTCAATAAAGAGCACTGATTTTGAAAAAAAAATTAAACAAGATGGTAGTAAAACAACCGATCCCGTGATGGTTTAAACAATTTATTTACAAAATTATAACTCCGCACTGGGTTACTGACTATTTTATCGCCATCTTGTCACTCTCTCTTCTGTTTGTCATTTTCCTGTAATATAAACTGTGTAAAAATAATGGACAATGGACAAAGTCTTATTGGTGTCAACAGTATAGGTCGCCTACTGATACGGTGGTGAAGGCCAATTATTTTGTGTCAACTAGCAAACACGTAGCAATGTTTTATTATTATAAGTTCTTTTTCTTTTCTTTTTTTTGCGGTATGTTTTTCCACTTTCTTTTCTCCTTTCTCTCAAATTTTGTCTCTAATTTCAATTTCTAAATAAATACTTAACACAACTGCATTTTTATTCGAAATTTCTTAGAGGCATGTCAAAGAAAAGACTAAATTAAACAGTAAAAAATTAAATTTTCATTCTTTCTTTTTTCGTTACAGCACGTGAGGGAAAAAAAATGAAAGAAATAGCTATAATAAAAATGGGAATAGTGGAAAATAAAGGGGAAAAATAATTAGGCACAGAGAACTAAAAGATGTTCACTACTATATTTACCAATTAGAGTGAGAGAATATGAAAATAGGGTTGGAATATATTTAATTGAATTGAAATTCCTAGAAATTTTCAATGATCGGAGTTTTGGCCGGTCAGATTTTGGTGTTGGCATAGGAAAGACATTCTACCAAAGATTATATACTGACCCCAAAAATGGGTCCATACTGACTTGAAAAGGGGTAAAGTTCCATCTGATATAATTTTTTAGATAAAATATATTTAAATAATATTTTTTACTATTAAAAATTTTATAAGTGGAGTTTTTATCATAAAATTTTAATTGTTAATTTTTAATGAGAGTTTTTAACAAAAAAATATAAAATTATTTTAATAGGCAAGATTTTAAAGGTATGCAATAAAAAAAATGAAAAATAAATCATGGGTATTTTAAACAATTGAACTTTATACACTTATGGAATCCCAAAATTTGTAATTTTACTAATAAAGATAAAATAATTTATTTAAGTTCCAAATGTTGTATTAAGAAAACAATCAAATAACATTAAAATTTTTAAAAAAAAGCTTATACCGTGTATCATAAATCATAATGTACTTTATTTATTAATTTATTTGTTTGCTGGCTTGTTATAAACACTTACCGGAGGCGGATTGTAATAAACTTTGTGCAGGCATTGTAGTAAATAAAATTTAAGAAAATAAATAAACTAAAAGGAAGAAGGAGAACTTGCCCAATAGGCAAACGAATGAAAGCTCCACTTTTTGGGTTTTGCAACGATAAGCCATATATGCAAGGAAGCTGACATTCCAATACATCGATATCATTTATTATGTGGTAATAATTTATAAGTACCGAATATACATATACACAAACATTTACACAAACAGAGTCATTCTCTGGCTGTGTGTGCGCACCCTCATTTATTTTCATGTAGATATATTTTTAAGTTGTGCGATTTAATACAATTAGTTTTTAATAGTATTAAACAGTATGATTTTATAATATTATTAAAAATTAATTCTATTAAACTGTACAGCTTAACAACATATCTGCATTAAAAAAAAATAAAGTTATATGCATATGAGTATTATATATATAAGACTTTAAAAATCGAATTAATTTATCACTTTCAAAGTATTACGTTGATGGGACCCTACCAGACCTCTGAAAAATGGTGGCAACACTGCAATAAATCTTGTTATAGCGGTTAATAGGCCATATCCATAAAAATATTAGCATTATAAAAGTAGATTATCAATTTCTTCTTTACTAAAATGAATATATATGATTTATCTCTTATTATTTTTATAATAATCAATTATCCCCGGCATCAATAAAATAACAAAAATCAAGGGCAACGAAATTATTTATTCAATACATGACATAAAAGAGAAATTTTAATACATTTGGCATAGGAAATCTGAAACATAGAAGAAAGTAAAAAAGGCTTTTAGTTGAATAGCCCAAAAATTAAAAGTTGTTCATCCTCTTTTCTTCTTCTCACTCTTATTTTTGGCCATTTAGAAATAAAAAATAATAATAGTATGTAGTAAATATGATTTTTAATATTAATTTTGACAAATTAATAAACACATAATCGATTTTTTATTATATAAATATAAAATTAAATCAACTTAATTTTTAAAATATAATAGCTATTATCTATAAAACACTTTAATACTGTAACATTTAAGTTACAGTTGCCCAACCTTAGCTCTAAACAAAGTCTTAATACAAATGCTGCTATTGATATGCAACATGGGATGGTTGGTTATGCAGCTATGGTACGAAATCATGCAAGATTGGTTATGGAGACAGGGTGAATATTGGTGTCTACTTTGATGAGCAGAATCTTTATACTTTGGTTTATATAGTTCATTGTGGGTGACTCAACTTGTGTTGGGACATCAAAGTACTCATACTGAGTTGTCTTGGGTTATTGTAGGTCTACAACTTCTTATTTACAGAGCATGATTTCAAGATTTGTTATATTTCAAGGAAATGTAACCAACTTCTTGTTTTGGGTGAAAGAATTTTTGCAACATTTAACTTATCTTTGAACAATATTTTTTTGAAATAAAGAGAATTTTATTTTTTTAAAAAAATTTACTTTGACAAAGTGCAATTGTCGTATATATATAAATATTATATCATAAACTTTACTGTATAGTATTATTATTTTTAAATAAGGAAAATATCACATATTTGACTAAATATTTCGGAAAAAATTATTGTTCATAGGCCAGTTTTCTCAAATAAAATTACAATTTTAAAAGTACTTTAAGGGGTTCATTGGGCAGACGGTGGCATAAACTATATTGTTCACGAAGGCATTACTGATTTAATATATTTAGGGGGTGTTTGGTTGGAAGGAAAGGAATGGGGAAGGGAAGTAATTTAAATTCCTTTCTTATTTTCTTTGTTTGATTTACCATAATTTATAAGAATGTAATTTCTATTAGAATTTAATATACATCATAATGTGGAATTTAGATTCAACACCAAAAAGTGATGAATTTGAATTCCTCCTCTATTGGAAGTCAAAACATCCAAAATTACCCTTTCAATTTTTATTAGCTTGTTTAATATTATCAAATAATTATTATTTACAATTTTATTTTATTAATTTAATTTTGTAGATAATTAATTTTGTATTAGTAAAAGTTAAAGCAATGATTTAAATAATTAATAAAATCACTTTATTTATTTAATTAATTTAAAAATAGAAATACAAATTTAACAGTTGGCGGACCGCTGCCGACACTCGCACGTGGGACGTCACCGTCCGTACCGTTGGAGTGGCCGACCGCCGACCAATGTCGTTATACCACCGTATAAGTGAGAAAATGAAGTTATCTTCCTCAAATTCGGTTAACAGAAATTTGAAAACTTTCTAACTATCTCAAATATAGTCAAACATCAAGTATTTTGGCCAAATAAGTTGTTTCAATCCATAGATCGTCAAGTTCTGATAATTTTCATATAATTCTCAAGTTAAAATGACATGGTGCAATGGTGGCTAGCGGCGAGACGCGGTGGCTCCGATGGCGGCGGCGGCAACTCTATTTTTTTGTTGTTAAAATAAAATTTTAAAATTATAATATAGTAATTAAGAAATTATTTGTATTATGTCATAATTTATTTAGAAATAAATTAAATTAAACTAATTTTAAAATAAAATTATGTTAATAAACTTTTTAAATAGACTTTATTTATAAATATAATTGTATTACTTAAAACAACTTTTTATTAGTTATTTATATAATATATTAAATATAAATTTATTGTTTAATTTTTAAATTATATTTATGATAAATATTAAAAATTTAACACTAAAGGTTGAAATTATCCAAATAAAAGTTAAGACATTTTCTTTCATTTTCTTTCTTTGTATAATTTTAGAACAAATTAAATATTAGAAAAGAATTTCAATATATTCCCCTCTCCTTTCTTTCATTTTCCTCTCTTCTCTCTCCCTTCCTTTCTTAAAACCAAACACCTCCTTAAGGATGGTAAATGGTGCTTGGGTCTGGACGTCCGGATTTTACAAAATCCTAGATTTGAACTAGATAGGAGTAGCGCACTGCAAGCCTCAGCTTAGGAGCCAGCATCATGTTTTTTTGAAGGTCCAACTTGTCCAATTTGGAAAATTAATTGCCGGGATATTATTGCACAAATGCAGTGCAGCTTCGTTGTACTCATATAATTATTTATTTATTTGTTTATTTTTTCGAAAGGGAAAGCAATGGCAGATTCTCTTGTGAACTCGTAATTGATATGCCTGTTGTTACATGAAATGTGACAGCTGCTTAGTGGATTCAATCCGAAGAGCAGTAGTCTTGAGACTTGCTTGGGATGTGTCTGTGCTTGAGTGCAGCTACGAGAACCTTAGCCCCGTTCCAGAATGAATCAAATCCCAGATAAAATGGGCTTGCATAGAGCCTCAATGACATCGCCACGAAGAACCTATTGGCCTGCTTCGTCTGGGTTTCTTACAACAATCCCCAGGAGCTTCGTGCCAAAGATAACGGCCATCAACAGCCATTTGACCCACTTAACTCACATGCTTTGCGCGTGAGTCACTTTAGTTCTTCAGTAGGGCGTCCTCGCACTGTCGTTTAGAGCATCCCTCGTGCCTCGTTCAAGTACTTATTCCGGTAGACGACATTAACTGTTCATCAAACGAGTCTCCTTTCAAAAAACCGACATGCCGTATGCAAGTGGATGACAGGCACTGTGTATCCATTTCTTATAACCGTCAATGTCATCTCACGTGGATTATAGATTCTTTTATTTTTAACCCTGATAATATTTGTTGCTCTGTTTAGGCAAAACAGAGCATTATGCAATTTAAACTATTAAAAATTTGCACAGAAGATTTCCGTGTCTCTGAACTTGGAAAAATGTAAAAAAGGAGAGAGACCAGTGCTTGTTGCGAATCCAAACTAGTCTCTCCACCTCCGCTTGCAGGCCTAAGATAATTTAAGTAGTTAATTATTCTTTAGGCAAATTCTATCATACAATTAATGTATGGTACATTCACTCGCATTAATAGTGAATGAATTTTACATCACTACTATTTATGTATGTAGTGTATCATACATTAATTGTATGGTAGGAGATCTTATTCTTTATTGTCTTTCACATTGGAAGTCCCAAAAAAAAAAAAAAATCTGAATAATGAAAACTTTCAAGTTGTGGATAACAACGACTGGTGCGCCGAATATGGTATTTGTTTATGCTGTGTAACGAATTCCAAACTGTGTTTCCTTTCATCATTTTAATTTCTTTTAAAAGTCCTTATGTTTTAGGAAAAAGCCACCCAAACGCCTTAGAATTTACTTAAAATGTTGATATAGGCGCCCTTAATTTTATAAATAGTCATACATATATCTTTTTGACAATTATACCTTTAGAGTGCAACAACACAAAAATTGACTTTCAATAAATTTCTATAACAGATACAAATATAATCTAGTATATAAAATATTATCAATTTTACAAATTATTTAATATTAAACAACATTATTTGTGATATTGTTAATATGTTAGATTTGTTTAATATTAATAAAATTGGTTTCATAATAAATAATATAAAATAAATGTGTTTAACATTCAAAATAATTTATAAAATTGCTGTTACATATTTTACTTACATTATTTTTTATATTACAATTTTTATGTTATGTCTATGTTAGTATAAGTTTAAAATTAATTTTTGGATTAATATATTTAAGTTTCAATAAAATCTATTGAGACATATCGATAATATCTTAATATTAAAATAATTTGCATGACATATATATTTTGTTTTATTAATTATATTTATTTTAATATTGTATTTCTATTAATGTGGTATTTTAGTTACTGTTTTTATTTTAGTATTGTATTTTTATTTATCATAAAAAGTTCTAGCTATAATTCAAGGATATATTTGTTAAAAAAAGGGTCTGAATAGTCATTTATGAATCCAATAAAATTTATGTGAGTATTCAAGTAAAATTTTAAAATTATGAGTGGCTTTTTTCCTAATTTTTTTACATTAAAATTAAGACCAAAGACAAGGTTTTTAGTTTTAACCAGAATCTGTTTCAGAAAAGTACTACCATCGAACACTTTGTTGCATGTATGATACAAATTAGTTTTTAGGAAATTTTCACCAATTGTTGTAATTTTCACCCAGTAGTTGTTTTTACCGACCCATTACCGACTACTCTAGTCAATTCCGTGTGCTAACATTTCTCATTCTCAAATCTCAATCGTTGGATATAAATATCCAACGGCCACTTAACTAAAAGGACAAATAATGGGGCTTGTTACCCTAATGCAACGTAGTCGTGGCCAATTTATATACACATATTATATTTGGTAAACAATTTCTTGGAAGATGCTCGAACGGCAGTTTCCTAGGCTTTTGTATAAACTAAAGAAGCCCATTGTTATCTTCGATGATAGTGACTGCCATTGGAAGAATTAAATATGACAAGTGGAAGTTTATATCGAATAATTAATTATGCGAGTCAGTCAACACTAAGACTTGCTTTAATCTGGAATACAATCATACAACAGAGCTGAGGATGAGGAGCTAGAGAGTTGCGTGATTTGATTAACTTCTTCCCTTTGAGCAAAGGCTTGATTGGAGATCCAACAAGCTGTAAGTTTTATCTTATACATTTCTCTTCCACTTACCGAATTGATTTACATATCCCGTATGTTTAAAAAAATGTCTAATTACATTTCGGGATTTATTAGTTCTAATGTTTTCTTTTGGGGAAAATTAGGTAAGAAGCTGTGGATCTGTTTTTAGGTTTTAAGAAGAAGATCATTAATAAATTTATTTTCGAAATCAGAAGCATTCTCGTATTAACTTTTTACACTAGTAAATATCTTATTTATTACACTAGTAAAGATCATTAACTTATTAGAACAAAATATTTGTCAAGTTCTTTTTGCTTATACATAATGTCAACGATTAGTAGTAACCGTAATGTTCTTCTTAATTCTTCTTAAATGATATATGGGTGGGTCTGGCACACAATTTTATTTAATTATATAATATAAATTTATTTCGCTTAAATTATTTAATAATTTATTATTTATTTTTATTGATAATTTTGAAAATTTTTATTAAGAAAGTTAACTAATAAACTTAATAGAAGTAATATTAGAAAATATTAAAATTCTAACAAAAAAATGTTTTATTTATTGCAATGCAGCTTATGCAAAACAATATGACAGTAACAAACATATCCTAAACTTATTATACAACTTTGAGTTTTTGACACTTAATATATACATTTTCATTTTTTTGGTGCCCATAGTTTTGGATGAATTTTGCCGTTTGCATTGTATTCTTCCCAAGATGTCACATTTTTATTCAGTTTTAGGAACAAAGACAATGGCTTCCATGAATATCCAAAATGTCTCTCATGCGAAATATGATGCCTTCTTAAGCTTTAGAGGAGAAGACACCCGTAAAAGCTTCACAGATCACCTATACGCTGCTTTGAAAAATAAAGGAATTTATGTATTTAAGGAAGACAAAGAACTTGAGAAAGGAGGATCAATTTCGCCAAATCTCCTCAAAGCAATTGAAGAATCAAGAATTTCGATTATTGTTCTCTCCAAACACTATGCTTCTTCCATTTGGTGCTTGGATGAACTTGTTAAGATTGTTGAATGCAAAAATAGAGACGATCAAATTTTTCCAATATTCTATGATGTGGAACCAACTGTGGTGAGAAAACAGACAGCAGATTTTGGAGAAGCTTTTGCTAAACATGAAGAAGCTTTTAAGGATAATATAGAAAAGTTGCAAAAGTGGAGAAACGCATTAAAAGTGGTGGCCAATAAATCTGGCTGGGAATTGAAGGACAGGTAATCATTATTATTATTATTATTATTTTGCATGACTAGCAACTACAAAACAGATTTTTGTTTTCATGATTCAACACGGTTTCAATTAAACAACTATTTAATATGTATCATATGATGTGTCGTTATTAAAATAGTAGTACTATAAATGAATAATATTTTTGCAAACGAAGAGATATGGGCATTGATACGTTAAATTATTGTATTCTGAACCTTTGAAGGCTATATATTTATATGTTGTGATGCTTTATGCTCTATTAATCTGATTTAAAAAATATATATATATATAAATAAAACTTTATTCTTAGATTGACTCTTGAGCTAGATTGCTAAATGCTTATAATAACTTCAGCCGCAACACCAATGATATTCAATACCATTACATATTTAGGTAATCTAATTAATTTCATGTGTGTTATAAATGATCTTATCAAAAATTGACCCTGCTATAGAAAAAAAATAATGTATCAATAATGAGTGGGAAAAAATCGCAGAAGAAATTAAATAAATTTTGAACCGTCAAATTTTATTGGGTTGGGTTTGAATTTTCTCATTCCAATCATTTCTGACTTTTGTGATAATAACATGTTACTTTGATTTTATGACTTCAATTTGACGAAATGAATTTTGCATAGTTTGGATTTTATTCATAATATGGAATTGATTTGTTGCTACGTTCACCCTAACTTTAATTTAACAACACAATCTTTTCTTGTTGTTTTCGATCTGCAGCAATGAGTCAGAATTTATTGAGGAAAGTTTAGCTAGAATGATTATATCGCAAGAGAGAGAGATAAACAATTGCTGGTGGCACATGAAGTGGATGAAGCGCAAATTTATAACCTTGAGGTACTAGCTAACAATGAAGCTCTTCAACTCTTTAGTATGAAAGCTTTTAAAACCCATCAGCCTGTGGGAGAATATGTGGAGCTGTCTGAACGTGTTCTGAAGTATGCTGGTGGTCTCCCATTGGCTCTAACAATTTTGGGTTCCTTTCTGAATGGTAGATCTGTGGATCTGTGGAGAAGTACACTAGAAAGACTAAAAACAGATCCTCCAAATAAGATTATAAGTGTCCTTCAAATAAGTTTTGATGGACTGCAAGATTTAGAGAAGAAAATATTTCTTGATGTTGCATGTTTCTTTAAATGGTGGGATAGAGATCATGTGGCAAAAATTCTAGAGGGGTGTGGCTTTTCCCCAGTCATTGGAATAGAAGTTCTTATTGAAAAATCTCTATTAACGGTTGATGATGACAACAGATTGTGGATGCATGATTTGTTACAAGAATTGGGACATCAAATCGTTCAAAGACAATGCCCCAAAGAACCTGGGAAGCGCAGCAGAATATGGAGGGAAGAAGAAGTGCGTCATGTGTTGACAGAAAACACAGTAAGTGATTGTTATTACACCTCACTATGTCTCTTGACGTTATTGTTTTATTCACTTATTCTTTGCTTATAATTTTCAGGGAAGTGAAGCAGTGGAAGGAATAATAGTTGACGCCTACTTTCCTGAAAATGAGGTGTATTTAAGTGCAGGTGCTAAAGCATTTTCGCAGATGACCAACCTAAGATTGCTCAAAATCAATAATCTGCAACTTCCTGAAGGCCTTGAATACCTCTCTAACAAGTTGGGGTTACTTGATTGGCATCGATATCCTTTGAAATCTTTGCCATCAAATTTCCAATTGGATAAAACTGTTGAATTTAATATGTGTTACAGTCGTATCGAAGAATTATGGAAGGGAATCAAAGTAAGTACTATTTTATATTTTGTCAATAGATAATTATTGATGACAATTTTATTACTACTTTTTGTTACTATTTTATATTTTTTCAATAGATAATCATTGATGACAATTTTATTACTACAGTTATAAATGAATTAAGAAGTACCTTTTTAATCCTTTTTGTTTTCGACAGTATTTAAACATGTTGAAAGTCATGAGACTCAGCCATTCACAGAACCTGATCAAGACACCAGATTTCACAGGGGTCCCAAATTTAGAGGAGTTGATTCTTGAAGGATGTACAAGGTTGCATGGAATTCACCCGTCTTTGCTGCTTCACAGTAAGCTTGTCATATTGAACCTGAAAGATTGTAAAAGTCTTACAACTCTTCCAGGCAAGATTTCTATGAAGTCACTTAAAACACTTGTTCTTTCTGGTTGCTCAAAACTAACGAAGAAGTTTCTAGAGTTTGCTGGAAGTATGAATGATCTGACGGAGCTCTTTTTAGATGGAACTTCCATTATAGAAGTTCCATCTTCTATAGAATTTTTGACCGGACTTCAATTATTGAATTTGAATAATTGCAACAATCTAGTGAGACTTCCCAACTGTATAAATGGTTTGAGATATCTTAAAACTTTGAATCTTTCCGGCTGTTCCAAACTTCAAAATGTTCCAGAGACGCTTGGGCAAATAGAAAGTTTGGAAGAACTTGATATAAGTGGAACAGCTATAAGACGACCTCCGTCCTCCATTTTTGTAATGAAGAATCTTAAAACACTATCTTTTTCTGGGTGTAATGGACCACCATCATCCGCATCATGGCATTTGCACTTTCCCTTCAGTTTGATGGGAAAGAGTTCATATCCTGTAGCTTTGATGTTGCCTTCTCTGTCAGGTTTGTGCTCTTTAAGCAAATTGGATCTCAGTGACTGTGGTCTAGGGGAAGGGGCAATCCCAAACGGTATTGGCAACTTATGCTCATTAAAAGAGTTGTATCTGAGCAAAAACAATTTTATTACACTGCCAGCAAGCATTAACAGCCTTTTTAATCTTGAACAACTAGAGTTGGAAGATTGCAAAAGGCTTCAATCTATGCCACAACTTCCTCCTAACCTAATGGAAGTTTGAGTAAATGGTTGTGCTTCACTGGTGACATTATTAGGTGCATTAAAACTATGTAAGTCCGAATACACATCAATTAAGTGTATAGACAGCTTGAAATTGGCCGGGAACGACGGTTTGGCATTTTCAATGCTACGAGAGTACCTAGAGGTCAGTCTCTTACTCCGTATCTCCCAACTATTCAAAATTATTCCTGAAAAATTAAGCAATGGTACGGACTTGTTCATTTTTTAACTTTTTGGTTGCAGGCAGTGTCAAATCCACTAAAAGGCCTCAGCATTGTTGTTCCAGGAAGTGAAATTCCAAAGTGGTTCATGTATCAGAATGAGGGTTCTTTAATAACAGTCACAAGGCCTTCATATTTGTATAATATGAATAAGGTTGTGGGATATGCGATTTGCTGTGTTTTTCACGTCCCTAAACATTCTCCTGGTATCAGAAGAAATTGTTTGTATCCAACACATAACCTGAACTGCTGTAAGGATGCATCTTGTATCAGTTTTTTTATTCATTTTAGAGAGAAATTCGGTCAGGCTGGGTCGGACCATCTTTGGCTACTCTATGTGTCTCATGAAAAATGCTATAGTCTTGATTGGCTATTTGAATCTGATCTTATTAAGTTGTCATTTAAATCCCCAAAAGGTCCTGGATTGAAGGTGAAGAGGTGTGGTTTTCATCCAGTCTACATGCACGAGGTTGAGGAATTCGACCAAACAACAAACCAATGGACTCGCTATACTTCTTCTAATCTGAATGAATTCTATCATGATTTTGTTGGGGCAGAATTAGCCACAACATCAAAGCGAAGTTTTACTGAATATGTTGGAGCACCTGAAGCCAGTGGAAGTGGCTGCTGTGATGATGTTGAGGAATCACTTCCTAAAAGATTTAGACAACTCGAATGACAATAAAGCCTACTTGTTATTTATTCTCTGAATTTATGTGAAGGTATGCATATCAATTTAATTTTATTTCCTTTGCATATGGTATTTCGTTGGCTTTCTTTTTATTTATTTATTGTATCTTCTCCTGCAATTTATTTTTATGTTAAATTACCAGGAATTGCTCGACTTGGATGAATCAGAATATGCCTTGAAAGAATAAAAATTACATTGTGCTCGATCAAATTGAAGCTTTGAATTTTGTGATTTCTCATGAGTTGAAAAATAAAGAAAGGGAAAAAAAAAATAACGGACTGAAGTTTCTCCCCTGTTTTGTATTCCCACTGTATTTGTTTTCATTGCAGCATTGTCTCTTCTTGAAGCTTTCTCATTTTTTGAATACATAATTGATGAATTGCAGCGTTGATACGAGTGAACAATAAACTAATTAGGTCATTGCAATTGATTGATTTTTTTTCTTTTGGCAAGTTTCGAAATAGTATATTATTTATATGCTCTAAATAGATATTTGTAACTTATGTTATGACTTCTTAAAGATATCCTACTCATCCTACATAACTATCCTACATTAATTGCATTGCTATGAGTGAACAATAAACTAATAATTAGGTCATTGCAAGCTGATTGATTTTTCTTTTTTCTTTTGGCATATAGCTCCCGTTGTTCTATTTGAGTAGCTCAGCCCCCAATTTTTTCCAACCTTGCCCATGTTCGCTAGATCATTTATATACAGTATGTGGAGATGACTCCATTACCATTCAAGGTTAGAGAATGGATAGAAGCAAACAATTAATTAAAGAGGAAACTTTATCTTAATTTATTTGTTGTTTGATGATGTTGTAGTGAAAGCGTTATGGGTACGGCCGAATGGGCCAATTTTAATTGAGACCTTTCTCCTTTAGAAACTTGCCTTTAGAAATGGAATCTGTGTCTTTCTTTGCTACAGCTCACTGCACAAAGACTATCTATGCCTTCATTCTTCTGATAAGGTCTTATATGGGTAATCATGTTGTTTTTGATGAATCATCTTTTCCTTTTGAGTTTAGAATCCAGCTTTCTTCACCCTCAAGTTCTTGCTCATCTCTGTCTTCTAATAATTCAGTCAGTTCTTTTGTTCATTTTCCTCTTCAACAGACTGTAGCACAACTTGATATATCTACCGTTTCATCCTTTGCTTTAGCAAATGATTTAGCCTCAAATCCAGCTCTATCTACCTCATTTTCACCAAATATCCAAACATTACCAGAAAGACAATCCTCACAACCTCAACACCTATCACTTGACATCCAATCCCACCAATTAACTCCTTCTCCTCAACCTATTCATGGCCATTTCATGGTCACTAGATCCAAAGCAGGGATATTAAAACCTAAACCAGCCTACATGGTGAACTGTACATCTAAACCCTCAGTATCAGCTGAATTGAAAAATCCAGTCCGGTTTCAAGCCATGAAAGATGAGTATCAGACCTTAATTGACAACATGACTTGAACTCATATTAAACCTCCAAGTTCAGCTTGAGCTATAGGCAACAAATGCCTATATAAGATTAAATACAATCCTGATGGCAGAATTTCTAGATACAAACCAAGGTTAGTAGCTAAAGGATTTCATCAAACTCAGGGGGGTGACTACGATGAGACATTTAGCCCTGTTGTTAAGGCCTTTACCTTCAAAGTTATTCTTAGCTTAACTATCATGAATAATTGGTCACTAAGGCAAGTTAACATCAACAACTTTCTTCGTTGCTATCTAATTGAGGACGTCTATATGCAACAATCAGAGGGCTTTGTAGATCAGTCCAAGCCTACTCATGTTTGTAAACTTCAAAAGGCTCTTTAGAGTCTTAAACAGGCTCCTATTTAACAGGTTAAAAATGGTGCTGGCACATCATTGGGGTTTTCACAACTCATGATCAGATATTTCTCTCTTTTTCAAAAGCGTTCATTATCTCTTTTACTTGTTCTTATCTATGTTGATGACATAATTGCGACAGGCTCCAATTCCAATCGAATACAGCAAGTTATCACAAATATGTAGTCCGCTTGTGCACTTAAAGACCTTGGATAATTAAGCTATTTTCTTGGTCTTTAGATTATCAAAAATATTGATGGCTTGCATCTTTCATAATCAAAATACATAGTTGATCTTCTTAAAAGAGTTCAAATGAAGGGCTGCACTCCACGTTCCACTCCAATGGCAGCTGTTATTCCTCATAATAAAGCAGACAGCGAACCTTTTGCTGATATAACTCTTTATCAAAGCACTATTGGCGCTATAATATGCCACTATTGGCACTCCGCTCCTACTGTTAATCACTGCGAAGCTTGCAAGAGATTCCTCACGTATCTTAAGGGTACTTTACACATGGGTTTACAGTTTTCTAGTCATGCTCTTTTGGACATTGATTGCTTCAGTGATGCTAATTAAGCCAGTGATCGAGATGATTAATGGCCTATAGCTGGTTATTGTGTCTATCTTTGTCCAAAAATTTGGTATATGGTGCTCCAAGAGGCAGGCTATAGTTCTTAGGTCGAGCACAGAATCAGGGTACCAAGCCTTGGCCGTGGCTGCTTATGAGATTCTTTTCTTTGGATCAGATCTTCGTTGACAGAGCTTGGTGTCACTCTTACTTCCACACCTATTCTTTGGTGTGATAATCAAAGCGCAACTGCCTTAGCAAGTAATCCAAAGTTTCAGTCTCGTACCAAGCACATTGAGCTTGATGTTCATTTCTTACAAGAAAAGGTAGCTACTCAAAGTTTTCAAGTCCGTTATGTTCCTAGCTCAGACAATGCTACTGATATTATGACCAAAGCCTTATCTTATCACCCTTTTCGTTCATTGTGTGCCAAGCTCAACCTCATTACCTTAGGCTGAGCTTAAGGGGGAATGTTAGATAATAAGTTGATCCGGTCATTCCGGTGCTGTGTGTCCTGATGAGTGTTGGCTGATCTGGTGCTGTGTGTGTGCTGATGCGTGTTGATGAACTGGTGCGTGCTGATGAACTGATGAGCTGGCTTTATGAATAAGCAAAATATGTGTTGATCTGTTGAGTTGTTATGACAAGCCAGCTGGCTTATTGTAATTGGTTAAAAGAATCAAACTGTTAGTAATTCTATTATTGTAAAAGTTAGTTATTAGCTTGCTGGCATGTGAGCGAGTATAAATTGAGTTGAGTAAAAAACTTAAATTGCATTTTTATTCATTCAGCTCCAATTAATCAATTCTAAATTCTTCCAGACTTCTCTCTTTCATTTTCTCTCTTGTTTTCTTTCTCATTTTCTTTCAATCCAAACAAGCATATTAAACTCTAATATTTCATAACAAAATAGGTTTTTGTTAAAAAAAATTAAAAATTAATAATGTTGTGTGGAGGTTTTGGTACATTTGAAAATCACCTTCTATTTTTCAACATTCCGAAATTATCCTTCATTCTACAATTATTGATCTTTGTAATGTACATATATGCCCTAGGACCTTTTTTTTTCTTTTTTAATTTGTTGATTAATAGTTGTAAGGAAAATTCAGTTCTAAACAATTCACTAGAAAAAAATACATCCAATTCCTTCTAACTAAAAGAGAGGGGGGGAAAAAAAAACAAAGAATTGAAATTTTTATGAGAACATTTTGTAGGATTTTGATGATATGATAATTTGTCTCATTCCTCCGATAGGTGCTAGAATAGCTATCCCAACCCCGACGATGATAGAAATCTGCAATCAAAACACAAGAAATGAAGTTCAAGAATAGCTATCCCAACCCCGATGATGATAGAAATCTTTTCTTTTTTCTTTTTCTTTTTTTATTTCTATTTTAAACATAGACAAGTTAATGATATATTTATATGGGAATCAAAGAGTGAAAATGAAATCATATATAAACTATCTTATAAAAGAATGTCCAATAAAAATAGCAAGCTAAACATATAATAATTTCAACTCAACATCGACTTATTAAAAGGAATAGGAAAGTATTTAAAACTCTCCTGTTGTTTGTTAAAATTAATCAATTTATCTTCATGATCCAAGATTCATCAAAATCCTCCTTTCATTCAAATTCTTTTGCTAACCATCAACATTTTTGTTTATCATTATTTAACTAGAGTCAGACTTATGGCTGCCAAAAAAAAAAGTTATTAAATAATTTCTGCTAACTACCACAAAACTGAATAATTATCAATTAAAAACCAATCATGAGTCTGATTTTTACGTAAAATGGTAAAAAGCATAAAAAAAGGAAACTTGATAGAATCTTTTTAACAGCTTTATTTTTTTTATATAAATTTTGAAACATGAGGGAAATATATTAATTTAACCAAATAACATGACATGCTGTGATAATTTGTCCAAAAGAATAACACTATACTCAGTGACTGCTAGAATGGTTTATCTAACAAATATATATAAGTACTTATTTAATCCCATAAATACTTTTTAGATTTTTGTTATTGTCTAATACTCTAATTGTTTTTCTAGTAGAGTTTTTTAAGATTAAATAAATTATTTTGCCTCTACTAAAGCTCAAATTTTGGATTCTTTGAAGTAGAGCTTGAAAAGTCCTTTTTAAAATATTAAAATATTTAAAATATTTTTTTACTTATTTGACAATCTTATTTTATTCACTTCATAACATAACTTTACGGAAATTTGCTTATTAAAGTAATTTTAAAATTTTTAATAAAAGCTCTAATTGACAATTAAATAACTAAAATCTTTTTCGTGAAAGCTCTACTTATAAGATCTACTAACAAAAACTCTATTTAAATAAGTTTTATTTGAAAAGCTATACCAAACATAGTCTTATAGAGTGACGTGCTTTCTATTGTGTTACTAAACTATAGACTTGTATAATAAGTGTAATAGAGTACGAATGTGTAAATTATTTAAAGTCAAATAATATACTTATGTATAAGAAAAATTTAATTTAAAGTTCATCTAAATTTTGTTTAGAACTATTCAATTGGAAGTTATTAGATAAAAATTATAAATAATTAATATTGATCCAAATCTTAGGCATAAATAATAAAGGATAAAAGCTTGTTTAATTCCTATATTATGAGGTTAGTACTCATTTAGTACCTGTAATTTTGAAACTACCTCAAAACATCCCTGCCGTTAAACTATTGATTCCCCCTACCATTACTTTTTGTTTCTTTGAGCTTGCTTTTACAACATTATGCTCTTACAATAATGTTTCCTTTTTCTTGGACATTAATACAAAGAAAAAAAATTTAAATAACCAATTTAACCCCCCCGAAAATAAAATAAAAAAAAAAGTATATATATTAATTTTTGTAGAAGCTCAAGTATGTCAAAAAAAAATGATATTGTAAAAAATTAAATTAATAATTTTTTTGGACATTAATTAAAATAATTAATGTATTAACTCCTCAGTAAAGTGTTCCACGAAAAAAGAAAAAAAAACATTATTGTAAGAGGATAATATTGTGAAAGCAAGCCAAAAGAAATAAAAAATAATGACAGAGGGTATTACTAATTTAACGGCAGTGATAATTGAGGTATTTTAAAAAATGCAGTGACTAAACCTCAAAAAATTTACTCGTCTAACTCTAATGTGCCTCTCAAACGGAGAAAAGATGAAGTAGGCTAGCTTCGGCATAGCACTCAACTTATTGTTACTTACGTTCTTTTGGAATAGTTATAATATACATGTATATCATAATACGGGGTATATTAGAGCTCCAAATAAAAATATTATATAGTTTAGCCTTCGACTAGCTCCAATCTCCCATTAGTAACATTTGGAATAAGTCAAGAGCCTTGTGGGGACTTAATATGATATACTCAAGAACCAGCCCAACATTGAGCTTCAAGTCCGATGATATATCATACTTGGATTAGTATTTAATGTTGAGCTAACTTTTTTATCGAGTAAAAAATCAATAATCTAAATTTATTTTTTATTTGTTTATTTCTCTTACTCAACCATATTTGATTTAGCAAAAACTCAACACTAATTCCTTATCCATCATACTTATGGTTAGGTATAAATGGCAAATTACTCAACTACCCTAAACCGCCATCTTAAGCTAAGAAAAGATAAAGAAGTAGGTGAGTTTTAAACCTTCTATCTCTAGCTCTATTCGGAGATCCTCAAAATCCCCATGTTCCCTAGAGGATAGCATTCAGCAGTTTTAGAAATTTGGGTTCCGAAAAATCCCTCATGAAGTCAAACTCATGCCAAGTTGCAAGTATTGTCATCTTGTAGAAGAAAAAAAGTAATTTTGTAACTTGTGGTGGTGTGCAAACTTTGTACAAGATGTTAGGAGAAATTTTAAAATACATAAGAGGTGCTATGTCAGTTTTACAACAAGTAAATAATATTATGATATGTGTGTATTTATTTTTAAAAACCTTTATGTAAGTGATGTTATATACTAATTTAATTACACATACTATACATGCATTAGTTAGTTGTATTACCTCTGATGTATTTTAAAACTCCTTAGATTTTAGAAACACAACATGTAATGGGAGGCTAGGTGGCTCTAAATATGAGTCCATTTTTGTGAGAGCCATGTGTGTAGAAATGGAAAAGGTACTGAAACAACCAGGAGCTGCAGAAGATTTCGAAGCAGTTGGACAAGCTGCGCGAGACAGCTGCCAGTTCTGCAGGCAAGTTTGCTATTCAGGTTTTTCGGAATGCTCTGAAGATGCCTGTAGAGCTTCTTCCACTGGATTGGACGGTTCAGCTATTGTGGAAAAACTGCTGAAGCAAGATAATTCTAACATTGGATTTGATCCAACTGGAATTGCTGATCCGTTCAAATTCGTAATGAGGGAATTAGATGATAGGTTGCGTCACTTACATTTTCATATGAGCATCAATAAGGATCTCCAGCGATGGGCATTTATGGAATAATAATTTTAATAAAAAGCACTCTTGTTTGGACAGAAAGACAACACAGCGGAAAAAAAAATCCATGTGGATTTATGCACTTTCGTTTATAAAAATTGTGTAAGAAAGTTAAAAACAAGTCTTCTTAGTGTCAACACTATCAGGTCACTTACTGACATGGTGGTGTTGGGGAATTATTTTGTGACACTTAGCAATCATGTGGCATTGTTTTATTACTATTATTATTTTTTATTGCAATTATTTTGCCATTTTCTTTTCTTCTTTCTTCCTTGAACAAAATATTTGTCTGTCACTCCTCCTCGATGCCACTCTCAATATCTAGGAACTCCAATACTCAACTGAACTGCATTTTCATTCTAAATTTGTTTGAGACTTGTGAGAGAAAAAATTAAACTAAAAGATTTTCTATCCTACTACTCAACCTGCCAATTAGAGCTGAGCGAATGCGAAAGAAGGTTTTGAATATGTTTGACTGAGAGGGAGATCCTTAAAATTTTCAATGAAGGGAGATGTATCTTAGAAAATTTAAAGGAATTAATCGTAGAGAATTGTCAAAAGTATAAGTGATCAAATCGGCAATGAATATTTTTGGCCGATCAGATTTTGGTGGTTGCATAGGAAAGACTTTACTTTAAAGATGATACTTACCGGAAAATACGCGTCGTACGGACTCAAAAAGGAGTAAGTATCGATTTAAAAAGAAAAAAATAATTGATAATTACGCCATTACTCATATGATAGTGAGATCATATTGTGCTTATTAATTTATTTGCTTATTGTAAACTTACGGAAGGTGGGTTAAATATAAGTTTTTGCAGGTTTTGTGGTAAATAAAATTTAAGAAAATACAAAAAAAATAAGAAAAGGAAGAAGGCGAACTTACCCAACATGCAAACCAATGAAAGCTCCACCATCTGGGCTTTTTAACGATAAGCCACATAATGCAAGGAAGCTGACATCCAATACATCCATTAATTATTTGGTAATAACCTATAAGTAGCTGTATGTATCTCTCTCTCTCTCTATACACACACACACACGCACACACACACACCAAGATTATGAAATTGAATTGGTTTATCACTTACAAAGTATGATGTCGATGAAAAAACAAGTCCTCCAAAGAACCCTAGCAACCCTCCAAAAAATGGTAGCAACATTGCAATAAATCCTGTTATAGCTGTCACCATATCCATAAAATAAATAACTAAATAAGCACTTACAATGTTAGAAAGAATATACATCTATATTATATGGGGTTAATTTCGGATAATCTCATCATGATGATGACTATCTTCAAATTATTCCTTTTTTTTTTTCAATTAACTACAACTTAACCCCAATTTTTTTAGGAAGACAAGAAAAAAATTCATCAACCCGCTCACATTTTTTTCGTATCTCTTGAACAAAAAAGAGGGTGACTAGAGTTTTTCAAAAGTGAGAGAAGTGAGTTGAAGATAGTCAGTTCACAAGGGAGTAATAATCCAAAATTTACCTATATTTTTTGAAGTAATATGTTCTTTATTAAAGACTTTTTTCAACAGATAACTGTCTAAGCTTGTAAATTTCTCAAAAATAATAAGTACATGGAAAATGCGTCGATGTTTTAGAGCATATAAACTTTGAGAGCCACGGAATTTGGATTTAAAAGGAAAAAAAAAAAAAGAAATTTGGGGAGGCTAATCATATAAAATTGTCAAAGGAATCGAAAAAATCTCAATTAAGTCCCTTGTTTTTCCCGAAAGTTTTTCCAACCTAGGGTCTAAAGATCCTCCAGGCCATAACATAGATTTGCCTTGCGTAGAGCCAACCTCTTCTACAGAAATGCAGTACAGCTATGCAGAGTTCATAATCAGATTTTTCGGCACAAAGAGTCATTGGAAAATAAGAGGTTGTGTAGACTTTCTTAATCAATGCATCTAATATAAGAAATGAGTTAGGATCCGAAAATAGCAGAGACATTTCTATTTAATGTCTAAACTTACCAACATATGAACTGCGAGCAACTAAACGAAGAAGTAGTCCAGGTGTAAAGTGCATGTGTTGCACCAAATATGATTCAATCATGTCGAACACTGGCATTGCAAAAACCTAAAAGTCGGGGGGAAAAAAAAAACATGTACAATTATTCAATGTGCAGTGATTTCAAAAATATTATTTTTATTTTTATTCACATGATCTCGTCTTAGCAAAGTTCTTATATTCAAAAAGTAAAATCAATTAAAAAATCTAGCCAAGCGGGATATATAATGAAACCTTAGCTGTTATAACGAACGAACAAAAAGTAAAAACAGAAATAAAAATCAAAAGAGCGGAAAACATACCTGGTAACTTCCTAGAACGTGAAAAAAAACCATGAAATTTGCGACGGCAATAAGCCAGGCAGGTTTTCTCAAAGAAATGAGAATATCATCTTCCACGTATTGACCGAAAGCCCAGTAGCCAGAAATGCTAACACAGAGATAGCAAAATGCAACAATCACATAAGCAACAACAACTCCTTTCCACATTGGTTTTTTGGAAGGGACTTCTGGGGTTGATGGGATTGTGGCTTGAATTTCAAGCACGACGCTGTGTCCCGCAAATGCAAATGCTACTGTTCCCAGTCCGTTCAGGAAATCGAAAGCTTTTCCGACCTCCGTATGAGACCGGACTCCGTAGCTTTCAGGACGGTGATGAATTCCTTCCTTTATTGACGCTATAAAAGCCACCATCGAATAGCTGTAAAGACGTAGAAAAAAATTTAGTCCAACCATCTAATGATATTATATCAAGTGTATATTTATTTATTAAACAAGAATTGAAAACCTCTGTATTGTCTTTTGAAATTAAGCCTAACTTTTTATTATCAGTTCACTGATAAGTCTGGTCTAAGAATAAAATAGTGAAAGATAAAAAAATCGGAAGGCAGTGGAATCTTGTTAATGGCGATGAGGAAGAATGATTATTTTATTAAAACAGCTTGAGGGAACTTTGATAATTACCCCTTTATTTGTTTATTTTATTTTATGGGAAATAAGAAATACATCACTTGTATGAAAAAATTGAAGGCCAAAATTTAATTACCAGATAGACATTACAGCAGCAAGTAAGGAAACGCCCTTCAATGAATTGAAATTGGGAGTTTGAGAAAGCACAAGATGCAGACAAGCAAAGACGAGGATAAAATATGTTAATCTAACGTTTTCAACATTGTGATCAAGCAGCTCCACAAATTTCATCAATGATTTTCCTCCGGTGACCATGTAAACTATGTCTGTTGCAATCTGAACAAGCATTTGTTGCGGCATCACAAACCAATATCCAAATCTCGGGCCAAAACAATGTTCTCCCAATTCTGGGTATCGATCAAATCTCTTTCCAGGCACAACTTCGTGCAATTCAACAAGTTGCCATAGAGAATAGAATGTGATTGCCCATGAACCGAATATTGCAGCGAACCCTGCCCCCCTGGAAAAAATTTTAAAAAGTGATATTAGCTTAGAAAGCACTTTGGAACTCGAATACAGAAGAAAGACTTACGAGGGGCGATCCAACTAACTTAGCATACTACCTTAGCACACTAGGGCAATAAGTTCAAAAAATCAGAATCTGCCTTTTAGAAGATTTAGTGGCTCGCATGGAGAGACTAGTAAAACCATTATTCTTAATTTCTACAACTTCTCACTTCTCGTACTGAGGTGATGCATCTGATCCACTAACTTATTTTCTAAATTAAAAAAAGATCAAATTCTCAAGTGCAATGTTTGCACGTTATAAAAATGTTATTTTACTTGTATGATGTTGTTCAGCACCTATACAATATTGTCAAATCCATAGTTTCTCATAATGTGCGAACATCTGCACTGGATAAATACAGTACCAGCCGAGTTGAGAAAAAGCGAAAGGTAAGCCCAGAACTCCAGCCCCCACCATTGCAGTTACATTGTGAAAAGCTGAGTACCACCATTTTGCTTTTCTAGAAGCTGTGATGGGAAGCCAGTCGTTCAGATCATTTCCTTGTGTTTGCTCAATTCCCAGTGCTCCACTCTCAATATTTTGCTGAGGACAAAAGAGGGCTTTTAGCAAATAATATTCATTCTCTTGCAAAGATTAAAAACACTAGTTCCTGAAACTGAGAATGAGAAATAAAAAAGAACTTACATTAACCATGGTAGCCTCTCTTGTTTGCAGAATTTGAAATAACTTTTTTTTGCTTGATTGTGCTAAGGTTCAAATGGAGGAAGCCTTGGAACCATATCCTTTGTCTAGAGATCCTAATAATCTGGTGAGTCTTGAATTGGTCATTGGAATCTAAGCCACAGTTAAAAAAAAAAACAAAATCGAAGACATGAATCTGAAGTGAATAGTGAGCATAGCAACTATATCATCCGAAAACAAAGGAAATTCGGATAATTTTTTATCTGTTACCTAAGTAATCCAAAAATTGCAGAGTGAGGATTTGTAGGAGCCATATTTAAAAAATGCTTAGAAAGTATTTATTGAGAGCCAGCAATTTGTTTTTCAAAATTAATTATGTTAATGATAAAGAATTGTTACAAGAAAAATAATGAAAACTATATCATCCGAAAACAAAGGAAATTCGGATAATTTTTTATCTGTTACCTAAGTAACCCAACCGAAAACAAAGGAAATTCGGATAATTTTTTATCTGTTACCTAAGTAATCCAAAAATTGCAGAGTGAGGATTTGTAGGAGCCATATTTAAAAAATGCTAAGAAAGTATTTATTGAGAGCCAGCAATTTGTTTTTCAAAATTAATTATGTTAATGATAAAGAATTGTTACAAGAAAAATAATGAAAACTTTTCTGTGTCATATGAAGAATGCCAATCCCCCTTCACTAGGGGTGGGCATGGGTTGGGTTAAATAAAATTTGCGAAAATCTAATCCAACCCATTATTAAATGGGTTGAGATAAATTCAACCTAACCCAATTAAATAAATATATTCAAACTAATTCAACCAAACCCTTAAATTATTGGGTTGGGTTGGATTGGGTTGATTGGATTAAAAATTTAAAGTTAAATTAATATTAAAAATTAAATAAAGAAAATGTACAAAAGTTGAAATAAAATATAAAAATATTATATTATGAAAATTCTATTTACTATCTAGTATTTGATAAAGAAAACTAAAAAAATATAGAATGAACAAAACAGAAAAGTATATTAATTGATTGAGAATTGGGATTTAAAAGAGTGATTTTAGTTTTGTAATTAGAGTTTAGAGCAGTAGATACAAGAATTAAATAATTTCTTTTATAAAAGAACAAAAAGAGAATAAAAATATATATTAGCCGTTTTAATTTTTTAGATTTTGCAATTGAAAATTATATTCTTCTTCTTATTGTTATTATTTATGTGGGTTGGGTTACATGAGTTTATCATAATTGACCTAATCCAACCCAATTATTAATTGGGTTCGAAAAAATTGACCCACTTAATCCATAATAATTCACTCAACTTGTCAAAATAAAATTGAATTGAATTGGGTTGGATTGGATTTGTCCACCCCTACCCTCCATAATACTATACCAATCCAGACATGCATCTCAAAACACTCTCCCGATTTAGATGAACGAAGAAAAAGGATGAATCTTGGAATTCCTTAAAATTTGAAGCCCAAACCGAAGATAGAACATGGATTCTATCCCACAGTTCTTTAATACTATGGGCATTTTTCCCTTAAAAAATAAGGAGGTTTCTTTCCTGCCATATACCCAAAATAGACCTGCCATGGCATAAATACAAAGAGCGTTGGCCATTTTTCCTTTACAAAAAGCATAGGAATTCTCCATGAGAACAGAGTGAAAAGAACCCCGAATGACCCACAAAATGTTAGCCTTTTTGCACAACCTGTTCCACAACTTTAAGGCCACAAAACATGAAGAAAAATTTGACCAGAAGTTTCTGCACTTGTTTTGCACGTGACACGGGAAGATGGAGATAGACACATCTTAAGAGACTTTCTTTGAATTACTTACTCAGAGTTTGATTTTCCTTGAGTCAAAGCCCACAAAAAGACTTGAATTTTAGGAGGAATATTAGCCTTCCAGATCCTTTTGGAGGGTAAAAATCCAGCCAAGGAGACATCATTAATCAACCAGTTCAGACAAAATTTGCAAGAATAATGTCCTGTATCTCCAAACTCTATAATCTGTTGTCTTCTTTCATTTCGTTGATATCAACATTGTTTAACAACTCCAAGAGAGAAGCGTAATCCTGAATCTCCCTATCACTCGAGTTTCTTTCGAAGTTGAAATTCCAATGCCAATCCAACGAAGATAAGAAGGTGTAAAAAAATTTGAGGAATATTTCTTGTAGGACAGAGCCTATAGAGGCGAGGGAAGTGCTCGCACAAATAAAAATCTTCTAACTATTTTATCCTCCAAAAATTGAATATCCTTACCATTCTCTACACTTGCTTTTTAGGGGCTTCCAAGACTTCCATTGTTAACCATATTAGAGTCCCAACCATTTAAGTGGAGGCCATACATACTTGTAATCACTAAATGCCAAAGAGAATCTTTTTCAATTGAAATCTCCACAGCCATTTACAGAAAAGGGCTCTATTTTTCTTCACCACATTTCTAATTGCTAACCCACTTTTAAACTTAGATCTTGTAACTATATCCCATCTAATGAGGTGGGAACCGTTTGATTAATCAAAACATTCCATAAGACATCCATCATCAACCTTTCTATTCCGTTTGCTACCTCACTATGAATTTTGAACAAGGAAAGGAAGTAGATAGGAAGAGTCAACAAAACGGAGTGGATTAGAGTAAGACTGCCACCTTAAAAATGAAAGGCCTTTTTCCATTTTCCAAGTCTTCTTTCAATTTTCTTCACCATTATGTCCCAGAACTTAAAGATCTAGGATTGCTTCCTAAGGAATACCTAAATACTTAAAAGGCCAGCTTCCCATTGACAAGCCATATTGATTGGCTAAGGCATTTACTTTTTCTTCGGCAGAATTGATGCCCACAACAAAGCTTTTAGCTTCATTCACCTAAAGCCTAGAAATAAGACTGAAAGCTTCAACTACTTAAAAAAAAATTTCTATCACCTGAATCTCTCCCGAAGGAAAAAGAGCATCATCGATAAATTGGAGGCCAGAGACCACTGTCTTCTCCTTACCAGCTTCAATGCCCTTCACTATATTTGCATCAAGAGCTTTTTCCATCATCTGCTCAAATCATCCACTGCTAAAACAAATAGAAAAGAAGATAAAGGATCACTCCCCCTTGTAGCATCATTAAGATCCTTAAGGCGACCATAAATGAAAACTGAAAAATTCATAGATTAAAGACAACCTTTTATCCAACTCCTCTAGTTTACCCCAAAACCCTTTGCTTCTGATACAAAATTCAAGAAATTCTAATCTACATGATCGTAAGACTTCTTAAAATCAATCTTAATCACCATTCCTTTTTTTTTTTTTAACACTCTTCCACAACTTCATTAGCTACCAATGCAACATCAAAAATTTGTCTACCTTGGATGAAAGTTGACTGGATGGTAGAGAGGGTGTAATGCAAAATACTTTTCAATCAAAGAAATAAGACTTTAGCTAATCTTGTACAGGCTTGTGAAGTCTTATAAGTCTAAAGTCTCCAATCTTGACAGATTCTTTCCTTTTAGGAATAAGGCAAATGAAAATGGCAATCGTGATTTTGTTGACAACCCCTCTTTCAAAAAAACTCCTCCATCAGTTTCATAACATCATCTTTATTGATCTTCTAACAACTTAAAAAAATGCTGAAGTAAACCTATCCGGAGCCGGGGCTTTGTCTGAACAACATTGATCAATGACCTTTTCAACTTCCTTTTCCTCTAACTTCCTCTCTAGCCACACGTTCTTTAATAGGGGCCTAATTATGATCCCATCACTTTCGGTCTTAATTCTTCTCCACTTAAGTACAAATTGGAAAAATAATTTAAAATTTCCTCTTTAATTTTACTGTTGTCCTCAATTTTCTCTCTCGCTGATGTTTTCTCTTTGATTATGTTCTTGTTTCTCCTCTCATTTACTATTTTATGAAACATTTTGGTATTGCCATCCCCATCGTTTGCCCAACTAGCCTTAGCCTTTTGCCTCTGCATTATCTCCTTCTTAAAGATCATTTCCTGCAGCCTAAATCTTATTTGCTCTTTTATTAAATGAAGTCTCAGACATCAGCCCTGCGTGTTCCCCTTTGTCAATTTCGATGACTCGACCTTTGATCAATTTCTTTTCTTCCTTCACATTGCCTAAAACAACCTTATTCCAGTTCTTCAACTTCTTCTTAACCTTCCTTAGTTTGGTCTTGAATTTATATTCTTCATAGCCAATACAATGCATCCTACTCCATCAATCTTCTATGCATTGCTTAAATTGATGATGTTGTAGCCACATTTTTTCAAATTTAAAAGGAACAAGTCCCCATTTTATAGCATTAAAGTCTAAAACATGAGGCAATGATTAGAAGTAGTTCTACAAAAAACAGTTTGATCAGTACAGCATGCTAGCTCCTCCCAGCCGACCCTAAAAAAAAAAAAAAAAAAAAAAAAAAAAAGAAATATGTCTAATCTGCAACACAGAGGAATATGTCTAATCTGCAACACAGTGGATTAACTTTACAATTTGACCAGGTAAAATCAGCTCCATATAGTGTCAGGTCCTTAAGAGACGTCTCTCTAATGATCAGTTAAAATCCCTCATGCTTCAAGTAACTCTTCTCTTATTAGAATTTTCAGGCGAAAACCTGACTACGTACATTAAGATCCCTACCTATACGCCAATTTGGACTACACAACAACCAGCTTTTAAACCAGCTACCCCAAAAAGTACTCAAGAGCTTTCGGTCAACCTATTTCTTCTTTGTTTCTAGCAAAATTATAATGTCAGCATCTAACTTGATAATGACATCTTTGACATAGTACGTTTTCTTCTCATCCCTAAAGCCTCCAATCTTCCAGCTTAAGATCCTCATCAATTCAACTTACCCAATCTCTCATTTTCGTTTATACCAGACATAGGTACGAAAGCTAAGTTCATCTCCTCTAAAAAGTCTTTCATTGCATCCCACTTCTCTCCATTATTTCTATCACCAAACACAGCCTCTTTACTAGTACTACCGGGTTGCTTACAATTTCCTCTCCTTTTGTATTGAATGAGAGGAGACTTAATAACATTGTCACGTACTGCCTGTTGCTCATGTGCTTTAGTAAACAAGGATTTAGCTCCAATCTCTTCTGTTTCCAAAAGCTCACGCTTGGTTTTGCCCTTTGAATCACTAGTGCTATAGTCAACCTCTTCACTTCATCATCCCTAGTCCCTACTAGCGTTTGTCCCTCTTGTTGATTCTGGAACAACAAAGATTCACTATCGCAGCACCCATCTTCATCTCAACTTCTCTGAGACCCAAGTGCCTTTCAAACTTCCGTATTCTTTTGTAATTTCTGCCTGTGGAGCTGTCTGAAATTTGTGCTATGCTTGTCAATGCCATCGAAATTAGGATTGGGATCTGAAGCCCTAGAATCCTTATTCTTCTCACTTTCAGGTAGTATCTTTTTATTTTTATCATAGGCCAAGTTTCGTCTTTTATAGACAACATTGTGCTTCTTTACTAAAAAAGCCCAATTAAATCTTCCTTTTTAGAGTTTGTTTGATCCTTATGAGCTGATTTGGGCATTAATTGAATGTCTTGGGCTAAATCCTTAATGATGACTAGTTTTGGGTCGGCGCAACCATAATTAGAAGGCCCATTATCATCCTCCTGAGACACCTTTTTCTTTCCCTCAAACTTTGACCTATACGTGGGCTCATAATTCGGCCCATATTATTTGAAGCGAGGCTGCAGCTCTGACGTTATCGGTTCTAGCGTCTACTTCTGAAATTTGGTAGCACGCAGTGGCGTTTGTTTTTTAACTTAATGACTTAAAGTGACTTAACTTAATTAATTAAGTTAAGTAAAAGTATTTATTTTTATAACTTCATAAGACTTTTTAGATAATTTTGACTTAATAAAATAAGCCAATTTTTTTGGCTTTTTACTTAGGTGGCGTTTGTTTTTTGATGCGAAATCAATAGATCAGATTAGTCTCAGATTAGAATAGGCGCAAATGTCTGAATCTGAATAATATATTTGTTTTTTCATCTGAATCTCGAAAAATAAGTATTAAATTGTTTGTTTTTTTCAACTTAAAAAACTAAAAATATGTACTTTTACATTTGTATCCTTATTAAATTTGAATGTCAAATAAATAATATATTAAATATCACAATATTTTAATATTTATAAGTAAAATAATATGTTAATGGGAGATTCAAGAACTAGATGAGAGAAGCAAAATAAGAATGAATTCCATGACGGCCAAAAAAATAATGATGAGATTATTATGTGGGGTAAATGTCTATAGGTGAATTTTGGGATTTACGTGAAAAATAAATTATAAAGCAGGGATATTTTTGACATTAGAAAGTAAGTGACTTAATTCAGATTTCTCCATTCAGTAAAAAGCCAAAAAAATTGGCTTATTTTATTAAGTCAAAATTATCTAAAAAGTCTCATTAAGTTAAAAAACAAACGCCACCTTAATGAAGAAATCTGAATTAAGTCAATTACTTTCTAATGTCAAAAATATCCATGCTTTATAATTTATTTTTTATGTCTATCCCAAAACTCACCCATATACATTTAGGTGGCGTTTGTTTTTTAACTTAATGACTTAAAGTGACTTAACTTAATTAATTAAGCTAATTAGAAGTGTTTGTTTTTATAACTTAATGAGACTTTTTAGATAATTTTGACTTAATAAAATAAGCTAATTTTTTTGACTTTTTACTGAATGGAGAACTCTGAATTAAGTCAATTACTTTTTAATGTCAAAAATATCCCTGTTTTATATTTTATTTTTCATGTTTATCCCAAAACTCACCCATAGACATTTACCCAACATAATAATCTCATTATTATTTTTTAGTTGTCATGGAATCGCTCATCACTTTGCTCCTCTTATCTAGTTCTTAAATCTCCTATTAATATATTATTGTACTTATAAATGTTAAAATATTATGGTATTTAATATATTATTTATTTGACATTTAAATTTAATAAGGATACAAATGCAAAAGTACATATTTTCAGTTTTTTAAATTGAAAAAAACAAACAACTTAATATTTATTTTCTGAAATTCAGACAAAAAAACAAACATATTATTCAGATTTAGACATTCAAATTTATTCAGAATTCAGACTAATTTAGATCTATTCAGATTTCAGACAAAAAAATAAACGCCACCTTACCCAACATAATAATCTCATTATTATTTTTTAGCCGTCATGGAATCGCTCCTCACTTTGCCCCTCTCATCTAGTTCTTAAATCACCCATTAATATATTATTTTACTTATAAATGTTAAAATATTATGGTATTTAATATATTATTTATTTGACATTCAAATTTAATAAGGATACAAATGTAAAAATACATATTTTTAGTTTTTTAAGTTGAAAAAAACAAACAACTTAATACTTATTTTTTGAAATTCAGACGAAAAAAACGAACATATTATTTAGATTCAGACATTCAGATCTATTCAGAATTCAGACTAATTCAGGTCTATTTAGATTTAAGATAAAAAAATAAACGCCACCTAACTCTAACCCTCTAAAGACCTTCTTTCTGCTTCTCTGCTTTTGCCACGTAATCTGCTCCTTTCAGCTCCGTGACAGTGCACCAAATTTCTATGCCACCCCCAATCTCAATTTCATTAAGCAAGACTCTCATGGCCGCCGCCACCACTCACGGCCGGCTGTAGAGTTAGAAGCCTGAGGCAACAAAAATTTTTATGAAACCTCCTTATATTTAATACTTTCAACTCTCAAAGAAATATTAAAAAAAAAAACTTAAAATTTAATCAATTTTAACTATATATTGAATGTTAACGATCAATAAGATAATAAGAAATTTTTAAAAAAAGTAATCAAGAAGTTTTTTTTTTAATTCCCTAAAACTATTATTTCAAGAAACTTTTTTGTTAATTTAAAAGTAAACAAATAAATGTAATTTTTTTTAATAGAGAAGAGCGCAAGAATTTTATAATGTTAATTAATAAAAAAATTTAAATAGATAAATAATTTTTTAATATTTTTCTTGAAAAAATTAATAATAAATTAATAATTATATATTATTAATTCAACACTTATATTCACACAAAGCTCAGCACAAAGCTTTGCACAAAACGAATGTATAAAAGTTATTCACACTTGCAAGCAACAACACCACACACACACGGAACAAATCCCCCAGCAATGCAGCAACGTTTCTCCCCCACCACACAGCAATGCAGCAACCATAGTAATGCTCATGTTGTTACGAACGATACAAAGCTTCCCATTCAGAGAAACAATTGTTGCAGTCCTTGGCAATCATAAGCAATTTTGAAGGCCCCAACCAAACAAAACTGAGATGGTCCCTCATGATAAGAACAAAGTTCAAGCAACCATAAGCAAAGCAATCAACATTAGTCACCAAATTAATATATGCTCTGTAAAATAATTTGAAGACCACGATACCCTTAACAAGAACAATAACCATTCACATTCTATGAGGCCTCAAAAACATATTAATTAATCTTCAATCAATTAAGTAGCCTACATGTTTAATTACAAATTAAAGCAATGAATTTAACACTTAATTTAACAAGTCATGTTAAGCCGATTGTGTTGGGGGGAGAGAGATCGATGGAGCTAAGATCGTGAGAATGAGGGACAACGGAGCCGATAGAGTGAGGGAGACCAGAGCCAAGAGAGTAAAGGAGATCGAAGCTGAGAGAGGTGAGGGAGAACGGAGCCAATAGAGCCAACGAGATGCTTCAGGCGAGAGACGAGAGAGCTGTCACTATTGCTACATCGTGAGGGAGAACAGAGCTGAGATCGAGCTTGTGTGTACATGGGAAATAGAGAGGAAAACATTGTTGTGTAGTGGGGGAGAAAAAAGGGAGACAAGAGAGAAAAACGGGAGAAATGTTGCTACACTGCTAGGGGATTTGTTGCGTGCGCGTGTGGTGTTGTTTCTTGCATATGTGAATGATTCATTTTGAGCAAAGTTTTGTGCTGAGCTTTGTAAGAACATCATTTTTCTTATTAATTATAGTTCTTTAGTTTTAAAGTTATCAAATATAAAATTTGTGTAAAAAAATTAATTACAAGATAACTATTAATTAAAGAGAGGCCTAAAAAGTACACTTTCTTATTATAAATAAGTTTAAAAATTAATGTGAGTATATTAAAGAAATATAACAAGGAGATTTTCTAACACATGAGGATTAGGTTGCCACAATGGAATATTCCTAACATATGGGATCCTAAGTGACTGCCTAATTTGCCTATGCTTAAAGTTGCCCAGTCTGCCACCACTTCCGCTTCTTCTTGAATCGAGATTCCCGCTTCCTCATTTTTATCTTTGCTTCTTGTAAATCCTTCATTTTGATAGTTTCATGATAAACTTCAACGAAGCCACCACAACATTCCCCAACTTTCTGAAAAAAATCCATTCTCCACATATGAAATGCCAGACCACGAATACTAACCCATTCACTGTTACAGGATAGCACATTAAATCTTTTGTTAATAGATGGAACCCACTTGCTCAATTCCACGAACAAATTTTCTTCCGATTTATAGAAACCCATTGCACCCGGCTCTTCTGTCTTTGTAAATTTGTAGCACACAAAGACTGTCTTGCCATTCTGAAATGGCTGAATTCTAAAGTTAGCCTTGAATTTGCTCTGTAACCCCTGCTCGATTGCCTCCCAACTTTGAAGCCATATTGAATCTTCCACAAACCACTGCTCTATTCCAACTTCCAAATCTTGTAGAGTCAGCATACGATTTAAAGCTGTTCCTGTATGTAAATGTCTGTAAATTCTTCCTCCTTAATGAATGTCCCTTCTCTCTCTCTCCCCCAGAAGAAGATTTTGCAAGCACTTTGCCATTTTGTTCCACCGTTCAGACTTCTGACCTTGAGGAATGATAATCTTTTGTACTCCGTTTCGACCCCCATTTTTGAAAACTGTAAGGAAAGATCTGTTCTTATTTGATATTTCTCTATCCAAACTTGATAGAATGCTTACCCTGTAAACTTCAGAATGATTACTCCTTGAGTTGGCTTTAATTGTATCCAGAAGCCTCTTCCTTAGCCACAGAGCATTCTACTAAGATGAAGAATCTGTAGAACTGACCTTGCTCTGAAATCTTGATGAATTCATTTCCCTCTGCTTCCGGGACGAAAAACTTTTGCTCGATCTTAAACTCTTTAACTAATTTCCCAAGACTCATTATCATTCTTCCATTGTTGAGACCCAAGTAAGGTTAAGATGTGAAGTATGAATAAATTATGGGAAACTTGTTACCTTTGCATATGCTGCTATGTAGCTTATGCACCATAGCAAGACCAATAAATTATATATGGGTAGTTATTGTGAATGAAATTTTGGTTCCTGAAATAATCTTGGGAAATTTACAAAAATGACCATAAAAATTTTGTATTTTTCAACTTTAACCCCCCAAAGTTTTTTCTATCATAACTAGCCAAACACCTTATTTTTGGACTATATTACCCTCAGCACTTTCATCAAATTTACAAAGGCATGCCATTTTTTCAATTCCTGTACTAGTAAATCCTAATCTTCCTCAACAACTTAATAAGTTCATTGCTCTCAACAAACTCCATCACTCTCAATAAATTAACAAATTCCATCAAACAAGCATTCCATAATTGAGATATAATTATCAATTGGGGAGCTTCTTAAAGTTAGTTTATAATCTTATCATAACCTAAACTTTTAATCTATTGATTTTACCATTTAAGTTTGAAATTAAAGTGGATTTTTGTTGCAAACGTTGTTATTTTTCATTAATAAAACAATGTAATTTGTTGAAATAGTTAGTTTGAATTGAGAAATCAAGATAAATCATTGAAATCTCTGAAAAATCGAGTAAAAAAGAAGTCCAGATCAAGTGAGACAGACGCATGTCTCACATAAACTCACTGGTTTTATGTGAGACAGTCACCTGTCCCACTGCCTGTCTCACCAAAATATGTGCGACAGGCAGTGGGACAGGTGCCTGTCGCACATAACCCCACTGGTTTTATGTGAGACAGGCGCCTGTCCCACTGCCTGTCTCACTTGTTCCCACTGATTTTATGTGAGACAGGCACCTGTCCCACTGCCTGTCTCACTTATTGCCACTGGTTTTATGTGAGACAGGCACATGTCCCACTGCCCGTCTCACTAAATTTTAGCTATTTTCTGAAAATCATAACTTAGACTACATATGTTCATTTTAGGCGTATAATATACCGTTTCGAATATGTAGTTTTAGGCGTCCCACCAACCGTCGTAACATAATTGAAGTACAACGGAATCCATTAAACCTAAAAATTATATAAAAATAAATAAAATATATAAGATTGCATGCTACAAAACCTAGTAAAGTGACTATGTACTACATTTACATGAATGAAATGAAGAATATGAAACGGTATATTATACGCCTAAAACGGACACATGTAGTCCAAGTTATGACTTTCAGAAAATAGCTGAAATTTAGTGAGACGAGCAGTGGGACATGTGCGTGTCTCACATAAAACCAGTGGCAACAAGTGAGACAGGCAGTGGGATAGGTGTCTGTCTCACATAAAATTAGTGGGAACAAGTGAGATACGCAGTGGGACAGGCGCCCGTCTCACATAAAACCAGTGAGTTTATGTGAGACAGGCGTCTGTCTTACTTGATCTGGGCTTCTTTTTTGCTTGAATTTTCAGAGATTTCAATGATTTATCTTGATTTCTCAGCTCAAACTAACTACTTCAACAAATCACATTGTTTTATTAATGAAAAATAACAACGATTGCAACAAGAATCCACTTTAATTTCGAACTTAAATGGTAAAATTAATAGATTAAAAGTTTAGGTTATGGTAAGATTATAAACTAACTTTAAGAAGCTCCACAATTGATAATTATATCTTCAATTATGCAATACTTGTTTGATGAAATTTGTTAATTTATTGAGAGTGATAGAGTTTGTTGAGAGTAATGAACTTATTAAGTTGTTGAGGAAGATTATGGTTTACTAGTGCAGGAATTGAAAAAATGGCATGCCTTTATAAATTTGATGAAAGTGATGAGGGTAATGTAGTCTAAAAATATGGTGTTTGGCTAGTTATGATAGAAAAAACTTTGAGGAGTTAAAGTTGAAAAATATAAAACTTTTATTGCCATTTTTATAAATTTCCCAATAATCTTGGAGATAATCTCAGCCAAGAAAATAAAATATTGGTACTCGGGCTGCAAAATATTTTGACTCATTTTGATTATAGTAACTAATGAAAATGCTTTTAAAGTTTTTGAATATATAATTAATGCACATATAATATTGATGATAAAAAAAATTATAACTGACTAATGGTATTCAAATATTTTTTAATAATTTTTAAAATGTAAAATATTTATTTATTATATTCAGTTTAATACTTGTTTGTATTTCCATTCAAAAAATATGTCATATTTATTTTATTTCAAAAAAATCTTGGATTAATAAAAGGAAAATTATCCACCGTTCACCCGTTTTTTTCTAACTTTTTCAAGAATACACAATTCTTTTTTTTTTTTACTGGAATCGACCTGAAGTTGCATTTTTTTTTTTTTTGCTTTTCCACTTCTGTTTGGAGACTGTTAAGAAAACTAATGGAATTTTATTTACATGACTTTTTTACCTCAAATGTAAAAGATAAATTATCCACCGACCACCTTTTTTGTATTTTTTTTTTAAAAGTACACAATTCTTAATTTTTTTTTACTAAACTCCACTTGAAGTTATATTGTTTTGCACCTATCCACCACTGTGTTGTTATGAAATAATAATTTTACCCATATGATATCAGCAAAGTTCTAACGGTGTTATAATGAGAGTGGACTAATGAAAAAAATATTAACCTCAAGTGGAGTGTTGTAAAAAAAAAAAAAACGATTTGTGTATTTTTGAAAAAGGGAAAAAAACAGATGGATGGTGGATAATTTCCCTTAATAAAATTTAATATTAATAAAATAGATATGATATAGATTAATATTAGTCAAATAATTTTGTTTGATGTTCAAAATAATCTTAAAATGAATATATTAATTTGTTATATCATGAATAACTATTGACGATAATGGTCGGGAATAACTATTGGTGAGAATGGCCGGGATGAAACTTTCCATTGCGTTTCAAGAATAAACGTTTCTCAATTATGACTGTCGAACCTCTTCTAGTGTTAATCGCCTTATTTGGTTTCCTTCCTTATCCTATCATCTTCACGTTTTGGAGAAATTATAGAATACATCAGAAATAACATATTAGTCATATAACAAGCAAATGATGTTATGACATTTGTGCATTTACTTTGAACCATTGTACAAGTGGTAATTATTTAATTACGCACATCATACATGCATTAATTGATTGTAATATATCAGAGGTATTTTAGAATTTCTTTGCATTTTGATAAAAAAAAATTTTGCCCAAAGATTCATTCCTACCTTCATATAGTCATGCCAATCCTATAGTTGTCGGGTAATTGCTAAGCTATGTTGTGTCTATGTAGTTTATAATTGACTCAAAAGTAAATTCTTATGACCTTCTAGTTATTTGACAAACAACGACAGAGTTATATAAAAAAATTAATTTTAAGTTGATGTACATGCAGATGATATAACCCTACTCTCCCAACTAACAATAAACCTCAATATCCTCCTTAAATCTACTGAAAAAACAACGAATTTATTTATCTTGGGAAAGCGATTCAGCCTTGGCAAGGAGCCTTTTCAAACTAAGCCTGAAATGATCTCCCACACTAATTGTTTGTCGTAATCTGCTAAGCTCATTGGATGGATAAAAAGACTTTATGTTGAACTATATTGTAAATGAAGACCTGCCAACATATCCCAATATACTTCCATCGATCGACTCTTACTGAAGCAGATCTGTAGACGGTACCACATTTGTGCCTCCCAATCCAAAGTGAAAAGAGCCCTAATCCTACTTTTTCGTCCTCTGTTTTGAAATAATTGACCAACTCTACATAGCCAATTTGCAGGATCTTCACTAGCATCTAAAACGTGGGAAATCCACCTTAACTTGCTTTGGGGTGTTATAAGGAGGCACTGGCTGCCATGGCTTCTCTTTCCTTTAGCTGGGCCATTGGAAGCTCCCCCTATCGCGTAGGTAGATGCTGAAATAGTTCCATAATTCTTTTACGACCTATTGCTGGAATATTAGTTTTTTTCCCTTAAAAAAAAAAAAAGTCCAAAGGAAACCTCTTAATATGAAATTTTCGGACCTGTAATTTTTTTTTTTGACTTATATACATTATCATTATATATGATCAAAATTATTTAATCTCATTGATTTCGTTTTTGTTGATATTTGAAAAGAATCATAAATCCTCTAGAATTTCATGATATTGAAATTGGGATTATTGACTTAATTTGGTTCTTTTTTTTTTTTAAAAAAAAATCACACCGGATTTAGCCCGATCAATTAAGAGAATCTGAATAGAAATTTTATTCTATTTAATTTTCTCTATATATTTCACTGATCGTTTAGTTTATTTCTTCAAAAACCAAACTAAAATAATTTATTTTAATTATCAAACACTTCCAATATTCTTGCATTTTTGTAAATACAGTCAACGGCGTGCCTAACAGAGATAGTTGGACTAGATTAAATTGTTATCAGACTAATTGAAGGGAAATTAGACAAAAATTACTATTTTTTAAGATGATGATGATAATAACAATAATAATAATAGATATTTTTTTAAAAAAAAATTAATAGAGATATTATTTTAAACATTATCAAAAATCTCGTTTGCTGTAAATCTGTAATGATTTGAAATCCAACGTTTGTTATCGTTTTTGAATAAATAGTAGCCCACCAAAATTTGGCGGCAATCCAGTTCAGAATTTGACTTGAAGCCACGTGCCGGTTGCTGGGAGACTGGGAGTTTCAACGTTCTGACTTCTTACTGCATCGCACGTCTGAAACTTAAATCTCGTTCAAGATTCTGTGGTCTCAATACAAACTTGACTAAGGAGTAATAACAATCAGATCCCTGATTTCTTCCATATTTTCTGAAGGATGTAATATGTCCATAAAAGTCCATTTCCATTAAAGAAGTCCCCGACCTCTATTTTTGAATTTTTTGTACATTTAGTTCCAACAGAAGAAATGACATTATAACACCAACCATAGGTAATATAATCAAATTAATATTTTACTATATGAATAATTGGGTCGATCCATAAACCTAACTAAAATGTATGAGAGAAACTCATGTACTACTCAAGATACCAACAAAGGATATCTCCACTTAATGTGCACATAATTTATTTGAACTCTATTTGTAAGTTTTTTTGAATTTTTTTAACGTATCTAACACTATCATAGCAGTGTGAAGATTCATTTTTTTTTTCCCTAACTTCTCAAATTTGAAAATGTAAACTTGGGATCTAGAGAGAGAAATTATGTATATTTATAAAATAAAAATGATAAAACTATCACAAATCAAGATCAAGATAAATAAAAACATCATATATTAAGATCTAGATGGATATATCTATCTTTTTCAATGGATTAATGAAAAGAGAGCTTTGTTATTTTGTTCCAAAGATTTTTTAGAGAGAAGGAGGCAAAAAAGGAAATAGAAGGAGCCTATAACCTCTATTGAAATTACTAAATCCTTACAATTACTATTGTTTTGATCATTACCAATTAAGAGCATGATTTTTTTTCTTTTTTTATACATTTTGCTACCAAGCACTCTTCTCATTCCATCCAAAAATTGAGTTAATTGTAAAGCTTAGTAATATCCCAAGTTAGATAATTGTTAACTCGCAAAGTTACTTAATATCTATGTAATGTCCTATGGATAAATGTGAGCGGATTATAAACTTTTTAACTTGTAAGGTTACTTATTATTCTATATACTATCTTATTAATAAATATGTCATCAAATAAGTAGAAAGAATTTTTGAATTATTTTAAAACTAATCATTCTTCCTTTAATTGTAATTTAATAAATAAAATCTTATTAACAAAACATCTTATTAATAAAAGGGTTTCACTTATTAGGTGAATTACTTTATACTATAAATAAGGGAAAAACTTCAAAGATTTTTTTTTCCTTATCTATTTATTCAAGAATCCACTATTGTCATGCTTATACAAATCTAAGTGCAATTTCACGGAAAAATATACGTCCTTATTTGATAAATAAAAAAATCAGGCACCTAGATGTTATTGCTCCTCGTCACTAACTACCACTTTCTGTTTTTCTAAGATAAAGAGGAAATGGAAGTGAAGATTGAAGAAGGAAAAGAGCTGTGAGCCTGCGACTGTGTCAGCAGCCATTAGTATTTGAAAAAAAAATGAAGATAAAAATTAATCGTTATAACAGTAAAATGTATGGCATTTCGCAAATTTAGATCCGCAAATCATGCTCATTCGTAGCTTTGTTACACACACAACTCACAACCCATATGCCAACTTTAAACAAAATCAATAAAAAATTAATTAAATTTTTATCTAATTAATTTTTTCAATTTTTTTACTCCAATTTCCATCCATGTCCTCTCAATCTGTCAATCTCTTGCGTCTACAAAGAAAGAAAGAAAAAATTTTCAGTTTTGGGTCATTTTTATTGATTGGAAAGAGAAGGAACAAAAACCCAGAAACCCAATAAGGCCGGCCAGAATTCCTACATTATAGAACATATGGTCTCTTAATTTATCTAAAAATTAAAAAAAAATTATCTTTACGTCCTTTGCTAGGATTTCTGGTTTTGGTTTTCGAACAAATATATATATTTTTTTTTCTGGTTTTTGCTCCACTTCCCATCTCTTGTTCTTCGTTCTTGATTTTCGTTACACAAGGTTTTGTGATGGTTACTTTTTGCTTTTGTTTTTCTTGTGAGTTCTGTTGATTCCAAAAGTGTTTTTGTTACAGTTTTGTACATTGCTGTTGTATGGTTAAGGAGTTGAAAATCTTGCTTTTTCAATTAGTATGATTGAAATTTGGTTGAAATTGGGAGAACCAAGATTGGTAATTTCAATATTTGTGAAATTGGGTAGAGTTCATGGTTACCCTTTTCCTTAATGTTGACATTATTGCAAAGGGTGGCTTGTGAATAATTAAAAATCACACCTCTTCGGCAACAAAAGGGATTGTGGGGGTGGGTTAGATTATGGGCTGCATTTGTTCTAAGGGAGCTGCACCAGAAGATGAAATTCATGCAAGCGATAGGGACAAACAATTGAACATTTCCTCTGTTCAATTGGTTGCTCCAGCTCCTTCATTGAGAGAGCATCCTGGGGGGATAGTTGTTGGAAATGAAGGATCAGTGCGGCGGGGGCAGCAGCAGCCTGGGTTAAAGGCTAATGTGAGTTCTGTGAAGGCTAATGTGACTGTTCCATTTGATGAGGGAGAGAATCCGAGGACAATGATTGTAGAGAGGCCTAAACGAAATCGTCATCAAAGATGTGCTACAATGGATATGGGAATGGGAATGGGAATCGAAACAACCGTTGTAGCTGTAGGATTGCAACCGCAGATGTCTAGGATAGTTTGCTTGCCAGTTGAGCCTGAAGGAGATGAAGTAGTTGCCGGTTGGCCTTCATGGTTAACTTCAGTTGCTGGTGAAGCAATCAAAGGATGGCAGCCGCGACGGGCAGATGCCTTTGAGAAGATAGACAAAGTTAGTTCTTGTTATCGCTTCTTTCATATATGTTACTTATTATCTTGGATGTTTGGATTCAATTTGATTCTCAGATTTATAACTTGTTTAGTTGTTTTTGTCTTATTTTGTAATAAAGCCATGATCTTGAACATAGCAATTGGTGGACTCTTGTGGAGTCTGGTTAGATGAAGCTCTTAAGTTAATTTAGAGTTATCTTAGGCTAAAGACAAGTTAAACATTATAGTTTACTCTCTGCTTTGGTGTTGGTAACCATGATCTTCCTTTTAATTTGACACAACTGCTTACATATAATATCTTAATAGTGGTTGGAATGATATAATGTTATAGTTGTTCTATAGTGATACTTTGAAATGATGATGAATTGAAAGACTTGCCAGTAAGGACATTTACTTTAATCATGAAGTACATACTTTGGTGGTCTTAGATGTGATTCATTGGCAAATATGTTTGTTAATGTGCAGTTAGCTTATGGTTGTTTGGTTAGAGTTCTAAATTCTTAATCTGTAGGCTCTGAAGATTCTCAGCTTGTTCTGTCATCTTATATGCTAATTTCCAAATGTTATGATAAATTTGCAGATTGGACAAGGAACTTATAGCAGTGTATATAAAGCCCGTGATCTTGAGACTGGTAAAATTGTTGCATTGAAGAAAGTGCGGTTTGCCAATATGGATCCAGAAAGTGTTCGATTCATGGCCAGGGAAATCCATATTTTGCGTAAACTTGACCATCCAAATGTTATGAAGCTTGAGGGTCTAGTTACTTCAAGGTCAGGCAGCTTGTACCTTGTCTTTGAGTACATGGAGCACGACCTTGCTGGGCTTGCAACAACACCAGGCATCAAGTTCACTGAACCACAAGTAATTGCTGTTCTATTGATTTTGATGTTTTAAGTGCCAAGTTTTGTAATATTCTCTCAGTTTATGAGGTAAACTTACTGCTGGAAAGATTGACCGACTATATGCCTATACTTTCCATGTTTCTTCTGGCCATTTAGACCAAATAGTTTACTCATCTTGCAGTTGATGTTAGTCTTATATTGAAATTTATGCAACTGGATTGCAGATCAAATGTTATATGCAACAGTTGCTTCGTGGACTTGAACACTGCCACAGTCGTGGTATCTTGCACCGAGACATTAAGGGTTCAAATCTTTTGATCAACAATGCTGGAGTTCTTAAGATTGGAGATTTTGGTCTGGCGACTACTTATGACCCTGGTCAAAATCTGCCATTAACAAGTCGTGTTGTGACTTTGTGGTATCGGGCACCTGAGCTTTTACTTGGTGCTACAAAGTATGGAGCTGCTATAGATATGTGGAGTGCTGGTTGCATCCTTGCAGAACTGTTTGCTGGGAAACCTATTATGCCCGGAAGAACAGAGGTATTCTCATTACATTATATATAGGCTAACATTCTTAAATTGTCTCACGTATCAGATAACTCATTATAAATTTTTAAATATCTTATTAATTTTGCATAGAAACATATGTCTTCCATGCTTTCGTGTAAAGAAAATTCCGTCCAGTCTAAAGAGGACATTTTACATGTATTTAGATATAACTAAACTTAACGAACATTTTGGTTTGCTCTAGATTAAATTTCCATGTGGGGGATGGAAAACAAGAATTAGTATGCAGAGAGCATTATTTGTGCGCGTCATGTGTTGTGTGAATGTTTGTTTGTTCAGTGTTTCCATGCTATCTTTAAGTCAGTAGATTATTTTCTATGAACTCTTGTGAAAAGCATGATTAATATTTCTGTGGATGCAATGAGCATTTTAAGTAATGAGCGAGGGAAAATTGAAAAATTTAACACAGCAGTCACATAGAGGTGATTATAACAATAGTGCTCCATGTAATTACAGGTGGAGCAAATGCATAAGATATTTAAGCTTTGTGGTTCGCCTTCTGAGGATTACTGGCGGAAATCAAAATCCGCACAAGCAACTAGTTTCAAGCCTCAGCAACCTTACAAGCGTAAAGTTCTCGAGACATTTAGAAACTTCCCTCAGTCAGCTCTTGCTCTGGTTGATAAACTACTCACAATTGAACCAGAGAATCGGGGATCAGCTGCTTCAGCACTAAGAAGTGAGGTACATTTCATTTGACTAACACATTTGTTGAATCAAATGATCACAAATGTTGAGATTTGCCTGAGATTTTAACCTTTCTATCTGCAACATGAAGCAAATATCCCACCTGTAGTATTTCTTTTTTCATACAAGTGCAGATTAAACTAACTGTTTGGCAGACATTCTGATAATTGCATTTTATATTCTTATTTCCAAATTTTGAAATGCTTCTTCTAAATTTTTTTGTTTAATTTTCCAGTTCTTTAAAATGGAGCCTCTTCCTTGTGATCCATCAAATTTGCCAAAATATCCTCCGAGCAAGGAACTAGATGCCAAGCTTCGTGATCAGGAAGCAAGAAAGTATGCTATCAGACACTATTAATTCTTTCTTAAATACGTCTATGTGTATCTGTATGTTGTTTCCATTTCAGAAGATCCTGTCATAATTTATTAAGGATGTTAATATATATGCATTCTCTTGCAAACTGTAGGCAAAAAGCGGAGGCTGTTAGAGGGCGTGGACCTGAATCTGTTAGACGAGGTTCAAGAGATTTTACTGCAGTCCGAACACCAGAGTTCATACCATCAGGACAGTCAAAACCCACAAGCATCAGCCACAAATTCCATAACCAGGAGGATAGTTGTTCTGGCTTCCGGATTGAACTGCCTACAGTAGGCAGGCAGAATGTAAACTCTCATTCTAGTACAGCAGTTCACCCTAGCACATCATGGAATAAGAGTACGGTCTCTACAAGAAATAATTCAGAGTTGAGAACGCAGAGATCTCATTTGCCTCAGACAGCAGCAGACTTCTCTAACAATAATAATCGAATGAATGATAGAGTGTTCATCAGGGATTCAAATATGGTAAAGAAAACTCTTACTTTTCCCTCTTACCCTTGGCTATGATAAAATTGAAAAAAAAAAAGAAATCCCTGTCCACATTTGCTAAATTGTTGTTAAGCCAAGTGCTGAATCCTTCTGTGGTCATCATGATTTTGTACTTAATAGAACTGCATTGCACTTGTGTTATTTCAGGGGTATGTGCCGAAGAAAAACAGGATTCATTACTCTGGACCATTGATGCCTCCTGGAGGAAACATGGAAGACATACTTAAAGAGCATGAGAGACAAATACAGCACGCTGTCCGTAAAGCTCGTCTTGAGAAGTCTGGAACTAACAACAATGGTATTGTTGTCGGTCAGCCAAATCATTACGGAAGATATGGACGGTAACTCTCAAGAATTGTGACTCTGGTTCCTTGTTAGCATTGGATCCTCACAGGGGTCCAACTATTCTCGACAGCAAAATCAGTTGACTTCTCTGGGGAAGCTAACATTGTTTGGTGATCACATCATATACCGTAGACATAAATGCCATGGAGGCTGGGGGCTTAAATCGATGTTGAGCTGATGCTTATGATTGGAGGTTATGAAAGATTCTTTTGCAGTCAAAAATAGTTCCGGAGTTCATAAAATTGACAGGCATCTGTGCATAGTTTTCTTTTATCCTGTATTTTGTTTATACTTGCACCTTGTGGGTGAAGGAGCTTGATTTGTAATTTTGTATAGCAGAAGGGGGAAGGGTTGTTGGGTTAGATGAAAAATATGTGTACTCGCTGTAACATATCTGTCCTTTCACTGTATTTAAGAGATGGGTTTACACTTGTCTTGCTCATTCTGTGAAATTTAGCTAAACTGAATGTAAAATTTCAGGCATATACTCATTCCAGAAACCCAAGCAACAAAGGATTCCTGTCATCTCCCTCATGGATTTCCCAACCAAACGCAGCATTTTATTGGATGTAGTTGGTTCAGCTGATAAGATCTATAAGAAAGGTTTGAGTTCGAATTCTGCTCACACTAGAATTAGGGATAGTTTACATAAATAATCAGTCTCTGGGCGAGCTTCAATAGAAAATGAATGGAATTTGCTGCAATTAATGAAGTCGATGCATGGAATTTGCTGTAATTAATGAAGATGATGCATAGCTTAGTCCTATGTAATTATGCATAGCCTAATACAACTGTGTAAATGGAACAGTGATTTTGGCAATTAATATGAGAGAAAAATTCATTATTTTTTTTCCCTTAATTAGCTGATCAACTGCTTTATTTTGCTTACTTCTGGGACCTACTTATAAAATTTTGTATCATAAATTTAAGTTTTCGAAATATTTTTCCGGATCCTCTCACTTGCAAAGGTTGCTCAGGACGTGTTTAGAGAGAGAGAGAGAGAGAGAGAGAGAGAACGCTGCACCCAACAAAACATTCTAACAAAAATCTTTACATGAAAATTAATCAAATAATAAAACATTACAAATTTCATCGAATGCAAGCCACAAATTGATTTCTTTTGGCTCTATGACTATGATTTTCCATTCATGAACTGACTGTTTAAATTTAGCACAAAGATTTTATTTTGCTCTCAATAAGATAATGCCAGTATTATTACATACATAAACTATAACTAGCCAGGTTCTTATGGGGAAAAAAACAGAAAAATGGTAAAAGATCTACTGACTAAAAAAGCCAGTTAACTTTCTGTACATTTGGCTGCTCAAATACCCTCGTCACAGATTCTGCTTCAACTTCCAGAATGATATCTACATTCTAGGGGCAACCATTAGCTAAAATATACCTACATATCTTGCTTAGGCTTCCGGCTCAATTCTGAGTAGTGACCACCCATAAGCTGCAAAATTTCCTCCCACAAACTCTCCGATGATGTATCGGATGTAGCACCACAGATCAAATCTGAACTACATGCAGCAACATACCAATAATCTGATTCAATCTCCTCTCTCAATTGATCCAGCTGCCAACCGGCATAACCAACAAAGAATCTGAAATCCTGAGGTTTAAGCACCCCTTTCTTCACCAGGGCTGCTGCTTCATCCAAGCTGTTTCTAGCTCCAAAACATAGGCCAGGAATAACCTCCTCAAACCCAGGAAGTTTTGACTGACCTGTTTTAAGAAGAAACATGCTTGCTTCCAGAGGCCCACCAAAATGCAAAGAACAATCAGCAAAAGTGGTCGCTAGTTCATGATTTGTAGGCTTCATGTGTTTGATCTTCTTGTGAAGTGGACGGTTAATGACAACTCCAAATGGCCCTTCCTGTGGATGTCTGGTACCAGATCTGAGGAGCAGAACAACAGTTCTCTCAAAGGTACGAATCCCATCAAGCTTTTCTGTAGCAACAAGGACACAGCCCGTCTCAGGAACTGGAATAGGGTGGGCCCATTTTAGGCCTAGAGGTTTGGACTCATGAGTTGACCCACCGTGGTTTTGGGTATCAGATTCTGACTTCTCTGCCTGATAAAATAATTAAAGTGTAAATTTCACTCTGCACGTCTTTCATTATGTCAGTGAAAAAGACACTCCCTATCAAGTCGTGAAGTAATTACTGTATCATAGCAGAAAGAAATAAAAATGAGGCTATGATCCAGATCAAATTGGGCTCAGGTGAAGTAGTGGTTCTTTTAGAAAAAAGACGGTGTTGGGGAGGGGGGGTTGGGAGTGAAAACTAAAGAAAAACAGTAATGGCACTCAGCCTGGAATCTTTTCACCCAATGAATCTTTTCACCCAACAAGTCTCAGCTCTGGGGCATTGCTTCGATCTTAGAAATAATGTAGGTGAAACAGAAAAACATTGACGGCTTTAAAATTAAACCCTTTTCATTATATTTGTACTTCCTTTCCCAAAAGAAGGATAGAAGTATCCCAACTTCTTCTTCAACAATTTTCCAAATAAATATATTTACTTCTATTAAAAGTGTAAGTTGACCAATATAACAGGCAGGGCTACAGTACTAGAGCACATCCAAAAGACACAATGTAACTCCAACTAAGATTTATTATCAGACGTTGTGAACTAAGCTGACTAAAACATTAAAAAGGAAAAAGGTGAGCTTCCCAAATCTGTTTGGTAACAAACGAACAACGACCAACTCACTAAAGACGAAATACTTCACCTGTTCCCGGGCAAACAGATTAGCTCTGAACTCTCTCCAGTCCAAGTTTGTATGAGGGGACTTCTGGGATGCAGTGTCATTGGATTTGTTGCTGTCAGAAGAATTGTTTCGTTTCAGATTATCTCCTTCTGGACTAGATCGATCACCATTTCCTGAATTCATAATCATAATTGTTAATCGTGTTAAACTACAACTTACGTAGGTTAAAAGTTTAAGCACCCATTAGACCGGTCAATATCCAACTACAAGCTCCATCGGAACAAGAATCAGGTAGAAGTTAAGACCCAGTACGTAATTATCATTGGTCTAATCTTCAGTCAGTGTTCGAGATCCCAAAGATAATTTCTGTTCACACAAGTTCTCCGAAACTGGTCAAAATATAAAAATTTCTTGATAGAGACCAGTTACTACCTAATAAAAGATTTAGATAAGAGTTTTTATTATCATAAGCTATTATGAGAAGTAATAAGAAGAATATCATGAATTTTCTCTTTTTAAGTAAATATGTAAAGATACATAGAGAGGAGTTTAAATGAAAGCTGTTTGGTAAAGTAAAAGGTATTCATAGATAGTTCAATAATCTTTCGGGACTCAAGCCACTGTCCGTGGAATTATATCTCCTCGAGAAATAGTATTATTTACTCTAATATGAGCTTGGGTAATGGCAATGAAGAAAGTAAGATTTGGGCAGATACATAAATAGGGAATCCCTCAGAGTTATGTTGCTGCATATCTACAAGCTGCCTGGTTCCTATAATGATTCTGCTTTGAGTATGGTTTACTATTTTCTCTATGGGATTGAATCTAGGACATAAAAGAAATCTAAATAATAGAGAAGCTAAAGAATGGGCACAGTTTCTGCCTTTTATCAAAGTAGTTCCATACAATCTATCAAGCTTAAATAAGGAAATGGAATCTCGATAAACCAGGGTGCTTATCTAACAAATCTTCCTTTACTAGGCCAATTGACGATCACAAACTTCCTCATTTTTTCAGACACCTTTTACAACTAGAAGGCTAAGGTCCTCCTGAAGTGGAGTGTTAGCCAGCAACATTGTTCATGGGAACTAACACAAATCATACTATTTGAAAGAGACAAAATATGTGTTCGACTCCTGCATAATGTATTGTAGACAATTATAAAGTTAAAACATCCACTCTGATTTACTGACCTGTCGATTTGAATTTGTGTTATAACTTTGTCTTGGTTTCTAATATGAAATGGGTTATTCTAATCTCGTTTGCAGCATTGTATTTATAGGAAGATAGGAGACTTCAAATTTCATGAAGTTGGCTTGTGTTTGTTATCCTAAGAGTCATTTTTGGACAGAAATGAAATAAGTTTTAACGTTAGAGGGTGAAGGAATCTTTAGTTCTCTGGGTAATGTAAGATTCACAAGGCCATTTCAATTTCTCTATCCTACGGGTTTGGATTTCTATAACCCCTGCTCCATACCCTTCTTTTCTTTTTCAGTTTTTCTCTGCCCCTAACTTAAAAAATACACCTATAAACAAAAAAGCAAAGATTGGACAGAGTTAGCAGTTGATCTGATAGATTATTTGTGCAGCATGTGCTAGAAAATGATTTATGAAAACACAGCTCCATGAAATGCATTTTATACAATCCGACTAAATGGCAATAATACTTGTACACGCTCTCTTTTTTCGTTAAGAAGTGTCCTTTTCTCCGCTAGAATTTGAAGATTCAGAGTTAAAAGAACAGGATTTCCATACTCTTAAGTACTCCCATCATGTCTTGCTAATGTTTAGCTTTTTCCAAGAGAATCTTATTGTTTGACATAAATGAAAACTACTAAGCAACAAAACAATGTTGATTGTAACTCTAGTTAAGGGTTGATGAATGAATTTAGGAAGAAGTCCAAAAATATAAAATCATAGTACAAGCACAGAGCTAAGGATGGACCTATTATTGACAGATAAAGAATTTAGCTCTTTCAATGAATCTCATCAAACACACAACAAATTGAACTATCATCACCTAAATTAAGTTTCTTCCCCCAAAAATATCAAGCCTGTTATTATATAGAGTGACAACTGCATAGCAATAAAAAGAGTACTGAGTTGGTTCAAGACCCAAGTCACATCTCTAGCTGAAGGAGCAATTGAACCAGAAGATATTGTTGTTTGCACAACTATACAAACACATAGTGAACAACAAACACTAATGCTGCATTTTGTGCAAAAATAAAGGTTTAGCTTTGATTGTTCATTCTGTCAGAACAACAATAATAATAGGAAAATGAACAAAAACATCCAAAAACAAAAGGGAAGAAGAAGAAGATCAAAAATGAAAAGCATATAAGAATCAATCTCTCCAGAACCATACGTTAAATTGAAATACAATATCTGTGCAGCTACGCACATGTCTTTGCAGGTTCCATAATCAACATAATATTGAGTCCATGGAAGTGCAAGCAGCAAAGGCTAGTGAAGCACAGAACAAAATTGTAACTACCTACTAATGGCTTTAAAAACAAGTATAGATGATATATAACACTACCAAAATAATCTTGTATTCCTCATATTGTTTAATGTAAAGAGGATTGAGCAATGCAAGTCATAACCCATTGAGAGTAGTTCTAACTACTCAGTTTCTGCATTATGAAAACCCTTCATTGAACACACACTTGGCAGCTAAGGTTTACCAGCACTCGCTCACTTATACTTGCCAATTTTATTTCACATCACCTCAATCCCAACACACCCTAAATTCCTTTTAGTGAGCTTAAAAGGAAACCATAAGTTATGATTTTAATTTTTTCACTGTATCATCAAACATTCATTTGCTAAACACACGTAATTTTACTTTCTAACACTGATCCTAGTGACATTTTTTCAAAATATAACTACAATTTTTCCAGAAACCAAACAGCAACACCTAACGCCACAATAACCCTAAAACCCCAAATTTCAACCTCCACCACAGAATCTAAAACAAACCCAGATTACAAAATAATCCAATATACATACATACATATATGTGTGTGTGTGTGTGTGTGTGTGTGTGTGTGTGTGTCTATATATATCTATATATATATATACATACATATACATATATATTCCTTACCGGGAGAAGATGGGTTGCTGTCGTGGTTCTTCTTGGCCATAGAAGTAACAAGCAACTTATGATTCTGAGTATGAGATGAAATGAGTCTGCGTTTCAAGACATTGATCTCGAAAACTCCAACTTTACCCATAAAACTGGAACCGGGTTTACAACTCCTCATCCAAACAGGAGGGCCTAAGCTCGCGGTCTTTACGTGCACCGTCCACAGATCCATTTTCCCCCACCTCCAACCTTATCAACAATTCTAATTCTATTTTTTTCAATTTTGAAATTTTTTACCTTCAATTGTCCTTTTTTTCTAATGGGTGGCTTTTTGATCGATGATTTTGTGAGAGAGGAGAAAAAGGATCCCGTTAGAAACGATGAATTTGAGAGAGAGAGAGCGAGAGAAAATCTGCACCGCACTGGATATTAGATGAGATGGAGACGAAAGAAATGATAGCGACGGCCGACGGTTTCAAGAGTGAGAGAATATACTTCGTTTCGAACAAATAATAACCCGGATAATAACATTTGCATCCTTAATTTATTATTTTTCTCAAATAATAGTAAAGTATTCTAATTTATATAGAACTGGTCCTAGGATCATATTGAATTGAATAAAAGTGCCTTCTAATGTTAACTTTTGTTCGATACGATTTCTTAGTAATGAAAAGTTGTTTTTATTTTTTTATTTTTATTTACTATATGACATATTGATATTTACAATTTAAAATCTATTAAAGTCTTATAAATCAATTATATGATGATACAATCTAAAATATTAGGGCTCATAATAGGCCAAATCTGCTTCCAAATATTTGGAAGAAAATCAACCTTCATAATGCATATGAGAAGACTCAAATTCTCAACTATAGTACTATAGTAAATAGGGGTGGGCAATAACCGGTTCGGGTCATTAGAAATAAAACCGAATTCGAACCGAATTTAAGAACCGAACCGAACCGAACAGAAATATTTCGGTTTGGTTTGGTTCGGTTCGGTTTGAATTTTCTATTTTCTTTATTTAACCGGACAACCGGTTCACCCATCCGGAATTCCGGATTCGCGAAGAGCATGTTACATGCCTACTGTCCAAAACCAGATGGCCGGTTATGAGCAAGCAATCCAGAAAACAAGATACCGCTTCTTGTCCAAAACCGGATAATGGGTTAAGAGAGCCGTGGCGAAAATCAAATGCATGACATGACCTTGACGGTTGGCCGGTTGCGGTTAGCCGGTTAAACTTAACCAGTCTCACTCGTGGTACCACGATTTCACATACCTCTGTCTTTAACCGGACAATGGTTCACCCATCAAAATTAGTTCTCGAAGATCATGTTACATGCCTCTGTCCAAAACGGATGGCGGTTATGAGAACAATCCGAAAGCAAGATACGCTTGCTGTCCAAAACGGATGACGGTTAAGAAGCCAAACAAGCAAAAGCCAAATGCATGCTTGTTGCCTTCAGCCGGTTAGCCGGTTAGCAGGTTAGACTAATCCGGATGACCGGATTCGTGAAGAATATAATGCTGTTCAAGATCACTATTATGTGTACTTGGCAATTGCTTATTACTTTATTAGTCAACTGGTCATTTCATTGAATGTATGTTACGATAAACGTAACTTAGATCAATTAAAGCTCAATTAACTACTAGCTATTAGTAGCTAACAAATCATAATTTAATTTAGCAAATTAGGCCAACATATCATAATTTACTTCCAATAATTACTAATTTAATTTGAATTTTCCATGCCAAATTGCCAATATCAAATTGCAACCTCACCAAGCTAATTAAGTTATTAATCATTATGCCAAATAAATTAAATTAACAAATATTATTTCTAATTTTTCATTGATAGAAACATTATACATTTATCTATTTTCAATCGTTCAATTCTCAGTTGCAATATACAATACAACATATTTACACCCATTTCAATTCACTTTCAGTCTTCCACAAGGACCACAACTCACAAACATACAATAGCAGTCCACACAAAATCAAATACATTTGCCCGCCATTTTTAACTCCACCGGCAATACATCTGCCCACCATTTTTAACTCCACCAACAAGTATACATCAGCAACCCTCAAAACCAAATAATCAATCCTCAACAAGTATACATCGGCAACACTATACACTATACAGTATACACATTATACAGTATTACACACTGTAAATTTCTTCAAGTGGCTTTCAAAGGGATATGCATAATCGGCAAACACTCCAGTACTTCACTGCCAATGCTATACTGAAAATTGGTATTATGTTCAATTTTGTAACTCACCTTGACGTAACCCCAAACAGACTTAGAAGGGTTGAGCGGCTCAGGCCGAGAAGGTCTTGTGAGCGGGCGAGGAAGAAGAGGGGCGAGTTGATCTGCGGAGAACGGATCGGCTCACGACCAGGGCTGCTCAGTGCTCACGACCAGGGCTAACAAGGATGAAGCCGAGAGGGGTGAGCTGCAGTTTTGCGCCATCTAGCAAGGGAGAAACAAACGGCACAGAGTCGGATCGACAATGGAGGGAGACGAGTGGGAGAGGAGAGGGAGGCGGTGGCTGCTGGCCTGCTGCTCTGAGAGATGCTCACGACCAGGGCCAACAAGGATGAAGTCGAGAGGGGTGAGCTGCAGTTTTGCGCCGTCTAGCGAGGGAGAAACGAACGGCGGCAATGGAGGGAGACGAGTGAAAGAGGAGAGGGAGGCGGTGGCTGCTGCCTGCTGGCCTGCTTCAATGAATCAATTGAAAGAAAACGCAAGTTAGGGATTTCCGATTTTGGGATTTGCCGATTTGGGTGATTCATTTTTGCTTTTTTTGTTTATATATTTTCACTCTTTTTTTCAATTAAACAAATTATTTATAATTAAATCAAAGAACCGATCGGTTTTTCGGTTCGGTTCGGTTTTAAACCGAATCGAACAAAAACCAATCGGTTCTTTAATTTTCAAACCGTTCGGTTTTTTAGCATAGAACCGAACCGAACCGTTTGCCCACCCCTAATAGTAAAGAGGTGACAAATGTTCATTACTTAACCAAGAAGTGACATAATTTTAATTTTAATTTTATTTGGTTTGTTTCTATTTACTTTAATTAAAGGACCACTGAAATTCATGTCATTCCCTCTAAAGAGACTTAAACCTAAACCTAGGACCTAAGTCCCATGGAGCCATGGAGGTTCTGTTCTTATGACTTGAGCTAGAATTCACCTAAAAATTCAACTTAGATTTGGTTAAAATTAAAGAATAGTTTATTTATAATTTAAAAATCTGCTTACTTTTATTATTAGTATAAGCTTTAATTTTAGCATTCTAGTTAAACTAGTAAAAAGACTCTTGCTTTATTTTAAAAATCTTACTTCTACCTTCTCATAAAATTACATTTTAAAATAATATATCTACAATTGGTACACAATTTTTACTAAAATTATAATTATAACTAAAAAATAATTAAAAGTTCTATTTACAAAACTTGTATCAACATCAGATCTTTTTGAGGAAGCTCTATAGTCTATGCCAAACAATTTTTCGTGAAAGGGTGAAAGTCAAAATTCAATCTTATGAGGATAAATAACTATTTACCCAAACATGCGTGCTCAAAAGAAAAAAGAAACTAAACATGCATTTTGAGCATGGTATTGGATCTATGTGACAAGAATAAACAAGTTATTGTTCTTTTCGAGATGCAAAACAATACTAAGGATTGGTATGTTATTACACAGATTATTTTGCTGTGTGAGTGGCGTATGTTAGAGGATTTGGGTTAGTTTGGGAGTGTCGTGCGCTGTCGCGTAATTTGACGCACCTTCAGGGTAAAGTGGACCGAGTCTCTTGACTGTTGACAGTTATGGATGAGGATTTGCTAAAACGACCGCGGTAACATATCGAAACTTTCTCACGTATTACCTTGAACGCCACTAAAGCCTTGTCTTACATGGTGCAAACTCACAATTTTATTGAGGGCCCAAGTTATTATTGTAAATAGGGCTGGTCAAAATTAGGTTAGGGTCAGGTTCAGATAAACTCAATTGGATTTTGGATTGGTCGGGTTGCATAAAAATTTATTCGAATTCGATTCGAATTTATAACCCGACCCGATCTTATCCAAATATATTCGGATTGGATCGGATCGGATCGGTTTGAGTTCTAGTTCGAGACGGGTCGGATTAGGAAAATACTTATTAACACTTCACTTTCACAAATATCATCACTGTCAAGTTTCGAAGCTCAAACTCAAAGCTTCCAAAACTCGATTCGACAACCAAAATTCGGGTTGCTGCTTGCTGGGTTAATGGAGCTTGAATCGGATCGGGTGATAGTGGAGGAATGGAGGCTTGGAGGTGGCGCAACAGATCCGGTACTTTGTAGCAGTAGATCAATCGAAATCAGATCAAGATCCTTGCGGAGGCTCGGTGGTTGCTGCGTGGTGGTCGGCTGCAGCTTGCTTTGTTAAGGCATTAACTTTTTTTTTTTTTTGTGTTTTGCTTGTTTGAGGGAGGATGTTGCAGGCGACATGTTGTGTGGTTGTCGGTGGTGGGTTCCAAGTTGCAGGCAACGGGCTGTGTGGCTGTCGGTGGTGGGTTCCAAGTTGCAAAGGCAGGAGGTAAATCGCTTTGTGGGTGGATGAAACCCGAGACTGACGATGCTCATTCTTTGCTTGAGTGCTTGTGCAGTTGTGCCATATGTAGTGCTTAGGCTTTTGTTTGTAAGGGTTTGTGTGTGTAGATCGTGAGTGTTGAGATGAGAGGTGTGTGTAAGTGTGTGACAGTGAGTGTTTAGGAATTAAGATAAGGTTTGGGGTTATGATTTTTGGTTTTATATTTCTATTTTTTTTTATTTTGTGTCAACCCAATTAAGTTTTCGGATCGATTCGGGTTTCAACTGATCCAAACATGACCCAATCGGGTCGACATAATTGCACCCGATCGGGTTCTATTTACAGCCCGATCCGATTCGAACCCGAAATTTTTTTGATCGGGTCGGGTATTTTGCCCATCCCTAGTTGTAAATGGTGCTTCACCATTTCATTAAGATATAAGTTCCCCATAGGAAAATTAGTATTTTCTTTCTCTTGTTTAACCTATAATTTTGTATATTATGTCTCAAGATGATCATTATAAAAAATTAATTAAGAGAGCTACTAATAAGGTAATTCGAGTTAGTTTGTTTTAGCATAAACTTTTTCTTTATCTATTTTATTTGTAACACATTATCAGCATAATAACTGATTTGATGCAAATAATATCGTACTTTGACACAGACAATTTAATTTTTACTACTTTTGTTTATTATGCTTATTTCTTTTATGCTTTATCATTATTATATTTTTATATTGTTAGTTTATTTGTTTATAACAATTTTAATTTATATGACTAGTTTTATAATACCACTTATATTATTAATATTTTGTTAATATGATATTATTTTATTAATATGGCTGGTTTAATTTATTAGTTTATATGGCCGGTTTAACCGCTGACCAAGTTGTTTTAATTTTAATAAATTAAGATTTGTTCTTACATATATTTACCTTTGAATATTATTAGATAGCCTAAAGTTTACAATATAAATAAAGTGGTGAGAACCTAAAGTTGTAAGTTCTAATTTGAGAAGCTATAACCTTGAGGTTCTAAATGCATGCATGAAATTTCTACAAATTTTATAATTTTTTTGTTTATTTTTACATATTTTATATTTATATTGTCATTTTTTTGTTTGATCATTAATGAGGTTTTGAAAAATGGCGAATCTCAAGAATTCCTAAATTCCCCGCTCTTGAAGCTTTTAGAAAAAACTATCTTTTATGGCGTTGTGTGCTAGAAAAAAACTTGCAGGCTATGGGCCTGAAAGGTGCTAAGTGGAAGGAAATGAATCATCCTTTCAAGAAAAATCAAAAGTTATGATTGTCGAACACTTACATGAGTGCCTAAAAGCTCAATATTTGATGGTGGAAGATCCATTAAGAATCTAAAATAACCTCAAGGATATATCAAATATAGTCTTACAATAATAATACTGAAGTATTGATATAACACATACTTTAAGCTAATAACATCTCTTTTGATTATTGAATAAAACAGTGAGTTCCTGATGACAAATTATGAATTACATCTAATTGTTTCTCAACTATTCCTAGAAACTAATGCAAATGCAAGTTACTGTTGTGCAAATTTTATTGAACTCGCAAGCGTACGAATCTATTGTAGAATAGATTAATGGTGACGAGTGTCGATCCTACGAGGAGGTGGATTTTAATTATGTGTAGAATTAATTTTCTTAATTGGGTGGTTGGATTTGTGGTGAAATTAATTTAAACTGTGCTAGAAATTAAATTGGAATGGCAGGAATAACTTAAACGAAATCTATTGAAATAAAGCACTTGGGTATCCGGATCTGCATCAATATGCTCCATGGGCTAAATATTCCATATTAATACTAATTAAATCATGAGGGGGGTTTCCACACCTCATGAACCACGCTCAAATAAATATGGTGCTAAGGGCTTATCGTGCCAAATAATAAGAACCTTGTACTAGTGTGCCGGTTTAACCAGAGCGGTATCTAGACAAGACTATTATTATTTATCGACGAAAAGTCAAAACAACCACAAATATTAGAGGGGAAGAGAAAGTAAATTTACCAAATTAAGCCCATGGAACATGTTGAGACTTTACCTTCAACCCAAGCTTAAAAGAAAATTAGCTACTCATTTTTGAACTAAGAGTAAAATGAGAATTTATTAAAATACTTAGAAAATACAAGAAGGAGAAAGAATTACAAAAATCTAAGCTTAGAAATGAATTCAGGGGTATCAAATTAAGGGGGGAGCCCCTTTTTTATAGATACATTGAGTGAATCATGACCATCGGATTAAAAACAGTTCGGACGCTCAGGATTGCACCACGTCATCAGTCAACAGTCAACAGCCACTATTTGAACAGTAATACTATTTGCACAGAGCACACGGTTTGACCACTATTTGCACAGTACACACGGTTTGACCACGGTTTTGCACAGTAACCCGGTTTTGTACAGTAATACTATTTATACGATTATCTGTGATATCATGTAATATAATTTATTTTGGTAAATTTATTTTCTCTTCCCCTCTAATATTTGTGGTTGTTTTGACTTTTCGTTGACAAATAATAAAAATCTTGTCTAGTTACCGCCCTGGTTAAACCGGCATCCTAGTACAAGGTTATTATTATTTGGCACGATAAGCCCTTAGCACCATATTTATTTGAGCGTGGTTCATGAGGTGTGGAAATCCCCCTCATAATTTAATTGGTATTAATAAGGAATATTTAGCCCATGGAGCATGTTGATGTAGATCCAGATACCCAAGTGCTTTATTTCAATAGTTTCCACTTTAATTTATTCTCGCTATTTCAATTTAAATTCTAGTATAATCTAAATCATTTCCACCACAAATCCAACCATCCATTTAGAAAAAAATTAATTCTATACATAATTAAAATTCACCTCCTCGTGGGATCGACACTCGTCACCATTAATCTATTCTACAATAGATTCGTGCGCTTGCGAGTTCAATAAAATTTGCACAACAACTATATCCCCCTTTATAGCACTAGCGACACACCATGTGAATGTCTTCATTATTTATTTTAGGCACTATCATCTCCCATGATGATGAGCAACTTACTGCTAGTAATACTGTCAGTATGTAATTTAAAGACGCTTTCTAACCCTGATCGATTTCTCCTATGACAATCTTCTTTTAGGTGTTCCAATTGTCCACACCCCCAACAGACACATGTGTTCTTAGAGTTATCTTTCTTCCAATTCCCTAAAACTGACATAGCGAAGACATCTATAGTTTCAGTACTTTTATCACTCATTTTTCTTTCTTCTGAGAGGAAAGTACTAATAACTTTTTCAAGATCTATCGTCTCTTTCTCATACATCAAACTAGGTAACTAGTGCCTGTAGGAAATTAAAAATTACCATAACAACCTAACCACCTTGAAGTAGGCGATGGCTTCAGCGATTCGCAGTGTGTGAAGTCATTTCCTCATCTGCAATTGACTTGAGACCTTTTATTGTCTAATATAAATGTTCTAGCCTCTTCTAAACTCTTTTACCGTCAAAACATTTCTAACATTCACTTGTGGCTCTATCATTCAACTCTTCCTGATCTTCATCGCTTATACTAGTTTTTCTAGAGTCACTACTAGAAGTAGGCGATGGCTTCCCCTTCAGTGCCTTATGTAGCCTATTGAATTATTACATCCTTAAATTGGATTTGCCACAAGCTAAGGTTGATTTTTTCCATCAAAGTTTTGTATTTTGATTTTTATTGAACTTGAAAACCTCAATCCTGAAACTGACACAGCGAAGACATCTATAATTTCAGTACTTTCATCACTCATTCTTCTTTCTTCTAAGAGGAAAGTACTAGTAACTTTTTCAAGATCCATCGTCTCTTTCTCATTCATCAATCTAGGTAACTGGTGCTTGTAGGAAATTAAAAATTACCATAACAACCTAACCACCTTGTCTTCATCTTCAATTTTAACACTACAACAAAAAGGATATGTAATAGCATCCAAAAAATGCTACCAAAGGTGATTGGTAGCATTTTAGGCAACGCTAAGTTTGCCCATGTAACTAAAAGTTTTATTATTTAATAGCATTTATGGAATGCTAACAATTCATATATATAGCATTTAAAAATGGTTACCAGTTACCAAATCTTATTTTACAACTTCGTACAAATGCTATCAGTGTGTAATTTGTAGCATTTGCGCAATGCTACGAAATTACATATATGACATAAAAAAAATGCTACTTAATTATTTACTAATGCTACCACTTGTCTTTTATAGCGATTTGATAATGCAATTTTTCTAATAATTATAACGTTTTGGTAATGGTCCAACTAGTACAAAATTAATATACACACACACACACACATATATAATGTAGTTGTTAGTAAATGCTATGGAAAATTTTAAATTTTTATATAGTAGCATTTGTAAAAAGTTATGAATGTTGTTAAATAAAAAAGCCTTTTTTTTAGTGGTTGTTCAATATCATCAATTTAGTTGATAAATTCAAATCAAAATATTTATTAACCAAATATAATTTCAAGTCTCCAATGTTTGACGTGTAATCATTATTCCTTTCATGAAAAAAAAATTTAGATACCATATATTTCATCACTATAACTATATATAATTAAGCATCCAAATCACATGATGTATACATCAATGTATACAAAGAGACTTACACAAAAAATTAGGTACGTTCATGTCTCACAAAAAATTAAGTATGTTCATGTCATACTTCCAATTTTTTACCCTGTTAATTTACCCATAACATCCACAACTTGCCTTCTACTCCTTACAAAATATACTTAAATCTTTACAACCTGCATCATGAATTTAAAACAAAAACATGGTTACATTATGATGATGAAAAGTATTAATAATGATGAACGACAAATAAAATAATGACTCATTAATAAGTACAAATAAAAATAACAATATTGAAAATTCAAAGCAATGAATATGAATATTTGTATCATAAGAGGAAAAGATTTTATTTTTCATTTATCAAGAAAAAATAAAATAACATAATGATAAGCAATAAGCCAAATCACAACCCACCAAGATTAACATTTCAAAGACATATGGCAATAGTGAAACCTTGGCGTATGGCTCCTAGTAAAAATGCACAAAACTACTACTTTTGAAAACAACTACTCTAGGAAAAACTGAACCAAGAAGATAACCTAAAAAGGACAATGTTGCATACAAAAAAAATATAAAATAAAAAATTCCTCAAAGTAGAAAAATGCAAAATTAATTTCTCATAGTAATAAACTAGACCATATTTGCAAGCAAACTTAAAAATATGAGGTCATTGTAAAAAAAAAAAGAAAGTAAAAGAAGACCTAAATAGATGGATTAGAAAAGTTAGTTGGCAGCAAACATGATAACTCTATCAGCTGGCCATGCAATTGTACTCCCAACAGATTCTTCAATTGTAGTCATATAAGGTGTTACTTTCCACAAAAACTTTAACGGCTACCTAGCTATATCCACCCAAACTCTTACAGCATTAGAACCAAGAGGAATGTGATGAACAAGTGCAGTTGGATCACTTGATGACCAACGCCCTTCAGCCACAACTGTATCAGACCCCTCTAAATCAAGCATTTTACACCTAGTAATGTTTGAGATTGCCTTCGCACTCTTTAACAGCAACACAAGGACAATTTAATTAAGAAAAAAATCATTAGTAATAAGCTTTCAGCATTTTATTTTTCATACTTTCAATAAACTTAAAAGTGTAAGTAGTGTACTTACCATTGGAGAAGTCAAAGGTGTTTTCGGAGGATTCCCACTTGCTTTGGTTTCATGAAAATGACTCTAAAATGAAAAAAAAAATCAGTAACTAAATATTATAAAAACTACATAAAAGTGAGTAATACATAGTACATGCCTGCCTTTTTTGTAACTCTTCAACTAAACTTCGCATATCCGACAATGCTTTCTTCATTTCATCTTGTTCTTGTTTCATTTGAGCATTTTCTTTTTTAATTTCATCATGTTCTTCTGTCAACTTAGCTATTATGCTGTCCTTTTGTGATAGTATAGCCAACTTTGAAATGTTGACTTCTTTGCCAATAACTCTTAAATGAGAATTGTCAGGCCAAGTACTTGTGAGAGAGCATCATCTCTTAGATTATTTGAAGAATGTTGTGATGGATCTTGCAAAGTTTCTTTTAATTTATCCTGAAAATTTATTTAAAAGTAATATTCATTAAGAAAAGATGATATAAATAAGCATATCAATTGAATGAATAGATATTCTTACAATAGTCTCTCCAGCTTGAATGTTCACAGGCTGACCGTTCTTTTTTGTATGTGCTCGTATCCATACATCAACTCTAAGAACTTCATTTTTTCCACTACTTTTTTTCTGTAATAGAAAATAGTTTAGAAATGATTGCTTAGCTAAAATTCTATTATAAAAGAAATATTGTTTACCATATCTTCTGTCATTCTTGCGAGTCCTCTAACGACCTGTTGTTTGTGAGATTTGTTTCTTCTTGATCTTTTGAAATCCTTCACTTTTTTCCTGCACGGTTAAATAAACTTTGTTCAGTAACATAGTTATAGCCATAATTACATATTTTAATATAGTAATACACTCACTTTAAATTTTTCACTTGTTTTTTCTTTCACAAAACTTTTCCATTCACTTATTGATGAGATGTTATCAAGTCTTAACTTCATTCTTTCTTGTTCATTTTTTGCCTTCAATATCTTCTGAACTAGCATTGATTTTGAAGCCCTCCAAAGCCCAGCCATCTCCTAGAACACATAAGCTCTTTGCCATTGTCCATCCAATTTGTACATTTTCTGCAATTTATATTTAAATGAAAATACAAAATAATTTTAATTTCCATTCAATTATGTATTTTCATCTAAATGATATATACTTAAATTACAATATAAGTACATACCTTAATACATTCCCATAACACTTCTTTCAAATTTAAAGGAAGTTTCCTCCAATCTGAAATTGTATACAGTACATGCTCTCGTACAAGAGGTCCTAAAAAAGATGATAGTGAGATAGATCCCTCACCAATAGGTTGACCTTTGCTATTAAATATGACTTCCACTTTATCACCATCCATGGCAATGTTCTTTAATTTGGTAGGACCCCTTTTATTTTTTGATTTGAATGCGGGTGATTGCAAACCTTCCTCATACATCTCATTCATTGTAATCAATCAATCTTCAAAATGACCTGTTAATTGGACAAAAATTTAATTAATATAAAAAAAACTGTAATCAAATCTTTTTAAAAAAAATCAAACAAAATAAACTTAAGAGAAAAGGAATTCTTACCAACAGCAGCATTATTATAGCTGAAAATATATAAAAAGAAAACAAAAAAAATGACATATACATAAATCACACCAAACCAGAAAGTAATAGTTCATATACACTTTAACCACACCAAAACAAAGAAGTAATTACATAAATCAAACCAAAATGTCCTCACAATCAATCTTTCTATAAGTAGCTCCTTCATTATCATCTTCAATGTTCTTATCAAGCATATTTTCAAGCATGCAAGTTGTATCCTCTTTCTCATCATACATCTCCAGCTCATAGTAACCTCTTGGTGGCGCCTTTAGTAAAACACACCAATTAGAAGAATTACTATCTCTAGAGTAAAATACTTGTTTTGCTTGTGATGCAAGGATAAAAGGCTCTTTCTAGTACTGACTTTGCCCTTAATATAGATTAACAAGAGTAAAACCATCATCAACCTTAACACCATGTCCCTTGTTTGCCCAATCACACTTAAATAGTGGAATCTGAAAGTTGTGGTAATCTAACAAAATTATATTTGTTATAACCCTATAATACGCAACTACATCCACAACTTGTGCATTATCTTTTGCACTTGCTCTGCATATAGTTGTAGCTTCTATTGAAACCCCACTATCTTGTGTTGCTTTTTCAATTTCCCTTGTATGGAATCTTTGGCCATTAATAATATATCCAGAATAACTTTTTGCATTGATTCTGGGACCATATGCAAGCCACTTTAATGTATCAAAGTCCTTATTTGTACAAGTATGGAATTCAATCTGTATAGGTGTAAGAAATAAGTTATTTATATTTAAAATTAAATCTGTACAGTTGTAAGAAAGAAGTTATAATATTAATAATGTTATTATTAAGTACTAGATAATTAAAATCAAAGGCAATATTACCTTTTTCTTCAACCATGTTGAAAATGTCTCTACATGTCTCTTCCAAAGTAAATTCGAATTTTTTGCAAGACATTTATTTGATTGCTTTAACTCCTCCAGAAGCATCTTATTTTAAAAGTAAAACAAGTTAGTAACTTAAACAAAATAATAGCTAAAATAGTAATATTAAAATTTATAATCAGTCTTACTTTAAGTACGGTTCAATAATTGTTGTATTAAATAACACATAACGATCTAACATATCAATACTTAAAGCAATCGATGTGCCTCTTGAAATTGGACGACCTTCAAGAATTATACCATTGGAGAAATCATCATTACGGAGCTCTTTATTATCTACTTTGATTCGTTGCTGGATATAATCACTACAGAATGTTACACATTCTTCTGCAAGATAGCATTCTGCAATACAACCTTCAGGTCTTCTGAGATTTCTAACATATCCTTTATATTCATTCATCTGCTTGCATGCACCCTTAAAAGCAATAAATTAATTGTTTTGAAAAAAATATAATTGAAAGTAAGGTATGCAAATCTATTTTTACCTTTCAAATGGATACATCCAACGGTAGTGAACAGGTCCACATAATCGTACTTCTCGTCCTAAATGAATTGACAAGTGTACCATGATATCAAAGAATGCAAGAGGAAAGAATCTTTCAAACATGCATACTGTTTCAAAAACTTCACCTTCAAGGGCCAATATATTTTCTCTATCAACAACTCGTTGACATGTCTTATTGAAAAATGCACACATCCGAAATATTGCATTTTTTGGTCCCTTAGGTAACAAACCTCTTATCACAACTGGCAACAATTGTTGCATTAAGATATGGTAATCATGCGATTTCAGATTTGTAATCTTACATTCTTTAACTGAGACATAATTCCCAATATTTGAGCTATACCTATCAGGCAGCTTCATATTGAATAACCTTTCACAAAATATTTTTTTCTCAATCTTTGATAACGAATGTGGAGTTGCAGGAAGGTATGTTCTTGTCCCCTTAACGTATGGATGCAAGTCATGTCGAATGTCCCAATCTTCCAAGTCCATTACATCCAAATTGTGATGCACCAATAATTCTTGAAACATAATTGAAAAATTAGGGAAAAAATTATTTAAAGTTGGAATATGAAAATAACAATTTAAATCTAATTACAATTGCAAACTAATCAATGGAATTGCTTAAAGCATGAGAAAAAAGAAGTATTTTCATAATATTAAAAAAAAGAAATACACATATAGATTTCTCAAAAAGTCAATGTCAAAAATTAATTTCACTTAAATTATTCATCATTGTAACATAAGAGTAATGTAAATAATTACAATCAATTGCAATAAATTAATAAACAAGTAGTTTATCTCACATATACCTTCCAACATGGCAAATAAAAAATAACTGATCTTTTTTTCCACCTTTGATCTTCACTAGATTTCTTTCTTTTCTTACTCCCTTTTCCCTAATGATTTTCAATTCCTTCAGGTTCTTGTAAAATGTTGGTGCCGGTAATGATTCTAGGACTTGGATCTTCTTCCAACGATCCATCAAACCAAATTTTTTTACACCAAAATATATGAGAATGCGGCACAAATCTTCTATGACCCATGTACACAAGCTTATTACAAAACTTCAATCGAACGGAGTGTGTTTTATTGCCACAAATCGGACATGCTAGTTTACCCTTTGTTTTACATCCGGCAAGGTTTCCATAGGCTGGAAAGTCATTTACTGTCCACATTAAGATTGCCCTCAAATTGAAAACTGAGTTTGTCAATGTATCAAAAATAGGCACTCCATTATTCCATAGCTTATATAGATCTTCGATAAGCGGCTGTAGATATACATCAATGTCATTTCCAAGTTGTTTAGGCCTTGGAATTAACAAAGTCAGCATAATATTTTCCTTCTTCATGCATAATGATTAGTATTAAAAATTGTATGTTTGTTATGAAGTAAAAATGTTATTTTGTATTATTAATGTAATTTATATTTGTAATTGTGTAACATATTATGAATTTCTAATTATTTATATAAATATTTGATTTTGTGTATTTTTGTGTGTTTATTAGGTAAAAATAATAATTTCATGCAATTGGAGGCTTCAAACAAATGTACGGATGTCATATTTGGACTCTGGAAGTCCGAGAAATTATGTCATTGTCGAGGAGAATCCAAGACTTTTGTTGTAAATTTTTACTTTTTTACCACGGTAAATGTGGTAGTTATAAAATTATAAATTTTTATCTTGTTAGGTATGATATTTTTTTAGTGGAATTAGTTGGATAAACTTGAGTGAATAAGATAGGATTATGTTTGATTAGTAGGATTATTAGTGGGACAAATGTAAGGTTAAGATTTAATTAGATTTTTTTTTGTGTGGTGTGGATTTACCATGTATTAATATAAATAGAAAAGGGTGGTGAACACATCTCTTTATACCTTCGGTGAACACATCTCTTTGCACTTTCTCTTCTCTTCTTTCCTCCTAATTCTTCTCCTCATCTCTCTTTGTAATATATTTTTAATTAATAAAATTAGGTTTATTTCAATTTTCAATTTCTATTTTAATTATGTGTTTTTCAATCTTAATCATTTCTTTTATTTCAAAAATGTTTAGCTAAATATTCATAGGCAGGGAAAGGTGAAACTCTTAGTAAAAAATATGGTTTAATCAAATTCAATTTTTAATTTCATAAATTAAGTTGTTTTCTATTTAATTTTATCAATATTTTATATTTTGAAATTTTGATTTATTGTAGACAAAAATAGAAATTTGGCACAATGAATTCTTAATATCTTAGTATAAAATATGGTAAAATGATATTTTGATTTAGTGTAGACAAATTAAGTTTTGGCACATTAAATTCTTAATCCATAATAAAATAAATAGGAAAATAATTTTAATTTGTAAAATTAATCTTTTAGGAAATAAAATAAAATGAAAAGAATTTGTTAAATTGTATTTATTACTAAAAGTGGATCCATAACCCTAACTAATTCAACTTCATAGTTTTCTTAAAATTAAATTGTGTGTTTTTAAACCCTTTCTGCATGGATCGACGCCGAACTTTAGGGTTATATTATAAATAAGACTCTTATCTTGAGAATCAAAACATTTTAAGTGGTGTCAAGTTTTTGGTGCCGTTGCCAGGGAGTGGCATTTATTTTGTTTTATTTTTCCTTTTATTTTTTTCTTTGTGTGTAAATTTTCGTTGGCCCCCTTTTTCTTTTCTAAATTCTCTTCTTCCCCCACATTTTTCATAATTCTAGTTTCACCCTAATAATTTTCGTTTCTAGCTCAATCTTCTCATAATTATAATCTGACCCTAAAATCCTTCAGAATATTCAATTTCATCCTACATGACTCAATTTTAAACTTCTAAAAATTACAGTATGGCTATAATATTATAAATAATTTGCAATAAGATCCCTGGACGAAATTTCTTACAAAAAATGGACTTGGACTTATTTGGACTTATTTGAACTCAATTTTGACTTAATTTGGACCAAGCAAACTAACTACTAATTTTTTTTATTTCAGTTATTTAATTTTCAGTTTTGTTATTTCACATTTTTTCTTTTTATTGGTGGGTTTAACCACCAAAGTTGTTATTTAATTTTAAGTTATTTTTTTTATTCCGTTTTTATTTCTTTGTTTTGTTAATTTATTGGTGGGTTCAACCACCATTTATTATTTTGCATTTATTTTTATTTTTGCTTTATTTTTTTATTTGGTGGGCTTAACCACCAGTTTTTTTTTTGCATTTATTTTATGCTTTATTTTTTTTTGTTTATTTAATTGGTGGGTTTAACCACCAAAATTGTTAATTAATTTTATTTTTTTGTACACTTATATTAGTTGCATATTTAATTTTCTTTCTATTATTTTGTAATTTTTATTTAGTTTTTGTTATTAATTTGTTTGAATATTATCATTGTGACATAACTATTGCATGAGACATTGGTATTGTACTTCAAGTGGCAGGTTAGTTTGTAGATCTCAATCTCCACCATTAATCATGGACGAGAACTAAGATGACAACTTTTTGGGCGAACCTAATCCTCATATTGATCAAGGAGACAATCATTCTCAACATGGACATGATCAAAATCAACCAAGAACCTTGAGGGACTACATGAATCCAACCAGAACCGAAGCACCGTCGTGTATAGTATTTCCTCCAGAACCATCTCGATTCAACTTCAAACCAGGTATTATCCAACTTTTACCAACATTTCATGGTTTAGAATATGAGAATCCATACTTGCATCTAAGAGATTTTGAGGAAGTTTGTAATACATACACAGACCAAAATTGTAGCATGAACATAATTAGATTAAAGTTTTTTCCTTTTTCATTAAAAGATAAAGCTAAGACTTGGCTACAAAACCTTAGATTTGGATCAATAAGAACTTGGAATAACATGTAAGAACAGTTTTTGAAAAAATTCTTTCCACCTCATAGAACTAATTCGTTTAAAAGGCAAATCACCTCTTTCATTAAAAAAAATGGAGAAACATTATACCCATGTTGGGATAGGTTTAAAGAATTGCTTAACATATGTCCACACCATGGTTTTGAAACTTGGCGATTGGTCACTTATTTCTACGAGGGCTTAACACTACAAAGTAGACAAGTTGTAGAAATGATATGTAATGACGAATTTAAAGATAAAAATCCTGAAGATGCACTAGATTACCTTTACTAATTAGCTGAAAATGCACAACATTGGGATACTGCTGGAACTTTTGAATTGAATAATAAACCACAACCATCTCCATCTAGTGGATGAATCTATAACCTTAGGGAAGATCATGATTTACAAGCAAAATTTGCATCCCTAGTTAGGAAGATTGAAGCTTTGGAGAATAAAAAAAGTGATCAAGTAAAATCTGTTCAAGAAAGTGTATATGATGTTTGTAGTTCTAAAGATCATTTCACTCAAGATTGTCCTACTCTGCCTACACTTAAAGAATGTTTGCATGATCAAGCTAATGCCATCAACACTTTTAACAAACGAAACCCATATTCACAGACTTACAATCCTGGTTGGAGAAATCATCGAAATTTTAGTTGGAGGAATAATAATAATGCACAATCTTCACAAGCACCACCTCCACAAAATTTTCAAAATACTTAGCCTTATGCACCACATGTTCCACCACTATGGAAAAATTTGGAAGATACAATGCATTCATTCATTAGGAAACAAGATGCCATTAATAATCAAAATGCACAAACATTTTCTGATTTGAAAGATATTCTTGCTAAATTTGCTTCTGCACTCACAATTCAAGAAAAAGAAAAATTTCTAGCTCAACCACAACCAAATCCTAATATTCAAAATTCTCCCTTGGACCAAGTCAAGTAAGTTATAACTCTTCGTAGTGGTAAGGTTATTGAACGGCCTATTCCTGAACCTTGTGAAAATGAAAATTCAAAGGGTAAAGAAGAATTAGATAAACTTACACCTAGTGAAGAAATAACTAATGTTCTATCTGAACCACCATTTCCGCATGCATTAAATAAACCAAGGAAATCAAGCCACTCTTCAGAAATTTATGAAATTTTTAAGCAAGTGAAAGTTAACATTCCTTTGTTAGATACAATCAAGCAGTTACCTTCATATGCTAAATTTTTAAAGGACTTATGCACAGTTAAGAGAAAATTGAAGGTAAAAAATAGTGCTTTCATGGCTGAACAGGTAAGTACCATTTTGTCTACTAATGCTAAGTTGAAATATAAAGATCTTGGTTGTCCTACTATTTCTTGTATTATTGGAGATCATAAAATTGAGCATGCTTTGTTAGACCTTGGGGCTAGTGTTAATTTGCTTCCATATTCAGTTTATCTTCAACTTAATCTTGGTGAGTTAAAACCAACTTCAACTACACTTTTGCTTGCCGATAGATCAGTTAAAGTACCCAAAGGAATAGTGGAAGATGCTTTAATACAAGTTGATAAATTCATATATCCTGTGGATTTTATTGTCTTAGAAACTGAACCTATTGTGAATAATTATAAACCAATTCCTGTAATTTTGGGTCGACCATTTTTAGCAACTGCTAATGCTTTGATTAATTATCGGAATGGTTTAATGAATTTTTCATTTGGAAATATGACTTTGGAATTGAATAATTTTAACATGTGTAGGCAACCTAATGAAGAAAATGAGAATGAAGATGAAATTGATGAACAAAAGGAATTGCTTGAAACTTGTATAGAGGAGAATATTCAAAAAGGAAATTTTTCTGAACTTAGTGATATTTGTTTGGTTAATTCAATTGAATCAAATAAACAATTTGAACATGATACTTCTAATATAAATTTGTTGTTTGATTCTTGTCAGACTTTGCAAAATGATGATGAGAAACAAGAATTTGACGAGCTTGGAATCATTGAAAAAATGGAACAACAAGAAGCACCTAAACTAGAACTGAAACCTTTGCCAGATGGATTAAAGTATGTTTATCTTGGAGAAGAGCAAACTTATCCTGTTGTGATTTCTTCGACCTTATCAAGTGACCAAGAAGGTAAGTTACTATCTGTTCTTAAAAAGCATAGAAATGCAATTGGATGGACTTTAAATGACATTAAAGGTATTAATCCTTTAATTTGCACACATAGAATTAATTTGGAAGAAAATGCTAAAGCATGTCAACAACCTCAAAGAAGATTAAACCCACACATGAAAGAAGCAGTAAAAACAGAAGTGCTTAAGTTACTTGATGCGGGAATTACCTACCCTATCTCTGATAGTAAGTAGGTAAGTCCTACACAAGTAGTGCCTAAAAAATCTGGAATCACTGTAGTTAGAAATGAAAAAGATAAATTAATTCCAACACGAATTGCATCTAGTTGGCGCATGTGCATTGATTATAGAAAATTAAACGAAGCCACTAGAAAAGATCATTTTCCATTACCATTTCTTGATCAAATCTTAGAAAGAGTAGCTGGACATCCCTACTACTGCTTTTTAGATGGATATTCAGGTTATTATCAAATTCCTATAACACTTGAAGACCAAGAAAAAACCACATTTACATGTCCCTTTGGAACATTTGCATTTAAAAGAATGTCATTTGAACTTTGTAATGCTCCTGCAACATTTCAAAGATGCATGCTAAGTATTTTTAGTGATATGGTTGAGCATTGTTTAGAGGTCTTTATGGAAGATTTGACTGTGTTTGGGAATGTTAACATATATGTTTCCATAATGATTTTGATGATAACAAACAAGTTTAAGAATTATTAATCTTTTAAACTCAAATCGTAAGGGGAGCTTACATTTAGAGCAATTTATTGAATCATTCTTTAAAAACATTAAAGATTTGTCATCATAAAAAAGGGGGAGATTGTTAACATATATGTTTCCATATTATTGATTTTGATGATAACAAATAAGATTAAGAATGATTAAGTTTTTAAAAGGTTAAATTATTTTTTATACATTTTAAATAAATCATTATTTTCACATTATAAAGGTTTTATATTTAATGAAAAAATGATTTTATGAAATTAAGTTATTTTTCAAGTTGTGTACTAAAATGAAAGAATTTTACAATCTTTAATTTTAACAAATATTGTTTGGAATTTCTGATTTGGACCTATTTGAAAGTATTTTAATATATTGGGTCATTCTATAATTTTATAAAGTTTGGACGATATCATAATTTCAGAAAGTTTTGGGATTTATAAATTATTATTTAGAAATTCTGAAATTGGACCTATTTGTAAAGTTTTATAACGTCTTGAACTATAGTACATTTATAGAAAGTTTTGGTGTAAAACTATAATTTTTGGTAAATAGATCACTGTAGCGATCTTTTGTGGCAAGAATTGATGGGCAATGACCGGTTCTGAGAATCTCACTAAAGCAGGCGGCTAGCAGGATGTGACAAGCGGAAGTCAGGATGTGGGCGATGAGTTACCAAAGCATAAGTGGCTAACCGGATTGGCAAATCAGGCATCTAGGATGTTCAAAATTCAAATATTTCTGGTAACTTGAAGTGGCTAACGGATTCACATAAGCAGTGGCTGGTTGTGAACAAAAATTCATAACGGCTAGTTTTTAGCTCGATTATAAAACCCAATCGATTCGTTTCAAGGTTCCAAGCACGCACCAACAAAAGGCATACAATATATCTTGAGCTCTCAATTCGTGAATCACAAATCTTTGAGCCATCTTTGTTCTTCATCTTGTATATCTACTCTTTGAGAGAGTTTTTGTTGTAATTTTCAATTCCTCATCAAATTTATGAGTGATTAAGTGTGTAATACACTTGAGTGAAGAGATTGGGAGATAATCTCTTTGTTGTAAAGGTTTATTGACACCTTGAAGTCAATTGTAAGAATTTGAAGGCTTGGAAAGGCTTGGATAGTGAAATCCTCAAGCTTGGGTTGCTTGAAGGCGTGGACGTAGGCGGGGATAGCCGAACCACGTAAAAATCCTTGAGTTTGCTTTCTCCTCTCTTACTAATTTATTATTGTGCTTTCATTGAATTTATGGCTTTTGATTTTATTAAGGCATTAGATTGGATTGTTGTATGGTTTTGCTCAGCATAATTTTTAAAACACCAATTCACCCCCCCTCTTGGGTTGCACACTTGTATTTCAGGGAATTCTTTTGATGATTGCCTTGATAATTTGGAAAACGTTTTAGAAAGATGTGTTGAAAAAGAATTTGTGTTAAATTGGGAAAAATGCCATTACATGGTTACTTCTGGAATTGTTTTGGGTCATGTTGTATCTGTTAAAGGAATTGAAGTTGACAAAGCGAAAATTGAAGTCATATCTAAATTGCCACAACAAAAAACAGTTAGAGACGTGTGATCATTTTTAGGACATGCAGGATTTTATAGGAGGTTTATAAAAAACTTTAGTGCCATATCTAAACCACTTTGTAACCTCTTATTAAAAGATGCATCATTTGAATGGACTGATGATTGTCAAAAATCATTTGAGAAAATAATTTGTCTTTTGACATCTGCACCTATTATGCAATCTCCTGATTGGTCTTTACCTTTTGAATTAATGTGTGATGCAAGTGACTTTACTGTTGGTGCTGTTTTAGGCATAGAATGGATCGTAAGTCGTTTGTAATTTATTATGCAAGTAAGACTTTGGATAGTACTCAAATGAATTATTCGACGACTGAAAAAGAATTACTTATTGTGGTATTTGCATTAAACAAATTTCGTTCGTACTTGCTTGGTTCTAAAACTATTTTTTTTACTGATCACGCTGCTGTGAGATATTTGATGACTAAACAGGATGCCAAATCAAGATTAATTCGTTGGATTTTGTTACTCTAAGAATTTGATCTTACCATCAAAGATAAAAAGGGTGCCGAAAATGTTGTTGCTGATCATTTATCAAGACTCATTTCCTGATGAATTTTTATTTTCTTTTACTTTAATGCCATGGTATGCTAATATTGTTAATTTCCTTGTTACAGGTAAAATGCCTTTGCAATGGAACACTCAGGAGAAGAAAAAATTTTTAGTTGAAGTAAAGAAATTTTTTTGGGATGATCCTTACTTGTTTAAATATTGCCCTAATCAAATTTTTCGACGATGCATTCCTGATAATGAGGTAAGTAGTGTTATTAATTTTTGTCATTCTAAAGCATGTGGTGGACACTTTTCTTCAAGAAACACTATAACTAAAATTTTGTAATTTGGATTTTATTGACCTACCATATTCAGAGATACATATGAATTTTGCAAAACTTGTGAAAACTGTCAAAAACTAGGATCAATTACTAAAAGAAACATTATGCCCTTAAATCCCATACTTGAAATTGAAATATTTGACTGTTGGGGAATTGATTTCATGGGTCCATTTCCACCATCTTTTGGATTTGTGTACATATTAGTTGCAGTCGATTATGTCTCAAAATGGATTAAAGCAATATCTTGTCGAAATAATGATAGTAAAACGGTCGTTAAATTTTTAAAAGAAAACATTATAAGTCGATTTGGACTCCCTCGAGCTATTATCAGTGATGGAGGTAAGCATTTTTGTAATAAGTCATTTGAGTCTTTAATGAAAAAATATAGAATTACATATAAAATGGCTACCCTTTATCATCCTAAAACAAATGGTCAAGTTGAACTAGCAAATAGGGAGAGAAAACAAATTCTAGAAAAAACGGTTAACCCAAATCGAAAAGATTGGTCTCTTCGACTGACTAATGCACTTTGGGCTTACCGTACTGCATTCAAAACATCTTTAGGAATATCACCCTATCGGTTAGTTTATAGTAAACCTTGTCACTTGCCTGTTGAACTTGAGCATAAATCATTTTAGGCTATTAAAGCTTTTAATTCAAATTTGGATGATGCTGGTAATGTTCGAAAACTGCAATTGAATCAACTTGAGGAATTAAGAAATGATGCATGTGAAAATTCAAGAATTATTAAGGCAAAAATAAAAATTTTTCATGATAAAAGAATTTTTCGAAAAACATTTGAAATTGGTCAAAAAGTGTTGTTTTATAATTCTCGTCTTCATTTGTTTCCAGGAAAGTTAAAGTCAAAATGGAGTGGTCCATTTGTTGTAAAAAATGTATATCCATATGGGGCCGTAGAAATTGAGAATCCTAAAAATAGTGTCATGTTGAGTGTTAGAAAGTGTATATTTATAAAGGAGAAAATCGTCATTTTACACTTCAAGTCTCACTAACATTGCTATTTTTATTTATTTAAGTATTTTGTTATTTAATTACGTGTGTTTCATTATAATTAGTTATTTTATGTATTTTAGGGGTATCACGATCATTTCGCGATGAGCGGGTGATCGAAGACAAAGCAGACGTCACATTTGAACTCGGGGACGATCGAAAACCTTAGAAGGAGCATAAAGGAAAAATGTCATTGTTCCAAATCTGAGCTATTAAATACGTATAATCTTGTTAGGTGATCTTGTACAAATAGTATTCTTGTGCAAAAGCCGGTTTCTTGTGCAAATAGTGGTCAAACCGTGTGAGCTGTGCAAATAGTATTCTTGTGCAAAACAGTTCTTGTGCAAATAGTGGTCAAACCGTGTGAGCGTGCAAATAGTGTTCTTTGTGCAAATAGTGGTACATTGTTGGTGATGACGTGGCGCAATCTGGCGTCAGCTAATCAGATGGTCATGATTCACTCAATGTATACATAAAAGGGGCTTCCCCCCAATTTGATATCCACAATTCATTTCTAAGCTTAGATTTTTGTAATTCCTTCTCTTTCTTGTATTTTCTATGTATTTTAATAAATTCTCATTTTACCCCTAGTTCAAATATGAGTAGCTAATTTTCTTTCAAGCTTGGGTTGAAGGTGAAGTCTCAACATGTTCCATGGGCTTTATTTGGTAAATTTATTTTCTATTCCCCTCTAATATTTGTGGTTGTTTTGACTTTTAAATGAATAATAATAGTCTTGTCTGAATCATGTTAAGCGGCACCCTAGTACAAGGTTATTATTATTTGTACGATCTTAACACCATATTTATTTGGCGTGGTTCATGGTGTGGAATCCCCATAATGATTTAATTAGTATTAATATGGAATATTTAGCCATGGGCGTGTTGATGCGGTCCAGGATACCAGTGCTTTATTTGATAGTTTGAATTTCAATTTATTCTTGCCATTGTAATTTAATTTCCAGCATAGTTTAAATTAATTTCACCACAAATCCAACCACTCATTTAAAAGAAAATTAATTCTGCACATAATTAAAATCAACCTCCTCGTGGGATCGACACTCGTCACCATTAATCTATTCTACAATAGATTAAATTATGCGAGTTCAATAAAATTTGTACAACAAGTTTTTGGCGCCGTTGCCGGGGAGGTAAGTATTTTAATTCGTAGAAGTAGTTTTTTTTTTCTTAATATTTATTTATTTTAGTTGTTTTCTTGTACTTTTTTTTTCCTTGTCTCATTAAAAAAAAAAAATTAGATTAGAATTTTATTTCTCTCTCTCTTCTTTAAATTTGTGTAATTTAATTTTCCTATTATTTTTCTTTGTAATTTTTTTTAAATTTATCTTGTTATCTTTCTTTGTTATTTATTTTAATTTTAGTAATATTTGTTTCACGTAATTTTTTTTTTCTTATAGCAATTAAGTGTGTTTTCATAGTAAAGTTGTAACAACGTGACAAGGTTAGTATCATAATTTCTCCTTCTTCGTTATTTTTATTTGTTTTGCTTTTATTTATTTTGTTCTTTGTATGCATGGTCGAAGGTCATTATCACATAATCTTGGGCCTTTAGACCTTGAATTAGAAAAAACACTTCGCACACATAAACACACCGCTTTTAAAAATAAAATTGACATGGATTTGCAAAATCAACAACCAGAACCACAGGAGAGGCCATTTAAGGACTATTTTAGTCCATGCAAATTTGAGCACATCGTCGTGAGATACGAATGTAGGCTAGGAGTTTTGAATTAAAACCTAGTGTGCTAAATTGTCTCCCAACATTTATGGCTAGAAAATGAGGACCCGTATAATCATCTGAATGATTTCCATGCTATCATCGGACATTTAAATATGAGAATTTTTGAGATGATGATGTTAAACTTAGATTATTCCATTTTCTTTAAAGGATAGAGCTCGTTCATGGTTTAATACATTGCACTGCTAATAGCATTACATCATAGGAACAAATGGTAACTAAATTTTAAATAAATATTTCCCGTTCATAAAACCAATGCTATTCGCGAAATTTGAAATTTACCCAAAGAGGCGAGCAATTTTTTGAAGCATGGGAGGCGATTCAATGGGCTACTCTTGAAGTGTCCACATCATGGAGTGCAATGGCACCAATGCCAATACTTTTGGAGGATTATTGCCACATGTGCAAGAATGGCTAATGGCGACCCGGTGGAGGAGAGCTTATGTCAAAAGTGCTTGATTTAGAATTCTTCCGGCGCCAATCGGATAATTCCAACAACGTAGTCGATCACTCGGGAATACCGAGGAGAATTAAGGGTGAATGAGGTTAACATTGGTGAGTCAAGCTCGAAATCAAGGAAGTCAAGCAATAATCGAAGATCTTTCTCGACAAATAGCATCGTTGTGTTGCCCAAATCAACGAGCCACATGACCATGACTCGTATTCAGATCAAGCCAATGCCATAGGAATCATGAGAAAACCATCAACCTACAATCCTTACTCCAACACGTATAATCACGGATGGAGAGACCGCACGATTTTCATGGTCTCAAGGTTCCAACAAAATGGACCGGCTCCACCTCGCTGATTGACCAAATGCACCGATTCCTCGAGCCTCTCGCACCATTTAGACCCGTAAAAACCCAAACCATACTCAGCCCGGACCATGGGAGGATACATTCGAATTTCAAAATTCTCTCACTCGAATCGATCAAGAACCGCACCGTTGATGAACTACGAAATGAGATGAGGCGGGCTTGACTCAAGCCCAATCAATTTGAATCTAGAAAATGGTAGGACAACTTGCTTGATTCAAAATTTGGCCATGACCGTTGAGAAAGGTAAATTTCGGTCAACGATTGCTAACCCTAAAGCGATTGCATGAAGCGAGTTCAGTTCACCGTGACATGGAGAGGTCAAAGCCATCATGACCTTAAGAAAGGAAGAAGTTGACAACAGTGGAGATGCGGTGTGAAATCAACTCAGTTGTACACTGTGAATCACGAGGATCCATCACGAGGAGAAAGAAGAAACCAACTCACGAGAATACATTCCTAAAGCTCCGTTTCCTCGGAGGTTGGCTAAAGGGAAGAAAGGAAAATCCACGGTGAGATTTTGAAATCTTCAACGGTAAGTGTAAACATTCCTTTACTTGAAGCTATAAAACAAGTGCCATCATATGCCAAGTTTCTTAAAGACCTTTGCCTTAAAAAGAAAAATATTCATGTTCGAGAAAAAGGCCTTTTAACGAGAAAATGTTAGTTATTATACTCCAACATAAAATGCCTCACAAATTCAAAGATCCGAGGCTCCCAGCTATCTCGTATAGTATAGGGAACCCACAATTGAGAATGCTTTGTTGGATTTAGGAGCTAGTGTAAATCTGTTGCCTTACTACTGTATTTGTGAAACTTGGTGGGAGAATTACACCCAACTCAGGTGGTGTTCGACTGCGGTCGGTCCACGAAAATCCCTCGTGGTATTGTGGAGGCGTGCTTATTCGGTGAACAAGTTTTATTTTCTGTTGATTTCATTGTAATTGACACTCGGCCGATGAGATTGAAAAGCACATCCCCATTATCCTAGGCCGACCTTTCTTGTGGCCGATGCTCGCATCCAATGCGGGACCGGAAATATGCGGTTGTCCTTTGGCAATATGACCATGGAGCTCAATATTTTCAACATTGCCAAACAACCTCACAATGTGGATGATGGAATTGTTGATGTGGATTTAATAAAGCATTAGTTGATAATAATTTTCTTTCGAACCTTAGTGATGACCGCTGCAAACATGTTTAACTCACTTTGGTTTGGATTTTGATATTGACGGATCAATCGATGAGGTCAATGCCACCTTGACTCGGCACCATCCATGGACACAAATAAATGGAAGTCGAAGATTTGAACAACTAGTGCCATCGGAGAAAAAACTCAACCCGTCATCGGAATCACCACCAAAACTCGAGCTCGAGCCATTACCCAACACTTTGGAATCGCGTTCTTGGAGAAGAAAGCACTTTGCCGATAATCATCTCTTCCTCCCTCGATGACGAACAAAAGGTAAGTTGTTGGATGTTTTAAAAGAGCATAAAGGAGCATTAGGATGGACCATGCGAGACATAAAAGGTATAAACCCGGTGGGCGCATGCATTACATTCACCTTGATGAAAATGCTAGACTCTTGGGAAATGCAACGTCGGTTAAATCTAACATGAAAGAAGTTGTTAGCTGAAGTCCTTAGCTATTAGATGCGGTATTATTTACCCATTCGATAGTTCATGGGTCGATCTGTGCAAGTTGTTCTAAAAAGTCGAGTCGCATGATTTACCAATCTTAATAATGAATCGGTGCCACTTAGGTAACTACGAGGATGGCGTGTATGCATTGATTATAGGAAGTTGAATTACATTACACGTAAAGACCATTTTCCTTTACCATTTATCGATCGAATGCTTGATAGATTAGCGGTCATGAATTTTATTGCTTTACAGATGGCTACTCGGGATATAATCAGTTCATGCAAGATCGAAGACTACGCTTCACTTGCCGCTTTTGGTACTTTTACATATGGGAGAATGCCATTTGGATTATGTAATGCACTGCTACGTTTCAACGATGCATGTTGAGTATTTTTCGATATGGTTGAGCGATTCCTTGAGGTCTTTATGGATGACTTTTTATTTTGGTGATTCGTTTGATCAATGTTTACATCGTAACACTAGTTACTGCGAGATGTATCGAGAAGAATTTAGTCTTGAATTGGGAAAAATGCCATTTTATGGTAAAACAAGGTATTGTTCTCGGTCACATCATTTCAAGGAAAGGTATTGAGGTTGATAAAGCCAAGGTGGATCTCATTTCTAATCTTCCTCCACACAAAAGCAGTCGGAAGTAAGATCTTTCCTTGGGCATCTTTGGTTTTATGGGCGTTTCATTAAAGATTTTAGCAAAGTTTCTGAACCCTTATGCAATCTACTTACTAAGGATGTATCTTTGTCTTTGATGATTCATGTCTTGTGGCATTTGAAAAATTAAAGCGGTTGTTGACATCATCACCCATCATTCATTAATTGGAATTTACCTTTTGAGCTTATGTGTGATGCATCGATTATCGATGGAGCGATTAGGACAAAGAGTTGATCGAGTTCCCGTGTGATTTACTATGCTAGTATGACACTGAATGATGCACTGTTGAATTATTCAACCATTGAAAAGAAATGCTAGTTGTAGTGTTTGCATTAGAGAAATTTCGATCTTATCTCATTGGTTGTAAAATAATTATATTCGCGGATCATCGCTCTTAAATATCTTCTCACAAAGAAAGATGCAAAGGCTAGACTAATTCGTTGGGTGTTACTTTTGCAGGAATTTGACTTAGAAATCAAGGATAAGAAAGGAATAGAAAATGTTGTGGCTGACCATCTTTCTCGTCTCCATTTTGACACAACTACAGAACCATTACCCTTGAATGAGTCATTTCCAGATGAACAATTAATGAGTGTGGAAGTAGTACCATGGTATGCTGATATTGTTAATTATCTTATTCTGGTCAACTTAGGAGCATTGGACTAAGCAGGACAAGGCCAAATTCTTTGCAGAAATAAAGAATTTCTTTTGGGATGATCCATATCTATTCAAGTATTGTGCAGATCAAATTGTTCGACGATGTGTCCCAGAGAATGAATTTCAAAACATTCTTTCATTCTGCCATGAACAAGCTTGTGGAGGCCACTTGATCTTAAGAAAGCATTCTACAAAAATTTTACAATGTGGTTTACATTGGTATATTTCGAGATGCTTACACCTTTTGTTCTTCATGTGATAGGTGTCAACGAATGGGGAGCATAACATGAAGAAATATGATGCCATTAAACCCAATTTTAGTGGTTGAAATTTTTTATGTATGGGGTATCGATTTCATAGGACCCTTTCCCCTATCTTTTGGCCATCAATACATATTGGTTGCTGTTGAATATGTTTCGAAATGGGCAGAGGCAATTCCATGTTGGACCAATGATCATAAGGTGGTGATAGGATTTTTGAAAAGTAATATTGTTTCACGCTTTGGATTCCCTCGAGCAATAATCAGTGATGGTGGTGCCCATTTTTGCAATAAATCATTTAAAGCACTTTTGACAAAGTATTCCATCACTCATAAAGTGACGACCCCATATCATCTGCAAACCAGTGGTCAAGTTGAGATCTCGATAGAAATAAAGCACATTTTAGAAAAGGCGGTGAGGCCGACGGAAAAGATTGGTCGTTGCGACTCGATGATGCATTATGGGCATATAGAACAGACTTTCAAAACTCCAATTGGGATGTCACCCTACGAGGCTAGTGTATGGAAAGCATGCCACCACCTGTGGAACTCGAGCATCGTGCGTCTTGGGCCATCGAAATTCAATTTTGACATGCGTGGTGGCTCGGAAAGAAGATTACAATGGCGGAACTTGAAGAAATTCGCAATGGCGTATAAAATGCCAAGATTTACAAGCAACGAATGAAAGTCTTTCACAAGCAAATTATGAGAAAATCTTTTACTCCTTCGGAAAGTGCTTTTATTCAATTCTGCACTATTTCCGGTAATTCGTTCTCGATGGTGCCCATTTATTGTTGTTTTGTTTTTCCCATGGGGCAATTGAAATTAAGGATCGAAGCGGCGTTACTTTTAAAGTTAATGGTCAAAGATTAAAACCATATCTAGAATACCAACCACGTGGAGAGTGAAATAAATCGGTGACCCACCAAGTTAAATTGAAGTTTTCTTTTCTTTTCGGTAATTTGATTTGATTAACTTTTCTTTCTTTTGATTATTCTTTTCTTGATTGAAATTATTTTTGTTTAAGTGTGTTTGTTTAACCATTATAGTTTCTCTTATCATTTTAATCATGAGGCGGTACCTCACATGCGATTAGAACACTTCAACGTATCCAAACTCATCTCGAAAGCGAATCGATTTTGTAAATTTCATCATATCACGGGATCTACAACCGCGAGTTAGTATTCCACGTTAAAGATCTAGAAAGACAACTCACGAAATAGAGGATGGAATTTTTATACGGAATTGGAGCTTGAGGTAATTCGATAAGAGGACGATTTTAATTTGCTTTATGTGTTTTAATTTATTTTTCTTTGTGTGTTTTAGTTTGCTTTGTGTGTTTAAGTTTGTCACCCGGTGAAGAGGCGGATAACGGTACTCCGTGACAATCAAGTCGGTTACTTGATTTCCCGATAAGCGATATTACGAGGCGAAGGCATGGGCGGAGGCAGATTTTGCAAAAGCTTCACAAAGCGATTCCTTGCTTCCTCGAGATGCACTCTTTTCAATTTATAAAGCCCGATCCGAGCATCGATTGCTTATGAAGAATGGCATACTGCTGACATCCATTGGTTAATCGAGGCCAAAATGCGTTTAGCGGTGAGTTGCCTCTAAATTTATTGCATACATGCCTGGTTGTGGTAAAGGAAATTATGCGAGAAAACGAGCTAAAAGACTTTCATTGCTTGTCGTAAGTGTGCGAGCGATATGCAATAAAAACCATGTTCTTTAAGAATGGTGTCGATAACGGGGAAGATAAGATTAAATTCATTAGGGATGGCTTGAATAAAGAGTCATTGGATAATATCCTTTTGTCTTTTGAAACGCATCCCGGTGGATACGTCAAAGCGATTCTCGATTATGGCCATTATTCGAAAAAACGTGCACGATACTGATCTCGGGAATCGACTATAAGCGATCCTGTTTGCCGGTTTGTAAGAAAATGGATGGGAAGCCTATCCTCGACCCATAGAGGCGTTGGCCGTTCTGGGCGTAAAACCGGAGGAAGATGTGAGCCACGCGATCAACTACACCAGATATCCTTTTTGCTTTACTACTTTCTTGTTATTTTACCATCGCATTATTGCTTGTAATAATTTTTCTTGTTATCATTGTTTTGCTTTTCATTTTTCTGTTTTCTTTTTACTCTCGAGCCATGTGCCTTAGTGTTAATTGACATTGACATAATGCCTCATACGTGACACGTGTCGCAGGTTCTTAAATATAATTTTGTTGTTGTGCACTCACAAGTTGTTTTTAAGCGATGTATCTAATATTCTCGTGAACAATTCAGAACATTTGTGTGCTCTGGATTTAACTATGGCAAACATAAAGAGTTCGTTGAGGCGACCATAGATCTTGGTCGAAGAATAGCGGAGAAAATTGCACTTGGTGTATGGAGGAGGTGACCGAGGGTTATCGAAAATGGTCTCGAGCTGCTTATGTCGAGAGGAGCCAAGTGTTAGGCATCGTCCCAACAATCACAAAACCTTTGCTGTTTGTCTAACTCGTCAACCTGGAGAAGAGTTAGTTGTCTCGGTGTATGCAGCAGCATAACTGAAATGCTAAATCATGCTGATGCTTTTATTTTCCTTTCAGGAGATCTTGCAACTCTAGAGGCACTAATCACATTAGCATCTTGGGCCCATCTGAACATCCACCAGAAACCCATCGGTTTGTTAAATGTCAATAATTTTTATGATGGCTTTATCGCATTTCTTAACCATGCAATAAAAAACTATTTCATTCCTTCCTCAGTTAAAAAAATCTTTATTTGTGCACATACTGCTAATGAGCTACTTGATCTGTTACAAGCTTATCAATCAGAGACAGATCCCAGGACCGTTGTGTTGGAATGTTCAAATAATGATGGTAACGATGGCATGATAAAGTACAAATTAGATTTAACTCTCCGCTTGTAAATATTTTCTTCTGTGTTGCACTACCCAGGTGATGTCTTCTAAACTCTACTTCTTTCCTTTCAAACATTGAGGACAATGTTTCATTCAGGTTGGGGGGAGGGAATAGTTGACAAATTGTGGAATATTGGTTAAGTTTTTACTAATTTTTTGTTGTAGAACTAACCATTTTAAGTAGAAGATGGCTGAATATGGAGTGTAGTTACTCTAGAAACGCATCCTCTTAGTAAAAAAAAAAAAAAGAAATTTTGTTTTTCTTAACTTTTCTTTTTGACTTCTCCTTTATAAATATACATTTTCACGTTTTTGAGTCGAAGATGGCTGAATATGGAGTGTAGTGACTATAAAGCATCTTCTTAAAAAAAAAATTCAGACATTTTTCTTTAATTTTTCTACATTTATTTTTTTATTTTTTTGTTTAGACTAGGTTGGTGGGTAGAATTTCGTTAAAAAATATATATATTTGGTAATTTTGTGAGTTTTGATATTGGATGATATGATGACTTTTAAATTTTAGTATTTGTATTATCTTTAGTCTTGAGTGATGTTACACCATGTTTGCTATTCTATATGTTGATGTTGGGGACAAATATGAGTTGCTTGAAGGAATGCGTATGTCAAAATAAATTCAAGTGAGTTTTGAGCCTATTAATTTTTCTTGGAAAGTAACCCTTTTTGCCCATTATTCATGCGACTTGGTTTATTATTTTATCATGATCTCTAGATTTCCTTTAAGTCAACCCTTTAAAAAAAAAAAATGTGTGTTCTTTGCATCTAAAGACCTAACTAGTAGATATGGAAGATTATTTAGAGCTCTGAGAGGCGATGAAGGCCATTTTGATCCGTTTGAGCCTTTCTAGCCATCCTCTTGTAAAATATCCAGTTAGCCATTTGAGCCCAAAAAAAAAAAAAAAAAAAAACTTTTCTTTATTAACTTATCATCGACCCACTCCAATTTGGAGTATTGCGATGTTATACAAGTTCCATCACTATTCATGTTTGAGAAAAGGATAAATAATTATTTTATTCAACAAAGTTGTGCCATAAAAAAAAAAAAAAAAAAAGAAAAAGATATACAAGCATAAATAATAATGCATAATTTTCAAAGTTCTTGAACTTTTCTCAAACACATATATATTTTGTTTCCTATTTTCCTTTCTTTGTTAAGCCATGTCCCTAGCCTACGTTACGTCTAATAAACGTCCTTCTTGATTTTGAGAACTATAATCGAGTAAAGCTAGTTATATGGGCTATTAAGATGTAGTGATGCATTAAAAAAAAAATTGGGTTGACTAGTAATTTATTTGAGTTCGTATTATTTCTAAGGCTGTGGGCATATTTCTTTTCATCTTGGTGAGAGTGTGTGGTATTTCTATATTATTTTCTCTCGATTCACCATTCATTGTAGTGACAATTTTTATTGGGTTTAATTTCTTTGTGAGTGTCACTCTTCTTGGTGAGATTTTGGGGTTTGACATGTTATTCTTGAAAGTGGCACGATTACTATAGTCTCTTTGGTGATGCATGTGGATTGTTGATGTGGTTGTGATATTTCTTTAGGCGGAATAATACTTGTACTTTTCTTTGATTCATTAATCTGATTGAATAAACACGTGTGTTTAAAAAAAAAAAAAATTGGTTTTGAATTTTATCTTCGCTTTATTTGCTAGGGACTAGCAATAAGCTGGTTGGGGGGTGTGTTGAGTGTTAGAAAGTGTATATTTATAAAGGAGAAAATCGTCATTTTACACTTCAAGTCTCACTAACATTGCTATTTTTATTTATTTAAGTATTTTGTTATTTAATTACGTGTGTTTCATTATAATTAGTTATTTTATGTATTTTAGGGTATCACGATCATTTCACAATGAGCGGGTGATCGAACAACCAAAGCAGACGTCACATTTGAACTCAGGACGGTCGAAAACCTTAGAAGGAGCATAAAAGGAAAAATGTCATTGTCATCTGATATACGCTATTCATATATAGTATTCTTGTGCATCTTGTGCAAATAGTGATCTTGTCTGCAAATAGTATTCTTGTGCAAAACCGGTTCTTGTGCAAATAGTGGTCAAACCGTGTGAGCTGTGCAAATAGTATTCTTGTGCAAATAGTGGTTGTTATTTGATGGACGGGCGCAATCTCGTCAGCTGTTTTAATCCAGATGGTCATGATTCACTCAATGTACTATAAAAGGGGCTTCCCCACAATTTGATATCCACAATTCATTTCTAAGCTTAGATTTTGTAATTCCTTCTCTTTCTTGTATTTTCTATGTATTTTAATAAATTCCCATTTTACCCCTAGTTCGAATATGAGTAGGTAATTTTCTTTCAAGCTTGGGTTGAAGGTGAAGTCTCAACATGTTCCATGGGCTTTATTTGGTAAATTTATTTTCTATTCCTCTAATATTTGTGGTTGTTTTGACTTTTTAGTCGACAAATAATAATAGTCTTGTCTGAATCTGCAGTTAAGCGGCGCACTAGTACAAGGTTATTATTATTTGGCACGATAACTTATATATTTATTTGAGCGTGGTTCATGAGGTGTGGAATCCCCCCTCATGATTTAATTGGTATTAATATGGAATATTTAGCCCATGGAGCATGTTGATGCAGATCCGGATACCCAAGTGCTTTATTTCAATAGTTTCGAATTTCAATTTATTCTTGCCATTGTAATTTAATTTCCAGCATAGTTTAAATTAATTTCACCACAAATCCAACCACTCATTTAAAAGAAAATTAATTCTGCACATAATTAAAATCAACCTCCTCGTGGGATCGACACTCGTCACCATTAATCTATTCTACAATAGATTCGTGCGCTTGCGAGTTCAATAAAATTTGCACAACATGTCACATTTAAAGTTAACGGACAAAGAATAAAGCCTTATCTGGAATACCAACCATATGAAGCAAGCACCGAAATAAATTTGAGTGACCCACCAAATCTTGATTAATGAGTGTTTTAACTTTTCACTGTTGTTTTACCGTTTGAATTGTCTGACTGTCTTGAATGATACGAATTATAAAGTTTTTTTTATTTAAGTGTGTTGAATAATTGTATTTTACTCATCATTGTACATCATGAGCGCCTCAATGAGAAAGTTCCTATTCTCACCTCTTAAAACATTTCTACGTATAAAATTTAACTTGAAAGATTGATACAGAGCTGTAAATCACATCCACTTTGGGAACGACAGCCACCAGAATTAGTGGCCTTCGTTGAAGATGAAGAAAGATAACTAAGAGCAGTAGAGCTTGGTATATATGAATTTCAAATGGAGCTTGAGGTTAACTCAATGAGAGGACGAATGTAAGCTCATTTTTCACTTTTGATTTGATTTTGATGTGTTTTGATTGTGGTGTGTTTTGATTTATTTTCTCGTATAAATGGCGGATAACGATATTCCGTGACTTTTTAAGTCGGTGTCCTCAATTTCCCACAATAACTGAGATCTCAAAATCAAGCATGGAAGAAATACAACATAAATTACATAAGCGTTTTCCTTCTCTCCCTAAAAATGCACTCCAAAAAATTTACAACTCTTGTTATGAAAGATTGCGTCTGTTAATGATCAACGGAATTCCTTCTGATATTCGTTGGTTAATTGAAGCAAATGTCCGATTATCTGGTGAGTTTCCTGATCGATTTATTTCTTGCATGCCTGGTTTTAGTAAAAGCACATTTGCTAAAAAAAGGAAAGCTAAAAGACTTGGCTCAAAATGTCATAAATGTGTACGTCTTAGTTGTAAATGAGAAGTTTGTAACTCTTTAGGAATAGTTTCTGATAGTCAAGAAGATAAAATTAAATTCGTTAAATATGGCATGAGTACAGAATCATTGGATGATATCTTACGATCTCTTGAGACGCATCGAAACGGACATGTGCAATATGAGATAAACATGTTATGGAGACTATTCCAACAAGAAAGTACATAGTTTAGTCTTGGGAATTTGACTCAAAAAGACAATGTTTGTCAGTTTATAAGAAAACTGGATGGGAAGCCTATCCTCCACCCATAGAGAGCGTTCAAGCCGTTACTGGACGTAAAACCAGAGGAAGATGTGAACCACAATCACAACTACCAGTAAATATTATTTTCCTTTATTGTCCTTTTATCATTTGTATTATTGCATTTAATGATGTGATTTTGATTTAATCATTATTTGTTTTCTTTTACTTTTTCTTTTCACGAATTGCTTTTTCTTTTACTGTTTGCTTTTGAATACTTGAAACATAAGCTTTACGCGTCATCTGACAAATACACCAACCCATTTACAGCTGTTTCTCATTTTGTCTGTCACTAAGATCTTTAAATATGAGCTCTTTTTTCCAACCACTCACAATTTTTTATAAGATTATTCTAATGGCAGCATCTTCGAGTAGACAATTCAAAAATATTTGTATGCTCTCTGAATTTTATTATGGAAAATACAAGGAGTTTGTTCAAGCTACTGTAGATCTTGATTGTGCCATAGCTGAAAGGAAACTACACCTTGTATATGGAGGGGGTGATCGCGGGTTATCAAAGCTTGTCTCAGAAGCTGTTTTTATTAGAGGAAACCAGGTACTAGGTATCATTCCACAAGCCTTAAAACCTCTGGGATGCATATCTGATTTGCCAATTAGAGAAGAGTTAGTTGTCTCAAGTATGCAAGAGCGAATAACTGAAATGTTAAATCATGCTGATGCTTTCATTTTCTTGCCAGAAGATCTTACAACTTTAGAGACATTGATTACATTTGCATCTTGCACCCATTTAAACATCCATCAGAAACCCATCGGTTTACTAAATGTTAATAAGTTTTTTGATGGGTTGCTCACATTCATTAACCATGCAATTAAGAATCCTTTTATTCCAATCTCTGTGAAAAATATCTTTGTTTGTGCTTCTACTGCTAATGAGTTACTTGATCTTTTACAAGTTTACAAACCAGAGCCAGATCCTAAGACCTTGGCATTGGAATGGTTCACTAATAATGGTAACCCTAGCCCTAGTAATAAGTACAAGTTGAACTTAACTCTTCGGTTATAACTATTTTCTTGGAGCAATGAGATGATGTCTTCTAAACTCTACTTCTTTCCTTTAAGCCATTGAGGACAATGTCTTGTTCGGGTTGAGGGGAGGTAATAGTTGACAGCTGTGGAATATAGCAAATCCTAGTAATGTTTTTGTTGAAGATGCTAGAATATGGGGTGTAGCGGCTCTAGAAACGCATCTTCAACTGCTTGTTCAGGTGTGATCTTTCCGATTTATATTTTCTTTATCTTTTTTGTCTTTTTGCATGTATATATTAAAATTATGAATAATGTTTAGATTAAGTTGGGGGGAAGAAATAATTGACGTAAATTGTAAATATGTGTGTTTATTTTTGAAAAAAAAAACAAAACAAGTAAATTTTTTGTTTGTCTAGGATGACTATGTAAAAAGTCACAACTTTTAAGATGCATCCTAATAGTCCTGTTATATTATATTTTGATTTTAAAATTCATAGTAAGTTATTTTTGTTCTCTTTTCTTTGAATTACTCAAATTTCTGAACTCTCCATTTGGTTATTAAGCTATTTTGTCGTTTACTCATTTAACAAGTATTATTAAATCATTCTTCACACACACACTATGACACATGCTAGTGGGTTGTAAGTTAAAATTTTTGCAGCATTTAGTTCTTTTGATTTATTAGGGATAATATCTAAGGTAGTAGAATGTACATACGGAAAAAAAATAAAAAAAGAGAAAAAAAAAAGAAAAAAATTGAATGAGTTTAATTTTCTTATATCTAGAACCCGAGTAATTAAGTCCTTAGGGGTGTTTCAACATCTGGTACCCTAAGGTCAACTGGTCTGGGAGTCACTGGCCTAAAGCTCGCTATATGGGTTATAGATATATTGTTTTGTGTTATTAAAACACAGTAATTAAGTGCATAGGGTGTTTCAACACCTAGTGCCCTAAGATCAACTGATCTAGGAGTCACTAGCCTAAAGCTCGCTACACGAGTTAAAAAAAAGTAAAAAAAAAAAAAAAAGATAAGTGTGAATAATCTACTGCCTGAAGATAGAATTTCTAATGAGTTTCAGAACGAAAATGTTGTTATCTTTTAATGAAGCCCCATAAGTATTGTGTTAATTATTTGAGCACAAAAGAAGGTTTATGATATTCTGGATAATGAGTGAATGACAAAGATTTAGAAAATTTCGGGAGAGTTTATTTATTTGGTAATTTAGAGGATAGATGAACAACTATTAACTTGCATGTGAATTTTATAAATCTTAATTTAATATAACGCTTTAATTGCTAGGGGCTAGCAATAAGCTAATTGGAGGGTGTGATTAGTATTAAAAATTGTATGTTTGTTATGAAGTAAAAATATTATTTTGTGTTATTAATGTAATTTATATTTGTAATTGTGTAACATATTATGAATTTCTAATTATTTTTCCAAATATTTGATTTTGTGTATTTTTGTGTGTTTATTAGGTAAAAATAATAATTTCATGCAATTGGAGGCTTCAAACAAATGTACGGATATCAAATTTAGATCCGGAAGTCCGAGAAATTATGTCATTGTCGAGGAGAATCCAAGACTTTTGTTGTAAATTTTTACGTTTTTACTACGGTAAATGTGGTAATTATAAAATTATAAGTTTTTATCTTGTTAGGTATGATATTTTTTTAGTGGAATTATTTGGATTAGCTTGAGTGGATAAGATAGGATTATCTTTAATTAGTGGGATTATTAGTGGGACAAATGTAAGGTTAAGATTTAATTAGATTTTGTTTTGTGTGGTATGGATTTACCATGTATTAATATAAATAGAAAAGGGTGGTGAACACATCTCTTTACACATTCTCTTCTCTTCTTTCCTCCTAATTCTTCTCCTCATCTCTCTTTGTAATATATTTTTAATTAATAAAATTAGGTTTATTTCAATTTTCAATTTCCATTTTAATTATGTATTTTTCAATCTTAATCATTTCTTTTATTTCAAAAATGTTTAGCTAAATATTCATAGTTCAAAGAAGGTGAAACTCTTAGCAAAAAATATGGTTTAATCAAATTCAATTTTTAATTTTATAAATTAAGTTGTTTTCTATTTAATTTTATCCATATTTTATATTTTGAAATTTTGATTTGTTGTAGACAAAAATAGAAATTTAGCACAATGAATTCTTAATATCTTAGTATAAAATATGGTAAAATGATATTTTGATTTAGTGTAGACAAATTAAGTTTTGGCACATTAAATTCTTAATCCATAATAAAATAAATAGGAAAATAATTTTAATTTATAATATTAATCTTTTAGGAAATAAAATAGAAATGAAAAGAATTTGTTAAATTGTATTTATTACTAAGAGTGGATCCATAACCCTAACTAATTCAACTTCATAGTTTTTCTCAAATTAAATTGTGTGTTTTTAAATTTTATTTTTATTTTTTTAGATAAATTTAAATAAACAAATTAAACCCTTTCTCTGTGGATCGACCTCGGACTCACCGAGCTATATTATAACTAGGCACTCTTATACTTGTGAGTAAATTAAATATTTTAAGTTGTGTCACATAATCAAGGTGGCAGGTTGTCTGTAACAAGCATTACAGGCCAGCAACTATATGTCGTGCTTAAATTGGAAAATGGATTGAAGCCATCAGTAGCAAGACCAAGTCTAAGATTTCGTGGGTTTGATGAAAAAAAAGGCCATTTATCATTAACTAAGTCCCATGCTAAAGAATCTACAGGATGTCGCATTTTACCATCTTCAATTTTGTGGGTAGAGTGCCATATTAAATCTTCAGCCATTTTCTGAGATCTAAACATCCTCCTAAACCTTGGTATAATAGGGAAGTATCTCAAAACTTTTGCTGGTACACCTTTTTTTATTTTCCTTGTACGTTTATCTATCTTCCATCTTGAAAGCCCGCAGGTTGGGCAACTATCCATATTCTCTTTTTCTTTTCTAAACAACCAACAATCATTAACACAGGCATGTATCTTCTTATACCCTAAATCAAATGTCTTCAACAATTTTCTCACTGAGTAAACTGATCTAAGAAGCACATTATCCACAGGTAGCATATCATGCAGTAGTTCTAACAATCCATCAAAACTCTTGTCAGACCATTTGTTTACAGCTTTATGTTTGTACAAAGCTACAATGGCTGATAATTTTGTGTATCTTGTACAACTTGGATACAATGGAGTTTCTGCATCTTCTAATTTTTGAGTGAAATCTTCATCTTTTCCTAGTGGAGGTGTTACATAATCTTCATTTTCCATATATGCATTTGCATATAAATTCTATGTGTCTGACATTTTCACTTCTTTAGGATTTCATCTATACTTAGTTTCTCCCCATGATGGAACCAAGTTGTGTAAGTAAGATCCATTCCTTTAAAGATCAAGTGCTCATAAATAGTCTCCGCAATATGATAACTTAGATTTCAGCAATCTTTACAGGGACAAAAATCTTATCTACACTCCCTACATTTCTTTTGGCCAAATTCACAAAATTTAAAGCAGCTTGCATATACTCGTTAGTAGCCCTACCAAATTACAATATTAATTACATATTAGTAATAATGTGTATTTTTTATATAGTTTTATTATCTTGCTCAAATATCATCTTTTATTACATTAGTGGATCGATCTTCCATTCATCTTTATTCATCATCATAAGTCCACTACTCCTGGTACCGCAAATATATATCATTTAACCACTTGGAAATTATTTTTAATTTACATACATACAAGCATATTAGCCCCGTGCAATGAGAGTCATTTTAATATATATACTTCATATATTCATCTATATGAAAGCATATCTAAATTCATTACTTCACTTGTGAGCAACATTTATCATGAACTATGAAAAAAAAATTAAAATTTAAATGATCTATGCTAATGCTCTGTTTCAGTTTATGATTCATTTCATCAGTTAAAATTGATATTATTTATAACTACCTAGATACAATGTAGAATAAAGCCATCAATGATTAAAGTCTTACATATATATTTCTATCTATCATTACCCAAACAAACATAAAACACAAAAAAAGAAAGAATTAGTTTAAGAGCACAAAACATAAAAGTCACAATAGAAAACGATTAATAATTATTAAAAGATGTTGCCGTAAAAAAATTTAAAACATATTAAAATAAAATAAACAATACCAGAAAATTGTATTGGCTGCACCTTTGTTCTTTGACTTTAAATTTCTTCACCAAACCTACCTTAGAATTGATATACACGTTGCTGCAAGTCTATTGAGTTTGAAGCAGATAATTCCTCAATCAAAGGCTAACACTACACATACCAAACAATAATTTTGAGATTCTGCAATTAAAATTCTGTTAATACTGACAATCATAAAATATATCAAAGCCCAAGACCAATTTGATCAAAAGAGAAAGAAATTATAAACAGTCAATCTATAATAACGACATATAAGTAAAAAAAAAATATTTTGACGCAGCTAATTGTAGATATTGAGAGATTGAGAGATTAAAAAAATAATAATAAACTATAAAACTATCAATAATCTAAAACCAATTAAGAAGCAGCATGACTTTTCTATGTAAACGTTCAACCATCAGACCCATATATGATAGTAAATAATTTAATCATTAATTGCTCAAGTGGATGGAAGAAAGAGCACCTAGATTGGGGATATGTATTTGCTTTGACCATGGGTAAAATGAAATTGAAGTTGTAGGAGTAACGGAGTAAAGATTCCTTACCAAATCAATTAAACAACTTTTAAATCATCGAAAGAGGAAGTAATATTTCTCAAATCAGCAAACATACATGAAGTGCCCATGGAATCGTCGTTCGTCTTTTTCTATTTTTTATCTTTGTTTTTTTAGATTTAGTTGGAATCAGAGTTGGAGAGAACAAAAGGAAATTACATTGACAACGAGTGAGAATAAGAGTGGAGAAGAGATATCAGAGGGGAATTGTCTAGAAGGGTACCGCGGGAAGTGAAATAAAATATGGGTGTTTTTAAGTTTTTTTATAAGGTATCCGCCCTTTACTAAAACTACCCGCTTTGTATAACTTTAGCCTAATTTTCAGCCCATTTTTTATTTTTATAATTTTCACTATTTTATAACATTTTTTAAATGCTTTTATATTTACTCACAAAAAATAATATTATTATATCTTACAATAATATTAGGGATCCTAGTATTTAAGTCTCAACTTGAGACCCAATACTATTTATCATACATTTATTCGATGATGAATTTCATAATTTATAAAATTAGTTATTCGCATTAAATATATGAGTGTTATATCTGTTGCGACTCAAATTGAGACTTAGATGTTAGGATGCCTAACACAATATTATATTTAATACTATCTTGTAGCAATTTTAGAATGTTAACTTATTAATTAATATTCTATCTAGCATTTTTCATATCACCAATAGACATTGACGGTCTAATACCTCAATCCTTTTGTCTTGTAGCAATTTTCGAATGCTATTGCATTTTATCAATCAGAATGCTACCAATAGAATGCTACCAATTCGACTTTAAAATATTATTACATTTATTACTATTCCTTAACATATTTCAAACGCTATTTTATTTAATCTTATCTTGTAGCATTTCCTAGATGCTATATAATTCAATAATATATGTAGCATATACAAAAATGCTACTAGTAATTATCAAGTGTTATTAAAACCAAAATGCAATGGCTTTCATACTATAAAGGTAGCATCACTCTAGAAAATGTTACAATAAATTAATATTTGATAACATTCTTTAAAAAAATGCTACCATATAATGTTACCAAAGGCCATATTTGTTGTAGTGTAACTTTAATAGCTTGTAATTCTGTTACAATACTATTGAGAATACTGAGGTGATAAAAAACTTTTGACCCTTCAGCGATTCGCAGTGTGTGAAGTCATTTCCTCATCTGCAATTGACTTGAGATGTTTTTTGTCTAATATTAATTTTCTAGCCTCTTCTAAACTCTTTTACCGTCGAAACATTTCTTATATTCACTTATGGCTCTATCATTCAACTCTTCCTTATCTCCATCGCTTATACTAGTTTTTTTAAAGTCACTATTAAAAGTAGGCGATGGCTTCCCCTTCAGTGCCATATGTAGCCTATTGAATTATTACATCCTTAAATTGGATTTGCCACAAGCTAAAGTTGATTTTTTCCATCAAATTTTTCTATTTTGATTTTCTTTGAACTTGAAAACCTCAATCCTGAAACTGACACAGCGAAGACATCTATAGTTTAAGTACTTTCATCACTCATTATTCTTTCTTCTAAGAGGAAAGTACTAGTAACTTTTTCAAGATCTATCGTCTCTTTCTCATACATCAATCTAAGTAACTAGTGCTTGTAGGAAATTAAAAATTACTATAACAACCTAACCACCTTGTCTTCATCTTTAATTTTAACTCTACTAGCTTGTAGTTCTGTTACAATACCATTGAGAATACTAAGGTGATAAAAAACTTTTGACCCTTCAGCGATTCGCAGTGTGTGAAGTCATTTCCTCATCTGCAATTGACTTGAGATGTTTTTTTGTCTAATATAAATGTTCTAGCCTCTTCTAAACTCTTTTATCATCGAAACATTTCTTACATTCACTTGTGGCTCTATCATTCAACTCTTCCTGATCTTCATCGCTTATACTAGTTTTTCTAGAGTCACTACTAGAAGTAGGCGATGGCTTCCCCTTCAGTGCCTTATGTAGCCTATTGAATTATTACATCCTTAAATTGAATTTGCCACGAGCTAAAGTTGATTTTTTCCATCAAATTTTTCTATTTTGATTTTCATTGAACTTGAAAACCTCAATCCTGACATATTTTCCTTGCAATGTTGTCTTTGATCTTCACCAAAGACTATTTGGATTAGCTCCCACAGCTTCACTTGAATAGTACAATATACATATATAGTACCATATACAAGAACAATACCCTAACACTAAAAATTTAACTAATGACTCTTATACCATTATTAGAAAATTGGGATTCCTCCAAAGATTATGCTGAGCAAATTTGTCAAGCAATAAATTAATAAAAAATTAAGTGGAGAGCAATACGAATATCACAATCCAGGATTTATATGGAAAACTTCAAATTCAAATAAAAATCATAGTCGTTGTCAAAAAACAACCAAAGAAAAATATTTACTTCATGAAAAACTGCTAGAATCACATTTTTAGAAATAATTTTCTCTTACCCAATCTTTAAATACACTCAAAATAATTAAGCTTGCTAAAACTCACTCAATGCTTAAATTGCATTAAATTATTCAGCTCTCTATTTTTTGAATGTTTCCTTGGATGACATGCCCTTCTTCAACTCCTTTATATGCAAAACTTGCCAACAATCAAGGCACATTATTCAAGGAAGGCACTAGATTTTTGCTACCTTTCTTGACTTTTTGGGGCGCCTTTCTTAACCTTTTTCTTTTCTTTTAATCACACTTTCAATAGTCTCTTCATTGACTATTTTGTGATAAAACAGATTTTTACATCAAATTTAAGTTTACTCGTGGTGTTTCCTGCTTTGCTTAATTTTATAATAAACTTGATTTCAATTCCAGCATTCAAAAATGAATTGTATGTACTACTTATATCAGTGATTTCACAGCAGATGTATAGCAGTTCAGTGTAAATTTTTGAAGAGCAGAAAATTTCAATCTGAATTTGCACTCTCAAAAGTTGGAGCAATTAATTGTCTAATGGAACCTATATATTTAACCGAGCGTCTCTTCTTAATAAAATAGCCCTCTTTGGATTAATTACTTGGCTAACCACTTGGAACATAATAGACAAAAGCAAACACCAAAGGCCAAAAAAAATTTTTAGTGGAGAATCAGCATGTCGGTGAGCAAAACTATAATTAACTGCAGCAAAAATGCACTGACAGAGGGCACACACCAGTCCAATAATATCCTTGAAGTTACCAAAAGGCCCGTCACGTGACCGATAATAGAACCAAGGCAAAGGTAATGTACCCTTCCCTCTCCACACAACTTTTGGCTTTTGGCATTTGTAAACGAGTTCTACCATGCGTACAACCAGGGCTGCAAATGACAAAAACATACTCAAAAGCACATACTGAGGTTTCCGCCCAGAAGAGAGTTGGTCAAAAACAGCCAATGGAATCTCCAGGACAAAGTTGGTTATTACAAAGATCCACTCTAAATCAACGTCCTATGTAGCAAAAAGTGAAATAAACTCATGGTGATTCGGTAAGCAACTGAAAATTACCTTAATTAGAAGAATAAGAATAAGTATAGCTTCAAAAACAAGATAATTCTATGATCGATTGGCCTTCAAGAATAAAATTCAGAAAAACGATATTTATAAGTTCTAAATACTGTTTAGTGGTTTAAAATTTAATGCGCTTACAAAAATTCTTTTTTAGTTCACAAAATTCAGTGATTTCATTAGATAAGAAAACAACAATTACATTCCAAGCACTTTCACATTGATATTATACAAATTATTTTGTGAACTTAAAGAGCATTTGTTTAATATAATTACGTATAAATTTGATCATCTGTGCTCGTAAACAATAAAAGTGAAATCTATTTTCTCGGTGTACATAATTCAGTAATGAATAATGATATATTTACTACAGTTAGTCCACCATCGTTATAGGACAAAAAAAAATTTTTATACGACAAAAGTTTTTTGTCTTGTTTTCGTTGGGTCATGTTACATTAATTAGTATATACAGTTACATGCATCATTATTCTATATAATTCAAAAAATTTAGCGGCAGCCCCACAGGTAAATTAAAACAATATAGGGTCTGTTTGGGCAGCTGCGCGGCTCCCCAGCCTATTCATGTGAAAGCCCGAGAAAATAAAAGAAGAGACTTCACCTGCAGCCGATGTGTGGAGGACCTGGTGATTATGGGGAGCGTGGGGCGTGGGGAGGACGTGGAGAGCGTGGTGAGTGTGATGAGTGTGGTGAGTGTGGAGGACGTCGCTGAGTCTGGAGGACATGGCTGAGCCCATGAAGGCGTTTGCGGCGGCGATGGTGAGTAGATATGCGATCGGGGTGGCGATGTTGAGCCCAACTCTGCTTCTGTGGTAAGCAGATGTGTCTGATGTGATCGATCTCTCTGCACAGGTGAATTTATAATTCTTCTTTTTTTAATTAGTAGTTCCTGTAGTTGTCTTATATATTAATTATTCACAATGAATTACTTAAACGGGAAATAAAGATTATTTGTCTAATTTGTTTAGACTAAAGAAAGAGATGTCACATTTGTGTTATGTATTTACTAATTAATTAACTTGAACAGGGTTAGAGAAAAATATGGAAACGGATCGAAGTTTTTTTGGGGATAAATATAAAAGCAAAAGAAAATAAATTGATCATTTGTTAACTTAAAGAGCGTTTGTGTAATTTATGAATAAATTGATCATTTGTGCTCCTAAGTCAATAAGTTGATCATTTATTTTCTCAGTAGATATAATTCAATAATGAAAATGATGTACTTACTATTACACTATTATTATAGGAAAAAAAAAAGTTTTAGACAAAAGAAAATTTTACTATATACGCACGTACGTCCGTACATATATATATATTATATATACAACATTACTCTGCACGGTTCAAAAAATTCAACAGCAGCATCATGTGGGAAAACAATATAGTACATGTGGCTAGCTATGTGAAAACACGAGAAAATAAAGAGAGTTCACCTGTAGCCCATGTGGAGGACGTGGTTGAGCCCATGGAGGCGATCACGGCGGCGAGGATGAGTGGCTAAGTGATCGCGGCGGGGATGTTGAGTGGCCAGGTGATCGCGGGGGCGATGTTGAGCCCAACCCTGCTTCTGTGGTAAGCAGATGTGTCCGATGTGATCGGTCTCTCTGCACAGGTTAATTCATAATTCTTCTTTTTTTAATTAGTAGTTTTTGTTTGTCTCATATATTAATTATTCACAACGAATTACTTAGTTAAAAAGTAAAGATTATTTGTCTAATTTGTTTAGAATAAGGAAAGAGATGTCACATTTGTGTTATGTATTTACTAATTAATTAATTAATTAGAACTTGAACAGCATTAGAGAAAAATATTGTGAACCGAGTGCAGTTTTTTTGGGATAATTAATAGAAAAGCAAAAGAAAATAATTTTCATTCAATTAAGTGAAATTATTTGCTTCCAAAAGCAGATGCAATTTTTTTTGGAGGTACCAATGTGATAATACACAATCAAAATTTTATCGACTAAATCCCAACAAAAATCTAAAATACCAACAGTTTCCATGAATAATTAAGAAGCAAGGAAGCAAATCACTAAAATAAGGCCAAGACAAATCACTAAACACCATGAACATATCTATGATAAATAATTAAACATTTATAACTGCACTCCAAGAAAAAGGACCTATTATGATAGGCAAAAACTATCATTTTAGGGGGTGGATGACAGTTATCCTTACTGTCATTGCAGCCAGTGTCAAGAAAAGATGACAGATAAAAACCCATCACAAGTTGTGATAAATTTTACTTGTCATAATTCTGTTGCACAACTTATATAAGGGAAATTGTTTGTTTTTTTAATTTTTACTTTTTATGAAATTAAAACTGTAATTAGTATTTATAGATAAAAGTTGTGTGTCAAATGTTGTGACTAGTATTTTCTATCAAAATTTTTTTAAAAATTGATTATTTATTTTATTTATTAATTTAAAAAATAAAAAATGCAATTTTAGCTTCCTCAATTTAAAATTTAAATTATAAAATTTATATCAAAGACAATAATTTAATAAATGCAATCAAATCCAAAACCAATGAACTAAATTAGTGAACTTTATTATCCATAAAAATATCCAAAGTACTTCTAAATTCCAAAAACATACAATTGAGACTTTACAATTCAAATAGTTAATCAATATTTCAAACTCAAGCCAATAGCCAAAAAAGACCAATCCAAAACCAAAGCAAAGTACTCAACATTCAGCAACATCCAGCACCAAAGCTATGCAAAATGTAGTCCTTTTCCAACAGCAAAATCCAGCAGCCCCCAAGCCAAGTAAGAAGTATCTCATTTCATCAATTGAAAATATTAAGTGAAATATAAGCATTTACACATGAAAATATTAAGAATAATATCTACAAAAAGGAAAAAAAATACAAGTAATAATAGAATATGATAATACTCACCAAAAAATAAGGCGAGACCCCTTTTTTCCCTTCTCTGAAGTAAGGCACTAAAAGGGATTAAAGAAATTATGATTGTGTTCCACACCTAAAGCTGGTAGAGACAAACTCTGGTCATTTAATATTTGCCTTGGCACCATTTGAATATGTCCATATTAGTATCCACAAATTCAAGGAAGATGATTGGCCTACCTCTTACATATATCATATTCAAGTCCAAATAACTTTATTTCTCGTGGGATTTATTTGATCAAATTAATAGTTCAGGATGAAAAATGGTTAGAACCTCACAGTCATCAAAAGTTACTGTCTCATAATTCATTTTAGTGCTTATAACACAGAGGAAATAAAGTAAAATATTGAAACATACATATATCTTATATGTAAACAATTTTTTTTCTTTTCTTTAAATACAGAGAGGACAGTAGTTAGTTATTTAATTGAAAGGATGCATAGAAAGTTTCTTTAAACCAATACTATCTCACATGCGTGGTTAAGTTTCAAAAAGAGATATCAGTCCAAATTCATTACTTCCAATCAAGCAAAAGCATGCAGTATCAAATAGGAGATGCATCCTCAAGACCCATACCCAATTTGTACTCCATTATTATCAATTTCCTAGCTGGTCAATTTTTTAATTTTTTTTTGTGGGTATCTCTTCAGTATCGAAAGTCATACCCTAAGCAATCAAACAAATTCGGACAGTACTGACCTAATATAAGATATGGAGATTAAATCCAAGAGTAACAGAATGCAAATAGTTACCTACTTTGAATAAAATGTCAATGACGTCATTCGAACGTAAGGGTCCCAGTAAACAACAGGATCCACTTTCTGATTAAGCACAACATTTCCACATTTCCAATCAAGGGAGCTTGATAAATACTGGATGATGTTAAGACCAAAATCAGTTTTAAACGATTTGCCATCCAAGATGTTACAACACGCAGGGAAAATGACCAGTGAGTGTGTGATCATATCTCTTCCTCCAGCAAGGATATTATTATATATACACATATATGCACACTATAAAGCTACTAATCATACATTCATCCATTAATATTTTTTATTTTAATCATTTGCACAAATTAAAGTGAAATAATCAGGCTATCCTCGACCTCAGGCTTGCACCAGTAGCATTACAAATAATTAAACTTTTCTCCAATCAAATTTCTTAACTAGATAATAGGAATGATAATTAGTAATAATAAGAGATTAATTAGAAACTTCAAAGAAATACAACATGTGCATAAGATTTAATTCCTCAGTTCATGTTTTTGTAATAATTTCAAGATAACTAGCTTATTTATTTATCAACACAAGATGAAGTCATTTTAACTATGCACAAGTCATTTACTCCTTCGTTTTGGAGGATCCTCCAAGAATACGAGAAATCTGTAAACCTCTATGCACTAAATGCTTAGTTGAACAACATTCTTGTTTGAAATTCTAAAACAAATGGGAACCACGCCAAGAATGGAACTGGGGTGAATAGAAGCAATCCCATCAGTATTTCATAACCAAGAGCAAGTGTCCTAACTAATCCCCAAATTCCACCATGTTGTATCTCTGGCTCACAAGCTTGTATGATCTATATATAGTTCCACGCATCCATAAAAAGCAAAAAGATTACTTATTAGAAAAGCCCCAGTGATAAACAAGCCTGGTCAATATCCCAACACCCATCACGATTAAATTGGCAAGGATCTTTATAGCCTAAATCAAATTTAACGATAAAACTATAATAATTGAATTAAAAAAAATCAAATAAATGTTTAAAATTTCAAAAATAAATAAACATAAAATACCAATCAAGTAGATCCAAATTTAACAAAAGCACGCCTAGGATTTTCAAATTTTACATGTATAGGGTTCAAATTTGATGAGAACACATCAAGGGTTTTCAAGATTTAGATGTCTAGGGTTCGAATTTGACAAGAACATATCTAGGTTTCTCAAGTTTTACATTTCTAGGGTTCGAGTTTGACAAGAAGATTAAAATGGAAATCGAACACAACACTAGAAACATTATTTACCTGTATTATTCAAACGATTGCGGCAATGGGTGAGTGAAGGTTCTCAGTTATGGTATTGAAATTCAATAGTGGTAGCACACGTGTTTGATAGGTATTCCGTGTAGTTCTCAGTGAGGGCCTAAATCAATGGTGAAATACAAGAGAATGTCGGCTACGGTTCAGTGCCTCTGCAAAGATTTTGGGCAACGAGGGGTTTGTGAGCGTAAGATTGATGAGAGTGTCTACGGTTCAGTGCCTCTGTAAAGTGCTGGTTATTTAAAAGAGAGAGATAAAGTGAAGTGACGGTGTCAATATGTTTATATAGCGGCAATAATTTTTGTTGGGTCGGTTTTATACAAAGGATATTATATTATTAATGAAATATATCAAGGATATTTTTAATATTATATTTTAAAAAAAAAACTCTCTAATCTCTACTCCCAAAAGCTCAAATTTTGGATTTTTGCTAGTAGAGGTAAATTAGTTTATTTAAGCTAAAAAAACTCTACTAAAAAAATAATCAACACACTATAAAAAAATTTAAAAAGTGATTATAGAATTAAATAAGCATTTATGTCTCTTAAATAAGCCATACCAAACAGGCTCTAAGAGTGTCAATACTTACCGAGAAAAAAAAATGATGAGTGGTAACTAAAGAGGGTTTCGTTTTTGTTTAAAGAGAAATTTTTAATCCAAATGTTACTGTTTATTCTTTATTTATCTTTTTCATTCATTTTAAAATTTTCAATCAACCCTGCAAAATAAACTCAAAATAAAAATACTGCTTGACGACAAAAGTTATATCACAAATTTATCATTATTTTTTGGTAGACAAATATTTTATCACTAGTCTATCATTGTAACGCCAAAAAAAAAAATTCCATTATGGAATTGGGCTTTTACTAGAAATTATGGAGGCCTTTTAACTCTTATTAGAAAAGGGTATTAAGTTATTAATAAGGGTTAATTATAAGATAGTTTTGGAAAAAGATTATTTTTTCAAAAAAAAATTTCTTATAAATTCATCTTTTCTTCCCTTTTCATAACCCTAAAAAAAAAACTCACAATATTCTTATTTCTTCTCTTCTCTACTGTTCATAATATATATTTTTTTTTACTCAAACCTTAGGATTCAATCCTTATTTAGGAGAGAATCAAAGCAAACGGTATATATACCCTCCTTATTCCCTTCAAGAATTTATTTTAAATCATTCTATCTAGGGTTTATGTTTGGCATGATTTTAGATTTGTTTTTATAGATCTTGATGCATTATATAGGATGTGTTTAGGTTTTGTTTAGGGTTTTGAATAATTAGGAATTTGGTTAATCAACCCTTGGCATAATACAGGATGATTCTGAACAGCATGATATCTTGATTTTTAAACTTATATTTCGTAAACGCATTTTTCTCAGAAATTTATATTCTCGAAAATCGACATATAGAACCTCCTTAATAAATTTTATTTCATCAAAATTGATTTCGTTTTCAATTTAATATGTATTTTCGAAGTAGAAACCACTGCACTGGAAAACTACGATTCCAGCAGTGTGATTGGGTTTTCAAATTTATTTTCACTACCAATTGAACTCGGTAAATTATGAAATATTTTACAGATGTTAATATAGGTGTCTAGTATCTCCAGTTTTAATTCCATAATTTTCTGATAAGTATTTCATTTTATAAAATTCTCAGAACCTGTTCTGTTCGGTTAAGGTTATGAGAAAACAGTTTCGAAATTGTTGAGAAATAAATAGTTTTTAAAATGTTTTTGGTCTCCGATCCTCTTCAAAATTTTATATGAGGTAACCATTGATGTCCAGAATAGCTTTGTAGAATATTATGTCATTCCGAGTTTTAGATTAAGAGTTAAAATTCTGATATCAGACCTATACGGGAATGAATTAGAAAGGCAGATTCTTAGAGTGAGTTATTAATAGTTATGTTTTATATTTGTTAAGGTGTTGAAGACTCTTAGGGACTTAGAAGTGTGTAGTTCAAGATTCTCTTATCGAGGTAAGTAACTTAATTCCTAGTATACTGGATATGTATAAGTATTTTGACATTATTATTATAAGTATAAATGTTTTTATACTACTTAGAAGAGTAATAGATTTTAGTTTTTATACTACCTTGACGATTAAAGGATTTTCATAGCAAAATCAGTTTATGAAAATATTTTCAAATATGAATTCTTTTAACAAAATATTTTATAAATACCTTTCAATATGTAAATTATTTTGGTGACATGCTACTTATTATGATTTTATCTGTAAATTAGTTTGCAAGCCTAAATTATTTTTATAGACTATTCTGAATCTGATACGAATGTTTTGTACTCATGTGAGATTTCAATTATGGATGATTGTATGGATTCTTAATGTTTTGGCTCATTGTTCATAGTTATTCTGATTCTGATTCTGATCGTAATATACGATATATCTGTCTGGACCAATACTGGGTATATGTTCTGAATGTGCACACAATATTCTGATTATGATTCTGTCTGGGCCGGGTCACCAGGACTATAGGTGTCACTATGTGACATGAGCTAACTTTTCATTTTCTGTACACGTGAATATGATTTGTCTTCATAACTCTATTTTTTTTATATTCTAAATTCCTATGGATTTATGTTATCTAATTGAAATACGTTATTTCATCATGATATATAGTTTTTATGAAATTTATGGATTTATGAAATATGTTTTGCTCAAAGAAGGCTTGCAATATATTTTTAGGTATCGATAGGCCTAGTGTGTTAGGAATGGTCTTATTTACCGAGTTGACAGCTCACCCCTCGTCATTACTTTTTGCAGACAGTTCCTTTGAGAGGTATGTCTAGCCCTGGTGTTAGGGATTTTCGTTTCTGTTCGCCATTCGAATAAGAAGAAGAATAGACTCATGTCTCTTTTTAGTTTACTTCGATCATGAACTTGTAATTTAGGTTTTGAGACTTTGTTGTTTTTATGTTTCTGGAGACATTATTTATCGTTGGATGTATGAACTGGTAGATTTTTCTTATAAGAATTTGAGCTATATCAATTTGGTGTTTATGAGTAGAGATTACGATTCGTGAGTAACCTTCTTCTCTCACGTGCTCTGCACGTGTTAGATTTGGGGTGTTACAATCATAGATGCTTGATAGATGAAATTTATGCCAAAAGTATGTCATAAATGCATGACAAAAAAAAAACTTTATTATCGATCTATCGTTGTAGCTCTCAAAACCAAAAAATGTCACACAGAGGACTGTCATAATATGTCTTTTTTCTTATAGTGCTGAAACATGATTAGACAAACATACAATATCATGATATACATGAACACCATCCCAAAGTTGTAGAGCGTTGCTTCCAGTCATTTTACGAACTTCATCAGAAGAAGAAGAAGCCATGACAAGTTCAAAGGATGAAAATAATTGAAGAAGCCGCGATACACACACACATGTACAGATGCTTTAGGAGGTTAATTTCATGGCGGCTACTTTCATCTGCTGACACTTACTTGACTTCTTAGTTGAAACCGGGTGTGTTGTTCTTTCAAGTGAAGGAGAATTGGTCATGAAATATATAGATGCTTTAGGAAGTTTCATGGCAGCTAGTTTCGTCTAGCCAACACTTTTTTTTTCTCATCCAACAATTCGTAGGAGCTTCTTAATTGAAACCGCGTGTGTTTTTCTTTCAAGTGAAGTAGAATTCAGCATGAGAGTTTACGATAACTACTTGTGTGAGTCGGCCGTCCAGCTATAGGCCGGTTTATGGTATTATAGAAATGTCCAAAATTTTTATATATATTCAAAATCATCCTTTATTATTGTCATTGTTGCTGTTGTTATTATTTTTTTTTATTGTCATAATTATTTTTATTTTCACTACTATTATTGTTATTAGTATTATAATAATAATAATAATAATAATTAACTTAGAAGATTTTAGTAATTTACAATAATTCATTTCGATTTTAAGATAAAGTAGACATACCAATAAGAATACTGTTTATTTCAATTTTAATTCTTAAAACTTAAATAAATAATTTATTTTTATTCTTATTTCCTATATCAACACATTTTGATGACAGTAATAGAGAGTGGCAGACAAAAAAGAAAAATAATAATGTAAAAATTTGATGCAATCAATAAAAGAATTCGATGTCCATATCACTTTTGAGTTTGTACTAAGATTTGAGCAACATTTGGCCATTTACTACCTCCAACTCTAAATTCATAAGTTTTGAAAACTAAGAGCAAGAGATGAGTGCTGATTCTGTCTAACTAGCTGCATCATTGAGATATTATGATCCATTTAAAACTTATATTGTGAAACAACAAAGTAGTTTTTAAGATTCAACCAATGATAATCGAATGTTTGGCCAAGTTTAGTGGGTCCAATTATGGGATCCACCAAATCAATGTTTGGAATAAAAAAAAAAAGAATTCCTTTAAAATTTGCTGGGTCTTACTGGTGGATTCATCTGACCTGCCCGAGAGGCTCTCGATGGGAAGACGCGTCACCTCAATGGCGTTGGGCGCCCAACAGTGTAAGTTGTTCGAATACTGATACTAAGCCCTGACTGTATTTTCGTACACTATAGTAGACAAAATGATGCACTGTTTACTATATAGTTACATTGCTTCGATCACTCGTGTGTAGGGGTGGGCGTTTAAAAACAAATTTTTGGCAGTGCTGCATTTGTGTTTGCACTTGTATTTGTGGGAAACTTTCAATTAGAATTAGACTATTAAGAGACGGTATTTTATCAATTTTTTAATTTTATCCCAATAGGATTACTTATTCAGTTTGATCCTCATTCGAACCGAAATATAATCCGACTGGTTTTGAAATTTCAACCCTATTAAATTTTATGGTTAACTTGAACTCAGCTAAAGTCTAAAATATAATTTAGGGTTAGTTCGATTCGGGTTAGCCCGAACCAAATTCACACTGCTACCGTGGGTCACCGTTAGGGCATGTATCATTATTTCTCTCATTTGTAACATCGGTAAAATTTTCTGCAGTAAATATATAACAAAGTATGTCTCTTTAGTAATGGAGAAATAATCTCAACGTTAAATCATGAAAGAAAAATAAATAAAATGAAAATTGAGAAGGAGAGTTAAATTTCCTTCTTTATTAATTCCATTAGCGGATTTTATAGAGGTTTAAGTCTCAACTGTTGTAGATTGTGAATTCTAAATCTCCTAAATTTCAAGTTAAGATACAGTAATATCCCCTCATATATCTAGGACAAGATAAGTAGTGCTTGTTTTGACTAATTTTTGTTTCCTGGAGACCTCATCAAGTATCTCTTCCCAACTCATTTGCCTGAGGTCATCATAATTATCTCATGGTTGAGGTGATCTTCTCGAAATCACTATAGTTACCTCCTGGTCGAGATGATATGCTCGAGATCATCAAATAACCTCTAAGCATCTCCCTATAACTTTATCTCCTCAAAGCTTATTAACTTATTGCCTTTGTTCTACTTTGAGAAGAGCATGATAAAATTTGAGCAAACACCCTATAGTTATTACCTTATTTCTTCCCTAAACATTGCATATACTACTTATATCAATCATTGTATATGCGACTAATATTAGTCACTTTATGAAAAATAATGTACAGTGTTAATTCATTAGTAATTTAGTGCAGATTTTTTAAGAACAAAAAAATTACATTTGGAGAACTTTTTCTAAAAAAAAAAAAGAAATTTATTTTGTGATCATTGGATTGCCAAATCAAATGAGTGATGAATGGTTAAATAATATTTTAATTGTACACATTATATTAGCAAGTTTTGGTATACCTATAATTTGCTCCATTATCAAACATAATACAAACTTTAAGGGTGTATCAATCGTCCATCCTAAATTGACAAAATGTATTTGCTGATCATTAATCCATTTGCTACCATTGGCAAGTTAATAAAATTGTAGCAAATGATGAATTTTCCTCAAAACTCAAATTAAAGTAAAAAGATAGGATTGCCCCAAAAATGAAGTAAAACCAAATGTCACCATTGGAGGCCGTAACGGTAATATTTTTGGCAATATAATGACCTAAATTAGCAATACCTTTCCTTGCAGCAAACAAAAACTTTGCTGCTCTTTAACAATACATTGTCTTGTAACAAACAAAAAATTTACTAACCTTTAGCAACTAAAAATCAAGAGCGCACTCATGTTCATGGATCCATATTACACTTGACAATCACTTCAAATACAACAATAAGTACTCTCATTGTGCTATTATAACAAACATTTATTTGAAAATATCCTCTGGCAAAGCATCAAGTTTTATTGTACTAGATTCAAAAGATATAAAAAATTGAAATGTTAGCCCAAATATTGCAAGTGTGGTGTAAGGTAGTGGCTATGGTGTTAACTATATTGCAAAATCCTAATGCAATATTTTGGTCGTGCAAATGGAAGCATTGGAGGGTGAAGCATTGTGATTTTTGCGAATGGTTTGCTACTGAATCTCTCATATATCGTAATACTACTAATGAGATGGTATATAAGTAAAACTTAAAGCTGAATGACGATATGGTGAAAATAAAAAAGACCCTAAAACTCATTGAAGGAAAGCTTAGATATACTTTAATTATGCCAAAAAGGTGTATATTTTAGTTGTCTCTTACAAGAAAGTATTGAACGGCAAAAATATGTCTTCAATAGTAATAATCATTGGTTGAAATAATGATAATCCAAATGAAGCACATCCAAAATATGCAAATAACATATCTTCTTCAAATACATGTTCCAACAAATCTTAAATATGGTTTGGATTTGATAACTGACATAACAGTTTAGGAAGCTAAAGTTGATAGATTGTTCCCAACAAAATAAAACCATGCAAAATGAGCATTAAACTCATTAAGAAACACCTAGGATAAGTTGAAACACCTAGATAATTGATTCTTGTAATTGATTTAGGGATTGGTTCACTTAGGATAAGTTGACATTTGAAGTCCTACCTAGATTATAAAATACAAAATAAATTCACTTCGGATATGTTAACATCTGAAACCCTTCTTAGATTACTGTTGAGTGTGCAATAAAGGAGAAAATCGTCATTTTATATTTTAAGTCTCACTAACATCCCTACTTTTATGTATTTAATTCTCTTGTGATTTAATTATATGTGTTGTATTATAATTAAGTATTTTATATATTTTAAGGGCATCATGATCGTTTTACAATGAACAAGAGACCATACAGCAAAACAGACATTACTTTTGAACTCAAAACGGTCAAAAACCTTAGGAGAAGCATAAAAGAAAAATGATACTGTTCATATGTACGGTACTGTTCTTGTTGCTATTCACAACACTGTTTATATATATGGTCCGATGACATGGCATCGACCGATGATGTGGCATCGATCTATGATGTGGCGGTATTCGATTGGAGAAAGATGTGGTATTTAGTTACTTATATGGCATTGACTAATGAGTTGGCGTTGACCGATGATGTATCATGATTCTACTGGACTAAAATTCTTATGTATTGTTGATCGGTGACGTAGCAGTATTTCAATGGACCAAAAAATATACGTACGGTACATGTACATACATGGGATTATTTACTATTCGGGATTATTTACTATTCAAACCGCGTCACTATTCAAACCACATCACTGTGCAAACCGCGTCATTGTTCAAACCGCATGCTCAAAACCGTGGTCAAACTGCGTATTGTTGACTGATGATGTGGCACAATCTTGAGCATCCAAACTGTTTTTAATCTAATGGCCAAGATTTACTCAATGTATCTACAAGAGCAGGGCTCTCTTCCTAATTTGATACCCCTTATTTCATTTTTTAGCTTAATTTTCTGTAATTCCTTCTCCATCTTGTATTTTCTACATATTTTAATAAATTTTCATTTTATCCCCAGTTCAATTATGAGTGGCTAATAAATTTGGATTGAAGGTGAAATCTCAACATGTTCTATAACTTTAATTTGGTAAATTTACTTTCTCTTCCCCTCTAATATCTGTGGATGTTTTGACTTTTCATCGACAAATAATAATAATCTTATCTAGATATTGCACTGATTTAACTGACTTCCTAGTACAAGGTTACTATTATTTGGCACGATAAGTCTTAGCACCATATTTATTTGAGCATAGTTCATAAGGTGTGGAAATCCCCCTCATGATTTAAGTGGCATTAATAAGGAATATTTAGCTTATGGAGTATATTGATGCAGATCCAGATACCCAAGCACTTTATTTCAATAAATTTCATTTCAATTCATTCCTACCATTTTAATTTAAATTATAGGTTCAATAGATTTCATTTCAATTCACTCCTACCATTTTAATTTAAATTATAGTATAATTTTAATTACTTCCACAACAAATCTAACCACTCATTTAGAAAATTAATTCTATACATAATTAAAATCTACCTCCTCATAGGATCAACACTCGGTACGATTGATCTATTCTACAATAGATTTGTGTGCTTGCGAGTTCAATAAAATTTGCACGATACATTGTACATATTCTTTCTTCCAATTAATTCATCTGTAATACTTGAAAGGGTTAAAGAGATATCTGATTGTCTTGGAATTCCGTTCTGATAGATTGGATGGTTCTAATTACACAGCCCTTCATTTCTGAACCTTTTCTGGCATCTTCTTGAAATGTTCTTCTTGCTTAACAAAGGCAGCCTTGAAACTACCAGTCTGGTTCTGCACATCAGATGGATCAACATGATAGAAAATTGGCACATCCATTTGGACAACCATGTTGTTGCATTCAAGAATGTTGACAAGTTCAATCAGGCACGGTATCGAAGAAGTGTAGTCCTTCGAGGAAATGATCACTAAAATCTGTGAACCTTCCATAGCGTTTAAAAGGGCCGGTGAAATATCATCTCCTAGCCTGTGCTTTTCTCCATCAATGAAGGTCAATTTTGATTTTCTTTTGACACAAAGCAGCGATGACTTATAAAGTTATATTGAGTATCCTACCCTCTAAATTCATAATTAGTTCCAAAACTAAGAGCAAGAGATCAGTAAAGAATCCATTTAATTTGGCTTGATACCATAAATCTAAGATAATTCGCTGCTTTATTGAGATATAAAGGTAAATTTTATATTGTAAAAGAACAAAGTCATTTCTCATGAGAATAATGTATATTGGGGGGCCACTAGGCCTTTGAGCGAAGTGGTTGGGCTACTACCCTCACAAGCATGAAGGCAATGGTTATTGTGGAGGCTAAATATTTATAAGTTCTTTTCCCTTGTGAAATACAAGTAGAGCATGGACATACCTCCTCTATAAGGGTCATTTGTCTGGGTATATACTTTATAGAATTGAATGTAATAATATAAGTCCCAATTATGTATATCTGATTGTAAACATCAGTGTAATATCTGCTATAATAACAGTTGTAAATATTTGTGCAATGCAGTAATCTGATGCATAATTAGTATTAAAAAAATGTATATTAGGTTAAGGGAGTAAGGGGCGCCATCTCCACGAATCACAATCTATTATCTGAATAGGTTTGATGAATGCTATCATATGAATTAGGGGCCGTTGTTTTTTTAAATTTAATGGGATAGTAGAAATCCCATGAGGACAGTGGCCATAGGGATTTTCTCATTTGAAAGGACATGAGGATGGTTTTATACCTAATTTCTTTTTAGAGAAGAGACAAGAATAATTTTTCACTCAATTTCTTATTAAGAGAAGAGATGAGGATGAGGTGTAATTCGCATCCCCTCCCCATTTGGCCATTTTAATTTTTTATTTTAATTTTTATGTTTTGGAATTATTAGTGAATAAATAATAAAATTTAAATTATAAAATATTAAATATTGGTGTAAATAAAAAATATTAAAATATTTACACAAATAATATAAATATTAGTTAATATAAAGACTTTAAGTAATTTAAACTTAATCACAGTCTAAGTCCCACAACCCCACAAGCACACAATCCATAAATCAAACTCTAAGCATCTCTCTTACAGTCTCACTTATCATTTCCAAATTATTTTGGTCGCAGCCAGCACCCAACTTGTCTCATATCATCATAGCCTAGTAGCATGTCGCTCACTCATCTCATTTATTTAAGTATATATTTATATTTCATTATTTCATTAATGATATAAAAGTAATTCCTTTTTCTTTTTGTCTTAAATATGAAGATTGATGAAGATAATTATTCTAATGATTTGTATTTTATAGTATGACTTTTGTAATAAATTAATGTTAATATAAGATATTTTGCCAAACTTTATTTAAATTTTTTATTTTAATGTGATTAAATCGAGTTGAAAAAATGAAAACGTATTAATTATTCAGAGAGTTGGGACTCTCGGGTATCCGTTGTTGTTATTTGGAGATCCCATCCCTCCCCCTCAAGGAATTCTAATGGGAATAAAAGGAGACAACGATATATGCAAAATATCGAGAATAGGTACAGAGATGTCGGTCCTCTTCCCTCCCCTCCCATTTTCATCGCTATTAATGACTTAATTGACTTAATTTTGATTAATTATATTCATTTGTTGTTTCAACTTATAAATTTTTTAATTTAATGACTTAATTGACTTAATTTCAATCAACTGTATTCATTTGTTTCAACTTAATAAAATGTTGGTTTTCTTATTTTGCTTAATCTAAAACGTCTGCATGACACCATTAAAAAATATTCTTTAAAATATCCTTATTTAATTCATTAATTTTTATCCTTATCTAAATAAAATTTACTAATTAGCATTATTATTCATGATTAGTATTAAAAATTGTATGTTTGTTATGAAGTAAAAATGTTATTTTGCATTATTAATGTAATTTATATTTGTAATTGTATAACATATTATGAACTTTTAATTATTTTTCTAAATATTTGATTTTGTATATTTTTGTGTGTTTATTAGGTAAAAATAATAATTTCATACAATTGGAGGCTTCAAACAAATGTACGGATGTCAAATTTGGATTCCAAAAGTCCGAAAAATTATGTCATTGTCAAGGAGAATCCAAGACTTTTGTTGTAAATTTTTACGTTTTTACCACGGTAAATGTGGTAATTGTAAAATTATAAGTTTTTATCTTGTTAGGTATGATATTTTATTAGTGGAATTATTTGGATATACTTGGGTGGATAAGATAAGATTATGTTTGATTAGTGGGATTATTAGTGGGACAAATGTAAGGTTAAGATTTAATTAGAGTTTTTTATTTGTGTGGTGTGGATTTACCATGTATTAGTATAAATAGAGAAGGGTGGTGAACACATCTCTAGGCACCTTTTCTTCTCTTCTTTCCTCTCAATTCTTCTCCCCATCTCTCTTTGTAATATATTTTTAATTAATAAAATTAGGTTTTTTTCATTTTTCATTTTTCATTTTAATTATGTGTTTTTCAATCTTAATTATTTCTTTTATTTCAAAAATGTTTAGCTAAATATTCATAGTTAGGGGAAGGTGAAACTCTTAGTAAAAAAATATGGTTTAATCAAATTTAATTTTTAATTTTATAAATTAAGTTGTTTTCTATTTAATTTTATCCATATTTTATATTTTGAAATTTTGATTTATTGTAGACAAAAATAGGAATTTGGCACAATGAATTCTTAATATCTTAATATAAAATATGGTAAAATAGTATTTTGATTTAGTGTAGACAAATTAAGTTTTGGCACATTAAATTCTTAATCCATAATAAAATAAATGGGAAAATAATTTTAATTTATAAAATTAATCTTTTGGGAAATAAAACAAAAATAAAAAGAATTTGTTAAATTATATTTATTACTAAAAGTGGATCTATAACCCTAACTAATTCAACTTCATAGTTTTCCTCAAATTAAATTGTGTGTTTTTAAATTTTATTTTTATTTTTTTTAGGTAAAATTTAAACAAATAAATTAAACCCTTTCTCTGTGGATCGACGAATTTAGAAATTTATATTATAACTAGACACTCTTATACTTGGGAGTAAATCAAACATTTTAAGTTGTGTCAAGTTTTTGGCGCCGTTGCCGGGGAGAGGCATTTATTTTGTTTTATTTTTCCTTTTATTTTTTTTACTTTTTGTGTAAATTTTCGTTGGCCTCCTTTTTCTTTTTTTTAAATTCTCTTCTATCCCCACATCTTTCATAATTTTAGTTTCAACCCTAATAATTTTTCGTTTCTACCCCAATCTTCTCATAATTATTATCCGACCCTAAAATCCTTCACAATCTTCAATTTCATCCAATATGGCTAAATTCTAAATTTTTAAAAATTACAGTGTGGCCATAATATTATAAATAATTTGCAATAAGATCCCTAGACGAAATTTCTCACAAAAATTGGACTTGGACTTACTTGGACTCAATTTGGACTAAGCAAACTAACTACTAACTCTTAACTAACTAATTACTAATTTTTTATTTCAGTTATTTAATTTTCAGTATTTATTTTATTTCGCATTTATTTTATTTTATTTTATTTTTATCTTTCTATTGGTGGGTTTAACCACCATTTTTTTTTGTTTCAGTTATTTTATTATTTTGCTTTTATTTTCATTTTTTGCTTTTTTTTTTATTTGGTGGGTTTAACCACCAGTTTTTTTTGTATTTATTTTATGCTTTATTTTATTTTATTTTATTTTGTTTATTTAATTGGTGGGTTTAACCACCAAAATTGTTAATTAATTTTAATTTTTTTGTACACTTATATTATTTAATTTTTTATTTTATAATTTTTATTTAGTTTTTGTTATTAATTTATTTGAATATCATCATTGTGATATAACCATTCGTGAGACATTGATCTCGTCTTGAGTGAGGTTAGTTAGATCTCAATCTCCACCATTAATCATGGGGCGAGAACCAAGATGACAACTTTTGGTGAACTAATCCTCAGTTGGTCGAGACAATCATTCTCAACATGGACATGATCAAAATCAACCAAGAACCTTGAGGGACTACATGAATCCAACCGAACCGAATGCAGTGTATAGTATTTCCTCCAGAAGCATCTCGATTCAACTTCAAACCAGGTATTATCCAACTTTTACCAACATTTCATGGTTTAGAATCTGAGAATCCATACTTGCATCTAAGAGATTTTGAGGAAGTTTTTAATACATACACAGACCAAAATTGTAGCATGAACATAATTAGATTAAAGCTTTTTCCTTTTTCATTAAAAGATAAAGCTAAAACTTGGCTACAAAACCTTAGATCTGGATCAATAAGAACTTGGAATAACATGCAATAACAGTTTTTGAAAAAATTCTTTCCACCTCATAGAACTAATTCGTTTAAAAGGCAAATCACTTCTTTCACTCAAAAAAATAGAGAAACATTATACCAATGTTGGGATAGGTTTAAAGAATTGCTTAACATATGTCCACACCATGGTTTTGAAACTTGGCGATTGGTCACTTACGAGGGCTTAACACCACAAAATAGACAAGTTGTAGAAATGATGTGTAATGGTGAATTTAGAGATAAAAATCCTGAAGATGCACTAGATTATCTTGACCAATTAGCTGAAAATGCACAACATTGGGATACTGTTGGAACTTTTGAATTGAATAATAAAGCACAACCATCTCCATCGAATGGAGGAATCTATAACCTTAGGGAAGATCATGATTTACAAGCAAAATTTGCATCCCTAGTTAGAAAGGTTGAAGCTTTAGAGAATAAAAAAAGTGATCAAGTAAAATCTGTTCAAGAAATTGCATGTGATGTTTGTAGTTCAATGATCATTTCACTCAAGATTGCCCCACTCTGCCTACACTTAAAGAATGTTTGCATGATCAAGCTAATGCCATCAACATTTTTAACAAACCAAACCCATATTCACAGACTTATAATCCTGGTTGGAGAAATCATCCAAATTTTAGTTGGAGGAATAATAATAATGCACAATCTTCACAAGCACCACCTCCACAAAATTTTCAAAATACTCAGCCTTATGCACCATATGTTCCACCACCATGGAAAAATTTCGAAGATACAATGCATTCATTCATTAGGAAACAAGATACCATTAATAATCAAAATGCACAAACATTTTCTGATTTGAAAGATACTCTTGCTAAAATTACTTCTGCACTCATAATTCAAGAAAAAGGAAAATTTCCAGCTCAACCACAACCAAATCCTAAGATTCAAAATTCACCTTTGGACCAAGTCAAGACAGTTATAACTCTTCGTAGTGGTAAGGTTATTAAACGGCCTATTCCTGAACCTTGTGAAAATGAAAATTCAAAGGGTAAGGAAGATCTAGATAAACTTACACCTCGTGAAGAAATAACTTATGTTCCATCTGAACCACCATTTCCGCATGCATTAAATAAACCAAGGAAATCAAACCACTCTTCAGAAATTTATGAAATTTTTAAATAGGTGAAAGTTAACATTCCTTTGTTAGATGCAATCAAGCAGGTACTTTCATATGCCAAATTTTTAAAGGACTTATGCACAGTTAAGAGAAAATTGAAGGTAAAAAAAAGTGCTTTCATGGCTGAACAGGTAAGTACCATTTTTTCTACTAATAATAAGTTAAAATATAAAGATCCCGGTTGTCCTACTATTTCTTGTATTATTGGAGATCATAAAATTGAGCATGCTTTGTTAGACCTTGGTGCTAGTGTTAATTTGCTTCCATATTCAGTTTATCTTCAACTTAATCTTGGTGAGTAAAAAATAACTTCAGCTACACTTTTGCTTGCCGGTAGATCGATTAAAGTACCAAAAGGAATAGTAGAAGATGTTTTAGTACAAGTTGATAAATTCATATACCCTGTGGATTTTATTGTCTTAGAAACTGAACCTGTTGTGAATAATTATAAACCAATTCCTGTAATTTTGGGTCGACCATTTTTAGCAACGTCTAATGCTTTGATTAATTGTAGGAATGGTTTAATGAATTTATCATTTGGAAATATGACTTTGGAATTAAATGTTTTTAACATGTGTAGGCAACCAAATGAAGAAAATGAGAATGAAGATGAAATTGATGAACAAAAAGAATTGCTTGAAGCTTGTATAGAGGAGAATATTCAAAAAGGGAATTTTTCTGAACCTAGTTTGGTTAATTCAGTTGAATCAAATAAACAATTTGAACATGATACTTCTAATATAAATTTGTTATTTGATTCTTGTCAGACTTTGCAAAATGATGATGAGAAGCACGAATTTGACGAGCTTGGAATCATTGAAAAAAGGGAAAAACAAGAAGCACCTAAACTAGAACTGAAACCCTTGCCAGAGGGATTGAAGTATGTTTATCTTGGAGAAGAGCAAACTTATCCTGTTGTGATTTCTTCGACCTTATCAAGCGACCAAGAAGGTAAGTTACTATCTGTTCTTAAAAAGCATAGAAACGCAATTGGATGGAATTTAAATGACATTAAAGGTATTAATCCTTTAGTTTGCACATAGAATCAATTTAGAAAATGCTAAAACATGTCAACAACCTCGAAGAAGATTAAACCCACATGAAAGAAGTAGTAAAAGTTCTTAAGTTACTTGATGCGGGAATTATCTACCCTATCTCTCGATAGTAAGTGGGTAAGTCCTACAAGTAGTCCCAAAAATCTGGAATCATCGAAATGAAAAAGATGAGTTAATTCCAACACGAATTGCATCTAGTTGGCGCATGTGCATTGATTATAGGAAATTAAATGAAGCCACTAGAAAAGATCATTTTCCATTGCCATTTCTTGATCAAATCTTAGAAAGAGTAGCCGGACATCCATACTACTGCTTTTTAGATGGATATTCAGGTTATTATCAAATTCCTATAGCACTTGAAGACCAAGAAAAAACCACATTTACATGTCCCTTTGGAACATTTGCATTTAAAAGAATGCCATTTGGACTTTGTAATGCTCACGACGTTTGAGATGCATGCTAAGTATTTTCGATTGATATGGTTGAACATTGTTTAGAGGTCTTTATGGATGATTTGACTGTATTTGGGAATTCTTTTGATGATTGCCTTAATAATTTGGAAAAAGTTTTAAAAAGATGTGTTGAAAAAGAACTTGTGTTAAATTGGGAAAAATGTCATTACATGGTTACTTCTGGAATTGTTTTGGGTCATGTTGTATCTGTTAAAAGAATTGAAGTTGACAAAGCAAAAATTGAAGTCATATCTAAATTGCTACAACAAAAAACAGTTAGAGAAGTGCGATCATTTTTAGGACATGCAGGATTTTATAGGAGGTTTATAAAAAACTTTAGTGCCATATCTAAACCACTTTGTAACCTCTTATTAAAAGATGCATCATTTGAATGGACTGATGATTGTAAAAAATCTTTTGAGAAAATAATTTATCTTTTGACATACACTTTTATTATGCAATCTCACGATTGGTCTTTACCTTTTGAATTAATGTGTGATGCAAGTGACTTTCTTTGTTGGTCTTTTTAGGACAAAGAAGGATCGTAAGTCATTTGTAATTTATTATGCAAGTAAGACTTTAGATAGTACTTAAATGAATTATTCGACAACTGAAAAGAATTACTTGTGGTATTTGCATTAAACAAATTTCGTTCGTGCTTGGTTCTAAAACTATTGTTTTCTTGATCACGTTCTTTGTGAGATATTTGATGACTAAGCAGGGATGCCAAACCAAGACTAATTCGTTGGATTTTGTTACTCCAAGAATTTAACCTTACCATCAAAGATAAAAAGGGTGCGAAAATGTTGTCGATCATTTATCAAGACTCACATCCAGATTCTGCAGATATAACTCCATCAATGACTCATTTCACGATGAATTTTTATTTTCTGTTACTTGATGCCATGGTATGCTAATATTGTTAATTTCCTTGTTACAGGTAAAATGCCTTTGCAATGGAACACTCAGGAGAAGAAAAAATTTTTGGTTGAAGTAAAGAAATTTTATTGGGATGATCCTTACTTGTTCAAATATTGCCCCGATCAAATTTTTCGACGATGCATTCCTGAAAATGAGGTAAGTAATGTCATTAATTTTTGTCATTCTGAAGCATGTGGTGGACACTTTTCTTCAAGAAAAACTGCGGCTAAAATTTTACAATGTGGATTTTATTGGCCTACCATATTCAAAGACACATATGAATTTTGCAAAACTTGTGAAAACTGTCAAAAATTAGGATCAATTACCAAAAGAAACATGTGCCATTAAATCCCATTATTGAAATTGAAATATTTGACTGTTGGGGAATTGATTTCATGGGCCCATTTCCACCATCTTTTGGATTTGTGTACATATTAGTTGCAGTTGATTATGTCTCAAAATGGATTGAAGCAATGTCTTGTCGAAATAATGATAGTAAAACTGTCATTAAATTTTTAAAAGAAAATATTCTAAGTCGATTTGGAATCCCTCGAGCCATTATTAGTGATGGAGGTAAGCATTTTTGTAATAAGTCATTTGAGTCTTTAATGAAAAAATATGGAATTACACATAAAATTGCTACCCCTTATCATCCTCAAACAAATGGTCAAGTTGAACTAGCAAATAGGGAGATAAAACAAATTCTAGAAAAAACGGTTAACCCAAACCGAAAAGATTGGTCTCTTCGACTTACTGATGCACTTTGGGCTTACCGTACTACATTTAAAACATCATTAGGAATGTCACCCTATCGGTTAGTTTATGGTAAACCTTGTCACTTGCCTGTTGAACTTGAGCATAAATCATTTTGGGCTATTAAAGCTTTTAATTCAAATTTGGATGATCTTTGGTAATGTCTGACGCAATTGAATGAACTTGAGGAATTAAATAATGCATATGAAAATTCAAAATTATTAAGGCAAAAACAAAAATTTTCATGATAAAGAATTTTTGAAAAACATTTGAAATTGGTCAAAAGTGTTGCTTTATAATTCGTCTTCATTTGTTTCGGAAAGTTAAAGTCAAAATGGGTGGTCCGTTTGTTGTAAAAATGTATATCCTCATGGGAACGTAGAAATTGAGAATCCCAAAATAGTGTCACATTTAAAGTTAACGGACAAAGAATAAAGCCATATCTGGAAAACCAACCACGTGAAGCAAGCCCCGAAATAAATTTGAGTGACCCACCAAATCTTGATTAAGCTATTATTGAGTGTTTTAACTTTTCACTGTTGTTTTACCGTTTGAATTGTCTGACTGTCTTCAATGATACGAATTGTAAAGTTTTTTTTATTTAAGTGTGTTTAATAATTGTGTTTTCCTCATCATTGTACATCATGAGCTCCTCAATAAGGAAAATTCTGATCACACATCTTAAAAGATTTGAGCGAATAAAATTTAACTTGAGAAGATTGATACAAAGCTGTAACTCACATCCACTTTGGGAACGACAACCACCAGAATTAGTGGCCTTCGTTGAAGAGCAAGAAAGACAAGTAAGATCAGTAGAGAGTGGTATATATAAATTTCAAATGGAGCTTGAGGTTAACTCCATGAGAGGACGAATGTAAGTTCATTTTCTTTTGTACATATTGTGTTTCTTTTTGTTGTTCGCTTTCACTTTTGACTTTATTCTGCAGATTTGATTTTGGTGTGTTTTAATTTATTCTCCCGTATAAATGGCAGATAACGGTACTCCGTGACTTCTTAAGTCGGTGTCCTCAGTTTCCCACAATAACTGAAATCTCAAAATCAAGCGTGGAAGAAATACAACATAAATTGCATAAGCGCTTTCCTTCTCTCCCTAAAAATGCACTCAAAAAAATTTACAATTCTCGTTGTGAAAGATTGCGTCTGTTAATGATCAACGGAATTCCTTCTAATATTCGTTGGTTAATTGAAGCAAAGGTCCGATTATCTGGTGAGTTTTCTGATCCATTTATTTCTTACATGCCTGGTTTTGGTAAAAGCACATTTGCTAAAAAAAGGAGAGCTAAAAGACTTGGCTCAAAATGTCATAACTGTGTACGTCTTAGTTGTAAACGAGAAATTTGTAACTCTTTAGGAATGGTTTCTGATAGTCGAGAAGATAAAATTAAATTCGTTAAAGATGGCATGAGTAAAGAATCGTTGGATGATATCTTACGATCTCTTGAGACGCATCGAAGCGGACATGTGCAATATGAGATAAACAGGTTATGGAGACTATTCCAACAAGAAAGTGCACAGTTTAGTCTTGGGAATCTGACTCAAAAAGACCCTGTTTGCCAGTTTATAAGAAAACTGGATGGGAAGCCTATCCTCGACCCATAGAGGGCGTTCAAGCCGTTACTGGACGTAAAACCAGAGGAAGATGTGAGCCACAATCACAACTACCAGTAAATATCCTTTTCCTTTATTGTCATTTCATCATTTACATTATTGCATTTAATGGTGTGATTTTGTATTTAATTATTATTTGTTTTCTTTTACTTTTTTCTTTTCACGGATTGCTTTTCCTTTTACTGTTTGCTTTTGAATAATTGAGACATGAGCTTTACGCGTCGTCTGACAAATACGCCAACCCATTTACAGCTGTTTCTCATTTTGTCTGACACTAAGATCTTTAAATATGAGCTCTTTTTTCCAACCACTCACAATTTTTTTTTAAGATTATTCTAATGGCAGCATCTTCGAGTAAACAATTCAAAAATATTTGTGTGCTTTCTGGATTTTATTATGGAAAATACAAAGAGTTCGTTCAAGCTGCTATAGATCTTGGTCGTGCCATGAGAGGAAAGCGCACTTGTATATGGAGGGGTGACGCGGGTTATCAAAGCTTGTCTCGGCTTTTTATTAGAGGAAACCGGTACTAGGTATCATTCCACAAGCCTTAAAACCTCACGGGATGCATGTCGATGTGCCAATTGGAGAAGAGTTAGTTGTCTCAGTATGCAAGCGAATAAGCGAAATGTTAAATCATCTTGATGCTTTCATTTTCTTGCCGGAGATCTTACAACTTTAGAGCGTGATTACATTTGCATCTTGGGCCCATTTGAACATCCATCAGAAACCCATCGGTTTACTAAATGTTAATAAATTTTTTGATGGGTTACTCTCATTCATTAACCATGCAATTAAGAATCATTTTATTCCAATCTCTGCGAAAAATATCTTTGTTTGTGCTCTTACTGCTAATGAGTTACTTGATCTTTTACAAGCTTACAAACCAGAGCCAGATCCTAAGACCTTGGCATTGGAATGGTTGACTAATGATGGTAAACCTAGCCCTACTAAGAAGTACAAGTTGGAATTTACTCTTCGGTTATAACTATTTTCTTGGAGTAATAAGGTTATGTCTTCTAAACTCTACTTCTTTCCTTTAAGCCATTGAGGACAATGTCTTGTTCAGGTTGGGGAGGAATAGTTGTTTATGGAATATAGCAAATCCAAGTAATGTTTTTGTCGAAGATGGCAGAATATGGGGTGTAGTGGCTCTAGAAACGCATCTTCAACTGCTTGTTCATGTATGATCTTTCCGATTTATGTTTTCTTTATTTATTTATTTTTATCTTTTTGCATGTATATATTTAAATTATGAATAATGTTTAGATTAAGTTGGGGGAAGAAATAGTTTATGTAAATTGTAAATATGTGTGTTTGTTTATTTATTTATTTATTTATTTATTTTTTGAAAAAACCAAAAGCAAGCAATTTTTTTTTTGGATGGTGTATAGGTCTGACTTTGATCCTAATAGTCTTGTTGTATTATATTTTGATTTTAAAATTCATAGTAAGTTATTTTTGTTCTCTTTTCTTTGAATTACTCAAATTGTTTTGAACTCTCCATTTGGTTATTAAGTTATTTTGTCATTTACTCATTTAACAGGTATTATTAAATCATTCTTCACACACACACTATGACACATGCAAGTGGGTTGTAAGTTAAAATTTTTGCAGCATTTAGTTCTTTTGATTTATTTGAGATAATATCGAAGGTAGTAGAATGTACATACGAAAAAAAAAAATTTAAATTAGTTTAATTTTGTTTTATCTAGAACCCGAGTAATTAAGTCCGTAGGGGTGTTTCAACACCTAGTGCCCTAAGGTCAATGCAGGAGTCACCACTAAAGCTCGCTATATGGGTTATAGATATATTGTTTGCATATTTATTAAAAACCTGAGTAATTAAGTCCGTAGGGGTGTTTCAACACCTAGTGCCCTAAGATCAACTGGTCTAGGAGTCACTGGCCTAAAGCTCGCTACACGGGTTTAAAAAAAAAAAAGTAGAAAAGTGTGAATAATCTACTGCTTGAAGATAGAATTTCTAATGAGTTTTAGAACGAAAATGCTGTTATCTTTTAATGAAGCCCCATGAGTATTGTGTTAATTACTTGAGCACAAAAAGGTTTATGATATTCTGGATAATGAGTGAATGACAAATATTTAGAAAATTTTGGGAGAGTTTATTTATTTGGTAATTTAGAGGATAAATGAACAACTATTAACTTGCATGTGAATTTTGTAAATTTTAATTTAATATAACGCTTTAATTGCTAGGGGCTAGCAATAAGCTAGTTGGGGGGTGTGATTAGTATTAAAAATTGTATGTTTGTTATGAAGTAAAAATGTTATTTTGCATTATTAATGTAATTTATATTTGTAATTGTATAACATATTATGAATTTTTAATTATTTTTCTAAATATTTGATTTTGTATATTTTTGTGTGTTTATTAGGTAAAAATAATAATTTCATACAATTGGAGGCTTCAAACAAATGTACGGATGTCAAATTTGGATTCCGGAAGTCCGAAAAATTATGTCATTGTCAAGGAGAATCCAAGACTTTTGTTGTAAATTTTTACGTTTTTACCACGGTAAATGTGGTAATTGTAAAATTATAAGTTTTTATCTTGTTAGGTATGATATTTTATTAGTGGAATTATTTGGATATGCTTGGGTGGATAAGATAAGATTATGTTTGATTAGTGGGATTATTAGTGGGACAAATGTAAGGTTAAGATTTAATTAGAGTTTTTTATTTGTGTGGTGTGGATTTACCATGTATTAGTATAAATAGAGAAGGGTGGTGAACACATCTCTAGGCACCTTTTCTTCTCTTCTTTCCTCTCAATTCTTCTCCCCATCTCTCTTTGTAATATATTTTTAATTAATAAAAGGGATATTATCATTTTACTACCAAAGTTTTACTGACATATCATGTCAGTACCAAGATTTGCCGAAAAGTGCATTTTACTACCAAAGTTTTTCGCGGTTATCATTTCACTACCCTTCCGTTAACAAAACGTTAATCTTTAACAGAAATTATGTTAAAAGTCGATTTTACCCCCAAGAATTTGGTAGTAAAATGATAATTCCCCTAAAAACTCAGTAGTAAAATGATAATTCTCCTAAAAATTTGGTAGTAAAATGATAATTTATCTATCAAATTAACAAATAATTTTACTCTTACAGCTGGAAATGTCTTTTTTACCCTTACGACATCAACAAATTATTAACGTTCTTAACGGAATGGTAGTGAATTGATAATGACGCAAATGTTTGGTAGTAAAATGTACTTTTCGGCAAACCATAGTACTGAAATGAAATGTCAGAATAAGTTTGGTAGTAAAATGATAATATCCCTTAATAAAATTAGGTTTATTTCAATTTTCAATTTTCATTTTAATTATGTGTTTTTCAATCTTAATTATTTCTTTTATTTCAAAAATGTTTAGCTAAATATTTATAGTTAGGGGAAGGTGAAACTCTTAGTAAAAAAATATGGTTTAATCAAATTTAATTTTTAATTTTATAAATTAAGTTGTTTTCTATTTAATTTTATCCATACTTTATATTTTGAAATTTTGATTTATTGTAGACAAAAATAGGAATTTGGCACAATGAATTCTTAATATCTTAATATAAAATATGGTAAAATGGTATTTTGATTTAGTGTAGACAAATTAAGTTTTGGCACATTAAATTCTTAATCCATAATAAAATAAATGGGAAAATAATTTTAATTTATAAAATTAATCTTTTGGGAAATAAAACAAAAATAAAAAGAATTTGTTAAATTATATTTATTACTAAGAGTGGATCCATAACCCTAACTAATTCAACTTCATAGTTTTCCTCAAATTAAATTGTGTGTTTTTAAATTTTATTTTTATTTTTTTAGGTAAAATTTAAACAAATAAATTAAACCATTTCTCTGTGGATCGACCTCGGACTCACCGAGCTATATTATAACTAGACACTCTTATACTTGGGAGTAAATTAAACATTTTAAGTTGTGTCAATTCATCTCTACAACTTATAATAATATAGTGATAAAGTATATAGAGTATTATTTATTTTTCATATATCAAGTTTCTCTCATTTTTAACCCAAAAAAAAATCCCTAAAACCCCAAGTCAACTCAAGCACATGCATAAAGTTAGGGCAGGACAGCAAAAAATTGTAATGGGTTCAAAAGAAATTGAAAGTAAAAGGCAAGGAGTTGAGCTATTGGACCCCTCTAAAATCCTTATAAAACCCCTCTCTTATTACAATTATATTAAAGGACAAAATAAATCTAATTAAACCATTATATTTTTCTTTCTAACTATTTACACTCATACAATTACACCAAAGTCTTGTATAATTTTTGTTTCCTCACAAACAACTTTTTCTTTCTAAACTTATTTTTAATTTAAAAAAATAAAAAATAACTATTTAAGTCAACTTTAATTCGATTTAATTCATACATGTATCTGATTTTTTTTAGTAAAATATATGTGATTTAATAATTCAAAAATTTAAAAAAACAATATTTGTGTAATTAGAGCCGTTTGGAGGAAATTGAATTGTTTTTCTTTTTTAATAAAAAAGAAACTGAAAAAATGGACAAGGATATTTTGAAAATCAAAGTAGGTTTTGGTAGAAAAGGTGGTTTAAGAGAAAGTTACCCGAGTGCTAATAGTCCCACTCAGAGGTAAGAGCCGTGGCCCAAATCAACCACATAACATGATCGGAGCCATTTCATTTCTCTTGTACTTCATTATGAATATCCCGTTGTGGCAAGAACAAATGCATAATTTCCAAATAGGAAAAAAATTGTAATAATAAAATAAAAATCGACAGGGATAAGCATGCCGTTTAAATAATAACCTTGACAAAAGTAATAAAGATTTTATAAATTTTTTATCATATAGATTTAATTTTCAAATCCTATCACTAAGTATTTTTTAAGAGTTTTGTAATTTTTAAATTATAGCCACCCAACCACAATGCTATTTGATGTTTATAAGAGTGTTGTACTTTTTAAATTATAGTTACCAACTATAATGCTATTTGGCATTGAGGTGTTATGATGATGCAAAAATTTAACAAGAATGCATCTCCAAATATAATTTCTTCGACAAAATGAGAAATAAATGCAGACAAAAGAATCTAAAATAAAACACTCTTAAGATTGAATGAAACAATCTACTTTAATTTGCTGTTAGTGGGCATCACATTGATGAAATGTAATGGGTGGTAAGAACGTTCCCAATCTTTCTCGTAGTCTTGTATTGTCTCTGCATTGACTATTTTGTGATAAAACAGAGTTTTACATCAAATTTAAGTGCGCTAATGGTGTTTCTTGTTTGCTTAATTTTAAAATAATTTTGATTTCAATTCAAGCATTCAAAAATGAATTGCATATACTTATACCAGTCATTTCACAGCGGATGTGTAGAGCAATTTAGTGCAGAATTTTTGAAGAGCAGAAAACTTCTATCTGAATTTGTACTCTCAAAAACCAAACCCATGTTGACGTACACAGCAATTCAAAAGAAATAAGAAACAGATTAAGTCATATAGTTTACACACGAAAATGCCTAAAGTTCGAGCAATTAATTGTCCGATGAAACATATGCACTGAAGCGAGCGTCTCATCTCAATGAAATAGCCCTCTTTGGATTAATTACTTGGCTAAACCCTTGGAACATAATAGACCAAAAGCAAATACCAAAGGCCAAAAACAAACTTTTAGCGGAGAATCAGCATGTCGGCGAGCAAAACTATAATTAACTGCAGCAAAAATGCACTGACAGAGGGCACATACCAGTCCAATAATATCCTTGAAGTTACCAAAAGGCCTGTTACGCGACCGATAATAGAACCAAGGCCAAGGTAATGTACCCTTCCATCTCCACACAACTTTTTGCTTTTGGCATTTGTAAACGAGTTCTACCATGCATGCAACCAGGGCTGCAAATGACAATAACATACTCAAAAGCACATACTGAGGTTTCCTCCCAGAAGAGAGTTGATCAAAAACAGCCGATGGAATCTCCAGGACAAAGTTGGTGATTACAAAGATCCACTCTAGATCAACGTCCTATGTAGAAAAAAGTGAAATAAACTCATGGTGATTCGGTAAGCAACTGAAAATTACCTTAATTAGAAGAATAAGAATAAGTATAGCTTCAAAAACAAGATAATTTTATGATCAATTGGCCTTCAAGAATAAAATTCAGAAAAACGACATTTATATGTTCAAAATACTGTTTAGTGGTTTAAAATTTAATGCGCTCACTAAATTTCTTTTTTAGTTCACAAACTTCAGTGATTTCATTAGATAAAAAAACAACAACTATATTCCAAGCACTTTCACAATGATATTATTCAAATTATTTTATGAACTTAGAGAGCATTTGTGTAATATAATTATGTATAAATTTGATCATCTGTGCTCGTAAACCAATAAAATTGAAATCTATTTTCTCGGTATACATAATTCAGTAATGAATATAATTCAGTAATGAATAATGATATATTTACTACAGTTAGTCCACCATCATTATAGGACCAAAAAAAAATATTATTATAAGACAAATTTTTTTTTCTTTTTTTTTTTGGCTGGTTCATGTTACACTAATTAGTACATACAGTTACATGCAATAGCAACCTCACGGGGTAAAATAATAGTAGTACATGTAGCTATCCATGTGAGAGCACGAGAAAATTAATAAAGGAAGAGAGTTCACCTGCAGCTGATGAGGAGGATGAGGTTGAGCCCATGAAGGCGATCGTGGCGGCGATGATGAGTAGGTAGGCGATCGCAGCAGAGATGATGAGTGGCTAGGTGATCGCGGTGGCGATGTTGATCCCAGCTTTGTTTCTCTGTTAAGCAAACGTGTCCGATGTGATCGATCTCTCTGCACAGGTTAATTCATAATTCTTCTTTCTTTAATTAGTAGTTCTTGTTTGCCTCATGTATTAATTATTCACAGTCAATTACTTAAACAGAAAGTATAGATTATTTGTCTAATTTGTTTAAACTATGGAAAGAGATTTCACATTTGTCTTCTATTTTTACTAATTAATTAATTAGAACTTGAACCGTATTTGTATTTGAGAAAAATATGTGAACCGGCACAGTTTTTTGGGATAATTAATAGAAAAGCAAAAAAAAATAATTTTCATTTAATTAAGTGAAATTATTTGCTTCCAAAAGCAGAAGTAATTTTTTTGGGGTACCACTGTAACTAATAATGCTCAAACAAAATTTTATCAACTAAATCCCAACAAAAATCTAAAGTAGCAACATTTTCCATGAATAATTAAGAGCAAGAAAGCACACTCACGGCACTAAAATAGAGTTTCCTTGCCAAAAAAAAAAAATGGAATAAAAATTAATTACCCTTCATGAAAAATTTTAATAAACAAAGTAATCAAGAGAAAGATAGAACTAGTACCAATTGCGAATTGGGTGGGCTGCTCGGAAGAGTTACAGAATCCTGATTCTGCAACGGAGATGTACAATATTCTATGCCAGCTGAGGATAAGATCTCAAGGATCTGCGGAAGCTTTTCCAGTTTTGAGCAGCCTGTAAGATCAACTTTTCTAAGAAATCCTGAATGAATTTTAGCTGGAAGACTTTTGAGGCCCAATTGCGAATTGGGTTGGCTGCTCGAAAGAGTTGCAGAATCAAGGATCTCTGGAGGCTTGCCCAGTTTTGAGCAGCCTATAAGACTTTTCAGGCTTTTCAGGCTTTTTCTATCTTTATGATTTTCCTGAGCATGCATGTCATCATTCAGCTGGGACAGGCCAAGACAAATAATTAATTAGCATGCACATGTATATGAGAATAATTGAACATTTATTTCTGAAACATGATTAGACAAATGTATAAGATTAAGATATACCTGAAGGATATTCAAAAGTTGTCTACTGTCGCTTTTAGTCATTTTAAGAACTTCACCAAAAGAAGAATAAGTCATGACAAGTTCACAGGAAAATAACTGAAAATAATTATTCAATTATTTTATATATTCTATACAAATAATTGAAGAAGCCGCGATATATATATATATATATTCTATACCAGCTGATGATGAGATCTCAAGGATCTGTGAAAGCTTTTCCAGGATTGAGCAGTCTATAAGAACAAGTTTTTCAAGAAATCCTGAATGAATTTTACCTACAACAGGTTTCAGGTTCTTTATATCTTCAAGATTTTCCAGAGCATGCATGTTACCAACCTGCGGGGAAAATCAAGTAAGGCCATGACCAATCATTAATTAGCATGTCCATGTATATGAGATATAATTAAACATTTATTACTGAAGCATGATTAGACATATGTATAAGATTATGATATACCAGAAAGACAAACCAACGTGTTATAGTGTTGCTTTCGATCATTTTAAGAACTTCACCAAAAGAAGAAGTCATGACAATTTCACAGGATGGAAACAATTGAAGAAGCCAGCCGACTATAAGATCAACTATTTCAAGAAATCCTTCATGCTTTTCCAGAGCATGCATGTTACCATCCTGCTGGGACAATCAAGTAAGGCCAAGACAAATCATTAATTAGCATGTACATGTATATGAGAAATAATTAAACATTCATTACTGAAGCATGATTAGACAAATATATAATATTATGATATACCGGAACGCTATTCAAGAGTTGTCTAGTGTTGCTTTCGGTCATTTTAAAGAACTTCATCAAAAGAAGAAGAAGTCATGACAAATTCACAGGATGAAAATATATATAGATGCTTTAGGAGGTTTCACAGCAGCTAGTTTAATCTGAAAGACTTTTTTCTCATCCAACAATTTCGTAGCAGCTTCATTGACTTCTTAGTTGAAACCGCGTGTGTTTTCCTTTCAAGTGAAGAACTGGGCACGATATATATATATATATATATATATATATAGATGCTTTAGGAGGTTTCATGGCAGCTAGTTTTGTCTGAAAAGACTCTTTTTTCTCATCCAACAATTTCGTAGCAGCTTCTTTGACTTCTTAGTTGAAACCGCGTGTGATTTTCTTTCAAGTGAAGAAGAATTGGGATGACAGTTTAGGAAAGCCACTTGTGTGCGACGGCTCCAGCTACAGGCTGGTTAATTGGTTATCTAAATATAGCAGTGAGTTCTAAAATGAGACTAAAGTCGTCCAATTTCATATCCATGAAATTTAATTTTAAAAAATTTGTAGGCTCTGCTGATAGAATAATTGTGCATAGTATATTTAGTTGTGAGATTGAGAATTCAGAATTAGAATTATTGCGGTAAAATTTGTGTAATATTTTCAAATAGGTCCTTTATTATTATTGATGTTGTTGTTATTTTTATTATTATTGTCATTACTATTCTTATTTTCACTACTATTATTATTTTTATTAAAATTATTGTTATTACTATTATAATTAATAATAATGCTGAGAATGTATTCTCTTTGATATGTTTACTATATCTTTGAATTGAAATAGGCTATTGTAAGTTGCTAAAATTCTGTTAATTAATTATTATCCTGAGCATTATTATTATTTATAATAGTAATAACTTATTTTTATTTTTATTGCTCCATCAATACCAATACATTTTGATGACAATAATAGAGAGTGGCAGTAAAAAAAAAATTAATGTAAAAATTTGTGCAATCAGCAAATGAATTCAATGTCAGTGTCACTTTTGCATTTGTACTAAGCAACATTTAGCCATTTACTACTACCTCGAACTCTAAATTCATAAGTTTTGAAAACTAAGAGCAAAAGATGAGTACGGATTCTATCTAATTTTTTTGCTGCATTATTGCGATATTTTAATCCACAAAAAATTTACATAGTGAAAGAAAAAAGTAATTTTTAAAATTCAACCAATCATTATCAACTATTTGGCCAAGTTTAGTAGGTCCAATTGTGGAACCCACCAATTCAATGTTTGAAACAACAAATAAAATAAAATAGAATAAGTTTTTGAATTTATGTAGTTGTATATTATGTGGATCCAAATGAATCAGGTTAAAGCATTCTTGGATCCGATGGTTGAATCTAGTCTTATCGGATCAATACCAAATTGCCAAATTTGCTGCTAAATTGATTTTTAAGAGGCTCTCGTTGGAAAGACGCGTTACCTCAACAACGTGGTGCACCCAACCGTGTAAGTTGCTCGAATACTAATACGAAGCCCTAACGGCATTACTGCATGTTATGGTAGACAAAATGATGCACTGTTTACTGTATGGTGAGTGGTGGCATTGCTTCGATTATTCGTGTGCAGGGTGGGCGCTTAAGGACAAAATTTTGGCAGTGACTGCATTTGTGTGAAACGCTTAATTAGGATTAGAATATTAAGAGATTGTATTTTTTTAATTTTAACCGAATAGAATTACTTATTTAGTTCGATCTTAATCCGAACTGAGAAACAACCCGGCTGATTTTCAAATTTCAACCCAATTAAATTTCATGGCTAATTTGGACCAAATTGAAACCCAAAATATAATTTGGGCTTGGTTCCATTCGGGTTAACCCGAACCAAATGCCCACTGCCACCGTGTGTCCCCGCTGGGGCATGTATCATTATGTCTCTCATTTCTAACGTCGGTTAAATTTTCTGCAGTGAGCTCAAGTCAGGCCGACCAGATGCACAAAGCTAGGACAAGACAGAACAAATGTGGTCGGTGCGGTTGTCTTTCACACCGAAAGAAAAATGTAAAAGGGCTTTGCTGGCCCAACAAGGACTTCACATCTTTTTACAGCAAATCAACCCCATCATCACTGCTAAAAGGCTAAAAGCCATTTAGTTTCTCTCGTTTGTCATCATTATACTCCTGTGTGGTAACATCATAAGCATAACGTTTTATATTTAAGAAGAGTTTGATATTAAGAGTTTGTGACTTAAAAGTCATATAGTTATTGTTATAAAAATTAGTAGTATATTTAATATTTTTTATATAATAATTTTGTTAAAAGTATTCAAAATTTTATTAACTTTTATTATAATGTGTATAATAAAATTAATTAATCTTTTGAAGCCACAATAAAAAAATATTTATAAAAAATTTTGTATCTTTTAAATTATAACTTTCCATCCATATATAACTTTTCATCCATATAGATTATGAAATACCACATAATATCTTGGGCTAGTAAAACAAAAGTTATTGAATTGTTGTATGAAATCGAGAACAAAAATGCATTTCTAATGGACAATTTCTTCGACAAATGAGAAGTAAATGCAGACAAAAGAATTTAAAATAAAACACGTCTTAAGATTGAATGAAACTGCTTTAATTTGTTCTTAGTGGGTATCACATTGATGAAATGTAATGATTGTGTTGTTAAAAAATGACCCCCGACTTTGAGTCCGTTGTGCCGTGTGGGAACATTTCAGATCTTTTTCTTAGTCTATTAACTATTTTGTGGTAAAACAGAGGTGTTAACATTAAATTTAAGTGTATTCACGTTGTTTCAGTTTGCTTAATTTTAAAATAAACTTGGCTTCAATTCCAACATTAAGAAAATGAATTGGATGATGATTCCGAAATCTGCTTAAGTTGGTTAACATCTTGATGCCATACCTCAACTTCAGCATTCAATTTGTAGAGTAAGAAAAAGATTTGTCAATCTCTAAGGATATCCTGCGAATTCAAACAAATAGTTTAGGAACACCTAAAATCACGAACAATAATAAAAGACACTAGGAAATTTTCTATATTAACTCTCCAATATTCAAGTTAGATTTTAGATTTTCATTGAAAAATATATAATAAAGTCTAACTTTTTAGTAATGGAGAAACAATCTCAAGATTAAATCGTGAAAGAAAGATAATAAAATGAAAATTGAGAAGGAGAGTTGAATTTTCTTCTTTATAAACTCCCTTAGTGATTTTTACAGAGATTTAAGTCTTAGTTGTTATAGATTATGATTTCTAAATCCCTTAAATTTCAGGTTAGGATACAGTGGTGTCCTCTCATATATCTAGGACAAGATAAGTAGTGCTTGGTTTGAATAATTTTTGCTTCTTAGTGACTTTATGAAGTATCTCCTCCCAACCCATTTGCTTGAGGTCATCATAATAATCTCTTAGTCAAGATGATCTATTCTAAATCACTATACTTACCTCTTAGTTGAGATGATATGCTTGAGGTCATCAGATAACTCTAAGCATCTCCTCACAACTTTATCTCCTCAAAACTTATTGCCTTTGTTTTATTTCAAGAAGAGCACAATAAGTTTGAGCAAACACCTTATAGTGGTCACCTTATTTCATCCCTCAAACATTGTATATACTATTTATATCAGTCATTGTATATACTAATATTAGTCACTTTATGAAAAAAGATGTATTGTGTTAATTCATTAGAAATTCACTCATTTGATTGCCAAATCAAATCAGGGATGAATGGCTATACAATATTTTAATTGTACACATTATATTAGTTGGTTTTGATATACCCTTAATTTGCTCCATATCAAACATACTACAAACTTTGAGGGTGTATCAGTCGTGTACTCTACGTTAACAAAATATATCTGCCGACTATGAATCCATTAGCTGTCATTGGCAAGTTAACAAAAATGTAGCAAAATATGAATTTGTCCTCAAATCTCAAATTAAGGTAAAAAGGAAGAATTGCCCCAAAATGAAGCAAAGCCAAACATAACCATTGGAGGCAATGATGATAATATTTTTGGCTATATAATGACCTAAATTAGCAACACCTTTCCTTACAACAAACCAAAAATTTGCTGCTCTTTAACAACAAAAAATTATCAACCCATTTTTTTTACAACAAACAAAAACTCTGCTAACCTTTAACAACAAAAAATCAATAGCACATTCTTGTTCATGGATCCATATCACACATAACAATCACTTAAAAGACAACAAAAAGTACTCCCATTGTGCTATCACAACAAAAATTCATTTGAAAATAGCCTCTAGTGAAGTATCAAGTTCTGTTATCGCTGGATTCAAAAGATATAAAAAACTGAAATGCTAGCCCAAATATTGTAAGTGCGGCATGTAGGCGATGGCTATGGTGTCAACTACATTACAAAATCCTAATGCAATATTTTGGTCATATAAATGGAAGCACTTGTTGGGTAAACCATTGTGATTTTTGGGAATGGTTCACTACTGAATCTCTTATATATTCTAATACTAATAATGAGATATCATATAAGCAGAACTCGAAACTAAATGACAATGTGGTGAAAATAAAGAAAAGGCTAAAATTCATTAAAGGAAAGCTCAAATATACCTTAGTTATGCTACTATGTATTTGTAATTGTCTTTATGATAAACTAATGTAGCCTACAAAATTTGTACTTAAAGAAGTATTGAACAGCAATAATATCTTTTCAATAGTAATAATCATTAGTTGAAATAATGATAATCCAAGCAAAGCATCTAAAATATGCAAATAACATATTTTCTTCAAATATGTGTTTCAAAAAATCTAAAATATAGTTTGGATTTGATAATGAACATAATAGTTTAGGAAGTTGAAGTTGATAGATTGCTCCCAACAAAATTATACCATCCAAAATGAGCATCAAACTCATTACAAAGCACTTGTTATAGTCAACGCTTGTAATGAATACAGCGATTGGTTCACTTAGGATAAGTTAACATCTAAAGTCCTTCCTAAATGACAAAATACAAAATAAACTAAATCTTATATATGCGGTTGATAAATTGTTTGTAACAAAACTACACTATGCAAAATGAGTATCAAACTCATTACAAAGCACTTGTTATAGTCCATGCTTGTGATGGATTTTGGGATTAATTCACTTGGCATAGGTTGACATTCGAAGTCCTTTCCATATTACAAAGACAAAATAAATTGAACTCCTATATATACAATTATAAACTATAAACCATAAGAAAAGAAATTCAACCAAATTCAACATCTTTTTGTACATGTCCCAGCAACTCTAGCAGTACAAGCAGTTTTCCTTATCTTTGATACAACATTGGACCCCTCACCCAGACCACTTGGTAGATGATCTGTTCGCACTGTGTTTTTAGTTTTGGTACTTGCCTTTGATGGTTAGCCTAAAGGATTTGCTAGCTAGCCTAAAGCATTTGCAGCTAAGAATTGCAAAAAAAAATTACTTACATGTTAGATCATAATATAAGCAATATAAACAACAAGCATAAATGGATCGAACTGATAGACTAAATAGATACCTAGGAATTAGTACTTTTGACTCTAGCTACTTATGCAATAAATAGCCTCAATGGACCAGATCGTACATTGTGGTTCAAGCCACCACAAACCAAGGATTTGAGAAATAATCTCCCGCTATGTTTTTTAGGTTTAGTTGTTGCTCTCTTTTTATATTTCTTTGTTCTTCCAAATTTTTTCTACACAACTAGGAGATCAATCAATGGCTTTTCACCATGTTTTCATTTGCACTCATCAAGAATTAGACTAAATATAACTGCGTAAGTATTATGTAAGCTTGCTTGGCGAAGTAAAATAGAATGTACTTCTTAGTTTCATGATTTACATAACCTATGCTAGCCATGGAATGAGAACAAGCTGAGCCAGAAATTTCCTAACATATACAATCACACGTTTTGTTCTCTGATTTCACTGTGAACCTTCTAACAAGATAATAAGATTTATCTATGACTTAAAAATTCAAGTTCTTTGAAGGTACATAGTCATTTTCTCTCCTTTATTGTAAGTTTTATATATCCCTTTGTAAATCCTAGGAGCAATAGTTTTTGACTAAGTATTTGCCTCGTTATTTCTTTTTGTAAAGTTTTCTATCAGTCTGCATCTAATTTGCTCAAGCATTAACAAAACATATCTGTCTCAATAAGGCAAAATCCAATTGTTAAAGCACTCAGATATATTATTATCAGTTCTCTTTACCTTGTAGATTCCATCATATGCATGCATAAACCAAATGTACTCCTATAGTTCTCTTTCCAAACAATTCTAGGCTTCTGTTGGGTTATTTCTATTGCTATAGGTGTCAATGTGCAAGTGTACATAATAAATAATATATTGATGAGTATTCAGATTTTCTCCACAGGGATTAATGTTATCAGATTTGCTATAGCAATCTTAACAATACAATTTTATTCGCAATTAAAATAAAACAATTAAAGAAATTAATAAGCTAACTAAATTAAAAAAATACAAATAAATAAAATGAAATAAAGAAAAATCTCAAGTCTAACTCAAGAATAAATTTAATGTGAAGAGAGTAGTTAAGTGATTAAACTCACTTAATGATATTAACTTTTATTTTCAATTACAGTACAGTTACTACAACATCTACTACAGTACTGAGCAGAATCTCTCACGAATCCTCAGTTGTCGCCTGTTAGATATCTTCTATTTATATACAACTTAACAATGATAAGTTGTTATGCTAACATATGATATAACATTAAATGCTCTAGATTTCAATTACCCTATATGGTGAATCTTTATAACTAGTTTTTCACTAATTTTAGATCAAGAATGACTCTATTCAAATCAAGATTAATTCAACTTAGGAAATTTAATCTAAAACCAAGTATTGTCTTAATTTGTTGTAATAAGTCATACTTATTTTGGGCTCTTTTTTAGCTAGTATCCACTAAATGGGTGGTCAGCCGAAATATAAAATCGTAATAAGTAAAATTAAGAAAAAAAATACTATAGCAAATGTAGATCAACACACATATATTATAACAATTAAGATTGTTTATCACTAAACCGCAATAAAATTTAGTTCATGATTTGCAATAAAATAGTAAATAAAATTGTTTTAACCATCAAATATATTCCCATGAATAATTAGAAAACCAGAAAACAAGATAAAGAGTTAAAGTCCGCTTAATCTTGCGATCTCTCATTCTTATTCACTGTGACTCCTTTGTTGTAGCCCTCAAAATCTCTCTTATCTTTTGTCTTTTTCTTTATTTTTCTCTGTTATTTTTCCTCGAGTGACGAATCTCGCTTTTTTCTTTTCATGCATACTTCTTTTATAACTTGGAATTAGGACAACCGAAAGTATGTAGCGCTTGTCCTTTATTTTAAACTTTAAATCACAATCTTTTAGGTTTTTAGTGCGAAATTCAGTCTGTCATTGCTGCAAGACTGTTACGGTAACGACTACAATATCTTCACTGTTCCAAACTTGTTTTAATTCCTCTGCAGTCAAGATATTTTGTCATCTCTGCAAGTCTGTTGCAGCAGCATTCCATCCATAAAACTCGAGCTTTTTAGTCACCTGCAATCACACTTAATCAAAGCACCAAATGATCTAAAACAAGATTAATTTAACAAAATAAACTTAAACATATGCTTATGCAAAATATAACTAAGATGTAACAAAAACTCATCATTTACTCTTTAAGTAATATCGGTTTAAATCTAAAAATGTCATAATAGCTCTTATTTCATAGAGTTATTAGCTTCTATCTTTTCTTATTTGATTTGTGTCATTGCCTCATTAAAATCATCCATGTTATTGCTCTTAACTATGCTTTAAAAAAAAAAATATTCCGCAACTTGGCACCAGCATAGTCCTTAATAAAGTTAACATACACATGCCTACAAAATGCCCTATAATAGGTAAAAGAGCATGTGTTTGGGATTGCAATCAAGTACCCTTTTTGCCTAGCATTAATGAATATTACCTATCTAATCATCTAAATAGTTTTGTAAATGTTTAAGTATTCTCAATCTCGCACACAAACAATGCCAATGGGACAATCCTTTGGTTAACATCTGTAGCAACAACAGCCCACAATACTCCACCATATTTCTCCTTCAAGTGGCATCCATCAATTCTAATGAAAGGTCTGAAACTATTAAGGAAAGCACTTCTTTGTGCAAGAAATACAACAAAGAATCTTTGAAACAAACATTTGTCAGAACAACTAATTGTATCACATAACGCCATGCATATGGCTCCTAGATTAACCTGTGAATAGTTACAGTGAATTGAAATAACTTATCATGGCCCTTAGAATGATCACCACTCCAGAATCCTTACTTTTTCTCTAACATTATACATTGTCAGCTTCTCAATCTTTAATTTAAATTTTTCTTACTTATAAGTCCTGAGAAGAGATGCTTCACATTAATCTCTACTTATGGGTAAAAGTTCATTTAATCTCTATACTTGGAGATTAGTGTCCATTTAATTCTTATATTTTTAAAAATATCTCAAAGCATCCTTACCATTAAATTATTGACACCCTTATTATTACCTTTTGTTCTTTTTGACTTATTTTTACAATATTACCTTATTACAATAATATTTCTTTTTTTAAACATTATTAAAAAAAATTAAATTACCAATGTAACACCAAAAAATAAAATAAAAATAAAAAGTATATTAATTTTTGTGGAACACTCTACTGAGGAGTTAAAATATTAATTTTTCTAAAAAAAATTGATAATTTAATTTGTTTTACAAAATTAATTTTTTTTGGACACACATGAGCTCCCACAAAAATTAATACATATCTTTTTTGTTTTTATTTTATTTTTGGGTTTGATTTGATAATCTAATTTTTTATTAATATCCAAAAAAAGAAACATTACTGTGAGAGTGTAATATTATAAAAGTAAGCTAAATTAATATTATAAAAGTAAGCTAAATTAATATTATAAAAGTAAGCTAAAAAATAATAAAAAAATAATGGCACGAGTGTCAATATTTAATAGTATGGAAGTTTTGAGGTATTCTTAAAAATATAAGGACTAAACGGGCACTAATTTCATAATATAAGGACTAAACAAGATTTTACCCTTATTTCAAACATGAATTTTATGAAGAATCGATTGCAAAATTGAATGAGAGATGATTGGTCAATTAAATAAATAATAATTATACATTGTATTTGATAATAATGCTACATCGTTTTTTATCATTTTTGAAAGGAGAAGATTTTCTTCCAAAAATATTATATATGATATATCATTAAATTATTAAATTAATACTAATAGTTGAATCCGTTTCACTTGTTGAATTAAGTTTGGATCAACTTAGCACTCGCACTGAGCTGTTATAATTTATTTTTAAAGTGAAATACTTACAAGTAATAAAAAAAAAAATTTTCGGACTCGTTGTATCTCGAGAATCTATAATATAACGGAAAATGTATTAAGAAAATATTTTTTCCATTATTTGGATTCTTATGCGTGGTTAACTTTGAGAGTGCGGTCGTGATTAAACCAGATTTCCCTTAAAAGAAAAAAAAAAACTCAATATTTAAATTTTCAAGGACAAAAAAAAAAAAAAAAAACAAATTATATAATTTTTAATTCCCTCTTAAAATTAACACTGATAAGAACAGAAACCTATCCTACATATATATAAATGTTGGTTTCATGGGTTAGCTCAAGCTGAGCAATTTTTAATTTCATGCAAGAATATCCAAAAACTCTTTACATTCGTCACGATAGCAGCTCTCCTACAAAACCACGTGTTAACACAAAATCTCATGCATGTAAGATCATCGTCGTTCATTAAGCCACCCATCCATAAACGCCAAATTAAGCTCTTTCTCCTTATCACTTCACTAAATTTGGCCCATCCCCTTTAGTATAAATGAATAATATTTTTTCTATTATATTCCAGTTTCTGCAGAATCTTGCTGGCTCAGTAAGATATTAACCATAAATTTGAGCATTTGGTAAACATAATGGATCTGCTGAACTCTTTCTTGAATTTGGTGGTTCCGCCGGCCAGCTTGGTGATGCTGGCTTTTGCATGGCCCGCTTTGTGCTTTGTCAATGGATGCGAGTGGCTTTATAACAAATTTTTCAGTGAAAATATGGAAGATAAAGTTGTCATCATCACAGGGGCTTCTTCTGGCATTGGAGAGGCGAGTTCATTTGTTAACAGCTATTCTTGTTTTCCCTAATGTCTTTTCAATTATTCAGGATTAAATAATTAGTCTTGTCAATGATATCTTTATTGAAACTTTTAATTACTAAAGTACTTGGTTGTTGGAACTTTGAAATAATAATCATTTATCAGAAGTTCAAAATGGGTTGGCTTTATCATCATTTTTCTTTTAAAATTAGGCACGGTTGTTTAATTAATTGTTTATTTATATACATGTGGTTTGGGTATGAAAACCTTTCATCTCTTACTATAATTAATTAATATGTGATTAGGTAAATAATATTTGTCGCATTTTTTTAATTGGTTGTAGCTAGTTTGAGGTTGTGACTTACATTTTTAATAAATCGCTATTTCGTCCTTATCATGAATCAAGAAGTACAAGATTTTAGAGTTGCATTTGCAATACGTGATAGTATGAAAAGGTGGCACCTATAATGGATAAAAAGAGAGTGAAATTGCTACAAAAATACCATTTTATTGTTATTTATTTTTTTTGTGCATCATTTGTCCCTCAAACTTGGGCAACTGCAAACCATTATATTACAGAACAAGTGTTTGTGATTGCAGCAAATTGCATATGAATATGCAAAGAGGAAGGCCAATCTTGTGCTGGTGGCGCGGAGAGAGAACCGACTTCGAGGGATCAGTCAGAACGCAAGATTTATGGGCGCCGGGCATGTTATAACCATAGCTGCAGATGTTGTGGAGGAAGAAGATTGCAGGAGATTTGTTTCTGAGACCATAAATGTCTTTGGACGCGGTTTGTCATCTCACCTTCATTAGATTGATGAATGAACATTCCTTGGAATTGGTGGTAATCAGTACACAATCATTAGATAACAAAGGCCATAGATGAATATAATCCAATCAATGAAGTTACTTTAGTGTCCCTCAAGAATCAAAAGCCAGTCGCAATGTTGCCTCTTGTGAATGAAAAATCTTAATGTTTCTTTTAACATTGCAACATTTCCCGTTGTAAAATTTTACCCAATTACTAGCAGATTTTATCTGTTGTCGCAAGCTTATTATATTTTTCTCGATTGAACCCAATTGCTCAGTGCTTATTCATGGAAACCTGAGAGTTGAACCCAATTGCTCAGTGCTTATTCGTGGAAACCTGAGACTTTCTGACAATCTTATCATTGTCTTTGTTGTTAATAGTAATTACTTGTTAATGGAATTTGGTCTTTGAAGTCTCTTCAGTTAATCTTAGCATCATTCAAAGATTCCTTGCCGCTCCTCTGCTCTAAAGGCAACATTGCATGATATGCATTTGCTTGCTAGATGACGCTTTGGTTAATAAAGTAGTGTCATGTCAGTTACCAAATGAGAATTCTAGTGAATTTCTAGTTATCTATCCCTTTATTTTTTCCTCTTCTTCAACTTAATCTCCAACCTTGCAGTGGACCATCTCGTAAACACAGCAAGTTTGGGACATACATTTTTCTTCGAGGAAGTGACAGATACCTCTATTTTTCCCCGTTTGTTGGTAAGGTGTACAGGCTGAATTAGCAAACTCTTAAGAATTATCTCATACATAGAGTTGTTTTGAATTTGGCTAATATATTAAAGTCTGTTATAAGTTAATAGTGCCAAATGTGTTTTGTGTAATTTGTCAACTCATACAGGACATAAATTTTTGGGGAAATGTTTATCCAACATTTGTTGCTCTGCCTTACCTGCACGAGAGCAATGGTCGAGTCATTGTGAATGCATCGGTGGAGAACTGGTTACCTTTGCCAAGAATGAGCTTATATGCTGTGAGTATATATAAGCATCGCATGCTTAATTTTCGTCTCGTCATTGATATTCATTCAGTTGAATTCTTCTTCTGCTTCCTTTGATGGAGCCTCTAATTGTAATTAGGAGCCTAAAAGATATGGATATTAAAAAGATATGGATATTAAAATTCAAAAAACAGATTCAAAAAACACTAATGACAGCATTAATGGAACTACGAAAGTTGTTGCCCTGAACAAAGTGTTAGGAAATTGAGCTTCCCCCTAGGATCTCTTCAAGCAATTTGTTAAGTAACAAATTAATAGAAAAATTAAATGAAAATAATATCAATCTCACAACACAAGATTTACGTGGAAAACTCTAAATCTTGAGAAAAACCATGGCCGTTGTCACAAGACAACCAGAGAAAAAAAATATTCACTATATGTGGAAAATTATTACAACCACACTCTCAGAAATAATTTCTCTCACCCAAGCCCTAAATATACCAAAAACTCTCAATTTAAGAGTAATTATATTCAACTCTCAAATTTCCTCTAAATACAAGAAGAAATGAATATTTGGGATGATTCAAATGAGGGAATGAACCCCTCTATTTATAGCCACCAAGTATCTACTGTTCATTTCATTATTCATTTCGGACATCTTATTCACGCTACATTTCTCTATTCATGGTCAAACTTTTTTTTTTTAATTAATTTTTAACAATCTTTACCTTGATTAAAAAAAAATTCATAGCTATTGCTACGACGCACTGTCTTCACCAACAGTGATAATTCTTAACATAGAGAATTATCACACTCCACCATAAATAGTATACTACTTAGAATTAATTACCAATTCTAAGAATTTTATATCGGCACATGTCGAAATATCCCGCTAAAAGTTATGGTGCAACTTCCATGTTGGCTTTTCTGGAAGTTCGTCAGCCATTGACATAAATTCCACCACACACCCTGCATCAATGTCAACCATACCTTTTGTGCAAATCTTATGGATCCGCTAGCAGCAACACATCCCTTTTCATGGTACTAGCAGTATACCATAGGGATGTCATCATCATCCATTTTACAAGGGATCATCGTCTCCCACGATGATGAGAGACTTATCACTAGCAATGCTATCAACATCTGATCTGGAGCCACTTGCCGATCCTGCTCCATTTCTCCTTTGACAATCTCTTTTTAGATGCCCTGATTGTCCACACCCCCAGCAAACTCCTTTTTTCTTAGAATTATTTTTCTTCCAATTCCCCACAACTGCCAAAGTCGAGACATCTGTTGTTTCAGTATTTTCACCATTCAGTCTTCTCTTTTCTGAGAGTAAAGTACTAGTAACTTTTTCAAGATCTACCATCTCCTTCCCATACATCAAAGTAGATAACAAGTGTTTGTAGGAAGTTGGAAGTGACCACAACAACCTAAGCGCCTTATCCTCATCTTCAATTTTGACCCCAATGGCTTCTAGTTCTGACACAATACCATTGAGAACACTGAGGTGTCTCAGAGCAAATATGTCAGGATTGAAATTTTCAAGTCCTGTGAAAATTTGATCTGCAAAGCAAATATGCCAGGATTGAAATTTTCAAGTCCTGTGAAATTTGAAATAAAAAAATTCGATGGGAGAATTAATTTTGGCTTGTGACAAAGTCAAGTTAAGGATGTGTTGATTCAATCTGGGTTACACAAAGCATTGAAGGGGATGCCATCCCCTGCTTCCAATAGTGGATCTGGAAAAGCTATTATAAGCGATAAAGATTGGGAAGAGTTGGATGATAGAGTGCAGTGCCATCGGTTAGCAGAATGTTCTTGCAAATGTAGGAAATATTCCTACAGAACTTTGGGAGAGCTAGAAAAGTTGTATCAGACAAAGGCATCTCAAATCGATTGTGCACCGAAGGAGCCGATTGGTAGTGTGTGAAATCGCTCGCCGGTGCAATCGATTGAGATGCTGTCTGACACAACTTTTCTAGCTCCAAAGTTCTTCACGTAGGAATATTTTCATTCTGCAAGAATCTTTCTGCGATCGTACTGCATCATCCAACTCTTCCAATCTTCATCGCTATAATAAACTTTCGGTCCATCGAAGCGGGATGGCTTCCTTCAATGCTAACCCGATTGAATCAACACATCCTTGACTTGAATTTGCCACAAGTTAAAATTAATTCTCCCATCGAATTTTTCTATTTCAAATTTCACAGAACTTGAAATTTTCAATCCTGACATATTTGCTTTGCAGATCAACCTTTACTCCTCACCACGGACTGTTTGGATTGGCTCCCACTGCTTCACGTGAATAGTGCAGACACGTGAGCGGATTGTATACGTGAGCGATCAGATATCGTGAGCGATCTTGTATCGTGAACAAGACTCGACACCAAAACTTCAATCAATGGCTTTGATATCATTGTTAGGAAATTGAACTTCCTCCCAGGATCTCTTCAAGCAATTTGTTAAGCAACAAATCAATAGCAAAATTAAATGAAAATAATATCAATCTCACAACACAAGATTTATGTGGAAAACTCCAAATCTGGAGAAAAACCACGGCCGTTGTCACAAGACAACCAGAGAAAAAATATTCACTATATGTGAAAAATTATTACAACCACACTCTCAGAAATAATTTCTCTCACCCAAGCCCCAAATACACAAAAAACTCTCAATTTAAGAGTAATTATATTCAACTCTCAAATTTCCTCTAAATACAAGAAGAAATGAATGTTTGGGATTATTCAAATGAGGGAATGAACCTCTCTATTTATAGCCACCAAGTAGCTACTGTTTATTTTACGGCAACTGTTCATTTCGTGGTTACTATTCATTTTCATCGCTCATTTCATTTACTATTCACGTCGTGTTCTCAATTTTTTTTTTAAATCAATTTTTAACACAAAATCCACGTTCATGGTCTGTATACAGTGAAACACACTGCTCTGCAATTATTACTGGAAATGATAATAAATGTGGTGATATCAGTGAAGTACCTGTGCCATTCTCATTGCCTGCACGACAGCAACTATAATAATGAACATGCAGTTGTTTTAAACTTTAGTTTCTTCTTTCTTTATTTCTGTCATAAAAGTACGCAACATAAATCAGAGTGTTTGACTCACTGGTGCTTTCCTTCTTTCCCAAGTCTGCAAAAGCGGCCCTCGTAACCTTCTATGAGTCATTGAGATTTGAATTGAATGACGAGGTTGGGATAACGATTGCAACTCATGGTTGGATTGGAAGCGAAATGACCAAAGGCAAGTTCATGCTGGAGGACGGCGCAGAGATGCAATGGAAAGAAGAAAGAGAAGTAAGTTCTTGATTTTCTCTATCACCATTGTACTTGTTAGCTTGCAAGATGCCGCAATCAATGTAGAACCTTGTATGTTCAGGATATATGAAGTCATGATGCTCCCTTGAATTTTTTGGTTTTAGGTACACGTGACAGGTGGTCCTGTGGACGATTTTGCAAGGCTAATTGTATCTGGAGCTTGCCGAGGAGATACATATGTAAAGTTCCCGACCTGGTATGACGTGTTCCTGCTTTACCGTGTTTTCGCTCCCCATGTTCTCAACTGGACTTTCCGGCTGCTTATTTCATCAGAAGGCCCAAGAAGAACTTCGTTGATAGGGACGGGAAGACCGCTTTTGGAAGGTCCACCAGCGAGGCCTCGATTGGAGGGCACATCTCCTCGGCAAGGTCTCAGCAGTCCCTCTTCATCCTTCTCCCAATATAGTCCCTCTTCATCCTTCACCCAATATAGTCCCTAGCATCGACAGAAACGGCGTGAAGAGGCCTCTTCGTTTATCATCTTTTAGTTATCCTCTCTTTGCTTAATTTACAATTAGCGTTTTGGTTATAGCTTTGGATTTTTGTAACATTTGATTTTGCTTCAAATAAATAAGACTTGCTTCTGCAACCTGTTCTGCGATAATAAAGAACTTCATCAGCTTGCCTTATTAGTCTCTTCTAACTAACAAGAACAATTCCATTTGAACCACGATACATGTATACATAAATTTGTTCATGATACTTCTACATGCAAATAGACAATAGTTTAAGAGGTGGGAGTGATTAAATAGATTATTCGTTGTTCAAAGAAAAAAAAATAAAAAATAATAATGTAGAAATATCAACAGTTTTTTTTTTTTTGAAAGGGTAAATTTAGATTGGAAGAAGGTCTTAGTACTTCAAAGCAATTGACCGGACATATTTCAAGCCTAATCCACTTTTTTGACTGGTATACGTATAATGTAATTAATATAATCTTAAAGCTTCAGCAGAATCTTGACATATCGGTGGATTTTGGAGACCTGAATCTAGTCAACATTACTTGCCAGGGCCACCCCTCAAAAGTCTCAGACCACTCGCATGGAGCAGGCTGGAATTCTAGTACAAGTGGTTTACAAAGTTGTTGAGAAAAAAGATCCATTTGATAAGCTGTGAACGAGAGTGTTTGATGGTATATTTTGCAAAATGGATTCAAAATTGAAAACAATACTTTTTCTGCAATATTAGGGTCTATTGGGATTCTGGATAGTATCTAGATTTTGATAGGCTAATTCAAAAAAAACAATGTAGAAATGTCAACAGTTTTGTTTTTTTTGAAAGGGTAAATTTAGATTGGAAGAAGATCTTACTACTTCAAAGCAATTGACTGGACATGTTTCAAGCTTAATCCACCTTTTTGACTGGTATGCACATAATGTAATTGATATAATATTGAAGCTTCAGCAGAATCTTGAGAGGTCGGTGGATTTTGGACCTGAATCTAGTCAACATTACTTGCCACGACTACCACTCAAAAGTCTCAGACCACTTGCATGGAGCAGGCTGGAATTCTAGTACATATGGTTTACAAAGTTGTTGAAAAAAAAAAAAAGGATCCATTTGATAAATTGTGAACGAGAGTGTTTGATGGAATATTTGCAAAATGGATTCAAAATTGAAACAATACTTTTTCTGCAATATTAGGGTCTATCGGGATTCTGGATAGTGTCTAGAAATTTTTAGCTCTGAAATTTACTCCCACTAACAATTTACGAGAGAACTTTAGCTCTATTCCACATCTTTGTGAAAAGAGAAAAGAAATTCGCATAAAGACTCGAACAAGTGGCCCCAGCAATTCAACTATTGGGAAAATTTTTCAAACTGCACGTTTGCTCTTTAAGACAACGGTTCTTTAAATCTTATTTTCAAACTATATACTTATTACTATCCAAAAAAAGAAAAAGAAAGAAACAAAAACAGAAAAGACCTAATGATCTACTTGAGATAATCTTCAATAGAAATGTTCAACTCTCCCTCTTCCGATGTCCCACAATCTTCAAACTCGTAATCATATTCCCAAAACTGCTTCTCATCAAGCACTTGCATGGCCCCACTGTTTTCATTTTCATTTTCATCATTCTTGTCATTTTTTAAAACCATCTGAGCATCAACGCCCATGCCAGCATCCGAAGCTGCTTTCTGTACGGATTTCGGCGACAGCTCTGCATGGACGACGCTTGCCGGCAACATTGACGGAAAGTTAAGGCCGTCAAGCGACCGCGGCCTCCGTAGGCAGTAGAAAGCGACGTCGTGGGCCATCGCCGCCCCCTCCTGGGTCGCGTAAGAGCCCAGCCAGAGCCGTTCTTGTGAGCCGGGAACTCGAATTTCCGACACCCATTTGCCCCATTTCCGCCTTCTTATTCCTTTGTACTTCCTTTGATGGGCTGCATTCTCTTCTATGTTGCTTCCCATCCCCTTTGCCGGAAGTGCTTCCTGAGGGAGTCAAAAAAAATGAGATGATGTGTGCGACGAGCTTGTGATTTTGAATCAGTGCGGGGAGGCGATACTTTCCTTATATAGGTTGAAGAATGTGGAAAGTCAGCGGATTAATATAATAACAGCTGCATGCATGAACAAGTGCTCATGGGGGGCAGGTCAAAATTTTCAATGGTCAAAGTAGGAGAACAGGAAATGCTTATCCAAAGAAAATTTGGACGGAGATTTAGGTAGGCGAGTACAAGTTGGAGAAATAATTAATGGGTGAAGAGAAAAAACAAGCCACAACTTTTAAAAATTAATTGAAGAGCGGATGTGCAAATTGGCTGTGCGTGTGAAAAGGTCATTCGTCGTCTATTGTGCACAAAATTGTGTTGGGGAAATTGAATGATCAATAGGCCATAAGATATTTGCTGGGTCAATGTCAAGAATTAATTTTGACAGCCTAATGCATGAGGTCATGCAGCAATTTCTGTACCAGGTTAAAAGTAATGAAAAAAGAAACAAATAAATAAACAAAGACTTTTTGTTAAGTTACATTTGATTTTGGTAACTAAGGAAGGTAGTCCCCTGTCTCATGCTTCACGAATATAGTTGATGAACCAATTGATTAGAAATTGTCATTTCTTCAAACTTAGAGTCAGGATTGGGACCAAATTCCATAAAGGCATTCTTAAATAATTAACGGGAATTTATTAACAACTGACTCAGTTTGACACATAAAATTATAATTTTACCTTTGAGCTATTTTATTTTTGATGGAAAAGTTACATTAGAATGCAAATATTGAGATATTGAGATCTTGAGTAAATATTAGATTAATTAGGATTTAACTTAATATTTAAATGTTGAGATAGTTTCATTGTATAAAATAAAAGCACAATCCATGAATTTAAATGTTACCTTTTTTTATTTTTTAAAAAGAAAACTAAATTTTATTAACAGGACGAATAGAAAAATGTTATATCTGAATCTGATCGAGGTTATAATTTTAATTAAAAATGTTAATCATATGCAACTTTATTTATAAATCAAGATTGTTTCATAACCTGAGCTGCTCTCGACTCTCGAGTCAAATTGACTTATATAATCATTGGTTAATTAAAATTAAAAAAAATAATTAATCGCTGTTAGTGCTCTTGTATCATTTTCCTTTTATGAACGGTGATCCATCGCGATCATAAATTAAAAAGTTCTCTCAAAAAATGGTTAGCACTTCCTCGAGAAGTTTTGAGAAGGGTACAGCCTTTTGCCCTTTTCAAACTCATGTCGGCCACATGTTCACTTTTATTTATTTATTTATTTATTTGTTTGTTTGTTTGTTTATTTATTTATTTAGGCCACATGTCCAACTGAAAATGACGATTTTGGTTCGTTTCCTATCACGTGCGACAAATAGACATAAGACCGGATCAAACTTAATATTTTTTCTTTTTTTTTAAGAAGGATCAAACTTAATTAGACACATACCGGGCTTGGTAAGAATACCTGCCCGACCCGGATCGTACCGGCATTGACCTACGCAGTCTTTCGCTCCATACGAATGTAAAAATCGTTTTTGGGTATTGATTTTCCTTGTGGGTTAAATTTTTTAATTTTAATAAATAAATTTTAAAATCATATAAAGGAAAATTCAAATAATTTTTTTAATTTTATTTGTCATTTATTTAAAATTCTATTTACCGTCATACAATTTTTTTTTTTTTTGTTTAAATTCACTTATTCGCATAATAGAAATCCGAAACAAAAACCCGTGTCCCGGAAACACTGGCTTGACTAGGCCCGTTGGTGAAAAGGTCAGGTATGAACACAGGTTCGGGGATTTGTTGAATCAATTCGAGCCGCTGCCGTGCAGGTGCAAACCCGGAGCACACCTAAACTTTTGCCAAGCTAAAATACGGCTGCAATTCATCGCACTTTTGAGTTTCGGTCGTCGGTCTTGCTAAGATTTTACTTCTGTTCATGTTTTTTTTTTTTTTTAAAACTGATTAAGCATTATATTACCACATGAAGCATCATTATTAATTCTATATTTACAACGATATATACCAGGACTTACATTAATATTTTTATTTACCCAAGACACGCCCAAATTACCTCACATATCCCATTATTACATTTTATTTAACGGGCATACGCCCAAATCAATACCCTCACGTATGGCGACCAACATCCCTCACAAAGACACGCCACCGAATACTCCTCATATCCTATTATTACATTTTATTTAACGTAAGACACGTCAAATTAATATCCTCATCAAGATACCATTATTACTTTTATTTAACAAGAGCACGCCACCTCTAATACTCCCCCACAAGTAAAACGCCTCCACTCCACCCCATTATTACATTTTTATTTAATGAAGTACATGCCCAATAATACCCTCATTAAGAAAGTACGCTCCACTCAATTGATTACAAATAAGAAAATTTCAAACACTCTCCAAATAATTATGTTTAATTATGGTATCGAATATAGACCGAACCATCGCTCTCACACTTAACTTTAGCTAGAATTGCTTCACTATCTACCATGCCTCAAGACACTTTTGTTCATGTTATAACATAATCTTATGATTTATTTTTCTTAGATTTCTTTTTTAAATTTATAATTTTATTATTTTTATTATATTTTTAACTCGATTAATGATAATGTACCACATTAATTTATATAAAATTATTTGTTGAAAAATAATATTTATTACCGCATCATTACTCATCAGCAAATCATGTAATTTAAAAACTCGTACTTTCATTTGATATTATGAGTTTGAGACAAAATGGTCTTAGCAAGACATTTTGCTTTACAATTTGATTACAACCTATCTAGACCAGTTTTGTTGTGACATAATTTGATTACCTGTGCTCAAATCTTAGATGTATTTGAATACAAATGAGAGACTTGAACCTCTTATTTTCAAATGTACGTAAATGCCAATCAACTTGTCGGTGGCTTCTTATGAAATATCATTAAAACAAAGAATTAAATCCATTTCTTAATCAATATTTCAGACTTTCTATTTTTTAAAACTTTTCAACATATGAATTAGGGCTGAGTACGACCGACGACCTAATTTAATTAATAAAACCTTTTAGTGTAGTAGACAGATGTAAGGTTACGTCATCCATTATGCCAGTCAAATTTATAGTTCTTTGCCACCCCAAGAAAGAAAAATGCCAGATTAGGAAAGATTCCTAACCAAAATGTTTTATTGTAAAAATTGAGCATCCACAACAAATTCTGAACATAAACAAAGATCATACAGTTCTATTTTTAGGCAAATATACAACACAGGAGCTCAATAATTCAATAATTCGAAGGTACAGAGAGATTTTATATATCAAAAAGCGTGATGACTAAACAGAAAGATTATTCTTCCTATGAATTAGGAGTAATTCTTTACACTGAATCATTTTGTGCAGAGAAATTCATCCCGTGGCCAACGAAAAATGTTTAAATCTACTTATTTAGAGCCCCTGCAACAGAATAAATAAAGTCCAAGAAACCTGTTCCTTTAAGCAGACCTTTCCCGGTTAAGAGCTCAAAATCTAACAGCAAAAGGAAGCCGATTGCAGCTGCCTTTCCATTTATCAGTTCACTCGTTACATTGAAACCGAACCCCTCTAGATCCTCATCGACCACCATTCTCACCTGTAAAAATTGTAGAGGCCTTCAATCTTTCTTAACTTTGACGAGTAAAGAGGACAATACTGAGCGAAACTAGGTCATGTAGTTACCTCTTCGATATTAACATCCGTTGCAGTTACACCAGGTTGAGCTTTCCCGCTAAAGACAATCTCTGCAGAAGCATCGGAACTTGCACCTCCTTCCAGTCTGATATAAATATTTTCTTCGTCGGTTTTTACAGGAAAAACATAAAGTGACGATAAAGCAGGTGTGAGGGCTCTTAACACAGGGTTGTTCGGATACCAATCCCTGACCGCTCCTGTACGAAGATCAAATGTGCTTTCTGTTGTTGGGCAAACTATACAACCATCCTGTAGAAGAGAGAAACAGATATCCTCAAGCTTTAGCCATGTTAAAAACAAATACAGGCAAGAAAAATTAAGTCTTTACATGGATAGAGATATAAGACAAGCTAATTAGACCTAAAAGTAGCATGATTCGGAAGAAAACATTAAAAAAGATAGCCTCTACAAGATAAAAAAGATAGCCATATTTTGAAGTTCATCATCTAACTTAAATAGAAAGTAGCAAAACACCAAAGAAACAAGAGATGAAAAGAAGAAAGAATTCTTGGTCCAAGAATATGTAGTCAAAAAGAGAAATTTGGATGAACTTCAGTTTAGCCCCAAATTCTATGACCATGAAAGCAGGGATCAGTTCAAAAGACAACTTGGGGCCATCTTTAGGACTCTTAAGCCTTTAGCTATGCAAAAGTGTATGGTAAACACTTGCAACTATAATTTAGAAATTAAGATGATTTACCCCACAATTGCCTGACGAAATTATATTAACATTACTATTTTCGTCAAAATCATCTCATAGCTAGAGCTTACATTAGCAAACACTATCAACTTTTTAATGAATGGCTAGTGATAAAAGTTGATATAACGTGGTAAATACAAACTTTTAACTAATAATTGATAAAAAAAATAAAAGATATTATAAGTTTTTCATACAAGTACGGGAGAAAATCAACTTTAACTTCTAAACTACAGTAGCGCGTGTTTACTGAACAAAAGTGCTTACCGCATTTAAGTCCCTTTCTAAAAAGTTGAAACACAAAAATTCAGATTTTCCTTTTTTATCAAAAAAAATTCACTCTTCCAATGGAGAAATTCAGGTCCTTCAAAGACAGATGGACCTTCCCCCAACGTGAATGCACAAACACTGAGCTACGAACAATTCAACGAGCGACACCAAATACTTCGACCCAAAACAAGAATTACTTCAGCTAGCATATGCCAATCCCACAATGTGACATAACCCTCAGTCCAAGCTTCTCAGGAATTTAGCCCAATACCAACCCAATAACCAAAAAAAAAAAAGAAAAACCACCACCCAGCTCGAGTAACCAACAAAAAAATTGCTAATCACAAATGCCTCTAATATAGACTATAATTCAGCAATCCTTTTTTTTTTTTTTTTCTTTCTATACCTAAACATCCGTCGACCTTTCAATATCCACCGAGCTCTAAACCCGGGACTACGGGCTATGGCCTAGTTCAAACAATGATACAATCACTATTACACATCATTCAATCAACCATTTTAATTCTACACAATGCAAAACTTTCAAAAACATCATAGAATCAAATTGTATAAAAATGAAAAATAGAAAGGGAAAAAAAAGACTTTGAAACCTGGGTGAGCTTGGCATTGATCAAGCCTTCACTATAAGCACCTTCAGCAGGAGATCGATTCTCAATTGCAAATACTTCATCTTTATACCACAACAGCAATATCGTCTCTCCATCTTGAATAATCACCCGCCTTTCTCCTTTCGGCAGTGCCGACAGCGGCACCACCGGCACCCAGTTCTCTCCTCCTCCTCCTCCGCCTCCTCCCGACGCCGACGACTCCTCCTCCGTCACCGAAACTTCCGCCGCCTTGCACGTCAACTTCCTCCCGCATGTGGGCATTTCACGTGGGGAAAAATGGCAGTTGAGGGACAATGCGTGGGCACAACAACGGCCACTTGGGGAGGAGGGAAGAAGCTGTCGCGTAGATGCTGGTTTTCGGCGGGAAATGGAGCCGCCTTGTGGAGGGGCAAAAGTGTAATTTTGAGGAAACGATGAGGGTGTTGAAGCCATTGTTGATGATGCAACTAGTTTTGTGGAAGAATCAACAGAGGGAGTGTGAAGAAGAGGAAGAAGAACGTTTCATTGTTGCCACAGAAAGTGGATAACGAAGAAGAAGAAGAAGAAGCACTGTGTTCTAGTCTCAACCACAATTTAAAAAAAAAAAAATTATTAAAGGGTATCTAACATTAACCTCCCCTCTACTTTACCGTATTACCACTCATACAATAGGTTTTTATTTGATAGGCACTTACCCCCCTTGTCATTAAAATTAAGTAAATATATCACTTACTTGACCTGCATGTTTACTGGAGCACTTTTGAGCACTTTTTAGCTGAATGAATGTGCTTGATAAATTTTATTTTTAAAAATATTAATTTATAATATAATAAGCAAATTAAATACGAATCAAATGGTCTGAATTAACAATAATGAATATTTTAACAACAAAAACACATCACGGGAAAATGATGATTTTATGGGATGAAAAATTTCAACATAGATAAAACGTGTGATTGATAAAAATAAGAAATCAATGTTATAATTGTTGAGAGTACAGGAAGTGTGAAATAAACAATAATTAAAATAAAGGGGAGAGAGAGACAGCTTAGAGAAATAATAAAGACGAGTTATGTTCTTCTTATTCATGTAATTATGCATGGCGTATAATTGGTCATGTCATGCTCGGCTCCAAATGGATTTAGTGTTTACGTTGGGGGACAAGGGGCGTGGAGTAGTGGAGAGACATCCGCCGGGTCACAACGATTAAATATTTAAAGCTTGGTGAAAATATCGAGCGTGTGGGGAAGATAGAATCAATCTTTCGCAAGACGGCGTCGGACAGGAGAGGATTTGGATTTTGGACCTTAATGATATGATACACCAGTTGCGATCCGGTGCATGCCGTTACGTATGTTATTGTGGGTAACAAACCATGTGTTGCTTGATCACAAATATACACGAGGCTGTGCACGTGATCATTCTCCATGTTCATGATACGACACCGTAATTAAAAAATTCCCCTCATGTTATTGTGTGACGATAATTCAATGAAATGTCTAAAATACCCTTGCTTCCTCCATCACCATCTTAATTCTTACACTTGCATCACCACTGCCCATCCCGCACGTATAATTCATAATTGTCTCTCATTTTCACTCTCAACCAAGGGGAGACACATTACCCATCAGTCTTTCCTCTTTCACTCGCGTCGCTACCAATTCATGAATTATGAAGAAATAAAGTTTAGTTTTAAATTCATCATATATCTATCGATTGATTTCTTTACATACATTAATTCAATTTATATTAGATTTTTTATTAGGAAAATCAGAAATAAAAGAAAATAATGCCTCAAATGATGGTTCGTCTTACACAAACAATGCTTTAAAACGACAGAAATATTGAATAATTTATCATTTTTAGGAAGACATGGTGACATTGAAACTTCTTTTTGAATTGAAAAAAAAAAAAAAAACATTAGAGATGAAATTCAAGGTGATAAAAAAATTTCAAGAGTAGACAAACGACATTAGAACCGTATTTTTTATGGAAGCCTCCGAATTGTTGAAAATCAGTTCGTTATTAATTTACATGAAAAGTGTGTACGATTTATAAGAATAATCATTTATAATGTATTATTTATTGATTTATGACCGCAAATTAGAACTGGATAAAAATTATTATTTAATTAAAATTATTCATTTATTGACTAGATTTATAAGATAATTCAAAAAAATTTGTTAAAAAAAATTAGATTTGCAGGAACATACACGTATCTTTGAAAAGAATACTTGACGCACAATTAATTAAGAGTGATGCTAGATGTCCCGAACATATAAGTCTCAATTTAAATCCCAATTAATATGATATTCATCTATTAGATGGTAGTTTAATAATTTTATTAGTTATAAAATTTATCATCCATTAGGTGAGTGAAACATAGTATTAGAATTCAAGTTGGGACTCAAATTATGAAATCACAATCATTATTGATCAATTATTATCTAAATAGTGGAAAATAATATGCATTAAATAAGATGGAAACGATTTTATATTATTAACACGTGTCACTCTTCTACAAGTTCCAACTAAGCATATTCCATATCTTTCCTGTATACTCAGTACCTTCGAGATAGAGAAGGCGAGAAAAGATCTTGCAAAAATATCTTTATCCTTTTCATTTTATTTATTTATTTATTTAATATAATTCTTATGGTATATGCATTAAGAAGATACGATTTGTAAAGAAAAAAACCCATAAATTAAACTTATAATATTGTGATAACTAAGCCGTTTTGGGCGATATATTTAACTAAAGAGATATAATTAAAAGAACACCGAAATTTTAAATGTTTTAATCTTAGTCGTTTATTTAATATAATAGATAAATAATTAATTAACTAAAAAATAGCAGATAACTTATAGGTTGCTAGTAAATATTAGTCTTTTAATTTTAAATTGATATTAACTTTTAAACATATTTAAAGTGCTATATTATTCTATATCATACATAACAATTCAGAAAATATCACTGTATTAACATAATACCATTTTGTAGCATTTCAAAAGTATTATGTTATTAAAAATTATGCGTTACATTTATAATGTGCTGCAGCTTTAATGTAAATTATAACAAAAAAATGTAATGACGTGTTTTAGTAGTTAATTGTAGCTTTCTTATTATAAAATCCTATTATAGAATGACAATTGGCAACTTTACAAGAAAAAAAAAATGCTTTGAGAAAAACTTACCAGAAATGATTTTTCTTGTAGTTAGGACTTATGAATTGATATATATATGAATGCTCATAAATATCTACCCTACCTATTCGTCCAATTATGAGTTGATACATGAAATATAGATATTGATAAAAATCAATCTTATAAACTAATGAACTAAATGATATTTTATATACTAGTCATAGGTTAGATGAGATATACCGCATGATATTTTATAGAAAAGTCCAATGTTCAACATTTGCATTTAGTTTTTGTAAGTAAAGCCAATAAAAGATATCACATCTTGGAATTGAAGGATTATTATTCATATTTCACCATATGACAAATATATATTTTCATGTTTTCCACGGCCATATATTAGAATGAAAAATCTCATAACAAAGGCTATATCCATTCTCATGCTTAATAGATTATGAAATTGGTTCGATTATATATGATAATCAAATTATCTTATAACGTTAAGGATTTGATCTAAGCGCTATTTTATCAATTTCGAGTTTAGCATTGAGACTTCAAATTAATTATATGCCGCCATTCTTTTATACTTGGCTTGAAATTACTATTTAATATAATTATAATACACCAATAATGAATCATATAGGACGCATAAAGTAAAATAAACTATAAAGTCTAATTAAACATTCTTATGAATGTTGGTCCTGTATATCTCTGTTCCTATACTTTATTGAAATTTGTGTTATTAATTAAATAGAATATGTTTTTCACTTTTTCTTTAAGTAGTTGTATTTTTCACTTAATGAAGATAAAACAGTTTTTTTTTTCTCCCAATCTTAGAACATGATGCTTAATTAAAAGAATGTCAAATATATTTTTTATTACAAATAAAACCAAAACCATACACAAAACATACAACAATTCATCAACGCTTGTAATTAAACTGCTTAAAAGAAGAAATTAATGTTAGCATATGATAGGATTACGAAACGTTCAAAAGTGTAATTAGAAAATTTTGCAAAAGTAGAGACAGAATCACGAGTCACAGACTTCCTTTAATTTACTGCATGCACCACCTAATATACTAGCTATTGGAAATTCAATATGATCATTACTTTGTATATGCCTTGCTTGAAGGCTGAAGCTTATATAAAGCAAATCTCTTCTACTTATTAAATGTTAATTTTAAGTAGTAATTAATAAATTAATAATTCTTAATTAGAAAAGAAAAAAAGGGAGTATAGTACAGAAAAAAAATTTTCTATTAAGATATGTTCTTTTCTGTAAAGGGTCTGCATATAAATTGAGAGAAGATCGAAGCAGTTAACTCTGTAATTCAAGATAGTTATTATAAGAATTCTGATCATTTTAGCCAATATAAACGTTGGCAAAATAAATTTCATCAGCACTGAAATACAGCTTAAACTCATTTTTCTACAAAGTAGTGAGAACAAACAAACAATATCTCATCAAAGATGAAATTAAATTGGATTTTTTTTTTTAATCAAGCAATCAAATTTCTTATCCTTTCACCTATAGTTAATTTTTAATCAAATTAAAGCATTTCTTCGTGAATGGATGAGACGGTATCAAACAATTTCTCGAGCTCCAATTCCAGTGTGGAGCACAATTGATGAAACAATAAATCAATAACAATCGGTCATAGGATTTAAGTCTCTCGCAATAGTTTGAAAAATAATATTATCTTTCCTGCAAAAATATTTTTAAAAAAATCCTCTACATGAAATCAACAATCATAAAGTCAAAGTGTCTAGAAAATAATAATCGATATGCCTTGGACACCCATCTTCACAACCATTTTCTCTTTCTTGTTTTAAAAATAATTCAATTTAATAAATTGAACTCAAATTCACAAGAATTTAATTTCAAATAAAAGAACTTGATATATTGTATTTTATTTTATCTCTTTTTATTCTTATTTTAAAATTCAAAGTCACCTGTTTAACTACTTTGTTAACCGACTATATTATTTTAAAAATAGTTAAATTTTTATTAAAAAATAATGTAAATCGTTGATTATATCTAATTGTACATATCTTTTACAGTATAGTAGAGGGACTATATATGATTAAAAAAAAGAATAAAGAAAAATGATGCTAAACAGATGTGGTATAAGAAGAGTTAAAAAAAATGAACAAATAGGAAACTTTACTTTTTAAGGCAGTGATGAATAAAGTTCAAATTAATTTTTTAATCTCTTATATTTTTTAAGATGAGTAATGATAAAATTTTAAGATTAAAATCAAATGATATAGTATATGATATGTCATTTATTAAGTGATTGATATTTTTAATAAATTTTAAGTGAACTAATTATATTATTTCGTCAATAAATAAATAAAAACCATATAAATTTTAGGATATATAATACTAGGGGTGGGCAAAATATCCGACCCGATCGGATCCGAAAATTTTCGGGTTCGGATCGGATCGGGTCGTCAACGAGACCCGATCGGATGAAATTGTATCAACCCGATCCGATCCGAAAATCCGATCGGGTTGAAAAACAAAAAAAAAAACCAAAGCTTCTTTCTGACTTCTGAGTTCTGATTTCACAACAAACAACTGAGTTACAACACAGTCACAGAACACACATTTCACATTTTCACTCTCCGGTTTCACTTCACAAATCAGTGAATCACACACTCACAGTCACAGACACAAAGTCACACTCACAAACTCTCAACTCTCAAGTCTCAACCTCAAGCTCAACCGTCACCGTCCGTCAGCCCCTCACAAGTCACAAATTTCACAAACCCTCTGGCCTCTGCCATTAAGCAACGCTTAGCATACTGACCAACCCGCCACACCCACATCCATCCACGGTGTCCCATTGGCGGGCAACACCGCAACAGACACCACGACACGCAGCAGAACCGTCGGCGGAAGCCAACCGAAATCGCGATCTGCCGGTCTGCTTCATCGGTCAGCCACCACACGCACCATCGTGAGTTCGTGACCCGATCTGGTCGGCCGCGCTTCAATCCTTCACTCCACCATCACCGATCCGGTTGAAGATCCACCGCCTAGCGGCGTTGCCACGAAGATCCACCAATTACATTGAGTGGAAGTGGAGAGTGGAGTTTTGGAATTGGAATTTGGAAGCCGGCCCGGCCTTGCTTTATACTTAATTACTTATGGTATAGAACTAATTATATACTGTTAATTTGGTATATGTTATAATGTTGTATGAGAATTGAGAAAGTGAAATGTTAATTGTAAATTTGTAATTTGGTTGGTACTTGCTTGGTATGATAAATTGCAAATGATATACAATTATGTATTGTTAAATTTCAACAATAAAATGAAAAAATTGGGCATTAATTTTTTGTTACTATTAATAATTGATTTTTTTTGTATGAATAGATTTGGTAGATTAAAAATTAAAATTAAAAATTATGTTACAATACATATAAAATAAAAATTAATTCTATAGTAGTTTTGCGTTAGCCGTTAGGCTCTTACCGTTTAAACTTTAAAGAAAACCAGTTAAGCTTATTGTTTTAAAAGTCACTGGAATTTACCTGAACCGTTAATTAATATAACTAACCGATAATTTTAGCATGTTATACATTGTTGCCTTTTAGCCGTTTAGTGAAAGCAGTTGGTAAAATATGTTGTGCATGTACGGAATTTACCGAACCCTTAACATATGTAAGCTAACCGATAATTTCCGTATGTTATACATTGTTAGCCTTTAGCCGTTTAGTAAAAACGGTTATTTAAAATATGTTGTACGCTTCAATTTCTTTAACCGTTAACGTAAAACAGATAATTTAGCATGTTATACATTGTTAAACCTTTAGCCGTTTAGTGAAAATTAGCTGAAATATGTTCTGCGATGATTCGGAATTTCACGCGAATTAATGCGGCTAAGATAACTTCAAAATTATCGACCCAAATTAATCCGAATTGGAAATTAATCCGAATTGATCCGAACCTAATTTCACCCGACCGAATTGACCGAATTAATCCGATTTAACCCGAATAATCAATTTAATCCGAACCTATGTAACAACCGATCCGAACTTATCCGATTTTTAACCGATCGATCCGATCCGAATTATATTCGGATCGGATCGGATCGGGTTAAAAAATCGGATGAAGTTCGGATCAATTTTTATCTAACCCGATCAACCCGAAATCCGATCGGGTTGATCTGAACCCGATCCGAATCCGATTTTGCCCACCCCTATATAATACTATTCTTTTAAGATTTGATCTCAAATACTCAATTAAAAGAAAAGCTACTCAAAAGTACAGGTGGCAAGTTGAGTTATGATTCATTTGTTCAATTCAGTTCGATTTAACTTAAATGAATTTGGGTTGGAAAAAATTGATTTATTTAAGAAATATGTGAATTCAATTTGATTCATTAAAAAAACGAATCGGGTCTAAATTTGAGGTAAATGATTCATTTTCACATTTACAATTCATTTTTATTCTAAAGGATGTCAACTTTGTGGGGTTTTTTTTAATTTAATTTTGCTTGATTTTTTTTATTAATTATTATTTTATAAAAAAATTGTAAACAAATTTAAATTCGATACGATTTATTTAATTTTATATAATAAACAATTTAAATGAATTTAAATAATATTTATTTAATAAATAAATCAAAATTTAAGCATGCGATTATTAAACGAATCAAATTTAAATTATTAAATTTTGACTCAATCCATTTACAATTTAATTTAATAAATTCAATTCATTTATTGGTTTCATTACCCAGACTAAAAGCCATTTCCTTCTTTGCCAAAAAATTATATATTTTAACAGCCACCACCCATTTGCTGAAAGTGACTCCGCACCCAACATTGACAAGGAATTTCGCTCAGCACAACTTGCGAGTCAAATGAATTTTGGTTTTCTCCTTAAATACCAAAAAATCGGGTAATTAGAACCCACCAAATTATTTATTAAGATTTGATTTGAGATTGTAGTTAAAAATTCTCTAAGCTTCGTATCTATAAGTTTTGACCAAAATAATATTTGATAAATTTTCTAAAAATTACTTATTTTATAAGTTTCTATATTTTTATAATAGTTTTTAAAAAATATTTAAAGGATTTTTTTTTTTTATATGCAGTTTCTTAAATAAAAGATCATACATTTTTTAAGTCTTTATTAACCTTATTATTTTCACAAAATAATAATTATATCTTATTTTTTTATAAATCCTAGTATACAAATAAAATAAATTTAAACTTATATCTATTTTAGTCATTATATGATAAAATAACAAATTCGTAATAAAATTTACTGACTGCAACGTATTCTACCTTTTAAACTCATAGCATTTGCAACAACATAATTTATCAAGCACCGAACTACTCTTTTGATCAATAGCTAATTTTATTTGATGAAAAAAATTTATTTTATCAATTACCGTAATTTCAAACATGCCCTAAACATTTACACCAAAATTAAGAGAATGCTTAAAACCCCCGCACGATTGAAAACAATTGAAAACATAGAACTTGAGATTATACCTACTAATATGTAGTTATATTTTAGTATTGTATTATAGCTAAAGGATACTATACATTAAACCTTGTCATTAATTAATCATTGACTAATTCATATAAATTCAGAGAGTGTTATATGAAACTATTCTGATTGCATCACTAGGTGATTATCCAATCATGTAAAAAGTAAAATCATGTTTACTCTTATCCTTAAATATAAAATCACCATAAATATACTGTGCATGCATGAAAACAAAACAAGTGACCTATCACATTGATACAGTGAGAACGGTTTCGCCTGAGACTTTTTCACGAGTTGGTTGCACGTACGCTCGTTATATCCAAGATTTTCTCAATTATAAAGCTCTATTTATAATGCAAAAACACTATCTTCTATCGTGCCCATTTTTCTTGCAAAGATTTTCTCTTCCTTAATTTACTCAAAATTAGTAATATCCTCTATTTCATTTATTATATATATATATATATTTTTTTTCTTCGTGTCTTCATTTATCTATCTCTCTTTCCTCATCAATTCTTGCCTCTCTTTCCTTGATCCATTTTTTTTTCTTTATATCTTTCTTAAAAGGAAAAGAGATCAAATTTCCAGGGAGAAAAAAAGATGGGTAAATTAATCCTTGAAGATAGGGCTCATGGAAATGATAATAATGAGCAAAAAAATCATCATTGCATGGACAGCCTTGAAGAGAAGGTTTCGGTGTTTGTTGAAGATTTTGAGAATATTCATTCTGACGAAGATTCTGGTGATGATTATGGCTCTGAAAATGGTAGCAACAATGATTTGCATGGGTATCATAACGAGAGAATTTTATTCTGGGAAGCACAAGAAGCCCTGCTCCAGGTTCTTGTTCTTCTTCCTCTTTCTTTTTTCTTTTTTTTTTTTTTTTTACCCCCCTCATAAGCTTTATTTTATTTATTTCGCATAATATTTTTTTATCATGTTTCAAAGAAAATAGAAAGATAGCTTCGGTTAAAATTCACTAGCCTCTTGAAGATCATTTTTCAACATAATTAAAAAAAAATTATAAAAGACATTTTAACTTCTTCTCAGAATTTTTACAATAATGTGAATATGTGATACGCCAGAGAAGCGGGTTGTGAAACTAATTGACTTCGTAATAATATTTTTGGAGTTAAATTTACTTATCAATCCAAATCCTTGATAAGGGAAGATTTTTGTTTGAATTTTTCAATTGTTTAAACTTCTTCAATTCTTTTTGACCTGTAGGCAAGACAAAAACTGTTGTAAGATATCTTCATTTAAAAAAATAATAATAATTTAGTTTGACTAAATTTCAAGAAATATATTTCTGTTTATTATAGTTACTTTTTGAATTCAGTTGCCGTAAAAACGAAATAGGGAAAAGAGTTTAGAAATTTGAAACTGTACGAGACCATAAATTTTAGAGTATATCAAATATATTATTTCTATAATAAATAAATGATGTTATAATATGAGAACACTTATTTTAAAAAATCATTATACAAGTGATAATTTTATTTTATTCAATTATACAAGTCATACATATATTGATTGGTTGTATAGAAGTCCTCGCGGAGGAGATAAGGAAACCATAAATGTTACTGTTTTGGGGCCCAATAAATGATACGCCTTGTCTCTGACATTTACTTAGACGTTAAAATGCGAAATATGTCATGATGCATTTACGATAATAATTAGATTTTATTTAATTAAATAGTTTAGCACTTGTATCTATGGTTTTTCTATAAATATATTATAATGCATCAATATCCTTAAATGCATGTTCGCATTTTATAAAATTTAAATTTAAACAATGCGCTACTACCTTATAGCAATAAATCCTTTTAAAATTTTTATATGTAGTAATGATTTTTCCTTTTTTTTTTTTTCTGTCTGTACATATGTTTATTGGTGGTTCAATAATGAAATCCTGAGTGTAATATGTTGTGTTTGCATTTTTTTCCCCCTCGTTAAACTGAAATATTTAGTTTTTTGTTATTTTTTTTTTGTCTTAACTTAGTAAAATATCAAAATTTATGGTCTACAATATCCATAGGGCAAGCTTATTTTGTCAGCAGATCCATATATTATTATGTTTTGTTAGAACATGACAGAAAAAATTGATTTTGGTTAATCGACATATGAGGTCAACAAAAGCACCGGCCACATATGGATTTTGGGCCTCTCATTGACGATATTCCTTGACTAATAAATACTTTGGACCATTTGACTCCATCATTTAATGTTCTAACAACTTGCCAAAATTTTTCTGGTGTTATGTCAAAGAATTAGAATATACTGTGGACTTGGTTTTTGTTTTTCGTAATTTTTTATTATGTATTTATAGCAATGTCTGATTAAGATTTAATGGTCAATATATTCTTGTTTTATGACTATCTATAATGGTCAATATATTCTTATTTTATGACTATCTATCACATCTTTATGAAAGATCAACGTAAAATTCAGCTCAACATTCAACCTAAAATCCACAAAAAAGATGAAAAAAATAACTTAAGTGATAAAGGAAAAATAGTAAAGAAATTTACTCAAACTTTGATTTTTTTCTTTTTTAAGATTTTACAAAGAAATTCACTTAACCTAGAAGTTAGAAATAAAGGGGTGTGATATTTTCCAGGAAATCATGGAGAGGCAAAGCCTAACGGGCCAAAAGTCAAGGCAAGAAGTGAAAAAAATTATTGATGCCGTGAGAGAGACAGAATTTTGTAGCTGCCCCAAGCCAAGTCCCAACGGCTTATGCACGCATTGTCTAAGAAGAATTCTAGTCGATAGGCTTTGTGACAAAGGCCTCAATGCCACTCTCTGTACATCCAAATGGAAACACACTAAGCAAATTCCTGGAGGTAAATATTTTCATTCACTTACAGAGTTCGAATACCAAAATTTGTTCTGTTTCTAAATAAATGGCGAATGACGTGTTAGCTCGTGCTAGGTACTTCTTGTTCTATGGCACGATCCGATGGTGTCACATTATTTGTCAAATTAGGATATATAACATTTGCTACTCGCTATTTTTGAATTACTTGCATTATTTTCATTATTTTCAGCGGCTTGATTATGTTGAGGATTCCTTACAAATTTTTTTTTTAGAAAAATAATGATTTGTACGTTTTATAGGGATGATAAAAAAACTCGGACCTTCTTAGCCAATTCTCAAAAGCTTCGGCTTGATTCTCCCACATGAGGGTCTGGATAAAAGTTTAAGAGAAAAAGTCTAGATCAGGCCTACGTTCTCTTTTTTTTTTTTTTAAAATAAATTTATAAATTAGAATAATAAATTAAAATTTAAAATAACAAAAAAAAAGCTTAGATCCTTAATTCATATATCAATAATGAATCAAAAAACTTAAAATTATAATATTAAACTCTTTTTTAATTAAGAAGGTGCTTGAATTAGAGAATGCAGTTTAAAAAAAAAAATTAAATCTCTAAACTTTTATTGCTTCATTTTCTTTATTTATTATTTTATTTTAAAATATTTATTTTTAATTTATTATTAATTATTACAACTTGATTATTATTAATTCATTTCAAATTTACATTAATTTTAAAAAATTAAAAAAACTAAGTGAAAGCCCAAGTCTGGCTTGCGCTCGCAGTGGCCCTAACCATTACACTTCCACTCTAATTGGTTTAGGTATAGACTTGAAAAAATCCGGTTCAAACCCGCATTTTGTCATCCCTAAAATTTTAGGCTTTTAGCCAATTCTATGCAAATATTACACGCCTTACTTGCTTTGCTTTGCCTTGCTCTTAAATTTATAGGGACACACGAGTACGTTGAACTAATGGCAGTAACGCCCGGACGCAAGAAGCAGGTACCATTCCTCATTGAACTTGAATTCAGAGATCAATTTGAGATGGCAAAAGCATGCGACGAGTACCGAAAACTCGTGTCTCAGTTACCTGAATTCTACATCGGTAAACCCGAATACCTCAGCGCCATCGTTCGCGTACTCTGCAACGCGGCCAAGCGATCAATGAAGGAGAAGAAAATCTACATGGGACCATGGAGAAAGAGAAGTTTCATGGAAATGAAATGGTCCAAGTCTTTTGAGAAGAGCAAGTCTTTTGATGAATCTTTGAGCACATCTTCTTTGCCTTCACCTGTAAAAGGACATGAGCCTTGCATGCATTCATCTACATCTCTTGCAGTTGTTGTCACCTAGACAAAGCTTTTGTCTTCTGATTGAAACAAAGGAGGAAGAGGACGAGGGAGTACTTATAGTTGGTTTTTGGGCAGCTAATTACTAGTAAAATTGTATAGGCAAATGTGTGAGGGACCCCAGAGCACAGAGCTTCTTTTTGGGATGCTGCTAGTTGTAACTTGCGGGTCAGTTCTGTAGCAAATTGCATATGGCATTGTATGTATAATGATTCTATACATATATACAGAGAGTTGTTTGCATTTGAGATTTTATGGATGTCTTAACATGTTTGTGTTTCATTAACAATTCTCAAGTTTAGACATTCGCACTAGTACGTGGCAAATTCAAGTGTGGTGCCATCCATGTATATGATCAAATAGAATATTATATACAACATGGATTTGCATGAAAAAAAAAAATTAAAAAAAAATTACTTCATTTGAGCAACATATAATCAACTATAACCAAATCAAGATGGAAGGTAATGAAAAGGGTCGATGGACGAAAACATGGATATCCAGTGTTAAAGAGTAATTCTGACCAAAATTTGACAACTAAGTGGAAAAAAATGAAAATTCTACACACTATGTTACAATACAAATATAGGACAATGTAACGATTTGCGTTACTTAGCTGGAAGCCAGCTCAAGTGGAATTGCGCATGAATTCCTATGGTGATTAGAATCCCTCGAAAGACGATGCAAGAATCCTGAACAACCCATCCGGGTTATCGGCATGTACCTGCAGAAACATACAGTAAAAATCACTATATATGCTTTTGATAACTACTGAACTTGAGAAAAATTGAGAAAATAAAGTGCATGAAGACAGCATACCCAATGACCAGCATCTTCTAAGACATGCATTTCAACTCCACCTCCCCCATCAACAGCCAGCTCCTCGGCAGCGTGGATTCTCTGGATATCTTCAAGGGCCCATCTGTGCAAACTTCTCTCTGCTTTCAAAAAATTTACATGCACACCTTGAGGCAAGTTTTCCACGAGTTTCCTACATTATTGGTCAGATTAGAAAGCTAGTTGCAAGCTACTTTGAGAACAATAATGTATACTGCCGTGACTTGATCTAAAGGAAGGCAAATACAAAGGCATTATTTGGATCTAAAACACTTCTAACACGCATCCCATCTATGATGATAATATAGAAGTCAAAATGGCACAAACCATAAATTTGTTTCTTCGTAGGACTGATACATTTCAGCAATTCCCTCAAGATCAAATACCCATGAGAAACTTGATGACGAACCAAAAGATGCCGCTGGTTTAAGGTTGGTTACCACCCACTGGACACAAACCAAAAAAATGAAATATAAGATTGCAAACACAACGTCTCTACAATTGTCTTGAGGGGTTCTAGAGTAAACAACATAGATTGTAATCGATAGAGTAGGAAAAGTTTAAGACTGCGGAGAACAGACAAGGAAGAATGAAGCAATCCAAGAAGATAGAAAGGACAAACTCTGACAATGGGATTTCCAGTGAGAGCTAACAAACCAAGAATGTAAGTTAACAGAAAACAGAAATTAAAGTGAAGTAATTTCGGAGATAGTTGTTAAGCATATAACCCTTTCTGAAAGAGGGTGGAGTGCAGAATGGCTTTTTCAGGCGTCTGGTTGCTAGTGATAACCAACTTCAACAGAAATCTATGGATAAGGAGATTATCTTTTGTGACATGGCAAATTCACGTAGTGGTCCTCAATTCTACAAATTTTGATTACAATTATACAATAATTTAAGATTATTATTAGCATTGGAAATATACCTGTGCCACATCTTTGGAAAAGCCTTGTTGAATGAGAGCATTCACAACCTCCTGCTTTGAGATGACCTGTCTTAATGGAAGGTCATAATATACTTACAATCATGGACGAAAGTATGATAAGAAACACGAAGTATAAGGGAAAAAATTATTTCAACAATTTGATAAAACCGAAAGCACTAGAATATCAATACTGTCAGTATACATTAAAACACATTAGATTTCTAGATTATGTATCCTATAATAGGCCAGTCATATCTTAAGAACTACTTGATTTGCACGATCTTCATGTTTACACTGTAATGACCTTTTAACCACAGGTCACTTTACACATATACACATGTATCTTTCTTTACGCATATTAAGAGACAGGGGAACAGAGGTACAGAGATAGAAGACAGAGCATTCAAGGACATTACAGCAAGGATTATGAGGTCTGACCAAGGATGCTTTCTTAAAAGAATGTGATTATGTGAACTGAAATTAAGTCATTAAATAATATGTAAAACTTAATTTCAAATATCTCCATAATGCTAATATCAATTATGCCATGCCTGAATGAGCTATCAATAACAGAAGCTCGAATTACCGCAAATTACTGATACAGAAAATTTATAGCAAGTATAAGTTACTGCAGTCATGAAATATAACAATTAATTAGATTATTAGTTCTCGTTCTGTTTTCATTTTTTTTAAATATCAGAAAATCGTACATCATTGATAGACGCACATTTACCAAATGAATTTATCATCTCATCATTAAAATAACCCAGTTCATAATTAAATTATTTTGAGCCAATATAATCCAAGGCCTCCTAACATGCAAGCTAGTGAACAGATCCTTTGAGTGTAAACAGATAGAGATACATCAAAATCCTCACCAATTCTAATCCAGTATAATTTAAGAATCGTGTAATAGTGTACAGCATGAATTATGCCAAATAATCTATAACCCAAAAATGAACATGGTTGAGTAAGGACATGATAGAACTTAAATACATGCTATCCGCTATCAGAGAAACCATGCAATCTGGTAATTAGATCCACAATCATTTTAACTAAGTCATAATAAGTTTATTAGTTGTGTGGTTAAGTTTCTAGCTTTGATAATGTTTGACCCACATGCTTGCACACGAGGAAGCATGTTAAGACTTTAATCATATTTTTAACCTGTACATGTTAGTTTATCATTTTTTAAGCAAACGATAACTTACCATAGTACAACATGAAATCAAAGCTCTTATCATTTTTTAAGCAAATCATAACTTACCAGTACAACAAGAAATAAAAGCTCACCTGCTTTGGCACTTTACTAAGAAAATGAATTAGCTCAGCAGGATGATCCTCTCCATCTCCACGAGCTCTGACTTTTCCAGGAGTAGCATCCAAAACCCATACCTGTCAAAAATAAATTATAAGAGGAAAAAGATAAAAGCATCATTACGAAACGTAGCAAGCAAATTAAATCTTAAAAGGAAAGCATGAAGGGATGACTAGGGCTGGCAAAGAGACAAGACGGGACAGGCCGGGATTTACCAATCCTGTAGGACAAGTCAGTTTGATGAATCACATAGATATGACATGCCAATCCTGTGTGTATGGCCAGTCTGTTTGATAAATAAAAGATAATGACGTGTTGGTCATAGGCATATTACATATCGTTTATGACAGAATTTGCAGCGTATGACAAGAAACTCATGCCATCTAGGACAATTTGAGATCCTGATCCAGATTTGTGATTTTAATCCGGACGGGATAAGGACACTTTTTTGGCCCCGATTTTCTGTTCAGGACAGAATTCGGGACACATTTTTTGTCTCAATTTATAATCGAGGGAGGACGGATGACGGAAAACACTAAAGTCTTGGACTCTTATTTTTTAAAATAGACACGAGAGTATTTAGTAGCACAAGAATAAAATTTGATATATGTCTGAATTGGTTAAACCCTCATTTTGCCTTTTGGTATTAAACCCTCATTATTCTAGCTTTGTGGCAAACAATAGCAGTTAACAGCACTATGACCTTGAGTTCTACCACCGTGTTAAAGTTTGCAACACTGTAAAAGTTTAAATAACAATTAGAGTCAACATCTGCATCTGTAGTTCAGAGGCTAAAATCAATGTTGTAATTTCTAGCGAGAGAACTTACTCGGACTGGGCGTGCAAGAGGTTTGGCAGCTTGTTCCACCATGCTCAAGACAACTGCAGGGATAATTATGAAGCATATTAAGCACTTGAACCACCTGAAAAATTATGTAATTTAACTATCATATTCAATTGTTTGTCATTGAGGGAATTAAATGTGAAAAAATCTAAAATACCTTTTCCTCCAAAGCTGTGACCAACTAAAACTCTGGGTGTTATTCTAAGTTGAGCAACCTAACCCAATCAGAAAAATGAAATAAATACTTAGAAAAACAAAAATAAAAGCCAAAAAAATCTCGATCAAGCAGCATCTATATGTTTTTTTTCCCCTTTTAAACAATAGGATTCTATTATATTTTTACTTCAACAAGATAAAAAAGAATGCATCTCATCCTAAGCTAAAAAACTAAACATTTCATTTTCTTTAATTCATTAGACATTAATATATTTACTTATTTGCATATAAATTATATTGAGCATGGGCCTGATGAAACTATCCTTAAAATAAACACAGGATCAAACAAAAATCTTCAAGTACCATACTATTAGATGAACTAAATATAAACATATTAAAGGCATATGCATTTTAAATTTCCTAACTTGACTGTCTTTTGTCAGTATAACAGAAAACAAAGCCATGAATGACAGAATGATAACATCAACGGTGGATTCCAACTAAAGCTAAAAGAATTAACTCTTAACTTTATCTAAACAAATCACCAAAAACTGGCATGTCAGAGTACTAATGTGCTAGATAATATGCCAGGTGGAAAGGAAAGCTACAAACCCCAATTCTAGATTAAGAAAGTGTATTATGTTTTTTTCGATGGCACAAGAACAAGGCAGAACAACTATTAATGCTTTATAGGATCAACAAATTATCTAACTAAATGAAATGGATTTATATTATTCCTAAACACATTAGACTATAGAATCTTAAGTTAATTTCATAATCATTCATCCAATACTCGATGACATTATAGATCTACACAACAAATTATGAAATTTAACTACCAAATCCAGGAGTCATCTAATATTCTAATGACCAACAAACTTGAATCTGATACATATTTCATATTGAGGTGGCTAATCCAGTTAAAGCCATTTTACCAGAAGTTACAAGGAAGTATATGAGTAACTGGTGGGTAATATTATAGCATTCATTGGTGCATAAGCAGATGGATCATATTAAATGATACAGAAATCATACAAAACAATGCAAATGGCAGGAGAAGTGTTCTAGCTAATGCAGAATTGAAGATGTATTAGATCTCAATTTCAGAAAATAATGAAACAATAAAACAATATTACAGAAATTTTTATTACAATTTATGATAAATGATCCTGAGAAAAGGAGAGAAATGGAACCCTTTGCTCACAACATTTTAATGAAAGAAATAAAACAAAATAAAAGTGACACATTCAGTTTTTAACTAATTTAGACATTTCAGGATATAACTATTGGCATTGCTCGCACTATGGCCAGAAAACCATGAATACAGCAGGACATGAAACATGTATTTCAGAAAGACAGTGGCAAATGAAGAATAGTTTAAGTAATAACTGGAGCCCAGAAGTACAAAAGACATACATTAATTTATACCCATTGAACTTCACATTTTGTGACTGTCATCTCTGAACACCCATACACATCCATATGTTACTTTAGGACTTATCATCCAAAAACCACTGCTTAAACCTCAAAACAATAAGCCAATCCTTATTTTTGTTGCCAAAGTCGGTATACAATTGGGTTAAGTTTCAGAGATCACACTCTAATATATTTTTTTCTTCCCCAGTAATTAAAATTAATAGGTGCTTTAAATTCAAGAAGGGAGCTCAATAGAAGATTCATTTTAGCCCATTAACCATACTTATCACATTGCCAAGCATATGCAAACATTGCCAAGCATATGCAAAAAACAGGTGCATGCACAATTACAAGACACTGCAATTACATGTCTAAATATTATCAAGTCGTTTATATCAGATGGGAGAACTCATCCTTTGTCTGTTCAAGTAGCCTATTTAAACTATTTCTCTTAGCCAGGCAATTTATGTTTCTGAGCCATTTTGGCAGGTAGAACAATGCCAATAGACTAAAACAATTAACAATAAATACCCCAGTTTTTCCTACTCCCAAGAATGCCATGCAAGAGAACAGCTGTTGGTGGATCCGGTATTGATTTGTCCATCATTGAGCTCCATCTTACCTGCAAGACCAAATAGTTTACATGCATACTTATATACAGTGAGAATGATCAAACAAAAATGTCAGCATCTCTACTAGCACATCTCTTTTTTTTTTAAAAAAAAAAAAAAATTTTTATTAAACTGTAAATTGAGGGAATCATAGAACTTACAAGTGTTCCTTGAATAAGATCATACGCCTGCAAACAAAAATCAGACTATTTACCATATATTGTAAAAGAATTAATAATGAAAGGTAAGTAAACAAACATAAGCATATTTCAAACATCCGCTTTCTATTACCAAGACTCCAGAAGGCTCAGCCACATCTTTGCCAACTCGAGCAAGCCTCTCATCTACTAATGCCATACATACATTTGTACGTTTAGCAACACTGCTTGATTGACCAGGAGCTAACCGAGAGACACCTATTGCATCATTCTACAAGGACAAAACAAAAATAATATAGCTACGGTTTTACCAAATTCATATCGCAAAAAGTTTACACTGATCATACAATTTTTATTTTCTTGGCCTGTAATTTTCTAACAATTACACATTTGCATTCAAATTCAGCCTACAAAAAGTGAAGATATCTGAATTCTCAGTACAGCAATGCTGAAAATTTTTACCTCGTAAGATCTTGAAATTCTCAAATTTACACCGTCGAGTTTTAGCTTCCTATCGGCGAAATGGACGGCGCCTTGGCTCAATGGAGACACGGCGAAGTTTGAAATCGCCGACATTGTGATTGACGGGGTAAAATGACGCCGTAGGAGGACTTGAAAGAGCTCCGGATCGTTCTGTTCCACTCGACGCAGAGAGAAACGAGAGGGCGGAGACACCGAGGATTAGTTGGCGGTGCCTCAGAACCTCCGTGACGGCGCAATCAAGGGACAAAACGGCGCGTTCTCTCGGCCGTTTTGTGGTGTCAAATATTGTCCCATATTTATTGCTTTTTGCCACGTGACTTGGACATGTGATTCGAGTTGCAGCTGTCTCACTCCTAGACATTCGTCGAGTGGCTCAACGGTCACCAAACAACCGAAAGTCTCAATGAAAACATTTTTTTTAATAATTAATATTAATAAGGGTTAATGTCATTTCACAATTTAAAAAAGCCTTCCAAAATATCTAATGCTGGTACTGTTAATGCTGCGTTTACTAAATTGAAATCGGAATTAGTTGGAATCGGAATGGACAGGAATGAGAATGAGCTGGAATCGGAATAGGGAATGAGAATCAAATTAAGTTGTTTACTTAAACTGTAGGAATCGGAATCGGAATGATTTGGTGGTTATAAATTCTTAAAAAGATCTTAATGGATTATCATTATAATTATTATTATTAACTAATATATTAATTAATTGTAAAATTTTATTAATTAATTATTATAATTATATTAACAATTATTATAAAATATATTAACTAATAATATTAATATTAATTAATTCATTATAATAATATATTAATTATTGTGATTATTCATTCAAAAATTATAATTATTAATAATTATTGTTAAAAATGTATTACTATATTAATTAGTAGTAATAATTATATTACTTAATTAATTATAATATATAATTAATTATAATAATATATTAATTAATTAATTAAAATAAAATGTATTAATTATTATGATTATTTAGAACTATAATTATTAATATATTATTATATTATTTAATAGTAATAATTATATTAATTAATTATAATATATATTATAATAATTATATTAATAATTATTATAATAATATATAAATTAATTAATTAAAATAATAATGTATTAATTATTGTGATTATTTAATCGAGAACTATAATTATTAATATATTATTGTTAATAATATATTATTATATTATTTAATAGTAATAACTATATCAATTAATTATAATATATGAATTAATTATAATTATTATTATAATAATATATTAATTAATTAATTAAAATAATAATGTATTAATTATTGTAATAATATTAATAATATATTAATTATTATGATTATTTATTCAAGAACTATAATTATTAATAATTATAGTTAATAATATATTAATTAATCATAATAATTAATTAATTATAATAATATATTAATTAATTATAACTTAGGACAAAATGGGTATTTTTTATTTTGGGGGAGGGCAAAATGGGTAGTTCAAGGAATGGGAACTTGATTCCCACCTCCCCATGGGAATCAAGTTAAATTCCCATTCCCAAATAGGTGGGTGAATTCCGATTAGATTCTCTTATTTTTGCGAAGTAAACGCGTCAATCATTCCGATTCCGGATTCCGATTCCCCAATCCGGTAAGTAAACGCACCATAATTAATGAAATTCTAATGAGCTGGAATGGGAATAAAGAATGGGAATGAGATTTTAATATTTACTTGATAAAAATAAATGGGAATGAGAATGTGCTGGAATGTCATTAATGTGTTTACTTGGTAAAATAAATAGGAACGAGGAATGGGAATGAGAATTAATTTACCAAAATATCCACAGTATTAAATAATATAATTTTCATTAACTAGATACATGTATAAATATTATTATAAAAATAATATTAATTAAAAATAAAATTAATAATAATAATAATAATAATAATATTAATAAATGTTAATAATTATTATAAATATTATTATTAATAATAAATTTTATTAACTATATTATTTTAGTTACTATTAATTATTATTTTTATTATTTTTATTAATATTATCATTATTAACATTTTATTATTATTATTATTATTATTATTATTAACTTTATTATTTTAGTTATTATTATTTTTATTAATATTATCATTATTAACATTTATTATTATTATTATTAAATTTTATTAACTATTTTTTAGTTATTATTAATTATTTTATTATTTTTATTAATATTATCATTATTAACATTTATTATTAAATTTTTTTATTAACTTTATTATTTTTATTATTATTAATTATTGTTAATATTATTTTCACTAATATTATCATTATCATTATTAACATTATTATTATTATTATTATTATTAAATTTTATTAACTTTATTATTTTAGTTATTATTAATTATTGTTATTATTATTTTTCTTAATATTATCATTATTAACATTTATTATTATTATTAAATTTTATTAACTTTATTATTTTAATTATTATTAATTATTATAACTAAAATAATAATAATTTTATTATTATTTTTAATAATAATAATAATAATAATAAATTAATAATTAGAATAAAGTAAATTAAATTCATTCATTCGCGTTTCATTCCTCTATCCATGGGAATGGGATATCCATTCTTTATTCCCAAATTGTGTGGGACCTACACAATTTATTCCCATTCCTAAATTTAATTTTGCCAAGTAAACATAATTTTGATTCTCATTTCTCCATTCCCATTCTTTATTCCTACAAGTAAACACAACCTAAAAGGACAAAAAGACTTTACCAAAGATAAATTGTATATACTTTAAAATTACAATGACAGTGCGGTCATTATACGTTAAAAATATCAATATTAAAAGAGAGAGAGAGAGAGAGAGACGGAAGAAGAATAAAATATGGTGAATCAGCTATTAATACTAAATGACAATGTTCACATCTTAAAAATTAAAATATTTAAACTAATCGTTATTTGTACAGAGGCAGAAAGATGTAAATCAATTTTATAAATCTTCTATTGTAGTGACGGTTGATTAATAATTTCCAACTCAAAATAGTAACAAAATGCTTTTTTTATTATAATATCGCCCGAATGAATTAATTTATTTTTTAATTATAATAAATTCATAGATAAATTTATTATTTAATAATTTAAGAGCATAACAGTAATATTCTATCTACTATTTGACGCCTCTATTTATTTATTTTACACTAAAGAATAAAATTAGTATTTTATTAGTCAATTAACAATTCTAATAGAGAAATAGTAAAATGAAAGGTTTTTACAAAATTATAATAGTAAAAGATATACAATAATACTTTTTGTTGTCATTTAGTATTATACAATTTCTATAAATAGCGAAACAATAATAATCCTAATATTAAAATTAATAAAAAAATTATATCCAATGACTTTTTTTAATTAATGAATATTCTTATTGAATACGGCATTGAGAATGTAATAAATGTCCATTCGAAATAAAAGGCAATAAACATATATAATCCAGATACTTTTATAAAAATTAAAAAAAAAATTCACGCATGATGTTAGTGTAAAAGTATACAAATGATTAATTTAATATTTTAATGTGCTCATGAGCATATTAGTTCTAAAAATAATTAGTTAAAGCTGCATATTTGAAAACAAATTAGTGCTGCTTGAAACGGTATTGGCAATTTATATTACATATATATATATATATATGCGGACTATTGATCTGTTCTAAGTCAGATCTAAGGACTGGTTGCGTCGATGCGATCCTGTAACAACGCCCCGTACCAATTAAAATTGTTTATTAAAGCCTTTAATATTGAAAGTATTCTTGTACTGATCCATTTCAGGCAATAATCTAGATGACGTAGACCTCCTAAATGATAATTTGACTTTACCATCGGAATATTGAGTTACATTATTTTATCAAAACCCCAGCCTTATTACCAAAGCATTTTGAAATTCACTGAATCTGTAAAATTAAAACATTTTTACCTCAGTGAATCTCATTCTAAGCCCGCCTATTCTACAAAGAATTATTTTAAAGTTTAAACATTTTAAAGTTTTAAACCAAAATATAATATATATATATATATATATATATATATATATATGAGGTTGAATCCCATCGAATTTTGATTGGTCATGATGGGACCCACCATGTGCAGCCAATCAAATCCACTCCCGGACGTTGTTCCAATCCGGAATTCCCGGATTGGAACAATGCTGATATATATATATGAATTTGGAGGCGTTACATGTGCCCTACTGTGCTGAAGACGGTTTGATATTCTTTTGTTCAACACATTTTTTTACGTGTCGTCTGTTTGCATTAACAAATACCCGACACTTTTTTTTATTCAAGTTGATGATATCGTATGGTATATATGCATATATGTGGCAACTTTTTTTCCCCCCTTAATTTACAAAACGTTGAAATAAGAAGATGAAAAGGTGAAAGTGGCTTGGGCCTTGGGTTCTCAACTTATGCCGTAAATCTAATTGATTTAAAGCTTAATCAGTCACTTATGGCATTGCACTGCTTATGGCTTGTTCTTGCCTTACGAGCATCCAAGAAAAGTTCTGATGCTGCCCAGCTTATGGCTGCCTCGCCTGCAGGGTGCTTCCAAATCTTGCCAATTTGGAGGACATCTCGGCGATGATAATTGATTTAAGCCTCTTTTAGATCAATATATAATTGTATAAGTCATCAGGCTGATCAAGGTTAATAAGTTTTTAATTAAAGTTGATCTAGTTAATGAAAAGATGTAATAAAATTTATGACTTAGTCACATTTGAAACTATTGAGGCAAACATTATTGTGCCATCATGTTTATGGTTGGGACTTAAAATATAATTTAAAGGCACTTATTAGAAGGAGTTTTTGAATAAATGTGAGGTAATATAATTAATTAACTAATATATGTAATCAAATTTTATATAGTTATTAATTATGGTGCTGGTTCTTTAAAATAAATATACATATATCATAATTTTATTTATTTATTATATAATTAATATGGTACGTCAGAAATATTTTAAATATAGGAATACATTACTCATCTTAAGTCAAAATAAAACATAGAGTATGAAGGGTTTGCAGAATTTTGCAATGAACAATTTTTGCCATTCAAGAATAGTGAATTGAAAAGACTGGGGAACAAAATAAAAAATTAAAAAAAACCGACAACCACGTGGACGTGGACGTGGACGTGGACGATGAAATGAGATTTTGGGAAACATAAGGTTCTAAACATACATTATGATAAATTATAAGGTTTCATATGTAATTTGCAAACCATAATTACGTGACTTTCTTTTGCAAGTCGCCTAAACCCCCGCATAAATCCTTGTTCTTTCTGAAGGAGGTGGCAAGGCCGCACGATTAAAGCCGCTGGCGCCGATGACTATCACTCATTCATCTAACTAAAAGCTCAATAATAAAAAATTGAAACCACCCATTTGGTCAAAATTTCACAAACCAGCAAATGAGAGTGAATGGTCAGCGATGTTCTCAGTTGCCACTTGCCATGTTAGTGTATGCCGCCATCTTCATCTCGTCTCATTCTCAATGGCCTCTGTGTGTCTCAACTTGAGAAATTTATACCCAAGAAATGGAAACAGCCCATCAATAATGAACATATTATGAGAATTAATCTTCTTGAAACTCTCAAAGATTTTGCAGGCCGTGGCACTTTATCGAAAGCATTCGAAGCTTTTACTCGAATCAGGGTTAATGATGCCTCTCATGATGTTGTGTTAGACTCATTTGCTCATGTTATTTTTTGTTGTGGTAAGGTTAAAGCATTAGCGCAGGGTCAGCAGCTTCATGCTTGTGCAATAGCTTTGGGTTTGGAAAAAAATCCCGTTTTGGTTCCCAAGCTTGTAACTTTTTACGCAAGCTTTAGTCTTTATAATAGTGCTCGTTTTCTTGTTGAAAATTCTGATGTCCGGTACCCTTTGCCTTGGAATTTGCTTATATCTTTGTATGTTAGAGATGGGTTTTACGCAGAGGCGTTGTGTGCTTATGAACAAATGCAGAGTAAGAGGATTAGAGCGGATAATTTTACATACCCGTCTGTGCTTAAAGCGTGTGGTGAAACGATGGATGTGGATTTTGGAAGGGAGGTTCATAGGTGTATTGATGCTTGCCATGAATGGAGCTTGTTTGCGCATAATGCACTGGTTTCGATGTATGGGAAGTTCGGGCAAGTGGATGTTGCGCGGAGGTTGTTTGATAAAATGCTCGAGAGAGATGCTGTTTCTTGGAACACGATGATCTCTGCTTATGCTTCCAAGGGATTGTGGAAGGAGGCTTTTCAGCTGTTTGTTGAAATGCAGGAGGAAGGTGTTGAAGTTAATGTCATAACTTGGAACACCATAGCCGGAGGTTGCTTGCGAACAGGCAATTTCAAGGGCGTCCTTGAGCTGTTATCCCGGATGAGAACACAGGAAACCTATTTGGATTCAGTTGCAACCGTTATTGGTTTAGGAGCTTGTTCCCATATTGGGGCCTTAAAATTGGGTAAAGAGATTCATGGTTCTGCTGTTCGTGGCTGTTATGGTGAGTATGAGAATGTTCGGAATGCATTGATCACTATGTATTCAAGATGCAAGGACCTTAGGCATGCCTACATTTTGTTTAAGATGACAGCAGAAAAAAGTATAATCACCTGGAACTCCATGCTTTCTGGTTACACTCACTTGGATTGTGCTGAGGAAGCTGCATTCCTTTTCAGAGAGATGTTTCGTTCTGGGGTGGAACCAAATTATGTGACAATTGCGAGCATTCTGCCTCTTTGTGCTAGAGTAGCTAATCTACAGCATGGTAAAGAGTTCCATTGCTACATTCTAAGGCGTGCGATGTTCAACGAACATTTGTTATTATGGAATTCTCTTGTGGAGATGTATGCAAGATCGGGAAAAGTTGCAGAAGCAAAAAGCGTGTTTGATTTGATGAGCAGACGGGATGAAGTGACTTATACTTCGTTGATTGCTGGATATGGAATCCAGGGAGAGGGGCGAGTAGCTCTGAAACTATTTGAAGAGATGAAAAAGAATCAAATCAAACCAGACCATGTTACCATGGTCGCAGTTCTATCAGCTTGCAGCCATTCAGGTCTAGTGGTTGAAGGTCAGAAGCAGTTTGAAAGGATGACTAGCATCTATGGTATATTCCCCCAACTGGAACACTTTGCTTGCATGGTCGATCTATATGGGAGGGCTGGTTTGTTAAATAAAGCAAAGGAGATCATCACAAAAATGCCTTACACTCCAACCTCTGCCATGTGGGCTACTCTCTTAGGTGCCTGCCAAATATATAGAAATACAGTTATTGGGGAATGGGCAGCTGAGAAATTATTGGAAACAAGGCCAGAAAATTCAGGTTACTATGTGCTGATCGCAAATATGTATGCTGCTGCTGGTTGTTGGGATAAGCTAGCGAAGGTGAGGACGTGCATGAGAGACTTGGGCGTAAGGAAGATTCCCGGTTGCGCTTGGGTTGATGCGGGCAGTGGATTTTCTCCATTTTTGGTGGATGATACATCAAGCCTTCAGGCACAAGAGATTTACCCTTTGTTGGGTGGATTAACTGAGCTAATGAAAGATGCTGGTTTTGTTGTTAAGGAGGAATTTTGTTCAGAGGAAGAAATCATTGAAGAAATTGGATGAAAATAGATAATTCTGTCAAAATCCTGGAGTCTTTTTTATCTTCCTATTGGAAGCAACTTATTATCATTGGAGCTCAACATGGGAGACCTTTTGCCAAATAGAACTATCGAAATTCCATCCCTCTGAATCTTGGATTCTTTTGGCAGCTCAGTTTTTTCTTGCTGCCTTTGCCATCCGCGGAGAGGAAATGATAATGGCACTCCTTTATGGAAACAGGTACGTCTCTGATCAGGCTCAATATTGCATTTGTATTCGTAATGTATAATTGAACAACAATTAGATAACAGATTTGCAAGAGATGAAGAAGAGTATTTTTATACTGATTATGCCACATTTAGTTGATATCCGTTATGATTTTCTTTCCCCTTTATATGTCTCAATACATTAAGCAACTGTAAATATAGAAATATGTTAGCAGTTGAAAATATGATACTTACTCAATTCATTCAGCCAAGTTGAATTACATGGAAAAGATTTACTTTATATGCATCAACAATAGCTAACATTGTCAAAGACCATTTGATGGTACTTACAAAATATGGATCAGAAATTTAGTTTTTTGTTCATGCTGCTATAGGTAGCTTGTATACAACTGGACCTACTAATTTGACTAAAGTGAAATACTATTTTTATTTACAGCTGGTCTGCTAGCTGGGGAAATTGTTGCAGCAGCCAAGTTACAGCCCCGATAGCAGCCTGCATTCAGAAAATAGAGTTTAAGGAGGATCAATACTCTGTATAAGCATAAAAGCTAATACATAATTCATCCACTTCTAATATTACTCTTTGCAACTCAACTTTCACTAGCATCTTGACAGACTTGAGAAAAACGGAAAAATAACTCGTCAAATTTTACAACTTTCAATCCATGGGGAGCATGATAAACCGATGCTCATCAGATGCCTACCATACATTTGATACCTGTCTCATTAACTATATACAATCCCTGACAAAAATCTGATAATCAACCAGCTGATCATTGTAGTTAATTTCTGGGAAATCTTGAGATAAATACAATAATTTGTTTCCCCATATTTTACAGGCAAAAAAATAAAAATATAATTAAAAATAAAAATAACAGATGAGATAGCTAAAGGAATTGATGCATATTCTTCAATAGCAGGTGAATTAGGACTAAAAGCATTTTGAGATTGTGTTATAGAATGAAGGCTGATGTATGTACGTACCAAAGCTGTCTCCCCAGGCTTGAATGCAGGTTCAACAATGTCTCGTCCATAGCTGATTTTAGATGATAACGTGAGAATCTCCAGCAGCAATTCATAATTTCAATTTGATAATGCTTGAAGTAAAATATGTTTTAAATGATCATAATTCTGAAATGAAAAGAAATCCTTTGGCATATATCTCAAGGCTTGAATAAGAGGCTACTGGATTTGCAACTTCAGCAAAACAGGCAACCGAAAATATTTTATTCTTTTTGCTAAGAAACAAATGATAACAAAAAATAGGCCACCAAAAACTATAATTAGTTGAATACAAAAGCTTTGACTCACGTTATCTGTCTCTTGCCGTTCACAACCTCCAGTTTATAAAAGCTGCAACCTTTGCTGAAAGGAAATGGCCTTCCTTTCCATTCTATTAATATTTGCTTCGGTTATTAAATTCATCAAGGAAAAAAGTAACATTTAAAAAAGTTAAAATGCACCATCAATCAACATTCATCTAACAAAATATATTCTCTAAAATACCTAAATGCCATGTAACACCAACTGCTGAAGAATCTTCAGCAGAAATGTCATCAATAACAAATTGAAGGTCAGAGCTGATAGAATCACTGAACTTCTTGAAGAAGTCAAGAGTTGCCTGCAGACGAATTGAGTTTACACCGAGAGATCAAAAATTGATACCTAGTTTGAAGGTCAAAAAGAAGAATAAATTGCAGATAAAAGATCGAGTTCCTGTGATCTCTTTGAGCCCACAAATTGATTTTCTTTTATTCCAACTGGAATATCATCTTTGTCTTTGCTATGATCTTCTAGTTTAGTACTGTTGAAAATTCCTCTTACACAAACATCTGTGCCAATTAGCTAGAAAAATATGTAGTTCTAGACTTCATCAATCCTACAAAAAGTCTCAAACTACTTTCAATTTTTCAATGTTGCATATCTATATAATGGATTTATTACATATTTTTCAACAAATTACTCAAAAGTTATCTAAAATTTTCTTGGAACTCAAGCACACATCAAGCTATAAAGAAGCAAAAAATAAATTTTAAAACATGTATACATGTTAATTATAAGAATGACACTTTACTCCTTCATATGACTTATTTTACCACTTTGATCTTGATAAAGTTTTTTAATATTTTCATTCTTAATGTCAAAACATTAGTAGAGAATACACGTACGATTAAAAGTATAAACGTGGCATTTACCAGACAAAGTAATTGTTTTTATATTTATATTATAACTGTGTGTATACATATATCTATTTGTTATTGCTTTTGACGTGTGAGATGAAATAACATATTAAAATTTATCAAGGACTGAAATGGTAAAAAGGATTTTTTTTTTTTAAGGACAAAATTGCGAATCGCCGTGAAAAAGTGATAATAGAAGTAACAAGGCAATCACTTTGGGGCAGCGCACGTGACATGCGCATGCGTTGGTTACCTTACGGCCAACGAATGGACGTGGAAAGATAAGGTCTTCGTAGACACAGTCGTCTGCAATGAGTTCCTCCACGGAGGCAAGATCACGGCCGTTGATTCTATCGTAGAATCTCCTAACGACATCCGCCCCACCATCGCCATCGCCATCAGCGTTGCTGGTCCTCGGCGGTGGAGATGCTACGTCGACAGCCGTCCGATTATTTTCTGATGAGGAGATCCTCAGCTTGCTCAGTGTGGCCAAATGCTTTCTTCTGGTTGATGTTGAGATAAAGTGATTGGAGATTGTTGAATTTGAATATGAAAGCGTTGTCTGATTTACGCAAGGGAGAAGGGAAGCAGGAGAAGTGCGGAGGGAGGATGATGATATGCTGGACGTCATCACCATGGTCGATAATGCTGCCGAAGTGCTGATTGTATGAGTCTATGAGATGACAAATGGAAACTGTTAGAAAGTTTGAAACTAATGCATTAGAATAATGGAATTGCACTGTTGTATTTTATAAGTTTCCTAGTTAATTTTAAATTAGAAAAATTTGAAGTCATTAATCTGACAAAATTCAGTTGTAAAAAAACTCCAATCCTAAATATTAAAAGAAAAGTAAAAAAAACACATTATCATATTTTTTGTAATTAAAAAGGAAAAAAATCTATTGTTCTTGTGAGTAGAATAACAAATTTATTTTATTAATTCATTCATTATACACTATTTAGCCTCCACTAATTATCAACTTTAAGTATTGTATCTAGCAGACAACTACTCATTACCTAATATCATGAATGAAATATTTATTAGAATTTTTAAAAAAAGAAAAAAAATCCTCATGTGTTCGCTTAAAATAATTTCCTTATTAAAAAAATAATTTCTCCAAATTTAAAAATTAGTAGATAAATTAAAAAAAAAGTGAAAAAAAAAAATCTCAAGTACTTCATGCATGTGAAAAGTTGGTAAATTGAATTTCACATTAGCTTTTTTCTTACTAATCAAGAAAGTCAATCATGGAAAGCACACAAGCGCCGGCTCTCTCTGTGTCTCTTTGTGTTCACAGTTGCCCTCCAAATCCTATCAGCAACAACCACCAATTCTTCAAACTCAAAGCTTCAGCAACAAAACCCCAATCAACGTACTTCCAAAAACGTAAGAAGCACCACACCAAAAAATCCGCCGAAAAACCGAAATCATTCGACGAAAAAGATGCATTTCCATCATCGTTACCGCTCCGCGAAAAGAACCCACGTGCCATTTATAAGGACATTCAAAGATTAGCAAGGCAAAACAAGCTCAAGGAGGCCCTTGTCGTCTTGGACTACATGGACCAGCAAGGTATTCCTGCTAACGTCACCACGTTCAATGCTCTTATTACTGCTTGTGTTCGAACTAGATCGTTAGTGGAAGGGAGACTAATTCATACCCATATTCGGATTAATGGGTTGGAGAATAATGGGTTTCTGCGAACGAAACTTGTAAAATTGTATACCTCTTGTGGGTCCTTTGAGGATGCGGAGAAGGTGTTTGATGAAAGTTCTAGTGAGAGTGTTTATCCTTGGAATGCTTTGCTTAGAGGTGCTGTCATTGCCGGGAAAAAGAGGTATCGTGATGTTCTTTTTAATTATATGAAAATGCGTGAATTGGGTGTTCAATTGAATGTTTATACTTTCTCTTGTGTGATTAAGAGTTTCGCGGGTGCGTCTGCGCTTATGCAAGGTTTGAAGACACACGCGTTGTTGATCAAGAATGGTTTTGTTGATTATTCAATTCTTAGGACCAGTTTGATTGATATGTATTTCAAATGTGGCAAAATTAAGCTCGCTAGGAGGGTGTTTGATGAAACTGATGACAGAGATATAGTTCTGTGGGGGTCAATGATTGCAGGTTTTGCCCATAATAGATTTCGCTGGGAAGCTTTGGATTGTGCCAGGTGGATGATTTGTGAAGGGATATATCCGAATTCTGTTGTGTTAACTATATTGCTCCCCGTGATTGGGGAAGCTTGGGCGCGGAAACTAGGACAAGAGGTTCATGCTTATGTGTTGAAAAATAAGAGATATTCAGAGGAGTTGTTTGTTCAGTCTAGCTTGGTTGATATGTATTGTAAGTGTAGAGATATGAATTCTGCTAGGCGGGTGTTTTATGAAACGGAGGAGAGGAATGAAATTTTATGGACTGCTTTGATGTCGGGTTATGTCTCCAATGGGAGGCTTGAGCAGGCCTTGAGATCAATAGCTTGGATGCAGCAGGAGGGGTTCAGGCCTGATGTTGTCACAGTTGCTACTGTTATCCCTGTTTGTTCTCAGCTGAAGGCTTTGAATCACGGGAAGGAGATTCATGCTTATGCTGTCAAGAATCGGTTCCTCCCCAATGTGTCAATAATTACATCTTTGATGATAATGTACTCTAAGTGTGGTGTCTTGGACTATTCTCTCAAATTGTTTGATGAGATGGAGGTGAGGAATGTGATCTCATGGACTGCCATGATTGATTCATGCATTGAAAATGGGTGTTTGGATGATGCGCTTGGTGTTTTTAGGTCAATGCAGTTGTCAAAGCACAGGCCTGATTCTGTTGCAATGGCAAGAATGTTGAGTGTTTCTGGTCAACTTAAAGCTTTGAAGCTTGGGAAGGAAATTCACGGACAAGTTTTGAAGAAAGATTTTCAGTCGGTTCCTTTTGTTGCTGCTGAAAATATCAAAATGTATGGGATGTGTGGATTTCTTGAATGTGCAAAGCTGGTCTTTGATGCAGTCCCTGTCAAAGGTTCTATAACTTGGACTGCCATTATAGAAGCATACGGATATAATGACTTATGTCAAGAAGCACTTAGTCTTTTTAATAAGATGAGAAATGGTGGTTTTACTCCAAACCATTTCACTTTCAAAGTTCTTCTATCAATTTGCAGCCAAGCTGGATTTGCAGACGAAGCTTGCCGGATATTCAATGTAATGTTACGTGAGTATAAAATTGAGGCATTGGAAGAACATTACTTGATAATGATCGAAATTCTTACACGTTTTGGTCGCATTGAAGAGGCTCACAGATTTAGAGAAATGAGTTCGTCATTGTCATGACAGAGACATTTTCTTATCTTCCAAATCATCAAGTAAGCCCCTGGAACCTCCTCTATTATCACTTGTTTGCAAATGTATATATTTGTTGTATTTTAGTGTAACATAATAGTGTTAGCTGCTAAAGGATGAATGATTTTTCATTGTAATTAAAGGAGAAATTATAAACACATATTATGTTGAATGCAGTATAATTCAAAAATTTGCTCTCAACATTATAGGTTTATAATCTACAAATAAAATTAGGACAAAATGTATATAAAATAAAATTCTTCTGACACTGCCTTGAACTCCACAATGATAGCTGAGGCTAGTCTTTCGCATGTGAACTCTTCCCTACTAATTTCTATAGCTAATCTTTTCTCTCTATTAGTTTTATATATACATATATACATACATACATACATACATATATATATATATATATATATATATATATATATATGAATGAACGATAGTTTTAATATGGGTACTCATTTTTGGGTGTTGTCTTTTAAAAAAGTTAGCTAGGATTTGAGCCAATGGTGTGGAGATTATAATGAATGGGAAAAGATATGAACATGAAAGGTACTATTCATATATTGCACAAATGCAGCATCCATTAGTATCAAAGTCAAGTGTGCTAACTTCTATAACCTCAAATTTTCAATGGAATGGATGCATTGCAAATTTTCGATGTACTAGTTTGCAAGTCTGAGGTAAGGAGTAATATAAACACAGATACAAGCAAAACAAGGCCTATATAAACACCGGGTGTACCCAATGATCATCTGTTTGTAGAGCTTTGAAAAATTTCATCCTCTTTGGGTGTGGCTCGTCTCCCTTGCTGGATCTGAAACTTTCACTAGGGTATTCCATTGATTCCCCAAAATCTTGGGCATACAGTAAGTGAACTGCACACCTTTTTATCTCACAGCAGTCTCTACGTCCAAAATCATAAGTATTCAAGAGATAGAACTCGATTACGGCCTCCTTGTTATAGTGACAATATTCACCAAAATTGTTAGAGAGCACAGCAAGATTATACCCCAAAAATACATGATCGGACAACACATAACGAGGTCTGCTATAACCATCGCCCCAGCCAAACAAAGAGCCTTTTGCAGCGTGCCAGGTATCATCTCTAGCTTTGACTGTGCATTCATAGCCAATTCTAAGACCCATCCCATCATCTTGATGGTCTTGAAATGCTACAACAACGCACAAAGCAAGGCCAGCAAATTTATCACTGAAGGAAACTGGTGGCAGCTCGAGAGTAGTGGAAGATCCTGCACTCTGAAAGCTAAACCAGTCTGGAACTTCAGTACCAGGGAAACTGATGCAACCAAAAGGTGTTTCATATGATTCCTGTCGATAACAAATAATTTAGTAAAAATATAACAGAAAAGAAAAATTAAGATTATACAAAAGAGTCACTGCAAGGGAGACACCTTATGATATTCATTCCACCAAGCCGTTGCCATAAGCCGAATTTTTAGCTGGGCATCTTTAACAATTTCTTTGAGCTCATCTCCATCCAAATTGAAACAATTGATGAAGTTGAGTCCCTGTAAATTCCATGTTGTTGGTGTGAATAGAATAGATAAACCTGATAATTCTTTTAATGATGTGCAACAATTTGCATACATGTCGCTTATATTGCATGGAAGTTCTGGTAAGGATTGAAGCCTCTCACAATAGCTTAACTTGAGCCAGAATAAATTTGTAAGGTGTATGATGCTTGTCGGAAGTCTCTCAAAATTGTTTCTATCTAGAAACAGTATATGTAATGAGGATAACTGGCCAAGACTGTTGGGTAACTCCGTGATGCCGCAATCAGAAAGATTTAGATTTGTCAGAATGCGCAAGCCTGACATAACAGGCAGTCGCAAACCCATGTGTGACTTACCCTGATATATCTCAAAAGATAATCTATAAAGGTTGTTCAATTGTACAATAGATGATGGTACTTCTCTTATAGAACTTCCCGCAGCCTTCATTTCCATCAAAGTCTCTAAATTTCCAAATTTCAATTGAACAATAGGTGATGGTACTTCTCTGATAGAACTTCGCAGCCTTCATTTCCATCAAAGCGTCTAAATTTCCAAATTCGTCGGGCAATCTCTCAACTTTAGTGCAACCAGAGAGGTTAAGATGCTGAAGAGATTTCAACTTACAGAGGCTGCTTGAGAGACACTCGAGCCCTGAACAGTTTTCAAGATTCAATGTAATTAGTCTTCACAGACACTCGATTGACAAGGGTAGCTCTTTAATTGCAGTTCCATCTAGAAACAGTTCTTCTATCGTTCAGAGATTCCAAGTGGATGCTTGTAGGAAGACTCTTAATGCATTTGCAGTGCCTTAGACTCAGGACAGCAAGCTTATTTAAATATTTAATCGACAAGTGAATCTCAAGCAAGCTCGAACAACCATCTAAATTCAACTTCTCAATATTTGAGGCCAGTGAAAGGTCTGGGATTTCAGTTAGCTGCTTCGAGTGGCTCAGATCCATATATTTCAAGTTAACAAGTTGCTGCAAGAAGGAACGAAATAAGATAATATTAATCAGTAACTTTAAGGACCTCATCAAAATTTTACCCAAATTCAGAAATTAACACTACCTGAACACCACCCCACAGTTTTTCAACACTACTATAAGGCATTTCAAGTGCAATAAGATTCTCTGGATGAATATACGATGGCAATGCTTTTAATGGGTATCCATTCCAATGAAAGTACTTCAACTCACTGAACATGATCCAGGCCTTGAAAATGATACACCTTATTCTTGTGCGCTCCATCAACTGAGTTATAGAATTTGAGGAATCTCAATTTATGCATCTTTGTGAAAGTCTGTGGATTTAAGTTTATGTCTTTGACTTTTGACATATCCAAGGAGATGCCTTCAATTGTTTCAGTCCCCTGAAAAGAACACAAGTTAGCACTGCATTTGTGACACATCAGTTTGTCTACACAGTTTGTGAATTTGGATGTGTTACCTTATTTCTTGTCAAAACATGATAAATATCCTCATGATTCCACAACCGGCTACGTTTTCCAGGATCTTTGATAGATTGTTGTCGAACAATTTCTCTACCCATCCCTTGTAACAAATCATGCATTGTTATCTTGTTCTTTGATATGATTATGAGAGACTTATCAACAAGAACACTTATGCCTATTTCTGCTGAGAAACCAATAGCATCTAGGAACTCTAATACAAGATCTTTATCTTCTCCTTTGAAAAAACATGCAATATCTAGAAATATATTCTGCTCTTCATCATCCAACCCATCATAACTTACTTTTAGCACCTTTTGGATATCCAAATGAGGAACTTTTTTTAGCTTATTTGCAGCACTTTCCCAATCTTCCATTTTCCTTCCGAACAAAAAACAACCCAAAACTTTAAGTGCTAATGGAACACCTTGAGCAAATTTTATTATCCTATCCGACAGCTCCTTATAACTATCAAGTAATAGAGAACAAAAGAGACCAATAATTCTTTTGAAAAAAGGTTATCCCATTTGTTGAGACAGAACAGTTCTTATAGCTGTAAAATAATTCTGTACAAGGTAAGTAGAATGATCAATCCCAATAATTTGCGTATTTTATAATAAGTATACAGCTAGCCCCAAGATTACGCTTGTAATCAAGTGCTTGATTTATGCAATCAAGTCATTTATTGTAAATACCATAATGTTGACAACCTCCCTTAAATTGATGCTGGTGAATCAACAAGCTTCAATTTGCCAACCAAGAACTGATGCCGTATCTTGGTCAGAGACTTTGTAAATATATCTGCAATTTGAAATGTTGTGGCCACATGAGGTAATTGAATGGTACCATTAGCATAAGCATCTCGAATATAGTGGCAGTCAACCTCAATATGTTTAGTTCTTTCATGAAACACGGGGTTTTCAACAATTTGTATGGCACTCTTGTTATCAGTATGCAATAGTGTTGGAGACGCTTAAGGAAAACCCAATTCAGATACAAGTCGTCGTAGCCATATGATTTCAGAACAAGCACCTGACATAGCTCTATACTCTGCTTCAGTAGAGGATTTAGAAACCCTCTCTTGTTTTTTGCATTTCCAAGAGACAAGACTATCACCAAGATACATACACTAACCCGTAGTTGATCGACGAGAGTCGGAACACCCAGCCCAATCAGCATCACTATAAGCTTTAAGGACTAGAGGGGAGCCAGTCTTGTAAAATAGTCCACAATTAGGAGTCCCAAGCAAATAGCGGATTATTCTTTTAACTGCTGCAAGATGTAAATGACGAGGCCCATGCATAAATTGGCTCATTAAGTTCACCGCATAAGAGATATCTAGACGAGTAATCGTCCAATAAATCAAACTCCCAACTAGTTTCCGATATAGTGTAGGATCAGAAAGCAAGTCTCCATCATCTTTAGAATATTTCACATTGATCTCAAGTGGAGTGTCTATGACCGTTGAATCTTCAAGTCTTGCCAAAGCAATTAAATCTTTTGTGTATTTATGCTGATAGACATAGATACCTTCACTTGAACAATGTACCTCAAGGCCGAGAAAATAAGTGAGATTGCCAAGATCTTTCATTTGAAAAAATTAGTGCAAAGACTCCTTAAATTGCTGGATACCAGATGTGTTAGTCCCCGTAATAATTAAATCATCCACATAAACAAGAAGAATACTGATACCCGCAGCTGAACGTCGAATAAACATAGAAAGATCATTAGAGCTTTGGTGAAAACCCAACTGATGCAGTATTTGACCAAACTTTGTAAACCATGAACGTGGTGCTTGTTTAAGCCCATAAAGAGAACGTCGTAGACGACATACTTGAGATTTTGAATTAGAGCTTACTCCAGGCGGAAGCTTCATGTAGACTTCTTCTTGTAAATCTTCATGCAAGAATGCATTTTTTACATCCATTTGAAAAGAGGCCATGCTTGTGAACCCGCAATTGCTAACAAAGTGCGAACTGTTTTCATTTTGGCCATTGGAGCAAAAGTCTCATGATAGTTTATACCATATTCTTGCCAATTCCTAAGAGCCACGAACCGAGATTTATAACGATCCAAAGAACCATCAGCTTTCTGTTTGATAGAGTAAACCCATTTGCACCCGATCGGTTTACAACCAGTGGGACAAGAGACAATATCCCATGTATGATTTATTCTTAACGCTTCTAGCTCTTCATCTATTGCAGTCTGCCAATGTGAATATTGTTTGGCTTGGGAATAAGAGTTTGGAATACTTAGAGGTGACAATGTAGCCATAAGAGACAAACGGTCAGGTGGTTTGATTTGTCTACTAGATCTTCCTAATAGAGGTGCAATGAATATAATGTTTGACTAATGTGTTTCAAGACTTGAATCATGTGTTTCAGGGCTTGGATCAAGAGATAAGGAAAATTCTCGTTGAGGACCCTCTGTTTCTTCATTGTTAGTTTTGTCTCATTGCTGACTTTCTATCCCAAGATTAAACCTTGCCTTGTTAGAAATATCACTATCAAAGTCATAAAGATTAGAACATAGAGATAAAGAAGTACTGACATCGATATTTTGAAAAAAATAAATATTTTCAACAAAAATAACATTCCGAGATATACGAGTACGACGAGCATTGGGATCATAACAAAGGAAACCTTTGCGATCAGATGCATACCCAAGAAATGTACATCTTGCAGATTGTGCAGTCAATTTATTTCTATCTGATGCAGGAAGATGACAATAACAAAGACAACCAAAAACACGTAATTGAGCGTAATCAGGATGTTTATTATGCAAGCGGAAATATGACGACTCATTATAGAGATTAAATGATGGCAAACAATTAATCAAGTGTACAGCTATAGACAAGGCTTCCACCTAAAAATGAGAAGGTACAGATGCATCAAGAAGCAAAGCACGAGTAACATCCAAGAGATGTCAATTTTTTCTTTCAGCTATTCCATTTTGCTGAGGAGTGTTTGGGCAAGTTTTTTGAGATATTATTCCTTTATTTTGAAGAAAATTTTAAAACTCATTAGACATGTATTCCCCTCCATAATCAGATCTTAAGATTTTGATAGAAGTGGAAAATTGATTTTTTGTATATGCAAGAAAACGTTTAAAGGCATCAAAAACATCAGATTTATTTTTTAAAAAAATAAATCCAAGTGTGACGGCTATAGTCATCAATGAAGGAAACAAAATATTTTTTACGAGAGTGAGAAGGAAAAGGAAATGGTCCCCAAACATTAGTATGAATCAAATCAAAACAACTTGTTACATTATTTTGATGTACTGAAAAAGGTAATGTTTTGCTTTTACCAAGTTTACAGCTATCACAATTAAACACCACATTTGAATAAGTAACAAGATTTTTATTAGAAATCAATCGACTCTTTATCAATGATAACAAAGTTTTGGTATTTGGATGACCCAAACATTTATGCCACAATTGAAAAGGAGAAATGAAAGTAGAATAATGTGAAGAGAATAAGGCTTTATTCTTGAGATAGACAGGCAAGCTTAGAGTAAACAGTCTTCCACATTTAGGTCCCTTCCCAATCACTTTCCTCGTTTCCTAATCCTGCACAACACAACCAGATTTTGAAAAAAAGATTGTACAATTATCTTCAACCAATTGCCCAACAGAAATAATACTCGAAGTTAAACAAGGCACATGAAATACATTAGTTAAAGGCAAAGTATGTGGAATATCACCAATTGATTTAACAGGAATGCTTTCTCCATTTGCTGTTTGAATTTCTAGATTTCCCAAGGATGGTTTCACATTGACAAGAAATGCTGATGAAGGTGTCATATGGTTGGAAGCACCAGAATCAATGTAACAATGAGATGAAGAAGCATTTTTACCTGAAACACCAAGAGCTAATAATGCTGAAAAAAATCATATGTTGTACCACTTCAGGAGTAAGGCTTGTGGAACTAGGTTCTGAATGTGACTTTGAGCTAGTAGTTTGCAAGGCTTGAGGACTTTTATTTTGAGGCCGCCAGCGACATTCATCAATCACATGTCCAGGTTTCTTGCAGTAGTTACAAAATTTCTTCTTGCATTGCTTGGCTATATGTCCAAATTCTTTGCAACTATAGCATTGCACTATGCTCATATCCCTTGCATGTGCTTGCGATGCAAAGGCCACCTCCATTGGATTAAATACTTGGTTATTCTTTTCTTCAAGAACTGATTGAGTTATACGTCGTTGTTCTTCACGAAGAAGTTCAGCAAGATATATATCCAAGGATGGAGAAGGAATTCTAGACATTAAATTGGCAGGAATAGGTTCAAAATCATGCCTTAATTTCATAAGAAACTGATCTCGTTTAAACACTTCATGCACTTCTTGCAAAGTAGACAGCCCCTCTTGTGAAACAGTAGCATAAACCAATTCTTCGTATTTAGCCCATAGATTTAAAAAACCAGAATAATAATCTTATATTAATAAGTTCCCTTGACTATATTCAGATAACTCTAATTCAAGTTGAAAACGTCTAGCAGAGTTTTCTTGATTATAAATTTTTTTCAAATAATTCCACATATCTTTAGAACAACGAAAAAGCCTTAAACTAAGAACAATATGAGCATCAACAGAGCTCAAAATCCAACTAATTATTTTAGCATCATTTGAATCCCATTCCTTTATTTTCACACTATCAGTTCCTTCCTGAGGCCTAGAATCAAATCCATCAATATAACCCAACAAGTCTTTTCCTTTCATAAACATGCGAAATTGAAATTCCCAAGAGAAATATTTTTTTCCCATCTAATTTGATAGGCAAGGTTTCTGATTGTGACATTTTAAACACTAGAATAAAGAAAATGTTCACTTACCCAAGATGTTCCACCGACACGATTCAAACTCTCAATCAAGATTGCAATAATAAGATCTCAATTTCCATGAATGAAAGTTGATATCTCTATCTGCGAACAACACAACAATTTGCTATGAAGTTATAAGAAATTTCAAGATTTTCTCTTATATATGCATGGCTCTGATACCATATCAAGTAATAGAGAACAAAAGAGACCAATAATTCTTTTGAAAAAAGGTTATCCCATTTGTTAAGACAGAACAATTCTTATAGCTGTAAAATAATTCTGTACAAGGTAAGTAGAATGATCAATCCCAATAATTTGTGTATTTTACAATAAGTATACAGCTAGCCCCAAGATTACGCTTATAATCAAGTGCTTGATTTATGCAATCAAGTCATTTATTGTAAATACCATAATGTTGACAATAACTTGGATCAGGGTTCTGGTTTTGTCCAAAGGCATATTGACTAAAAAGCTGAAGAGCATAATAATCAAGCAATCCATTAACTTCATTTATTTCATCCACACTATAACTTTTAAGAACCTGTTTATCTCTTGTTGTTATTATGATTCGACTCCCTGAACCGAACCAATCAAGGCTTCCGATAAAGAATTTTATTTGTTCGGAACAAGTAACATCATCGAATAAAATTATAATCTTCTTCCAGCTAAGCCTGTTACTTCTAATGTTGAGGCTAACATTTGGAATGCCAGAATTTAGATTTTCATCCTCTAATAGCCCAAAAAAATGTTTTTGTCGCAACTGAGACAGGCCACCAATTCTGTCCGATTCTTCTCTAACATTTTGAAGAAAGTAAGAACCTTCAAATTGGTTAGAGATTCTATTGAAAATGGCACCAGCAATTGTTGTCTTTCCTATACCATCGATTCCCTAAATTCTTAAAGTGTAAGCATCTTTGGACCCTGTGCTTAATAATGATTCAATTTGCCGTATGCTTGATTCTACTCCAATTAGGTCTTTGTTATCGGCTGGATACATATAATTCAGTCTCTTCAAAATTCGTCCGAAAATTTTCTCTATTAGTGGAGATTCAGGCCTTATGTGAAAAATTCACAAAGAAAAATCTTAGAGAACAAGGAAAATTCAGCAGAAAGTAATTAGAAAAGTGGAAAATCATAAAAACCGATCAAAAGCCTCATCTTAGATTCATGCCTAGTAAATATTAATTTGCTGATAATTTTTTTATCATTTTTCCTGAAAAAATTCTTAGAAAGTATGTTACCTGATGGCATGGGAAGCAAAACCGGAGAGATTGGCAGCTTCCCTCAAGCAATCCTCCAACTTTTCAGCTTCTCTGGCCTCTCCTTAGAACGTTCTTCAAGCTTTAAAAATCCATCCCCAAAAATTCCAGTTTGATTTTGTTTGAAAACTAAAAACTTGAAGTTGTAAAATGTGTTTGGGAGCTAAGAAAATGAAATGAACATTCTGAAAATTTTTCGTTTATTTCTTTTTACGATATTTGAAGAAGTAAATCTACATTAGTATTTATACTAAGCTTAACACTCGATAAAACTAAATTCAGTAAACTAAAAATATCAAGAAACAGAATGAGAAATGTGTTTAACAGACTTACTGAGCTGGCACAGCTTCTTAACAAACTTTGCTGACTTGGCTCTAGTTCACACGTGCTGAATGTGCCACACCTTTGGCTGCATTGTGTGCTTCCTTAACAGCCACCCTCAATCTCAAGGGGTGTAACGGCCAAATTTCTATTTTTTTTTATTTTGAGCTAATAAGCCCCTTTAAGTATTAATACATATTTAATATTTAATTCTAGGAATTAGTAAGGTATTTATGAAGGATTAGTTGTAGAGATGATAAGGATTCTAGAAATTAGTAAGGTATTTATGAAGGATTAATTGTAGAGATAGATAAGAACTCTAGATATTAGTGAGGTATTTATGATGAATAATCTTGACCATTGATCAAGGGTTATGGTGGCAAAATCGCAGCCATCCACTAGCCTTAAAAAAATCCTATAAATACCCCCTAGTCTTTTCATTTTCAAACATTTGTTGAGAAGAGAATCAAAGCAATTGGTAAGTTTACTCTTCTTCTTCTCTACAAAATTTCTAATCACTCTATTTAGGGTTTATATTAGCGTGATTTTTGTTTGTAATAGATCATGATACATGATTTAAGGCGTGTTCAGGTTTTGTTTAATGTTCTGATTTATGTGGGTTTTTTTAATCAACCCTTAGTGCATTAAGCAAGCTGGACAGATTCTGGACAATATGTGTATCTCGATTTTCAACATATACCTTCTGAACGATTTTTCTTAAGAACTTTATATTTCTGAAAAATAGACATATATGGCTTATTGAGTAAATTTTGTTTCATAAGATTTGACTTTGTTTTCAATTTTATATGGATTTTTGAATCGGGCACTAATACACTGGAAAACGGTGATTTCAGCAAGGAGATCAGATTCACACAATTATTTGTACTTTTGCATGAACTCGGAAAATTCTATACTTTTATACAGATATTAATATACGTGTCTAGTATCTCCAGTTTTAATTTCATAATTTTCGGATAAGTATTGTATTTTATAAAATTCTCAGAACCTATTCTGTTCGGTTAAGGTTATGAGAAAACAGTTTCGAAATTGTTGAGCAATAAATAGTTTTAAAAATGTTTTTGATCTTGGATCCTCTTCAAACTTTTATATGAGATACTCATGGATGTCCAGAATAGTTTTGTAGAATATTATGTCATTCCGAGGTTTAGATTAAGAGTTAAAATTCTGAGATCAGACCTGTACAGAAATGAATTAGAAAAGCAGATTCTTAGAGTAAGTTATTAATAGTTATGTTTTGTATTTGTTAAGGTGTTGAGGACTCTTAGGGACTTAGAGGTGTGTAGTTCAATATTCTCATATCGAGGTAAGTAACTTTATTCCTAGTATACTGGATATGTATAAGTATTTTGATATTATTATTATAAGTATAAATGTTTTTATACTACTCAGAAAATTAATAAATTTTAGTTTTTATACTACTTTGATGATTAAAGGATTTTTGTAGCAAAATCAGTTTATGAAAATGTTTTCAAATATGAATTCTTTTAACAAAATATTTCATAAATGCTTTTCAATATGTAAATTATTTTAATGACATGACTACCTTTTATGATTTTATCTGTAAAATAGTTTGCAAGCCTAAATTGTTGTTATGGACTTTTATGAAATTGATACGAATGTTTTGTACCCATATATGATTTCAATTATTTATGATTGTACGGAGGCCACCTCTTGGGACCATATGGGGGCCACCTCTTGAAGGCCAAAGCGTCGCAAAGTGCCACGTATAAATCATTATGTTTTGGCTCATTGTCCGTAGTTATTCTGATTCTGATTCTGATCGTAATATACGATATATCTGTCTGGACCAGTACTGGGTATAAGTTCTGAATGTGCACACAATATTCTGATTCTATCTGGGCCGGGTCATCGGGACTATAGGTGACACTATGTGACATGAGCTAACTTTTCATTTTCTATACATGTGAATATGATTTGCCTTGATAAGTAACTCTGTTTTTGATATTCTGAATTCTTATGGATTTACGTTATCTAATTGAAATACATTATTTCATCATGAGTTATAGTTTTTACGAAATTTATAGATTTATGAAATATGCTTTGCTCAAAGAAGGCTTGCAATATTTTTTTTGGGTATCGATAGGCCTAGTGTGATAAGAATAATCTTACTTACTGAGTTGAGGGCTCACCCCTCATCATTACTTTTTGCAGTAAGTTCCTTTGAGAGGTATGCTTAGCCCTGGTGTTAGGGATTTTCATTTCTGTTCGCCATTCGAATAAGAAGAAGAATAGACTCATGTTTCTTTTTAGTTTATTTCGATCATGAACTTATAATTTGGGTTTTGAGACTTTGTTGTTTTTTTTAATATATTTCTGGAGAGATTTTTCTAGTGTTAGATGTATGAACTGATGGATAATTCTTATAAGAATTTGAGGAATATCAGTTTGGTATTTATGAGTAGAGATTACGATTCGTGAGTAACCTCCTTCTTTCATGTGCTCTGCACGTGTTAGATTTGGGGTGTTACAAGGGGCATTGACGCACATTGAGTTTGGCTCTGAAATATTTGAAATGAGTGAATGTAAGAGGCTTGGTTAAGATGTCGACAATTTGCTCTTTACTAGGAATATATCTAATTTCCAGCTCTTTAGCTATCACTTTGTTTCTAATGAAGTGCATGTCTAATTCAATATGCTTTGTTCTTGAATGATAAACAGGGTTCTTAGCTAATTCTGTAGCACTGACATTATCACACCAGATTGTGGAAGTAAGACACATTCAATACTGAGTTCACCAAATAATGATTCAATCCATGAAATTTCTACACTTGCAGAAGCAAGAGCCATATACTCACTCTCTGCACTTGACCTGGTGACAACCGACTGTTTCTTTGATGACCAAGATATCAAGTTATTTCCCAGATAAATACAGTAAGCACCTATTGATTTCATGTCATCAATATCACATGCCCAATCTGCATCAGTGTAGCATGTGAGTTTCATTTCTCCCCCTGTTGAGAACTTCAATTCGTAATCTTCAGTCTCCTTTAGATATCTCAGAACTCTTTTGCAGGCAATGATATGTTAAAGAGTAGGAGTTGACACATACTGACTTAGCTTGTGTACTGAATAAGCTATTTCTGGTCTTGTTAGCACTAAATACTACAGACCTCCAACTAGACTTCTGTAATTTGTAGGATCTTCAACATATTGGCCCAAATACCCTTTAGCCTCCTTTTGAAGTTTTATTCCTGTCACCATTGGAGTGTTATACCCTTTACATTCCAGCATATCAGCTTTGTTTAGCAAGTCCCCGATATATTTTCTCTGAGACAGATAGATATTATTTTCAGCATAGGAAACTTCTATACCAAGGAAGTATGACAGTTCCCCCAAGTCCTTCAGAGCAAATATTTTGCTAAAATCTGAGATAAATTGTTTTAATTCAGCACTATTAGGACCTGTAATTAATATATCATCCACGTATATCAAAATCAAAACCATTGAAGTCTGCGTTCCTTTCCAGAACAAGGATGTATTAGCCCTTGAATTTATGAATCCATATTTGGTAACTAGACAGTTCTTCAGCTTGTCATACCAAGCATTTAGAGCTTATTTTAAGCCATATAAGGCCTTCTTTAGTTTGCACACATAGTTAGGCTTCTGCAGATTAACAAATCCTTCAGGTTGACACATATAAACATCTTTAGTTAGCTCTCCATTTAAGAATGCATTATTCAGATCTACTTGTCTGATTATCTATTTATGCATTGCAGCTAAACTCAACACAATTCTTACTGTAGAAGATTTTACAACAGGGTTGAATGTTTCAAAATAATCAACATCTTCTGTTTGTTAAAAGTCTTTTGCAACTAATCGAGCCTTATACTTTGCTATGCTTCCATCACTGTTCTGTTTGACTCTAAACACCCATTTGTTGCCCTCAATCTTGTGCTCAGCTGAAGGTGGAACTAATGTCTAAGTTTCGTTTCTAATTAAAGCCTGATGCTCATCTCTCATGGCTTGATACTAGTTCTTATCATTAAGAGTTTCTTGAACTGTGTCAGGTTCTTTATTGATCAAAGTTGTTGTATATAATTTTGGTTTGAAGATTCCAGATTTGGATATGGTAATCATTTTGTGAGAAGGTTTTTGGATTAGGCTTGTGTTTGAAACATGAAAGGTATGTTGATGTGGTGATTGTTGAATGTTTAATTGTGACTCAGATTGTGGTTAAATTGATTCTGGAATCTGAGAAGAAATATGAGGCGGTAATGTCTCTGTCAATGAGTGATTAGGTAACTCATGTTGGTGTAAAATATATGTATGTAAAGATGATGAGGATACCCGTTTTTTTCTTGCTGAGTCTGCTGAGAAAGTTTCTTCAAGACTGCTATTAGGAATAGAAAGTGTTGACAAATGAAATATTTGTTGCTGGGAAAAGGATGATACTGGAATTTCAAATGTGGAGATGTTTTCAGAAGAAGAGAATGTATTATTTGTTGAGTAAGGAAAAGTGGTTTCATCAAAGACAATATGTCTGAGTATATGCACCTGACCTGAGCTTGTCAAACATTTGTAACCTTTATGAGATGAACTGTAGCCAATAAAGATACATTTGCTTGTATGAAAATTAAACTTGTGTTTGTTAAAGTCTCTCAAATATGGATAACAGAGGCAACCAAAGCATTTTAAGAAATTGTAATATGGTTTGTGTTTGAATATCTTTTCATAAGGAGACATAAGCTTTAGTACAGGGGTAGGTAATCTATTGATGCGATAAACTGCAGTGTGTACAGCATCCTACAAGAACTTAAAGGGCAGATCAGCTTGAGCTAATAATGTCAAACCCAACTCTATTATATGTCTATGTTTCCTTTCAACTAAACCATTTTGATGGTGAGTGTATGGACATGAATGTCGAAATATAATCCTATTTTGATTTAAGAAATCAGTGAACACTCTATATTCTCCCCCCCAATCAGATTGTAGCATCTTGATTATTTTGTTGAATTGGATCTCTACTTGAAGTTTAAAAAATTTAAAAACTTCAAAGGTATCTGATTTAAGTTTGAGAGGGTAAATCCAAGTATATCTACTATAATCATCAACAAAATCGATATAATATTTGTACCCATTTCTAGAGACAGTAGGTGAAGGTCCCCAAATATCAGTGTATATCAGTTCCAACACTTGTGTACTCTTGGTTTTAGTTGTAGGAAAATGTTGTTTATGGATCTTTCCTAATTGGCAGGCATCACAGATAGAATGAGTAGAAGAAGAAAGAATTTTATGAGAGACTTTAATTCGATTACAAGACTTAAGCAAATGCATTAATATTATTGAGTTTAGATGACCAAACTTTCTATGCAGTAAGGTCAGCTCATCAGGTTTTTTATTACAACTGTTTGAAAATGAGTTATTACAAGTTGTAGCAAAAGCACTATAATTTGGATGAACAAAAGACACATTTGAAACTGACAACATAGAAATTGGCTTATTCAACTGAGATTGTGATAAATGAGATGCAGGTGATGCAGACAGAGGCTTAGGTTTCAATAGCAGCTTGTAAAGACCTTTCTCAGCAAGGCCCTGCAGAAGAACTTGTTCCTTCATGTCCTTTACAAAACAAATATTTCCGCAGAATTCAACAGAGAGAGGATTATTAGAGGTGAGTCTAGAAAATGCTTAACAAGTTCTTAGTAATTGAAGGAACAAACAACATATTTTTAAGTGCTATAACAGGATGTGAAAAATGACAGTTTGAAGCTCTAAAAGATAGAAAAACATCATCAATATGAGAGATAGATAAGCCTTTACCATTACCAATGATGAGTTGATCAGTACTTTTATATTCCTCTCTGAGCTGCAAATTTTCCATATTGTTTGTTAAATGATGAGTGGTTCTACTATCTAAATACCAACCATCATCAACAGCTCCAGCTCCTTCAAATTTTGCCATATATGCAGCACTAGAATTATATGCATCTATGCCTGAGTAAAGATGAGCTCCAGAGATATGATGGAAATTTGATGGCATGTAGCTGAAACAATCATAATCTTCATAGCTTGGATATGGTAAAGAACCATCAAAGTTGGCAAAGTAGGCAGATCTTGGTCCTTTTCCTTTATTAAAATTCCTGGAAGAAGGAATAATTAACAGAGATATTAGCTGTATGGCCAACTTTAAAACAAATCTGACAGGAAGTTTCTTCTGTACTATTAACAGATACTTGTGATCCATTCATTCCAGCAAATCCATTTATAGTGAATGGGGATAAATTCATTGGTGATTGTGAAGGAAAAGAATGAATATTATTTTGACCAAGAAATTGTCCTCTTCCATTTCCACTCTTGAAGTTACTATTAATCATTCTCTGCTGACTGAAATTCCCTCTTCCAAAACCATGATTTCTACTACCAATATTGCTGAAATTACCACCAATATATCCTCCCTTTTTCAAATTACCTCTGGACTGACCATAGAAAGCTCTTGGATAATATGCATTAGCATAAGCATGGTTTGCATTAAACATACTTTTATCATCCTGTTCTTGTTCTAGTCTGGTTTCATGTGTTAACAGTAAAGCATAAGCTTCATCAAACTCCATTTTAGAACCAGTTATGAAGGTTGCTATGTCATGATAACCTGATCCTAGTCCATTCAATATTGTCAACAGTAGATCTTTTTCAGTTATTGGACTACCAGCACTAGCAAGTTTATCAGCTATAGATTTCATCTTAATACAGTAATCTTCAACATTTGATGACTCTTTCTTTAGTGTATTCAACTCATATCTAAGTTGAAGTACTCTAGCCTTGGGTTGTTCTCCAAATTTTCTTTCTAAGGTTCTCCATATATCAAAAGAGCTCACACAATTAATAACAAGGCTAAGAGTACCTTTATTAATTGACGATAACAACCAACCAAGCAAGGTTTGATCCTGTGATCTCCAGTTTTGATACTCAGGATTATCAATTTCTTGAGTAGATCCATCAGCTCTAGCTAGGGGTGGCAAAACGAATAAACGAATCGAATTTGAATCGAATCGTAAACGAATTGGGTCAAAATTATATGGATTCGGATTCGATTCGTTTATTAAACGAATTGAAATTTCAGGACTTGGATTCGATTCGTTTATTAAACGAATAGTCGGTTCGATTCGTTTAATTCGTTTAATAGAATTGATAAACGAATCGAATTGAATCCGGATTCGTTTACAATTTGTTTAGAAAAGTATAATTAATAAACAAAATTAAGTAAAATAAAATATAAAAAAAATCACAAATTTAGCATCACACAACAAAATACAAATAACTCAAACCATATTATACAATCATCCAAATACCAAATTATAAATCCATAATAATACAAATAACAATAATTCAAATTCAAATTATAAAGTAAGGTAATTTATTTAATTCTCTTCATTTGTCTTTTTCACCTTGAAAACAAAAATCCTACACCAAAAAGTAAATAAAATGTTATTAACATATATAAACGAAATAACTCAAATTTTTTGAAGAATAAAAGATCACATATATAAATAAAATAATTCAAATTAATTGAAGATATATATATATATATATATATTCTAAAATTAATTGATTAATTATTTTTCAATTTTTTAACAGTGACATAATTGAAGAATATGAGCAAGAAATAAAAAAGCTAGCACTAATTATACATAAAAATTAATTTATTATTTTTTTAAATTTTTAACAATGACATAATTGAAGAATATGAGCAAAAAAATAAAAAAACTAACAGCCTAGCACTAATGTACTCTTTGAATTTGTCTTGAATCTTGATGGAAAAAGCTAAAAGCATTCATAGTTTACAACATATCTTTCGAAATGAAAAAGCTAGCACTTGGATGCAAAAATAATAAAGAAGAGAAAAAGAAGTGGAGCTTACTTTGGTGGTGACTGCTGCTGGTTGAGTGACGTTGATAAACTGAAATCAACGCTGAATTGCTAAGAGATGAAGGTAAAGAGATGTGAAATGTAAGAATTAAGATTAGGGTCGGCTGCTTTAATTGCTTTGACTTTGCTTTAGCTTAAAATTACAATATTAACCTCTAAATTTTATAAAGTTTTCAAATAAATTTAAGGATAAAAAAGTAATTTAATTAAACAAATAATAGACGAATATTAAACGAATTGATTTGTATTCAATTCGTTTATGACCCGTTTATTAAACGAATCCTAAACGAATAAACGAATCAAAATCTTTAAATCCGCATTTGATTCGTTTAATTAGCAAATCGAATCGAATTGACCCATTTATTAAAAGAATCAATTTTTTCAAATCCAAACTCATTTAATTCGCATCGAATCGAATCAAATAAACGAATCCTGACCCATATTGCCACCCCTAGCTCTAGCTAGCAGTAACCTTTCTTCAAGTGCTGATTTAGTTCCATCTATGAATCCTTCCAATCAATTTCCTCTGATTGATGCTAGAACTTGTGAACGCCACAACAGATAATTTGAGCGATCTAATTTGATTGGAGTATTGAATGAAAAATTGATCTGATTTGCATTAGCTGCTGTTATATTTCTGTAATTTATTTGCTGATTACTAGAGCTTGCTCTATTTGGCTCTGATACCATGTTTGAAAACTAAAAACTTGAAGCTGTAAAATGTGTTTGGGAGCTAAGAAAATGAAATGAACATTCTGGAAATTTTTCGTTTATTTCTTTTCACGATATTTGAAGAAGTAAATCTACATCAATATTTACACTAAGCTTAACACTCGATAAAAACTAAATTCAGTAAACTAAAAATATCAAGAAACAGAATGAGAAATGTGTTTAACAGACTTGCTAAGCTAGCACAGCTTCTTAACAAACTTTGCTTACTTGGTTCTGGTTTACACGTGCCGAATGTGCCACACCTTTGACTGCATTGTGTGCTTCCTTAACACCTCACATCTGAAGGATCAACGCAATAGAAAACCGGTACAACAATCTGTCCAATATTCTTATCATTCTTGCATTCCAGGATCTTCAAAAGTTCTTCCAAGCACCATATTGAAGAAGCATACCCTTCCGAGAAAATGATAACCGAAATCTTTGATCCTCCGATTGCATCCAATAGAGCTGGAGACATTTCATCACCTCTTATGAGTTGGTTATCAATGAAAGTTCCGATAATTTTCCTGCACAAAGCTGCATAAAGATGGCTAGTAAAGTTGTCACGGGTATCCTCGCCTTTGAAACTGAGGAAAACATCGTATTTTGCTTCAGGCCTAAGATTGATCAAAAGGAAGAAGGAAAAGAAGCAGAAGCCATTGTTGTTCAATTGAAAAGAGACACATAACAATAGAAATATATCGTAAATGTATTTCTTCCTTTTTAAGCTGACAAGAAAACACAGAACTTCTATTTTTCTTGTTTTTATCGAATTTAGTTATTGTTTAGTTTAAATAATATACCAATCATGATAAATGGTGAAACAAATGTTTTGCAACAAACATTTATTTCAAATCAAAAAGTAGGATATAAATTTATCTTAGGATTAAATTTTATATTAGGAAATAATGGTAGTATTTTAATAACTCCAAATGGAGTGAATTTCTTTAAAAAGTCAACATTTATTCAACCTAAATACGAAACACATATTTTACCATATGCAAATTGTAATTTACTTTTTGTAGTCAGTAAGTCAACAATAAGTATTAATCAGTCAGTATTTACTTTTTCAATTAATCGTTGGCTTTTCGCCACATGCAAAGTGTCGCTTTTAATCTTTGTCCTTTATAATTTATGTCAAAGAGTCATGTCAATAATGGTCCAAAGTCTTGGGTTGTAGCCCATGCATTACTTGGAAAACGCCATGAATAATTTCAGCTTTGTTAGCTTTTGGGTTAAATCCGAAGAAGATGTCTCTTTCTCAATTAAACTATATTAATTGAAGCTTTCATATTTAGTCACTAGTTTCTTGATCGATTATTTTTAAGCGGGGTCTAAAAATCTGATTTCAACGCTGGCACAGTAGTTTGTATAAAAGTCTGTGGGTCTATTATCAGTCAGTGAGGAAAATGTAAACTTGAATTCATCTGTGTGGCTTTGAAAATGAAGCCAAAAAGAAAATACAAAGAAAGGGCATAGTGATTGACTTGATTAAACACTGCCCATACATTTCTAATTCAGGCTTCATTAAGAGTATTAGGAATTGAAAGGTGATCAATCTTTCGTCATCCAAGCAACCGTCGTGTGTTTGCATTCAATAAGTTAAAGACCTGTTCAAAGCCAAAGTTTGTGCCGCTACAATTAGACCAATCATAAAAGACAATATAAACAAAAATTGAATAGCATCGAGAAGTGTCATTTCATATTACCGGAAAAATTGAAGGCCAAGCTGCAAATTACTTACTAAGCATCCATACCTATTAAGACCAATGTAATTTGTAAAACAGTGAAACTAATGGACGCCTAAATATAAATTAAATGACTGAAAAAGGAAAAAAAAAATCTTCATGTATGTAGAAAGAGCTAAGCATGTAATCCTGGGAATGGTCTCTGCTGGTTATCTTCATCAATGAAGCTCATCGATCAAATATCATAACAACAAAAAGGAAAAAAAAAAATGTACTGATCAGCAATTTATAAATGAAATTATCATAATAAGCAAGTGTCCTTGGATTCAAGAAAAAACAAATCATCAATTTCAGCTTACAAAAGCAACAGCAATATGATCACTTATTCTTAATAGCTTCCACTCAAGCCTTAATTCCATAAAGTGTGTTTGGATCGTAGCATAATACGGTATTTAAACATTGTTCTCATTAATTTATTGCCAAGGATGTTTTTGGCAAAATTTGGGAGCTCATTGCAATGCACCATTTGTGCCCATTACACAAACCCAAGGGACAGGTAGGCAATGGGCAAAACGGGCCGGGATTTGCCGATCCTTATCAAGTCCCGGACAGTAAATCGGGTCAAAAATATGCCCTTATCCCGTGTCAATAGAGATCCCGAATTGTTCGGAATGACATTTTCCTATCATATGTTGTAGATTCTTTCATAAACGATATGTCTTACTCACATAACCAACATGCCATACTCTTATAACCAACATGTCATTTGCATATAATCGACATGTCATTTTTTTTAAATAAGATGTCATATGTAAATACTGACATGTCGTATTTATTTAATTATTCATTAAACTGATTTGTCGTACATATTTGAAAACTCAGATTTCAAGGCATTTGAGATTCCGACTAGGATTTTCAAATGTCTTGAATCCTGCCTGAATAGTAAATTATGATAAAATTTTATGCCGAATTCCATCCCAAATAAGCCAGGATCACGAATCCCCTGCCCAAATAATAAATTAGGATAAAATTTTGTCCCAAATTCCATGCCAAATGAGCCAGGATCCTAAATCCAATCGGGATTTAGGGAATTCTGCCAACCCTACCGAGGGAATATAATCGCAATACGAAAAGAGACAGTGAGGGCGAGACACCTTAAGCTGAGTTTTCAGCAGGGCATCTTCGACTATTTCTTTGAGCTCATTTCCATCCAATTTGAAATAATTTATTAAGCTAAATATGGTCCATAATGTTGGTCTGAATAGAATAGACAAACCTGGTAATGCGTTCAGTGATGTGCAACAATGTGCTGCCATGTCGCTTAGTCTGCATGGAAGCTCTGGGATGGATTGAAGCCTCTCGTAATAGCTTTGCTCGAGGCAGCTTAACTTTGAAAGTTGTATGATGCTTGGGATTCTCTCAGAATTGCTTTTATCTGGAACCAAACACCTTGGCGAGGATAACTGCTCAGGACTTTCGGGTAACTCCATGATACCACAATCAGTAAGACATAGATTTATCAGATTGTTCAAACCTAAGAAAATTGGTAGTTGCGAACCCCTACATCTATCAAAAGTTAACGAATCAAGGTTGTGCAAATGTACAATGACAGTGATCCCTCTCTTAAAGACGTTCCGTCAGCTTGCAATCCCTTCAAAGTCTAAGTTTCCAAATTCGTCTAGCAATCTCTCAACATTAGTGCAACCTGAGAGATTAAGATGCTGAATTCTATTTGTTTGGAACAGATAGCATAATCAAAAGCAATTATAATCTTCTTGCGGCTAAGTCTTTTACTTCTGAAGTTGAGGCTAACATTTGGAATACCAGCACTCAGATTTTCATCATCTAATAACCCAGGAAAAAAAAAAAAAACTTGTTGCCGCAACTGAGATAGGCCACCAGTTCTTTCTGATTCTTCTCTAACATTTTGAAGAAAGTAAGAACCTTCAAATTGGTTAGAGATTTTGATAAAAATGGCACTAGCTAGTCTTGTCTTTCCGATACCACCGATTCCCCAAATTCCTAAAGTGTAAACATCTTTAGACCATGTACTTAGTAATGATTCAATTTGCCGTATGCTTGATTCTACTCCAATCAGGTCTTTGTTATCAGGTGGATACATATCATTCAGTCTCTTAAAAATTCCTCCGATAATTTTCTCTATTAGTAGGGATTCAAGCCTTACAAATGTGAAAAATTCAAAAAGAAAAATTTTAGAGAGCATGGAGAATTCAGCAGAAAGTAATTAGAAAAGTGGAAAATGATAAAAACCGATCAAAAGGCTTATCTTAGATTCATGCCTAGCAAATATTAAAAGCCTGTTTGTTAAGGTTTCCTTTATGGGTGTTTTTTGTTTTCTAAAAAATAAAAAATACAAAACATGTTTGGTTAAGCTATTTCGTAATAAACAGTTAAAAAAAATGGAGAACAAAATATTTATGTTTTTTAAGTTTTGTAAAGAAAACTCAAGAACGCCAAAATTGGCATTCTTGAGCCACTGGGGAACAAAATAGGAAAGGCGAGATGAAAAAGTATACTGATTCCACCACTATTATTTATTAAATTATTATTTTATTAATTCTTTACTCATAGTTATTTTTACCTTATCTTTTTCTTTAGAAAATGGGTCACTTTTGCGATTTTCCTTATCTCTTCTTCTTCTTCGTTAACGTGAACAAAGATTTCTTTCTCCTCCTCACTGTATCAAGTAACAAGATCCAAGTGCATTTTTTTTAATTTTGTGGTTTTTGAATAATGGTGACTTTTTTTAAATTATTTTATTTAAGTCTATATGTGTTTATGTTCTGCATTTTAAGCGTGTACTTTGCTGTAATTTTTTTTTTTATATATATTTTGCACTTTGAGCATGATGACGTATAAGAGGGTTTTCTAGAAATTATTATTGTTGTTGTGAAATTTGCATTCTATTTTGATTAAAATTAAAATTATAAAAGATAAAATGTATAAATAAATTGAAGAACATTATTTTATAAGATATTCTTTAAAAAAATTTTATATTTTCAGACAAACAACCAAATGCATTTTTACTATTTTTTACATTTTCAAATAAACAACCAAATAAATTTTTATTGTTTTCATTTTCATATGTCGTTTTGAAAACACAATACCAAACAAACTTTCATTTTAAAAAACATTATATCAAAAACATCATTTTCTTTCTCTAAAATAAGAGTCGAAAACACTAGTTAAAAAATATTACCAAACACATCCTAAGTTTCTAATCATTTTTTATCATTCTTCCTGAGAAAATTCTTAGAGAATGAGTTACCTGATGTCATGAGAAGCAAAACTAGATAGATTAGCAACTTCCCACAGAGCAATCCTCCAATTTTCCAGCTTCTCTGGCTGCTTCATAAAACGTTCTTCAAGCTTCAAAAATCCATCACTAAAAATCGCTGATTGATTCTTCACATCCGAAGCATGATTCTTCACATCCGAAGCATAAACGTGATAGAAAACGGGTACAACAATCAATCTGTTCAATATTCTCATCGTTCTTGCATCTAGGGTCTTCACAAGTTCGTCCAAGCACCATCTTGACGAAGCATACCCTTCCGAGAAAATGATACCGAAATCTTTGATCCTCGGATTGCATCCAAAAGAGCTGGAGATACTTCATCTCCTCTTATGAGTTGGTTATCAATGAAAGTTTCTATATTTTTAAGCTGCATAAAGATGGCTAGTAAAGTTGTCGCGGGTATCCTCGCCTCTGAAATTGAGGAACACATCGTATTTTGCTTCAGGCTTAAGATTGGTCAAAAAAGAAGTAGAAAAAGAAGACGCAGAAGTCGTTGTTTTTTAGTTGTTAAGAGACATCTAAAAATTGAAATATATAGTACATGCATTTCTTCTCTTTTATGCTGACCAAAAAAAGACTCTTATTTTTCTTGTTGTTATCCCATTACCTAGAAAATGACATGAATAATGTCAGCTTTGTTAACTTTTGGTTAAATCCAAAGAAGATGTCTCTTCCTTAGCTAGATTATATCCATAGAAGCTTTCACATTTAGTCACCGTGTTTTTCTTCGAAAAATTGATTTCAACTTTGGCATATTATTTTCTATAAAAGTTTATGGATTTATTATTAGTCATTAAAGAGAATATTGATAGGTCATAAATAGTCATGCTATATTTAGTTTAATTCCCTCATATTTATATTGATTTTGTGCTAATTTGTGGAAATCATGTTTGAATTGATTTAGGAGATGAATCATGGAGATTATGATAAAAAGTGGATAAAAGAGCTTTATTCGGCTGGTAATCGTACCTGACCGATTGACTTGAAGGAGGCGGTTTCCTAAAGATTAAGAGAAGAAGAAGCCAAGAAGGATTAGGAAAGCTAGCAAAAGAGGAAGCCAAAGAGGAAAAGGAAAGCAACCGAAGAGAAGCAAAAAGCAAGCATTATAAAAGGCTTGAACGTGAGGAAGCAAAGTTGTTGGCTTTTGGCGTGAGGGGAAGCAAGAAACGGCTGCAACTATTCTTCAATTAAACAACTTTTGTTTTGTTTGGCCACCATGAGTGGCTAAGGTTTTAATTCCGATCCAGGGGTAATCAAATTCCAATTGTAGTTTTGTGAGGCTTTGAACTTAACAAGAATTTCTTCAATCCAAGTAATTTTTATTTCTTGTTCTTATTTTCTATGAATTATTTATATTGATTGAGTTGACGCCTTAATTCAATATTTATTTTTCTATCGCTAGTCATGAGTTTGTGATCCGTAATTGTCATGAACGATTGAATTGAGTAGCAAGGAGTTGGCTCATGTGTGTGTATATTGGTGGCCGCAATTACATAGCTTGCATGATAGGCTCTAGGGAAATAAAAATACAAATTGATTAAATTGGAGTAATCTGAATTAATTGATCTTGTTTTAGTCATTCTCACTATTCTTAATGCTATCATTAAATTTGATATGGAACGATGATGCCCAGTTAAATTGGTGATAAGTTTGGATTTAGGCGATTGTTTGAGTCTATTTACATTAGGAGAATAATTACTTTTTGCGGGATTCCGATTAAGTAGACTAAGTTCTTGGATTGAGTAATTTATATTTAAGCCTATGAACAAAATTGCAATTGGATGGAATTGATACCCTTGGATTGGAAGCTTGGTAAGATTGATTTTTCCTTATTTAATTTTACATCTTGTTTTATTTAATTTTATTTTATTTTATTTTCGTCAAATTCTCAAAAACCATTAAATTCAAGCATTCGGATTTTGCCACCAAACCGACCGGATAGAACCGTAACCAAGAAGAACGCAAATTCGGCCACCGGTTTCTCACATCCGCAGCCGAATCAGCTCCGAAAGTCTTCGTCAGAACCGCCACCGGTTTCTCACATCCGCAGTCAATTAGCCCAGATTTCATCAAGTCACAACCGGTCTACCGGATTTCACCAAACCGGCTGACCGGATCGCATCCAGAATCATCACAGCACGCATTCGGTCTTCCGGATCTCAGTAACCGGTTGTCCGATTGTTCCCAGAAAGCTCACAACGCGTAATCGGTCTTCCGGTTTTCCATCATCCGGTCATCCGTTTCCTTCCAGAATCAAGCCAATCAACAAACGGATTTCCGGATTTTCTCCAACCGGTTATCCGGTTCAATTCCAGAAACGCAACAAACAGCAAACGGACTTCCGGTTTCCAATAACCGGCTGGCCGAATCTTTCCAGAAACATCACAACTCACAAACGGTTTGCCGGTTCCATTTTCCGGATATTTTTAAAATCAAACAAGACAAACGGCCACTGTTTTGAAGAAACCGTTATCCGGTTTGGGCGTAATCTCAAAATCTGATTTCTTGGAAAATTAATTTTGTTTTAGACTTTGAGAAATTAAATACATAGTTCCTCAGGATTCGACTGTCTCACCATTTCTACAATTTTATTTAGGTGAATCAGTATTTGTTTTTTGAGGAGCTTAGACAAACTCCGTCAAAATTGGCGCTGTGGGAACCAATTTTAGTTTCTCATTGTTTAAATTATTTATTTGATTTAGTTTATGACCCTCTCGACTCCTAATTTGCGATAATCCCAAATCGAGAGGACACGTCAATTGAGAAAAGAGACTAGAGAGGAAACGTCCTTGAGGAAGAAGCAGATAGATTTCACCACCGGTGGTACATCCATTTTCAGGTTAAAGAAGAGATGGCGCATGTAACTCTCAAAGAACTCGCCGCACTGATTTGAATCAACCTATGCATTACTTTTCCTAATATTGCTAATGATTTGAATTAAAATCTGGTTTGATTCATTTACTTCCTTCTTTCGTGGTTGCAGGTGAAGATCCTCACAAGCATCTTAAGAATTTCACATTGTTTGCTCCGGAATGATGACACTTGGTGTATCAGATGAGCTAATCAACCTTAGAGCCTTTCCATTCTCTTTGAAGGATCAAGCTAAAGATTGGCTCTATTATCTACCTTCCTGTTCTATCACCACATGGAATGAGATGAAGAGGCTATTTCTGGATAAATTCTTTCCTGCCTCACGAGCTGCTAGTATTAGGAAGGAGATTTATGGTATCACGATCATCGGGGAGACGTCAGATGGGAACGATTCAAGCGATTATGTGCTAGCTTTCCCCACCATCAAATTTCTGATCAACTCCTTATCCAATATTTCTATGAGGGATTATTGCCAATGGATAGGAGTATGATTGATGCAGCAAGTGGTGGAGCTTTAGTGAACAAGACACCTGAAGCAGCCAAACAATTGATTTCAAATATGGCTGAAACTTCTCAGCAATTCGGTACAAGAGCGGGTGGAGGATCTATCAAGCAAGTTAACGAGGTAAGCGATCTTAAAAATCAAATTTCTGATTTAACTGCTTTGGTTCGTCAAATGGCTGTAGGGCAATTGCAAATGGTAAAAGCGTGTGGAATATGCTCACTTCATGGGCATCCTACTGATATGTGCCCCACATTACAACAAGACTCCACACAAGAAGCCAATGCTATAAATGGGTTTCCTGGGCACGCACAAAGGAAGTATGATCCCTATTCGAATCACTACAATCCTGGATGGAGGGATCATCCTAACTTTAGCTATGGAAACCAAGGAGGACAACAAAGGCCACCTCTTCAGAACTTTACAAGACCACCTCCAACCCCTACACAGACTCAAGCTTCCAACTCAGGTATGTCTTTGGAAGATATTGTTAAGAATCTTGCTACCAATACTCTTCAATTTCAACAGGAAACAAGAACAAGCATCCGTAGTTTAGGCAACCAAATCACCAATTAGCCACATCGCTTAGCAAGTTGGAAGCTCAAAATTGAAAGCTACCTTCACAGCCGTAAATCAACCCAAGAGAGAATCAGAAAGGCGATTTCATCGCTGCGAAAAGAAATCCCCTGGATCAACTCCACCTAAAGGTCGAAATGGCCAAGGGAGACGAAGATGAAGAAGCGCCATCTAAAACAAGGCGTGGGGTAAAATTCGATCCTCCTTTATCTCTTTCATCTTACACACCTACACCTCCTTTTCCTAGCAGGTTAGCCAAGCCAAAAGAAGATGAGCAAGAAAAGGAGATTCTGGACACGTTTAAGAGAGTGCAAATTAACATCCCCTTATTGGATGCGATCAAACAAATCCCCAAATATGCAAAGTTCTTGAAAACGTTGTGCACCAACAAGAGAAAGATGAAAGCTAAGGGGAAGGTGGAGGTAAGTGAGAATGTGTCAGCAATTTTACAAAAGAATATGCCAGAAAAATGCAAGGATCCAGGTATGTTTACATTACCTTGTGTAATTGGTGAAAAGAAAGTTGAGCATGCTATGCTAGATTTAGGAGCCTCAATTAATGTCATGCCATTTTCTGTTTACCAAGAATTAAAATTAAATGACTTGCAAACAACCGGTGTAGTTATTCAATTGGCTGACCGTTCTTATATTCACCCACTTGGGATAGTAGAAGATGTTTTGGTGCAGGTTAATGAGCTTATATTTCCTGTAGATTTTTACATCTTAGAGATGGAAGGTAATCCTTCTTCAAAATCAGCTTCAATCTTATTAGGAAGACCTTTCATGAAAACTGCCAAGACAAAAATTGATGTAGATGAGGGTACTCTCTCTGTCGAGTTTGATGGAGAGATTGTTAAGTTTAACATATTTGATGTCAGAAACACCCTACCGATGAACATTCTATTTTCTCATGGATGCTATTAACCCTATTGTGCAGTGATGTTTTTGCCCAAGGAAGTGTTGGGAATGAGCTAAAATTAGATGCACAATCTAATTCAAAAGGCATTGATGAATTATTCGCTTTGATCGTGGTTCAGCCAAAGACATAAAACAAAGGCGCTTTTTGGGAGGCAACCCAAATATTTTCTTTATTCTCGCTTTTGAATTTTCATTTCTTTATTATATTTAGTTTTCTTTACTTTCGTTGATTTTATTTTAAGCCTCCAGATGTTCTTGATGAAGAAGATTAACCTCAATAAACCGTGCTCGCGCCATTTTTCAGCTTTCCTTGGAACCCTCTCCCTAGCTCATTCGAGTCCACACCGCTCACATCCAGGGGAGTTTCTTCTTCCCTTCTCATTTACTTTCTCATTATCATTATTATTTTTTGTGAGCTATTTTGTTGATACATTGAGGACAATGTATTATTTAGGTGTGGGGGAGGATTTTGGCATGTTTTTAAATTGTTCTTAAAAAATTTTTGTGCTTTAAGTCTTCTCAATATCTTTGAATACCTTGTAAGCTAGGGGTACATCTTTGTTTTGAGTTTTAATGCATGAAAGAGGTAAGCATGAATAGTGTTTTTCTTTAAAATTTTCGATGGTGTCGAATTTATTTGTTGATTGAAAAGTGCACAAGACTTGATGCATAGACACTCTAGTGAGCTTTTGAGCCTAAGAGCAACTTATTACATTTTTGCTCCTTTTATTTTTGTTGAGTGTATCAAACTTAGTGTGTTTATTCTAGAACTTGCTTATGAATGTATGTTGAGACCACATTTTTGAATTGATGCTTAAGTGTGATAAGGGCAATTAGGTTTAACCAATTCTTAAACTCTAAAAGACCCACCTTTTATTTTCCCCTAGTTAGCCCCTTTGAGCCTATTTTTCCCTTTCATTTGTTTCTAACACATTGTTTAACCCAAAGCCTTTTTGTTTGTTATCCTTGTTTTCTTTCTACCCTATCAAGACAAGAGTGAAGAAATTGCATGATAAAAAGCAATCGAAAAAAAAAGCAAAAAAAAAAAAAGCAAACAAAACAAAAAAAAAAAAGAAAAAAAAAATTTTGTTGAATTTATTCCCTTAATTGGATGATTGGAGAATTATTTGCAAAAGCAATTGAATTACTAAATTGTTTCTCCAAGTGTTTTAAGTGCTTAAATGTGGGGATAAATTTCATCATTCTAGAAGTATGTTTGTTTATTTTATGAGGTATCATAATCATGCATGTAACTAACTCTTTGTCTTGATCGTTAAACCCTTCATTTTTCCTTTTACCATACCTTTACCTAAGCCCCATTTCAACCCTTGTAAAGTCCCTTTGATTTTTGCATCATATTCATATGCAGTGGTGGAGATTTAAATCATTTGCAAGCCTATGGTAATGACATGCTACGCTTTGATTTTGAGAGTAAAACACACACCCTAAACACTTGAGAGCATTGAGCGAAACCATGCGAGGGTGTTAAGTCTTGCTGCATTTGATTTTGATGAATTGAAGAGATGCTTGTGTTTTTTGTTACAAATTCTATCCTATGAATGCTTATTCTCTAGATTGTCACTATGATTTGACTCATTGATGTGTGTTTAGCTTTATTAGTATTCTTGGATATTGAATGGTTTGAAAGGAGGAGAAAGGGAGGAATGGTACGTTGATTTAAGATATGCTTGAGGACAAGCATGGTTTAGGTGTGTGGGAATTTGATAGGTCATAAATAGTCATGCTATATTTAGTTTAATTCCCTCATATTTATATTGATTTTGTGCTAATTTGTGGAAATCATGTTTGAATTGATTTAGGAGATGAATCATGGAGATTATGATAAAAAGTGGATAAAAGAGCTTTATTTGGGCTTTGCAATCGTGGGCTGACCGTTGACTTGAAGGAGACGGTTTCCTAGCATTAAGAGAAGAAGAAGCCAAGAAGGATTAGGAAAGCTAGCAAAAGAGGAAGCCAAAGAGGAAAAGGAAAGCAACCGAAGAGAAGCAAAAAGCAAGCATTATAAAAGGCTTGAACGTGAGGAAGCAAAGTTGTTGGCTTTTGGCGTGAGGGGAAGCAAGAAACGGCTGCAACTATTCTTCAATTAAACAACTTTTGTTTTGTTTGGCCACCATGAGTGGCTAAGGTTTTAATTCCGATCCAGGGGTAATCAAATTCCAATTGTAGTTTTGTGAGGCTTTGAACTTAACAAGAATTTCTTCAATCCAAGTAATTTTTATTTCTTGTTCTTATTTTCTATGAATTATTTATATTGATTGAGTTGACGCCTTAATTCAATATTTATTTTTCTATCGCTAGTCATGAGTTTGTGATCCGTAATTGTCATGAACGATTGAATTGAGTAGCAAGGAGTTGGCTCATGTGTGTGTATATTGATGGCCACAATTACATAGCTTGCATGATAGGCTCTAGGGAAATAAAAATACAAATTGATTAAATTGGAGTAATCTGAATTAATTGATCTTGTTTTAGTCATTCTCACTTTTCTTAATGCTATCATTAAATTTGATATGGAACGATGATGCCCAGTTAAATTGGTGATAAGTTTGGATTTAGGCGATTGTTTGAGTCTATTTACATTAGGAGAATAATTACTTTTTGCGGGATTCCGATTAAGTAGACTAAGTTCTTGGATTGAGTAATTTATATTTAAGCCTATGAACAAAATTGCAATTGGATGGAATTGATACCCTTGGATTGGAAGCTTGGTAAGATTGATTTTTCCTTATTTAATTTTACATCTTGTTTTATTTAATTTTATTTTATTTTATTTTCGTCAAATTCTCAAAAACCATTAAATTCAAGCATTCGGATTTCCGGTTTCACCAAACCGGCTGACCGGATAGAACCAGAACCAAGAAGAACGCAAATTCGGCTTACCGGTTTCTCACATCCGGGTAGCCGAATCAGCTCCAGAAAGTCTTCAAGCCGTAATCGGCTTACCGGTTTCTCACATCCGGGTAGCCGAATTAGCTCCAGAATTTCATCAAGTCACAACCGGTCTACCGGATTTCACCAAACCGGCTGACCGGATCGCATCCAGAATCATCACAGCACGCATTCGGTCTTCCGGATCTCAGTAACCGGTTGTCCGATTGTTCCCAGAAAGCTCACAACGCGTAATCGGTCTTCCGGTTTTCCATCATCCGGTCATCCGTTTCCTTCCAGAATCAAGCCAATCAACAAACGGATTTCCGGATTTTCTCCAACCGGTTATCCGGTTCAATTCCAGAAACGCAACAAACAGCAAACGGACTTCCGGTTTCCAATAACCGGCTGGCCGAATCTATCCAGAAACATCACAACTCACAAACGGTTTGCCGGTTCCATTTTCCGGTTAGCCGGATATTTCCCAGAAAATCAAACAAGACAAACGGCTTACCGTTTTGAAGAAACCGGTTATCCGGTTTTGGGCAGAATCTCGAAAATCTGATTTCTTGGAAAATTAATTTTGTTTTAGACTTTGAGAAATTAAATACATAGTTCCCTAGGGATTCGACCTGGTCTCACCATTTCTACAATTTTATTTAGGTGAATCAGTATTTGTTTTTGAGGAGCTTCGACAAACTCCGTCAAATATAAACGTGAATTCATCTGTGTGGCTCTCAAAATAAAGCCAAAACGGAAAGACAAACAAAGTGCTTGACATTTGACTTGATTAGTATATATTTCAAATTCAGATTTCGTTGAGAGTATTACGAATTGAAGGTGATGAAAAATACGGTGGTCGGAACTACCCATTTTTGTTGTAGAATTAGATTCCACTCGAGCCTTAATTCCTAGAGGAATTAATTCTAAAGCAGTTATGAGCAAAGATTTCAATCTGCCATAAAAAACACATATCAAATCTTACTTACATGATACAATCATCACTACACAAACTTCATATTTCATATACAAAACTTTTTATTTCAAAAACCGGGTGTTATGAAATTAGAAGCAAGCAAATGCGCTGAACAAAACATAGTAGGCAGTTTTACTTTCTTTTTAATGTTGCATGTTTTTCAAGAGAGAAGTTATTTTACTATTCTCCCATAAGCATAGGCCAAGAGCTTAACTATTTAAATTCTCAATTTCACTTGTGGCATCATCTCACCCAGTCGATCAAATTTCTTTGTTATCAATTAAAATATCACAAATTGAAATTCAAAAACTAATTATTAATTATGACCCATTTTAGCCAGTGTCGAAATTAATGATCAATAAACTAATTCACTGCCAATTTAACTTTATTTTACATTGTTGTAATCATATATTTAAATCTAAATCAATCTTTACTAAAATCAAAATCAAATTCAAATTCAATCTTAAAATTGTGATTATAGCCATGCTCGAGTACAGACGTCAGTATCTGTATAGTATGCAAGAAACATACCTTAAACTCATTCTTGGGATTGTAATACTCGCCACAACCATAACAACATCCTTCAAACGTTCTTGTAATCTGAAAAGCATCCTCTCACTCTCTTTTTCTTATTTTTAGCATGAGCCTTAACCTTCGACTCTCTTGCCTTCTCTTCCACATCTTCCAAACTTAACCCTCAAGCCCCCAACTGAACCAAAAGACTTGCTATCAGCTTCCTCCACATGTCCAGCAAACTCCTTGACTAGACACTCTGCTTGCTCAGACTCATTAACCTTGAGCCCCTAAACTCCAGGTCCTTCACCGCCACTGTCGTCCTCACCAGATGCTCCCTGACGGATGTTGTTCATTAAACAATTTATTCTCGATTATGGGAAAGGACTTGGCGTCCTCACAAAGAATTTAATATTAATTTTAGGTGAAAAAATTGAAAGAGAATCCTCTCCTGATCTGAGCACTACTGATCTTTTAAAAATCTCTTGCCATGTGTCTCTTAATGGTAGTATATAGGTAAGATTTAACTTCTTTTATTTTTTTATTTATTAATAACCAATCGGCAATTGATTTGTTTGCTCAGAACATGATCAAATCAGGAGAGAATCCTGATCCAAAAAAATTAGTTCAAAAGTTAGGTCACTGTTTTGGGCAATGATGAGGAATTCACAACAAAGAATTTAATATTGATTTTTTGGTGGAGAAATTAGGCCATTATCTTGAGTATAGTGCTCGGCAGTGAAGGAATCTAAGAGACCGAATAAAGAAAAGAATTTTGAATTTTTTTTTAATCAAAATTCCTGAGTAAAATTCTTGTGAGGTGTAAGTGTTTTTTGTAAACACTGTAAACTATTTCTCCCTTAGTAAAAGATCTGCAGCAGCTCCCAAGACATATGCATAATTGGCCGAACTCTATTATTAATTTGTGTGTGTTATTATTACACTTTTATTTTATTTTCTTGCAAATCTAGTCATGGGGAAATCTTATGCCCAACGATCCTAACAATTGGTATAAGAGCTTTTAACGGTGAATTTTGTTAAGAGAATTTGTCAGAAACGATCCAAAAGAAACCAGATTTGAGTAAGAGCAATGACTGTAGACGAAGGGAAGGTGAAAATTGAAAAGTTTGATAGTGCGAGCTTTAGTTTTTAGAAGATCCAGATTGAAGATTATCTATACCAGAAAAAAATGTATTCACATCTTTTAGGAATGCAACCAGAGGGCATGAAGGATGAAAACTGGACTCTTCTCAATAGACAAGCCCTCGAAGTTATCTAACTAACATTATCACACAATGTTGCTTTCAGCACAACAAAAGAAAAAACCACGGCAGGTCTTATGGCAGTTTTCTCTAATATGTATGAAAAGACATCGGCCTCAAACGAAGTTCACTTGATGAGGCGATTATTCAATTGACAGATAGTGGAAAGGATGCCAATGGCTTAACATTTGAATGAACTCAACACAATCACAACCTAGTTAAGTTCAGTGGAAATTGAATTCGATGATGAAATTCGAGCTTTAATTCTCTTATCATCTCCACCAGACAGTTGGAATACTACTGTTACAGCAGTTAGTAACTCATTGAAAAAAAATAAACTAAAATTCGACGATGCTCGAGATCTGGTATCGAGTGAAGAAATTCGATGGAGAGAATCAAATGAAACATCAAACTCCTTAAGTTTATACACGGAGGCTAGAGGGAGAAACTCATTCAAATTGTGGTAGATCAAAAACTAGACAGGGATTGAGAAAGAAAGATTTTAACTATTATTATTGTGGCAAAAAGGGTCACTTCAAGAAGGATTGCCAAGCACTCAAAAAAGATGTTGGCACACAGGAATCTGCCAACGCGGCCAAGGAAACAAGTGATGTCATGATTCTAAATGTTGACAGTGCTTTTGAATCATGGATTTTGGATTCAGGGGCATCTTTCCATGCCACGTTATGTTGAGAAATCATGGAAAACTATATCAGTGGGGATTTAGGAAGGTTTGTCTATCTGATATTAAACCTTGATTATCATCAAAAAATGAGACATTTGATTATAATTGCCAAATCAAACTATATAGAAGCTATAAGGAATAAGACACACTCCTGGTCTTAAAATAAATTTGATCTCTACAAGAAAACTTGATAGAGAAGATTGTTGTACAACATTTTCAGGACATGAATAGAATATTACCAAAGGAGCACGCGTTATTGCTCATGGTAAGAAGACTGGTACTCTTTACGTAACCTTAAATTTAAGAAATATTGTTGCAGTAGGAAGTGTAAAATAAAACTTATGGCACCAAAGGCTTAGTAATATGAGCAAGAAAGGGATTGAGACACTTATATCAAAAGGGAAACTACCAAATCTGAAGAGTGTAAATGACAGACTATATGAGGATTGCATCTTTGGTAAACAGAAAAAATTTAGTTTTGCAAAGACTTATAAGACATCTAAAATAGAAAAGTTACTATATTATACTGATGTATAGGGACCATCTCCACTTCTATCTCTTGCAAGCTTACTATATTATGTCACCTTTATTGGTGATTCTATAAGAAATGTGTGGGTTTATTTTTTGAAGAAGAAATTATAAGTCTTTAATAAGGCCATGGTGGAAAATGAGATTGGTTTGAAAGTCAAGCGACCGAGGTCTGACAATAGAGAAGAGTATATAGACAATAGAATCAAATAATTTTGATTAAACAATGGGATCAAAATGGAGAAAATAATTCTTTTAACACTGCACCAGAATTGACTAGCAGAACACATGAACAAAACACTAAATGAATGTCCCAGAAGCATGAGGATACAGGCCAACTTGCCCAAAATATTGTGGGCTAAAGCTGTCAACGCTACAACCTACTTAATCAAACATGGGCTCTCAGTTCTTTTGGATGGTGGAATACTAGAGGAAGTTTATGTTGGGAAAAATTCAGTTTTTAAAAAAAAACTTTTAAGACCGATCTCATAAAATATATATAAATTTGTAATCTAGAAATCGTACCTTAAAAATTTAATTTAGCTTTTTCCACTGATGTGATTTAGGCTCTCAGATCACGATCCGTCACCACCACGTTCGTTAGATCACAATCCGTCACCAAACGATCTTCCAGGTTATGACTCAGGATTGATCTGCACTTGACGTGTGGGCGCCTTTATCACCACTATAAGCTAACTAGCAGGAGAAAATTTTTCTCTCAAAAATTGTTGTCGAGAAAAACTTTTTTCTCTGATATATATAGTGACTTTTTCCTCTCCTGTTTAGGATAGAAAAGTTCTTTATATCTCTTTTCATAATAATCCAAGCCCACAAATTGTGATTCACGTTGCTTTTTCTTTGTCATAGGGGCCCACCTTGTAAAATAACATAAGGCCCCTTATACATAAGCATATTAATGGAGCCTCCCACTAAAAGATATAATTATGTTTTTTACCCAAATTGCTAGTTATCTTGCTTATTAATCCAGTAATGGTGCAGTCAATTAAATGAGCTAACCCGGGGATCATTTGGGAACATACAATAGTGGCTACAACAATTAAGCATGTAATTAAACAAGCTTAATCATTTAATTCCAACTCTACTCCACTATAAGATTGGAACTGACCTCCATAATTATATGTTCGAATAATAATTCGTTCCAAGCCACATTGATTTCTTTACTGCTCAATCCTTTGTACCACATCGTTAATTAAATCGATATCTCAACTGTCCAATCGATTTAATTACATCTTATTCCTTGATACTTACTGGTTTTCTCTAATGATCATTTTCAACATACTTAATATATTGACACACTCTGGCCAGAGAAGTTTATGATCAAGTACCGAAAACCCATCAAGAGATGTGTTGTACAAATTCTATATTGTTAATCTATAACTCCAATACTCAATTGCCCACCAAAATCAAATGGAATAACAATTACAATCATGAAATCATAATTAACTCAAGATTAAGATTACAAGAAATCAATGCCTATGAGATTTAATAAGTCCGGATACCATTTCCAGGTTAATTAAATCTCACGTGTGATCCAGCTCAATGTAGTCAAACTACATCAGTAAATTCATACATGATTAAGACAAATCATTCAATGAATTTACTACAGTCTAAACATAAATAGAGTGCCCAACTCTATTTATCAACTGCGAACTTAATTTATTTAATCATAAGATAACTTGTATTTATGTCTTCTGTGAATCCATGTGATGATCACATAAATACATATAATATGATTAAACGGACCTTATTCAATATATTTATGCAATTAAAATATCTCAAATATTTTATTAATCAGAAAATAAATTAATATGCTTTAAAAGAGCATATAATCCCAACAGTTTAGAGTGAGAAAAGGTAAGCCTCTTGCATTTAAAAGTGTTTGGTTGTGTTTCTTATATACATATAGATTCTATTAAATGAAGTAAACTTGATGCTAACTCAGAAAAAATATGTTTTTTCGGTTATGTTGGAGATGAGTTTGGTTATTGATTTTAAGCTTGTAAAAATCAAAAGATCGCCAGAAAAAGAGACATCATATTCAATGAGAACACGATGTATAAAGACAGGTCAACCGTAGAATCAAGTAACTCCAATATTAATGTTTAAACGAAGGAATTTGATGAGTTCGAGAAGATTTTTGAAAATGATGTTTAGATGAGTCCTAAAGGAGTTCAAGAAGAACCAAGCACTCTAAAATTGAGACGCTCTTCCAAAATTCTTAAACCAATCCAATATTATTCGTCTTCTTTCCACTACTTGTTGTTAGCCGATAATGGAGAACAAGAGTGTTATGATAAAAAAAATGCAATTGGAGGATTTAGTTAAGTGAGTCTACCGTAAAAGATGAGATGAACTCACTTATGTCAAATCAGACGTGAGAATTAGCTGAACTACCACCAAGCAAGAAAGCGTTCCATAATAAGTGGGTTTTCAAGATCAAAGAAGAGCACGATGGGAGCAAGCACTAAAAGGCAAAATTAATTGTCAAAGATTTTCAATAAGAAGAAGGTATTGACTAAAATGAGTGTTCTCTCTAGTCGTAAACCTGACTACAATCAGACTGTTAGCCTCAAGGGCTACACAAATTGTAATTTTGATGATACCAAACATGTGTCTTAAGTGATATGATAAATATTATATTTCACATTTTCACTAGTTCTTAAAGGAAAATATTTATGCAAGTGAATCAAGCTCAAGACACTCAACAGACAACGACTTGATCAAGAACAAAGTTTAGCTCAACAGAGTTATTATTACGACAACATACTTGTAAAGTCAGTATGATGCGACAAATTCTTGTAAAGCAAATATGATTTAATATATACATGGTTTAGCATTTGAGAAACTCAAGATTTTGTTTAATAAATTATTATTTTTTATAAATCAAAAGGTATTATATTATATTGAGAAGAGAAGTATTTTGTGGATTTGAGTATTTTTCAAATTTTGGATTAAATATAAAATGTTTTGAGAACTTCAAAATTAGTAAGAATTATGAAAAAAAAACCTCTTTGTACAACATTATAAAGTTTTGGGACACAGCATAATTTTAAAAAGTTTTATGGAATAACGAGGATTATTTAAAAACTTTGAAATTGTATATGTTTGTAAATTTTTATAACGTTTTGGACAATAGTCAAATTACTAAACGCTTTGGGCAAAAACATAATTTTGGAAAATAGTTTTACTATAGATAAATTTAAATTGCAATGGTAACTTGCACTGTACTAAGCGGTGAGTTGGCTAATCAAAAGGCTAGCCGCTTGCTTGCTGATTTTATTCATAACAGATAGTTTTTGTGTCAAAACTATATAAATTCAAATCAAATTCATTTTTAAAGATTTTTTACAAGTGTAAACAATATATTTTGAGCTTCCAATTCGCAAATCATCATAGATTAAATCTTTATTGAGCTATTATTTGTATATCTACTCTAAAAGAGAGTATTGTAATTCTTGAACTCATTGTAAAATTTGTGAATTTGTAAGTGTGGAAAACACTTGAGTGAAGAGATTGATAATAATCTCTTGTTGTAAAGGTTCATTAACACCTTAGAATTCAATTGTAAACATGTAAAGTCTTGGGAGGCTTAGACAGTGAAATCTTCAACCTTGGTTTGCTTGAAGGCGTGGAAGTAGGCGGGATTACCGAACCACGTAAAAATCTTTGTGCTTGCTCTCTCTTTTATTTTTTAGTATTGTTGAACTTATTATTTTTTATTTCACTAAGGCATTAGATTAAATTATTTTATGGTTTGATTAGCTTAATTTTTAAAACCCAATTCACCCCTCTTAAATTGCATAACTAGTACTTCACAGACTATTGTTAAAAATTATAGCTATAGAGAATTTATATCTTGGGTAATTACACATAAAGATAACCTTTCTTCGTGGCGATTTAGAGGAAGAGATTTATATGAGGCAACAAGAAGGCTCCATAGAGGTAGACAAGGAAAACCTAGTATAATGGTTAAAAAAGAGTTTGTACAATTTAAAACAAGCTCCTAGATAGTGTTACAAGAATTTTGATAGTTTTATTAGTAATAGCGATTTCACCAGATGCTGTGCAGATCATTGTTGCTATATTAAGAAGTTTGACAACAACTTTATTATTTTATTGTTGTATGTAAATGACATACTCGTTGCAGGTTCAAATATGCAAGAGATTATAAATTTAAAACAAAATTTGTTGAAACAGTTTGCAATAAAAGATCTAGGTGCTGCAAAGCAAATTCTAATCATAAAGATAAAAAAAGACACAAAGTCAAAGGCTTTGTTATTAGGGTCCAGCTATGGTACCACAGTTGTATGGTACCACAGCTGGATCCAACCATTAGATCCAGTTCTGGGGTCCACAACGGACTGGATCCAATGGTTGGGGAAAGCTGCATGTGGTACCATACAACTGTGGTACCACAATTTTCCCCTTGTTATTATCATAAGCTAAATACATCAACAAAGTACTCTCCATGTTCACCATGCAAGATGCTAAACCTGTAAGTACAACTTTGGGTGTTCATTTCAAACTATCCAAAAAGTAGTCACCACAGACAGAGAAAGAACGTGCACACATGGAAAAGGTTCTATATGCCCAGTGGCGGCTTTAATGCTAGGTGAGCTAGGTAGTTGTCTAAGGCCTTGTATTTAGGAAAGCCCCAATTTTTGGGTATCTATTTATTAATTAATATAATTAATATTTTTTTAAGATTAAAAAAATAAATTAGGTTTATTTTTTTGTACAATAAAAAAAAACCTAATTTTTAGGCTTTACCCTATTATTACTCTCATTCATAATTATCTCTCTTATTTGATAATCTTTACCTTAAATAAAAGATATATTTTATTTGGTATTTGGTATAATAATTATTTTGAACGTTACTTCTTTATTTTCTTTTACTATTTCCAAAAAAAAAAAATCTTATTAAAATTAGTAACGTTAGATTTTTAGAGCTAACTTTTAGTATTCTATAAAATGTATTTAAAAACTCATTATCTATAAACTGATACACATTGAATCAAATTGTGCTCTCTTCTCTTTCTCTACAAAATTCATTGTCGTCATCATCTTCATCTCAACTAGTCAATTTACTCAATTTCAGGTGCTATCATTCTATTTTTTCTATTTTTTATTATTATTGTTCTTATCCTTTTTAAATTTAAATTTTTTATTTTTTTTAATTGATTTTTTCATGAATAGTCCAGAAAATAAATTGTGTTTGTTTATTTGTTTTTTTTTTAATTTGAAAAGCATGTCAACTGGAAAATATGCATAAGGATATGAAAAAAAAAAAGAGAATAGAAAAGTTAGTCCAATCTTAAAAATGAGTTCTTGATAAATTTGTCACAACTAGTTAAAAAGATATAAATTTGAATGAAGAATTGGTTATTGAACAACCAAGTTCAAATGAATTAAACAACGATGAAACAGTGAATAAAATAAACAATATTGAAGATGATAACAATAAAAATGCGGATAAAGTTAATGTAGGAAATTTATTTGTTCCAAATAATGTTTACGATCTAGGAAGATGGGAAAATGTTGATACAAAGTTAAGAGATCTTTTAGTAGAAAAAGGCCCAATTAGAGAGAATAACATAACTTTCCCAAAAGATGAAAATTGTAGGCATTTTCCTACTACATTTTATGTTAAACTGTTACCAAATGGAGAAAAACATGATAGAAGATGGTTAATATATTCAAAAGATTTTGACAAAGTATATTGTTTTTCTTGCAAACTATTCAATACAAGTTGTAGCAAAAATTAGCTTAATGATGAAGGAACAAGAGATTGGAAAAATCTTAGTTCTAAACTTAAAAGTCATGAAACAACCAATGAACATATATCTAATATGAATGCATGGGTTGATTTGGAGGAAAGACTATCTAAAAGAAAAGCAATTGATAAAGATGTTCAAGAAAGAATTGACAAGGAAAAAGAACATTGGCAAAAAGTATCAGTAAGAATTATTGTTGTTGTAAAGAATCTTGGTAAAAATAATTTAGCATTTCGTGGGAAAAAAAAAAAAGAGAAGATCTATGAAGAGAGAAATGAGAATTTTTTAAGTTTAATTGAAATGATTGCAGAGTTTGATCCAATAATGCAAGAACATATTTGACGTATTAAAACTGATGAAATTCATTATCATTATCTTGGACATAACATACAAAATGAATTGATAATAACGCTAGCTCTTGAAATAAAAAAAATCAATTGTTAATAAAGTTAAGGAAGCAAAGTACTTTTCAGTTACACTTGATTGTACTCCAGATGCAGGCCACCAAGAACAAATGTCTCTTATATTAAGATCTGTGGGTATTTAAACAAATCTAGTAAAGGTAGAAGAATATTTTTTAGGATTTTTACAAGTTGGCAATACCACTGGAAAATGTCTTTTTAATGAACTTGTGAATGTAATTAAAACTCTTAAACTTGATATTAATGACGTAAGAGGACAAGGATATGATAATGGATCTAATATGAAAGGAAAAAAAAATCAAGGTGTACAAAAAAGATTATTAAAAATAAATCCTAGAATATTTTATACACCATGTGGCTGTCATAATTTTAACTTAGTACTTTGTGATATGACTAATTCTTGTTCTAAAGCTATTTCATTTTTTGGAGTTGTTCAACATGTTTATTGTTGTGCAAATTTTATTGAACTCGCAAGTGCACGAATCAATTGTAGAATAAATCAATGGTGTCGAGTATCGATCCCACGAGGAGGTGGATCTTAATTGTGTGTAGAATTAATTTTCCATGTGGGTGGTTGGATTTGTGGTGAAAGTAATTTAGACTATCGTAGAATTTAAATTGGAATAGCATAATTAAATTAAATTGGAAACTATTATAATTGAACCGCTTGGGTATCTGGATCTGTATCAATATGTTTCATGGGCTATCTATTTGACGGAGTTGTCGAAGCTCCTCAAAAACAAATACTGATTCACCTAAATAAAATTGTAGAAATAGTGAAACCAGGTCGAATCCCAAGAAAACTATGTATTTTAATCTCTCAAAGTCTAAAACAAAATTAATTTTCCAAGAAATCAGATTTTCGAGCTTGCTGTCTCCAAACGGATCACCGTTTAAGGGAAAACGGTTAGCCGTTTGCGAGTTGAAAAATTCTGGGCGTTAACCGGCTAACCGGTTAAGGAATCCGGATGACCGGTTCTGATTTGTGATGCTTCTGGAGTTGATTCGGATAACCGGTTGTGAAATCCGGAAGACCGAATCTTGGTTGTGATGATTCTGGAACCTTTTCGGCTGGCCGGATATGGACAAACGGAAAGCCGGTTGCGATTTGTATCGGTTCTGGAAAGGAAACGGATGACCGGATGAGAGAAAACGGATAGCCGAATGTCGTAAGTAGCAATTCTGGAACTGAAACGGATAACCGGATGAGAGGAAACGGATAGCCGAATGTGGCAGTAAGTACCTGAATCAAACGGATAACCGTTAAGGCAATCCGGAAGACCCGCTGCGACTTCTCCCTATTCGAACGATCCGCTATCCGGATGTGAGAAATCCGATGGCCGTTCATGGGTCTTCTTCTCCGGTTTGATTCGGTTGGCGGATGTTGTGCAATCCGGTTGTCCGGTTTTGGGGTTTTCAAATTGTTTTCTTTAACACGAAATTAAAATAAATAAAATAAAAATAACAAGACTTTAAAATTAAACAAGGAAATTAATCTTACCAAACATCCAATCCAAGGGTGTAAATTCCATCCAATTGCAATTTTGTTCATAGGCAAAAATATAAATTACTCAATCCAAGAACTTAGTCTACTTAATCGGAATCCCGCAGAAAGCAATTATTCTCCTAATGTAATAGACTCAAACAATCGCCCAAATCCAAACTTATCACTAATTTAACTGGGCATCATCGTTCCATATCAAATTTAATGATAGCATTAAGAAAAGTGAGAATGACTAAAACAAGATCAATTAATTCAGATTACTCCAATTTAATCAATTTGTATTTTTATTTCCCTAGAGCCTATCATGCAAGCTATGTAATTGCGGCCACCAATATACACACACATGAGCCAACTCCTTGCTACTCAATTCAATCGTTCATGACAATTACGGATCACAAACTCATGACTAGCGATAGAAAAATAAATATTGAATTAAGGCGTCAACTCAATCAATATAAATAATTCATAGACAATAAGAACAAGAAATAAAAATTACTTGGATTGAAGAAATTCTAGTTAAGTTCAAAGCCTCACAAAATTACAACTGGAATTTGATTACCCTTGGATCGGAATTAAAACCTTAGCCACACATGGTGGCAAACAAAACAAAAGAATTGAAGAGGACAAAGTTGCAGCCGTTTGTTGCTTCTCCTCCTTCTCTCACGTCCAAGAGCTTCCCCCCTTTTATAATGCTTGCTTTTTGTCTTCTTTTTGGTTTCCTCTTCTTGCTCTCTTTCCTTTTTCCTTGCGATTTCTTTTCCTCTTTTGCTAGCTTTTCTAATCCTTCTTGGCTTCTTCTCCTCTTAATGCTAGGAAACCGTCTCCTTCAAGTCAATGGTCAGCCCATGATTGCAAAGCCCAAATAAAGCCCTTTTATCCAAATTTTATCATAACCTCCATGTTTCAACTCTAAAATCAAATCAAATACAATTTCCACAGATTAGCACATATTCAATTAAAATATGAGGGAATTAAACAAAATAAAGTATGACTATTTATGACCTATCACTATTCCTTACCAGTGCCAATTAAATCATGAGGGGGGTTTCCACTCCTCATGATCCACACTCAAATAAATATGGTGCTAAGGGCTTATCGTGCTAAATAGTAATAACTTTGTACTAGAGAGCTGGTCACATCAGTGCGGTATCTAGAGAAAATTATTACTATCTGTCGATGAAAAGTCAAAACATCCACAATTATCAGAGGAGAAGAGAAGGTAAATTTACCAAATTAAGCCCATGGAACATGTTGAGACTTTACCTTTAACCCAAGCTTGAAAGAAAATTAGCTACTCATAATTGAACTAGGGATAAAATGAAAATTTATTAAAATACGTAGAAAATACAAGATGGAGAATGAATTACAGAAAATGGAGCTCAAAAATGAAATCAGGGGTGTCAAATTAGAAGGGGGGAGCCTCCTTTTTATATATATAATGAGTAAATCATGACCATCATATTAAAAATGATTGGGACGCTCAGGATGACATCACGTCTCAACAGTACGTGGTTTGATCACACGGTTTGAATAGTGACGCAGTATGAACAATGAGGCAGCTTGAATAGTGATACGGTTTGGTTATAAATAATTCTGTGTATATGCATGTGTCGTACGCACGATTTTCAGTCCACTGACATGCTGCCACGTCACCGATCAACAATACATAAAAATTTTTGTCCAATATGATTGTGACACCTCCTCAATCAATGTCACGTCATCAGTCAGTGCTACGTCATCGTTCCGTAGATGTGAACAGTTACATTGACAGTACCATACATTTGAACAGTGTCATTTTCCCTTTATGCTCCTCCTAGGATTTTCAACTGTCCTAAGTTAAAAAATGATGTATGTTTTGTTGTTTGATCTCTCGTTTATTGTGAAATGATTATGATGCCCCTAAAATATATAAAATATTTAATTATAATATAACACATACAATTAAATCACAAGAGACTTAAATACATAAAAGTAGAGATGTTAGTGAGACTTGAAGTGTAAAATGACGATTTTCTCCTTTATAAATATACACTTTCTAACACTCAATATTTACTCACTATTTTCTTCTTCACCTAAGAGATGGAAAATTTTACAAGATAATATACTTAATTTAACTATTAAATCATTGTCACAAACACGTTGGGAGAGTCGCATAGAAAGTGTCAAAGCAATAAGATTTCAAGCTCCCTAAATTAGAGACGCTTCACTCGAATTAGCAGAAGTTAATGAAGATCCTAAAACAAAAAGTAAAGCTAAATGTTTAGCAACATATGAATTGAAAATTTTGAAATTTTTGTTAGGCGTGATTATTTGGAATGGTATATTATTTGCTGTGAACACTGTTAGTAAAAGCTTACGAAAGGAAGATAATGCAAATTGATGTTGCCATAAATCAACTAAAAGGTCTTACATCCTTTTTTGAGAATTACAGAGAAAGTGGTTTTGTGTCTGGTATGATTTCAGCTAGAGGGATTACAAATGAAATGGAAATAGAACCAAAATTTCATGAAAAACATATAATTCTTTAAAAAAAAAATTTGGTGAGAATAATAATGAAGAGAAAATTCTATCTCCCGAAGATTTTTTTAGAATTGATTACTTTGTATATTTAGTAGATCAAGCTATTTCTTCAATCACTAATAGATTTGAGCAGTTTCAATTTTATGAAAATATTTTCATATTTTTATTTAATTTGAAAAATTAAAATCATTAGATGATGAAAGTTTAAAAAGTTATTGTATTAATCTTGAAAATGTCTTGAAATATGATATGTTTTCTGATATTGATGGATTAGATTTGTTTTTGAAGTTAAAAGTCTTAAAAGAAGTTTTACACATTGAAAGAAATACTACATTTGATATACTTAATTATATTTAAAAAGTAGATTCTTTTCCAAATGTATTTGTTGCTTATAAAATATTATTGATAATACCTGTAATTGTTGCTTCTGCTGAGAGAAGTTTTTCTAAATTGAAGTTAATAAAATCTTGTTCAAGAACTACAATGTCACAAGAAAGATTAAATGGATTAGTTATATTAGCTATTGAAAAAGATTTGTTAGCTAAATTAGAATATAAGATTTTAATTAATAATTTTACATCTCAAAAAGCAAGAAGAATAAAATTTAATTGATTAGTAATTTGCATTAGTGATGGCTTGCAACAAGAATCATAGCAGGTAGGAGCAATGATTTAAAGTTTACAAGAAGATTATGGTAATGGCTGATGAAGTTTTAGAGCATCTTAAGGAGATGGATTTTGTTGAAGACAAAGTTATTTAATATTTGTGTGGAAATAAATAGATATCTTTCTAACTATTATTATATATTTTTTTTTTTGATCTTGTTAGAATTTTGAGCTACTTGATGTTGTTGTGAGAGTTTTTTTGAACTATTTAATGTTCTTGTGAGAGTTGATATTTTAACATCAAAAGGTTTAAAATAAAATTTCACTCAAGGCCCCCAGTTGGTTAAAGTCGGCTGTGCGTATGCCTGAGCAATTAAAAGTCTGATGTATGTCATGGTTTGCACCCTTCCAGATATTGTCCAAGCAGTGGGAGCTATTAGTAGGTACATGAATAATCCAGGCAAGATACACTAGGAGGCAGTCAAGTGGATCATCGTATATTCGCAAGGTACCACAGACAAGGCACTTTGTTTCAAAGGTAAAATACGACACTAACAGGCTATGTAGGTGCTGACTTAGCCGAATGTTGACATCAAAAAGAGCACTATACGGTATGTTTATACTCTAGGAGGTGTTGCATTAAGTTGGGTTTCTCAACTGCAGAAGATAGTTGCTCTCTCCACAATTGAAGCAGAATATGTTACTATTCCATAAACTAGTAAAGAGATGGTCTAGCTCTAGAGTTTCTTAGAGGAATTAGGCAAGAAACAAGAAAATAATATCTTATATTGTGATAGTCAGAGTGCTATCCATGTAGCGAAGAATCCATTTTTTCATTCCAAAACAAAGTACATACAATGGCAATATCATTTAATCCGGTCTCTTCTAAAAGATGAGATTTTGAAACTTGAAAAGATCAGTGGAGCTCAAATCTAGCAAAAATGTTGACAAAGACAATGACTATTGATAAATTGAAGCTATGTCCAGCTTCAGCTGGTCTACAATAGTAGCAAAATTGGAGAAGAGCTACTGTATAGATTAAGGTGTGAAGACAAATTTAAAATGGTCTTCAAGTGGGAGATTGTTGATTAAACAATTCATTCTCTATTGTGGGAAATGACTTAGCATCCACATAAAGAATTTAATATTGATTTCGGGTGGAAAAATTAGACAAAAATTTTATCACTATTTTGGGCAATGATGAGGAATCCACAACAAAGAATTTAATATTATTTTTCGGTGAGAAATTAGGCCATTGTCTTGAGTATGGTTCTCCGTAGCCGTAGGTGAAGGAAATTATGTGGCTATAAATTGTTCTCCTAGCCTATAAATAGGCTTTTTATAGCAATTGAAGCTATCCCAAAAAATTAGCAATCCGAAAGAGTAAATGGAGAAAAAAATTTTGAGATTTTTTAATATGAAAACTCCTGAGTATTCTTGTGAAGTTTAGTATTTTTTGTAAACACTGTAAAGTGTAAACTATTCTTCCCCAGTAAAAGATCCACAGCTACTTCGGAGACGTAGGCATAATTATCCGAACCCCATTATCAAATTGTGTGTGTTATTATTACATTTTTATTTTGCTTTCTTGAGAATCTGGTTATAGGGAAATCTTGTGCTCAATGATTTCCCAACACATGTCCTCCAACGGTGGGTTCTTTTATGATTCATACGGTTGCATCCACTTGGGAATCGAGGGTTTCGCGAAAAATGACACCTGGACGTCTAGCAAAGAGTTGGCCATATGGTGATGGTGGAAAGACAAGTGGAGGTTGTTATGCATGCAGTTTAGGATGAAGTGGCTAGAAACTTCTTGCGCCTGAAGGGGACGTTCTTCTTGTCGGGAATTTTCTCGACGAGGACATGTTTCGCGTTGTTGTCACAGAGGATGAAGTCGAGTTTGTTCTCTGCACGTGGAAGTCTTGGCTGTCGCCCCTGCTGTTCAGACGACATGTCATTTTCACTTCTGGGTGGAGTATTTGTGAGGGTGATGGAAATTGTGATAATTCTCTCATCTTTTCGTTGCCTGCTGCTGCAGCAACCGCTGCACAATTTGATGATTGCTGCCAAGCTCTTTCTTTTGTAATATTCTCTTTTGGGAGATCACAGATCTCTCCTATATTGAAATTATATATACCATTTTGTTATAAAATTCAAACACCTCCTAATCAAAAAATTTAAAGGAAGAAATGGATAAATAGATCATTTGTTTAATAATTTCTCTTGATAATATAAAATATATATAGGTGAGGTTATGTGAACTCACAAATTTCCTTTAACATCTACTTTTTAAATAAAATAAACATCAAATTTTGAATTATTATTTTAATTCATTAACTCCCAAAAATCTGAAAATTACCCCTAATTAATTACTTTCTCTTTGTACAATGATTAAAAACTAATCTAATTTTTCTCTCTTTCAATTTTTTTTCTTTGTTCAACTTTATCTTCCTTTTAGTTTTCACTATAACATCGTCAAATTTACTTACTTTTATCATTTAGAGTTTATGCTATAGAGATTTGGCTTTAAAAAAAATTCTAATTGATTCAAAATAGTATAGAAACTTTGATTTTATTTTTTTATTTTTACATGAGGAGTATTGATAATTCCATTTTGTATACATTACAATATGGGCTAAATTTGTTAATTTTGAACAATTTCATTTGTTGAAAGCAATGTTTACTTCATGTATCATGATAAATTTTGATAAGGAACGAGAGAAAAGAGTGAGGTTAAATAAGTAATTGATCAAATTATATTTTCAGAATAAAATTTTTAATTCAAAAAAGGATACAGTTGAAAATTTCAAATAGCTCCACCCGATATACATTTATTTTAAGAAACATATTTAAAAAATGAAGAAACGTACAAGAAAAATATTTTTTTTACTAACTTTTTATTCACACCTAAACATATATTTATCATTTTTAGTACTTAATATTTTTATTATTTATTTAATTTGTAACAAATATGAATAAAAGCGTATTAAAAAATAAATATAATATTAAAAAATTTGTTAGGAAATTATTGACTATTATGAAAACTATAAGAGATAAGTGGTATTAAGGTTGACAAAAAAATAAAGCTCTGCCCACATGATTGGGCTTGTTATAGGCTGAAAAAATATAAAATCCTCATAAATTGGGCCTGTTAAGGGTTTAGAAAAAAGCCTGGGCTTGGCCCGAGCTTTTTAATTTATAAATAAATAATAAATTAAATTTTAAAAAACTCAAAATATTAGATTTATATTTTTTTTATATTAGTATTTGTGTGATTTATTATATTGTATTACTAATATTTTTTGTATTAAATTATTATTTTATTATGTATGGGATAATTATCTTTAATTTAATTTTTTTATTTTATTAAAAATTATTTTAGACTTAATGGAAAGTTCAAACCCAACCAAAGCCCACAATTTACCATTCTTAAGTGGTGTATATTGATTTTTCATTTTAGTATGCGAAAAACATCCCCTTTCTTTATTTTTTTAAAAAATATTAACTAATTTTAATAATATATTCTTATTAATATGTAAATAATAAAAAGTATTGATAATAAAAATTTTGATTTCCACACCCAAGGAAGGGAGAGAAATCCTAATTCCAACAGAATTTAGAAGTTCAAAGATCCTTGTCTTGGTAAAATTCATCTAATTAACCTAATCATTAGAGTTTTTTCACATCCGAAACCTATTTTCATAATTAAATTGAGTACAAAATATGATACCAAACCAAAGATCCATTTGCCAGGATAAACATTAATTGATCCTGCAAGTTAAATTTTCTCATCAATCCTTGCGTTTGAGTAAGGCTGTGACTTAGTTTTTTCCATCATTAATTCCAGCTAACAAACAAAGGCATTTCCAACAAAAAGCAAATCGTTTACATGCCTAATTAATGATTGAAAGAACTTGACGTTACTGACATGGAAGGAATGCATATAGAAGGATGAAAAACATATACAAGAAGTCAGAAGATTAAGCGGTTAAAGAGCTCCCCGTATACAATTACTCTATGTAGGTGTTTGGATGAGAGGAAAGAGCTCCATACACAATTACTCTATGGAAGTGTTTGGATGGGAGGAAAGTATTTTGAACTCATTTTTTGTTTCTGTTGTTTAGTTGGACAAAATATATAATTTAATATCTATTATAATGTAAAACTTGAATTTCATGACAAAGAGTGAAGAATTTAATATTTTAATCAACAAAAACCGAGAATATAGGGATCCTTGTTTTAATAAAGTTAAGAATTAATTAAAAGACAAAATAAACACAGATTCTAATGTACTGTATTTTGTCATCTAATGTATTAAAATTTATTTTTTTTGGTCTTTTAACTAATCCCTCAATATCACTGATTGAAAACTACTACATATATATATAAATACTCATTAGGTAGAATGATTAGCATCTTGGATCTGCTGATTCTTCTTCATCATCGGTATCCATCAACCTGAATCAAAGCTCACAAAACTATGTTAAGCGAAAAAAATAACGAAATGGAAGCGAAAGTAAAACAAGGGCAAAACGAGGCAAGAAAGAGCACATCAACGATGACAACACATTGCTCGCCCCCCTGGATCCTTGATCATTTCTTATTAGATTCAAAAGGATTAGTATTGAAGCATATCAATTGTCCACTTGACTCTACTGCATAAGCAGAAGGACCAAAATCTCAAATCTGAATTGTAAGCATGTATCTAAGATCACATTATGAATGCCATCTCCTGCTCTATAACAGTCGCTTTACCTCACTCCCCATTAGCCCAAATCACATGAATAACTTTGCAGTAAGTGTTGTAAACTTCGGTACAAAATGAGTGTACAACTAAAATCCAGCACCAGCAACTAAGAAGAAACAAAAATCAGCAAGCAAATGAACCCAATGGCAGTGTGCAAAGAACCGAGAAACGCAAGTGAAGAATCCAGAAAACAGCAAAGCCAAACAGCAGCATCGAGAACTGAACCAGCAATTAACAGTACGCACCCAATATGCTTCGCAGAGACAACTCCTCAATAAACTTAACAGTCCACACGACTTACTTTCATGATATGACTGTGAAAAATCAAATATATCCATCCCAAGTGCCAAAATTTGTGGTTGAGTGTGGAAAAAAAGAGAAAAAAAAAAATTCGTTCAACATTTGCCAACAAATTCCTCGTATCAAAGAAACATAACAATCAAGTATCCATGCATAGAATGGTCCTTAAGTCCTTGCAACTCCAACTGCTGAACCATCGCTCTCATTTTCAACAAATGTTCTCTCGCATCCTGATCAATCTTAGACATCTTGAGTTCCTAGTAGTGGGAGTGGCGGAAACAGTGTGCAGGGCTTGTAGCCGCGACTTGTCCCAGTCGTAGTGTTGAAAAGCCAAATGGGCGAGGATGAAGTGGCGAGCAGTCAAGCCATCAGCGACGAAGTTCTGGTGGCCGACGGCGTCGTTTCTTTTGTCAGGAATGGGTTCGGGTAGGATGCACTTCACTTTGTCATTGAAGAACCCCGGCTCCACTTAGTTCTTCCATACGTGGAAGTTGGTGCTGCCGTTTCCGTTGAGACGATATGTCGTTTTGAGTTCTGGGTACCCCATTTGCCACAGAGACATTTTCTTTCATCTTTGCTCCAGCGATTGTTTCAGTGCCACAGAGCCGTACCGGTTTGTGTGCAAAAGTTGATCACATTCGCATTACAGTTGAGTAATTTTTTTTTTCAATTGTTTTTCAACATATTGGTAGTGAGGTTATTAAAATTTAATACAAAATCATTTTTGGTATAATTCATGAGTATTTTTAAATATTTTATATTATTCAAAAAACAAAAATTATGACAATCAGTAGTATTTAATCATCAGAATTTATTGAACTAATCATCATAATTTATTGAAGTCAAATTTAGTATCATTAGAATCCTTATTATCATATCACCTAACGATGTCACTATCATAATTAAAAGAGAATTTCTACACAAATATCACTATACCTAATCCCTTTTCATTCTTCGAAAACCATTACAGCTTTATCTCATTATTAAACATAATTGACATCTAGTTAATGAGATCTTTTATATTAATTATTTTAACATGTTATTTATGGCTTTGACAAGATTTGATCTATGAAAACATGGCTATAAAAATGATTAGTCCAAACCAATCAGCATGTGTGTGTATAAGAAGATTTTTCTTTTTCTCGACCAATCCTATAACCCATATAGGAATACATACCAATTCTGAATGCATTAAAATTAAGATTGTGTAGTCAAACATGGCTTTGTAATAGTGGGATTAAGTGTACTTTTAACTGCTGCAACAACTTAAACATACGAAATAATAAACATATGAATCTCCTTGTAGATTTTTATAATCGAGATATATTTGGTTCATTTTTTTTTTTATACATTAATTTGTTCAAGAATCACACGACGTTCTAGTCTGCATGAACATTTGAATATGGCTATGGTTTTCACTTTTTCGCAGCTAGATAACGGCACCTCATCATCTGCGAGTATAAATGAGAGATAAAGCATGGGCGGGTCACCGTGATGGGCTGAGCGGATTCAAATCATAAGGCCCAAAGCATTGCCACAATATCAGGTTTCATTTTGGCCCAATGGATACACACACAGTAGCCGAACAGGCCCTTCACCTCGCATATGCAAGCCCGGCTGAGCGAAACTCTCAAACCAGGAGGTTGATTTTTTTTTTTTTTTGAAAAGAAACCAGGAGGTTGATTGAAATAAGAGATTGAGGAATTAGATTAGGATTGCTTCAAGGTAGGAACTACTGAACTAGGGAAGCCAAACTCCAAAAGTCAATTAAACTATTGAGAAACCCAACACCACCAAAGAACTATTGAGAGTTCAATTAACCGCATCAACTAGAAAAAATTTTGGTAACAAAGAGACGCACAAGTAGATAACCAAATACGAGTCAATTATCTTCTAAACCTGTAGTCAAAAAAGAGGGAAAATAGGATAAAAGCACCGGCATTTGCAACAGTGTTGGCCCACAAAATCCAAAAGATTTTTGACACGAACGTTTGTAAATAGATAATTAGTTTTTTTAATTGAGTCAAAAGATCCATAATGTCGTCTTATAAAGCTTAGTAGGTTCCCAGTCATTAATTAATCGATTTAGTCAATGTAAAGATTCTTTCGTTCATTCACTTATTCAATCAACCTACTTCTTTGTATGTGCCTTGCAGCTGTTTCCCTTGAATTGAGATTGCTGTTCTAATTATTTTAATCCCATCAGAGTTTTAATAATAATAACGCATTGATTAGATTCAATTCCCTTATTAGTTCCCCTTTCCTAAGAAGTGGGATTTTGACACGTTTTCCCGTAGTTGTATACTAAAACAAAAGATCCCATGACGGTTTTGATTTAGCATTTGTATTGAAGGTGAGAATTGTAACCATGTATCGCAAATTTATGAGTTGATCTTGATAGAACTCTAGGTTAAGAGAAATTCTAAAATATATCAAAGATAATATAACAAATTAATGTATACATGACATATATTTGGATTTAATAAATCGACCACTTGTATGACGATCTTTTTTAAAATAATATAAATTTACTTATTACATAACTAATATAGTACTTCTAATGTATATATAATTGTACATATTTAGATTAATAGTTATATACTGTAATACATAAAGAATTATTTATCGTCAAGAGCTCAACACAATACGGTACGAGTAGTAATAGGCGAATAAATTGCACCTTACTATAGAATATTCTATTATAGGTTACTACGATAATTAATGCCGTGATGTCCATACCCTACCAAAGATTATGTTGTTTTTTCCGTTAATGTACATAGTGTTGTACATTTATTAAAGCTAGGAAGCATTACTGTCGGTGGACAAAAGGTCTTTTTCCTTCATTCATTGAACGACAATGATGATGACTTAAAAGTAATTGAACTTAGTTTGGTCATTAAGTGATCACTAACACTCTTAACTTTGTTTTAAATTGAAATATTGTTTACAGAAGATTACCTAAAATGACGGTAGTGTTAGATCAAGAGTTATAATATGTGTTGATCATTAACTTGAATTAATAGGATGACTATGGTTGAAGCGAATGTTGAATTAGATGGGTGATTTAAGTGATTGTTATAGTGCATTGTGTGGAGTTAATTCTAAAATAATTTTACTTTCACTACTCCAGCTTGTTAATTTCTTATAATTTTCGTTGTGAAAGGACAAAGAATTTTAAAAAATAAGGGAGATTCAAGAATCTTTTTCACACATAAAAGTATCCTCAAAATTGAAGAGAAACAAACAAATTTTGTATTACAAAACATTTTCGATTTGAACACATGGAATTGGACTTACAAAGCAAGAAAATATTAGAAAATGACCACGAAAGGAAACAAGAAAGAGCGGAGAGACAATGACTTCTCCATACGAGTCAAATTAAAATAAAAAGAATTGATTAACGCGGAAACCGTATAAGTCTTTGTATGCAGCTAGCAGAGAAAAATCACCAAATTTTAAAATGATTCTCCATGAGATCGACTTTATGGTTTCCGTTACAAGTTCTAAAATTTTCTATTACAGAATTGTAGTGTTCCGTAATCTACAGTTTAGACACTATTAATGATCATTTTTTTTTCTTCACTTTTTCCAACCATTTAACGATGCCTGGAGTACAAAATAGTTGAACCACTATTACAGATTCCAATTAATGGGTTATATAACCAAAAATTTAAGATTTATATATCGAATTGACGAAAAATTTGAAACTAATAACGGAAAATCAAAGAAATTATAGCATATGCGAGTTATGTATATGCTAGCTTGTCTCAACAATGATGAAATGATTTTTTTTCTTTTATTTTTCATATGAATGGTGTGGAATTTTATGAAAAGAAAACACTACGTCGTGAAAGTTTATATTTGGGGAAACCCCAAGAGTCCTCATGTAGAATTTTACGCAAGAAAGCAGATGGTTTATTCTAATAAGTGTAAAAAGAATAAATAGTGCCCATATTAGCTATTAGCTAATGTATGCGCAATAAAAATAATCCTAAGAATAAATACAAAGACATTGAAATTCCACTCAATTAATCATGCTCTTACCATTCAACCACTGAAGACAACATTGACGTTGTTGTTGTTGTTGTTGTTGAAATATTACGCAATTTTTATTTTTTTTTTAAAACGAAAGTTGTAGCCTTCAAAGATCCAGCTGTTTTCATTACTCTATAAGCTAATATGTGGATTTGAGTTGGAGCCAAATAACGCCAACATTTACATTTAATCGAGTAGTGTTGTGACCACTAATTCTAAATAATTACTAATCCTTTTACGAAACTACAAGCCCCCATTTAATATTTTTGGTGGCTCTGGATATTTTAGAAACTGAACCTTTTTTTTTTCCTAGGTAGATTAGACTTTATGAAGAAAGAACTGTTTGATTGAATGGAACTTGGAAAGGTATTTTATAATTTTGAAATCAAGAATCTCTGTTATGATGTATGTGTTAGAAATGAAATTTTTGTCATTTTTTTAAAGGTGATTATCAGTTTTCTCCCCACTAAAGTTAATATATATTATTTGCGTTCTTACTATTTTCATAATGTTCAATAAATCCCCTCCCCTAGCAGCAAATTTTATAGACCTTTATTTTCTAATAGACAATTATTCACATTTATTATAAATTAAATAAAATCATATAAGTAGAAATTGAAATTGAAATAAAAAATATTTAAGTATCAAAATTAATAAATATATTTTGTTATGAATAAAAAATTAATAATGAGATATTTTTCTTTTATTTTTTGTTATTTAAAAAATTATTCTTTTCTATATATATATATATATATATTCCCAATATAAATTTTGAATAAATAACCTATATATTTAGCCCTCTTTTTCTTTAAATTTTTTCTGCTAAGGAGCTTCAAGAGCATTACGAAAACAATTGATGGTAAATAGTATATATTTAAAATAGAATAAAGTTCTTTATTTTGCTTTCGTGTTATACATATAATTCTTCTATCCAAAAATAAGTGAACTTTTTTTTTGTTTGGGGGGGGGGGGGGTGATATGCTTGAAAATACAATGTAGAGTATGTTTTTGGATTGTAATCTTAAGTTATTAATTATCAACTTCCAAGATTCTCTTCTCAAAAAAAAAATTTCCAAGATTCAAAATGCATCCAAAATCTATAAGAGTTAGAGATATTAATTGAGAACAATTTACAATGATTAGTTAATTAGTATGTTCTTTTTATATTGCTAAAAACAATAATCTTAGAATATTTCCTAATTATTATTGATGTTTGAACTATATAATTTCTGTATCTGAACATGTTTTGTAAAACAATAACAAATAATTTAAAGGAAGATTGACATTTTACGAAATTTTTGGGTTGTATCTCTTACTTTCTTATAATATTCATAATACTATCTTATTTCATTGTCGTCAAAACTTTAATAAAGGAAAAAAAACAAACGAATATTGTGAAACTTGTAAGAGGTAATTTGTAGAAGTTGAGAAGTGAGAACCATAAAAAGAAAAGCGTGAATCTCCCTAAATTCAAAGAAATATATGATAGTAAACGTGACTTTATGATTGATTTTTAGGCAATAATATAATTATCCATCACGGCACAAGCGTGTGGTGAATTAAATAATTTTATAAAATTATCTTGATTTAGTGAATCACACGTACATGAAGGAAAAAGAGTTCTAGTAATAGCTTCTAGCTAGCTACCAATGATGGGAAGAGAGAAAATTGATTGTCACATCATATTCATAGGTATGCGTAACTATATAAAAATGCACCCCTATGGTTGGTTCAAGTAAAATATGGCTTATTATTAATTTTTAATTATAATTGCAAATTACAATATTATTGATATTTTACGATCATAAAGTTACTCATATTAGTTAACATTATTTTTGTTATATAAGACAACTTAAATTACTACTATTATGGTATGAAGAAATTTACTCCCATTTTAAGGAGAATACTGCTCTCATTTAAGAAAAACTTAATGGATGTAAATTATTATAATCTTTAAAGTTGAAATTTAGTATAGATTTTTTCAGATTTATGGTAAAAGCTAGGAAGTGTATTGTAGATGAAGAAATCTCATTTATCCTTCTACACTAAAATTTGAAAATAATTATAATGCAAGGAATATAATGGGTGACTAAATATAACAAGGGTCCTTGCTGGTAAAGTAAGAATATTAGAGACTCAAGTGTTATTTTTCCCTTAGAGTAGTTTAATCTTTAAAGTTAAATTTTATCTCATATTTATTTTCAAAGGTTAAAATAATCAATAATACAATGGCTGCTCATTTGAGATACTTAGGGGCTGTTTTTTTTTTTTTTTTTTGACTTAATGACTTATTAATTAGCTTAATTTCAATGAGTTAGCTTATTAAGTTTTTTTTTTAACTTAATGAAAATCTTTAGTCATTAAGTTATTAAGCTATTAAGTCAATTTTTTTTAGCTTATTACTTAATCTAAAAAGTCTTAATGATATCATTAAAAGATATTCTCTAAAATATCCATATCTAATTAATTAATTTTATTCTTATCTAAATAAAATTTAATAATTAGCATTATCACCCATATCAATTGCTTGCGATAATATCATGGTAAGACTATTATTATTTTAATCTTTTTGTATTCTTTATAATTTTTTATGACCATTTTTCATATAAAACATCATAAACAACAATAAATTGATTGACATATATTAATTTAGAATATTGAAGGGTCGGGTTCGATTGAATATAAATATATTATGATAATATATTATCTTATTTATGTTCTTTTGAGATCTTTATTGTTTATTTATCATTTATAATATATAAGGGCACAAGTGTAAGAATATTGATTTTTAAATTTATTTTAAGTTAAAAATAAATAATTTAATACTTATTTTTAGAAATTTAAAAAAAAATTAAATATATCATTTAAATTCAGACATTTAATACTATTTAAAGTTCAATCTAATTCAGATATATTTAGATTTAAAATAATAATAATAATAAATGTTACCTTAATTAGTTGGGGTCCAATATATCACCGGTCAGTTATTTTTATGCGTATTGCATTAATTGATTCTTGAAACGCAGTCTATTAAATTCTTGAGGACAACTAGGACTTCCAATTAAAAACACTTCCCAATATTGCTTAAACAACTGCAAAACAATGTATGTTATAATTATATCTAGAAATTTAATATTCTTGTTTGGGAGTAAAACTTCTCACAATACTTTTTAACAATACGTACCTTTTCTGGCGCAATTATTTGAATTTTTCTATAAATACGTCCAATTCGAAGTACAGTCCTGTCAGATGCCCACTAAGAATGTCAATATTTAAATTTAAAGGAAAAAAATTGAATCAATCTGACTCAATGGGAATTGAGGACTTTATTTGAAAAATAGTTATTAAGGTGATTCTTTAGTCTTACCGACGGTGGAAGAAAATATTCTTCTTTTAGATTTGCTTTTGGGTGGTCGGTACAAGCTGATTGTAGGATAAGATGTTCTATTTCTAGACAGAAGATAGTTTGAAAAATAAAATAATAATAATAATAATAAGGCAGTGTTTGAAGCAAAAAATTTAGAGCACTTTAATATTTGAAGTGATTAAAAAAAAAAAAAAAAGATCGGATCATAGAAATGAGGGGAAAAAAAACGTAATTTACTCCTACTTACCATTTAAAGGAGAATATATCATATATGCATTCTGGTATATTACTTAAAATAAAAATTTTAAGTAATAATTAAGTGGGATATATTACTCACCTTATGATGAGTGAGAATGTTAGATGGTAATATATAGTTCACAATTTTAGTATTATCTATAATAAGGCGTAGAATTTTGTCACATATTCATATGTTCACTATGTAGTGGGCACATGCTGGGTAGATCTTCTTCCTAAAAATCATTACGCTGATCAAACTAAATTTCGTACTTGAAGAAACTCTCTCTCTCTCTCTCAATTAATTTTCAATACTGACCCTTTTTAGGTCAAGGGTCTACAAGACCAAGGGTCTATGAGGACCGGCCTCTAGACAAATTTAATAACTTTGTCACTCTAAATATTAAAACGGCTTTTGTGATCATAAAATTTTAAAAATGGCTTCTGGAAGTTAGGACTGCCTCTTGTTAACCCTATGTTTCACTTATGATTTGAATTTGCCCAGCTAGGGGCTAGATTAAGTTCATAATTGCATCGTTGGACACAGTCCAAATTTTGTATGTTCATGTTGGATATTTTATAGAACATTTCAAATTTACTATTATGATGGTACATGATGAGTTATAAAAGAAAGAATTCAATTATCTTATTTATTTCAACCATTTTTTAAGTTATTTTCTTGAATCAGTAACCAAACTTTATTTTGATTAGTGGATGTTCTGAATGCTGGCAATATCGCGTCCCTCATGGTTTTGGTAATAAAGAAGTGAGATTGAAAAAAAAAAAGGTGGCGGGCACATTCTCACCTCAATTTTAAGATTCAAGACTTGAGTTCTGTTATATGTATTATATAGATTGATTTTCTTTTAAATATTTAGAAATAGGTTTTTCTTATTTTAAATTGGAATATTTACACTAAACCATTACATCACATGACTGATTCAAAAAGTTTCTATAGATATAAATATACATATCAGTAAATTGGTTAAAAGAAAAGAAGAGTATATATTAGGGACAAAACTACGGTTCCATTGATAAGACAGATAATGGATCCAACATCGATCCAATCCATACCGCACCGTAGTTGGATTGATACTTGGATCCAAATTGTGTATGAATTCCATATATTAATTGCAATTAATTATTATAATTTTCTGTACAAGAGTAAGAAGGTTCTTAAAAATCTTTTGATGTTAATTTTGTCTATCAACATATCAAGTTAACTAAGTTTTTTTTTTTTTTTTTTACTTTTTTCTTATGAAAAAAAGATAGAGGATGGACAATGTTTAAATCAATTTTTTTTAATTACCATAATTTTTTTTTTTTTTTAAAGATTCCAACTTAGGTGATGGACTAAAGAAAACGGCTTAAAATTGAAATAGAGTAGTCTAGGTCCTGGGGCCTTTGGTCGATGTTACTTTAAAAAAATATAATCTTGACATATCTTTATTAAGATTAATTCCCCCTAGATTTCAGTACAATTTTATTTTAATAAAGATATAAGATCCTATGATCTAGGATTACGTCACCTTGACAATATTCAAATCTTTGTTATATTTGTCTCTGAGTCAGCCATGGCTTTTCTCCTTTCAAACAACTAAATTAGTGAAAACTCAACAATAAGTTAAAATTTTCAGAATCAGCCATGGATAATGTTGATTTGTGGGTCCAGATAAATATATAGTTATACAAACATGAAACCGCGTTCGTAAATAGGAAACACAATGCTTTCCAAATCCATTTTCTCTGTTTTTGGCAACAATTCTTCCCTCAAATTCACAAACCTGGAACGTTTTAATTGGTTCATTCTTGCAACAAAATATTAATGACTTTTTAAGCCTAGTGATCACGATCATTCTTCCTTTTTTTTTCCTTGATTTTTTTTCCTTTTTGTTCACTTAGGCAACTGCCTGGAAGCTTGCTTCTAGCAAGATCAAATCTATCCACCATTATAAATAGGCTGTATAACACTTGTAACTTGATCACATCTACTTCCAAAAGCACATTTTTCCCCAAGAAATCACTTCGTGAAATTATATATAATTCTACTGCATGGAAGCAAAATCTCGCAACAGTTTTCATGGGGGCACGTCTTCGAGTTACCGTGGAGTTCGCAAGAGGAAATGGGGCAAATGGGTATCCGAAATTCGTGAGCCTGGCACAAAAAGTAGAATCTGGCTTGGAAGCTTTGAAACAGCTGAAATGGCAGCAGCTGCTTATGACGTTGCGGCTTTACATTTCAGGGGCCGTGAAGCTCGTTTAAATTTCCCGGAATTGGTAACTTCACTCCCCAAGCCTGCTAGTTCAAATGCTGAGGATATTCGGATGGCTGCTCATGAAGCAGCTCTGAGACTTGGAAACACTTGTGCAGAAAGTACTTCCGAAGAAGCTGGTGGTGGAAGCACTTCTGGTGGAAGCAATTTGGGTCCAGTTACCGTCAGGCTTTCGCCGAGTCAAATTCAGGCCATCAATGATTCAACAATGGATTCTCCGAAGATGTGGATGGATCAAATGGCTGAGGAGTTGATGTTGGAGCAAAATATGATGTTCTCAAATGAATTTGAAGGTGACGAGTGGAACGATATGCAAAGTGACTCTCTTTGGGACCCTTAGGTAATTTTCATCTTAAAGAAAGAAATAAAAAACCAATACTATAGATATACAATGATACACATAATTAACGAGTTTTCTAGTACGGATATCTGTATTTTTAATGGTAATTAAAAATTAAATTTTTTATACACGGAGTTCATCAGAAAAACTAAAATTAACGTTTGACAAATCAAAATTCATATATATATTTTAAATCTAATGAACTCTTTGTATAACTGTTAATTTTAATATGAATTTTAATAAAATAAGAATATCCGTGTTAGAGAATTTTTAAATAAATAACAGCAGTGTTTGTGATATTATTTTAACCAAGAGCTTTAATCTCTATCAATAACTTAATGATGATTGGTGTTCCGTGTTCAAGCATTCACTGGCAGATATTTTTTTTTTTTAAAAAGTAAGGATCAATTAAAGAATTTGATGGGTTTATTCAATGGTTCGTCTAAAAGAAAACAAGAGCCAGAAATGAAGGACACTTGTCAGTTTAGTGCAACAGGGGGAAAGTTTTTGGAGGGTCCCAATCTTATTTAAGCATTTGTCCGTTTGATATTTTGTAATTAAGAATTGTTTTAGTGGGTGCAACGTGGGGAGAGAGGGAGCAAAGAGCACAAATCTTTGTTTCATTTGTTTGGCTTTGGGTGTTGTTTTTAAGGTCTTGGAAGCGTGTGGATTTTCTTTCATTTTTCTTAAGTATTGGATTATAGATTTTATGTACTGCTAAGCATATTGATTGACATGAAGGAATGAAATATTATTATGATTGTTTATTGTTCTCTGTTTCTAATGATTCTGTGAACCGTTATTAAGTATTTGAATCGTGGTGGTGGGATTTTAATTTGTTTGGGGTTCTTTTTCTCCCTCAGTTGCAACAGATAACTACGGTTCACCATAACCAAGCTGTTTCATTATACTTTATAATGAAAATTTGTATAGCTTGATTTTCTAAAATGTTGGCCGTGGAACTGACCAAATTAATTAACTCATAATTAATCGGAAATACCTCCTTTTCTTATAAGTAAATCAGTGGAAATAGAACAATTGCAATTCAAGGCAATAAAATCAACAATCAATCACTAGTGAAATTGTTAGTGCATTAGTATGTTGGCATCATTGTTGATCTCGTTTTAAGTCATCGATATAATAGTTCATTTCCATATAACTCGTTATATATTTTGTTGTAACTAAAATTTGTCTATGCAGCTTGGTCATATCCGGAGTTTACATGTATTAGTTCTTGTATTTTGTTGCAACTGAAGCTGCTAACAAAGTTTCGTACGATTTAGAGTTATGGTTCAAAGAACTAAAGTATTGGTGGAGTCTATAAACGCACGAGGAGTTTATTTAACTAGCTAGTGGTGGCTTGGGTGTGCAATATGTCTAATACATGTGGGCACCACATTGCTCTTGGTTCATAATAAAATGATGTAAATAATTGTTCTCACAAATTGGCAGCTCATATAGCTGCCAGTGAGAATATAAATTTAAAATCAAAGCACTAAGAATGCAAAGAACGATACACGAATCATACCCCTGAATATGGGAGAAAATGGAATTCAAATCATCATCAAGTCATCTTATGAATCTTAAAACCCTAACCCTAAATTATCACTAAGTGATGGATACATTCGATGTTTTCTCTCTTTGAGAGCTATCTCCTTTCATGTGTTTAAGACGTACGTTAAAATAATATTTGGTGTTGCTTCCCCATTGAGTCAAACAATATCAGAACTTTTCTATATGCCAAGTAGAGCTTTCCACCAACCATACTTCATACTAAAATCCTTCCCCTACCATCCGTTAACTCCATAATTTCCATCAAGTTTTTTTTTTTAAAAAAAGAAAATATCTCAAAACCTAGCCATTGCGTCAACCACCTACCCAAGCTTAGCTGTTAACTTTCCATTGTGATTTCGTCGGTCTCCACCATCATCAGAATTAGCAAAATCTAGCTGACACACTTAATCCATTGCCCCTTGGATCTGTCACCGCCGCATAGAAACCACCACCAACAGCTGCCAATCACGTTCCCTCTACTCCTGAGTTTCTCACCCTCAAATTCTGATTAATCCACTCAATGTCACTTTAAAATTTTACTAGTTAAACTAACTAGGAGCTACATTGTGGTGTATTATAGTAGTAGTAATAATGATGATGATGATGATGATAGTAACAATAATAATAACAACAACAACAACAATAAAATACTACTAATAATAATGAGAATAACAATAATAATAAAATATTAAAAATATTTTAATCGGCATGCACGTATTGGATGTCATCGCCGTTCATTATTTTGTTAACAAACGACATGACATGCACTCGGTAAATATGAAGATGACATGCCATCCACTTGGTAAGTAAAATACTGACACGTCATTATTTTCATTCATGCTACCAACATATGTAAATAGTAGGCGCAGATGTATACTTGAGATAACACATCGTTTATGTTTTCAAACAAAATGACATTTCATTTTTCGTTTTTTTGGTCGGATTCCATGACATATCTTTTTTTCTTGAAAATAGAGTTGTCATCTATAAGGTTAAATTCCAAATGATATCAATAAAAATAAGAGATTGTTCTTTTTTAACAATTGCATGGAATAATAATATAACATTATATAGTATTGCAAGGGTTTAAACCACTACCCTCACAATTATAAGGGATGACCAAACACATCCTTAATTAATTATTGTGTTTAATTTTAATTTTATTTACTATAATAGTAACAATAATAATGATGAAATTTAAATAATAATAATGATGATGATGATAAATACTAATAATAATTATAATGACAATAAAAACAACCACAGCAACAACAACAATAAATATTAAAAATATTTTAATCAGCACACAAGTATTGAACGCCATTATCGTTTATCTTTTGCCAACAAATGACATTCCATCCACTGATTAAATATGAAGATGACATGTCGTCGTCATCTTTCACACAACCAACATGCGTAAATAGTATACGTTGACGCATACTCTAGATGACACATCTTTTATATTTTCATTATAAATGACGTGTCACTTTTATTATTATCGGTTGGATGCCATGATATTGTTCTTGTTTATTAAGAAATAGTGTATTATCTACAAAAGTTGAATGTCAAATGACTTTAATAAAAGTAAGAGATTGTTTGTTTTAATAGTTACATGGAATAATAATATAGTACAATACAGTATTGTTAACTAAGATAGTATCATAATATAATTTATTTTCATAATTTATTTATTATAATAAACATTAAGATATATTTAATGCCTCAACTGAGGCAAAAGTTGGTTTGTATTACATAAATCTGAGTTTGTGTAAAGCATCATTTTGGCACATTGTGGTGCATTCTAATAATAACAATAATAAAAAAAATATTGCACCACTATCCAACTTCCAAAACTTCAAAACGTAGGTAAGCGATAAATTAATATGAACAACAATATAATACAATATAATACTATATTTCAAACACACCCTTAGTTAATTATTTTCTTCTTCTTCTTCTTCTTCTTATTATTATTATAATTAAATAATAATGATAATAACACTTATAATAATATTATTATTAAAAAAATTTAGTCAGCACACTTGTATTGGATTATTGTTGTTTATCATTTTGTCAACAAATGACATACCGTCCAAAAGGTAAATAGAGAGACAACATGTTGTCCTCATAATTTACATAACTGACATGCATAAATAGTTTGCGTTCCTTATCATTCTTAATATGAAAATCCACAAAATGTGTGTTAAAAAAAAATCAATTGTTAAGAGTTCAAGTCATCTAATAATTAAAAGTTTATTTAAACCTAACATAAATTTAGTTGCTACTACAATTTCCACTAACCAAGTGTGTGTAGTGGAAATATGAGATTGATGACCAATATTAAATTGTAGTAGCAACTAAATGTGATATGCAAAGCATCTAACTAAGCATTATTTTATTTTCTCGTGAAAAGCTACCTCAAAACTACCTAGGTACCTTAGAAATACCAAAATTAATATATTTTCAGAATTTTCGTTACACTTCATTAGGTATTAGTTACACTTTTAAAATTTTCATTGCCCTCCTCAAATTGCTGGCTGATGTTGCAACTAATTATCCAACCAATAGCCGGACAATGTAATCACCCTAATGTATTGGTTATATAATTATACTGTATGATTTGTACTTACACAATTGGAGGTGTGTCTGAGGATCACACAAGCTGTGTCTAAGCCTAGTGATCTGCAAGTTGGTTGGGCCTGCTATGTTCTCAGACCCCACAAGTTTGGATTTGTAATATTTGCCTATATCTCTCCCCCAATTAAAATATGCTAAAACAAAAGCGTGTAAATAAGGTTTAACCTTGTAAATTTAAATATTTCGAAGCTTGATGGGCCCTGTCCTAGATATATCTACAATCCGTTGTTTCAATTTAATTATACAATCTAGTGATGGCTTACAATTATATATACGGTGTGTAAGGATCGATTGGTTGAAACAATTACAAGGTTTGCATGATTATTTCCACTAACTGTTATTATATTTTAATAAATTTCTTCGTATCATATAAGTTGTCACATCAGATTGTATAAGAAATTTAGTATAAAATCATATAATATCATTATTTAATTATTTTTAAGTATCAAAGTCCTTATTTTTTTAAAATATAATTTTAGGGTTTCATAACGTTGTCAAAGATTTTTACAATGTTATAAGATGTTGGAAAATCATTTTAAAACATCTTAAAAGCCTTTCACAGATGGTGAAATTTTAAATCTATATTTTAAAAAATATCACACTAAAGAAGGACTCTATCATTATTTATACGTGATAGGATAAAAAATTAGTTACACTATACAAACTATTTATATATACAAACTGATGCCGCATAACATAAAATATATTAAAAAATAAATCATCCGTTGATATAATATTTTAAATATCCAATCAATTATATTGTAGTTGTATTGCCACGTTCATCCATATATAATCACATAACTTTTTAACAACTTTGACTGTTTGACAGAACTAAACAAAATATTATAAATTAATATAGTGGGTATGGGTCGTGGGTACTTATGTATGACTTTTTAAGTACAGACAGAAGAGATACCGTAGTCAACCGGCTGCCGCCGGTGACCGTACGTGTGTAGGCCTGTACGGTGAGCCACGGCAGCTGGCTTGGCTGGCAGGCGGTGCTATAAATCTGAAAAGGTTAAAATCAATTCAAAGCTGATTAGAAAGTTTGCCATGAAATGAATGGCACAACCACTTTTCGTACTTGAAACTTGTTTTCCTTTGTACGCATTAGCTTGATCCAGCTAGATGGATGGATGGCTGGCTGTTTCTACTAAATCGTCTCTCAGTTTGACCAAAACAGTGAAATGTCATTTTTCTTCAGTCTTCTAGACCAACCCCATGATTTTCTTTTGGGATTATAATTATTTATTTTGGTTTGTTATGGGTAAAAAAATAATGTCATTTTTGAAGACTTATAATTAAGTGAGTGTTAATGGTTAAAAAAATAATTAATTAATGGTTGTAATTGTTTTAATTTTTTCCATGTGTAGGCTAGTGTGGGTTGGCATAGGACGGCTCGAGGATTAAACGAGCTAGTCGATGTTTAGAGCCTTATAGTTTAGGAAATTTTCATTTTTCAAGCACATTCCTATTAATTTTTGTAACATTTTTATTTACATGATGTATTTATTTTTGACAAGATATTAAAACACCCCTTTTTTAGGCATGTATATATACATAAATTGGGCAAATCTTACTATTAAAATGTGATAAAAATGAAAACAACTAAAAGGAATATAATGTTGAATGAAATTTACTTATACATAAATTAAAACATACATATAATATTTTGGTTAACTAAAAAAATTGACAAATTTTGTGCTTTATTAATTTTGATTCTTTTATTTATTAACTCAAAATAATTTATAGTTAAAAAAACTTATTCACCTTAAAGTTAGTAATTTTATTTTCTACTTGAATAAAAATGCTTTTAGGTTTATGTAACAAATGAAAAGACGTATGTCGAATTATATTAAAGGATAAAATGATTACCAAAATTAGAATTTTGAAAATCTATTCCTTTTATGCTATTAGATGAAGTGATTTTACTAAAAATAATTTCAAAAAAATTTACCAAAACATAATTAACTTTTAACATTTCAAAATTACTTTTAAATCTCCGCACCACAACTCCAAATAAACTGTATAGGTAGGGTTGGCAATGGGACAAAATAGGATGAGGTTTATCAATTTCAATATTGTCCCATTTGCAAATGAGATTTAAAAAAATGTCCTATTCCTATCCCTTTATTTTTTTGAGACAAAAATTTGTCCTAATCCCATCCTATTAATATCATATTCCATCCCGTTATCCTGAACAGTCCCAAATATAAATAAATAAATTCTAACTTTTTTCTTTAAAGAACATCATAATTCAATATAAATAATAGTTTATATTTGCTTCGATTGCACAAAGTAGAGTATAATTTAGAATAGTCAAATAATAGTTTAAATTAGCATAAAATTATATTCGAATATGGATGTAGTCAAATATAAAATTATTATTTGATTACTTTACTTTGTATTTATCCAAGAAAAAAATTAGAATATTATTTATATTATTCTAAATAATATTAGTATTAACTATTATTGTACATTAATACTAAGACTTATGCTTCAAAAACTATAGATTTAAATAGTAACCAACTTCAATTATGTTAAAATATCCAATATTTTAATAATATAATAATAAACCAAATCAACTGAGTTGGCAATTAGATGGGATGGGATGGGGACAAGATTTGCCAATCCTTGTTTTGTCTCAATTATACAAATGAGATAAAAAAAAAAGTCCCACTTTTGTCCTTTTATATTTTTGAGACAAAAATATGTTTCAATCTTATACCAAACAGGATGGGATTCTCCAACAGGAAAAATTGTCATCCTTACCTCTAAGCCGCCCAAAAGTTATTATGATCGCGATTATCGGATTTTAGATTGTCCTAATGAGACAAAATGTAATCACAAGTGTTTATCTTCCTAATGATAAAAAACAAAAATGTTGAAATTAACAAAGTAAAAAAAGACATTTTATATGACATACTTTGTTAGGGCATTTAGCGCATTGGATTTCTAGTTCAAATTATTTTCTTACACGTCTTAACAAAATCTACATATTTTAAATTTGTTTTGAACTGCAGATTTCTTCCCAATATGCTAAAAAGTAACTAATAAACTCACGAATACCTACTCAAGACTTTCTTGGCTGGTGTGCAATCCCACAATAAACGTAGTAGAGATATCATGTATAATCTAAATATTTAAACTTTAGCATAACAATTACAAATAATTAAAAAAACTAATTTCTTATGAGTTGAAATGAATTGAAGTGTCCAAATCGTGACAAGAATTATAATCAAGATTATTATTAGTTTTCATACTAAAATCAATATATACCACTTATTCCCTTAATATTTTCATAATAACTAATAAATCCTAACAACAAAATTTCACAGTACTAGCCTTACTTTTAAATATATTTTTATTCATATTTATTATAAGTTCAATAAATCATATCAATGGAAATTAATATAAAAAATTTAATTACTAAAAATAAGAAAATAGATCTCTTGATGTGAATAAAAAATTAATAATAAGACATTTGTCTCATTTTTTTTATTTTGCATAATATTTTCCTTATCACAAATATATATTTTATAGTTTCACGATAAATTATCAAGCAAATGACCCATTTACCTCTCTTTTCCTTTAAATTTTTGATATTAGAAGGGGTTTTTAGAATTTTAAAAAATCTATTAGGATAAGTGGTATATATTAATTTTAATAGGAAAATTTGGTTAATTTCAGTTGGAAAATTTGGTAATCTCCCTTATAATTAATCTGAATCTTCGTATATATAAATATTGTTATGGTGGGATTTTCACATTGTCGTGTGTGGATACGTTCTTTTTGGTTGGTATAGGATTGGCTTAGATCTATTTTAGACTTGGAAATGAAAGTGATTTGCAATCGCGCCTAATGAGTGTGTTTGGATGTAATGTCCACAAACATATCTAGGCACTAGAATGACCTAGAAAAACTCATGTTATAACCTTGATCAATGTCGACTTTGTAGAACGTGGAACATGAGCTCAAATAGTAATAAATCCCGCTATAAATAATAGTGCATAAGTAGAGCAAGATAGCGAATAATCGAGAATCGTCGGGTATAGGTGATATCCTAGGGTTTGATATGGTGGTAAGCATGTGAAAACAAATTGACGAAATCGATCCTAAAGATTGAATCTAAAGCAAAGTTGCTCTAGAAACTGTAATTGGGGTGTTTAGAGGATGGTTCTTTGAGTGAATTGCAATTCAAAAAGACTTTAGTGTGTAAAGCAAGCTACAATAACATTTTTCTTGGGGTTTAAGGTATGAGTTTTAGGGTTTTTGGATGTCTAATCAAGAATTAGGGTTTGTTCTTGGTTAGGGAATTGGTTGAGTTGACGATAGAATGATAATGACTATTGATTCAATTTTCTTATGGGTAAAGGAATCAAAGCGAGGAATGCAGATTATACATTCTAGATTGGAAAAAAAAAATGAAGAATAGTTGCGAAGACTGCTGTTTTAAGTTTTTTTTTTTTTTTGAGATAATCAATGTGAAAAAGTTAATGGATGCATGGCAGATGCCTGATGGTAATAGAAGTCCCCCTTTTCAGTGTCTTTAGATAAACCCTAGCCCTTTAGGTTATGAAATTAGATCATTATAAGATTCCACTAATCCTAATGCTAAAAAGTCGGGATTTAAGGTTGCATCTATAATGTGGGTAAAGAATCACTTTTTGTAATAGACATTATTTATGTTCTTGAAAAGGTTGAATTACTATTGCTTAGTTATCAACCTAGCAACCTGGTAGGGGTAGGCTGAGTGCTTGGGGATTCAATCTAATGCTGAGCTAATCTATGATCAACTCTTAATAATCTTTTACCGCATGTGTATGTATAGTAATATACAATAAAATTTAATTAGTTTTATATTCTTATCTAATAACTACCAATTGTATTTTTCTAAAAGGTTAAAAAGATCAGCTCAACATTGAATCCAAATCTAGTGTTTGGATGTAATTAGGGGTTGCAAGAGATATTCTAAAATGTTTTCCTAATTTGCCTGCAACTTGCCCAGGTATTGGATGATCTTGTAGTGAAAATAATCCACACGCCTTAACTCTTATGCAGATTTGTGCCTTTTCAAATTGTTCGTTCTCCATTAACAAGCTAATGTCAACCAAGTGAGTTTATCCAAAAGTTCAATGTCCCAGGAGTTACTTGAATATATTTGTGACATCCAAATCACAATCCACAGTGATTGCTCTTAACATAATAGCTTGGGTCCGTCATGAAAAACAATGTCTTGTAGGTTGAACTAGGCCTTTGGACCTAGACGAGATTGCTAGCTTTCCCTCTACTAAAATCAATATATACCAATTATCTCATACTATTTTCATAATATCCAATAACTTCCCTATCATAAGAAAAAGGAAAAAAAAAGGGATAAATGGATCATTAATCAATGTTCGATCTTAGTAATATAAAATATATATTCATTATAAAAAATTTAAAAATAAACAAACATCATGAAAAATATGTTATTATTAATTTTTTTAGTCGCGCTAAAACCTTTATGTCTTATTTTTATTTTTTATATTTTATATTTTAGTTTCAATTTATATGGTTTACTTAATTTAATATATATATGAATAAAAAAAGTAATTAAAATAAAGATAATACTATAAAATTATGGTACAGGAGAGTTATGGAGAATTATGAAAATAATATGGAGATAAATGTTATATATTAACTACAGTAAGAAAAAACTGAGAATCTCCTTTGAACCTATTAGCAATTTTTAAATAACAACAAATATATAGTAACATAAGTAATAGGGAGATTGCCAATTTCCCCCTACTATTTTTATAATGGCCAAAAACCTCCTTGATAGTATAAGTTTACAATATTACTGTTATTTTCAACTACTCTTTTATTTATATTTATTATAAATTAAATAAATCACATGAATAGAAACTAAATAAAAAAATTAAGTATTAAAAATAAGAAATATATGTTTTGATATGAGAAAAAAATTAATAATAAAATTTTTTTCTTGTAATTATTTATTTTGTGAATATTTTCTTATAAAAAACATTTTGTAATATTTTAAAATTAAATGTAAAAAGTATAGGCAAAATATTTTATTATTTATCTTATAATAAATTTTTATTTGTCATTCAAGATTTCTTATAATAATTTTTTTTATCATTTTATAATAGTTTTCTTATATATTTATTATAAGAAAATGTTCACAAAATAAATAAGTACAAGAAAAAAAATTATTATTAATTTTTTTGTTCATATCAAAACATATATTTTTTATTTTTAATTCTTAATTTTTTATTTAGTTTCTATTCATATGATTTATTTAATTTATAATAAATATAAATAAAAGAGTAATTGAAAATAAGGGTAATATTATAAATTTATACTATTAAAGGGGGTTTTTAACTATTATAAAAACAGTATGGAGGAAAATAGTATAGGTTGATTGAAAAATTATCAATCACCCTAAGTAATATTATTTATTGAGATCGACGAATCGATGGTACTTATTCAGTAAAAAAACTAAATTATAAATTATATTTTAGGGTTGAATAGGAAACCTTTTGGGGGAACAAGCAATAACACTAAAAAATTGATGCGGCTACTTGCAATCTCTGGACCACTGATGGGGTCCGTGCAAAATACTAAGTTGAAAAAGAACAGGACCAGGAGACCGAGTCCGCTGCTTACCGGCACATGTCGGTATTCCGCGTTTATGAACAGAAGCCTTGTGGCCTTATCAATCAACATCCAATAGAATATGGGCAATTGGGCACAATTATTGCTTTATATTAAATTTTAATAATTAAAAAAATAATGAATTCTATTTACATCATCAGTGGAAGAAAAGTATGTAAGGATACTCTTCTTGTATTATTAGGCTGTATTATGATACAGCTTTTGAGCATGGGATCCCCAACTATTTTGCCACTCTTATCAGAAAAAAAAAAAAAAATTTCATCAAAAGTTTATTAGTAATGAAAATATGTGTCTATACGACACTATCAATCAATTTAATGTTTAATTCCATAGAAAAATATTACGTACAGCAACAGAGATCAACTTCGCTCACTATTAATTTTTGAAAAATTCCATAGTGTCCGAAAAATTATTCAAAATGGTGATTGGGCACAGTCAAAACGGCATCTTTTTAACCGTGCCCTGTTCGTACAGCATTTCCTACGAATTTGTTCGAGGAGTATACCACAGTAATTCAATTATTCTAGTATGTAACAAAACGTGGGACATGATGATGTGATTGCATCATTTAAAACCTAAAAAAATAACGTGCATACACACATGCACGCAATGCCAGCATGCTCGCACAAACGTACTTACTACGAAGCTCACTTCACTTCCAACCACGATCGACTTATTCACAAAGAACCACTTTTGCTTGCACCACAACCAGCTCTATAAATAGCCATCAAATCTCAATGCCCCCTCGAAGTCCAAAAGCACTTCTGATTACATCACAAAGTACACATTACACGACTCCATGGAAACTAATCAAGTCGTCACCAAGCAATCGGCGTTCCGAGGCGTCCGAATGAGAAAATGGGGCAAGTGGGTGTCCGAAATTCGGCAGCCGGGAACCAAAACGAGAATCTGGCTCGGGAGCTACGAGACCCCCGAGATGGCCGCCGCGGCCTACGACGTGGCGGCATTGTACTTCCGGGGACGCAGTGGGGCCCATCTCAACTTCCCCGAGCTCGCGGACACTCTCCCGAGACCAGCCAGCTCGAAACCTGAAGACGTTCAACTTGCAGCTCAAGAAGCAGCATTGAGTTTCAGGAAACCGATTGCTGAGACCTGTAGTCTGGGTCCCGTTAGGATTGGACTCTCGCCGAGTCAAATCCAGGCTATCAATGAGTCGCCGTTGGATTCGCCGGAGATGTGGATGGAATTGGCCGCCGGAACGTTTTGGTCGCCGGAGCAAATGCTCTGTTACGACGGTATTGATGAAGTTTGTGAGTGGGGAAATTATGATATGCAGGTTGAGTCCATATGGGATTAATTTATGGTTTATAGGTAATATATGGCCAATAAATTTTAATCACACACTAAAATAGGGAAAAATTATTTTATAGTCTTGACAAAAAATTTCAATCAATTTAGCACATGTCACTCTTGGGTGGTAAAATGAGTTGTGTTTTAGTATAACTCAATCTGGTGCAAAAGCATTTTGTATTTTGTTTCATCCACAATTTTTTGCATCTCTAATTTATATGTAATGAGATAATGTTTCTTCATTCACATGGTATTTCTTTTCCATTTTGAATGTGTTTGAAGTTGTTTCGACAATAATTACTTAAAGCTCATGTTAGTTCTTACCAAATATATCTGAAGATAAAAGAAAATTCCTTCCATTTATGTCTAAGATCTATTAACTGATGTACAATTTAATTTGATCAATTCGAGCTTACAAAGAAATTCACTCTCTGAGGTTTTATGGCTTATATGTCCTTCCAGTTCTAGTAATTCAAATCTTTTTTATTTTAATTTTCAGGTGTAAAATTCATTATATTCTTTATTATACGGCATTTTATCTATACATCCAAAAAAAAATGCGTATTTAATGATTACTGAATTAGAAGAAAAATAATAATTAATCCAGCAACATATTTCAAGTTTAAATATTAAAATGATTAATCATATTACCTAGATTTGACACACTACTCATGAATAAGTGAAAATGCTATATATATTTTTTTAATTTAAGACCACCCTAAGGTGTGGGAGGTTAGACGAGACGTCTTTACCTGTAAATCAATAAAAAGAAATGAAAATACATCTAGAGGGGGACATGAACGAAAGGCTCTGAGCTAAAAAATAATAAAACAAATAAAAGCAACATAGAAGAATGCAACAACCCAAAAGAAATAAAATAAGCACATAGCCAACAAAAAATCATCACGAAGGAAAAGCTAATAGAGAGAATGCCTCTTGCGATAATTATGACTAATGACAAGTTAAAGGTAAGGTCAAGCCCCTCAACACCCTCCGGCTCAGACAAAACGTAAGCATTAGCCACATCATTTCTGTTAGAAATAAAATCCTAATCATAATGAAAAGGAATCTCTGCAGAGTGGGAATTTTAACCTACAACCATATATATTGTTTGTAAATACTTATTTAATCCCTATATTTTTTACTTAATTAAATATTTATTTAATTTTTATATTTTAAATTCTTCATTGATATACCCTTGCACTTAAAATATGTTGTATTCTTACCCTTATTTTTTTAGTTTTTGTAATAATATTCTCACAGCAATATTCTTGACATTAATTACTTTATCCTTAAAAAAGTTAATTTTAGCAAATCAACCAATAATTATTATTAGTAAATTAACCATTAAATATCAATATGAAAGAACTAGTATTTTTTGTACCCATGCAACAATTTCCTAACAATCTTTTATAAATAAATTGATATCAACCAATTTAGAATAATGTTCAATATGCTTGCAATAATCTTATTAATAATTATTTTATAGAAAATAATGTTACAAATTAATCTTAAAAGTAAAATAATAACACAAAAATTTGGACAAACTTTTATGTTACTTTTAAAATTACCAAAAATATTATTGCAAGGGTATTATTATAAAAGAAAACAAAAAATAAAAGTAGAAGTGTAATATATTTAACAGTAAGAATGTCTTGAGATATATTTTTAAATATAGGGATTAAATTGTCATTTAAGTTAAAATAATAACTAAATGAGCATTTGACTAAATGAACATTTGAAAAACATAAAATTAAAATAAGCAAACAAATGAAGAGGGTCTATGCAATGAGAGTTTGACCATGCAGATTTCTATTAAACCAGATGGTTATTTCAAAAAATTCTAAATTAAATGAAAGTCTTATCAAGTTATAAATTTTCTAAGCGATCAACTAATCGCACAGACCAAAAAAGATTTTCATGCATTAATTGGAAAAATTAAGTTTTTGGTGAATCTAGAGCAATATTCACCTACCCAATCAGTATTAATAAATAATTAGGAGACCATGCTGTTCCATGGATTTCGTTATGCTAGCCAACCAGATAAAAAATATATAGCATGAAAATGATGTATGTCAAAATTTTCCATAGAAAATTCTAATTGAGTTTTCATTTATTGTTCTTTGTAGATTAAATTTTATTTGCACAAGCTCTGAATATGGTTGTTAAATGGCTGGAATTAAAATTGATTGATAATCTAATTAGCAAATTAATTTGTATTTCTCATTCTTTGGACTCTCCTAGGTTTATAAGGATCTAGGAGTATTTGACACATCCGCCTCCAAACAATGTGTGTATCAGCTGCATGACAATGTTATTACCATGTAAAACATTATACTTGCAATGTATAATGTTATAATAAATGCATAAAAAGTCAAATACAACATAGTGATCTATTTTTAATAGATTAAATTAAAAAAAAAAACTGTACTAAAATTATATTTCATGTTTTAAGCACCTCTCATATTCTTCAAATCCCACAAAAGTCTTTTTCAACACCGCCCAAAGCCAAAATTGACCCTACTACACACGACTTTGGTTCTATCAAGTGTCAATCCAAGTAGAGACTAAAATCAATTACAAGGCGAAAAAGCGTTTGCTTTTCTTGAGTGCAAGTGATTGAAAAGTTTGTTAGATACCTAGATTAATTAAAGCAGCGTGTGGCTTTTTATGAAATAATGGCCAAGAACTGTCTAGACCCACAAGCAATCCAATATATAATACCTTAAGATAATTTTAGTTTTATTTTTAAATTTTCCTTTTTTTTTTTCCCTATTACTCAAACACTGCCCCCTCGTATATATATTTAAAAAGGGAACCCTTTTAGTCAACCATATGCTTTGAAAGTTGTTTTTAGATAGTTTTGAGTCGCAATGAATATTCACGCTTACTATGCATTTCATTATTTTATACAAATTAAAATTTAGCATTCGTGCTAAACTTTGTATAATCTTCTATGTACTTTTAATAATGTACGAATAATATTTAATTGCATATTATTCTTTTATTTAAGGACTACTAATCACAAAATTATAAAATCTTAGAACAAAATTTAACTTAATATTGGATCTAAATCCTTTTATACATGCTTCATATTTTGTGCTATATATCTTGCATCAACATTTTCATTGCTTGATATTAGCAGCAATCTACTTTGTCAAATCTCTTGGGATTGATATGCGCAGAAAGTTTTAATTACTTTTTCTCTTCATCAATATTTGCAGTACAGCGATTAAATTTTTGGGCTAATTGGATGAAAAATATTGGGCTCCCTTAACTTGTACACTAAAAAATTGGGCCCTTCTTTATTTACTCCTAACATTTGTCGGACGCTACTATTTTCGTTACTTTAGTCTCCTATGAAAAGGCAGCTAAACAGCCAAGGATCTTCAAAAGTTGAAGTCAGTTGTCCAATTTGATGTCCTTACTTGGATTTGATTCTTAACTCTTTGATTATTTGTCATGTATATTTTATACAATATCAGTGAGATTTTTAACTTGCATTACTTAGTAGCGGCTCTTTTCCTAGGCAATTTAAGGCTCCAAAACATATAAAGGCTCTAAACGTTTTTTTCAAAATTATAACTATTAAGTTTTCAATTTATATATATGTTATAAAGTAACATATTTTATAACATTAGAATTTTATTACATTTTATAATAGTCTTTTCCATAAATAAATTATCAAATTCCTACAAAATCTCTTTTTAACATTAGAAATAACAATTTTTATCCTATTTATTCCTATAAAATCTCTAATTAACATTATTTCATTTAAAACTCTATAAAAGCCAAATAATCGTTAACTTATTATTGTCCATTACTAGCTTTCGTCGATTTAAAAAAAAAAAGCACCAAGACAATTCTCAATCCCTCTCAATTTCGGAAGTTGAAGGCTTTGGCAACTTCCCTTCATCGGTCTCAATCTCTCCTCCATCAAAGTACATGTAATTTATTTTTCTTTATTTTTATTTTTTTTCGTTTGGATATGATTGGCTCATGTTAGTGTTATCCCCTTTGTTAGCATTTATGTATCCATAATGTTGATTTTGATGATAACAAACTAGATTAAGAATGATTAAGTTTTTAAAAGGTTAAATTATTTTTTATACATTTTAAATAAATCATTATTTTCACATTATAAAGGTTTTATATTTAATGGAAAAATGATTTTATGAAATTGGTTGTTTTTCAAGTTTATGGTTTAATTGAAAGTGTTTTGAAAACTTGAAAATCAACAAGTATTGTTTGAAATTATGGAGAAGGACTTATTTGAAAAGTGTTATAGTATTTTGGGCCATTTCATAATTTTAAAAAGTTTTGGGATTCACAAAGTATTATTTAGAAATTCTGAATTTGGACCTATTTGTAAAGTTTTATAACGTTTAGGGTCATAGGACAATTATAGAAAGTTTTGGGAAAAACTGTAATTTTTGGTAAACAGTTCAGAAGAATATCGTATCCAACGGTAGCTTATTTAAAACAGCTAATCGTTTATTTCCAGATTGTAAATCTTGATCCGTTTAGTAAAAACGGTTAAACCAAATTTATTTTGTGGCTCTCTGGAAATTACCCTTGAACCGTTTACAGGAAAACGGTGAACCGTTTATTTCCAGATTGTTAACCTTGAACCGTTTAGTAAGAACGGTTAAGCCAAATCTATTTTGCAGGTCTCTGGAAATTACCCTTGAACCGTTTACAGGAAAACGGTGAACCATTTATTTCTAGATTGTTAACCTTGAACCGTTTAGTAAGAACGGTTAAGCCAAATCTATTTTACAGGTCTCTGAAAATTACCCTTGAACCATTTACAAGAAAACGGTGAACCGTTTATTTGAAATTCAGCCCAACAGTAACTTTGACCAACGCAACAGTTAACCCTTAATAGGTTAACCTTGATCCGTTTTCTGGCAAAAAGTGCATAACGGCTAGTTTTTGAGCTCCAACTATAAAAACTCAAATCCAACTCATTTTCAAGCTCTCTAGCAAGCACAAACAAAAGGCATACAACATATCTTGAGCTCTCAATTCGTGAATCATAAATCTTTGAATCATATTTGTTCTTCATTTTGTATATCTACTCTTTGAGAGAGTTTTTGTTGTAATTTTCAATTCCTCATCAAATTTGTGAGTGTTTAAGTGTGTGATACACTTGAGTGAAGAGATTGTGAGATAATCTCTTTGTTGTAAAGGTTCATTGACACCTTGGAAGTCAATTGTAAGCTTTTGAAGCCTTGGAAGGCTTGGATAGTGAAATCCTCAAGCTTGGGTTGCTTGGAGGCGTGGACGTAGGCGGGGATAGCCGAACCACGTAAAAATCCTTGAGTTTGCTTTCTCCTCTCTTACTCATTTATTATTGTGCTTTCATTGAATTTATTGTTTTTAATTTTATTAAGGCATTAGATTGGATTGTTGTGTGGTTTGATTAGGATAATTTTTAAAACACCAATTCACCCCCCCTCTTGGGTTGCACACTTTTATTTCACCCTTTTTTGGATTTCAGGGTATGTAAACCGGTTTATTTGATTGTCGGTTAAGGAAAAGAAAAACAACTATTTTCTTTGATTACCGGTAATAAAGCTTCAATCCGTCAAAGTTAAAATTCTTAAATATTCAAGTTTTTTCTTTCTATTCTCTCTTTAATTAGTTGTATTATTTTATTGTTTTTTTTTCTTTTTAAAATATTATTGTGTTCATAGGTTGTTTTCTTTTTAATAATCTAGCATAATTGTTTGCTTGTTTATTCTTTCTTCCCAAATGAAAGAATTTCGAAAGAAATCAATAGACCTTACCTTATTCGAATATGCAGCGGAATAAACAGGTGTTGGATCACGTCACAGGTCAGAAAGAAATCACGAATAGAAATCTTCCTCAAGTCACAGTATATTTGCTCTTTTCGGATTGTTCAACGATCTTGCTTCTCTTTCTAGTTTTTCCCACTCACACACACTGCTCTATATATTTTCCTTATTCGAAATGAATGGAATTAATCATCATTTTCAGCAGCAGTTTGATGGGTATATGTACTGCAGTTAGGAGCGGTTGGGAAGTTGATTTGTATTCAACTTCCCTCTCCCAAACATGCATGGTAACCACCAAATGGTTACCATGCGTGGGTCGGGTCGGGACGGCCCATCTTGGGCACCCACCCGTCCAACACCAAAAAATGTCTACTAGAAAATGCGCATCAGGATATGAAAAACTTAAAAAAAAAAGAGAAGAATAGAAAGTTAGTACAATCTCAAAAAGGAGCTCTTGATAAATTTGTCAAAAGTAATAAAAAAGATGTAAATTTGAGTGAAGTATCAATAATTTATTAGCAAGCTCAAGGTGAATTAAAAGATGATGAACCAATTAATGAAAACAATGATAAGATAATAAAGATCAAAATTGTGATAGTACACTTATAAGAGATTGTAATAAAAATATGAATGAAGATGAAACTAGAGATGAAAACCGATGATTTTGAAAAGTATTGTTTTTCAAATAATATTTATGATCCTGGTAGATGGAAAAATATAAATAATAAATTAAGAGATTTCCTAGTAGAGAAAGGTCTAATTAGAGATAATGATTTAACTTTGTTAAAAATACCAAAAACAGTGAGTTAAAAAATTAATACAAAAGTTAATTTAAATGAAATTAATTGGTAACAGAATTAAACTACAGCAAGACAATAACTGGAATTAAACAATAGCAAAACAGCAACTGGAAATCAAACAGCAGGGAAAGAAATTAACGAAACAAAGAAAATAAACACAAGGCTTGTAACACAGTGTCCTTAAAATAGATTTACCACCTACTGCAGTGCCTTAGGTCCGCTGGTAATTGTTTTCTGGGATACAACAAGGTCGAATTATCCATCAAGCACAAACAGATAATTCCAGCGAACCACAATAGCGGAGAAACTCAATCAAAATTCAAACGTCTGAAAGAGGAAAGAAAAATTTGAGTGCTTAGTGTGTTGTGCTGGTTACTCTGTATCAAAAATAGAAGGATGAAAGAAAATTTTGTACCCCTCCGTGCACGCGCGTGTGGAGAGAGCATTTTTCTTTAAAATTCTTACTCATACATGAATAAGTTTCTATATCTAAGCACACATCCCTTGGCTTTTTTTTTTTTGGTGGGACAAACCTCATTTCATTTCAAATTTTCAACTTCAAGGGTGCACTTTGAGAGATAATTTCTCATTCACCCAAACACCATTTTGAGTAAATAGATATGCACTTTCGAAGTATCCATGGAGTAGAATCCAAACCTCTCAAGATTTTCCACTTTCGCTAAGCAAGACCCACTCAAAATGTGCCCTCAAAATAGCATATTGATATGCTTTTTTTTCAACAATTTACAAATCCAAGATCGATTTGGTTGAATTCGTGTGCGTCCGCGCGTCCTGCATACGCAAATGTCAGCCCAAAATCACCCAGGTTTCCATGGCCATGTTTTTAATTTCCTTTTGAATTTTTGTAACAGTTTCACAATAATTTGTGAATTGAATTTTGAGTTGTTACTCAGTTTATTTTTTTTTTTAATTCAGTGGCTTTGTAATTGCTTCACAATTATTTATGAATTGAAGTTTGGCTGTTATGCAATTCAATTTTGAATTCAATAGGCTGAATTAAATTGTTTAAATACAATGGCTGTTGCAACATTAAAAGGCATATATTGAATTTAGAAATTCAATGTTATTCTGTTGTTATATACCTACATGAGTATAAAAAAAGTAGCTCCCCCTTCTGTTTTTGATAGAGAGCAACCAGCACAACACATGAAGCACTTAAATTTTTCTTTCCTCCTTCTGATGTCTGACTTTTGATCGAGTTTCTCCGCTGTTGTGGTTCACCGGAATTATCTGATTGTGCTTGACAGATAATTCAACCCAGTTGTATCTTGAAAAACAATTACCAGCAAACCTAAAGCATTGTAGTAGGTGATAAATCTATTTTAAGGACACTGTGCTATCGGCCTCGGGTTTATTTTCTTCGTTTCATTAATTTATTTCCCTGCTGTTTGATTTGCAGTTGCTGTTTTGCTGTTGTTTAATTCCAGTTACTATCTTGCTGCAGTTTAATTCCATTACTAATTAATTTCATTTAAATTAGCTACTGTATTAATGTTTTTGGGATTATCCACCGTCCACCCATTTTTTCTAGCTTTTTCAAAAATACACAATTCTTTCTTTTTTTTGCTGGAATCCACCTGAAATTATATTTCTTTTCACTTTTCCACTTCCGTTTGGGGACCGTTAAGAAAATTAACGGAATTTTGTTTAAATGACTTTTTTATCCTTAAATGTAAACGATAAATTATCCACCAACCACTTATTTTTTCATATTTTTTCAAACATACACAATTCTTAATTTTTTTTTTTTGCTGAACTCCACTTAAAGTTATATTATTTTGCACCTATCCACCACTGTGTCGCTGTGAAATGACAATTTTACCCTTATGATGTCAGTAAAGTTCTAACGGTGTTATAACGAGAGTGGACCAATGAAAAAAATATTAACTTCAGGTGGAGCGCTGCAAAAAAAAAAGATTTGTGTATTTTTGAAAAATGGGGAAAAAATGGGTGGACGGTGGATAATTTTCCTTAATTTTTTAACTCACTGTTTTTGTATTTTTAACAATCTTAAAACAGATTTAATGTTTGAGATGGCAATCGAAACTAGTGATGTAATTCTAACCATGATTGAGACTGCCCCCATTTCAGCTTCTGCTGCTGGGCCATTTGTTATGAAGGATCCAGCCTTATGGCGATTCCCGTGAATCATGCGGAAAGGCCAAAAAATTTCAAACGTTGGCAGCAAAAGATGTTCTTTTATCTAACCATATTAAACCTTGCGAGGTTCTTGACAGAGGAAGCTTCTAAGCCCAAGGAGGGTGAAACAGATGTTTAAGTTGTTAGCATAATTTATGCGTGGCATCATTCTGATTTTTTTATATAAAAATCATGTAATGAATGGGCTGAGTGATACCTTATATAATGTATACATAGCAAAAAGAATAGCCAATGAGTTATGAGAATCCTTAGACCGAAAATATAAATCAAAGGATGCAGGTACCAAAAGGTTTGTTGTTGGTCACTTCCTAGACTATAAAATAATGGATTCCAAAACTGTGATAAGTCAAGTACAAGAGCTTCAGATCATATTATCTGAAATCCTTGCTGAAGGGCTGATGCTAAGTGAAACTTTTCAAGTGGTTGCAATTATTGAAAAATTACCTCCTGCATGGAAAGATTTCAAGAGTTATTTTAAGTATAAACGCAAAGAAATGACATTAAAGGGCTGGTTGTTAAACTCCAAATTAAGGAATACAACAGAAATGTAGAAAAAAGAGGGTCTGTTTCTGTGGCTAAGGTAAATGCTGTTGAACATGGACCTAAACATAAGAAAAATAAAAAATTGGGTCTAAAAGGAGGTATCTTTAAGAAGCAAACAAAGTTTTAAGGAAAGTGTTTCAACTACGACAAGATTGGTCACAAGGCTTCGGATTGCAGGTTGCCTAAAAAAAAGCGAGAGGCAAATGTGGTAGAAAATATCACTTAACATGTTTCAGACACTAACCTTTCAGCAGTGGTTTCTGAAGTGAATCTGGTTGGGTTGAATCCGAGAGAATAGTGGATTGATACGGGAGCAACCAGACATGTATGCTCAGACAGAGGATTGTTCAATTCATTTGCAGCTGTTAGCAATGGAGAAAAGCTATTCATAGGGAATTCTACAATGTCTGAGATCGAGGGTTAAGGAAAGGTGATTCTAAAGATGACTTCTGAAAAAGAGCTGACTCTGAACAATGTGCTTTATGTGCCAGAAATTCAAAAGAACTTAGTGTCTGGATTGCTATTGAACAAACATAGTTTCTGAATGGTGTTTGAGTTAGATAGGGTAGTTTTGTCAAAAAAATGGGATGTATGTGGGAAAGGGTTATATTAATAATGGGCTGTTTAATCTTAATGTTAGTGATTGTGAAACTAAAAATTAATAATGAAGCTAGTTCTTCTGCTTATTTGCTTGAGTCTTCTAATCTTTAGCATGGTAGATTAGGACATGTTAATTTTAATTCATTGCGTAAATTAATTAACATGAAGCATATTCCTAATTTCTAAATTGATTTAAAACATAAATGTGAAACTTGTGATAAGGCAAAACTAACTAGGTCATCTTTCCAAACAATTAAAACAAACACTGAATCACTTGATTTAATACATAATGTTATTTATGATTTTAAATCTATTCAAACAAGAGGTGGTAATAAATATTTTATTACCTTTATTGACAATTGCACAAAATATTGCTATATATACTTGTTAAAAAGAAAAGATGAAGCTTTAGAAAAGTTTATTCTTTATAAAAATAAACTTGAGAATCAACTTAATAGGAAAATCAAAGAATTAAGGAGTGATCGTGGTGGTGAGTATGTTGTTCTATTTGAGATACTATATGAACAAAGTGGAATCATACATCAAGTCACGGCTCTATATTCACCTCAATCTAATGGGATTGCAGAGCGAAAAAATCAAACTTTAAAGGAAATCATGAATGCAATGTTGATAAGTTCTAGGTTACCTCAAAATATGTGGGGAGAAGTTGTTCTGTTAGCTAGTTATTTGTTAAATAAGATACCCTGAAAGTAAGAAGATAAAACCCCATATAAGCTATAGAAAGGTAGAACACCTTCTTATAGATTCTTACGAGTGTGGGGATGTCTTGCTAAAGTAGTGGTTTCTTCAAATAAAAAAGTGAAAATAGGACCAAAAACTGTTGACTGCATTTTCATTGGTTATGCACAAAGCAGTAGTGCTTATCATTTTCTAGTACATGAATCTAAAGTTCCAGATGTCCATAATATATGATAATAGAATAAAAAAATACATCATTTTTTGAACATGTATTTTCTTGCAATTTTAGAGTGGAATCAAGAGAACTACAACAACTTCATGGAAAAATAATTAAAAATAAAGAAAATGATGAAGCTCCAGAAGAAGAAAAAGAAAAATAAGAACTTGAGGTCTGACGTAATAAAAGAGCTAGAATAGAAAAGTCTTTTGGTTCTGACTTTCTGACATTTTTGCTAGAAAATGAACATCAAAGTTTCAAGGAAATTGTAACTTTACCAGAAGGCGCTTTATGGAAAGACGCCATTAACAGTGAAGTTGAATTCATTTTATAAAATCATACCTGGGAGCTAGTAGATCTTCTTCCAGGATATAAACCTTTAGGGCATAAATGGATTTTAAAAAAGAAAATGAAAGCCGATGGATCAATCGATAAGTACAAGACTAGGCTTATAATTAAAGGTTATAAGCAACGAGAAGGCCTTGGTTATTTTGATACTTATTCTTTTGTTACGAGAATAAATTTCATTCGGATGATAATAGCAATTGCAGCTTTGGGCAATCTCGAGATACATCAAATGAATGTAAAAACAGCTTTTCTAAATGAAGATTTAGATGAAGAAATCTACATAGAGCAACCTGAAGGTTTTATAGCTCCAGGACAAGAAAAGAAATTCTGTAAATTAGTAAAGTCATTATATGGCTTCAAACAAGCACCCAACAATGGCATGAAAAATTTGATCATACGATGATCACACGTGGCTTTAAGATCAACAAGTGTGACAAATGTGTTTATGTTAAAGAAACAACAAATGGCTATGTCATTTTATGTTTATATATTGATAATATGCTCATTATTGGGAATGATGATGATATGATTAAATCTACTAAGAATACGTTGAAGTCTAAGTTTCACATGAAAGACATGGGTCTTGTGGATATTATTATGGGAATTAAAATCTCAAGGGCTTCTAATGGACTTATTCTAAGTCAAACTCATTATGTAGATAAAATTCTTGGAAAATTTAATAAAGATGATAATACTGTATCTAAAACTCCGTTAGATATGAGTTTACATCTATCGAAAAATAGAAGAGAGTGTACTTCTCAAGTAGAATACGCTAGAGTAATAGGCAGTCTGATTTACTTAACAAATTGCACCAGACCAGATCTAGCCTATACAGTAAGTAAACTTAAAAGTCATGAAACAAGCAATGAACATATTACTAATATGTATTTATGGGTTGAATTAGAAGTAAGATTATTGAAGAAAAGAACAATTGACAAAGATATTCAAGAAAAAAATTAATAAGGAAAGATATTATTGGGAAAAAGTACTAATAAAAATTATTATCACCGTAAAGAGTCTTGCTAAAAATAATTTAGTATTTCGTAGAAAGAATGAGAAGATATACCAAGATAACAATGGAAACATTTTAAGTTTAATTGAAATGATTGCAGAATTTGATCCAACAACGCTAGAACATGTTAGACGTATTAAAAATGATGAAATTCATAATCATTACCTTGAGCATAACATACAAAATGAATTGATACAAATGTTAGCACTTGAAATAAAAAATGCAATAATTAATAAGATTAAAGAAGCAAAATATTTCTTAATTATACTTGATTGTACTCCAGATACAAGCCATGAAGGACAAATATCTATTGTATTAAGATGTGTAGATATTTCAATAAACCCAATAAAAATAGAAGAACGTTTTTTAGGATTCTTAAACGTTGATGACTCTACTAGGAAAAGCCTCTTTAATAAACTTATAGATACAATAAAAATTCTAGAACTTGACATTAATGGTGTACGAGGATAAGTATATGATAATGGTTCTAATATGAAAGCAAAAACATCAATCATAGAGCATTTTATACATCATGTGGTTGCCATAATCATAATTTAGTATTTTGTGATATGGCTAATTCTTGTCCTAGAGATATTTCATTTTTTGGAGTTCTACAATGTATTTATTCATTATTTTCTTCTTCAACGAAGAGATGAAAAATTTTACAAAATAATATACCCAATTTAACTGTCAAATCATTGTCACAAACACGTTGGGAAAGTCATATTGAAAGTGTGAAAATAATAAGATTTCAAGCTCCACAAATAAGAAATACTTTACTTGAATTAGAAGAAATTAGTGAAGATTCTAAAATAAAGAGTGAAGCTAAGTGTTTAGCAACATATGAATTGGAAAATTTTGAATTGATAGTAGGTATGATTATTTGGTGTGATATATTATTTGCTGTTAACTCTGTTAGTAAGATCTTGCAAAAAGAAGATATACATATTGATATTGCCATAGATCAGCTTAAATGTTTTATTTCCTTTTTTGAAAGGTATAGAGAAAATGGATTCATGTCGGCTATAATTTCAACTAAAGAAATTGCCAGTGAAATAGAAATAAAACCTAAATTTCATGAAAAACATGTAACTCGTAGAAAAAACAAATTTGATGAAAATATTAGTATGAAAAAGAATTTTGTTTCCTAAAGAGTCTTTTAGAGTTAATTATGTTATATACAAAGTAGATCAAGCTATTTCTTCAATAATGAGTAGATTTGAACAATTTCAAATGTATGAGAATATATTTGGATTTTTGTTTAATTTTAAAAAATTACAATTGTTAAGTAATGATGTTTTAAAAACTTATTGTGTTAATCTTAAAAATGCTTTAAAACATTATACGCTTTCTGATATAGATGGTTTAGATTTTTTTTTTTTTAGAGCTAAGAATTTTAAAAGAAGTCTTTCAAAGTGAAAAAATACCCCACTTGATGTACTTAATTATTTGGAAAAAAAATTGATTCTTTTCCAAATGCATATGTTGCTTATAGAATATTATTAACGATACCAGTAACAGTTGCTTCTGCAGAAAGAAGTTTTTCAAAATTAAAACTGATAAATACTTATTGAAGATCAACTTTGTCGCAAGAAAGATTAAATGGATTAGCTATGCTATCTATTGAGAAAGATATACTAGCGAAATTAGAATATAAAAATTTAATCAACAGTTTTGCATCTCATAAAGCTAGGAAAATTGATTTTAAATAAATGAATTTTTATTAAAAAATTTTTTTGAAAAATCTTATTAAAAACAATTCGCCTAAGGCCCCAAAATTGGTTGAACCACCCCTGACATTAATCCAAAGTTGTTGTTGTTGTTGTTGTTGTTGTTGTTGTTATTATTATTATTATTATTATTATTATTATTATTATTATTATTTTATGAGTTGGTTGTTGCTAGTCAAATAACTGAGAAGTCATGAGAAACTACTTTTAAGTCAACTGTAAGTTATATATCATGTAACTTAGTAATTATCTATTTCTTAAACTAAAACATCCATAGTTTTCTATAAGAGAGCTTAGGTCCCCATTCTATACAAAAACCTTGAGTTGGCGTCTTTAAAGGACTCTAGCTTTGATGACAATTTATTACTTCGAATATCACAAAGTTGCTTGATTCAAAAATTTAAAAATATCACAAAGTTGCTTGATTAAAAAATTTAAACTCATAGATAAGGATTGAAAATTTTATATACTGGTGACATTAGCATTTATTCTACTATTTGTCGTTGCTAGTATAGAGAGAACATTTTTAACTCTAATCATTTTGAAGATGATTGATTAATTACAAAGTCAAATAAGAGAGCAATGGATGAATGACCTATATATATAGAGGAAGACTTATTCATAAATGTAAATATGATTTTTTTTTAAAAAAATTATTCATTCTGTCAGCAACCTGATCCCCTACCCACTTTAGCCGAAATCAAACTCCAAATCCCTTATTTTGAACATAATAGGTTTTTCTATCTCATATGAAAATGAATTTAATTTTATGGTATATGTATCTAATGTTTTATTATCTTTTTGTAACATAATATTATATTTATTTAAGATAAAATTAATTATTTGATTATATAATAAAAATATATTAATTTACCAATACAAGAAAGAGTTAGCTATGAGTCTGTAAAAAATCATTTTCATTTATTTGAGTAAAGATTTTTGTATTTTTAATTTAGTTTTTGCCTTTAAAAAAGAGAGCAAATTTAATTGCACACTAAAATAAATTAACATCTATTACTTCACCCCAGCATTTTAAAAGGTCATCAAAGAACATCCTCATAGTTATCATTAACTTAATTGAGAAAAGGGTGAAAAATAAATCTATATTCTATGTAAAAATAATTCAAAATATTTCTTTATTAAAAATAAACTTAAGATAAATATTTTTAGTGTAAATTTCATTGTCCCTTCTACTAGAGTGACTATCTTCAAAATACCCCAAAGATACGAAAACATCACTCTATCCTCCAATTGTTGTGATCTTCCCATTAAAGTTATGAGCTTAAAAGATAAAATTTTATTTGAACTAGTACCGTAACAAGCGCTAGCCTAGAGGAGTGTGACATGTCAAATCAATACAGCCTTTCAACTACTCCTTAAAATTTTATAATTTTATATAGTCTAATATTTTGTGATAATTAATTTTCATTATTTTTAATGAGAAATATATAAGTGGTTAAATGTAAAAACAGCAGAGTATCCTTTTCTCTTGATGCAAACCATCATCTTGTTCACAGTTTAGATAGAGAAATGTTTAAAGAAAGCATCAAAGTATTGGCCATAAACAATAAATTTTTGTTCGAAAAACTACAAAAAAGTGACCATTGGAGAGTGGTTGCTGGTAACAACAACCTCACGATGGTAGAGGTAAGGAATTTATTTTTTTCATTCAGTTATTTCCATTAAAAAAAGGTTTAGCAGCCTTTTTTAAAATGTAAGACAATATTAATTAGAACAATGATCTATATATATGAAAACTTTGTGCTATTACTATTATTATTTAAAGAAAAATGGGTTTAAACCCTAGTTCTTAGTGAATTGGGGCATTTTGATTTCATTGTACGATTAACAAAATTTGTAGTATTTTCTTTACAAATAAGTTACTGGAGATTAAAAAAAAAATGCATATCCATTTGTATGATTATATATATATATATATCTAGTGGTTGTTTAGCAAACATAACTAAGAAACTGAGTTATTGATATATACCCTGCATGTTTTGGGTTTGGTGATGGATATTTTGGTTTGTTTTTCATTTTATGATATCATGACATTGGTGTTGTTATTGATATTTGTAATGCTTTTGTTATAGAAGGGGCACTTGAGGGTGAAAGGCATTGTCAACTTTCTCGGTAAAACTTTTGAGGTTAGCCTCATTAACCCTGACTTTCTAAGTAGAGTTGTTCTGATCAATGCTGCAATGAAAAGAATGGCCAGGAGAAAAAATATAGAGATGAAAGATTCATCACTGAAGTTACATGGCCATGGAAAGGGAAGAAGGGTATAGTAGAAAATGACCATGAGCTGTATCAGATATGACAATTATACAATAAGAAGAAGTAAACAAAGATTTTATTTAACATGACCATTATAGCACTTGATATGACGAATGTGAATAAAAGAAGGTTGTTTGAGGATAATATAGAAGATGTTGCTACTGGGCCTCATGCTGAACCTCAGAATGTGTTATTTGTGTTTCAGAGGTAACTAACTGACAATGTTAAAGCACAATAACAAGTGCATACAACTGTTACTAGAAAAAGAGGTGGTAAAAGAAAGTCAATGGCAAGAAAGAGTTCAAGAAGAATTTCGGAGACTAAATTTTTTGGGCTTTCGATTTCATAACCAGAATTTACAACTGAGGCCACCACTGTAGTAGAAGATGATCTTTAAACATAAACCACAACTGAACTTGATACTATAGTAGAAACTGACAATCCTGAAATACAAACCACAGCTGAGCCCATCATTACAGCAAAACCTGAGCTTGCAACATAAACCGTGACTCAAGCCATCATTTTCAAGTCTAGATCATATCCAGATTCTACTCATAAATCCCCACTTAAAGTTGAACTTGATGTTCAAACTACACAGAAGATGCTAGAGAAATTGAATGCACCTATCAACAACAATATATAGCCTAATGTGTTTGGTCGCTTTGTCATACCTACAAAACAGGCTACAAATAAAACATTTTTAACTTTTGATCAAGTCACACCAAAACTACTACCACAGTTTGACCAAACCCTATTCCTAATACCAGCAACAACAGCACCACCTTAGTTTGATAAAACCATCCTTCATGTGATGATGGTCCAGAAAAGGGTGTTAATGAGGGTGAGATTGACTTCATACACCTTTCAAAGAATAGTGATCACTTATCTAATTTTCATGTTGTTGATGAAGGCTTGAATGAGTTCGCAATGGAAGCTGATCAGGAAGATGTTGAGGTTGTTGATCCACCACTATCTTAATTCTTAAAGAATAATACATCTTATAGGCTTAGAAGATCAATGGTTGCAAATTCTCAGTCAAAAGTACCAATTGAAGAAGCAGAAAATATAGTGCCTACTGAGAATTTACCATACTGAGAATTTACCATCAGAGATTGTGTAAACTGAACCTTATAAAATAAAGGGAAAAAATGTTAGTAAGTCACTTGTTGCTATCACCCATTCACATAGGTAAGCTAACAAGAAAAAAGGCTGCTACTGTCCAAGATGAAGCTTTTCAAATGATTGCAAATTAAAGGATATCTCATTCTACTATAGTTAAGGCTGATAAGAAGATTGTAAAAAAGAAAAGAAATACCAACTTTGTAGATTCTGAACAAGTCATGAGCTTACCAAAGGTAAGTAAAAAGAAGAAATCAAGTAGGAATAATGCAGATGAAGATGATGAGATGTTATCAATTGAGAAAATGGACTTCCACATCTGGTCTGAATCAAAAGATGATATGTGTGAGCCACAAGAGTAAATAAGAGTCAGCCTGAAGACGAAGCTTAAAATGAAAAAGAGGATGACTTACTTTATGGATATAAAAGTGATAATGGTAACTATCGGCCACTTTCAGACTCAGAGGATTAGCATCCATTTAGCAAGATGTCTTATGTATTAGGTAGGCAAATGTTCAGAGAGATACAGAACCAATAAAATTTAGAGAGGGAATGATGTTCAAGAATTTCAAAGAATTTGTATAGGCTTTGAAGGATTACTATATTCAATAGAGTTTCAGGGGTAGGAGGATCAAGTTTGAGAGAAAAATGATTTTGTGTGGCTGCTACATAGACAAGTGCCTAATTAAAGTATATGCTGCACTTCAAAACTGGGGCAAGTGCTTTCAAGTTCAGTCTTTGCATTACATGCACACCTATGAGGTCCTCGATAATAATACTAAGGTAACTAAAGCTTATATGGTAAGAAAGTACCGTAATAAAGTACTTACTGACCCAGTGATAGGTGTGGACACGTTATAGATGAACTAAAAAAATACATGGGGTGACTGTTGTTCCATAAAAGGTCTATAGGGCAAAGATAAGAATTTTAAAATTAGCAGCCAGTAGTGACCGTGTTGACAGCTTCAAATCATTGTGGAATTATGCAAATGTCATCAAACAACAAATGATAGGGGTATTGACCTTGTTGAAGATGACAAATCATGACACACCAGTTGACAAAAGCAGACTTCAAAGGTTGATGGTAAGCTTCTCAAGCCTTAAAGATGGGTTTGAGGAGGGTTGTAGGTGGTTCATAGGGCTTGATGGCAATTGCTTGAAAGGGTAATTAAAAGGTATGTTGTTATCAGCAGTAAGTTTGGATGCAAATAAGGGGATATTTCCCATTGCAATTTGTGTTTGTGAATTTGAAAGTACTCAAAATTGGACTTGATTTTTGGGCCACTTGCAAGAGTATTTAATTGATGACATGCAATTGATATTCATGATTGATAGGCAAAAAGAAGTACTTAATGCACTTCATTTGGAGTTCATTAGAACACAAGATAAGTTATGTACAAGACATAAGTTTGCGAACTTTAAGACAAGATTTCCTCAAGTGGAGTTAAGCGATGAGTCTTGAAAGGTAGTTAGAGCATCAAGTAAAGATGTTTTTGTGAGGGCAATTAATGTTATATGAAAAATTGACGAAGATGCGTTTCAATGGCTGAGAAAGTTAAATCCCAAACATTGGTCAATGCATGCCTTTGATAAGTTTGTAAAATATGATCACACAATAAATAACATGACAGAGAGTTAGAATGCATGGCTTGGTGAAATAATGAAAGCACCAATTATGGCTTTAATGGAGCACGTTAGGAAGTGAATGATGAAAACAATAACTGAGATAAGACAAACTTGTTAGAAGTGGCCAAGTGATGTTCTTACTCTTATTAACAAGAAGATAAATAGTGTGTTAAAGGTTAGTAGAAATTATCACATCATACCAGCAAGTGATGCCTTATATGAAGTTGAAACAGGTCAAGAGTTTTATATTGTCAACCTTGATAAGCATACATGTAGTTGTGGGCTGTAGCAGATTAGTGGCTTAACTTATAAGCATACAATGCCTTATATAGCTCACATTATGGCTACTTATAAGAAGTATATTGCCAATTGTTTCCTAAATAATGCATATTTAAGATGCTATTATGGAATTATTCATTCATTGCCGGACAAATCTAAATGGCCACATGTTAAAACTGATGAAATATTACCTTTAATTGTTCAAAGACTACCTGACAGGGTTAAGACATGTAGAAAAAAGAAGGCTGATGAACCACCAGCATATAGAAAAAGGTTCATATTATGTTGTTCATATTGTCGAGGTATTGGTCACAATATAAAAGGCTGCCCTGTTAATCTAGCCAATTCACACAATAAGACCAGACATATATTGGTTAGTTTGAAATTACTTACAATTTAATTTTTTTCTAATTTTTTTAGTTAAAGTTAAGTTATCTTCAAATTACCCCCATTTAGAGTGACTATATATGGGGGATAAATTTATGTTTTCACATTTTTTGGGATGTAAATTGAATTTTTGTCATTATATATAGGAGTAATATGAATTTAACCATATTTAAAGGATTGTATGCGCTAACATTACAAATTTTACTGTACTGTGCTGAACAGAAGCATCGCAAGAACTTGGTGGCAGCCTTAAGCTCAAGAGCATCATTTATAGGAGTGAACGCTGTTAGAAACTCAACACCTGGTGGATCTGCATCAAGTATGTGATGTTTGATAAATGGTAATAAAGTTAAAAATCAATCTTTAAACTAAAACATAGCTTTATTTAAATGAATTAAACCTGTTAATGCTTTATTTAAATGAATTAAACCTTTTAATGATGGATGACGATGAATTATGATCAACAGCTCAGCCATTACCTAATACTTCAACGCCTATCCCAAAATAATCAAAAAAGGATTCAGCCACAAGAAAAACACCAATAACAAAGGAACAAAGGAAGCATCAAGAATAAGCAGAGCAAAAGAGAAATGAAAGAATACATCAACAGCAAGAAACGTAACTTTTGATCAATTTTAAGTGCCACCAATAAGAGGCATTGAAATTAGAAAGGGAGGCAAATCTGAGGGGGCCACTCCACAATCTGGCCCAGTTCAAACAAAGAGAGATTTGAAGGGTAAAGCATTGGCTCAAAGTGGTTATAAGTTTTTTCTTTTTTCTTTAAAAATTAATCTTTTTATTTACATATAAGATACTATTTTACCAACATGGTAACTACGAATTGGGGCTTTATGTTGCAGAGAAATATTGTTACAATAAATGACCTGATGGCAGCAGTATGGACATCTATAGAAAATGTTGCTGCTAATTTTAATATTTTGATACTTTTGAATACACTGCTACGACAATGCAGTATATATATGTAATTACAACCTAATTGTAGACTTTAAAAAACTGAGATGCAGTATGTATGCTCATATTTTTTTTTGGAAATTGTTAATTTTATTATTTTATTAATTATTTATGCTAAATTACTATTTTTTGGGGTTGTTGCAGTTAATATGTAGTTTGTAATCCCTTGTCATATAAGCTGAAAAGCCAAAATGTAATATGTTGCTAGTGATGGTGAATATTGACAGCAACAATATAAGTGTAATATTTTATTGAACTGAAAATACATATCACTGAATATAATACAATGGCTTCTTTAGTACATGGAAGTTTTTCATTCAACTATTTAATTTAATTTAATTTCTACTACTTTCTAGCCTAATACTTCAATTATGAGCAACACTAAGCATATACGTCATGCAAAGATAATATGCAGTAGCCTAATAATTGAATCTAATTTTATAACAAGTTTATTAATTCCTATCTCCAGCATCTTCTTGTCTTTAATTCCCATATCATCATCGCTTTCCAAACTATCATGCAACTTTCCCAATCCTCTTATAAGTACTCTATACTCATACATACTTAGTTTCCAACATTTAAAGAAATTACAGCCTTACTATCGTATTTGTAATATAGCTTCTTAGGATTTACAGTAGACTCTGAGATGTATATAGATGCACATTTACTGCAATCTCTTCATGTTTTGTTTCTGAACTTGAGCACCTTCCCATTGATCTCCAGCTTCTCATTTTTATCTTCATCTTCATCTTCATCTTCGAGATCAAACCAACTACCTCTTGAAGACGACATACCTACTATTATTTCTTGATTTTTTGTTATGTCATGTTTGTGATTTTGTTGAGTATGAACCTTATCTAAATCAAATCTTTAAAATAATGGTCAATTTGATTTTTGAATTCGATTGATATAGTAATGGAGAAAGAATGATAGTTTTTTTCAAATTTCAAAATGAATGGTTGAAATCACAGTGCAAATTCCAATAAAAAAGTGTTAATTTAATGGAATGCCTTGTAATTTTCTTGAATCCAAAGCCCAAATAAGGAATCAATTTAAAACGTTTTAACTAAACAAGTAAATATACATTTTTAATATTATAAGCCTAACACTCCCACATTTTTTTACAAAGATGTCACATTAAAACCTTTGGCAATAACTCAAACGTTCACACAATAACACCGTTAGGTAGAATATTTTATTTCTTACAAGGCTAATTTTGTAATTTAATTATTCAACGTCAGCCAACCATTTAAAGTAACGGCTATTGAGGGGTAGAGTGATGCTTTCGTACTCTTGGCAAGTATTTAAAGATAGTCACTCTAGTAGGGGCACAATGAAATTTACCCTATTTTCTATTGTTTCTTTTCTCTCACTAGCATTGCACATGCACAACATTAGATGTGGCAATTTGGGTTAGTGGTCATGTCGTGTCAAATTTGAACTAACTCAAATCCAACTCATTTTTTTAATCGTGAATCCAACCCATTTATTATCATGTCACAATTATGTCACATATTTAACCATTTTTTTTAATATAAGAATTATATTTCCTTGAAAGTTGGTAGTGCTATACAGATATCTATTAACTAAAATATAAGTCAAATTATAATTAATTGTGTTATAAATGGATTATCATGTTAGAAAGTCTAAAGTTGAACCCGACACAATTATTAATTGGATTGACATGAATACAACCAATTTAATAATCGTGTCAAATTCGACTATATAAATCTGTTTATTTTTGTCAAAATTTGTCAACGCTAAATAAGAGCACCATGGCCACAATCATTTTTTTTAAGAGTAGGGAAATAGCTTTTTTTTTTTCAATTCTAGCAAATTTTGCATTGACTTCTCTAAAAATATTGTATTAACAAGGAAGACTTATATTGTCCAAATTGACTTGTCTATGAAGAATCACTGCAATAGAAGTATCTTTAAAAGGTGCTTGTAAATCAGGTTATGACTTCCATAAGCATCACTGCAATAGAAAAGTTGTAGGTGTAGAACTAATGTGTTAAAATTTAAAAATCTTTTTTTTTCTACCAAGTAATAGGACTGCAGTGTAATTGGCCCAAAAAAATTTTAAAAAGGTTAACTACCATGTGGCAACATAATCTTGCCCTCGGAAACTTTATATATGCATTACAACTGTAAACATATGTTACAAATATTTATTTATTTTTTTGGGCATTTTATTTTACTTTTTTTATAATTTGTTTTATAAGAGCGATTATCAAATATAGTAAAAATTATAACGAGATAATGTGAATTTTAAAAATATCATGCACAAAATCTAAGGGGCTGTTTGTTTTTTTAACTTAATGACTTAATTGTAATTAGTTAAGTCATTAAGTTTGTTTGTTTTTTCAACTTAATCAAAATTTTCAGTCATTAAGTCATTAAGTTATTAAGCTAATTTTTTTAGCTTTTTACTTAATCTAAAAAGTCTGAATGACATCATTAAATGATGCGAATTATTCACCATTCTAAAAGCAAACAAGCTTCTAATTAATTAAATTTCATCCATAACTAATTACAGTTTAATAATTAGCATTATTATCCATCTCTATAACTTAGTGATGCAATATAGTTGTAAACTTTTCTCTCTTCAAATTAGTATTATTTTTCTTTATAATTTTTAATGAATATTTTTCGATAAAACATCTTAGACAATGATAAAATTGATTATAATATACTAATTTAGAATATTAAAGGACTGTACTCAATTGAGTATGATTATCTTATAAAATATATTATTTTATTTATATTATTGAGATATTATTAATTGTTTAATATGATAATTTGAAAAATGAGAAGCGTAGAAATGTAAAATTCAGATTTTAAATTTTTTTTAAGTTTAAAAATAAACAGGTCTTCACCTGAATTGTCATTTTAACGATTGAATAAAAAAAAACAAATATTTTATTTATATTAATATTCAACTTTTAATTAATTGTAATTCTATTTAAATTACAGATAAAAAAACAAACACTACCTAAGTCTAAATCTAAATTTTGCATATATGAGGACATCGGGTACCTTTTTGGTTTGGAAGGGAATATTACCAGTTTATTATCCCACGCTTAGATCACGTGGCCCCCATGCAACCGATGTCAGTTAAACTACTCGACCCACGTGGAATCACACACGCCATCGTAAACATTTTATAAATAAAAAATATTATCGTTTTATCCGAAAATAGGAATCTAGTATGTACTCGCTCGTACCAATGATGCGAATTATTCACCATTCAAAAGCAAACAAGCTTCACTTAATGAAACATAATGACACGTGTGCTTCAAATGATGGGAGTACAGGATCCTCTTAGAATAGGCCCGCACAAATTTAAGAGCGAAACACGATGGCATTTACGTAATTAGGATGCAGAGGTAGGGATTAAAACGATAATCAATTCATCTCTGACAATGATCTACTGCCACGTGGCAGAGTGGGACCTTTCTTGTGTGCGTTAGTTGCCCTGGTGGCCCTTTTTAAGCGCCATTTAATTTGCCGTCGCTGTTCCGACGAAAAAGAACGAAAAATTTAAAAATAAAAATAATAAGGATTCGTAGATGAGAGAAAATGTGAAGGACTGAGACAAATTCTCGGTGCATTTGAAAGTGGTGAAGATCCGGCGATAAACTGGTAATGATTTTCGCTTCGAGAGGACCGTTTGGATGCCGAGAAAATGAAGGAAAACGAAGGAAAATGCGTTCCGAGGAATCAAATATAGACCTAAAGGAACTGCGAAAGTAATTTTGAAAAAATGAGAATAACAAGAAAGTAAAATTCAGTTATGATAATTAGATGATATTCAGGGATTCAGATATTTTGTTTTATTGCGTTTGTTTTCTCTGGAAGCATTCAAGAAATTGTTTTATCAAATTTTAAAAGAAATCATTAGACTTCAGATTAGTATTTATGGAGGGCTATACAGGGAGTTCAAGCTCTTTGTTTCGGCTTTGAGAGAGTTGATAACTGCTGAAAATTATTTGGGCATTTCTTTTCCAATTTCTAAAATAACCATAACTTAATATAGTTTAATTTGTTATATTGAAAAACCAGTTGAGTAGATTCTCTTTAGTTTAATTTATTCCAGAACTTTGGCAATAGATTGTCTATTTGAAAGTTCAATTTTCCATTCTACATCCTCCTTAGTTAAAGCTCAAATGGAGGATTTAAAAACTTAAATCCATTTGAATGTTGAACATCATTTTAATTATTCTAGAGATTTTCTCTGATCCCTTTTTTTTTTTTTAATTGTTGTTATTTCTGGTTCTGGCTTTATGTGCAGTCCGTATCCCTCTCCAGTATTCTTGATCAAGGTTCAGTTTCTTTTGGAAAATATGCTACCGAGGCACTTGCATGGGAAAAACGGTCTGTTTTCCCTCACGACAGATTTCAGGAAGAGTTGGATAAATTCAAAAATCCCGGATTAGTTGCTCAGAAAAAGGCTTACTTTGAAGAATACTACAAAAAGCTTAGAGCTATTAAGGGATTTCAAGCACAGCAGCAAGAATTCACCCAGCGTGATGCTTGCCAAGTTGCACAGAGTAGCACCACAGAAATAGAAAATAATGTCAATTCAACAGTGCCAAAAGACGAAAACAATGTTAGCCAAATTCCTATTTCAGACAACAGCACAATTAGTAGTCTCAACTCATCACCAGGAGACACTGAGTGTGACTCAGGACAAGATACCGAACCACAAAGGTATAAAAATAGCTTGTCTACTGTTAAAGATGGCATGAAGAATATAACGAGTTTATTCTCATCTACTGTCAAAGCAAAACATTCTACTAAAAGGACTTCTTCATCTCAAAATTCCCCAAGTGGTAGCATGAAAACTGCCTCTAAGAAAAGTCCGGTCTCCAGTTCAGTCAGCCATAAAAATAACCAGCCAAAGAAACAAGTACCTGGTTTACAGGCGAAGGTAATTGACCATTCTCTTGTTTTGCATGTCTGTTGCTAAATTACCTGCCTCCAATTTAACAGCTGAACTGAATATTCAACTCTGCTTTGAGAATTTCATTTTTTAATCTAACAAATTAGTCTGGCTAACTTCCTCTTCCATGAGCAGTTAAAAATCCTTGGATCTAGACATGAAAATTCTATCTTATAGATTAGAAAACTTTCTGCAAGCTGGAGGTCACAATTTGGTGAAACAGCAGGCAGATTGAAGGCCAAACTAAATTTGACCAATAGGACATTGGAATTTCGCGTTTATTTAAGTTGATTTCAATAAACTTGTGGCCTTGTAATGACCAAAACAATTACTGATAGTTATTTCCTGACAATGGATACTGTTCTATTATATCTGTTGCGTTTTCTACTATCAGTGTCTCATAGATAGGATGTTCCATATCTTAAACAGGGAACTGTTGCCTCTATCAGAAATAAGACAAAGCTGGAAAGCAGTGGAACTGCAAAAAATGCTATTAAGGAATCTGAGAAGCCAAAACCAACCCTTAGAAAATTCACTCAGAAGACTGATAACAGTCTTCTTCCGAATAAGAAAAGTGGTCCTAAAGCTGATAGCAAAACTAAAAGACAAGCTACAAAAGTTTGCCCCACTGCAACTGTTCCAGACTCTTTGTCAGCAAAGGGTAATCAGGTGTCATCATTTTCAAGTGTAAGAGCTCATCTGATGAAGCCAAGCAAAATTTCCTCAGGTTTGGCTGGAAAGTTACCACCAAGGTTGCCAATTCCTGCTCAATCTGCTAAGATGGTGTCATCTTCTTCAAGTATAAGAACTCACCAGATGAAGCCTAGCACAACCTCCGAAGGTTTGGCTGGGAAGTTACTGACAAGGTCATCAGTTCCTGTTCAATGTGCTAAGCAAGTGTCATCTACATCAAGTACAAGAAGTCCAGTAAAGCCAAGCACCACCTCTGAAGGCTTGGCTGGGAAGTTACCAACAAGGTTGCCGGTTCCTACTCAATCTGCTAAGCAAGTGTTATCTTCTTCAAGTATAAGAACACCTCCAGCAAAGCCAACCAAAAACTCTCAAGGCTTGGCTGGGAAGTTACTGACAAGGTCATCAATTCCTGTTCAATGTGCTAAGCCAGAGTCATCTACATCAAGTACAAGAAGTCCAGTGAAGCCAAGCACCACCTCTGAGGGCTTGGCTGGGAAGTTACCAACAAGGTTGCCAGTTCCTACTCAATCTGCTATGCAAGTGTCATCTTCTTCAAGTATAAGAATTCCTCCAGCAAAGCCAAGCAAAAACTCTCAAGGCTTGGCTGGGAAGTTATCAACAAGGTCATCGATTCATGTTCCATGTGGTAAGCCAGTGTCATCTTCTTCAAGTTTGACTCGTCCAGTGAATCCAAACACACCTCCCCAAGGCCTGGTTGAGAAGTCACCTAATAGTATACCAGTTAGTTCTCTATCTTCTAAGGTAAACTAGATGTTTGTGTGCTAAACTTTTGAGTGTTTTCAATAGTTGGTAATGACTTCTCTCACAGTTGAATAATATTTATAATTGCAGAGTATTTCAAAGGATAGAGCTTCTACCGGTGATTTGAGAAACCTGGGCAAAAGGTCTGATTCTCACTCACCTTCTTCCTTCGCCTCTCCCTTAAATCCATTTGATTTGTGTAATTTCAGGATATTTGGTTGAGTTGTTAGGAAGCTATAGAAATTCAGTGGTTCTTGTACGTAGTACTTAAAATTTGTTTTGTTAAGAAATTATGACATATTTTGCTTTTTTGCAAAAGACTGGTTAATGTAGATCATTTCAGCTTTAGAATTTCTTTTTTCATCTAGTGTAAGATATGCAATAAGAAGATGATTTATGGGGCACGTGTGCAGATAATTGATCTTCAACTAATAAACTCGAATAGTTTTTATGCGCCAGGATGAAGCTGGCAAGTGTTTTTTCAAATGGAGAAAACCAACGCATGTTATATTTGGATGCTAACTGTTTAAATTATTCGCCATTGTCTGTATCTGCTTCTTCCATTTCTTGTGTCTCATGAAGTTTGGGAAATAGAATCTGATTGATTATCGTGTCTGCAAATAACAGGTCCGCAAACCTTTCTTCTCCTAGTAAATCAAGTCAAATTATTGGAGCTCAGCTTGGACAGAGGAGTCTTGTCCAAGGAGGAAAACAGAAAGAGGTGATTAATTGCTCTAGTTTATAGATATGGATCCACTTGCTGATGGTCTCTACTTCAGAAAATTATACTTGTTATGCTTGTTTACTGCCTTCAACCAACCAGTGATGAATGCAATATTTTAAAGTTACTAAGAGTGGAAATCTTGCATTGCAGGGAAAGGAAAAAGAAATTCTAGAGCCTAGAAGAGATCTCAAAGCTCTATCATCTACTGGACCGAGAAGAGATCCAAAGCCTCCCTCATCTATGGTGTCCAATAATTTCAAGACTCTGCGTGAAAAGCGAGTCTCTAAGGTCGCATATCTTTTATCATCTCTATCTTTGTTTGCTTAGGGTTTGTTTGAGAAAATCATTTCGAATTGAATACATTTATCGGAATAGTATTTGTTATATTATATCCCCATCTTTCTTTCATTATTTTGTGGACATACTAAAGCAACGTGGTTGACGTTTCAGATTGTACCATGGCAGTCTGTGGATGAAAAACGCGGTCGAATTAGTACTGCTACAAAGTCAGCACGGAGACAAATGAGACCTAGCAGGCAGTGAATGGGATACATAGGAGAAACCCCGTCTTGTCCATCAACTCGTTCAATAGTTTGCAAAGTTGCTGGGAGCTTATGTAGACGACACTTGCTTCACTCTTACATATGCAACGAAAGGACTGGATACAATTGCTATTGCAGTAGCAGAAAGTAAATTCAATAAAATGAACATGTAGAGATATTGCATATGTACATGTGCATCTTTGTAAATAAGTAAAATATGTAGTCCATCAGGCAAGTGGGAACTACTGTATTAGTTAGTAGTTACAGATAGGAAGTTTATGCTCATGCAAGGCTCTCTTTTTTCTGAAGGCTATCGAGGAATGCAAATAACAAGTTGCAAATTTTAGATGGTTGATTGTTGTTTGGTTTTTTTTTCCCCCCCTTAAAAAAGGAATTCTTTTCCCTATTATATAATCTTATGAGAAGTGGGTTCCCATGTTGCCCTTTATGAGTCAATGTCCTGGCTCTGCCTCTGCTGGGAATCTCCTTCAAAGATTCTCTCTCTTGCTTTCGATGCCTACAGTATCAATGGATCAAATTCAAGTCAACACCAGTGCTGTTACATGCCAAAAGCCTTTTCACGATTGCAAAAATTAAGTGGGTGTTCACTGTTTTCCACGAAAACAAGGCAAGAGAAAGATGGGATGTGTTTGGAATTGTCTTTCATCAGGTGTTTTGCATTTTGCAAGAACAAAAAGCTAGAATTTATGTTTAGTGGGTATGTTTTTTAACAGTAACTGGAGAATTAGTAAAATGAAATATTTGTATCTCCTCACTTTTTAAAAGAAAATTGGATGATGCAAAACGGTTGTTCTCCACTTCTGTAGAAGCAGTTCTTTATTTTTAAGGTAACTAAGTTGTCTGTAGAAGAAAAGTTGCGTGTATTTTTTTTTTTCAAATCTAAATAGGTCTAATTAAGAATATATAAATGACTTCTTTTTTAATATATAAATGTAAGTGAAAATTTGTCTATTTTTATAAATAAAAAATTCTTAAATATAGTTATTTGATTTATATTCTTATAAATTAAAACAAAAAACATTAGATTTTATAGTTTAAGAAATAAATATATTTTGTAGAGATATTTTTTAAATATAATATTTACTTCTCATTCAGACATTCTCTTAATCAAATAAAAGTTACAAAAATTTACTTTACTTTTTTTATTAAAATATAAATATTTGAAAATCATAAGTTATAAAAAACAAACAAATAAATTTTAAATTTCAAATATTTAACCTACAAGCCATGTCTATTGTCTAACACTCAGATTCCATATCCAATTCAACCTTTATCAAATTCCCTTTTCACTTTTCCAAATTATCAAATGTCGTCTATCTATGCAAGCTCATCAAAGCTCATCTCTCTATGCAAGTCTCCTTACCTCTATATATATATATATATTTTTAATGGTTGTTAAAATTTTATAGTAATTTTTCTTATGTAAATGTATAAGATGCACATCTCATTTTTTTAAATAATTTTTTTCTTCTGAAAGAAACGAAGTTGTTTGTACATAGATTGTTTTTATTTAGCTTGATTGGTGCTTTAAAATATAATTTTATGTCATTCTATTTTAGTTGTTATGAGCTTGTTGTTTTAGATGTCTTTTTCCCTTAGGTTATGAATGAGTTTCTCATAAACATGTTTTATAAAAAAAATTTCCACTAAAAGTATTTCACTATTTTCATTTTTAAAACAAGCTACAAACATAATTTTATTTCTAAATAGTGTTTAACTAGAATTAAAATACTATTTTTCTTCTCTAAAACAAATGCATAAAATATCAAACAGTACCAAATGCCCCCTAAAAAATGTTTGGCGTGGTTTTTATTTATTTACATATTTATTTTTTTGCTAAATAGAAATCAATTTCAAAATAGTAATTAAGTAGAATGTTGGATTGAAAAAAATTTATTGATCTAAATTAGAAAACATATATTCGATTCTCATTCAATTATTTTACTTATTTTATAAAACAGAAGTTAACCCATGTTTAATTTTAGAAAACAAAAACAATCTAGTGAAGCAGCAAGTGCCAAAAAGTAAAAGTATAATAAAAGTATGTAAAAGAAAAGTTGTAAAATCAAAACCTGTTTTCCCCAATCTGTGAAGACTATTTTGAGAGCAAGCAAAGCTGCTTGTACAAAAGATCCCACTGCTAGTCCAATCAAAAGACCTTTCCCTTTTAAGTGAAAAACGAAAGCCAAAACTGCTGCTATTGGAATTCCAACAAGATAATATGCTCCAAGATTTACAAAGGCTCCTATCTTTTGCCACCCACTTCCTCTTGCAACACCTGAGATAAACAATAAAACATGTTTTTGGACATTATTAGGTGAATTTACGGATAATAATTTGTTGCTTTGGCAAGATGTAAAGCAGATTTTGTTTTTTTGGGAAAAAAAAATTCAGGCTGATTTTTATACCTTTCCTTTTCTTTCTCATTTTTCAAAATGGATTTGAGTTTAATGTTTTCATTTTAAAGAATTTTATGTAAAAACATGTTACTAAACGTGTTTATTACCTTAAAGACATTACTTTCTTTGTAAAGAGTATCACTAAAAATTTGGTACTAAATTCTTTCAAAACATATTTCATCAGAACAATTAAAAATTTGATGATGTAAACATATATTCATCCTCATCGTTCTCTTGAACACGATGTAAAGACATTACTTGAAAAAGTTTATTCTCTAAAAATGATTCAAAAAAACTGTGTTTGGTGTTATATTCCAAATGATAATGTTGCATTTGTATTAGAGTATAGATGTGATTAGTTTTTAACTAATATACAAGTATGTTTTGTAGTTTATCTCAGAGTTAATTTGAAAATAAAATTTGTGAAATGTATTTAGTAGTTTGCCTCGAAATAGTACTATATAATAATTAAAATTTTATTTTAATAACATGAACCATCCGCAGTTTGTCTTGAAAAATGAATTTTTTTTTTTTAATATATTTGATGAGACCCATTAATTTGATTGTACTACATTTCACTGACATAAATTTAAAGAGGTCACTTTTTTTTCCCCTTACAAACGGGCCGATTAGAGTGGGAAACAAAATTTTTTTTTTTTTAATGCAAATCGAAAACATTATAAAAACTAATTCTACCAAACAAGTTCTCTTAATTTATATTATTGTAAAATGAAAAACAACTGTGCAGAAATGATACCAAACGCTCCCTGAACATTTTGAAATTATATCACTAATAAAATTTCATTCTTCCAATTCAAATAAAATTTTTAAGAATGAAAACAGTGGTTAAAAATCAGAAAGCTCATGTTTATTAGAAGATTGGTATCAATTTCAAAGTGGTATTTTTTTTAAAGCCGAAAATGGTATTTGATAGACCAAGAAACATATTTCAAGATGATTTAGAACAAACCTGAGACTACTGCTTGTAAACTGTCCATAACAATTGAGAGACAAATGAAAGGAATCATATCTGCCAAACGATAAACAATTTCCTCGGAGCTGCTCAAAGCATATCCCAAAATATGGCGACAGAACAATAGAACTATGCTCACAGTAACCACCTCTGCTGCTGCAAGAATCATTATGGCACAGACAGCCATTTTCGCTGCCTCTGGATTCCCAGCTCCCAGCTCATTGGAAACTCGGGTACTGTAAAATGGTTATTAATGGTTGAAGCTTTTTCATTTGAAAATGATGAAATAATCTCCAATGTGAACCAATGCATATGTGCAAAAATTGTGGGGTTTATAGAGGCTTGGAGCAGACCTTACAGTACTACCAAATCCATACGGTATGAAGTAGTGCAAATAAGTGATGGTAAAGCTGTTTGGAATGGGAAAAAGAAGAAGATCAGAATTAGAAGCAATATTGTATTCAAAATCCTACATTATCACATTTAACAAGAAAGGATTCTGATTGAGTAATTTTCGATGTCAATTTTATATATATCTTCAAAGTTGGCGTAACTCTATTATATGATTGCCACATGGTTCGTAGTTTTATTGTTTTTAATTACATTGGACTTTTTAACATCTATCCAACCAGTGATATTTTCATGTTACTTCAATTTGTAAACACTAGTTTCCATAAAGAGTTTATGCCCCTAGTATTATTCTAATTTCTTGACAAAATGGTAAATTTTTTAAAATAAACAAGAATATTTAGATAATGTAATAATTGAAAGAGATAATGTAATAATTGGAAGTGACTCATAAACAACTTTTCATAGAAGCAAAGAAGCACAAAATTTGAGATTCTTCCCTTAAAATTGAAGCTTTTTTATAGCTGAAAGAGAAGCCATGTCAAGTGGGCACTAAAACACATACCACAGTGAAAAAACTGCAGCCTCTAGTTTGGGATTTGGTAGCAGTCCAGAAAGCAGAATAAGAACCTCATATGACCACCATTCAAAACTACATGTACATGCCAAGAAAAGACGTATAAATAGTTAAATGGTTCAAAGCCAACAATTTCTTCATAGAAAAGAATAAAAATAAAAAAAATTACCAAACCATTACAGCAGAAGGAACAGCAAATCTGATGAACTCTTTGATGCTCGAGAACACATCTACCGGAAAACCAGCTCTAGTTTTTCCACATTCTGAAGAACACTTTATGTAAAATCCAAGCAATAACACATTGAACCAATACGATAAGCCAACAGCCAATGCAGCTCCATTACTTCCTAATTTTATTTTAAACACTAGTGCCCAACAAAGAGGAATATGAAAGCACAAAGTTAAAACTGAGGTATAAAGCATTGGAAGGATCAAACTCTGAACCTGAAAAAATCTGATGAATGATTGAAGAACAGCATAGGAAAAGAGGTTAGGGATTAAAAATATTGCGTATTTTTTAGCGACACGGGAGATCGAAGGGTCTTGGCCAACAAGGATTAGTAGCTTGTCAGTAAAAATCCATAGAAGAGATATTGGAAAACAGACTATAATGAGTGAGATGATGGAGCAGTGTGTGCAGATTCCAAGTTTCTGAAATTGCTCTGCTCCATAAGCTTGTCCGCATAGTGTCTCCAATGCACTTGCCATTCCAAACTGCTCAGGAATTTACAAAATTCAGGTAACTTGATAAACAATTAACAAGTAGTGCCAATTAGTTCAAATCTTTCCTTTTCTCAGGTTTTGGTGTTAGCTCGTCATTGACATCAATGCATGTCTTTTACCAAATTCTTTTTATTGGCAAAGATTTTTGGTCTCAATTTTAAGAAGATATGAACATCACACAAGAACTAGTTAAACAAAAAATTCAAAATATTCACAAAACAAGTTTATAAGTTATCACAAGTATAAGATAGTCGGCCTTGAATAATAAGAATCAGAATATCAATGTTATCCTTAACCAAAAAAAAAAAAAATGTATGAGCTAAGGTTGAAAAGCTTTTGTAAGCTTAAGATTAAAGCTCAAACATGATCTAAATTAATGACTTAGCTTAAAGGAAAAGCTGATCTTTCTATCCAATTGATTTTAGACCAAAATTTTATAAAAAAGCCAAAATAAAAAAGAGAGAATTGAAGAAAGTCTTAACTAGGAGACTAAAGCCAGTAACACTAGTGAAAGAAGTAGCGATGGAGGCTCCAGACAGGGAGAGTTCATCAAGGTGTCCCACCATTATCACTGAAACAACCTGCAAAAGATACTGCAACACTGTCACTGCGACCATTGGAGCTGCTATGGAGCTCACTTTCTTTATCTCTTTCAAAGAAACCACCCATTTGCTACCCATAATAATTAAAATTCCCTTTTATTGATAATTTATTTTCCTCCTAAATCCAAACACTGCTTCTTATATCAATACATTAGAATAAAACTTGAGAATTAGTTAATGGATTATCTTGATTAACTCAGATAGTGCATGTTCCACTCATCTGCCTTTCCAAATAAAACTTATCTGCCTTTCCAATTAAAACTCTCTTTATTCCCCATTTGGTGATGATTGATTTGATTCGATATTTGTAAATTTTTTAATCTTTTCTTTTCATACAAAATGCATCAAGTGATATGGAATGATCCCTTAATTTATTGCTGATGGAAACAATATGTGGATCTCATTAGACTTAGGTGGTTGCCCATCTCACTCGATTTCTTGATGTAGTATTGGACCACTTCCATTGACTGAGCATGAACTCATATATGGTTTTATTTAAAGCTCCTTCACTCTATTTCTGAGTGTTGTGTGTTGTGCAGAACTGCAGATGTTGGTTTATTCTCCATTTTATTTCTTCATTAAACCTATAACACCCTTCCTACATATGTGAGATGGGATATTTTCAGGGACCTCCCTTGAGGTTTAGTATATTTACAATTGGATAGAAAATATACATATAATTACAGGGACCTCCCCTGACATTAATACAAAAATATGTATAACATTATTATAAATGATAAATACGTAAAAATAAATTTAAAATTTAAAAAATTTTTAGGGACCTCCCCTAAGATAAATACGTATAAAAAGTATACATATAATTATAGGGATCTCACTTACGTTAATACAAAAATAGTTATAACGTTATTATAAAAGATAAATACGTAAAAGCAAATTTAAAATTTAAATAAAAACAAACTTCAAACAAAACCTGCTTGGATGTCTAAGAACTAAAAATATAAACTCTCTATTACCCAGTCACTATCATTATCCAACAGACAAATAAAAATGAATTTTTTCGGAAAACGCACTCCACTTCACAAACACAGCCTACACAAATTGTTGGAGAGCTTACACAATAAAACCCAATTTCATTTTCATTGTTGGAAAGCTTACACAACAAAACCCAATTTCATTTTCATCGTTGGAGAGCTCACACAACAATCACTTATCTCTTTTCATCTAATGCATGAGATGACATCGTGAGGTGGTCCAAAACTTCCACGAAGTGAGCATTGCCGACGGCCAGTGTCTGTCGCGACTGGAATTGGATTGCAAAAGAGGTAAGTCTTCGAAATATAGCTTGCTTCCTTGAATCAGTGACTTACGGATTTTGTTGATTAAAAATTAACAATGGGTCTATTTCAATTAACGAATATGTTGCTGGATGTTGTTTTTATTTGGGTTTGTTGATGTTGAGTTGAAAAAATAGTTGGGTAATCACTGATAATAGCTATTGTGTAATGATGAGTTTCCGTTACAAGCTAGCATTGCTTAGCTAGGCGATTGGTCATGCCATTTGCTGAATTATTAATAAGTATTCTTAATTGTTTATGGACAACGTGTGATAAAAAAATTTGAGATGAGCTGCCGTGTAGTATGCTTGTTTGAGGGGTTGAAATAAAGTGATTTGATCCACACTTGGGCAATTCTGTATTGAGAAAATCTAGTAGAGATTGTATATTATAGATTACTCACAGCTTATTGACAAAAAGATTGGGGACTGGCACACGAACTCGAGCCATTAACTGGGTGAAAGACATGAAGCCACCAAGGAATTTAGAACTTTGTTTCTTTAGCTCTGGTAGTATGCTTGCTGTAGCCATGGACCTTTACTAAATAGAAACTATACATTAAGATGGGCCTGGATAGACCAAATCCTAAAAGGAATTAGCTTTCATTTCTAACAATCTTTTAAGATATTTATGAAATCCCAGTTGTAGAATGCAAGTAAATCATAGAAACAATAACTGTAATCAAAATATATCAGTTTAGGGTTCTTAGAAAATTATAAGGTGTCGAGTTATAAAGACAGAAATTATATAATAAAAAGAAAAAAAATTTAACTTAAAAAAAAAAAAAGAAACATTTAACTAAAAGACATACTTAATCACTTTACTAATTTTATCCTTTTTATGTAAGTACCATCTTTTTATTTGTTTTGTGCAATTTTGAGTCCAAATAACATTTTCCTATTTAGAATTTAATAGCACTTGTTTATAAAGTTAATGCGACAAACATGTATGTTTGAGTTCTTGTTTTAATTTATAATTCATATAATTCTGCGAGCTTCATAAGTAGTACAGGTTGTGTAAAAATGATGAGTCTCGGTTCGCTTTGTAATGTGATTGCTTAATTTGGGGTCATGACGCTTAGTTTCAGTTATATGTCAGTTTCAGTGCATATATGTTTTGTTTCAAGAGAAGAATAAGCAGAAGCAAAGGTACCAATGAAGAATGGACTGCTGGAGTTACAGTTTCTATTCCTGCCAATTAATTTAATTTCAATTCATTTTATTAAGGAAGATATATACATGGGTTTTCATTTTTTGAAGGGATGAGACTCTACTTTGTGAATTATGAGCTTAGGCAATATAGTGCACATGACTGGTTGAAGCCAACTCTTAGATTTTTTTTTTTTAAAATTAGGAATCGGTGTTGTAATTAACAAAGCAAAAATTTTGCTTTTTCAAAAGAGCTGATAGAATTTGGATTTTTTGAAGGTGTTTGAAAATAATGGAGTTCCATTTTTATACTTTCGTAGGTCATAGACATTATAAAAGATGTATTAAAATAAATCAAAATTCAATATCTTGCAAATTTGTTAGGTTAGTTAAAAATAATAATAATACCTATATGCAGACAAATTATAAAAGATGCAAACAAATGATAAAAGATCCAAATTGGGGTTGAGAAACACTAGAGGCCATATATTTGACATATGATAAAGAAATATGGAAAGTTTAATTTTCTTCAAATTGGAGAATAAAATTAAAAAGATAGCCTATGAAATAATTTTGAAAACCCATGAAACCTCAGAAAAATTAAAAACCAATCACTAATTTTTTCATTTACAGCAAGCCAAGTATTGCAAATTAGACGGCAATCTGTACTAGAAATAAAATCATGTTTCATTATTATGCAAAAGAGTCCAAGCACATGTATCATATAAATGTTGCGAAGCACATGTTGGAGGGTTAAGTAAATTATTATTTCGTTTCTACTATAAGCCATCAGAACTCTGCCAATCAAGTGAATTTGAAGTGAAAAAAAAAATTTATATGGTTTTACAAATATACCGAACTCCGATCCCATAAAAAAAAAAATATTTGGGCTAAGAAAAACCAGCTGAAAGAGTTCTAATATATAATGATCGATCACTTACAAAACATTTGACTTTAAAAGTAAAGAGGAACATGAGATAAGAACTCAACATTATGCTAGTAATTGAACATCAAATGTATAGTAACCCAAACTTGAAGTGTGAGTGTGTAGCTAGATCATCATAAGTAAATTTGCAATTTTAAGAAGCATAAATCTATTATTCAGTAGCACATAAAAAGCTAATAAGTGTAGAAGGTCCATTAATAGCCAAGTTGATTTCAGCGGCAGCAAGTCTATTAATATTGGTTATTAAATGGTATTTATTATGTTGGCAAATATGGTATCTTAATACTGTAGCAAAGATGAATTGAGGGTATTTTAATACTATAGTAAATATGGTATTTTAATTGATGTCAAGAATCTGATTTCGTCATATTCTTTTGATCTCGCATGATTTTAATTGTTTAAATGATTGGTAGTTGAGGTGTTTAAATGCTTTTAACTGTTTAATGGAATTGTTACTTGCCTTACATGTTGGTGTATTGAATGCATATGCATTTTGGGTTGTTGAGTTTTACTCCCATAAATAATTACGTTCTGGTATTAGCATTAAAGAGGCTGTAACATGGAGTATATTAATGAATTTTAAATGAAATCATTTCACATTGTTTTCTTTTTCATTTAATATTTTATAGTGACCATATGCAATGTCTTTAACCTTACAGCTTAATCTACAAGGACATAGAAGCTGTTGTGGGTGGTAAAATGGTTAATGTTGCACACGTGATTCCAGAGCAATACACATTGAAGAAGTTATGGGAGGATGTGAAGGATGTTTGCTTTAATTTGCCTGTACGTGAAGCTAAAGAAGTAAGGTATGAAGTGCTGCTACCTTGGGAAATATTGAATATGAGTTTGAATACTGACTCAGACCTACAAGATGCATTCAAAAAGTTGAGGAATAAGCATTACTCTTGGGAAATGTTCGTTATCAAGACTGAGTTAGACAATAAATCTGTTCTTAGGGTGCAAAATCAGAAGAAAAAAACTCCATTTGATAAGTCTTCAATTACACAATATGCTGAACCTGAGTTAGATTGTTCTAACTTTACTGAGGAAAATGAATTTACCTTGCTTGATTTAAATGCTGAAACCTCTAATGCCACTGTTAGAATTGAAGATTCATTTGAAGCTATACCAGATTCTGTAGAAGGTGGCACTATTGTGTCTGATGGATCCAAAAATATTCTTTACGGTGTGAATGATCCTGGGTTTGGAGTTAATATTGATGGTTTGGATTCTGGTGACAGCGACGAAGAGTTTGATTATGGCAATGAAGATAACTGGGATGCTGGATTGGATGATTATCATTCTGCTGGCAATAGTGGGGTAGATTCAGATGCTGGTGATGATGAGAATATTGTATCATACTTGCAACTACGAGGCAAATTCTGGTGGATTTGAGTTCACTCATGATGGCTCAAATATTGTACTTAAAATTGGGTAATTATTCAAGACAGTTGATGAATTTAGAAAGGTTGTGGAAGTCTTTACAATAAAGGATGGATTTAGACTTAAAAGGGTGAAGAATGAAAAAAGTAGGGTGACACTGAATTGTGCAACTCCAGGATGCACTTGGAGGATACATGCAAGTCCAAATTGAAATAAAAAACATTTTCAAATCAAGACTTACATGCTTGAACATACTTGTGAGAGAAACAATGAGAATTATGATGCAAATTCAACATGGATTGCAGCCATATTCCTCCATCTATTTAGAAGCAACACACAACTCTCAATTGATGTGCTTGGCTCAGAACTTTTCAAAAACTATGGGATAAAATATTGTAATCAGAGACTGTATAGAGCCAAGAATAAAGCCTTATAGCTGCTTGGTGAAGATTATAAAGCTAGCTTCACAAATCTGTTCAGGTATATGAATGTTATCTTATCCTCAAATCCCGGTTCAACAGTTTCGTTAGAAAAAGATTGGTTAGGTGGTGGGGTGAATCCTCATTTTAAAATTTTATTTTTGTGTTTTTTGATGCTAGTAGGAGGGGATTCTTTGAAGGTTGTAGGCAATTTATAGATGTAGATGGTTGTCACCTTAAGGGTTTGTATAAATGAGTCCTATTGTCTGCTGTTAGTGTAGATGCCAACTATGGCATATATCCGTTAGCCATGTGTATAGTAGACAATGAAAACACTGAGTCTTGGACTTACTTTATGGAGAAACTGTATAAGCAAATAGGCTATAATGGTGATGAGGGTCTTTGCTTTATGAGTGACAAACATAAGGGGATATTGAATGCTCTTGAGAGGGTTTTTTCTCAGGCTTTAAAAAAGTATTGCTGTAGTCACATTTATTCAAACTTCAAGCAAATATTTCCTAGTATGTTGCTGAAAAAAGAATTCTAGGCTGCATGTAGAAGTGCAAATCAAGTTGATTTCAATAACCATTAACCACATGGCTGAAATTTATAGTATCAGTCCTGCTGCTCATAAATAGTTGTTGCAAATTCCAGTGGTTTGTTGGGCTAAGCATTACTTCCCTGTACAAACCAAGTGTTCGCATGTCACAAATAATATAACTGAGTCCTTTAATAATTGGTCAGTAATTTCAGAGGCATGCCCATTGTGAGAATTCTTGAGGAGATTAGAATGAAGATTATGATCTTGATATACAAAAGATATGAGCAGGCCAACACTTGGCAAGATGAGCTGCCTCCACTTGTTTGGAGAAAGGTTATGGAAGCAAGGGTTGAATCTAGAACATTGTTAGTTATATTTGGTCATGACAAAACCTTTGAAGTAATGGAAGATATTTCTAAGAGGTGTGTTGTTGATTTAGGCACTAAGCATTATGATTCTAAGGAGTGGGATGTATCAAGCTTACCTTGCAAGCATGCCATGTGCAGCATTGATGCAATTAGATATAACGTGAATGATTACGTCCATCATTTATTGAAGAAAATTGCATTTAAGAAAACTTATTCTCACCAGCTGCATCCAGTGCCTGATGAAAGCAGATGGCCTTTACTTTTGCATGATAATATGTTACCACCACTTGTCATAAGGCCTGCTGGTAGGCCTCAAATCAAGAGGAAAATGGAGGTTGGTGAAAAGAAGGCATTTAAGAGGAGCTCAAGCGTAAGGTGTTCTAAATGCGATGAGTGGGGCCATAATGCGAGAAGCTGCAAAGTTACTGAAAGAGGTGGAAAAACTAAGAAATTTTTTAAAAATAAATTCAATAAGGTCATATTTATTCATTGTTTGTAATTTTAGTGTATATTGCTTTTATTATAAATTATGTTATGTTAATCCATTATTTAATTGTCTATATATATGATAAAGGAGAGTCATTGGGCTCTACTGTTACTACTGGTTATGTGAATCTTAGCCAGAATAGCGTTCATGGAAATGATATGTAATCTTGACAGCATGTTTTAACTTACATTCAGTTACTGCATTAGCTTAATTAGAATAATAGTTTTTTTTCATGATTTAATACAACCACAAGTTATGTTTTAATTTGTTTACTTTAATCATGAAGGACAATATACTCAGGAGTGATCAGTAGTAAATTAATGCATCCAATAGCATTGAAAACATCAAGCTGTACTTGTGAAGTGAAGACAGCAGAAGTCAAGCTAATCCCATCTAACAAAGTTTTTTGAGGGATTAGATGATGCATCACCTTAAATTGTAACCATTAGAATGATGAAGATGTTGTATCATCTTTTTGTCACTCAACCATAGATATAGGTTTGAGTTTTTGTATTTTTGTATATTTTGTATGTTAACATATATATTTCCATAATATTGATTTTGATGATAACAAACAAGATTAAAAATTATTAATATTTTAAGCTCAAATTGTAAGGGGAGCTTACATTTAGGGGGAGTAATTTTTGAATCATTCTTTAAAAACATGAAAGATTTGTCATCATCAAAAAGGGGGAGATTATTAACATATATGTTTACATATTATTGATTTTGATGATAACAAATAAGATTAAGAATGATTAAGTTTTTAAAAGCTTAAATTATTTTTTATACATTTTAAATAAATCATTATTTTCACATTATAAAGGTTTTATATTAAATGAAAAAATGATTTTATGAAATTGGTTGTTTTTCAAGTTTATGGTTTAATTGAAAGTGCTTTGAAAACTTGAAAATCAACAAGTATTGTTTGAAATTATGGAGAATGACTTATTTGAAAAGTGATATAGTATTTTGGGCTATTTCATAATTTTAAAAAGTTTGGGATTAACGAGTATTAGTTTAGAAATTTTGAAATTGGATCTATCTGTAAAGTTTTATAACATTTTGGGTCATAGAACAGTTATAAAAAGTTTTGGGATAAAGTTATAATTTTTGATAAATAGTTCACTGTAGCATTCACTGTAGCAAACGGCTAACCGTTTATTGAAAATGGCTAACCGATAATTTCCAGAAAGTATGTTCTGCAAAAGATTGTTAAAATGATGTTTCTGGAAATTAACGATAAACCGTTTACGGAAAACGGTGAATCGATTAATTTCAGATTGCTAATCTTAAACCGTTTAGTAAGAACGGTTAAGCTAAATTTCTTTTGCAGGTCTCTGGAAATTAACCTTAAACCGTTTACAGAAAAACGGTGAACCGATTATTTATAGATTGCTAATCTTGAACCGTTTAGTAAGAACGGTTAAGCCAAATTTATTTTGCAGGTCTCTGAAAATTAACGGTAAACCGATAGTGACTAACGGTCAACCGTTTATTTGAAATTCAGCCCAACGGTAACTTTGACCAATGCAAACGGTTAACCGTTAACGGTTAACGGCGATCCGTTTTTTGGCGAAAAAAGCAATAACGGCTAGTTTTCAACTCCAATTATAAATAAGCTCATTCAAATCAAATTAAAGATAGATCACAACACGACCATTGAGCTTACACTCGAGTATACAATTCTCTTTGAGCTTCAAACACTTTCTTACTTCATCTTATTCACACATTGGGCGTTAATTTGTAATTTTCAATATTGTGTGAGAGAAAAATAATTTGTAATCTTTTGTATTGAGTGATTGTAAGTGTTGGGATACACTTGGGTTAAGAGATTGGGAATAATCTCTTGTTGTAAAGGTCCATTGACACCTTGAAAGTCAATTGTAAGCATTTGAAGCCTTGAAGGCTTGCTTAGTCAAATCCTCAAGCCCGGTGAGCTTGGAGGAGTGGACGTAGGCGGGGTTAGCCGAACCACGTAAAAATCCTTGAATTTGTTTTCCTTTTCCCTTATTTATTATTGTGCTTTCATTAAATTTATTGTTTTCGAATTTATTAAGGCATTAGATTGGATTGTTGTGTGGTTTGATTAGGATAAGTTTTAAAATACAAATTCACCCCCCCTCTTGGGTTACACACTTAACTTTCATTGTACTTATGATGCTTATAAACACACATGCTGCCACTCTATACATTGGTGATTGCTGATTTGTATAGATTGATAGAATTCAACCATTGATGACATTTGATATTGTTGTTGCTGCTGGAATGCATATGAAATTATAAGTTAAAGTATAGTTATTTGTGTTATTCATTATGATTTTTGTTATTGATCTGATTTTGCTTCTTATGGCGTTTGCTGTTGGAATGAATATTGGATGTCAGTTATGAAGTAGCTTGAGTAGGGGCTTATACTTTTATTGTACTTGATATTATTTGCTTATTATTGTAATTACCATATATATATATGCTAATGCAGTAGTGCATATAAGGAGTTTGGCTAGATTTCATTGATATTACAGGCTTCCAGCTAGGTTTTGCCACATTTTTCAAATATGGGTTACATGAGCATTATACTTCTTAAGCATCGATACATAGCATTTGAAAAGCACCAAAAGAGCTACACTTTACTATGGCCTTTCATAAATAGGATTACATAAGCTATTACATCTTAAGCATTACTAGATTGAGTATAAAGAATGTTATATTCAAGTACAGCATCATCTTCACAGCCCCTTCACCAAGACTGGATTTTTGTAACTTCTTCACTAAAGTCTTCACTTCCTTCACATTAGCTTCAATAGCATGCAGGGCATCAACATTCACAATTGCAGTCATATTTCCTTCAAAAATAGCTCTATTGTTGAAATCGTCCCTTTCTGGAACCCACCACTTGAAGTACCCACAGTTTGATTTGTTCATACATTTATAGTAAAGCTTGTGAGGGTTGTTATCTGATTAAGATATCCTTACTTCAGCTCTCATACGGCATTTGCATATACAGTTTGAAAACCTAATGAGCTTTCCATTAACAAAGTTCCTCCAAACTAGCTCATAAACTTGTTCCATAGTTGATGTGCTTGATGTGTTAGAGCTTTGAGAATCCATGGCTTTCAGGCAGTGTTTGAGCTTGATTTTTTTGAATGATTTTGTTGATGAGCTGAATTGAATGAGTGATAAGTTTGAAAAATTACAGCACCAAATTTTTTTTAAGAATTTTTTAAAAGAAGTTGAAGAAGAAGAAAGTGTGCTATGGTGATTTATTAAGCCTGCAAAAGGCTCCATTTATAGGCTCTGCTGTTGAAAATATTACCGTTTAAAAATAAACGGTAATATTGGCAGCACAATGTTATTTTTTTTTTAAGTGTGTAATTTTTTTTAATCCATTAGATATTTTGGTGTGTATTCTATTATCCATCAGTTTACCATACGAATCAAAATAGATTTTGGCGGCAAAAACATTTTTGAAATTCAACAGTCAACTGACGATCCACTTAACGGAATACTAACGTCAGGAGAGGTCTCTGTAATTACATGCATACTTTCTATCCGACTGTAAATACACTAAACCTCAGGGAAGGTCCTTGAAAATATCCTCATGTGAGAATAGATCCAAGCACTCTCATATGTGTAAACGTAGAAAAAGATTTTCTTACAAATATTTGGAAAAGAGATTCGACTTGTTCTGTACTCAAATATTCAGGGTGTGGTTGTGCCGCACCGAATTATCTCAACATTATCCCAATAGATCCCACCAATATATATTATTAGTTAAAAAAAAATTAAAAATAAAACTAGTATTTTACATTTCATGAATGGAACATAAATGCAAGAGAGTGAACAAGTTTCATACAATTAGACTCAGGCACCCCCGTTTCCTAATAATGACTAGTTCAAAATTCTGGTAATATAAGCAATGACTAGTTAAAATAAATTGTTTATTGGATTTAGAAGCTCATGTAAATAAAAGTTGTTTCACTAAGGAACCCTCCTCCATACAACCATGATCAAGCACATAGCCGCACCATAAATTAAAATCATACAGCTTATCTACTTGTTTCCATGGCCATCACTCCAGAGACATGACAAAATCTTTACTAGATTTAGAAGCAAATATCAGATAAACTTCTATGTCATAAATAGTTCTGTAGCAAGTATATCCATTGGGAAGAGAAGATAGCAAAACACAGAAACCACCCATCTGAGGAGAACAACATGAATGTGTTAAGGAACAAAGTTCTCCTCATACATTTTTCGAGTTCTATGACGTAACAAAATAGAAAAACATATTTAAGGACAAGAGGTGAGAAGGAAAACTTGTCACTCATAATACACATGAAAGGATGAACATAGCTCAATTCACTATGACATTTGAAGCATAAATGGTATATTTTTCTTATTTCCAGCACTTGATTCTAATGCTTGATAAAAACAAAATAAGAAGTTTGTCCCTAAGAAAAAAAATTCTAGGAAAAATGAAGTTGGTTTCTCAGAACACGAATTCTAGGAAAAATGCCTTCAGTTTCATTTTAGCTACAGTGCTCCTACGAGCTAGTTTTGCATGGGGAGAAGAAAATAATTTTGAAGTTACAGTAATAAAAATCATCTAGCTTCCACATTTGACCCTAAACTCAAACTAGAATACCTGCTACTTAGACATTTGGCCATATGTTCTTGACATGATGTATGTAGATGCTTCAAAACTCTCCTGTATACTGCAACATTTGGTCTTAGACCATTTTTCATCATTTCTGAAAGTACATTCTTCGCCATCACTGGATTGTTATTTTTATCATGAAGGCTTGCAAGTAGGCTATACAACATGTTGCTGGAGCTTTTATACTTATCAGCTGAAAGAACCACATACTTGTAAGCATCCTCATACCGATGAAAGCTGAAATAACCCTTGATAAATGCAGCATGTGTCGCTAGCCGAGGTTGAAGACCCCTCTTCACCATTTCATTAAAAAAATTAAATGCAACATCAAATTTTCCAACTCTGCAGGAGTAAACTATAAATATTTCATAGGTTATAGCATCTGGGTGACAATTCCTTCCAAGCATTTCTTCAAGTAGTTCATAAGCGTCAGCATCTTGACCATTCTTACATAAAACACCTAGCACATAATTATACGTCAGTGTGATTGGTTCACAACCAACTTGCCTCATTTCAACAAGTAAATCTCTTGGTCCTTTAAAATCACATCTCCGACACATTTCCTTAATTAGAATATTGTAGTAAGACACCTTCCTCTCTGTCTTCTTTATCACATACTTAGCCATTTCATACAGTCCAAGAACACTAAACATCTCAATCAATGCTCGTACACCAGAAACAAGACACGAACCCTCAACTTGATTCAAAACCTCAACCACTCTCCATATGCATTTCTTGGTCAACGCCTTACTTGAAATCAGTACAGGTAAAAACCCAAATGCCTTTTCATTTAGGCAAACTTGGTACACATTAAACTCATTCAAAAGCTGACGCATTGTCTCATAATCATCTAATCGTCCGCAATTATCAATAACTAAACTACAAATATCAGAGTTCTTATAAAATTCCGGCATAACTTCTCTGATATACTTTAAGAAACATAATGCAGATACATTTTCGGAATTCAAAACCCGTAAAATCTCAATAACAGAGGCATTAGATAGACTTACATTCAACGAAAGCAACTTGGATTCTGTTTCAATATCACCACTTCTTAACAACTCAATAATCTCTGAAACTTGCTTTGGAGTGGCATAAAGTCCATTAACCATTGCAAAGGATGAAATGCATCGACTTGTGAACAACCCAAGTTTCGATATTTGACTTCTACAGCTGCCATTACAGGCACTGAAATTCAAATTTTGTGAAGAATGACAAGACGGGTGAGTTAAATGACAAAATGAAGATGACCCAATTGAGGAAACGAAGGAACATGAAGGATGTGAAGTGGGTTTTGATTGAAATTGATCTGAATTCAAGATTGGTATTGGGAAGGGTTTTGGCGAAACTAGGGTTTTGAGATTACCAGATAAAGATGATTGCGAAGAATTAGAGAACAAATAGCGAAGACAGAAATAAGGGTTTGCAATTGACAAGTATCTGAGATTCTTCTTTAAAGATTTTGATAATTTCATTATTTTCAGTTGATTTTGGAAACCCCCTCTTCCACTGAGCTTCCTGCTTCAAGGATTTTGTGAGACTGTTAGGTGTGAGAAAAAAACCGGGGAACGAAAAAACCGGACCACACAATCGGTCCAGTTCTGTTCTTCAATTAAAAACATTTATAGCGCTTAAATAGAGTAATTACGGATAATCTCTTTGTGAATTAATTGGTATCACTAACTAAAAGGAATGAAATTTATTATTTAATAGTGATCATCAATAAATTTTTATCAACTATAAAAATTAATGAATATCAAAAAATTAATTTTAACTAAACAAAAAAGTTAATGAATATTAAGAAAAAAAAATTCTTATATATATAAAGCAAGAAATATAAATCATGATATTATATAGAAGGTAAAAAAAAAAGTGAAATTGGGTGATTAGTTTAATGAGAGTAGAGAGAGAATATTTAATTGCAAGGTAAAGAGAGAAAGTGATTGGTAAAGGGTAATTTTGAGATTTTAAATTTTTAATAATGAATTTATTTTAGGTGGGGATATTTGAATTCACCCGACTACTCATTAAACCTACTTTAGAATATAATCTTTTATGAATAAATATCCCTAAAATAAATTGCAATTATAGACATTAAAATATAGTTAAAAAGAAAAAGAAAGAAATTTTATTCTTTAAACACAACTTTACATTTAACATAGTTTGGTTCCTTTCTCATAGTATTGTTCCGTTAGCTTGAAAAATTTAGATGTATATTCTGGATTTTGAATAACTACATAAGAAATTCAATGAAACATTTAAGGAAAGCACATGAATATTGTAGAAATGGCATCAATGACCATGAGAGCCTCCTTCCTTTGCAGCAGCCAAGCTTGGGGTCAATGCTGGCGGGAGAGAGCAAATGGTGAAGTTGAAAAAGAAAAAGTTAGGTTTGAATGTTGAGTCCAGCAATGGGAATGGGAGGAGGAGCTTGATGTTTGCTGCAGCAGTTGTATCTATTTGCTCTGTTGCGTATTTTCCTTGCATTCAATTTGTAAAAGTTACCTCCAGAGGCTGCTTGCGGCTTATTTGATGTTGGTGATTACAGCTGAAGCAATGATAGGGATAGAAATTGTTTGTTTTTTTGCCTCTATGAAGAATCTGAATAATCTACATCTCGAATCAAACGTTGAGACTTTGATAAATTGTGTAAAATGGAATAAGAAAGGTCTGATGGTTTGAAATTGTGCTACATTAAATTTCTTTTTTTTTTTTTAAATAATAATAATAATAAGGATGAACGTGTGTTGTAACTATATTTTTCTGAATGTGTTAATAAAGAAAATCTTCAGTTTAATGGAGAAAAAAAATTTAGAAAGGGTTTATAAATAAATTTAATGGATTTAATGACTAAAATACTATCATTTTAAAAATTGGGTTTAGTGAGGGTATATTGGGCATTTAAGTGGGTTTATTGAATAAAATTAAAAATTAAAAAAATTTAGGATGGGCTTATTTAATAAATATGTTTAATAAGTAGTTTAGTAAGTTCGAATAGCTCTACCTACTTATTTTTTTAAAATTGATGTAACGAGAAATTTAGTGGGTTTAAATAGCTTACCCTAAATTTAATGTTGGGGTTATTTGAACCAATCAAATTACTCTTTAAACCCTTAAATCAATATTTTGTTATAATTAAACCTTAAATTAAAATTACAGAAAAATTTTTATTTCTTGAATATTCAAAAAATAAATTACCATAAATATTCTTCCTTTAGACTTTACAATTCGTTCATACAAACTGTTTGGGTTGGATTTTTCTAGTAGCATCTAAAGAATAAAGATCATTGTTTGGGTTGGATTTTCCTGGTAATGTTTAAAATAAGCTGACGATCTCGAGCTCATTATTGTCGGTGTGACCTTAATCTGACGCAGGTCTATGTTGGCGACCTGATTTATAAGTACCACCTAAGATTTATGTGAATGACCTGGTTTAAGAATACAACCTCAAACCTACATGAACGACCGGGAATTTCACCAGTCCGACCTGGAAGTAAATAAGTTTGATCTCAAAACTTATTTGTCTGACCCGGGAATTAGTTTGACATGAAAAACTATTAGTGAAGGTAACATAGCCTAATTTCTAGGAAGGTTGTGTTCCATGATTTATTTAAACTACCTCCTATTGATAACCGCGTGCAACTGCTAGAGAAAGTGGGCGGAAGTTAAGGTGGTAACCGCCCACGTCTAAGAGCCTACTTAAGCTGAGGGGGACAACAAAGAAAGGGGTTAGCAAAAATATCAATCTAAAACTTTTACTGAATAGTCTCCACATGATTTTCAGCCCCTCAACCTGAAAAACTCATTGATTGGAACTTTTCATAACTTTCCCTTCTCATTTTTCTCCCCCTTATACATTATTTCTGACTTAAGCATCGGAGGGTCTACGCCGGAACCCCACCGGCGTATCCTAACCGTGTTTTCTGGTTGGCAGGTATATAAAGCTGCGATCGGACCAACGTTTGAACTTGGACTTGTGCCGTTATTCCCCAAAAAAAAAAAAAATTAAACTGTTGAGGTCGTTTTTCGGCATCAACATCTTGGCGCCGTCTGTGGGGAACGGTGCGAAAAGCCATAAATTTGAAGATTTGGAAGGAAGAGGCTATCGGATTACGAAATGGCAATGGATGATAATGACGGAGATAGGCAGACCTTGCGCCAACTAGCAGAAGAAATGCATACCACGGCAGACAAGAGATGGAGAGAAGGGATCGAGAGGCAAATGGCGAGATTTGAGGAGATGATCAGGGGGCTGGTTGATGCCCAAGTCACAGGGGCTCAATTTCGAGCCAATGATCCAGAGAGTAGTGGAGCGCAAGAGAGGGAAGAGCTTGGTGGTGAACGGCAGAGCAGAATGGGCCTACCACAAAGTGGGGTACGACAAGAGAATAGAAGTGCAGGAGAACAAGTGAATGAGCTGAGGGGAAGAATCAGTGACTTGAATCAAGAAAGGGAGAGGGAAGAGCTAAGAGACCCCCAACGGGCGAATGAGCTTGAGCAGCGAATGCTGCAATTTCAAAAAACTTTAGAGGCATTAGAGGCGAAAACAGAGGGCAAGAAAGTGGTAGGAAGGTTGTTGCTTGATGACGAGTCCCCCTTGGTACCGGAAGTGATGGCGGTAATTTTGCCACCCAAGTATGTGGTTCCAGCCTTGGTGTATGAAGGAAAAACTGACCCGAATCACCATGTGGGGAAATTTAATGAGATGACCGGGATTCAAGGTTTGAATGATTTTCAAAGGAGCCGTGTTTTTCCTTTAACTTTAGAAGGACAAGCGCGAGAATGGTACTGGAGGTTAAAAAAGAGAAGCATAGGAAATTTCAAGGAGTTATGTGAGCTTTTCGCTGTGCATTTTAGAGGTTCATGCATACCAGAGCAAGATACAAGCAGGTTGAAAAAATTGATCTAAGGAGAATTTGAAAGTTTGAGGAGCTTTGTGACCAGGTATCATAAGGAGGTTACTGATCTAGGGGCCTTTGATCATCCAGATGCTCTGGAGGGTTAAAATGAAGGGGTTGAGAATCAATCGATTGTGGAATATCTTATATAGTAAGGGGATAACAACATATGCTGACGCATATGACTAGGCAAAGTTGGATATGAAAACTGAAGATGCAGAGGAAGAAAAGAGGAGAATGGAAATGCAGACAGGGGGTCCATGAGAAGGGGAGACCTGGGAAGGAGAGGAGATAACCTAGGGTATAACTCGAGGATAAACACGGATGATAGACGTCATTATGATAGAAGGTTGTTCAATTACAGACAACCGGAAATGCCGGGTCGAGATTGGGAAAGAAATCGTGAAAGAAGAGAAGTCTCATTAATCGGAAGGGGCCGAGAGGGAGGAAATAATTATGGACAGAACCAACGGGAGAACCGAGTAAGAGGCTACAATAAGTTGCCACCGCCTATAGACCGGAGAGGATCGAGATCTGATCATGGGGTGAACTTACTAGAGCAGAGTGGCAGATACACTCCTCTAAATAGGAGCAGAGCGGAGATATACGCTGCAATAAAAGATAAGGGATTACTAACCCCTCTAAAGCCGATTGTTGGAGGTCTAGGCGGAAATGCTCACTACAAGTATTGCGAGTTTCACAAGGTGACTGGACATAAAACTGCAGATTGCATAGATTTGAAAGAACAAATTGAGTGGCTAGTGCAAAATCAATATCTAAAGGAGTATGTAGATGACCAAGGAAAAGGTAGGAGAAGAGGAGACATCAGAGATAACGTAGCGATGATGATTATGGGAAGGCCGACCATAGTAGGAGACTCAAACCGCTCGAGGAAAAATTATAGCAGATATTCACTAAAAAGTTATGAGGTGAATTTTAATGTTCCGGCGCCAAAGAAACAGCGGGTTCCAAGGGTGCCGATCATGTTCACAGACGAAGACGAGGAAGCGGTCGCACATCCACATGAGGATGCGCTCGTAGTAAAGGTTGCATTGGCAGGCCAGGAATTGAACCGGGCTCTTGTAGATGGAGGAAGCTCGGTCGATATTTTGTTTAAGCAAACTCTGGATGATCTGCAAATAGGAGACCTCAGGCTTGATCCAGTTAGAACATCACTAAAAGGGTTTGGAGGAGCTGAGCTTATTCCCCTTGGGTTGATTGACTTGCCACTAACAATAGGGTCAAGCCCATTACAAAAGACAGTAATGGTGACATGGGTGGTAGTTGACGAGCCGGGCCCTTATCAAGTTATTTTGGGTAGACCATTCAATAGGATAGCGGGAGCGGTGAGCTTAACCCACATGCAATGTGTGAAGTTTAGAGTTCAAGGTGGGGTCGGAGTGATGGGGGGCCAATAACAAGTGGCGCGAAGCTGCTATGCAACAGCTGTAAGAGAATCCATGCAGATCACAACTATCGATCCACTAGCTGAGAACAGGTTATGCCAACAATGGCCTAATGAAGAAATGAAACAAGTGCCAGTAAGTGAGGAAAATCCGAGCAGAGTAGTAAGAGTGGGAATAAAGATGACAGATGGCATTTCCAATGAGCTTCAAAATTTATTGGTGGAGTATAATGATATATTTGCTTGGAGCCATGAAGATATGCCGGGAATAGACCCACGACTTATTTGTCACCGATTGGCTATAGATAAAAGACACAAGCCCGTGAAGTAGAAAAGAAGAGTATTCAACCAGGAAAGGTAGAGGTCATCCTCAAGATGAGGTCACCTAAGGATCTTAAAGATGTTCAGAGCCTAGCTGGGAAGGACCATACAAAGTACTACATTCATTTGGTAATGGCGCATACAAGTTAGGCTATCCGGATGACAGGGTCGTCGGCAAGGCATGGAACGTAGAGCACCTGCGAAAATACTATCAGTAGGCCAATCTTATCTGTGATATTCTTGTTTGTTTATTTTCTTTAAATGTGCTAGAAGAGTTTATTTCTTTGCTATTTCAGCTTGCTGTGTGTTTAATTATGTAATTTCTGCTATATTAATATCAGTGAGGTTATTCAGAAGCACAACCCTATTTCTTATCTACTTGTGATCAATCTTATTGAGATTGAGATCGGCATTTCGACCTTATTGTGGCCCTACCTGAAAAATTTATTCAATCTTATTGAGATTGAGATTGGCATTTTGGAGTTGATGGGGTCCTACATGAAAAAGTTATCCAACCTTGTTGAGATGAGATCGACCCTTGGCCTTGTTCAAAGTACAACATGAAAAATTACTTAGGTTGGCGATTGCCTTGTTGAGGTCAGCCATTTAACATTTTTTAGTTTTCAATTTAGTTAGTGTCAGTCATTATCCTATAAGGATAACTTTGACGTTGTCTTGTTGAGATCGACGACGTCTTATTGAGATCGACCTTGACATAACCTTGTTGAGGTCGACCATAGCTTTAACATTTAATTTTATAATTTTCAATTTGTGAGGTTGACTATTCTACGGTTGAGGTCAACATTTTAGTTTTGTGAGGTCTAAGGTTGAGGTCTACATTTTAGCATCATGTGATCTAAGGTGCAGGTCGACATTTTAGCATTATGAGGTCTACGGTTAAGGCCGACATTCTAGTTTTCTGAGGTCTAAGGTTCAGATTGACATTTTAGCATTATGAGGTCTACGGTTGAGGCCTACATTTTAGTTGTGAGGTCTACGGTTCAGGTCGACTTTTAGCATTATGAGATCTACAGTTGAGGTCAACATTTTAATTTAGTAAGGTCTACGATCAAGATCGGCATTTTAACATTATAAGGCTACGACTGAGGTCGACATTTTAGCATCGTGAGGTCTACGATTAAGGTCAACATTGTAGCTTGAGGTCTACGATGAGGTAGATCTTTTCTCAAGATCTAGGCGAGGCCAACATTTGAGGTTCTTAAGGTGAACTTTCCAACCTAGCTACAATCGGTAATAGCCTAAACATCTTCAGTCTCTTTACGGTCGGCATTAGCTTTGTTAAAAATTAACGTGCATGCTACATAACGATTATCCGAATACAAAAACAAAATGAAAGCTCAACAAGGGTTACATAAGTTTGTAACACTACGAAAAGGCAAGCCTTATAGCAACTTTTCAAATCCATTTAGGGAACATTTCCCTCATCTTCAACAACTCTGCTAGTCAAGGATGTTTCACCCCCCACTTCAATCTCTCTCTTTCTTTTATTTTATTTTGTTTTTATCAAATTCTTACTTTTAAGCTTATTCAACTCCGCATTATCTCTGTTCTGCTTCACCTTTCTTTTGTTCTGCCAAAGACCATATTGCGCCTTATTCATTGTTTCAGTTTCCAATACCGTTCATATCTTCTCCGTATTGAAAACTAGGGGACTGGTGTTCGGTTCGTAAAAATTTCTCTATTTTTTATTAATTAGTTTCCAACACCGATAATGAATTCTCGATATTGAAAACTAGGGGACTGGTGTTTGGATTGGATTTTTCTAGTAGCATTTAAAGAATAAAGAGCATTGTTTGGATTGGATTTTCCTGGTAATGTTTAAAATAAGCTGACCCCAATATACTCAGAGCTCATTATTGTCGAGCTGACCCTTAAGTACGACCTGGAGCCTATATTGGCGACCTGATTTACAAGTACCACCTAAGATTTATGTGAATGACCTGGTTTAAGAATACAACCTCAAACCTACATGAACGACCGGGAATTTCACCAGTCCAACCTGGAAGTAAATAAGTTCGATCTCAAAACTTATTTGTCTGACCCGGGAATTAGTTTGACATGGAAAACTATTAGTGAAGGTAACGTAGCCTAATTTCTAGGAAGGTTGTGTTCCATGATTTATTTAAACTACCTCCTATTGATAACCGCGTGCAACTGCTAGAGAAAGTGGGCGGAAGTTAAGGTGGTAACCGCCCACGTCTAAGAGCCTACTTAAGCTGAGGGGGGCAACAGAGAAAGGGGTTAGCAAAAAATCAATCTAAAACTTTTACTGAATAGTCTCCACATGATTTTCAGCCCCTCAACCGGAAAAACTCATTGATTGGAACTTTTCATAACTTTCCCTTCTCATTTTTCTCCCTCTTATACATTATTTCTGACTTAAGCATCGGAGGGTCTACGCCGGAACTCCACCGGCATATCCTAACCGTGTTTTCTGGTTGGCAGGTATATAAAGCTGCGATCGGACTAACGTTTGAACTTGGACTTGTGCCGTTATTCCCCAAAAAAAACAAATTAAGTTGTTGAGGTCGTTTTTCGGCATCAACACAAACAGAAGTTTATAAAACAGTCATAGATTTTGAATGAGAGTCAAACTCAATTTCTGAAATGTTCAGGGATGATGGCTAAGATGAAAGAATTTTGACAAAACCCAAATTCTAGAGTTCATGCACTTGTTGCGAGAACCAAAAGGATCAAAAACTCATATCCAAAAATACTCCAATTAAGTAAAGAGAAAAAATTGGGTTTCATCAATCTCACTCAAATGAAAAATCCAAATGAATCAGCGAAAGTTCTATCATATGTAAAAAAAGAAATTATTTCATAAAATTAAATGACTGTTTCCATGAAATCTGAAATCGTCATTTTTCTTTGCAAGATGTTATTTATGATAAGGAGCAGGAGTTAGAGGAGAAAGAAGATTTTTTTTCTCAAAAAAAAAAAAGATGGAATTTGGTTTTGATCAGTTAATCGAAGGATAAGAGAGAAAATATTCCCATATTTAATTAGGGTTAGTTATGGAATTATGGGAGGTTTAAAAAGTAAAAAACTATTACTTAAATGTAAATCATGGGTCTATTAAATAAATGGGTGTAGGGAGTTATTTGATGGATTCAAATAACCACCTAATTTTATAATTTGGTAATAAATGGTTAGTCAGAGAAATCTTATTGGCATATATTCTCTCCTTCAAAAAAATCTTTCTTTTTTTAATTTTAAAAAGAAAACTCACATGAACTAAAATGCTCTTGAAAGATAGCCGACTTTTGATAGTAAAGATAAAATATATTATTTTAAAATCCCCAAAAATTATAATAAAAAATAATTAACTAAATTTAAAAAAAATTTTATAATTAAATAAATACTTATAATCATTATATAAATCATACTAAACATGTACATTATCAATTGTTTATTAGAGCTCAATCGAAAATATTTAGTAATTATTTCTCACTTTATCTTTGATCTCACAATATTGTTATCATCACTAAAAATCTCAATAAAATATAAATAAATTTATGTATTTTTATTCAGATTGAGAGTTTAATTGTTCCATTGGAGGTTATGATCACATTTAGAATGGATAGAACTTCAAAGGTTAGGTCAGGTACGTAGTTAACGCAAATGGAAACATAAATCCTTAATTTAAGAAAATGTAAAATTTTAGGGATCCACATGTAATAATCGCTCCAAAAATATAAATTAAGAAAGGTCGCCGGGCATATGCACCGATTCACACACGCAACAAGAAAGGTCAACATAAATGGACGGTCAATAATAGCTGACCTTGTACCACTAAAAACAAGACACGTGTACAATTGGGGTGTTTAACTGTTAAGGGGCTCCCTTATTCTACGTACCGTGGCCACCACGTGCTTTTACCACCTCTCGAATATTCCAAGCAGCCTGTGGAAAAGAACCGAAGAAAAAAACCAGACCAACTTCTCAAAATCAAAACCCTAAATAACTTCCTCTTCAAGAATAAAGAACACAAGCACGGCTCTCTCTGCGCCTTCTTTCTGTCTTTGAATCTTTCAGAACACTGCAAAAATGGCGTCGTTTGATGAGGCACCCCCCGGCAATGCAAAGGCCGGAGAGAAGATCTTCAAGACCAAGTGCGCTCAGTGCCACACCGTTGAGAAAGGCGCCGGTCACAAACAAGGTCTGTGCGTCTGGCGCCGTCACTCTCTCTCTCTCTCTCTCTCTCTCGATCTTGTAGTTTGTAGATCTGGCGACTTCGTATATTGATTTCATTAAGTGGGTTAAAAAATTATACGTGATTTTAGGGTTTTTACAGACACAATCTACTGAGAATTTAGGGTTTTTATTTTTGTAAATAGAGTCCGTGAGGTTTCTTAGTTTTCTTTTAACAAATTATATTTTGTGATTTGGGTTCTGTTGGAATGAGCTAAATGGAATCTAGTTTTCTTTTTTTATTCTTTGTTTATTTTCTTTAAAAAAAAAACTATGATGCAGGTCCTAATTTGAACGGATTGTTTGGAAGGCAATCGGGGACTACACCTGGCTACTCATACTCTGCGGCTAACAAGAACATGGCTGTGAATTGGGAGGAAAAGACTTTGTATGATTATTTGCTCAACCCTAAGAAGGTATGACATTAATGATTTCGGTGTTAATCTCGTCAATGTCATGATATTACTTGCCCTGGTGTGATAATTGTCAATAAGATTAGCATGATTAAATATGATTGCTAGGCATATTTATTTTATTTTATTTTATGTTATGTTAAACTTTTTATGCGAGTATTTTTCATATAAAGTGTCAGTGTATTGTAGCGGTTTAATAAGATGGCGTAGATAGAATGAGTTTGTGCTCTCATTGTTATGATACGAGAAAACCAGATATATTCTTTCATGTTTAGTAGTGTAGTCGCTTGAGTTTTCTGTCAAGGGTTTTTGTGTTTGTATCTTCAAAATTATTGGTTAATAGTTCTTACCTGGGAGTTGTGGATGTTTTATTTTTCGTGTAAACATGACGTTACAATGCTTATAGTGGCACAATGAGGTGTGACCTCCTTGTGATGTAATATTTCTTTTTCTTTTCTTATCAATTGGCTCTTCCTATTTTCAAATTTTTTCCCTTCTGGCCTCCTGATGTTTCCAATGTTTTGATTGCAGTACATTCCTGGAACAAAGATGGTATTCCCTGGATTGAAGAAGCCTCAGGATCGTGCTGACCTTATTGCATATTTAAAGGAATCTACTGCATAAGAACTTGCCAATACTCAGTTTACGTATTCCATTTTGCAGTTGTTGAAGATTGTTTTGCGGTGCGGATATAGTACTGTTTTTTACCAATAAATTTTAGACATTTAAGGTTCAGCAATGCTCTTCGTAACTTGAGCATTGCTAATTTGAGAAGAGGTTGCTGTCATTGGCAAACATAATATTCAATTGAATTTCCTGGTTATAATCATATTTCATGAATTTTGGGTGAATATTTTATTGGCAAATGATTTTTCATTTTTTCTGGATTATCTAGGATAATGGTTATGACTATCCGTATATGGCTAGCTTTTCCTTAACCAGTAGTTTTCTGTTTATTTTGTCGCTGCTATTCATACTTGCCTGATGCTATAAAAATGTCAATCTTGAGTTATGTGCAAGCTGCGTAAGGTGAATCATTCACTTAACCAGTGTGTTGTGTTTGTGTCTGGGTCTGTTTGAGTTATGTGCAAGATGGTGATATTTGCTGTGGGTAATGAAAGCCAATAATGAATAAATTCAGTTTCGTCGTCTTGTTCATTTTTAGACCAGAATTATAAACCTATAACATGCATGCCACTGCAACTCTGCACTAAGAGTTTTTTAAGTTGCAGACTTGATTACTGAAGACAGGCATTTGGAATGATCAGCTTATAAGAAGCCATTTTCTTCCTCAAGTCTGATGCATGCATAAAACTATTAATGGTGATATGGACTACAGGTTTTGGAATTGCTGTAACATCTTAAGCTTGTATGTTGACAAATGAATTGGAGTCTGTACATGTGATGAGATTTTAAACTCTAGTTAGCAAGAGATTAAATAAAATAGATCATTTAGAAGCTTGCTAGAGCTTACAGTATGCAAAATGTATTCGCTTTATCATATGTAAATAGTACGGCTACAAGAAACTTCTCCCCGGCTAGCAAGATTTGTTCTCTTGTGTCAAAGTCTTTGGGAAAAAAATTCTCTAAAATGCCTGACCTTTTACTAAACTTCCATTTTAAGGACAAAATACTCTTGAGAATAACACCGAGAACTGAAGGTTCTGGGTCACCTAGATCTAAAATAGGCCACTTCAGTTCCAGTCTTGTATGGAGCTTGCTGTTTTGTGAGTACAAAATCTTGAAAATTTTGACTAGAAGTAAAAATAAGAAACGTGAATGTAAATTTAGAAAACAGCACAAACTGTATGGAAACGTAAACCCTCTACTGAGTTATGCTAAAGCTTATACACATGCCCTTATCTGGTCGTCAGATAAAGCACCACCACAAACATCGCTACAAACGAACTGAAAGATAATGGGAACAAGGAAAGGCACAAAAATAAAAAAATAACAGCCATGCCTTCTGGTCAAAGAATAAAGAAAAGCCCATGACTTGCCATTTGTCTATCAGTAAGCAGGGAATCACTGGTGACTGATGAAATATTAAGTTTGCGACTGCAATGCCCGACGGAGCCCAGGTATCTGCAACACCATGGATTATTAAATTCCAGTAAACATAAACAAGGTTGTATTCACTAATCTTCAGAAGCAAGCATGAGACATACCATCTCTAAAAGGAGCACATAACTGAATTGTATATTATTATCATTATAGGGGAAGTTTTGAGAAAGTTTTGGACAACAAAATCATTAAGGACAGGAAGAATATAGAGCACAAGGTTGGAACAAATCCTTAACTGTGTTAAAGCCTTGACGGAATCCAATGTTCTTAATAGTCTAATATATAGGTTCTACATGTTCGCCCAAGATCATTAGTTTTGTTGGTGTTCACAAACATTTGGTTCCTACTTAGTAGCAAGGCGTTTGTCACTACAGCTGAGGCAGGCCACTGACAAATCACAAATTCTATGGACAAATTCAGTGCATGTACTAGCACACTGAATTTATCTAGGTAGCTTGCATTGGTTATTGAACTGATGTAGTTTCTCTTGATAACTTGCATTGGTTATTGAACTGATTGTTTAGTGATTCCCAATAATATAGACAAATTGCTTTCTGAGAAGACTAGGTGCTATCCTTCAAACAGGTGATGAAAAACTCCCTTGTGGGTGTTGATGTATGTATTGAAAGATTATGACAATATAAAAGAATAATTTTTTGGGTTCTAGAGGAAATAGAAAAGTCGAAAGAAATAATACTTGTAGGATTTTCTGACAGAAGTACTCGAAGAAACTTGAGAAAAATTTGGAATTTAAATTTATAACCAAATATGAATACCAACCTCAACTCCATGGGGGCCAATTTGGTTACGAGATATAAAATTGAGTATCAGTGATGCAAACTCCTCAGGTGCATCTTCCTGAAATAATGCAGGATATTAGAACTCGTAATCTTTATAAACAAGTCAGAAATGTCAAGAGTTCGCCACGAGATATAATTGGAGGACCTGTATGGCATGCCCAGTATGTCTGACAACCACCATTTGAAATTTCCCTTGCATTTGCCCAATAGTAAGAGATCTGTTATACAGTGCAGAAAAATTATAAACCAACTTTTTATGGCAGTGTGGACAATAGATATTAATTGCTACCAAAGAAAGATGCGATGTGTATCCTTTCCCTCAAGGTTCATGTAAATTACAAAATAATTGGTGGATTTCACACATAACCAATGAGATGGCATATATTTGATTGACACATTTGACGGCCAGGTGGTTCAAATAGTATAACCGTAACACATACACATTGATAACAACAATACTAATAAACATCTTAAAAACTATTTAGAATAGCTGAAATAAGCAAACCTGTCCAGTCTGTCTGTTCCTGCTAAAAGCAAGAGCTTTGGGACAGGACATGACAGAAATTTCTCTGAAAGACCTTCATACCTGCAAGATCTTTAATTGTTTAATATGGGAATGAGTTTTTGCAATAAAAGATGCTGAGAGAAAACTTTAAACATCTCATAACAATTAAAGTCAACATTGGCTAGGCTCTACTTAGTCATGCATTAGATCATTATGTAATAGATATTTGAGAAGTAGGTTGCTTTCTTTCTTTTCTCAAAGAGAAAAGGTTGTTTCTTTCTTACCATACACCCATAAAAGATCAATGGTTTTGGATATAATGGAAAATTTCGAAAATTTATTAGATCAGCTGCACTTTAACACAAAATAATAGTGCTAACTCTTGCTAACATGTTGTATTTTTAATGTGAATGTTAATAACAATTAACAAACATACCAGCCTCTCCAATATTGTTCAGTTTCTTCTAATCGTGCTCGGTAGACATAACTGCAGCACAAATTTATAATGATACCATCAAGAAAAAGGACTTCAAAATTTCATAATAAAAGTTGGTTAGAATAGCAGAACCACTTACCACTTCTTTGAATCATCGTACTTTAATGTTGAAGGGATAGATAGACGAGCAGAGTCAACATTTCTTAAAGAACCTCCTTTCACACTCCATTCAATCTGTACAGTTTCCAGATTAATGAAGATAGCCAAACTTCAATGGTAAATAAAAGCTTAAATTGAAAATAACTTTCCAGCTCAGAACTACCATTAGGTTAACAAAACGGTGTTTGGCCAACTCCAATGGCGTGTCACTACATGATCTTACCTTATTACAACATTAAAGCAGTTCATGGAAATAGGAACTATCCAGTGGCATGTTATTAACTTATTATATCATATTGCAACTTTATCGCAGTTCATGGCAATAGGTACTTCTGATCCATTTAACTAGAGATTGGTTTATGGTGGTATATATTTTATCTAGTGGCGACTATCAATTATTACTAGAGGGAATTGGGAAGAAAGAATAATCACATTTAAGAAAGGGAAGTGAAGAACTTTTAGAATTTATTTTTAAGATTTCTCTACGCCTGTATGTCAAAAGTATTTTTAAGTTACTTTCTTATTCTTTATAGACCTCAATCGGAAAGGTATTTTGAGTATGCTGTTCTGTTGGGAGTGGTTTCGATGCAGTGGACTGAGGTGTCTTCATATACACTGCATTGAAAGATAAAGAAGATTTCAGACTTTTAGTCCAAAGATGTAGACACCCTTATAAGGGCTGGTTTTGTTTCTTTCTTGACACATGATCCACCCTGTATTTGCTTCTACCTAATTACTAATTTACTCTTTCAGCTTCTCATGGAAAAAATAATTATTATAATTAAGGTTATCCATGAATAGTTTGTTATCTTTTGCTAAATTCTTCATTACCATCAAATAGTTTGTTGCTTTAAACAAAAAACTAAACTTAAGCTCAGCAAGTCATCCTTTAGAATCTAAATTGCTATTACACCTACTACCTCTATATCTTGCTAAGTATGTTTCAACCACAGTCTGGCAGCATAGTGGCTTCATAAATTCATTAAATTGGCTATTAATATTGAATATTTTTCATCAACCGCTGACTCATTCAGATATCAAAATCAAGGTCATGCACTGACCACGTCATATTATACGAAATATCAAATACTCCGTCAACTTCAGCAACATTAAAAACACTAAAAACAACAGTCGTATCTACGAAATGTAGTTACCGCTTTTTCAATGCTTGAGAAATGCTGCATTCTGGTTGATAGAATTTTCTGCATATGAATCAATGAAGCCATAGCTGTTCCCTGAAACAATTGTCAATATCACTTCAGAATACCATTGCTAGCAAATAGTCACAGATAACGACGAGTGAGTTGGCTTGTAGAAACCAAACCTCTACAACATCAACAACAACCAGCCCATGCAATGATCGTAATGTTTTCTTTGCAGCAACATGCACAGCAACTGAGCCTCCCATGCTGTAAAGTAATGGCACAAGTCAATAAACAGTAATTCATCCAAAGAGCGAGGATAAAACATTATAATTGTTCTCTTGACTAAGGACTATGACGGCCCGAAGATATCTTCAACTCTACGATCAGAAACAGCATAAGGAAGATAGGAAACTTTTGCATTAGGATTTGAGAACTAACCAACCACTTATTTTGACTTTTAGAGTTAAGAACTAGGGCAACCATGTGTAGATCCACTCACATAAGCATTTAGCAAAACTAAACTGGTGAAATTCAATTTCAATGCTATCACCCAGTCCAGAGAGCAAAGCTCAGCTGAAAGCCTGGAATTTTTTTTATTTTGGTAGCATTTAGTTTTTTAATTAGTAACATAACCATTCAATTTCTCGTGCCAGGCGACAACCAAGAACATGCAACCAGAAAAGAAAAAAAAAGGATAAACATAGTCCCACACAACTGAAACACTCCTTTTGATTAATGAGCTTTGAAGTTTTAGCACTTTGTTTTGGCCTCCTGAAAATGCAGACCTGGCAATTATCCCACAAAAGTTTAAAGGAAATAACTAGTCAAAGAAGTCCAACCTGTGGCCAACAAGCACAATTGCAGGAGGTTGTTCACCATACATTTCCTTTAAAACAGCTAAAACATCATTGCACATAGTCTGCAAACACACAACTTTCTCTGAAATTAGGGATACAATAGAAAATTAAGTGAACTTTCTGAATATCAATTCAGTACACAACATTGTTAATTACTTTATTCTAGCAATATAGAATTAATTGCCTACACCTCAATAGAAAGGTCAATATCATTCTCTGAGGATGATTTTCCATGTCCTCTCAGGTCCATAGCAACTACCCTAGCTTTCTCCTTAATTTTACTAGCTGCCAATGCAAAGGAGAGCCTGCCAAAATGAGATAGGTAAATCAATTTTTTTTTTTTTCAGAAAGCTGAAGATATAAAAGTGCATGCATGAAATATGATCATATGTCAATTACATAAAAAAGAGAGAATCCCAAAAAGGTGAAAAATAAAAATAAAAAGGAAAACAATTTAGAAGTCTTGAGATGAATTTAGTTGATTGTGTACAAAATGTGCATAAAATCAAAGTATTCAAACATCCGTATATATCTCAATATCTGTTGGTAATCAATGACAACAGGCTTCTATTAACAGAAATTTGAAATATTTCAATAAGAAACTCAAGAGAAACTGAACTGGGGGAGGGGTTTGAAACCAATGATAACAATAACAAACAAATTTAGCTTATTACACTACTGGGATAAAAAGTTTCATTCATCAAAGTACTTCATTTGATTATAAATGATTTAATGATCAAACAATATGGAACTTGGACAGCATTCAGTCAAAGTGTAATTAAGTAGATATATTGATCCGTCATCTTGGTTCATATGTTTAAAAAATTTATGGTAAAAGAAGTGAAAATGGAATAATCAAGCCGAATAATACTCGAGCATACCCAGAATAACCACCTCCATGCAGACAAAAAACGACTGGTCCTTCAGTTCCTGCCATATACACATGAAAGACCTAAAATGATAAAGCATATTAGAAGAGAATAACTACAATAATGGACAGATGTTAATAGTGAAATATTTTCAATTGTTAACACTAACATCATTCGAGTCTGGAATGGAGACATCTTTCTCTTCATCAAAGTAACCTACCCAATCCAAAGGTGCATATTTTTCTAAGGAACTCCTGCAAGAAAATTTATAAACTGAGACAGAGATCTTCTTCACCAAAAATAAAAGAATCATAATGTAAAAGAACACAAAAACACACACACGAATTAATACGTATGATGTTAGAAAATTTTAATTGACATCATTATTTCTTTTCCGAACCCCATCAATTAAAATAACTTGCCACAGCTATCCCTTATTGCCTATTGCAAAGAACTTCCGGTAGCTTCATCTTGAGGCCCCATTCCACATCATGTAGTATAGCAGAATCCAATTCCCAACAATTTATTAACACAGTGTTGCCACCGTATTGGACATCATTTTTGAAGAACCTTCCATGTCATCATGCAATGTCCCATATCTATGAAACCATTTATGGCATTTTAATATTTCATTTTCCTGCACAGGCACTATTTTTGACAAATGCTCATTTTTTCCCCAAAGAGTGAAATGACTCGGATTGTGCCAATTTATCAAATACTCACTTATTTGATAATCTACACTCGAATCAGTATTGATAATCACTTATTTCATGATTGCTAGTATATGGACCCCAAAGTACAGCTCCAATAGACTACACTCTACAACAGACACAAAGTACACTGATCACGTGATCATTATTTTCCTTCTAAACTGCTACTAGTTACAAACTAATTGTACATATAATCATTCAACTATGCATTCCAATTAATCCAGCTTACATGTCAATAAAACAAAAACACACAATAGTACAGATCATTTCTTTTTCTTTTTTTTTTAAATTATAGTAATAAAGATCATTTTACTCCTTCATCTAAACTACAAAGTTTAAGCTATCACTAATTAAAAAAATTATTAATTAACTAATTAAAAGATCATTAGTATATCTATTTATCAAGAATAAAAAACAAAGAAAAAAGAGAACTGACTGAGTTGGAGGACGCTGAGGAAGCGACGCGAAAGCAGAAGGCAATGGCGGCTGCTTGGGTTCTTCTGATTGTAATTCTTCTTCTAAGCTTTCTTCAGGAAGCGTACTCATATTTTTCGAATTCGATTCCATAATCTGATCAATTCAATCCAATTTTTCTCTGAGTGAAAAATACGAAAAATATGAATGCAGTTACAGTGAAACCGGAAGTACACGATCCTTGATCCAACCGGCTACATATATATATATATATATATATGGAGGGGGATATGTTGCAGATTATGTACCATACATTTCCACTCCATGCACTCCACGTGTCCCTGCTCGTGGAAACAAAGCACGCAAATGGCACCTTTGGGGAGCCGGCTAACCTGGTCTGTAAGGTACAGAAGCTGTACCGTAGCCAGCTCCATATATATATATATATATTTGTGCGTCACAATATGGGCTTATGAACGGGCCCTAATTTGATGTGTTAAGAAAGCCCATCTTATAAAATTGCAATTTGTACAGGGGGCAGGGGCAGGGGCAGGGGCAAGTTAGAGAAGGGGTACTTTCATAATTTTAAAACTTTCACGGGTTGTTTCATAAATTCAAAGAAAATAATGTCTGCTAAGAGTAACTTTAGAAAGCGTAAAATTAAGAGAAACACTCTGTATTCTGTAATGTCTTATGAAAGTACTTATTTTTTAGTCCTAAGAGTTAACTTTTTTTTTCTTTTTTCTTTTTTTTTTTATAGAAAGCTCTGTTCACAAACATTCTCTAAATTTTCAAATTATATATGTACTGCTCAGACATTTTATAGTACTGTCTAGCACACCTTGGCTCTGCAAATTAAGAGAGGGATGAAATAAGTTCTGTTATGGTATGGAGGTGGTATACTTTTTAAGCCATAATTATAATATAAAAGTTGACAGTGTATGGTAGATATAATTGTTAAATAATAATTAGAACAAAAATAATAAAAATATTATATATTTTTTGTCATACAAGTGTGAGATCATATCAACCTTACTCTTAAACCACAACAACCAAATGCAGATCCATCTCATGCCTAGTGAGTGCTCTATAAAAGATAATTTAAAAAAAAAAAGAGAGAGAAAATTGCTTGATTTCCTAATTAACTCCTATTAAATGGTAAAGTAGCCCTATAAACTCATAAACCAGTAAAATTTAAACTTTAATTTTGATAGCTATAAAAGCCTACACTTTAATAAAAAAAAAAAAACATAAGCCCACATTAGTAACTCATATGGTGGGTTTATTATTATTTAATTTAGCCCCCATTAAATCTATTAAAATAACTCCTATGAACTCTGTTAACCCATGAAATAAATTTCAATTTTCACATCTTATAGTCATGTAATTTAACCTATTCATGAATCATTTTTCTAAATTCGCCACAGACAATTACTAGTATTCATCCAATGTTTTAGTGTCGTAAGTTAAAAACTACCACTGCCTAACCTTGATATCAAGCATCGTTTTAATCGTCAATTACATCAAATATTTTCAACAAATCTATAGTTAAATCCCCCGCCACCCACCGCCCTTAAGCTTTATGGTAGGGAAATGGCAGTCTGATTATCATGCAATGCACTTGTGCACACAGCCACACACAGCACCATTGATAATTAATAAGTATCATTTTCATTAAATTATACTCGTTTAGGGGACCAGTCGTTACACAAACTACAAAAAATGAAATTAGGTTTGAAAAAAATAACAGCAGTTATAACTTATAAGGTGATCTTATCACTTAAGATAATAAATGATCGGTCCTTTCACTTTTTGTTCTCTTTTTTAGGAGTATTGCTAAGTGATATTTCTGATCATCCCCGGATCTTAGGGCCACATTCCCGTGATTACGATATAATGCTGTTCAGTTTTAAATCATAAAGATATTAGAGGCATTCAGCTCGTAATAGGAGAAAAGCTGCGGCCCGGCGAGTTGAGGCTAAAAAAAAATTATAAATTAATAGCAATCTTGCAAAATTGAATATTCCTCTTTGTGAGGGAAACTCTGGCCCGCTTAATTGTATGAATGATTCTTTTTTATTCTTTCTTTTAAATTCAAAGTATTGACTTTTAATCAATCTGTCTTATGTATATCCATTCCTTACAAATATGGCAAGGCTCATATGGTGGGCCGTGGGGGTGGTTGAGACCCACCTACTTTTGTACTCGAATCTTGAACTTTTTCTCTTGTATTTTAATAAAATAAATTAAATTAAACATTTTTTTAATGATTCGTGAAAACATTGCTCTATGCAGCTGTGCCGTTTGATTTGTAATCTGAAAATAATTTTTTAAGTTTTGAATATTATCCCAAAAAAAATGATTGTATTCTGAGTATTTTTAACTTTTAAGAATGTGTGAGATTCAATATTCGTATTTATGTGATTGATTTTTTTAAAAATAATATTTAATGAAGTGTTTAGGCGTTATGGTGTGATAAGAAACTTTGTCAGAATATCATTAATGAGAAAACATAAAATAATTAGTAATCAGTAAGAGAAAGAGAAAGAACAAATAGTAAAAACATAATTTTTATTCAAGTTTTCATAATGATACAACCACAAATTGGTAAGTAATAAATCATGAATATAAGAAAAAAATAGAAAAAAATATTTGTTTGTAGATAAATTAAATTAAACCACTATAAGAACTTAAAATTTGATAATATATCAATTTCTAATTTTACAATAAAATTTAGAATTCTATTGACAATTTGATCACAAGTTGCCAAATGCGTGTGTGTGTGTGTTTTTTTTGGCCCAAAATATTCCTTGTCTCCCATTGTTTTCGAAAAATGAGAGAAAGATAAATTACATGTGTATAGGCATCTAAGAAAATTCGAACTTTTTTTTCCCAATACTTTTTCATGTTCTTTTACCATATTAAATGTGTACATTTTCAAACCACTTTAGAATATATTCACACAAGCATCTAAGAAAATTCATTTCTTAATACCTGTCTCCCTCTCATCTTCCTTTAATTAAGAAAGTTTAATTCTAAAATAGGCTCTAATCAGTATTATGATATTGTAATTTTTCATCTAATATTTGTTACATTGTTTATTAATTACGCAGAGTAAGAAAAAGAGAGGAACAAATAGTGAAAATCGCATTTGTCTAGAGATAATTTTTATTCAAATTTTTACAGTGATACAATCACAAAATGATAAGTAATAAATCATAAATATAAGAAAAAAAATTAGTGAAACGATACTTATTTGTAGATAAATTAAATTAAGCCACTATAGAATCATAAAAAATTGATAATTTATCATTTTCTAGTTTTACGCTAGAATTTAGAATTTTGTTAAAAAACTGTGTTTGTCAAGTGAATATTGCAAGTTGCCAAATGTGTTTTGTCAAGTGATTTTTTAATACCCCTCTCTCCCTCTCATCTTCCTTTAAGAAAGTATAAATCCAATAAAAAGGTTATATTTAGTGTTATGATGTTGTAATTTTTCATCTAATATTTGTGATATACAATTATTATAACATCCAAAAAAAATAATAATAATTGAGTTTGTTTAATAGATCACAACTAAGGCTCTGAACAGCAATACTATATAAAGTCTAAGTTGCGTTAAAAACTTCATCGCTTTTGTTTAAATGACAAAGAAGAATTTTGGTAGTATTTGTTTTTTTTTTTTTTTTTTTGGGTTTAATTGAATTTGAATTAAGAAAGGTAAACTTTTATAATAATGTTCTAATGCATGACGTCAGAATATAAACAATGTTCGAATACATGATGTCAAAATGTAAATACCTTGGTCGTCTATTGCATGGCTTGAATGTTCGACGGTAAGAGTTTGTCGGTTTGACTACATGATTAATTGATGAAATGTCTTAAGAAAAATGAATTTTACCATTTTTTTTTATTGAAATAACAAAATAGTATTAGTCTTCTTAATATTTTCAGTTCTTTGTTTCTCATAACCTTCTTTTTTCCCTTAGAGATAATTCTTCTCTTCAAAATTTCTCGAATGCACTTCTATTATTGTTGCCATAATACCGTATTAGGTACGTTTTTGAATCATTAAACATCTTTAGCAAATTCCATCATAATATATATGATATAAAATAATGAATTGAGTGAGAATAAATAATCAATAAATGCGCATACACTTGATTCATCTACATTAAATCTCTTAATGTCTTGTGATAAGTGATAGTTTTTTTTAAGAGACTATCTTTCGTGATATTCTGATCGTATAAATATTAAAAGGCTAGTTTCATCGATTACGATATGCGCATTTCGTATTTTCATATTCTCGAATATTGAGGACGTCAATTCATATTGTGAGGTGATGGCTATTTCTTGGGGCAGGTGGTTTGTGATAAGTGATAGTTGATAGTTAAAAAATAGAAAAAACCACGTGGACTTGAGATGAAAATTTATCAATTAATAATTAATAAGGCTTTGTCTATGTCCTAAACATCATTTTCTTGGATAAAATACTCACCAAACCTTATCTTAAGGCATAAGGTGGCAACATTCATAGCGACAATCACACGGCTAAATTAAAATATAATATTGTGTTTGTATTTCAACCAATTGTGGCAATATTCAAATAATCAAATTAAAAATTAATGATGTTGACAATCATTATGTCTTTAAATGTTACCACAAATTAACTTTATTTTGTTTCTCAAAGAAAACATTTATAGTTAAAGATGAAGGAATGTTTCTCATCATAACCATTGAACTCCCATGAAAATAAGGGAAATTATCTAACTCACTTTTTTTTTTTTTTTTTATATTCATCAAACCACCATTAAATTTTAACATGTTCTTTTCACCACATTTCTTTTTAAATTTGTATCAATTAGCCACTTTTACACTAATACCATTAAATAATTTAAATAAGAAGATAATTTTACTCCTAAATAAATTAAAAAAATATTTTATTTTATAAAACTTTGAAAATAAAAATTATAATTATAAAAATACCCTAAATTTAATAAAAAAATAAATCCCAAAATTAGAATTTTTATTTTAATAAAAATTACAATTATAAAAATAATTGCAAAATTTTAGGATTTAATAAACATCCCCTAAATTATTAAAATTGTGGGATTTATTTTTAATAAATAAATTCATTTATTTTAATAAAATTTTACAAAATTATAAATTTTTAATACATAAATACAATTATTTTCATTAAAATTTTGCAAAATTATAAATTTTTAATAAAAATAATTATTAAAATTTTGCAAAATCTAAATCTAATAAAAGTCAACTGAGCACCTCTATTTTGGATTTATTTTTTTTTAATTTAGATGTATTTTTATAATTATATTTTTTTATTTTTTAAAGCTTTTATAAAATAAAATAGTCTTTTAATTTATTTAGGGGTAAAATTGTCATTTCATTTAAATTATTTAATGGTATTAGTGAAAAAGTGGCTAATTGATACAAATTAAAAAAAAAAAAGTGGGGCAGAGAGCATGTTAAAATTTTGTGGTGGTTGAATAAACATAAGGCAAAAGAAAGGTGGGTTAATGATAGTTTTCCTAAAAATAATATAAGTAGATGCGTGTTTAATTGCATGCCTATCAACGATCAAAGAAGTTTTAACGGAAATTTTCTGCAAGTCTCAACAAATAGTGTAGTTTTGTTCAATTTGATGGCTTTTTGTATTGTATTCTTCTAATTTAATTGCATGTTTTAACCAACACACATGGAATTTTGCATTTTTTTTATTCTTATTATAAGGAGTGGGTAAAGTTTAAATTTTTTTTATTTTAATCTCTTATATATTTTTTTAAAAATTTATATTTAAGTGACGGCTATAAAAATATACTAAAAAAATCACATGGTCAAGCCCACATAAAGTATTGAGTTGTGCTTTATATAAATTTTACTTTGCAAAAGTGAAATGCCATTGAATGTAAATATTTCGTGTTCAAATTGATTACTATTAGAGTAGTCCGGGGCCTCTGTCGTGTTCATTTTAGATCTTCCATTTATATTAGAAAAAGAAATTTTCTCTCTCTCTCACTCTCTCTCTCTCATATCTTTTTTGCAGTCCAGGCTATATTTTTAAACAAAATGCCATCATGATTCTGTGTTTGGGTCGATTATTGGTAGGGTTGTGGGTGGATCAGAAGTAGGTCAAGCGAAGCGGTTGCGGTTGTCTGATGCAATATGACAGATTAAGCATCGCTGAAAATAACACCTGCTCACACATTTTGGAAAGTTCATATTTTATCTGTATATTTCAAGTCAATTTCATTTTTTTCAAAATCATATCTAAGATTAAGGAGAAATTCATTTTCTTTCTTTTTTTGCGTTTCCATGTCACTTTGATTTTTTATCCAAGAACACATCTAAGAAGAAAAATTCAACAATTTTTTTTTTCAAGCTACTTTCATTTTATTCAAGAAACACATCTAAAAACGAAAATTCAACATTTTTTTTTAAAGATACTTCCATTTTTATTTAAAAAACAAATTTAAGAAGAAAATTTAATATCTTTTCCTTTTCAAGTCACTTTCAATTTTAAAAAACATACCATTCAAAAAAAATTGTTGAGTGCGCCATAATGTAGGACAAGTGGCATGGTTCGTGTATATCGACAAATTTTGCTTATAATGTCAAAATTTTAAAATATTTTGTCCCGAAGCTATCAAACAAAATCTAAAAATTAAACTTGTAACTTTGTCAATTCCATTGGTGGATTTTGACCAAATTCCGTTGTTTGAACTTTCAAATATGCGTATATTTATTTCAATCTTTTTTTTTTTTCTATTTATTGGCTTTCAAATATGCATATCTTTATAATATTCATTCTAAATTCAATTCAAATTTAGCAATATTTTATACAAATCTGTATACAGACCCATGTTGATGGACACCATTTTCAAATGATTTTGATCACATGGATTTATTTTAGTAATAATGTTTAATATTATATATTTATCTAGACCATTATATTTGCTGAGAAATTAATATATATCTATCAAAACCTGCATATATTTGAACCCGTCAAGTAGTTTGAGGTTAAATTTCGCTTGTATTAGACTATGAGGCTTTAAAAATATTTTAAAAATTAAAAAATTAACTACCCAAGTGCCAATACTACCAATAAGTGTTTTTAAATATTACCACCAATAAATCCCTCATTTTTCTTTTTTGAAGAAAATATATTAGGGAAGGATAAAAAATCTTTGGTGTCGTAGCCGATTAATGACCTCAAATTAAAATATTACTGCTTGCATACATATAAATATATGTGTATGCATCCCTATCAAGTTCTCAACGACCATTCACCAGAGAGATCTTTCTCTTTTCTCTTTCTTTGACCACAACAAAAGTTGTTCCTTTTTTTTTTCTCCTCTGATCGAAACAGACAGTTTTGCATTGCAGCAGGTCAGCTTTCTCATTCTCTTCAACTGGTTTTCATAGGTATCAATCAATCGTTCATCTTTTTTTTATTTTTGGGGTTAATTTGATGGGTTTTTGTAACTTTTTAACTTCGATTCTATGAGAACTAAACACATTGAGTTTTGCTTTAATTTCTATAACCTTTGCTTTGCAAATATATACGTGAAGTGCTTGCATGAGTGTTTTTACACTTGCATGTAGATTATCATTGTAATTCTTGTTCAAAATTTTTCGTGTTTTGGTGCTTTGATCAATTACTAAATGGAGGAAATATCATACGGATCCCTGATGTTTTCATTTTCGCGGTATCTGCCCTCAAATTCTGTTAAAAATCTGCTACTAGAAGCATGATTTGACTGCTATATCTCGGAAATGGGCAAATCAAGATGACAAGATGAATATATATTATTCATATCATTGATTTTATTTCCCGATTCTTAATAATAAGATTCGAAGACAGAATTTATTCGTGCTCATTAATTTAGTTAGTAAAATCTCATATGGGTGCTGCGCATAGTTTAAGTTCAAGTAGTGCAACGATAAGGTTTGATTTATATTAATATAATATAGTATGCGAAGTAAGAATGGAATTAATGAGGACTTGATTGAAGAACTTTGGAAACTTGTATTTTTGTTTAGATTTTCGCTAAACAACAAGGACAGCGTTGCAAATTACCTCGAACTATTTCACAAGCCCTCAACAGGGTCCAGTGTGAAAAGAAATGTATATTAAGCTATTACTTGAGATATTCTAAATTACAGGGACCCAAATGCCATTACCCAAAGAATAACTGCCTTTAGCATAAAGCCATCGAGGAGATGTTCATGGCTTTTTCAATTAAAGTAAGGGCAAAGTATCATTTTTAGGCAAAACAATAATAATAATAATAATTCTTTCATGTTGGTTTTCTGGAAAAAGTTTGATTAATTTTGGAAAATATGTTCAGCTAAAAGTTGTGGGCTCCACAGAAAGATCAGTGTGTTTCACTAATTATAAACCCCATTGTCTGCAGCCAGATGTCCTTATTATATTATTGGCACCTTTGACTTTATCTTCAATTTGGGACCATTCTATTTTTTTAAAAAAATTATTATTTGTTAGTTTTATTTGTATTAGTTTAATAGTTTTAATGGATAAATTAATTTTTCCTGCATTGAACTTTCGATATGCAAAAATTACATAAGCAATACATAGATAGAAATTTACATCCATTTTAAGCTATTAGAGTTAAAAGTTTACTCTGCATAAGTCTACTTGACCAGCCGCATTCAGTAATTTTTCAGAATCATCTTTACTAGTAGCAGAAATGAATTTCTTAATCTGTATCTCAAATTTGGATATTTGTCAACTATTCTAATTCTTTGCAGGGTAGATGGGGAACGGTATCAAAGAAGAAGGCGAAAATGCAGCATCCATGTCCAAGGTATGCTGATGAGCAAAATTTTAACATTTTTAATTCTTCTATGTCTCAGAGTTTTATTTGTTGGTTTTGCTTTATGTATGAATAATTCAGTATCTGCTTCTCTCTGTTTCCATTGATCTATCTAGTGCACATGATCGTGGCATTCTATATTACTTATTTGTTCGCATGTCGCATAAAACCATAGATACCTTTGCTTTCAGTACCTCCAAATTCAGATTGTCTTATGCCAAGTCAATTATGTTATTGATAAAAAATTACTCCCTAGTGATTAGTATGAAGGTTGGCTCCATTTTGAAGATACCATGAAATGCATTTGTGTTATCAGTATAGTTTGCAGGAAGAGGTTTGTTGCGGCAGAAGTTTAGACTATTGATTGGGATTTTTTTTTAAAGAATGTAACAGAACTACTGATTGAATGTGTCTGTCTCTCAGAATGATCCCGGTCTCACTACAACTACTTCTGTGGCACCTAGAAGTTGCTTGCTTACAATCAGTTGTGCTTGTGTCATCCACAGAGTTATAAATCAATGATTTTGTCGAAATAGACATGTGTGGATGCTTTAGCACATAAAGCTTCATTAATCATCTGGAAACATCTGTTACAACCAGAATATATATGCTTTTGCATTACTACACCAAAGTACAAAAGAAATTTTGTTTTTAGAATAATTGTGTGGTAAATGGTAATCAAGGAATAAGGTCTTACGAGTGTTCTGACTAATTTTATGCCTTTTTAAACCTTAAATTTCTTGCATCATTTATGCTTTTGGCACTTTTTTTTTTTTTTTGCATTAGGTTGACCCGGGCCGACCTCCCCAGCTGACATGGCAACGAAAACTGGATTCTAATGGAAAAGTCCCAACGGGATTCACTCTAAGTTTTCAAGAGTTTAGGCATTTGGTAAAGCTTGAAAATTTATATGAAGTACTCTGTTTTGTGTTCATTCTTGATGATAGTCAGCATTTTGGATTAATGAATTTTATTTTATTTTTTTTAAATCTGAAGGCACATATAGGGTTTAGACTATATCGTTATAGCAAGCAAGAAGAAGCAAACGGAAAGGTAATGATCAGATCATGTGTTTTGATGGGATATTCTACACTTACTAGCACATCATGTTTAGCCCAATTCTATTCTTCATTTTATTTTTGATATCAACCAAATATTCTTCATTTATTCAGGTGCCAGTTTTTAATGTTTTTAGAAAGCATCACATTACCAGTGATCAAGGTGTTCCCTTAGGTGGTATTGGGTAGGTTTCATTATATACTCATGACAAATTTCCCTATGCATATTGTTATTGAACTGTAATCATTCTCTTTTTTTTTTTTCAGTTCTTTCTACTTTTTCATGCCACTCTTATGTCTGAAAACATGAATTTAGTGCAGGAAGCATTGGAAGAAGTTACAGAGGCGAGTTTCAACGCTTCAAACTGTTCCACGGAATTTGTGATGATTACCCAGTTCTGGCAAATCAATTTTCTGTGAGTTTACTTTTATGTATTGTGAAGGCATTTCCAAAGTAGCATAGCCTGAACTGTGGCTACAAATTCCAAAAATATGGATCAGTCCTTTCTCAATTTTCACTGTCACAAGTTCTGTAAGCATATTTATCAGAAATTTCTTGTGTGCTTTAATTCATATCTTTTAGAGAGATGAAATGAAATAAACAGTAAATTCTTATGCTCTTGAATTTAGTTATGATGAATTAGTAAATGTGTTAGGGTAAGTCAAGTAAAAATTGTTTGATGCCATTTCCTCATCCAGGTTTTCGTTTCACGCCCAAATGGAGAAAAGTTTTCCAGTGTATTATGCCCGAGGAGTCCAGGGCTCCCCAAGTAAGCAACAACCTTCAGCTTTCCAATATGTCATTTACTAATCTTTTATAATCACATTATTTGAACCGGTGAGTTGTTTCACAGAAAAAGTACAGACTCTGGCATTGAATCTTGGGATTGGAATCTGAAGGGTGAAAATTGTACCTATCATGCTTTGTTTCCAAGGGCTTGGACAGTCTATGATGGTATGAGCTTTTCTAATCTGAAAAAAAAAAAAAAATGTACCAAAACTTTTATCTGTTGATGATTTCTTACATTTGACATTCAAATTTTGTAAAGCAGGGGAACCTGATCCAGAACTTAGAATTGTTTGTCGTCAAATTTCACCTTTTATTCCCCATAATTACAAAGAGAGCAGTTTCCCTGCATCAGTATTTACATTCACGGTAAGGAAAGGGCATTTAAGCAACTTCATTTGTACTACATAACTAGTTTAACTCCAGATTATGTGTGGCCCTAAGCATTTCTTTATGTCTCTTTCAGCTATCTAATTCAGGACAAACCTCTGCGGATGTCACATTGCTTTTTACTTGGGCTGTAAGTTCAAGATTTTAGACAGAACCATAAATTTCAATTTGCTTAAGATTTTACACAGTAGGTGGTATACTCAAACCAGTATATGAAGCATTGTTTAAACACTAAACATTTATTTGTCTGTGGGCAGAACTCTGTTGCTGGAGACTCTGGATTATCTGGTCATCACTTCAATTCAAACACGATGTAAGGATATAGGTAGACTTAATGAATATACACACCTTAATGGAACTTTTTTTTGTATTCCAGCCCAATTAAATTTCTATATCAATCCTTCCTTACTAACCAGCATTTGATCCCTTGAAGGACAAAGGACGGAGTGCATGGAGTAACTTTACATCATAGGTAATCTATTTATTGAGACTTAGCTCCATGGTTTGTGCAATTATAATATTCATATACGTTTCGAACTATAAGATGCACTGGGAAACTTTAATTTAATGACCAACATTTCAGAACGGCAAATGGACGTCCTCCAGTAACTTTTGCCATTGCAGCAGAGGAAACAGCTGATGTTCATGTCTCCAAGTGCCCTTGCTTCTTGTTATCTGGTAATTCCAAAGGAATCACAGCTAAAGACATGTGGAATGAAATAAAAAAGGTGATCGATGTTTCTTACATTCTTGTATGTCTGTGAAAGCAATTTGCCTCTCTCTCTCAAAATATATAGATACAACTACAATGTTCCTAAGCATATTCATTATCTGATGTCATTGTTATCAAATGACACAAACAATGCATTATGATTTGTACAAACAATGCATTATGATTTGTACAACGTGAGCCATAAAAGATTTTATGTATTATAGGAAAGAAAAACTTGTGTGCAAATTAGATGAATATGCAATTCTGTTACGCACTAATATCCATTGTCTGCATGAAGATCTTGATTCACTTCTATTGATACAGCACGGATCATTTGACCACCTTGACAACGATAAAACGTCACCTTCGGAACCAGGATCATCCATTGGAGCAGCCATAGCAGCTTCTTTAACTATTCCTTCTGGATCTACCCGTACTGTCACATTTTCATTGGCGTGGGACTGTCCAGAAGTCAAATTTTTTGAAAAGGTGTACCACAGGTGAGTTTCCCTGTCTGGCCAGTATGTTTAGTAAGCCCAACATTGTCAAATGATTCTGACTTTATTACGTAAAAAATTCCTCAATAACAGGCGTTATACGAAATTTTATGGCGCTCTAGGGGATTCAGCAGCTAGAATTGCGCATGATGCCATCCTTGGTAATGTTTCTATGAAGCATCTGGGGCTTTTCCTTTCTTTTTCTCCCTCCTAAAAACTACCAATCAGGGGTAATAGTTAAGGTAGATAGAAAGAAAATCTGTAACAAATGGCCATATGGATGACGTGGTAAACCAGTTGCGCCTAAATTTTTTCCATCAATGATATGGAAAAAATGTATCTGTATCTTCCGTATACGGTATGAAATATGTTGCTGAGGTGCTAGGTATCTGTGTTTGCAGTTTTTCAACAAATATTATGAATTTTTGAGCAAGTTCTGACCATGTCAATTAAAGATAACATTATATACATATAATCGAATATGTTTTCTAATGTTTTGAAACCAGAGCATGCTCAATGGGAATCCAAGATAGAAGCATGGCAAACACCAATTCTTGAAGACAAAAGGTTTCCTGAATGGTGAGATTGATGGAAAATTAGTGTACAAATCTTCCAATTTAGGAGGAAAAATGTAATTGATAAGTCTTTTTGCAGGTACCCAATCACTCTTTTTAATGAGCTTTATTATCTCAATGCTGGAGGAACTATTTGGACAGGTATTTGTTAGCTTAAAATCTGTTTGATTGAAATCTGCTTTATTATAGTAATCGAAGCTCACTCTTTAATTCCACAGATGGCTCACCTCCAATGCAAAGTTTGGCAACCATTAGGGAAAGAAAATTTTCTCTTGATACTCCAAGGTCAGATAATAAGAATATTTTTTGTGCGGACGATGAAAATGACACTGCTAATGGAATCCTTGAAAGGATGACATCTACCCTTGAGCAAATTCATACTACAGCATTGTCTGATACTGCTCTTGGAACCCGTTTACTTGAAAATGGAGAAGAAAATATTGGTCAGTTCCTGTACCTTGAAGGGGCTGAATATGTCATGTATAATACATACGATGTCCATTTCTATTCATCTTTTGCACTGCTCATGCTATTCCCCAAAATAGAACTTAGCATTCAGAGAGACTTTGCAGCAGCAGTAATGATGCATGATCCTGGTACAATGAAAATTATGAGTGATGGAAAGTGGGTTACTCGAAAATTTCTCGGAGCTGTTCCCCATGATATTGGGCTTAATGACCCATGGTTTGAAATAAATAGTTATAACCTGTTCAATTCATCTCGGTGGAAAGACTTGAATTCTAAATATGTTCTCCAAGTTTACAGGGATTTTGTAGCCACTGGTGATAAAAATTTTGCAAGGGCTGTTTGGCCGTCGGTTTATATTGCTATGGCTTATATGGAACAGTTTGATAAGGATGGGGATGGAATGATTGAGAATGAAGGGTTTCCTGATCAGACTTATGATGCATGGTCAGCTGAGGGGGTCAGTGCTTATTGCGGTGGGCTGTGGGTGGCTGCCCTTCAGGCTGCCTCAGCCTTGGCAAATGAAGTTGGTGACCATGCATCTGCCAGTTACTTCTGGGTTAGATATCAGAAAGCAAAAGCTGTATATGACAGTCTATGGAATGGTTCCTACTTCAATTATGACAACAGTGATGGTAGTTCAAGCACATCCATTCAGGCCGATCAATTGGCTGGGCAATGGTGAGTCAGATTCTTTTCAGTATTATCATACACCATGAGAATAAATGTTCATTCATTCAGTCCAGTGACTGGCATAACGCTGTACCATGAAAAATCATATAGATCATTTGCCTCCTCTCTTCCCAACCTTCAGTTTATTTGTGTGTGCACAACCGAACAGCCAATATTATAATCTGTTAAGTTTTCCTATTCCAAAAGTTGAACATCATGTCTGCGGTTTGCTACACTATAGGTATGCAAGAGCATGCGGTCTTTTGCCAATTGCTGATGAAGCTAAAGTGAAGAAAGCACTTACGAAAATTTATGACTTCAATGTCTTAAAGGTGAAAGGAGGAATGCATGGGGCAATGAACGGTATGCGACCTGATGGAAGAATTGATATGTCTGGCTTGCAGGCAAGAGAAATATGGCCTGGAGTTACATACGGCCTTGCTGCTTCTATGATTCAAGAGGAGATGGTGGATATGGCGTTTCAGACGGCCGCTGGTGTCTATGAAGTAGCTTGGTCTGAAGAGGGTCTTGGGTAAGTGAACTTCTTTCTTCAGTTAACTTCCATTTGTTGATTAGTAGGAACACCTTGCTGTTTTACTCACCCAAAATTGTTCTTTCACAGATACTCTTTTCAGACTCCAGAAAGTTGGAACAACAATGACGAGTACAGATCTCTCTGTTATATGCGGCCGTTGACCATATGGGCAATGCAGTGGGCTTTGACAAAGCCAAAGCTGAGCAGGCAGGAGATAAAACATGAGACAAGTGATAGGGATTCTTCATACTTGGAGCAACATGCTGCATTTTCGAAAGTGGCTTCTCTGTTAAAGTTGCCGAAGGAGGAAGCTTCCAAAGGCTTCCTAAAGGTTGTTTATGACTTCACACTCGGAAGAATTCTTTGGTAATTCTTGGATTGCACATGCCAACTTAGGCAATTGCTTTTCATTAATAACTTCTTTAATGGAATGTCATTATCAATGGCACTGGAACTTAATATGGTGCTACTGGTGTTACCAAGCTTTTTTTTACGTGCAATAAATTAGAATTGGATACTAGGATTGAAATAACAGATGCTTCAGATTTCACTTGAACTTTTGTCCAAGAGCATTAAGTTCAAATAACTTAATTAACTTGTTTTTCAGATTACCTAAAGAAGCAGGAATTGAATCACCAAAACAGATGCCATACAATGCAAGCTCGAAACGAGAGCTTACCTGACCTTTGGGTACTTAACTGATTCTGAGAATTTTGAGTTTGACAAACATACAAAGCAGAGCTTGTGTATTTAGTTTGATGATCTTTCCAGCAAGATTTGCATGAGATTCCAACTTTCCTATTTTGTAGCATTCTGAGAATGATAAGTCTATAAGGTTAACGGAGACTAAAGTATTGAAGTGTAGTCTTTTAAGCCATAACCTCAACTGAGTGAATGCTGAAACAACTTAACTTGGTAGTCAACTTAGGTTCAAAACAAAATTTTACATGTTTATGGAACACAAAACTTATCTTTCACGACACAACCCCTGCACATCAATACCCAAACGGAGCGTAAGTTGGAGTTTCAAAGTAGGCATTCCATTGCAGAAAAGCTTTTGCTTCCTCGTTGGAAGCAAAGAATGTGCATAACAGGGTGAGGAGAACGATAACCTACTCCATGGGATTCTAAAAAAAGGATGCAACTCCTCTCCATTTCATCTTGTAATTTCACCAGGTGATCCATCAAAGCCTTTTGAAAAAAAAAAAAAAAAGGTTGCTTTCTATGTTTGAGGTAAAAAACTTGAATTCAATCACCACTGTTTCATACGTAAGATCATCTCAGAACAAGATCCAACTCAATGGCGACTTAAAATTTCCGTTTAACATAATATGAGAATTATTTCATTACCTTTGAAGAGAACCTTGATATTTGTTCAAATGGATCACAAACAGCCTGAAGACCAATCTTTAAAATGATAAATACTACGATAGGATTATGTCATCCTGAACATACAATGTCAAAGATAAGGAACAACGAACATAACAAATACCAGCAGCATATATGTAAGATACTGAGTTATCACAAAACAAGAAATTCAGAATCCAGCAAGTGCAAGTTCCACCAGCAGTTAAAGAGGAATAGACCTAACCAGTGCTACTGCTAACTAATCAACATCAGGTGAGTACAAATACAAATCAAATTATCAACGAGGTGCAGCATACATCTGGGTTGAGTCATACTGAGGATAACCAGGCTGAGGTGAGACTGTTTTCCCATAACCAGCTGCTGCAGTTCCTTGAGCTACACCATATGCAGTTGACTGCGAGGCAGACTGATCATAGCTTGGTTGAGTTGCTGCAGGCTGAGCATAACCCGGCTGGCCCGTTGGTGCTGCATATGCTGACCCAGGAGCACCACTTCCATAACTAGGATCTTGCGTCCCTTGATATCCATAACCTGCATTACTAGTTGCAGGCTGTTCGGGATAAGCTTGCTGAGTATTTGTGTACTGTCCATATCCGGCAGTAGGCGCTACCTGCCCATAACTAGCGGCCTGTTGACCACCAGGCTGAGGATAACTAGGAACTGCTTGACCAGCTTGTTGAGGATAACCTGCAGCAGATGCTGGTGGAGGCTGATTATAGCCATCAGGAGCCGGTGCTGACCCATATGAAGGATATGTTTGCTGCGTGGGTCCACTTGTTGCATAAGGGTATTGCTGTTGATGTGGTACATTAGGGCCATATGATTGAGCTGATGGAACTTGGCTTTGGTAAGGTGGTATGTCCCCTGGTTGACCAGGCCGAGTGGGACCATAAGATTGGGGCTGTGCTCCTTGTGCTGGCATCCCATATGGTGGTTTACCATACTGATGTTGATGATAACCAGATTGCAAGCCACCCTGTGAGTAAACGGGCTGAGAATTGCTGTGCCCTCCATAGGGATGCTGCACTGGAGCATGATTGTCATCATATCCATGTCCATAGCCCTGCTGAGGAGCTGCGTGGGCATATGGTTGTTGATGCCCATACTCTGAAGCAAGTGGCTGTCCGTAGTTGTAATTTGCCTGGGATGGAGGTGGACCCCCAGCAGGGGCTTGTGCAGGGACTGAAGGATGCCCAGGAATGGAAGTTGAATGTGAGACAGAGACCGGTCGATCAGATACATGACCTCCTTGCCCACCATAGTAATCATAACCACCGGCAGCACCCTGCATATTCGGAGGACCACCATAATTACTTCTTGGAGCCATTTGTTGTGGAGGATAATTACCATATGGCGGGTGTGGATAATGGGGATTTTGAGATGGATAAGGTCCTCGCTGCGGATAGTCATATGCCATCGGTTGAGCAGGGTGAGAACCCCGTGGACCCCATTGAGGAGGACCCGTAGGCACACGAGGTCGATAAGCCTGTTGGTTAAACCCACCAGAGAGAGGTGACGGCCTCACAGTCTATTGAATGCAATTGCATTACAAGAATTAGTAACCAAAGTAACCATCATTCATAAACATACGAGGACAAACTAAGATGCTCTTGATACAAATGAACAAATATGAAAGTCACAAAATGTATGTCATTTTGGAATGAAAATGCAGAGAAACCACCGACTAAACAGATGAAAAATGATTCAAGTAAAAGCCAAGACCTTCAGCACAACAATGAAAATCAAAATGTAAGTCTAATATCACAAACATTACATATATTTCAGTAGACTCACGACAATCATCACCATAACAAGGCACAAAATTATCATAAGCATATTTTATTGAAAAAGAACGATATGATGATTATAAGCAAACCTGTATTAAAAACAAAAGTTTATTAAGAGCAAGAGCATATAATATGCTTTGGACATCTCCATAAATAAAAATCAGAGGAAAATTGTCTCACTGTCACAAACCCTCACTTCTCAACCAACAAGATCAAAAAAAGAGATAAATTCTACAATAGAGATGTTTCTCATCAGTCTCAGCATTAGATCTCAAGAACTAGATGAAATTGATCAGATATTCCAAATGCACACTAGTCTAAACATGTTTCATAGGAAGCCAATCAAGATGACAAGATAGAAGGTTCATTACAGATTTTCTGGAAATTAGAAGTTCAAAGTTCATCAAAAGATAAAGAGGATACGGCTTCTCAGATATCTTCAGACTAGCATATATTCTGGATGCTTAAGTTAAAAAATGTGCTAGACTATAACACTCCAGACAATTACCATAAAATAGATGGCATAAACATGTTAGATCTCAGGTATCAATTAATGTTTCCAACGAATTCATGCTGCACCTCAAAGCACATCAGAAGACAGGTACCATATTCTCCAATGTTTCAACAAGCATCAATCATAACATGACAAATTTCACCAGGTATAGAACTGTCTTCGATACATATCCGACACATAGAACATCGGGGCACTACAAAGCACTATGGTTAATAGAATATAGGCTTTACTACATGATTTTTCAACTTTTCAAGTCTCAAAGCAATCTTACCCACTAGTAACACCAGCAATTGCGAGTATACCTCTCTTCGGGGGAGTGAAAAGTGGTTGTCTATTGCTACACCAAGAAACCAATGCTGAACCATGAGAAAGGCATAGCCAAATCTGCATTTTTAAAGCCAACCAACTCGAATTGGCACCTTTAACATAAATAAATCATGGCATCCGACATCTTCGATTGAATACATGAATATCCTCCTAATAGCATTCAAGTGACCTTGGCATAAGTGGTAATGTAATTCAGCTCTCACTCCCATGGCAAAGTTATCACACCATGACCACAATTATATGTTGATAAATGCAAAGGATATTGAGCTTCTGTTCGACCAATCCAATGAAGACAAGACATTTTTCCAAAGACCCAAATCAAGCAATAAGTATTATGATTTTTTTGTCATAATAATTGACAAAATTGTTCGTTTACATATGCTTCTTGACATAATAGAAGTGACGCAACAGAAGTTGAACAATTATACCAGACAGCAAAAGAACTTCACATACAACTAATTTATGATAGACATCCATAAGAAAGTCAAACCATCAAGCAGTCCTAGATATTTCCCAATAAGATATCAATAACACGTAGGAAAGCTACATTCTCTGTCATAACCGGTTATCCTATCAATAACCCCAAAAAGAAAAAAAGAAAAAAGAAAAAAAGAAAAAAAGAAAAAAGAGTATCCACTCAGACCACAACTTACTCTAAGCATAAGCATACATTACAATTTATAATTCCGAACTACCAGATGTTGTGACAACATGAAAATAGATAACACGATAGGACATATGTTATTGTCCCCAGAATGAGAGAGTAACCTATGAAATCCTACACGTCCACTTGTTCAAAACAAAATACCAAATAAAATGAACTAATTGCATATAGATACAGAGCCTAAGGATTGCAAGTTGTTAAAAAAAGAAAAAAAGAAAAGAAAAAGAAAGCATTGAATTAAACAATCTCCAAAAATTTCAACAATCCATTTTCTAACACAACAAAAAGAACCGTAATCCAACTTGGACTGCATAGTGCAAGTTGCCACCATCAAAGATGTAGCTTTACAAGTAACTATATAATGAGCAGTTAAACAATAGACCTTTATGATTCTTCCAATTGCACATTACATATAAATGAGCAGAGCACATTCAGTCCCTCAAAGCATTTCTAGAAGCCATCATCTCAATAACATTCAACAAAAATTCATTACAAGAGAATCTCATATATCCACATGCATAATTGTCATGCAAAGAATACCAAAATAAAAATTGTATCTAAAATGTAATAATAACAGCAATCTAGTCTACAGTAAAAGACAGAAGGTCAAAAACAAACCTGACTCAAAACCTCTTTTATCATTTCTTGAGCAATCTCAATTTGCCTCATATCACCAGTAACTCGCACTATCCTCTCTTTGGAACCATCTCCTTCGGGAAGATGTTGAGGTATCAACTATACAAAAAACAGTTTCACTACTGAGTCTACATCAACTTTTAACTGCATCTTTAAGAAATGCCTAGGGTAACGGTATCAACTACCTGAATGCGCGCCCCTGATCTCGTCTGCAGACCTTTGATTGTCTCCCCACCTCTACCAATTATTAAACCAACCTGACCAAGATTATGTGCAACAGATGATCAGCAAATATGCATGCAAAGTCAAGTATTTCAGCTCATCATGATAGCAACAATAACCTTTTCATTCGGAACTTTAATCTCAACTTGTTCTGCAGCTCCAGAAGCCTGTGCAGTAGCTAAGCCCCTGGCTACAAGTGACGGAGAGCCCCCTGCATCAGCCTGCAGTAATGGATACATTATCTTCAATCAATGAGTGCTAAAAAAGTCTCAAAATCATGAAAATAAACAAGATTACAAAAAGCAAATAAAAAAAGAAAGTACATTGCCCAAATTAAATTAATCACTTGTTAGGAATAAAAATAAAACCATTAAACACATTACCTCTGCTATGACGGCATTTATAAGTCTCTCAGCCTTGTCTATATTACTTAAAGTTCCTATTATTTCTACTGGTCTGGTTGCAGCGTGGGGATCCGCATCAGCATCTCTAGTAATTTGAATTTTTGCCCCTGAATTGTACTGCAAGTACCGTATGGTATCCCCAGCCTTGCCAATAAGAACCCCAACCTGTACCAGCATTTTCCAAATTTAATCTGTCAAAAGATGCTCTTTCAAGCTTAATCTAACCAATAAAAATCAATTTTGATTTCCACATGCATTACACAACCATCAGACAGTCATCAAATCAAATCATCAAGATGTTATCATCAGGAATTCTTCACAAAGAGTATTAAAGCCTTCACATGAATAATTTTTCTCCCATTTGGCAAATTATTAGGCACCCAAAGGAAAGAGTTATTTGCAAATATACAGCACCCACCTCCACAGTCACAAACTTCTTCAAGAAAAAGATGACAAAAATGTCTTAGAAAAACTATATGCAAAGCTAATGGCACACCTTATTGTTAGGGACCTCAATTTTGCGGCTCATGGTCGAATCATCAGTTGAAGATGGATCATCCGACTTAGAATTGTCAACCACTCGTTGAGGAACCACATTAGAGGGTTCAACTGATTCTTCTTCTTTAACTGTTTCCTCCTCCTTAACAGTGACTTCTTTGGTTTCCTCTTTAACATCAATAGAGGCCTCTTCAGTACTGATTAAGACTTCTTTAGTCTCCTCTTTAACAGAGATTTGCTGATTGTCAACCAAAACCTGTTCTTCCACAGAAGAATGTTGTTCAGTTTTCACTTCCGCACTTTCTTGCTCTTCTTCTTTAGTAGTATCCTCAGTCGGCTGTTCAACATCCACTACTTCATCTGGCTTCTCTTCTTTTAATCCGTTCACATTAACTGCAATCAAACAAATTATTTGCTCACTATTACAGTAGTCCCAAGTTAACAAGAATAACATTATTAAAAGTAAGCATAGAAGCCCCTCAAAAATACAAGATAAACATGTATCAACAAACTGCCTTTAAACTAAATACGATCTAATAGAAGGAAAACAGCGAAGAAGTCAAAACCAAAAATTCTAATGCATATTCTTTTCTTTAATAGTCTCATTTAGCTTATAAAGTTAGCACATTATGAACATTACATACTACAATTTCAGCAGCTATTTAATTTTCCAAAATAAACTATTTATTCATCCTTCAATGGCCCAATTAACCTCTAAAATTCATTAGCCATTCTCGAAAAGAGATCATCTCAATGACAGTATTAGGCAAAAAATTGATCATATGTAATTTTCCAGAAAAAAAAATCAACTAAAAAAATCAAATCACAAATCTAATGGAAAAGCAAACCGAAAAAATAAAAATAAAATTAATTCATAAAAAATTACCTGGACCATCAGGCTTTTCAGTTATATCATCATCAAGTCTAGGTCGCTTAACCTCTGATCCATGAGCCTCCGCAAATCCATCAACGTTCTTTTCCACTTCATCGCTGTTCTTGGCCTCGTCATCACGCATTCCCTCTGCGTGTTCTAAGGCTTCGTCGGGCTCCAAATCGTCGAGCTTCCTTTTAAGATCCGCCGCAGCAGCAGGCGCCGGAGCCAACACCTCTTCCTCCGCCATTCGGATTAAACAGAAACAAAACGAAAAAACCTAAAAATCTAATAATTTATTAAGAAATTAGAGTTCCTACTGTCAAAAGATATAACGTCCACTAGTTCGTGGGTTTCTTGAGAGATGTAGAGATCGATGTGGAGAACAAGGGTTTTGTGCCTATATATACACACACACGTTAATCGAAAGCAATTTGATTACTGCGCAGATATTTTAGTGTGTGATGGAGACGGAGGACCTAATTGTAATTTTGTATAATTTAGGGTTTACAAAATGTTGGGCCAACAAAACATTTGGACCGGCCTTAAGCCAATTGCTCATCATGGACTGAAGATTGGTTTTAGCGTCGTGTTATTTCGAACCTAAACCCGAGGCGCTTATTTTACTTGAAAGCCTGAAGCTGATTTAATCTCGTAGCAGCTGTTGATTTTGATTGTCTTGTAGCCGATGAAGCTTGAATTTTGAATTTAAGGCGTAGAACTGTGGAGTGGTGTGCGGAACTCGTGTTTGTAGTAGTAGCTGGACACCGCGTGCCAGCTTCGCTCCCCCAAATTTGTAAACCAATTCTACTTCCTTATGTATCATGTCATGCAACAAGGTTGTAGCTGCCCTTTGATATGTTACCCCGGCGTTCCCGTTCCTTAATTCCAAAAACTTATGCATTTCATTCTCATTCCACTATTATTTTAGTAATTAAATGCTATCATTAATTTTCAATCCAGATTTTAATTCCTCAATCCAAAAAGTAAATGCACCATAAACATCCACATGTGATGGATACTATCCATTCAAGTGCAACTATATAATTATCTAGAGAAATTATCATTGTACCACCTCTGTTTTATTTTATATTCATCTAATCACTATATAATTTTAACATATTTTTGCACCACCTTTTTTTTTAGATTTGTATTAATTAACCACTTTTGCACTAAACCGTTAAATAATTTAAACAAAATGATAATTTTATCCCTTAATAAATTAAAAGATTATTTTATTTTATAAAAACTTTGAAAATAAAAAATAAAAAAATTATAATTATAAAAATACCCCTAAATTTAATAAAAATAAATCTCAAATAGAGGTGTTCAGCTGATTTTTATTAAATTTAGATTTTGTAAAATTTTAATAATTATTTTTATCAAAAATTATATTTTTGTAAAATTTAATTAAAATAACTAAATTTATTTATTAAAAAATAAATCTCAAAATTTTAATAATTTAGGAGATTTTTATTAAATCCCAAAATTTTGCTAGCCCATATCCATTAAATTACAAGCATGTACAATCTATAGTGTGGTAAAAATCGTCATCAGTGTTAGCTCACGTGTCATTGGTGCACAAATTTGACCCAAACCCGACCCATTTAATATTCGTATCAAAATATTGAGACCCAAACCCAACATGAAAAATAAACGAGTTACCAATAACCCGTTTAATATTTATATAGTAAACAATATTTACATCAAATATTGCACTCCCAATTGACGCAAATCACATTTCATCATACATATATATATATATATGTGTGTTTGTGTGTGTGTGTGTGTGTGTGTATAGATAGATATATATAACAAAGTGGACTTAGGTCAACTTAGGTCATCTCTTGTAAAGAGTGAACCTAGATCATTCTCTCTAAAAAGTGGACCTAGGCCATTCTTTCTAAATAGTGAACCTATTTCTAGTAAAGAGTAGACCTAAATCATTCTTTCTAAGGAGTGAACTTAAGTCATTCTTTCTTAATAGTTGGCATATTTCTTGTAAAGAGTGGACTTAAGTAATTTTTTGTAAAGAGTGGACCTAGGTCATTCTTTTTAAATAAAGAGTGGACCTAGGTCATTACACATAAATAGCGAGGATACATCATCTCCAACTTTACATTGATCAAGAATTTTGTGCAAATCCTTGGCATTGGAGACATCTTCTCCATTCACAGCCGTTATAATGTCGCCCAAAATGAGTTTGCCATCAGCTCCAAGTTTGATTGATCTCAGACCCTACAGATAAACACCGATCAACTTTATTGAGTGAAAGCATAAGAGAGAAAAAATATATATATATATACACACAAACAGATAAAGGAAAAAAATTAAACATACTGTTTTGCCCGTAGGACCCTATTCAGGTACAATGAAGATCACTCCTCCCCTTATTCCCATAAGTTTCTCCAGCAATTAATCATGTGCATGCATAATCCCTATATAGGGGCTTATGATCTTACCAAACTTTACTAGTTGGTCAACAATGCCACTTACCTGCATAAATTAAAAAAAAAAAGATCATTAAAGTTTTTACGCATTCAAATGAAAAATAAAAGTTTACATCATAAGTTTATAAATCTTATACAAATTTTTATCTGTAAAGGAAAACCAATGTCAAAATAATAACATACAGTATCAATTGGAATATAACAAGCCATTCCACAGAATGCACCGGTTCTAGAGATAATAAATGTATTTACTTCAATCAGGCGACCTAAACTATCTAGAAGTGGTCCTCCACTATTAGCAGCATTAATGGCAGCATCAATTTGTATAATATCCCGAATTGGACGACCAGTAGCTCTGATGTATTCCCCTTCAAGTACAGTCCAGTATAAGTAAAGAATGCATTAGGCATTAGCAATGACATAGTTTTATACTAAATATCGAATTCAGCAATATTACAAGAATTTCAAACATGTGTAAGGTAAAAGGATATATTTTCATCAAGCTAATCTTTCTCAAATGCGGTTTTACAGCATATTGATTTTATTTAACCGTGTGTCCGCACAAAATAAATGAGGACATCCGCATCAAAAAATTTTTTTTAATGAATTTACCTGATGATACCAGCTGTACAGGTAAATTTTCGTCCAAGATGCAAAGATAGATATGAACTTAGGAAATAGATTTCAACTGACCAAAAAAGAAAAATATCGTGAAACTTCAATGCCATGATCAAGATCATGCTTACAGGGTGGCGAATCGCATAGACCTTTTGACCAATACGCAAGCTAGCAGAGACACCAATTGGTATAGATCTTAATTTGTGGTTTGATGCATCAATGTGCAACACAGCCAAACATGCAAAGTTGTTTGGTTGAAAACTTGCCCTTTGCATGTTTTACTTAGAAATATTTTCTAAGTTCCTAGGTTATTTTTCATAAAAGGTGGGCCTAAGTTATTTCCTATAAAAAGTAGACCTAGGTCAACCTAGGTCATCTTTTGTAAAGAGTGAACCTAGATCATTTTTCTAAAAATTGGATATAGGTCATCCTTTCTAAATAGTGGACCTATTTCTAGTAAAGAGTAGACCTAGATCATTCTTTCTAAGGAATAAACCTAAGTCATTCTTTCTAAAGATTGGATATTTCTTGTAAAGAGTGGACTTAAGTCATTTGTTGTAAAGAGTGGACTTAGGTCATTACTCTTAAAGAGTGGACTTAGGTCATTACTCTTAAAGAGTGGGGATTAATCATCTCCAACTTTACATTGATTAGGAATTTTGTGCAAATCGTTGGCATTGGAGACATCTTCTCCATTCACAAGCTTTATGATGTCGCCCAAAATGAGTTTGCCATCAGCTCCAAGTTTGGTTGATCTCAGACTCTACAGATAAACACCGATCAAATTTACTGAGTGAAAGCACAAAAGAGAGAAAATATATATATATATATACACACAAACAGATAAAGGAAAAAAAATTAAACATACTGCTTTGCTCGCAGGACCCTATTCAGGTACAATGAAGATCACTCCTCCCCGTATATCCATAAGTTTCTCCAACAATTGATCATGTGCATGCATAATCCCTAAATAGGGGCTTAAGATCTTACCAAACTTTACTAGTTAGTCAACATCACCACTTACCTGTATAAATTTAAAAAAAAAGAATCATTAATGTTTTTACGCAGTCAAATGAAAAATAAAAATTTACATTACAAATTTATAAATCTTATACAATTTTTTATCTGTAAAAGGAAAACCAATGTCAAAATAATAACATATAGTATCAATTAGAATATAACATGCCATACCACAGAATGAACCGGTTCTAGAGATAATAAATGTATTTACTTCAATCAGGCTTCCTAAACTATCTAGAAGTGGTCCTCCACTATTAGCAGCATTAATGGCAACATCAATTTGTATAATACCCCGAATTAGATGACCAGTAGCTCTGATGTACTCTCCTCTAAGTACAGTGCAGTATAAGTAAAGAATGCATTAGGCGTTAGCAATGACATGATTTTATACTAAATATCGAATTCAGCAATATTACAAGAATTTCAAACAAGTGTGATGTAAAATGATATATTTTCACCAAGCTAATTTTTCTCAAATGCGATTTTACAGCATATTAAAATCTGATTTTATTTAACCGTGTGTCCGCACAAAAAAAATGAGGACATCCGCATTAAAAAAATTTTTTAATGAATTTACCTGATGATACCAACTGTACAGGTAAATTTTTGTCCAAATCCCAAAGATAGATATGAACTTAAAAAATAGATTTCAACTAACCAAAAAAGGAAAATATCGTGAAACTTCAATGCCATGATCAAGATCATACTTACAGGGTGGCTAATTGCATAGACCTTTTGACCAATACGCAAGTTAGCAGAGACACTAATGGGTATAGATCTTAATTTGTGGCTTGATGCAGCAATATACAACACGGCCAAACATGCAAAGTTGTTTGGTTGAAAACTTGCCCCTTGCATACTTTACTTAGAAATATTTTCTATGTTCCTAGGTTATTTTTTATAAAAGGTGGACCTAAGTTATTTCTTATAAAAAATAGAGCTAGGTCAACCTAGGTCATCTCTTGTAAAGAGTGAACCTAGATCATTTTTTCTAAAAAGTGGACCTAGGTTATTCTTTCTAAATAGTAGACCTATTTCTAGTAAAGAGTAGACCTAGATCATTATTTCCAAAAAGTAGACCTAGGTTATTCTTTCTAAATAGTGGACTTATTTCTAGTAAGGAGTAGACCTAGATCATTCTATATAAGGAGTGAACCTATGTCATTCTTTCTAAAGAGTTGGCCTATTTCTAGTAAAGAGTGGACTTAAGTCATTTTTTGTAAAGAGTGGACCTATGTCATTTTTTATAAATAGTGGACCTAGGTCATTGCTCGTAAAGAATGGAGATACCTCATCTACAACTTTACTTTGATTAGGAATTTTTTGCAAATCATTGGCATTGCAGACTTTACATTGATTAGGAATTTTGTGCAAATCGTTGGCATTGGAGACATCTTCTCCATTCACAGCCTTTATGATATCGCCCAAAATGAGTTTGCCATCAGCTCCAAGTTTGGCTGATCTCAGACCCTACAGATAAACACCGATCAACTTTACTGAGAGAAAGCATAAGAGAGAAAAACAAATATATATATATATACACAAACAGATAAAGGAAAAAAATTAAACATACTGTTTTGCCCGTAGGACCCTATTCCCATAAGTTTAAACATCACTCCTCCCTTTATACCTATAAGTTTCTCCAGCAATTAATCATGTGCATGCATAATCCCTATATAGGGGCTTATGATTTTACCAAACTTTACTAGTTTAAATTAAAAAAAAAAAAAAAAAGATCATTAAAGTTTTTATGCATTCAAATGAAAAATAAAAGTTTACATTACAAGTTTATAAATCTTATACAATTTTTTACCTGTAAAAGGAAAACCAATGTCAAATTAATAACATACAGTATCAATTGGAATATAACATGCCATGCCACAGAATGAACCGGTTCTGGAGATAATAAATGTATTTACTTCAATCAGGCTTCTTGAACTATCTAGAAGTGGTCCTCCATTATTAGCAGCATTAATGGCAGCATCAATTTGTATAATACGCTGAATTGGACGACCAGTAGCTCTAATGTACTCCCCTTCAAGTACATTGCAGTATAAGTAAAGAATGTATTAGGCATTAGCAATGACATGGTTTTATACTAAATATCGAATTCAGCAATATTACAATAATTTCAAACATGTGTGAGGTAAAAAGATATATTTTCACCAAGCTAATTTTTCTCAAATGCGGTTTTACAGCATATTAAAAATTGATTTTATTTAACCATGTGTCCGCACAAAAAAAATAAAGACATTTGTATTTGAAACTTTTTTTTTAATGAATTTACTTGATGATACCAGCTGTATAGGTAAATTTCTGTCCAAGTTGCAAAGATAGATATGAACGTAGAAAATAGATTTCAACTGAAAAAAAAAAGAAAAATATCGTGAAACTTCAATGGCATGATTAAGATCATATTTACAGGGTGGCCAATTGCATAGACTTTTTGACCAATACGCAAGTTAGCAGAGACACCAATAGGTATAGATCTTAATTTGTGGTTTGATGCAGTAATATGCAACACGGCCAAACATGCAAAGTTGTTTGGTCGAAAACTTACCCCTTGCGTGTTTTACATAGAAATATTTTCTAAGTTTCTAGGTTATTGTTTATAAAAGGTAGAACTAAGTTATTTCCTGTAAAAAGTAGACCTAGGTCATCTCTTGCAAAGAGTGAACTTAGATCATTTTTTTTCTAAAAAGTGGACCTAGGTCATTCTTTCTAAATAGTGGACCTATTTCTAGTAAAGAGTAGACCTAGATCATTGTTTTACATAGAAATATTTTCTAAGTTCCTAGGTTATTGTTTATAAAAGGTAGACCTAAGTTATTTCCTGTAAAAAGTAGACCTAGGTCATCTCTTGTAAAGAGTGAACTTAGATCATTTTTTTCTAAAAAGTGGACCTAGGTCATTCTTTCTAAATAGTGGACCTATTTCTAGTAAAGAGTAGACCTAGATCATTGTTTTACATAGAAATATTTTCTAAGTTCCTAGGTTATTGTTTATAAAAGGTAGACCTAAGTTATTTCCTGTAAAAAGTAGACCTAGGTCATCTCTTGCAAAGAGTGAACTTAGATCATTTTTTTCTAAAAAGTGGACATATGTCATTCTTTCTAAATAGTAGACCTATTTCTAGTAAAGAGTAGACCTAGATCATTGTTTTACATAGAAATATTTTCTAAGTTCCTAGGTTATTGTTTATAAAAGGTAGACCTAAGTTATTTCCTGTAAAAAGTAGACCTAGGTCATCTCTTGCAAAGAGTGAACTTAGATCATTTTTTTCTAAAAAGTGGACCTAGGTCATTCTTTCTAAATAGTAGACCTATTTCTAGTAAAGAGTAGACCTAGATCATTGTTTCTAAAAAGTGGACCTAGGTCATTCTTTCTAAATAATGGATTTATTTCTAGTAAATAGTAGACCTAGATCATTCTTTCTAAGGAGTGAACCTAAGTCATTCTTTCTAAAGAGTTGGCCTATTTCTTGTAAAGAGTGAACTTAAGTAATTTTTTGTAAAGAGTGGACATATGTCATTTTTTGTAAATAGTGGACCTAGGTCATTGCTCGTAAAGAGTGGGGATACCTAATCTACAACTTTATATTGATTAGGAATTTTGTGCAAATCGTTGGCATTGGAGACTTTACATTGATTAGGAATTTTATGCAAATCGTTGGCATTGGAGACATCTTCTCCATTCACAGCCTTTATGATGTCGCCCAAAATGAGTTTGCCATCAGCTCCAAGTTTGGTTGATCTCAAACCCTACAGATAAACACTGATCCACTTTACTGAGTGAAAGCACAAGAGAGAGAGAAAAAATATATATATATATATACACACAAACAGATAAAGGAAAAAAATTAAACATACTGCTTTGCCGCAGGACCCTATTCAGGTACAATGAAGATCACTCCTCCCCGTATATCCATAAGTTTCTCCAACAATTAATCATGTGCATGCATAATCCCTAAATAGGGGCTTAAGATCTTACCAAACTTTACTAGTTGGTCAACATCACCACTTACCTGCATAAATTAAAAAAAAAAAGAATCATTAATGTTTTTATGCATTCAAATAAAAAATAAAAGTTTACATTACAAGTTTATAAATCTTATACAATTTTTTATCTATAAAAGGAAAACCAATGTCAAAATAATAACATATAGTATCAATTAGAATATAATATGCCATGCCACAGAATGAACCGGTTCTAGAGATAATAAATGTATTTACTTCAATCAGGCTTCCTAAACTATCTAGAAGTGGTCCTCCACTATTAGCATCATTAATGGCAGCATCAATTTGATAATACCCCGAATTAGATGACCAGTAGCTCTGATGTACTCCCCTCTAAGTACAGTGCAGTATAAGTAAAGAATGCATTAGGCGTTAGCAATGACATGGTTTTATACTAAATATCGAATTCAGCAATATTACAAGAATTTCAAACAAGTGTGAGGTAAAAAGATATATTTTCACCAAGCTAATTTTTCTCAAATGCGGTTTTACAGTATATTAAAAACTGATTTTATTTAACCGTGTGTCCGCACAAAAAAAATGAAGACATTTGTATTAGAAAATTTGTTTTAATGAATTTACTTGATGATACCAGCTGTATAGGTAAATTTCTGTCCAAGTTGCAAAGATAGATATGAACTTAGAAAATAGATTTCAACTGAAAAAAAAAAATATCCTGAAACTTCAATGCCATGATCAAGATCATACTTACAGGGTGGCCAATTGCATAGACATTTTGACCAATACGCAAGTTAGCAGAGACACCAATGGGTATAGATCTTAATTTGTGGTTTGATGCAGCAATATGCAACATGGCCAAACATGCAAAGTTGTTTGGTCGAAAACTTGCCCCTTGCATGTTTTACATAGAAATATTTTCTAAGTTCATAGGTTATTTTTTATAAAAGGTGGACCTAAGTTATTTCCTGTAAAAAGTAGACCTAGGTCAACCTAGGTCATTGTTTCTAAAAAGTGGACCTGGGCCATTCTTTCTAAATAGTGGACCTATTTTTAATAATGACTAGATCTAGATCATTGTTTCTAAAAAGTGGACCTAGGTCATTCTTTCTAAATAGTGAACCTATTTCTATTGGAGAGTAGATCTAGATCATTCTTTTTAAGGAGTGAACCTAAGTCATTCTTTCTCAAGAGTTGGCCTATTTCTTGTAAATAGTGGACTTAAGTCATTTTTTGTAAAGAATGGACCTAAGTCATTCTTTGTAAAGAGTGGACCTAGGTCATTGCTCGTAAAGAGTGGGATACCTCATCTCCAACTTTACATTGATTAGCAATTTTGTGCAAATTGTTGGCATTGAAAAAATCTTCTCCATTCACAGCCTTTATGATGTCGCCCAAAATGAGTTTGCCATCAGCTCGAAGTTTGGTTGATCTCAGACCCTAAAGATAAACACCAGTCAACTTTACTGAGTGAAAGCACAAGAGAGAGAGAAAAAAAAAAAATATATATATATATATATGCACAAACAGATAAAGGAAAAAAATTAAACATACTGCTTTGCCCGCGGGACCCTATTCAGGTACAATGAAGACCACTCCTCCCCGTATACCCATAAGTTTCTCCAGCAATTGATCATGTGCATGCATAATACCTAAATAGGGGCTTATGATCTTACCAAACTTTACAAGTTGGTCAACAATGCCACTTACCTGCATAAATTTTAAAAAAAAGAATCATTAATGTTTTTACGCATTCAAATGAAAAATAAAAGTTTACATTACAAGGTTATAAATCGTATACAATTTGAAAGCCAATGTCAAAATAATAACATACAGTGTCAATTAAAATATAACATGCCATGCCACAGAATGAACCGGTTCTGGAGATAATAAATGTATTTACTTCAATCAGGCTTCTTGAACTATCTAGAAGTGGTCCTCCATTATTAGCAGCATTAATGGCAGCATCAATTTATATAATACCCAATTAGACGACCAGTAGCTCTGATGTACTCCCCTCCAAGTACACTGCAGTATAAATAAAGAATGCATTAGGCATTAGCAATGACATAGTTTTATACTAAATATCGAATTCAGCAATATTACAAGAATTTCAAACATGTGTGAGGTAAAAAGATATATTTTCACCAAGCTAATCTTCCCAAATGTGATTTTATAGCATATTAAAAACTGATTTTATTTAACCGTGCGTTCGCACAAAAAAAATGAGGACATCCGCATTAGAATTTTTTTTAATGATTTTACTTGATGATACCAGCTGTACAGGTAAATTTCCGTCCAAGATGCAAAGATAGATATGAACTTACGAAATAGATTTCAAATGACCAAAAAATAAAAATATCTTGAAACTTTAATGCCATGATCAAGATCATACTTACAGGGTGGCCAATTGCATAAACCTTTTGACCAATACGCAAGTTAGCAGAGACACCAATGGGTATAGATCTTAATTTGTGGTTTGATGCATCAATATGCAGCACGGCCAAACATGCAAAGTTGTTTGGTTGAAAACTTGCCCCTTCCATGTTTTACTTAGAAATATTTTCTAAGTTCCTAGGTTATTTTTTATAAAAGGTGGACCTAAGTTATTTCTTATAAAAAGTAGACCTGGGTCATCTCTTGTAAAGAGTGAACCTAGATCATTATTTTTAAAAAGTGGACATAGGTCATTCTTTCTAAATAATGGACCTATTTCTAGTAAAGAGTAGACCTAGATCATTCTTTCTAAGGAGTGAACCTAAGTCATTCTTTCTAAAGAGTTGGCATATTTCTTGTAAAGAGTGGACTTAATTCATTTTTTGTAAAGAGTGGACTTAATTCATTTTTTGTAAAGAGTGGACATAGGTCATTACTCGTAAAGAGTAGGGATTACTCATCTCCAACTTTACATTGATTAGGAATTTTGTGCAAATCGTTGGCATTGGAGACATCTTCTCCATTCACAGCCTTTATGATGTCGCCCACAATGAGTTTGCCATTACCTCCAAGTTGGGTTGATCTCAGGCCCTATAGATAAATACCGATCAACTTTACTGAGTGAAAGCACAAGAGAGAGAAATATATATATATATATATATATATATATATATATATATACACACACAAACAGATAAAGGAAAAAAATTAAACATACAGCTTTGCCCACAGGACCATATTCAGGTACAATGAAGATCACTCCTCCCCGTATACCTATAAGTTTCTCTAGCAATTTATCATGTGCCTGCATTTAATCCCTAAATAGGGGCTTATGATCTTACCAAACTTTACTAGTTGGTTAACAAATACTACTTACCTGCATAAATTAAAAAAAAAAGAATCATTAATGTTTTTACGCATTCAAATGAAAAATAAAAATTTACATTACAAGTTTATAAATCTTATACAATTTTTTATCTGTAAAAAGAAAAACCAATGTCAAAATAAAAACATACAGTAACAATTGGAATATAACATGCCATGCCACAGAATGAACCGGTTCTGGAGATAATAAATGTATTTACTTCAATCAGGCTTCTTAAACTATCTAGAAGTGGTCCTCCATTATTAGTAGCATTAATGGCAGCATCAATTTGTATAATTCCCCGAATTGGACGACCAGTAGCTCTGATGTACTCCCTTCCAAGTACACTGCAGTATAAGTAAAGAATGCATTAGGTATTAGCAATGACATGGTTTTATACTAAATATCGAATTCAGCAATATTATAAGAATTTCAAACATATGTGAGGTAAAATGATATATTTTCACCAAGCTAATTTTTCTCAAATGCGGTTTTACAGCATATTAAAAACTGATTTTATTTAATCGTTTGTCCGCACAAAAAAATGAAGCCATCCGCATTAGAAAATTTTTTTAAATGAATTTACCTGATGATACCAGCTGTATAGGTAAATTTCTGTCCAAGTTGCAAAAATAGATATAAACTTAGGAAATAGATTTCAACTGAAAAAAAAAAAAGAAAAATATCGTGAAATTTCAATGCCATGATGAAGATCATACTTACAGGGTGGCCAATTGCATAGACGTTTTGACCAATACGCAAGTTAGTAAAGACACCAATGGGTATAAATCTTAATTTGTGGTTTGATGCAGCAATATGCAACATGGCCAAACATGCAAAGTTTGTTGGTCGAAAACTTGCCCCTTACATGTTTTACATAGATATATTTTCTAAGTTCCTAGGTTATTTTTTGTAAAAGGTGGACTTAAGTTATTTCCTATAAAAACTAGACCTATGTCAACCTAGGTCATCTCTTGTAAAGAGTGAACCTAAATCATTTTTTCTAAAAAATGGACCTAGGTCATTTTTTCTAAATAGTGGACCTATTTCTAGTAAAGAGTAGACCTAGATCATTCTTTCTAAATAGTGAACCTATTTATAGTAAAGAGTAGACCTAGATCATTATTTCTAAAAAGTGGACTAAGTCATTCTTTCTAAATAGTGGACCTATTTATAATAAATAGTAGACCTATATCATTTTTTCTAAGGAGTGAACCTAAGTCATTCTTTCTAAAGAGTTGGCTTATTTCTTGTAAAGAGTGGACTTAAGTCATTTTTTGTAAAGAGTGGACCTAGGTCATTGCTCGTAAAGAGTGGGGATACATCATCTCCAACTTTACATTGATTAGGAATTTTGTGCAAATCGTTGACATTGGAGACATCTTCTCTATTCACAACCTTTATGATGTCGCCCAAATGAGTTTGCCATCAGCTCCAAGTTTGGTTCATCTCAGACCCTACAGATAAACACTGATCAACTTTATTGAGTGAAAGCATAAGAGAGAAAAAAATATATATATATATATATACACAAATAAAGGAAAAAAATTAAACATATTGCTTTGCCCGCGGGACCCTATTCAAGTACAATAAATATCACTTCTCCCCTTATATCTATAAGTTTCTCCAGCAATTGATCATGTGCATGCATGATCCCTAAATAGGGGCATATGATCTTACCAAACTTTACTAGTTGGTCAACAATGCCACTTACCTGCATAAATTAAAAAAAAAAGAATCATTAAAGTTTTTACGCACTCAAATGAAAAATAAAAATTTACATAACAAGTTTATAAATCTTATACAATTTTTTATCTGTATAAGGAACACCAATGTGAAAATAATAGCATACAATATCAATTGGAATATAACATGCTATGACACAGAATGAACCGGTTCTAGAGATAATAAATGTATTTACTTCAATCAGGCTTCCTGAACTATCTAGAAGTGGCCCTCCACTATTACCATCATTAATGGCAACATCAATTTGTATAATACCCCGAATTGGACGACCAGTAGCTCTGATTTACTCCCCTCCAAGTACACTGCAATATAAATAAAAAAAATGCATTAGGCATTAGCAATGACATGGTTTTATACTAAATATCGAATTCAGCAATATTACAAGAATTTCAAACAAGTGTGAGGTAAAAAGATATATTTTCACCAAGCTAATCTTTCTCAAATGCGGTTTTACAGCATATTAAAAACTGATTTTATTTAACCGTGTGTCCGCACAAAAAAAATGAGGACATCAATATTAGAAAAAAATTTTTCGTGAATTTACCTGATGATACCAGCTGTATTGGTAAATTTCCGTCCAAGATGCAAGATAGATATGAACTTAGGAAATAGTTTTCAACTGACCAAAAAAGAAAAATATTATGAAACTTCAATGTCATGATCAAGATCATACTTACAGGGTGGCCAATTGCATAGACCTTTTGACCAATACGCAAGTTAGCAGAGACACCAATGAGTATAGATCTTAATTTGTGGTTTGATGAATCAATATGCAACACGACCAAACATGCAAAGTTGTTTGGTCGAAAACTTGCCCCTTTCATGTTTTACTTAGAAATATTTTCTAAGTTCCTAGGATATTTTTTATAAAAGGTGTACTTAAGTTATTTCATATAAAAAGTAGACCTAGGTCAACATAGGTCATCTCTTGTAAAGAGTGAACCTAGATCATTGTTTCTAAAAAGTGGACCTAGGTCATTTTTTCTAAATAGTGGACCTATTTCTAGTAAAGAGTAGACCTAGATCATTGTTTCTAAAAAATAGACCTAGGTCATTCTTTCAAATAGTGGACCTATTTCTAGTAAAGAGTGGACTGAAGTCATTTTTTGTAAAGAGTGGACCTAGGCCATTCTTTGTAAAGAGTAGACATAGGTCGTTACTCATAAAGAGTGGGCATACCTCATCTCCAACTTTACATTAATTAAGAATTTTGCACAAATCGTTGGCATTGGAGACATATTCTCAATTCACAGCCTTTATGATTTCGCCCAAAATGAGTTTGACATCAGCTCCAAGTTTGGTTGATCTCATACCCTATAGATAAACACCGATTAACTTTACTGAGTGAAAGCACAAGAGAGAAAAAAAAATAAAAAAAAATATATATATGTACACAAACAGATAAATGAATAAAATTAAACATATTGCTTTGCCCGCAGAACCCTCATCATATATGCATGTCATGTGTGGTTACTATTAAAACATGTAATAGTTAAACTATTTTAATGACTATTATACTAACAAAGTAGCATAACCACAAGTATACTCTTTATGCCAAAGATGTTATGATATCACAACTGTCATATTAAATGTGGAAAATGGCCTGAAGTTACAAGAAAAGTTAAAGATAGCAAATTACTGCATTCAAAAGAAAAAAAAACAAAAAAAAAAGAAACAGAAAAAAACAACAAACTACTAATTTAAAATGCAGAGAGTTGGATACTCAAATGCAAAACAATACGGTTAATTTCATAATATCTCTCATGAAATTACAATCTTTAAAATATCTTTAAATCATTGTAAACCTTAGCTTATCCTCCATTAATGTTGATAAGACATAGCTAGCTACAGTTAGAAATAGCAAAGTGGGAGCAGTCATTCCAACCTTGCTCAGCAGTAAATATACAAAGGATCGGATTGAATAAACATCGGCTTTATTAATCAACAGCCTCCAAAGAAAAACACATTCAAATCATTTAGGTAAATTATCAATTACAAGTTTACAACCACACATTCACTTTTGGTGCTAGAGTCTAATTACAACCAGATGTCCATTATAGATAAACTATTGAAAGATGAAAAGAAAATTAAATATTGACCATTTTGAGTTCATCCGCCTTAAGCTTACATTGTCGACTAACGACGAAAATGGTAGCAATGGAACCAATGCCAGATAAATGAAGAAATAAATATTCTAAAGAGAAGGATGAGGATTGCTTCGTAAAGATCAAAGCTTTCGAATCACTAGAGGAGTGATTGGCAATGCAAATGGAAATAGCCATCGCAGGTGATCTAATTTGAGGGAAATGGTATCTGTTTATTAGCGGCAGTGATAGTAATTTGTTGTTTGTAGAGGAAAAAAGTGAAAACATAGTTGGACATTGCAATGAACAAGCCATCTTCTTATACAGTTGCTGCACACAACCATGAAAGACACCTAAAAAATGGGATCAAACAAAAGGGTGTGTTGAATAGGATGAAGAATTGCAGTAACGACTAATATTTGTTCAGAAAAATTTTCTAGAACAGTGACAGAATCAATTAACGTTAAAACCCTATTTTGTCATGGGCTATTTGAAAAAATAATGAAAAAAATACATTAACACCATATGATTTTATCATTGTTTCTATGATGGTTCTGAAAACTCTGATGGACAAATATCATTTTTCGTAAAGCAATACATGAATGATTATGGCATAAGGTATCTAGGATTCCTAGTAACTAGCTAATAATTAAGACTCCTTAGAGACAATAGTATATAAAATGTAATCCTTTAGTTGCTTTAATTAACCCTCTAAGCACTTCTAATTGACCATCTAATAATTTTATCTTATTGTCTCACATACTACAGAATTTTTTAACATCAAGTATTTAAAAAAGAAAAAAAGAGTTTGCAAAAGGCTTATCAATAAAGCTATGAGATTTTGTTGAATATTGGAAAATATAAACTCAGTAGGTTGAGCATCAAGTCTTACAATATGCCAGCAGTGTTACACATTCTAAATTTTTTATTTCAAAAAAGTATTTCAAATGATATAGCATTCACCAGTTTGTTAGTGAGACAAAATAGTCAATTCACTTAATTCGTATAAAAAATTATCAACCATTCATAAATGACACATTATTTTACGATGAAATTTGAAATAAAAAATTAAAGATATCTATCATTAGTCTTAATATGCAACATTGCCAAAGTCCTCGTCTTGGTGATAACTAACAAGTTAATTTTGCATATAAAGTTGATTGGTCAAAATAGTGACCCTATAAAAATAATTTGTTGTTTGAAGTATTTTGTAGAATAAAAAAAAATAATTTATTGTTTGAAGTATTTTGTAGAATAAATAACTCCATTAAAAAAAGAGTACAAATTTGTGATTTATTACAAGTTTACAACCACATATTTACTTTTGGCGCTCAAGTCTAATTACAACCAGATGTCCACTATAGATAAACTATTGAAAGATGAAAAGAAAATTTTTATTTGAAGTACACATGTTAACTGTGAAAATCATATATTCCAAAGACTTTAGCACCTAAATTGTTTGACATATTTTTTTCTAGAAATTAAAGGATTTTTAACAAGGGACCTAACAAGAAGAGATTGAATAATTGTCTTCTTCATTGGTTATTAACGATGGTATGTCCAATATCACGTTGGCACCCTATCAAAATCCAGAACCATTCATCAAAAGTTTAAGCAAAACATAAATAAATAAATAAAAGACATATAAGATTTAGTACTGGGAAAAAGTGAAAAATGCAACACTAGATATTTTTTTATCAAACTTTACATTGATTAAGAATTTTGTACAAATTCCTATTATTTTTTTATTCACAAACTTAATAACCTCACAAAAAATTTTGAGTTTGTCATAAGCTTTATAAGAATCTATACAACAACGCTTACTTGTTTGACCTCAAGTAACTCATCTGTTACCCTAAATAGTATTTTTCAAACTAGTTTCCCACTATATTTAATTATAGTTTTGCACTATTCATGTATAATACTTTGCTTATACACTATGTCTAACAACTATACCTATTATTTCTGTTAGCATTTATGTATTCATAATATTGATTTTGATGATAACAAACTAGATTAAGAATGATTAAGTTTTTAAAAGCTTTAATTATTTTTTATATATTTTAAATAAATTATTATTTTCACATTATAAAGGTTTTATATTTAATGGAAAAATGATTTTATGAAATTGGTTGTTTTTCAAATTTATGGTTTAATTGAAAGTGTTTTGAAAACTTGAAAATCAACAAGTATTGTTTGAAATTATGTAGAATGACTTTTTTGAAAAGTTTCATAGTATTTTTGGTCATTTCATAATTTCAGAAAGCTTTAGAATTCTCAAAGTATTATTTAAAAACTCTGAATTTGGACTTATTTGTAAAGTTTTATAACATTTTGGGCCATAATACAGTTATAGAAAGTTTTAGGGCCAAATTGTAATTTTTGATAAATAGTTCATCAGCGTTCATGTAGCAACGGTGTAGTTCTTGAAAGCAGTGAACCGTTTATTTCAGATTAACCTTGAACCGCAGTTTAGTAAAAGCGGTTAAGCCAAATTTATTTTGAGGTTTAAAATTACCTGGCCGTTCTACGGAAAGCGGTGAGCAGTTTATTCAAATTGTTAACCTGAGCGTTTAGTAAGAGCGGTTAAGCCAAATCTATTTTGCAGGTCTCGAAATTACCCTTGAACCGTTTACAAGAAAAAGGTGAGCAGTTTATTTGAAATTCATTGACCCACGGTAACTTTGACGACGGTTAACCGTTAATGGTTAACCTTGATCCGTTTTCTGGCAAAAAGTGCATAACGGCTAGTTTTTTAGCTCCAACTATAAAAACTTAAATCCAACTCATTTTCAATCTCTCTAGCACGCACAAACAAAAGGTATACAACATATCTTGAGCTCCCAATTCGTGAATCACAAATCCTTGAGCCATCTTTATTCTTCATTTTGTATATCTACTCTTTAAGAGAGTTTTTGTTGTACTTTTCAATTCTCATCAAATTTGTGAGTAATTAAGTGTGTGATACACTTGAGTGAAGAGATTGGAAGATAATCTCTTTGTTGTAAAGGTTCATTGACACCTTGAAGTCAATTGTAAGTATTTGAAGCCTTGGAAAGGCTTGGATAGTGAAATCCTCAAGCTTGGGTTGCTTGGAGGTGTGGACGTAGGCGGGGATAACCGAACCACGTAAAAATCCTTGAGTTTGCTTTCTCCTCTCTTACTTATTTATTATTGTACTTTTATTGAACTTATTGCTTTCAATTTTATTAAGGCATTAGATTGGATTGTTGTGTGGTTTGATTAGGATAATTTTCAAAACACCAATTCACCCCCCTCTTGGGTTGCACACTTGTATTTCAATTTCCTTAGTTTAGTTCTTGAGAACCCATCAAGCCATACAAGATCACAGCAAAGGAATCATACTGTAGTAAGCCAATGTACAAAGATTTGTGGGGACCTCACTCTTAAACTAACTCTCGAACTAACACTTGATAGATTAGAAGATCGCTGATATCAAACAAAAGTAGGGCATAATTACATACTAAGAGATTAAGAGTATGCCAACCAATTAACGATAAAACATGGTTAGATTAAGCTAACACTTTTTCTTAACAATTTTTATTCTTTCCTTCACTCTACAATAAAATCAAGGTGTAAAATCTCTTATGGGCATATTTGGAAGACAACATTGCATGGCATTAGGAAACTTTTCCTCATTAAACTAATATTATCCTTTGTTTGGAATGAAATTGTAATGCATTAAGGGGGTATGCTAATAATCATGTTTGGCTAATGTGACAGTTGCTGCATTAGTTTTTTTTATAATAATAAATACATATAATTTTTTAATATAATATAATATTAATTTTTATTTTCTTTTATTTTTACATTATAATCATTAACATAAATTAATAAATGGATAAATTACTATTTAACAATTTAATATAATAATATGTACTTACATAATAATTTAATATAACTAATAACAAATATTTAAATATGAATAAATTTCAATAATATTAATTTCAAATTAATAGTAATATAAATAATAATATCAAATATTATCACATATACTATAGAATTTTTAGTTGAATTATTTAGCACAATTTATTTTATTAGTAAATATGTTGCAACTGCCGTATCATTTTATTATTTTCTAATTATCTTGTGGTATGTGTATATTTTTATTCTATTATCCTAAAATGACTTCTGAACTAATCTTGTAGGTTTTAGCTATTTATTTATGTTGTGATATTATTTAAAGATTATTTGATTAAATTATTTACTTCGATCTTTATTTTACAAGTTATATATTTAGAAAATAAATGAAAAATAAATGTTAGCTGCAGAAAATATAAGGCCATGAGCTTCGATTATGATTTTTTTAATATTTATACTAAAAAATGTTAAATTTCTAAAATTTAAGACTTTTATATTTAGTACTTTTTTATGTACTAATAAGTATTATTTTCTAAATATATAATTTAAATTAGTCACAAGAAATAAATATAGTACAATATAGCACCAAACGTTTTACAATATTATTATAATATAGTTTTGATGTAAAATATCATAATACAACACATCTACATAAAAATAATGAAATATAATATAATACAATATAGTATGCCAAACTCCACTTATATTAAAAACAAGAGACGCATGATGGATAAGGGATTGGGTTGCTATTTCCTAAGTAATAAAAAAAAAATTAATTTAAGTTCTAAGTTAATCATTATTCACAAAGTGGGGGCTGGATGCCTATTTCAGAATTCCTTAGGTTAAGATGATGTTAAAATAAGAATTCATGGGTTCAATAAAATTAATCCTCAAAAAAAAAAAAAAGTACCTAAAACTTAATTAAAAAACAATACCGATTACCCTGAATTACCAATGGATAAATTAATAAATAAAAATGAAAAAGAAAAAGCACGCAACCGCCATTGCCGAGGGAGATGATTGTTCCCTAATTCCTTCATCTGACATTCAAATATTCCATTTCAACCTACCATTCCAATCACTCACAACAATTGCTTATGTAACCACTTTTTCTTCTATCAAATTGAAGCTCAATTGAAACCAAAAACAAAAGAAAAATAACAATAACAATAAAAAAAAAAAAAACAATGGAGGATTCGGCTGAGACGAATGCGGAATTGTTGAAGAACACGCCATCAAATATAGCGAGATTGGAAGATGAGATAGAGCATTGTAAAGGTCGCCAAAAGTACTTGGCGCAAACGCGAAGTCTTTCAGATGGCGGGGATGTTCGTTGGTACTTCTCGAAGCTCCCTTTGCTTCCCAACGGTCTGATTCCAGTTTCATTTTCAGTTCCTTCAATTTTTTTCTCCTTTTTGTATTTAGTTTGAATTAGATTAATTACACGTGGCGTGAGAGTACATAATTGGGAATTTTTGGTGTTTTTACAGAGCTTGCTGCTTCGGTTCCTAAGACTGAGATAGTTGGGAAGAGTGATTACTTTCGTTTTGGTATGAGAGATTCTCTTGCGATTGAGGCTTCTTTCTTGCAGGTCCATTTTTTTTTTCCCCTTCTTATAATATACATTGACTTTGCTCATGTTATGTTATGGTTACTGATACTGCCATGCAGCATATTGTATTAAATCCTCAATGCATAATGTGTGTGTGGTGATCCCAGAACACTTTGTTAGTGTAGTTGAAGCTGTGTCTGACAATGTTGCTCGCCTTACCAGAGTATGCATATTAGTGTGTTGAGCACAACAATTGATGTGAGATTTTATGAAATTAATTTTGAGATGCTTGAGTGAAGCATAGTTAATTTCTTTGCTCTATGTTAATCTGAGTGACACTATCGCATAGTGTAGTCAGGCTAATCCCAACTGAAAGTATATTGAAGAGGTGTTATAGAATTATGGAACTTATATTATTTACAATGACTTGGTGTATGTTATGGCGAGTGACACTGCCACGTTGTGTAGTCTGGTTAATTGACATCTTTTACGCTCTTCACAAGGTATCATAAAGCCATTTTGCACATGTGGTGTGATTCCGTAGCACCTCATGGATTTGGTTGAAATTGTGATTAATGAGATGTCGTTAGGTGGCAGTGTTGCATACCTTAATAGAGAATGTATATATTCAAGTATTGTACTTAATGCGAGAGTTTCGGAAACTAAATTGAGTTACTTGAGGGACTTAGTTACGACTTAGGAGGCAGGTATTGAAGTCATATGATATTAGAGTCTTAATTTCAATTAATTTTTGTTAGGTGTTATTTGTTCATTAAACCATGAGATGAAGAACTCTATGGATGTGTTTTAATAAGGCAACTGGGTGAACACTTGTTACAGAGAGAGGAAGAATTGCTGTCTAACTGGTGGAAAGAGTATGCAGAATGTAGTGAAGGTCCTCGGGAACGAACTAGTTCTATTAAGAAGTCAGATGTACAACCAAATGCTTCTTCTACAGAGTGTGTTCGACCAGCTGAGCTATATGAAGTTGAAGAAGAAAGAGTTGGTGTCCCTGTAAAGGGAGGACTCTATGAGGTATCCTGTTTTCTCTTGGTGAATTTTTTAGCTCTTCCATTTTGTTTACTTATTCTGTGTTTTACTATGAAGGCAAATCTAGAACTCAAATATTTTCATCTAGTAACATTGAGGATCCTTGCTCATAGTGAGCAGTCTACCTTGAGAATGTTAAGTCAACACTTCATTCTTTTCTTGCAATGAGCTAAAGTTATCTTTGAAAACTTCAAATTCTTGTTTTAAAAGAGTCTACCTCTAGTTTATCTAGTGGCTTCCGGAACCTTTCTCTCATATTTTACTTGATTTTGTTGGCAAGAAAATACTCATTCTTATAACAGACTTTAGACCGTAATTACCAAAACCATTCCAAACATGGATAACGCCTATGTGCATCTTGATTAAATGAATTTCAAGAGGAAAGCTAAATAGCATCTTTAGCATCTTATATACGTACTGTATAAAAATTTCTTTTGCTTTCGTAATGCGTTGCATTGGATTGGAACTTGGCTCATTTGCATTTACTGCCACCCCTCATCCATCCTTCCTCCTTCAGTTGTTCTGGACTCTATATGTTTTACACTTTTGGTATTAGACAGTAATAATTCAAGGATTCTGGTTCAATGCTTCTTTTCTTTTTCTTTCAACCCTTAAAATTATTTATAATTGCTCTACTTTTGGTATTAGACTGCAATAATACAAGGATTCTGGTTTCTTTTCTTTTCAACTCTTACATTATTTATAATTGCTCTTTCAAGATTCTTAATCTTTAACTGAAATTCTGGGTACTTTTGTTCATTTCAAAGCATTATTTGTTTTATTTTATTTTATTTTTTTTTGTAACTTGGAGAATACTTTAAAGATGAAGCCCACGATTGCAGGTAGATCTAGTGACGAGACATTGTTTCCCTGTTTATTGGAATGGAGACAACCGGCGTGTTCTGAGAGGCCATTGGTTTGCTCGTAAAGGGGGCCTTGATTGGCTTCCAATTCGTGAAGATGTAGCTGAACAGTTAGAGATTGCTTACCGTAGTCAGGTTTGCTGCAATAGTTGTATTTAATACCTGAATAATATGTTTTTTGATTAGGTTCTTGTTGTTTCTATTGCCCATATACAGATAGTCTGTATTTATACATATATCACAACATGAAAAGTGCTCGAACTTGTGAAGAAGCTGTAAATTTCATTGGTTCATGTATATCTCACAGTGTGAGAAGTGCCTAAATTTTAAGAATTTTTTTTTTTGGGTTTTTATTGCAAAACATAGAAGCTTATATTTCAAAGAATAGATATACAAAGAAGTGAACAAGAAGTCCACGAGGGAAGAATCCCTCAAGATCACGCAAAGATCTATGCAAATTTTCAAGAAAGCTGTAAATTGTATTGTCTTCTTCAACCAATAGAATTTTGGGATGGAATGACATTGCAACAGTAGAAGTGTGCAGTTTATTTTTAATTGTTATTCTTCCTTATGTTTTGTCTTAAAAAAAAAAAAAAAAGAATACTAAAGAATGCTGGACTTGTCCCAGGTTTGGCACCGCAGAACATTTCAACCTTCGGGGCTTTTTGCAGCTCGAATTGACCTGCAAGGCTCTATTCCAGTACGTATATTTTCTTGTGAAACGGGAGATTTATGTTCCCTCAATTCCTAATACGGATTGGTAATATCGGCTTTAACTTCTCCTGGGTTGTCCATGTAGGGTCTTCATGCACTGTTTACTGGAGAAGATGATACGTGGGAGGCTTGGCTCAATGTTGATGCATCTGGTTTTTCTAGCATCATTAGTTTCAGCGGAAATGGAATTAAGTTAAGGCGTGGTTATTCCCAAACCATCTCAGCAAATCCAAGCAAGGTTTTTGTCTCTCTCCTTTTAGTGCTTGAATAAATTCTCCACTGCCTTTGTTATGTTTGTATTCATGGAATATGAAATTAGATTCTGTTTCTTAGGACATTGTCTAATTTCATATTTGAAATTAGATTCTTGTTCTTAGGATATTATCTAATTTTTCCTTCTCTGGAATTTGATTTTATGAGTTATTGCTGCGTATTTCAATAACTTTTTGGAACTTCCACACCTGGTACTCAGTAATGTCAATTGCACCAAATCCAGGATGAATTACGTCAGCAGAAAGAGGAGGAAATGGACGATTATTGTTCACAGGTAGGACTGTCCTTATTTTTTTAATTTTTTTTGGTTTTATTTTATTTTATTTTATAATTTTCATAATATTTGGCCAACAGAGATATGGGTTTTGGAAACCAGTTGAGTGAGTAATATTTTACATACATACATACATACATACATATATATATACATATAAAATTCAAAAGTATTGTTCATTTTTGCTGGTCTCCTTGTTTTGCTATGCAGTAGTAATTGGGTACTTGCTGACTGCCATGTTTTGCTAGCTGGTGGGAATTGGGAACCTAACCAACTAACTTCTAATCCTCACTGGAAAATTGTGTAGGTCAACATAATGAATGATTTGCATGATATTATAATTTTCAGGTCATTGGACTTGTGCCAAAAATATGAATTTTTAAGTGAAGTAAAAACGTGACCTGATATTAATGTTCTAAAGGATAACATTATTTTTTAATAGAAATTCTGGGTACCCATTATTTTCTAAGTCCTTGACAGATCTGCAGATAACTTGCTGATTTGCCAAATGGGAAGTTATCTTTTGTTCCTTGTCTATGATGGCATTTGTTTTTTTCTCTGAAATCTGAATAGATCTTAATTTTTCTGAATTCTAAATAAAGTTAAATGCCTGAAAATAAATGGCATGTTTCTTTTTTTGCTTGAATCTCTGATAATAAGTATTCACTTGTTTGGTTTTTCTACTTAAAAAGTTTGAAAACCAATACTTTTACATTTGCGCCCTTACTAATTTTAAATGCTAAATAAATAATAAATATTTCAAGGAACACAAATAAGATAGTACTTTATCACAACATAAATCATGTTCAAGGGAATGCCCTTAATATTCTAAATTAAAGCATGTTAATCAATTTTATTGTAGCTTATAATGTATTATATGAAAAATATTGAAAAAAATTGTAATGAGAAATAACACTAATTTAAGTAATATAAAAAGATAAAAATAATAATAATCTATTACTATATTATCAATTATCATAAGTTATGGCATAAGTTGTGGAGATGAATAATAATGCTAATTAATAATTTTTATTTAGGTTTAGGTAATGATGAAAATAATTAAGTAGATAGGGTTATTTTTAAAGAATAACTTTTCTTGATGTCATTCAGTCTTTTTAGATTAAGTAGCTTAAAAAATTGGCTTAATAACTTAATGGCTTAATGACTGAGAATTTTCATTAAGTTGAAAAACAGACAGACTTTTTTAGATATTTTTTGGAATTCATTTTAGTGATTCTTGAGGTCACAATGTTGTGAACTTTACAGTTTCTCTTTCCTAAACTCTTGAAATTTTACTTCTACAAAACCAGTGTGTGATAACTTTTGTTGTTGTTAAGTTATTTTATTTTATTTTTTTAAGAACTCTTTCATTTTATAACTTAGGATTTCAGCTATTTTCTGTTATTGATTTTGAAATCTTGTGAGAGAGTTAACTAGAATTAAATGTGGGATTATGATTGTTATATTCCACAACATATTTCACTAGTGGTGTATTTTTTTTTTTCTCCTCTCAACGCTTTAGGCTACTAAATTGAATAAATGACTACTTTTCATTGTCTGCTAGTGAATGTATAACAAAACTGGATGCTTTGCTGCTCTTCTGCTCTTTTATTAGATATACTTATTGGTAATAGTGCATATCTTCAGGTTTGCAATGTTATTTATTTATATCCCTATGGTCTCACTAAATTACCATTTTTCAGAATCTTCCCCGACTGTCAGTTGTGTTTTTGACTGGGTAGGTGTAATCTTGTACTATTGATGTAGGTTCCTGTTAGACACCTAGTCTTTATGGTTCATGGTATTGGTCAAAGGTTGGAGAAATCGAATCTGGTTGATGATGTTGGCAACTTTCGCCATATAACTGTACATCTTGCCGAAAGACACCTTACTTCGCAACAACGTGGCACTCAAAGAGTTCTTTTTATTCCATGCCAGGTGAATAGAAAATCCTATTATTTCAATTCAAATTTCTTTTCCTATGCTGTTTGGTTTCATTGTATCAGGAACCCATCTATACTGTGTGGGATCTGAAAAGGAATCGTGTTTGATGAAATTAGTCTCTGCTTATCTGAAGCAAATATGAAATGAGTAGATGCATTGACTGTCAAAGGAATTAGCAGATTCTATGGCAGATTCTATGCTTGTACAGTTGTAACAACTGTCTTTATGATTGTAAATCTTTTATGTTTTCCTTATTTAGGATAAACTAGCTGTAGGCTATTTTAGGCAGATCTGTATATGGTAGTTTAGCTATGTTTAGGGCTAAACATAAGCTTCTATTCATTGTATATAATGGGAATTCTGCTCTAGGAGGAGACACAACTTTTGCTCAAAATTCTTTGAGTTTATCATGGTATCAGAGCCCAGGTTCTGAATTCTATTCTTCCTAGTTCAGTCCCTTCTTCTTAGTTATTTTTTTTGATCAAGTTATCTCAGCCTCATGTCTTCAGACAAGTATGATGCCTTCTTGATTCGTTTTAATGGCACAAACCATCACCGGCATTTCATTTCGAGATATTTGTCAAAGGTAAAGATCTATGGGGACATGTTGATGGCAGGAAACCTGCCCCTGACAAAGACATTGACGAGGATGAGTATGCCAAGTGGGAAGTCAAGGATGCTCAAATCATGGCATGGATTCTAGGATCTGTGGAATCCAACTTCATCTTGAATCTTCGACCCTTTAAGACCGCAGCAGAAATGTGGAATCATTTGAAGAAACTCTATAGTCACCATAACACTGCTCGTCGATTTCAGCTTGAACATGAGCTAGCCACCCATCGTGGCGCCTCTATTTCGATTTTATTCTAGCTTAATCTTTGGGTGAATATACCGATATAGTCTATGCTACCACCTCCAAGGTCTTAGTTCGTTCAACTGCATACGAAACTACTAAGAGGGACCAATTTCTGATGAAACTGAGACCTGAATTTGAAAGCACCAGGTCCAATCTTATGAACCGAGAATCTGTCCCTTCCTTGGATACATGCCTCAATGACTTATTTCGTGAGGAGCAACGACTTATCACTCAAAACACCATGGAACAACATAAAAACACTTCGCCCTATGGCTTACGCATTTCAAGGCAAGCCAAAAGGTAGGGACATGAGTACCGTTCAATGTTTTTGCTGCAAAGGATTTGGACATTATGCTTCAAACTGTTCAAAAAAATTCTGCAACTACTGCAAAAAGAATGGCCATATCATCAAGGAATGCCCTACTCGACCCCCCAAGAAATCTGAAATAGCATATGCTGCCTCAGTTGGTTCTTCTAGTGCTGGTAGTTCTGTGGATCAGATTCTATGGCAGATTCTATGCTTGTACAGTTGTAACAACTGTCTTTATGATTGTAAATCTTTTATGTTTTCCTTATTTAGGATAAACTAGCTGTAGGCTATTTTAGGCAGATCTGTATATGGTAGTTTAGCTATGTTTAGGGCTAAACATAAGCTTCTATTCATTGTATATAATGGGAATTCTGCTCTAGGAGGAGACACAAAGTGCTCCTGCTCCTGTTCCTGTTCAATCTGTGACCCCAGAAATGATTCAACAAATGATCATTAATGCATTCTCCGCATTAGGACTCTCAGGTAACTCACTGTCTACATCATCTCCCTGGTACTTTGATTCTGGGGCTTCCCATCACATGACAAACAACACTAAATTCCTCACCAATGTAAGTAAATACCTTGGAAATCTAAAAATTCATACAGCTGATGGCAACTCTTTGCCTATCACTGCCACTGGTGATGTTTCTTCTTCTATAACCAATGTCTTTGTCTCTCCTGGTCTTACCACTAATCTTGTTTCAGTCGGTCAGTTAGTTGACAATAATTGTAAAGTGGAATTCTCTAAATCTGGTTGTGTTGTGCAGGATCAGCAGTCAGGGAAGATGATCGCGAGGGGGCCTAAAATAGGATGTCTTTTCCCTCTCAAAATTCCTGAGTCTCTATGTTTCTCGTTACCCGTCACTACTTGTAACTTTAATTATATTGATTATCAAGCATGGCATAAACGTCTAGGACACCCAAACTCTAATGTACTTCATGCTTTGCTAAATTCTGGTTTACTTGGGAATAAAATATCACCATCCCTTAGTGAAGTTCAATTTGATTGCAATTCTTGTAAGCTAGGAAAAAGTAAAATTCTGCCATTTCCCACTCACACACCAAATGTTGTCCAGCCTTTTGATTTGATACATAGTGATGTGTGGGGTATGGCGCCTGTTACATCTCATGCTAATTACAAGTACTTTGTCACTTTTATTGATGACTATAGTCGCTTCACATGGATTTATTTTCTGCATTCTAAAGATGAAGTGTTTTCCGTTTTTAAGCTTTTTCATGCATATATTCAGACCCAATTTTCTGCTAATATCAAAATTCTTCGCTCCGATAATGGGGGTGAATATATGTCTCATGTATTTCAAGAATTTTTGCACACCAATGGGATAATTTCTCAAAGGTCTTGTCCTTCAACTCCCCAACAAAATGGGGTGGCTGAAAGAAAGAACCGTCACCTTCTCGATGTTGTCCGCACTCTTCTATTAGAGTCATTTGTACCCACTCGTTTTTGGTGTGAAGCTCTCTCCACTGCTGTATATCTCATCAACAGATTGCCCTCTCCCTCCTTGAACCATGTCTCTCCTTTCTTTCGGTTATTTGGCCATAAACCAACTTATTCTCATCTCCGTAACTTCGGTTGTGTGTGCTATGTTCATCTTCCTCCACATGAACGCACAAAACTCACAAACAAATGTGACGTGTATTTCTATTCTATGCACCAAAAAGGTTTTCTTTGTTATGATCCCAATCTGCGTCGTATAAGGGTTTCTCGAAATGTGATTTTCTTTGAAAATCAATATTTCTTTTCTGCACACGATGATCTTTCCCCGTCATTTTCTGTTTTGCCAAAGTTTACTAACTCTTCTGCAGATTCTGTACCTTCTAAACCTCTCATAGTCTATCAGCGACGCAAGAATTCAGTACCTTTCGGGCCCCCTTCAGCTCATTCCCTAAATGCTGATTCGCCCAAGAATCGCTGAACCTCTCAGACACGGTACTCGGGTTCGTAGACCACCAGATAGGTATGGATTCACCTCTCCTTTGTCTTTGACAGCCACTTTGTCTTCTATTCCTATTCCTTCATCATATAAACAAGCAATGGAGCATGAATGTTGGAGAAAAGCTATTGAAACAGAATTTCTTGCACTTGAAGAAAACCAGACTTGGGATGTTGTTCCATGTCCCCCATCTGTGAAACCCCTCGGTAGCAAGTTAGTGTTTTCTATCAAGCTGCATTCTGATGGATCCATAGATCGTTACAAGGCTCGGTTGGTGGTTCTTGGCAACAGGCAAGAATATGGCCTAGACTACGACGAGACTTTCGCACCGGTAGCCAAAATGACCACTGTTCGAACAATACTAGCCCTTGCTGCATCACAGTCATGGTCTTTACATCAAATGGATGTAAAGAACGCTTTCTTACATGGTGATCTCAAGGAGGAAGTTTACATGAAACTTCCCTATGGTATGACTACTTCCTCGCCTAATGATGTTTGCAAACTAAAGCGTTCTTTGTATGGGTTGAAGCAGGCACCGCGAGTATGGTTTGAGAAGTTTCGATCAACTCTCCTCGGCTTTTCATTCACTCAAAGTCAGTATGACTCCTCTCTTTTTCTCCAACAGACATCTAAGGGCATAGTTGCTCTCCTTGTTTATGTGGACGACATCGTTATCACTGGTTCGGATATGGAGGCAATTTCTAAACTTCAGAATTTGTTGCACTCCACTTTTCACATGAAAGACCTAGGTCAACTCACCTATTTTTTGGGGTTAGAGGTGCATCATCGGCCTCAAGGTATCTTCTTGAATCAGCACAAATATATTCAGGATTTGATTCAATTAGCTAGACTTATGGACACAAATTCTGTTGACACTCCAATGGAACTTAATGTGAAATATCGACGAGACGAAGGGGAACTACTTCAAGATCCTACTTTATATCGGAAGCTGGTTGGTAGTCTTATCTATCTCACTATCACCCGCCCCGACATCTCTTATGCAGTCCACACCGTCAGCAAGTTCATGCAAGCCCCTCGACATCTCCACCTATCCGCAGTCCGCCGCATCATTAGATATATTCTTGGCACTCCTAGTCGTGGTTTGTTCTTCCCTGCTGGTTCTTCATTCCACCTACAAGCTTACAGTGATGCAGATTGGGCTGCCCAGACACAAGAAAATCTACTATGGGATGGTGCATGTTTCTTGGTGATGCTCTTATCTCTTGGAAATGCAAAAAGCAAGACTCAGTTTCCAAATCATCCACTGAGGCTGAATACCGCGCCATGTCTGCAACATGCTCCGAGATCATTTGGCTGCGTGGTCTCTTAACCGAGCTTGGTTTCTCACAAAATCAACCAACTCCCCTACATGCTGACAACACTAGCGCCATCCAAATTGCTGCCAATCCTGTCTATCACGAGCGCACGAAACACATAGAGGTTGACTGCCACTCTATTCGAGAGGCCTATGACCGCAAAGTTATCACCCTCCCACATATCTCTACCACTCTCCAGATTGCGGATATCTTCACCAAATCCATGACACGTCAGCGACATAACTTTCTTGTTAGCAAATTGATGCTTGTAGATTTACCAGCATCAATTTGAGGGGGGATGTCAAAGGAATTAGCAGATTCTATGGCAGATTCTATGCTTGTACAGTTGTAACAACTGTCTTTATGATTGTAAATCTTTTATGTTTTCCTTATTTAGGATAAACTAGCTGTAGGCTATTTTAGGCAGATCTGTATATGGTAGTTTAGCTATGTTTAGGGCTAAACATAAGCTTCTATTCATTGTATATAATGGGAATTCTGCTCTAGGAGGAGACACAACTTTTGCTCAAAATTCTTTGAGTTTATCATTGACATGTTGTCTTGATGGGTTGGTGTCGTAACCATTATTGTTGAGAGCTTATTCTAGTTGGGTTCAACAAGAATCCTGTCTCTTTTACCTCTTGTTGGTGTGCTAGTGCATGTTCTTGGGTCATCAGCTGTGGTAAAGAGTGTATTATGTGATTAGAATCCTATTTTGATTTAAGATTTGTGATCTTAGTTGATAATTCTCACTTGTACAAATTTATAGGTGGTCTTTTATTTTAATTTTACTTTTTAATGAAGAATTTTATATTAGAAACTGAAAAGTTTATGAAATAATGAAGGAAAAAAGTGTTAGATGTAGAACAGTTGTCCCATGATCAGCAACTAAACCTAGGAGCAGAACCAAAAGGTGTACAAAAATCTTCTAAAATCAATCCAAGATAGATTTATAGTGAATACCCAACTACCCTAAAAAATGACAAACAAATCTATACAATCCTGTTTACAAAGTTGTTCTCATGTTTCTTATAGTTCAAAAGTAATCCCGCATTCTTATTATTTTCAATAAATTGTGCCAAATGCTCATTGGACATAACATTGTATTTTTGATTCAGTGGAGAAAAGGTCTGAAGCTTAGCAGTGAGACTGCTGTTGAAAAGATCACTTTAGATGGTGTTCGCGGTTTGCGTGTCATGCTGAGTGCAACTGTTCACGATGTATTATACTACATGAGCCCCATTTATTGTCAGGATATTATCAATTCGGTACTGCTTTATCTTATCTCTATTTTCTTACCATTCTTCTTGCATATTCCATTTTCACTACTACAAATGATAATTTTGCCTGGACCAATTCTTCATTAGATGTCAACACTGCTTTCACTGAGCAAAACCTTGAAAAATTGTAGGGTCAAACTTGCTGAATCTAGACATATATGTTGGCCTTGATAAATGTGCTATCAAGCTATTTGACTTAGTCTGTTAGTTCTCATTGCTAAGCTGTTCATGTTTACCTTGACGTTTCTTTTCTAATTCTTGGATCTTAGAAGGACAAGTGTTTTAGATGAATTCTTGAGGATCGAAGAAAAAGTAATATGTCACTTTTCACATGCTCAAAGCATATTTTTGGTGGTTGTTGAGAGGATTGTTTGAGGAACTCATAAAGTACTGATATAGGAGCCTTAATTTGGAAGGATTTATTGAGTGTAATTCCACTACGTTGATAATGGTGATGGAAACATCTTTCTGCAGGAGATGTCTTGAGCATGCAACAATTTCATCTTCTTACTTGCAAATCCTGTCTAAGTTTTTTTTTTTTAATTTATTTTTAGTATAAATTAAATTTCCTTCTATCTACTATGACTTTGACTTGATGTTTTGGAAAGGAAGTGACTGTTTTTTGTAGGGGTCAGATGTTTATGGATTCAAGATGTCTAGGTTGGAGTTGAAACCTAGTTTGAAGTTTGAACTGATGAATATGCAATTCTTCACCAGGTTTCGAATCAATTAAATCGGTTATATCTGAAATTTCTAAAACGGAATCCTGGTTATGATGGAAAGGTATGGAAATATCTGTTTATTAGTTTATAATAATTAAGGATTAGTTTAGAACAATAAAGTGATAGTTTACATTGTGTAATCCTTTAATTTATCCTAATATTTGTATAGGTTTCCATATATGGTCATTCCTTGGGAAGTGTCCTCTCATATGACATTCTATGCCATCAAGAGAACCTATCTTCTCCATTTCCAATGGATTGTTTGTACAAGGAACGTGCAGGCAGTGAAGAATCTTCTCCGGATATGGACAATCAGCCTTCTAGATGCAACTCTTCAACCTATCTAGAGAATAATACCTCCACTATGATGATTGATACTACAGAAAAGGTGAATCCTGCTGATGAAGACACAATGACTGTGCAATCAACTCAAGTAATGCACGGGGGCAATTCTGAAGATTTTTCCCCAATTATGGGTCCTGTCATGTCAGATTCAGGTGATATTACTGCAACAAGTATGGTCTCTGAGCGAATAGGTGACAAAGATGTTCAGGAAATGGTTCATGGTACCAGTGACACACTTTTTGCAAAAAACGGTGGCTTAAATGAAGCTACCTACGAGGACTTTGGTGTCAAGGGCAGGGAGAAGATGATAGAGGAAGATTGCTTAAATACCAGTGATAAGGATAAAACAATTAATCTTCTCGTAGAAGAGGTGGAAATTTATAATGCTTTTGGCATGCCTTTCTTTCAATTCTGTGTATTATTATAAGTTTATCTGAAGCCAGGTTTCTTTTGGCTAGCAAGAGTATTGAAATGAGATAGTTTCTTCTCAGAAAGTATTTTGATAAACCTTTGGCTTCTACCGATTCAAGACTTAAAATGGATTTTTTCTGTGTTTCAGATTGGTTCCCTAAAATCAAAAATAGCAGAATTGGAGTCCAAATGTGACGGTAAAGGCCTAAGTGGTGAGTTGTATTGGCTTGATATCTGTTCTTCACATTCTACTTTTTGGTTGTTTTCTATTGAAGGCGCTTATGTGTGATATCTTGGAGTTTTGGTGTGTTGCATAAACAGAAAATTTTGAGGCGCTTCCTAACAACCCAGAGCAACCATCATCTGACAAGCTGCCATCTAAGCTAGATGATGCACCAAAGAGTTATACCCCTTACATTAATTACACAAAGCTTGAGTTTAAGGTTGGGGACAAAAACACACTTGTTCCTTTGTTGAGTATCTTTTTCCTTTAACCCTTTTCCTTTTTTTAAAGAGCTTTTGCAGAGTCAGCAATTTTTTTTTTAAATTTTTCCTCCTTTTGTAGATTTCAAATTTAAATCTTTGTATTTTGGAAGAAGAAACGAAAATTTGATCTTTACAGAGCTTTTTATGCACACATGAGCTATTATTTGTGTTATTTGAGGGATCTTTTAATTTGTTTTGTTTACTCCTCAGGTTGACACATTCTTTGCTGTTGGATCACCTCTTGGTGTCTTCCTAGCACTCCGTAATATTCGTATTGGAATAGGTAATCATATGTTTCAAATACTTCAATATTGGTTATTGGATATTCTGACTGTTGGACATGGCATTCAGTGAAAAATTTCAGCATTCTTAATATTTATATGTTTGGTGAACGATTAAAAAAAAAAAAAAAAAAGATAGCTCATACTGGATCTACTTACAGACATGTGCTTGAAGGAATTCTTTCATTTCAGGAAGTACAAAAATTTTTCAGCAATGCCATGAGATAAAATTTGTTTACATCTTGGTTATTGGATTTTAATTAATACATGAACATATTTTAACATCTCATGGTTTTGGACAGCTCTTTGAAGAAGTTAAAATGATTATGCGTATATTGTTTTATCAGTGTAAATTTAAACTGACATTAGATTTTGTGCATTGTTTTCAACTGTCAATTTTGTGGTTTTCATGAAAGCTCATATATATCAAATAAGTTTGTGACGTTGGGTTAGTTAATCGTACTTTGGAAACTCTAATAATTGTTTTGCTTGAACCGTCCTCTAGTGGTTTATCTTTATTGTAGTTTCCTTTTTCTTGCTTTGGAATTCTTTATAGTACTTGCCTCCATATTCAGACTCTAAAAGTACATTTTTATGAGTTATTTTTTTCCTCTTTCCAGGAAAAGGACAAGAATATTGGGCAGAGGAAAATGTAAACGAAGAGGTGCCAGCTTGTCGTCAAATGTTCAACATATTTCACCCATTTGATCCTGTAGCATATAGGTTTATTTCACACCTATTTCATTGCTATTATCATTCTGTTTACTTTTTCTGGAATATGTTGCATAAACTTTCATTCAAAAATGTGTCACCCACTAAGGAAAAGCATCCTGTTGCAATGAGGTGGGTCCTATCATATCATGGTTTCAACAATTGCAATAAGTTAATTCAGCTTTTATATTTAACGTATTAGGTTTATATTTGAGGACTGGTGTAAATTGTTTTAAGAAACATTTTCTCGATAAATATTATAAGAATTTGGGATTTGGCATTTTCTCCCATATTCGGAAGATATTTATATATGAAGTGTTATTCTTTGTACTAGATATTTTCTTCCACATTCTAGACTTTGTATGTAAAGTGATTATATTCTTGTTTTTCGAACTATTATAGAGCTTTAATACAGTATTAGAGCTTGGAGAAAAATAAATTTCAAAATAATTGAGAAGAATTATGTTCCATTGCTCTCTCCTTTGTCCCTCTTATCATTACTTTCTTTTTAATTTCTGTCTCCATCCTTCCTATTCGCCTCTTATCTGCTTCTTTTTTCTCTATAAACTCTCAGATTCTCTTTTTTATCTGTTGGGATTCTTCTTCTTCTCCATCCTTCATTTTGAGTCATGTTTTCTTTATATGCTTTCCCTATCTCCTTTCATTTGTTTTCTTGTTGGACTTCGTACATAAAGTCCCTTTAATACTAAGTAATGCTTCAGAGTTTGCCAATTTTGAAGTGTTTGATGAAATGCCAGAAAAACTGGCCTAGGAGATAAAGAACATACCGCATCATATCTTGTGAATCCACACACAAACACACACGCACACACGCACATATATATTGATGATGATATTTCTGAGAGATCTATTTTCATGTTAATGAGTCTCTTTTATATGTTTTTTTCTTTTCCATTTTTGTCCTTGATATGATAATTCAGCTTCTATTCATGATGTATTTACAGAATTGATGTTGGATTTTGATGCAGAATTGAACCTCTTGTTTGTAAAGAATACCTAGACAAGCGCCCAGTTATTATCCCTTACCACAAAGGTGGGAAGAGGTTGCATATTGGATTTCGGGTAAGCCCCTTTAATACTAGTAGAATAAATTAAATTTATTCCCTCTTTCTCTGTGTGGCAACATCTTTTCCATATTCTTACTTCCTTTTAATTTCTTCATATCTGTGGCTTAGGAATTTACTGAAGATTTAGCTGCTCGCTCTCAAGCAATTTCGAATCATTTCAATTCCGTAAGAGTGGGTCTTGACTTTCCTGAGTTAATATTTCTTTCTTTCTTAATTTATGCATGAGGTTTGCTGTTTAACTTTGTATTTCAGTTTTTTGGTGTTGTTTTGTCTTTTACCCTATTGCTCAGGCTGTAATGTAGGACATAAGGAGAAAGAGGGAGATATAGAGGGAAGAGAAAAAGAGGAGGGAGAGAGAAGAGAAACAGCCGAGAGATGAATAGAGTGTAAAATGAGAATTTTCTCCATATGTATATATTGAACTAAACATTTGTCCTAATCTAAACTCAACCTCGGTTCTATGGTTCATAGTTGTAGAGATTTAATTCTAACGCATTTGATTCATTTGCCTAGTGTCACGTAACTATATAAAATTTCCGGGGATCAGTTGGAAAATAATTGAATTGTTCTTGTTCATAAGGAACTGCCATATTCATTTTTTTGCTGTTGAACATTTTCTGATCGGTTGTTGGAAACTATTGAGGTTCTGAATTCTACGCCGTTGAAACAGGTTAAAGTTTTAACTGCTTGTCAATCAAGAAATGTAGATGGTATAGAAGGTAAGTAGATCTTCTCCTTTATTGTTTGTATTGCTTTTTCTTTCAACCGCCCTTTATATCTTTCATGAGAATAGCCCATCCTCTGATATACTGGCAGAACCCCCACCACCCCCCAGCCTCCCCCACCCCCCCCCCCCCCCCCAACACAAAACACAAAACAAAAAAAGGGAAAAAGACCCATTGAAGGAGGAAAATATGAGAGCATAGAAGAAAGGAAACAAATAAAGTAGATACACTCTTAATTTAAGTTGATTTTCCCTATTTATATATTATCAATGATCTCTCCCATATTATGTTGCAGAAGAAGAAGAGCACGGTCAAGAAAATGAAGAAAGGTCCTATGGTTCTATAATGATGGAGAGGCTGACTGGAAGTGAAGACGGACGGATAGATCACATGCTTCAAGTGTGTAATGAATGATGATGTCTACGATTTATGCTTTACTGTTATTTCATGTCCTTGACAAAAATATCCTTCGATTGAGTTTGTGTGCTCAAATGTCATGTTTCCTTGATAGTTTTATTTTTAATTATTCCTTGGCCTGTGTTCTTGTCCAGCCAGTGATGACCAGGCTACCTTATAAATTTTATGCAGAACTTTCCTACTGATTCTTTCTTAGAATGATGTTACCTTCTTAGTTTAGGAATGTCTTCCCTCCACTCCTCCCATGAAATAGAGAAAGTTGAGAAATCTGGCACTGCATAACTGTGGTTCTTTTGCCATCCGTCTAACTTCAGTTCTACCCTGTGTTCTACTGGAAGCTATCTTTGATTAATGTTTTATATTTTATGTTTTGCCTTTATTATAGGCTTAGAGGATATATTAATTTGTTAATATATATGGTTTTTATCAAATTGTTTCACAGTTAGCTTGCCTTATGTCTGTAACCGTAGATGATTGTCATGTACCTTTATCCTAGGCTCTTACTATAAGGTTCTCTTATTGCTTGACGGTCCTGGGCTTGTCAGTCTTGCAACTGGCAGTCTTAAAAGTACTATGTGGACATTAAACCTCCTAGGTGAACAAGAGCTAGCAAATTGGACATTAACCTCCTGAGAAATTGAACAAGAGCTATCAAATTGAACAAATTGAACAAAATGAACAAAAGCTAGCAAAATGAACAAGAGTGAAAATCCCTACATTTGGTGTTGTAAAAGGGTGATAAGGGTTATCATCTGACACAGATCAACCATACGAAGCAGTAAGATGGATAATGTAATACTGTTGGAAATGATTGAATATGTTAGGTTCTAGGCTATGGAATTTTACGTATCCTCTATTGCATGCCTTGAGGTCTAAAAGTGGGCATTTGGGGATCTGAATGTTGATAAAGAGGAAGTTCGTGGACATTACTTTGTTGCATGCAACTTAGGTTGGAAATGGGATGTTGGGGTCTGTCTACAATACAGGTTTGTTTGAATAGGTGTTACATCAAAGTGAGTGCCATAAAAGGAATGTACAATAAGACATGGACACAGTATTAGTAATTTTCTTATTACTTTGATCGTTTTTAGTTGGGTCAGCTTCAATATGCCCCTACTTTGAAAAATAATCTTCAATTTATCCCCCAAATGTGTGAAAACAGCAATTTAGCCCCATTTGCTATTAGAAGACAAGAGAAATGCATCAATGCAACCCTTGTTTGCTCTCATCTTCTAAATGTAAATGGGGTGTAATTGAGGTTTTCACACTTTCGGGGGATAAATTAAAGATTGTCATTCTATCTAGAGGATGAATTGAAGTTTACCCTTTTTAGTTTGCAATATTGAAGAACTTTCCTAATTACTTCAATTGCTTTTATTGGTGGTAGGATGGGATAATTTTGGTTTTAATCAGTTTAGATAATGACTGCCAGCTCATGCTGTTAATGTATTCTAATCTTGCATTTTTGTATTGATCATGCAGGATAAAACATTTGAACATCCATATTTGCAAGCCATTGGATCACATACGTAAGTGCTTTTGGAAAGGATAATATTATCATAATATTATCAAGTATATACTTGTGTGTGTTTTTCATTTCTTCTTACTGTATATTTTATTTTTCCATGCTTTTTATTGAACAAGCTGAGGTATCTTGCTAGTTCGCTTGAGGCAGTTTGGCATGCATTTTTAAGGCTCAAACATGAGAAATATTGATTATCCCTTTGACAAGCGTTCAATAGATTAGCCTTTGTGGTTGAGATCATGGGAAATTCTGAGGTCACATCTGTACCACAGAGATGTATCTATATCCATACTGCTCAGGGTGATGGAGTTCTCTGAATGCAGATGTATTCCTTGTGCTATAAATCCTCGTGGCAGGCAACATTGCTTGATGGAACAGTACATTTGTTTCTTTGACCCCTTATTTTTCCAATAACTAACACTTGACAATTGACCAGCTAAGCTAGCTGGATCTTTCTTGCTTCTCTTGCTAGCTAGATGGGACGTAAATTGGCATTGCTATTAGTGGGTCTGGGTGGTCTGGGAAGGTTTCTTTAGGCATCCGCAAATGATTCCTATCTTAAATTTAAATAATGATATTATTTGGTCTTAAGTACTAAATGAAGGGGTGTCATCTGCTCCCGTTACTTGATCTCATGTCTGGCATGAACTTAAAAGTTGCATCTTATTCCTGTGAGCTCATAGGCTCAGGGGCAAGGCTGTTTGCTCATCATTTAATTATAATAGCTGTTTGCATGTAATATTGCTTAATTTTAGGAAGTATAAATTTCCTTTTAATCATTTGAGTGTTTGTGTGCAGGAACTATTGGAGGGATGAAGATACTGCCCTCTTCATACTGAAACACTTGTATGGAGACATTCCTGAAGACCCCAATTCGCCAATGGAATCTGGTGGAGATAACTCAAAGGGTGAGAGTGGTTCCACAGGTTGGTCCGACCAAAGAGAATATGCCGAAGAAGAGCTACCTCTGACATTCTCTGACAGAACTGTGGTTAGAAGCTTCTCGAGAAGAGCAAAGAAGTTCATAAAGAAGCACTGAATGATAACAGCTTTCCCTATGTTGCTGTACAGCAAATGTAACTGCCAGTGTAGCGGATCATATCGATGATTTAACCTTTGTGGTTAACTTTTACTAATCATGTCATGGCACGTTCAGGTTCATATAGATTCCCACGGCTGGAAAACTGCTGGAGTTATCGAAGTGGTACCTTTAGAAGAGTGGCGTAAGTTGTGCAGCATCTTGTTGTAAACAGTAGCTTTTCGTGCAATAGATATGTTCATTCTGTACAGAAAAAAAGTGTAGGCTTTAGAAATTCAAATTGTGTACATAGAGTATGAGTTATAGCAGAAAGGTCAAAGATTTGCTGCCAGCTGCAACTAAATTCGTGTACTTCTTTTGATGCTTAATAATTACATGGTGTGCTTTTAAGTGTTACGAAACGTCCATACTATATCTTGAAACTGCAGTTAGTATTAATACACATGAAGTATTAATTTTGATTTTCTCATGAAGAAATCAAGAAAGTCTGAGATCGTGTGGATATGGTCATGTTGCACTTGCTGTCTAATTGTAACTTATAATGCTAACTAAACGTGTAATGTAAATTACTAATAAAGTAACTTCATGTGTTGTACTTTCAATTGGTATCAAAACATTTGTTATTCCAAAGGGTATATTTATATCTATTTATCATTATTTTTAAATATTTAGAAATAGATTTTTTAAAGATAAATTTAAAATGTTTCATCGATTTCTTGTTATATTAGTAGCTAAATTTATAAGAATTTGAAAAGAAAAAAAATTTAGGCAAACTCAATTTGGTAAGTTTTAGCATTAAATTGCTCATTAATTATAGACTAAATTTAGATTCTTTTAACACTAAAAATATTTTTTACTCTCCATTTATTTGTTGGTTTTCCAATAATAGCTTAATTCCATTACAAACCCAAACCGTAACATTTTGAAAAGTCGTTCTTCAAATTAACTATAAAAATCATAAATCAAAACCTTTATTTTTTTGGCCCTTTTCGTAATACATCAATCAACCATAAAAATTACAAATCAATTTTTTTTTGCCTTTTCCTCTGAAATACATAAATCAAAAAGCACATCAGTGCATAAAAACTCATAATTTAATTTTCTCTCATAATTCCCAGAGAGAAACACATATTCTCTAAACTCTTCTCTATTTAATTCTGGATCCACTGGCAACCCACTCTCGTTTCCTCATTTTGCTGGTACAAGTTTAAGCTCATTCTTTTCTTTTCTTTTCTTTTCTTTTTTTGATTTTTTGAACTTTGAATAACTTTTTATTTACAAAATAGGAAGCAAGCTAGTTTCTGGGTTTAATTTAAATCATTATATTGATTGCTGGATGTTATATTAAAAAAAAAAAAAGCGAAAAGAAAGTATTTGATTTGTTTTTGATATGATAGCCATGTGTTTGTTGAAAGTACTCAATGAAAATAAGATGAACCGGGCCTATGTGAGTGGATTATTGTTGATTCATACATGTGGGCATTTGATTACTGATCACATTATAAGCTTTTAATCTGTATAGAACTTGACTCACAGCCTTTAACTTGATTTTGGAGATGTTTGGGGTAGAGGTGATTCTCAGTTTTTTTGGAATGAAATCAGTAGTTGTCATTTAACTGGGTGGGTAATTACCAGACACAATCTGCTAAGTAAAAGTGTTTTTCAAAATTAGGCTGATGCAAGCAAGACCGTTCTAAACATACCCTTAGGTTGATGCTATGATAGCTTGATAAATAGCGAGCTTTGGTCAATTTGCTCACTGCCGTGATTGATCTTGCCTTGTTTATGCCATAATGGTTAAGACGTTCTCTTTGTTCCATTTGTCATGGTTTGCTGTTTTCATAGTTGGGGTATGTTTAGGATTGAAGTGTTGTGAAATCCGTAGTTATTGTAGAATGAAATCACTAGCTGTCACGTAGATGGTAAGTTGATAGTGGTGAACATTAGCTTCCAAGTATAAGTGGGTGTTATTTGGCTAGAAGCACTTCAATTACAAATTTACTCTTAGTTGAGTTCTCTTTGTGGTTGTTTCTTTAGTTCGTAACTATTTTCAGACTATGCTGAGTGGACTTCGGGCTGGACCTTTGTGCAATTTCTTTCCATTAACAAAGTTTTTGTTTCTTGCATAAGAAAAAAGCATATAGCAAGCTCGAATGGCAACTATGGTGATAATATGTAGTTAGATATTGTACGTACAAGTCAAACAAGTCTATTTATCTCTCTTTTTTAATACAATTTTGGTTTGCTACCTGATAGACTGCTCTGGCCTGTTTGTTAATGTACTTGACATTGTATTTATTCTTGAGAGATGCTTCCTTTGTTAAACTTTGAATTTGCTAATGTGTTAATATTTCTCCCTATATCTTTTCTTTCTCACTTTTATTTCTCTATAAAATAAAATATTCGACTTCCCATCTATTATCCTTAACCTGCTCTTCTATTTATTGTCTCTATTTTTTTCAACCTTTATATCCTTAAGAAAACTTAATATTTGTGTTTCTCCAGTGTACAAGGAAACATAGTACTTGCTGTTGGGATTTGCATTTGTAAAGAAAACCTGCAGCACAAACTTAAACAAGAAGATGCAATGGGAGCCTCCAAGGGGCCAAGGCTCTCTGGGCTGCAGAAGCAAGTGCTCAGTCTATACAGAGGGTTTCTTCGGGCAGCTCGTTGCAAATCAACAGAAGATCGACGCCAGATTGAATCAATTGTTTCAGCTGAATTCCGCCGGAATTCCGACCAAGTAGATCGAAAAAATTTCCACTATATTGAGTACTTACTTCGCCGGGGTAAGAAGCAACTTGAACAGCTCCAGAGCCCGAATACTGTAAGTTTGTCTCAGACCAAACAATCCTAAGGTTTGAAGAAACAATATCAATTAATTCCTTAATTCATTTTGGAATCCATTTTTGGAGAAATATGAACCACCTTACTCCATCCATATAGTATGAGAGAGAAGACAAGAGGCAATTTTATTTTATAACAGAACAATTGTATTTTATAATGGTACAATTCTATTTACATACAGAAGTTCTGAAAAAGAATTGTACCTCTGTTTTATAGATGAAGGGGATAATATTTATTACCAAAATATGCATATAGTTCACTTATTCCTATAGTTCTTTTGCTTTGACCTTATCATGGATCTCTTTTTCTTATATTTGTGAGCTTTTCCTCCATTTTCATCTTTTAATCTCTCACTAATCAACAAAGTAAATTAAACCAACAAGAGTCACATGTTTTACAAATGAGTATTTTGAGATATAAAGTTTGTATCTCAATCTACGTGGGTGGCACCAATATAAATTCATCATTTGAATAAGAAATAATAAGACTCAATAATTAATTATCACTTGATTCTATAAGGTCATGCCACTCTATCATATAAATTGGGGTACAATCCTTGTATCCCCACTTAATAAATTTATCATTATTGCTTTTGAATATGTAAAAATAATGAATTTTGAACTTGTTGGGATTCGTGTGATCGTGTAACATAAATTCTTAGGGTCAATTTTTGTGCCAATCCCTTGAGCAGGTGATACAGCACATGAATATAATCCTCCATTTAAAAAGAATAGTGTAAAAATAGCAATTTTTTTCCTTTTTTTTTTACCACAAATACTGTTGATTTTTGCTTGCTTGCTGATTTCGTTTTCAATTATTTTGGGGGCTGTCCCTCGACGCCTAATTATTTATATCTCTCTATGTCGATTGAGAGGTATCACAATAAATGATTAGTACAAATGTCATATTACAAATTAATTTGATCAGTGTATGACCTCCTTTGTGTAAGTGGATTTCATTTGGAAATTTAATATAAGAGTTGAATGTGTCGCCTCAAATTTCAGACTTCATTTATGTATGTACATATGAAATCAATAAAAAATTAAAGAAGCCTAACATCTAGTGGTAAGGAGTAATGTTTTTTGGTTTTTGGATTCGAACTTCAATGAGTGTGTGAGTTAATAATATAATAAAATCAATCGCATTATGAAATTAAAAGTTAGTAATAATATGAAAAGTATAAAAATTAAAAACTTGTAAAATTTTTGAGGATAAAATAAATAAATCACATTGTGAAATTAAAATGAAATCATGAATAGTGGAAATTGCCTGCTAGTGCTAGTCTGTCTATTCTATCTCTGAGCTACAAAAGAAATTGTTCTGTATTACAATCCTTTAAAATATTTAATTTCCTCTTACATCTCAAGGCTTCCTTTAAAATATTTAATTTCCTCTAACATTTCAATATTATTCGCATATAGGCTTTTTTTTGGTTAATATTAAGATTGACTTAAATCTCCGTAATATACCCTTTTCAAATTAAAAAGGTTTCTTGATGGAAAGAAAAATTATGAAACACAAAACTTTAAGATATATATGACTAAATGAAGCTTCTCCATTCACGTAGCAAATAAAGTAAATGAAACACAAACTTGTTTAAAATGGAATCCATCTTAATTATCTGCTCAAACTGGTTGATTTATATGTAATTTATGATTCTTTTCCTGGAATGGTATGGTTTAAATTTAAAGAGCATGCGCATTTTAGAGCTTCAGTAATTATCTGGTTCATAGAATGGTGGACTCAGCATTTAAAATTGAACTTTCCACTTAGGTAAGAGACCTTGAGGCTTTATCCCCATATCTACTTTTAGCCTTTTTATCCTTCTTATGCTTTCAAACTTAATCTATTTTCACTGCTGGTTATTTCTAGAAGGCACAATTAATAGAATCGTAATTAGTAATTTCTGAAATAAAGATAAGTTTCTCTAATTAAAGAGATTATGTCATGTGTATAATAATTAAGATGGGTTCGAAAATTCAGTAACAACGAAATATTGATATTCTTTATCACATCCATCTATTGCAAAAGTTATTGTTGGATAAGATAATTAAGATGAGTTCGCAAATTGGAGGAGTTCATAATTAATACCTACTTATTAGTTGTGAATTTTATTGCAAACATATCAGTATCCATGGATAAAATTAGAGCTAGCAAAACGGGTTATCAAGCCGTGTTCGTGTCGCGTTAAATTTAGGTCGACTCAAACCTGACCTATTTAATAATCGTGTCAAAATATTGAGACTCGAATCCAACACGGAAAAATAATCGGGTTACCCAATAACCTGTTTAATATTTATATATTAAACAAAAGTTACATTAGATATTTATACATTGTCATACATACGTATGTACATACATACATACATACATACATAATTTATCAATATTATAAAATATACATATCTATCAAAATATTACACATTTACACAATTGAGGTTTTAGTTATATATGTGTAAATAATATTACACATCAATATTATAAAATATGCATGTCTACCAATATTTGACACATTTACACTATTAAAGCTCTAAATGTATTTAAAATTTTATAAATAAAACACTATGTTTATATTCATCCTTTTAAATAATAAAAATAACAAAGAAAATCATCTCTAATATTTGAGTTTTGATGACAAGAACTTACAAATTATTTTAAAATAAAAAGTATAATCAGGTCATTGATCGGGTAAATGGGTCAAGAATTTTAATCCTAACCCGACATGAAAAAAATTATGTCAACCCAAACCCGACTCATTTAATAGTCATGTTAAATACCATTTATTCCTATCGTGTTCGTGTCGGGTAATCAGACCGTATCAAATTTTGCCAACTCTAAACAAAACTATCTTGCAACGCTGGTACCATACCACAATTATGTTATATTACACAATAGTCCTTATTTTTTAGAAATAATAAAAATTACAAGTTTTGAAATTTTAATATATAAGCCTAATTTAAAAATTATTTATTATTTTCTCTCTCTTGTTTTCCATGGTTTAATATTAATCTTGGCTATCTTTTTCTCCTTCCTTCTTCCTTTTTTTTTTAATCTGTTAGAGGATTTATTGAAAAAAAAAAGAGAAAATAAAAGGATTTTATAGCAAATCAATCAATAGGATTCGGTCTACTATTGGTTGTGCTTGGTCTCTTGTTTTTAAGTTGATTTTATTATAGTTATTGGATGATGGTTTCTCAAAGATAATAAGCTTATTTGATCAATTTTTGATACAATCCATTAGTTTAATGATCAGTTTTTGGCAATAGCCATAAATATTTGTTATTTTTATTGGTTGTAGAGCATGAAAATTCAACTTTTATCACTCTTTTCATACTTTGTAATCCTTTCTATATGTCAATTGAATCTAAATTATCCTAGAGTTTCAAAGATTTTGTGACACTTGTCCTTTAGTGTTAGTATATAATTAGGATTTAATTATCTTTATTTTTTTAATTCATTAACTACCAATTGCTTAGTGAATTTTTTTGGAAAATATCAGAACATGAGAGAATCCTGCTTCAACCACCGTAGACCACAAAGTTTCAATCATTAGCATTATAAAGAAATTTCTGTTAAAAAATATTAGGATTTAACTAACTTTATTTGAATTTGATTTAATATGTGCAAACACTCAAAGAACCTACCCATCTCAAATTGTATTATTATTATTGTTAAAAGCTTAAACCATATATTTTTGGCCTATATATGAAAGAAATTTAACTAAACACCGAGTCACTCCTTTAGGTTTTGACTAATCGGTCGGACTTTACTTTATTTGTTTCTATCCCTTATACCCAAAAAAGAAAAAGATTGTTTTCAATTCTCATTTTGGTTCATAAAAATCAAATTGACAAAGTTATTAAAAATCTGTACATAATTTATATCATTGTTAAATTCATTATAATTCTCTACAAATTTTACCAAATATACATAAAAGATAACGAAAAAAAAGATCGGCCAATATTCAGCTCCATTATGTTCCCATAATAAAACTAGAGAAATGAAACAGAGGAAACAATAACTCCTCTTTATTTTTCTATTCAATTTTAATGTAATGTACTTTCTTAATAGTATGGATAATTAATTACAGAAGTAGATATGGAAATGATAGCAATAATTGGTGAATTACAAAATATTCATGTATTTGTGGAATAAATCAAGAGATTTATCTTTCTGAAGTTAGGAAGTAATCATAGGAGTTGTGGCTCTTATGGATGTACAACTGAATCAGGCATTATAATTACCCGATATCAATAATAAAAATCCTCTCAAAATTTCCTACATTTTCCTTATTCATATTATTTAATAAATTAGCCAATAAATAAAAATATTTACTAAAAGAAACAAGATTAAAAAAACTAGGATAAAAGAAAAGAAAAATGAAAATCTAAAGGTTACTCATGGGTTGGGCAAGAAGGAAAGAGGAGGATGATTATTGATGGGGTGAGAGAGTAAAATAATAATAAATATATTTTTATCTGATTTTTTAGGAAAAGAGAGGGATTGTAATGTTGATAACCTAAGCAAACACATCATGACGTTGCCTTTACTCTTGCAATTCTTGCGTTGGATCCAACGGTTGGATAACAAAAAGATAAAAAAAAATGGTACCATACTACGGTGGCAACATAACTGAAAAAAAAATGTAGTTATGAATAAATTTAATGATGGCATGTAATTACATCATTTTTGTAACATGATAGAATTACCCCCAAAAAAAAAAAAAAAACTCAGCTGTTGTCTTGGTTTGTAATACATCTTTGTTTCTGATTTTTTATTTAACCCTTCGGCTGTTCAGATTATTTGTTAATTAGACAAGTTTGAAAAAAAAAATAGAAAAGAAGCAACAACCCTTTTTGTGTTTGTGTTTTTCTAACATATTGATTCATAAATGTGAGCCGTTAATTAATTATAAAAGAAATCATGCATTTAGAAATTTATTGTTTAAAAAACTTTATGTATAAAGACGAAATTGAACAATTAAAATATTTTTCTGAGTTTCTAAACAAAAATTTCAAAATTATGTATACTCTATTTACTTTCTTTATAAACTCTTTTAAACGTAAAGAAATATACAATGAATTTTACTTTATTTTTTGGTATACAAGAAAATTATTATTTTGAGTATATGCTTCTAAGACTTTTTGGCTGTAGTTCTCAGCTGTCGAAGCTTTGTATAATGACGATCATATCAATATCTTACTTTTTTCTTTACATATTTTGTCATATGTTTTTATTTTTATTTTTTAATGCATTTTCACGAGGATAAAATAAAACAAATGCCCAAAGCGCCCAAATTTTTTTCCCATGTTTTGATTGTTTCTTAACGTTGTTTACACATTTTTCTACTGGTTCTTGGGAGATCTGTAACTCACCCTAATTTCTTAAATATTAAATTTATTGGATCCTAAAATGAGACTTACTGCAATGGATGACTCTTTAAATTTTGGTCTTGTTGGGTAGTTTCTCATTCTTTTCTTCAATAAATTAGGTTGGTGTTGCAAATTATTAAGTTGAACTATTTATAAAACAATAACATTATAAATCACAATATTTGAGTTTCAATTTAAATCTCAATTATATGTGTCATTCATCTATCAAACGATAAATTTCATATTTTGTAAAATTATCTAAGCATCATCTAACGATTGAATACTATATTAGTTGAAATTCAAATTAAAACTTAAATATTAAGATATCTAATATTACTCTTTATAAAAAAAAATGATAAGAGTCTACTCCAACCATACATAACAGTAAATAAAAGTTGAATTATTAATAAAATTTGAGAATACTCATGGTGCTACCAAGGGCAAGCTGTGTCTTGAGAATACTCATGGGCCGAGGCTTCCTTGCTCCTCGTTTCTTTTCATTTGCATTTTTTTATTGTGTCCTTCTTTTCCTTTTTTTTTTCTTTCTTTCTTTCTTGTGAAGGCAGATTACAATATATATATATATATATATATATATATATATATTTTGCAGATTACAATATTTTATTGTATTGATATGTGATATTTTAATGAAATTTATGTTTCTGTTAAGAATTCATATGAAAGACCCAACCTTCCTATTCAGTCCAATATATATCAATTAATAATATAAGAAACCATTATGTGCGGACAGTGGTGGTGCCACTAATTAAATATAGTAGGAGTTTAGTTTAAACAGTAATATAATTTAAAAATGATCAATAATCATTAATGCGTTCAACTTAATACATTCATAATTGTCCTTACTGTATTTTCATATATTGAAAATATTAAAGAATAACCTATCATCAAGGCTACAAATTATATCTTTTTCTATGTATACAATTGATTTCTCCCATTTGATTTCACTAACGATTTTTCAGAAAATTCATAAAAAAGGCCTTTCCTACTACAGCTTTGACAACTGGTAAAATCAATACTAATGCCAGCAAAGATAAATTAATGAATACAATTTATTATTTTTCGTATCAATTATTTTTCTTACCAGTTCACAAATCCCTTTAATCTTAAAAATTTGATATCAAAACCAACATCTATAATATAAAATCTCATGTTGAATTTCGAGAGCATAAGATCCATTGAAGAAAAATCAATTGAATAAAACTCACTAATATGAGTAGGTCATATTCTTTTGTATAAAGAGAGTTAGGGTCCAAAATATTTCTTTGTAAGTTGGAACAGTAAAAATAAATATCTAAGATTTTAGTTATTTTTAAAATTTTAACAAGGACTTTTATGGTAAATCAAATTAAGTGGGACAATTTGTAACTTTTGAAAAATCAAGCGAGGCTTCAACCCCCGCTGGCTCCAACGTGGCACCGCCATTGTGTGTGGATGGATGGATGCAAATTCATTGATAACTTGGACAGAAGTTGGGAGAAGAATTGAAAAAGAAAGATTTTTTTTGGGGTTTAAAAGTGAAAAAAAATGAAATTTAGAAAAAAAATTTTAAGTGACAAAATGATCATAACAGACCAAAACAGTTAGACAACAACACTACACTGACTGCACTCTACTAAAGAGGCCCATAATGACAAAAACGAAAAATCATACCTTATTTTATTATGTTCTTTAAAACTAGGTCTCCCACTATAATTATCCATGCGCAATTAAAGTTTTTCTCTTTGAATTTTAAGGAAAAAAATCTGCCAAAATTATTTATATTCTATATTGTATTCTTTCTTTAAGAACTCTTTAAATATAAAGAAATACAAGAGGCTTTTTACATTCTTTTTGGGTTTAAAGAATTAATATTTTGAGTATATATATATATATATGGTTCACTATTCCACATAATATTTTGGAGGATGGGAGTATTTCCACCTTACAGCTTGTGTAAGTCCGCCCCATTTAAAAAATATTTTTATTAAAAACTCAAGTTATTTTTTTAAAATTTATAATGAAGAAAAAGCTTAGACAATTAATCAATTAGATCTAAAATCTTAGATATGAGAAATTCTAATATATATATATATATATATGTGTGTGTGTGTGTGTGTGTGTGTGTTTGAATAGCATTTAGGATATATATATATATATATATATGCATGTGTGTGTATAAATTTAGAATTTTAAAGTACAGAAAATATCAGAAAAATAAATAAACCGTTGCGGTTTAAACGCCATAAAAATGTTCTAATTTAGAATTTTAAAATTCCGAAAAGTCTGAAAAATATGCACAAACTGATAGTAGAAAAGCTCCAAGGTATCCAGGAAAACCGATAGAAGCTCCAAGCATTCAACTTCAATAGACTTGCTTCACACCTTTTCAATCGTACATCTACTCTCAACAATCAGAGAATTCACATAATTCCATCCGTGGATGTAGAATATAGTGTATATATCCTTTTCTCAATAAGATATGAATATAATAAGAATATAGATATTATATGAAAGGAAATTTGTTAGGTCGGATACATTCAATTCAACCAAAACCAAGTAAATAAGATTGTATAATTTGCACTTAAACATGAATCTACAATTTGGTAACATGGTAAAATATTAATCCATATCATCTTGAATCATGTAATTAAAAAAATTCAACATATAAAGTATAAATGTTTAGAACATGCTGTAGTTATTATTGCTCATCCAAGAAATATGAGCTCAGTAGGCGTGAAAGAAGTGCAGGAAAACTGTTATGCCTCCCCTTTTCAGTAATTTCGTTCAAATGGTAATAGGGGTTTGTTGCTCAGATGGGCTCTGAGACTGAGCCGTATGGGCCATAAAATTAGGCCCACAAGATCCTTTTTAAGAAAATTTTTCCTTGTTTTAGGTATGGACGTATGGTAATGGGCATTGTCCGCAAGGATTTGTTATTAACACTTATGAAATTTTAATTGAAGGTTTTTTTATTTTTAAGAAAATTCACCCTCTGCGTGTATTGATAATTAACAAATCTGTAATGATACTTGATAAATTTTTTGCAGGTTTCTACATTTAAAATCATGGATGTTCAATATGTAAATTTATAGTAATAGCCTAAAAATCCACAAAACATACTCAATTCTAAATTTAACCAATGTAAATGAAAAATTAAAATTTCAACATTAATTCAAGCAAATTCTCAAATTTAAGTATCAAATAAATAAATCTATAAAAAAAACCACTAACTAGTATCTAAAAATAATAATTATCATTTCATATTGTCATTCAACACAAGCTCCGATAGAAGATTTTTATTTCATTCACCACCATTAGCACCTATCCAACATGATTCCTACAGTAATGATTAAAACTAATATTTTCTGAAGAACATTACTTTTTAAACACTAATCCGAAGAACAAAATTAGAGTAATGAAATAATCCATGCATTAAGTTAAAGAAAATTCAATCAAAATTATAATAAGTATATAAGTATATTTCTATATTTAAATATTTTTTAATCAAAATTAAATTAATAAAAAAATAAAAAAAGCTGCGGGTTGGCAGATACCCATACCGGTATTCGTTGGATATTTGCATAATACAAAACTCATCCGCAACCTACAAAATTACTCGTAACAGGCGTGTTTTGGTGGGTGGGTTACTGGGTTTAAGTGGGTTTGCGGGTGTAAGAAATTATTGATCACAGAAGAAATTGCACTTCTTATTCAACAAATGAACTTGGCTTAAATAGCCTTACAAAGTAATAGAAAAGGAGAAATAACAACCCACTAATGCACGACTAAAGCATTGCGGTACAAGTAACAAAGAAAATGTCAAACAATGCAACTAACACCCTAAAAATTAGGGATTTATTCCAAAGAAATAATCCCATCAGAATCGAAATCCTTAAAACAAGTAATAACTTTTCATTCCCTCCCTTAAACTAAGCACTTTCAAATAGTTAGTTTAACACTTCACACACTCCCAGCATCTCTCTCAATCTCAGAAAATCTTCCAACTTCAAAGGCTTAGTCATCACATCTGCCAATTGTTCCTTTGTACCACAAAAGACTAGCTCGATAACACCATCTTTAACCAAATCTCAAAGAAAATGAAACCGCACATCTATATGCTTGCTTCTTCCATGCATAACTGGATTTTTAGAGAGTTTAATAATAGCCGAGTCACACATTATTATGGCGCCGCTTTCGCCTCCCAACTTCTCTAGTATTCTTCTCATCCAAACAGCCTGACAAGCATAGGCTGTAGCTGCTACAAATTCAGCCTTAGTGGTTGATAATGTGACTAGTGGCTGCTTTCTTGATGACCAGGACACAGCTCCAGAATTCATTAAAAAAACATATCCTGAGGTGCTTCTCCTGTCCTCAACATCCTCGGCGTAATCACTGTCAGTGAATGCAAGAAGGTTTTCAGCTCCACTCTTCTTGTAAAATATCCCATAGTTTATTGTGCCTTTCAAGTACCTAAGAGCTCTTTTAGCTGCTTGCAGATGTAGCTCTGTAGGCTTAGACATGTAACGACTAATTAAACTCACAATGAACATCAAATCAGGTCTAGTGGTGGTGAGGTACATGAGACTTCCCACTATCTGCTTAAAATAAGTTTCATCAACTTTGACTCCTCCTTCATCACTATGTAATTCAGAACCTGGTACAATGGGGCTGCACACAGCGTTACTATCTTCCATACCAAAACGTTTTAAAACATCCAGTGCATACTTTCTTTGACAAATACATATACCATCAATATTTTGTAAAACTTCTATGCCAAGAAAGAACCTCATACCCCCCAAATCAGACATGTCAAATTCCCTCAACATAGACTCTTTGAATTCACCCATAATGACTTCATCATCACCAGTATATATTAAATCATCCACATAAACACTTATAATAAGAATCTTACCTCCATAGCTGGTTTTAATGAACAAAGTTTGTTCACTATGACACCTCTGGAATCTTTCACTGAGAAAATATGTTTCAATTCTACTAAACCAAGCTCGAGGAGCTTGTTTTAGTCCATACAAAGCCTTCTGCAGTTTATACACTTTCTGTTCATTCCCTTTCTGCACATATCCCAACGGCTGCTCGACATAGACATCTTCACTTAATTCTCCATGGAGGAAAGCGGACTTTACATCGAGTTGAAAAATCTTCCATCCTTTTTGAGCTGTCAAGGCATAATCATGCGAACTGTATCCATTCTTGCTACTCGAGCATAAACTTCATTGTAGTCTACTCCATGCTGCTGTGAATAACCCTTGGCCTCCAACCTCGTTTTGTATTTGTCCACTTCTCCAAGTTCATTAAATTTTGTCTTATAAATCCACTTTACCCTAATTTTCTTGGCACCTGCAGGTAACTCAGTTAGTTTCCAGGTCTGATTCCTCTCAATTGCTTTCATCTCAGCATCCATTGCCAGCCTCCATTTAGAACTCTTCTCTGCCTCTTCAAAACTTAATGGATCCGCCGATACGATTTGAGCCATGTTAACCTCAATCTCCTCCTCCGAAAGCCCCTCACCAGTAAAATAATCATTCAAATAAGTTGGAGCTCGTCGGATTCTTCGTCCTTCTTCATTTAAATTAGCGTCTGTTGATGTGCTTGGAATGATTGAATTCAGCTCATCATTGACCATTCTCATATCTGTGTTATTGCCTCCTTCACTGTTATCAACATCATCTTCAACCAAGTCAGCACAATAATTATCATTTCCCCAATCTAGATCCACAAAGATTTGTTCCTCAAAACTCTTATCCCAGTCCCATTGTTTCTCCTCTTCAAAATTGACATCTCGACTTATTACAATCCTCTTTGAGACAGGATCGTATAATCGATATGCCTTTGATTCTTCACTGACACCCAATAAAATACATACAAAACTCTTGTTATCTAACTTTGTCCTTCTTTTATCAAGGATATGGACATGTGAGATGCATCCAAATACCTTAAAGTGCTCCACCGTCGGTTTTACCCCGCTCCATGCTTCATATGGTGTGACATTTTTTACAGCTAATGTGGGATTCCTGTTTAGTACATAAATTGTCCAATTGACTGCCTCGGGCCAAAAGTTCTTCGACATCTTCTTCTCAGACAACATGCTCTTTACCATATTCATCACAGTCTGATTTTTTCGTTCTGCCACTCCATTTTGTTGTGGAGTGTATGCTGCGATTAGTTGTCTCTTAATACCATGCTGCTTGCAAAACTCATTAAAATCTTCAGAATTAAATTCCCCACCTCTATCAGTACGTGGGCATTTAATGGACAAACCCGTTTCATTTTCAACAACCTTCTTAAAACACTTAAATATATTGAAAGCTTCAGACTTCTCACTCAAGAAATAAATCCATGCTTTTCTACTAAAGTCATCTATGAAGCATAAAGAATACCTTTTCTTGCTGTTAGACATTGGAGAGATTGGACTGCAAATGTCTGTGTGTATTAGTTGTAATTTTTGTATGGCTCTCCATATGCTCCTTTTTGGGATAGGGTCTCTATATTGTTTCCCCACCATGCAGTCAGTACAAGTCACAGTTGATGCAGAAAATTATGGTAGACCGCCAACCATTTTCTTAAGTTGTAGTGCTCTTAAGCCTTTATAACTTAAATGTCCCTACCTGCAGTGTCAAAGGCGAGCTAGATCTGATGTGGTTGTATGAAAACAAGTATCTTTCTCCTTCTCAGACTGAGAATTTGTTGTTAATATGAACATTCTGTTGGCTGTCATTTCGGACTGGATAATAAGCCCTTTCTCTGGATGATATATGCGGCACTTTCCTGCTTGAATTAGGATTGCAAGACCATGCTCTTGAAGCTGTCCAATGCTTAGGAGATTATTCTTCAGCTCTGGGATGTAGAAAACATCAATGATTACAAGATTACCGCCATTAATGTGCATTCTCACCTTTCCTTTCCCAAGTACACTCATTTTGGTATTATTTCCCAGTTTCACCATTTGTCGAAAAGTTTCATTCAACTTACAAAATGCAGCCTTGTTCTCACTCATGTGGTTTGAGCACCCCGAATCAAAGAACCAAATATCTTCTCGTTCTACCTGATTCATCTCAACTTATGACATTAAGAGCATCTCTTCATGTTCATTTGATTCAGCATAGTTAGCCTCCTTCTCCCAAGCTGGACACTCATATCGAAAATGGCCAAGCTTATGGCACTTGTAGCATTCAACAGTTTCCTTGTTGAAAGCTTCTCGACCTCTGCCTCTTCCCCTACTTCTGCCTCGACCTCTATCTCCATTGTCTCTACCTCAATTTCTTTTATCCACAGTTACTTTCAATGCCTGCTCCTTGCCATTACTCTTGTGAAACTTATGCTCATGCACAATGAGTGAACTTTGTAGTTCATCAATTACTTTTGTAATTCTTGACTTTAAAGTCCTTCATCACCAAATCCTCCAATTGCTTCTGCTATGCCTCGGTCAACACCACTCTTGCCTCTGGTTCTTGATAACCAGTTTCAATCAGACTCCAATACCCCTTTGATCTCAAGAGGTTTTCCATAAGCATACTCCAATGGTCATAATGACCATCGAAATGAGGTATGGCAGGTTGCATGAAATTCTTCTCTTTACTCATCCTCTTTTTTTCCTTTCTTCTGTGTTTGAAAATCACTACGAAAGACTGTCGCTTTCTTTTCACAAGCCCCAGTGGGAGTTCTGATACCAAATTGTAAGAAATTATTGATCACAGAAGAAATCGTACTTCTTATTCAACAAATGAACTTGGCTTAAATAGCCTTACAAAGTAACAGAAAATGAGAAATAACAGCCCACTAATGCACGACTAAAGCATTGCGGTACAAGTAACAAAGAAAATGTCAAACAATGCAACTAACACCCTAAAAATTAGGGATTTATTCCAACAAATAATCCTACTGTAACTGAAATCCTTAAAACAAGTAATAACTTTTCAGCGGGTACTATTGGCATCCCTACTTGTTTTACATAAAACTACAAAATTGTGAATTGCTTTCAACTGAAATAAGATTATAAAATATAATTATAAGAAAGTTTGCAAACATATCAATGGATATGAATAATATATATATATATATGAATAATATATATATATACATATATATATATATATATATATATATATATATATATATTTGTTATTGTTAGCAAGCATTTTTTGGTAAGAATTTTTATATTAAAATAAATATATTAACAAATATTTTTACATAATAAGTTTTAGAAGTTTTTATTAAAGTTATGTGATGTAGATCTCTGAGGCCCTATGCTATTTTTGAAGGCATATTCCTTGACTTGTCAAAAGTAAAAAACAAGCACATATGTTCTCAAGCCTCTGCAAATACGTGAAATCTTAGATTGCTTAAATTTTATGTATCAGAGTGTTTCGGTGTTTCAATTACGAGCTCTAACGTGCATGTTGCCAGACCTATCAGAAACCATAAGCCACGAGAGGGAACAAATCTTTAAATTGTACAAACTTAATTGGCTTGCGCTCCCTAATATATCATGAATGTCAACCATCTAGTATATATATTGTGTTTCGAGGGCTACACACGTCTTAGATCTTTTCTAAGCAGCATTCATTTTGTTTCTCCGATAACTATTGATTTCTGCAACTCGATTAATCTCACAGAGTTTCCATAATTTTTTAGAAATTTAACAGTCCTAGACTTATGAAAAACTGCAATAGGGACTTATGAAAAACTGCAATAGAAGAAGTTCCCTCATCAATAGAGTGCTTAATTGGTCTTAAAGTGTTGAAATTCAGTTAATTGCACAAGGCTAAAGACGGAATCAACTAGCATTTGTAAATTGAAATCTCTGCTCGGGCTTTATCTCGATGACTGAGAGTTTCCCAGAAATCTTGGAGAAAATGGAACATTTAAGATACATCATTTTAAGACGAATAACAATTACAGAGCTGCCATCTGCATTCGAAAATCTAGTATGGCTTGAAAGGTTGTGCTTAGAGAGTTGCTCTAAACTAAAAAATTTGCCAAATAATATTGGCAATTTAAAGTTTTGAGGTACATCGAAGCAAATATATCAACCATTAGTCAATTTTGAGGTGCGTCGAAGCAAATATATCAACCATTAGTCAACCACCATCCTCTTGTCGCAGATTCGAATGAGTTACTTAGGTTCTCCGGATGCAGAGGTTTGGTTATTAACTCTGCACTTTAGTAAATAGTCAGAACTCGATATGATTGTACAGAGAATATCATTAGTTTTTCCATATGATCTGAAAGTGTTAAGCCTTTGATTATTACCAAGTCCAAGTAGTTTATTATTAAAATTTTATTACCAAGTTCATTTGTCAGTAAGTGGTGATGACGCTAGAGACAGAATTAATTAACAAGTAACTTATAAATCTGTCTAATGCTTTCATTAAAATTGTGTGCATAATTGAATGGTAAAGATAGTTTTTGCCAGATTCTGGAAATAAAGGGTTCTGTGGCGTGCGTATTAATTCATAAATCTGAGTTTCATGCCTTCGTCTTTTCCCGCTTCATAGCGGAGTTTATACAACTGCCTACCTAGCAATTTGAGCTTCTGTAGACCAACTTAAAACTTGTAACAAAAATTGAAACTTCTATTTCTTTTTTTGCCTTTTTCTTTTTTAAATTTATTTCATTTTATCGCAGGCAATGAGTTCCAAGTATTATCCACCACTCTTATTCTATGATTAAATATAACAAATCAATAATCGTGATGTAAATATGAATATGAAACAAACTTGTTAAGAAATTAATTATATAGTGCGAGCACTAGCCCTTGTCTCCCGTATCTCTCAAGTTAGGTTGAAGGTGTGGATTCAAATTCAAGCCTTCTATGGGGGCTTGATTAATCCAAATTTTTATAGGAATAGATATTTCCTATATATTTGTGCAATTAGGTTTCTAAATTAATGTTTGGTGGATCTATGAATTGTTGAACAAACTGTCTTGTTGATCAAATCATTTTGGAGCAAAAAAGAAAATTAGTAGAATTTGAAATAATCCGAATGTAGTATTGTTAAACTTCAAATCAGTCATGAACTGATTCCTGCTCCCCAAGAACTACTCTTAACTCGTAAGTCTAATGACCTTTAAATGGATACTAAAGAAACTATACTTGATGATTTTGATCTGTGCAAAAAGGGTTACTTATCAGTCTAAAGCAAAGAAATCACACACACTTGACACAAAAGGCTTATAATGTTTCGGCCATAAACTAACCTATATCCACGGTGAAGATCAAAGAGAGCTTTCCCTACTTTTGTCTTTACAAGAAAAAATATTGAAGATAAACTGCAAATGAACAGAACTAGTCAAAGATCAGCTCCGATGGGTTAATTTACATTTAGAAAACAATATTGAAAGATCCCCCAGCTGTCAGCACCAATTTTTGGGTTTGTTACCAACACCCATATTCTTCGCACGTGTATTACTTATTATATCAACGGACATTAAAAAAAGGTCGTACAGCTGTCCGAACACTGAACCGACATGCCATATTGTTATGGATGACATTTCATACTCTCCCTCGACTTGACACTTGTCACACTCACACTCTGCTATAATGACAGATTTGAGCATCATTCTCCAACTACATAAGAAAAACAGCGGCAACAACATGTGAACCTGCACCCATATTGCAGCTGAAGTGGTACACAAAAATTTATGCCTCCTCATCTAGCTCTTTATTTATAATTAGTTTAGTTATCCTTTTTTTAACCACTTTTAGTTTTATTAAAAATTTACTTAATAACAGGAAAAGTCAGTTATACTTTTCCCGTTAAGTATTGTTGAACATGTCAAATAAAACGGCATTGAAAGAAGTTTTTCAAAGACATAATCCGCACTTGTCAAAGGCGTGATCTGCACTTGTCAAAGACATGACTCGCACCAAACGGATCGACACATTTTCTTCCGTAATCACATATGTAATCTTTGAAAATTTGTAGCCTTTACATCTATAAATAACGCTCAATGTATAATGCTTTATTTCAAGAAATGATAAACAAGTTTCTTCATGGTATCAGAGCCATGAATACGCTCAAGATTCTTCAAGCTTCGCTGCTCTGTTCGTAACAAAAACAGAGGAAACCAAATTCTTCCCACAACCATTTTTTCTACCATTTTTCCTTAAAATCATTCCTACCACTACAGAAACCCATCCCGATCAAAAAACAAGCCACCCATACATAAAAAACTTGAGTTCACAAAACCATCAACAGTCTTATACACTTTCCAAGAAAGTATTCTTCAAAAACTAAGAATACCATCAAAATTTTTCAGTTTCCAGTAAGAAAACTGTAAAAATTTCGACCTTAAACACACTCTCACGCGCCTTCACGCGCCACCCGAACTCACGGCCAACCACCATTCACCTCTGTCACCACACACGCGCTGTCACGCGCTCCAGAGGTTGAAGAAGACCCCAAACGACATGTCGTTTTTTGTTTCCAGAACTGCAGCAGCATCGAAACGACGGGTCATTTTTATGTTCCATAACAACCGACATGTCGTTTTTAAGCAGAAACTAAACGACTTGTCGTTTTACTCTCCAGAGGTTCAGCTGTATTAAAACGAAGTGTCGTTTTCTGATGCATCAGAACCGACATATCATTTTGTGAAGAAGAAACAAAACGACTTGTCATTTGATTGAAAAAAAAAGCAAAAAAAAAAAAAGAAAAAAAAAGAAAAAAAAAGAAAAAAATGGAGAAAACTCCAACTGATTCTGCTCATGTTGTCATTCAACCTGTTCAATCTGATGGAGTATTTAATGCTGGAATTATCCTCACTGAGATAAATTACGATGTTTGGTCTCAAATAATGGAGATGCATCTCGCAGAAGAGAAAAACTCTCATATATTCGTAGCAACACAAAGCCATCTGACGAATCTTCAAAGGAATATGAGAAATGGTATAGTGAGAACCAAAAAGTAAAAAGATGGTTGCTCATATCCATGTCTCCGGAGATCATGAAGCGATACTTACGAATTCCTACCACGAATCTGGAATGCATTATCAAAAGCCTTCTAGATGGATGAATTACAAGTTTTCACTCTAAACCGTAGGCGTTCTCTACCAAGCAAATGGACAACCACTCCTAAATTCTACGGAGAATTAATCGAAATATTTCGAGAACTTGATCACCGAGATAAAGTGGTCATGAAGGATCCGTAAGATGTTGTAATATCTGAAAAGTCCTGTTGAAAGATCGAGAGTGCACATTTTTTCTTTGGACTAGATGAAGAATTTGACCAAGTTCGTGGAGAAATTCTACGAAAAGATGTTATCCCAGACTTAGAAGAATGTTATTCTCTGATCCGAAGAGAAGATGTACGGCAAAGCAAACTAAACAAGAAGGTCAACTCAGAAACGTCTACTATGATAGCACGACAGCAGTCTCAAAGGAAGCTTGTTGACAAGTCATCACTCCATTGCACTCATTGTAGCAAGAAGGGTCATACAAAAGAACAATGTTTTGAAATCATTGGATATCCTGACTGGTGGGATACTCGAAAGAAGAACACCAAGCAAGGATCAAAAACTGCAGTAGTTGAATCCACATCCACTACAGAGCTTAGAAAAGAATCTTCAGTACAAATTGCAACCTCGGTCAGTCCAGGTAAGGCCCTTAAAACTCTTACACCTATTATTAATAGTACATGGATAATTGATTCTGGTGCAACTGATCATATGACTTTTGATTCTCGACAAGTTTCTCAATTGAAACCATCTTCACAAAAACATGTTTCCACTGCAAATGGAACCACAACCTCAGTTAGTGGGGAAGGGACTTTACGACTCACAGATAAATTAAATTTAGACTCTGTGTTAATTGTTCCATCTTTAGATTATAATCTTTTATCTGTGTCTCAAATAACCACTTACTTATCGTGTGTTGTAATTTTTTGGCCTGATCATTGCGCATTTAAGGACATCCAAACGAAGCAAACGATTAGTTATGGTATTAGACGAGGCAATTTGTACTACATGGAAATGACATCAACAAACACTGAAAAGCTAAGCCCCGCATTAGTGGCAGATAGTTCCATGAAAAAAAAGAAATCAGAAATTTGGTTATGGCACAGACGTTTAGGGCATGTGTCATTTGGTTACTTAAAAAAATTATTTCCTAGTTTGTTTCTGAAATTTGATGTTTGTAGCTTTAAATGTGATGTTTGTGAGCTTTCAAAAAGCCATCGAACTACTTTTCCATTATCCTTAAATAAGAATCCAGTTCCTTTCATGGTAGTACATTCTGATGTATGGGGACCATTTAAAGTTTCTACAATTGGAGGTGCTCGTTGGTTTGTTACATTTATTGATGATTGTAGCAGAATGACTTGGATTTTTCTGATGAAATCAAAAGACGAAGTAAACTCTTTATTTCAAAATTTTCATAAGATGGTGACAACTCAATTTCAGACAAGAATTCGGATTCTGCATACTGATAATAGAGGTGAGTATATGAGCACAGCAATTCAACAGTTTCTGAAATCACAAGGAACTATCCATCAAACCACTTGTGTGGGGACACCTCAACAAAATGGCGTTGCTGAACGAAAAAACAGACATTTGCTAGAAGTTGTTCGAGCATCACTAATCCAAGCCCATATGCCACTATCTTATTGGGGAGAAGCACTGACATCTGCAGCATACTTGATCAATCGAACACCTTCAAGCTCCCTTGGATTCCAGACTCCTTTCCAGGTTCTAAATAATGCAATTATGTCGCCAAATGTGCCGAATTTACCCCCACATGTGTTTGGCTGTGTTGCCTTCGTTCATTTGCCACAACAAGATAAATTATCTCCTCGAGCATTACGTTGTGTGTTTGTAGGGTACGCCTTACATCAAAAGGGATATCGATGCTATCATCCACCATCAAGAAAAGTATACATCACCATGGATGTCGTCTTTCATGAAGATATCATGTACTACCTGTCGGAGCCTGAATTTCAGGGGGAGTGTAATGAAGAGGAAATTCATACTCTTACATATCTTCCACCTGAAGAAGATCAATCTTCCATTGAGGTAGTAAATCTTCAAGATACTGGAAAAGAAAATGGCGATGATTCTCAGGCTGAAATAAGTGAAGACATATTTACAGAGCAAAATAACTCAGACACAACTGCGATCGAGAATGAGTCCCATGAAGAACCACATAAAGAAATACCTAACCAATCGTCTGCAGAGGATGTTCCTACCACAAGTCCTAGCCTAATAAGAAGAATTCTTCCCCAGCATGAAAATAGAGGTATCTCGAAACCTACATATGAGCCTGACCTCTCTAGTAGAGTCAAATACCCTATGAGTCATTTTGTGTCTAACCATTGCTTGTCAGAATCAAATCAGTTATTTATGAATCAATTATCTACTGTATCTATTCCTAACAGTGTGCAGGAAGCTTTAAACGACCCAAAGTGGAAAGCGGCTATGAATGACGAAATGGAATCTCTTCAGAAAAATCAAACATGGGAACTAGTTGATCTTTCACCAGGAAAGAAACCAGTGGGTTGTCGATGGATCTACACTATAAAGTACAAGGCAGATGGCTCCATTGAACGATACAAAGTAAGGCTCGTAGCTAAGGGGTACACCCAAACCTACGGGATAGATTATACCGATACGTTTGCACCGGTGGCAAAAATTAATACTGTTCGTATCTTATTATCATTAGCAGCCAACTTGGATTGGCCAGTGCAACAGTTCGATGTAAAGAATGCTTTCCTTCATGGAGACCTGTCTGAAGAAATTTATATGGATCTGCCACCATGATGCAGTGGAACAGAACGACTCAATCAGAAAGTATGCAGATTGAAGAAATCATTGTACGGGTTGAAGCAATCCCCAAGAGCAGATCATACCTTGTTTATTAAAAAACGACAAGGTAAAATCACTGCTCTTATTGTCTATGTGGATGATATGGTAGTTACAGGCAACGACGAGGAAGAAAGAGAGGCTCTTCAAAAGTATTTATCGAGAGAGTTTGAGATGAAGGATTTAGGAGCCTTAAAATACTTTCTTGGAATTGAGGTGTCTCGATCTAGGGAAGGAATCTTCCTGTCACAAAGGAAATATGCCTTAGATCTATTGCACGAAATGGGAATGACAGCTTGTCAGCCTATTGACACCCCAATTGAAGAAGGACTGAAGTTTTGTATTACCTCAGATCAAGTTCCAGTAGACAAAGGAAGATATCAAAGGTTGATTGGAAGATTGATGTACTTGTCCCACACGAGGCTAGATCTTGCTTATGCATTGAGTGTTGTAAGTCAGTTTATGCATAATCCCGGAGAACAGCATATGAAAGCAGTAATGCGGATCCTGAGGTACCTGAAGTCAAATCCAGGAAAAGGAATCTTATTTTTCAAAAATGAAGAATATAGCAACATAGAAGTTTATACTGATGCAGACTGGGCTGGGTCAGCTAGTGATAGACGCTCTACCTCAGGATACTTTACCTTTGTGGGAGGCAACCTTGTCACATGGAGAAGCAAGAAACAACATGTCGTTGCTCGTTCAAGTGCTGAGGTAGAATATCGAGGCATGGCCCTTGGGGTATGTGAAGGGCTATGGATAAGCTTTATCTTAAAAGATTTGGGCTATCCATCACAACAACCAATACAATTATATTGTGACAACAAAGCTGCAGGAGATATTGCTCATAACTCAGTTCAACACGATCGAACAAAACATGTTGAGGTAGATAGATTTTTCATCAAGGAGAAATTAGATGGAAAAATCTTAGAACTACCGAAAATTCGATCAGAAGAGCAACTTGCAGATATTTTAACAAAGGCCATTTCGAGTAGAGCGTTTACAAAATTTCTGGACAAGCTGGGCATGCAAGACATCTATGCACCAGCTTGAAAGAAGTTTTTCAAAGACATAATCCGCACTTGTCAAAGGCGTGATCTGCACTTGTCAAAGACACGACCCGCACCAAACGGATCGACACATTTTCTTCCGTAATCACATATGTAATCTTTGAAAATTTGTAGCCTTTACATCTATAAATAACGCTCAATGTATAATGCTTTATTTCAAGAAATGATAAACAAGTTTCTTCAAGTATAACTGACTTGTCATATTTGTCTATAACTACAGATTTGAGCTTCATGCTTCAACAAATTAGGAACAACAGAGGCAGCAACACGAGAACTTGCACCCAGATTACAGCTGAAGTAGTGCACAATAATTTATGCTTGCTCATCTAGCTCTTTATTTATATTTAGATTAGTTATCCTTTTTGATAATCGAAATGACCAAATTAATGTACTTGGCTCTGTTCTTGGACAAGTAATCGTCGACCATCTCAGCATATCTTGCAAATAAAAGGTCCATTATGCCCTTTCCGAAATGAAGTTCAAACATTGATTCCACTACGGCTCTGACCGTCTTAGCCACTCGCTGTCCTCTTGACAATGGCAGTAACGTTGTATTAGTGAGCTCTTCAACACCCCCATCCCAATCAATTTCAAAGTGGTCGAGGCGATCAATAATGAATGAGCCTTCCTTTTGTATCGCTATCTTTAGTTCTTCCGGACATGGAGCGTAATAAGGAGCATTGAATGAATCAAGCTTTTCCTCTCCAATCAAACGCTGCATGCCAAATATTATTTGTATTTTGTACAATGAAATTTTGGAAATCTTAGTTACTTAGGTGCATTTAGAGAGAGAGAGAGAGAGGGGCAGAAGATAAACACTTGGAACAAATTATTGCTAGTACCTCAGTAACCATGCTCATTAGTGCTTGTGCTAAGAGCTCCCACTGGTAGCAACTTTCTTCAGTAGTAGGATCAATGGATCTCCTGCCCATTAACGATAAGACCATGCGGCCTCCAGCAACCATTTCTGCTGCTCGTGATTTCAGAAATATCAAAAAATTATTTTGGAATTGCAACGAGTATGCATCCAACACGTACTGTGGGCTACTCTTTGATATGTAGATTTTTCCCTTATTCAAAGCTGCTGGGGTAGCATTGCCCTCCAGAGCAGGTGGTACCTGTACATATTTTTCCCTTCAGATTACGTTCATTAATCGTTCAGATCAAAGTACAATCTAGTTCTTACATGCTTTTCTAATCTTAATTTCAGCTTTTTCCTAGCCACAGTTTTCACCTACCATGCACCGAAGCTCTTTCTTAACAACATCTGTAAGCTCTTTCTTAACAATTATATTTTCTCATCTAGCATTTCAATTATTGTTATCATTTTATTACTAATCTGTTAAAAATAATGTAACTTTTAATAAAAATTATGATAAAAGTTTATTTTATCCCTAAACTGTATGAGTACAATTAAAAAAAAAAATTAATCATACTCAAAGGGATATAAAATTGATTATCTTATAAATCTAAAATAATTTAGTGATAAAATTATAAAAATTATAATACTTTTGGCTTAATGTATTAAAAGTCCTAAAATACTCATGATGTGACATTAGCAATTTCGTAACTTAGTCAATGATTTGGTGGTAAAATTGAAACATTAAGTGAAAAAAAATAAATATTAAAAAGTTTTGGTTGTAAAATAATATGTGAGAAGAGATTAGATGGTAATATAATAATATCTTAAGATATTTATTAAAAAATATATATATGCTTTGACTAGGACGTGTTTCATGCACTATTCATTCTTTACCGAATATTTCTGTTTTGGTACCGACATAAAATAAGAAATACTTGAGCAACTGATCAGCATGACCTTTCCAAAGGAGTTCCAAAAATTGGATTTACAGAAATAAAATATGCCTATGTTCAAGGTTTCAGAGTCATTAAGCATGCAGAAGATGCAAGTTGAGTGAAAATTAATTAACACCACTGAATAGATTCTTATTCTCCACCAGGAGCGGTTTGTTTGTGCTTTGACTTGGAAATATAAAAACTGTTTAAGGAATCACAGACAAACATTTGTTGTATATGTCCCTACACTATATATACCCACTACAGTCAATAAATACTAACCTGGGAGAGCCAGTGGAGGCTTGAAGAAGAATGCACAAAGTGGAGACTCTTGTCAGGAAACAATCTGTCGTAAAAGGAACCAGCCACCCCCGATATGTAGCAACGTCCGAATCCAATACCCTTTTCTTGTTTTTGCTTCTTGAAAAACGCAGGCAATGACTCAAATATGGAGTTGAAGTCGTTGCGAGGAAGATCATTCAAAGAAACCCTAAACTCCGGCAATGGACGACCCAGATTGCGACATTTGGCATGCATGATGTCGATTATCTCAGAGATCACAAGCAAGGAGTTTGGTCCAGATGAACAGCCCAAGTCGGCAATGCCAATGCTCTCTGGGATTTTTTCGCATAAGATTCCTAGTATAGCTTCTTCAATCACCGGTTTCGCTGTTGTTATAATCTTGCCCTACATATGTAATTAATTGAATCAACTGTGTGAGTTATATATATATATTGTAGTATCCATGAGGATATTAATTAAGAAAAATATAGTAAGCATTAAAATGAAATTTTGTAACATGGAATTAACAAACCTGAACGTTGGAATTATTTGCATAGCTGGTTTCGCCATATCCTTTATTCATGTGCAGTACTTTCGCTACTTCCATATTTTTTACTCTACAATTTTTCTCTCTGTTTCTCAGCTGTATTGCCAATCAATAGTTGAGAACGAGAATTTATATGTGTTTGTGCTCTATTTATAGGACCAGGATACAACGATCAATACTTTTGGCTCTTATATATCAAGTGGCCTGGTGTAAGGAATTAGATAACTTGCTAAATCATGTGGATATAATTAACGAGTAATGACATAGTTGACAATGATGCTCGACTTATGGTGAGCGATAGTATCACATAATACTGTTTGATAAATTCACAGTTTAAACATTATATATTTATAGGAAGTCACAAATTTAGCTCAAATACTGATTATATATACGGTGGACACTAGTACTCACTAGATCAGCTTCTTATAATTAATAACTATTTTATACTAATTAGTCTCCAATCAATGTAGGCGACAAGGCAAAAACTCATTAATTTTCCAAAGAGAATAGACATGTGCGGTACTAATCTGGCCAATGCGGATAGTGGAACTCCTCGTTAAGCTTGAATCAGTTCTTTTTTATCTGCATGCCAATTCCCTCAACACACAGTACTAGTAGTAGTAAATTAGTGATTCTTGCTCTCAATTTTACATCATTAGAATCAAGTCACGAAGCTAATTTTCCTTATTTTTTTTTACACAATAAAATTATTATTGATATTACATCAAACTATACGTTGATATGTACACTTATATTTACAAGTACGCTATTACTAAGATTAATTTAAATTAAATCTTATAAAATAGCGCTAATATTTTTTTCGTTTACCAGATTCATCACATTGTGCTTCCACACTTTATTCTTCCTCCTCCACTACTGCGAGAAGACAATTTGCGTGGAAATCCAATCTCCACATCACTCGGATTTTCCCGGCATGAGTATAATGGCCTTCCTCGTACTGTGATACTATATCTTGTCGCCGGCTGGTAGGTGCATTCCAATATCACATTTTTCATGTTTCTAATAAGATTGGGTCCACCAGTTTTACCATTGATAGATGCATAAACCTAAACCATATCCAGGTGTACATACGAAGAGTGACGCATTCGGAAGAAAACATGATCACAGCAACCAACTTGAGACTTTTTAAGGTCAGAAAACGAGAAAAAAACAAGCTCGTTCCTGCATATATTTTCATGGTTAATGCTTGAAAATTACAACTACTTCTACACGTGTTGCTCTCCCTTTACATCTGATTTCAAATCAATCCAAAATGAAATAAACCGTATCATTGCAATTTTTGTATCCTCACGTTTTATGCGAGACTGGTCACCGATCAGAGAAATGAAATTATCAATCAAGACTTTATAATAAATGTGTGAGATTATCCTTTTCTCTTTATATATATATATATATATATATATATATATCATTTATCTCTTTTTTTTTTATAATATCCAATAACTTTTCAGGCATTAAAAATTTAAAGAAAATGAGTATAAATGAATCATTTACTTGATATTTGATTTTGAAATATAAAATATATATTTATTATGAGAAAAAATATTTAGAAATAACAAAAAGTACAAGAGAATATCTTATTATTAATTTTTTATTCAACCTGAAATAAATATCTCTTATTTTGAGTATTTAAAATTCTTTATTTTAATTTCAATTTCTATGATTTATTTAATTTAAATAAATACGAACAAAAACCTATTTGAAAATAAAGTTAATATTTTAAAATTATGATGCTAGAAAATATTGATTATTATAAAAATAGTAAAAATAAGTGGTACATAATAATTTTATGTAAGAAAACTAGTAATATTCATAATTACTTTGTCCACATAAATAGTTGATTCGGGGACATTAGCTATATGAGAGTAATGCTAGGCTTATCAAAATAGCTATCATCTAATTTTCAAAGACTTGGCCAGTGCTTTTACAAGGAAAATCTTAGGAGAGACGAGGGGCTATATATATATATATTTTTTGTCATTTCTTTTCTTGTTCTATAGGAAAAAGTCTTGGATGCTTTCAGGAAAGTCTTAAATGCTCTCAAAGCACTATTTTTTATCTATTAATTTTTTATTAGTTATATATTTTAACCAATCATAATAATATACATACACACATGTCAACCAAGAATGAATAAGGAGCCATCCTCTGGAAGCACCAAAATCCTTTTCGCTTGAGATATTTAAGGGAAGTGGGCAAATGTGCCTAGAAAAAACAATCGAAGGATCCAAAAATTTTATTTGGCTTTCGGCAAAATTTGCTAATTTCGAAGAAGGAGAGTGAGACTTACAAAGCAAATTAACTAGTTAAACGTAAGCATATGCCTCTACATCACCGACACAGGACAATGTAATGTGGATGAAAACAACTACTGAAATTTTGGTCCACAATTGACGGGGAATCGAACCGCACGCAGACGCTACATATGCAGTAAAAAGTCTTGCATTGTATCGTACGTCGCAATAAAGATTGAAGCCCGTTTCTTCTTCCCCATGTTTTCGTAATGTTTTATTATTTTTCTTTTAGTCAAAATGATCTTCAAATAAGATTATACTATTTAGAGCATCTCTAAAAATTTTTATTAATTTTACTCTTCAAACATCTATTTATTTATTTATGAAATAAAAAAGAAAGTGAAAAAATATGTTATTCTCCAAAAAATTCTTTTAAAAAAAATAAATCAATATTATTTTAATCAAATAAATATTTTTCCAAAGAAAAATAAATGGTAGTTAAAGTATTTCTCTCTCTCTAATAAAAAGTAATAAAACATAAATTGAAAAGGGAGAAAACAACTCTACAAAATTGAAGAAAGAGAATAATTTTTTATTTGAAAAATCTTAATTAAAATATCTTTTAGAATTTTAAATATTGTTGTAACTCTTCAAATAAGAGCATCTCTAAAAGATTATTCAAATAAGATTTTATTACTTATTTAAAGAGTCACATTAGTATTTAAGACTACAAAAGACACTCCAATTAAGATTCTTAAAATAATAAATGTTTCTCTCTCTAATTTTGTAGAATGCTTTTTCCCTCTTCAATTTATATTTTATTACTTTTTATTAGAGATAGGGATAGAGAAAGAGGTGTTTTAATTACTATTTGTTTTTCCTCCAAAAAATAGTTATTTAATTAGATAATATTAATTTATTTTTATTTGAAGAGTTTTTTGAAAAATAGCATATTTTTTCACTTTCTTATTTGCTACATAGAAATGCGAATAGATATTTAATGATAAAATGAGTATAGCCTTTTGGTGATGCTCTAATGATAGAGAATCAATTTCAATCACATCTCACCACAAAACAAGAGCAAATAAAATTAAAATATTTTAACAGATGTCAGGTAGTCTTGGTCCTCTCTCAACTCCAAAAACTAGCTAAAGGGTGAGGTTTTCTGACATGCTTATCAACTCACTATTAGCGATTCGACAATCGATATGGGATAACCCGAATAATCTTCCCCTCACACATTAGGCTTTGGGTTATAAGCATAGACACCTGTTATCTTATTAGATTGTTGAGCCAAGATTGAACTTGGGCTCCGATACCACTTTGTCAAGTGGAAAATAACTCTTCTCCTCTTTATGTAATAAAACATTATATGTATACAAATAAATTAGTAGAAAATAAACCAACACAAAGGCAATAAACTAAGCAATGAGGCACATATTTTATATGGAAAACCCAAATCGGACAAACAATGACACCATAGTCTAATATGAAATACTAACTAGGCAACCCAAGAGGGGGGGTGAATTGGGTTTTTGAAAAATAAGCAAATAAAAATTCAATGAAATAATAACTAAGCAAACCAATTCGAAATAAACAAAGTAATATGCAATGAAAAGTAAAGAGATAAGGTAAGAGAGATCAAACACAATGATTTTTACGTGGTTCGGCTATCCCCGCCTACGTCCATGCCTCCAAGCACACCGGGCTTGAGGATTCCACTAAGCAAGCCACCAAGGCCTCAAAAGCTTACAATTGGCTTCCAAGGTGTCAATAAACCTTTACAATAAGAGATTATTCCCAATTTCTTAACTCAAGTGTATCCCAACACTTACAATCACTCAAAACAAAAATTACAAGTTGTTTTTCTCTCACACAATCTTTAAGATTACAAATCAAAGCCCAATGTGTGAATAAGATGAAACAAGAATGTGTTTAAAGCTCTATGAAGATTGTATAAACGTGTATAAGCTCAATGGTCGTGTTGTGATCAACCTTTGATTTGATTTGAATGAGCTTATTTATAGTTGGAGCCGAAAACTAGCCGTTATAGCCTTTTTCTTCAGAAAACGGATCGCCGTTAACTGTTAACGGTTAACCGTTTGTGCTGGTCAAAGTTACCGTTGTGCTGGATTTCAAATAAACGGTTGACCGTTAATCGTTACCCTTTCGCCGTTAAAATTCAGAGACCTACACAACAAAAATCTTCTATCCGTTCTAGCTAAACGGTTAAAGCTTTAACAAACAATAACATACTGGAAATTATCGGTTAGCCGTTTACCAGTTAACGGTTCGTCGGTAAATTCCAGAAACTTTGCAAAACACAATTCAACTCCGTTTTCATTAATCGGTTAAGGGTTAACAAAGTATGCCTCTCTGGAAATTAACGGTTAGCCGTTATTAGTTAACGGTTCACCGATTATTTTCAGTAGCCTTTAAAACAACAAGCTTAACTGGTTTGCTTTAAACGGTTAGAGGTTAACATAAAAAATCCTTTCTGGATATTATCGGTTAACCGTTAAAATTAACAGTCATTGTTAAATTCCAAAGAACACAAAAATGCTTAACGACAAGGCTTAAGAAATAACCCTTAGAAAAATTAGGCTTTCTCATAAACTTAGCTGCTTAAATCCAAAGTTATTTTTTGTGTTTAAAACAATCGGTTGAAGCCTAAGACAATAACATGTTCAAGATTTTATCTGCTAACCGTTAATTATTAATCTGCTCACCGATTATTTCCAGAAATGCACATTTTTTGCAGAGATTTTCCAGTTTCTTAAAAAAAACTTGTAAATATTCATAGAATTATTCTTGCTTTTAAAAAAATTATTTGTTATTATGAAAACCCCAACATATTTATCAAAAGGTTTGTTATCATCAAAATCAATAAAAGAAACATTTACAAGTTAACAATCTCCCCCTTTTTGATGATGACAAACTTTGCTTATGCTCCCCCTACCAATATGACTAAAACAGTTTTGGCATTAAAATAGGTTTGCAAAGACAAGTTCAAGATCTCTCTTTGTTATTAGTAAAAACAAGTACAGCAAAAACAAGTGCAAAATCTGTGGAAAATCTGCAGTGCAAAATAAGTGCAAAATCTGCAAAATCTCTCCCCCTTCATCATCAAAAACACAACTTAAGAAAAAAAAAACCATGAGAAAAATAGAATAGCAAAAATTTCGGCAGAGTTTCCCCTAAAAAATGGCAAAAACCTGAAATACAATCATGAGATATCAACCCAACAACTCCAAAAATAAGCACTCCCAAAGATATCAAGCAAGCATTTTACAACCCAACAACTCCAAAATCCATTCAATTCACACAAAGAGTTTATAGAGAGAAAACATCCATAGCAAATCCCAATCCATAAGATCAATAAGAATATACAAGAATGCAAAAAAAAAAACAAAACAAAAATATCATATATGCATGAAATATATGTATGAAATATATGTGCGAAACACAAAAATAGAAAACTAAGAAGCTCTCCTCGAAGCGGGAGGTCACGTAGAAGAGGGTCGCGCAGAGGAGGGTCTCGAAGCTGAAGGTCGTGTAGAAGCGGGAGCCGAGGAAGGAGGTGCTGAAGATGTAGGCCAAGAGGGCGCAGGTGGGGGTTCCCGCATGCTACCACGGTCATATCCAAAATATCATGTAACTGTCAGCAAAGAATGATCTCATATCGATGATCAATGCTCGCCTCAAATGTCCGGCCGAGACCGAGCCGCCACGATCATGAGAAATAGGCCCATACGATCAAGAATCACCGCTGGCGCCGGAATCGAACATCAAAGAACCAACCGCAGTAATATCGACATGCGGGTGAACAGAGTACGAGGCTACCGAGAGGCGTATACGGCCTGTAGGTCGAGGGCTGCCGTAAACCGGAGGAGACTCGGAGCGGAAGCGGCATCGCATCCATCGCACGCGCGCGTAATCGTGGCGGATCGATGGCGAGGAGCATCTCGACGACGGGTGGAGGCCGAGCCCAAGTCTCAAGTCGAAGCCGATCGGGAGTATAGATGTCATACATCCGATCATCCTCGTGGCAATCAATGTGTCCCGATTCTCATGTCATGGTCTTAAACCATCGCCTGCTCCTCCTAGTGAAGTTTACGCCGCTCATGGCATCCCTACCAATTTTTGGCCCTTGTACACAAGATCCTAATCGGCATACATGGAAGTGCCGAAAATCTCGTAATGAGACTACCATAGGAAGCAAACGGTGAGAAACACCCGAGTGGTCAACATGTGGCGACAATGATATATCCAAGGTTAACATCCCGCCCACTAAGAAGACTATCTAGTAACCCGACATCTAAACGAAAGTTACCTCATCCGTGACCTCCTAGTGTAACAATGTGCTGTAGAATGGAATGGAGAATACGGACTTGAAAAGGGAGTAGCTGAGACCGAAAAGGAAAACTACAAATGTCATCACTTAAATCCCTACGACGACAGATGTTACGGACTCCCTCATAGTGGACAAAATCATCAAAAGATAGGATTTTTCTAGAAGTATAAAATGAATGATCCTCATCCGAAATACCAAGTATGACAGTGTTCAAAAATTCTACATCAAAATCAATAGGAACACCACCAACAAGAGTAACAATCCTATCTAGACGAAAGGCATAATTCCATATTAGAATAAAATACCGAACTAGATTCGATAAACTTTATCATCAAGGTCTAAAGCGGATTCCTGTGGTCTAAGCATGTTAGTCACAATCCTATCACTTACAATCAAATCCTTAAAATCATCTATGTCCACAAAATACGAATCGACTGACGACCCATAACCGGTCTCAAAGCTGCCCGAGTAATGGAAAGAAGAGGAAATGAAGCCTTCAAATCAAGGCTTCCCGTGGTGGTATGGGGTTGACACGAGGTGTTTGTTTCCTTCTCCGAGGTCTCTGAGATGATTCAACCATGATAGAGAAAAGAATACATTCGAAAGATGGATTTGAGAGTAAAAGAATTGTTTATAGAGTTCAGAGGGAGTAGAGGAAGTGAAGTTTAGGTTCAATTTGGCAAGAAATAGCGAAACAATAGATCAAATCGAACAAAGACCACCGCCGCCTTAGGTTCGATTTGGGAATTTTTATTTTGGGCCAGATCCAAGATTAATCGTAATCACTCTAAAGATGATTGTGAAGAGTTCTATCGGAGTGATTCGTTCAAAATGGAGAAAATCAAGGAAGGAGATGAAAAGCTTTGGGTTCGTGAAAATGGCGGAAACGGTGAGAGGGCAAGTGAAGACGAAGTGAAACCCGTGACCAGTTTATATACTTCGAGAAAACGGCAAGCCGTTTTCTATAAACGGTGAGGGGTTAATTTTCAATGAGCTTGGAATAAGTAAAAGGTTAACGGTAAACGCGGCGGGCAAGAAACGAAGTTTCGCTTTTAAACGGTTAACCGTTAACCGTAAACGGTGAGAGGGTAACTTTCACGATGCTCTCTGCTTTTAAACGGTGAACCATTTACACCAATCGGTTAGAGGGTAAGGGAGCAACCAAATAAACCTAGTTTCTGGAAATAAACGGTGAACCGTTTACAGGAAAAACGGTTATCCGTTTATTTTATTTTCTGTTTTGCACATTTGATTCAATATCCGGCCATCAAAGATAACAAATCAAGATCATGAATTTGATCTAAAAATGCTCTAAGGCCATTTTAATGCACAATTCAATAACATATATGTTTTAAAAACAATTAATCCATGCAAAACATACATGCACATTACTAGAACATCATACTCAAGCATTTCAAGGATACTAAAACATCATATCATAAATCAAATCATTTAATAGACTCAATAGCATATCCAGAAATGTTAATGTGAAAATTTCATCATCCCAAGTTCATGCCGAATTTTTGAAAATTATTCTTCGCAAAGAGGTTTTGTAAAAATATCGGCGAGTTGTTTTTCCGTAGAAATAAACTCCAATGCAATATCACCATTTTGAACATGATCTCTCAAGAAGTGATGTCTAATTTCTATATGCTTGGTTCTAGAGTGTTGAATGGGATTCTTTGAAAGATTTATAGCACTTGTATTATCACACTTAATAGGAATTTTTTCAAGCTTAATGCCATAATCTCTAAGTGTTTGTTTCATCCAAAGTGCTTGTGCACAACAACTCCCTGCAGCTATATATTCAAATTTCAGTTGAAAGTGCCACAGAATTTTGTTTCTTGCTAAACCATGAAACAAGTGAGTGACCTAGAATATGGCAAGTTCCACTAGTGCTTTTCCTATCAACTTTATAACCACCAAAATCCGCATCCGAAAAGCATGTTAAATCTATGTGAGTTCCTCTAGGATACCAAAGACCAAGATCTATGGTTCCACTCAAATAACGAAAAATTCTTTTAACATCAAGCAAATGGGATTCCTTAGGACATGATTGAAATCTTGCACACAAACATACACTAAACATGATATCGGGTCTACTTGCGGTTAAGTAAAGTAAAGTAAAGAGCCGATCATACCTCAATATTTTTTAATATCAACTTCTTTACCTTTTTCATCTTTGTCAAGCTTGATTGTTGTGCTCATTAGAGTGCTCTTAGTATTTGACTCATCAATTCCAAATCCCTTGAGCAAATCTTTGACATACTTAGCTTGATTGATGAAGATTCCCTCATTGTTTTGCTTGATTTGAAGTCCAAGGAAATACTTCAATTCTCTCATCATGCTCATTTCAAATTCCTTACTCATACAAGATGAAAAATCCTTGCACAAGGACTCATTAGTAGAACCAAAGATAATATCATCAACATAAATTTGAACAATAAGTATATCTTGATTTTTATTTTTAACAAAAAGAGTGAAATACAAGTTGTGCAACCCAAGAGGGGGGTGAATTGAGATTTTAAAAATTATGCTAAGCAAATCACACACCAATTAAATCTAATGCCTTAATCAAATCAAAAGCAATAAATTCAAGCAAGCATAATAATAAAGGAGTAAGGGAAGAGAAAACAAACACGAGGATTTTTACGTGGTTCGGCTATCTCTTCACCCCAAGTGTTTCCCCACTTGAACACTCACAAATTGATGAGAAATGAAAGTTACAACAATAAAACTCTCTTTAAGAGTGGATAAACAAATTATAGCTCAATGATGACTCAATGAATGATGATTTACAAAATGGAAGCTCAATATATGTTTTATAAACTTGTTTTGGCTTGCTAGAGTTTTTAAAATGAAGTTGAAATTGAGTTTTTATAGTTAAACCCGAAAAACTAGCCGTTATAAAAAATTCCAATGACTAAGTCATTAGCTTAATTTAACTGAATGGAATTTAACAAATGATGTTACCGTTATTTTTGAATTTTGCTACAGTAACACTGTTCACAAAATTACAGTTTTGCCTCAATACTTTCTGTAATTATACTATGACCCAGAAAGTTACAAAACTTTTCAAATATGTCCAATTTCGGACATCAAAATATTTGAATTACATTCGGGTCCTCCAACTTTCATAAATTATTGTATGGCCCAACTTGTTTCAAAACTTTGCAAATAAGTCCAAATCCGAATTTATAAATAATACTTCTCATTCCCAAAAGGTTTTGAAATTATGCTATGGCCCAACATATAATAATACTTTTAAAATAAACCCTTTTTAGGTTTAACATAATCAACACAAATCTTAAAGTTCTCAAAACCTTTCATTTAGGCCCTTAATCTTTTATAAGTTACAATATGGCTCAAAACGTTTCAAATCTTTGCAAATAGGTTTAAAAACAAATTCAAAATAATATTTATTAAAATCAAAGATTGTAAAACATTTTCATTTTAATTCAAATTACTCAAATCTACAAAATACTTTTATCTTAAAAATAAAACATTTTGATTTATAAAAAGTAATAATTTAATAGGCAAAACTTGAGCTTCTCAAATGCTAAATCATGCATCAATTAAATCATACCGGCTTTACAAGAAATTGTCGCAATAATTTTTCCGTCAAGCTTTAACTTCATTCTTGATTTCGCCGTTGTCCGTTGAGTGTCTTGAGCTTGATTTCACTTGATTCACTTGCATAAATATTATCCTTCAAAAAACTAGTTAACTTGTGAAATACAATATTTATTAACTCATTTAAACACATGTTTGTTATCATCAAAATTACATAATGTGTAGCCCTTTAGGCTAACAAAGAGTAGTATCCGCTTTACCCATTGAAAAACCGTTATCCAACAAGAAATTTTTAAGCCTATCATACCAAGCTCTAGGTGCTTATTTTAATCTATACAAAGCTTTAGACAACTTATACACATGATTTGGAAATTTTTCATTTTCAAAACCGGGAGGTTGTTTTACATAAACTTCCTCCATAATATAACCATTTAGAAAAGCACTTTTAACATCCATTTGAAATAGAATAAAATCTTTATGGCATGCATATGCTAACAACATTCTAATGGATTCTAATCTAGCTACAGGTGCAAATGTTTCATCAAAATCAATTCCTTCTTCTTGGTTGTATCCTTGAGCCACTAATCTAGCCTTATTTCTTACAACCATACCGGATTCATCCATCTTATTCCTAAATACCCATTTGGTACCTATGATGGATTGATGTTCCAGTTTAGGAACCAATTCCCACAAATTATTTCTCTCAAATTGATTCAACTCCTCTTGCATTGCCATAATCCAAGACTCATCATTTTCCGCATCCGCAAAGGATTTTGGTTCAATTTGATAAATAAATGCAGCATGCTCACATGTGTTCCTAAGTGATGATCTAGTAATAACACCTCTAGATGGATCTCCTAAAATGGCATCCGAAGGGTGAGAAAAAACATACCTCCACTCCTTGGGGAGTGTTTGAATACTACATTCTTGCTGTTCCATACTTCTTGGCTCTTCTTGATCATCCTCTTGATTTTCTTGTAGAGTATTCTCTTGGTTATCCTTTGATGATTCTTCTTATAACTCTCCATCTGCATCATCATTAACAACTCCTTTCTCCGCAGAGGAGGGGTTAGCCTCATCAAAAGAAACATGCATAGACTCTTCCACAACTAAGGTTCTTTTATTATAAACTCTATAAGCTTTGCTTGAACTTGAATACCCAAGAAAAATACCAACATCGGATTTTGGATCAAATTTACCAAGATTGTCTTTTGTGTTCAAAATAAAACATTTACAACCAAAGACTTTGAAATAACCAATATTGGGTTTTCTATCTTTCCAAAGCTAATAGGGAGTTTTATTAAAAAGAAATCTAATCAACACCCGATTTAAAACATAACAAGCGGTGTTGATGGCTTCGGCCCAAAAATACTTAGGTAAAGCATTTTCATTCAACATGGTCCTAGCCATTTCTTGAATATATTTATTCTTTCTCTCAATAACTTCATTTTGTTGTGGAGTTCTAGGTGATGAAAATTGATGCTTTATGCCCAAGTCATTACAAAAAGACTCAAAAGCATAATTTTCAAATTCTCTACCATGATCACTTCTAATGCAAGAAATAGAATAACCCTTTTCATTTTGAACCTTTTTACAGAAAATTTTAAAAGCATCAAAAGCATCATCCTTATTGGCTAAGAACAATACCCATATGAATCTAGAATAATCATCCACAATTACAAAAGCATAATACTTGCCATTTAAGCTAGCATATCTAGATGGTCCAAAAAAATCCATGTGAAGTAGTTGAAGAGGTTTTGAAGTAGAAACATGATTCTTGTTTTTTAAAGAGGTTTTGATTTGTTTTCTAAATTGACAAGCCTCACAAATTCTATCCTTTTGAAAATTGATTTTTGGAAGTCCTTTAACTAAATCATTTTTCGAAATTTTTGAAATCAAATCTATATTTGCATGACCTAGTCTTCTATGCCATAACCAACCATCATCATATAATGCTGAAAAACATTTATCATGAATAGATGCAACATCTATGTCAATGGTATAAACATTACCACATCTATTTCCAATAAACAAGACCTTTCCATCACATGCATCTTCAATAATACATCTAGACTTATCAAAAACTACTTTATAACCTTTGTCACACAATTGACTAATACTAATCAAGTTGTGTTTCAAATTTTCAACCAAACATACATTTTCAATCAAGGTTGATGAAATTTTACTGACATTTCCGATTCCAAGAATCCTCCCTTTTGAATTATCTCCAAAAGAAACATCTCCACCGTTTTCAAGTTTTGTAAAACTTGAAAACCATGCATATTTCCAGTCATTTGTCTTGAACATCCACTATCCAAGAACCATTTTTTCTTCTTCTTTTTTAAGCCCTGCAGGAAAAATCTCAAGTTTTAGGTACCCAAACCTTTTTGGGTCCTTGAGTGTTAGCAATGGTTCCTTTTGGAACCCAAATACATTTCATACCATAATATGCATTTCTTTTTACTATGCATCTATTTTTCATATGTCCATCTTGATTACAATAATGACAAACAACTTGATTATTAAGAGATGTGCTCTTTACAAAATAGTTCTTGTAATATTTTTGTTTCAAATTTGGCTTATAGCCAAGTCCTCCTTTATCAAACACACACTTTTGTGAATTAAGCAAGTTATCCAGCATCTTTTGACCATTTGTAAACTTTAGCACAATTTCATTTAAATCATTGATCTTTTTTTTAAGTAATTCATTTTCATTTTTCAATTCATTCACATGTGACTCTAGATGCTCATGTGAAGTGCTAGAATTCTCAAATAGAGCAATTTTATCAAGCAATGTTTTATTTTCTAATTCAAGACATGTAATCTTAGCACTAAATGAATCATTTTCATTTTTGAGTTCTACCATCTTCTTTTTAAGACAAACATTCTTCTTACCAATTTTCATCAATTCATCATGCAATTCTCTAAAGGCATCATGTAACTCATCATAGGTAGGAAGATCATTTACCTCATCTAATTCTTCATTTGATTCATCTCCAATTGCCATAAGAGCTAGATTTGTCATTTCGATGTTTCTTCATCCTCACTGCTTTCTTCATCGCTATTGTCCCACGTGGCCATCATTGCTTTCTTCTTAAACTTGTTGGTAAGAGGGCATTCCGATCTTATATGTCCCAAGTTTCTGCACTCATAGCATTTGATTGCTTCCTTTTCTCCTTTCGATTCTCAAGTCTCTAAACTTTCTTCGTTCACCGGTTTTCTTGAAGAATTTTCTGAATCTCCTTGCTAGCATCGCCAACTCCTCGTCATCCGGTTCACTCTCTCCATCACTCTCATTCTTTGTAGCTTTGAGAGCAATGTTTTTCTTTTTCTCCTTAATTCCTCTTTCGGCTGCCAAATCCTCCTCATAAGAAATAAGAGAACCGATTAGATCATCAATAGGTAAGACATTCAAATCTTTGGCTTCCTCAATGGCAGTTCTTTTTGGTCTCCATTCCTTAGGAAGTGATCTAATGATTTTCTTAACTTTCTCACTATTTGAGAATGTTTTTCCTAGGGCTCCTAGAGTGTTCACTATGTCCGTAAATCTAATATACATAGAATATACACTCTCATTTTGTTCCATTTGAAACAATTCATATTGTCGAGTGTACCTACTAATTTTATACTCTTTCACTTGATTAGTGCCTTCATAGACAACTTCGAGTTTGTGCCAAATTTCATAAGCACTTTCACAACTAGACACTCTATGAAATTCTTTCTTGTCTAATGCACAAAATAAGGCATTCATAGCTTTGGAATTTAAAGAAGCTTTTCTCTTTTCCAATTCATTCCATTCCCGTGAAGGTTTTGGAATGTCTTCCCCAATTTCATTTTTGGTCAAAGGCATAAAAGGACCATCACATACAACTTCCCAAATTTCGTAATCTAGGGCTTGCAAGTAAATTCTCATCCTAATTTTCCAATATGGGTAGTCATTTCCATCAAAGAATGGTGGTCTAGTTGTGGATTGTCCTTCCCTAAATGTTGAGTCACTTTGATTTGCCATGGATCTTTTACTCTAGACGGTTAAGTCCTAACAAGAGAACCAAGCTCTGATACCAAATGAAATACTAACTAGGCAACCCAAGAGGAGGGGTGAATTGGGTTTTTGAAAAATAAGCAAATAAAAATTCAATGAAATAATAATTAAGCAAACCAATTCGAAATAAACAAAGTAATATGCAATGAAAAGTAAAGAGATAAGGTAAGAGAGATCAAACACAATGATTTTTATGTGGTTCGGCTATCCCCGCCTACGTCCACTCCTCCAAGCACACCGAGCTTGAGGATTTCACTAAGCAAGCCACCAAGGCCTCAAAAGCTTACAATTGACTTCCAAGGTGTCAATAAACCTTTACAACAAGAGATTATTCCCAATCTCTTAACCCAAGTGTATCCCAACATTACAATCACTCAAAATAAAAATTACAAGTTGTTTTTCTCTCACACAATCTTTAAGATTACAAATCAAAGCCCAATGTGTGAATAAGATGAAGCAAGAATGTGTTTAAAGCTCTATGAAGATTGTATAAACGTGTATAAGCTCAATGGTCGTGTTGTGATCAACCTTTGATTTGATTTGAATGAGCTTATTTATAGTTGGAGCTGAAAACTAGCCGTTATAGCCTTTTTCTTTAGAAAACGGATCGCCATTAACTGTTAACGGTTAACCGTTTGTGCTGGTCAAAGTTACCGTTGTGCTGGATTTCAAATAAACGGTTGACCGTTAATCGTTATCCTTTCGCCGTTAAAATCCAGAGACCTGCACAACAAAAATCTTCTATCCGTTCTAGCTAAACGGTTAAAGCTTTAGCAAACAATAACATACTGGAAATTATCGGTTAGCCGTTTACCAGTTAACGGTTCGCCGGTAAATTCCAGAAACTTTGCAAAACACAATTCAACTCCGTTTTCATTAATTGGTTAAAGGTTAACAAAGTATGCCTCTCTGGAAATTAACGGTTAGCCGTTATTAGTTAACGGTTCACCGATTATTTCTAGTAGCCTTTAAAACAACAAGCTTAACTGGTTTGCTTTAAACGATTAGAGGTTAACATAAAAAATCCTTTCTGGATATTATCGGTTAACCGTTAAAATTAACGGTTCGCCGTTAAATTCCAGCAACACAAAAATGCTTAACGGTTAAGGCTTAAGAAATAACCCTTAGAAAAATTAGGCTTTCTCATAAACGGTTAGCCGTTTAAATCCAGTGGCTATTTTTGGCAGGTTTAAAAACAATTGGTTTAAGCCTAAGACAATAACTCGTTCGATTTTATCTGCTAATATTAATCTTCACCGATTATTTCCAGAAATGCACATTTTTTGCAGAGATTTTCCAGTTTCTTAAAAAAAAACTTGTAAATATTCATAGAATTATTCTTGCTTTTAAAAAAATTATTTGTTATTATGAAAACCCCAACATATTTATCAAAAGGTTTGTTATCATCAAAATCAATAAAAAAAACACTTACAAGTTAACATAATATAATCTTCCACTATGTAATAATGAGATTACATCACAAGATCTTCTTTAGATAGTACTAGAGATTCACAACATCAAGAATCTCGTCACTCCTAATTTATAATAACAGCCTAGTATATATTATTCCTAACAAATAGATATATCAAACTAATAGCTTGAGAGAGAACATATTAAAAATCAAGATCGGTAGAAATGTAAAGAGCGATGTCAAAAACTTATTCTCCAAAATTTAAGAGAAAATGGAATTAAATTTTACTTTTCAATCGTCCCATCAAAAATTGAGTCCCTAGCCCCCAAAATAAAATAGTCAAAATTGCCTACAACTGCTTCCAATTGCTTTTCGTTTTATACTCTACTGGCTAATTTTATCCAATTCCAAAGCTTAGTAATAATTGCACAATTAACAAATGTTTTGGACTTTAGACTTTTGGACCACTCCTATTAGATGGACCTAAAAGCTAGGCTAAGAGGTGAGGTTTTTCCTCATATTTATAAACTAACCACCGGCCCCAACAATCTTCTCCTCACACAATGGGATTTAAGGCAAACATGTAGACACTCATTCTCTTTATTAGACTATTAGACCAAGATTATTGGTGAACCTGAACTCTAATACTAGTGTTAGGTGGTCTTGCTCTGAATCTCAAAAGCTAGCTCAAGAGATGAGACTTTTTCTTACTTTTATAAACTTACCACCAGCCACTTTCACAACCGATGTGGGATAACCCCAACAACGAATACCCTTAAAGTTTGTACTAAAGATAAAGTTGCCCAAAAATTTGTCATTGCTAGTTTAAGATGGGCTTTTGTTGGTGAGTTGCATATTATTTTTCACTCTTAGATTTGTAATGCATTGTGTCATCCTTCTCGTATTGATAAAGACAAACCTGGGATTACAAATATCTTCATGCTAATTCTTGAGTGAGATGTTTATTTATTGTAATTTTGGTGGCATTGAAATATAATTTTGGGATACTTTTTTGAGTTTACAATGTCTAATAGAGTAAATTTCCAGCTTGGTGCGTGGGAGTGTGGTCCAAGTTCAAATTTCAAGTGTTACTAGGAGATTGATTTTAGACGGTTTTTTCATTTATAGCTGTGGTGTAGTAGCCAGGAATTTGGAAATTTTGCTTGTAACTACAACAATATTAATTTAGGGATTTTCATTGATAATTGAAGCCACTATTACAAATTAAAAAAATTAAATAGGGGAGGAGTTTACAAAGTTGTAAATTGATGAATGTTGAGTGTTAGAAAGTATATATTTATAAATGAGAAAATCGTCATTTTATACTTCAAGTCTCACTAACATTACTACTTTTATGTATTTAAGTTTTTTGTTATTTAATTATGTGAGTTTTGTTATAATTAAGTATTTTATGTATTTTATGGGCATCATAATTGTTTCACAATGAACGAGTGATTAGACAGTAAAACATACATCACTTTTGAACTCAAGACCGTTAAAAATCTTAGGAGGAGCGTAAAAGAAAAAATGTCACTGTTCACATATACGGTACTGTTCATACATATGGCACTATTTATGACACTGTTCATATATACGGACCGATGACATGGTATTGACCAATAACGTGGCACCGACCTGTGACGTGGTAGCATTTGATTGGACGAATGATGTGGCATTGATTGATGACGTGGCATTGATTGATGACGTGGCATTGACCGATGATATGTCACAGTTTTATTGGGCTAAAATTCTTATGTATTATTGATCGGTGACATGGCAGCATTTCAATAGACCAAAAATCGTGTACGATACATGCATATACATGGGATTATTTACTGTTCAAACAATGTTACTATTCAAGTCGCTACTATTCAAATCGTGTTACTGTGCAAACCGTGGTCAAACCGCGTACTGTTGACTGATGACGTGGCACAATCCTAAGCGTCTGAACTGTTTTTAATCTGATGGTCATGATTTACTCAATGTATCCATAAAATGGGAGCTCTCCCCCCTAATTTGATACCTCTAAATCCATTTGTGAGCTTAGTTTTCTGGAATTACTTCTCCATCTTGTATTTTCTACATATTTTAATAAATTTCTATTTTACCCCTAGTTCAAATATGAGTAGCTAATTTTCTTTCAAGTTTGGGTTGAAGGTGAAGTCTCAATATGTTCCATGGGCTTAATTTGATAAATTTATTTTTTCTTACCCTCTAATATTTGTAGATGTTTTGACTTTTCATCGATAAATAGTAATAACTTTGTCTAGATACCGCCCTGGTAAAACCGGCACTCTAGTACAAGATTATTATTATTTGGCACGATAAGCTCTTAGCACCATATTTATTTGAGCGTGGTTCATGAGGTGTGGAAACCCCCCTCATAATTTAATTAGTACTAATAAGGAATATTTAGCTTACGGAGCATGATGATGCAGATCCACCCAAGTATATCATTTTAATATATTTCACTTCAATTTACCCCTGCCATTTTAATTTAAATTCTAGGATAGTTTAAATTTCTTTCACTATAAAATACAACCACCCATTTAAGAAAATTAATTTTACACATAATTAAAATCCACCTACTCATGGGATCGACACTCGTCACCATTAATCTATTCTACAATAGATTTGTGCGCTTGCGAGTTCAATAAAATTTGCATGATTTTTGAGTTTACAATGTCTAATAGAGTAAATTTCCAGCCCGGTGCATGGGAGTGTGGTCCAAGTTCAAATTTCAAGTGTTAATAGGAGATTGATTTTAGACGGTTTTTTCATTTATAGCTGTGGTGTTGTAGCCAGGAATTTGGAAATTTTGCTTGTAACTACAACAATATTAATTTAGGGGTTTTCATTGATAATTGAAGCCACTATTACAAGTTAAAAAATTAAATGAAGGAGGAGTTTACAAAGTTGTAAATTGATGAAGAGTAAGAAATTAAAGAAATTTTAATTAGATTGTCATTTTTTATATTTAAGGATATTTTAATTTAATTTGTATTCTATTTTAATTTCGTTACCTATTTAGAATTTTATTGTTTAGGTATTTCTTATTTAAATTGTATTCTTAGCTTAGGTATTAGTCTTATTAAAATAAGTTTTCTAGTTTTCTAGTCACAATAGGATAAATCATAATTAGTATAAATGTCTTTTATAATTTATATAATCATGCTTAGACTATTTGCTATTGATTATTTCTTGGATTAAACTCTAGATTTGAGTTCAATAATACTTTTAGTTTTTAAAACTCTATGTGAATTTTTAAGTTTAGTTAATTTTCGGTACTCTGTTAAATCAACGAATTTTAACCTTCTAAATTCACGGTATTCTTTCGAATTTATATGAATTTATACCATTGTTTTATCTTAGTATTTTCAAAGGTCAATGCAATATTAGAACGTTAAACTTTCAATGCATCATAAGCTTATCTCGATATTTAACAGCTGATTTTAACTCCATATTAAAAAACTTTCGCTACAAGTATTTGACGGTTTTGTGGTAAATAGACTTACGGTTAAGTCCAAAGCACTAAGATTTTGACCGTTGAAAAGAGCAATGAAAAAAAAGCCTTTCCTCCTAGAACGTTTAGTGGAAGGTGTAAACCTTTCGGTTTTTGCAATCTACCATAAAAAGCCATGGTCATATGTCATTCACATCCCTACTTATATTCAATAAATGTTATCGATTATTATTTTTTTAAATGAAGTCCACAGAACTAGTAGTCAAATCGTCAGTTTTATAATTAGTGAGTTCTTATTAAAGTATCTAACTGTAATAATTTACTGAACTAAACCGAAAATCGACAGATTCAAGAAAATTTTAATTATTTCGAATAGATTTGTGAAATTGAACCAAACTAATTCCAGGTGATTCTGATTGGTTGTCAGTGTGTAGCCGTCTTTCAGTTTATTCAATCCATTTTTGTTTAATTTTTCAATCATTTGTCGCGTGAATTCAATTCTCGGCATAAAAATCATTTATCATGTGAATTCGATTCTTAGCATAAAAATGAAGGGTATGTTCGGGATTGCCTTCGTTTCTCAAGAAATCAACTTCTACCTTAATTTTTAAAAAAAATCAGTTTTACAAATAATTTAGGAGGCTGTTTGGTAAATGAAGATTATTTGACAATCACTTTTCAAATAATCTACTATGGATGTTTGGAAGTAAAAGTTAACAGTTTAATGTTCAATGTGCAATGAAAAAAATGGACTTGTGTATTTATTTGTAATTTATTTAAAAAATAATTATTTAAATCATTTTTTATTTGCTGTTTATTTCTTACAAGATATCTATTTTCTTTATTACATATTTAAATAATTTTAATTAACTATTTCATTTTACAATAAATTCAACTTATAAATATTTTTCACTAAAAAATTTATTACGTAATGTACACAAAAATTAATATATTATTATTGAATTGATTAGTAAATGTTTTTAATATTAATAAATTAATAAATTAAATGCAAAAAAATATAAATATCTGAGGAATTAAATTTATGGAAAGAATATTCAAATGAAAAAAAAAATCTTTAAAACTATTATAATCATAGTAGTTCTTAGATATAGAACACTATAGATATGTGTGTATAAAAAAATACTATCCACTCATTACACTTGTAGAAATGTTATTTCTCAATCTCCCCGTCTCTCGACCTTCAAGAATGTTATTACCATTATTTTCTTCTAGAATGACAACCGCCATGTTTGTCTCTTCATTTAATTTATGCAATGCTATAGTTGCAATGACTATCTTCACTTACTTTTTAAATGGACACTTAGAATTCTCCATTTTTGTTTCTCAACTTGAAAAGATTGCGCCAAAGGCCAGCCGATGGCCGCCTCACTGAGGCGGCCAGTTTCCACAAAAGCATCGTGCTTAAATGCTTATAATTTCTCTCCTCACAAAATGTGAGTGAAAGAGTGTCCTCTCCTCTGAGGCCATTTGTCTGCACGCATGTAATTCAAATGTAATAATATGTTCCCAAAGAATATACGTCGATTATAAATATCATTATAAATATTTCGCTTTAATAAAGAAATTGTGAATCCAGAATGCAAGGCCAGATAACCAGCCTAAAAAAAACTTGAAAAGTACGTTCATAGGATCATAATTTCTCCTCTTTATCTCTATGTAAAAATGCAACGACTACAATATCAACAGATTTTGAATCTTACATGGGAAAACAAAAGAGGTATTTCAGTCTAGTTTAGTTTTTCACTCTTAAACAAATTCCTTGTCTGATATTTTCACTATAACAAAATAAACATTTCAAGCCTAAATTTGTACTATGACAACTAGTTTTTCCACTTATAGGTAATAATATTATTATAAAAAGTTTTAACCTCCAATACGAATACAAGCAGCACAAGTCCAACAATAATGCACCTACTTTGACATTGATACAATAAATAAATTAAACGATTTGGGATATTACAAGCAGCCCATATTTCCTTTAGTTTCCTCCTTCAATCCAACCACCATCCTTAAATTCAGCAACAATCACAATCATGAATAGGAGCCATTTTTATTAGTGTACATAACTGAAGGGCTGGAATTTACCCTCACATGTATTTTTGGTGTTTGATTATAAAAATAATTTGCTTAGGATTAATCATACCAGCAAAGGTTAACATATAAGTTTTTCTTTCCTAGAAAGGCCGACGCGTCACGCGTACAATTTTAGCCGAACACGGAAACCGCATCAACGGATAAAACCGACTTTGGAAAGGAATTAAGATCTGGATCGTTGATGTGTGCATGCCCCGCTGAGCGATAGCCATCGATCTTGACCAGCAGACTCTATAAATATATCCCGAGGATGAATGAGACCCCGTAGCTTTCAGCGCAAGTGAGAATATATATATATATATGTAAATAGATATTTTTTTCGGTCTCCTTGGGGTGTTTCCGGTTCTGTTTGGGCGGAAGGTGTTATTGGTTTGCGCTAAACTATCTCTTCTTTGTTCAATTCTTGGCTTCAGAATCTTGAATCCGTGCCATTCATTAAAGAGGATTGTCAGGTTATTAGGGTTGTTGGTAATTGATTTATTGCATGCGAGTGTGAAGATTGTTTTGAGTTATTGGTGACAACGTATCCTATTGGATCAGACTTGATTTGCGCTGAATTGTTTTATTCCTTTTTCAATTCTTGGTTACAGAATACTGAATTTGTGCCGATCTTTGCCGAGGTCCGATCGTGATATTATCTTGTATTGATCGGTGATTTCTCTGACCTCTTAATTGTGGATTTTTGAGGCGCTTTGATAGAAATCATGACTTAAGGGTTATAATCCAATCATCTGATAATATAAAGATATTGATTGTTTTGAATAATATATAGTCATTATTATAAGATAATGATAAAAGTGTATGACTATTGCTTTCAAGGGGTTCCTAATGGTAAATATTTTAGATATTTTGCCTTAAGTAGTGTGGTCAATCATTTTTGCCAAGTTCTTGTTGGAGTCTGCCAATTGAGATTGTCCATGGGATTGTAAAGATTATTAGGAGACACAAAGCTGGTTTTATTTGTTGTTGATTACTTTTGAGAGGCTGCTGGAATCAAGCAGTCATGGAATCAATAGAGGAGGAGGCAGAAAGGGGGCATGAGGGAGTCACTTAATTTATTATGTTCAGACACTTTGGAGTTTTGAACTTTTTAGAATCTTTAGAAGCAGTGCCGAGCTTAAAGGGAACATAATGCTGGCGACCTTTCCCTGTGCATTTATTTTCCACTATTTTCTCTTTGGTGGATCTCTTTAATGAGCCAGTTTTGTGCTCCACATGGTTTGCTTGGTTATATACTATCATGCTGCGTCTTCTGAGTGCATCTGGGTTGACGAGCAAATATTGGGAGTGCACCTGGACCTGGGTTGACGGGCAAATATTGGAACTGCTATTTCTCCAGGACTTGTTTTCCCCTTTTCCCCTTTTTTTTTGTTGGGGGGGGGGGGGTTCCCTCATCTGTGGTTTTAGTCCTTCTACCCAGTTCCTGTTTCAATTTGATTGAAGAGAATGGTAGATGGATGCTGCTTCTCAACTTTTCAGTTTCTGTTGCTGTGGACATGGCAATATGTTTCAATATTGAATGTTTTTTGACTTCTATTCAACAATTTAGTGGATGCATCTCACTGTCTTGAACTTCTTGTGACATCTTTTTTGAGCAATTGTGGTATACTTTTGGTTTCTGTTGTTGTGGACACATCTCATGTTCCAGATCTTTCTTGTAACTCTTTTATTCAACAATTGTCTCGTCTTCAGTCTCGAAATATGGGCACTTGAAGACTAGTTTGGCAAGTCATGCGGTTTACAGGATGAATGGTTGTGCGCTCGTCCCTATTATTGTTGTTATATTTTTGTATCACACTTTTGTAATGGTATTTATATTTTTGTATCAGATTTTTTTAATGGTGTTTATGTTTGTTGTTGGACGCAGAGGTTAAAGAAAATTTATTGTCTATGAGTTTGTTGGATTGCTTGGGTAAACATTTTTGTTTAATGATATATAATAAATCAGTTCCTTGTACTGCATTTGTTTCATCTCAAGTTCTTGGTTTTGACGAAGTGAGATATATATTGCTTTGTACAAACTTGCCATTTTTCTTAGGTAATGCCATGTTAGTCATCCCATAACTTGTGAAAATATCAATCTTGTAGAGAGCACGGATGAACATTCAACAGGAAGATGATTTACCGAAGCAGTAAACAAGAGGGGCATGATTTAATATTTTTGTGTTTCTTTTGCTTCATGTTTATCTATTAACTGAGTATTGATATGTTCATCAATATTTTGGATTCTCTGAGAAACCTGCAATTTTGTTGGTTAAATCGTGGAACGGTGGCGTTGTGTAAATTTTTTGTTGCGGTGAGGCAGAAATGTTCCTAATTGTTATGGGATGTTGGGATGCTGCCTGCGGTGACTATAATGAGTTCTATTTTATTTGTCATTTTTGAGTTTATCAACTTTATCAATGCTTAAAGAGTTGATTGTAATTTATTTGCATGATTTTGCAAATTTTATGTTGCAGTGGTAAGAGAAATATTGTGTTTTGGAGCATAGGGACCCAGCTACTCGAGGGTGTTTATAATGGGGGTTTCCAACCTTTTCTTAGTTGATCACTTCTGTTAATAGCATATTATGTATGAGTTGTCATTTTTGTTACTTTTTATGTTGCAGTGTTAGAGCAATAGTCCCAAGTATTTGAGGAGCATTGGAACTCTGCAAATCAAGGGAGTTATTAGATCTTTTCTTAGTTTATTAATTCCATATTTGAATCCTTAAGATCTGGCTGTATTTGGTCTTATAATCTGCAATTTTTCGTTGCAGCGGTAGGTAAATGTAAATTTTTGTAGGGTATTTGGACAATTTTACCTCAGCGGGTTTTCTAGTGTGTTTTCGAGTTTTCTTTTTAATGAATCCTTAAATTAGTCTAGTAACGTCTTTTTTTTTTTTTTTTTTTAAAATTCTGATCTCTCCAATTCTTCCTGCCAGTTTTTCCCTTCTGTCTATATGCTTACCAAGCAATGTTAAGTCCAGATTGTAATTTAGTCTTTTATTTGCAAATTTTTGTGATGCATCTTCAGAGAAGTGTATGGAGTCTTTTAGGAATTCTCTGCTACTCAGCAGGCATCTATTGAGTATTTCAGTCCTTTTTGTTGTTTATCATTGCTTCTGTTTCTGCTTACATGAATACCGAAACTATAAATTTACAAATTATAATCTCCTCTATGCGCAGGGCAGGGGTGGCGAATGAGATTTTTTATTCTTCCTCACCGTTTGCTGCTCTTAAGTCTGGTTTTCTAAAAGTGCAATTTGCAATTTCATGTTTGTTTCTTGCAATTTAGGTTGCATTGATGTTGAGATTCAAATGTTCCGAGTTTATAAGGAATATTGGGCTGTCTATTCAGGGAGTGATTAAACTGTTGGCTTTTCTTTATCCCGTTATACCTCAGTTTGTAAATTTTGTTGCTTTGATGTGAGTTAATTCGTGTTTACGAGGAATATTGGGACTTGGCCGCTTGGGTGGGGTTGTTATGAGTTTTTTGATCTTTTCTTTGTTTTCATTTCCTTTGTGAATATGCTTAAGATCAGTTGTATTTTTTACTTCTTTAATTCTTTGTTGCAGTGAATGAGGGGTCTACTATGCTTAAGATCTGTTATCAGTTTTGACTTCTTTAATTTTTTTTTTGCAGTGGAAGGTTAGTGGTCCGTTTTACCCTGGATGTCTTGAGTGAATTCAAGATATAATCTTTTTTTTCATTTTTTCAAATTTTATTGCAGTGATGGCAATATGGCGAGAATTTTTGAGGAATATTGTGGCTATCCATACTCAATTTTTTGAGGAATATTGTGGCTATCCATACTCAATATTAGTGTTTGTCTCTTTTAGTTTCTTGCTTATATCTGTGGTTATTAAAGAAGTTGTATTTCTTTCTTTTCTGCCCTCTTTTTTCTAATGAGGTTGCTCTAGTCCTTTGTCCTATTCTTTTTCTTGTATTTTTACCAATCTAAATTCCCAAATTAAAATTGGCCTTCACTTGCAAAGTTTTGTTGCAATAATGTCATTTCTGCTTGTGAGGTGTACTGGGACTATGCCGCACGGGAGTGTCTTTACAGTTTTTTCTTGTTTCAAGTTTATTATTTATGCTTATGCTGTCTAAATACATAGAAGTTCAATTTGTAATTTGGTCTTCTGATTGTTCAAATTTATATTGGAGTGATAGTAAAATCTTCCAGGTTTTTTGAGAAAAATAAGGGCTTATTCACGACTTGGGTTCTCTGATTATTCTTCCATTTTTATTTTTAATTTTGTTTCCGGCTTCTGTCTTTGTCTATCTGAACGCTTGAGCTCTCTTTCATTTTTGTAAACTTCTGTTGCAGTTTCACCCAAACTTTTCACAGTGTTTTCCTTGTAATTGCATAATTTAAAAAATTTTTATAATGCAGTGTTAGGGAAGGTCGGAGCTCTCAAGGAGTGTGGGACTGTTTAAATTAGGGGGCATGCTCTCATTTCCCTTTCTTTGTTTATTTCTACTACATCTGCTTGATTGAATCCTTAAAATTCAGTTTATAATTATTTCTACTACATCTATTATCGAGTATTGGGGCTCACTAACTGCGCTTCTCACGGGGTTTTGATTACTTACATTCTTCCTCCTATTGCCTCTTTTCTTCTGCATCTATTTGAATATTTAAGTTCTTATTTTATTTCAGCTTTTTATTTCTGCATATTTTGTGCTGCAGTCTTAGAAGAAGTTTTGGTGTTTTCTCAGTAGTTCTGGACATTGCTGTGCAGGTCACTCATGAGGATTTTTATGCTGCTTCTTGTTAATTCTTCTATTTCTAACTGTCGAATTACTTACATTTCATTACAATGTCCCCGCAACTTTTGCAGATTTATGTTGCAGTGATTTGGAGATTATCAATGTTTTTGCGGAATACTGGGATACTGCTAGTCTGGGTGTCTAATAAGTTTCTTATTCTTCTCCCTAAATTATTGTTTTTGTGTCAGGTTGTGTTATTTAAAGTTTGTAATTTGGTTTTGACAGCAAAATGTTCCGAGTTTATGTGGTGTTTTGGGGTAATCCTATACTCAGGGTTTCTCTCTCTCTCTCTCTCTCTATATATATATATATAGCTCCATTCTGTCTCTTTGTTTTTGGCTTTTAATCTGAATAGTGTTGAAGTTATGTTTTGGTTCTTCATTTTTTCAAATTTTTGTTGTAGTGATGTTGGAATGTTCTAGCTCATGTGGAGTATGCGGACTCTGCTATTTGGGGTCTCTGTAATCAGTTCCCCAACTCCCCCCTCCCCCCCCCCCTTCCCAAGCACATCTCTCTAGTTTATCTCTTCTATCTGTGGATGCTTTAGCGCAGAGCCGCAGACTGGTATGTTAGTAATATTTTGTTTATCTGAATGCTTAGGCTCTTTCATTTTTGCAACAAAAATCTTTTGTTGCTGTGTGGGCAGATGTTTTGAGTTGTTCAATATTAGGACATGTGCAACTCAGGGAGTGTCTACGGTGAGTTTTTCACCTGAGCTTTTCATAGTATTTCCATTGTGTCAATTTTAATAATGCAGTGTTAGAGAGAAGGTCAGAGCTCTCAAGGAGTGTGGGACTATTTTATTTTTGGGGGGAGGTTTTCTAGCTTGCTTTCCTCTTTCCTTTCGTAGTTTATTTCTACACATCTACTTAAATGAATCCTTAAGATTCAGTTTATAATTATGTCTTCAATTTTTACCAAATCTGTGTAGCAGTGATGGCAAAATGTTATCGAGTATTGGGGCTAGCTATCCGCATTGCATACGAGGTTTTGATGACTTATAGGACATTGCTTATGAGTATTCTTTATTTCTAGCTGCTTGATTATTTAAGTTTCATTGCAATGTCCTGCCACTTTTGCAAATTTATGTTGCAGTGATTTGGAGAATTTCTACGTTCTTGCGGAATAGCGGGACTATTCTACTCTGTGGTATCTGATATGTTTTCATTTCCCTAATTTATTGCTTGTGACAGATTGTGTCTAAATATATAAGGTTTGTAATTTTTTTTTTCATTTTCGCATGTTTTGAGTGACAGCAACATGTTCCGAGTTTATGTGGTAGTTTTGGGGCATCCTTTACTCGGGCTTTCTGAGGACACTTCCATTCTTTCCCTCTGTTTTCGACTTCCATCTATGTCCCTCTGAATGCTATGAAGCTGAGGTTATGTTTTGGTTTTTCATTTTTGCTGATTTTTGTTGTAGTGATGTTGGAATGTTTGTAGTTTTTGTGGAGTATCCGGACTCTGCTATTTGGGGCCCTCTGTAATGTGTTTTTTCCCCCTACCTCTCTTTAGTATATCTCTTCTATCCATGAATGCTTTAGACCAGTCTGTATGTTAGTAATATTTTATCTATCTGAATGCTTAAGCTGTCTTTCATTTCTACAAATTTTTGTATTTCTACAAATTTTTGTTGCAGTGAGATGTTTTGAGTCGTTGAATATTAGGCTAATCTGGGAAATTTTTTGATATGCCACTTGTCCATATCACATACCAGAGAAGGAAAACAGTTCCCAGGAGCAGTTAATAGGAGTTTGGGTTGTGTTTGTGGTTTGTAATAAACTGTCAAGCAGTTGTATTAGTTTTTTAGGCGGTCAGTTAAGGGAGTGTAGGGTTGGTTTGTATTGAAGAACAATGGGTTTTAATGGGGGTCAGATTTTGTGAAAATAATTCTGTGAATGTTGGAGAGTTCCAGCTCTCTCGAATATCCTTCTTTTGTGTGTGAAAGAGTTTTTGTGTAGTGAAATCTGTATATCTATTCTAGAAAAAAATCAGTGGAGCAATTTGAGTCTATCATTTTTCACGCGAGGTTTTTTGGTATTTCCTTAGTAGTTTTGTCAATTTTAAAATTTTTATAATGCAGTGTGAGAGAATGTCAAAGCTCCCGAGGAGTGGACTACTTTATTTAGGGGGTTTTGTAGCATGCTATCCTTTGCCTTAGTTTATTTCTACAGCATCTGCTTAACAGAATCCTTGAAATCCAGTTTATAATTATGTCTTTCATTTTTTTTTTTTTAATCTTTGGCGCAGTGATGGCAAAACGTTTTCGAGTATTGGGGCTAACTAACACCACTACTCATGGGGTTTTGATGACTTGCATTCTTTTTCCTGCTGCTTGAATATTTAAGTTTTCATTTTTTTCAGCTTTTTATTTTTGCATATTTTGTGCTAACAGTTTTAGTGAAAGTGTTGGGTGTGTTCTGAGTAATTCTAGGACGTTGCTATGCGGGTTGTTCATGAGTATCCTACTCCTTGTTAGTTTCTTTTATTTCTAGCTGTCTGATTACTGTCTGATTACTTACATTTCATAGCAGTGTTCTGCCTCTGTTGCAAATTTATGTTACAGTGATTTGGAGAATTTCTGAGTTTTAGTGTAATTCTGGGACTATGCTACCCTGGGGGTCTCTGATAAGTTCCTTTTTCTTTTCTCTAATTTATTGTTTCTGTGTCAGGTTGTGTCTGAATATATGAGGTTTCTAATTTGGTTTTTTCATGTTTGCATGTTCGAGTGACAGCAAAATGTTCCGAATTCATTTTGATATTTTTGGGCTGTCTTTTACTGAGGGGGTTTTTATTGACACGTACATTCTTTCTCTTTGTTTTTGGCTTTCTATCTTAATACTATAAAGTTGAGGTTATGTTTTGGTTTTTCATTTTTGCAAATTTTTGTTACAGTGACGTTGGAATGTTCGTAGTTTAGGTGGAGTATCCAGACTTTGCTATTGGGGTTCTCTGCAATGATTCCCTACCTTCCCCCCAAAACGTCTCTTTAGTTTTTCTGTTCTATGTATGAATGCTTTCTGTCTGTCAGTAATATTTTGTCTTATCTGAATGATTATGGTCTCTTTCATTTTTGCAAACTTCTGTTGCAGTGTGAGGAGCTGTTTTGAGTTGTCAATATTAGGACTTGTGCAACTCAATAGTGAGTTTTTAACCCGAGCTTTATATGGAAATTCTCTCGTGTCATTTTTAAAATTTTTATATTGCAGTGTTAGATAAGGTCAGCTCTCTGGAGGAGTCTGGGAGTTTTTAACCCGAGCTTTATATGGAAATTCTCTCGTGTCATTTTTAAAATTTTTATATTGCAGTGTTAGATAAGGTCAGCTCTCTGGAGGAGTCTGGAACTATTTTATTCAGGGGGTTTTTCTAGCGTGCTCTACCTTCCCTTGTTATTTCTTTTCTACTATATCTACCTAAATGAATCCTTAAAATTCAGTTTATAATTATGTCTTCTATTTTTCTCAAATTAGAGAACGTTAAATCTCCGGAGGAGTGTGGACCTATTTTATTCAGGGGGTTTTTCTAAGGTGCTCTCCTTTCCCTTTTTTATTTCATTTCTATTACGTCTACATAAATGAATCTTAAAATTCAGTTTATAATTATGTCTTCAATTTTTCTCAAATTTGTGGAGCTTAGTGATGGCAAAATATTATCGGCTGAGTGATGGCAAAATATTATTGAGTTTGGGGGCTAGCTTACTGCGCTGCACACGGGGTTGTGATGACTTACATTCTTTCTCCTATTACCTTTTATGTGCATCTATTTGAATATTTAAGTTTTTATTTAATTTCAGCTGTTCATTTTTGCATATTTTGTGCTGCAGTTTTAGAGGAAGTTTCGGTGTCTTCTAAGTAATTCTGGGACATTGCTATGCAGGTTGCACATGAGTATTTTTAGTTCTAGTCCTTGTTTATTTCTTTTATTTCTGGCTGTCTGATTACTTAAGTTTCATTACAATGTCCTGCCACTTCAGTTACAGTGATTTGGAGAATTTCTAAGTTTTTGTGGAATACTAGGACTATGCTACTCTGGGGTGTCTGAATACTATAAAGTTGAGGTTATGTTTTGGTTTTTCATTTTTGCTAATTTTTGTTGCAGTGATGTTGGAATGTTCATAGTTTGTGTGGAGTATCCGGACTTCGTTACTTTGGGTCTCTGTAATGCTTTTTTTTTCCCCCAACGTCTCTTTAGTTTTTCCCTTCTATCTTTGAGTTCTTTTCGTATGTTTGTAATGTTTTGACTTGCATTCTTTCTCTTAGTACCTCCTTTCAGATAATTTTGGGACATTGCAATGCGGGTTGCCCATGAGTATTTTTCATCCTACTCCTTGTTAATTTCTTCTATTTCTAGCTGTCTGATTGCTTATGTTTCATTACAATGTCCCCTACTTTTGAAAATTTATGTTGCAGCGATTTGGAGAATTTCTATGTTTTCGTGGAATGCTGGGACTATGCTACTCTGGGGCTATGTTTTTGTGGAGTCCTGGCGTGTCTGATACGTTCCTTATTCTTTTCCCTAATTTATTGTTTCTGTGGCAGGTTGTGTCTAAATATATAAGGTTTATAATTTGATTTTTTCATGTTTGCATGTTTCGAGTGATAGCAAAGTGTTCCGAATTTATTTTGATATTTTTGGGGAGTCTTCTACTCAGGGGTTTCTATTAACACTTCCATTCTTTCTCTTTGTTTTTGACTGTATCTGGATACTATCTTCAGGTTATATTTTGGTTTTTCATTTTTGCAAATTTTTGTTGCAGTGATGTTGGAACGTTTGTAGATATGTGGAATATCTGGACTTTGCAATTTGGGTCTCTGTAATGAGTTTTTTTCACCCAACATCTCTTTGGTTTTTCTATTCTATCTATGAATGCTTTCTGTATGTTAGTAATATTTTGTCTTATCTGATAATATTTTGTCTTATCCAAATGCCTAAGGTCTCTTTCATTTTTGCAAACTTTTGTTGCAGCGAGGAGATTGTGCAACAAATATTAGGATTTGTGCACCTCAGGGGGTGTCTATAGTGAGTTTTTAACCCGAGCTTTTCATAGAAATTGCGTTGTAGGTGTGTCATTTTAAAAATTTTTATAATACAGTGTTAGAGAAGATGAGCACTCTGGGGGAGTGTGGGACTATTTTATTTAGGGGTTCTGCTAACGTGCTCTCTTTTCCCTTTCTTATTTCATTTCTACTGCATCTACATAACTGAATCATCAAAATTCAGTTTATAATTATGTCTTCTATTTTTTTCAAATCTGAGGAGCTTAGTGATGGCAAAATATTATCAAGTATGGCGGTAGTTAACTGCACTACACACCGGGCTTTGATCACTTACATTCTGTCTTCTATTACCTCCCTTCTATGTGCAGCTGTTTAAATATTTAAATTTTTATTTTATTTCAACTGTTTATTTTTTTATATTTTGTGCTGCAGTTTTAGAGGACTTTTTGGTGTCTTTTGAGTACTTTAGGACATTGCTATGTGGGTTGCTCATGACTATTTTTAGTCCCACTTATTGTTAATTTCTTTTATTTCTGTTTTTCTGATTACTTCCGTTTCATTGCAATATCCTGCCACTTTTGCAAATTTATGTTGCAATGATTTGAGAATTTCTAAGTTTTGGTGGAGTACTAGGACTATGTTACCATGGGGGGTCCGATATGTTCCTTACTCTTTTCCCTAATTTATTGTTTCTGCATCAGGTTGTGTCTAAATCTAATGTTTGTAACTTGGTTTTTCACTTTTGCATGTTCGAATGAGAGCAAACCATTCCATGATTATTCTTATATTTTTGGGGCATCTCCTATTCAGGGGGTTTCTATTGACGCTTCCATGCTCTCTGTTTGTTTTTGGCTTTCTATTTGAATACTATAAAATTGAAGTTATGTTTTGGGTTTTCATTCTGTAAATTTTTGTAATTTTTGTTGCAGTGATGTTGGAAAGCTAGTAGTTTATGTGGAGTATCCGGAATTTGCTATTTGGGGTCTCTGTAATGCTCTCTTTTTCCCCCCAACCTCTCTTTAGGTTTTCCCTTCTATCTTTGAATGCTTTCTGTATTTTAGTAATATTTTGCCTTATCTGAATGCTTAAGCTCTCTTTCATTTGTGCAAACTTTTGTTGCGGTGTGAGGAGGTGCTTTGAGTTGTTCAATGTTAGGACTTGTGCAGCTCAGGGAGTGTTTATTGTATTTCCCTTGTAGTTGTGTCATTTTTAAAATTTTTATAATGCAGTGTTAGAGAAGGTCAGCTCTCTCGAGGAGTGTGGGACTATTTTATTCAGGGGGTTTTCTAGCGTGCTCTGCTTTCCCTTTCTTGGTTTATTTCCATTACATTTACATGACTGAATCCTTAGTTTATAATTTTATCTTCTATTTTTTGTAAATCGCTGGAGCAGCGAAGGCATAATGTTAGCAATTATTAGGGCTAGCTAACTGTGCCACACATGGGGTGGTGATGCATTCTTTCTCTTATTACCTCCCTTCTGATAATTTAGAACATTTGCTATGCGGGTTGCTCATGAGTATTTTTAGTCCTAGTCCTTGTTAATTTCTTTTATTTCCAACTTTTTGATCACTTACGTTTCATTACAATGTCCTGCTACTTTCAAATTTATGTTGCAGTGATTTGGAGAATTTCTAGGTTTTTGTGGAATGCTGGGACTATGCTACTTGGGGCTAAGTTTTTGTGGAATACTGGTACCATACTACCCCGGGGGTGTCTGATAAGTTCCTTACTTCTTTTCCCTAATTTATTGTTTCTGTGGCAGGATGTATCTAAATATATAAGGTTTATAATTTGGTTTTTTCATGACAGCAAAATGTTCCGAATCCATTTTGATATTTTTGGGGTGTCTTCTACTCAGGGGTTTCTATTGTCACTTCCATTCTTTCATTTTGTTTTTGGCTTTTTATCTTAATAGTATAAAGTTGGGGTTATGTTTTGGTTTTTCATTTTCATAAATTTTTGTTGCAGTGGTGCTGGAATGTTCATTAGTTTATATGGAGTATCTGGACTCTGTAATGGGTACCCCCTTCCCCAAAACAAAACCTCTCTTTAGTTTTCCTATTCTGTCTATGAATGCTTTCAGTATGTTAGTAATATTTTGTCTTATCTGAATGCTTAAGCTTCTTTCATTTTTGCGAACTTTTGTTGCAGTGAGAGATGATGTTTTGAGTTGTTCAGTATTAATTTTTGTGCAACTCAGGGAGTGTCTACAGTAAGTTTTTAACCTGAGCTTTTCATAGTGTTTCCCTTGTATTTGTGTCATTTTATAATGCAGTGTTAGAGAAGGTCGGCTCTCTGGAGAAGTGTGGGACTAATTTATTCGGGGGGGTTTTCTAGGGTGCTCTCCCTTCCCTTTCTTAGTTCATTTCTACTACATTTACATAACTGAATCTTTAAAACTATAATTATGTCTTCTATTTTTTGCAAATCTCTGGAGCAATGATGTCAAAACATTATCAAGTATTGGGCTAACCGTGCTACGCAGGAGGTTTTGATGATTTACATTCTTTCTTCTATTACCTCCTTCCATGTGCACCTGTTTAAATATCTAAGTTTTTTCTTCTATTTCAGTTTTTTTTTTTTTTTTGCATATTTTGTGCTGCAGTTTTAGTGGGAGTGTTGGTGTCTTCTAAATTCTGGGACATTGCTATACGGGTTGCTCATGAGTATTTTTAGTCATACTCCTTGTTAATTTCTGGCTGTCTGATTATTTACGTTTCATTACAATATCCTGCCACTTTTGCAAATTTATGTTACAGTGAGTTGGAGAATTTCTAAGCTTTTGTGGGATACTAGGTCAATGCTACTCTGGCGTCTGATAAGTTCCTTATTCTTTTCCTAATTTGTTGTTTCTGTGTCAGGTTTTGTCTAAATATATATGATTTATAATGTGATTTTTTTCATTTTTGCATGTACGAGTGATAGCACTGTTCCGGGTTTATTTTGGTATTTTTGGGGCGTCTTCTTCTCAGGGTGTTTCTATTGACACCTACATTCTTTCTCTTTGTTTTCGGCTTTCTATCTGGATACTGTAAAGTTGCAGTTATGTTCTGGTTTTTCATATTTCAAAATTCTTGTTGCAGTGATGTTGGAATGTTCATGGTTTGTGTGGGGTGTCTGGACACTGCTATTTGGGTCTCTGTAATGCTCTTTTTACCCTCCAACCTGTCTTTAGCTTTTCCCTTCTGTCTTTGAATTCTTTTTGTATGTTAGTAATATTTTGTCTACCTGATTGCTTAATTCTTTTTGTATGTTAGTAATATTGTCTACCTAAATGCTTAAGCTCTTTTTCGTTTCTACAAGTTCTTGTTGCATTGTGAGGAGATGTTTTGAGTTGTCGAACATTAGGACTTGTGCATCTCAGGGAGTGTCGATAGTGAAATTTTCACCAGAATTCTTCTTAGTATTTCTCTTGTAATTGTCATTTTTTAACATCTTTATAATGCAGTGATAGAGAAGGAGCTCTCATGAGTGTGGGACTATTTTATTTAGGGGGTTTTTGATGCTAGTCCCTTTCTTGGTTTGTTTCTACTACATCTGCTTAACTGAATCCTTAACATTCAGTTTATAATTATGCCTTTCATTTTTTGCAAATCTCTGGAGCAGTGATGGCAAAATGTGATTGAGTATTGGGGCCAACTAACAATGTTACTCACCGCGTTGTGATGACTTGCATTCTTTCTCCTATTATCTCCCTTCTATCTGCTCCTATTTTAATCTTTAAGCTTTTTTTTTTTTTCAGCTTTTTATTTTCGCATATTCTGCGCTGCAGCTTTAGTGAAGTTTTGGTGTTTTCTGAGTAATTCTGGACATTGCTATGGGGGCTGCTCATGAGTATTTTTAGTGCTACACCTTATTATTATTGTTTTTTTTTTTTATGCCTAGCTGTCTGATTACTTATGTTCCATCATAATATCCTGCCAGTTTTGCAATTTATGTTACAGTGATTTGGAAAAGTTTAGTTTTTGTGAAATACTGTAACTATGCTACTCTAGGGGGTGTCTGATAAGTTCCTTATTCTTTTCCCTAATTTATTGTTTCTGCGTCGGGTTGTGTCTAAATATATAACGTTTGTAATTTGGTTTTTCACTTTTTCATGTTCGAATGAGAGCAAACCGTTCCGGGATTATTTTTAATCTTCCTATTCAGGGGGTTTCTATTGACCCTTCCATTCTCTCTCTTTGCTTTTGGCTTTTGGCTCTCTATGTGAATACTATAATGTTGAGGTTATGTTTTGGTTTTCATTTCTGCAAATTTTGTTGCAGTGATATTGGATTGTTCGTAGTTTATGTGGAGTATCTGGACTTTGCTACTTGGGGTCTCTGTAATGAGTTCGCCCGGCCCCAAAACGTCTCTTTAGTTTTTTTCTTCTATGTATGAATGCTATAGAGCAGACCGTATGTGAGTAATATAAGGACTTGTGCAACTCAGGGAGTGTCTATAGTGAGTTTTTAACCCAAGCTTTTCATATTATTTCGTTTGTGTCATTTTTAGAATTTTTATCATGCAGTGATAGATAAGGTCAGAGTTATCGAGGAGGGTGGGACAATTTTTTTTTTTAGGGGGGTTTTCGAGCATGCTTTCGTTTCCCTTTCATTACTGAATCCTTGAAATTCAGTTTAATGCCTTTCATTTTTTGGATATCTCTGGAGCAGTGATGGCAAAATGTTATTGAGTATTGGGACTATCTTACCACTCTACATTATTTATTGTATTATCTCCCTTCTATCTGCACCTATTTGAATATTTGAACTCCTATTTTTCAAAGCTTTTTATTCTTACATATTTTGTGCTGCAGTTTTACGGGAAGTTTTGGTGTTCTCTCAGTAATTCTGGGAGATTGCCACGCAGGTTACTCATGAGTATTTTAGTTGTTTCTTGTTGTTATTATCTTTTATATCTAGTTGTCTGGTTACTTAAATTTCATTACGATATCCTGCCACTTTTGCAAATTTGTGTTGCAGTGGTTTGGAGAATTTCCACATTTTGGCGGAATACTGGGACTTCTGCTCTGGGCTGCTTAATAAGTTCCTATTCTTTTCCATAATTTATATTTTATGTGTCTAAATATATAGAGCTTGTAATGGTAATAAGGTTTTTCATTTTCTCATGTTTGAGTGATAGCAAATGTTCCGAGTTTATGAGGTTTTTTGGGATTTGGCTTCCATATGTGGCTATCTTTGTGGCTGTCTAGGCACGTAAAATCAACTTGTAATTTGGTTAGTCTATTTTTTTTAATATTCTAGTTTATTACTCCTCTTTCTAGCTATCTAGATACATAAAATCAACTTGTAATTTGGTTATCATTTGTGCAAATTTATGTTGCAGTGATAGTGAGAGGTTTCTTGCTTTTGTGTAATAACTGGGACTCTGCTGAGCAGAGGGTCTCTAATTTTGTTATTTGTTTTGGCAAATTTTGTTGCAGTTATGGCAGCGTGTTTCTAAGTTTGTTATTTGTTTTTCCAAATTTTTTTGCAGTGGATGCAGGGTGTTTCAAATTTTTGAGGAATGTGAAGGCTATTTATTTTGAGGGATTTGCGTGTTTTCATCTCTTAACAGATTTCTAATTTCTACCTATGCTACACAAGCGCATAAAGTTCAGATAGTATGCTAGACTTTCCTTTATCTGCCCCTTTCTTTCTCTCTCCCACTTTTAGTGCCGTAGATTTAGCGATGTTCCTGTGTTTTGAAAGGATTTTTGGAACGTGTTACACCAGTGTATATTGAGCTTTTTAGTTCTTATTTATTATTTGTTGCTTCTATTTTTGCCCATGTGTCCTAGAAGTTCAAATTATAATTTGCTTTTCTACTCCGAAATCTATGCTGTGGGGACAGCATTCTATGTTTTTGTGGATTATTATGACTCTGCTACTAAACCCATTTTTGTTCTTGACCCAGTTTATTACTTTCGTTGGCTGGCTGAATGCACGAAATACATTTGGTAACTTGGTCTTTCATTTTTTATTCATGGAATATTGTGGAATATCTGAAATATGCACGCTCGTAGCTTTTGTCCTTTATCCAAGTTTCTTGCTTCTGTCAATACCTTTCAGGCTCAATCTTAGTCTGATCTTTTCATTTTGCAAACTTATGTTGCAGAAAGAGATCATTGACTTCCGTGAGGATTACTGCCTGGTTTGCTTCTTTCCCAATTCGATAAGTGGTTGGCCTGTTTCTCAGATTCTTGTTTTCCAGTTTTTTAAGCTTGTAACTCTGTTCTTTTATCTGTCTGGGGTGGTCTCAAATTTATAAGTTTGCTGAAATTATGCAGTGAAGGGATATTTATCGTATATGCAATTAGCATTTGCCATGTGGTAAAATTATGGAATGCTATGCTGTTGAGCTTCTATGGCTAATTTATTATTTTCTGCTTAGTTGAGTTAGACTGTCAACTCCTCCTGCGTTCTGTGGTTGCAGTGATTCTGGTGCTTCGTCATTGTTGGTTATTCCGACCATGTGAACAGAGTGCTTATGTCGATGACTTGTTTTGGAGGTTTTTGGAATGTTTGGGCTCACAGGTTGTCTAGTCTTTTTCCTTGTTTCAGTCATCTATGTATCCTATACCATTGCTGAATAACAATTATAGTTTCTAAACTTCTCTTGCAGTAATTTATTATAGGTTGTCTAATCTTTTTCCTTGTTTCACTCATCTATGCATCCTATACCATTACTGAATAACAATTATAGTTTCTTAACTTCTCTTGCAGTAATTCATTATTTTTGATATGTTTGGGATAAGCATTTGCTCACGGGTTGTCTAGTCTTTTTTCTTGTTTCACTCATCCATGCATATCTCTCCGAAAAATGAATTGCAATTATCTAGGCTTTTCTTGCAGCGATGGAGCATTGTTCTTGGAACTTTTTGGTGTTGATTTACTTTATGGTATGGTTAAGTGATGATTAGCTGCTACTCAATACTGCTGCCCAGATCTGTGTTTTCGCTTACTTTATTGTTGATAAACATGGTGCAGGCACTGTGCATAGTGCGGTTTGATTTCTGCCTTTTTTTGGGGGGGGGGGGGGGGGGGGGGGTTGTTTACTGACGTTTGTTGGTTGGTTGTATTGAGTGAAGAATTATATGGTAGTTTCTTATTTATTTGACCTCTTGGTCCTTTACATGAAATACGGGTTGGATCTCTATTAAAAAATAGAGTACATAGGCGTTTGGTTCTAACCCAAACTGAGTGTCCAATTTATCCCAAATAAGAATTTTTGCTTTACTATATGATGAGAATTCTAGAGGGATTGGTTTCAATATTATATGATGGGAATTTTGGAAATTTTCTCTCCTATGTTTTGTAGAGGTAGAAGTTGGCCTGGACTCGGGATGTGTTAAGAGGTAATCGTGTCATGATTGCATCCATCCCGAGCTTTGTTAATATGCTCCATACATCTCTCTATTGGTTTGTCCATCGGTGTTTTTGGCTGGCTAGTGGTGATTTTTTCAGGTAATCCATCATGTGAAGCTACAAGTCTGTTGGCATCCGCGCGCTTTTAATTTTATATTTTTATCTCGGCCTTCAAGCATTTGTTTTTAAGAATCTTTTTCAAGTGAATTATGTGCCAAAATCACATGGCGGAACTTGCATTAAAAGCCCTGGGGATCAAGTCTGGAGTTTAAGAATCTTTTTGAAGTGGATTATGGGTGTGTTTGGGATTGAGGTGTTGGAGCTTTTAAGTTACAACTGCTGTGAAAAAAAAGCTATAACTATAAAATAAAAGCTAGTAATACATAGTAAATATAAATTTTAAATAATAATTTTAATAAAATTATTAAAGGTATAAAACATTTTTCATGATATAAGTGAAAAATCACATTAATAAACTTACGATGGTTAGTGTTTAAACACTTTAATCATCTTGAAGTCTAACCGATTTATGTCAAAATCGCATGAACTTGCATTAAAAACCCTGGGATCAAGTTTGGATAGAATTGTAATTAATTTTTATGATAATGACTTTCCAGTTTTTCTTAAAATAAATACTGAAAATCTTAATTCGTGTTAAGCCGCGCAAAAGAGAGTAAAGGATATAATGCGAACGTAAAAGCAAATGAAAGATGCGTGGTTTACTCTAAGACACTGTTCATTCAGCCGCATCCGGAAAACATTAACGCGTGTGAAGTGCTGTTTTAAAGGCCAACTTTTGTTCATTACTCCTACAGAAGATTCTCCGATGCAAAAAGGATACAAATAAAGCAAATTACCCTCCAGCGTTTACTGTGAGGTATTACTTTAAGCATAATAGTTTAGAACAGCAAAAGAAAAATCGATGAAGAAAATATGAAATAGAAGTGGGGAAGCCATTCTCAATAATTCTTTTTTTTTTATAATTTAAATTAATTATTCACTTTTTTATTTATTTTAAATTAGTCATCGAAGTATTTTATAATTTAATTTAATGTGAATAATTGAAATTGCTTTTAGATTTGACTTCTTGAATTTTAATTTGCAGTCGAATGAAATATATACAAACATTAATATTGTAAGATGCCAATAAAACTCAAACAGATACTGTTGGTTTGAAAGGAATGTTGAGAATACGACAAGACAGAAAAAGATATCAAACAGCTGCATCATGATGTTCCCCAGGATTATATTCTGTGTTGCAGTTGTATTGGCTGCATACATTAACCGGGGTTCTCATGGCTTTGGTTTCCCCCGTGGCGCACAGAAATCACTCCCCAAAGAATCCTTCGATGGCTCTGTCCCTGTATATTCAGCGACCCCAAATTGCAAGCTCAGACACGCAGTCATCGGTGGCACAGATTAGCGGCGCTGGAGCATTTGTTTTCCATCATACCCTTATAGAGGGACCCGAGAATACTTATCGGTCGGTTGGAAATGTTGAGTTGTGTTCTACATTGGCTGGTAAGGGGGAGATGCTTGAATTTATAAGGTGGTAGGTCACTCCATTTAAAAGATTAATCTTTTGAGTTTGATACCTAGAAATTTTATGCTAAATCTCCCGACAAGAAAGGCTCAAGGTTTCATCGTGCCAGTTGAACTGTTTGCTCATTCGGCATTCAATATTATTTACGTGATGTTTGATACACCCGATTATTTTGGAAGTCTCAGCGTTCAGGCAAACGACGTGGCTCACAAAGATAATGAGGAACTAACTGTTGTTGGAGGCACATTAATTATTTGCAAATTGTTCTTATGTTTAATAGAGAAATGAAAAGCTGTTCATCGTACAAAATTGCATGATCGGATTTCAATTTTTATTTTTATAAAATAAATAAATTTCATTCATAGATAATGCGCACGTTAATGTTAGGGATTTGATCGGATGATCATATAATTTACTAAACCCTTTAACCAGTGCAAAATTTAAAAATAATAAATAAATAAAGAGTTCACTTAAAGAATGAAAGCGACTTCCATGGTGCGGAAAGGCCAGCCATTGATTACGTAGTTGAATTCTTCCGAATAATTGTATGGGTGGCTGTTTTTGACTTGCGTTGCTTCATAATTGTTCGGGGAAATTTGATGCTTACATAGAATAATGAATTGATGGCACATGGTAAAGAAAGTTAGATAAGTGAAGATAATTCATTTGATCGAATGACAATATAATTCTACTCTCAAAGATTATAAGATAAGTTCTTTGAGGAAAATGATAATTTCAATAAATATACCTAAAATTAAGGGGTATTATCGAAATCTATATTTTAGTGGTTAGAGACACCACATGAATCGTGCATGCCATTATAAGAAATAATAACATATCTTCTTTTTTATTAAGAATAAAGAGTCAATAAGAATAAAAATTCTTTAATTAAAGTAATAGGAGGAGGCCACGTCAGATGTGCTCTGCTATCCTCTAAAAAGTAGTATGACCACATGGCTGGAGATGCTGGCAGGTGTCCAACTAAGGCAAAACCCATTACTTGTAAGGAGTTTTAACGATAAATATTGTACAATATTTTATTTAATTACCAGCATATAGTATCATTTCCCAATTATTGTCCAAGGTCACATGAACATCAACCGGTACCTCTTTGTAACAAGTTTATTCTTTAAATACAATAACTAAAATTCATGTAAATTCTATATTGCTTACGCGCAATTGAAGCCGATTGTAACATCAAACTTGTTTGACTTTCGAACCCACTACTTATTTTTATTGTGTTTCAGGAGAATCATATTATTACTGGTCGCTAAATGAAAGTATTTTCTCATGACCCATATTTTTATTGGGTCATGATTGTATTCTGTCAAATTTAAGCTAACTCAACCATAACCCATTTGATAATCATGTCAAAATATTTAAACTTAAATCTAACATAAAAAAATAAACATGTTACCCAACATGACCCACTTATTAATGAGTAACTCAATAATCCACTTAATACTTATTTAACATGATTTACATCAAACATTGCACACCCATTTGACACAAACACCACTTCTTTATATATTTAAATAATATGATGTGTCAATATTACAAAATACACATAACTACCTTTATATTATACATTTATACAATTGAGTTTAAAGTCTAGCTAGAAGTTTATAAAATAGAACACATATTATAATAGTGTTATTAAACAAGTAAATGGGTCAAAAAATTTGAACCCGAAGACATGATTCATTTAATAATGTGTCATGTTCGTGTTAGATGAATGAGTCGTGTCAAATTTTATCAGCTCCAATAATGAGCTAATAGACTTAATTAATATATTTTTAGAAAAATAAATAACGAGTTCCCTTAAAAGAATGTTATTTGCAATGACCCAAACTGAAAAATAGGGGAATGAAATCAGACGAACCTCTCATTTTTCTTTTCTCTTTTTTTCAAATGGTGAAAAAGTAATGAGTTAAAAGTTTAAAAGTAAAGAAAACAGCTCACTACTTTTATTTGTTTGAAAGTGCTGCATGAATTCCTTCCTTTGCTAGGTGGTACTATTGGCTTAAAGTAATGAGTTCTTGTTAAAAGCCCAAATTTTAGTTTATTTGATGATTATAAAGCATCGGCAGTTATGAATACTCATCCAAGGCAGGACCGGCCTCAGAATTTGGTTAAATAGAAGAGCTTCTAATGAGATTGTATAATCAAATCAGTGTATACTGAATTTTACATGTGGATAAATTGAAGAGTTAGAATGAAATGTTTTGGTAGCCCACATTATATGGGATAAAAATATTATTTTGTATTACAGTTATGCAGACCCATGTTTGGCAGTAAAAATAACTACAGCAGTATTGTATTAATGGGTTGGGCTAATGCGGCAAGTGCCGAATTAGATTACTTCTTCTTTTTTTTTTTCCATCCTTTTCTTTGTTATAATAATAAAAAATAATTTTAACTTTTTAATTTCATTTAATATTATATTATTTTTTATTTTTTATTTTTACGTTATGATTATTAACATAAATAAATAATTATGATTATTAATATAAATTAATAAATATATAATTTATTATTCAATAATATTATATTATATTTTTTATTTTTACATTATAATTTAATAATAAATTTACAATTTAATATAACAATAATAAACATTTAAATTTGAATAATATTAATTTAAAATTAATAATAATATGAATACAACATAAATTAATATAATAGAATATATAATTTAAATGAATCACAAAAAAATTAATATAGTATAGTGTAGTACCAAACATTATACAATATTGTTATAACACAGTACTAATACAATACATCATAGTACAATACACTGACATTAAAATAATGTAATACAGTTTAGTATAATATATCGTGACAAATGCACCCATAGGTAAAAGAACAACTACACCCTCAACATTTAGAGAAATAGTCATAAAACCCCCCAAAGTTTTAATAAGAGATATCTAGACCCCCTTTTGACCATAATATACTTTAAAAATCCAAAAAATTGACCTGAAAATTTATAATAGATAGAGATATAGTATTTTTACAATCTATTAGACATATTTTATTATATTAAAATAATTTTTAACAAATAGAAGTATAATGTCAAAAGAAATTAATTAAAGTTAAAATTATTTTGAATATTATGTAAAAAATAATTTTACTATTATTAATAGGGAGATATTTTATTAATCGTAAAATCTATTTAACCCATAAATACAAATATATTATTAAAATAAATATAGCAATTCAAAATTTTAGTATTATTTTAAATGTTAAAAATAATTTAATATTATTACTCCAATGGATAGATTATATTATTTATATTAATTAAAAAATTTTAAAGTCAATGTTCTAATTACTATATTCAAAAGGTATTATAGTAAAAAAAAAAAAAAAGTGAGTCTTGGTGTCTTAATTTCCTCAAACCTTCGGGATGTTGGTGTCTTTCTTCCTAAACCTTATGAAAGGTTGTTTACATCAATTGAACACAATTTTTCTCGGATGTTCATAAGAAACAAGAGCACAGTAACTCTATCATAATCTTACAAACAAAAGCACAATAACTCTTAACGTAATCTTGTCTGCTAACACCCATTATTTATGTATATTTCTCTTTAAGAAAGCTCAAACAATGCTCCCTTTATTTTTCTTTAATTAGACAAAAGAAAAAAAAATGATTACGGAACCATTACTTTCCAAATGACCCTATCAACAACTAGTGACTCTAGCTAATCGGTCATATTAAGGAGTCGGCCACTATAGGCAAAATATGTGCTCAAAAGTCATAACCTTAAAGTTGGAGAAGCCCATTTGACAATAATAAATAATTAATTTTCCGTGATGCATGATTTTTCCAAATCTTGTTTTGTTTTTCATTTTTTTTAAGATTACGCCTCGTGATTTGAATTCAAACAACCTCCTTATTTTTAAAAACTTTAATTTACTTTTATGTTTCATTAGGAAAATAAAAAAAAAATCATCGACGTATTCCTTTTTAATATTTTGAATGAGAAATAACTTGAGATTTTCAAAAATAAATGGGTGATTTGAAATTAATCAATTCAAGAGGGGGTAAATTTTAGACTACTTCCCTATTGAATTGACTCTCTTCAAATCACTCTTTTATTTTTTAAAATCTGAAGTTATCCTATTTTTTGTGCATCGGATAAGAAAAAAATGGAGATAGGTTGCTGAATTTTTTTTTTTTTGGTCTTCTTAACAAAAATAGAATAAATTGAGATTTTTAAAAATAAAGAGTGATTTGATGATGGTCAATTCATGAGGGAAATAATATTCTTTTATGAGAAAAAATCTATTTTTATTTTTATTATTAACAAACTTATAATAAATGTACATAAGGATTAAAAAAAATAATGATATAAGTTTGTCAGTGATGAGTTCATCTTTCCACGCTTGTTTATGTCTATTGATTTTATTGCACTCTACTTAAAATATCCAAATATTTCTATAAAAAAAAAGGGGTCGGCTGAAATAGACATGACGATTTCATACGCTAAAGTTGGAATAATATGAATAAATCTATTAATCATCCGATGATGACAACTTTTTTTTTTTTCTTGTGATAGTTCAACATTTTCCCCCTAAACTCTGCACTATTTACAAATGATGAAAGCATTACAAAAATTATGAAAAACGGTTATTACTTTTTTTACTAGTAACTTAGTAATTAGGAAATAACATCCGGGCCCAATAAGTATTATGAGTGATGATACAACCACAAACTCTTGTACAAATTTATTTTGTACAAACTGATGTGGTATTAATTCATTGGTTGAATGAAAATACAAAATAATGAAAATAAATCATGTGGGCCAAGAGATATTTAATTCAACCAATTTTATCATGCCACATCAGTTTGTGCAAGATAAGTTTGTACAAGAATTTGTGGTTATATCATTACTCAAGTATTATTAACATTTTACTACTAAATAATCATAAAATCTTACATTTTATTATTTTTCTATGTTGATCTTTAATACACCAGTTATGCCCTTCTTTGAAATTTATAGAAGAGTTTATGAAGAAAGAGGATTTAATAAATAAATTTATCCATTTGAATAGCTGAACTCTTACACACATCTATAAAATATCAGTAGTGCCCTTGACAAAAAGACTATTTTCTCAATTTCCATAATAAAACATCTTCATGGTTGGCAGCATAAACATGTATTAACATAATATTTGGCAATTAGTATTTATATCCAAGGGTAAAATTCATTTTATCTGTTCAGAGTTCTATTTGTGTTTTACAAGTGAAAATATGTATAATGAATCCTGCAATTTGTTTTTCAAAACGAGGGCACAATTGATATTTTAAATGACAACTAAAAGGTCAATTACTATCTTTGACAGAAGAGTAGCAAAATTTAAAAATTTATAAATCTTTAAGAGTAAAATTTACGTTAAAATGTCACTTACAACACCGATTCATGTGGTTTCGAATCCAACTATTGATCGATCTCATCTTCAATCATGATAGCACTTTGTCGGGCTGTTATTGATGTATAATTAAATATTAACCCTGCATTACTATAAATGTTTGCATGACAAAAAATTATCAAAAAATAATTAAGCACACAAAATCATCTTTTGCAACTCGATCGTACACAAATTTGCGCACAAACTCATACATATCTTGAGAGTTCTTTGTAGAGTAAAGAGTTAACTATAAATTTTTGTACAAATTTATTTGGTATAAATTAATATGGCATGATTAAATTAATTGGAGTAAATACCTCTTCATCCGCTTGATTTATATTTGCTATTTTGTGTTTTCATCTAACTAATAAATTTATGTCATATCATTTTATATAAAATTAAATTTATACAAGAATTTGTAGTTGTATCGTCACCTTAGTATAAGATTATGAAAAGGTAAACACTGAAATCATCCGTTGACCGGCCCGACCACATACAAATTTATGCTGAAATTCATACATATCTTGTGAATATTTATAATTATGTACCACAGCTAGTAGGGTAGAAAGATGCTACAATTATTGACTCGTGGGGATAAGCCAGTTCATAAATAATTTCAGAGCATATCAAGTGAAGGTGAAGCTTTAAATAACCCTTGCATCCTTTAAAAGGATTGTGGGAGATTGTATTTCTCCTGAGTGATATAGAAATTAGGCATATGCATAGTTGTTACTTAATGTCATGCTCTAAAATACTTGTGCACTCGTCTATTAGAAAAATTCTCTTTGCTTCTATCATTAGAATTTTTTTTTTTTTTGTGTTACCTTATAATTTATATTTAAATTAAAATTCAAGTGGATGATTAGTGGTTGATAAACAAAATTTATAATATATAATTAATCCTAATTCTGTACAGTATGTAGAAAGATCAAAAGAATTTCAAAACAAATTACAAAAATAGACCTTTTCTGGAAATTGTTTTCGGGGCCGAAAATCAAGACTGTGCAAAATAATAAGTCGTTCGCTTCTCGGCAGGAGTTCTTGAATCCGCCATTACTAAACTATCTTGTTTCTCCATTATATCTGTATTACGCCACCCAATATAAACATTTAAAATTCATAAACAATATTTCGGTAATATCATAATTAATACATAAATTGTAATGTTGCTACATGTACAACATCTATAACTTACATCAGTTTAAAATTAATTTTTTATATTACTCAGTTGTTGTCTGTCAAATAAATGAGAGTTATGAAAAATTATTTTTAGGTCCACTATTAGTTAACAGCGCCAGACTGTGATATTATAGAGTACTATATAAGGATGAATAATTTCAAATCTTTACGACTCTTAGAATTTGGTGAAATCGAACAACTTCAGGAAATCAAATCAATATATACTGATTTGTACATGTACATAAATTGAAGAGTTAGAATGAAATGTTACAACCCTTCAGGAAAAGGACACCTACACTCCAACATTTAGAGAAATACTTAAAAGACCCCTAAGTTTTCAACAAGAAAAAATCAAGACCCCCTTTAACCATAATGTTCTTTAACTTTATAAACCCAAAAAATTGACCCCAAAATTTTATAATAGATAGAAATATAGCATTTTTACAATCTATTAGAAAATTTTATAATTTAGACTAATTTTTAACAAATAGAAGCATAATATCAAAAGAAATTAATTAAAGTTAAAATTAATTTTAATATTATGTAAAAAATAATTTTAGTATTATTAATGGGGAGATAATTTTATTAATCGTCAAATCTATTTAACCCAGAAATAAAAATACATTATCAAAATAAATATAACAATTTAAAATTTTAATATTATTTTAAGTGTTAAAAATAATTTAATATTATTAGTCCACTGGATAGATTATATTATATTTATATTATTTACAAAAATTTGAAAGTCAATGTTCTAATAATTATATTCAAAGATTATTATTGTAAAAAAAAAAAAAATTTTTTGATGTCTCAATTTTTTCAAACCTTAGAATGTTGGTATCCTTTACCCTAAACATTATGAAAGGTTGTTTACACTAATAGAACGAAATTTTTCTCAGATGTTCGTAAGAAACAAAAGTACAATAACTCTAACATAATCTTGTCTGCTAACATCAATTATTTATGTATATTTCTCTTTAAAAAAATGATTACGGAACCACTACTTTTCCAAATGACCTCATCAACAGCTAGTTACGCCGGCTAATCGGTCATATAAAGGAGTCGGCCACTATGTGCACACAAGTCATAACGTTGAAGTTGGGGAAGCTCATTTGACAATAATAAATAATTAATTTTCCGTGATGCATGATATTTCCAAATCTTGTTTTGTTTTTCAATTTTTTTTTTACTTTAAGGGTTAATTTTAGGTTTCGACTAGTGATTTGAATTCAAATCACTTTCTTATTTTTAAAAACCTTAATCTACCTTCACTTTTGGTAAAGAAAAAAAAAAATCATCAACATACCCTTTTTTTTATCTTTTGAATGAGAGATAACTTGAGATTTTTAAAAATAAATGGGCGATTTGAAATTAACTAATTCAAGAGAGGGTAAATTTTAGACTACTTCTCTCTTGAATTGACTATCTTCAAATCACCACTTTATTTTTTAAAATCTCAATTTATCCTATTTTTTGTGTAAAGGATAAGAAAAAGATGAGGTAGGTGATGATATTTTTTTCGGTCTTCTTAACAAAATTAGAATAAATTGAGATTTTAAAAAATAAAGAGTGATTTGAGAATGGTCAATTCACAGGAGAATAATCTTCTTTTATGATTAATAATCTATTTTTATTTTTATTACTAACAAACGTCTAATAAATGCACATAAGATTAAAAAAATAAGGATATAAGTTTTTGAGTAATGCGGTCATTTCTTTCCACACTTGTTTATATTTATTGATTTTATTGCACTCTACTTAAATATCCAAATATTTCTTAAAAAAAGGAATCGGCTGAAATAGACATGACGTGTTCATACGCTAAAGTTGGAATTGTATAAATAAATCAATTAATTATCCAATGATGACAATTTTTTTTTTCTTTTGATAGTTCAACTCTTTTCCCCCTAACTATGCACTGTTTATGGGTCCAGCTACCGTGCACCTGGTGCATGGTACCCCTATTTTGTCTATATATGAGTTGTCCGTTAGATTAAACTCATAACTTGCTTCAATGGTATGGATATATTTTTCTGATTTTTAACATTGATGTCCCTGATGTTTTTTTAAAAAGCAAATGAATAAAAAAATTGACACATAATTTTAAATTATTTTATATTTTTATACTTTAATCCATTGACGCAAATTGACTCTTAAAATTAATGACAATCTAAGGACAATAACTTGTAAAACTTTTTAGAACATAAAATATTTGTTATAAAACAAATAATATTGATTTAATCTATAATAAATAATTTAAATATATAATAAAAGTATATTAATTTATCAATAATATTAATCTATTTTTTGGAAACAACATAAAATCTATTTAATCAATTATAAATAATTTAAATGTATAAGAAAAATTAATTTATTAATAATAATATGACCAAATAACAATGTAAAAAATTTCATAATAATCAACTATGGTTTAGTATTTAAATATAAATAATAGGAATATATTCTAAGTGTAAATAATAGAAATATATTGGACTTATCTGTTAAAATTATAAAACTTCTAATTTTTTCACTTTTCAGCAAATAAGTGGGATCGCAAAGTAATTTACCAAAAATTAAGGGTAGCATGCACCCAGGCAGCGTAGCTTCGTCCATTGTTTATAAATGAAAGCTTTACAAAAATTATGAAAAATAATAATTATTATTTTTACTAGTAAAATAGTAATTAGGAAATAACATCTAGGTGCAATAATTATTATTAACATTTTACTACTAAATAATAATAAAATCTTACATTTTATTATTTTTCTATGTTGCTCTTTAATATACCAGTTATGCCCTTCTTTGAAATTTATAAAAGTGTTTATCAAGAAAAAGGATTTAACAAATAAATTTATCTATTTGAATAGCTGAACTCTTACACACATCTATAAAATATCAGTAACGCCCTTGACAAAAAGAGTATTTTCTCAATTTCTATAATAAAACATTTTAATGGTTGGCTGCATAAACAAGTATTAACTATAATAGTAGGCAATTAGTATTCTATATTCAAGGGTAAAATTCATTTTATCTGTTCAAAGTTCTTTTTGTATTTTACAAATCAAAATATGCATAATGAATCTTGCAATTTTTTCCCCAAAGCAAGGGCATAATTGATATTTTAAATGACAACTAAAGGTCAATCACTATCTTTGTCAAAATAGTAGTAAAATTTAAGAAATTTATAAATGTTTAGTAGTAAAATTTACTTTAAAATTTTGGATAAAAAATTTATGTTGAAATAACCCTCCATATCTATATATAGAAAATAATTCTCATGTGTGGATTTCTAAAATCAGATTTCGTGTAGATTCGCTATTACAGTATATAGTATCCTGTTTTTTTTTTTTTTTCAACTAACACTATTAAACTAGTGGTGTAATAGTGAAACCACATTTTCACTTCCACATTAGAGAATGACTATATATATATATATATATATATATATATATATATGAGGAAATTTTAATTAGTTAACCTCTTGAAATTTTCTTATTTGAAATTATTAAAATGATTTGAATTTTTTATAATTATATTTTAAAGTACGGGGCGTATGCACAGTTTGAGAAATGAAAATATCACCACCCATATTTTAATATACTTTTTATTTAATTAGAAACTATTGTTCTAATCTTTACAACGTATATTGTTAATATTTATAGAGAATATCCATTTTGAGAATCACTAACCATTCTTTCAAGTCATTATCTCTAGGCTGCTTCATTACTCCTCGTATAACAATAAATATTTAAATATTGATACATGAATACAAGAAAATAAATCAAGAATATCGATTAAAAAATAATTTTTGACAATTTTAGGACTAGTGTGCTAAATTAGTAATTCGATAAATTTAGACAATTATACGTTATAAAAAATTCTTATTTTTATAATGGACTCGACTCAGATACTATTTAAATTAATATTTAATTTTCTTGCAACAAAATCAATACGGTATGTACGTACATAGGCGGCTTTTGTGAAATATAGTTTTAGCGTCTTCTTTTCTTGAAATGGTTGTAGACTTGATCTCATGTCCAATTTCACTTGCGTTTTAAATAAATTTGTGCAAGGTAGGCTCAATGGTACAAAGAACTAACATTTGAGGCGTGCACAAATGTCTAATTTCTTATTTTAATTAATAAATAATTACATAAATATAAGACACCAATATAGTTGAAGTGGCTAAAGAAGTGGACGGGCATCTTATAGTTTCTTCGTGTTCGTACACTCAAGTACCGATGGATTTCTAGAAGCAAATGCAAGCAGTTCTTGGTCACCTTCAAAAAAGGCCATGTCTTCGGGGCTCAGAGTCACCCATACCTCTATTCCCTTACCATCGTTTGTGGCCATCATAATAATCAAGTTTGACACCCAATAATTTGGCATAGTCATGTGCACTGGCTTTCCCCATCCAAAATCTGCTACTTCATAATATGGAAAGTTAACAAGGCTGGTGAAAGTGTAGAAATCGATCTCATCCTTTTCAAACTTGTCTTTAATTGACTCCGGAATATCGAATATACTCTTGTTTTTTAGCAAGGTTTTGAGACCGTTTCGTCTAAATTCTGCCTTTGCTTTTCTTAATGAACAAACCAAGTCTTGTAGTGTTGCAGTTTCCCTTTCACTCGCCTGCGCCGTCAGATACGCGACAGAGTTGCCCACAGAGTTGTCAGGCAAGGGCGGCTCGGCCACGGCACGCACGTCTATCGCCTGTACTGACAAAGAAGGTCTTGAATACCCAAGGTTTGATCTTGACGCCGCCCTTGCACACTTCCAAATCAGGGCAGTCAATGCCTCGACGCGTGTTGGTCTAGGCACGGTTGGACTTGCAACTTTAGCCTTGAGATCGTCAATTTTCTTTGCATCAAATACAAACCTGTTGGTTTTGACCGGTGAAATATGTGAGGGTGAGGCCACGAAGGATTCACTTGCCGGGAAAATCGTTGAAGCAACAAATCTAGGAGTCACTTCCTTATTATTGCTGCTGCCCGATAACTGATTATCTGCACGAGCTGTTGTGGCCCAGCTGTCAACGAATATGCGTAACGAGGCTCCATCAATGAGCTTGTGACAAGTGCAAACTGTGATTGCCAGTCCCCCGCATTTGTAAAAGGTAGCTTGTACGCGCAGCATTGGACACCCATTGCTTGCTACTGGAGATTCTACGTAGTTAAACGGGTGAAAATCCCGTAATAAATTCTGATCAGGCTCTTGTAAGTATTCAAACAAAAAGCCGCTCGCAAGAGCTTCAACATATTCAGCCCCTTCGTCGTTACATTCAATAGAGAAATCGTCTTTGAGCCTCCCGGCAAGTGGGTAGAATTTTGTGAGAGTTTTTGATAGGGATGACTTGAGACATTGCGAAATCTGGTCAGCTTTCACATTACCGTCTGCTTTGTACAGAAAAATGGTGCTCACATAGACCGGAAAAGTGATCTGGTCCATGAGGGAAAGTTTAAAATTTCTTAGGTGTTCAGGAGTTGGGTAAGCTGGTTTGATGCTTTCTCTGGCCCGTACTAGTACTTGTAGTGCCATTTCCATTTTAGTGTTTCCTACTTTTGCAACCGTTTGTAGACTCCTTGTCAGTGGTACCTGTCCAATATTAAAACATCAAAAGTTATATACATTATACACATAGAACTGTAACTAAGAAAAGTGCTATCACTAGTTTCGATTACTTTTCAGTACCTGCCTTGTTGCTCTAGATCTCAGTTGCTCTTATTAGATGGCAGCTCCTCGGTAGCTAGCTAAGACCCTTATATAGTAAAATTTGGTTGCCAAATTTGACTCCATTAGTTCGATTCCGTGGTTTGTCAATGCATCAACAGTTCAATGAGAACTTGCTTACGATAATCACATGCATTGATTTTTGAATTTTATGAATACGAATCCTCACGATCGAAAGAGACATGGATCAATATATTAATTAAAGGCACCTGAATGTATATGGACAATTGAAAGATCAATGTAAAGGACAACATTTGTCCATGAGGTCTTTAAAAACGCAACTTTTGTGTAGTAAAATTAAAACGGATGGCGAAAGCTCTAGAGACCTCGGATCGGCTTCATTCAAAAACTAAAATCAAGAGGAAAGATTGAAGTTTAATACCTCACTTGTAATTTCAAAAACAACTTCGTGAGGTAGGAGAAATTGATAGAAAACAGCAAGCTACGAACACTGTCCAGAAAATAGAGCACTGCACGAACAGCTTCTGTTTTACCACGATTTGAGATCCTTAAAGCACTCCAATTGTGATGCCTCTAATTAGTCTACACTTAGAAATGTTCTACGAGTTCATAGGATTTTGAATCACTCAATTTCGTTTGGTAATGAGAGAGATAATGAAGAAACATGCATGCTAGTTCATAATAATTCATTTCACTAACTAAAACCACAATTATCTTATCAATAATGGCATTAAACATTATCATGTCCTAGACCCGCCCACTTAGCCATTATTTATTGAATGTGATCTTATCACTTCAATAATTTATTCAATCAAATTATTTTAAATAAATAAATAGCTAAATTAATTAATTTTGTCTTTAATTAATTAAACCAATTTTGATCAAATCAAATGGTTAATTGTGGGCTTTTTTTGTGACATATTCTTATGCATTCTCCTAATCCATATTAGGTCCAATAAAAGCCCAAAATTCTAAACCCAAAAATTGGTCTAGTCCATAATAATTTATGAACCGGAACATGTCCAAAATGATCATTTTACGTGCTCGATATTATACATAATGTTTAATTAAGGATTGATGAAATTTATATTGTTCCTTAAACTATTTATGAAACATCTAAATTTCTATCTTAAATCATATTTAAGATATATAAATATTTATATACATTCATTCTTAATTAATTATAATATAAATATCAATTTTCCTAAAATTAGGAAATTTAATCTCATTTTTTTTAGTAACTCCTTTTTCATTTCTATTATGTGTGTGACCTTTTAGGTTCTTTGTTATAAGGTAGTAGAACTATTTTAATGATAGCTCTTTACTCATTAAATGATGCTAAACTCTTTAGTCATCAATTAGAACTTTTTTAATGACCTTAAGATACACTGGTAATACGCTTTACTAATAATGATCTTAAGGTTTCTACAAGTCATGAGTGACACCTAGCAGTATTTCACAACTACCCAAATAACAAGAATTGTTGGATCTATAGAACCTATTCCATTGCATTTTTATGTCTTGGTCTTTTCATCATCCATGTCCTGAAAAAAGCACGGCTTATGGTTTAGTATGTTAAGCATTTATGGTTTATCTCAAAATAAATCTAAATGAACTTGGTATGAAAATATAATTTGAACTTCTTCAAACATATTTCACCTTGGCCAAGGATTTCTCATGCCATTTCATATTATCTCACTGGGACATCCTTTTTGTATATTATAAAGTGATGAATTCCATCTTGACCATACACTTATCTTCATACATAGCCAACCATGACAACTATTGCTAGATCTCTTCCTTAATTAGGAATCAATCTTTATGCTTTCACATATCAAAGATGTCTATGTACAAGATATCTGTGATGCCTCAGGTCTAAAGACCATTACTAAACATAGTGTCTATCACAATGTATAATAAGCCATTAACATTCAAAACCATATGGCTTATTATATTTGGTCAAGTTCAGTAAACTCGTTCTCGCAACAAGTACTTATGTGTTTAACTTGACATCTCATGTCAATGATATGAAACTCACCATCCATTTTAGTATCACATACCATAAGGAGTCATAACACATACTAGTGTTGATAGGAATTTATAATGTCCAATCATAAATCCTCCACTATGAACTATTTTATAAATATAGTATAAAGGATACACGTTTCATATTCTCAACAAACTCGAGAATGTGTTCTTCAACTATTTTACTTCTTGGACTATATTCATTAAATTAATATATGAATATTAATAACTTTGTCATTTTATAAATATCAAAATATTATTTAAATACAATAATATCCTAAAAGCAAACACCATTCGATTGGCCTTTAGGGTATATTACTAACACAATGCTTGGTAACTTAATATTTAAGTCCCAATTTGAATCTCAACTTGTTAGGGTTAACAAAACCTGGGTCTGAGCCTGGGTTTGGTAATATCTAAACCCAACCCGAATATATTTTTTAGACATCCGTTGGGCCGGATTTTTTAATTTGGGTTATTATATCAGATTTTATACTTTTTAATGTTATATATTTACAATTTTTAATTTTTTTTGTAATTTTACAAAATTTAAATTTATTTATATGAATTTGGACATGAAAATATGAATTTTAAATATTTAAAACTTTACATAAGTATAATAGATGGTCAAATAAATTTAATTATTTAAACTAATATATATTTTATAATATTTTTTCAATAAAAATGAATATTATTGGAAGCAAATAGATTTTACGTGTTCAACGAAAGGCGGATGGCACAATTGAAAGATACAAGGTACGCTTGGTAGCGAAAAGATATACCCAACAAGAAGGTATAAACTATGAGGAAACATTTTCCCTAGTGGTAAGGTTTGCCTATATAATATTAATCCTAACCATCGTTGCACATATGGACCTTGAATTGCATCAAATAGATGTTAAAACAGTTTTTCTTAATGAAGAGCTAGAGGAGGAAATTTATATGGAATAACCATAGGGTCATATAACCAATAACTAAGAGCGCAAGGTTTGTAAGCTCAAAAGGTCAATACATGGGTTAAAACAATCCTCCATACAAAGGTATCTTAGGTTTCATGAATTTGTGATGACTCATGGATTCTTGATGACCAAAAAAGATCATTGTGTATATGTTAAAAGGTCAGAAAGTAACTTTGTCATCTTATCATTATATGTGGACGATACATTGTTGGCTGGAAATAATATGGAGTTTGTTCAAATAATCAAGGAATGATTATTTTCAAACTTTGAAATGAAAGATACGGGTGAAGCATCTTATATCCTAAGAGTTAAAATCCATATGGATCGTTCTAGAAGACTGCTAGCTCTATCACAAGAGTCTTATATTAGAAGAATTTTGAAAAATTTAAAATGGATAAGTGTAAACTTATGGATACTCCCATCTCTAAAGGACAAACTCTTAGCCTTGAAATGTGTCTAAAGATTTTAAAGGAACGAAATGAAATGGCACGAGTTCGATGCTCCAATGCTGTTGGAGATCTCATGTACGCTATGATGTGTACACAACCAGATATTTGTTGTGCTGTGGGGTTGGTAAGCAGATGCCAATCAAATCCTGGGCGTAAACATTAGAATATTGTCAAAAGGATTTTAGCATATTTGAAAGGCACTGCTGACTATTCTTTACGTTATTAAGGAGGTGATTTATGCTTAATTGGATACACAGACACTGATTAGGGAGGCGATCTTGATGAGCGCAAATCAACCTCAGGATACGTATTTCTACTTAGTCGCGGTGCAATCTCATGGAGTAACAAGAAGCAAACACGCATGGCTCTGTCGACTATGGAAGCAAAATGTGTAGCATTCTCAGTCACAGTACAAGAGGTTATTTGGCTTAGGTGCTTTTTAAATAATTTCAAGATCGTTACTGGTCCACCTCAACCAGCGACGATATATTGTGATAGCCAAGCATTCATATTCTTTACCAAGGATACAAAATATTATAGCAAGTCTAAACACATAGAGATTAAGTATAATTTTGTGAGAGATATTATGGCAAAAAAGGAAGTTTTGATACAACACATATCTACACACTTCATGGTTGAGTCTTAAAGTTTATTTTATTTATTTGTATTTTGCTTCCTTATCGATTTTTTTTATGTCATGTTAAGTTATAGATTTATATCTCTTCAAATTTATATAGTATTTTGACATAATGTCAGTATTCTAATATAGCTATGGCATATTAGTTACTTGGTCTCATATTTATCCACACAAATGATTAGTTAAAAATTAAATAGCAGAATAATTAACTGGAAAAATAAATACAAAATATAAATATGAGAGAGTTATTTTAACCATAATTTGAAATTCGAGAGTGGATCATATAGCCTTAGCACATTTTTAGATTGATTCCTAATAGTTTCTTTTTTCGCATTTAATTTTCTTTGTTTAATAAATTGACTACTAGATTTTAAATTTTCTGTGATTCGACCCAAACTCATTGGGTTATATTATAAATAGACACCTTTATATTTGCGAGTAAATAATACTTTTGAGTCCTGTCATCAGCATTTTGGGATTACTTTCTATTGTCGGAACCAGTATTCACGGAAGGGCGAATCTAGTGATGATATTCGACTTGAGGAATTGCAACGTAAGACTCCAGAACTCTCCTCAAACAACAACTGAAGCATCTTCGGAATGCTAATGAGGCTGATGAGATGCTGACAATTAACAGTAACACACAAAGTGACTCTGAGCCAACAAAACCATCTAAACGACATAATGCATGTCACTACCTAAAAATTGACCCTAAAGGACCTTTAAAAAACCTGTCCTAAAGCCTTGAATTTGGCCCAACAGCTTTCCTATTCCTGCGAGGTTAATAAAATACAAATCCTAAAATCTCGCTCCATATGGAAAAGCAACTCTTCCTCTACCTAAGAAGAAGAACCCTACTTTATGGCACTAGGGTTTGTGGCACCTTCTAGGACTGAGATTCCTTGACTTATTTAACTAGAATTCCTTTCAAAATCATATAATTAGAGAACCCCTTGCATTGTTCATCCAGCCATAATCGTCCATAAGCATCTGTAACCTATCACCAGCAACCTAGCATTTTCTAGCAGCTACTCTACAACTATTCTTCTCCCTGTTCGAGAAACGTCCTTCTTCTTGACTAATAAAAAGCCCTAGTTCCGGTTTCTTCAACCTCAAGAAACTTGCAACTAGCCAACTAATAATAAGCCCTCTGTCCTTAGTTTTACATATAAAAATCCTAGGGGCAGTAAAACGAATAAAAAAATTAAATTTGAATTGAATCGTAAATAAATTGGGTCAAAATTCTACTGATTTGGATTCAATTTATTTATTAAAGAAATATTCAATTTGATTCATCTAGTACATTTAGTAGAATTAATAAACGAATAAAATCGAATCCAGATTCTTTTATGATTTGTTTATCCTATAACGAAAAATAAATGAATTTTAATTTATATATTTTGTTTTATTATCATTTATAATTACTATATTAGCCTTCAAAATTTAAAACTTTTTCATATATATTTAAGGATAAATAAGTAATTTAAGTAAATGAATAATAAATGAATAGATTGTATTTGATTAATTTATGACCTATTTATTAAATGAATCCTAAACGAGTAAACGAATCAATGTCCTTAAAAATCGGATTGGATTTTTATTAGCGAATCAAATCAAATTCACCTACATATTAAATGAAGTAATTTTTTCAAAACTCAAATTCCTTTAATTCGCATCGAATCGAATAAATAAATCCTCACCCAGATTCTCACCCTAGAAAATTCCTAAAACACTTGCCTGAAGTCTTAAGAAATCGTTAATGTAGTATTATTGATTTTACCAACTAAACCCTTTTTATTCTGAAAACCAACACTAGAATCATCTCGGACGCTCCATGTTCACACTTTCTGAGTTTCCGTCGTACTAGAATTCCATCTTTGAGCCTCAGACTAGATTAGGGCTTTTTCTCAGAGTTACTGTCATATCACTCCCGGGACAACACTTAATAAAACCTTTGGTTTTCCATTATTCACTAGTACACTTCTCTACTACACCGCCAATCACAATAAGTTCCATTACTATTCAGGCTAAAGATTTGCTATTATTAATGTTAGCAGTAGTCAAGGCTTTAACATCAGTATGTCCAATCGATATCAATGCTTACATTTGTGGAACTTACTCCCCAAATCACTAAACAGATTGTGGCTGGTTGGCTGACCACAAGAAGCCCAAATCACATGCTAGCCCGAATCTTTATTCCAATTGAATGAGGAGCATTTGCAGCAATCCAAAAGCAACATCCGGACAATTGAAATCCTAAGACGCTTGCCTTAAGTCTTAAGAAATCGTTACTGCATTATTATTGATTTAACCGACCACCCTTTTCTGTGATGCAAACCAGCCCTAGAATGATCTCGGACGCTCCTTAATCACACTTCCTGAGTTTTCATCATCCTCCAGTTCGATCTTTAAGCCTTAGACTACATTAGGATTTTTTCTTAGAGTTCCCGCCATATCACTCCTGCAACAGTACTTTAAAACCTCTAGTTTTTTACTATTCACGAGTGCATTTCACCGGTACACCACTAATCACAGTAGGTGCTATTATTATTCAGGCCCAAGATTCACCCCTAATTAAGCTAGCCGAAGCTTCAACATGGCTATATTTGAGCCATACCAATACTTGCATATATATGTGGTGGGTTTGCAAACCAGAAGAAGCCCAAGCCATAGATCCAGCCTGAATCTTTATCCCAATTGAATAAGAAACATTTACAGGCAATCCGAAAGCAACATGCGGACAATTGATATCCCGCCAAAACTATTTATAATCAAACAATGCGAGATACTCAAAAAGTTATGTATGCCTGCAAGTCTCTTAAGTCATCCTGTGTCCAAATCAAAGGGAAATTTATAATATTAACCAAAAAACTTTCTCAATTTTCACAATTAACCATTTAACTTTTTTCTATCAACATTAGCCAAAAGTAAAGCTTCTTTCCCAAATTACCCTCAAAAGTTTCGTTTCGTTCTTCTGTTTTGAGACCAACTAAAACAACCCTACACTCTTAATCACTGCACTCTGCACTCTGGTGACGGCAAAAGGAGGCGACAAATATCGACGGAAAAAATAAACTCCGATCAGATCTAATAACATTCGACATTACTGTATTACTGGTAAGAATTATTTTATTATTTACTGCCGGAAAGTAAAAAAATGGTGCGACGGACAAGCTGCGGCGAGCTCCACTTTGCGACAAGTGCTACGGAGGCCGCAGGCCAATCGCAGGCGCCCAAGACCCAAGTCACGGCGCCCGTCGCCTTAACCAAGTGCGACGGAGCCCGCCACAATGCGCGCCGTCGCACCTGAGTCCAGAGGCTATGTTGGTGACGCAAGCCGTGCGCGGCGACAGAATCGTCGCACCAACTGTCATGCACAAAATTGGTGCGACGGACTACCCGTCGCCGAAAAATTATCGCACAGATAACCCCGCCGCCGCCATCATAAAAATTTTTTTTTTACAACAGTCGCGCACACAATTATCACGACGGTGCCGTCGCCCGTCTATTGTCAAATTTTGCTGTTCGCTGTCGCGCCAATAATTGTTTATTAATGGTTAATTATTTTTTTAATTTCAGGCATGGATTCAGTTGTGCTTCAATTGTGTTATGATGGTTGGTGGCAAACATTAGAAGACGGGCGTATGGAGTATGTGAATGGTAAAAATAGAGCCTTTTTAGTTGAGAAAAATTGTATGTTTGATCAATTTTTTACAAGAGTGTGTGAGGTATTGCAAATAAATCCTCATGAATATGGTATTACAATGAAGACAACTTTGAGGTCGGCAAACACATTGTATCACATATGTACATTGCCTATGGACATATCTGATGATGAAATGGTGAAGGTTGTATTGCACGTGGCATCCAATATGGGCAACTATGAATTGATTCCTATATTTGTCACCACAACACCTCGAGTTCCGACCGAAGCTGTTGAGCCACCCATTGAAACAGAAGTTTCTTTTAGAGCAAATATGTCTCGCCCCGGTAATGAAGAGGAGTTGTTGCCAAGGGCATCGTTGCACCAATATTATTCTTCCTGCAATGATAATGATGATAATATTGATGATAACAGCATTAGGTTAGAGGATGTTGGAGAAGATATATTACCACAAACAACGTCGTTGCAGCAACGGTTATCTCCGTATCACAATAATGATTTCCGGGAGAATGATGATCATGTTGATAACACAGAGACAGATAATGTTTGTGCAGAACCTTTGAATATTGTGGGAGGCAGTTATTTCAATAATGCTGGTGATGATGGCGGAGCCGGTCCTTCCAACGTACCATCGTTTCAACTCGAGGATGAGTGTGAAGGCGAAATTCCTATGAATAACAGAGACACTCGATTTATTCCTCCAAATTCTGGATCGAGAAGGAGGATTGACCCCCTCATGAACGTTGCTCCAATTTTACCTTCGAACATGGTTGCTCCAAGCTTGCATAGCAGTTGTGGCTCGGATGATATCAGTGTGGGTAGACTATTTACTGAGAAGAATGAGTTAATATTACAACTACGGAAGGTTGCATTTAGAGAGAAATTTGATTTCAAGATTTATCGGTCAACAACGACACGTTTTGAAGCTCACTGTAGTTCAGAATTATGTAAATGGCGCATTCGAGCAAATAGAAGTTCTAACGAGCATACTGTACCTTGGGTGGTGAAGAGAATAGACAATGTACATAGTTGCCATAATGAGGTATTTCCTGATGGCCGTCATCAAGTAAGGAGCCGAGTTGTCGGTCATATTATCGCAGACAAATATATTCAAGATAAAAGAATTTATACTCCAAATGACATAAGAGCGGATATGCGGCGAGTACGGTGTTCAATTAACATATCGGCAAGCATATCGGGCTAGAAGTTGGCCTTGAAGCGATTCGAGGTAACCTATGATCGTACAACTTATTGCCTAAATACTCTCATGAACTCACCAAAGCGAATGAGGTCGATGACTCACCTCAATTTGGATGGAGATGGTAATTTTTGTACTACATTGAAGCACTAGTATCTACCATCAAGGGTTTTATGCAGTACATTCGGCCTGTTATTGCTGTAGATGGTACTCATCTAAAGGGTATATATCGTGGAAGTATGTTCGTTACTGCGATATGCGGATGGTAATAATCAATTGTATCCGTTAGCCATTGGGATCATGGATTCAGAAAATAATGCTGCTTGGGAATGGTTTATGATAAAGTTACACGGAGTGATTGGCGATTTATCGGAGTTAGTAATTATCTCTGATCGATGCCTTTGCTATCGGAGCATTCATAAAGTATTTAACAATGCAACTCACGGCATTTGTTTTTACCATGTGAAGGGTAATATTAAGTCTAAGTTTAGGATGTCGAAGGCTATTTGGGATGAATTTGAGCCTGCCTTTATTAATGCAGCAAAAGCATACGGACATGAGGAATTTAAAAGACAACTTGAAGGGTTGTGGATGCTCCACTCGGGTGCGGCTGATTATTTAGAAAATAATGTGGGTACGTGTAATTGGGCAAGGTCTCAGTTTGAAGGAAGGAGGTATAATATACTTACCACCAACATTGCGGAGAGTGTGAATTCTTTTATGCAAGAACCACGAAAATTTCCCGTAACTCATCTTGTTGACTACTTCAGACGAACATTGCAGCAGTGGTTTTACGACAGAAAAATTGCGGCTGATTCAATGAGTACTCGGCTAACAACCTGGGCAGATGAAATAGTCACTGAAAGGAAAATTGTAGCTGAAAGAATGATTGTTCGTCCAGTGGCTCCGTATCGATTTCAAGTTGTAGGAGGTGGGATTAAGGAAGGCTTAGTTGATCTGCGGCAGAAAACTTGCTCATGTAGAGTATTTCAGCTTGATCAGCTTGTATGTGCTCATGCAATTGCGGCTTGTCTAACTGTCAGAGTGGATTTCATAAATCTTTGTTCGGATTTTTATACTAAGGAATCGTTGACAATGGCCTATGCACAACCAGTGGAGCCAGTTGGCGATGTGAATGATTAGGAAGTTCCACGAAATTCAAGAGATGGTGGTGTTTCCCCAATTGAGAACACAGTGGCGTAAAGAGCTTAGAATACCCTCATTTGGTGAAGACATAACGAAGGGAATTTAGTGCGGACGATGTAATGAACGGGACATAACCGTGGCGATGTAAGAATCCCATTGCCGCAGTCGAAATTAATTGTATTATTTATCGATTTATTAGTTAAAACACTTCGTATATTCATTTATGTATTGAATACTTAAATGTTCATGATATTTTTATTTTATTTTATTTTATTTCCTTACCTTATCGTAAAATATTAGCATCAGTTATATAAACTTAAGTGACGTAAATATGTTTAATAAATCCATGTTTCAACATTCTCATGACAACAACGACAATATAATATCATCATTAAATATATCCATGACAACGTCTTTTTCTACAAATAGTCCTCATGACCGTTAAACTCTAATTTAAGACCAAACATTAAATACATAATTAAACGTAATAAAAAAACACCACAATCGCACGATTCTAGAGCTCTTGTTGTGGCACACTCTTCTTGCGGACTTTCATAGGGATGTCACTCACTTTTCAGGTAATTGGATGTTGTAAAATTCCCAGCATTTATTACAACCATCGAGGGAATATCAAGTGGCTTGAATTTCAGCTTTGTATTTTTATCGCCTCGAAATGTCGTTAATGAGTCGTGAAATCCGGATTTTGTTCTTTGCGGAAGTCAACTCGGGCTAGAACCAATGCTCGCGGTCGAGTTAACAGGATGAATAGTACGCATAAAAAATTTATTATTAATTTATCATGTATGAAATTAATAAACAAACAACAAAAAAAGCACATCGATATTTGATTTGTAAAATGCAATAAAATACACCATATCAACATGTCATTGGTTTGGACATAGTGTCTTGTATACGAGATAGGTGTTCAAGCTGTCGCTATATACTAATGAATCAACCGCACAATCCCCGTTATTCCATAATTGATTCAAGAACACCTAGTACATAGATAATTAAGACATGATAAATAACTAATGTATGAAATTGCGATAACAAACAAATATAATATCGTCATTATAAGTTATATATGCAAGTTACCCGAGCGAAAAAGTCGATGTGTAACACGTTGAAAGCTAAAGCGTTAGAATACTGTTTTCACTAATCAACCGAAAATACTCGTGAATATGCTGTAGATAAATAGAAACATAATAAATTATAAGTGTCAAATTATACACCTATCAAATTATAAACCCACGGTTAAAGAAAATTAGGAAAAAAATTTACCTCATCACCTAGCCATCCCATGGAAATCTGACCCAAAATAACTTGAAAGAATGACCGTGGGTGTTGGACTCTCAAATCAACAGTCGTATCACCAGCAAACCATCGGTCAAACTCAGCAAACAAACTTGGATCCTCTAATCCTCTAAGTGGATTTATATCCACATTCGTACTCATATCAATTGCATGGTGCATGATTTGGGGTAGAGGTAGAGGTCGTACGTTCTGTCCCCGTCTGAATGGAGGAATCATATGCAGTTGTTAAAGATATATGATGGTTTGTATGCTCTGCCGAACTTACTAATGCCTGGAGGGACCTCAGTGAATACATGCATGCTCTCACCACTAACATCCCCATGAAAACTATATAATGAAGTGGGAGTAGAAAAATTTTGAACACCCATGTCAGTATACGCTCCATAGTCATCTGGAGCCTGTCAATTCGGCAAGATAAATGTATTAAACACTATCGGATCTCAAAACTAATCAAATTTAATTGTTTAAATTTCAATTTACTCACCGCATGCGACCGTGCACTTGGAGAATCTTTATTTCGACGTGGAGTCCCATTGAATTGATAAATCCTACCACGGTTTCTTTAAAATCTTTAAGCTCTGACTTCAGGTCATAAACGTTACGGTCAATTTTGTCCAACCGTCTTAGGACAAAATCATTAAACTGCTTTGTCCTTGTCTATTAAAAAAATAAAAGTTATTAATAATAACAGATTATTTTAATTACTTCCTCAATAATATGAAATATAAATTATTTATAACCTCAGAATCATGTGCGCCATCAGACTGATCAGTATGCTCTTGATGATCATCCACAGGCACTTCATCCTCCTCAAATTGATCGTGGCATTGCCCTGGTATAGGGTTTGGTATATCATCATGCTAAATCGATTGCGTTGTAACGATCGGTGGCGCGTTGATTGAAGGTTGGTGCTGAAAAAATAATTTCTAAAATAAGTAACTAAAAATCTTAAGTTATTTACGTATCTATAAATTAAATTACTTATACTATACCTTATGAACCCAAATTGGAATTTACGGTATGTAATCTTTCACTGAGCCAATAATCTTTCGACTCTCTTTTCCTTGACTCAAGAGTTTGTAAAATATTTCCCTGCCATGAATGCAACCCAAAATTTTAAATAAGTTTAAAGAACTCGAATTTAGTAATATATAAAATAGTATTATGCATAACCCAATATATATTACTTACAAGACAAGATTCCTCATTCAAGAATGAATAAAACTCAGTAAAGTTTATCTTAGAAGACGCCATGGGCTTCCATTGCGAATCTGGGAATCTTCCTCTTAGTTTCACGACCCATGCTTTGATGGCGGACCTCCGTCACTTTAAATCCAAGCCTACAACAATCAAGGTAAGAAATTTATTAAAACTATGATTAAATATTTAATATTACAAAACTTATTAATAAATAAACTACTTTTGAACTCAGTGTAAAACCATAAACATTGTACTTCTCTATGTTGTGATTAGGATTTTTCAACCGCGCCATCTTAAATTTCTCACCTTTCTCATACAGTGCATTATCAAGACTATCGGATACCGTTTCCCATGATATAAGACCCCATGGGCGATTTTGAAATAATTAATATCATCAACTTCGTTAAGGCATGAGAAATTAATTTGTGATGGCCCTTTCTTGCATTTAGAACTCTATCCATAAAATAAAAAGGCGCAATCTTTAATCGTCCATATAAATCCATACCCTTGAAGTCCAACTCCTCAAATAATGCATCAAATTGGTTCAAAGTAATATCCCGAAGTGCACCCGAAAAATATGTTTTCAGCAACCTATGCACCGTTTTCATATTTGAGGCTGGCTCTTCGCCATATTTCAGTCCAGTAACTAAGCACCATTCTCCTATTGACAAAGCGTGCAAATGCTCACCAATTTGAAACCATAAATGATCATCTTCTACATCTTGTCCATGGTCCACTTGCCTAAGCAAAATATTGTGCAATAGTACACCCAGCGGAAAGCTTGACAATCTAAAAATGTCCAAATATACTTTTCTTAAACATATTCAGTCGTTTGTTAATTTTCTCTCAATGAGTTTTATAAGCTGCGGGTAAATTACACATGCTCGATATTAGTCCGGAAAATGATCGAATAAGCTAACATCATCTTCACTGGTCCATTTTCCGATTATTACGATTCCGTCGTATTTCTACATTATTACAAAACATTAATATTCATCTTATGACAATTATAATGCATTATCGGAGCTGTCGCACCACATTTGGTGCGGCGAAGTCCCTGTCGCACGGGCGTGCGGCAGGCGCATGCGCGCCGGGTGCCGCCCATGAGGCGCAGCCTTGCTTGTGTGGCTGTGCGCGCCCGTCTGACAGGCGCCCGCCTCCTCCGTCATAGCGAGAGGCCATCGCGACGCCGGCTCCCCAAACCCTTCACAATTATTCCACCACATCATACACACACCACCAATTTCAGCTTCAACAATACACAAACACAACACAAAAACCATGAAAAAAAATCTGAATCAAAATTTAAGGATTTTGCCTAACCTTTAATTTGGCGCTTGATTGGAAATTTGATGAAGTCTTGTTGTTAGAATAACTCGATCACGTTACATTATCGAGTTATGAGAGTTATGAGACGGATCCCGTCACGGGTGAGAGAAACCGAGAGAGAGAGAGAGAGAGTGAGTGAGGAAGAGAGGAAGGAGAGGGACAAGGGTGAGGAGAAATGAGAGGGGTATTTTCGGTAGGAGGGAGTTGATTTGGCTAATGTTGATAGAAAAAAGTTAAATGGTTAATTGTGAAAATTGAGAAAGTTTTTTGGTTAATATTGTAAATTTCCCAAAATCAAACAGGGTTTTCTGAGTAACAAATTTTTGGTAGTCTCTTTAAACTTATTGAATTTGTGATTTTTGATAACGGACACTCAGAATAATGAGGTGATTGACATGAGGTAACTGGCATCCGTCCAGAACAATGAGGTGGCTGGCATCCTTGAGAGGCGGAGAAAGAGGACGAAGATTCCTTTATTGTGATGATTAACATGAGTAGATTCAGTTTGTGGAAGAAGCAGCACCATTTGGAGCCACCCACAAATTCTAACAATGAGGGCGTGGTTCCTCCTATGATGGTTCTTCATCGCCACAAATACACATGACAGAGTCCCTTCTTCTATGACAAAGCTTCTTCCATGGAATCTTTGTTCGGCTCCAACAACTAAAAATGAACAGCTATGGGATTTGAGATTATGGGATATGAGAATATATGAAAGTTTAGTTTGATTACTCTGCCTGACTGAACCACCTCAAATTATGCATTTAATCTTCTCGCTTTCTTGATATGTTTCTAAATTCCCTTGCTTGCATGTCTTTCTGTTTGATACAATTCATTGCACAACACCCTCGCTCCCACAATATATTTATACAGTACCGTCTAATATTAATTTTAATAAAGACGACACTTTACAATTTAATTTCCTCTTATCATTTCAATGCTTTTGCATATAGTTTTCTTTTTCAAAAAACTTCTTAAATTTGAAAAACAAATTTTACGTACTGTACATTTAAGCTACAACAGTTTTTAAAATTAAAAAATTTAACAAAATGACGTGAAGAAAATCATGAATGCAAATCTTTAAAATATATATTAATGATTCTTTAATGCGTTATAGGTGTAAATAACATTGAAATGTGAAACTTCTGAGAGATCTATCATTTATTTTATGCTCCATAATAGGAAATTTATACCACATGACTAAATGCTTCTCCATTCACATCGCAAACGAAAGATAATACAATTAAAACATAACCGGAAAAAAAAAAAACATTAGCATTCTTTTCTTGGGTTCAATTATACTACTCGTCAGTTTACATGATGGGAGAGCTAACTGTCCATTTTACAATTTTGATTACATTGCTTCGCACTTATTCCGACAAACCAATACTCATGTCTATTCAATATCCTTTACAGCATCCTGCATCGTCAAAAGCCTCACACTCAATACTTATGGAAATGGAAAACATAATAGATCAGATAAATATTTCAAATAAAGAAAAAATATCACTCGAGGCGAGTTTAAAGATATGTCAGAATTAGAATTACAAGGAAAATGTAAAAAACATAGTCCAATTCATGGATTCATCACATAGAATAGATATGTTAAAAATCAAATTGCTCGATCCCTCAACAAATGCAAACATACACGCGAATATATTCACGGCTCAGTGTCCCAAATAACAATCAATGAAAAAGCACATAGGAAAGTGTAAGTTCATCGATCATGAAAACAAATTTTTGGTCATCAAGAAAATTTAAGAAAAATATAGAAATTACCTTTGCCAGCCGTGTTACATATGCAGCAGCCAAGGCTGTGAACAATAATCCCAGCCCAAGAGTCAAAAGCTGACCATTTCCTCCAGGTAAGCCAACCTCAGACTCTTCTTGCTGGAATATTAGGAAAAAAATTATAGTAAAATCATATGCATAAGTTGGGCAATCATATTATAGGGAGTATCAACCAAAAAGAAAGAGGAGAAGGTGGGTTGTTGGGGGGGAGGCGTGGGAACTCACAATAATTGCTCGCCCAAATGCTCCGGCACTCACATAAGCCCACGTTCCTGGAAGCATCCCCAACCAACTGCATGACATTTATTAGTTGAAATTGAGTCAGAATGATTACTTAATCATATAGTGTGGATTTTTCTTTGTAATCTTTAGATATAAATTAACACTATAAATGAGGCCACAGATACTAAAATTTGCAGGGACATCGTTTCTTTTCCATGCAAATAATATAGTTACAGTGCCATCTCCACATTTCGAGTAAAAGTACAGAAATTTATAGTAAAGTGGGAAATTATATTAGACTACAGATACCGACAGAGTGATAAAGCATTGCACTTTAGTCTTCTTTATAGTGAAACGATGTGGCCAGCATCAAACAATGACATTTATACTGATTTTTACCATACTTGGACACGCCTTCAAGTAATCCTCAGAGATAAAGTGGAAACAAGTCACAATAAGACTAAATGCTGTTATAAGATGGGTAGTAATCATACCTTCCCAGAACATATGGTACAAACTTAACAGATGTCAATCCATACAAATAATTCCCCAGAGAAAATGGAAGCAAAGGACTCAAACGAAGAAGTGTAACAACCCTGAAGCCATTTTCTCCAATTGCTTTGTCAATTGCAAGAAACTTTTTGTTTCCTTCGACTAGTTTGAGGATACGCTCACGAGCGAAATATCGGGCAATCAAAAATGCAACACTTGCTGCCACCTATGCGCAGAAGAGACTATTAGAATCAAAATTAGAAAACATGATCATTATTCTGTTTTAAGACAGGAACAAAAAAGCCAACTCACAGTTCCACTGATGGATACTATGATGGTGCCAGTTACAGAACCAAATAGAAGTCCAGCTGACATGGTCAATGGAATTGCAGGAATCGCAAGAATCTAGTAGATTATTCATTATACAAAGTCAGTTTGGCAATAAAAACGAATTTGTACTGATTCTAAACACGAGAAACATAAAACAAGCATGTAAACTAGGAATGAAGCAGTTGGTTGGAGTGACTAGCCCACAAAGAGCATAATAAATTCTCCACCTTTATTGGATTTTCATTGAAAAAGATAATCTGAAAGCTATGCCGCGTTTAATACGTAGTAAGAAAGAGAAACTACTAAATAACATTTATTTTCAAATCTTTGGTGGTTAATCTATATGCCTATACAAACAATAATCAAACAACCCCGAATACCAAAGATTAGAAGAGTTCAGATGGATACCTCCAATCCAGCATAAACTGCCACAAATAAAGCATATCCAGCTGGGCCATAACCTGTTCATTGAATAATGTGTTATAGCATGAACATTAACAATCAAAATTCTTCTTCAAAGAAAATAAGCAAAAGGCCACAAATGCCAAAAATACATTTCTACGTAAAAAATGCTTCCACTTAGGGCTATGATGAAGATGATGTACAGGAATAACAGAATGATGCAATAATGGCCTTACAAGTACCAAAATCCTGAACTGCATCATTTGACGTTGTAGTGCAGATTTAGAATAGAATTATAGGTTTCACTTTTTTCTCTATTGCAAAGTAAGAGTTATAGGTGACAATAGAATCAAGACAGCCTCCAAGAGCAATCAGCTGCCCCAGAAGGATCAAGTCAAGCCTATCAGTATCCACGCGTCATCATTCAGAGACATTCCAACGTGCATGTATCACACACTTCACAACAATTCACTCAGATTAATAGCCATCTCCAACCTGCGAAAACATTAATTTTCTAGTTCTTAAAGCTCTTGGCCAATCCACTGACATTTCAAGCAAAAATTTTATGTCATTTGATGGTAAAGTATTATTATTATTATTTTTTTATGAAACTCAAAAATGTATTAATGAAGAGGATTTAAAGCATTATGTTTACTAGTAAAAAGTTACTAATTATACCAATTAGCTATCATACGAAAAATATTAGATAGAGAACCAAAGTCTAATTCACAACACCAATCATTTACGTCAGCGCATTTCAATCAAGCTAAAACCAGATTTGCAAAGATCATATAAACCTCTCATTTCTTGCTCACTATCTCAAGTTCTCAACCAAAGTGCACTTCATTCCCTCACAATATTACTAGAAAAAAGAAACTAAATTTCCCTACCAACAAACAAAATCCAAACCAGATGAACAAGAAAAATCCCGAAAAAGGGGATAAAACTTTCAAAAAATTACCATCAATAAACCCAGAAAACTGGGTCAAAAACGCATTAATCTGATCCTTATAAACATACCCAACGGTACTAAACCCACCAACAACACCCAAAAGCAAAACACCTGCCAAGATGGAGCCTTTAACAGCAGTGTCTCCCTCTAATCCCTCACTCTCAGCATCCATCCCATTTCCCTGAATCCTATTGTTATTGTCGTCATCATCACCCTTGGGGTTAAAGAACCAGCCCAAGCTCCGGGGAGCATTGGTGGTGCTCTTCTGAAGGGTGTTTTGCTTCTTGGTCTGCTTCAAAGATGAGCATGGTTTGACGAAATGGAAGCGCCTTTGAGGCTTGAAGGTGTGGATGAATGAATTGGAAGATGTGAGGAAGCATGAGGGTGGCTGATGGCAATGGTATTGTGGGCGCAAGATGAGCGTCCGCATTGTGGCTCCTGTGAGTTTCTGCTGTGAGGGCTTTGTGCCATGCAAATTGCTTGATTTGTTTTGCCTTGAAATTTCTAAAGACTTCGGATTTCACTGGTGGTCAGAGTACTGCCAAGAGGTTGATAAGAGAATGGATGGTATTCTCACTTCCAGTTGCATGGAGATTTGGTGCTATGTCCACCCAGTTGCGCCACGTGGTGTTAATTTGTTATGGGTATCCGATTTGATTGAAATGATACTCAGGTGTTCGATACTCGTCACGTTTAGCACTTGGGCCCCTAATGCTTTTGACAATAAAAGAGTAACCGGGGGAAAGGAAAAAAAAACTCTGGAATTCCTTTACCATCGTGCCATCCATTCACAGGCCAGCTCAATTGACAAAAATGTACTGCAAGTTTATTCACCTCGCAACAAAATATAGCTGGTAACAGCTTAACATTATTACAACAGCAGAGCAGAAAATTGATATGGAAATTCAGCTTGATTTGTGAACTGATCACCATGGTGCCGCAGAAAGGAAGAGAATTATCGAAACATCAAAACAAACAATAAAGGGTTTTAACAGATTTCAGCAGGGGCCTTGATTGGTTCCAGTTGAATGGATTTCTGCACGAGCTCAGTTTGTTCTTTAACATGAGCCTGATAGAAGCCAGTAGCTGTGGCAGCAGATGGAGCACGGCCAACGTATTTGCTGTCCTCTAAGGTTCCTCTGCCCACCGCTTTCATGGCAGTGGCAAGTCGGGGTGAGATGTAGGTGTACGCACCCATGTTCATTGGCTCTTCCTGGCACCAAACAATCTCGGCATCTAAAAGAATCAAAGTCAGAAAATAAGTCAGCCTCATAAGAAAAAAGGGTAAAAGATAGCGGCTTCATTATTATAAATACTGCACAATCACCATCACCCAGGCTATAAGTTCAGAAAACATACTTGGATATCGTTTAAGCTCACGCTGAACCAGGTCATATGGGAAAGGACAAAGCTGTTCCACCCTGCAAATTGCAACATCACTTGCACTGCGCTTCTTCCGCTCTTCATCAAGCTCGTAATAAACCTGCAAGCAAAGAAGGCATAGAATTTTGTATCAATAGCAATCACTGGAAAAACTTAATCTAGCCAACCTTGCACAATTTTTCCTTGATCGCTTCAGATTATTTAATTAGGATGCCTAAAAGGAAGCAGTAAAATTATTGTGATGTTGCAACTGTGTCGTTAGAGCAGCACAAAGAGCATTACACACCTTTCCAGAACAAAGAACCAGACGTCTGATACCCTCCTCAAGATCAGAGTGGCCATTCTGATCCTTAATAAGCCGCTTAAATCTGGTCCCTTGTTTGTCAAAACCAGGGTGACCTTGGACATCATCAAACTCGGAAAGATTTGATTTGCAGTCCTTGTGACGCAACAGGTTTTTGGGTGACATCACGATGAGAGGCTTACGGAATCCCCTGTGTATCTACAAGACATAACAGGAAAGCATAAGAAAATGAACTTATGAACAGTCATGAAATGGTGGAAATTGACTAATGATTAAACAAGTTCTACTCACCTGACGCCGCAAAACATGGAAATAATTAGCAGGAGTTGTAACATTCACAATCTGCCAGTTACATTCTTGAATTTGTTTCCGAAGAGTTGGATCCATCTCAGGTATAACAAATGGATTGTCATCACTCATCTACCACAATAAACAAATCTATTAGTTGGCAACAGAGCAAATAATTTCATCAACATTCCGATAGAAAAGATATGAAAACCACAGCCGAACTAGGAAATAAACGACGATACAAATGCTCTAATGGGGAATACCTGAAGGAAACGCTCCAATCGCGCACTTGAATGTTCAGGGCCCTGGCCAGCATAACCATGTGGGAGCAGCACAACAAGTCCAGTTTGACGCAACCACTTGGACTCACCACTGCTGAGAAACTGGTCAAAAATTACTTGTGTTCCATTAGCGAAGTCCCCAAATTGAGCTTCCCACAATACTAATGAGTTTGGATTTTCCATAGAGTAACCCAGTTCAAATCCAAGAACACCAAACTCTGAGAGAGAGCTGCGCAGAAAACAAAAGGTTCATAAGTAAGTAACAAAAATTAGCATGCAACACTTTGTTAAAAATTATCAGGTTTAAAGAAATGAAGATCACTTTTTAACTGCCGACAAACAGAGAGAATATTTTCCAACAAAAATTACTCCACTCCATTATTAATCAGGAACGCATAAGCACTGGCCTTATTGAAAAGGCAACACAGCGTCCACATGGTTGAGCAGATTATAGTAAAGCATATATAAACCCAGAGAAGTTTTGCGGAATTTTGTTTCAAAATAGATATTACGACAGAGCATTTTCTAATGAAAATGTGAGAGAGACAGAGAGAGTGTGGTGTCAATTACCTATTGCTCACAGTGAACATCTCCTCATCTTGGTTCATCATAACATGGTCTAGTGGGCAATACTTCTCCCCAGTTTCTTGATCATGTAGCACAGAATGCCGGTGACTGAATGTTCCTCTCTCAACATCCTGGCCACTCAATCGCACATGGTTACCCTCTACCAGCAATGTAGCAAATGCAAGAGCCTCCCCAACTGCCCAATCGATGCCTTCCCCTGTTTCAATCATTTGTGCACGCTGTTCATACACCTTCTTAACCCCCCTATGAGGCTTAAAATTTTCTGGAAGGGTAGTGATGGCTTTGCCAACATTCTTCAAGATCTCTGGTTTTACCCTGTAAACATCAAAATAAATTAAAGATGCTGGAGACCGCAAATAAAATATATAACTAAAGAAAGTATCAACATACCCAGTGTTTCTAATACGTGAAAGCTGTTCAGGTGACTTGAACCCAGCCCAATAAGCTGACAGCCAATCTCTTCGCTTCGGAACATAATCTTTGCTGGCCATGAATTCCTCATTGAGGATTGTATTGACCTTCTCCTGTATCCTATTAATGTCTTCTTGAGTCACCTGCCCAGATTCTAATAGTTTCTTTTGGTAGATCGCAAAAGCTGATGGATGACTCCTGATGACCTGTTAGCATCCATTTAATCAGAAATATGAGATTGGCTGATTCATGTGACTAGACCATAATAAGAATCCTGAAATACATGATACGAGGATCTATGAAACAATACAGGAACAAAATAAAATAATAGATTGAAGTTGCAACACATGTTGCAAGATAGCTTCAAGTCTAACAATAATCCAATGGGTGACTATAGCAGGAATAACCTGGTACATTTTGGGCTGGGTGAAAGATGGCTCATCAATCTCATTGTGCCCAAATCTCCGATAACAAACTAAATCAACCACCACATCAGAATGGAATTTCTGCCGCCATTCTGCTGCAAGCTCACATGCATGAACAACCGCCTCGATGTCATCCCCATTTACATGGAAAATGGGGGCATTCAACGCTTTGGCAACGTCAGTACAGTACTGAGAGGATCTGCCTGCCCTTGGATCAGTGGTGAAGGCCACTTGGTTGTTCACAACAATGTGTATAGTGCCGCCAGTTGTGTAGTTTGGAAGTGCACTCAGATGTAGAGTTTCATAGACTACACCTTGACCAGCAAAGCTACCATCACCATGAATCAAAACACCCATATTCTTGGTCCTGTCCGCATCGTGGGAGTAATACTGCTTCGCTCTAGTTTTTCCAACAACAACTGGGTCTACAGCTTCCAAGTGACTTGGGTTCGCAACCAAAGATAAATGAATTCTCTTACCACCTCTAGTTGGTCGATCATATGAAGTTCCCAGGTGATACTTAACATCGCCAGTACCAGTGTAGAGCCCATCTTCGTCTACGGGCTTTGTACCACCACTAAACTCACTAAATATTTGACGAAGTGGTTTCCGAACAACATTACCTAGCACATTAAGTCGTCCTCTGTGAGGCATTCCAATAACTATGCTCTCAACCCCAAGATCAGCTGCCCTGTCAAACATCTCTTTCATGCCAGGGATTAAAGTCTCCCCACCTTCAAGCCCAAACCTCTTTGCTGTTGTCCACTTAGTTGCCAAGAAGTTCTCAAATTGTGTACTCCATATGAGCCTATCAAGAATAACCTCACGGCGTTGTCTATTGTATTGCATTGGTGTTGGGGTCTCAATCTTATCTCTCAACCAATTACATTGATCACGATCTGCAATATGCATGTACTCATACCCAATACTCCCACAATAAGCCTGCTCAAGCCGGGTCAATATGGATCTAAGGGTCTGTACAGGACGATTTTCAGACAAAAACCCAGCCATCCTCCACACACCTATAAAGAATTCTCTATCGAGATCAGCTTCCGTAAACCCATAAAGAGCAGGGTCCAAATCATCTGGGATTTCTCTTTCTTCCAATCCCAATGGGTCCAGCTTTGCTTTCATATGACCATTAACTTGGTAAGCTCTCACAAGCAACAACAAGCGCATACTCTCCTGAATAGTTTGCCCCGAAATTCCAGGAGAAGTAGCGGCCTGTCCGACAAAATTTCTAAAGAAATTATCCCATGACTCATCAACACTATTTGGATCAGCTTCCCAAGCTCTCTGAAGCTCCTCTAAATAAACACTACTAGTCCCATCTAAGAAGCTATCAGTCAACTTTGATAAGGGTACAGGCCGAGGCACAGGAGCAGATTGCACCTTTGATTTCAAGACAGTGCTATGAAAGTGCCGGGTTTGTGACGGAATGATGCGTGTCCTTGTGGTATATGAACAACCATGAGATAAAGTCCTCTTAATGGCAAGCTTTGCCACACTTGAACCAGCTCGAAACCACCCCATAGCTTTCAATCGTTAACCTGTAAAATGCACCAGAAATTAAAAGCCTTCAATTAACCAAAACAAAAACCAAACTTCACCGTGAGGTTAAATTAAAGAATAATAATTACATCAAACACAAAGATACTCAAATGTATAATGATTCTCATCTAATCTAATTATAAATGATATAAGCAAATCAAAATTCACAAGCATTAATGATTAACTCAAAAGAACAAACTTTAAGTTCAAGATCAATTCTTGATCTAAAATATTTGAAAATTTTGAAATATGATTTTCAAAGTGTTCAAATTAAAGTTCAGAACAATATGTTTTAACAAAAAATAAATAAAAAAGCAATTGTGTATCTAAGAAGTTGGAAATGAAGACAGAAAATTAAAAATAAACCTTAATTGTTTAGTGAAGGATGACAATGAATTCATCTGCATTTAGACCAGAAGTTACTGTCTTTATCTTATAAGAGTTGCCTTATTTTTTTAGTTTTCTCATTTTCTAACACTTTCTAGAATCATCTATTCCCACCTCTATTTTTTAGTCAATTATTATTATTATTTTTTTAATTTCAAAGTGGACGTTGTTTGACTTTTTGAAGGGATTTGACTAACACATAGCCCATTCCAAGCCCTTTTTTTTGGGGGATCTCTTTCTATTATTTTTATTTTACTTTGGTAGCTTGGTTATTCATCATAATATCATGTTTACCATTTTCTTTTAAGACAACAGAGGGGGGAAAAAATGTATGTAGTAGAAAATATAAATCGAGTGTCACATTCTCTACATGAAGTTTATTAGGATCGATTTTTAGTTATTTTTAATCAAAGTATTTTAAAAGTAAAAAAAAAATCCTTTTATGTATATTAATGAAGCTCAAATCTGTATGCCTATTGGAAATTTATAAATATGAGAAACAACTTTTTCATTTTATCTATCAAATATGCACTAAAAGAAATTCTATCCTTTACAAGGAATTGATCTATTTAACTTCAACATTTAAGGAGGTCAAAGACTCAAATTGTCTATCTAGGTATGCCCTGGCTTATCCCATGAAGGATGAGGAAGTTTGACTTTCCTCAGATGGAAACAAGTTATATAGTTTACAAACAGAAAGCCTTTAATTTTTTGACCATATAAGGGGGACATCTGGACCCCTTTTTTGGGGCTAGTGTACCAGTAAACTCCTAACATTTCAAAAATGCTCAAGCGGACATTAAAAAATGCATCTATATTTTTCCTTTACATAGAAACATCTATAATCTGCACCCAGGCCTCTAAGCAAAATTAAAAATAATTGAAGAAGATTACCAAAAAAAGAAGAGAGAAACTTGGATTGGTTATTACTGGGCCCAGCTCCCATAACACAATCAACAAAAGTCAAACACCAGCCCGCCATAAAATTAATAAAAAATTAATTCACAGAGGAAATAGGAAAAAAAATATTTCTAGAAGGTGAAATGAAAAATGAAGACGGATAAATTTAATAATATAATTTAAAGTCTAAGACATTTCATTGTCATTCCCCACAAAACAGCTAGAATTTCTTTCCAATTTTCTCTCTTTTGCTTCCAACTTTCTAGACACAGAATTTTTATTTTTTTGTAAAGAGATTTCATTTTAAACTGTATTTTTTTAACACTGAAAATCTCAATTTCATCCAATATTATAGTTCAAAACCAGACCTCAGATCTTAAAGTTTGTTCTTCTTTTAGTCTGGATAATCTTGTAATCATTAATCGTGATATAATCACTAGCAAATACTGATTTCTTTAACCATTAATAATTTCCCGCAAGAAAACTTTTTTGCGAACAGGTTGCAATTTTCCTCATTGATCAGGACACGAAATAGAGACATGAAAACTGCAGGAAATGAACTCCTAGATTCTTTTCAAGCATTTTAAGATAAAAAATTAATAAACAATAGTCATAATGATTTTTTAATAGATCTGAGGCTACTTTTTAATAGAACTCAACTTCGATTAGAAATCATAAGCAAACTCCCTAATATTATAATTGATTTTCTTCAAAACAAATTTAAATAAAAAACTTAATAAAAACCGAATAATAATAATAATAAACAATAGAATAAATTACCTTCTGTGCTATTCGATTTTTCCAGTGACCAGCGAGTTCCAACGGTTGGAGATGTCAGCCTGTGCTTCAGTCAGCTGGCGGCGGCCGGTGAAAAAGTTACCGCCAACGGCTGCGAGTGGCCGGTAACTCCGCAAACTGGTTACCCGTCACGGCGTACGTTGACTGCGGCGGTTTGAGAAAAAAATTATGAAGTTAAAAAGCGTAGATCTAGGGTTTATTGAAAGAGAAAATTGATTTTCATTTATAGTGGATTTGATTGAAGTGACGATTATTTTGGTTCACGTCAAAATGTTGCCTTTTGTGTTCTAGCATCCTCTTTTACGCTGAAGCTTCTACACGAACGAACAAAGGCAAATGTCCCTCACTGGACCGTGACTCAATGAATGTAAGGAAAGGATATTTTATTTTATCATAATTATATTTGGATCGCTAGATTTTTAAGAAATCACAGATACGGACACAGTTTTTAATTTTCTTCTGTTCGGGTCCTCTTCATTCAGGGGTGTCAAAAAAATCCGCCCGGACCGGACCGGACCTGGACCGCATGTACTGTACATGCGGTCCGGGTTTGAGAATTTCAAACCCGAATATGTCCGGATACGGTCCCGGGTTCAACATCAAAAACCCGAAACCCAGAACCGAACCCTGTTTTTAAATTAAAAAAAAATTGTTAGATATTATTTTAATATTTAGATTTATTTATTGATTATTGTGTTATTGAATTTAAATTTTTTTGATATAAATTGAATGAGTTTAGATTAAAAATTAGATGAATTTAAGTAGTAGAAAATAGATTGAAATAATTTTTATTTATTATATTTATTTGTGTTTTAGCTGTTTAGTTAATAGTTAATAATAATAAAAGGTTTTGTAGGGTACCAAGAGAAAGTTGCATGCGAAATTACCAATTTGCTTACATGCGGGTTTCTAAGCAGCCAAAACCAGGAAGGTCTGAGTTTGAGCTCGGCCCGACCATCGGGTTTTAACACAGGTCAGTCTTGTGTTTTACTCATCCGGTCCGGTCCCGGGTAACACCAAAATCTGGACCGGACCGGGATTTTGCCAAGCCTATCTTCGGTACCCCGCCAAGGGACAGTGGAATCTATGTATGAGTAGATGGCTTACCATTGGTTCAACCAAGACCAAAAATTTAAAATTATACGTTTTAGATGAAAAACACCTTAATGACAAAATACAAATTAAGGACTGGTATAAAAATGTTGTGGCTTATAAAATAATGGTAGTCTACTTCCACTTAAATTTTTTTTTTTTAAATTTTAGCATAAATTTTGAGTTATTAATTTTTTAGTAATCTAATGGTAGATATTAAAAGTTAAAGTAAAGTCTAATGATAGGTATTTATCCACAATTGCACTGCTTGAAAATCGGTAGTTCAAATTTTATGACAGAATTTTAATTCAATACTTTAACTTAAAATAACCCATCCTCAAATAATATGCTTCTACTTGGCTAAAAATTATAGAAACCAATTGCTCAAGAAAGCAGCTGTATACTTGGTAAACTATATTGTTAAGCGTGTGAAATTCAAAAGTAGCCTATTTAGTCGGCAAATTTTATTAAAATATTGTTAACTCCAGTATAACGATCATATTAGACATATTAACACATTATTTTTGGTCTAGTAAAAGCATATAAGATCACTCAATTCAGCCAAAGCATCATTCAGTCGACTCCAGAAGAGATCAATGAATTGAAACAACAGGAATCAAGTGGAAAGGAGAATGAAAACAAAATAATCAACGTGTTTGGCATAAGTTGCCCGTTAAGATGACACTTTCAACCATGGTTATTCGGAAATACATAAAAAAGAAAGTAATGCTAGATTTAAAAAATGAAAATAATAGTAACATATAACCCTATAAGTCTATAAGCAACATAATGTACTGATCCAACAATGTTGCTGCGAGGTACATGTTCTGTTGTTTCAGGGCAAGAACATGAATTTACACACCTGCATATGCCCGGAAATGATAGGTATAGATGAATAATATTGGTAAAAGTATTAGAACATCAATCTATTTGTCGCTCTCTGTTTCCGATGTCTGGATGTGAAGAGCAATGGGTAGAATGCAACAGAGAATTTCCTTTTACGGCAAACAAGTTCAATTCTGGTCTCTGTATGATAGATGTGAATTTGTGAAGCTGGTCATTAAGACAAGCGTGCAATGACTGAGGACAGAAGAGGTCTGTCCTTTCATAAACTCTGGCAGCCATGCTTGCTGCAACATTTATCTGTATAAAATGCAGGGAAAACAAGTAAGATATAAAGTTAGCTTCCAAAAAGCTCAAACAGTAAATTATCATTCAGGATTAGTTAGAAATCATAAGATGTGTGAATATGAACTCAGTTCTTGCAGAAGGTATTAGCCTTGAAATGAGAGTAAGATATGAAAATGAGAAAAAGCAACAAAAAAACAAATGTGTAAACCATTAGCTACTTGGAAAATTGTTAAATGCCACATTCGCATGTTTCAAAAGTTTCCACTCTCTGCAATTTAATACCCTAACCTCAGGTTAAAACGTCAAAGCCAAATCTATGAATCAAGTCACAGTGTGCTTTTAAACTCTTGTTCGTCAGTCTCAAGGGAAAAATGTTTTAAAGTTGACGTTATCGTAGTTGATATTTTCACTTTCCATCTTTTGAAAACACCATCAACTTTGTTCAGCTTGAGACTGAACACCTAAACCAAGTAGCATACTCTACACACCTAATTCTTGATAAAGATAAAAAAGTAGTCACCCAAAATTGAGACAAAAGATATATTAAGTGAATCAGATCAGAAATTTAATTGGATTGACTTCACAAAATTCTCAGTAAACACCAGGTAAGTAATCTTGACAATCTCCCTCCAACAACTCCTAAGAATCAAAGCAAGAGGTCTAGATAATTATCAAACTGCATGAAGTCACTGCATATAAAGCTTGTCTGAGAATATGATAGTTAACAGGAAAGAAATTAGTACATGATTTGAAGATACTTAACCAAGGCATCAATTTCTGGCCAAGCTAATCTAGTACAGAAAAACTGTTAAAGAATGGATGATTACAAAAGTCCCATTGCTGAAAAAGCACAATCATCATAAACAAGCCCTGTTGTAATAAAATAATTTAAATAAACAAAACACAAATAAGGAAGCTAATTAAAAAACAGCTCAACCAGAACCAAAATAAAATTCTCTCAACTTAACGATTCTCTTTAACAACTCACTAATCGACAACACGGTGAAGTAAAGCTCCTTAGAAAAGAATCAGATGCATCAAAGTATTACAAATGTGATAAACACAATGTTCTAGAGAACAAAAATGTACACGTGTCATGTATATACAATTAAACAAAATTCAGCTTACCGACTCTGAAGCCGTCTTTAAGCAGGCTTTTGCTAGAGGCACTATGCAAAACCTTTTCAAAATACCCAAAAAAGAAAAAATTGCAAATTAATTAACAACAAAACAAAATCAAATTCACTTATGAATCATAATTCTCACTAATAGTTTGTCCCAGTTCAAGAAAAGGAAAAAAAATGGAAGGGAACTTACATTCCACGGCCGCCAGCTAGAGCTTCTTCAGATGGGTCCTTCCATGCATCGAATCTGCATAACAAATAAAATCCAAAGAAATAAAATCATGTTACATTATTATTTTTGTTATATCAAATTTAAATTAGAAAGAAAAGGAAAAATAAAATAAAAACCTACACCCAGCCGTAACGGCGGTCAAATAAGAGGCGTTTGGAGGATAATTTAGAGGGAGAAGAGAGTGCTGGTATGGACGTTTTGGAGTTGCTTGAGGTCGACTCTACAATCTCCATTGCGTTCGCCTTCCTGTTTCTGGCCGTGTCAAAAATTAAGAAGCAAAGAACTAAAGAAGGATAAGGAGCAGACTAGGGCCCAATATCAAATTTAGTGGACTTTATTACGTTACAGAAGTTTGGGCTTCAAAAATGACCTGCTACTATAAGCCCCTCACTATTAAACTGATTACACCCTTATCATATCAAACTAAAGCAAGCACACAAGCACAACTTTACTGAGGGTAATGTTATAAACAATTACGATCTTCTCTTAATCTGACTCCAATAAAATTAGAATGATATTTTGATCTTTTGCGTAATTTATTAATAATAAATTATTAATATATTTCTGATAAAAACTTAATAAGTATAATGTTACTCCTCTTGAATTGTAACGGAAATATCATTTGTAATTGATTTATATTAAAATAAAAAGTGTAACCATTTAATATTAATTGAATTTATTACAAGCTTTTTTTAATTGTTGATAGATATAATGTAACATAAAAAGTTACATTAACGTTTAAAAATAAGAGCTCCAAATTATAAGTGTGAATGGTGTGCAACAATGAATTTTTTTTTCATTTTTATATACTAATTTATCTCAATATCATTTAAAATTTTTAGTTATGTCATAATCCGAAATAATATGCTTTTTATATATTCTAACATATATTTTTTTATTTAAAACTTAACTTTTAAATAATTTTTTTCAGTTGATCTCATATAATCTATAGTAGATCTTCAAATTCAAATTATCATCAAAGTTCATTGTCTTATTGGAAAAGAGAATTGAATTCTGAAAGCAGGTTTTTTTTTTTTTTTTTCCGTAAATAATATGAACTTGAGGGTCAGAAGTTTAGCGGCTACGGCTATAAAAGGTCAATTTCCCGCTTCTTCCTCAAAATCTCCCTCTCAAACAAACTTCGGTTTCTAGAAAGGCTTTGCAAATGGCGAATTGCAGATCAAGCTACAGTGATCCAACGGCTCAAAATCCATCAAATTTCGCAAGTTCTGGTAATTTTTCCTCCTGATTATCTCAAACTCTTAAATGTTTTGGCTGCATTTGATCGTTTGGTCGCGGAGAAAACAGATTACGAATTACACATCTATCCGTTTGGTAGCTGAGAAACCTCGAGATAAAAATAAACGAAAATAACGTAAAATTTTCTTGTCAGAACAGTCAAAACCTAGAATATATTAAATATTAATAGAAATATCACTAATACTCAAAGATCATTTGTTTGCTTAAAATCAGATGAAAATGAAGAATACTAACTATATAATAATTTGCAGAAGCTGCTGCGTATAATTGTGCAATTTTGTTTGATGAGCTTAAGTTTTTAAAAAATATTATTTTGATTTATGCACTTCTCAAATGATCGAAGTGAGTCAATAATTTGCAAAAGATGCTTACAATTGTTCAATTTTGTTAATGAGCAAATTTTATTTAATAAGTTTAAATTTCCGACAAATTTTACTTTGATTTATGTACTCTTGAAATGTTGCAATCGAGTCAATATATTATTTGATGATTGAAGGTTGTGCTGGGGTTTGTATGATGAGCAGCAAGTGGAGAGATGAACAACATCCATCATTCATCAATTTCATCTCCTCGTTTCTCAGTGCAAATTCTTTTCGTCTCAATTTTGTTCTAGTTGCCCCAGTAATTACCTTTTTATTTCTCTTATTATTTATGTATTTGTTAATTTATATTTCGGTGACCGGCTCAATTCTTAGGTCTCTTTTCTGCAGGATTTTATTTTCAACTGTGGAGGCTTGTCAATTTCATTTGTTTTTATAACAAATTGGGACTGCCACAATACTGCTGCGGTGTTCAGCAGGTAGTCTATTACATTTTCCCATTCAAGCATATTTAAATGAACTTGTTTTGACTGAATCGATGGACTTGTTGTAGAATTAAGAAATTGAAGGAGCAGTTTGCTCATTTCTATGTGGTCCTTGCCCTTCCTACGAGGGAGCAAAATGATTCTTTTGTTCGCTCTTACTTCAAGTGAGTGACTTTCTAAATATTGTCCATGCTGATCTCTTTTGAATTTGGATTCTTTTTTTAAAGATATGGAATCTTTGTCTGGATGTTTTTGAAGATATGGAATGGAGCTTGGTAGGCCAACATTTGTGCCAGTTCAAGATAGGGAGATGGGGTTTGAGAAGATTGTTAAAATAGCTCACTCTCGTGGGGGTAAGTTCTTATACTCTGAAGCTCACTTCAATCATTCTGTTCAAGTACTAAATTAAGTATTATGTAAAATCTGCAGCCTGCAAGCGCCAAGATGCTATATCAAAATTGAAGGCTGAGGTTGGTGGAAACTTTTCCCTCGTTATATCATTTCATCTAATAACATTTGTTTTAGGAGATTAACATATCTTTTTTCTTGCATGTGAAGAGAAGGCTAGCAGTACAGACAATGGATGTTTTCCTCAGAGTGGTCACATCCATACCATTGATTGACAATCATGATGCAAATGCGGTAATTTACTACACCCTAATGCAAACTATTTTGTTTACTATGTACTCTTCGTTTCACAAAAGTCCTCTATTGCACTCATCATGCATTCCTCTGTTAGAAGTCTTGATATTCCAGCAAATTGAGCTTTCTATATTCTCTAATAAGTTTGCCTTATAAACTACCTGTGTATTTGTTTGGTTTTACATTTTGAAGTTTAGAATTGTAATTTGCGTCTTTTCCTATTTATAGTCTGCTAGCATGCTGATTATTTATGAATATTAAAAATATCATGGATGTCTAATCTATCCGTCAAAATGTTGCGGAAATCTGATTACTTCTCAATGGGGAGTTTAATTTTGAATCCTAGATTTATTTCACAGTTGTGAGTTTGTAGCTGCCAGGTCTTCATACTGATAATATGATTCTTCCATTTATGATTTGATGATCATATAGGTTCGAAAATTATTTCTTTTTCAATAAGATAACTTCTTCTCATACATCTCTTTCAGCTTAACCAAGCCATTGGTTCAATCGAAGCAATTGCCAAAGCATCCAAGACATACATTCTGGAGAACACAGACCTTTCAGCTGAGAAAGCTGAAATGATTGTGAGGTTCTTTCGAGATCCAAAGCTTTACCTCAGTCCGAAAATCAATTAGAGTAGAAATTATCTCAAATTAATCTTTTGGAAGTCTTCAATAGGATTAAACTAAATGGCTCTACCAACTACTGAAATATAGTGAGCAAGCAAAAGCAAGGCTTAAAATTTAGGCATTGTACTAAACTCGATTTCTATTCACATCCACTGGAGGAAAATAAAACGAAAAGTAAGAAATACCCACCTGAAAATCAGATGACTTTTTTGATCTACTGCATTCTAGAATATCATACAAAACTGTTCTGTCATAACTAATCATTTTGATGTGCATTTCTACTCATCATAAGGGAGATCGATGGGGATGAAAATGATGAATTTTCTTCTTGCTTTCACTGTGCCAATCCTCTGCCATTAATGACTTCTTGGTACAAATTTGTCAAGGTTGATTACCATAACAGTGATATCATCCATGTTGCCTCTGCTAGAAGATATATCTATGAGCTTTTTGCATGATTCCATGGAACTCTTGTTTCTTGAAACCACATCAACTGCCTCCTGTGCATTTACCTGATTATTTCACCCAAAATTATCAGCTTTTGCTGATCTAAAGCACACTACGAAGAACTTAAATGTAAACCAAAAAAGGCATAACTTCAACATCAATTTTAGTATCTAAGAATTTTTTTTTTCCTTGTATTTTTGGATGCCAGTTTTGTATAAACAAACAGATGAGTATACCTTATCCCACAATCCATCAGAAGCCATTATCAAGAATTCACAATCTGAAGTTAATGAAAGCCTTGTAGTTTCTGGTTCAGAAATGATCCATTCTTTCAAATGCAAGTCTCCAATGGCTCTAGAAACTGCCAGTGAACCTTGAACTCTCCAAGCTCCATTGCAAAAATGCACAAATGCACCCTGCGATGTTAAGAACTTATTAATTAACAGCCACTATCGAAATGCTCATACCCTAGCGTTGATTTCTCATTGTCATTTCTAATTTGTAGAGCTCAAATCAATTGGAGATACATTTTTTTTTTAATTTATTGAGATATTGAGTTGAACATTTACATTTTTTTTAATGCTACATCACAGTATTTAAAAAAAAAAATTAGCGATAATAAATTTTGTCATTTCATGTTACCCCAAATTTAACATCAAATTTAATTATGAACAAAAATATAGGGATAAGTTGAACTAACAGCATTTTCAATACGGCTACGTTCGTCTTCCCTGCTGAGACGATGATCGTTAGTGAGAGAATCAGCCACCCCGTTCCTACTCAAGACTACCCCGCAATCGCCTGCATTTGCTACATGCAACTCGCTGTCTTTCAATAGCACACTTGCGGTACAAGCTCCGCTGCTAACACCCTGTAAGTGAACTTCACATTTCATATTAATATATGCACAACATAAACTTCATTGCGTATCAAAATTTTGATTGCTTTCATTGAACTAATTAACATATTAGACTAATATTGTGTTAGAATTCTCTGATCTTAAACTTAAACTTTGGTTTAATTAATCTTAAAAAAATATGTTAAAATATGTACATTATTATTCATGTGTCGTCACAATATATTCCTTTATAATTACATTTTTTTTAATTAATAAATTTCCAATAACACGTCTGTGCTTATCTTTTGGTAAATGCTTTATGCTGATTGCCTAGATCATAAGAGATATTATACAGGACCAACAGGGTTGACTGCGTTGAAGTAATATTCTAAAAATAGACCGAGTCAAAAATAATTTATTTTTAGTTCACACAACGTGTTGAAACGTTCAAATGTATATATCTTTCGTACAATTAATGTACATAACCTACCTGGCTAAGAAACTCTTTATCAGTGACTTGGTAACCTACGCGCATCGCTTGTTCTAACTGTATACCCTCGTCTCCAACATTTCCAAGCTCTTTCACAATGTTTCTTCCTAAATTTCCGGCCACATATTCCGCCGCGGCACGGCCGCCGTGCCCGTCAATTACGGTGAAAAATGCCTGGTACAAGCATTAGAATTTCATTAAAAAGGTTTCTCAAGTACGGACATTCTTAATTTAACCGACACATTTTTTATAAAATTTTTGTCCGAAATTTTAAAAAGATTTGACGTCCGCAAAAAACAAAGTCTATATATCAATAATTGTCGATGCATGCAGAAGATTTATTGAAATACAAGGATATATAGAGAAAATTAAGAAAGAAAATAATCATTGCAAATTAATAATTACATGATAATTAATTTACCTGCTTAGGATCTCCATGAATATCGAGCATGAATCCATATCCATCTTCCATAACTTCTCTTCTTCCTCTCTTACAAGCCAAAAGAAAATCTCTCCCTTCAACCTCAAATTCTTTTCTCTCTGATTTTCTCTCATTTCCATACAATTCCAAACTTGCACAAAATTCAGGCACAACAAGCTTTGCAGGCCTTTTCCTCACCTTCATAGCCGATCCCTTGGTAATAATATTCCCGACTTTTGTATTTTCTAGAGAATTTGACCCTTCATTCTTCACAACGTTAGGGCTTTTTTCATGCAAAATTAAACTTTTCTCTTCTTGGCTAACCATGTTAGGTGAAATTTCTCGCCTGGTTTCTTCTTGTCCGATGAAAAACTCACCCACCGATGGAAGAAGACGAGAAGAAGAATATATAGGGAAATTAATTATGGTTAGAGAAGCCATGGAAATGGCCTTTTTGAGACCACGGAGAAAGTAGTGGAGGAGTGAAATGAGAGAAAAGCTCCATATGAACTCATGCAAATCAATCATGTTTTTGAGAACAGTTTTTGTATGATTAGATTTTGACTAGTTGATGAACAAAGGCACGATTCAAATACAATAAGGATGCGAGAATTCAAAAGTTTAAGAAAAATATAGGTTCCTTGTAGAAGAAGAATAGTTGGGCTAGATATATGAACGTGAAAGATGAAACCAAATATTGGGTCAAAGAGGAAATATATGTAGAAAGCCTAGAAAGATTTTGACACTTTCAAAGCCAATGAAGTGGTCTTCTAAGTTCTAATCAGATAAATACATTTTTTTTTGAGTTTTTACTAAGTAGATCCCCATTTTCTTATGATATTTCAAATTGATCCATAGTTTCCCTATTTGTATAAACCAGATGCTTAAATTAAATTTATAGTAAAATGCTAATTTTACCATTAACATTTTATGACAAGTTACTTGGTAGTTGGTGCTTGTTCTGCATGCGGCCTCCACTGGTGAGAACTTCCACAATGCCATAAAAACTCCCTTTTTTTCTCCTTTAAAGAACTTATTAAGAATTAAGAAACTATTTATTCGAAGAATTTAAATTTAAAAGTTTTTGGAAATAAATTAAGAACATTAAAAATTTAATCTTTTTTTGTTTATTTATTTTTGGCACATGTCCGACCTTACTCCATCTTATATTAAGCGTATTCTCTTAGAGTTAAATCATTGACCTCTTACTTATACTACAAGGGACTAATTTATCTAGGTTATTAAAAGTTGTGAAAAAAATTTATTATATTATAACAATTTTTCTTGATAAATCTCATAACATAGCTCAAAAAAAAAAAAAAGGGAAAAAGTCCTTATAATGGTGAATGAGGTCATTCAGCAAAAAGGTTGCGGAAATATTTAACATAATAAAATTGAGTAAAATCAACATATTTGAGATATCATCGTAGTGCAAGGACTTGTTTAATTACAATATTTTTTTAATTGTCTTTAATACTGCTATTTTTTTATTATTATGCCAAAATAGGAAAAAATTGACTGGTTAATAAGCGGAGACTCAGCTTTGGAGCACATTAATAGGTTTCATAACTTCTGTTTTTGTTGACTAATTAAATCTTGCTTTGTTTGTATTGCAATAAGATTGAGGAGATGGCTAACCCCTAAGATTGTTCAGTTAATACTGAAATCTTTTTTTTTTTTTTGTAGTTCTCCACAACTACACGTAATAATTGAACTAAGATTAATCTGCACTGGAATTTTAATATAGATAAAGCTAATTTTAACTTATTACTTTTTAAAGTATTAAAATCAAATTTAACATAAATTAAATATCTCAATATTTTCTTTACATAACCCAAACTTTAAAATTTCCGTAAACTCTAAATCTTTAAAAAGGAGAATTTCTTTTCTTCTCTATAAGTAATCTAAAAGTAGATATACTTGATCATTTGTATAATGACATGTTAAAGATAAGGGAAATTATCAGCTATCCATCTTAAGTTTATCCCATTATAAAAAATATAACAAAGATTTAAATCTATTTGATTTTCCAACCATCATTTTAAAATGTATATCAATTGTCCACCAAAAAGATAAAATTATCTTTACAAAATAACTACCACTATAATTTTTTGTTTGCTTTCGTTTATCATTTTATAAGCATAACTATATATTTTTGGTGGGTGGTTGGTACTAATTAAAAACATATGGTGGAAAAATTAAATAAATTTAAACTTTTGTAGTATTTTTAATTATCAAGGTAAAGTTAAGGATTGATAATTTCCCCTAAAAGAAAAATTGACGATAAAAATTGCGTTTGTCAGTACTTGTAGGGAGAGAAATAACTTTAATCCACTTAAACTTTCCTTAAAAGTTGAAAACATAATGTTAACTATTAATGAAAAACGGTGACACGTATCTCATACTTATCATATCTCTAATTAGAGTTAATTTAACTTCAACACAACGACCTTGAAGGCAGCTTTGCATAAAATGATTCGATGGACTTGAAAATAAGAAAAGAAATTTTCATACAAGTTAAGAGAAAACAATACCAAGATCTCAGGAAATGATCATAGACACTCATTTATTTTCAAAAATTGTTACATAGACTCTTTTTTAAGATCTATAGGACAATTTTTATGTTTAAAAAAGGAATACAACTCTTTCAAAAATAATAAATCACTTTTTGTGTTAGAAATTATCACAGGCTCACATAGACTCTCAAAATTTGCCTGAAAAAAGAGTTTGTGTGTCCAAAAAAATCTGTTCCATCACTTACACAAAACCGCGTGAATGTCGATGTCCTTTTGCCTAGAAATATATAGCACAAGAGATAGAAATCAGCTTAAAACTTCTTGGAAGGATCCGTGAAGTAACGAAATCATATACACAGTGAATTTCTTTTCTTCGGACTATCGTATTCATGTTATTGTTAACCTAAAAGTCACGGCAAAAATCCAACATAAAAGTAAGAATTAATCTTGAGTGGTATCAATTCTTCTTCGTCTTCTTTTTCTTTTTGGGATTAAAATTTAACTGCTGTCATCCATGGTTTTTTTTTCTTGGGACCATTAAGCGTTTGGCCGGTGGTGAGTGTTGAAGTGGATATTTATCAAAATATATTGGGTGTAAGGTTATTTGCGCTTTAAAAATTATTTTGATTTTGAATAATTTCATTTTAATAGATTATTTTATTACAAAAATACTCATTATACGACTCTCTTTTATAAATTGATTTTTTTTTTTCAAATGAACTAACATAATATCATTATTATGAAAACTTATATAGTACTACCACACTCACTATTCAATATATAATTCTCTTGCCATAACCCTTAGAAATTTTATTTCCAACCTCTTAAAAATATTTGGTTAAACAAGGAAGGAATCTGTTAACATGTAAATGTTTATTTTATTGATTTTGATGATAACAAACATTTTGATAAATATGTTGGAGTTTTCATAATATCAAATAATTTTTTGAAGCAAGAATTTTTCTATGAGTATTCTGAGTTTTAAATGGAAAATCTACTGCAAAAATGTCAGTTGCGAAATAATCGGTGAGCAGTTAATATTAGCAGTTAACGATAATATCTTGACGAGTTATTGTCTTAAGCCTTAACGTTAAAGGAACTTTTGTTTTAAAGGTTCTTTGGAAATAACCGTGACGAATTAACTAATGACTAACGATAATTTCAGAGACATCTTGTTGTTAAGCCTTAGTTTAGTGTTAAAGGTTAAGCTTTTTTGTTTTAAAACTCTGAAATAGCGTGACAGATTAACTAATATGACTAACCGTTAATTTTCGGCATACTTTATTAAGCCTTAGCCGTTTAGTATTAAGGTTAGGTGAAATGGTTTATACAAGCTTAAATTTCTTGAACGTTAACTCGTGTGGCTAGCAGATAATTTCAGGATGTTATTATTTGCTAATCATGCTTAGTTTAGCAAAAGCGGATAGGTATTTTTGGTTGTGCGGTTTACGAATTTTAGCAATGAAAGGAGTAACGACTAACGGTCAGCGTTTATTTGAAATCCGGTATGCGATAACTTTGACGGTATGAATGGCTAGCGAATTAGCAGTTAACGGCGATCCATTTTACGAAGAATAAGGCTATAATGGCTGGTTTTGGCTCCATTATAAATAAGCTCATTCAAATCATTTGAGGTTGATCAACCACGACCATTGAGCTTATACACGTTTGTACAATCTTCGTAAAACTTTAAACACATTCTTGCTTCATCTTATTCACATTGGGCTTTGATTTGTAATCTTAAAGATTGTGTGAGAAAAAAGAACAACTTGTAATTTTTGTTTTGAGTGATTGTAAGTGTTGGGATACACTTGGGTTAAGAGATTGGGAATAATCTCTTGTTGTAAAGGTTTATTGACACCTTGGAAGTCAATTGTAAGCATTTGAGGCCTTGGTGGCTTGCTTAGTGGAATCCTCAAGCCCGGTGTGCTTGGAGGCGTGGACGTAGGCGGGGATAGCCGAACCACGTAAAAATCATTGTGTTTGATCTCTCTTACCCTATCTCTTTATTTTTCATTGCACATTAATTTGTTTATTTCGAATTTGTTTGCTTAGTTATTATTTCATTGAATTTTAGTTGTTTTTTTTTAAAAACCCAATTCACCCCCCCTCTTGGGTTGCCTAGTTAGTATTTCATTTGGTATCAGAGCAAGGTGCTCTTGTATAGGCTTAACCATCTTGAGTTAAAGATCTATGGCAACCCATAATGACTCAATCTTTAGGGAAGGACAATCCACAATTAGACCACCATTCTTTGATGGAAATGACTACCCATATTGGAAAACTAGGATGAGAATTTACTTGCAAGCCCTAGATTACGAAATTTGGGAAGTTGTATGTGATGGTCCTTTTATGCCCTTGACCAAAAATGAAATTGGGGAAGACATTCCAAAACCTTCACGGGAATGGAATGAATTGGAAAAGAGAAAACCTACAAATTCCAAAGCTATGAATGCCTTATTTTGTGCATTAGACAAGAAAGAGTTTCGTAGAGTGTCTGGTATGAAAGCGCTTATGAAATTTGGCACAAACTCGAGTTGTCTATGAAGGCACTAGTCAGTGAAAGAGTCAAAATTAGTAGGTACACTCGACAATATGAATTGTTTTGAATGGAGCAAAATGAGTGTATATTACATGTATACTAGATTTCTTGACATAGTGAACACTCTAGGAGCCCTAGGAAAAACCTTCTCGAATAGTGAGAAAGTTAAGAAAATCATTAGATCGACTTCACAGGAATGGGCCAAAAGAGCTGCCATTGAGGAAGAAGATTTGAATGTCTTACTGTGATGATCTGTCGGTTCTCTTATTTCTTATGAGGAATATTTGGCGGTGAAAGAGAAATAAGGAGAAGAAGAAAATATTGCTCTCAGCTACAAAGTATGAGGTGATGGAGGCGAGATGGATGTGAGGAGTTTGAAATGTTGGCTAGAAGATTGAAAAAATTTTATAAGAAGGCGATGAAGCGAGAGAAAGTTTAGAGTTACAAGAATAAAAAGGAGAAGAAAAGTCGATCACTTTATGAATGCAAGAAACTTGGGACACATCTGACCAAGAATGTCCTCTCCTCAAGCTCGAAAAGCTATGGTGGCTACGTGGGATAATAGCGAAGAGGATACAAGTGATGATGAAGAGCAACAAGAGATGACAAATTTAGCTCTTATGGCATTTGGAGAAGAGTCATGTGATGAACTTGATGAGGTAAGTGAGCTTCCTTCATATGATGAATTACATGATGCCTTTAATGAGTTGCATAGTGAATTGATGAAAATCGGTAAAAAGAATGTTTTCCTTAAAAAGAAGATGGTAGAGCTTAAAAATGAAAATGATTCATTTAGTGCTAAGATTACATGTCTTGAATTAGAAAATAAAACATTGCTTGATAAAATTGCTTTATTTGAGAATTCTAACACTTCATGAGCATCTGAGTCACATGTGAATGAATTGAAAAATGAAAATGAATTGCTTAAAAGAAAACAATGATCTAAATGAAATTGTCTTAAAATTTACAAATGGACAAAGATGTTGGATAACTTGCTTAATTCACAAAAGTGTGTGTTTGATAAAGGAGGACTTGGCTATAAGCCAAATTTGAAGCAAAAATATTACAAGAACTACTTTGTGAAGAGCACATCTCTTAATAATCAAGTTGTTTGTCATTATTGTAATCAAAATGGACATATGAAAAATAGATGCATAGTAAGAAGAAATCGTATTATGGTATGAAATGTATTTGGGTTCCAAAGGAACCATTCTTAACACTCGAGGACCCAAAAGGTTTGGGTACCTAAAACTTGAGATTTTTCTGCAGGGCTTAAAGAAGAAGAATAAATGGTTCTTGGATAGTGGATGTTCAAGACATATTTGGAAACTATGCATGGTTTTCAAGTTTCTGAAACTTGAAAACGGTGGAGATGTTTCTTTTGGAGATAATTCAAAATGGAGGATTCTTGGAATCGGAAATGTCGGTAATATTTCATCAACCTTCATTGAAAATGTATGTTTGGTTGAAAATTTGAAACACAACTTGATTAGTATTAGTCAATTGTGTGACAAAGGTTATAAAGTAGTGTTTGATAAGTCTAGGTGTATTATTAAAGATGCATGTGATGGAAAAGTCTTGTTTATTGGAAATAGATGTGGTAATGTTTATACCATTGACATAGATGTTGCATCCATTCATGATAAATGTTTTTCAGCTTTACATGATGATGGTTGGTTATGGCATAGAAGATTAGGACATGCAAACATGGAATTGATTTCAAAAATTTCAAAAAATGATTTAGTTAAAGGACTTCCAAAAATAGATTTTCAAAAAGATAGAATTTGTGAAGCTTGTCAATTTGGAAAACAAATCAAAACCTCTTTCAAAAACAAGAATCATGTTTCTACTTGAAACCTCTTGATTACTTCACATGGTTGTTTGGTCCATCTAGACATACAAAACTTAAATGGCAAGTATTATGCATTTGTAATTGTGGATGATTATTACAGATACACATGGGTATTGTTCTTAGCTAATAAGGATGATGCCTTTGATGCTTTTAAAATCTTTTGTAAAGGTTCAAAATGAAAATTATTCTATTTCTTGCATTAGAAGTGATCATGGTAGAGAATTTGAAAATTATGCATTTGAGTCTTTTTGCGATGACTTGAGGCATAGGCGTCGATTTTCATCACTAGAACTCAGTGAAAATGGAGTTGTTGAGAGAAAGAATAGATCTATTCGAGATGGCTAGGACCATGTTGAATGAAAATGCTTTACTAAGTATTTTGGGCGAAAGCCGTCAACACGCTGTTATGTTTTTAAATCGGGTGTTGATTAGATCTTCTTGATAAAACTCTATGAGCTTTGGAAAATAGAAAACCCAATATTATTTAAGTCTTTGGTTGTAAATGTTTTATTTTGAACACAAAGACAATCTTGGTAAATTTGATCAAAGTCAGATGTTGGTATTTTCTTGGGTATTGAACTCAAGCAAAACATAGGTTTATAATAAAGAACCTTGGTTGTGGAAGAGTCTATGCATATTTCTTTTGATGAATCTAACCCCTCTGTCACGAAGAAAGGGTTGTGTAATGATGATGCGGATGGAGAATTACAGAAGAATCATCAAGGATGATCGAAAATGCTCTGAGAAAATCAAAGGATGATCGAAGAAGCGAAGAAATATGGAAGCGAAGGTCTTCTCGACACTCCCAGGGTGGAGGTATGTTCTTCTCACCGGATGTCATTTAGGAGATCCTTACAAAGGTGTTACTACTAGATCATCAACTTGGGAATACATGTGAGCATCTTTGCATTTATTTCTCAAATTGAACCAATCGCTGCGGATCACGGAAATGATGAGTCTTGGATTATGGCAATGCAAGAGAGTTGAATCAATTTGAGAGAAATAATGTGTGGGAATTAGTTCTAGCGGAACATCGATCCATCATAGGTACTAAAATGGTATTTAGGAATAAGATGGATGAATCAGGTGTGGTTATGAGAATAAAGCTAGATTAGTGGCTCGAGGATACAACCAGAAGAATGAATTGATTTTGATGAAACATTTGCACCATGTAGATTAGAATCCATTAGAATGTTGTTAGCATATGCATCATAAAGATTTTGTTTTATTTCAAATGGATGTTAAAAGTGCTTTCTAAATGGTTATATTATGGAGGAAGTTTATGTAAACCTCGGTCCGGTTTGAAAATGAAAAATTTCAAATCATGTGTATAAGTTGTCTAAAGCTTTGTATGGTTTAAAACAAGCACACAGAGCTTGGTATGATATGTAGAAATTTCTTGTTGGATAACGGTTTTCAATGGGTAAAAGCGGATCTGCATCTTTTTATTAAGAATAAAAATCAAGATATTCTTATTGTTCAAATTTATGTTGATGATATTATTTTTGGCTCTCTTAATGAGTCCTTGTGAGGATTTTTCATCTTGTATGAGTAAGGAATTTGAAATGAGCATGATGGGAGAATTGAAGTATTTCCTTGGACTTCAAATCAAGCAAAACAATGAGGAATCTTCATCAATCAAGCCAAGTATGTCAAGATTTGCTCGAGGTTTGGAATTGATGAGTCAAATACAAAAGCACTCAGATGAGCACAACAACCAGCTTGACAAGATGAAAAAGGTAAAGAAGTTGATATTAAAATATCGAGGTATGATTGGCTCTTTACTTTCTTAACATGAAGACCCGATATCATGTTTGGTGTATGTTTATGTGCAAGATTTCAATCATGTCCCAAAGGAATCCCATTTGCTTCTTTGTTAAAGAATTTTCGTTATTTGGGTGGAACCGTAGATCTTGGTCTTTGGTATCACCAGAACTCATATAGATTTAACATGTTTTTCGGATCTGATTTTGGTGGTTATAAAGTTGATAGGAAAAGCACTGAGTGGTACTTGCCATATCTTAGGTCACTCCTTGTTTCGTAGTTTAGCGAAACAAAATTCTGTGGCACTTTCAATGCTTTGAGGCTGAATATATAGGCTGCGAGGGAGTTGTTGTACTAGCACTTTGGATGAAACAAACACTTAGAGATTATGGCATTAATCTTGAACAAACTCACTATTAAGTGTGATAATACTAGTGCTATAAATCTTTCAAAGAATCCCATTCAACACTTTCTGGGAATAAGCATATAGAAATTGAGCATCATTCTTGAGAGATCATGTATTGAAAAGGTGATGTTGCATTAAAGTTTATTCTACGGAAAAACAACTGCATGACATTTTTACAAAACCTCTTTGCGAAGAACAATTTTCAAAAATTCGGCATGAACTTGGGATGATGAAATTTTCGCATTAACATTTCTATATATGCTATTGAGCCTATTAAATGATTTGATTTATGATATGATAGTTTTTATATTTCTTTTTGTACTCTTGTACATTCTTGTTGGTATTGTGGACTGATATTCGCTATGGATGTTTTTCTCTCTATATTTTTTTGGGTTATGTGATTGGAGATGTTGTGTGATTTGAATGGCTCTGGAGATGTTGGTTGATTGGAGATGTTGTGTGATTTGCATGGCTTTGTTGATCTTGTGGATTGGCATTGCTTGCCATGATATCTTTGGGAGTGTTTTGTTTTCATGCTTGTATTTTGGGATTTCGCCATTTTTCAAGGGAAACTCTGCTAAAATTTTTGCTATTCTATTTCTCTCATACTTTTTTTTTCTTATGTTTTGTTTTTGATGATGAAGGGGGAGAGATTTTGCAGATTTTGCACTGCAGATTCTGCAGTTGTTTTGTGCAGATTTTGCACTTGTTTTTGGGCAGTTTTTGTGCACAGATTTTCCACTTGTTTTATGCAGATTTCACACTTGTTTTTGGGCAGTTTTTGTACTTGTTTTTATTAATAACAAAGAGAGTTCTTAAACTTGTCTTTGCAAACCTGCTATAATGCCAAAATTGTTTTGAGTCATATTGGTAGGGGGAGCATATAGTAAGGGGGAGCAAAAGCAAAGTTTGTCATCATCAAAAAGGGGGAGATTGTTAACATGTAAATGTTTATTTTATTGATTTTGATGATAACAAACATTTTGATAAATATGTTGGAGTTTTCATAATATCAAATAATTTTTTGAAGCAAGAATTTTTCTATGAGTATTTACAAGTTTTTAAGAAACTGGAAAATCTCTGCAAAAATGTGCAATTCTGGAAATAATCGGTGAACCGTTAATATTAACGGTTAACCGATAATATGCAGAGACAGGTTATTGTCTTAAGCCTTAACCGTTAAGGAACTTTTTGTTTTTAAAGGCTACTGGAAATAACCGGCGAACCGTTAACTAATAACGACTAACCGATAATTTTCAGAGAGACATACTGTTGTTAAGCCTTAACCGTTTAGTGTTAAAGGTTAAGCTTTTGTTTTTAAAGGCTACTGGAAATAACCGGCGAACCGTTAACTAATAACGGCTAACCGTTAATTTCCAGAGAGGCATACTTTGTTAAGCCTTATTTGTTTAGTATTAAAGGTTAGCTGAAATGGTTTATACAAGCTTCTGGAATTTACCGGCGAACCGTTAACTCGTAAACGGCTAACCGATAATTTCCAGGATGTTATTATTTGCTAATCCTTAACCGTTTAGCAAGAACGGATAGGTGTTTTTGGTTGTGTAGGTTTCTGAATTTTAACGGCGAAAGGGTAACGACTAACGGTTAACCATTTATTTGAAATCCAGCATAACGGTAACTTTGACCAGCGCAAACGGCTAACCGTTAACGGTTAACGGCGATCCATTTTCTGAAGAATAAGGCTATAACGGCTAGTTTTCGGCTCCAACTATAAATAAGCTCATTCAAATCATTTCAAAGGTTGATCACAACACGACCATTGAGCTTATACACGTTTGTACAATCTTCATAAAGCTTTAAACACATTCTTGCTTCATCTTATTCACACATTGGGCTTTGATTTGTAATCTTAAAGATTGTGTGAGAAAAGAACAACTTGTAATTTTTGTTTTGAGTGATTGTAAGTGTTGGGATACACTTGGGTTAAGAGATTGGGAATAATCTCTTGTTGTAAAGGTTTATTGACACCTTGGAAGTCAATTGTAAGCATTTGAGGCCTTGGTGGCTTGCTTAGTGGAATCCTCAAGCCCGGTGTGCTTGGAGGCGTGGACGTAGGCGGGGATAGCCGAACCACGTAAAAATCATTGTGTTTGATCTCTCTTACCCTATCTCTTTATTTTTCATTGCACATTAATTTGTTTATTTCGAATTTGTTTGCTTAGTTATTATTTCATTGAATTTTAGTTGTTTTTTTTAAAAACCCAATTCACCCCCCCTCTTGGGTTGCCTAGTTAGTATTTCAGAATCAATACTTTTAATATATTTTGAACATAATTTTACTTTTTAAAAAAAAAATTGTTGTCTTCCCCTTCTTCTTTCTCTTCTTCTTTTTCCTTTTAAGTCGTCTTTTTGGCACATAGCTTTTAGCCAAGTGGCCAGGGATGCTGTCCTCACAACTTATAAAAGCGTTGGGGGAGAGGGGTCAATTCCTTCTTTAATTAAAAAAAATAATTTATTGGAGGCAGTTTTCTTTCTTTTTTTTCTTACGAAATGTGAGTGGAATAGACGTCCTTTAAATATTAATGAGGATAAAAAATCTAGATAGTGGTACCATAAGATTTAATGTAAACTAGTCTTAATAATAATTTAATTATAAATATATCAGGAGTTGTCTCATGTAATATAAGTTATAATCAGATTATAATATCAGTGTTAAAAAAAGTGATCTTCTTCTTTTATTATTATTATTATTGCCAAGTTGCCATCTTTTTTTAATTAATGAGCTAAAAAATTTGGATGTAAAAACTAGGATTGACCATATTCTTAAAAATACAAAAACTAATAAATAAAAGTTATTTTAAAAAGTTCTTTTATAATATAATTTGATTCCATTGTTGCATATATTAAATTGTTATTAATTTATTTTGGATGGGGTAAATAGTTTGATTGGTGTTTTAAGTTAATTAAATTAAGTGAGTTCTTTTTTGGAGTTTTAAATAGTGCAGAAAGTAAAACATAACTTTTTAATTTAGCATATGAGTATACAGAGTAATAAAGTGTTCAGAATAATTTTTAGAGTGCATATAATCCGCACATATATTATAAGAGGAGGTTTACAACCTAGTGTTTGGTAGGCTTGCTTTTGATTATAATATATGTATAATTGAATTTTTCAATAATCTTCTCTCACTCATACATTTATAACAGCATATAGTTAACATTTACTTTATATAGGTACCTGTACAATAGTATTTGTATGACACAAAACTTAGTTCAACATCAAATATAAGTTGTAAGCTAGACAATTCAATTATTATCCACTAAATGGTAAAAAATGAGATGAAATTATCAATACTGCTAAAGTTTCAAGGAAGTAGCTATAAGCAATCGATATGCTTTGTAGTTAGATTCAATTACATTCACATGCCAAATTTTCTGATTCATTGAAATCTATCCTCAATTAGATTGATATGGCTTCTTCTTCTTCTTCTAAAGGGTCTACCAATTTGATTAATCCTCAAAACAAGTATGATGTTCTTCTTAGTTTTAGAGGAGTAGACACCCATGACAACTTTACTAGCCATCTTCATTTTGCTTTGTGTCAAAAGAGTATTGAAACTGTTAACATATATGTTTACATATTGTTGATTTTGATGATAACAAATAAGATTAAGAATGATTAAGTTTTTAAAAGCTTAAATTATTTTTTATACATTTTAGATAAATCATTATTTTCACATTTTAAATGTTTTATATTTAATGGAAAAATGATTTTATGAAATTGATTGTTTTTCATGTTTATGGTTTAATTGAAAGTGTTTTGAAAACATGAAAATCAACAAGTATTGTTTGAAATTATGGAGAAGGACTTTTTAAAAAAGTGTTATAGTATTTTGGACCATTTCATAATTTCAGAAAGTTTTGGGATTCACAAATTATTATTTAGAAATTCTGAAATTGGACTTAATTGTAAAGTTTTATAACGTTTTGGGCCATAATACTGTTATAGAAAGTTTTGGGGCAAAACTGTAATTTTTGGTAAACAGTTTACTGGAAATTATCCCTTCAACTTTTACAGAAAACGGTCAACCGTTTATTTCAGAATGTTAACCTTGAACCGTTTAGTAAAAGGTTAAGCCAAATCTATTTTGCGGTCTCTGAAATTACCCTTCACTTTTAAACCGGTGAAGTTTATTTCATTTTGCTAACCTTGAAACGTTTAGTAAGAACGGTTAAGCCAAATTTATTTTGCAGGTCTCGAAATTACCCCTTCACCGTTTACAAGAAAGCGGCGAACCGTTTATTTGAAATTCACTCAGCGGTAACTTTGACCGGTATGAGCGGTTAACCGTTAAGGGTTAACCTTGATTCGTTTTCTGGCAAAAATGCATAACGGCTAGTTTTTGAGCTCCTACTATAAAAACTCAAATCCAACTCATTTTCAAGCTTTCTAGCACGCAAAAACAAAAGGCATACAACATATCTTGAGCTCTCAATTTGTGAATCATAAATCTTTGAGTGAGCTTTGTTCTTAAATTTGTTCATCTACTCTTGAGAGTTTTATTGTAATTTTCAATTCCTCATCAAATTTGTGAGTGATTAAGTGTGTGATACACTTGAGTGAAGAGATTGAGAGATAATCTCTTTGTTGTAAAGGTTCATTGACACCTTGAAGTCAATTGTAAACATTTGAAGCCTTGGAAAGGCTTGGATAGTGAAATCCTCAAGCCCGGTGTGCTTGGAGGCGTGGACGTAGGCGTGGACGTAGGCGGGGATAGCCGAACCACGTAAAAATCCTTGAGTTTGCTTTCTCCTCTCTTACTCATTTATTATTGTGCTTTTATTGAATTTATTGTTTTCAATTTTATTAAGGCATTAGATTTTGATTGTTGTGGATTGTTGTGTGATTTGATTAGGATAATTTTTAAAACACCAATTCACCCCCCCTCTTGGGTTGCACACTCTTATTTCAATTGGTATCAGAGCGAGGTGCTCTTGTGTAGACTTAACCGTCTAGAGTTAAAGATCAATTGCAACCCAAATTAGCTCAATCTTCATGGAAGGACAATCCATCACTAGGCCACCTTTATTTGATGGTAATGACTACTCATATTGGAAAACTAGGATGAGAATTTATTTACAATCTTTAGATTATGAAATATGGGAAATAGTTTGTGATGATTCTTTCATTCCTAGGAATAATGCTTTAAGTGAGTTGGATAGAAAAATGATGTCTTTAAATTCCAAGGCTATGAATGCTTTATTTTGTGCCTTAGATAAAAAGGAATTTCATAAAGTTTCAAGTTGTTCTAATGCTTATGAAATATGGAGAAAACTTGAACTTATGTATGAGGAGACTACAAATGAGGATGAATCTCATGAAGTGTCAAATGTGGCACTTATGGCAATTGGAGATGAATCGGATGATGAGGTAAGTGATCCTACCTATGATGAATTGCATGATGCTTTTAAAGAATTGCATGATGAGTTTATGAAAATTGGTAAAAAGAATATATGTCTTAAAAAGAAAATGGTAGAGCTCACAAATGAAAATGAATCTTTAAGTGCAAAGATTACATGCTTAGAATTAGAGAATAAAACATTGCATGATAGAGTTGCATTATTAAATGAGAAATCTAGCACTTCATACAAGCATCTAGAATCACATGTAGATAACTTGAAAAATGAAAATGATGCTTTACAAAAATACAATGATTCATTAAATGAAATGATTAAAGGACTAGAATTAGATAATAAAATGTTGCATGATAAAGTTACATCATTTACATGTAAACAAAGTACTTCATATGAGTATGAGAGATCACATGTCGATGAATTAATGAAAGAAAATGAAGTGCTTAAGAAGAAGAACAATGAGTTAAATGAGATTGTTTTAAAATTCACAAATGGTCAAAAGAACTTCGAAAAATTGCTCAACTCTAAAAAATGTGTATTTGATAAAGGAGGACTTGGATATAAGCCTAACTTGAAACAAAAATACTATAAGAATTATTTTGTTAAGGCTACCTCCACATGTGATCATAAAATTATTTGTCATTATTGCAATCAAAATGGTCACATGAAGAATAGATGTCCGGTTAAAAGAAATGTATATTATGGAGCAAAATATATTTGGGTTCCAAAAGGAACCATTGCTAACATTCAAGGACCCAAGAATATTTGGGTACCAAAGCACACAACTTGAATTTTTCTTTGTAGGTACCATAAATCAAGGAATGGTGGAGAGTTTCTTGATGAAAGCTTGTGAGGATAATCACTTGATCATGATCTAGGAGAAAAAGTTGAGGCAAGATGATTTAATTATTTTGGTAACAATTCTTGCCATATTGATTTTGTTGAATGGATCATGATAGATGGATAATAGCTTGAATTTGTGAAGGCATGCTTGTATGTTTACATAATGGAATTATCATTGTGTATAACATTGAGTGATTTACCATGATGCCTTTATTTGATTTTGATGATTGTATGGTCTTTGATTTCTTCTTCTCAATTGTCTATCATCATTGTCCATCTCTTATGTATGTGTGAATTCTTATGCCATTAATTATTGTATTATATCATCATTCATTAAATTAGCCTATGTGAGCATTTGTAATAATGAATTTGATCACTTGTTCATAATGATGGCTTTTCTAAATAGCTATGTTGATTTTGATGATCTAAAGATTTGAGATAAAGAATATGCTTTGATGATTACATGTGTTTGGTGAAGTTTGGTCTTATGGGATCTATGATTGGTGAATGTATGCATTTATGTTTCATGCACTAAATTGAAAAGTTTTGACTCTCAAAATGTTTTTTAATTGATCCACTTTTATGATAAATTGGTGTGTAATACAAGCATAAAAGTTAGTCACAATTCAATACGAGTCCTATTCCGGATAACCGAATTTCCTTGATCGGTAAACCGGATTAGCTTTGGTCACTCTCGGGTTAACTTTCGGACAACCGGTTCTTAACAACCGGCACACCAATTTTTTTCACTCTTTCTCTTTGCTCACTTGCCGGACTTAATTGGATAATCCTCTAGTTTCAACCGGTCAACCGGATTATTTCCTCTTTGCCAAACCGATTAGATTCTTTGACATCCGGTAAGCCGGATCATCCAATCATTGGTTCTGCTTCTAAACCGGATAACCGGTTGTGAGAACCGGAACACCGGTTGCTCAAGTGTGCTTCACTGTCTTTAACCGGACAGCCGGTTTAGTTATCCGGCAAACCGAATTTGAAGAAAAACCATTGCCTTTTTGCTGCCCAGAACCGGATACTTAAAATCGGTAAGCCGAATGCATGATGTTTTGGTTGCTGTCAAAAATCGGATAACCGGTTAGGATAACCGGTAAGCCGAATTCAAGATAGATGCTTGCTGCCTTCAACCGGTTAGCCGGTTAGCTAAATCCGGATTGCCGGATTCGTGAGACTATTTATCTTTTTCATGCTTTCTCTCTTTCGGCAAGCCGAATGCTTTCCCTCTCCAAAACCGGTTCTTCCCTTCTCCAATCTTACTTCATAATCAACCATTTTTCCTCATCTTTGATGAAAATCAAGCCATAAAACTTGTTTCCCATCAGGTTTTATATTCAAAGTCATCTTCAAACTCATCTTATGCTTATATTTAGACACACCAACATTTACTACTTTATGATTTTTCATTTTATATTTTGATTATGTGGATATTTATGCATGCCTGTTATGATTTTGGACTAAGTGTCTATTTTGGATGACATGGATTTGATATGGTTATTTGTTATCTTCCTTATTCATGTTTTGGATAATTTTGAACTAATGTGCTTGTCTTGATGATTTTGATGATTGATGATCATATGTGTGTAGTTTGATGAATTGATGGAGTTGTTGGTTTGTTATAATTGTTTAAGCTTATATAAAAGTGTTTTTAATCATATTGTGTATTTGAGAATTTCCTCATTTTTAAAGGGAGACTTTTGCCGAAATTATTACTCGCACAAAATGGGTAATATCTTCGTCAAATTATTTTTATGATCTTATTTCGAGTGCATCTATTTATCTTTTCTTTTTCATGATGAAAAGAGAGATAAATATGATATGGTTTTGGATAAAATCTTTTTGGTTAAAATTTTTAATTGGCCATATATTGTTTTTTTTTGGAGCATATAATATGATTTTTGATAATATGCTTTTTGAACTTTTTTGTTGTCCAAAGGGGGAGACAAAATAATATATTTTCTTTGTTTTCAAAAGGAGGAGAATAACATGCACTTTGAACATTCTTTTTTTGATTGAGATGTGCTTATGGTTGATGAATTATGTGATGATGATAATTTGAGATTGATATTACTAAATCTTGTATTTAAGGTGATGCTTGTTGTTAGGGGAGATTCTATCAAAATTTCTACTTGGACAACATGGGTAATAAATTTACTCCTCTTATTCTTTTCCTTTAAGTTTTCTTTTGTATGTTGAAGGGGAAGAAAAATACTTGTTTTAAATTTATACAAAAAAAAAAAATTTTTGCTATTTGTTTTCTTTTCCACTAAGTTTTCTTTTTGATGATGAGGGGGAGAAGAATACATGTATTTAAATTTGTTAATTTACCTAAATTGTAAGAGAAGCTTACATTTAGGGGGAGCAATTTATGCAATCATTCTTTAAATACATGAAATGTTTGTCATCATTAAAAAGGGGGAGATTGTTAAACATTTATGTTTTCATAATATTGATTTTGATGATAACAAACAAGATTAATTTTTGAATCATTCTTTAAAAACATGAAAGATTTGTCATCATCAAAAATGGGGAGATTGTTAACATATATGTTTACATATTGTTGATTTTGATGATAACAAATAAGATTAAGAATGATTAAGTTTTTAAAAGCTTAAATTATTTTTTATACATTTTAGATAAATCATTATTTTCACATTTTAAATGTTTTATATTTAATGGAAAAATAATTTTATGAAATTGATTGTTTTTCATGTTTATGGTTTAATTGAAAGTGTTTTGAAAACATGAAAATCAACAAGTATTGTTTGAAATTATGGAGAAGGACTTTTTAAAAAAGTGTTATAGTATTTTGGACCATTTCATAATTTCAGAAAGTTTTGGGATTCACAAATTATTATTTAGAAATTCTGAAATTGGACTTAATTGTAAAGTTTTATAACGTTTTGGGCCATAATACAGTTATAGAAAGTTTTGGGCAAAACTGTAATTTTTGGTAAACAGTTTGCTGGAAATTACCCCTTCACCGTTAACAAGAAACCGGTGAACCGTTTATTTCAGAATGTTAACCTTGTTTAGTAAAAGGTTAAGCCAAATCTATTTTGCGGGTCTCTGAAATTACCCTTCATTTACGGAAACCGTGAACTGTTTATTTCAGTTTAACCTTGAACCGTTTAGTAAGAACGGTTAAGCCAAATTATTTTGCAGGTCTCTGAAATTACCCTTCACGTTTACAAGAAAACGGCGAACCGTTATTTGAAATTCAATTTCAACCAGTAACTTTGACCGACGGTTAACTGTTAAGGGTTAACTTGATTCGTTTCGGCAAAAATGCATAACGGCTAGTTTTTGAGCTCCTACTATAAAAACTCAAATCCAACTCATTTTCAAGCTTTCTAGCACGCAAAAACAAAAGGCATACAACATATCTTGAGCTCTCAATTTGTGAATCATAAATCTTTGAGTGAGCTTTGTTCTTAAATTTGTTCATCTACTCTTCAAGAGAGTTTTAATTTTAATATTCAAAACCTCATCAAAATTGTTATTGATTAAGTGTGTTATACACATGAGACAAGATATAGATAGATAAACTAGTTGTTGTAAAGGTTCATTGACACCTTGAAGTCAATTGTAAACATTTGAAGCCTTGGAAAGGCTTGGATAGTGAAATCCTCAAGCCCGGTGTGCTTGGAGGCGTGGACGTAGGCGTGGACGTAGGCGGGGATAGCCGAACCACGTAAAAATCCTTGAGTTTGCTTTCTCCTCTCTTACTCATTTATTATTTTGCTTTTATTGAATTTATTGTTTTCAATTTTATTAAGGCATTAGATTTTGATTGTTGTGGATTGTTGTGTGATTTGATTAGGATAATTTTTAAAACACCAATTCACCCTCCCTCTTGGGTTGCACACTCTTATTTCAGAAACATTCATTGATGACCAAATTATTAGAGGAAATGAAATTTCACAGTCTCTTCTTAATATAATTGAAACATTAGGCATTTCAATTATCACGTCCTAAAAAAGATATGCTTTTTCAGGATGGTGTCTCTATGAACTTTAAAAGATCCTCGAATGCAAGCACAATTATGGACAGCTTATGATACCAGTTTTTTATTGCATGGATCCATTGTTAAAAACAAAGAAGGATTAAGCTGCACAAAACCAGAACTATTTAGGCAATAGTATAATTTTACTAAATTAAAGAAGTCTATTGATATTTTACAAAAGAAACACTACAACATTCACGGCTCACCCTTCTTTCTCTCTTCTAAATTTTCACTCCTCATTTGATGTCTACAAAAAGAAGCTTAGGGATATTTATAGAATCCTAGAACTAATACAAACCATACAAATATTAAATTATAAAAATTTAATGGCCGCATTTTATGAATATCTCCGAATATTCAAGAAATATCTAGATTTAGATACTTTTAGTTTTGGAAATATCTCTCATCCTCTATTAAATTCTTGAATCTTCCATGAATTAGGCTTTGAACTTGGGCTTGGACAAATATAATTAGATTGGATCATGAAATTAATGTTGGACCTTTAACACTCCTTCTCGACACCAACTTTCATTCTTTGATCCATATTGAGCTGCTGGCAGAACTTTTCAAACTTTCTAATGCTAAGACTTTTTATAAACAAATATGCAACTTAATCGTTTGTCTTGACGTACTGCATCTCAACTTCACCTTGAAGTGATAAGACCTTGCTTCCTTAGTTCTTGCATAGAAAACTAGATTTTTGCCAAGCTGATTGCCAATTAATTAGCGCAATATAATGCTACTGCATAATCTACTAGTTGGTGTAAATCCTTCGTCAAGTACTACATCAACCAATTGCGTTCTTGAGTTGCCATCGTTACTGCTCTGTACTATGCTTCAGGGGTTGATAGTGATACAGTTGGTTGTCTCAAAATCTCCAACGTAGTCAGCATTACAATGGCCAATTAGCTTGCAGCTTTCACTTTTTTTTGTACAATAAACCCTAGTCGATTGTACTTTTCACATATCTTGGTACTCTTCGAACCATTTCCAAGTAAGACTTCTTTGAATTTTGCATGTACCAACTTATTACACCTATTGTAAATGAAATATCTAGTTGAGTTAGCGTCAGTTTAAACTACCTACCAAGTATCAATACATCGTTCTATCTTGTAAATCTTTACCTTCATGTATGCATTATTTTGCATTGACTTCTATTGGAGTTGAGATTAACTTGCATTCTAACATTCCAAACTTCTTTAGCAAGCTTTTGACATATTTCTGTTGGCAAAGAAATATCTTTTCTTTTGTTCGATCAACCTCTAGACCAAAAGTGCTTAAGTTGACTAAGCTCTTTCATATGAAAACAATTGGATAAGTTATCTTTTGTTTGCTGAATCTCTTCTTCATCACTAATAAGAATTAAATAATCCATGTACACTAGTATAATTGTTAACTTTTCTTTACTAGCTTTTACGAACAAGTTAGGATCTGCATGTGCTACTGAATAATTATTCTGAATTAGAAATTCAACAATCTTACCATACCAAGCCTTTGGAGCTTGCTTTAAACTGTAAAGTGCCTTTCTCGGTTTGCATACATGCTCTGGATGAGCTTTATTCTCAAATCCTTTCGGTTAGTTCATATAAATCTCTCGATCCATTTCTCCGTATAAGAAGGTATTTTTTAGATCCATCTACCACAATTTTCATTCCTTACTAGCTATGAGTGCAAGCAAAACTCTTATTGTTATGCACTTTGCCACCGGATTAAAATACTTCATCATGGTTTAGTCTATATTTTTGTAAGAATCTCCGAGCTATCAACCAAGACTTGTACTTTTCAATTGAACGGTATGAGCACTTTTTAGTCTTGTACACCCATTTGTAAATTATTTGTTTTGCACTTTATGGTTTCGAAACTAGATCCTAAGTCTGATTCTACTTTAGTGCGGTAATTTTTTCTTCCATTGCTTTTATCCAGCAATGACTATTTTGAGCTGCTTTTTCAAACATCTCAGTTTTTTTTCTTCTTTTGCAACCACTACATTAGCATACTTGAGATTTAGTTTTCTTACACTTTTGGATTTTCTAGGTTGAGAATTAGAAGTTCTTAGGTTTAGTTTACTTGATTTTTCATCTTTAATCATCCTTTGGATTATCAAAATCTTTAGATTTTTTTCCCAAATTTTGGCAATTCATTCCTCCATTTTAAAGACCACCACAAAATTGCTTCTTTAAATACTATGTTTTGTGTTATGTAGTACCGTCCATTGGTAGGATTATAACACCTCCATCTTTTTCTCTGGTTGTCTTACTAGATAAAATACAGCGAATCGCCTTCTTATCAAATTTGCCTCACAAGTGACCTGGAAAAGGATATAGTACACACAGCCAAATACACAAAAGTAACTAATTGTAGGCTTCATATTCCATAGCTTTCCGTATGGTGATACAAATCCTATTTCTCGTTAAGAAAGTATATTTATCATATGAGCCGCCATCTTCATAGCTTTACTTGAAAGCCTCCCTGGTATATTCTTTGCATGTTTTATGCTTCGACATATCTCTGCTAGATGCCATTTTTTTTTATTCTGCTATCCCATTCTATTACAGTGTATCGGCACAAGTGAACTGATGGCAAATCTTATAGTCTTAAAGATACTGGGAAAACTCGCTTGATATATACTCCCATTTGTTATCTATTCATAGGCAGCAAGCCTTCTTTCCTACTTTTTGTTTGGCTATGTCTCTGAATTCATTTAACTTTAAAAAAGAATCACATTTTTCTCATAAAGAAGACCTAGAAATACCTAGAAAAGTCATTGATAAATATGACCATGTATCACATGCCGCAATTAGAATATTGCTTGACAAGTCGAAACATGTCAAAATGTACGAACTTTAATGGTTCTTTTACTCTAAATTTCGACTCCTCATGTAGGAGTTGGTGACTTTTGCCATATTGACACCTTATACACATCATGTCTATTCTCACATCAAGTTAAGGCAGACCTCTAGGCATTGACTTGTTCATTATAACCTTCAACTTGTGGTAACTAACACGTCCCAATCGAGCATGTCATAAATCTATTGTCTTATTCTTTTGAGTTTTGTCTATATAAGCAGTCTCGACTATCTATAGATTGACTTTAACCTTTTTCCTTCCATAATAGCTATCCTTTAGATCTTTAAGTCTTAACACACCTTGACATCTTAAGGACTAAACAGAACATATTAGCCTAATGATGTTAGTTGAAACACCGAGAGTAAGTTTTTCTTTATATCTAGGATATAATACACATCTTGAAGCACTTTGTGTGGACCATATCAAGGTATAAGAATTGTAGTGCCAACGTGAGAAATTGGCAATTGTGAATTATTTATAGTTACTACGATACGACCTCCTTTGTACTTAGTCAAGTCTTGCAACTTCTCTTTATCACCAATTATATGATTTGAGCACCCTAAGTCAACGATCCAATCGCTCTCATAGTTAATTCGGCTAAATATTGCGTTTGCAAGGGTTAACTCTTCTTCCTCAATAGCAATTGATGTTTCAACTCTCTAGGCTTTTTCATTATTTTTCTTTCGATTATATGTAGTAGCATTACTCTCCTCAACCTTTCTCTTGGGCCAACAATCTTTTGCCATATAGCTCTTCTTTCTATAGTTATAGTAATTTACTTTGAACTTTTTCTTTAGCTTATATTAGCCACCACTACCGTGATTCTTTTGTGCTATCCCTGTTTGTGAGCTACCTTTTTCTTGATGACCTTTTGACTTATTAACATCTCCTTTAGGTCCTCTACCACTATGTCGTCTGAATTGATGTTTCTTCTTATCGATAAAGAATGCTTCTTCATCATTCCTTATTAAAGCCCCATTTATTTGCTTGTTAATCTCTTTTTGACTGACGAATAAGTTTTCAAATTCCTCAATAATTGGTTGAGTTGATCAACCTTGGACAGCTATAACAAAGCTCTTTAACTTGGGCCTCAAACCTTCGACAATAATTCTTTTCATTCTAAATTCAGAGATTGAAATAGCAGGATGTAACTCAAAAATTTGATGGCATATAGACCTTACCTTATTGAAGTACTTATCAATTTGTGAAACTAACAAGAGCTCATTCTCCAGAAACTGTAGCCGTGTGTTACTCTTCTTTGAAAAAATCGTTATAAAAGTGTCTTATGCTTTCTTCGGCATTTTAGCCTTGTTTATGTATTATAGCATCTCTTCTTTACTTGTATTATTGATGGCAAATACAGCCTTCCCAGCTTTAATTTTCCACTTCTTCAAAGCCGCATCTTCAGTTGGCGGTATCACATTGTTACCACAAATGATGTCCCAAAGATCTTGGCCTTATAACTAGGACTCCATCAATGTTCCTCATGTACTATAATATTTGTTGTTAAGCTTTTTGACTTCTCCAACTACTTGAAGATCACCCATCATGTTTGCAAGACTTTGACAATGACAAGTAAACTAGATCTTCACTAATGAACTTGTAGAATCTCAAACTCCTCATGATTTAACGAAACTCCACTAAATGATCTTTAATCGTCTTCGTTGTACTCTTACAACTTCCCAACGATAGTCTTTAACTTTTGTGAACTTCCAGCAACACTGTTACAATGGTCCACGACCAACCTGACTCTGATACCAATTGTTGAAAACAAAAGAGGACTAAACTGCACAACACTAAAACTATTAGGGCAATAGTAAAATTTTACTACAAGACTCACAGCTCACTCTCCTTTCTCTCTTCTAATTCTTTATTCCTCACTTAATGCCTGGAACAAGTAGCTTATGGGTACTTATAGTATCTTAAAACTAATAAAAACTACACAAATATTAAATTACAAAAAAATTAACAACCACATTTTACAAAGATATCCAGATATTCGAGAAGTATTTAGATTTAGATATTTTTAGCTTTAGAAATATCTTTCATTCTCTACACAATTCTTTAATCTTCTATGGATTGGGTTTTGAACTTAGATTTTGACAAATGTAATTGGATTGGATCATGAAATTGACGTTGGACTTTTAACATCCATCACATGTGAATTGACAAATTGGGATTTTGGGTATTCATTTTTTAAGCTTGAAGAAAGATTTCCAGAGAAGATACAAAGATGGAGGATTGCTTTGACAGAAGCAACCGATCTTTCTCCTATCCTTAGTTAACAATAATTCTCTCCATGTATTTCAAACTTTAATTAGGATATTATCACTATTAGTAGTAATAGTAGTAATACAGTATAGTACTTATTATTAGTAGTAAGTATCATTTTTAATTAAGATTAGATATTAAATATTACTAATCATTCTCAAGTACAGACGTATATATTTTTTAAATATGGACTTGGTACCATATGGTGTTAATTTGTTCAATTAATTATAACACTATACAGTATTAATCGAAATCTAAATTTAAAAAATTGCAAAAATGTCTTTTAGAGAAAGATTGTCGAAATTGTAACTTAAAACACATTCTCAGCCTCATTTTCAAATATTTGAACTTAGTTGCTGTAATGTTTCGATAGGCCTAAATCTAAGCTTATAGATGAAATCCTCAAAAAAGTTTTGGACAAACTAGATGATACATTTCAAACTAAAAACAACAAACATTTGGTTAGAATAGAATCGCGCATTGAAGAAATTGAATCTTTATTATGTGTTGGGTCGACCATGAATATTTGCAAATTAGGGATTTTGGGCTCTAGCGACATAGGAAAGACAAAAATTACATGTGTTATTTTTAATAAAATCACTAGATGTTTTGAAGGTTCTTACTTTGCTCATAATGTTAGAAAAGCAAAAGGAATTGGAAAATTAGCCTGACTTGCTAAAGGAACTTCTTTTCTACATTATTGAATGATAGAAATGTGTATTTGAACAGTAATGATTTCGATGGATATCCATGTGGTGTGTGCAATCTCTAATGCTATAGGTGTTAACATGCAAGTGTACACAAGAAGTAATATACTTATGAGTATTCTGATCGTCTCTATAGGGATTGATATCATCAGATTTGCTGTATTAAATGAAAATAAAGCAACTAATGAAATTACTAAACGAATTAAAGTAAAATACAATAAATAAAATAAAATAAATGAAAATTCTCACGTCAAACACAAAGATAAAACTAATGGGAATGGAGAAATTGAGTAGATAAACTCACTTAATAGCATTGACTATCTTTCAATTATCGTATCGTTGCTACAACATCTACTACAACACTAGATAAAATCCCTCATGCATCATCAGTTGTCACCTGTTGGATCTGTTATATCTAATGCAACCTAACAGTGACAAATTGTATGCCAATATTAAATATAACATTAAAGATCTAGGTTCCATTTACCCTACAAGGTGAATCATTATATCTAGTTCATCACTAATTTTAAATCAAGCATGGCCTTATTTAAATTAAGATTAACTCAACTTGGGAAATTTGATCTCAAATCAAGTACTGTCTTAATAAGATCTATTGAGTCAGATCTTTTTAAGGTTCTTTCTTAGCTGGTATCCTTAAATGAGTGGTCAACTAAAATAGATAATAAAATAAATACAATTAAGACAAAATGCTATAGCAAACACAGAGCAGTGCGCATATATCAGTCAAACATCCATGAAGATCATTTATCACTCAACCAATAGAATTTAGTTCATGATTTATGATCGAAACATAAAAAAAAGAGTTTTAGCCATCAAATACATCCCCATGAATAAATAGAAAACAAGAAAAGAATGAGAAGAACTTATTTCCAATTGATCTATGTAATTTCTCCTCTGTTAACCTTTAATCTCTCTCTTGAGTTCTGTTTTTCTTTTATTTTTCTGTGGTTTTTCTCCTCGGGTATGATAGCTCTCTTTTTTTGTTTGTGTGTGTGCTCTTTTTATGGATTTGAATTAGGGCAACTAAAAGTCTAGGGCGCGCATCTTCTAGTTTTAGAAACTCCAAATCGCAATCCTCAAGTTATCTCGTGCGAAATCTTCTCTATTAATGCTCCAAGATTACTTCAGCAATGGTGCTACAGTAATAGTGCTACAACATCTGTACTATTCCAGACTTATTTCACTTTTTTTGTAGCCAAGTTTTTTCCTTACTTTTGCAAGCCTATTGCAGTAGCATTCATTCTTTGAAATTTGAGCTTCCAGTCACCTACAATTATGCATATGACCCAAACACACAAATTATTCTAAATAAAAAAAAATTATCAAAAATAAACTAAAATAGATATTCATGTAAAATATAATTAAAATGCAATAAAAACATGTCATATACTCTCTAAGTATTGTTGATTAAAATCTAAAAATACCATGATAACTCATTTCATAGACTTATCACCATGCCACTGAAAATATCTCACTTGAGCAAGTATAAAACCTTAAAAATTAGACAATTTACATTCGTACTCTCTATCATCTATTGAGCTATAAAATTCTAAAAATCTCAATTTACCATTTTTGTGAAAGTATCGGGATGTAGATGGATATCTTTCACTTTAGACATGTCCAAACATATGCCCTTAGAATATATCCAAAGATATGTCCTTAGTTTTTTTAGTCCCTTAATAGTGAATGAAAGACCATGCAATTAAAATCAAATTTATATCTATAATTAAAGTTGGTAGAAACAAGACTGTCAAACTCATCATGCAAACCTACAAGAAACATAACCATATATAAAAGTAACAATCAGTATAAATGTTAATTGACTTAATTGTTACTAATTAATAATTATTTGTAAATTATACTAATTGTATCATTTCTTTTTCTATGTTTCACACATGCATATAAATTGACCACATCTGCTCATACATGAAGAAGAGAGAATTTTATCTTCTCTATATTATCTTTGAAAATTTTTCCGCATTTATAATATATTTTACCTATATTTTAAGATAAAGTAAAAAGAAACAAAAACCTAGCTAAACATAATAAAACTTATATTAAGGTGATTGGGATACCTAGCTAAATGGGAGTGTGTTGGTCTTCTAAAAAGCATGAGGAAGAATGGAAGAAGCATGCGGTTAAGATGAAGTTTAGGTATGAAGAAAGTTGACATCAAAGGCTACTTTTATCCTGCAAAATAGAGAAAAGAGGTTAAAGGTGGAGTCGGCGGTGGCTGACAACCACACTCCGATGCTTAAGTTAGTTTTAGGATAACTTTTTAGGCGTCAAGAGCTTGCAAGCTCTGGGCTATAGTAGCTAGAGATTAAAGAAAGACTATGCCTTGTGGTATATGTGTATTTTTTTATGAGTGAGCAAAATAGAACCTGAGCATCTTTTTGTAGAGTGCCTAAGAGTCCTTGATTGTCATGCCACTTGGGCATTTTTTTAGCATTCTTTGCTGCTGTGGTAGGAATATTTAAGTTCTTTTGCTTATTTCACTATTTAGGCCCTTTAGAGTATACTTAGAGAATAAGTTAGAGATTATTTTCATGTTTTATCCATAGACGTAACTAGGTGGTCTTGCATGCCTTTGCAGAGGCTCTTCAGCAATTGGGATAGATGGTCCCAATTGTCCTAGTGAGCTACTTTTTACATTTGGTGCAGGCACGACAACTTGTTGTCCCTTCTTTTTTAGCATGTATTATTTTATTGATTCTTTATTTTGTGCAAATGATTTATTCATTCTTTTTCAGTTATAATGACTCTTTAAGCACGAACATTTTTGGATTTTTTCTCTAACATTTCTGCCTTCACGTAGTGTATCTCGCATATCATTTTGATTATCTAGTGTACCCAACTTAGGCCAATATCTTCCTAGTGACTTTTTGCTATTATAAAACTTTATATCGATATGTGGTAGCCTATTACTCGTCTTTCATTTCTTCCCTAAACAATGTCCCCGTAGTTTCTTTATGGTGAAAGTATTTAAGGCATAAAAAACTCTTGGAAGAATTTTAAATGCCACATGGCATAATTTGGCCTTTCTTCATAGATAGTCGGCTAAGAAAGAGGTACTCTGCTTACTTTTTTCTTCACTGACCACACAGGTTTCCACCTTTGCCCTATTTGCTTGCATTGTGAAGAGTAATTGTCGTCTAACTGAATAATAAGCCTTAGGGGAAAGGAACACACACATAGGCTATTATTTGGCACAGAAATTTATTTTTTACATATTGTTCAGTGAGAATGTGGAGTCTTCCTTAAGTAATTTAGAGGGTAGTAGTCATAGCCTCAAGTCCACTGGTAATAAAATTCCAAGCCATAGCAGCCCTAGGACCTCCCAAGCAGTCTCTCGAGAAAATTATTGATAGATAAGTTGATCATAAGACCAATAAAGCACTATCTCAACATTTTCACCCTGCTGGCTAGGTGTCTTCAACCAACTTATGATTTTGTATAAAAAGTCCTTATTTCCTTCCTTGAGGGATCCTCGATTCCTATTTGATGAACTTCATAGCAGCCTTCCAAGGATCAATTTTTCCCTCATGGAGATCTTAACTCCCTCGAAGTAGTATAAATGATCAATTTCTATATCAACACCCCACATATTGTGATTTGTTAGGCCACCACTACAATGTGAGCAGAGAAAACCTCAATATGAGTCTTGCTACCCTTTGAATCAGTCTCCACAACAGGTTTTTTTATTAGATTTAGGATAGTGGCCTACTCCACCCACCAAAGCTTATGCGAAAGTATCCGATATGAGACGTAGCTTGAAATACTATGAGTTTCATGAAAATTTTGTCTATAGCACTACCGAGTGTATTAGCTTACAAGAGGAAATTAAATCTTTAATTCTCAGTGTGTAGAGTTCATGGCTGATATAGGGTAGGCTTGGAGTCTTTAGGGATAAAATAAAAGCAAACACGTACCTAACTTCAGTTTTGAGCATAAGGCACCCTAGGGATCCAAAAAAGAGTTCATATTCAGATGATAATTAGCAAACCTATTCTCATTGGTGAATATAAGAGAACAATAAAGAGCTATGGTGGATCACCTAATGCTATCATCGACAAAGTAGTCAATTTTGCTCACTACAGCAAATCTTAGGTACCCCATTGTCCCATCCCGGTTAAGTTCACAGAGAAAGATACCCCGAGTACTTCAGATACCATGAAGATGCCTGAATTGTAATATTAAAAGTTGATGCTGGCAAAGCGGTAGGAACGCTAGTAGACACTGGTAGCTCGGTCAACATTATCTTTAAGAACACCTTGGATTAATTGTTGATTGAAACGCCAAAAGTTACTCTAATAGTTACACCAATTATTGGTTTTGCTGGGGATTTTGTCATTCTCAAAGGTATCATTGCATTGCCTATTATTGTTAGTAAAATACTCAAGCATGTCATCCATATAATTGACATCCTTATCGTAGATTGCTTTGTCACAGGATGAGTGTTTTGCATAACGAACTCGTGTGGCACTTAGACAACTCTTACCGAAGGTTGCCAAGTTAGCCTTGAACGTCTCGACTAGTTAAGCCTAGAGGTTTATGAAGAGCTAGAGAGAAAAGAGCAATAGAGCCCAATAAGAGAATTTGTATTACTCGAATGAGTGTTTACAAGAGAGCTTACAAGGGTGCTTAAATGCTTACTGTAAGCTTGTTGCTCAAATTCTTAATGTCATGCCCTATTTATAGGAAGGCTTGCCAAGCTCTAAAGCTCTAGAGAATTCTACTACTAGCTAGATAATTACATGTTCAAGAAATGTGTAAAGAATTCTAGATATGTACAAGCTCAAATATGCTAGAGTTGCCTAGAAATTTCTGGAATCGGGCCACGCCAGTACTCTTGGCCTTGTCTTGGGCTCACGGCCGGGAATTTGTGGGCAATTGGGCTAGCAACTTAGGCAGTCCGGCCGCAACATCCTCCCCCACCTAAGCTCGCAGCGTCCTCGTTGCGCTCTCGTGCTTGTAACTTTAGATGTGCTCGACGAATTGCCACAAATCATCTTCGCGTTTCCAAGTGGCTTCACTCTTGGGGAGGTTTTTCGACTTCACTAAGTACTCGTTTTATGGTGATAAGTGCATATTTTCCATATATTTTGCTATTAATTTCTCCATCTTTTTCTTGTTTTGGTATTAAATATTCTAGTTATTTTAATTAATTTTTAATTATTAAATTATATTTTATTGTGTTAAGTTTTATCTTATTTTTTTATTTTGTTATTTTAGGTATATTCTAGGATTAAAGAGAAATTAAATCGGAGCATTTAAGAAGAAATTTACTTGAAGAAATTAGAAAAAGAAATAACTAAAGATTTTTGGAAGCTAATTAATTAATTGATACACATTCGGAAGCATATGGGATTTCATAGAGATTAATAAAGATTTTGGGAACAAGCATGCATAAATGGAAACTTGTTTAATGTGCATGTTTTTATTAGTGCACGCAAGATTCGCTTGACCAATTTAAAAAAAGATTGCATGTATGTCTTGCCAAATCAAAAAATTCACGTGCATGGCATTGAATTATGGAAAGCAAAATGAAAAAAAAAAAAAGGGAAAATGGCCTTGTACGTAGGGGTGTTCAGAATCCGATCCAATCTGTTCAATCGTTGGATCCATAAAAATCCAATTCGTAAAAATCCGATCTGTGGATTGATGGATTGGATTGAATTAAAATTTTAAAAATCCGCAGTCGGTGGATTGGATATGGATTTACTTCTGTGAATCTGTAAAAATCTGTGAATCCGAAAAAAAAAATATTTATTTATTTATTTATTTTAAAAATATTATAAATTTAATTAAAAAATATTATAAATGTGACATTACATAGTTACATAAGCACCATAACGTAACTTAGCCATTACCTAATAAAAATATAAAATGAAAATGATTAAATAATTAAATATACAAATGTAACTTATAAAAATTATAAAATAAAATAAAAACAAAGTCAGCACTAACTAAAATAAAGTAACCAATGTGCAGAGTAAAAGTAAAGTAACATGGCGCTTTTGTCCCAAAAAAAAAAAAGTAATATAACGTCAAAAAGTAAAGTAGCATAAGCCAAAAGTAAACTAGCATAATGCAAGTCAGTGGTCACCAACAATTTGCAAACCAAAAAGTGAAAAACCCTAAGCTTCCTGCTTCCTTGCCGTCACACGCACCAGCGACACCCCACACAATTCTGGCGAGATCAAGCAATCTTCTTCCCCGAGTCCATCAAGCCACTTCACCGTCATTGGTTCCAGCCAAAAAATTTCACCATCACAGCCTTCTCGCTCCTCGAACACTCGCGGCTCTTTTGGGTTTTTGTGTGTTTGTGCAAAGATCTTACCAATTGAGGTAATTAAAGTTAAATTCTTACTTTATTATCGAGCTTAATGACATGACTAAATAAAATAACAAAAGGATGAGTTGTTGGGATAAAATTCGTTAGAGACAGGGGCAAGATAAGTATGGGCTGTTAAGTTAAGTTTGTTAGAGAAATAATTTAGACTTTATTTTGTGTAGAAGTGTGTAATAAGGCTGGCTCTACAACAAATTTTTATTATTTATATGTATCGACTTGAAGTAGAGGGGTGTGGAAAAATTATCTTAAGTTTCTTGTGTTTTTTTCTTCCGATACTTATCACTTAATTTGTTCCTGTTATTTTTCATAAATAATTTTAATGATTTTTTCTATTATTAAACAAGAATTGTGTGTTTATGCAAAGACCTCACTGATTGAGTTAATTAAACTTAAATTATTAATTTCTTTTTAAGCTTAATTTGTTCCTGTCATTTTTCGTAATTAATTTTAATGACTTTTCATATTGGTGGTGTAGATGACTTCTCAACTTGATAAAGGAAAGCGCGTAGCTGTAGATTCAGCTCCCCTAAGTTCTAAATCATCCAGTAATCTTTGAATGCATGATAAATCCACTACTTCAGAAGCTTGGGAGCATTTTATCCAATTAAGTTCTGATCCACTACATCCTAGATCCAAATGTCGATATTGTGGAAAAGAATATAAATGTGGTTTTAATAAAGGAACATCTAATCTATTGAGTCATATAAGAGAGAGATGTTTAAAATATCCCGGTCGAGCTTGAGTGGACAAAAAACAAAAAACTTTGTCTTACCAACCAGTGAAAAATGGAGAGACATGTAGCCTTGTATTAGCGACCTATAGTGTTGAGGCTTGTAGGGAAGCAATTGCTAAGTTTATTATAAAAATGAGATGTCATTTAGAGTTTTAGAGGGTGAAGGGTTTAGAGAAATGTTGGGAGCTTTTGAAAATATATTTAAAGTACCATCTTGCACTACTATTGCTCGTGATATTTTGCAACTTTACAAAAAAAACAAAGAAAGATTTGACTGATTTTTTTGTGAGTAGTCATCAAAGAGTTTGCCTCACTGCAGACACATGGACTTCATCTCAAAATCTTTGTTATGTGTGTCTTACAGCTCACTTTATTGATGATAATTGGACATTGCACAAAAAAATATTGAATTTTTGTCAAGTTGCTGACCATAAAGGTGAAACAATTGGCAGGCAAATTGAAACATGCCTATTAGATTAGGGCATTAAGAGAGTTTTTACAGTAACGGTTGATAATGCTTCTTCTAATGATGGTGCCGTTTTTTATTTGTCAACAGTTGTGAACAATTGGAATGGTGCAATCTTAGGGGGTCAAAATATGCATTTGAGGTGTAGTGCACATATATTAAATCTCATTGTTGCCGAGTATCATCAGTCGATTTCTAAAATTCGTAATGTTGTTAGATTAGTTAGATCTTCACCTTCTAGGACACAAAAGTTTAAGGCATATGCAGAGCGAGAAAAAATTTCTTCAAATAAGTTGTTGTGTCTAGATGTTGTAACTAGATGGAATTATACTTTTTTCATGCTAGAGGTTGCTGAAAAGTATGAAAAAGTATTTGATCGGTTAGAGCTTCATGATGCACAATACATTCGTGAGTTTTGTTTGAGCGAACCGAAAACGTGTCCTTCTTCAATTGATTGGGAATATGCTCGTTATTTCATTAAATTCTTGAAGGTTTTTCGTGATGCCACTTTGACATTTTCGGGTTCTTTAAATGTGACATCCACTACTTTTTTACGCCAATTATGTTTAATTCATACACAATTGCAAGCTTGGAGGGATAGTAAGGATTTATTTTTGAAGATAATGGCTGAAAATATGAAAAAGAAGTATGATAAGTATTGGGAAAATTATGAAACAATAAACCCTTATTTGTTTGTTTCTATTTTGCTTGATCCTCTACATAAAGAACGGTTTTTGAGATATTGTTTTGTAGTGTTGTTTGGTGAATTTAAAGCTAATGAGTTGGTTCTAAAAGTGCGAAATAATTTACATAGTTTATATAAGGAATACAAATTGCTTTATGGTGATGATGTGGAAGTAATGGATGCTGTAAATGATGAAAAAGAGTTTGAGGTTGATGCTGAGGTTGATGCTAGGCAAGTGTTTGATTCAAGTTATATGAGGATTTTAAAAGACAACACTTTTGTAGAGTGCAAAACAGAAGTGGATCTTTACTTGTTAGAATCATGTGAGAACCCAGAAAATGAGAGTTTTGATGTATTGGATTGGTGGAAGATTAATTCTTCCAAATATCCAATTTTGTCTTATATTGCTCGAGATATTTTGGCCATGCCTGTTTCCACTGTGGCATCTAAGTCAGCATTTAGCACTGGTGGGCGTGTTCTTGATTCACATCGGTGCTCACTATCTACAAGGACGGTGGAGGCACTAATTTGCACACAAAATTGGCTATGTTCAACTCCGATAAATCTTAATGAAGCAATAGATGAGATTGAACATATTGAGACAGGTAAAATGTAATAATTTAACTTTAATTTTATTTATTGATTATTATTTGACTTTATATTGTTATTCTATTTTAAAAATTGACATTTTTCTTGTCTTATACATGCAGAGATTTTGGGAGCTGACAAGAACATATTTGATGAAGCTTGATGGCATTTGATGGGATACAAGGGTAAATATTTATTAATTTGTTTATTAAATAAATTTTTTTACTTGTTATTTATATCAATTATGTTTATTTTGTTTAGGTTAAAGTACAAAACACAAATTGGAGATGGACGTTTTTCCTTTTGGTGCATTTTATTTTGAGACTTTCAATGTATTATTGTGGCTTTATTTGAACAATTAATTTTGGTGTTATATTAATGTATTATTGTAACTTTATTTGAATAATTAATTTTGGTGTGTTATATTTTAAAACTTTGAACGTATTATTGTAGTTTTATTTGAACAATTAATCTCAATGTGTTATATTTTGAAATTTTAACTATATTATTAAAACAAACAATTAATTTGTTTAAATTTTATTCAATTTTAAATTTAATTAGGACTAAAATTATTTTTATACTAGATTTTTTTTTAATTTCATTAGTTTATGGATTGGAGAGAACTAAAATTTTTAATTCGCAAATCAATTCGCAAAATGATGGATTTGGATATGGATTAAGTTAAATCCGCATCCGATCCGCAGACGTATGGATTGGATATGGATTGAGTCAAATCCGTATCCGATCCGTAGATGTATGGATTGGATTTGGATTGAATTTAATCAATCCGTGGATTGAATTGGATTGAAAAATTATAATCGGATATGGATTGATGTCCAATCCGTAAAATTCGATCCACGAACACCCCTACTTTTATGTGAATTGCCAAAGAAAAGTGGCGGCTTGGCTTTTGTTTTTATCCCAGGATTTAGGGCACACAATAATAGCTAGACTTGTGACAGAACTAAAGGAGAAGGATCGGCAACCAAGAGAATTGAAGAATCAGCAGCCAAGAAAAGGATAAACAAGGGAGAAACTAGAAGGAATTGAAGCAAGAGTCAGCCGCTTGAATTAATCTCTACGGTTGATTTTATCAATTCTCTTATTCCCAATTCAATTATGTTAGGCTAGATTTTCTATTTGATTGAGGGTGAATTCAAAACCCCAAACATGTCATAAAACCTCAAACATGTCATATAATTAATTTTTAATTTCTGTCATTTAATTTTTTTAATTGACATTGTTTATGTTCTTTTATAATTAATGTTTATGATTTTATTCTTGTTTTATTTGAGTGGCCAATTAGATAGGACTTGAATAAATTCTATTACTAGATTAAAATTCTTGATCTATAATTGACTTCATAAATTAATCATTAGTAGTATGTTGGAATCAGTGATTTCAATTGGAGAACATAACCTAAGTTAAATAATCCGAGCTTGTTTTTATTGCCTAGATCAACATAATATCTTTCTCTACTTAATGCTTCCATTATCTTAAAATTAAAGAACTTGTTTTAAATTATTTAATGGTTAGAGATTAGGTAAAGAGCTTATTTTGCCTAACGACACACTAAGGAAAGATTGAGACTAACAGAATTTATTATTGTTTATAGTTGATAGTTTTAATATAAATTGATGATAGAATTGATATATTATGTGTATGTTTGGTGGTGGCGAATGATCCTTTAACAAAAATTTTTCTCATTATTATTTCTTTCCCCTTTAATTAGAGTTTTTATTAAATTATTGTTTTCGTAGTTTTAATTTCTTTATTTCTTGCTATATAGTTAAAAATTCATAAAATTCCCTTTCTATTTGTAATTGGCATTTTTTTTAGTTGGATTAATTTATATTATTATTACTATTATTATTACTACTATTATTTTATTTTAAATCTTGCTTTAGAGTTGATAATAAATATAACTAGCATAGTCTCTGTGGGATCGATCCTTACTCGCTCTGTACTAATTATTTATATTAGCAGTAAGGTTTTAAATTTGGTTCACCCTAACAACACTACTATATGGTGGTACGCCTCTCCTCCAAATCACGCGATCCGCAATGATGTAGTCCACATCTTTAAAGAATGCGGTGACAACAGCGGTTGATGCATGCCTCGATTCTCCGCGACTTGGGTCTTTTGTATCTCCATGGTATGATTTGAAAATGCTCACATAGAAGACCGGATAGATCTTGAGTCTTGGCGAAAGTTGGAGTTGATATGAGACGTTGCCCATACGTTGTACAACTCGAAAGAGTCCCTCATAGTGCCTCACTAACCTCTTGTGAACTTTCTACAACGTCTTGAATTTTGGGGTAGGAGTTTGATCATGACTTGATCACATTCCTTGTACTCAACATGTCGTCTCCTTGAGTCCGCCCACTTTTTCATCTTCCTTGCAGCTTTTTCGAGGTTGGTTTGCATGACGTCCTCTTCTTCGTGCCATTCAGAGGTGAGCTTATGAGCCACGGAGCTTTTTCCTCCGTAAGTTGAGGCTATGGCGTTAGGGGCTATGGGCTAGAATCCCATGACAATTTCGAAGGGACTCTTGCCTGTAGCCTTACTTTGTTGTAAGTTATAAGAAAATTGGGCGATGTCAAGTAGCTTCGCCCAATTCTGCTGATGAGCACTCACATAATGCCTCAAGTACATCTTAAAGAGGCCATTAAAATGCTCGGTCTGCCCATCTATTTGTAAGTGGAAGCTCGTTGAGAACTTGAGGTCGGTCTCTAATATCTTGAAGAGCTCCGTCCAAAAGCGCCCAATGAATCGAGGGTCTCAGTTGCTTACAATGCTATTTGGAACTCCCAAACGCTTCACAATATGCTTGATGAAGAGGCGGGTTACCTCGTCAGCTGGTGCGGCAATAAAGGTTGCGTACTTGCTGTAGAGGTCGACAACGACCATGATGTTACTGCACCCATCAGATTTAGGCAATGATGTGATGAAGTCCATGAAGACACTCTTCCATGGCCTTGTTGCAAGTGGTAGCGGCTCTAATAATCCCATAGGGAGTTGGTAATCTACTTATCTTGTTCGCACACAAGATAAGTTAGCAAATATGCCTCGATATCATCCTTCATATGCAGTAAAAAATATAATGCTTGAACTAGTGCGGTCATGCATTCGATTCCTGGGTGACCAGCCTACTTGGAATCATGGCACTCTTTAATTACTTCTTTCTATAAATTTCTCTACCTTGGCACGATCAGTCGATCTCCTTTGGTGAGGAGGATGCCTCCTTCTTGCCAAAATCGCCTTGTCTTCCTCTCAAGCACTTTCGTCAACAAGTTTTTCGCTAAAGGGTTTTGTTGGAGGCCTTTCTTGATGCGTGAGACAAGGTCGGACGTCGGTTGGCTCATGCTTAGTGTCCCCAATTCAGCCTTGTGGCTTAAAACGTCTACAACGACATTAACTTTGGCCGGTTTGTACTAGAGCCAATAGTCGAATTCTATAAGGAAATCTTGCCACCTCGCTTGCTTCAGACTCAACTTCTTTTGTATTTGAAAGTAGCTTGTGGCTACGTTGTCCGTCATGATCATAAAGTGCCAGCATATCAAGTAATGTCGCCACACTCGTAAGAAATGTATGATTGTTGTCATTTTTTCTCTTTTATTGTATAGTGGTATTTCCTATCATTTAGCTTTCGACTCTCAAACGATATAGGATGGCCTTCTTGCATGAGGACTCCACCTATGGCGAAATCGGAGGCATCTGTTTGGACTTTGAAGGGGCTGGAGTGGTCCGAAAGAGCGAGGACGGATTCTTCTGAAATTGTCTTCTTCAACTCTTTGAATGTGCGTTGGCACTCTTCGGACTAATACCGCATTCTGTTTTTCTTGAGTAGGTCGGTCAAGGGTGCCACCTTGGCTGAGTAGCCTTTAATGAAACGACGATAGTAATTCACCAACCTAAGGAATAGGCGAAGATCGAGCACTTTCAAGGGAGGCTTCTATTCAAGAATGGCCTTCACCTTGGAGTTTTTCATCATGAGTTTTCCGCCCACAATCTTGTGACCAAGGAACTCCACTTCTTTTTGACCGAACGAGCACTTCTCCATTTTGAGAAAAAGCTCGTTGTCTCGAAGTACTTGTAAAACTTATCGTAAATGCTGGGCATGTGTCTCGAGTGTAGTGCTATACACCACGATATTGTCTAAGTATATGACTACAAAGCGGTCGAGAAATAGTTTGAGCACCTTATTTATGAGTGTGCAAAATATTACAGGTGTGTTAGTGAGGCCAATTGGCATGACAAGGCATTCGAAAGACCCGCACCTTATTGTGCACGCTGTTTTAGGTCTATCTCCCTTGGCGATACGCACTTGATAGTACATGGAGGGTAAGTTGAGTTTGGTGAAGTACCGCACTTTACCAAGCTGGTCAAAGAAATCCGCGATCAAGGGGATCAGATACTTATTCTTGATGGTGATCTTGTTAAGCGTTCTATAATCGATGCACATCTGCAGCGATTCATCTTTTTTTCTTTTAGAAGAGGACAGGGCACCAAATGGGGCTTTTGAGGGGCGAATGTGACCTGCGTTAAACAAGTCCTTGAGTTGTCTCCGCAGCTCTTCTAATTCGAGTGGCGCCATGCGATAGAGCACCATGGCTGGTGGCTTCGCCTTATTCTAGCTCGATCTTATGATCTACTTCTCGATGAGGCAGGAGCTTCTTCGGAAGTTCAGGAGGCATCACGTTCTTGAACTCATCGTGGACCATTTGTATTTGCAGTGGGACTTGTCTTGGCTTATTTCTGCAATCTTCCCCCTCGTTTAGATCCCGGATGGAGACCAAGAAGCTTGGGTCCTTCTTGAAAGCCCTTTTGAATTGCATAGTCGAAAGCATCTTTTCCTCAGACTTACCACCCGCGATGAGAACCATACATGCTTTACTCCCATCGAGGATACTTAGAGAGTTTATAGTGAGCAGCGAAAAGGCATGAACTTGATCGAAAAATTTCATGCCGAGGACCATCTTGAAGTCATCCATGGGCATGATAGAGAAGTCAAGCTTTTTGCTCCTTGTACCGAGGGTTGTGTACACGTTTTGTGCAATACCTGCAATAAGCTTAGCAGGTGAATTCACCGCCTTCATCGTGCTTCTTTCCTTAATAGTCTTGAGGCCTAAGTGCTTGGACACGAAGTTGTGTGTAGCTCCCGTGTCTAGCAGCGTGCGAATGGACTAGCCATTTATCTTCACACTTACATACATGAGCCCTTTCTTGACGAGTGCAGACTGTTGGCGATTGAGTGCGCTAAGGCATTAGAGAGAACCCACGCTGAGTTGGGGTTCCTCCACAAATATAGTGGGGTTGCCCTTGAGTTAAACAGCGATAGCATTAAGTAACATTTTTTTCGGGCAATCGCGTGCCTAATAAGGGCCATTACAAATGAAGCATGGGCTTTAAGACTTTGGTGGCTTTTTCTTATTCTCCAATTTGGCTTGTCTGCTTTTGTTACTGGGAGGCTTTTTCTGCCCCCCAATCTTTGAGATTATTGCCTTTGTCCTCCCGACTCTCTCATCGACCTTTACCTTGGTTAAACTTCTTGTCCTTGGATTGGGTGGAGTATTCAGTGAGTGACTCCGCAATGGCGATGGCGTTATTAAGTATTTGAACGCCCCGCCTATCAAGCTCTGTCTTGACCCAATCCTTAAGGCCATCTTAGAAGTAGAAGAGGGAGTCCTCGTCGAACATGTCACTTATCGCGAGCATGAGAGTAGTGAACTTATTGTGGTAGTCGGGAATGTTACCCGGTTGTTTGAGGTGACATAGGCACGCACTGGCTTCTTTTTCTGTATTACTTGGGGTAAATTAATTTTGGAGTTCTTGCTTGAAGTCAGCCCAAGTGTGGATGGTGTAAATGTCTTTGCCTATCTCGTCGTGCTTCCAACGCCACCAAAGTTGTGCAACGCTTCGAAGATAAGTGGGTATTGTGCCCACCTTCGACGTCTCATCTCATACACCCATGGCATCAAAGTATTGATCTAACTCGAATAGAAAGTTGTCTATGACCGTAGCATTGTGTGTGCCATCGTAAGTGTCGGGTTTTGGCACATCGATGCGGCGCGTATCACTCGTACTTGTAGAAGCCGAGGTAATAGCGAATGTGCACTTGTGCCATGCCCAATCCGAGCGGACTTTTTCCACTTCCATATGGACAGCCCGCAGTTCTTCTTAGACAAAACTGTGGAGTTTTAGCAATTCTTCGTGAAAGGCTGACAACTCTCCTCCGAGGATGTTCGATTGGTCTTGGATAAGGGCCTTTGTAGCCACTATGAACTTGGCATAATTTCTCTCGAGACTGTCCACCCTCTCCTCCAATCCATCAAAGGTGTCCTGAACGGCAGACATAACCGTTTCGAGCGTAGCCATGCAAGGCTCCAAGGCTTCAACGGATGGGGCCTTGGATTTATGGTGAGTCTTGCCTTGGGTGCGTCTTTCCTTACAATCGCGATTTGGTTTTGATGGGGCATCTATACCAATGATGCCCTTTTAAGCTGGATTTGGAGGGTTGGCTATTATTCATAAGCTAACTTATGTGAGTGTAAACTTTAGTTCTGATACCACTTGTCATGGGATGAGTGTTTTACTTGTCACGGGATGAGTGTTTTGCACAACGAACCCGTACAGTACTTAGACAACTCTTACCGAAGGTTGCCAAGTAAGCCTTGAACTTCTCGACTTTCTAAGCCTAGAGGTTTTTGAAGAGCTAGAGAGAAAAGAGTAATGAAGCTGAATAAGAGAACTTGTATTACTCAAAGAGAGCTTGCGAAGAGTGCTTGAATGTTTGCTCTAAGCTTGTTGCTCAAATGCCTAATGCCATGCCTTATTTATAGGGAGGCTTGCCACGCTCTAAAGCTCTAGAGAATTCTACTATTAGCTAGATAATTACATGTGCTAGAAATGTATAGAGAATTCTAGATATTTATAAGCTCAAATGTACTAGAGTTGCCTAGAAATTTTCGGAATCGGGCCAAGCTAGTACTTTTGGCCTTGTCTCAGGCTCATGGCCTGGAATTTGTGGGCAATTAGGTTAGCAACTTAGGTGGTCTACAACATCTAGGTGCCTATAATATCATTCTGGGTAGATTATTTTTAACAACCACCAAAGTAGTGGTATTTATGCATTATCTAGCCATGAAGATTTCAACGGCCAATGATGTTATCACCGTCAAAAGAAACCAGTAAATAACTCAGGGTTGTTGTGCTGCTAGCTCAAAAGTGAGCTATTAGATTGGTTTTGATGCTTAATTGAAGAGATAACTCGCAAGGAGAAAGTTATCGCTACATGGAATGTAGTTTGCATAACAAAAGGAACAGTCCCCAAATGACAACGAATTTAATGCTGAAAAACTTCACCATCAAAAACTGTAAGAAAATAAAAAGGGATTTGGCCTATGAAAATTGATTTAATATGTACCATAATATCTAAGGTACCCACTTCTAAGAAGTTAGTTTTAGCACTAGTTATTTCAGCAAAGAAGCTCAATTCGTATTTCTAAACTTACATTATCACGGTTACTGTCTCACTTATTTGTAAGTCTCTTAAGTTGAGCGAGTTCGATATTGTCTTCAAGCCTCACTCGGCTATCAAAACTCAAGCTATTGTTGATTTTTTGACCAAATTCGCCAGTGACTCTATAGGTGAGGAAATCCTAAAGGCTCGACTGAGGTAACAACCGCAGAAGAAGAAGAACAAGCCTAGAAAATTTGTATCAATGTCTCTTCCAATTCATATAAAAGTAATGCGAGAGTAATCATTATCGACCTTGATAAAGAGAAGTTATGCTCCACGAAAGGGTACTTTAAGAAAGCTAAAGAGTTAGTATCTTAATTCAATGAAATTCAAGTGAAAAAAGTGTCAAGGATAGAGAATTGTGAAGCATATAATCTAGCCAAGTTAGCCTCTTTTTGTGCAATGTAATTGGCTGGTCCTGTCATGAAAAAATGATAATGAGGCACCCATGGAACACTACCATGCTAAGGAGATACTACTAGTAAAGGGATGGCACTTTACCTCTTTGTGTTTACTTTATCCATTTTCTCAAATTCTTATATAACTGTAATATGTAGTAGGCCCTAACAAGAACCTAATATACCCTGCAGTGGTCAGTGGTAATCTTTTTAATTCTTTAATGATAAGAATAGAAGATCTCAAGTTCCTTCTTTTTAGGATAACAAAGCTGAATCACGTAATGATCTATGCTTTCGTTACTGATGAATGCATTTTCTTTTCAAAATGTAATGATGTGTGTTATTCTAATCAATTTTTAATTATGAAATGTAGATAAATACTTTGAAATTTTGTTTGGTTTGAGGATAATCACCATTAGTTTACCTCCATATCTATTTGTTACGCAATGTTTATTATCATACAACATAGTGTCAAGAGATCGTCTTATTATAGACTAAGTTGGGTACCTAACCTGTCCTTATCATGACGATCTACTTAAGGTCTGAGCCAACAAAAAGAATATAAAAGAAATCATAAGCAGCTTTTCAATTGCAATTATGAAAATGTAGCTACTTGAACAAAGAGAGGGAATGTCTAACAAGACCTGAGGGCAAAACAAGCAATCATACCCTAGCATCATGAGGTTCTATTAAAGTAAGCATATGCCCACACCTCCATTCTCTTACTTATAGAAACTAGAGGATAAACAAATAAAAAATAAATGACAGTTATGAGAGTTTAATGTCTAAAAGAAAAGAGGTGAGAGAGCAGCCACTATTTTTATTATCTAACTTGCAAATATTGATTTGAAGCATACAGCAAAACATCAAATTTTTTACCATTTTACAAAAAAAAGGCCATTAAGATTCTAAAAAAAATGTTTTAGAAGAGCAAAAAATGAAATTGCTATCCATTATTATTATGCTAATTGTAAAATTTCATTATTAATCAATTTGTCATGACAATGCTTTGATTATGAATTATTGTTTAGGTTCTCCATAATCTTTGTTAAGATATGCCTTAAGCATGTCCAAGAGAATTGTCATGCATCTAAAGAGGTAAAGTTCTTTCACCTTAAAAGAAGAAATAGCCTCATAGAATGCAAGTCAACAGGAACCTTGGGTACCCTATATCTAGAAAATATTTCTTTCATGCAATGAAGGGTACCTAAGAGATCTCTAAGATACTTGCTTAACTGAAAGTCTAGATAAAATATACAGATAATGAAGCTAATTGCACATTAAACAAAGCTTACAATTAAAGTTTAAGTACAAAAAAAGGCAAGATTGTTGAAATAGTCTACAGTAAGAGAATAGTTAAGGTACACCAGATGGGAAAAACATAGCATGAAAGTAGAAAATTAAGTTCAAGCACAAAATTCAAAAGAGTGCCACCAAGCAAAAGATTGCATTAGTCTGGTCACATAGTAGATAGATCATCCCCTAATCATCTTTCTTATAAGAGTAGAAGTCGCAGAAGTATAAGGTTTAGTGGCAGGAACATTTGAAAGGAGCTTTGCCTGGGGTAAGCTAGGTACACTAATAACTTCTACGGACTATTAACTGGGGCACATATGATTCCATTTTGTCTTTGATAGTTGCCATGATAGTTGATTTATCTAACCACTTCTCCACTTTAGATACTGCCAGTTTAGTTTCTATACTCTAAACTTTAGTCATTATGCAGGTTCAACCTACAACTCCTCATGATCTTTGGCCACACGATCTTTCTCATCGAATAAATTATTAAGGCACCATTTCAAAGCTTTGTTTTCCTGAGCAAGCTTCTCTTCATGGGACTTATAACTTTGGATTCACCTTTCAATTACTCAACTTTCAACTAAGCGTTAGAGATACTATTAAGTTTTTAAAAATATTGACTCGAGTAAAAATCTGCCTGCAGCTAATAAGAAGTACCTTAGTAAATGCATAAGAAAAAGAAGGGAGCAAATGAGAAAAAGAGCTAAAATCAAAAAAATATTTATGTCCTAATAGGCTTTAATCCATGACTGTACCATTTACTCGAGCTCAACCCATCCATCTTTATCACTTTAGTGTTATTAGTAGTATAGTGAACATATCGAGCCAGATATAAGACTTTTTTATTCTCCACTGAATTGACCTCTCTTTCAATGAAATCTCTAGGCAGAGAGAAAAAAATCCCAATTTTCCTTTTGTAGGTGTAAGGTTCCCTTAAAGCTGCCCGTTTTTTAGTTGGGTCCACTGTGCGAACACTTTTACTAAGTAAGCGAGAAAGTAATGTTTAAGTTTTAGGGTGGCCTAGTTCATAACCTAGGAAGTGAGAAGGCCCAGTGCTCTTCATACAAGGAGTAATACCCAAGCCGCCAAGAAAGTTGCTGCTTATTTGGTTGAAAAAAAAAATCAAAGTCATTTTAGAAAGGATCCATAGCTGCCAAACACCATGCATAAAGGGAAAAGGTCAGTCGCATAAATACAAGACTCTCCGGGTAGAAAGAAAATAAAAGGTATAAAATTCAGAAAATAAAAAAATATAGAAAGATGAGGACTATCCCAAGAACACCCTCTATCTGTACATGGCTTATCCTCAGAAATAGATAAAGGGCTTCCATTAATCAAATAGCTTTTTCCAATCTAACCTAACTCAACATAGTAACCCTCTTCATAAAGCTCGAATCCTTTCTTCAAAATCATTCACGTCTGTTCTTATCTCTTAAATGTGACACTTTCCCTTGATTCATATGACATCTACAAGGTTGCGAGAAGTCCCAAGTTAATTTATATATAGAAAACTGAGATAAAAATAAAAGAAAATAAATAAGGCATGTATTATCTTTATCAAAGGAATTTTGAAACTTTACTTACTTGCCATCAGCTAGGGCACTTTACCCCACTTACCATGACCTAGCAACAACCATATTTATGACCCTTTCCAAGGTAGGATCCATTTCTAGAAAGTTGTTGTAGGTAGTCTAGGTAAAGATTAGGCGATCAATAAATCCTTGGGTTTCTGTAATTGATAAAAAGCTTTCAGCTTTGTAATAGAAATATTTGTTCCAAATAGTTCTAACCACAATACCTGAAGAGTAATTGCCCAGGAGCAGCTTACAAATGGTTAAACATCAACGTAAAAAAGGGCTAGAAGAGTATATAGAGTCTTAAGTTGAAAAAGTCAATGTGAAAGGCTATCCCATAAGTTGTAAGAAACTTTAGGGCCACATCTTCATAGGGTACCCTAAGAAGGATAGATGATGGAATCTTATATTTAGCCCTAATGTGCTCAAGGTCTACCTAACCTCTAGAGATTAAGATTTATTGATTCAGAAAACTAAGCAAAAGGGAGATTTATCAAGGGGAAGTTTGTATTGTGGTTCTCTTTCTAGATCAACTAACAAGGGATTTACCTTTAGACTGAGCTCTCCTAGCTCAAGAGACTACTAGAGGGTCCTAGGTTTACAGCTTGGACTCATACCACGGGGAAGCTCGAGGCTATGACTTCTACCCTTTAAATTAGCCAATGAAGACTCTATACTCCCGCTAACCAACATGTAGGAAATAAATTTATGTGCCAAATAATGCCCATGTGTGTGTTCCTCTCCCCCAAGGCTTGATACTCAAGTATAGGTTATTTACTCTTCACAGTGCAAGCAAGTCGAGAGGCAGTTTCCAAACTTGGAAACCCATGTGGTCAGCCAAGAAAAGGATAAATAAAGTACCTCCTTCTTAACCGACTATCCACAAAGAAAGGCCAAACATTGCCACATGCAATTCATAATTCTTCCAAGAGTTTCTTATGTCTCAAATGCTTTCGCCATAAAGAAACTAGCGGGATGTTGTTTGGGAAATAAAAAAGACTAGTAATAGAGTACCATATGTCGCTGTAAAGTTTTATAAGAACAAAAAGTCACCAGAAAGATATCAACGTATGCTGGATACACCAGGTAATCAAAATAATATCTAGGTTACACCACGTGAAAGCAAAAACGTTAAAGAAAATATCAAAAAATGTTATTTGCTTAAAAAATAATTGTTGCCCAGGAAGAATAATTGAATCTTTTACACAGAATAAGGAATCAATAGAAAAATAAAATTGGTCAAAAAGTAGCTTATTAGGATAGTTGGGAACATATGTCCCCAATTGCCATGAATACAATTGCTAAACAACCTTTGAAGAGGCATACAAGACCACCCAATTACATCCAACATGTGTATGTGCGGACAAAACATGAAAGTGGCCTCCTACTTATTCTTCAAGCATAATCCAAGGATCCAAACAGTCAAATGAGCAAAAGGACAAATATATTCTTGCCACAGCAGCAAAGAACGCCAATAAAAACAAGTGGCATAATAGTCATCATCCCCTAGCACTCCATAAAAAGACACTTAGGTTCTATTTTTCTCTTTTATCAAAAAATATATACACAGCACAAAGTCAAGGCTTTCTTCAAGCTCCAGGGACCAAGAGCTTGAAAGCTCTTGATGCTAAAAAAAATTATCCCAAAACTAACTTGACTAGCAGAGTGCGATCATTGGCCACTGCTGGTTCCACCTCTAATCTTTTTTCTCCATTTTGTAGGATAAAAACAGCCTTTTAAGCTAACTCTCTCTGAACTTAGACTTAATCTCAACCACCTCTCTTCTTAGATCGTTTTTTACGCAATTCAGAAGACGAAAATAGGCAGCACACCCTGATTTACCTAGGCACTCCTATCACCCAATGCAAGTTTTATTTTGTTTAGCTAGGTTTTTATTTCTTTTTCCTTCATCCTAAAATCTATTTAAAACATATTATAAATGCAAGAAACTTTTTGAAGACAATATAAAGAAGATAAAATTCTCTTTTCTTTATTTATGAGTAGATATGGTCAATTTATATACATATTTGAAACCTAGAAAAAGAAATGATATAATAAACATAATTTGTGAATAATGATTAATTAGCAACGATTGAGTCAATTAATATTTAGGGTAATTTTTAGAAACCTCCCTTGAGGTTTGTCTTTGCTACACTTAGAAAGAATGTATGCATATATTGACATATAGTACCCCTGACCGTATATTAACGTTAGAGTGTCGTTTGGTTGTTAAGGGTAATAACGTAATTGCATAAATAAAGAGGCTAAAAAAGAACACAAGCCTTTTGCTTCCTCTCTCCGTTCTCGTTCTCATTCTTTCTCCCTCTCTCTCTCAAAAGAATTTGAAGGCACAAAAGAAAAAAAAATTCTTCTTTTCTTTCTCTTTTTTCCCCCCTTCCTCTCCGCCCATTTCTGTATGCTCTGTTCAATCTGATTATAAAGTACATCTCAAAAATTATGGTACTAGAGGACATTCTTCTGACTGTGGTCAAGTGTTTTCTGGATTTCTTTTTCTCCTAAACTTGCTCCCCTTTTTATTCTTTCAAAGAAAATGAGATTCTTTGCTTCTTCAAGTGGGACCTCGGGGGCAAACTATCTCCACAAATTAACCCACGGCCCACGGCTACTAGATTTGGAGGGGAGAGATAGTGATCTACGGCTGCTGGAATTGGAGGGGAGATAGAGAGTGACCCATGGCTGCTGGAATTGGATTGGGGGGTAGTGAACCGTGCATTTTGCGCTGGATTTGGAGGGGGGGTAGAGAGAGAGAGAGAGAGAGTGTGTGTGTGTGTGTGTGAGTGACCCGTGCGTTTTGTACTGGATTTGGAGGTCCGAGGGAAGAACGAGAGTGTGACCCGTGACCCACAAATTGTTGGATTTGAAGGGGAAAGAAAGTGAGAGTTGTCGACGGAGTGTGGTGAGGAAGAATGGGAGATTGGTGGCTTGGGGAGATTAGTGTCATGAGCCGTGAGGGAGAAAGCAAGAGAGGGTGTGCTGTGAACGGTGCGTGTGTGTTGCAAACGGTGTCGCACAGTTCTTTCAATCAAACCCTGAGATCCTAACAAAATCATGCCAAAATCTCTGATTCACCATGCCTCTTAATTAAGTTAAAAGCTTGTGATTTGTTATCTTCTGCGATACAAAAAGCATCGTCAAGTCTGCAACTCCACGTTACTGCAAATATTGTCAGTCATTGAACTGTGCAGTGAAGGGTATTATTATACTTTCGTTAATAGAGCAAACGGCAGTCTAACACTGATATACGGTCAGGGGAGCTATATGTCAATATATGCATACATTCTCTCTAAGTGTAACAAGGGCAAACCTCAGGGGAGGTTTCCAAAAATTACCCTTAATATTTATATTGATTGTTACTTTTATGTATAGTTATGTTTCTCTGTGGGTTTGCATGACAAGTTTGACAGTCCAACGTTTCTACCAAATTCAACTATATATATAAATTTGATTTTAACTGTATGGTCTTTTATTGATTATTGGGGGACCAAAAAAAATTGAGAGCATATATTTGGATATGTCTAAAGTTAAAGAAATTTATCTATATCCCAATACTTTCACAAAAATGATAAATTGAGATTTCTTAAATTCTATAAGTGAAAAGATGATTGGGAGTAGGAATGTACGTTGTTTAATTTCCAAGGTCCTGTACATGCTCAAGTGAAGTACTTTCACTGGTATGGATATCCATCAAAATCATTACCGTTCAAATACGCGTTCGCAGAAGCTTGTTTTACTTGAAATGCAACAAAGCACTATTAAACATCTTTGGAATGGTACCAAGGTATGTATATTTTAATATTTATTCAATGTCTGATTAATTAATAACGATTAATTATCTAATTATTCGTCATCATGGCCTCTTTTTTCTCTGAGCAGCACCATGGTAAGTTAAACCAGCTGATAATCACTATTGTCAGCAATTTTTTTACCAAAACTCCAAAATGCTCGTTCATTCCACGTCTAAAAAATGTAGTTAGCTTGAATTTAAACGGTTTCTGAAAACTGAAAAGGCTTCCTGTAGAAATCTCTGCAGCCGCTAATATAAAAGAGGTATGCTTGGATGCAACTGCAAATGAAGAACTGCCCTTATCTATAGAGTTATCTCTTCATATTCTGCACTTGTCCTTTGAAGACTGTAAAAGGTTTAATAGTCTCCTATGCAGCCTATATAAGTTGAAATCTCTAGTAAATCTTAGTCTGGATGGCTTCTCAAATTTTCAGAGATCCCCTGACGAACTTGGAAATTTAAAAGCTTGGGAGAGACCGTATGTTGAAGGAACAGCTATAAGAGAAGCACTATCATCCATTGTCTGCTTGAATAACTTTGTTAACTTTCAAGGGAAGCAGGCCATCAGTACATGGGTTTATCATTACCTATCACATTATCCTTAGATGGCTTGCACACTCTTAACGAGTTTACGTCTAAATGATTGCCGCATCATAGAGTTACTTGAAAGCCTTGGTCAGTTATCCTCAAAAGAACACTTGTATCTGTCGGCAAACAATTTTGAGAGAATACTAGAAAGCATCATGCATCTTTCTAAGTTGAAATATCACTAAGGTATTATGAGAGGCTTCAATGTTTCCATGCAATCTAATTGAGTTGGATGCACATCATCGCACGGGACTGGAATCATTATCAGGTTTACTACTGTTCTCATGTTGTGTAATTGTCCTGACCGATAATTGCAACTGGATCGGAATAAGCTCAGAGGAATTCTCGAAGATTGCTAAAAATTCAGCTTATGGCAACTACCAATTGGAAAAAAAGTTCGAGTGGAGGTGAACTGCCTCTTAACTCTCTCATTTTAATCTAGAGAATTTGATATTTTATTGTGAAAAAAGGGGGAAAAGGAAACTTATACCTTAAAACTTGTAAAAATAGTATTTAGATCCTAAATTTTTAGGAAAATGAGAAACATACCACGCTAAGCACCACAGTTAGCACAAAACGGTTCGTTTTGTGCTAACTATAAAAGCAATTACTGTGCCTTCAAAAAACACACACTCGCCTCACAGCTCTCACACACTCGCCACTCTCACACACTCGCCGGCACTCTCTCTCTGTGCACTGTTCTCTGGTGTTTCTCTTTCTCTCGCCGTGGGTCTCTCCACATCCGGCCTCTCACGCATCTCACGGGTCTCTCATTCGGCTTTCTCTCTCTCCCCGTGGGTCTCTCCATCGGCCTCTCACGCATCTCTCACGGCTTCCTCTCACTGCTCTCTCTCGGCTTCACTTATCGTCGGCTTCACTTGTTGGCGCCCGCCGTAATCGTCGTGGAGGTAATTGGTTTTATTAATGCCCAATTTTGGTTGTGGTAAGAACTTGCTATTGGAGATTCAATTGAATATGTGTTGATAATTGGTTTTATTTTAGCTGCGGCTTCACGAATATGTGAAGATTCAATTGCGGTCAAATTGTGTTGCTAATTGCTCTAAGAACTTGCTATTGGAAATTAGCAAAATGCTATTCTGTTGTGAGTTATGAGTTGCTGATTTTGGGATAGGTTGTTGTTCGGATAGGTTAGTTTGTGATTGAATTTTTGGTAGTCTTAGGGGCTAATTGAGATGGCTTTGTGCTGGAAATTGGCTAATTGAGATGGCTTTGTGCTGGAAATTGGATGATAAACTAGCATGTATAAACTGGAAATTGACTAATTGAGATGGCTTTGTGTGCTTGCTCGAATTCAAGTTGGCAGATATGTATTAACTTATACGTGCTCTGTAATTGACATGTTACAGAGAACGTATTTGATTTCTATTTGCATTTGAGAATTGCCATTATGTGTTGTATAGTTGTATATATTTGAAATCATCATTATGTGCTGCAATGGCTTACCTTCACAATCGTTATATGCTATTTGATTATATTGTAGAGAAATTATTTGCAGGTTGGGGCATCAAATGAATTCTTGTCTCTTAAATTTCAGCTGTCTGAGAAAGAACTTCGACAAAGACGAGCACATGAAGATCAAAGGCAACAGATGGAGAATGCTTATCTTTTTCTTTTTTCAAAGAAATGTATCATGAATGCTTCATTACATGTAAAATTTTTTCCACGAAATGAATGTTAATGTATCATGAATGCTTCAGTATCAGCTTTTGTTATTTCATTAGTTGACTTTCATATTATACCACATAAATTGAACCTGAAATCAACACATATATCCAAAATCATTTCAATACTATACAAATAAAACTACTAATAAATCAACACAGATATCCAAAATCATTACTACAACTTCCTTGGCATGTAAATAAACATTTCAGTATCGGTATCAAAAGTCATCCCAATCATTGGCACATCCTCCTCCTCAATTTTCTCAAACTCCTCAACTTTGATGGCATTTTCCATATTCTTTATTTCTACGAAATGAAAATAATTCATATTATCAAAATGGAAATTCATATTACCAAATACAAAATAATTCATGACAACAATATGAAAATAATTCATATTAAAAAAACTAATTTAAAACACAAAACAATTCATGGCAACAAAATTAAAATAATTTAGATTAACAAAACTAAGCTAACGTGTGTGTGTTTATTCATGGTCAGCAAAATTTAACTATATGTTTATTCATGGTCAGCAAAATTTAACTAAGCTAACGTTTGTGTGTTTATTCATGGTCAGCAAAATTGAACTAAGCTAACGTGTGTGTGTGTGTTTATTCATGCTCAGCAAAATTTTATTGTATAACCAAAATAATTCATGGCCGTCTTCACTTGTATGCTTATATTTTCTTGTATAATCCAAAATAAATTCATACCATCAAAATTAGCATAACCAAAATTGGGCATTAATAATAACTATTACCTGCACGAATCGATTATAGCAGCCACGAATCAATTACAGCAGCCAACGATGCATGAGAGACCCACGGCGACAGAGAGAGAGCGAGAGAGAAAGCCGAAGCAGAGAGCAGTGGGAGCAGTGAGATGCGCGAACCACGGCAAGAGAGAGAGAAAGCCAAAGACAGACCCACGGTGAGAGAGGATGCGCTTGTGTTTGTGTTTGTATTTGCTTCAGTGCGTGAGATCTGCGCTTGCGTTTGAGCGAGCAAGAGTTTTGAATCTACAGTAATGCTTTTTATAGTTAGCACAAAACGAACCGTTTTGTGCTAACTGTGGTCTTAAATGGTGTGAGAATATCGCTACTGAAATTTTTTAAAAGGGGATGCCAACACTTTCTTTTAAATATAATACTTTTTATAGATAGTAATTAAAGTATTAACTTTTAATAAATACAAATATAATTTACATGGTTTAATTTGTTTAGTAGACAAATAATATTAGAATACATTTTTAATATATAAAACAATTTTTGAAATTTAAATTATTATATTTATTTTAATAATATATTTATATTTATTGTAAAAATTTTAAATAAATATTTGGGTTGAATAGATCTTATAGTTAATAAAATATATCTTATATATTAATAACATTAAAATTATTTTATATAACATTAAAATAATTTAAATTTTTATATACTTATTTTAATATTATGTTTTTATTTATTATAAAATTTGGTTTAATATAATATAAAATTACAAAGTATTAAAATATTTTTTTGATATTTACATCATTTTAAAATTTATGTGTAGTTACATTTATTTTAATTTTATATTTCAATTAATTATAAAACATTCCAGTCAATTTTTTTAGTTAATAAAACCAAAGGTATTATAGTCAAAAGAGGGTTTTGATGTCATTTATTTAAAATTTGTGGGGTCAACATGATATTTCACAAACTATAGTAGTGTAGATTCCTATTTTATAAAGAATGAATTTCCAAAATGGCGACAGAGTGAACGTCAAAACCATATGGGATTACATTTAACAAAAATATTAACATAAATACGTTCAAAACATATGGGGTTATCGTTATTTAAAAAAGTAATGAAAATTTTCTATTATTTGTTTTGGAATCCTTATGGTGTGTATCATTTTTTTAAATATAATTAGACATAAAAATGTTTCAATTCAAGAGCTTAGACTTTGTTAAAACTCAAGAAAACTATTAAGCCACAAGATTTATTGTATTATGATATTATACTATTAAGCCATCATTATACTATTAAAAATAATTTGTATTCAATGATTTACTTATTTATAATATTAGTATTGATTTTACCAGTTACCTCAATTACTACAAAAAAAGATTTTTCAATCATGAATTTTATAAAATAATCAACTATTGAAATTAAATAAAAGATTAATGATTGCATGATAGTCTAGTCGTATACGTAAAAAAATATTTATATTATAGTGTTAAAATCATTTATATTATAGTATTAAAATCAGGTTATTAAAACCATAAATATATAATAGAAATTTAGTATTTATTATTTGTTGAATTTTTTAAAATTATATCACTATGATTTTTTACACCGACTGTGGCACAATTATAAAAGGTATTCAAGTGGAACCGACATTTGCCTGTTTCTCTTTTCCCATCCCCCATCCTCCTTTTTTGGCCACCTTCGTTGGCATCTACTGTATTAGAAAATCTGTGTGAAATAATAATATAGATATCTAAAAAAAATTGGAAAATTACTTAATTTTTTTAGCGGCAATCAATTATTTGTTTCTTTCCGTTAAAAGTCAACAAAAGCTGCCTAATGGAAACACAAATGGGATGAAAAAAAATTATCACCAAACTTCACCCAGAACGATCAAAGGAAGAAGCAAAAAGATAAATCTACATACTCACAGTCCCATTCAATTTTTTTGACCTTACGTGTGAACATAAAAAAAAAAAGAAAGGAAAATATAAGCCGGTGCATCTGAATTCAAATCTGAATTGATAGAGATTTGCATTTACGTCTAAATTTGCCCAAATATATATATATGTGGATTCGGATTAGGCCAGCTTTAGAGTGGTGGGATCTTAAGGGAAATTTTTTTAATGAGCCTTTTTTAAATTCAATAACTTCAACATTCAAATAAATATAAAAGAGCATAAGATTTAATTAATTTTTAACTATATATTAAATATCAATAATTGAAAAAATAGTCAAGAAGATACTTTTTACATTTTTTAGAACTATTATTTCAAGAAACCCCCTTTTTTTACTTCAAAAAAAAATCAATAAATGTAATAATTTTCTTTATAGAGGAGAGCGCATGAAATTTTATAATGTTAAATAATTAAGGATTTTTTTAAACAGATAAATAATTTAATCTTTTTCTTAGAAGAACTAATAATGAATTAATAGTTAGATAATACTATTATTTATAGTTTTTTAACATTAAGGATAAATTCTATAAAAATTCTTAATTGTATGATAATTATTAACTAAAGAAAGGCCTAAAAAAGATTTTCTTAATATAAGTAAATTTAAAAAAAAATCCATTAATTTGAGCAAGAAAACCAAAAAAAAATCTTCTTAATATATGGGGGTCTAAGCAACTACATTGGGGCATTTCTAATACAAGGGGCCCTAGGCAATAGTTTAGTTCACCTATACTTAAAGTCGCCCTTAATTCGGATGGGAAATACCCTATAGATTGCTGGTAGATTGTTTAGATATATAGATCTATAATGTTAAGTTCAAATATAATCTAAATTCAATAAATTTACCTTATAAAATCAAATAAAATCTAATCATAATTCAACAATCAACAATTCAACACTAAGCATATATAACATACAACAACACTACAAACCTATAAATAAAAGTACCACAACATAAATCAAATATCCTGACTAACACAAATCCAAGTTGAACACCACCACAAGTCCACATAGGCTTTATTTTTTTCATTTAACTTATATTTTTTTTAAATTTAATAAGTAATTGAATTAAAAAATAATGCAGATTTGGATATCCGATTTTTAGATGTACTTGTATTTGGATCCTAGACCGAATCTATACGAATCTTAATTTTTAACATCTAATTTGTATTTTTTAATGTGCGAATTTAAATTTTTCTGCATCTGAATCTTTATGGATATAGTCAAATCTAGATATTTTTACTATCCCTATACACAGCCATAATTCAAGTTACATATGTATGGATCAATGGGCTCTTTGGCACAATTTATGCACTGATAAGTCCTGATAGTGATTATTAGAATTTTATCTTCTTTCCTATTAAATTAAGGGTAAAATTCTTTTATGTTAATGTAGTAAAGTAGATAATTTTCTAGTATTATATGAGAGTAAAAATTTAGGCCAGGTTATACTAAATTTATCAAGGATAATTTGATAGACTTTTGACTGAAAGTATCAATAATTGCGACTATTTTGCTTTCAATTAAATTAAGTGGGATACATTTCTTTCTTGTTAATACAGTAGAACAGATATTTCTCTAGTATTATTTAGGAGTAAAAATTTGAGCTCTCTTATACTATAGTTATCAATGGTAGTTTTGATAGATCTTTTAATTATAAATATTAATAAAATATTTATTATTATATTATTGTATTAAAAAAAAAAAAAACAAAGTCACATCTGCATCAACTTGGAAGAGAAGTTAAGACTTTTGACCGAAAGAGACCAATTGTTTAATTAAAATCTGAAAATATTATTGAAGAATATCTATGAGATTGTGTATTCTATAAATAATTAAATATAGTTTAATTGCAATTTTTAATTATTTTTTAACTAAAGATAGCAAATTCAGAAAGTCAACACTTTATAAATCTAATTTAAAATCAAAATAAACCAATATCAAGCCTTAATCATAAAACTATACAATACAGTTAAAATGGTGAGGTGGTATAATTAAAGAGTAAAATCCAAAATGAAAAAAGAATTTGTCTGATCATTATTTGAACTAAAATGATCTGCGCAATTACTTTCGGAGGAAAAAAAAAAATGATCTGCATAATTATTTAACAAAGTTTAGAAGTGGGGGTGGATTTTTCCTTTTGCCCCTTTCGTGGGGACAGTGATTTATCTTTCTTTCCAGCTATCCTCCATTATTTGTTTTGTGGCTGGAATTAGACTCGGGAAAGTTAACAAAACTGACCAATGAAATTATTGCATTGTTCACGGAAAATGAAAATAAGAGAATAGGATCCTCCCTCTAACCAGTTTTTTTTTTTTTAATGCTGTATTACACATTATATTAATGTTTTATACATATATTTATAATTATTATTATAATAAATATCATATAAATATTTATAATTAAAATTTATATTATTATATTAATTTTATAAAATATATGTTCAGATACATAATCTCACACATCAATAATATTTCTTTGTTTACTCACGCACTCATATTTTATAAAGGAAAAAAAAAATTTTCCCATAAAATATAAGTGAAACAGATATAATTTAAATATTAAAAAATAATTTTTTTTATAAAATATAAGTACGAATAAACATCCTTGAACGCTAGTGAGGCTTAATTATCTATTATGACATCACTGTTAAAAAATATTTTTTAAAAAAAAAGCTTCATCTATAATTCGATATACTGTTCAGTCTCACGTTCAATTATTTCCATTTTCATCCGACCAAAATCTTTCATCAATTTGGCCTGTACTGAGTGTGTGCATGATGGCTTCTTCTTCTTCCTCTTCTAATCCTCGAAACAACAAGCATGATGTTTTTCTTAGTTTCAGAGGAGAAGACACCCGTGACAACTTTACTAGCCATCTTTATTCAGCCTTGTGTGAGAAAGGTATTGAAACTTTCATTGATGACCAACTCAACCGGGGAGATGAAATTTCACAGTCTCTTCTTGATACAATTGAAGCATCAAGCATTTCGATGATCATTTTCTCAGAAAAGTATCCTTCTTCGGGATGGTGTCTCGATGAACTTTCAAAGATCCTCGATTGCAGGAAAGTGTATGCACAGATTGCGATACCAGTTTTCTATCGGGTCGATCCATCACATGTGAGAAAGCAAATTGGGGGTTTCGGGGTTTCATTTTCGAAGCTTGAAGAAAAATTTCCAGAGAAGATGCAAAGATGGAGGAGTGCTTTGACGGAAGCAGCCAATCTCTCTGGCTTTGATTCTGTTGTCATCAGGTAACAGTAACTGTCAATTTGTTACCAATTTTGTAATTATTTTGTTAGGGTCCTCATCGATATAAAAGATTATGGTATTAAATAATAAATCATTTAGTGAAGATGATTAGGCTACATCACATCGTACACAATATTTATAATCGTTTTATTGACTCAAGTTGTAATACTGTTATATGGCTAATTTAAAAGCCAAAAAAAAAAAAAAATTGTATCAAATTAACAATTGGAACTAATCAAAAACACTCTGTTTTGTCTCTTTTTGAACTTAATACTATATTTTTATTTGCTAGGAATGAATCTGAACTTATAAAGAAAGTTGTTAATGACATTTTGGAGAAACTGCCCAAGGTGGTCCCGTGTGATAGCAAAAACGAGCTGGTCGGAGTAGAATCGAGAGTTGAGGAAATTGAATCTCTGTTGGGTGCTGCGCCGCTATTAGGTATTTGGGGCATTGGTGGTATAGGCAAGACAACAATTGCTAGGGTGATTTTCAACAGAATCTCTAGAAATTTTGAAGGTTCTTGCTTCCTTGAAAATGTTAGAGAAGAATCACAAAAAGCAGGAGGATTAGCTTTCTTGCAACAAAAACTTCTTTCAGAAGTATTGAAGGATGTAAATGTGATTCCACATATTGACCTCAACTTTAAAAGGCTTAGCCGCAGGAAGGTTCTGATTGTTTTAGATGATGTGACTTGTTTCAACCAAATAAAATCCTTAGTTGGAAGTCTTGATCGGTTACTGTCTGAGAGTCGAATCTTAATTACCACAAGAAATAAACAAGTGCTTAGAAATTGTTATGTCAACCAAATATATGAGATGAAGGGTTTAGGAGATGATCATGCACTTGAGCTTTTTAATAGACATGCCTTCAGACAAAACCTTGTGGATGTAGATTATAAGGAACTGTCAGACAAGGTTATAAACTACGCTCAAGGCGTTCCTTTAGCTCTTAAAATTTTGGGTTGCTATCTATTTGAAAGGAAAAAGGAAGTTTGGGAAAATGCAATCAAAAAATTGAAAAATTTTCTCCATCAAAATATCCTAGATGTGCTAAAAATAAGTTACGATGGCTTGGACAATGACGAGAAAAACATTTTCCTAGATGTTGCTTGTTTCTTTAAAGGTGAGGATATATATCTAGGAAAGAAATTCCTTGAGGCAAGTGGCTTCTACCCAGAAATAGGAATAAGTATTCTTGTTGATAAGTCTCTCATTGCTATCAATTCATACAACAAGATAACAATGCATGATTTGCTGCAAGAATTGGGTAGGGAAATTGTCCGGCAAGAATCAACAAATCCTGGAAACCGTACTCGATTGTGGCATCATGAGGATATCTATGAAGTTCTTGCATATAATAGGGTAAGCATTTTTTATTTGGATTGTTATTTTTTAATATTCTTGCATTAGTTACAAACTTTAAAGGCATATAATTATCTACATTAACGAAAAAGCTCTTTTCGCTCCTCCAGGATTTGATGTAATAACTCATTTCATTCCTTTTTTTTTTTAAACTATATCGCAAAACACCCTTTGATTAATTTACTATTAGTTTATTGTTGTTTGAATATAATTCATTGAGGGCAAAATAAAATTGTCAATTAAATTGATGCTTCCAAATTTTATTTTGATCTTCTCTTTTTCTCCTTAAAGTTTATTTATTTATTTTGACCTTTGCCACCACTCTTCTTTTACCATTATTTTTCCTCCACGTCGGCTCACTGGATAATTAAAGAGTGTACTTGTACAAATATGAATATTGTGTCTATTTTTTATACTTAAATCTAGGGTTAACAAAGCTTGAGAAAGTACTACCTCATGGTGCTAAAACAAAGAGTGAGGGCACCAAAATAGAATTAAAAGGTATGTATACATATTATACATATTGACATGTAAATTATGTATACGAACGATAATATAACAATTTGACATGGTATCTATAATATATTGGTATGTCACAATCTAATCACAATCGTTAGTTTATTTTTTTTAATACAATGAGAAAAATACCCTTTTCACCCTTAGAGTTTGATGTAATAACCTATTTCATCCGAGTTTTTTAAACAATAGCCCAAAACACCCTTCCTTTAATTTATTGTTAGTTTACTACTATTTATAATCCATTAAGGCAAAATAAGATTTTCAATTAAAGAGATAAAAAAAAAATTTCATCTTTTTCGGGATACGATAAAATTCTTTTTCACTTAGGCGTCAACTTTTATTTTTTTAAATCTTTCTCTTTAATTGAAAATCTTATTTTGCCCTCAATGAATTATAAACAGTAGTAAACTAACGATAAGTTAATGGAAGGGTGTTTTACACTATTGTTTTAAAAAAAACTGGGATGAAATGAGCTATTACATCAAACTCTGAGGGGTGGAAAGAGGTATTTTCTCATTGTATTAAAAAAAAAAAAACTAATTATTGTGATGCAGCAATATCTTATAGATACTATGTCAAATTGTAAATTATCGTTTGTATGCATAATTTATATGTCAATATGTATAATATGTATACATACTTTTTAAAGATAGTATTACTTGTACAAATATGTTTCTTTGTAAGTCTACTATTATAAGTTTTACTAAAAGCAATAGCTATATAATTTGATATAACTTTATGGTTTTTTTTATTGGTTACAATTGAACACATAACTTGAAAATTTTCACATTATTCATCACCGTTGTTTTTCTTTAAACACTTAATTTCCTCACCTTTCTTTCATTATTAATATTATTATTAGGGAAATTTTCACTTATTATTATTATTGCATCATTATCTAATCTCTTCACTTTTGAGATCCTTTAGTTACACAAACTTTTCAGAAATTAAAGTTAAATGATATTGTCATAATTGCATGGCACCCTGTAATAAGAACCTGTGGGAGCTACTCTTGATTCAATGACCAATCCTTCGGACCCACCAACCAATCAAACTAGCTTGATGAGGAGGGTCTATTTAAATGAAGTAGCCTCTTAGTCTTTTTTTTTTTTGGAATTTGGCCCATAGTTCAATACAAATCATAGTATTATTTCTAACCGAAAGTGAAAATAGATCCACTTAACAGAAATCATACATAGATTATTGTTAATGATTGTGGCAGTGCATATTATAAATGCCACTTCAACTTGTATGCGAAAGTTTGTATCCTATATATTTTTCTTTGTGCATTTATAATTCCAAGTTGGCAGCCTAACAATATCCATCAACTGAATTATATAATATTTGGTTTTAACTTTGTGGATTTGTTTTTTCTAAATATTAGGGAACGGAAGCAATTGAAGGCATGTGCTTGGATATGTCTAAAGTAAAAGAGATTCATCTTAATTCCGACACTTTCACTAGGATGCGTAAATTGAGATTTTTGAAATTCCATAGCTCGATTCATAAGGGAGAGAACAAATGTAAGGTGTCAAATTTTCAAAGCCCTGTATTTGCTGAAATAAGGTATTTTCATTGGCATGGATATCCGTTGAAATCTTTGCCTTCAAATATTGATCCGGAGAAACTTGTTTTACTTGAAATGCCTCATAGCAATATTGAACAACTTTGGAGTGGTAACCAGGTATGAATATCTTAATATGTATATATAGATATTAAATGTGCAATGTTTTAGTAACAATGTTTAATTATATATCACAAATGCTAATAATTAATGATTTTTCTTGGCCTCTTTTTTGCCTGAGCAGCATTATTGTAAGTTAAAGCGGAAAATCATCATTGCCTGCAATACTATTACCAAATCTCCAAACTCCTCGTTGATTCTGCATCTGAACAAGCTAGTTAGTCTCAAACTAAGCGGTTGCAAAAGCTTGAAAAGCCTTCCAGCTGAAATGGTTCATTTGGAATTTCTTAAAGAACTTGATCTTTTGGGCTGCTCAAAACTGAAGAGGCTTCCAGAGCTGTCATCAGCTGTTAATATAGAAGAGGTAATTTTAAATGGAACTGCAATTGAAGAACTGCCTTCAACCATCGATTGCATCTCTAGGCTTTCTATCTTGGACGTTCAAAATTGTAAAAAGCTTAAGAGTCTCCCAAGCAACGTATGTAAGTTGACATGTCTTAGAGCTCTTATCCTCAATGGTTGCTCAAAACTTCAGCGATTGCCTGACGAACTTGGAAATTTAGAAGCTTTGGGTTACTTGCATGCTGAAGGAACTGGCATAAGAGAAGTACCATCATCCATTGTCCGTTTGAATAACGTTCGAAAATTAGATTTCATGGGAACCAAGGGTTTATTATTGCCTATGACATTATCTTTAAGTGGCGCCTTACGAGGTCTATGGTGTTTAGACCTAACTGATTGCGGCATCACAGAGTTACCTGAAAATCTTGGCATGTTATCCTCACTTATAAACTTGTATCTAGATAAAAACAATTTTGAGAGAATACCAGAAAGCATTATACAACTTTCTACATTGTTATATTTCCGCTTGAGTCATTGTGAGAGGCTTCAATCCTTACCAGAGCTTCCTTGCTGTCTGATTGAGTTGCATGCACATCATTGCACGGCACTGGAATCATTATCAGGTTTATTCTTAAGGGATGAACCTTATCGTCCGTGTATTGACCTGAGCGATAATTATAAAATGGATCAGAATGTGATCAGAGGAATTCTCCAAGATGCTCTACAAAAGTTTAAGTCTATGGCAACTGAATGTTGGAAGCGAGTACAGAAAAAGGTGTCTTTAGCTTTCTTTAGTCTCTTCTTCTTTTAATTTATTTATAAAATGTTAACTTTTTTTAAATTAATTAAAATTATGATTTTTGTGGTACAGATACCTTTTTCAGGATCTAAGGGTCATGTCTTATTACCTGGAAATGAAATTCCAGAGTGGTTTAGCTTTAAAAGCGAGGGATCTTCTATACCCTTGGGGATGACACCAGATTTCTTCAATAAAAACAGAGTACTCGGCTTTGCTTTTAGCGCTATTGTAGGATTTGGAGACCATCAAGATTTCAGAGAAGAGAGGTTTAGATTATTCTGTGAAATCAAAGTCAAACCCAAAGATTGTGATTCGCATGTCATACAGAGACCTCTGGCAGTAATTAGATATGTAGAGTCAGATCACTTACTTTTGGGGGAAAATTTCTTCGATGATAAGGAATTTTTTACTTTTTGGGAGAACAATTGGGTTCCTGAGGCTATCCAGTTCTATTTTAAAGAAGAATTTGGTTATGAAATTTTGGAGTATTGCCTGGTGAAAAAATGTGGGATCCATTTACTGTACGCCCCATATCATACGGATTCAACTGAAGAAGAGGAACCATGCCCCTAAAGACTGGCATATGGCATGTAATTATTGTTTTCCTATAGCTTGGTTTCTTTGTTTCTCTATAGCTTGGTTTATTATATATTTATGTGATGAGTTTGTATGTCTCTCTACTCTCTAGTTTTGGTTATGTCATATGTGCAGCTACCATTTGACCAAGACAAACTTTCTTGTTTGTGAGGATACTGATCATAATTTTTATAGCTGAAGTTAAAGTAGAGTTAGAAAAGTTTCTTTTGATTCTTGATCAAAAGAAAAACATACGAGTTTGACAGAACCATCGTCATCTTTCATTGTACGTTTTCTATGTATTAATTGAATTGTTATGACATGATTATGGTTGTTTGGATACTGTTACACATCGATGGAATGACTTGAACGATTTTATAAGAAGATAGCTATGATACAGGGACTGAAAATGATACAAGAACTTTCATAGAGAAGGTCAATAAATTGACCCCTTTGATGGTAGCCAAACAATTTTTATGACTAGCAGTAGCCGGTTGTTGTTTTTAATATGTATTTTTTTTATTTAAATAAGTTAAAATAAAAAATATTTAAAATGAATAATATTTAAAAAGTAATAAGAAGAAGAAATAAAAAAGGACAAGTAAAGTAAAAATAGAAAAAATATTTTTTTATTATAAATATTTTAAAAAATAAAATAAAATGTGTATTAATAAAAAGATAAAAGTTTAATTCATTTTTTATAAAATCTATCTCATATTTAACATTTTAAGTTTCATATTTTATATTTTATGTTTCATATAATTATTTTTTGAATACTCCAAAATTTTTCTTTTTTGCCCCGTTTCATGTTTACGTTCAAGTTTAATGTTTGTTGTTCTATATTTCATGTTTGATATTTTATGTTCACTGTTACAGAGGTACTCATATTTTATGTTCGTTGTTATATATTTTAAGTGATTTGTTTCATATTTGTTGTTTAACGTTTCATGTACTGATTTTCTAAATACCCTGAAATTTTTCTTTTTTTTCCTCATTTCATGTTTGCTGTTTTATGTTTCATATTTGATGTTTTATGTTCGCTGTTACAGAGGTACTCATATTTTATGTTCGTTGTTACATGTTTTAAATGATCTGTTTCATGTTTATTGTTCAACGTTTCATGTACTGATTTTCCAAATATCTTAAAAAAAAATTTTTGCCCATGTTTCATGTTTACGTTCAAGTTTCATGTTTACTATTCTATGTTTCATGATTGATGTTTTATGTTCACTGTTACAAAGGTACTTATATTTTTGTTCGTTGTTGCATATTTTAAGTGATGTGTCCCATGTTTGTTGTTCAACGTTTTATGTATTGATTTTTCAAATATCCCAAAATTTTTCATTTTTGCCTCAGTTTCATGTTTACGTTCAAGTTTCATATTTGCTGTTATGTATTTCATTTTTTATGTTTTATATTCACTGTTACAGAGGTATTCATATTTTATGTTTGTTGTTGCATATTTTAAGTAATTCATATTTTATGTTTGTTGTTGCATATAATTTATTTCATGTTTGTTGTTCAATATTTCATGTATTAATTTTCCAAATATTCCAAAATTTTTCTTTTTTGCCTTCGTTTCATGTTTACATTCAAGTTTCATGTTTACTGTTCTATGTTTCATGTTTGATGTTTTATATTCACTATTACAAAGGTACTCATATTTTATGTTCGTTATTGCATATTTTAAGTGATGTGTTTCATATTTGTTGTTTAACGTTTCATGTACTGATTTTTCAAATATCCCAAAATTTTTCTTTTTTGCCCCTGTTTTATGTTTACGTTCAAGTTTCATGTTTGATGTTCTATGTTCCATTTTTTTATATTTTATGTTCATTGTTACAACGGTACTCATATTTTATGTTCGTTATTGTATATTTTAAGTGATTTGTTTCATGTTTATTGTTCAACGTTTCATGCACTGATTTTTTAAATATCCCAAAATTTTTTTTTTTTGCCCCCGTTTCATGTTTGCTGTTCTATATTTCATGTTTGTTGTTTTATGTTCACTGTTACAAAAGTACTCATATTTTATGTTCGTTGTTGCATATTAAGTGATCTGTTTCATTTTTGTTGTTTAACGTTTCATGTACTGATTTTCTAAATACCCCAAAATTTTTCTTTTTTTACTCTCGTTTCATGTTTACGGTTCATGTTTCATGTTGCAAGTTTGGAGTTTCATATTTGATTTTTATGTTTATTTTTACAGAAGTACTTATATTATAGATTTATTGTTGTATATTTTAAGTAATGTGTTTTATATTTACTGTTCAGTATTTTATATAATTATTTTTCAAATACCTCAAAATTTTTAATCCACCATTTTGTTAAGTGTGTTTAACATGAGCATTAGAAGAATATTAAGGGATTTAACAACACTCATTTTACAAATACTATTTATTTAGTCTTAAATGTAACAGTTTCACATGAATTTTGTGCATCGATTTTAATCTTTCAATAGTCATACCTTAGACTATAAGTGTTTGTTTTAGACGTTCAATAATATCATTTTGTTAACATTTTTCTTCTAACTTTTTATAAATATAATCACTTTTGAAGTATTTGTATTATGAATAAAGGTCAAAAAAATAATAATAATATTTCAAACCGAATTTGCTTTTAAGTGTTCTAGATCTTTCGTTTGGTTGGAAAACTATCAAAGCCTCTTAGTGTGTTATCTTTAATTTGAATCTCTGAAATACAGTACTCTATTTTTATTAAAGAAAAGTATGATTGAATATATAAATATTCAGTTTTTGGTTGTTAATTATTATATCAATAATTCTAATTTTTTTAATTTGTTTTAACTATTATTGAAATTCTAGTTAAGCAATGTATGCCTTCAAATTTCGGGAAGTTTATAAAAATAGTATTAATATTTTTACATTTTTCAAATTTAATCCCTCAAACTTTTTTCTATCATAACTAGTTAAATGCTAAACTTTTAGACCAAATCACCCTCACTACTTTCATCAAATTTTCAAACAATGTCACTCTTACAATATTCAACACTCTTAACAAACCTTAATACTCTCAACACCTTCAACAAACCTCAACACTCTCAATAAATCTCAACACTCTTGACATAACAAAAGTATAAAATCATCAATTCGAGAGTATTCTAAAGGTTATTCTATGTTCTTACGCAAATATGAATTTTTAATGTATTAAGTCTATGGTTTAAGTTCAAAATTGATGTAGATTTTGTTGTAAATGTTGTTATTTTTCATTTATAAAGTATTGTAATTTGTTAAAGTAGTTAGATTTGAGTTGAGAAATAAAAAAAAATCATTAAAAATAGTAGAAATTCAAGTTAGAAACAAAACCCAAATTATGTGTGACAGGTTGAATTATGTGCAACAGTCAAGTGACAGTGCCTCATCGCACAAAAATAACATCAGATTTTTTGTGCGATGCACATGTCACATATAATTCACTGTCAAGATAAACTCTGATATGGATAGATTTGGAAGTCATAACTTAAGATATATGTGTCCCTTTTTTGCTTATAATATATCGTTTCGAAGGTTACAGCGAGACAAATCAAACCCATAACCTTTTCACTGGTCTCCCCCATGATCAAACCAAAAATTTGCGTCAATTTAAGTGTGACGAGCACCTATTGCACAAAAAGTTGCATGTCGCACATATTCTCTGTTTGTACGACATCCATGTAAAATGTGTTGCATATACATACTACAAAATATGATAAAATAAATATGAGACACGTTTTACATAGATGTCATACAAACGGAGAATATGTGCAATAGGCAACTTTATGTACAATAGGAGTCTGTTGCGCTTAAATTGATGCAAATTTTTAGTTTGAACATAGGGGAGACTGCAAAAAAGTTATGGGTTTGATTCGTCTCGTTGTAAGCTTCAGAAAGGAATATTATACGCAAAAAAAGGATACATGTACCTTAAGTTATGACTTTCAAAGAGTACCGTCGCACATACTGTAATTTCTACTATTTTCAATTATTGTTTTGATTTCTACACTCAAATCTAACTACTTTAACAAATTACTATGCTTTATAAATGAAAAATAACAACTTTACAACAAAATCTACATCAATTTTGAACTTGATACATAAAAAATTCAAATTTGTGCAAGAACATAGAATAACCTTTAGAATACTCTCCAATTGATGATTTTATACCTTTATTATGCTCAGTGTTGAGAATGTTGAGATTTATTGAGAGTGTTGAGGTTTGTTGGGGGTGTTGAGAGTGTTAAGGTTTGTTGAGTGTTGAGTATTGTAAGAGGGGTATTGTTTAAAATTTTGATGAAAGTACGAAGGGTAATTTTGTCCAAAAGTTTAGTATTTGGCTAGTTATGATAGAAAAAAGTTTAAGGGGTTAAATTTAAAAAATATAAAAATATTATGACTATTTTTATAAATTTTCCTCAATTTATTGATTAAGGCTTGAAAAAGTAATAAACACAATAAATGAGTTTCAATTAAGTTGTAGTGGAAATTGAAAATTTTCACTCTTGAGTGAAATTTGTGAAAGTGAACCATTAAAGTGAAGAAATGAGTGTGATAAAGCAATATATGACTTAACAATTAAGTTTGATAAAACAAAAAAGCCAAAAATAAGTAAAATACTAAGAGTTGGACTATTGGCACACCTCTAACATTCTTTTTAAAACCCTTTTCTCTACATACTCTTCTTAATTCCCCTCATTTGTTGTACTTTCTTAATAAACCTTGTGTTGATACTTAAAAAAAAAAAAAATCGTTAGGCGCTCTCTCTCACCCTTCTCCCATTCCAAACCACTTTCAATCTCTTCTTGATTATAACATTCATGAATTTATGATTTTCATCTCGATCTGTCTTTGTTTTTCTTAGTAGGTAATAACCTTGGTATATACATAAAGACATGTGTGCAAATCTTTTAAAAAAAAATTGGCCCAAGTAAACGAACTTCACAAAATTATCTTTCCTACAGAAACTTTGTTTATATTTATATCAAATTCTTATTCTATGACAAATCATTGTTTTTTCAAATTTTATAGATTTAATGAGTTTATAATGGAGGAAAAAAAAGAAAACATAGGTGGGGTTTAATTAGATAAGTTTTATATTAAAAATAAAGGGTAAATTTTTAAATAAAGAACAAGAGGGGTTTCATAAGAGATATAGAGGGGTGGCAATAGCATCACTTAAATACTAATGGTTGCAATAAGTGGCCTCCCAAATAAATTCGGAAGAGCCCTTATATTCTGCCGGCGCTTTTTATAGCCAAAATCTCCACTATAAATAACCTTGTAACCATTTTTAATTCTATTAATTCCCATACAAATTTATAGGCTTATTTCCCCATCCGTTAAATCAATTTATTTTTAGTAATTATAAGAAACACAATTTAATGAAAATAAATCAAATTAACTATTCATATATCAAACATAATATTTTCTACACATCATCCTAAAAATCCACTAAAATTTAGTACATTACACCAAGTGCATCATCCAATCTTTTTACAAGTATCATCTCCGGAAAAAGGTGGATTGATATATTGCATAAATTTACTACAAATAAAATGAGGAAGAAAGGTAAGTAGTTTTAAAGTAAAAGCTCAGTATAGCTTATTAACAATGTATTTATTTTCTTTAGAGGCACTAAGAAATTCATCCACTGCTTAAGTTTTTCCAACTGTCGTCATGGCAACACCATCCATGCTTATGAAAACAACAAGAAGTTTTGCAATAGTTATCGAGTCCTATCTAAAGAGAGCTCCAAAGAGAAGCATAAACAGAGAAATGGATTTGTTGAGTTATTAGAAACCTTTACCCCTGGAGATAACAAAGTAATTTTCCATTTAATGATTGTATGCAACTGTTTATTAGATATTTAAATCATCATAATTGCCCATTTTTTATCCTTTCTTTTAGCCTTAAGTCATGCTAAAGTGAATTCATATTGACCAAAGAATGTTCAACCGTCTATTAGAGACGTGCATCATCATAATCGCTCCAAGAACTCTAGTATCCAGTATTTGCAATAAAACAACTCAAAGATTAAGTCACTATGACAAAAATACTAAGTGATCTTTTCAAGATATCATTTCTTGTCCGCTTGTCTTTAACTCTCAACTCCAGATTCTTCACAAGCTTATTCCAAAATTTGGGCATCACTTCACATTTATACACAAAAACAAACTGGCCCTTTTTTCTAATAAACATAAGCTCATTTGAAAACACATTATGTAATTAATAAATAAGCAATTAAAAATTAAAAAAATAGAGTAAACTTTGAAGCTCATGCTTTACATCATTTCAGTATGTGGCATAATATTGACAAATTTATGGCAAATTCTACGTAATCAGAATCCAAAAAACTCAACAAAAAAAAAAACAAATAGAGTACAAAATCTCATGACATAATCCAATTTCCCAGCAAGCAATCACAATTTAGCTAAAAACCAATACCTCAATAAGAAATTTAATTTTGAAAACAAAAAACTTTTAATCAAAACCTCTATTTAATACATATGTAAGGCGTAATTGAAATAAATAAAGAAGAACCCTCGAGAAGATACGAAGAGAGATTACCTTCCCTTTTAAACTATTTAGCTGCCATTGTTAACTTGTTATATCGGCACCCAAAAAATCTCAAATCTGTAATTGAAGCGTGTATTAAATAAGGACAACATTGATTTTAATTTATCATTGTACAAATTTTGATCCTCCATACCAAGAATGAACTAATTTTGTAGAAGTAAAATGTATTATGTTTTTTATTTAGATATAGCTCGTGGCAACCTAAACCAATTTAATAGCCTTTTTTAAGCCATTACATTGAATTTACAAAACCAGTCCTTCAAACTTATTACATAAAAGGACTTATCTAGTTACAATCAATATTAACGTAAATCCATTCCCTTAAAATTATAAAAATTACTTTACAATAAAATTAAAATGGCAAAAACAGTTTAGGACTTTAAACACACTATTCCTAGTTCCCATTCCAATATACATATTACTTATAAACAATAAAAAGTTCCCATTCAAATATGTTAATACAATTTTACTCAAATCATCATATGCAGCTCACGCAAAGAAAGATGGCAAAATTGGGAAATAAAAAGGTTTTGTGGAAACCAACAAACAAAATTAAAGAATCAAATAAAAAGGGGAAAAAAACTATAAATGATTCCCAAATTAATAATTTACTTCACATCTCTAATTGAAGCAACGAACAAAGAATTATACAAGAATTATTGATACCAAGTTTACTAGATAACAAGACAATATATCATACACAATGCTGCTTCAGTTTCTAGAAATAAAGGAAAATTCTGATTACCAGTCATGTTGAACTTTAGCTTGGTCATAGCAGTAAGAGCACAACCAAAATTATTGGAACAAGGGACATATAAACTAGCAAAGGAAAGGTCTGATCCAAAAGAAATGTTGAAACCAAAACACTGAAAGCAGGTTCTCCACCCTTAATGATGTGAGTGAATGAAATTGCAACCTTGGCCATACTCACTGTAGCAGCCATATGCCTAATTGTATGAGCCAAGACAACCTATGCTCCATAAAATTAACAACATACACCAAATTGATTGCAAATAAAAGCCAAATCATTGACACCTTTTTTTTTTTTTTCAAAAACAAGGAGTCACATAAAGGCAGGAAAATAATTTTAAATGAATTTAACATAGCAATTTGGGATCAAGAGAAAATAAAAGCTGTCAATCTAAAAATTAGAAATTTTAATTAGTTTTTCCTGAAAATCAAAATCTAAAACAACAAAAAACATTTTTTTTTTCTTATCTTCACTTTCTTAGCAACCAAATAAACTTGTATTCATCATCAAAACCATTACAACCCTAAAAACAGAAAACATTATTTTCTTAAAATTTCATTACTTTTCTCACAAACCAAACAAAACTCATCACAGTACTTACGGGAAACAAAATTTTAGAAACTGCTGCATGTATTCCTGATACATAAATTGATTCAAAATACTTTATTCTTCTTAATTAGATAACAAATAACAACAAAACAGGAGAAGAAATTACTTGAGACTGAGGATGAGGATGGTCGTAATTGCAATGCAACCACTTGAGAATTTTGTCAAACGCCTCCATTCACTTCCAACTGCCAACTATTGCCTTGAAATGTTTTCGTTTTCTTTGAGTTCTGTTACTGGCAATCCTTCCACTAATAAGCTTATCATTTCATATCCTGCCCTGCTTCCTGCATCATATGATACATTTTGTTACAAGAAATTGGTCACCCGGTTAAGTAAGCAAACCTTGAAAAGTAACCACTCAACTCAAAATCAAAATTAATGTAGACTTATGAATCAGGTAATGGTCAAATTAGCTAGGCACGGAAGAGACGACAGTAGATCAGAAGCAAACACCATGACGAGATTGATTGAGAAGGGCTGAGTGGGCTATGCTTGTGCCGCCGCCGTTGATCATTGTCAACGAAGAAGATCAGCTCGTTCCTCTGCTTTCATTGATCGCTGCTGACAGCAGAGATCGGCTCGTCCTTATGCCGCTATTGATCGTTGCCTAGGAACTCTTTCAGGCACCGCCGTCGATCGCCGTGCTGAGGCGTGTGGTCAGGGAGTGGTGACTGTGAGGTAAGTGACTGAGTGGTGCCTTTTTTTGTTTATTTTAGTTTTACATGTTTGTTCTTTCAAATTTTTTTAATCATTTAATAATAAAACAAATCTCAACCATTGGATCCACTCTATTTAATCCAATGGTAATTTTTTACGTATTGTAGCTACCCTCTTTGAACCAATTGCCTTTTTTTTTTCTTTTATTCGCGTTTTCTTTTCTTGTTTTTCTTTTTAAATTTGAAACCCTAATCGTTGGATTCAAATAGGCTGAATCCAACGGTTCAAGGGCACATTCTGCACCATCCAGGGATTTTATGCTCTGCATTGTAGCTGGAGCCATTTTATAATGTTTATAGATTGTTACAATTAGATAACATTAGCTAAATAAGCAAAGAAATAATAGGAATTAAAAAATACATATACAATATGAAAAATCAACTGCCAATCTTCATAAATTAATTTAGGTGCTACAATACTAGTTATAAATGTTTCAATAGCATGTTATATAAAATGTTATAAGGCACTAAAGCACTTGCATCATTAAAATGTTACAATAGACAAACTACAGCAATTTCAATTTAGTACCGAATACTGACAATGGCATTTCTCTGAGACTCTGAATGCTCTATATAACAAAATAGGCATTTCTCTGAGACTCTGAATGCTCTATATAACAAAATAGTAGCATTTTTGGTCTGCAAATGTATAAGAGGTGATTCCATATATTTATTTTGAATGTTATGTTATTAAATTCATGGCAGTTCCCTCTACTTGTTTAGAGGAGGGGAAAAAAATAAATCACTTAACGTTGCCTAAAATGTGAGCATATACCATTGGTAGCATTTTTCGGATAGCATCGTGCTTATTGCCGTGTGAATACAGACATAATTCCCTTGTGATAAGATATTGTGTTCTCTAATTTCTTTATGTAGATGAAAGTGATCGACCTCTTTGATTTTACTCGTTTGAATTCTAGGGTAACTAATGTTTGATTTTCCATGCAGCTAGCGTGAAAGGCATTCTTTGGTACTGTGGTTATTGATTTAGAATTAGCAAAATTGAAACACACAAATGGCTTAAGCAAAAACATGCAAAACAAGGGTACAAATCTTTTTATGTGGTTACACCTGGAGTTGGCCTACATTCACTGAAGAACAGAGCAATAATTTTATTTTGATCACAAAGAACAAGTTACAGGACTTATGATGAAGATACAAGCTTTCTATATTTCATAGTCAAGGCCCCTGAGACTATATATATGGATCTAGAGGACCCTAGAAAGATCCCATGTTGACCGGCTACATTTTTGGGTTTGTTGTAATGCTCTCATAAGAACAATAACGGCTTTGAACCAGCCTTGAACCGTGTCCTGTGCTTGTGCCTTCAAGTAATCAAAATGATTCCCTCATCTAACATTTCGAGCTAATGTGTTGCACGTGGAGAAACTTGTGCTCCACTTACTAGATCAGACGACATTGGGTAGAAGTCATCTATTCCATTTAATCTTCCAAACAACATGACAATCCGATCAAGGCCGGCAAGTCATACACGACTTAAATCATCAACTAACACTTTCAAGTTCATATTTCAACATTATAAAACTAGTTTTCACAAAAAACACGGGGATCTTGGTAAAATAATGTTGTCGAGGATGCTATCTCATCACTTGAAAGTGGTTACTGAATTAATAATATAAGCTTGTAAATGTGAGTTTGACCCATGTGCTTCTATGTAAGTTTTTTAACGGAGTAATTAAGATAAGAATATAAGGTTTGACATTATAAATTATTAACTTATCACCACTCGATATTTAATACATAAGATGCCATATAAGTAAGTGTTAGCATTTATGTATTCATAATATTGATTTTGATGATAACAAACAATATTAAGAATGATTAAGTTTTTAAAAGCTCAAATAATTTTTTATACATTTTAAATAAATCATTATTTTCACATTATAAATATTTTATATTTTATGAAAAATGATTTTATGAAATTGGTTTTTTTTCAAGTTTATGGTCTAATTGAAAGAGTTTTAAAAACTTTAAAATCAATAAGTATTGCTTGAAATTATGGATATGGACTTATTTGAAAAGTTTCATAGCACTTTGAACCTTAGTATAATTACAGAACGTTTTGGGATAAATTTATAATTTTAGAAAATAATTCATTGTAGCAGTCACTGTAGCAAACGGCTAACCGACATCTTGATAACGGCTAGCTAACATCGAGCAGAATTGAAGAGTAGCTTCTGGACACTAACGGCGATCCGACATTTTTTAAATTCAGCCCAACGGTCATATTGACCAGTCAAACGGCGATCCGACATTGAGCGAAAATTCTACAACGGCTATATTTCAGCTCCAACTATAAATAAGCTCAATCAAATTGAAAGAATAATAATTCCAACGATTATCATTGAGCAAAATATTAAACATACAACTTTCAGTGAGTTTTAAATTCTTATATTCATCTCATTCATTCACACATTGAGCTTTTATTTGTGATCAAACACATTATGTGAGAGAAATTCATTTGTAATCCTTTTTGTAAAATCAAGTTGAGAGGTTATAAGTGTTGGGATACACTTGAGTTAAGAGATTGAGAATAATCTCTTGTTGTAAAGGTCCATTGACATCTTGGAAGTCAATTGTAAGCATTTGAAGTCTTGAAGGCTTGCTTAGTGAAATCCTCAAGCCCGGTAAGCTTGGAGGCATGGACGTAGGCGGGAATTGTCGAACCACATAAAAATCATTATGTTTGTTCTCTCTTACCTTACTTTTTTATTATTGTTTATTAAATTTATTGTTTTTTATTTCATTAAGGTAATAGATTTAAATTATTGTGTGGTTTGTTTTGCATAATCTTTAAAATCCCAATTTACCCCCCTCTTGGGTTACCTAGATAGTATTTTATTTAGTATCAGAGCAAGGTGCTCTTGTATAGAATTAACCGTCTAGAGTTAAAGATCCATAGCAACCCAAATTAGCTCAACCTTCATGGAAGGCCAATCTACCAGTAGACCTCCATTCTTTGATGATAATGACTACCCATTTTGGAAAACTAGGATGAGAATTTATTTGCAAGCTTTAGATTATGAAATTTGGAAAGTTGTTTATGATGGTCCATTCATGCCTATAACTAAAAATGAAGTATGAGATGATATTCTAAAACCCTCAAGTCAATGGACTGAATTAGAAAAAAAAAAGATGTGTTTAAACTCTAAGGCAATGAATGCTCTATTTTGTGCTTTAGATAAGAAAGAATTTCATAGAATTTCTAGTTGTGAAAATGCTTATGAAATTTGGAAGAAACTTTAAGTTGTATACGAGGGAACAAATCAAGTCAAGGAGTGTAAAATTAGTAGATTCACTAGGCAATATGAGATGCTTCAACTGGAATCATATGAGAGTGTTCATGATATGTACATTAGATTTACTGATATTGTGAATTCTCTTAAAGCACTAGGAAAGACATTTAGTAATTGTGAAAAAGTGAAGAAAATTATTAGATCATTGCCTAAAGAATAGAGACAAAAAAGAACGGCCATAGAAGAAGTAAAAAATCTTATTACTTTATCTCTTGATGGTCTTATTGATTCACTTATCTCATATGAAGAAGATATAGCTTATGAAAGAATTGATGAAGATAAAAAGAAAAAGAGTTTTGCTTTTAAATCTTCTATAGTTGAAAGTGATGATGATGGGAGTGACTTTGAAGATGAAGGCATTGAAATGATTGTTAGAAGTTTTAAAAGGATCTTCAAGAAGCAAATCAAGAGAAGAAACTTTAAAGATCTCATGGGAGAAAATCTTAGGGTGGAGAAAGGAAAGAATAAGCCAATTGTTTGTTTTGAATGCAAAAAGCTTGGCTATTTAAGATCAGAGTGTCCACTTCTCAATAAACTCAAGAAGAAAGCCATGGTGGCTACTTGGGACGATAGCGGTGAAGAATTAAGTAATGATGAGGATTCGCAAGAAGTACTAAACCTAGCACTTATGGTAATAAGAGATGATGAACTTGATGAGGTAAATGATCTTCATATTTATGATGAATTATATGATGCTTGTAAAGAATTGTATGATGAATAGATGAAAATTGGTAAAAAAAATGCATGTCTTAAAAAGAAAATAGTAGAGCTCGCAAAAGAAAATGAATCTCTAAATACAAAGATAAAATGCCTAGAATTAGAAAATAAAACATTGCATGATAGAGTTGCATTATCAAATGAGAAACCTAACACTTCACACGAGAATCTAGAGTCATATGTAGATGACTTGAAAAATGAAAAGGATACTTTATAAAAATGCAATGATTCATTAAATAAAAGGATTAAAAGACTAGATTTAGATAATAAAATATTGGATGATAAAATTGATTCATGAAAAGGTAAACAAAGCATTTTGTATGAACATGAAAGATCACATGTTGATGAATTGATGAAAGAAAATGAAGTGTTTAAGAAAAAGAGTAATAAGCTTAAGGAAATTGTGTTAAAATTCATAAATGGTCAAAAGAATTTAGAAAAATTACTAAGCACTCAAAAATGCGTGTTTAATAAAGGAGGGCTTGAGTATAAGTCTAATCTGAAACAAAAATATTATAAGAATTATTTTGTTAAGGTTACCTCCACAAGTGATCATAAGATTGTTTGTCATTATTGTAATGGAATGATCATATGAGTTTTAGATGTCCAGTTAAGAGAAACGTATATTATGGAGTCAAATGTATTTGGGTTCCAAAAGGAACCATTATTAATACTCAAGAACCCAAAAGTATTTGGGTACCAAAAGGCACAACTTGAATTTTTTTGTAGGTACCATAATTAAGAAATGGTGGAGAGCTTCTTGATGAAAGCTTGTGAGGATAATCACTTGATTATGATCTAGGAGAAAAAGATGAGGCAAGATGATTTAATTATTTTGGTAACAATTCTTGCCATATTAATTTTGTTGAATGAATTATGATGGATGGATAATAGCTTGAATTCACAAAAGTATGCTCGTACGTTTACATATTGAATTATTATTGTATGTAATTATGATGCATGGATAAATATATATATGGCTTATCTTAATAGCTATGTTGATTTTGATGATCTATATTGCCATTATATACTTATGCTTTGCTTAAGTTTTGATAATAAAGAATGTGCTTTAATAATTACATTGCATTTGATGAAGTTTGATCTTATGCAATCTATGATTAGTGAATGGATGCATTTTTTGTACTTTATCGATGTATTGTTGAATATGCATTACTCGTTTTAAATGATATTGAAATGGAGAGAAATACATATACTTCAAGATTTTTAAGCATGTGAGATTTTTTAAGTTATATTGAAATGTCATTGAAAGTTATGTCACATTAGATCTTTAATGAGTTTAGTTTTCTTGATTTCTAAAATGTTATTAGTAATTATTGAGCTTGGATAGTTGATTATATGCTCTTGTGGCTTTTGCATGCCTTTGCTTGTTTCGATTGCATCTATCTATCTTTTCTTTTTTCTTTTTTTATAGTGAAGGGGGAGATAAATATGATATGTTTTTTAATAAAATCATTTTGGTTAAATTTTAAATTGGCTATATATATTTAGGGAGAGCATCCAATATGATTTTGATTAATATGCATTTTGAACTTTTTTGTTGTTCAAAGGGGGAGATAAAGTAATATACCATTTTGATGATGTCAAATGGGGGAGAAGTAACATGCATTGTGAGTATTCTTTTAATGAATGATATTTGATTATGATGATGATTTTGAGATATGATGATGATTTGATTACATGGTTGTTTTATATGATAATTTTATGTTATGAGTTGTTGATTTGGTAATTGATGGAATAATGGTTCATGATCTTTTTATAGTTGATGGATTGTGTGATGATTTGTATATGGTGCTGGCTTGTATCATGATTTATAATAATTTGGGAGTGATATTACTAAACTTATATTTAAGGTGATGCTTGTTGTTAGGGGGAGATTCTGTCGAAATTTTTACTCAAACAATATGGGTAACAAATTTGCTACTCTTTTTTCTTTTTCACTAAGTTTTCTTTTTTATAATGAAGGGAGAGAAGAATACATATTTTTAAATTTATAAAAATTTCTACTCTTTTTCTTGTCTATTAAGTTTTCTTTTTTATGATGAAGGGGGAGAAGAATACATGTATTTAAATTTATTAATTTAGTTAATTGACAAATTGTAAAGGGAGCTTACATTTAGGAGGGGTAATTTGTGAAATTATTTTTTAAATACACACAAGGTTTGTCATCATAAAAAAAGGGAGAGTAAGTATTCTAACCAAGTGTTCAAAGTAGAGTGGCAAAAAAGTGCAGGCTGGGCTTAGCCCTGGTATGTGGGCTTAGACTTGGCTCGTATAATGAAATCATGGCTATAGGCCTAAAAATTGAATGGACTTAACCTAAGTTTAAAAAATCTGCAATTTGCCAATTTTAAAAAAATCTGCAATTTGCCAATTTTAATTTAAAGTGAGTAAATATAGCACTACTCGTAATAAATTAAGTAACAAATGTAGGCTAAAAAAAGATGTATAAACATTATTCGAGTCCACGATAAGGGTTTTGTTTAGTTACAATTCATGTAACTTATAATGCCCCCAAAACATGCAAAAATGAGTAACATGACAGTGAAATCCACTTGATTTTTACAAGACCGCCCGACATAAACATTCTGCGCTTCTATTGGAGCCCGACACAGAAATTCCCTAATGCATGAAACAATCAGGCATTTCGTGATTCACATTCTCCACTTTGTGATTAAAGAAGTGGTTTAGAGAGAAATACGTGTGACCCCGACGATGAGTGCTATTGTGAGACTTATTAATTTTACCATATTAAAGAGATCCACTCTTAGTCCTATTTTTGGATTCATTACTATGTTACCTGACAAAGTAACATTGGACTAAAATAATCAGTAAATTAATATTTTTTCTGGATACGATCAACAAATTAATTAACTGCCATTGGAGACATCTTCACTGAAGGGGATTAGCTTATAATAGAGCGGCTGTATCTCTTATAGTCGCTTTTTATTATTTTTAAATTTCATATATAACTAGCCTTCTATTTTAATTAGTTAAAAGCAATCAATGATAATGGTAATTATAATATAACTACCCTCGTTTAAAGCAAATATCAAATTTATCAATTCAAAGCTGAAACCTATCAGATACACCCTAAACTTTACAAGAAATTTTGCATTTTTTATTTTTGACTTTTTTTTTGTTCATGAAAAATTTACTTATATAACTACATAAAAATCAGAAAAATATTTAAATATAATTAAATATAATTAAATATAAATTAAATATTATTTTCTTAATATTATGTTATAAAATGATGATATGTTACTTTTAAAAATAACATAATTTCTGTACTGATAAGCATAATTATATATATATATATATTAATATTACGTAAATGTAATAATATTTTACTTAAAAAAATAGAACATTTTTTCAAGTAATATTAATATGTTTTATGGATACATTCAAAAAGAATTATATATTAGAAAAATTTAAAGCATCTAATATTTGATATTTTTTAAATAATACTCACGAATAATCTCTTTTGCATATTAATTTATGCAAACTTATGCAAAATTAATTACTTTATTTAACCTTTTATATTGCATTAATTTTTTTTATCTTTTTCAATTAATTGATTAATTACATTATTATATTTATCAATTTAAACTTGAAAACTATCAAATACACACTAAACTTTACAAGAAAATATATATCTTTTACTTTTTACCTTTTTAATTCATGAAAATATACTTATATAACTAATACAATCACAGTAATATTTAAATGTAATTAAATAAAATTAATTATAAATTAAATATTATTTCCGTAATATTATGCTATAAGTTTAATGATATTTTACTTTAAAAAATATCATAACTTTTTTTCAACTAATATTAATGTTTTATGGATACCCTCTAAAAGAATATTGCATATTAGAAAAATATATAGCATCTAATAGATATTTTTAAATAATACTCAAGAATAATTTTTTACGCAGAGTAATTCATACAAACTTTTGTGAAATTATTAAATTAATTACTTTGTTTAATCTTTTGTTATATTAATTTTTTTTTAATTTTTATATATGACAAAGAGGTTGAAAGACAATCGGCTTACCCTTATGATCGAATAACTTATAAGTTACACTTCCAACTGTTATTCACATTGTATTGTAAACATTAAGGGATAGGACACTGACAAACTCGTGGTTTACTCAAATACTCATAAACACTTTCTTACTTTTATATTAGTCAAATTACACCTTTTTGGACAATTATGTCTTTTAACTATAGTGACCACCCAACTGTAATATTTTGTACATAATCATTTAAAAAGAGATTTATGTGGTAATGTTTTTTTTTTTATTAAACATAGTGTTTTATTTATAATTATATAATTTAATCATGATAGTTTCATTTTTAAAATAAATTCAATAAATTTGAGTAATATTACACTTATATAGTGTTACATTATGTATGTATATTAACAAAAAATTTATTTAAAAGTTTAATAGAATTATTCTACAATGGATAGATAATAAAACTATGTTACTCATTTGGGATACTTTGTTTGTACGACGGCTAATGTGGCATCTTATGTGTCATCAATTGATTGAGTTGCATTACTTATGAGAATTTAATAGTATACTTATACACATGACAATAAATAATTAAATAATTATTGACACATTAATTGGGTACAAAATAAGAATAATAATAATATTATTGTAATAATGTTAAAGTAATTTAAATTTTAATAAATTATAGGCAGGGAAACACGTAAATGAAAAACTAACTTACCATTTTTTTCATGTGAAATTGAAAATTTTTAATTTTTACTTTTCCTTTAATTTTCATCAATGTAAAGACGGTGGCTGACTGGACTTGAATAGAAAGATTTTCTAAAATAGCTAAAACATTACCACCCTTGCTCATCACAAAATATCTATCGCGCTTCCCTCGCTCAAAATCAACAGATTCATTCTCCCTCTTCTTTCTATCAAAATCCAGAATTAATCTTTTAATATTTTCTTGATGCAACACCCCTTCTCCTTGAACAATATACCTAACCTAATTCCCCCTTAAACATTGTTTTACCAAATCTTAACCTAAAACTCACTATTATTTAGTGTTTTCCTTGGTGCTACAATTAGATATTATTAAAGCTCCAAGTAAGATTTTTTTTTTCTTTGGCGGAGATAGAACGATTAGTGCTTTCTTATTTCCCTCAAAAATTTTTATTCTCTTTTCTAAATTTATCCTTTACCTTGCCTAAATAACTGTCATAATTTTAAAAAGATTAAAAAAAAATTTTTTTGAGAAGCATAGCAATTGCTTGCACTGTTACCTATTATTAAAGCTCACATATACATTCGATCAACTTCAAGAGATTTATGAAGTAATGAAGATAGCAAAAAAAAGGGACTTAGATTAATGGTTGCAATAAAGATTTTTTAGTATTATATGGTTGATAATTGCTAAATAGTAAAGGGTCAAATATAACTCATCTTATTAATAGTATTCTTTTTGGTATTACAAGTAAATTTATAATTTAACCCAATAATTGGAATGCTACGAAGTTATTGGGAATGTGAACACAAAACTAGTGGAACAATAGTTGAAATACATGAAACCATGAGGAAGAAGGCATAACCAAAATTATGGACCAATCTAACTAAAAATAAATTATAAAAAGTAAACTTGTTATTTAACCCAAGTAATTAGAATCTTACCAAGTTAATGAAAAAATTCAACATAAAACTAGAGGAATAATTAGCTAAAACACATGAAACAATAAGAGAGAAAGTTAAAAAAAATTAGGAACACATCCAACAAAAAATAAAAGTTACTTGAAATCTAATCCAAACTATTGGCATTTAATGAATTTAGTAGGAATATCAAACACAAAACTAGAGGACTAATAAGCTAAAGCATATCAACCTATAAATTAAAAAATTTAACCAAAATCAGGAACTAATTTAACCAAAAAAAATTTGGTATTTAATTTAAATAATTGAAATCTTATCAAGTTAATTAGAAATATTAAATGTAAAACCAGTGGAATAATGGTTAAAATATATAAACCCATAAACGAGAAAGAATAATTAAAATTATGGACTTATTTAACCAAAAATAAAATTATTGAAGTAAATTTGGTACTTCATCCAAATAATTAGAATATTACCAAGTTAGTAGGAATATTCAACACAAAAATGATAGAATAATTAGTTGAAACATGCCAAAAAAGGGAAGAAAGTTTAACCAAATTTAGGTACGTATCCAATGAGAAATGAATTTACTTGGAATCGAACCAAAAATATTAATATTTGACGAATTTAGTAAGAATATTGAACACAAAACTAGTGGATTGGGAAGTGGAAACAAATAACCTAATTAATAAGAAAGTTTAACCTAAATTAAGGACAAATGAAATTAACTTAGAACATCTACCTAGCTAATATCTTGATTTTTAACCAAAAGATTTAGGACATGATTATTTCATATTAAAGTAAGCATGTGCCCACACCTCCATTCTCTTACTTATAGAAATTAGAAGATAAACAAATAAAAAATAAATGACAATTACGAGAGTTGAATGTTTAAAAGAAAAGAAGTAAGAGAGCAGCCACCATTTTAACTATCTATCTTGAAATATTGATTTGAAGCATTTGGTAAAACATCAAATTTTTTACCATTTTCTAAAAAAAAGGCCATAAAGGTTCTAACAAAATGTTTTAGAAAAGCAAAAAAAGTAATTGTTGTCCATTATTATTATGCTAATGGTAAATTTTCATTCTTAACCAATTTGTAATGATGATGCTTTGATTACGAATTATTGTTGAGGTTTTCCATAATCTTTATTAAGATATGCCTTAAGCATGTCCAAGAGAATTGTCATGCATCTGAAGAGGTAAAGTTCCTTAACCTTAAAAGAAGGAACAGCCTTATAGAATGCAAGTCAGCAGGCACCTCGGGTACCCTATATCAAGAAAATGTTCCTCTTATACAGTGAAGAGTACTTAAGAGATCTCCAAGATATTTGCTTAGCTGAAAATCTAGATACAAATATACAGATAATGAAGCTAATTACACATTAAACAAAGCTTACAATTAAAGTTTAAGTACAAACAAAGGCAAGATTGTTGAAATAGTCTACCGTAAGAGAATAGTTGAGGTACTCCAGATCGAAAAAATATAACATGAAAGTAGAAAATTAAGTTCAAGCATAGAATTCAAAAGATGTGCCACCAAGCAAAAAATTGCATTAGTGTGGTCACATAGTAGATAGATCATCCCTCAATCATCTTTTTAAATAAGGGTAGAAGTTACAGAAGTATAAGGTTCAGTGGCAGGAATATTTGATAGGAGCTTTGATTGGGGTAAGGTAGGTACACTAAATAACTTCTATGGACTATTGACTAGGGCACATAAGATTCCATTTTGTCTTTGATCATTGCCATGATAGTTAATTTATCCAACCACTTCTCCACTTTAGATACCGCCAGTTCGGTTTCTATACTCTAAACTTTAGTCATTATGCAGGTTCAACCTGCAACTCCTTATCATCTTCGGTCGTACGATCTTTCTCATCAAATAAATTATTAAGGCACCCTTTCAAAGCTTTGTTTTCCTAAGCAAAGTTTCTCTTCATAGGACTTACAACTTTGGATTTACTTTTCAATTTCTCAACTTCCAACTAAGTGTTAGAGATACTATTAAGGTTTTAAAAATATTAACTCGAGTAAAAATATGCCTATAGCTAATAAGAAGTACCTTAGTAAATGCATAAGAAAAAAAATGGAGCAAATGAGAAAAAAAGCTAAAATCGAAAAAACATTCACATCCTAATAGGCTTTAAATACCTGACTGTACTATTTACTCGAGCTCAACCTCTCCATCTCTATCACTTCAGAGATGTTCTTTGTAGTATAGTGAACATATCTGTTGTGCAAATTTTATTGAACTCGCAAGCGCACGAATCTATTGTAGAATAGATCAATGGTGACGAGTGTCGATCCCACGAGGAGGTTGATTTTAATTGTGTGTAGAATTAATTTTCTTGAAATGGGTGGTTGGATTTATGGTGGAAATGATTTAGATTATATTAGAATTTAAATTGGAATGGCGAGAATAAATTAAAGTGGAAACTATTGAAATAAAGCACTTGGGTATCCGGATCTGCATCAACATGCTCCATGGGCTAAATATTCCGTATTAATACCAATTAAATCATGAAGGGGGATTCCACACCTCATGAACCACGCTCAAATAAATATGGTGCTAAGGGCTTATCGTGCCAAATAATAATAACCTTGTACTAGTGTGCCGGTTTAACCAGTATGATATCTGACAAGACTATTATTATTTGTTGACGAAAAAAGTCAAAACAACCACAAATATTAGGGAAAAGAAAATAAATTTACCAAATAAAGCCCATGGAACATGTTGAGACTTCACCTTCAACCCAAGCTTAAAAGAAAATTAGCTACTCATTTTGAACTAGGGTAAAATGGGAATTTATTAAAATACATAGAAAATACAAGAAGGAGAAGGAATTACAAAATCTAAGCTTAGAAATGAATTCGGGATATCAAATTAGGGGAAGCCCCTTTTATGTACATTGAGTGAATCATGACCATCGGATTAAAAAGCAGTTTGACGCCTGTGATTGCCATCATTGATCAACAACAACAACAACAACAGTACCACTATTTGAACAAGAATACTATTTACACAGCTCACACGGTTTGACCACTTTTACATGGCGGTTTTGCACGATGGCGGTTTTGCACGAATACTATTCATGCAAAGTATACAGTACCACACGTATGAATAGTTCCGTATATGTGAACAGTGACATTTTTCCTTTTATGCTCCTCCTAAGGTTTTCGACCATCCTGAGTTCAAATGTGACGTCCGTTTTGTTGTCTGATCACTCGTTCATTGTGAAACCATTGTGATTCCCCTAAAATACATAAAATACCTAATTAAAATGCAACACACATAATTAAATAAAAAAATACTTAAATAAATAAAAGTAGTAATGTTAGTGAGACTTGAAGTGTAAAATGACAATTTTCTCCTTTATAAATATACACTTTCTAACATACCGACAATTTTATTGCTAGTCCCTAGCAAATAAAGCGAAGCTAAAATTCAAAAACCAAATTTTTTTTTTTTTTTTACAATACACACGTGTTTATTCAATCAGATTAATGATAGCAATCATATAAAAGTATAAGTATTATCTCCAGTCTAAAGAAATATCACAACCACATCAACAATCCACATGCATCAGTCCAGCAGACTATAGTAATCAGGCCACTTTCAAGAATAACATGTCGAACCCCAAAATCTCACTGGTAGTAGTGACACTCTCACAAAGAAATTAAACCCAATAAAAATTATCACTACAATGAATGCTAAATTGAGAGAAAATAATAAAGAAATATCGCACACTCTCATCAAGATGAAAGAACTATGCCCACAGCTTAGAAATAATACGATCTCAAATAAAGTACTAGTCAACCCAATATTATTCTTTTTTTTTCTTTTTTTTTTAATTTAAAGCATCACTACATCTTAATAGCCCATATAACTAGCTTTTACTTCAGATTATAGTTCCCTAAAATCAAGAAGCACTTTTATTAGGACGTAACGTAGGCTAGGGACATGGCTAACAAAGAAAGAAAAATAGGGAAACAAAATATATATGTTTGAGAAAAGTTCAAGAACTTTTGAAAATTACAAGATGCATTTCGCTTATTTATTGCTATTGTATATCTCTTTTTTTTCTCTTTTTTTTTCTCTTTTTTTTGTTTCTCTTTTTTTTTTTTGAATTTTTTTTTTATGGCAGAACTTTGTTGAACAAAATAATTATTTATCTTTTTTCTTAAACATGAATAGGTGATGGAACTTGTATTATATCGGGTAATACTCCAAATTGGAGTGGGTCAGGATGATAAGTTAACAAAGAAAAAAGGTTTTTTTTTTTTTGGCTCAAAATGGCTAACTATGGATATTTTATAATATGGATGGCTTGAAAGGCTCAAACGGGTCAAAAATGGCCTTCCATCGTCTCTTAGAGTTCTAAATAATCTTCCATATCTACTAGTTAGGTTGGCCTTTAGATGCAGCAACACACGTTTTTTTTTTTATTATTAGGGATTGACTCAAAGGAAATCTAGAGATCATGCATAAAATAATAAACTGCTAAGCTTTATAAAGAATGGGCAAAAAGGGTTACTCTCCAAGAAAAATTAATAGGCTCAAAGGCTCACTTGGAATTTATTATGATATGTGCATTCCTTCAAGCAACTCATATTTGTTCCCAACATCAACATGTAGAAGAGTAAACATGGTGTAACATCACTCAAGACCAAAGATAATACAAATACTAAAATTCAAGAGTCATCATATCATCTAATATCAAAAACTCACACAAAATTATCAATTTTTTTTTATTTTTAACGAAATTCTACCCCCCAACCTATTCTAAACATAAAAAGAAAACAAACATGCAGAAAAATTAAAGAAAAATGTCTGAATTTTTTTTTTTTTTTACTAAGAAGATGCGTTTTTAGAGTCATTACACTCCATATTCAGCCATCTTCGACTCAAAAACTTGAAAATGTATATTTATAAAGGAGAAGTCAAAAAGAAAAGTTAAGAAAAACACAATTTTTTTTTTTACTAAGAAGATGCGTTTCTAGAGTAACTACACCCCATATTCAGCCATCTTCTACTCAAAATGGTTAGTTCTACAACAAAAATTAGTAAAAACTTAACCAACATTCCACAATTGTCAACTATTCCCTCCCCCCAACCAGAACGAAACATTGTCCTCAATGTTTGAAAGGAAAGAAGTAGAGTTTAGAAGACATCACCTTGGTAGTGCAACACAGAAGAAAATATTTACAAGCGGAGAGGTAAATCTAATTTGTACTTTTCTACATCGTTACCATCATTATTTGAACACTCCAACACGATCTTGGGATCATCTCGATTGATAAACATGCGGATCAAGTAGCTCATTAGCGATGTGCACAAATAAAGACTTTTAATCGAGGAATGAATGAAATAATTTTTATAGCATGGTTAAGAAATGCGATAAAGCCATCATAAAAATAATGGACATTTAACAAACCTATGAGTTTCTGTTGGATGTTAATATGGGCCCAAGATGATCATGTGATTAGTGCCTCAGAGTTGCAAGATCTCCGGAAGGAAAATAAAAGCATCAAGATGATTTAGCATTTCGATTATTCGTTCTTGCATACGAGACAACTAACTCTTCTCGGTTGATGAGTTAGACAAACAAAGGTTTTAGGATTGTTGGGATGATACCTAACACTTGGCTCCCTCACGATATAAGCGACGAGACCATTTTGGATAACCCTCGGTCACCTTCTCCATACACCAAGTGCAGTTTTCTCTCTGCTATTCTTCGACCAAGATCTATTGCTGCTTCAACGAACTCTTTATGTTTGTCATAGTTAAATCCAGAGAGCACACAAATGTTCTTGAATTGTTTGCTGGGAGTAGCTGCCATTAGGATACTGCTCAAAAATAATTTGTGAGTGCACAACAAAAAATTATATTTAAGAACCTTAGTGACAACGGGTCACCGCTGTGTATGAGGCATTATGTCAGTGTCAATTAACGCGTAAGGCACATGGCTCGAGAGTCAAAAAGAAAACAGTAAAAAGGAAAAAGCAAACAATGATAACAAAAATTATTAAAGGCAATAATGCGAATGGTAAAACATCAGTGAAATTAAAACAACAGTAAAGTAAAAAGGATATCTACAGGTAGTTGCGACTGTGGCTTACATCTTCCTCTGGTTTTACGTCCAGAAACGGCTTGAACGCCCTCTATGGGTCGAGGATAGGCTTCCCATCCAGTTTTCTTACAAACTGGCAAACAGGGTCGTTTATAGTCAGATTCCCGAGACTGTATCGTGCACGTTCTTTCTCGAATAATTGCCATAACTGGAGAATCGCTCTTTGTACATATCCACTGGGATGCGTTTCAAAAGACAAAAGGATATTATCCAATGACTCTTTATTCAAGCCATCCCTAATGAATTTAATCTTATCTTCCCTGTTATCAGACACCATTCCTAAAGAACATGGTTTTTTTATTGCATATCGTTCTAGCACACTTATGACAAGCAACAGAAAGTCTTTTAGCTCGTCGTTTTCTCGCATAATTTCCTTTACCACAACCAGGCATGTATGTAATAAATTTAGGAGGTAACTCACCTGCCAAGCATACTTTGTCCTCGATTAACCAGCGGATGTCAGCAGGTATGTCATTGTTCATAAGCAATCGCATGCGTTCGGATCGGGCTTTATAAATTGAAAGGAGTGCATTCTGAGGAAGCGAAGGGAATCGTTTGTGAAGCTTTGCTAAAATCTCGTCTCTGTCCATGCCTTCGTCTTAGAATATCAGTTATTATGGGAAACTGAAGTAACCGACTTGATTGTCACGGAGTACCGTTATCCGCCTCTTCACCGGGGTGACAAACTTAAACACACAAAGCAAACTAAAACACACAAACAGAGAAACAAATTAAAACACACAAAGCAAATTAAAATCGTCCTCTTATCGAATTACCTCAAGCTCCAATTGCAGATCATAAATACCATTCTCTATTTCTGTGAGTTGTCTTTCTAGATCTTTAACGTGGAATACTAACTCTGGCGGTTGTAGATCCCAGATAGGATGTAATTTATAAAATCGTATCTGTTTTCTGAGATGAGTTTGGATACGTTGAAGTGTTCTAATCATATACAAGAGGTACTGTCTCATGATTAAAATGATAAGAGAAAACTATAATGGTTAAACAAACACACTTAAACAAAAATAATTTCAATCAATAAAAGAATAATCAAAAGAAAGAAAAGAATCAAATCAAATTACCGAAAAGAAAAGAAAAACCTCAATTTAAACTTGGTGGGTCACTCAGATTTATTTCACTCTCCTCTCCATGTGGTTGGTATTCTAGATATGGCTTTAATCTTTGACCATTACTTTCTTTGGATCAATTTCAATTGCCGTGTGGAAAAAGCGATGTGAACAACAAATGGGCGGAACCATCGAGAACGTGCTTACACGGAAATAAAGCGAGAATTGAATAAAAGCACTTTCTGACCTGGAGTGAAAGATTTTCTCATAATTTGCTTGTCGTGAAAGACTTTCATTCGTTGTTTGTAAATCTTGGCATTTTCATACGCGTCATTGCGAATTTCTTCAAGTTCTGCCAGTTGTAATCTTCTTTCTGAGCCACCACGTATGTCAAAATTGAATTTCTTGATGGCCCAGTACGCACGATGCTCGAGTTCCACAGGTAGGTGGCATGCTTTTCCATACACTAGCCTGTAGGGTGACATCCCAATTGGAGTTTTGAAAGCTGTTCTATATGCCCATAATGCATCATCGAGCCTCAACGACCAATCTTTCCGCTTGCCTCACCGCCTTTTCTAAATGTGCTTTATTTCTCGATTGGAGATCTCAACTTGGCCACTGGTTTGCGGATGATATGGGGTTGCCACTTTATGAGTGATGGAGTACTTTGTCAAAAGTGCTTTGAAGGATTTATTGCAAAAGTGGGCACCACCATCACTGATAATTGCTCGAGGAAATCCAAAGCGTGAAACAATATTGCTTTTCAAAAATCTTATCACTACTTTGTGATCGTTGGTCCTACATGGAATTTCCTATACCCATTTCGAAACATAGTCAACACCTACCAATATGTATTGATGGCCTAAAGAGGTATGAAAGGGTCCGATGATATCGATACCCATACATAAAAATTTCAACCACTAAAATTGGATTTAGTGGCATCATATTTCTTCGTGTTATGCTCCCCATTCTGCTGACACCTATCACATGAAGAACAAAAGGTGTAAGCATCGCGAAATATACCAATAGAAACCACATTGTAAAATTTTAGTAATTGCTTTCTTACAAGAAATGGCCTCCATAAGCTTGTTCATGGCAGAATGAAAGAATGTTTAAATTCATTTTCCGGGACACATTGCCTAACAATTTGATCTGACAATACTTGAATAAATAAGGATCATCCCAAAAGAAATTTTATTTCAAGAAAGAATTTGGCCTTGTCCTGCTTAGTCCAATGCTCTGGAAGTTGACCTGTAACAAGATAATTAACTATATCAGCATACCATGGTACTACTTCCACACTCATCAATTGTTCATCTGGAAATGACTCATTCAAAGGTAAATATTCCATAGTTGTGTCAAAATGAAGACGGGAAAGATGATCAGCCACAACATTTTCTGTTCCTTTCTTATCTTTGAATTCTAAGTCAAATTCCTGCAAAAGTAACACCCAACGAATTAGTCTTGCTTTTGCATCTTTCTTTGTGAGAAGATATTTAAGCGGCGATGATCGTAGAATATACTTATTTTACAACCAAGATAAGATCGAAATTTTTCTAGTGCAAATACTCTGCTAACTTTTCTTTTCGATGGTTGAATAATTCAGTGCATCGTTCAATGTCATACTAGCGTAGTAAATCACATGGGAACTCGATCAACTCTCGTCTGTCGCTCTCTCTGTCGGATGCATCGCATAAGCTCAAAAGGTAAATTCCAATTTGGGGGTTTGAATGATGGGTGATGATGTCAACAATCGCTTTAGCTTTTCAAATGCCACAAGACATGAATCATCAAAGATAAAGATACATCCTTGAGTAGATTGCATAAGGGTCTAGAAACTTTGCTAAAATCTTTAATGAAACGTCTATAAAACCGGATGCCCAAGGAAAGATCTTTACATTGTTTTGGGTGAAGGAAGATTAGAAATGAGATACACCTTGGCTTTGTCAACCTCGATACCTTTGCTTGAAATGATGTGACCGAGAACAATACCTTGTTTTACCATAAAATGACATTTTCCCAATTCGAGACTAAATTCTTCGATACATCTCTGCAGAACTAGTGTTAGATGATGTAAACATTGATCAAATGAATCACCAAACAGAAAAGTCATCCATAAAGACCTCAAGGAATCGCTCAACCATATCGGAAAAATGCTCAACATGCATCGTTGAAATGTAGCGGGTGCATTACATAATCAAAATTCTCTATGCGAAAGTACCAAAGGGCAAGTGAAGGTAGTCTTCTCGATCTTTTGGTCTTATGAATCTGATTATATCACGGTAGCCATCTGAAAGCAATAAAATTCATGACCGCTAATCTATCAAGCATTTGATCGATAAATGGTAAAGAAAAATTGTCTTTACGAGTAACAGAATTCAACTTCCTATAATCAATGCATACACGCAATACTGTAGATACTCTAGTTGGCACTAATTCATTATTAGCATAGGTAACTCGGTGACTCCTGACTTTTTGGGGACAACTTGCACAGGACTGTCCCAAGACCTATCAGACTTGGGGTAAATAATAAACGCATCTAATAGCTTAAGGACTTCAGTGAGAACAACCTCTTTCTTGTTAGGATTTTACCGACGTTGCATTTATCTAGTAGGTCTAGCATTTTCATCAAGGTGAATGTAATGCATCTCGGGTTTATACCTTTATGTCCGCATGGTCCATCCTAATGCTTATTTATGCTCTTTTAAAACATCCAACAACTTACCTTTTGTTCGTCGTGAGGAGGAAGAGATGATTCTTGGCAAAGTGCTTTCTTCTCCAAGAATGCATATTCAAAGTGTTGGGTAATGGCTTCGAGCTCGAGTTTTGGTGGTGATTACGATGATGGGTTGAGTTTTTCTCGATGGCACTAGTTGTTGTTCTTGACTTTGACTTTATTTGTGTCAAGGATTGTCTTTGAGTCAAGCGGGGGCATTGACCTCATCGATTGATCTGTCGATATCAAAATCCAAACCAAAGTGAGTTAAACATGTTTGCAAAGGGTCATCACTAAGGTTTGAAAGAAAATTATTATCAACTAATGCTTATTAAATCCACATCAATTCCATCATCCACATTGTGAGGTTGTTTGGCAATGTTGAAAATATTGAGCTCCATGGTCATATTGCCAAAGGACAACTGCGTATTTAGGTTACTGCATTGAATGTGGGCATCGGCGGTTGCCAAGAAAGGTCGACCTAGGATAATGGGGATGTGCTTTGAATCTGTCTTGGTTGAGTGTCAATTACAATGAAATCAGAGGAAAATAAAACTTGTCTACTGAATAAACCGTCCTCCGAGAATACCACGAGGGATTTTCGTGGACCGATCTGCAATTGTAACACCACTGGAGTTGGGTGTAATTCTCCGGTCAAGTTTCACAAATCTGAGAATAAGGCATGATTTACACTAGCTCCTAAATCCAACAAAGCATTCTCATTGTGTGGTTCACATACTCTGAGAGATAGTGGGGAGCACGGATCTGCATTTTAGAGGTATTTTATGTTGAGTATAGAACTAACATTTTACATTAAAAGGCCTTTTACGAACATGAATATTTCTCTTTTTAGTGCAAGGTCTTTAAGAAACTTGGCATATGATGGCACTTGTTTTATAGCGAGTAAAGGAATGTTTACACTTACTGTTTGAAGATTTCAAGAATCTCACTGTGGATTTTCCTTTGTTCCTTTAGCTAACCTCCGAGGAAATGGAGCTTTAGGAACATATTCTCATGGTTGGTTTCCTCTTTCTCCTTTGGTGATGAATCCTCAACATTCACAGTACAATCTGAGTTGATTTGGCATCTCCACTTTGTTATCGACTTCTTCCCTTTCATGAGTCGTGTTGCTGACCTCTCCGTGATGTTGTGGTGGTAGTACTTGCCGTTCGCTTTAGGGTTAACCTTGGTTGACTTGGGAATTTACCTTTCTCAACGGTTATTGCCAAGGTTTGAGCGAAGAAGCAAGTTGTCCCACCATTTTCTCGAGGCTTGAACCGAGTTGAGCTTGTGAGTTGAAGCCCGCCTCAACTCGTTTCGCAATTCATCAATTGTGCGATTCTAACGCTTCGATTCTGGAATGAGTAGAATTCCTGAAATTCTGGAATGTATCCTCCCATGGTCTGGGTTGAGAGTGATTTGGGTTTTGATTGTATGGTCCAAATGGTGGCTGAGAAGGTTGAGAAATTTGAGGAATTGGTGGATTTGGTTGAATTGGTGGTGGTGGGCTTTGGTCCATTTTGTTGGAATCCTTGAGACCATGAAAAATTGGGGTGGTCTCTCCGTGGTTATATGTGTTGGAGTAAGGATTGTAGGTTTGATGGTTTTCATGATTCCTATGGCATTGACTTGATCGAATATGAGTCATGGTCATGTGGTTCTGTTGAGTTGGCGATCGTCGATGATCTATTTGTCGAGAAAGACCTTCAACCATCTCTTTGACTTCTTTAATTCCCGAGCTTGACTCGCCAACGTGAACCTCATTTACTCCCTTAATTCTCTTGGTATTTCTGAGTGATCGACTCCGTTGTTGGGAATTATCCGATTGTCGCTGGAAGAATTCCCAAATCTCTGAAGCACTTTTTGACATTAGCTCTCCTCCACTGGTCGCCATTAGCCATTCTTGCACATGTGGCAATAATCCCTCCAAAAAGTATTGGCATTGGTGCCATTTCTCGTACCCATGATGTGGACACTTCAAGAGTAGCCCATTAAATCGCTCCCATGCTTCGAAAAATTGCTCGTCGTCTCTTTGAGTAAATTCTGAAATTTCCCTGCGAATAGCATTGGTTTTATGAACTGGGAAATATTTATTTAAAAATTTAGTTACCATTTGTTCCCATGATGTAATGCTATTAGCAGGCAATGTATTAAACCATGAACGAGCTCTATCCTTTAAAGAAAATGGGAATAATCTAAGTTTAACATCATCATCTGAAAAATTCTCATATTTAAAAGTTTGACAGATAGCATGGAAATCATTCAGATGATTATATGGATCCTCATTTTCTAGGCCATAGAATGTTGGGAGACAATTTAGCACACTAGGTTTTAATCTACATTTGGGTACCTTATGCATGATGTGCTCAAATTAGCTAAGGGACTAAAATAGTCCTTAAATGGCCTCTCATGTGGTTCTGGTTGGTTTTGCAAATCCATGTCAATTCTCTTTTTAAATGCAGTGTGTTTGTGCGTGCGAAGTGTTTTTTCTAATTCTAGGTCTAAAGGTTCAAGATTAGGTGATAATGACCTTCAACCATGCATGCAAAGAATAAAAAAAACAAAACAAAAAATAAAGAAGAGGGAGAAATTACGATACTAACCTTGTCACGTTGTTACAATCTTAATATGAAAATACACTCAATTGCTATAAGAAAAAGAAATTACGTGAAACAAATATTACTAAAATTAAAATAAATAACAAAGAAAAATAACATCAAAATTAAATTATACAAATTTAAAGAAGAGAGAGAGAAATAAAATTCTAATCTAATTTTTTTTTAATGAGACAAGGAAAAAAAAAGTACAAGAAAACAACTAAAAAAAAATATTAAGAAAAAAAAAAACTAATTCTACGAATTAAAATACTTACCTCCCCGGCAACGGCGCCAAAAACTTGTTGTGCAAATTTTATTGAACTCGCAGCCGCGAATCTATAGAATAGATCAACGATGGTGATGCGATCCCACGAGGAGGTGGATTTTAATTATGTGTTGTAGAATTAGTTTTCTTTTAAATGGGTGGTTGGATTTATGGTGGAAATGATTTAGATTATACTAGAATTTAAATTGGAATGGCGAGAATAAATTAAAGTGGAAACTATTGAAATAAAACACTTGGGTATCCGGATCTGCATCAACATGCTCCATGGGCTAAATATTACGTATTAATACCAATTAAATCATGAAGGGGGATTCCACACCTCATGAACCACGCTCAAATAAATATGGTGCTAAGGGCTTATCGTGCCAAATAATAATAACCTTGTACTAGTGTGCCGGTTTAACCAGGGCGGTATCTAGACAAGACTATTATTATTTGTCGACGAAAAGTCAAAACAACCACAAATATTAGAGGGGAAAAGAAAATAAATTTACCAAATAAAGCCCATGGAACATGTTGAGACTTCACCTTCAACCCAAGCTTAAAAGAAAATTAGCTACTCATTTTTGAACTAGGGGTAAAATGGGAATTTATTAAAATACATAGAAAATACAAGAAGGAGAAGGAATTACACAAATGTAAGCTTAGAAATGAATTCAGGGATATCAAATTAGGGGGGGAAGCCCCCTTTTTATAGGTACATTGAGTGAATCATGACCATCGGATTAAAAACAGTTTGGACGCTCAGGATTGCGCCACGTCATCAGTCAACAGTCAACAGTCAACAGCCACTATTTGAACAGTAATACTATTTGCACAGTTCACACGGTTTGACCACTATTTGCACAGTAAGCCGGTTTTTGCACAGTAATACTATTTGTATAGTACCATGAACAGTACCATACGTATGAATAGTTCCGTATATGTGAACAGTGACATTTTTCCTTTTATGCTCCTCCTAAGGTTTTCGACCGTCCTGAGTTCAAATGTGACGTCCGTTTCCGTCGATCACTGCTCATTGTGAAACCATTGTGATTCCCCTAAAATACATAAAATACCTAATTAAAATGCAACACACATAATTAAATAACAAAATACTTAAATAAATAAAAGTAGCAATGTTAGTGAGACTTGAAGTGTAAAATGACAATTTTCTCCTTTATAAATATACACTTTCTAACACTCAACAATATCTAGTCAGATATAAGACTTTTTAATTCTCCACTGAATCGAGCTCTTTTTCAATGAAATCTCTAGGCAGAGAGAAAAAGATCCCAATTTTCTTTTTGGGATTAGTGAGGTTTCCTTAAGGCTACTTGTTTTTTAGCTGGGTCCACTGCGCAAACACTTTTACTAAGTAAGCGAGGAAGTAATCTAAGTCAAGGTGGCCTAGTTCATAACCTAGAAAGTGAAAAGGCCTGGTGCTTTTCATACAAGGAGTATTATCCAAGCCGCCAAGGGAGTCGCTATTCATTTGGTTGAAAAAAAATATCAAAGTCATTTTAGAGAGGATCCATAGCTGCCAAACACCATGCATAAAAGGAAAAGGTCGGTCGTATAAATACAGGACTCTATAGGTATAAAGAAAATAGAAGGTATAAAATTCAAAAAATAAAAAAAATATAAAAAGAGAAGGACTATCCCAAGATGACCCTCTATCCGTACATGGCTTATCCTTATAAATAGATAAAGGGCTTCCATTAATCAACTAACGTTTTCCAATCTAACCTAACTCAACATATTATCCCTCTTCATAAAGCTTGAATCCTTTCTTCAAAGTCATTTACCTCTGTTCTTATCTCTTAAACGTGACACTCTCCCTTAATCTATATGACATCTACAAGGTTGTCAGGAGTCCCAAGCGAGAAATATAATTTAAATATAGAAAACTGAGATAAAAATAAAATAAAAGAAATGAGGCATGCATTATCTTCATCGAAGGAATTCTGAAACTTTACTTACTTGCTATTAGCTATGGTACTTTACCCCCACTTACCATGACCTAGCAACAACTATATTTATAACCCTTTCTCAAGACATGATCCATTTCCACAAAGTTGTTGTGGGTAGTCTAGGTAAAGAATAGGCAATCAATAAACCCTTGGGTTTTTGTAATTAATAAAGCCCTTTAAGCTTTGCAATAGAAATATTTGTTCCAAATAGTTGTAACCACAATACCTGAAGAGTAATTGTCCAGGAGTAGCTTGCAAATGGTTAAACATTAACATAGAAAAGGGCTAAAAGAGTATATAGAGTCATAAGTAAAAAAAGTCAATATGAAGGGCTATCCCATCAGTTGTAAGACACTCTAGGACCTCATCTTTATGGGGTGCCCTAAGAAGGATAGATGAAGGAATCTTATATTTAGCCTTAATGTGCTCAAGGTCTTCCTAACCTCTAGAGATTAAGATTTATTGATTCTAAAAACTAAGCAAGAGGGAAATTTATCGAGGGGAAGTTTGTATTATGGTTCTCTTTCTAGATCGACTAACAAGGGATTTACTTTTAGACTGAGCTCTCCGAGCTCGAGAGACTACTAGGGGGTCCTAGGTTTATGGGTTGGACTCATATCACGAGGAAGCTTGAAGCTATGACTTTTACCCCTTAAATTAGCCAATGACGACTCTACACTTCCACTAACCAACATGTACGAAATAAATTTATGTGACAAATAATGCCCACGTGCGTGTTCCTCTCCACAAAGGCTTAATACTCAAGTATAGGGCATTTACTCTTCACAATACAAGCAAGTCACGAGGCAGTTTCCAAACTTGGAAACCCATATGGTCAGCAAGGAAAAGGGTAAATAAGGTACCTTCTTCTTAATCGACCATCCACGAAGAAAGGCCAAACATTGCCACATGCAATTCATAATTCTTCCAAGAGTTTCTTATGCCTCAAATGCTTTCGCCATAAAGAAACAAGTAGGATTTGTTTGGGAAAGAAAAAAGACTAGTAATAGAGTACCATATGTCGATGTGGAGTTTTATAACAACAAAAAGTTACTAGAAGAATATCAACCTATGCCCGGTACACCAGGTAATCAAAATAATATCTAGGTTACACCACGTGAAAGCGAAAAAGTTAAAGAAAATATCAAAAAATGTCATCTGCTTAAAACGTCACTGTTGTCCAGGAAGAATGATTGAATCTTTTACATAGAATAAGGAATCAATAGAAAAATAAAATTGGTGCTGAAAAGGAGGAGATAGTAAACTGTAATGCCCATAAAAAAGGTTAAAAAGTAGCTTATTAGGGTAGTTGGGAACATATGTCCCCAGTTGGCATGAACACAATTGCTAAATAGCCTCTGTAGAGGCATATAAGACCACTCAACTACGTCTAACATGTGTATGTGTGGATAAAACATGAAAATGCCCTCCTACTTATTCTTTAAGAATAATCCAAAGGGTCCAAACGGTCAAATGAGTGAAAAGAACAAAATATTCTTGCCATAGCAGCAAAGAACGCCAATAAAAATGCCCTAAGTGGCATAATAGCCCCAGACCTCTAGGCACTTCACAAAAAGACACTTAGGTTCTATTTTTCTCATTCATCAAAAAATATATACACAGCACAAGGTTTAGGCTTTCTTCAAGCTCCAGAGACCATAGCCAAGAGCTTGAAAGCTCTTGATGCTAAAAACATTATCCCAAAACTAGCTTGACTATTAGAGTGCGGTCATTGGCCACTGCTGGTTCCACCTCTAATCTTTTTTCTCCATTTTGCAGGATAAAAATAGCCTTTCAAGCTAACTCTCTCTAAACTTAGACTTTATCCCAACCACCTCTCTTCTTCCATTGTTTCTCACGCAATTCAGGAGACCAAAATAGGCAGCACACCCCGATTTAGCTCGGCACCCCTATCACCCAATGCAAATTTTATTTTGTTTAGCTAGGTTTTTATTTATCTTTCCTTCATCCCAAAATCTATTTAAAACATATTTTAAATGTGATAAACTTTTTGAAGACAATATAGAGAAGATAAAATTCTCTCTTATTTATTTATGAGTAGATATGGTCAATTTATATATATATTTGAAACCTAGAAAAAGAAATGATATAATAAACATAATTTGTGAATAATGATTAATTAGCAACAATTGAGTCAATTAATATTTATGTTGATTGTTACTTTTATGTATAGTTATGTATGACAAGTTTGACAGTCCAATGTTTCTACCAAATTCAACTATATATATAAATTTGATTTTAACTATATGGTCTTTCATTAACTATTAGGGGACTGAAAAAATTGAGGGCATATATTTGGATATGTCTAAAGTTAAAGAAATTTATCTATATCTCAATACTTTCACAAAAATGGTAAATTGAGATTTTTTAAGTTCTATAAGTGAATAGATGGTGGAGAGTAGGAATGTAAGTTGTCTAATTTCCAACGTCCTATACATGCTCAAGCAGGTACTCTCACTGGTATGGATATCCATCAAAATCATTAGTGTTCAAATACTCGTTCTCAGAAGCTTGTTTTGCTTGAAATGCAACAAAGCAATATTAAACTTCTTTGGAATGGTACCAAGGTATGTATATTTTAATACTTATTCAATGTCTGATTAATTAATAACGATTAATTATCTAATTATTCGTCATCATGGCTTCTTTTTTCTCTGAGCAGCACCATGGTAAGTTAAACCAGCTGATAATCACTGATGTTAGCAATTTTTTTACCAAAACTCCAAAATGCTCGTTCATTCCACGTCTGAAAAATGTAGTTAGCTTGAATTTAAACGGTTGCTGAGAACTGAAAAGGCTTCCTATAGAAATCTCATCAGCTGCTAATATAAAAGAGGTATGCTTGGATGGAACTTCAAATGAAGAACTGCCCTCGTCTATAGAGTATCTCTTTCATATTCTGTACTTGTCCTTTGAAGACTGTAAAAGGTTTAAGAGTCTCCTATGCAGCCTATATAAGTTGAAATCTCTAGTGAATCTTAGTCTGGATGGCTTCTCAAATTTTCAGAGATTCCCTGACGAACTTGGAAATTTAAAAGCTTGGGAGAGACTGTATGTTGAAGGAACAGCTATAAGAGAAGCACTATCATCCATTGTCTGCTTGAATAACTTTGTTAACTTTCAAGGGAAGCAGGTCATTAGCACATTATCCTTAGATGGCTTGCACACTCCTAACGAGTTTACGTCTAAATGATTGCCGCATCATAGAGTTACTTGCAGTTATCCTCAAAAGAATATTTGTATCTGTCGACAAACAATTTTGAGAGAATACTAGAAAGCATCATGCATCTTTCTAATTCGAAATATCACTAAGGTATTGTGAGACGCTTCAATATTTACCAAAGCTTCCATGCAATCTAATTGAGTTGGATGCACATCATCGCACGGGACTGGAATCATTATCAGGTTTACTACTGTTCTCATGTTGTGAAATTGTCCTGACCGATAATTTGCAAGGATCGGAATAAGCTCTGAGGAATTCTCGAAGATTGCCAAAATTTCAGCTTAATGCAGCTACCCATTGGAAAAAGTTCGAGTGGAGGTGAACTGCCTCTTAACTCTCTCATTTTAATCTAGAGAATTTGATATTTTATAGTGAAAATTGGGGAAAAAAGGATACTTACCTTAAAACTTGCACAAATATTATTTAGATCCTAAATTTTTAATAGGGGACGCCAACACTCACTTTTGAATATAATACTCTTATAGATAGTAATTAAAATATTAACTTTTGAATTTTTTTTAAAAAATATAAATATAATTTACATCGTTTAATTTGTTTAGTAGACAAATAATATTAGAATATTTTTTAATATATAAAAAAAGTTTTGAAATTTAAATTATTATATTTATTTTAATAATATATTTATATTTATTGTAAAAGTTTTAAATAAATATTTGGGTTGAATAGATCTTATAGTTAATAAAATATATCTTATATATTAATAACAATAAAATTATTTTATATAACGTTAAAATAATTTAAATTTTTATATACTTATTTTAATATTATGTTTCTATTTATTATAAAATTTGGTTTAATATAATATAAAATTAAAAAGTATTAAAATATTTTTTTGATATTTACATCATTTTAAAATTTATGTGTAGTTACATTTATTTTAATTTTATATTTCAATTAATTATAAAACATTCCAGTCAATTTTTTTAGTTAATAAAGCCAAAGATATTATAGTCAAAAGAAGGTTTTGATGTCCTTTATTTAAAATTTGTGGGGTCAACATGAGATTTCACAAACTATAGGAGTGTAGATGTCTTTTTTCCTATTTTATAAAGAATGAATTTATAAAATGGCGACAGAGTGAACGTTAAAACCATATAGGATTACACTTAACATAAATACGTTCAAAATATATGGGGTTATCGTTATTTAAAAAAGTAATGAAAATTTTCTATTATTTGTTTTGGAATCCTTATGGTATATATCATTTTTTTTTCAATATAATTAGACATAAAAATGTTTCAATCCAAGAGTCTAGACTTTGTTAAAACTCAAGAAAACTATTAAGCTATAAGATTTATTGTAGAGTAGGGTTATTTGAACCCATTAAACTACTCATTGAACCCACTTTTAAAAATAATTTTTAATTATTAAAATATCCTTAAATCAAATTACAATTATAGACACTTAAATATAATTAAAAATTAGCATTTTTACCCTTTAAACCCACTCTTATATTCAATATTTTATTTTTTCTTGAACCCTAAATTAATATTTTTTATTTTAAACTAATCTTAGAACATATATAAAAATTATTCATATTGATTTTATAGTAAAAATGGTTATACCATATTCAAAAAAATAATTAGCCTGTTCTTATTTACGTAGTGAAATGCAAATAGCACATTCAAATGTTAAGGAATTGGAGAGGTGCTGCTGGAGATGAAACATGTGAATTCAACATCAGAAAGAGATTTTGTTTATAATCTTACAGGACCAAACATCGAAAAGCATGGTAAAGAAAAGATACGTAATTCTCACTTAGAAGAGGAAAAAAAAAACGAAATACGATTAGAAAGAGGCAGCCATCAGTCAAGCTATTTCAACATAGCTAATAGAAAATAAAGCACGCGGAATGGAGGCTGAAAGCAAGTAATGATGACTCTTTGATAAAATTATCACCAAACTTCAACCAGAAGGATCAAGGAAGAAGCAAAAAGATAAATCTACATGCTCACAGTCCCATTCAATTTTTTTGACCTACGTGTGAACTTAAAATATATATATATATAAACAGGTGCATCTTAATTCAAATCTGTATTGACAGAGATTTATATTTACATCTAAATTTACCAAAATATATATATATATATATGTAGATTCGGATTAGGGCCGGCTTTATAGTGGTGGAGGCCTTAAGCAAAACTTTTTTTAATGAGCCCTCTTTACATTTAATAACTTTAACACTCAAATAAATATGAAAGAGCATAAGATTCAATCAATTTTTAACTATATATTAAATATCAACAATTAAAAAAATAGTAAGAAAATTAAAAAAAAAAAAAGTAGTCAAGAAGATACCTTTTTTACATTTTTTAGAACTATTATTTCAAGAAACCCCCTTTTTTTTACTTCAAAAAGAAACCAATAAATGTAATAATTTTTTTTATAGAGGAGAGCTCATGAAATTTTATAATGGCAAATGATTAAGGATTTTTTTAAATAGATAAATAATTTAATCTTTTTCTTAGAAAAACTAATAATGAATTAATGGTTAGATAATACTATTATTTATATTTTTTTAACATTAAGGATAAAATTCTTTAAATATTCTTAATTGTATGATAATTATTAACTAAAGAGGGGCCTAAAAATAGATTTTCTTAATATAAGTAAATTTCTAAGCGACTGGGTTTTTCTAATATGTGGGCCCTAAGTAACAGTTTAGTTCGCCTATACTTAAAGTTGACCCTGATTCGGATGTAGGTAAAACCCCTATAGATTGCTGGTAGGTTTTTTAAATATCAAGATCTATAATGTTAAGTTCAAATATAATCTAAATTCAACAAATCTACCTTATAAAATCAAATAAAATTTAATCGTAATTCAACAATCAACAATTCAATAGTAAGCATATATAACATACAACAAACCTATAAATAAAAGTACCACAACATAAATCAAATATCCAGAATAACACAAATCCAAGTTGAACACCACCGCAAGTCCACATAGATTTCATTTTTTTTCATTTAACTTATATATATATATTTTAATTTAATAAGTAATTGAATTAAAAAATAATACGGATCCGGATATCTGATTTTTTGGATGCACTTGTATTTGAATCCTTAACCAAATCTATATGAATCTTAATTTTTAACATCCAATATGTATTTTTTAATATGGGAATTTAAATTTTTCCGCATCTGAATCTTTATGGATATATTTGGATCTAGATATTTTTACTATCCCCATACACAACCATAATTCAAGTTACATCTGTATGGGCCAATGGGCTCTTTGGCACAATTTATGCACTCATAAGTCTCGATAATGATTATTGGAATTTTATCTTCTTTCCTATTAAATTAAGGGTAAAATTCTTTTTTTTTTTTTTTTAATGCAGTAGAGTAGATATTTTTCTAGTATTATATGAGAGTAGAAATTTAGGTCAGGTTATACTAAATTTATCAAGGATAATTTGATAGACTTTTGATTGAAACTATCAATAATTGCAACTCAATTTTCCTTCCAATTAAATTAAGTGGGATACATTTCTTTCTTGTTAATACGGTAGAACAGATATTTCTCTGGTATTATATCAAATTAAAAATTTAAGCTCTTTTATACTAGAGTTATAAATGGTAATTTTAATAGATTTTTTTAACCATAAATATTAATAAATACTATTATTATATTACTGTATAAAAAAATAAAAATAACAGAATCACGACTGCATCCACTTCGAAGTGAAGGTAAGTCTTTTGACCCAGACAGAACCAAAGAGACCATTTTTTCAATTAAAATCTTAAAATATTATTGAAGACTCTCTGTGGCATGGCCTATTCTATAAATAATTAAATATAGTTGAATTGTAATTTCTAATTATTTTTTTAATTAGAGATAGCCAATTTCACAAAGTCAACACTGTATAAATCTAATTTAAAATCAAAATAAACCAATATCAAGCCTTGATCATAAAACTATACAATACAGTTAAAATGATGAGGTGGTATAATTAAAGAGTAAAATCCAAAAAAAAAAAAAAGAATTTGTCCGATCATTTTTTGAACTAAAATGATCTGTGCAATTACATTCGAAAAAAAAAATGATCTGCAGAATTATTTAACAAAGTTAAGAGTAGGGGGTGGTTTTTTCCTTTTGCCCCTTAGGAGGGGACAGACGGACAGTCATTTGTCTTTCTTTCCAGCTGTTCCCCATTATTTGTTTTGTGGCTGGAATTAGACTCGGGCAAGTTAACAAAACTGACCAATGAAATTATTGCATTGCGCACGGAAAATTAAAATAAGAGACTAGGTTCCCCCAATGAGTTTTTATATAAATAAGATTTAATTATTTAATTATTAATTAATTAATTATTAATTAATACTTGAATTATTGTACATCATATTAGTAGAAAATTTATTTTAAAAAAAAGATGAAATTATTAAAAAAATAACTTATTAGAAGCTTCTAGAATGGCAAACAGTTAGTATCAAATATGTCGAAATAATAATTCGAGTTCCTATATTATAATATAAAAACTTGATTTTTCTTTTAATTAAAAGATAATTAAATAAAAATAATTTTTCCTTATAAAATATAAGTAAAATAAATATCATTTGACTTTAAAAAATAAATAAATATCATTTAAATATAAGAAAAATAATTTTTTTTTATAAAATATAAGTACGAATACGAATAAACATCCTTGAACGCTAGTGAGGCTTAATTATCTATTATGACATCACTGTTAAAAAAAATTAAAAAGAGCAAAGCTTCATCTACAATTCGATATACTGTTCAGTCTCACGTTCAATTATTTCCATTTTCATCCGACCAAAATCTTTCATCAATTTGGCCTGTACTGAGTGTGTGCATGATGGCTTCTTCTTCTTCCTCTTCTAATCCTCGAAACAACAAGCATGGTGTTTTTCTTAGTTTCAGAGGAGAAGACACCCGTGACAACTTTACTAGCCATCTTTATTCAGCCTTGTGTGAGAAAGGTATTGAAACTTTCATTGATGACCAACTCAACCGGGGAGATGAAATTTCACAGTCTCTTCTTGATACAATTGAAGCATCAAGCATTTCGATGATCATTTTCTCAGAAAAGTATCCTTCTTCGGGATGGTGTCTCGATGAACTTTCAAAGATCCTCGATTGCAGGAAAGTGTATGCACAGATTGCGATACCAGTTTTCTATCGGGTCGATCCATCACATGTGAGAAAGCAAATTGGGGGTTTCGGGGTTTCATTTTCGAAGCTTGAAGAAAAATTTCCAGAGAAGATGCAAAGATGGAGGAGTGCTTTGACGGAAGCAGCCAATCTCTCTGGCTTTGATTCTGTTGTCATCAGGTAACAGTAACTGTCAATTTGTTACCAATTTTGTAATTATTTTGTTAGGGTCCTCATCGATATAAAAGATTATGGTATTAAATAATAAATCATTTAGTGAAGATGATTAGGCTACATCACATCGTACACAATATTTATAATCGTTTTATTGACTCAAGTTCTAATACTGTTATATGGCTAATTTAAAAGCCAAAAAAAAAAAAAAAATTGCATCAAATTAACAATTGGAACTAATCAAAAACACTCTGTTTTGTCTCTTTTTGAACTTAATACTATATTTTTATTTGCTAGGAATGAATCTGAACTTATAAAGAAAGTTGTTAATGACATTTTGGAGAAACTGCCCAAGGTGGTCCCGTGTGATAGCAAAAACGAGCTGGTCAGAGTAAAATCGAGAGTTGAGGAAATTGAATCTCTGTTGGGTGCTGCGCCGCTATTAGGTATTTGGTGGCATTGGTGGTATAGGCAAGACAACAATTGCTAGGGTGATTTTCAACAGAATCTCTAGAAATTTTGAAGGTTCTTGCTTCCTGGAAAATGTTAGAGAAGAATCACAAAAAGCAGGAGGATTAGCTTTCTTGCAACAAAAACTTCTTTCAGAAGTATTGAAGGATGTAAATGTGATTCCACATATTGACCTCAACTTTAAAAGGCTTAGCCGCAGGAAGGTTCTGATTGTTTTAGATGATGTGACTTATTTCAACCAAATAAAATCCTTAGTTGGAAGTCTTGATCGGTTACTGTCTGAGAGTCGAATCTTAATTACCACAAGAAATAAATAAGTGCTTAGAAATTGTTATGTCAACCAAATATATGAGATGAAGGGTTTAGGAGATGATCATGCACTTGAGCTTTTTAATAGACATGCCTTCAGACAAAACCTTGTGGATGTAGATTATAAGGAACTGTCAGACAAGGTTATAAACTACGCTCAAGGCGTTCCTTTAGCTCTTAAAATTTTGGGTTGCTATCTATTTGAAAGGAAAAAGGAAGTTTGGGAAAATGCAATCAAAAAATTGAAAAATTTTCTCCATCAAAATATCCTAGATGTGCTAAAAATAAGTTACGATGGCTTGGACAATGACGAGAAAAACATTTTCCTAGATGTTGCTTGTTTCTTTAAAGGTGAGGATATATATCTAGGAAAGAAATTCCTTGAGGCAAGTGGCTTCTACCCAGAAATAGGAATAAGTATTCTTGTTGATAAGTCTCTCATTGCTATCAATTCATACAACAAGATAACAATGCATGATTTGCTGCAAGAATTGGGTAGGGAAATTGTCCGGCAAGAATCAACAAATCCTGGAAACCGTACTCGATTGTGGCATCATGAGGATATCTATGAAGTTCTTGCATATAATAGGGTAAGCATTTTTTATTTGGATTGTTATTTTTTAATATTCTTGCATTAGTTACAAACTTGAAAGGCATATAATTATCTACATTAAGGAAAAAGCTCTTTTCACTCCTCCAAGATTTGATGTAATAACTCATTTCATTACTTTTTTTTTTAAACTATATCGCAAAACACCCTTTGATTAATTTACTATTAGTTTTTTGCTGTTTGAATATAATTCATTGAGGGCAAAATAAAATTGTCAATTAAATTGATGCGTTCAAAATTTATTTTGACCTTCTCTCTTTTTCCTTAAAGTTTATTTATTAATTTTGATCTTTGCCACCAGTCTTCTTTTACCATTATTTTTCCCCCACGTCGGCTCACATGATAATTAAAGAGTGTACTTGTACAAATATGAATATTGTGTCTATTTTTGGTACTTAAATGTAGGGCTAACAAAGCTTGAGAAAGTACTACCTCATGGTGCTAAAACAAAGAGTGAGGGCACCAAAATAGAATTAAAAGGCATGTATACATATTATACATATTGACATGTAAATTATGTATACAAACGATAATGTAACAATTTGACATGGTATCTATAATATATTGCTATATCACAATCTAATCACAGTCGTTAGTTTATTTTTTTTAATACAATGAGAAAAATACCCTTTTCACCCTTAGAGTTTGATGTAATAGCTCATTTTATCCCAGTTTTTTAAACAATAGCCCAAAACAACCTTTCATTAATTTATCATTAGTTTACTACTATTTATAATTTATTGAGGGCAAAATAAGATTTTCAATTAAAGAGATAAAGAAATTTTCATCTTTTTTGGGATAGGATAAAATATCATTTCACTTAGGCGTCAGCTTTTATTTTTTTTAAATCTTTCTCTTCAATTGAAAATCCTATTTTGCCCTCAATGAATTATAAACAGTAGTAAACTAATGATAAATTAATGGAAGTGTGTTTTACACTATTGTTTTAAAAAAACTGAAATGGAATGAGCTATTACATCAAACTTTGAGGGTAAAAAGGGTATTTTCTCATTGTATTTTTAAAAAAATAAAGAACTCATGATTGTGATATAGCAATATCTTATAGATACCATGTCAAATTGTATATTATCATTCGTATGCATAATTTATATGTCAATATGTATAATATGTGTACATACTTTTTAAAGGTGTATTACTTGTACAGATGTGTTTCTTTGTAAGTTTGCTGTTGTAAGTTTTACTAAAAGCAATAGCTATATAATTTGATATAACTTTATGGTTTTTTTTATTGGTTACAATTGAACACATAACTTGAAAATTTTCACATTATTCATCACCTTTGTTTTTCTTTAAACACTTAATTTCGTCACCTTTCTTTCATTATTAATATTATTATTATTATTATTGCATCATTATCTAATCTCTTCACTTTTGAGATCCTTTAGTTACACTTAAACTTTTCAGAAATTAAAGTTAAATGATATTGTCATAATTGCATGGCACCCTGTAATAAGAACCTGTGGGAGCTACTTTTGATTCAGTGACCAATCCTTCGGACCCACTAACCAATCAAACTAGCTTGATGAGGAGGGTCTATTTAAATTAAATAGCCTCTTAGTCTTTTTTTTTTTTTTTAATTCGCCCCATAGTTCAATACAAATCATAGTATTATTTCTAACCGAAAGTGAAAATAGATCCACTTAACAGAAATCATACATAGATTATTGTTATTGATTGTGGCAGTACATATTATAAATGCCACTTCAACTTGTATGTAAAAGTTTGTATCCTCTATATCTTTCTTTGTGCATTTATAATTACAAGTTGGACAGCCTAACAATACCCATCAACTGAATTATATGATATTTGGTTTTAACTTTGTGGATTTTTTTTTTTAAATATTAGGGAACCGAAGCAATTGAAGGCATGTGCTTGGATATGTCTAAAGTAAAAGAGATCCATCCAAATTCCGACACTTTCACTAAAATGCATAAATTGAGATTTTTGAAATTCTATAGCTCGATTCATAAGGGAGAGAACAAATGTAAGGTGTCTAATTTTCAAAGTCCTGTATTTGCTGAAATAAGGTATTTTCATTGGCATGGATATCCATTGAAATCTTTGCCTTCAAATATTGATCCGGAGAAACTTGTTTTACTTGAAATGCCTCATAGCAATATTGAACAACTTTGGAGTGGTAACCGGGTATGTATATCTTAATATGTATACATAGATAGTAAATGTGCAATGTTTTAGTATCAATGCTTAATTATATATCACAAATGCTAATAATTAATGATTTTTCTTGGCCTCTTTTTTGCCTGAGCAGCATTATGGTAAGTTAAAGCGGAAAATCATCGCTGCCTGCAATACTATTACCAAATCTCCAAACTCCTCGTTGATTCCACATCTGAACAAGCTAGTTAGTCTCAAACTAAGCGGTTGCAAAAGCTTGAAAGCCTTCCAGCTGAAATGTTTCATTTGGAATTTCTTAAAGAACTTGATCTTTTGGGCTGCTCAAAACTGAAGACGCTTCCAGAGATGTCATCAGCTGTTAATATAGAAGAGGTAATTTTAAATGGAACTGCAATTGAAGAACTGCCTTCATCCATCGATTGCATCTCTGGGCTTTCTATCTTGGACGTTCAAAATTGTAAAAAGCTTAAGAGTCTCCCAAGCAACCTATGTAAGTTGACATGTCTTAGAGCTCTTATCCTTAATGGTTGCTCAAAACTTCAGCAATTGCCCGACGAACTTGGAAATTTAGAAGCTTTGGGTTACTTGCATGCTGAAGGAATAATGGTTGCATAAGAGAAGTACCATCATCCATTGTCCGTTTGAATAATGTTCGAAAATTAGATTTCAAGGGAACCAAGGGTTTATCATTACCTATGACATTATCTTTAAGTGGCGCCGTACGAGGTCTATGGTGTTTAGACCTAGCTGATTGCGGCATCACAGAGTTACCTGAAAATCTTGCCATGTTAACCTCACTTATATACTTGTATCTAGATAAAAACAATTTTGAGAGAATACCAGAAAGCATTATACAACTTTCTACGTTGTTATATATCCGCTTGAGTCATTGTGAGAGGCTTCAATCCTTACCAGAGCTTCCTTGCTGTCTGATTGAGCTGGATGCACATCATTGCACGGCACTGGAATCATTATCAGGTTTATTCTCAAGTAATGAACCTTATCATCCGTGTATTGACCTGAGCGATAATTATAAAATGGATCAGAATGTGACCAGAGGAATTCTCCAAGATGCTCTGCAAAAGTTTAAGCATATGGCAACTGAACGTTGGAAATGAGTACGGGAAAAGGTGTGTCTTTAGCTCTCTGTAGTCTCGTCTCCTTTTAATTTATTTATAAAATGTTAATTTTTAAAAAATTAATTAAAATTATGATTTTTGTGGTACAGATACCTTTTTCAGGATCTAAGGGTTATATCTTATTGCCTGGAAGTGAAATTCCAGAGTGGTTTAGCTTTAAAAGTGAGGGATCTTCTATGACCTTGGAGATGACACCAGATTTCTTCAATAAAAACAGATTACTCGGCTTTGCTTTTAGCGCTATTGTAGGATTTGGAGACCATTAAGATGTCAGAGAAGCGAGGTTTAAATTATTCTGTGAAATCAAAGTCAAATCCAAAGATTGTGATTCGCATGTCATACAGAGATCTCTGGCAATAATTAGATATGTGGAGTCAGATCACTTACTTTTGGGGGATGATTTCTGTGATGATAAGGATTTTTTTACTTTTTGGGAGAACAATTGGGTTCCTGAGGGTATCCAGTTCTATTTTAAAGAAGAACCTGGTTATGAAATTTCGGAGTATTGCCTGGTGAAAAAATGCGGGATCCATTTGCTGTACGCTCCAGATTCTATGGATTCAGCAGGAGAGGGATCACACCCCTAAAGACTGGCATATGGCATATTCTCGAAGACGTCCATTGCAGCAGCTGGTACTTTTCTGCGAATTACTCTTCCTCTATATATAAATATTGTTTTCCTATAGCTTTGTTTCTTTTTTTTTTCTTCTGTAGCTTGGTTTATTATATAATTATGTGATGAGTTTGCATGTCTCCCTACTTTCTACTAATGGCTCGGTTATGTCATATGTGCAGCTACCATTTGACCAAGACAAAGTTTCTTGTTTGTGAGGATATTGATCATGATTTTTGTAGCTTGAGTTAAAGTAGAGTTAGAAAAGTTTCTTTTGATTCTTGATCAAAAGAAAAATATACGAGTTTGAGAGAACCATCGTCAGCTTCCATTGTACGTTTTCTATGTATTAATTGAATCGTTATTACATGATTATGGTTGTTTAGACACTGTTACACATCGATTGAATGACTTGAAAGATTTTATAATGTTTATAGATTGTTAAAATTAGATAACATTAGCTAAATAAGCAAATAAATAATAGGAATTAAAAGAAATATACAATTTGAAAAATCAACTGCCAATCTTCATAACCTAATTAAGTGCTACAATAGCTAGTTATAAATGTTTCAATAGCATGTTATATAAAATGTTATAAGGCACTAAAGCACTTGCATCATTAAAATGTTCCAAAAGACAAACTAATAGCGATTTCAGTTTAGTACTGGAAACTGACAATGGCATTTCTCCGAGGCTCTGAACGCTCTATATAACAAAATAGTAGCATTTCTGGTCTGCCAATGTATAAGAATAAGAGGTGATTCCATATACATTTTTTGGATGTTATGTATTTAAAATTGGTGGCAGTCCACTCTAGCTGTTTAGGGGAGTGGGGAAAAGAATCACTAAACGTTGCCTAAAATGTAAGCATATACCATTGGTAGCATTTTCTGGATACGATCGTGCTTATTGCTGTGTCAATAAAAACATAATTCCCTTATGATAACAAATTATGTCCTCTAATTTCTTCATGTAGATGGAAGCGATCAACCTCTTTGATTTTCCTCAGTTTGAATTCTAGGGTGACGAAGGTTTGATTTTCCATGTAGCTAGCGTGAAAGGCATTCTTTGCTATTCTACATGTTAGCCCTAGATCAATGATGACCGACCTAGGACCACCAAGATCTCACTAAACACTGTGGTTATTGATTTAGAATTAGCAAATTGAAACACACAAATGGCTTAAGCAAAAACATGCAAAACAAGGGTACAAATCTTTTGTGTGGTTAGACCTGGAGTTGGCCTACATTCACCAAAGAACAGAGCGGTAATTTTATTTCGATCACAGAGAACAAGTTACAGGACTTATTATGAAGATACAAGCTTTCTATATTTCATAGTCAAGGCCCCTGAGACTATATATACGGATCTGGAGGACCCTAGAAAGATCCCATGTTGACAGGCTGCGTTTTTGGGTTTGCTGAAACGCTCTCATAAGAACAATAACGGCTTTGAGCCGCGTCCTGTGCTCGTGTGCCTTCAATAAGTAATCAAAATGATTCCCTCATCTAACGTTTTGAGCTAATGGGTTGCACGCGGAGAAACATGTGCTCCACCACTTACAAGATCAGACGACAATGACAATCTGATTAAGGCCGACAAGCCATAAACGACTTAAATCACCAACTGACACTTTCAAGTTATTTCAACACTATAAAACTAGTTTTCTCAAATAACACGGGGATCTTGGTATAATAAGGTTGTCGAGGATGCTTTCTCATCGGTTGAGAGTAGTTTCTAAATTAATAATATAAGCTTGTAAATAAGAGTGACTCATGGGCTTTTATATAAGTCTTATGATGGAGTAATTAAGATAAGAATATAAGATTTGACGTTATAAATCATTAACTTATCACCACTCGATAGATAACACATAAAATATCATATAAGTAAGTATTCTAACTAAGTGTTTAAAGTAGAGCGATAAAATGTGCGGGTCGGGCTTGGCCAGACATGTGAGTTTTAAAGTCAGCTCATATCATGAAATCATGGATATGGGCTTAAAAAATCAAAATCTGCTAAGAATGAGCTAGTTATAGACTTTTACACGTCAAGCTTTAATTTATAAAAAAAATTAAATGAGGAAAAAAAAAAAAAAGAAAGTCGAATAAGCAACAAGCTAGTGTTGCCAACACCACCCAACAATTGCAGCCATCACCATACGTGCACCCAACAATTTCAGCCATTACCGATTGAATCCATCAGGCAACACTACCGACGTGATAGTAAGCGAATTCAGTGGTGCGATGCGGCATGCGAAGCAATTGCGAACTAGCACTTGACTGTAGCGAACCCAACGGCAGCAACAGTGAACCCAACCATGTGATACATCAGCAGTTAATACATGTGACCTGAACCAACAGCACCTATCACCCACTCTGCCTCAAGTAAGCTTTAAATTTTAATGCTTTATTATTTTTTTTTTTTAGGTAGAATTTTTGAGATTATTGAGTGAATATGTTGTAATTTGACAAACAATTAGTTGTTGAGATTTGGTGGATAAATGATTATGATATGGGAGAAGTTGTTCGTGTAAATATAAGATGCCATATGCATATGTCATGGTGATAATATTTTTTAAAAAAAGATTTATAATTTTATTAAAAATTTAATTGAACCAGCTCAAACCAACCGGTTCAAGTTTAGATAGGCATTTAGAGGGCCTGAGCCTGTTACAAATTGCATGCGCTTAGTCTAAGCTTTAAAAACCTTGTAATTTGCCAATCTTAATTCAAAGTGAGTAAACATGACATTACTCTTAATAAATTAACTTGAGTAACAAATGAAGGCTAAAAAAAGATGTATAAACATGATTCGAGTCCATCATAAGGGTTTTGCCTAGTTACATTTCATGTAACTTATAATGCCCTAAAAACATACAAAAATGAGTAATATGACGGTGAAGTCCACTTGATTTTTACATAAACTATAAGTTACGTGAACTGTAACTTAGCAATACCGCCCGACATAAGCATTCTCCACTTCATGGCTCAAAAAGAAGTAGGAAGATGATTGGAGCCCGACGTAGATATTCTCTACTGCATGAAACAAACAGGCACTTCATAATTCACATTCTCCACTTTGTAACTAAAGAAGTGGTTTGGAGAGAAATCCGTGTGACACCGACGATGAGTGCTATTGTAAGACCTATTAATTTTACCATATTAAGGAGAGCTTAGTCCATTTTTGGATTCATTACTATGTTACGTGACAAAGTAACATTGGACTAAAATAATCAGTAAATTAATATTTTTTTTTCTGGATAGGATCAACAAATTAATTAACTGCCATTGGAGACAACTTCACTGAAGGGGGATTCGCTTATAATAGAGCGGCTGTATCTCTTACCGCCGCTTTTTATTATTTTTAAATTTCATTTGTAACCGGCTTTGTATTTTAATTATTTTAAAGTAATCAATAATAATGGTAATTATAATATAACTACCGTCATTTAAAGTAAATATAAAATTTATAAATTCAAACCTGAAACCTATAAGATACACCCTAAACTTTACAAGAAAATTTACATTTTTTATTTTTGACTTTCATGGAAAATTTACTTATATAACTACATAAAAATCAGAATAATATTTAAATATAATTAAATAAAATTAATTATAAATTAAATACTATTTTCTTAATATTACATTATAAAATGATGATATGTTACTTTTAAAAATAACATAATTTCTGTACTAATAAGCATAATTTTATATATATAATAAAATTAATTATATATATATTAATATTACGTAAATGTAATAATATTTTAATTAGAAAAATCAGAGCATTTTTTTAAGCAATATTAATATGTTTTATGGATACATTCTAAAAAAATTATATATTAGAAAAATATAAAGCGTCTAATATTTGATATTTTTTAAATAATGCTCACGAATAATCTCTTTTGCATATTAATTCATATAAACTTATGCGAAATTAATTACTTTATTTAATCTTTTATATTGCATTAATTTTTTTTTATCTTTTGCAATTAATTGATTAATGACATTATTATATTTATCAATTTAAACTTGAAAACTATCAAATACACACTAAATTTTACAGGAAAAATATATATCTTTTACTTTTTACTTTTTCAATTCATGAAAATATACCTATATAACTAATACAAATCAAAGAATATTTAAATGTAATTAAATAAAATTAATTATAAATTAAATATTATTTCCGTAATATTATGCTATAAGTTTAATGATATTTTACTTTAAAAAATATCATAACATTTTTTCAACTAATATTAATATGTTTTATGGATTCCTCTAAAAGAATATTGCATATTGGAAAAATATAAAGTATCTAATATTTGATATTTTTAAATAATACTCAAGAATAATCTTTTACGTAGAGTAATTCATACAAACTTTTGTGAAATTATTAAATTAATTACTTTATTTAATCTTTTGTTGTGTTTTTCTTTTTTTTTATCTTTATATATGACAAAGAGGCTGAAAGATAATTGGCTGACCCTTATGATCGAGTAACTCGTAAGTCACACTTCCAACTGTTATTCACATTGTATTGTAAACATTATGGGATAGGACATTGATAAACACCTTCTTACTTTTATATTAGTCAAATTACACCTTTTTGGACAATTATGTCTTTTAACTATAGTGACCCCCCAACTGTATTATTTTGTACATAATCATTTAAAAAGAGATTTATGTGGAATGTTATATTTTTTTTCATTAAACATATTTTTTATTTCTAATTATATAATTTGATCATGATGGTTTCATTTTTAAAATAAATTCAATAAATTTGAGTAATATTACACTTATATAGTGTTACATGATGTATGTATATTAACATAAAATTTATTTAAAAGTTTAATAGAATTATTCTACAATGGATAGATAATAAAGCTATGTTACTCATTTGGGATACTTTGTTTGTATGACAACTAATATGGCATCTTATGCGTCATCAATTGATTGAGTTATATTAGTTATGAGAATTTAATAGCATACATATATACATAACAATAAATAATTAAATAATTATTGACACATTAATTGGGTACAAAATAAGAACAATAATAACATTATTGTAATAATATTAAAGAACTTAAATTTTAATAAATTATAGGCAGGGAAATTTATCGCGTAAATGAAAAACTAACTTACCATTTTTTTCGTGTGAAATTGAGAATTTTTAATTTTTTCTTTTCTTTTAATTTTCATCGACGTAAAGACGGTGGCTGACTGGACTTGAATAGAAAGAAATTCAAAAATAGCTAAAACATTGTCACCCTTTCTCATCACAAAATATCTATTGCGCTTCCCTCGCTCAAAATCAACAGATTCATTCTCCCTCTTCTTTCAATCAAAATCCCGAATTAATCTTTTAATATTTTCTTGATGCAACACCCCTTCTCCTTGAACAATATACCTAACCTAATTCCCCGTTAAACATTGTTTTACCAAATCTTAACCCAAACCTCACTATTATTTAGTGTTTTCCTTGGTGCTACAATTAGATATTATTAAAGCTCTAAGTAAGATTTTTTTTTTCTTTGTGTGGAGAAAGAACGGTTAGTGTTTTCTTATTTCCCTCAAAAAAAATTTAATAACTTGTCATAATTTTAAAAAGATTAAAAAATAAATTTTTTGAGAAGCATAGCAATTGCATGCACTGTTCCCTATTATTAAAGCTCACATATACATTCGACCAACTTCAAGAGATTTATGAAGTAATGAAGATAGAAAAAAAGGGGCTTAGATTAATGGTTGCAATAAAGATTTTTTAGTATTATATGGTTGATATTTGCTAAATAGTAAAGGGTCAAATATAATTCATCTTATTAATAGTATTCTTTTTGGTATTACAAGTAAATTTATAATTTAACCCAATAATTGGAATGTTATGAAGTTAATGGGAATGTGAACACAAAACTAGTGGAACAATAGTTGAAATACATGAAACCATGAGGAAGGCATAACGAAAATTATGGACTAATCTAACTAAAAATAAATTATAAAAAGTAAACTTGTTATTTAACCCAAGTAATTAGAATCTTACCAAGTTAATGAAAAAATTCAACATAAAACTAGAGGAATAATTAACTAAAACACATGAAACAATAAGAGAGAAAGTTAAAAAAACAAATTAGGAACACATCCAATAGAAAATAAAAGTTACTTAAAATCTAATCCAAACTATTGATATTTAATGAATTTAGTAGGAATATCAAATGCAAAACTAAAGGACTAATAAGCTAAAACATATCAACCTATAAATTAAAAAATTTAATCAAAATCAGGAACCATTCTAACCAAAAAAATTTTGGTATTTAATTTAAATAATAGAAAATTTTGGTATTTAATTTAAATAATAAAAAAATTTGGTATTTAATTTAAATAATTGGAATCTTATCAAGTTAATTAGAAATATTAAATGTAAAACTAGTGGAATAATAGTTAAAATATATAAACCTATAACGAGAAAGAATAATTAAAATTATGGACTTATTTAACCAAAAATAAAATTATTGAAGTAAATTTGGTACTTCATCCAAATAATTGGAATATTACCAAGTTAGTAAGAACATTCAACACAAAAATAATAGAATAATTAGTTGAAATATGCCAAAAAAAGGAAGAAAGTTTAACCAAATTTAGGTACTTATCCAACGAGAAATGAATTTACTTAGAATCTAACTCAAAATATTAATATTTAATGAATTTAGTAAGAATATTGAACACAAAACTAGTGGATTGGGAAGTGGAAACAAATAAGCTAATTAATAAGAAAGTTTAACCTAAATTAAGGACAGATGAAATTAACTTAGAACATCAACCTAGAGAATATCTTGATTTTTAACCAAAAGATTTAGGATATGATTATTTCATTTTTTTAAACATTCATTTATATTAGTTTCTCACTCAAATATCTTTTTGTTCATTATTTATAAATTTCCTTATTTTTTCATTTTAGTTTGTAATAATAAAATGGTTTTAAAGCAAGATGAAAAAGATTGGGGGTTATAACAATGTGTTTTCATTATTTTTTAGAAAGTTGATATTTCATAAATAGAATGGGGTTCAAATATATTTTACCTTATCAATATTATTGTAAATAAAGAATCAACTTGGAACATCTCTATATAATATTGGAATCTAATTTTGAAAAAAAAAAAGGGAATATGAAGGTTGAAATTTTGGATCCAAAAAATGATAAATTTTAACACAAACTAAATACTTATATATAATATTGGAATTTGACTATAAAAAAAAAAAAAGGAACACGAAAGTTGGAATATTATAGCCCAAAGATGAGAAAGTTTTAACCAAAATTAGAGACTTATTTATAATGTTGAAATCTAATCCAAAAAAAAAAAAAGAACATGAAACCCAAAATTCGTGATTAATTAGTTGAAACTTTATAACCGAAAAATGAGAAAGTTTAACTAAAATTAGAGACTTATCTACAATGTTGGAATGTTAAAAAAGAAAAAAAAATTGAACATAAACAAAAACTAGTGGTTCAATTAATTGGAACTTTAGAATCAATTTGAGAAAGTTTAAATAAAGCTAGAGATTTATCAATAATGTTGGAATTTGATAAACAAAAAGTAGAAATATAAAATACAAAACTTGTGGTTAAATTAGTTAAAACTTTAGAACCTAATATGAGAAAGTTTAACCAATGACTCGAGACTTATGTATAATATTGAAATTTGACCAAAAAAATAGGAACATGAACCCAAAATTAGTCGTTAATTAATTGGAACTTTGGAATTTATATACGAGAAAGTTTAATTAAAACTAAATACTTATTTATAACGTTAAAATATGATTAAAAAATGGGAACATAAACCCAAAACCTATTGTTAAATTAGTTGGAACTTTTGAACTAAATATCAAAAAATTTAACCAAGACTAGAGACTTGAGTATAATGTTGAAATTTGACCCAAAAAATAGAAACACGAAATCCCAAAACTAACAATTAATTAGTTGGAACATTAGAACTAGTATGTGAGAAAGGTTAACCAAAACGAAATATTTAGCTATAATGTTAGAATTTGATAAAAAAAAAATCAGATCATGAAAATTAGAACTTTAGAACAAAAAAATGAGAAGTTTAATCAAAATTAGAGACTGAAGAAATCAATTTGAAACAACTACCCAATACATTGGTATTTAACTACAAGTGTAGGAATATAATTATGTTAAAATTTTTTCATAATTTATTTTATTATATTTAAATAAAATCCATTAACATATTTGTATCATTCAATATCTTATCTTAATTAGTAATTTTCTTTATTTTAATATGTTTTCGAATATATTTTTTCAGCGAAAACAAATTAATTGAAGGGATAAGTACAACCGGTAAAATACCGTCTCTCCAGGTCGCAAAAGCAGGCTGTATGTCATATAGCACTGCACAGGAGGATGACATGAAAGGTAAAATATTCTATCAACTTTAAAAAAGATGAAGGAAAAAAAAAAAAAAAAGTCGGTGAAATTGGCACGCGCTTTCTTAGAAGAATCAAAGAAAGTGTTTGGCCATTACTTTTTTTTTTTTTTTGGTTCCCCCAAAGCTTAATTTAATTGAATGGAAATTAAATATTTAAATGGTACCAAAATGTATTGAATATTGATGAGGTACCAAATTTTGAATTTTTCTATTTTTGTACCCAATTTTTAGTCAGTGTTCAGATAATTACTTTTAATTAATTTATTTATTACCAAAAAAATAAGTAATTTGATATCATTACAATATCTTGAAATCCCTCCGCAACTATTCATACAATGAGCTTCCAAGAAACTATAGGATGGACATGAAAGAGGAAAAAGAAATTTGTTGGACCCACCGTCTTGAAATCTCATTTGATTTCCAACAAATTTTCGCGGCATATTCACGATAATCTCCGCGTTTTACTTTTTATCATGACTGTGGGCTACTCGATGCCACTGCCTCATTGAAATCGCTGTATCTACTTTACAAAATAAAAAAGAAAAACAATAAAATAGCAGACAGTAATCCACTTTACAAAATTATTATCACATCCCAAACAATTTTCTAATCATCAAAATCTCTAATCAATTGAACTGTTTCTGTAAGTTGTTATGGCGTCTTCTTCTCGTCCATCCAGCGGTTTGAGTTTGATAAATAATCATCGAAACAATAAGTATGATGTTTTCCTGAGTTTCAGAGGAGAGGAAACCCGTGACAGCTTTACTAGCCATCTTTATTCAGCTTTGTGTGAAACGAATATCGAAACTTTCATTGATGACCAACTCGTCAGAGGAAATGAAATCTCACAGTCTCTTCTTGATGCAATTGAAGCATCAAGCATATCAGTTATCGTATTCTCTGAAGGGTATGCTTCTTCCAGATGGTGTCTCGATGAACTTTTAAAGATCCTCGATTGCAGGAAACAGTATGCACAGATTGTGATACCAGTTTTCTATCGGGTCGATCCATCACATGTGAGAAAGCAAATTGGGAGTTTTGGGGTTTCATTTTGGAAGCTTAAAGAAAGATTTCCAGACAAGATGCAAAGTTGGAAGAGTGCTTTAACTGAAGCAGCCAATCTCTGGCTTTGATTCTCATGTCTTTAGGTAACAGTCAATTTATCACGAATTTTATTATTATTTTTATTTACTCAAGTTCTAGTGTTATGTAACTAATTTCAAAGCAAATAATTCTGTATCAAATTAAACATCGGAACTAATTAGAAACTCTCCTTTTTGCCTCTTTTTGAACTTAATACTATGTTTTCGTATTTGCTAGGAATGAATCTGAACTTATAAAGACAGTTGTTGATGAGATTTTGGAGAGGCTGCCTGAAGTGGTTCCATTTGATAACAAAAATCAGCTAGTTGGAGTGGAATCAAGAGTTAAGGAAATTGAATCTCTATTATCTGCTGCACCTATATTAGGGATTTGGGGCATCGGTGGTGTAGGCAAGACAACAATTGCTAGGGTGATTTTCAACAAAATCTCCAGAAATTTTGAAGGCTCTTGCTTCCTTCAAAATGTAAGAGAAGAATCGGAGAGCCCTGGTGGATTAGCTAGGTTGCAGCAAAAACTTTTTAAAGAAGTATTGAAGGATGTAAATGTGATTCCTGATATTGACTTCAACTTTAGAAGGCTCAGGCGCAGGAAGGTTCTGATTGTTCTCGATGATGTGACTAGTTTCAGACAAATAAAATCCTTAATCAGAGGTTCTGATTGGTTTCTGCCTGAAAGCCGTATCATACTAACCACAAGAGATCAACAAGTCCTTAAAAATTGGGTTCTGAAAAAGAGAGACATTTATGAGATGAAAGTATTAGAACATGATCATGCCCTTGAGCTTTTTAGTCGACATGCCTTCAAACAAAACCGTCCTCCTGAAGCAGGTTATAAGGAATTGTCAGAGAAGGTAATAAATTATGCTCAAGGTGTTCCTTTAGCACTGGAAATTTTGGGTTGCTATCTATTTGGAAGGGAAAAGGAAGTTTGGGAAAGCGCAATAAACAAATTGAAAAGGATTCCTAATATGGAAATCCAAAATGTCCTAAAAGTAAGTTTCGATGATTTGGATGATGAGGAGAAAAATATTTTTCTGGACATTGTCTGTTTCTTTAAAAGGGAAGATAAAGACTTCATTATAAAATTTCTTAATGCTTGTGGCTTTGATGCACAAATAGGAATAAGTGATCTTGTCAATAAGTCTCTTATTGTCATAGACAATAACCAAATAACAATGCATGATCTGCTACAAGAAATGGGTAAGGAGGTTGTCAAGCAAGAATCTGTGAACAATCCAGGAGAACGCAGTCGACTGTGGCATTATGAGGATATTATCGAAGTTTTGACCTTTAATACGGTAAGTTTTTTTTTTTTAAAAATATATTCATTATAATATTATTTTGGAATGGTACTAGATGTGTAATCTCTGCTGATAATTATACATAAATAGATGGGTTATAAATCAATAGAAGAGTGACACTAATGAAAGGAAAAATTTTGCAATGTCAATTTGTACATAAAAGTTTGTTGTCAAACATGTATGTTGCTATGTTTTTTTTTTTTCTTTTGGTCCTGCACGTCGGTTTACATTTGCTACCTAACAATTACCATCAACTTGAATTTATAGATTTGATTTTAATTTTATGTCTTTTATTGATCATTAGGGGACTGAAAAAATTGAGGGCATCTGCTTCGATATGTCTAAGGTGAAACAAATCCGTATAAATTTGGATACATTCACAAAGATGCATAAATTAAGATTTTTGAAATTCTATAATTCAATCTCTGAGGGAAAGAGCAAATGTATGGTATATAATTTCCAAGGTCCTATACTTGCTAAAGTGAGGTACTTTCACTGGGATGGTTATCCATTGAGATCATTGCCTTCAAATATTAATCCAGCCAAGCTTGTTTTTCTTGAAATCCCTCGAAGCAATATTGAACAACTTTGGGACTGTGGATTCCAGGTATATGTTAATATTTATTGAATTTCTTATTGAGCATTTGATTGTCGAATGATTTATCATCATGGCTTCCTTTTTTGTCCGAACAGCATCATGGTAAGTTCAAAAAGATAGTCACCGCTGTCTGGAATTTTTTTACCAAAACTCCAAGCCACTCCTTGATTCCACATCTGAATAACCTAGTTAGCCTCAATCTACTCGATTGCCCAAAATTGAAGAGGCTTCCTGCAGAGATCTCATCAGCTGGTAATTTAGAAGAGATACGTTTAAATGGAACTGCAATCGAAGAACTGCCCTCGTCCATCGAATGTCTCCCGAGGCTTTTGGACTTGGATCTTCAAAATTGTAAAAGGCTTAAGAGTCTCCCAAGCAGCCTATGCAAGTTGAAATCTCTTAAGAGTCTGTATGTCAATGGGTGCTCAAATCTTCAAAGATTGCCTGACGAACTTGGAGATTTAGAAGCTTTGGAGTATTTGTCTGCTATGGTAACAGCTATAAGAGAAGTACCCGCATCCATTGTCCGTTTGAACAATGCTCGTGATATTTATTTCAATAGAAGCAAGGGTAATAAGCAGATGGGCTTATCATTGCCGATCACGTTATCTTTAGATGGCTTGTACAATCTAACGTATTTGGATCTATCTGATTGCTGCATCACAGAGTTACCTGAAAATATTGGTCAGTTATCCTCTCTAGAATATTTGTATCTGTCGAAGAACAATTTTGAGAGAATACCAGAAAGCATCATACAACTTTCTGAGTTGTCATCTCTCTACTTACATTATTGTGAGAGGCTTCAATCTTTACCGAAGCTTCCATGCAGTCTACATAAGTTGTTTGCACATCATTGCACGGCAATGGAATCATTACCAGGTTTATTCCCAAAAAGTTATGAAGCTTATCCGCCACGTATTGAGCTGAATGGCAATTATAAATTGGATCGGAATGTGATCGAAGGAATTCTCGAAGATGCTCTGCAAAACATTCAGCATGTTGCAACTGCACGTTGGAAGCACATGAATGCACGGGAAGAGGTGCGTCTTTAACTCTCCCATCTCAATTTAATTATATATTTTTTCTTTTTTTTCTCTTTTAATTTTTTTTAGCAATTTTTTCTTTTTAAATAATGATTTGTGTGGTGCAGATATCTTATCCAGAATTTGAAGGTTTTGCCATATTACCTGGGAATGAAATTCCAAAGTGGTTTAGCTTTCAAAGTGTGGGATCTTTGATAACATTGAAGACGCCACCTGCAGGTTGTTTCAGTTATAAAAAAGTAATCGGTTTTGCTTTTGGCGCTATTGTATCATTTCGAGACCATTATGATGATGTGTTTGAATTGTTTTGTGACATCAAAGTCAAACCCAAAGATTGTGATCTGCATGTTATACAGATATATCTGGACCTGTATTGTTATTTAGAGTCAGATCACTTAATTTTGGGGTACTATTCATTTGGTAATGACGATTTAAATAGCTTTCGGGATTGCGTTATTGAGGCAGTTCAATTCTATTTTAAGAAAGATCAGGATGACTCTGAACGTTTGGAATGTTGCGGGGTAAAAAGGTGTGGGATCCATTTATTGTACACTCCAGATTCAACGGAAGACCCAAGCGGAAGTTTCAATAATGAAGAAGAAGAGGAACTACAACCCCAGCAGATGACTGAAATAATCCTGAACCATCATCCATCGCATGCAGCTGGTACGTTTCTGTAAATTAATTAATCTTCCTATATATAGCTTATTTTGCTGGCTTGGTTTCTTTCCTTTGTGTGCGTTTTCAATTCTTTTCTTCAGTTTCTAAATACAATTAATTACTAACCGAAATAATAAGGCCGAGTAATGAAAGAGCAAGCAAAATACACACACTTCATATTCTTCAAAATAATGAATCAGTGGTGGCAGACCCCAAAAAAAAAAATATTTATCATGGCTAAACTATACAACAACTAGATGTAAAAACTGAAATTTTATGGGTTTATGAGTTTATGGAAGTTGTTTAATACATTCAATTAGAGCTAAGTTAAATAATAATAAAACCACTTATACGGTTTATTGTAGACTTTTATTTTTTTAATTAAAATGTGGATTTTTATAATTTTTAAAATTCAAATTTTATGTATTTATGAATTTATGGGACTACTTTTAGAGATTCAATGGAGTTATTTTAATAAATTTCACATAGGCTAATTAAAATCTTAAGTAATTTTTCCTTAATTTTTAGAATTTATTTTCGACAGCAGTGTTTGGGCCGGCACATCATGAGCTGAGCCACCAGTGCATATGGTAACATGCTCATATATCTGCGTGCCTGAAAAAAATGGTCGCCCCCTAGCCTGATTATATATACTAGGGCACAAATATTCAATGCTAAAAGCTGAAATTCCTCAGCAATAAATTTGCGAGAAGCAACATCAATGTAAATGAATATAGAAATGAAAATTTGTTTTTGTTAGATTTTTTTAATAATTTAACTTACATATTAAGGTTAATTTAGGTATTAAAATTGGTTTATAGAGTAAAATTTTAAATTTTAAATGCTCTTCTCATATTTATATCTAAATTTCTACGTGCAAAAAAACAAGACCTAAGTTTGTATTCTTCCATTCTACTATATATATTTCTTTGTACCTTTTTTTTTAATATCAGTATTTACCATCTTGTTTAAGAAATAACAACTATTTTTGTGGATTTAAGTTATCATACATTATCATACAGTCTTTATTTAGATAAAATTAATTAGGTAAAAACTTATCATTGATCTTTATTGCTGAGATAAAAAAATATTCCTTTATATTTCCAGTTTAAAAATGACCAAGTTCACTATAATTGAACTTAAAGGATTCTTTACATCTTATTTATTGTCACCGAAACTAAATTTCTAATTCCCTCACTAGCTAATATAGTACATATTAATAATTAACAACAAAAATGTAAGTAATGGGTGGACTGTAAACACCTTAACTTATATAAATATAAGTTAATTTGATCATAACTTATAGATATATAAGTTAATTTGATCAAAACTTATAAATAAATAAGTTAATTTTTGTTGGGCTTGAACTAATAATAACGCAAATAAATAATGCTCTATATAGAAAGCAAATTTTTAAAATGAAAAAGGAATCAGTTACCATTTCTTTGCAAGACTCACAAGGAATAGAGGAAAGTAAATGGGAAAATATTTAAGTCTTGGGAATTTTAATAAAAATTGAGTTTGGGGAACTATTCTAGAGTATTTCCATCCCTAAATTCATCTAGAAACACCCAATAGAGAGGAAATTTAAGTGTAGGAAGTGTAGAGAGAGGAATTGAGTGAGTGGAAAGTGATTCAAGCTTTCAAGTTCGTTTTCTCACCGAACGGAGTAAGATTTTTATCATTTTATCTGTATTTGAAGTTGGATTTCATGGGAATGAAGGTAATATAAAGGTTAGTATACTTTATTTATAATTAGGGTTTCTAACAAATAGGCAAAGTTGGTCCCAAGCTAATTTTTGTAATTGGTGGTTTATTTTAGGTGCACAAGGGCACCTACAAGGCATTGTAGAGCTGGAGACATGTAGCCCTTACAATTATTTCCATTTAGTATATAATTAACATACAATTTTATATTATGCTTAGGTACTTTATGGTTAGTAATGAAATTGTTGATAATGTGGATGATTTATTAGTATTATGATATATGGAAACTTAATTATTGAGGAGTATGGAATTTTGAGCATAAGTTGTAATTTATGGCTTTGAGGATGTTATAGTAATTTTTAACTTACAAGTATGGATTTGAGAGTTATATGTTATGGGGTAAATATTCATTGCGAGTTATATCTTATAAAGCTAGTTGTATTTCATGCATTTGGAAAGTAATTATGTCATTTCCTTGATATAGGAGGAACAACGAACGTAAGTCAACCCACTGACGTCGACGATAGTCAAGCTTGATCATCATCGTTGTGAGTGAAATATACTAAACTTATCTTTTATATTTTTATTATGTATCAATTTGGGTAAAATAAAGTATATTTACAATGTCCGATTCAATTTTTCTAGAAATAGAAATTTTATTTACACATTGATATGTTTATTAAAGGTGCATGTTGATTGGTTTTCCAATTTTTCTTGCCTATTTTGATTATAAATTAATGCGTGAAAAGTATTTTAATGAAAAGGAATATAGATTTAAAGTATGTTTAAAATGTTAATATATATATATACACACACATAAAATTTTATTTTTCAAAATATTAAATAAAACCCTTTTCCTCTTCTAGATACAAAGATAAGTATAGAGATTCAGTTATAGAGATACAGTTGAGATAGAGAAGCCTTTTGTTTGAGCGCACACTAGGATTTAGGCCTTGTGTTTGAATGCTTCTGCTTTATTTTACGCATGCAGTATGATGAGACATATAAGATCGCACATCATTGGTTTACATGTTGTAGGCTTATAGCTCCGAGTATGACAATACACTTTTTTTTTTTATTACATGAGATTATTGCTCAAGAGTAAAACTTATATTACATGAGATTACAACTGATATTTACAAATCAGACTATTATTAGAACTAGTTTGTATCAATTCTTATGAAGTACCGTCCAGATTTTTACCCTCTCTAATATTCGAGGGACGTCTACTCCATTCACATTTCGAAAGAAAGAAGACTGTCTTCACTTAAATTAAAGAAAGAAATTAAACCCTCAAAATACATTGTGGGGGCTCGAACTCGTGACCTCACAATTGTGAGGTTTGGGTTCTAATCATTAGGCTAAAGCCTAGTGGCGCATGATAGTACACCTTTAGTACATTATTGCATTGTCTATAGAAGGTTTGGGTTTGACAAGGTTATTCCTCTGGGTATTTGTTTAATGACAATTTTAGAACTATTTATTTAATTATATTATCTTTTGATATGATTCCAAAATTATTTAGTATCACGTATGCCTTTTTAACGCTAATTACTTGATTTAAAGATTAAACAATTTACATATGTTCTTACACATAGCTTGGCGAAATTGTATATTACAATAATATAATTATTCTAAAATAATTTTACTTTTAAAACTTATTATCCACTCAAGAAGTTTTATACTCACTCCATTTTACTATACTTTTCTCTCTCACAGGAGGTTGCGGGTACACCAATTGATTGAGCGACTGTAGTTATTTTGGGTTTTGACCATATGATAGTGACATAGATGATATTATTAGGGCATTTTGATTACCTCATTTTGGATTGTATAATTATATTATAATTGGATGATTACTGATGTTTAATGTATGTTGGCATTAGCTATGATATATTTTTTCGATACTTTGGAGATGTTAGGTGATATTTGATGAGTTCATTTAAGCATATTATTTACTATGATGTGTGGTGTTATGGTTAAGAAGGTTGAAGTTGAACAATGAAGTTGGTTGAATATTAAATTATTTTAAGAGTGCTTATATTATAGATTTGTATATTGGAAATATAAAAAACATAGGGAGATTATAGCGAATTTTCAACAAAATCTTTATTGATAAGTTTATCTAAATCACATTAGATGAAACTTTTCCTTAAGAGTTCACGACGGGACATTTCATAGACTCCATGCATTATTATCACATGATAATCGCTATCCTTCATATTGTTGTTGTGGCTTGTGACCCCTAAAATATATATATATATTAGTGTGCAATGCTAGAGAATATTGTTTCTGAATCCAAGGAACCTAAAACAATTTGGGTTTTCCATCAATAGGATCTCTGATGGTATATGAAAACCCTTCAGGAAAGAATGCGAACAGGGCAATTAGGCTCAGGAAATCGGTTCCTAACATAACATATTCTGTGTTGATGTTGTATGTGAAGAATGAATGTCTAATGCCAAATGTGAAGAATCAATGTCGTTTTATTTGACAGTCTGACCAATATATATATATATATTCAAAACCCCGAAATTGGTATCAGAGCCAGTTTTCCCAAAAGGAAATCCCTGGGTAATCAACATTAGTATGCTCTGTAGTTGCCGATTATTCAATCGGATCTTTCACATCAGAAAGTTGTTGGAATCCAGTTTTAGCTAAGCTTAAAACTTCCATTAACCCAAACACTACCGACAGGAATTCCCATAGGTATGGGTACCCGATAAAGAGGCTAGGAGAGCCGTGAAAATCAGGGTTATATCACCTAGAGAAAACCTTAGGATTTGCCAAAGCCATGGAAGCCCGGTCTAGATCAAATTCAACCAAGTTGGACCCTCAAACTCCGTGATAGTATAGCTCACCAACTGCCAATTTCCTCTTTGAAACACAAGAGGATGATTACAGAACCCGTGCCGAACAAAAACTCAGATTAGATCCCCTTGATCCGTATAGGTATTACCGCATAAACCCTACCATAAATTCCCTTAGAGCCATAATCCCCATTAGAAGACCCAAACTCAAATCCATCTATAAATCCTCATAAATCACAGTCCAAGCCATAACCTCCAATTCCCAAGAAACCTACCTACCCATCATATCTCTCCAAGAAATAGCCAAGTATAAGACCGAGGGATATAAGGGTCTACACTTAGGAGCAATCCAGATAGGGTTACAACCTCTGTTCCTAGCTAGAAAAAAATGTTACGTGCTTTGTGGCCATCCTTAACACAAGGTGGCAGACTTTTGAGAAAGCCTTGATAACTGCTGTTGAAGTAGGACTCAACCAAGGTCACTTAGTTTTCTAAGTTGAACCCAACTTCACTCTTGACCTTCACAAACCATCCCTTACTGAAGCCATAAAAATTCTAATCCAGATGAATGGGTTGGAAATGAAATCAGATGAATCAGCCCTTGCCATACACCACACCATGACATATAAGGTCCAAACCCATACATTCTCGATGAGACCTGGAAGACCCATCACGATTCCTGGCGGTGAAAGTCATCCAACCCGTCAGGGCTCGTTTCCGGCGTGGGTCACGGTATGAGAAACAAGCAGGCCTCAGCAGGTTCACGAGGCCCCCAAGGTAAACAGGCTACAAGGAGGAAGAGTCTCAATCTCTTCCTCCGAAGCAGTCCATATATCCATGTGAAGATGCGGATTGAAGGAAGAAGACGATCGTACACATGGTAAGAAGATCCAGGTCTGTCAGACATATGAGATCGATATCCATGGTTAGTACTCTTGAACTGGATAATGAATTTGTGAGAGACACCCCAGGAGGAGTTTCTGCTGTAAAATAGGTAATCCAAAAAACCAGCCCATCAGAATTTGAACCCATTGAGAAAGCTGTCAACTGGACCAACATAAATACTGTTGAGCAAAACCAAGCATTAGGAGAAATCCTAATCAACCAACAACAGATTCTTACAGAACTGCATGACCTGAAGAAAGAGGTTAAGAAGTCTAGAAAAAAACATAAGATGACAACCAGACAGTTGTCACGGTCATCACGAACCAATACATATGTCGTGATATTCGTGATAGAGTAAATCAGAAATGAAAAAACAACGGTGCTTTGAGAAAAGAAGGTTTCAGGTTTGGAAAGCAAGCCGAGCAAGCCGTGGTATGAATGGGAGGAAAATGCTTCTGGAAATAACCAGAAGGCATTTTGGAGAAGCTACCAGGCTCCACCAAAGAATTCTTGGCCTACGGAACCTACAGGATGGGATAAGGAAGACTATGAGGAAAGCACTGATTCTAATTTAAGCATATCTTTAGAATCAGGATCCCCCAATCCAATCTTCATGCAGCAGCCAAGACCAGGAGTGTTTGGAGCCAATCGATTCTATGTGAATACCGGTGATTCACAACAATGGAGTAGGCCCGAATCGAACAAACATGTGCCTTTCTGGCCAAACTCAACCAGCTCAATCTGGAGTTGAGTCTAACCAAGGAGATGCACCACCAGTACCACCAAGCCAAGCACCAACTGACGAAGTCTCTAATGATCCAGTACAAGGAGAAGAATGAGAGACCAGAGTCCAGATTGGACACTCCACCACTGGAAAGATGTTCTGGAACATCGATGGGATGAAGCCAAAAGAACGATTGGCTTACTTCGAGAAAATGGTGGCATGGTACGAAGGAGAATGCCAAAGAGCCTCGCAACTAACAAGAGCAGCGGCAATCATGAGGCTTGTAGCAGGATTCACTGGTTCCCTCAGAAGATGGTGGGGAGTAAAACTCAATAGGGACCAACGTGAGTTTATCAGGACTAGACAAGATCCATGTGCTAGTCTTATGGAAAACATAATGACAGATTTCCTAGGACAATTCTCGAGAGAAGGTGAGATCGCAGAAAAGCAGTTCTTGCAGAACAAGTGCTGTGATGTCAGACAACTTGAAGAATACTACCTAGAGCAAGAGAGGTTGTATTTCATCTTCCATAAACCAACTGACACAATGTACCGAGCGTTTCTTTGAACATGCAGACCGATTCTTTGAAATGATGGAAGCAAGGTTTAAGCGAGAGATAATGACCTTGCACTGATATACAAAGTATCAAATTACAGGTGATCCAGGCGCAGATCACAAGATTTAAAGAAGCGCATAAAGCACATAGAAAAGACATTGTTACAGAAATTCTGTGATGATAAGCCAAATAAATTCGGATGCAGTACAGAGAAGGCATGCAACTGCAAAATCGAAAGAAGAGACAAGCGGGAAAAGAAGTACAAAAAGCCATGAAAGCCATACAAAAGAAAGAAGTACCGCTTCATCAAAAAATAAAAGCACAAGAAGGGATCTGGTAGATGCTTTATATGTGGAAAGAAAGGCCACTATGCCAGACAGTGCAAGTCTAGGCAGCGGATACCGGCAAAGCTACTTCATATGGTCCAGGATGATGATTTTGATGATGAAGAATACAGTTGGACGAACAGCCCAGTCAACGCAGTTTTTGCACTAGACATAGCAAACGAAGAAAGCTCAGATGAAAGTGAAGATGATGTGAGCTCGATAGATGACGAAGAACAACCGGTAATGATGACATCAGAACCACTTCCTATTAATGCGGCTCTAGAACCTAATTCAAGGTTTAGACCTTATATTAAGCTTATGATAAATGCAATAGAAGATCACCAGATGGTAGTCAAGACTAAGAACCTTTGAGCGGTGTGTTACATTACGCGAACAATGCGTACAGTCTGTACCAAGGTTGCATTTGGAGGAGTAAGTGGTCCAGACTTCCATTGCAAAAGATATACCAAACTGGTTGAGGTGCAACCATTCGGCATCAGACATTCATTCTTCACCTACAACATAAACACGGAAGATGTTACGTTGGGAACTGGTTTCCTAAGCCTTGTTGCCCCATTTGCATTCTTTCCTGAAGGCTTTTCATCGTAGATCCAATTGATGGAGCCAGTTGTTCCGATTCTTGGTTGAAACAATCTGGAGGGTGATCATGTGGTCTACAGAAACCCAATCCATTACTTTGAGGCCCAGTCCAGAACTCGAAGAATCGTCGAGTGCCAATCGGGTTTTGGGCACGTGAGCATTCGTTACACTACCTACAAGGATGGATGGAAATGCCGTCGATCACCAGGCATGCCCGTGATAAGGAACTGCAGCAGATCCAAGCTTTCTTGGATCTAAAAACTAATCGCCCTCTCTCATTGGGCGATCCGTTCATGTGAACAAGCACTCGGAGTATCATCAAGAGATTGGTGATAGACTATAGAAAGTTCAATGAATCGAGACATATCATCCACACGGACACACCTTTTGAAAAGAATAGCCAGCGCAAAAGTCTTTTCAAAGTTTGACATGAAATCTGGCTTTTGGCAGATTGGGATAAAGGAGGAAGACAGACACAAGACATCATTTGTAGTCCCCCACGGGCATTATGAAGGGAACGTGATGCCTTTCGGCTTAAAGAGCATGTCGAATTCAAAATGAATGGATGAGGTGTCATCCATCTGGGATTACTGCTAATCTATATCAACGATGCGATCTTGTAATCACGAAGAACATGCGAGCACTGTCAGTTCAGGCCACAACACCCGGCAAAGCTGAAGTCTAAGATGATGATAGGCCTTGAAGAGATAGATTTCTTGGGACTCCACATAAAACAGGGATACATTATTCTACACCGCATTCTTGAGAAAATATCTGAATTCACTGCAGTCAGTGAAAGCGATTCGGTTCTTGGGATAATCAACTATGCTGCGGATCACATTCAGGATCTGACAAAGATGACAAGTTAGATCTTTAAGCACTAAGAGAATACAATGGTCGACAAAGCCAGCGTTGGCCAACTAAAGCCAAAGTGCAAATCACTTATATTAAAGATTCAGTGATGACCATTCGTATGATGGCCGTGACAATTATTGAGGTCTTGTTGATAGAGAATCAATGCAATAGGAAAATCGGCTATCACGACCGTTCAAGCCACTACCCATCTTCGAAGAAAGAAGTCCTTGCAGTGGTAAAAGGAATTAGAAAATTCTAGTTCTTTCTCTCACCTTTTAAACAGACTACACCTGCGAGGTCTGCGAAGAAGGAGAAATCCGGATCCATGACTTGCAAGGTGGTCAGTCTCTCCCATTTCAAATCTGGTCGGACACATAGGGAATCAAAATCATGGTGATTTCCTTTCAAGACCTATCAACATCTTAAGCAGAGACCTCAAGTTGGGATGAAGAAACATCCAATGCGGCTGAGGAAAGAGGATACAAGGCAAAAGCTTCGTTCCTTCAAGATATAAACACATTCGTAACATGGCTGCCAGCAGATCCCTAGAGGCTAATACTGGAGAATATTACAAGCCACAAAAATATCTTGAACGATGACTTAATAACATGGAGACTATAGAAGCTCATGGCCCAGCAGAAGTTTAGGCCAGCCTACAACAAGCTAACTTAAAGACCGTTCGAACCACATCCGGACTAGGACCAGATGCATGAACCAATCTTCAAGGTTGGATGTTCGTTTCACTACACTATAGACGAACACACCAACTGGGGACATTATGTCATCTGTGACATTACCAGCGTCTCTTACGGTATGGTTAAACTATGCCGGTCCTTCTTGTTCGAACCTCAATCCACAACATCAGGAGATATGCTAAAGGGAGATGGTTTGACAGAAAGTTTGCCCCCATTTTTGAAGATATTCTAACCCTCACTCTCATAGGAGGACACCAGATCTCGAGATCGACTATCGTGATAGTAAAACTAAAGGATATCTGGGAAAGATTTGAAAAACCCCTGGTCAAGGTAATTGATCACTGCCACACAGAAATTGATGTTTAATCTATGTGGTCGGGATGCCTTACGGCCAGGATTGCACTAGAGTAAGACGACTGTATACCCATCACTGTATCGGTCCATACTACACCAGATCTCTTCTATAGAGAATCAGTCAGAAACCTCCGGATCCACCACGAAGATAGTGAAGCCATAGACGTACAAGACGTCTACAATAATTACCTCACTAGGTATGGAAGGGAAGATGAGATACCAGAGGTAGAAAGGTGGAGGAACAACCTAGAAGCGATCGTGGATGGATCAAATGCCCGGCCAAGACTATCACTGAAGCAGGCGGGGATGTGATCGAAAGGGCATCAGAAGAGAGAAGAGCCAACTACTCAGGAATGAGTACCCAAACAAGTGGCAACTCTGGATTGTAGCGGAAGACGAAGTGGACCCAACGGTAGCGGTGGCGATAAAAGTAAGATAAGGATGATGACATTGATCCATGTGTTGTAAAGCAGATTCCTTAGGGATAAGGATAATGCTTTAGTGTGTTGTAAAGTATACTAGTGTGCCATGAAAATAAAGTAAGTAAGTTGTCCACTGCGATGTATGATGGATCCCTTGCATCTATAAAAGGGAGCCTCTGGCTTGTGTAAGGATCATCGAGTCTTGAGTGCAGTCAAGTGCTTAGAGTTCGTTCAAAATTGCTTTAGTGTGTAAGGATCATCTGAGTGTTGATTACCAGGGGTTTCCTTTTAATCAACATTAGTATGCTCTGTGGTTGTCGATTATTCAATCGGATCCTCCACATCAGAAAGTTGTTGGAATCCAGTTCTAGCTAAGCTTAAAACTTCCATTAGCCCAAACACTACCGACAGGAATTCCCATAGGTGTGGGTACCTGATAAAGAGGCTAGGAGAGCCGTGAAAATCAGGGTTATATCACTGAAAACCTTGGGATATGCGCCCGGCTGCCAGATCAGATCAAACCAACCTTCCAGTTGGACCCCTCCACGCTCAGTAATATCCTCAGATAGCTCACCAACTACCAACTTCCTCTTTGAAACACAAGAGGATGATTACAGAACCCGTGCCGAACAAACACTTAGAATCATTGATAATATATATATATATATATTGTTGATTACATACTGTTGAGTTTTAAGGATAATGATTGATAAAACTTCTTTCAATGTCGTTTTATTTGGCAGTCTGAACAATATATATATATATATATATGTTTGCATTGGATTCCTCTATCAACAATGCTCCCCAATAATTGTCACTTGCATCCGTGCTGTGGGTTGAGACACTTGTCTGTTTGGATTAGAAGTCTGACCCTGCTCTATTGTTGGGGCTGTGAACCTCTGCCTGGTATCCGTGCACTCAACTGCACTCAAGACTCGATGCCTCAGACTCAAGCAGAGGCTCTGCAGACGGACAATCACCGCGATATTGCAAGCTTTAAGGTTTAGGGTTTAGGGTTTTTTTTAAATACAAAATTGACGAACCAATTTTGTATTTAAAAAAATTGAATGCTTCTATTGCCAAAGGATTGAATGCTTACAGAACACTGAATGCTTAACAATACTCTAAGCACTCAATTGCACTCAAGACTCGACTCCTCAGACTCAAGCAGAGGCTCCCTTTTATAGATGTAAGGGATCTACTATTACATACATCTTGTAGAACACTATTATTCTTATCTTTACTTTCATTCATACTACTTTACAACTCATTAAAGCATTATCCTTATCTCTAAGGAATCTGCTTTACAACACATGGATCAATGACATGATCCTAATCTTACTTTATCGCCACCGCTACCGCTAGGTCCACTTCGTCTTCCACTACAATCTAGAGTTGCCTCTTGTTGGGGTACTCATTCCTGAGTAGTTGGCTCTCCTCTTTTCTGATGCCCTTTCGATCACGCCATCCCAGTCTGGCCAATCTGCAGCTTCGGGATAGTCTTCTGGTTCGGGCCAATTTTGCACGTCTATCCAGTCGATGACTTCAGGGTTGTTCACCTCCTCCTCTCTTACATGCAGTGAGGGTCATTGACGTCTTGTCGTCGCCATTATCTTTGTGGTGGAGATGGAGATTTCTGATCGATTCTACGTAAGAGATCCGTGTAGTCTAGACAGGATACAAAGCTGGGTATTATGAGTTCTATCCATATTCTTCTGTTATCACGTGTAGCAACGACCCGTATTCAACATCAATTTCACTGTGATCTATCTCGACCGGTTTTCAAATCTTCCCCAGATATCCTTTAGCTTAACTATCACGATAGTCGATCTCGAGATCTGGTGCCCTCCCAAAAGAGTGAGGGTCAGGATATCTTCAAATATGGGGGCAAACATCTTGTCAAACCATCTCCCTTTTGCATAACTCCTGCTGTTGTGGATTAGACCGGTTGAGCGATGTGCGACCGGTATAGTTCAAATACGAGAGATGTAGTATGCCGTAGATGTAATCACAGATGACATAATGTCCCGTTGGTGTGTTTCATAGTGTAGTACGAACATCTCAGATTGTCTCGTCATCTGCCGGATGAGGTTCAAACGGTCTTTGAATCAGTTTGTTGTAGGCTGGCCTAAACTCCTGCTGGGCCATGAGCTTCCATAGTCTCCATGTCATTGAATCATCATTCAAGATATTTTTGTGACTTGTAACATTCTCCAGTATTAGCCTCTGGGGATCTGTTGGTAACCATGTTACGAATGTGTTTATATCTTGAAGGAACGAAGCTCTTCATGCTCTTTCTTGACCGCTGATGTTTCTTCATCCCTCGGCGTGCGTCATGTTGATAGTCTTGAAGAAAATCAGCAACTGTTTGATTGCTTTGTGTTTGACGTCTTGAAGCGAGAAACTCGGAACCTGCGCAAGTTGTGGATGATTTCTCCTCTTGTCTTCGTATAGTCTTATAGTCTACGATTATGAAGGGTGAGAGAGCTGGAATTTTCTAATTTCTTTTACTACTACAAGGACTTCTTTCAAGATGGTGGTGGCTTTGGCGTCGTTCGCCCGATTTATGACTCTCTTTGCATTGGATTCCTCTATCAATAGTGCTCTCCAATAATTGTCACTTGCGTTCGTCTATAGGATGAGCTGGCCATCACTTGGAATCTTTAGTGGCGGAAGTGACTTTGCTTTTCGACCGCTGCGCATCCTTCGACCATTGTGGGGCATTCTTTTTTAGGTGCTTGGAGATCTGACTAATCATCTTTGTCGATCACAGAATGATCGGCCGGCGTAGTTATCCGAACTGTCACTGCGCGGATTGAATTGAATATTTTTTCAGCAATGTGGGCGAGGGATGTATCCGATGTGAGTCCCAAAATCTATCTCAGGCCTATCATCGCTGACTCCAAGCCGTGAATTGTTGGGCCTGACAGTCTTCTGTGCGTGATTCAAGATCGGGCATCGATGTGGATCGAGCAAAATCCGAGATGGATCACTCCATTCTATTTTGGAGTACGGAATTCTTTAAGCCGCATCGCGTTCACTTAGTGCTGGGGACCCGCCTCATCTTTGTCTGTCTTCTCCTTTATCCCAATTTGCCGATTTCGTCGCTTTAAAAGACTTTCTGCTATTCTTTCAAGGTGTGTTCGGTGGGATGGTATCGATGTATGACGATCGTTGAGCTTCGTAGTCTATCAGCTTTTTTTGACGCATTTGCTCAGTGCTTGCATGCGGATTGGCCCATGACTTAGAGGGCTGATAGTTTTAGATCCGTGTGCGGATATCTGTTTTGCATAGTTCTTCATCATGGGCATGCACAGGTGTGATCTTGTCGATGTGGCATCTCTCCGTTCTTTGTGTGGCGCAATCGTTCACGTGCGCGGTTGGCCTCGGCTGCGAGTTCTGGACACGGGCAGTAATGGATTGGGTTTCCTATAGACTTTCGCCTATGATCACCTTCTCAAAAAATGGATTGTTTCTGAATCCAAGGGACCTGGAACAATATGGGTTTTTCATCAATTGGGTCTCTGATGGTATATGAAAACCCTTCAGGAAAGAATGCGCAGCAGAAGCGTGGTGATAAAGTAAGATTAGGATCATGTCATTGATCTATGTGTTGTAAAGCATATTCCTTAGAGATAAGGATAATGCTTTAATGAGTTGTAAAGTAGTAATAGTGTGTTATGAGTTGTAAAGTAAAGATAAGAATAATGAGTGTGTTCCCTGCACAGTATGTAATAGTAGATCCAGCTATAAAGGGAGCCTGCTGAGTCCAGGGGTGGTCTTGAGTGCATTGAGTGCTTGAGTATTGCGCGTGATTACAACATTCAATCCTTTGGCAATAGAAGCATTCAGTTTTTTTTTTAAATACAAAATTGATATTAGAGCTAGTTTTCCCAAAAGGAAACCCCTGGGTAATCAACATTAGTATGCTCTGTGGTTGCCGATTATTCAATCAGATCCTCCACATCAGAAAATTGTTGGAATCCAGTTCTAGCTAAGCTTAAAATCTTCCATTAGCCCAAACACTACCGACAGGAATTCCCATAGGTGTGGGTACCCGATAAAGAGGCCGGGAGAGCCGTGAGAATCAGAGTTATATCACCTAGAAGGAAACCTTAGGATTTGTCTAAGCCATGGAAGCTCAAGCCAGTACTAGACCAGATTCCAACCAACCTTCTGAAGTTGGACCTTCCAACTCCACAGCTATCCGTATGCCCCCAGATAGCTCGCCAACTGCCAATTTCCTCTTTGAAACACAAGAGGATGATTACAGAACCCGTGCTGATCAGACACTCAGATTAGATCCCCTAAACCCATATAGGTATTACCGCATAAACCCTACTATAAACTCCCTTAGAGCTATAATCCCCATTAGGAGACCCAAACTCAAATCCATCTATAAATCCTTAGAAATCACAGTTCAAGCCATAACCTCTAATTCCCAAGAAACCTACCTACCCATTATATCCCCCCAAGAAATAGCCACGTATAAAACCGGGGCTATAAGGGTCTACACTTAGGAGCCATCCAGATAGGATTACAACCTTTGTTCCTAGCTGGGAAAAATGTTACATGTTTTGTAGCCATCCTTGACCGTGCAAACCCAAACCTTTTATAAGCATTGTTGAGCGAGAACCATCTTGTGCTCCAAGTTGAACCCAATTTCACCATAGACCTCCATAAACCATCCCTTACTGAAGCCATAAAAATTCTTATCCAGATGAATGGGTTAGAAATGAAACCAGTCCCTTGCTATCGTCCTTGGCGTATAAGGTCCAAACTCACTTTGAGCGGAAGACCCATCTGATTCCTTACTGGTGAAGGAAGGGTAATTCAGCCTAAAACATTTAGGCAGGACCAACTCATTTTCCCCCCACAATGAGTTACGGTGAAAAGCGGTCTCGGCAGTCGGGCCCCAAAATAAGCATGGTAAGAAGATTGACAGTCGGACATATAGAAGCGATATCCATGGTTTATACGACTGGATAATGAATTATAAGAGACACCACGGAGAGTTTACATTGTAAAATGGGTTATCCAAAAAACCAGCCCGTTAGAATTTGGACCCATCGAGAAAGTTGTCAACTGGACTAACATAAATGCAGTTGAACAAAACCAAGCATTAGGAGAAATCCTGATCAACCAACAACAAATTCTCAATCGATCTGAAAAGAGGTTAAGCGATCGAAGAAACATAAAATGACAACACAATTTTCGCGTCATAATGATAAAATGTATATGTTAGTTATGACAGGAGTAGCAGATCCGGAAGAAATGGAGAAGACAAGACAGTGCTTTGAAAGAAAGAAAGTTTCTAGGCACTGGAAAAGCAAGCTGAGCAAGCCGTGGCATGAATGAGAAGAAAATGCTTCTGGAAATAACCAGAAGGCATTTTGGAGAAGCTACCAAGCTCCACCAAAGTATCCAGCCTCTGAAACCACGGGATGGATGGGGAGATGATGAGGAAAATCGATTCTAATTCATATCTTTCGAATCCCGATCAATCTTTGTCGATGGTCAAGACCAGGTGCATTTGGGATCAATCCGTTCTATGGATACAGCGAGGTTCGCAATGATGGGCGGTCGGACTTAATCAATGAGTGCCTCGACCCACTCAAACCCCTCGGGTTGAGTCTGAGATGCACCACCAAGTACCAAGCCAGCGAAGTCCCGATGATCGATCTGAGAGAGGTGGAGACCGAGTCCGGTTGGATCGCTGGAAAAATGTTCTGGAACATCGATGGGATGAAGCCAAAAGAACGATTGGCTTACTTCGAGAAAATAGTGGCATGGTATGAAGGAGAATGTCAGAGGGCCCCGCAGTTAACAAGAGCTGCAGCAATTATGAGGCTTGTGGCAGGATTCACTGGTTCCCTCAGAAGATGATGGGGAGTAAAGCTGATTAGGGACCAGCGTGAGTTCATCAAGACCAGACAAGATCCATGTGCTAGTCTTATGGAAAACATAATAACAGATTTCCTAGGACAATTCTCCAGAGAAGGAGAGATCGCAGAAAAGCAGTTCTTATAGAACAAGTGCTGTGATGTCAGACAGCTTGAGGAATACTACCTGGAACAAGAAAGGTTGTATTTCATCTTTCATAAGCCAACTGAAACGATACGCGCGTTCATCTGAACATGCAGACCGATTCTTTGAAATGATGGGCAGGTTTAAAGCGAAGGAGATAATGACCTTTGATTCTGATAGCACAATGTGTCAAATATGAAACTAATCCAAAGGCACTGCAGATCACAAGACTTGAAGAAGCACATTGAAAAGACATCGTTACAGAAATTCTGTGACGATAAACCAAACAAGTTCGGATACGGCACGGAGAAAGCGTGCAACTGCAAAATCGAAAGACAGGATAAACGGGAAAAGAAGTACAGCCATGGAGGCCATACGAATGGAAGAAATGCCGTTTAACGATTACGGTCAGTAGAACTAATCCAAAGGCACTGCAGATCACAAGACTTGAAGAAGCACATTGAAAAGACATCGTTACAGAAATTCTGTGACGATAAACCAAACAAGTTCGGATACGGCACGGAGAAAGCGTGCAACTGCAAAATCGAAAGACAGGATAAACGGGAAAAGAAGTACAAAAAGCCATGGAGGCCATACGAAGGGAAGAAGTACCGCTTCATTAACAGCATAGCACAGCTGTATCAAATAGCAACAGAACTAATCCAAAGGCACTGCAGATCACAAGACTTGAAGAAGCACATTGAAAAGACATCGTTACAGAAATTCTGTGACGATAAACCAAACAAGTTCGGATACGGCACGGAGAAAGCGTGCAACTGCAAAATCGAAAGACAGGATAAACGGGAAAAGAAGTACAAAAAGCCATGGAGGCCATACGAAGAAATGCGCGTTAAGCAGAAAGATCGGCGGATGTTTCGTATGTGGAAAGAAGGCCGCTATGCGAAGTGCAAGTCTAAAATGAATCTACCTCCATGGTCCATGATGATGATTTTGATGACGAAGAATACAGGCAGACAACAATCAAAGCGTGTTCTGACATCGAAGAGAGCTCAGATGAAGATGATGATGACGTGAGTTCGACAGATGACGAAGAGCAACCGGTAATGATGATGTCAGAACCACTACCTATCAATGCGGCTTTAGAACCTAATTCAGGTTTTAGACCGTACATCAAACTCCTAATAAATGCAGCAGAAGATCACCAGATGGTGATTACAGCACTAATAGACACAGGAGCAGTGTGCTCTATTATGCGCGAATAGTGCATACCAAAGAGGTACTGTATTCCTACCAAGGTGTCTTTTGGAGGAGTCAGTGGTCCAAACTTCCATTGCAAGAGATACACCAAGCCGATTGAAGTGCAACCATTTGGCATTAGACATTCATTCTTCACATACAACATCAACACAAAAGATGTTATATTGGGTACCGATTTCCTGAGCCTAATTACCCCGTTCACATTCTTTCCTGAAGGGTTTTCATATACCATCAGAGATCCAATTGATGGAAAACCCAGATTGTTCCAGGTTCCTTGGATTCAGAAACAATCCATTTTTGGAGAGGGTGATCATAGGCGAAATTCTACAGGAAACCCAATCCATTACTTTGAAGCCCAGGTCCAGGAACTCAAAGAATGCTGTGCTGAGGTGCCAAATCAGTTTTGGGCACGTGAACAGCATTTCGTTGCACTACCATACAAGAACGGATGGGAGATGCCACATCAGACAGCATCACACCCAGGCATGCCCCATGATGAAGAACTATGCAAAACAGAGATCCAGGCCCTACTGGATCTAAAGCTTATCAGGCCCTCTAAGTCTCATTGGGCCAGTCCTGCATTTTATGTGAACAAGCACTCGGAGCAAGTACGTGGCAAGAAAAAACTGGTGATAGACTACAGGAAGCTCAACGACTGCTTGCAGGACATCAGATACCCTATTAGATCATTGGCACTATTACATACTGTAAAGGAGTAATAGTTTTTCAGACTGTCAAATATATATATATTGTTCAGACTGTCAAATAAAACGACATTGAAAGAAGTTTTTCAAAGGCATAATCCGCATTTGTTAAAGCCATGATTTGCACTTGTCAAAGATACGATCCACACCGAACGGATCAACACATTTCCTTCCGTAATCATACATGTAATCTTTAAAAAAATGTAGCCTCTGTATCTATAAATAATGCTCAATGTTTAATGTTTTAATTAAGAAATGAAAAACAAGTTTATTCATGGTATCAGAGCCATGAATGCGCTCAAATTTCTTCAAGTTTCGCTGCTCTATTTGTAACAAAAATAGAGGATACCAAATTTTTTACACAACTATTTTTTCCACCATTCATTTTTCTTCTTTAAAATCATTCATACCATTACAGAAACCCATGCCGATCAAAAAACAAGCCACCCATACATAAAAAACTTGAGCTTACAAATTTACCAACATTCCCATAATTTTTTCAAGAGAGTGTTTTTCAAAAATCAATAATACCATCAAATTAATTACTTTATTTAATTTTTTGTATTGCATAAATTTTTTTATCTTTTGCAATTAATTCATTAATCACATTATTATATTTATCAATTTAAACTTGAAAACTATCAAATACACACTAAACTTTACAAGAAAATATATATCTTTTACTTTTTACTTTTTTAATTCATGAAAATATACTTATATAATTGATACAAATCAAAGTATTATTTAAATGTAATTAATTAAAATTAATTATAAATTAAATATTATTTCCGTGATATTATGCTATAAGTTTAATGATATTTTACTTAAAAAAATATCATAACATTTTTTCAACTAATATTAATATGTTTTATGGATACCCTCTAAAAGAATATTGCATATTAGAAAAATATAAAGCATCTAATATTTGATATTTTTAAACAATACTCAAGAATAATCTTTTATGCAGAGTAATTCATACAAACTTTTGTGAAATTATTAAATAAATTATTTTGTTTAATCTTTTATTGTATTATTTTTTTTATCTTTATATATGACAAAGAGGTTGAAAGACAAACGGCTGACCCTTATGATCAAACAACTTGTAAGTTACACTTCCAACTTGTTATTCACATTGTATTGTAAACATTAAGGAATAGGACATTGACAAACTCATTGTTTACTCAAATAGTCATAAACACCTTCTTACTTTTATATTAGTCAGATTACACCTTTTTGGACAATTATGTCTTTTAACTATAGTGACCCCCCAACTGTATTATTTTGTACATAATCATTTAAAAAGAGATTTATGTGGTAATGTTATATTTTTTTTGTTAAACATAGTGTTTTATTTATAATTATATAATTTAATCATGATAGTTTCATTTAAAAAAAAAATTAAATAAATTTGAGTAATATTACACTTATATAGTGTTACATGATGTATGTATATTGACATAAAATTTATTTAAAAGTTTAATAGAATTATTCTACAATGCATAGATAATAAAGTTCTATTACTCATTTGGGATACTTTGTTTGTATGACAACTAATGTGGTATCTTATGTGTCATCAATTGATTGAGTTGTATTACTTATGAGAATTTAATAGCATACATATACACATGACAATAAATAATTAAATAATTATTGACAAATTAATTGGGTACAAAATAAGAATAATAATAACATTATTGTAATAATGTTAAAGTAATTTAAATTTTAATAAATTATAGGAAGGGAAATTTATCACGCAAATGAAAAACTAACTTACCATTTTTGTCATGTGAAATTGAAAATTTTTAATTTTTTCTTTTCCTTTAATTTTCATCGATGTAAAGATGGTGGCTGCCTGGACTTGGATAGAAAGATATTCTAAAATAGCTAAAACATTATCACCCTTGCTCATCACAAAATATCTATCGCGCTTCCCTCGCTCAAAATCAACAGATTCATTCTCCCTCTTCTTTCTACCAAAATCCAGAATTAATCTTTTAATATTTTCTTGATGCAACACCCCTTCTCCTTGAACAATATACCTAACCTAATTCCCCCTTAAACATTGTTTTACCAAATCTTAACCCAAACCTCACTATTATTTAGTGTTTTCCTTGGTGCTACAATTAGATATTATTAAAGCTCTAAGTACGATTTTTTTTTTCCTTGGTGAAGAAAGAACGATTAGTGTTTTCTTATTTCCCTCAAAAATTTTTATTCTCTTTTCTAAATTTATCATTTACCTTGTCTAAATAACTTGTCATAACTTTAAAAAGATTAAAAAATAATTTTTTTGAGAAGCATAGCAATTGCATGCAGCATGCACTGTTACCTATTATTAAAGCTCACAAATACATTCAATCAACTTCAAGAGATTTATGAAGTAATGAAGATAGAAAAAAAGGGGCTTAGATTAATGGTTGCAATAAAGATTTTTTAGTATTACATGGTTGATATTTGCTAAATAGTAAAGGGTCAAATATAATTCATTTTATTAATAGTATTCTTTTTGGTATTACAAGTAAATTTATAATTTAACCCAATAATTGGAATGCTACGAAGTTAATGGGAATGTGAACACAAAACTAGTGTAACAATAGTTGAAATACATGAAACCATGAGAAAGAAGGCATAACCAAAATTATGGATTAATCTAACTAAAAATAAATTATAAAAAGTAAACTTGTTATTTAACCCAAGTAATTAGAATCTTACCAAGTTAATGAAAAAATTCAACATAAAACTAGAGGAATAATTAGCTAAAACACACGAAACAATAAGAGAGAAAGTTAAAACAAATTAAGAACACATCCAACAGAAAATAAAAGTTACTTAAAATCTAATCCAAACTATTGGTATTTAATGAATTTAGTAGGAATATCAAACACAAAACTAGAGCACTAATAAGCTAAAACAGATCAACCTATAAATTAAAAAATTTAACCAAAATTAGGAACTAATCTAACCAAACATAAATTGGTATTTAATTTAAATAATTGGAATCTTATCAAGTTAATTAGAAATATTAAATGTAAAACTAATGGAATAATAGTTAAAACATATAAACCCGTAAACGAGAAAGAATAATTAAAATTATGGACTTATTTAACCAAAAATAAAATTATTGAAGTAAATTTGGTACTTCATCCAAATAATTGGAATATTACCAAGTTATTAGGAACATTCAACACAAAAATGATAGAATAATTAGTTGAAATATGCCAAAAAAGGGAAGAAAGTTTAACCAAATTTAGATACTTATCCAACGAGAAATGAATCTAACTCAAAATATAAATATTTAACAAATTTAGTAAGAATATTGAACGCAAAGCTAGTGGATTGGGAAGTGGAAACAAATAAGCTAATTAATAAGAAAGTTTAACCTAAATTAAGGACCGATGAAATTAACTTAGAACATATACTTAGATGATATCTTGATTTTTAACCAAAAGATTTTGGATATGATTATTTCATATTTTCTTAACATTCATTTAAATTAGTTTCTCATTCAAATATCTTTTTGTTCATTATTTATAAATTACCTTATTTTTTCATTTTAGTTTGTAATAATAAAATAGTTTTAAAGCAAGATGAAAAATATTGGGGGTTATAACAATATGTTTTCATTATTTTTTAGAAAGTTGATATTTCATAAAATAGAATGGGGTTCAGATATATTTTACCTTATCAATGTTAATGTAAATAAAGAATCAACTTGGAAAACCTGTATATAATATTGGAATCTAATTTTGAAAAAAAAAAAAGGAATATGAAGGTTGAAATTTTGGAACCGAAAAATGATAAATTTTAACACAAACTAAATATTTATATATAATATTGGAATTTGATTATAAAAAAAAAAAAGGGAACATGAAAGTTTGAATATTACAGCCCAAAGATGAGAAAGTTTTAACCAAAATTAGAGACTTCTTTATAATGTTGAAATCTAACAAAAAAAAAAGGAACATGAAACCCAAAATTCGTGATTAATTAGATAGAACTTTATAACCAAAAAATGAGAAAGTTTAACTCAAATTAAAGACTTATCTACCATGTTGGAATGTTAAAAAAAAAATTGAACATAAACAAAAACTAGTGGTTCAATTAATTGGAATTTTAGAATCCAATTTGAGAAAGTTTAAACAAAACTAGAGATTTATCAACAATGTTGGAATTTGATAAACAAAAAGTAGGAATATAAAATCCAAAACTTGTGGTTAAATTAGTTAAAACTTTAGAACCTAATATGAGAACGTTTAACCAATGACTCGATGAGAACGTTTAACCAATGACTCGAGACTTATGTATAATATTGAAATTTGACCAAAAAAATAAGAACTTGAACCCAAAATTAGTCGTTAATTAATTGGAACTTTGGAACCCATATATGAGAAAGTTTAACTAGAACTAAATACTTATCTATAACGTTGAAATATGATGAAAAAATGGGAACATGAAACCCAAAACCTATTGTTAAATTAGTTGGAACTTTAGAACTAAATATCAAAAAGTTTATTCAAGACTAGAGATTTGTGTATAATGTCGAAATTTGACCCAAAAAATAGAAACGTGAATCCCAAAACTAGCAATTAATTAGTTGGAACATTAGAACCTGTATGTGAGAAAGTTTAACCAAAACTAAATATTTAGCTATAATGTTAGAATTTGATAAAAAAAAAAAAATCAGACCATGAAAGTTGAAACTTTAGAACCCAAAAATGATAAGTTTAATTAAAATTAGAGACTGATGAAATTAACTTTGAACAACTATCCAATACATTGGTATTTAACTACAAGTGTAGGAATATAATTATGTTAAAATTTTTCATAATTTATTTTATTATTTTTAAATAAAATCTATTAACATATTTGTACCATTCAATATCTTATCTTAATTAGTAATTTTCTTTATTTTAATCTGTTTTCGAATATATTTTTTCAGCGAAAACAAATTAATTGAATCAATAAGTACAACCGGTAAAATACCGGCTCTCCAGGTCGCAAAAGCAGGCTGTATGTCATACCGCACTGCACAGGAGGGTGACATGAAAGGTAAAATATTCTATCAACTTTAAAAAAGATAAAGGGAAAAAATATTCTATCGACTTTAAAAAAGATGAAGGGAAAAAAAAAAGTCGGTGAAATTGTCACGCGCTTTCTTAGAAGAATTAAAGAAAGTGTTTGGCCATTACTTTTTTTTTTTTAGGGTTCCCCCCAAAGCTTAAATTAATTGAATGGAAATTAAATATTTAAATGGTACCAAAGGTATTGAATATTGATGAGGTACCAAATTTTGATTTTTTCTATTTTTGTACCCAATTTTTAGTCAGTGTTCAGATAATTACTTTTAATTAATTTATTTATTACCAAAAAAATAAGTAATTTGATATCATCACAATATCTTGAAATTCCTCCGCAATTATTCATACAATGAGCTTCCAAGAAACTATAGGATGGACATGAAAGAGGAAAAAGAAATTTGTTGGACCCACCGTCTTGAAATCTCATTTGATTTCCAACAAATTTTCGCGGCATATTCACGATAATCTCCGCGTTTTACTTTTTATCATGACTGTGGGCTACTCGATGCCACTGCCTCATTGAAATCGCTGTATCTACTTTACAAAATAAAAAAGAAAAACAATAAAATAGCAGATAGTAATCCACTTTACAAAATTATTATCACATCCCAAACAATTTTCTAATCATCAAAATCTCTAATCAATTGAACTGTTTCTGTAAGTTGTTATGGCGTCTTCTTCTCGTCCATCCAGCGGTTTGAGTTTGATAAATAATCATCGAAACAATAAGTATGATGTTTTCCTGAGTTTCAGAGGAGAGGAAACCCGTGACAGCTTTACTAGCCATCTTTATTCAGCTTTGTGTGAAACGAATATCGAAACTTTCATTGATGACCAACTCGTCAGAGGAAATGAAATCTCACAGTCTCTTCTTGATGCAATTGAAGCATCAAGCATATCAGTTATCGTATTCTCTGAAGGGTATGCTTCTTCCAGATGGTGTCTCGATGAACTTTTAAAGATCCTCGATTGCAGGAAACAGTATGCACAGATTGTGATACCAGTTTTCTATCGGGTCGATCCATCACATGTGAGAAAGCAAATTGGGAGTTTTGGGGTTTCATTTTGGAAGCTTAAAGAAAGATTTCCAGACAAGATGCAAAGTTGGAAGAGTGCTTTAACTGAAGCAGCCAATCTCTCTGGCTTTGATTCTCATGTCTTTAGGTAACAGTCAATTTATCACGAATTTTATTATTATTTTTATTTACTCAAGTTCTAGTGTTATGTAACTAATTTCAAAGCAAATAATTCTGTATCAAATTAAACATCGGAACTAATTAGAAACTCTCCTTTTTGCCTCTTTTTGAACTTAATACTATGTTTTCGTATTTGCTAGGAATGAATCTGAACTTATAAAGACAGTTGTTGATGAGATTTTGGAGAGGCTGCCTGAAGTGGTTCCATTTGATAACAAAAATCAGCTAGTTGGAGTGGAATCAAGAGTTAAGGAAATTGAATCTCTATTATCTGCTGCACCTATATTAGGGATTTGGGGCATCGGTGGTGTAGGCAAGACAACAATTGCTAGGGTGATTTTCAACAAAATCTCCAGAAATTTTGAAGGCTCTTGCTTCCTTCAAAATGTAAGAGAAGAATCGGAGAGCCCTGGTGGATTAGCTAGGTTGCAGCAAAACTTTTAAAGAAGTATTGAAGGATGTAAATGTGATTCCTGATATTGACTTCAACTTTAGAAGGCTCAGGCGCAGGAAGGTTCTGATTGTTCTCGATGATGTGACTAGTTTCAGACAAATAAAATCCTTAATCAGAGGTTCTGATTGGTTTCTGCCTGAAAGCCGTATCATACTAACCACAAGAGATCAACAAGTCCTTAAAAATTGGGTTCTGAAAAAGAGAGACATTTATGAGATGAAAGTATTAGAACATGATCATGCCCTTGAGCTTTTTAGTCGACATGCCTTCAAACAAAACCGTCCTCCTGAAGCAGGTTATAAGGAATTGTCAGAGAAGGTAATAAATTATGCTCAAGGTGTTCCTTTAGCACTGGAAATTTTGGGTTGCTATCTATTTGGAAGGGAAAAGGAAGTTTGGGAAAGCGCAATAAACAAATTGAAAAGGATTCCTAATATGGAAATCCAAAATGTCCTAAAAGTAAGTTTCGATGATTTGGATGATGAGGAGAAAAATATTTTTCTGGACATTGTCTGTTTCTTTAAAAGGGAAGATAAAGACTTCATTATAAAATTTCTTAATGCTTGTGGCTTTGATGCACAAATAGGAATAAGTGATCTTGTCAATAAGTCTCTTATTGTCATAGACAATAACCAAATAACAATGCATGATCTGCTACAAGAAATGGGTAAGGAGGTTGTCAAGCAAGAATCCGTGAACAATCCAGGAGAACGCAGTCGACTGTGGCATTATGAGGATATTATCGAAGTTTTGACCTTTAATACGGTAATTTTTTTTTTTTAAAAATATATTCATTATAATATTATTTTGGAATGGTACTAGATGTGTAATCTCTGCTGATAATTATACATAAATAGATGGGTTATAAATCAATAGAAGAGTGACACTAATGAAAGGAAAAATTTTGCAATGTCAATTTGTACATAAAAGTTTGTTGTCAAACATATATGTTGCTATGTTTTTTTTTTTTTCTTTTGGTCCTGCACGTCGGTTTACATTTGCTACCTAACAATTACCATCAACTTGAATTTATAGATTTGATTTTAATTTTATGTCTTTTATTGATCATTAGGGGACTGAAAAAATTGAGGGCATCTGCTTCGATATGTCTAAGGTGAAACAAATCCGTATAAATTTGGATACATTCACAAAGATGCATAAATTAAGATTTTTGAAATTCTATAATTCAATCTCTGAGGGAAAGAGCAAATGTATGGTATATAATTTCCAAGGTCCTATACTTGCTAAAGTGAGGTACTTTCACTGGGATGGTTATCCATTGAGATCATTGCCTTCAAATATTAATCCAGCCAAGCTTGTTTTTCTTGAAATCCCTCGAAGCAATATTGAACAACTTTGGGACTGTGGATTCCAGGTATATGTTAATATTTATTGAATTTCTTATTGAGCATTTGATTGTCGAATGATTTATCATCATGGCTTCCTTTTTTGTCCGAACAGCATCATGGTAAGTTCAAAAAGATAGTCACCGCTGTCTGGAATTTTTTTACCAAAACTCCAAGCCACTCCTTGATTCCACATCTGAATAACCTAGTTAGCCTCAATCTACTCGATTGCCCAAAATTGAAGAGGCTTCCTGCAGAGATCTCATCAGCTGGTAATTTAGAAGAGATACGTTTAAATGGAACTGCAATCGAAGAACTGCCCTCGTCCATCGAATGTCTCCCGAGGCTTTTGGACTTGGATCTTCAAAATTGTAAAAGCTTAAGAGTCTCCCAAGCAGCCTATGTAAGTTGAAATCTGTTAAGAGTCTGTATGTCAGTGGGTGCTCAAATCTTCAAAGATTGCCTGACGAACTTGGAGATTTAGAAGCTTTGGAGTATTTGTCTGCTATGGTAACAGGTATAAGAGAAGTACCCGCATCCATTGGCCGTTTGAACAATGCTCGTGATATTTATTTCAATAGAAGCAAGGGTAATAAGCAGATGGGTTTATCATTGCCGACCACATTATCTTTAGATGGCTTGTACAATCTAACGTATTTGGATCTATCTGATTGCTGCATCACAGAGTTACCTGAAAATATTGGTCAGTTATCCTCTCTAGAATATTTGTATCTATCCGAGAACAATTTTGAGAGAATACCAGAAAGCATCATACAACTTTCTGAGTTGTCATGTCCCTACTTACATTATTGTGAGAGGCTTCAATCTTTACCGAAGCTTCCATGCAGTCTACATAAGTTGTTTGCACATCATTGCACGGCAATGGAATCATTACCAGGTTTATTCCCAAAAAGTTATGAAGCTTATCTGCCACATATTGAGCTGAATGGCAATTATAAATTGGATCGGAATGTGATCGAAGGAATTCTCGAAGATGCTCTGCAAAACATTCAGCATGTTGCAACTGCACGTTGGAAGCACATGAATGCACGGGAAGAGGTGCGTCTTTAACTCTCCCATCTCAATTTAATTATATATTTTTTATTTTTTTTCTCTTTTAATTTTTTTTAGCAATTTTTTCTTTTTAAATAATGATTTGTGTGGTACAGATATCTTATCCAGAATTTGAAGGTTTTGCCATATTACCTGGGAATGAAATTCCAAAGTGGTTTAGCTTTCAAAGTGGGGGATCTTTGATAACATTGAAGACGCCACCTGCAGGTTGTTTCAGTTATAAAAAAGTAATCGGTTTTGCTTTTGGCGCTATTGTATCATTTCGAGACCATTATGATGATGTGTTTGAATTGTTTTGTGACATCAAAGTCAAACCCAAAGATTGTGATCCGCATGTGATACAGATATATCTGGACCTGTATTGTTATGAAGAGTCAGATCACTTAATTTTGCGGTACTATTCGTTTGGTAATGACGATTTAAATAGTTCTCGGGATTGCGTTATTGAGGCAGTTCAATTCTATTTTAAGAAAGATCAGGATGACTCTGAACGTTTGGAATGTTGCGGGGTAAAAGGATGTGGGATCCATTTATTGTACTCTCCAGATTCAACGGAAGACCCAAGCGGAAGTTTCAATAATGAAGAAGAGGAACTACAACCCCAGCAGATGACTGAAATAATCCTGAACCATCATCCATCGCATGCAGCTGGTACGTTTCTGTAAATTAATTAATCTTCCTATATGTAGCTTATTTTGCTGGCATGGTTTCTTTCCTTTGTATGCGTTTTCAATTCTTTTCTTCAGTTTCTAAATACAATTAATTACTAACCGAAATAATAAGGCCGAGTAATGAAAGAGCAAGCAAAATACACACACTTCATATTCTTCAAAATAATGAATCAGTGGTGGCAGACCCCAACAAAAAATATTTATCATGGCTAAACCATGCAACAACTATATGTAAAAACTGAAATTTTATGGATTTATGAGTTTATGGAGGTTGTTTTAATAGATTCAATTAGAGCTAAGTTAAATAATAATAAAACCACTTATACGGTTTATTGTGCACTTTTATTTTTTTAATTAAAATGTGGATTTTTATAATTTTTAAAGTTCAAATTTTATGTATTTATAAATTTATGGGACTATTTTTAGAGATTCAATGGAATTATTTTAATAAATTTCACATAGGCTAATTAAAATCTTAAGTAATTTTTTCGTTAACTTTTAGAATTTATTTTCAACAGCAGTGTTTGGGCCCGCACATCATGAGCTGAGCCACCAGTGCATATGGTAACATCCTCATATATCTGCGTGCCTGAAAAAATGGTCGTCCCCTAGCGTGATTATATATACTAGGGCAACCAACAAAGTGTTGGCTCCACCCAGACCTGAGTCCCCTTTTGCTGACAGGTTTGCTGAGTCGCAGTAAGTCGATTTGTTGGGAGAACCTGTGCCTCCGACGGGGACTTACTAGGTTGTGATGCAGGCAAGGTGCCTCCCACAGTTAGGGTCCCAGGATACCTCGTGGCTAAAACAAAAAAAAAATATATACTAGGGCACAAATATTCAATGCTAAAAACTAAAAAATCCTCAGCAATGAATGTGTGAGAAGCAACATCAATGTAAATGAATATAGAAATGGAAATTTGTTTTTGTTAGATTTTTTTAATAATTTAACTTACATATTAAGGTTATTTTAGGCATTAAAATTGGTTTATGGAGTAAAATTTTAAATTTTAAATGCTCTCCTCATATATATATCTACATTTCTACATGCAAAAAAACAAGACCTAAGTTTCTATTCTTCCATTCTACTATATATATTTCTTTGTACCTTTTTTTTTTTTTAATATCCATATTTACCATCTTGTTTAAGAAATAACAACTATTTTTGTGGATTTAAGTTATCATACGGTCTTTATTCAGATAAAATTAATTAGGTAAAAATTTATCATTGATCTTTATTGCTGAGATAAAAAAATATTCTTTTATATTTCCAGTTTAAAAATGACCAAGTTCACTGTAATTGAACTTAAAGGATTCTTTACATCTTATTTATTGTCACCGAAACCAAATTTCTAATTCCTAATTCCCTCACTAGCTAATATAGTACATATTAATAATTAACAACAAAAATTTAAGTAATGGGTGGGCCGTAAACACCTTAACTTAAATATAAGTTAATTTGATCATAACTTATATATTTATAAGTTAATTTTTGTTGGGCTTGAAGTGATAATAACGCAAATAAATAATCAGCTCTATATAGAAAGCAAATTTTTAAAATGAAAAAGGAATCAGTTACCATTTCTTTGCAAGACTCACAAGGAATAGAGGAAAGTAAATGGGAAAATATTCAAGTCTTGGGAATTTTAATAAAAATTGAGTTTGGGGAACTATTCTAGAGTATTTCCATCCCTAAATTCATCTAGAAACACCCAATAGAGAGGAATTTAAGTGTAGGAAGTGTAGAGCGAGGAATTGAGTGAGTGGAAAGTGATTCAAGCTTTCAAGTTGATTTTCTCACCGAACGGAGTAAGATTTTTGTCTTTTTATCTTTATTTGAAGTTGGATTTCATGGGAATGAAGGTAATATAAAGGTTGGTATACTTTATTTATAATTAGGGTTTCTAACAAATGGGCAAAGTTGGTCCCAAGCTAATTTTTGTAATTGGTGGTTTATTTTAGGCGCACAAGGGCACCCACAAGGCATTGTAGAGCTGGAGACATGTAGCCCTTACAATTATTTCCATTCAGTATATAATTAACTTACAATTTTATATTATGTTTAGGTACTTTATGGTTGGTAATGAAATTGTTGATAATGTGGACGATTTATTAGTATTATGATATATGGAAACTTAATTATTGAGGAGGAGTATGGAATTTTGAGCATAAGTTGTAATTTGTGGCTTTGAGGGTGTTATAGTAATTTTTAACTTACAAGTATGGATTCGAGAGTTGTATGTTATGGGGTAAATATTCATTGCGAGTTATATCTTATAACGTTAGTTGTATTTCATGCATTTGGAAAGTAATTATGTCATTTCCTTGATATAGGAGGAACAACGAACGCAGGGCAACCCACAGACGTCGACGATAGTCAAGCTTGACCATCATCGTTGTGAGTGAAATATACTAAACTTATCTTTTATATTTTTATTATGATATCAATTTGGGTAAAATAAAGTATATTTACAATGTCCGATTCAATTTTTCTAGAAATAGAAAATTTATTTACACGTTGATACGTTTATTAAAGGTGCATGTCGATTGGTTTTCCAATTTTTCTTACCTATTGTGATTATAAATTAATTAGTGAAAAGTATTTTAATGAAAAAGAATATAGATTTAAAGTATGTTTAAAATGTTAATATATATACACACACATAAAATTTTATTTTTTCAAAATATTAAATAAAACTCTTTTTCTCTTCTAGATACAAAGATAAGTACAGAGATTTAGTTATAGAGATACAGTTGAGATAGAGAGGCCCTTCGTTTGAGCAGACACTAGGATTTGGGTCTTGTGTTTGGATGCTTCTGCTTTATTTTACGCATGCAGTATGATGAGACATATAAGATGGCACATTATTGGTTTACCTGTTGTAGGCTTGTAGCTCGGAGCATGACAGTACACTTTTTTTTTTTTTAATTACATGAGATTACAATTCATCTTCCCGGAAAGGAAAGATCCCAATAGCCGGTTCTCTCTAGGTTTTTATTATTATAAGAATAATTCTAATTCTAGAGAGAGGGATACGATATATTCTATCCAGGGTAAGGCAACGGGAGCTCCACACATTTTCTATATTAGTATAATATTATTTCAGAATAGAACACACTGAAGGAATTCCTATCAGAATTGTAGTCACCCTACGTAAAATCATATCTTCGAGCTTTCAGAACCTACGTAAAATCATATCTTCGAGCTTTCAGAAATCATATTTCGATCTTTCAGCCTTATCTTAGTGATTTAGGGTTCCTATTCACAAAATAAAGAAACCCAGAGCCCAGGGGCACAGATTCTCCTCCCCTCCTTATCGATCTTATATATAGATATCAAAGGAGAATCAATCAAATAGATTATTCTATTTGAATCACTAAAGGAAGTCTAATTGCAAGGAGACTTCCCACCTTATGAAGTGCTTCTGTTAAAATCGAAGAGAATTCGTAAGAATCTATCTCGAGTGATCCCATTGGGAACCCTGAAGTCCTTGAGGACCATGTTCACAATGTTCTACACACAGAAGTCTAGCCAACCAACGATGAATCAACATCAAACAAAAAAGAACATCATGATTTTTACCCCAATGATTACCCGGCCTGGTTTAATGGTCAACAAATCTGGCAAGATGAAAAATATGCATGCTATGCTTTTGGAAAGATACTTCGAGCTCACTTGGTGGTTCTCTTCCGTAATCTTCCTCTTTGAGAAAGGTCTTATGAAAATTAAGACTGAAAAAGAATCCATTCTTTATTTTTTTAAAATTGGTTACATGATGGCAGGCTTTGGCATCTTTGTCTACTGTGTATCAAACAATGTTTCCGAAAATGGAAATGGAAAGGGAAACTTTGGTAAATCCCCTGCAGGTTTTGGCACAGCTTTCATGTTTCCTATTTCACTTTGAATTTAAAACTAAAAAAAAGGAACGCATAAGACACCTTGTTCTCTTATGCTTTCTATTTTGTATTTGAAGGGCATCGATTTGAAATTCATTTTGGTTGCTTTGATACCCTTATTTTGCTTTTTCGTCTGTGTCTTTCCTTTAGATTATGCCATCCCATTGGTCTTTCTTTATTACGCTTTAGAACAAAGGCTGGCAAAATGGGCGTTTTTTTTAGCTTTTCAGCAAGTCGCCTACTGTTGAGTGTTAGAAAGTGTATATTTATAGAGGAGAAAATCGTCATTTTACACTTCAAGTCTTGCTAACATTACTACTTTTATTTATTTAAGTATTTTGTTATTTAATTATGTGTGTTTCATTATAATTAGGTATTGGAAAATAACATTAATGAACCAAAACCCAAACGGAAAGATAAATAAAAGCGAAAATACTCACATATAATAGTGAAATTCATACATACCAGACATACGGCACCATACACACGGCACATCGCAGCAAGCGTTCGGTAAAATCGGTTATCGCAAACCGTGGTCAAACCGTGTCAGACAAATACAAATCGCGCATCGCAATAGTGCTCAAACGCTGATCTGCCGACCGGATCAATGACGACGAATCCTCAGCGTCCGAACTATTTTTAATCCGATGGTCATGACCACCAACGATATAAAAAGCCGGGCCCCCAATCTAATATCCCCAATTCCATTTCAAACTAGATTTACGTAATTCTTCTCCTTCTTATATTTTCACGCATTTTAATAAATTTTCATTTTACCCTAGTTTAAAACGAGCAGACACTTTAAACTTGATCATGTGAAGTCTCAACATGTTTCATTAGCTTAATTTGGTAAATTTACTTTCTCTTCCCCTCTGATATTTGTGGTTGTTTTGACTTTTCGTCTACAAATAATAATAGTCTTGTCTAGATACCACCCTGGTTAAACCGGCACACTAGTACAAGGTTATTATTATTTGGCACGATAAGCCCTTAGCACCATATTTATTTGAGTGTGGTTCATGAGGTGTGGAATCCCCCTTCATGATTTAATTGGTATTAATATGGAATATTTAGCCCATGGAGCATGTTGATGCAGATCCGGATACCCAAGTGTTTTATCTCAATAGTTTCCAGTTTCAATTTATTCATGCCATTTTAATTTAAATTCTAGATCACTTCCACCACAAATCCAACCACTCACTTAAGAAAATTAATTCTACATATAATTAAAATCAACCTCCTCGTGGGATCGACACTCGTCACCATTAATCTATTCTACAATAGATTCGTGCGCTTGCGAGTTCAATAAAATTTGCACAACAAGTTTTTGGCGCCGTTGCCGGGGAATGCTTCTTTTAATTTCAAATGAACTCGCAAGCGCACTCTTAGTTTGAAAGTTAAAAAATTTGTTGTAGAACTAACCGTGGCTAACTCTTTAAGTAGAAGATGGCTGAATATAGAGTGTAGTTACTCTAGAAATGCATCTTCTTTGTTTGAAAGTTAAAAAAAAAACTTTTTTTTTCTTAAGTGTCTTTTTCTAATTTTTCTTTTTGACTTCTCCTTTATAAATATACATTTTAATAGCGTAGTGACTCTAGAAACGCATCTTCTTAGTAAAAAAAAAAAAAATTTTAGACTTTTTTCTTCGATTATTGCTTTGACTTCTTTAATTTCTGAGCTTGACTCACCAATGTGAACCTCATTTACTCCTTTAATTCTCTTGGTATTTCTGAGTGATCGACTCCGTTGTTGAGAATTATCTGATTGGCGCTGGAAGAATTCCCAAATCTCTGAAGCGCTTTTTGACATTAGCTCTCCTCCACTGGTCGCCATTAGCCATTCTTGCACACGTGGCAATAATCTCTAAAAAAAGTATTGGCATTGATGCCATTTCTCGTACCCATGATGTGGACACTTCAAGAGTAGCCCATTGAATCGCTCCCATGCTTCGAAAAATTGCTCGCTCACAATTGAAATTTTCCTGCGAATAGCATTGGTTTTATGAACTCTGTTACCATTTGTTCCCATGATGTAATGCTATTAGCAGGTAATGTATTGAACCATGAACGAGCTCTATCCTTTAAAGAAAATGGGAATAATCTGAGTTTAACATCATCGTCTGAAAAATTCTCATATTTAAAAGTTTGACAAATAGTATGAAAATCATTCAGGTGATTATATGGATCCTCATTTTCTAGGCCATAGAATGTTGGGAGACAATTTAGCACACTAGATTTTAATTCAAAACTCCTAGCAGCTACATTTGGGTATCTGATGCATGATGTGCTCAAATTTGCTAAGGGACTGAAATAGTCCTTAAATAGCCTCTCCTGTGGTTCTGGTTGTTGGTTTTGTAAATCTATGTCAAATTTCTTTTTAAATGCAGCGTGCAAGTGTTTTTTCTAATTCAAGGTCTAAAGGCTCAAGATTAGGTGATAATGACCTTCGACCATGCATGCAAAGAATAAAATAAATAAAAGCAAAACAAATAAAAATAAAGAAGAAGGAGAAATTACGATACTAACCTTGCCACGTTGTTACAATTTTACTATTAAAACACACTTAATTGCTCTAAGAAAAAGAAATTACGTGAAATAAATATTAGCTAAAATTAAAATAAATTACAAAGAAAGATAACGAGATAAACAAAATTAAATTATAAAGAAAAATGATAGGAAAATTAAATTACACACATTTAAAGAAGATAAAAAAAATTAAAATTCTAATCTTAATTTTTTTCTTTTTTTTTTTAATGAGAAAAGGAGAGAAAAAAAATTACAAGAAAACTACTAAGAAAGAAATAAATATTAAAAAAAAACTATTCTACGAATTAAAATACTTATCTCCCCGGCAATGGTGCTAAAAACTTGTTGTGCAAATTTTATTGAATTCGCAAGCGCACGAATCTATTGTAGAATAGATTAATGGTGACGAGTGTCGATCCCACGAAGAGGTAGATTTTAATTATGTGTAGAATTAAATTTCTTAATTGGGTGGATGAATTTGTGGTGAAAGGAATTTAAAATATGCTAGAATTTAAATTAAATTGGCAGGAATAAATTGAAACTGGAAACTATTGAGATAAAGCGCTTGGGTATCCGGATCTGCATCAACATGCTCCATGGGCTAAATATTTCTTATTAATGCCAATTAAATCATGAGGGGGGTTCCACACCTCATGAACCATGCTCAAATAAATATGGTGCTAAGGGCTTATCATGCCAAATAATAATAACCTTGTACTAGGTGCCGGCTTAACCGCACAGAACAAGACAAGACTATTATTATTCATTTAACTAAAAGTCAAAATAACCACAAATATTAGAGGGGAAGAGAAAGTAAATTTACCAAATTAAGCCCATGGAAACATGTTGATACTTCACCTTCAACCCAAGCTTAAAAGAAAATTAGCTACTCATTTTTTAACTAGGGATAAAATGGAAATTTATTAAAATACATAAAAAATACAAGAAGGAGAAGGAATTACAAAAATCTAAGCTTATAAATGAATTCAGGGATATCAAATTAGATATATACATTGAATGAACGACCACCATTAAAAAAAAAAAGTCGGACGTCAGATTGGCCATTCATCAGCCAACAACAACAAATAACGTCAACAAGAATACTATTTGCACAAGACACACGCTTGACCATTTGACAAGACATACCGACCATTGAAGTACAAGAACACTATTTGTATAAGATCATGAATGCACGCACGTATTTAACAAAGACGTATACGCGAAAGCAGTGATATTTTTCCTTTTATGCTCCTCCTAAGGTTTTCGACTGTCCTGAGTTCAATTGTGACGTCCGTTTTGCTGTCTAATCTCTCGTTCATTGTGAGACGATCGTGATGCCCCTAAAATACATAAAATACCTAATTATAATGAAACACACATAATTAAATAACAAAATAGTTAAATAAATAAAAGTAGCAATGTTAGCGAGACTTGAAGTGTAAAATAACGATTTTCTCCTTTATAAATATACACTTTCTAACACTCAACACACCCCCTAACCAGCTTATTGCTAGTCCCTAGCAAATAAAGCGAAGATAAAATTCAAAACCAAATTTTTTTTTTTATAAAACACACGTGTTTATTCAATCAGATTAATGATAGCAATCAAATAAAAGTACAAGCATTATTTCCAGATTATTTCCAGCATAATCTGTGATTTTCAAATCTTTGTTGTGAACAATGTCTTTATGCAAAAGACCTCTTTTTTCATAATAGACCTCTTGAATTTCTTTTCTTTGGTTTAAAAATTGTTTAAAAAACCAAAGTCTTTTTTCTTTATTATTATCAGAATAAAAATCTTTATGCAAAAGATTTTTATCAAGCTCAAAATCTTTCTCAAGGGCATTAATGACATTTTCTGTTACTGCAGAAAACGTAGGAGAGGTTGGAGGAGAAGGTTCTTTCTCTTCCTTTCTTTGTTCCTGTTGACTACTGGTGTAGATAGGATGTGGGACACTAGTAGTATAATCAACAGAATGTATGGATGTACTGGGTATATCTGAGGTAGAAAACCTAGGTTGGCTTTGGAAAGGCAAATTTATAACTGAAGGGACTTTTGAGAATTTTCTTTCTAATATTGGAATATTAGAATTTGAGTCTTTATCAGAAGATGTAGAGAATCTGGATGACATAGATCTTTTAAAAGATAATTTGACCTTGCCATCAGAATACTGAGTCACATTATGCAACTCTGTATTTGGCTCAAATTGTTTAGGAATCACTGGTTGAGTGGCTCCTTCAAGAATCCATTCTTCTGGAAGATTAATATCTTTCCATTGGATTGGTCTAGGTATGACAGTGTTTGCTTTAGAAAGGTCAGTCTGCAAGAGAAGAGTCTCATCTCTTTTTGACTGGAATTTATGTTGCGTATTAAACGCGGAGATCATGGCTTTATAGGATATTTTGAAAATTAATACAACTGGAACAGATCCTTCTAGCATATGGTAGTTATGAGTCTTGATATGTAAAATCATGCTTTTCAAAATATTCTTGTCTTTTAATGAAACCGTTATGTTTGGATAACAGTCAAATGAAATGGGTCCTTTGCAGAGACTAGATTCAATACTATTGAGTAAGGAATCATCAAAGGAGATGAATCTCCCATCCCTAAGGACAGCTAGAATGGATGTATTTAATCCTTCTTTTGTTAATGGCTTTATACCAACTTGGATCAAGCCGATATGAATATAATTAAAATTCTTTTCTCTTAATTTCTTTAAAGATTTTTCAAAAAATAGATGAATTGTATCAAAAGGTTTTGAAATAGTGATATCTCTTTCTTCTGTCTTTATTACACAATCAGTCTTTAGAAAATCTGTGATTTTCATTTTATAAATTTTGTCTTTAGAAATCTTTGGTAAATCCCAATTGTCAATTACTTTATTAAAATCTTCAACAATGAATTCTTTTGAATTCACCACGTTCTTTGAAACACTAGTCTTCTCGGAAGAAGAGCTAGAGAAAGAAGATGCTCTACAGAGCAAAGACTCCATGAGATGCAAAATTTTAAAAGACTTCAAAACGTTCTAAACGGATAAAGTAAAATGTCTTAGGCTAAGAATTGGTCTTACTGCCCTTAATCACTTCAACGAGACTTACACCCAAATGCTACCTAAGCACCCGAAGGCAACCCTTTACCAATTTAGTCAATTTTTAATCTTGTTCAAATTTTAACACGTGCGAAATCTTTAAACTGTAGAACACACTACTTCCCCTTGGCTCTGATACCAATAAGGACCGGGTTATTGTCCTGGTTTGATAAAATCTATTTTGAAAACATTTTATCTATGGAAGATGGGTTTAACCACTCTGATCCTTTTCAAGCAATTACAAAGCTTTTCCCCAAAGGCTGGTTTTTCAAACCATGGGATTTATCAAAACCCCAGCCTTATTATCAAAGTATTTTGGAATTCACAGAATCTGTGAAATTCAAACATTTTTATTTAAGTGAAGCTCATTCTGAGCCTGCCTACTCTACGGCAACCATCCTTAAAGTCCTCATTGAAAACAATGGGGTGACCCGATCCTGAAACTAAATCCTTGGTAAATTTCCATTTAAACCATTGCGATCCTTTTCTTGTGGGACTACCGGCTGGTTTAACACCTTTTTTATTCAAAACCCCAAAAAATCTCATTCATGGTTATTTTTCTTTAATTAAAAAATAACCGTCCAAAGCCTTCCAAATTGGTTTCAACAGTGGTGGAATTACTTTGGGCCAAGCCCAGAAATCCTCACTCCAAACGCCACTCACTGTTTAAATCTTTTTAAAGCCCATTATGAACCCATGGAATCAGAGAAACGTTTTTTTCCATTTCTCTGTTTTTGTACAAACTTGTTTTTACCTTGGGTCTGGATGTGGAACCTTCGGTACCAAAACCAAGAAGCCCAAATTATCCTCCAAAGAACTTTTAAAATAAAATGGTGGTCAAAATTTGATGAACAGTCAAAATTGACCATTCCCATAGTCCAAAAATGGCTATCTGCAAATATGTCTCCCTCTATTAAAGACATTAAAACCCAGGGAACTTTTTTATCCCAAAATTCCAAAGCCCAATATCTTTTGGCCAGTGCCAAAATCGAAGAAGAATATTTTACAGTCATGGAGCGACTCCACACGGTCGAGCCTTACATTCAAACTCCATTTCGTCGGATCAAGGGTCTGCTGAGCCGTTTATCTCTCTGGGAGATGACAATGAAGACGACTGCTTCGGAATCCTCCAATCTTTAAAGCATTAAAGTTTTCGGTGATCCGTTATAATTATCAGTGATCCATTTTAAGTTGTAATTATCGGTGATTCGTTATTATAAAAAAAAAAAATTTTGTATCTTTGTAATTATTGTATTTTTCTTTTACATTTTATTTGGGTGGTCCACTGGACACAAGTGAGAGCGCATATGTCTCTTCACCCAAAATATTTTGTCAGCAGGTGGTCCTCTGAACACCAGTGAGAGCGCACAAGTCTCTTCACCTACTTGGGTCCCACTCTAAATTTGTAATCGAGTCTTAGGTGGGCCTTTGTGTCTGATAGTCAATCTTGTTCTTGCAGCGTCATCTAAAGTCTAAAGCTCTGGGTCCCAGACCCCCGTGATTCCAGTAAAAGAAAGGGACCCCTCTCTCCATTATCTCCAAGACTCCGTGCCTATAAGAAGAGGAAGCAGGCGTCTCTCAAAAAGAAGTTTTTCCTTTGGAAAATTTTAAGCTTCTCCAAATCTTCTCTCCAAAGAATTCTCTCTTCTCTCTCTAGGAATCGAGATCTAAAGACTTCAAGGAAATCTTTCCTGTCTTAAGATCATATTCCTTTTTTATTCCAAAGCATTTGGATTCAAGATCATATGTAAGTTTCAATTATAATTTGTTTAAAGCATTGTAATAATTTTTATTTTGAATGAATGTTTAAATTTCTGTACTTCTTCTTTTAAAGCATCATGATGATCATGTATCGGATCATAAAAGCAATCGTTCCTCGAGCGAAGAGACGGATTTACATGTACGTTGTATTCTCTTCTCCCCCCTCAATCAGAATAGTAGTTCTGGGATCCAGATCTATTATTATCTTTGAGCCTTGTGGTGCACACACTTGTTAAAGAAACTAATACTTAAAGCTGGTAAAGAACACTAAAGGTATATCGGCTGGAAATCCGATTGTGCGGACTATTGATCTGTCCTAAGTCAGATCTGGGTCCAAAGGCAGATTAAGTTCTGCATCGATCTGGTAAAACAACGCCACGTACAAATTAAAATTGGTTATTAAAATCATCAATAAAGAATTAATTTGATCACTCACACACTTTCCACGATCCCAGTATTAAATCCTTGTCTAAATCCCCTGAGCTTATGCTCGCTTTACAAAGTGTTTCTCAAAGCCAATCTTCTCCCAAAGAAGAAACTTCTAAAGAAATTTCTAAAACCTCTTCACAAAATGTCTTAGGCTAAGAATTGGTCTTACTGCCCTTAATCACTTCAACGGGACTTACACCCAAATGCTACCTAAGCACCCGAAGGCAACCCTTTACCAATTTAGTCAATTTTTAATCTTGTTCAAATTTTAACACGCGCGAAATCTTTAAACTGTAGAACACACTACTTGGGTGAGAGGGGTCACCGATAAAATGGAGGGATACAATAATAATCAGGGTAGCAACAGCATCCTGAATAGGGTTACTGTATTCATCAAGAATGGGTAATCCATCTTGATCAGTTTGAATAGGATTTAGAATTTCTAATTGTTGCTGTTTGGTAAGGAGATGATCCCACCAGCCTTTCAACTGACCAGTATGTGGTAAATCTGTTTTAAGGAAACTGAATTTGCAGGCCTCGGGTTTATTTTTCTTTTCGTTTTTGTTTGTTCTGTTATTCTGTTTCGGGTTTATTTCTTGTTGGTTTGTTCAATTGTTTCCAGAAATAATTTTATTGATGTTAGGCATTGGATACCTAATCCATTTTAAAGCTTTATTCAAAGGTTTATAATTAATTACCAATCTAGGTGTTCCTCTTTCTATTTCAGAGTTTTTGTTGACATAGAAAGCGGCACAAGACCATGGTGACCTAGATTTGACAATTAAGCCTTTGGATTCCAAATCTTTAATTTGCTTTAAAATGGATTAGGTATCCAATACCTAACAAAAAAGATTTGCTCCAAAAACTTCATTCTGCTTTCATATTTTCAAACTTTGACATGAAGTCGGGTTTTTGGCAAATTCAAATTCATCCTAAAGACCGTTATAAAACAGCTTTCACTGTTCCATTTGGCCAATACGAATGGACAGTAATGCCTTTTGGCTTAAAGAAAAACCAATTCTTTTTGAAGAATTGGATCAGAAATATGTTTAACAAGTTCAAGAAAAGTTTCTTATTCTTTTGTTAAAACATTGATTTTCTTTAAATATGATTCTGAATCAGAATCACTATTGCTTGAAACAGAAGTTTCAGAATCAAAATCATTTAATTCATCAACTTGTAAGGGATCACTGTTTCCTGTTAAGGAGAATTCTGAATCTGAATCAGAAGATTCAATGAGAAGAGGGGCAATCTTTGAAAGGACTTCTTCATCGAAAAGAGCAATGGTGTCAATTTCAAGTTCTTCAGAATAATTCAAAATGCAAATATTTGATTTAATGCACTGGGTATCAAACTGAATTTTACCAATAAGGACCGGGATCGTGGAAAGTGTGTGAGTGATCAAATTAATTCTTTATTGATGATTTTAATAACCAATTTTAATTGATACGTGGCGTTGTTTTACCAGATCGATGCAGAACTTAATCTGCCTTTGGACCCAGATCTGACTTAGAACAGATCAATAGTCCGCACAATCGGGTTTCCAGCCGATATACCTTTTGTGTTCTTTACCAGCTTTAAGTATTAGTTTCTTTTAGCAAGTGTGTGCACCACAAGGCTCAGAGATAATAATAGATCTGGATCCCAGAACTATTATTCTGATTGAGGAGGGAGAGAAGAAATACAATATGACAGATCCGATCTCTTGCTTCGAGGAACGATTTTATGGCAGATCCGACATGATCATTTGCTATGATGCTTTAAAAGAAGAAGTACAGAAATTTAAATATTCATTCAAAATAAAAATTATTACAATGCTTTAAACAAATTATAATTGAAACTTACATATGATCTTGAATCCAAATGCTTTGGAATAAAAAAGGAATATGATCTTAAGACAGGAAAGATTTCCTTGAAGTCTTTAGATCTCGATTCCTAGAGAGAGAAGAGAGAATTCTTTGGAGAGAAGATTTGGAGAAGCTTAAAATTTTCCAAAGGAAAAACTTCTTTTTGAGAGACACCTGCTTCCTCTTCTTATAGGCACGGAGTCTTGGAGATAATGGAGAGAGGGGTCCCTTTCTTTTGCTGGAATCACGGGGGTCTGGGACCCAGAGCTTTAGACTTTAGACAGACGCGTGCAAGAACAGTACTCGCACTCAATAGACACAAAGGCCCACCTAAGACTCGATTACAAATTTATAGTGGGACCCAAGCAGGTGAAGAGACATGTGCGCTCTCACTTGTGTCCAGAGGACCACCTGTTGACAAAATATTTTGGGTGAAGAGACTTGTACGCTCTCACTTGTGTCTAGAGGACCACCTGTTGACAAAATATTTTGGGTGAAGAGACATGTGCGCTCTCACTTGTGTCCAGTGGACCACCCAAATAAAATGTGAAAGAAAAAATACAATAATTACAAAGATACAAATTTTTTTTTTTTATAATAACGGATCACCGATAATTACAACTTAAAATGGATCACCGATAATTATAACGGATCACCGAAAAATTTAATGCTTTAAAGATGGGAGGATTCTGAAGCAGTCGTCTTCATTGTCATCTCCCAGAGAGATAAACTACACAGACTTGATCCGACGAAATGGAGCCAATGAAGGCTCTGACCTGGTGGCAAGGAGCTGTTCCATGACTTTAAAATATTCTTCTTCGGTTTTGGCACTGGCCAAAAGAGATTGGGCTTTGGATTTTTGGGATAAAAAAGTTCCCTGGGTTTTAATGTCTTTAATAGAGGGGGACATCTTTGCAGATAGCCATTTTTGGACTATGGGAATGGTCAATTTTGACTGTTCATCAAATTTTGACCACCATTTTATTTTAAAGGTTCTTTGGAGGATAATTTGGGCTTCTTGGTTTTGGTACCGAAGGTTCCACATCCAGACCCAAGGTAAAAAGAAGTTTGTACAAAAACAGAGAAATGGAGAAAAACGTTTCTCTGATTCCATGGGTTCATAATGGGCTTTAAAAAGATTTAAACAGTGAGTGGCGTTTGGAGTGAGGATTTCTGGGCTTGGCCCAAAGTAGTTCCACCACTGTTGAAACCAGTTTAGAAGGTTTTGGACGGTTATTTTTGAATTAAAGAAAAATAACCATGAATGAGATTTTTTGGGGTTTTGAATAAAAAAGGTGTTAAACCAGGCCTGCTGGTAGTCCCAATAAGAAAAGGACTGGCAATGGTTTAAACAGTTTTGGAAATTTAGTGGGAAGGCTTTAGTTTTGTGGAGTGGGTTACCCCATTGTTTTGGGCTGATGACTTTAAGGATGGTTGTCAGAGGTAGGCAGTGAATGAGCTTCACTTAAATAAAAATGTTTGAATTTCACAGATTCTGTGAATTCCAAAATACTTTGATAATAAGGCTGGGGTTTTGATAAATCCCATGGTTTGAAAAACCAGCCTTTGGGGAAAAGCTTTGTAATTGCTTGAAAAGGATCAGAGTGGTAAAACTCATCTTCTATAGATAAAATATTTTGAAAATAGATTTTATCAAACCAGGACGATAACCCGGTCCTTATTGGTATCAGAGCTAAGGGGAAGTAGTGTGTTCTTTAGTTTAAAGATTTCTTGCGTGTTAAAATTTGAACAAGATTAAAAATTGACTAAATTGGTAAGCTTCTGCAAGCAGAAAGACTGGGGTGTAAGTCCCGTTGAAGTGATTAAGGGCAGTAAGACCAATTCTTAGCCTAAGACATTTTACTTTATCCGTTTAGAACGTTTTGAAGTCTTTTAAAATTTTGCATCTCATGGAGTCTTTGCTCTATAGAGCATCTTCTTTCTCTAGCTCTTCTTCTGAGAAGACTAGTGTTTCAAAGAACGTGGTGAATTCAGAAGAATTCATTGTTGAAGATTTTAATAAAGTAATTGACAATTGGGATTTACCAAAGATTTCTAAAGACAAAATTTATAAAATGAAAATCACAGATTTTCTAAAAACTGATTGTGTAATAAAGACAGAAGAAAGAGATATCACTCTTTCAAAACCTTTTGACACAATTCATCTATTTTCTGAAAAATCTTTAAAGAAATTAAGAGAAAAGAATTTTAATTATATTCATATCGGCTTGATCCAAGTTGGTATAAAGCCATTAACAAAAGAAGGATTAAATACATCTATTCTAACTGTCCTTAGGGATGGGAGATTCATCTCCTTTGATGATTCCTTACTCAGTAGTATTGAATCTAGTCTCTGCAAAGGACCCATTTCATTTGACTGTTATCCAAACATAACGGTTTCATTAAAAGACAAGAATATTTTGAAAAGCATGATTTTACAGATCAAGACTCATAACTACCATATGCTAGAAGGATCTGTTCCAGTTGCATTAATTTTCAAAATATCCTATAAAGCCATGATCTCCGCGTTTAATACGCAACATAAATTCCAGTCAAAAAGAGATGAGACTCTTCTCTTGCAGACTGACTTTTTTAAAGCAAACACTATCATACCTAGACCAATCTAATGGAAAGATATTAATCTTCCAGAAGAATGGATTCTTGAAGGAGCCACTCAACCAGTGATTCCTAAACAATTTGAGCCAAATACAGAGTTGCATAATGTGACTCAGTATTCTGATGGCAAGGTCAAATTATCTTTTAAAAGATCTATGTCATCCAGATTCTCTACATTTTCTGATAAAGACTCAAATTCTAATATTCCAATATTAGAAAGAAAATTCTCAAAAGTCCCTTCAGTTATAAATTTGCCTTTCCAAAGCCAACCTAGGTTTTCTACCTTAGATATACCTAGTACATCCATACATTTTGTTGATTATACTACTAGTGTCCCACATCCTATCTACACTAGTAGTCAACAGGAACAAAGAAAGGAAGAGAATGAACCTTCTCCTCCAACCTCTCCTACGTTTTCTGCAGTAACAGAAAATGTCATTAATGCCCTTGAGAAAGATTTTGAGCTTGATAAAACTCTTTTGCATAAAGATTTTTATTCTGATAATAATAAAGAAAAAAAACTTTGGTTTTTTAAACAATTTTTAAACCAAAGAAAAGAAATTCAAGAGGTCTATTATGAATTTGTAAATTTATATAAAGTTCATATCATGTTTTTTGATTGGTTTGAGATTTATGTGAAAGATAATAACATTTCTTATCCTTTTAAAGAATCAAATCCAATCACGCATGTAAAAGATCATCGAATGGAATCTATCGACATCGATAACCATTGAACTCGAAAGATCCTCCTCTGTGAGTATAACCATTAATCATGGTGAACCTCCTATTCAAATCAAAGCTTCTCCTTACAAAGTTTAAAAACCAAATGATTCAGAAAAAAATTTAAATAGCATCATTCAACAGAATAATTTCTGTAATGCTAATCTAAATACAATAGGAAGTCAGTTGACTAGGATAGAAAGCCAGATCCAAAAGTCGACCATCCAAATCCCTTCTGATTCATCAAAATCTGATCCTAGAAAAGATGATTCCTTGAAAAAGCTTAAAGAACCTATTTTCAAACCTTTTCAGGTTTCGAAATATAGTCAGAAGCTTGTTCAAGATTCTAAATCCGATTTCACCAAAGCCATTAAAGAACAACTTGACAGAATAGAAGCATCCTCTTCTACTTCTGTTACTAAAGTCCAAATTGCTCCTGACACTCCGCAATCTAGCAAGATTGCAACACTAGAACAGGATCAATCTTCCATAGCCTCTTCTCGATTTGTGGTTTCACGTAAGAACCAACTCCTAAAGTCAATAAAGTCCATTGGGAATTGACACTCCCAAACATCCATAGTCCACCAGATGTAGCAATAGATAACAGACCCAGTACATTAAATCAATCCCGTTTTAATGCATCTTCTGTTTATGAGTGGAATATTGATGGAATGTCTGAATGCAACATTCTAGGATTATTGCAACAAATGACCATGGCAGCTAATGCTTACAAAACCCAATCGGGAACTTCTGACAAGGCCATTGCAGAAATTCTCATTGCTGGATTTACTGGTCAGTTGAAAGGCTGGTGGGATCATCTCCTTACCAAACAGCAACAATTAGAAATTCTAAATGTTATTCAAACTGATCAAGATGGATTACCCATTCTTGATAAATACAGTAACCCTATTCAGGATGCTGTTGCTACCCTGATTATTACTGTATCCCTTCATTTTATCGGTGACCCCTCTCACCTCAGAGACAAAAATGCTGAGTTACTACATAACTTGAGATGTAGGAAACTTAGTGAATTTCAAGTTTACAAAATCACTTTCTTTACCAGACTTTTCTTAAGAGATGATGCGAACCATACCACATGGAAAGAAAAATTCTTTGCGGGTTTACCTACTCTCTTAGGAGAAAAAGTCAGGAATTCCATTAAAACTCTTTATGACAATCGCATCCCCTATGACGAACTCACCTATGGTGAATTAGTCAGTTTTGTCAATAAAGAAGGTCTAAAGATTTGTCAAGACTTGAAATTACAGAAACGGCTAAAATGGGAGCTTAGACAATCTAAGCGAGAATTAGGCAGTTTCTGTAAACAATTCGGCCATGATCCTTTAAAAATATCCACTTCTAAAGACTGTAATGGTAAGTGCTCTACAAAGCCTTAGAAAAACCGTTACAAGTCTAGGAACTACAAAAAATTCAAATCTAATTTTAGAGAACAACGCTTTTATAAGAAACCTTCGAAACCTTATAAAAAACTCAAATTCTCTAAAAGAAAAGATTTTAAAGCCAAACAAAAAACCCCTTTTAATTTCAAAGAAGCGACATGCTTCAAATGCCATCAGAAAGGACACACTGCAAGATTTTGCAGAGTAAACAAAAAACTTCATGAGCTTGGTCTCGATGAAGAAGTCCTTTCAAAGATTGCTCCTCTCTCATTGAATCTTCTGATTCATATTCAGAATTCTCCTTAACAGGAAACAGTGATCCCTTACAAGTTGATGAATTACATGATTTTGATTTTGATTCAGAATCATATTTAAAGAAAATCAATGTTTTAACAAAAGAACAAGAAACTTTTCTTGAACTTGTTAAACATATTTCTGATCCAATTCTTCAAAAAGAATACCTTGATAAACTTTTAAAGACTCTGGAATCAAAACCAGAAACTTCTAAAGTTCCAGTCATCAAAAAGAACACTTATGATCTCACAGAAATACTAGATAAAAAGAAAACAAAGAAATCAGTTCCTAATATTCAAGATTTTCAAAAAGACATTAAAGACATTAAATCTAAAATAAAAGAATTAAAAGAAAAACAAAGAAATGATTCAGAAGCCATCCAACTTTTAATACAAAAATCCTTACTACAGGATGACTCTGATAAAGAATCAAATTCAGATGGTGATAATGAAAACAACCAACAACTTGAAAACATTGAATCTATACCCAATGATTTTCTTTTTGTTTTAAAACAAATCACCACCAGAAAATATTTGATAAAAATAACTTTAAATTTTTCTGAAAAACTTGAAATTGACACCATTGCTCTTTTCGACACTGGTGTTGATTTAAATTGCATTAAAGAAGACATTGTTCCTAAAAAATTTCTTAAAAACACTAAAGAAAGGCTTTTTGCCGCCAATAATTCAAAATTAAAAATCAATTCAAAAGTTGATGCGTCTGTTCGCAATAACGGTTTTGATTTTAAAATATCTTTCCTAACAACAAATGATATACATCATATTGTTATTCTAGGAACACCTTTCATAAATCTGATTACACCATATACTGTTAATCATGACAGTATATCCTTTAAAGCAAACAATAAAATATTAAATTTTACTTTCATAGAAAAACCTAAAACTAGAAATTTAAACATTATAAAAGCTTGTTCTATTCATCAGAATAAGATCAATGTTTTAATAAAAACAAAACAAAATAACTTAATTGATTTAAAGAAAGACTTAAATATACAAAGGATTGAAAATCAACTTCAAAATGATTTTATAAAAAGAAAAATTTCTGATTTTCAAAAGTTAATTGAAAAAGCAATATGTGCTAATTTACCATCTGCATTCTGGAATAGAAAGCAACACATGGTAGATTTGCCATATGAAAATTCTTTTGATGAAAAGAAATTTCCTACTAAGGCAAGACCTATTCAAATGAATATGGATCTAGAACGGCATTGTAGGAATGAAATTAAAGATTTGGAATCCAAAGGCTTAATTGTCAAATCTAGGTCACCATGGTCTTGTGCCGCTTTCTATGTCAACAAAAACTCTGAAATAGAAAGAGGAACACCTAGATTGGTAATTAATTATAAGCCTTTGAATAAAGCTTTAAAATAGATTAGGTATCCAATACCTAACAAAAACGATTTGCTCCAAAAACTTCATTCTGCTTTCATATTTTCAAAATTTGACATGAAGTCGGGTTTTTGGCAAATTCAAATTCATCCTAAAGACCGTTATAAAACAGCTTTCACTGTTCCATTTGGCCAATACGAATGGACAGTAATGCCTTTTGGCTTAAAGAATGCACCTTCAGAATTTTAAAGAATTATGAATGACATTTGTAATCCTTATTCTGAATTTTGCATAGTTTACATTGATGACGTATTGATCTTTTCTCATTCAATTGATCAACACTTCAAGCATTTAAAGACTTTTTACTTAATAACTAGAAAAGCTGGTTTAGCCATTTCTAGTTCAAAAATATCATTATTTCAAACTAAAGTCAGGTTCCTTGGTCATTATATTTCTAAGGGAACTATCACTCCTATTGAAAGGTCCCTTGCCTTTACTGACAAATTTCCTGATAAAATCCTTGATAAAATCCAATTGCAAAGATTTTTGGGAAGTTTAAATTATGTTCTTGATTTCTGTCCTAATGTCAATAGGATAGCAAAACCACTGCATGATAGGTTAAAAAAGAACCCTGTTGCATGGTCTGAAGAACATACTAATACTATAAAACAAATAAAGACCTTAGTTAAAGAAATCCCATGTCTATTTCTTGCAAATCCTGCATTACCTAAAATTGTTGAAACTGATGCATCAGATTTAGGTTACGGTGGGATATTAAAGCAAGTAGATAATAACAAAGAACAAGTAGTTCAATATGTTTCTGCACATTGGAATGAATGTCAGAAAAATTATTCCACTATCAAAAAAGAAATTATGTCTATTGTTTTATGTATTTCAAAGTTTCAAAGTGATTTATTAAATCAAAAATTTCTACTTAGAATTGATTGCAAAGCTGCAAAACATGTTTTAGAAAAAGATGTTCAAAACATTGCATCAAAACAAATTTTTGCACGATGGCAAGCTATTTTAAGTATTTTTGATTTTGAGATAGAATTCATTAAAGGAGATACAAATTCTCTCCCTGATTTTCTAACTAGGGAATTTCTTCAAAACAGATAAATGCCGCCAAAAAAGAAAGACAAAGGGAAAGGGATCCTCAAAGACCCTGTGTCCCAGACACCCTCCAAAGCATCCTCTCCTCCTAAAGAAAAATTACTATCTTCAGCCATGCCCATAAAATCATGACATGATTGAAGAAGAAGAAGTTAAAGCTAAAACCCTGGATCAACATGAACAGGTAAATAAATGGATTAAATCCTTGTCTAAATCCCCTAAGCTTATGCTCACTTTACAAAGTGTTTCTCAAAGCCAATCTTCTCCCAAAGAAGAAACTTCTAAAGAAATTTCTAAAACCTCTTCACAAAATGTGATTCTTTCTGGTGAAAGTTTATCGTCCCAGATTATTTTATCACAAACGAAACTTTCAAAGAAAACCTCGGAATGGTTTGATAAAATCTATTTTCAAAACATTTTATCTATGGAAGATGGGTTTTACCACTCTGATCCTTTTCAAGCAATTACAAAGCTTTTCCCCAAAGGCTGGTTTTTCAAACCATGGGATTTATCAAAACCCCAGCCTTATTATCAAAGTATTTTGGAATTCACAGAATCTGTGAAATTCAAACATTTTTATTTAAGTGAAGCTCATTCTGAGCCTGCCTACTCTACGGCAACCATCCTTAAAGTCCTCAGCCCAAAACAATGGGGTGACCCACTCCACAAAACTAAAGCCTTCCCACTAAATTTCCAAAACTGTTTAAACCATTGCCAGTCCTTTTCTTATTGGGACTACCAGCAGGCCTGGTTTAACACCTTTTTTATTCAAAACCCCAAAAAATCTCATTCATGGTTATTTTTCTTTAATTCAAAAATAACCGTCCAAAGCCTTCCAAACTGGTTTCAACAGTGGTGGAACTACTTTGGGCCAAGCCCAGAAATCCTCACTCCAAACACCACTCACTGTTTAAATCTTTTTAAAGCCCATTATGAACCTATGGAATCAGAGAAACGTTTTTCTCTATTTCTCTGTTTCTGTACAAACTTCTTTTTACCTTGGGTCTGGATGTGGAACCTTCGGTACCAAAACCAAGAAGCCCAAATTATCCTCCAAAGAACCTTTAAAATAAAATGGTGGTCAAAATTTGATGAACAGTCAAAATTGACCATTCCCATAGTCCAAAAATGGCTATCTGTAAATATGTCCCCCTCTATTAAAGACATTAAAACCTAGGGAACTTTTTTATCCCAAAAATCCAAAGCCCAATCTTTTCGAAGGTACAAATCAAGAATATTTAAAAGTCAGCCGCCACCAGTGTCGAGCCTTTCAAAGCTCCACCACGGATCAAGGTCTCACGAGCCGTTTATCTCTCTGGGAGATGACAATGAAGACGACTGCTTCAGAATCCTCCCATATTTAAAGCATTAAAGTTTTCGGTGATCCGTTATAATTATCGGTGATCAGTTTTGAGTTGTAATTATCGGTGATCCGTTTTAAGTTGTAATTATCGGTGATCCGTTATTATAAAAAAAAAAAAGAAAAATTTTTTTTTGTCTCTTTGTAATTATTGTATTTTTTCTTTTATATTTTATTTGGGTGGTCCACTGGACACAAGTGAGAGTGCACATGTCTCTTCACCCAAAATATTTTGTCAGCAGGTGGTCCTCTGGACACAAGTGAGAGCGTACATGTCTCTTCACCTGCTTGGGTCCCACTATAAATTTGTAATCGAGTCTTAGGTGGGTCATTCATCGAAGTACTTGTTCTGCACGCATCTGCCTAAAGTCTAAAGCTGGTCCTGCACCGTGATTCCAAAGAAAAGAAAGGGACCCCTCTCTCCATTATCTCCAAGACTCCGTGCCTATAAGAAGAGGAAACATGCGTCTCTTAAGAAGAAGTTTTTCCTTTAGAAAATTTTAAGCTTCTCCAAATCTTCTCTCCAAAGAATTCTCTCTTCTCTCTCTAGGAATCGAGATCTAAAGACTTCAAGGAAATCTTTCCTGTCTTAAGATCATATTCCTTTTTTATTCCAAAGCATTTGGATTCAAGATCATATGTAAGTTTCAATTATAATTTGTTTAAAGCATTGTAATAATTTTTATTTTGAATGAATGTTTAAATTTCTGTACTTCTTCTTTTAAAGCATCATAGCAGACTGATCTGTATCAGATCTGCCATAAAACTGATACGTTCCTCAGAAGCAAAGAGACCAGATCTCTGTCTTCTGTTGTATTTCTCTTCTCCCCCCTCAATCAGAATAGTAGTTCTGGGATCCAGATCTATTATTATCTCTGAGCCTTGTGGTGCACACACTTGCTAAAGAAACTAATACTTAAAGCTGGTAAAGAACACTAAAGGTATATCGGCTGGAAACCCGATTGTGCGGACTATTGATCTGTCCTAAGTCAGATCTGGGTCCAAAGGCAGATTAAGTTCTGCATCGATCTGGTAAAACAACGCCACGTACCAATTAAAATTGGTTATTAAAATCATCAATAAAGAATTAATTTGATCACTCAAACACTTTCCACGATCCCGGTCCTTATTCTATATTTATATATATATATATAACTAGTCAATTGGGATTGTGGATTTCTGATATGGTAATGCTCTGAAGTTTTTCTTTCCAAGTTATGTGGTTTACATCATCTCTTAAGAAAAGTCTAGTAAAGAAAGAAGTTTTATAGTTTTGGAACTTAGTTAATATTGTTACTGACTTTACTGCCCAAATGCTCTGATACCAATAACAACCGGGATCGTCAAATAAGTCAATATTGTTGATGATGATAACCAATTTTAATCGGTACGTGGCGTTGTTATACCGTGATCGATGCGTAAACAACCGCTTTTCGACCAAGAGTCTGCACGCTCGTTTCCAGCCGATATACCTTTAAGTTTTTAGTCTTTTGGCAACCCTAAGCAACGCAAAGGCTCAGAGATAATACTAGATTTGGATCCCAGAAGTAGTATTCTGATTGAGGGGGGAGAAGAGAAATACAACAGAAAACAGAGATCTGGTCTCTTTGTTTCTGAGGAACGTACCAGTTTTTATGGCAGATCTGATACAGATCAGTCTACAAATGATGCTTTAGAAGAAAAAATACAAGAATTTAAACATTCATTGAAATTTAAAATTACAATGCTTTGTAAAGAATTACAATTGAAAACTTACATGTAATCTTGAATTTTACAGGAGAAAAGGGAAAATAATCTTAAGACAGGAAAGGTTTCCTTGTTGTCTTTTGATTTCTGATTCCCAGAGAAGATGAGAGAATTCTTTGGAGACTTAGATTTGGAGAAGCTTAAAATTCTTCAGGAATTTTCTTCTGCCTTCTTCAAACGCCTGCTCCTTTCTTTTATAGGCTCGGAGCCTCGAGTTCTTTATAGGGCCCCGACTTTCATCGAATCATGAACCGGGACCCGTAACTTTAGACTTTGCATGCACGCTGACAAGAACAAGATCCGCACTCAATGTATATGCGCCCACCTAAGACTCGATTACAAATATAGAGTGGGACCTATAAAGAAATGCAGGTGAAGAGACACGTTCGCTCTCACTTGTGTCCAAAGGACCACCTGCAAGCGGATATTTTGGGTGAAGAGACATGTGCGCTCTCACTTGTGTCCAGGGGACCACCCAAAACAACAAAACAAAAGGAAATAAATAATTACAAGTGGAAAATTTTACTTTTTTTTTATTTTATTTTTATTTTTTATAATTACAGGAAGAAATAATTACAAGAAGCAATAATACAATAAACCAAAATAATTACAACTTTAATGCTTTATTGACGGGAGGATTCCAAAGCAGTCATCTTCGTTATCGTCTCCTAGAGAGATGAACGGCTCAGCAGACCCTTGATCAGATGAGCTGGAACTAGGAACAGAAGGCTCTGATCTGGAGGCGAGGAGCTGTTCCATGACTTTAAAATATTCGTCTTTAGTTTTGGCACTGACCAAAAAAGATTGGGCTTTGGATTTTTGGTACAAAAAAGTTCCCTGGGCTTTAATATCTTTGATGGAGGGGGTTAGGAGGCCTTTTGAGGATAGCCATTTATGGATTATGGCATCAGTCAATTTTGACCACCACTTTACTTTAAAGGTTCTTTGGAGGATAAGTTGGGCATCTAGGGTTTGGTAACGAAAATTCCACATCCAAACCCAAGGTAGGAAGAAGTTTGTACAGAAACAGAGAAAATAGGAAAAACGTTTCTCAGATTCTGTAGGGGTATAATGGGCTTTGAAAAGATTTAAACAGTGAATGGCGTTTGGGGTAAGAATTTCTAGGCTTGTCCCAAAATAGTTCCACCATTGTTGAAACCAGTTTGGAAGACTTTGTACGGTTATTTTTGAATTGAAGAAAAATAACCAGGAATGGGTCTTTTTTGGGTTTTGGATGAAGAAAGTATTAAACCAGGCTTGTTGGTAGTCCCAATAAGAGAAGGACAAACAATGATTTAACCTATTTTTAAAATTTGGAGGGAAAGCTTTAGGCTTGTGGAGTAGATCACTCTATTGTTTTGGGCTTAAAACTTTAAGAATGGTTGCTGTAGAATAGGCAGGTTCAGCATGAGCCTCACTAAGATAAAAATGCTTGACTTTCACAGATTCTGTGAATTCCAAAATGCTTTGATAATAATGCTAGGGTTTTGATAAATCCCATGGTTTGAAAAACCAGCATTTGGGGAAAATCTTTAAAATTGCTTGAAAAGGATCGGCATGGTAAAACCCATCTTCCATAGATAAAATGTTTTGAAAATAGGTTTTATCAAACCATTTCGAAGTTTTCTTTGGAAGTTTTGTTTGTGATAAAACAATCTGAGAAGATGAACTTTCACCAGAAAGGATCACATTTTGTGAAGATGTTTTAAAAATCTCTTTAGAAATAGAACTTTCTTCTTTAGGAGAAATTTTGCTATTAGAAACACTTTGTAAGGCGAGCAAAAGCTCAGGGGATTTAGAGATGGATTGAATCCATTTATTTACCTGTTCCTGGGAGGTCAGGGCTTTAGACTGGGCTTCTTCATCTTCGATCATGTCAATCCATGATTTGATAGGCATGGCTGAAGAAAGTAATTTTTCTTTAGGAGGAGATGAGGCTTTAGAGGGTGTCTGGGACACAGGGTCTTTGAGGATCCCTTTCCCTTTATCTTTCTTTTTAGGCGGCATTATCTGTTTTAAAGAAATTCCCTGGTTAGAAAATCAGGGAGAGAATTTGTATCTCCTTTAATAAATTCAATATCAAAATTAAAAATACTTAAAATGGCTTGCCATCGTGCAAAAATCTGTTTTGATGCAATGTTTTGAACATCTTTTTCCAAAACATGTTTTGCAGCTTTGCAATCAATTCTAAGTAAAAATCTTTGATTCAATAAATCACTTTGAAATTTAGAAATGCATAAGACAATAGAAAGAATTTCTTTTTTGATAATAGAATAGTTCTTCTGACATTCATTCCAATGAGCAGAAACATACTGAACTACTTGTTCTTTATTGTTATCAGTTTGCTTTAATATCCCACCGTAACCTAAGTCTGATGCATCAGTCTCAACAATTTTAGGCAATGCAGGATTTGCAAGAAATAAACATGGAATATCTTTAACCATATTCTTTATCTGTTTAACAATTTTAGTATGTTCTTCTGACCATGCAATAGGATTTTTCTTTAATCTATCATGCAATGGTTTTGCTATCCTAATGGCGTTAGGACAGAAATCAAGAACATAATTTAGACTCCCCAAAAATCTTTGCAATTGGGTTTTATCAAGGATTTTATCAGGAAACTTGTCAGTGAAAGCAAGGGATCTTTCAATTGGAATGATAGTTCCCTTTGAAATGTAATGACCAAGAAACCTGACTTTAGTATGAAATAAAGAAACTTTAGAGCTAGAGATAGCTAAACCAGCTTTTCTAGTTGTAAAATAAAAAGTCTTTAAATGTTTAAAGTGTTGATCTATTGATTGGGAAAAAATCAATACATCGTCAATATAAACAATGCAAAAATCAGAAAATGGATTATAAATATCATTCATGATCCTTTGAAATTCTGAAGGTGCATTTTTTAAACCAAAAGGCATTACTGTCCATTCATACTGACCAAATGGAACAGTAAAAGCAGTTTTATAACGGTCTTTAGGATGAATTTGAATTTGCCAAAAACCTGACTTCATATCAAATTTTGAAAATATGAATGCAGAGTGGAGTTTTTGAAGCAAATCTTTTTTATTAGGTATTGGATACCTAATCCATTTTAAAACTTTATTTAGAGGCTTGTAATTTATCACCAATCTAGGTGTTCCTCTTTCTATCTCAGAATTTTTATTGACATAGAAAGCGGCACAAGACTATGGAGACCTAGATTTGACAATAAGTCCTTCAGTCTCCAAATCTTTTATTTCTTTTCTGCAATGTTGTTCTAAATCCATATTCATTTGAATAGGGCGTGCTTTAGTGGGTATTTGTTTTTCGTCAAAAGTATTTTCATATGGCAAATCTACCAAATATTGTTTTCGTTTCCAAAAGGCAGTTGGTAAATCAGCACATATTTCTTTTTCAATTAGGGTTTTAAAATCAGAAATTTTTCTTTGCGTAAAATTATTTTTCAATTGATTTTCTATTCTTTGTAAATTCAATTCTTTTTGTAAACAAACTAAATTGGTTTGTTTTGATTTGAGCAAGACATTTATTTGGTTCTGAAAAACAGAATAGGCTTTAACAATATTCAAGTTTTTGGTTTTGGGTTTTTCAATAAAAGGGAAAATTAGTTTTTTCTCTTTTGCTTTAAAAGATATACCGTCATAGTTTACAGTATAGAGAGTAATAAGATTTATAAAAGGGGTTCCTAAAATAACAATATGATGAATATCATTTGTCAAAAGGAAAAAGGTTTTAAATTTAAAAATATCATTGTGCACGGATGCATCAACTTTGGATTTTATCTTTATTTTTGAATTATTAGCGGCAGAAAGCATTTCATTAGTCTTTTCATGAAATTTCTTTGGAACAATATCTTCTTTTATACAATTTAAATCAGCACCAGTGTCAAATAATGCAATGGTGTCAATTTCAAATTCTTTTGAAAAAATCAAAGTAATTTTGATCAAATATTTTCTTGTGGTGATTTATTTTAAAACAAAAAGAAAATCATTGGGTATTGATTCAATGTTTTCGAGTTGTTGGTCATCTTCACCATCAGATTTCGATCTATTATATATTATCCCCGTTTTTTTTGTAATATTTTGGATAATATTTGAATCATTTTTTTTATTTTTCTTTTAATTCTTTAATCTCAAGTTTGATTTCTTTAATTTCTTTTTGAAGGTCTTGGACAATCGGGGTATTTTTCTTTATTTTCTTCTTATCCAAGATTTCTGTGAGATCATAAGTATTCTTTTTAATAGTTAAGGCTTTAGAGGTTTCTGGTTTATCCAGAGTTTTTAAGAGTTTATCAAGATATTCTTTTTGTAAGGTAGGGTCAGAAATGTGTTTAACAAGTTCAAGAAAAGTTTATTGTTCCTTAGTTTAAACATTGATTTTCTTTAAATATGATTCTGAGTTAGAATCACTGCTGCTTGAAATAGAAGTATCAGAATCAAAGTCATTTAATTCATCAATTTGTAATGGATCACTGTCTCCAGTTAAGGAGAAATCTGAATATGAGTCTGAAGACTCAATGAGCAAAGGAGAGATTTTAGAGAGGATTTATTCATCGAGACCAAGTTCGTGAAATTTTTTATTCATTCTCGTAAAGATGACACATTTGTAACATACGTGGCTTCTTTGAAATTGAAAGGAGTTTTTGTTTGGCTTTAAAATCTTTCTTTTGTAGAAGTTGGCTTTTTATGCCTTTGAAGGTTTCTTTTATAAAATGTTCTCTAAAATCGATTTGGACTTTTATAGGTTTCCGACTTTGTAATGTTTTTGTAAGGTCTTGAAGAGCACTTACCATTACAATCTTGTAAGTGAAACTTTAAAAGGATCATAATTGAATTGTTTACAAAAGTGCCTAATTTTGCTTAGATTTCTAAGCTCCCATTTTAGACGCTTTCGTAATTTCAAGTCTTGACATATCTTTAGGCCTTCTTTATTAACAAAACTGACTAACTCACCATAGGTAAGTTCGTCATAAGGAATACGATTGTCATAAAGAGCTTTAATGGAGTTTCTGACTTTTTCTCCTAAGAGAGTAGGTAAACAAGTAAGGAATTTTTCTTTCCAAGTTATGTGGTTTGCATAATCTCTTAAGAAAATTCTAGTCAAGAAAGAAGTTTTATAGCTTTGGAACTCACTAAGTTTCCTACATTTTAAATTATGTAGTAACTTAGCGTTTTTGTCTCTAAGATGAGAAGGGTCTCTAATAAAATGGAGGGATATGGTAATGATTAAGGTGGCAACTGCATCTTGAATTGGGCTATTAATCTCATCAAGAATAGGTGTACCATCCTCATCTGTTTGGATAGAATTTAAAATTTCTGATTGTTGCTGCTTAGTGAGAAGATGATCCCACCAGCCTTTGAGTTGACCAGTAAATCCAGCAATGAGAATTTCTGCAATGGCTTTGTCAGAAGTTCCCGATTGGGTTTTATAGGCATTAGCTGCCATGGTCATCTGTTGCAACAATCCTAGAATGTTATACTCAGACATTCCATCTATATTCCACTCATAGACAGAAGATGCATTAAAACGAGATTGATTTAGCGCACTTGGTCTATTATCTATGGCTAGATTTGGTGGACTTCTGATGGTTGGGAGTGCTAATTCCCAATGGACTCTATTAATATTAGGAATTGATTCTTCCTTAAAAGCTTCTAAATCAGAAGAGGCTATAGAAGATTGATTCTGTTCTAATACTTCAATCTTGCTAGATTGAGCACTATCAGGAGCAATTTGAACCCTAGAAGTAGAAGCAGAAGAAGATGCTTCTATTTGGTCAAGTTCTTCTTTAATGGCTTTGGCAAAATCTGATTTAGATTCTTGAACAAGCTTTTGACTATGTTTCGAAACCTGGTAAGGTTTGATAATAGGTTCTTTAAGCTTTTTCAAGGAATCAGACTTTGATGAAACATGAAAAGGAATTTGAATAGTTGACTTTTGAAATTGACTTTCCATCATAGTCAACTGTTTTCCTATTGTATTTAGACTAGCATTACAGAAGTTATTCTGTTGAATAATGCTATCTAAATTTTTCTCTAGATCATTTGGTTTTTGGATTTTATAAGGAGAGGCTTTAATCTGGACAGGTGGTTCGCCATGGTTAATGGTGACACTTCTGAGAAGGGGATGTTCAGATTCAATGGTTCTATCAGTGTCTGATAGATTCCATTCAGCGATCTTTTTACGCATTTTGATTGGGTTTGATTCTTTAAAAGGATAGGAAATGTTATTTTCTGATGCATAAATCTCAAACCAATCAAAAAACATGATATGAATTTTATGCAAATTTACAAATTCATAATAAAGCTCTTGAATTTCTTTCCTTTGATTTAGGAAATGTTTAAAAAACCAAAGTCTTCTCTCCTTGTTATCTTCAGAATAAAAATCTTTATGCAGGAGAGTTTTATCAAGCTCAAAATTTTTCTCAAGGGCATTTATGACATTTTCTGTGACTGCTGAAAACGTAGGAGAGCTTGGAGGAGAGGGTTCTTTCTCTTCCTATCTTTGTTCTTGTTGACTACTAGTATAGATTGGGTGAGGAACACTAGTAGTATAATCAACAGAACGTATGGAGGAACTAGGTATATTCGAAGTGGAAAACCTAGGTTGGCTTTGGAAAGGTAGATTTATAACAGAAGGGACTTTTGAGAATTTTCTTTCCAATATAGGAATACTGGGGCTTGAATCTTTATCCGAAAATCTGGAAGATATAGAAGATGTAGATCTTTTAAAAGATAATTTGACTTTACCATCGGAATACTGAGTCACATTGTGCAACTCTGTATTGGGCTCAAATTGTTTTGGAATCACTGGTTGAGTGGCTCCTTCAAGAATCCATTCCTCTGGAAGATTGATATCTTTCCATTGGATAGGTTTAGGTATGACAGTGTTTGCTTTGGATAGGTCAGTCTGCAAGAGAAGAGTTTCATCTCTTTTTGACCGGAATTTATGTTGCGTATTAAACGCTGAAATCATTGCTTTATAAGATATTTTGAAAATTAATGCAACTGGAACAGATCCTTCCAACATATGATAGTTATGTGTTTTGATCTGTAGAATCATGCTTTTCAAAATATTTGTCTTTTAAAGAAATTGTTATGTTAGGATAACAATCAAATGAAATGGGTCCTTTACAAAGACTAGATTCAATACTACTGAGTAAGGAATCATCAAAGGAGATGAATCTCCCATCTCTGAGGACTGCAAGAATGGAAGTATTTAATCCTTCTTTAGTTAATAGCTTTATACCAACTTGGATCAAGCCGATATGAACATAATTAAAATTCTTTTCTTTTAATTTCTTTAAAGAATGTTCAGAAAACAGATGAATTGTTTCAAATGGCTTTGAAAGTGTAATATCTCTTTCTTCTGTTTTTATAACACAGTCTGTCTTTAAAAATCAAGTTTCTTCATTTTGTAAATCTTGTCTTTAGAAATCTTTGGTAAATCCCAATTGTCAATTGCTTTATTAAAACCTTCAACAATGAATTCTTCTGAATTCACCACGTTCTTTGAAACACTAGTCTTCTCGGAAGAAGAGATAGAGAAAGATGATGCTCTACAGAGCAAAGACTCCATGAATGCAAAATTTTAAAAGACTTCAAAATTTTCTAAATAAGCGAATCACACCCTAGGCTAAGAATTGGTCTTACTGCCCTTAATCTTCAACACGGGACTTACACCCACATGCTACCTAGGCACCCAAAGGTAACCCATCACTAGTTTAGTCAATTTTTAATCTTGTTCAAATTTTAACAAACACAAAATCTTTAAACTATAAAACACTACTTCCTCTTGGCTCTGATACCAATAACAACAATCAGTCGATATTGTTCCAAAGAAATTTCATGAAAAGACTAATGAAAGGCTTTCTGTCGCTAATAATTCAAAAATAAAGATAAAATCCAAAGTTGATGCATCCGTGCACAATGATAATTTTAAATTTAAAACCTCTTTCCTTTTGACAAATGATATTCATCATATTGTTATTTTAGGAACCCCTTTTATAAATCTTATTACTCCCTATACTGTCAACTATAACGGTATATCTTTTAAAGCAAAAGAGAAAAAACTAATTTTCCCTTTTATTGAAAAACCCAAAACCAGAAACTTGAATATTGTTAAAGCCTGTTCTGTTTATCAGAACCAAATAAATGTCTTGCTCAAATCAAAACAAACCAATTTAGTTTGTTTACAAAAAGAATTGAATTTACAAAGAATAGAAAATCAATTGAAAAATAATTTTACGCAAAGAAAAATTTCTGATTTTAAAACCCTAATTGAAAAAGAAATATGTGCTGATTTACCAACTGCCTTTTGGAAACGAAAACAACATTTGGTAGATTTGCCATATGAAAATACTTTTGACGAAAAACAAATACCCACTAAAGCACGCCCTATTCAAATGAATATGGATTTAGAACAACATTGCGGAAAAGAAATAAAAGATTTGGAGACTAAAGGACTTATTGTCAAATCTAGGTCTCCATGGTCTTGTGCCGCTTTCTATGTCAATAAAAATTCTGAGATAGAAAGAGGAACACCTAAATTGGTGATAAATTACAAGCCTCTAAATAAAGCTTTAAAATGGATTAGGTATCCAATACCTAATAAAAAAGATTTGCTTCAAAAACTCCACTCTGCATTCATATTTTCAAAATTTGATATGAAGTCAGGTTTTTGCACTACAAGAAAACTGGCAATAGATGACTGTCACTTTATGACAGAAATTATTTTATCATGTAAGTATGATAAAGTCATGATAGAATTTTAGTTTATCAAACGATTAATGATGTACTTGTGATACAATATTGATCTATCAAGAATTTATGATATGCGTATGATAGAAATTAACTCAATCACAAATATTATGATAGAAATTAGATATTGACTGTGTTTGACCAAAATTAAAAGTATTATTTTAATTTTTTTAAAATCTAAAATGCAGCGTTTAGCATGTGAAATGATTTTTGAAAAAAAAATATATATAGTACAAAACGGTGCGTTTAGCCGAAATCTAAACAAAGCAAAAAATTTTCTCAAGTCCTAAACTTTACACAACTCACCATCGCCATCGTCATTCTCACTCTCGCAGAGGCCAGGCAAACCTGAGGCACGCTCATCGTCACTCTCACTCCATAATCAGCAATGTAACCTTAGCCACAATCATCGTGATACTCTCAATCAATTAGCCTACACTCACCATAGTTATTATCTCACTCTCATAAACGACACTCAAACCCTAGGCACAATTATCATCACTCTCACTCTCACAATCAACACTTAAAACCTAGCTAAATCCATTCCCTATATATAGTTTTCCATACAGAATCAACAACTACCACCATCGAGCAAACGACAAAGCAACACCCAAATCACAGACCCATGACGAAATTCAAGCCGGCCACCACGACCACAAATTGCGATGGCGCGATGCAACCAGAACCATCCACTCCCTGACTTTGACCTTTTTCTGTGAATTGCGAACTCAAACTTATGCTCATCTCATGGGAATTTTATGGGCATTAGTTGTGTTTATTTTGATTTTTTTTTCACAAATATGTAAAATCTTTTGTACAGATTTCATTTTGCATCTAAGATAGTGTTGATATTTCTTTTTCATTGGAATTTTATCCAAGTGGTCACTAGGAGCAATAATGTATGAAATGCTTGTTGGATATCCTCCGTTTTATGTAGATGACCGAATAACAACACGTAGATAGGTAATACATCTTATGCTTCTATGGGTATCTTCATATGAACTCTGACATATCTCTATAATCTTTTATTATAGCACATATGTGGCATGACAGGAGATGGTGTCAACGATGCCCCTGCTTTGAAGAAGGCTGATATTGGAATTCTTTGTTCGATGCTACGAATCTTTGCCAAGTGCTTGACATTGTCACTTGAACTGGTGAGTGTTATTATTAGTGCGGTATGCGGTCTTGACCGAGGCCATTTTCAAAGGATGAAGAACTACGATGGCGCATATAATCCTTTTTTTTTGTTGGGTCTTTTCCGCCATTCGGTTTGAAGTTCCTCTGTTTTACTCGGTGTCTAATTTAGCTTTATTTTATCTTTATCTTCTCGGATATATCTTTGTTTCAATTACCATTCGTATTGTGGTAAGTGTACGAATATATTCAAAATTTATGTACTCGATAATCAAAGCTTGCCAATCTCAATCATTAATATTGATTATCTCCCAATTGCGACTTGGCTTTATGCTTATTGCATTGATCTGGAAGTTTGACTTTTCTCCATTTATGGTTCGATTATTGCCATTTTAAATGACGGTGAGATCATCTTCATGACCAAAATCTCTTATCAAAATTTTCCTCTTGGAAGATGAGTTTGATTTTCTTCATCATTTAGGAACAATCATGACAATAATTGAGGTGGTTTCTTTGTTATCTTATATTTTTAGATGAGACTAAGTATCTGGATTTTGTCTGGAATTCTTGAAATTAAGTGAGAATTTGATTTGTTGAAATTGAGAATGTTGAATGGGTCACTCTAGATTTTTCTCATGTATTGTTGTTTCTTTATTCTTGTCTTTTGATATTCAGCTAATTAAGTAGATGAAGCAGGAGTGTTTGACCCCTCCCGTAAGGAAAAAGCCATGAACATAAGGAAGTGGGTAATCTCGGTGATGGTTAATTCATTCTACTTAGATTATCAGTTCTTTGAGTTTGTTTTGGATTTGGTTGTCTACAATACCTCCGTAGATTCTCTGTATTTATTTACTTGAAAAAATGAGGTGATTTTTTTTTTTTAACAAATACTATATCTTCAGCTTTAAAGATTCGGCTATGTTGATAAGAAAAGACTTACCTCTGAAGTATGTCACTATCAAAGCTTTCGAGCATTGTCAATCCGGTTTGCGTCCGTGATTCTTGTTATTTTAATTTGTGTCTTGGCACTTTGGAGTGTACTTGCAACCGAGTCCAGCTTTGAGATTTGCTCAAGTGACTTCATGTAGGTTGAGTATTTGTTTGTCTGCATGATTTAGTTGGAATGAGCTGTTGCTCCACTATTGTGCTTATGGGACTAATGAATAAGAGACTTAAAAGAGTCGTTTTCTTATTTGAATGTCTTTCTTTATCTTTGGTTGAAATTGAAACTTGAGGCTCGTATAATATTTTCTTGTCTTAATGCACGAGCACGAGCTGAGTTGCAAAAGGTTTACGAGAACCTTGGGTTGTTAATGGATGAGGAAAAGGCGTCATGCTTGATTGGGTGATGGTTCGATTATTTGCCAAGTTTGGGAGTTGCAAAAACTTAAAATGAAAACTACGGTGTCAACTAGAGATCTACTTTGTCGACAACCTAACCAACTTTGTTGGCAAGATGAAAAGCTTTTCAGCTTATGCTACAGGGTTGAGGTAGGTAGTTAATGTGTTGATGATGATTGCTCAAGCTATTATGTGATTGCGCTTGTTACAAATGATAATAGATGGCTTGCTCTTTTCCTCCATAAAACAGGTTCTAGGAACAGAAATGCATATTGACGTCTACTTTGTGCAATTATCAGCTGACTTTCTTCTTCTTCTTCTTCTTCTCTTTATTATTATTATTAGTATATGGCTTATAAGATTCTTATTTATTAAAAATATAGCCATTGTTGAGAGTCGTTTGTTAAGCATTGGCGCAAGTGTGGTGCAGGGAAAATGTGTTTGGGCCAGCTGCTTGGTATTTGTAAGAGAGATGTGATATCCTGTGGATGGATGGTGAAAGGTCTCTATTGGTCTGTGCGTTTTTGCCTGGCGTTCTGAGAATATGGGAGGAGTTCTACACTATAAGATTTGATGGCTTCATGGCTTGTAAATTTGAAACATTTGCTCTTGGTTGTTAGATAATTTATCTTCTGAATTACAGTGTTTGGATATAAATGTTAATACAAGTGTTTTTGGATGATATTATTAATATTAAGTGTTTTTGGGCCTAATATAATGTATAATTTAATTTTTTGTTCGTATTGAATTTCCTATTAAATTTCAATTATAGGATTGCATAAATTTAAATTAAATAATTCATAATTTTTTAATATAAATTTTCGTCCTATGACAGAAAATATTAGTCATAAATGAAGTTAAAAACAAAATAATTTATGACAGAAAATTTCAATCATAAATTCTGTCACAAATTAAATATTTACCCAGTAAAATTAATTAAATAATAATTCAAGTGTGAAAATTAATTTTCCTGTCAAAAAATTAACTAAAATATTTATTTTTTTCATGACTGATATATGACATTTAAACGGTATCATAAATTAATGACATATTTTTTTTCTATCATAAAAGAGTGACAGGTACATAGACGATAGATAATTTCACTGTCATCCACCCCCCTTTATGATAGATTTTTGCAGTCATCTATTGCCAGTTTTCTTGTAGTGTTGGCAAATTCAAATTCATCCTAAAGCATTATAAAGCGCTTTTCTTGTTCCATTTAGTCGATTATGAATGACGATAATGCCTTTTGGTTTAAAAAATGCACCTTCAGAATTTCAAAGGATCATGAATGATATTTATAATCCACTTTCTGATTTTTGCATTGTTTATATTGACGATGTATTGATTTTTTCTCAATCAATAGATCAACACTTTAAACATTTAAAGACTTTTTATTTTACAACTAGAAAAGCTAGTTTAGCTATCTCTAGCTCTAAAGTTTCTTTATTTCATACTAAAGTCAGGTTTCTTGGTCATTACATTTCAAAGGGAACTATCATTCCAATTGAAAGATCCCTTGCTTTCACTGACAAGTTTCCTGATAAAATCCTTGATAAAACCCAATTGCAAAGATTTTTGGGGAGTCTAAATTATGTTCTTGATTTCTGTCCTAACGCCATTAGGATAGCAAAACCATTGAATGATAATCCTAATGCATGGTCAGAAGAACATACTAAAATTGTTAAACAGATAAAGAATATGGTTAAAGATATTCCATGTTTATTTCTTGCAAATCCTGCATTGCCTAAAATTGTTGAGACTGATGCATCAGACTTAGGTTACGGTGGGATATTAAAGCAAACTGATAACAATAAAGAACAAGTAGTTCAGTATGTTTCTGCTCATTGGAATGAATGTCAGAAGAACTATTCTATTATCAAAAAAGAAATTCTATCTATTGTCTTATGCATTTCTAAATTTCAAAGTGATTTATTGAATCAAAGATTTTTACTTAGAATTGATTGCAAAGCTGCAAAACATGTTTTGGAAAAAGATGTTCAAAACATTGCATCAAAACAGATTTTTGCACGATGGCAAGCCATTTTAAGTATTTTTGATTTTGATATTGAATTTATTAAAGGAGATACAAATTCTCTCCCTGATTTTTTAACCAGGGAATTTCTTTAAAACAGATAATGCCGCCTAAAAAGAAAGATAAAGGGAAAGGGATCTTCAAAGACCCTATGTCCCAGACACCCTCTAAAGCCTCATCTCCTCCTAAAGAAAAATTACTTTCTTCAGCCATGCTATCAAATCATGGATTGACATGATCGAAGATGAAGAAGCCCAGTCTAAAGCCCTGACCTCCCAGGAACAGGTAAATAAATGGATTCAATCCATCTCTAAATCCCCTGAGCTTTTGCTCGCCTTACAAAGTGTTTCTCAAAGCAAAATTTCGGTTTGACCACGGTTTGCACAGTACACACGGTTTGACCACGATTTGCACAGTAACCCGGTTTTGCACATTAATACTATTTGTACAGTACCATGAACAGTACCGTACGTATGAACAGTACCGTATATGTGAACAGTGACATTTTTCCTTTTATGCTCCTCCTAAGGTTTTCGACCGTCCTAACTTCAATTGTGACTCCTAAGTTCAATTGTGACGTCCGTTTTGCTGTTTGATCACTCGTTCATTGTGAAGTGATCGTGATGCCCCTAAAATACATAAAATACCTAATTATAATGAAACACACATAATTAAATAACAAAATACTTAAATAAATAAAAGTAGCAATGTTAGCGAGACTTGAAGTGTAAAATGATGATTTTCTCCTTTATAAATATACACTTTCTAACACTCAACACACCCCCCAACCAGCTTATTGCTAGTCCCTAGTAAATAAAGTAAAGATAAAATTCAAAACCAATTTTTTTTTTTTATAAAACACACGTGTTTATTCAATCAGATTAATGATAGCAATCAAATAAAAGTACAAGTATTATCTCCAGTCTAAAGACATATCACAACCATATCAACAATCCACATGCATCAGTCCAGCAGACTATAGTAATTAGGCCACTTTCAAGAATGACATGTCAAACCCCAAAATCTCTCCGATAATAGTGATACTCTCACAAAGAAATTAAACTCAATAAAAATTGTCACTACAATGAATGGTGAATTGAGAGAAAATAACATAGAAATATCACACACTCTCACCAAGATGAAAGAAATATGCCCATAGCTTAGAAATAATATGATCTCAAACAAAGTACTAGTCAACCCAATATTATTCTTTTTTTTTCTTTTTTTTTTAATTTAATGCATCACTACATCTTAATAGCCCATATAACTAGCTTTTACTTCAGACTATAGTTCCCTAAAATCAAGAAGGACTTTTATTAGGACGTAACGTAGTCTAGGGAAATGGTTAACAAAAAGAAAAAAGAAAATATGGAAAACAAAATACATGTTTGAGAAAAAAAAAAAAAAAATATATATATATATATATATATATTTGAAATTAAAAGAAGCATTTCGCTTATTTATTATTATTGTATATCTTTTCTTTTTTTTTCTTTTTTTTCTTTTTTTTTTTTGATTGATTTTTTTTTTTATATTGCACAACTTTGTTGAATGAAATAATTATTTATCCTTTTTCTCAAACCTGAATAGGTGATGGAACTTGTATGATATATGGTAATACTCCAAATTGGAGTAGGTCAGGATGATAAGTTAACAAAGAAAATTTTTTTTTTTAAAATGCTCAAAAGGGCTAACTATGGATATTTTACAATAATGATGGCTAGAAAGGCTCAAACGGATCAAAGATGGCCTTCCATCGTCTTTTAGAGCTCTAAATAATCTTCCATATCTACTAGTTAGGTGGGCCTTTAGATGCAGCAACACACATTTTTTTTTTTAAGGGTTGACTCAAAGGAAATCTATAGATCATGTATAAAATAATAAACTGCTAAGCTGTATAAAGAATGAGCAAAAAGGGTTACTCTCCAAGAAAAATTAATAGGCTCAAAAACTCACTTGGAATTTATTATGACATGTGCATTCCTTCAAGCAACTCATATTTTTCTCCAACATCAACATGTAGAATAGCAAACATGGTGTAACATCACTCAAGACCAAAGATAATACAAATACTAAAATTCGTAAGTCATCATATCATCCAATATCAAAAACTCACACAAAATTACCAATTTTTTTTTAACGAAATTCTACCCCCCAACCTATTCTAAACATACATGTAGAAAAACGATGCAGAAAAATTAATTAGCTGATAGAAAAGAAAAATGTCTAAAACTTTTTTTTTTTACTAAGAAGATGCGTTTCTAGAGTCACTACACTCCATATTCAGCCATCTTCGACTAAAAAAACTTGAAAATGTATATTTATAAAGGAGAAGTCAAAAAGAAAAGTTAGGAAAAACACAAAAAAAAAAAAAAATTTCTAAGAAGATGCGTTTCTAGAGTAACTACACTCCATATTAAGCCATCTTCTACTCAATATGGTTAGTTCTACAACAAAAAATTAGTAAAAACTTAATCAACATTCCACAATTGTCAAATATTCCCTCCCCCCAACCTGAATGAAACATTGTCCTCAATGTTTGAAAGGAAAGAAGTAGAGTTTAGAAGACATCACCTGGTAGTGCAACACAGAAGAAAATATTTACAAGCGGAGAGTTAAATCTAATTTGTACTTACTGCGCTCTTGTACCATCATTATTTGAACACTCCAACACAGTCACAGGATCTCTCGATTGATAAACATAACGGATCAAGTAGCTCATTAGCAGTATGTGCACAAATAAAGACTTTTTTAACTGAGGAAGGAATGAAATAATTTTTTTTTTGCATGGTTAAGAAATGCAATAAAGCCATCATAAAAATTATTGACATTTAACAAACCGATGGGTTTCTAGTGGATGTTCAGATGGGCCCAAGATGCTAATGTGATTAGTGCCTCTAGAGTTACAAGATCTCCTGGAAGAAAAATAAAAGCATCGGCATGATTTAACATTTTAGTTATTCTTTCTTGCATACCTAAGACGACTAACTCTTCTCCAGTTGATGAGTTAGACAAACAGCCCAAAGGTTCTAGGATTGTTGGGATGATGCCTAACACTTGGCTCCCTCTGACATAAGCAGCTTCTGAGACCATTTTAGATAACCCTCGGTCACCTCCTCCATACACCAAGTGCAGTTTTCTTTCTGCTATTCTTCGACCAAGATCTATGGTTGCTTCAACAAACTCTTTGTGTTAGCCATAGTTAAATCCAGAGAGCACACAAATGTTCTTAAATTGTTTGCTGGGAGTAGCTGCCATTACGATACTGCTCAAAAATAATTTGTGAGTGCACAACAAAAAATTATATTTAAGAACCTTGGTGACAATGGGTCACAGCTGTGTATGAGGCATTATGTCAGTGTCAATTAACGCGTAAGGCACATGGTTCAAGAGTCAAAAAGAAAACAGTAAAAAGGAAAAACAAACAATGATAACAAAAAATTATTACAGGCAATAATGCGAATGGTAAAACAACAGTGAAATAAAATAACAGTAAGGATATTCACAGGTAGTTTTACGTCCAGAAACGGCTTGAACGCCCTCTATGGGTCGAGGATAAGCTTCCCATCCAGTTTTCTTACAAACTGGCAAACAAGGTCGTTTATAGTCAGATTCTCGAGACTGTATCGTGCACGTTCTTTCTCGAATAATGACCATAACTGGAGAATCGCTCTTTGTACGTATCCACTGGGATGCGTTTCAAAAGACAAAAGGATATTATCCAATGACTCTTTATTCAAGCCATCCCTAATGAATTTAATCTTATCTTCCCTGTTATCAGACATCATTCCTAAAGAACATGGTTTTTTATTGCATATCGTTCTGGCACACTTATGACAAGCAACAGAAAGTCTTTGAGCTCGTCGTTTTCTCGCATAATTTCCTTTACCACAACCAGGCATGTATGCAATAAATTTAGGAGGCAACTCACCTGCCAAGCGTACTTTGGTCTCGATTAACCAGCGGATGTCAGCAGGTATGTTATTCTCCATAAGCAATCGCATGCGTTCGGATCGGGCTTTATAAATTGAAAGAAGTGCATTCTGAGGAAGCGAAGGGAATCGTTTGTGAAGCTTTGCTAAAATCTCGTCTCTGTCCATGCCTTCGTCTCAGGATATCAGTTATTATGGGAAACTGAAGTAACCAACTTGATTGTCACGGAGTACCGTTATCCGCCACTTCACCGGGGTGACAAACTTAAACATACAAAGCAAACTAAAACACACAAATAGAGAAACAAATTAAAACACACAAAAAAACTAAAATCGTCCTCTTATTGAATTACCTCAAGCTCCAACTTGGTGTTGTAGACACTTCTCTCAATTTCTCTGAGTTGTCTTTCTAAATCCTTAACGTGGGTGACTAACGCTGGTGGTTGCAGAACCCAAATACGAGATGTTTTACAGAATTGTATCTATTTTTCGAGATGAGTTTGGATACGTTGAAGTGTTCTAAGCATGTACAAGAGGTACTATCTCATGATTAAAATGATAAGAGAAAACTGTAATGGTTAAGCAAACACACTTACACAAAAATAATTTTAATGAGCAAAAGAATCATAAAAAGAAAGAAAAGAAATAAATCAAATCAAATCAGCGAAAAGAGAGAAAAAAAAATCCCAATTCAAACTTGGTGGGTCACTCAAATTTATTTCCCTGTCCTCTCCATGTGGTTGGTACTTTAGATATGACTTTAATCTTTTACCATTAACTTTAAAAGTGACGCCGTTCTTTGGATCCTTAATTTTAATTGCCCCATGTGGAAAAACAGTGTGAACAATAAATGGGCCAGATCATCGAGAACGTAACTTACCTAGAAATAGGTGCAAGCGAGAATTGAATAAAAGCACTTTTTTAACTTGGAGTGAAAGATTTTCTCATAATTTGCTTACCGTGAAAGACTTTCATTCGTTGCTTGTAAATCTTGGCATTTTCATACGCGTCATTGCGAATTTCTTCAAGTTCTGCCAGCTGTAATCTTCTTTCTGAGCCAGCTTGCTGCATGACAAAATTGAATTTCTTTATGGCCTGGTACACACGATGCTCGAGTTTTGGTGGTAATTCTGATGATGGGCTGAGTTTCTTTTTTGATGGCACTAGTTGTTCAACTCTTGACTTCCATTTATTTGTGTCCATGGATGGTGCTGAGTCAAGTAGTGCATTAACTTCATCGATTGATCTGTTAATACCAAAATCCAAACTAAAGTGAGTTAAACATGTTTGTAAAGGGTCATCACTAAAGTTTGAAAGAAAATTATTATCAACTAATGTTTCTATTAAATCCACATCAACAATTCCATCATCTGCAGTGCGAGGTTGTTTGGCAATGTTGAAGATATTGAGTTCCATGGTCATATTGCCAAATGACAACTGAATATTTCCAGTCCTCAATTGAATGTGAGCATCGACAGTTGCTAAGAAAGGTCGGCCTAGAATAATGGGGATGTGCTTCTTTGAATCCTGCATTGGTTGAGTGTCAATTACAATGAAATCAACAGGAAAATAAAACTTGTCTACCTGAGTAGGCACGTCCTCTACAATACCACGAGGTATTTTCGTGGACCGATCTGCAAACTGTAACACCACTGGAGTTGGGTGTAATTCTCCCAGTCCAAGTTTCACAAATACAGAGTAAGGCAACAGATTTACACTAGCTCCTAAATCCAACAGAGCATTCTCAATTGTGTGGTTCCTTATACTACATGAGATAATGGGGGAGCCTGGATCTTTATATTTCAGAGGCATTTTATGTTGGAGTATAGAACTAACATTTTCTGTTAAAAATGCCTTTTTCTGAACATGAATATTTCTCTTTTAGTGCACAGATCTTTAAGAAACTTGGCATAAGATGACGCTTGTTTTATCGCATCAAGTAAAGGGATGTTAACACTTACCTGTTTGAAGATTTCAAAAATCTCACCTGTGGATTTTCCTTTCTTCCCTTTAACTAGCCTCTGAGGAAATGGAGCTTTAGGAACATACTCTCGTAGGTTGGTTTCTTCTTTCTCCTCTGGTGATGGGTCCTCAATATTCACAAGTACAATCTGAGTTGATTTTGGCATCTCCACTTTGTTGTCAACTTCTTTTCCTTTTCGTAAGGTCATGACAACTTTGACCTCTCTATGTTGCTGTGGTGAACTGGTACTTGCTTCATGCACTGCTTTAGGATTAGGCACTGGTTGACTTGGGAATTTACCTTTTTCAAAGGTCATTGTCAAGGTTTGAACTGAAGAAGCAAGTTGTCCCACCATTTTCTAGAGATTTGAAATTGATTGGGCTTGTAAGTTGAAGCTTGCCCTCATCTCATTTCGCAGTTCATCAATGGTTCGGTTCTGCTGATCGATTCTGGAATGAGTAGAATTCTTAAAATTCTGGAATGTATCCTCCCATGGTCTGGGTTGAGAGTGGTTGAGTTTTGATTGTATGGTCTAAATTGTGGCTGAGAAGGTTGAGAATTTGAGGAATTTGTGGAATTGGTTGAATTGGTTGAGGTGGAGCTGCTGGTCCATTTTGTTGGAATCCTTGAGACCATGAAAAATTGGGGTGGTCTCTCCATCCAGGGCTATATGTGTTGGAGTAAGGATTGTAGTTTGATGGTTTTCTCATGATTCCTATGGCATTGGCTTGATCTGAATATGAGTGATGGTCATGTGGTTCTGTTGCTTGAGCAGTCGTTAATGATGCTATTTGTCGAGAAAGACCTTCGATTATTGCTTTGACTTCATTAATTTTTGAGCTTGACTCACCAATGTGAACCTCATTTACTCCTTTAATTCTCCTGTTATTTCTGAGTAATTGACTCCGTTGTTGAGAATTATCTGATTGGCGCTGGAAGAATTTCCAAATCTCTGAAGCGCTTTTTGACATTAGCTCTCCTCCACTGGTTGTCATTAGCCATTCTTGCACATGTGGCAATAATCCCTCCAAAAAGTATTAGCATTGATACCATTTCTCGTACCCATGATGTGGACGCTTCAAGAGTAGCCCATTGAATCGCTCCCATGCTTCGAAAAATTGCTCGTCGTCTTTTTGGCTAAATTCTGAAATTTCCCTGCGAATAGCATTGGTTTTATGAATTGGGAAATATTTATTTAAAAATTTTGTTACCATTTGTTCCCATGATGTAATGCTATTAGCAGGCAATGTATTGAACCATGAACGAGCTCTATCCTTTAAAGAAAATGGGAATAATCTGAGTTTAACATCATCGTCTGAAAAATTCTCATATTTAAAAGTTTGACAAATAGCATGAAAATCATTCAGGTGATTATATGAATCCTCATTTTCTAGCTCATAGAATGTTGGGAGACAATTTAGCACACTAGGTTTTAATTCAAAACTCCTAACAGCTACATTTGGGTATCTGATACATGATGTGCTCAAATTTGCTAAGGGACTGAAATAGTCCCTTAGCAAATTTAGCTACTCATTTTTGTGAACTCGTTGAGTGTTAATTATTTTGTTCAGCAATGTTGTGTTATAAAAAAAAAATTCAAAAAAAAAAAAGAAAGAAAAAAAGAAAAGATATGCAATAATAATAAATAAGCGAAATGCATCTTTTAATTTCCAAAATATATATATATATATATATTTATATTTATATATTTTTTCTCAAACATGTATTTTGTTTTCCATATTTCATTTTTTTTTGTTAACCATTTCTCTAGCCTACGTTACGTCTTAAAAAAAGTTCTTTTTGATTTTAGGGAACTATAGTCTGAAGTAAAAGCTAGTTATATGGGCTATTAAGATGTAGTGATGCATTAAATTAAAAAAAAAAAGAAAAAAAAAGAATAATATTGGGTTGACTAGTACTTTGTTTGAGATCGTATTATTTCTAAGCTATGAGCATGTTTCTTTCATCTTGGTGAAAGTGTGTGATATTTCTATTTTATTTTCTCTCAATTCACCATTCATTGTAGTAGCAATTTTTATTGGGTTTAATTTCTTTGTGAGACTGTCACTACTACTGGTGAGATTTTGGGGTTTGACATGTCATTTTTGAAAGTGGCCTGATTACTATAGTCTGCTGGACTAATGCATGTGGATTATTGATGTGGTTGTAATATTTCTTTAGACTGGAGATAATGCTTGTACTTTTATTTGATTGCTATCATTAATTTGATTGAATAAAGAAGTGTGTTTTACTAAAAAAAATAAATTTAGTTTTTAATTTTATCTTCGCTTTATTTGCTAGGGACTAGCAATAAGCTGGCTGGGGGGTGTATTGAGTGTTAGAAAGTGTATATTTATAAAGGAAAAAATCGTCATTTTACATTTCAAGTCTCGCTAACATTGCTACTTTTATTTATTTAAGTATTTTGTTATTTAATTATGTGTGTTTCATTATAATTAGGTATTTTATGTATTTTAGGGGCGTCACGATCGTTTCACAATGAACGAGTGATCAGACAGTAAAACGGACGTCACAATTGAACTCAGGACGGTCGAAAACCTTAGGAGGAGTAGGGGTGGCAAAGCCAGCCGTGGCCGTCAAGCCCATGCCGCGGGCCAAAGCCCTGCATGCGTTGGGCCTGGATAAGGGCCTAAAAATTGAAAGGCCCATATAGCTTGGGCCTGGATAAGGGCTTCGCAAAAAAGCCCGGACTTGGCCCGGGCTTTGTTAATTTATAAATAAAAAATAAATTTAATTTAAATAAAAAAAGAAAAAAACTCAAAATACCAAATTAGTTTAATTTTTTATATTAGTATTTGTTATTTATTAGGTTATATTACTAATAGTTTACGTATTTGACTGTTATTTTATTATATATTAGATGATTATCTTTAATTTAAATATTTTTTCTTAATTAAAAAAATATTTTATACTTAATCTAAAAAGCCCAGGCCTAAGCCCGGCCCATCCAATTTGGGCGGGTTTTTGAAGGGCCTGGACCTTGATGTGATGATGTGGGCTTGGGCCTGGGCTTTGAAAAGCCCAACCCAAGCCCATAAATTGCCATCCCTAAGGAGGAGCATAAAATGAAAAATATCACTGTTCACATATACATCGTATCGTGCACGTCTGCATTCATAAATCTTTGTCAAATAGTATTCTTGTGCAAAACCGTTCATGGTCAAACCGTGGTCAAACTGTGTGTACTGTGCAAATAGTGGTCAGACCGTGTGTACTGTGCAAATAGTATTATTGTTCAAACGCTGACTGTTGACTGTTGACTGATGATGTGGCGCAATCCTGAGCGTCCGAACTGTTTTTAATCCGATGGTCATGATTCACTCAATGTATCTATAAAAAGGGGGTTACCCCCTAATTTGATATCCCTGAATTCATTTCTAAGCTTAGATTTTTGTAATTCCTTCTCCTTCTTATATTTTTATTTGTATTGCTTTTATTTATTTTATTCTTTGCATGCATGGTCGAAGGTCATTATCACCTAATCTTGAGCCTTTAGAAAATGAGCAATTGCCCCGCCGCTGGATTTATTTTCTAATTTTTCAATTATTAATTGGCTTTTTCGGATATGGGGAATTTTATTTAAGAGAACCGGCGAAGCTAGCCGCCCTGCTTTCAGGGGCGTGCATCATCTTCTTGAGTTTCAAGAAGCGCACCAAATCCGTATTTTTTCTCGCGGTTTTCTTATATTTTATTTTAAGTATAGGAATTGGGCTGGCTTTTTTGCCTAGAGTCTTAGAAACAGAATATTATCAAATACCGTTCGGCGGCAGGCCTTTTTCATGGTGAGTTCTCCCTCTTCTGGAATTTTTTAGGATCATCCGGGTCTTAACCCGTCCAGTGAACGTATAATAGAGCTTTAGTCTGATATACACAAGAAATTGGCAGAGTTTATGACTAATAATAGTGCCCAAGATGTTCTGGTTGTGGCCGAAGTTACACATGCCGAAAGCGACAATATTGGATTTTTAGAGCACATATTAGATGATTTGACCAAAAATAGAGTACAAAGTGAAACCTTTAAGGAAGTCATGGATTTATTAGCCAAAGAAAGCCCGCTTGATCTATTTGAGATTGTTCCTTTTAATCGTAATCAAAGATGTTTTCTTGTCTCTCGTTTCTTTTCTGAACAAATCGAAGAACCTAATGGATTGAACTGAACTCATCCTTGGCTGCTACGAAAGATATCGGCCTTTAGAGATAGGGGCGAGTACTAAAACTAAACTAGCTCCTAAGTCAAGTACGGAACGAGTCTTGTCTTCAAGCCGAACTGCCACTCCAGTACCTAATAATAATAACGAGCAAATATCCAAATTTGAAGAAACGGGGGGCGAATGCGCTTGAAGATGGTATAATCTCTCCCTTTCGATTTGAGAGCCTAAGAGTAAGAGCATTTTTAAGATTAAGGGAAGAGGTACGATCACCAAAAGAAATTGATTTCAGATTCCCCTTGGGACTTGGATCATTTGTTCGATTCCTCTATGAAGATACACCTAATCGGGAATGCCCTTAGGATAGGTTAAGAAGTGAAGGAATCAAGACCATATTGGTCATATAGTGATGTTTACTCACTATATGACTCAACTGGTCCTGGTGCTTCGTGGCACACATGATCCACCAAGACATAGAAGAACCATTTCTTTGTGCTCAGCAAACCAGGCTAGGAAAACCTCTGTTTCAGAAGCAGAAAAGTGCCTCACTTACTCTAAGATAAGTAGCCCGAGGCATGCCCTGCCTTTTACTGGTGATAGTACAGGGCCAGCCAGGTGTTCGGAGTATGAATGGTCACTTCCTGTTTATGACACCCATGGTAAAAATTAGACTATTACTAGAACTAGTTTGCATCAATTCTTATGAAGTACTGTCCAAATTTTTACCCTCTCTAATATTCGAGAGACGTTTATTCCATTCACATTTCAAAAGAGAGAAGACTCCCTTCACTCAAATTAAAGAAAGAAATTAAAACCTCAAAATGCATTGTGGGAGCTCGAACTCGTGACCTCGCAATTGTGAGGTTTGGGTTCTAATCACTAGACTAAAGCCTAGTGGCGCATGATAGTACACCTTTAGTACATTATTGCATTGTCCATAGAAGGTTTGGGTTTGACAAGGTTATTCCTCTAGGGGTTTATTTAATGACAATTTTAGAATCATTTATTTAATTATATTATCTTTTGATATGATTTCCAAAATTATTTAGTAACATGTATTCCTTTTTAACGCTAATTACTTGATTTAAAGATTAAACAATTTACATATGTTCTTACATATAGCTTGGTGAAATTGTATATTACAATAATATAATTATTCTAAAATAAGTTTACTTTTAAAACTTATTATCCACTCAAGAAGTTTTATACTCACTCCATTTTACTATATTTTTCTCCCTCACAGGAGGTTGCGGGTACACCAGTTGATCGAGCGACTGTAGTTATTTTGGGTTTTGACCATATGATAATGACATAGATGATATTATTAGGGCATTTTGATTACCTCATTTTGGATTGTATAATTATATTATAATTTGATGATTACTGATGTTTAATTTATGTTGGCATTAGCTATGATATATTTTTTCGATACTTTGGAGATGTTGGGTGATATTTGATGAGTTCATTTAAGCATATTATTTACTATGATATGTGGTCTTATAAATAAGGAGGTTAAAGTTGAACAATGAAGCTGGTTGAATATTAAATTATTTTAAGAGTGCTTATATTGTAGATTTGTATATTGGAAATATAAAAAACATAGGGAGATTATAGCGAATTTTTGACAAAATCTTTATTGATAAGTTTATCTAAATCACGTTAGATGAAACTTTTCCTTAAGAGTTCACGCCTGGACATTTCATAGACTCCACGCATTATTATCACATGATGATCGCTATCCTTCATATTGTTGATGTGGCTTGTGACTCTTAAAAATAAATAAATAAATATATATATATATATATATATATATATATATATATATATATATTGTTGAGAATGTCAAATAAAACAACATTGAAAGAAGTTTTTCAATAACATAATCCACATTTGTTAAAGTCATGATCTGCATTTGTCAAAGACATGATCCACACCAAACGGATCGACACATTTCCATCCGTAATCACGCATGTAATCTTTAAAAAAATGTAGCCTTTGCATCTATAAATAACGCTCAATGTATAATGTTTTAATTAAGAAATCAAAAACAAGTTTCTTCATGGCATCAGAGCCATGAATACACTCAAATTTCTTCAAGTTTCGTTGCTCTGTTTGTAACAAAAACAGAGGATATCAAAATTTTCCCACAACCATTTTTTTCCACCATTTTTCTTCCTTAAAATCATTCCTACCAGTACAGAAACCCATGCCGATCAAAAAACAAGCCACCTATATACAAAAAACTTGAGCTTACAAATTTACCAACATTCCCATAAATTTTCCAAGAGAGTGTTCTTAAAAAACCAATAATACCATCAAAATTTTCAGTTTCCATTAATCAAACTGTAAAAATTTCGCATCTAAACACAGCCATACGTGCCTCCATGCGCTTTCTGAAATCACTGCCAATCATTACACACCAACCACTCACCTCTGTCTTATTCACACGCCCTCACGCGCCCCCAAGGTTGAAGATGACTCCAAACGACATGTCATTTTGATCTCCAGGAGTGCAACAAACTGGCAAATGACTTGTCGTTTCCTATTTCAAAATAACTGACAAGTCGGTTTGTTAAGTAGAAACAAAACAACGGCAAACAAAATGACGTGCCGTTTATTCTTAAAAGTGCAGTAGCCTTAAAATGACTTGCCATTTTTTATTTCATTCAAAAACGACAAATCGTTTTCTTAAACACAAATAAAACGACTTGTCGTTTTGTGCTCAAAAAATTATTTTTTCCCTTGTTTAAAGCTATATGCTAAAAAAGAGAAAGAAAAAAAGAAGGAAGAGAAAAAAAAAATGAAAAATGAAAAAAATTCAACTAAATCTACTCTTGTTGTCATTCAATCTGTTCAATCTGATGGGGTATTTAATGCTAGAATTATCCTTACTGAGACAAACTACGATGTTTGGTCTCAAATAATGGAGATGCATCTCGCGGAAAAAGAAAACTCTCATATATTCGTAGCAGTGTAAAGCCATCTGAAGCGATATTTACGAATATCCATGTCTCTTAAGATCATGAAGCGATATTTACGAATTCCTATAGTCTACGAAATCTGGAATGCATTATCAAAAGCCTTTTATGATGGAAGTGATGAATTACAAGTTTTCACTCTAAACCAGAAGGCATTCTCTATAATAAAAATGGACGATCAATCCCTAAATTTTATGGAAAATTGATCGAAATATTTCTAGAACTTGATCACTGAGATAAAGTAGTCATGAAGGATCCAGAAGATGTTGTAATATACAGAAAGCCTGTTGAAAGATTGAGAGTGCACATTTTTCTTGCTGGGCTAGATGAAGAATTTGACCAAGTTCGTGGAGAAATTCTATGAAAAGAAATTATCCCAGACTTAGAAGAATGCTATTCTCTTATCCGAAGAAAAGATATACGGTAAAGCAAACTAAACAAGAAGATCGACATAAAAACTTTTGCTATGATAGCACGACAGCAACCTCAAAGGAAGCTTGTTGACAAGTCATCACTCCATTGCACTCATTATAGAAAGAAGTGCCATACGAAAGAACAACGTTTTGAAATCATTGGATATCTTGACTGGTAGGATACTCGGAAGAAAAACACCAAGCATGGATAAAAAAATGTAGTAGCTGAATCCACATCCATTACAGATCTTAGAAAAGAATCTTCAGTGCAAATTGCAACCTCTGTTAGTCCAGGTAAGGCCCTTAAAACTCTTACACCTGATATTAATAGTACATGGATAATTGATTCTAGTGCAACTGATCATATGACTTTTGATTCTAGACAAATTTCTCAATGGAAACATCTTCGCAAAAATATGTTTTCACTGCAAATGGAACCACAACCTCAATTATTGGGGAAGGATCTTTACAACTCACAGATAAATTAAATTTATACTCTGTGTTAATTATTCCATCTTTATATTATAATCTTTTATCTGTGTCTTAATTAACCACTTACTTATCATGTGTTGTAATTTTTTGGCCTGATCATTGTGTATTTAAGGACATCCAAACGAAGAAAACGATTAGTTATGGTATTAGACGGGGTAGTTTGTACTACCTGGAGATGACATCAACAAACACTGAAAATATAAGCCCCGCACTAGTCGTAGATAGTCCCATGGAAAAGAGGAAATCAGAAATTTGGTTATGGCATAAACGTTTAAGGCATGTGTCATTTGGTTACTTAAAAAAATTATTTCCTTGTTTGTTTTTAAAATTTGATGTTTGTAAATTTAAATGTGATATTTGTGAACTTTTAAAAAGCCATCGAACTGCTTTTCCATTGTCCTTAAATAAAAATCTAGTTTCTTTCATGGTAGTACATTCTGATGTATAGGGCCATCTAAAGTTTCTACAATTGGAGGTGCTCGATAGTTTCTACATTTATTGATGATTGTAGCAGAATGACATGGATTCTTCTAATGAAATCTAAAGACGAAGTAAACTCTTTATTTCAAAGATTTCATAAAATGGTAATTATTCAAATCATACACAAATTCCAGTTCTACATACTGATAATGGAGGCGAATATATGAGCACAGTAATTCAACAATTTCTTAAATCACAAAGAACTGTCCATCAAACTACTTGTATGGGGACACCCTAACAAAATGGCGTTGCTGAACGAAAAAACAGACATGCTCTGGATCTGCATCAACATGCTCCATAGGCTAAATATTCCATATTAATACCAATTAAATCATGAGGGGGGATTCCACACCTCATGAACCACGCTCAAATAAATATGGTGCTAAGGGCTTATCGTGTCAAATAATAATAACCTTGTACTAGTGTGCCGGTTTAACCAGGGCCTTATCTAGACAAGACTATTATTATTTGTCGACGAAAAGTCAAAACAACCACAAATATTAGAGGGGAAAAGAAAATAAATTTACCAAATAAACCCCATGGAACATGTTGAGACTTCACCTTCAACCCAAGCTTAAAAGAAAATTAGCTACTCATTTTTTAAGTAGGGGTAAAATGGGAATTTATTAAAATACATAGAAAATACAAGAAAGAGAAGGAATTACAGAAATCTAAGCTTAGAAATGAATTCAGGGAAATACATAGACATTAAGTGCTTGTTTGGTGTTGAGTGTTAGAAAGTGTATATTTATAAAGGAGAAAATCGTCATTTTACACTTCAAGTCTCACTAACATTGCTATTTTTATTTATTTAAGTATTTTGTTATTTAATTACGTGTGTTTCATTATAATTAGTTATTTTATGTATTTTAGGGGAATCACAATGGTTTCACAATGAACGAGTGATCAGACAGCAAAACGGACGTCACATTTGAACTCAGGACGGTCGAAAACCTAAGGAGGAGCATAAAAGGAAAAATGTCACTGTTCACATATACTGCATCGTTAGTCTTGTCTGAATAATACTCTTGTCTGGAAAACCACTTCTTTGTACAAAAATCGACTTCTTGTGGCAAAAACCGCCATCAGTGCAAAAACCGGCTTACTGTGCAAATAGTAGTCAAACCATGTGAACTGTTCAAATAGTGGTTGTTGACTGTTGACTGATGACGTGGCGCAATCCTGAGCGTCCAAACTGTTTTTAATCCGATGGTCATGATTTACTCAATGTACCTATAAAAAGGGGGCTTCCCCCCCTAATTTGATATCCCTGAATTCATTTCTAAGCTTAGATTTTTGTAATTCCTTCTCTTTCTTGTATTTAATATGTATTTTAATAAATTCCCATTTTACCCCTAGTTCAAAAATGAGTAGCTAATTTTCTTTTAAGCTTGGGTTGAAGGTGAAGTCTCAACATGTTCCATGGGCTTTATTTGGTAAATTTATTTTCTTTTTCCCTCTAATATTTGTGGTTGTTTTGACTTTTATTAAATGAATAATAATAGTCTTGTCTGAATATACAGTTAATAACCGGCACACTAGTACAAGGTTATTATTATTTGGCACGCGATAAATAACACCATATTTATTTGAGCGTGGTTCATGTGTGGAATCTTCATGATTTAATTGGTATTAATATGGAATATTTAGCCCATGGAGCATGTTGATGCAGATCCGGATACCCAAGTGTTTTATTTCAATAGTTTCCAGTTTAATTTATTCCTGCCATTGTAATTTAATTTCTATGATAGTCTCAATTTAAATTCTAGCATAGTTTAAATCAATTTCATCACAAATCCAACCAACCCAATTAAAGAAAATTAATTCTGCACACAATTAAAATCAACCTCCTCGTGGGATCGACACTCGTCACCATTGATCTATTCTACAATAGATTCGTGCGCTTGCGAGTTCAATAAAATTTGTACAACAAGTTTTTGGCGTCGTTGCCGGGGAGGTAAGTATTTTAATTCATAGAATTAATTTTTTTTAGTTATTTTCTTGTAATTTTATTTTTCTCCTTTTCTCATTTAAACAAAAAAAAAATTAAATTAAGTTTAGAATTTCATTTTTTTTCTCTTCTTTAAATTTTTGTAATTTAACTTTCCTATTATTTTTCTTTGTAATTTAATTTTTTTTATTTTGTTATATTTCTTTGTTATTTATTTTAATTTTAGTAATATTTGTTTCACGTAATTTTTTTTCTTATAGCAATTGAGTGTATTTTCATATTAAGATTGTAACAACGTGACAAGGTTAGTATCGTAATTTCTCCCTCTTCTTTATTTTTTGTTTTGTTTTGTTTATTTTGTTCTTTGTCGTGGTGAAGGTCATTATCACAATCTTGGCTAGACCTTGAATTAGAAAAAACACTTGTAAACATACACCGCATTTAAAAGAAATTTGACATGGATTTACAAAACCAACGGAACCACGAGAGGCCATTTAAGGACTATTTTAGTCCTTAGCAATTTGAGCACATCATGCATAAATACAATGTAAATTAAAACCTAGTGTGCTAAATTGTCTCCCACGTTTATGGCCTAGAAAATGAGGACCCGTATAATCATCGAATGATTTTTGCTATCTGTCAAACTTTTAAATATGAGAATTTTTAGGATGATGATGTTAAACTTAGATTATTCCCATTTTCTTTAAAAGATAGAGCCTTCGCTCGTGGTTTAATACATTCGCTAATAGCATTACATCATGGGAACAAATGGTAAAAAAATTTTAAATAAATATTTCCTCATAAAACCAATGCTATTCGCAGGGAAATTTCAGAATTTACCCAAAGAGACGACGAACAGTTTTTCGAAGCGTGGGAGCGATTTAATGGGCTACTCTTGAAGTGTCCACATCATGGGTACGAGAAATGGCACAAATGCCAATACGTTTTGGAGGGATTATTGCCACATGTACAAGAATGGCTAATGGTGACCAGTGGAGGAGAGCTAATGTCAAAAAGCGCTTCAGAGATTTGGGAATTCTTCCAGCGACAATCGGATAATTCCCAACAACGGAGTCGATCACTCAGAAATACCAGGAGAATTAAGGGAGTAAATGAGGTTCACGTTGGCGAGTCAAGCTCGGGATTTAAAGAAGTCAAAGAGATGGTCGAAGGTCTTTCCCGACAAATAGCATCATTAGCGACTGCTAAATCAGTAGAACCACATGACCATGACTCATATTCAGATCAAGCCAATGCCATAGGTGTCATGAGAAAACCGCCAAATTACAACCCATACTCCAACACATATAACCCTGGATGGAGAGACCACCCCAATTTTTCATGGTCTCAAGGACTCCAACAAAATGAACCAACAGCTCCACCTCCACCAATCCAACCAATTCATCCAATTCCTCAAAATTCTCAAGCCGTTCAACCACCATTTAGACCATACAATCAAAACCCAAACCACTCTCAACCCAGACCATGGGAGGATACATTCCAAAATTTCAAGAACTCTACTCATTCCAGAATCGATCAACAGAACCGCACCATTGATGAACTGCGAAATGAAATGAGGGCAGGCTTCAACTCACAAGCCCAATCAATTTCAAATCTCGAGAAAATGGTGGGACAACTTGCTTCTTCAGTTCAAACCTTGACAATGACCGTTGAGAAAGGTAAATTTCCAAGTCAACCAGTGCCTAATCCTAAAGCAGTGCATGAAGTAAGTTCCAGTTCACTACAGCAACATGGAGAGGTCAAAGCTGTCATGACCTTGCGAAAAGGGAAAGAAATCGATAACAAAGTGGAGATGCCAAAATCAACTCAGATTGTACCTGTGAATACTGAGGACCCATCACCAGAGGAGAAAGAAGAAACCAACCCGCGAGAATACGTTCCTAAAGCTCCATTTCCTCAGAGGTTAGCTAAAGGGAACAAAGGAAAATCCACATGTGAGATTTTTGAAATCTTCAAACAGGTAAGTGTTAACATCCCTTTACTTGAAGCGATAAAACAAGTGCCATCTTATGCCAAGTTTCTTAAAGATCTTTGCACTAAAAAGAGAAATATTCATGTTCAGAAAAAGGCCTTTTTAACTGAAAATGTTAGTTCTATACTCCAACATAAGATGTCTCTAAAATATAAAGATCCAGGCTCCCCCACTATCTCATGTAGTATAGGAAACCACACAATTGAGAATGCTTTGTTGGATTTAGGAGCTAGTGTAAATCTGTTGCCTTATTCTGTATTTGTGAAACTTGGACTGGGAGAATTACACCCAACTCGATGGCATACCAGTAGATCGGGTCCACGAAAATCCTCGTGGTATTGTGGAGGACGTGCTTATTCGTAGACAAGTTTTATTTTCTGTTGATTTCATTGTAATTGACACTCAACCAAGACAGATTCAAAGAAGCACATCCCATTATCCTAGGCCGACCTTTTCTTGGCAACCGCCGATGCTCACATTCAATGCGTAACCGGAAATATGCGATTGTCCTTTGGCAATATGACCACGGAAGTTTCAATATTTTCAACATTGCCAAACAACCTCACAATGTGGATGATGGAATTGTTGATGTGGATTTAATAAGCATTAGTTGATAATAATTTTCTTTCAAACCTTAGTGATGACCCTTTGCAAACATGTTTAACTCACTTTGGTTTGATTTTGATATTGACAGATCAATCGATGAGTCAATGCCCGCTTGACTCAAAGACCATCCATGGACACAAATAAATGGAAGTCAAGAGCTGAACAACTAGTGCCATCGAGAAAAACTCAACCCATCATCGAATCACCACCAAAACTCGAGCTCGCCATTACCCAACACTTTGAACACGCATTCTGGGAGAAGAAAGCACTTTCACGAATCATCTTTTCCTCCCTTGATGACGAAAAAAAAGGTAAGTTGTTGGATGTTTTAAAAGAGAATAAAGGAGCATTATGATGGACCATAGTAGACATAAAAGGTATAAACCCAGTAGACTGCATGCATTACATTCACCTTGATGAAAATGCTAGACCTACTAGGGAAATACAACGTCGGTTAAATCCTAACATGAAAGAGGTTGTCAGACCAAGTCCTTAAGCTATTAGATGCGTGTATTATTTACTCAATTTCCGATAGTTCACGGGTCACCTGTGTTGTCTCAAAAAGTCGAAGTCATGAGTTACCAATGCTAATAATGAATTAGTGCCCACCAGAGTAACTACGGGATGGCGGCAAAGGCAAATTTTATTGAACTCGCAGTTTACTAATCTATTGTAATAGATCAACGTGGTGACGAGTGTCGATCCCACGAGGAGGTTGATTTTAATTGTGTGCGTAATTAATTTTCTTTAATTGGGTTGGATTTGTGATGAAATTGATTTAAACTATGCTAGAATTTAAATCGAGACTATCATAGAAATTAAATTACAATGGCGGAATAAATTAAACCGAAACCATTGAAATAAAACACTGGGTATCCTGGATCCGCATCAACATGCTCCACGGGCTAAATATTCCATATTAATACCAATTAAACTGAAGGGATTCCACACTTCATGAACCACGCCAAATATAAATGGTGGAGATCGTGCAAATAATAATAACCTTGTACTAGTGTCGGTTTAACCGACCAGATTCAGACAAGACTATTATTATTTGTTTACCTAAAAGTCAAAACAACCACAAATATTAGAGGGGAAAAGAAAATAAATTTACCAAATAAAGCCCATGGAACATGTTGAGACTTCACCTTCAACCCAAGCTTAAAAGAAAATTAGCTACTCATTTTTGAACTAGGGGTAAAATGGGAATTTATTAAAATACGTAGAAAATACAAGAAAGAGAAGGAATTACAAAAATCTAAGCTTAGAAATGAATTCAGGGATATCACAAAGGAAAATGGTCTTTACGTGTAACAGAATTCAACTTCCTATAATCAATGCATACACGCCATCCTGTAGTTACTCTAGTGGGCACTAATTCATTATTAGCATTGGTAACTACTGTGACTCCTGACTTTTTGGGGACAACTTGTACAGGACTGACCCATGAACTATCAAAAATGGGGTAAATAATACCTGCATCTAATAGCTTAAGGACTTCAATGCGAACAACCTCTTTCATGTTAGGATTTAACCGACGTTGCATTTCCCTAGTAGGTCTAGCATTTTCATCAAGGTGAATGTAATGCATGCTCATCGGTTTATACCTTTATGTCTATGGTCCATCCTAATGCTCCTTTATGCTCTTTTAAAACATCCAACAACTTACCTTTTGTTCGTCATCAAGGAAAGAGATGATTACCGGCAGAGTGCTTTCTCCCAAGAACGCGTATTCCAAAGTGTTGGGTAATGGCTTGAGCTCGAGTTTCGTGGTGATTCGATGATGGGTTGAGTTTTTCTCTGATGGCACTAGTTGTTCAGCTCTTGACTTCCATTTATTTGTGTCCATGGATGGTGCTGAGTCAAGCAGGGCATTGACCTCATCGATTGATCTGTCAATATCAAAATCCAAACCAAAGTGAGTTAAACATGTTTGCAGCGGTCATCACTAAGGTTTGAAAGAAAATTATTATCAACTAATGCTTCTATTAAATCCACATCAACAATTCCATCATCCACATTGTGAGGTTGTTTGGCAATGTTGAAAATATTGAGCTCCATGGTCATATTGCCAAAGGACAACTGCATATTTCCTGCTCGCATCGAATGCGAGCATCGGCAGCCAAGAAAGGTGCCTAGGATAATGGGGATGTGCTTTGAACTCAGCATCGGTTGAGTGTCAATTACAATGAAATCAACAGGAAAATAAAACTTGTCTACCGAATAAGCACGCCCTCCACAATACCACGAGGATTTTCGTGGACCGATCTGCAGTTCAGTAACACCACTGGAGTTGGGTGTAATTCTCTCAGTCCAAGTTTCACAAATACAGAATAAGGCAACAGATTTACACTAGCTCCTAAATCCAACAAAGCATTCTCAACCGTGTGGTTCCCTATACTACAAGAGATAGTGGGGAGCCTGGATCTTTGCATTTTAGAGGTATTTTATGTTGAGTATAGAACTAACATTTTCGTTAAAAGGCCTTTTTCCGAACATGAATATTTCTCTTTAGTGCAAAGGTCTTTAAGAAACTTGGCATATGATGGCACTTGTTTTATAGCTTCAAGTAAAGGAATGTTTACACTTACCGTTTGAAGATTTCAAGAATCTCACCGTGGATTTTCCTTTATTCCTTTAGCTAACCTCCGAGGAAATGGAGCTTTAGGAACATATTCTCGCGGTTGGTTTCTCTTCTCCTTTGGTGATAAATCCTCGATTCAGGTACAATTTGAGTTGATTTTGGCATTCCACTTTGTTATCGACTTCTTTCCTTTTCGCAAGGTCATCACTTCTTCGACCTCCATGATGTTGTGGTGAACCGGTACTTGCTTCATTCAACGCTTAGGTTAGACATCGTTGACTTGGGAATTTACCTTTCTCAACGGTCATTGCCAAGGTTTGAACTGACGAAGCAAGTTGTCCCACCATTTTCTCGAGGCTTGAAACTGATTGGGCTTGTGAGTTGAAGCCCGCTCTCATCTCATTTCGTAATTCATCAATGGTGCGGTTCTGCTGCTCGATTCTGGAATGAGTAGAATTCTTGAAATTCTGAAATGTATCCTCCCATGGTCTGGGTTGAGAGTGGTTTGGGTTTTGATTGTATGGTCTAAATGGTGGCTGAGAAGGTTGAGAAATTTGAGGAATTTGTGGATTTGGTTGAATTGGTGGAGGTGGAGCTACTGGTCCATTTTGTTGGAATCCTTGAGACCATGAAAAATTGGGGTGGTCTCTCCATCCAGGGTTATATGTGTTGGAATAAGGGTTGTAGTTTGATGGTTTTCTCATGACTCCTATGGCATTGGCTTGATCTGAATATGAGTCATGGTCATGTGGTTCTGTTGAGTTGGCAGTCGTCAATGATGCTATTTGTCAATAAAGACCTTCAACCATCTCTTTGACTTCTTTAATTCCTGAGCTTGACTCGCCAACGTGAACCTCATTAACTCCCTTAATTCTTCTGGTATTTCTGAATGATCGACTTCGTTGTTGGGAATTATCCGATTGGCGCTGGAAGAATTCCCAAATCTCTGATGCGCTTTTGGACATTAACTCTCCTCCACTGGTCGCCATTAGCCATTCTTGCACATGTGGCAATAATCCCTCCAAAAAGTATTGGCATTGGTGCCATTTCTCGTACCCATGATGTGGACACTTCAAGAGTAGCTCATTAAATCGCTCCCATGCTTCGAAAAATTGCTCGTCGTCTCTTTGAGTAAATTCTGAAATTTCCCTGCGAATAGCATTGGTTTTATGAACTGGGAAATATTTATTTAAAAATTTAGTTACCATTTGTTCCCATGATGTAATGCTATTAGCAGGCAATGTATTAAACCATGAACGAGCTCTATCCTTTAAAGAAAATGGGAATAATCTAAGTTTAACATCATCATCTGAAAAATTCTCATATTTAAAAGTTTGACAGATAGCATGGAAATCATTCAGATGATTATATGGATCCTCATTTTCTAGGCCATAGAATGTTGGGAGACAATTTAGCACACTAGGTTTTAATTCAAAACTCCTAGCAGCTACATTTGGGTATCTGATGCATGATGTGCTCAAATTTGCTAAGGGACTAAAATAGTCCTTAAATGGCCTCTCTTGTGGTTCTGGTTGGTTTTGCAAATCCATGTCAATTCTCTTTTTAAATGCAGTGTGTTTGCGCGTGCGAAGTGTTTTTTCTAATTCTAGGTCTAAAGGTTCAAGATTAGGTGATAATGACCTTCAACCATGCATGCAAAGAATAAAAAAACAAAACAAAAAATAAAGAAGAGGGAGAAATTACGATACTAACCTTGTCACGTTGTTACAATCTTAATATGAAAATACACTCAATTGCTATAATAAAAAGAAATTACGTGAAACAAATATTACTAAAATTAAAATAAATAACAAAGAAATATAACAAAATAAACAAAATTAAATTACAAAGAAAAATAATAGGAAAGTTAAATTACACAAATTTAAAGAAGAGAAAAAAAATGAAATTCTAAACTTAATTTAAATTTTTTTTTTGTTTAAATGAGAAAAGGAGAAAAATAAAATTACAAGAAAATAACTAAAAAAAAAAATAATTCTATGAATTAAGCAACGGCGCCTAAAAAAAAACTTGTTGTGTAAATTTTAACTCGTGTTACCTAATCTATTGTAGAATAGATCAATGGTGACGAGTGTCGATCCCACGAGGAGGTTGATTTTAATTGTGCGTAGAATTAATTTTCTTTAATTGGGTTGGTTGGATTTGTGATGAAATTGATTTAAACTATGCTAGAATTTAAATTGAGACTATCATAGAAATTAAATTACAATGGCAGGAATAAATTAAACTGAAAACAATTGAGATAAAGCACTTGGGTATCCGGATCTGCATCAACATGCTCCATGGGCTAAATATTCCATATTAATACCAATTAAATCATGAGGGGGGATTCCACACCTCATGAACCACGCTCAAATAAATATGGTTAAGGTTTATCGTACAAATAATAATAACCTTGTACTAGTGTGCCGCTTAACCAGTATGATTCAGACAAGACTATTATTATTTGTCGACGAAAAGTCAAAACAACCACAAATATTAAAGGGGAAAAGAAAATAATTTTACCAAATAAAGCTCATGGAACATGTTGAGACTTCACCTTCAACCCAAGCTTAAAAGAAAATTAGCTACTCATTTTTGAACTAGGGGTAAAATGGGAATTTATTAAAATACATAGAAAATACAAGAAAGAGAAGGAATTACAAAAATCTAAGCTTAGAAATGAATTGTGGATATTAAATTAGGAGGGAAGCCCCTTTTATATGTACATTGAGTGAATCATGACCATCTCAACAACAAACCACTATTTGAACAAGAATACTATTTGCACAACACACGGTTTGACTACTATTTGCACAAGAAGTGGTTTTGCACAAGAAGTCGATTTTGTACAAAGAGTACTATTTGTAGAGTATCATGAACAGTACCATACGTATGAATAGTGCCGTATATGTGAACAATGACATTTTTTCTTTTATGCTCCTCCTAAGGTTTTCGACCGTCCTGAGTTCAAATGTGACGTCCGTTTTGCTGTCTGATCACTCGTTCATTGTGAAACGATCGTGATACCCCTAAAATACATAAAATAATTAATTATAATGAAACACACGTAATTAAATAACAAAATACTTAAATAAATAAAAATAGCAATGTTAGTGAGACTTGAATTGTAAAATGACGATTTTCTCCTTTATAAATATACACTTTCTAACACTCAACAATGGCGTTGCTGAACGAAAAAACAGACATTTACTAGAAATTGTTTGAGCATCATTAATCCAGGCCTACATGCCACTATCTTTTTAGGGAGAGGCACTGGCATCCGCAGCATACGTAATCAATCGAACACCTTCAAGCTCCCTTGGATTCTAGACTCCTTTCCAGGTTCAGAATGATGCAATTATGTCACCAAATGTGCCGAATTTACCCCCTATGTGTTTGGCTGTGTTGTCTTTGTTCAATTGCCGCAACAAGATAAATTATCTCTTCGAGCACTATGTTGTGTGTTTATAGGATATGCCTTACATCAAAAGAGATATCGATGCTATCATCTACCATCCAAAAAAATATACATCATCATGGATGTCGTCTTTCATGAAGATATCATGTACTACATGTCGGAGCCTGAATGTCAGGGGGAGTATAATGAAGAGGAAATTCATGCTCTTACATATCTTCCACCTGAAGCAGATCAATCTTCTATTGAGGTAGTAAACCTTCAAGATACTGGAAAAGAAAATGGTGATGATTCTCAGGCTGAGACAAGTGAAGACATATTTGGGGAGCAAAATAACACAACTGCAATCGAGAACGAGTCCCACAAAGAACCACATGAAGAAATACCTAACCAATCGTCAGCAGAGGATGTTCCTACCACAAGTCCTAGTCTAATAAGAAGAATTCTTCCCCAACGTCAAAATAAAGGTACCCTAAACCCACATATGATCATGACCTCTCAAGTATAATTAAATACCTTATGAGTTATTTTGTGTCTAGCCATCACTTGTCAGAATCAAATCAGTCATTTATAAATTAATTATCTACTGTATCTATTCCTAACAGTGTGCAGGAAGCCTTAAAAGACCTAAAGTGGAAAGCTGCTATGAATGACGGGATGAGATCTCTTCAGAAAAATCAAACATGAGAACTAGTTGATTTTCCACCAGGAAAGAAATTAGTGGGTTGCCGATGGATTTACATTATAAAGTACAATGCAGATGGCTCAATTGAACGATACAAAGCAAGGGTCGTAGCTAAGGGTTACACCCAAACCTACGGGATTGATTATACCGATACGTTTGCATCGGTAGCAAAAATTAATACTATTTGTATCTTATTATCATTAGCAGCCAACTTGGATTGGCCAGTGCAACAGATCGATGTAAAGAATGCTTTTCTCCATGGAGACATGTCTGAAGAAATTTATATGGATCTGCCACCAGGATGTAGTAGACCAGAACAACTTAATTAGAAAGTATGCAGATTAAAGAAATAATTTTACGGGTTGAAGCAATCCCCAAGAGCATGGTTCAGGAAATTCACAAACGCCATAAGTTCTTTTAGGTATAAACAAAGCAATTCAGATTATACTTTATTCATGAAAAAACGACAAGGTAAAATCACTACCCTTATTGTCTATGTGGATGATATGGTAGTTACAGGCAATGACGAGGAAGAAAGAGAAGGTCTTCAGAAGTATTTGTCGAGAGAGTTCAAGATAAAGGATTTAGGAGCCTTAAAATACTTTCTTGGAATTGAGGTTTCTCGATCCAAGGAAGGAATCTTTCTGTCTCAAAGGAAATATGCCTTAGATCTATTGCATGAAACGGGAATGACAGCTTGCCAACCTATTGATACCCTATTAGAAGAAAGGCTGAAGATTTGTATTACCTCAGGCCAAATTGCAGTAGACAAAAGAAGATATCTGAAATACAAGTGTGCAACCCAAGAGTGGGGTTGAATTGATGTTTTAAAAATTATCCTAATCAAATCACACAATAATCCAATCTAATGCCTTAATAAAATTAAAACACAATAAATTCAATGAAAGCACAATAATAAATGAGTAAGAGAGGAGAAAGGAAACTCAAGGATTTTTACGTGGTTCGGCTATCCCCGCCTACATCCACGCCTCCAAGCTCACTGGGCTTGAGGATTTCACTAAGCAAGCCTCCAAGGCTTCAAATGCTTACAATTGACTTCCAAGGTGTCAATAAACCTTTACAACAAGAGATTATCCCCAATCTTTTAACCCCAAGTGTATCTTAACACTTACAACCTCTCAAGGATAAATATTACAAACAAATTTTCTCTCACACAATTTGTTTGATTACAAATGAATGCTTAATTTGTGTGAATGAATGAATACAAATTTGATGCTCAAATTTCAAAGGATAGCTCAATAATAACAATGGTTGTGTATATTTAAAAGAATTTGATTTGAACTATTTTATAGTTGGAGAAGAAAACTAGCCGTTATAGACTGTCTGCTCGAAGTCGGTTTGCCGTTAGGTAGATGTCGGATCGCCGTTATCTTGGTCAATATGACCGTTGGACTGAATTTTCAAATTGTCGGATCGCCGTTATGAAGATGTCGGATCGCCGTTAGTGTCCATTGGCTAATCTTTCAATTCTGTTCAATGTCGGCGAGCCGTTATCAGGATGTCGGATCGCCGTTAGTGTCCAGAGGCTAATCTTCAATTCTGCTCGATGTCGGCTAGCCGTTATCAAGATGTCGGTTAGCCGTAGCTACAGTGACTGCTACAGTAAACTATTTACCAAAAATTACAGTTTTATCATAAAACTTTTTATAACTGTACTATAGCCCAAGACGTTATAAAACTTTATAAATAGGTCCAATTTCAGAATTTCTAAATAATGCTGGTTAATCCCAAACTTTTCAAAATTATGAAATGACCCAAATTATTATGACACTTTTCAAATAAGCCCTTCTCCAGAATTTTAAACAATATTTGTTGATTTTAAAGTTTTTAAAACTCTTTCAATTAAACCATAAACTTGAAAAACAATCAATTTCATAAAATTATTTTTCCATTAAATATAAAATCTTTATAATGTGAAAATAATGATTTATGTAAAACGTATAAAAATAATTTAAGCTTTCAAAAATTTAATCATTCTTAATCTTATTTGTTATCATCAAAATCATACATATATGCTAACAATCTCCTCTTTTTTTATGATGACAAACCTTGCATGTATTTAAAGAATGATTCCACAAATTACTCCCTCTAAATGTAAGTTTCTCTTACAATTTAGCTAAATTAAAAAATTTAAATATATGTAATCTTCTCCCCCTTCATCATCAAAAAGAAAACTTAGTGAAAAAGAACAAGAGTAGCAATTTTTTTTTTAAAAGTTAAAAACATACATTTTCTCCCCCTTCATCATAAAAAAGAAAACTTAAGGAAAATAATAAGAGTAGTAAAATTGTTACCCATGTTGTCGGAGTAGAAATTTTGACACATTCTCCCCCTAACAACAAGCATCACCTCAAAAATATAAGTTTTAGTAATATCACTCCCAAATTATCATCACATAATCCATCAACCATAAAATGATAATGAATCATGATTCCATCAATTATCAAATCAACAACTCAAAACATAAAATCATCATGTAAAAAACCCATGTAATCAAATCATCATCATATGTCAAAATTATCAAAATCATCACTATAAGCACATATTAATCATCAAAAGAATGCTCAAAATGCATTTTACTTCTCCCTCTTTTTACATCATCAAAAATGTATATTACTTTGTCTCCCCCTTTGGACAACAAAAAGTTCAAAATGAATATTATCCAAAATCATATTTTATGCTCCCCCTAAATATATGACCAATTTAAAAATTTAACCAAAATAATTTTATCCAAAAACATATCATATTTATCTCACCTTTCATTATAAAAAAAGAAAATATAGATAGATGCAATCGAAATAAGATGAAGATATTACCCATTTTGTTCGAGCAACAATTTCGGCAAAGTCTCCCTTTAAAAATGAAGAAATCTTCAAATACACAACATGGTTAGAAACACTTCAATATAAGCTTAAACAATTATAAAAACCAATAACTCCATCAATTCATCAAGCCACACTCATATATCAATCATCAAAATCATCAAGAAATTAATTTTAATAGTATTAATAACATGATTAGAGATATTAATAAATTTCATCATCCCAAGTTCATGCCGAATTTTTTGAAAATTGTTCTTTACAAAGAGGTTTTGATTTGTTTACCAAATTGGCATCCAAACGTTATAAGAACATATGATCAATTATCCAAGCTCCATAATTACTAATCACATTTTAGAAATCAAGACAACTAAACTCATCAAAGATCTAATGTGGCATTTCAAAAAAAATCTTATATGTTTAAAAATCTTGAAGTATATGTATTTCTCTCTCTTTCGATATCATTTAAAATAAGTAATGCATATTCAACAATACATTGATAAAGTACAAACAATGCATCCATTCACCAATCATAGATTGCATAAGATCAAACTTCATCAAATACATGTAATCATCAAAGCATATTCATTATCTCAAATATTAAGCAAAGCATAAGTATATAATGCAATATATAGATCATCAAAATCAACATAGCTATTAATATAAGTCATCATTATAAGTTAAAAGAATAAGAATCAAATTCATAAATGCAATAAGTCATGTGTGCGAATTTTATAAATGAATGATGATATAATACAATTAATAGCATATGAATTCACACATACATAAGAGATGGACAATGATGATAGACAATTAAGAAGATGAAATTAAAGACCATACAATCATCAAAATCAAACAAAGGTATCCTGATAAATCACTCAATATTATACACAATGATAATTCCATCATGTAAACATACAAGCATACTTTCACAAATTTAAGCTATTATCCATTTATCATGATCCATTCAACAAAATCAATATGCCAAGAATTGTTACCAAAACAATTAAATCATCTTACCTCATCTTTTTCTCTTAGTTCATAATCAAGTGATTATACTCACAAGCTTTCATCAAGGAACTCTCCACCATTACTTGATTGTGGTACCTACAAAGAAAACATTCACGTTGTGCACTTTGGTACCCAAATGCTCTTGGGTCTTTGAGTGTTATCAATAGTTCCTTTTGGAACTCAAATACATTTTGCTCCATAATATACATTTCTTTTAACCGGACATCTATTCTTCATATGACCATCTTGATTGCAATAATGACAAACAATCTTATGATCACTTGTGGAGGTAGCCTTAACAAAATAATTCTTATAATATTTTTGTTTCAAGTTAGGCTTATACCCAAGTCCTCCTTTATCAAACACACATTTTTAAGTGCTTAGTAATTTTTCTAAGTTCTTTTGACCACTTGTGAATTTTAACACAATTTCATTGAGCTCATTAATCTTTTTCTTAAGCACTTCATTTTCTTTTATCAATTTATCAACATGTGATTTTTTATGCTCATGAAAAATACTTTGTTTGCCTTTAAAAGATGCAATTTTATCATGCAACATTTTATTATCTAACTCTAGTCCTTTAATCATTTCATTTAATGATCATTGTATTTTTGTAAAGCATCATTTTCATTTTTCAAGTCATCTACATGTGATTCTAGATACTTGTATGAAGTGTTAGATTTCTCATTTGATAAGGTAATTTTATCATGCAATGTTTTATTCTCTAATTCTAGGCATGTAATTTTTGCACTTAGAGATTCATTTTCATTTTTAAGCTCTATCATTTTCTTTTTAAGACATACATTCTTTTTACCAATTTTCATCAACTCCTCATGTAATTCTTTAAAAGTATCATGCAATTCATCATAAGTAGGAAGATCATTTACCTCATCAAGTTCATCATCCGATTCATCTCCAATTGCCATGAGAGCTAGATTTGACATTTCTTGCAAATTTTCTTCATCACTCGATTCATCATCGCTATCGTCCCAAGTAGCTACCATTGCCTTCTTCTTGAGCTTGTTGAGAAGAGGACATTCCAGTGGTATGTGTCCGGGTTTCTTGCATTCATAGCAAGTGATTGTCTCTTTTTTCTCCTTTTTATTCTTGTAACCTCTAAACTTTCTCTGCTCATTAGTCTTCTTGTAAAATTTTCTGAATCTTCTAGCCAACATTTCAAACTCCTCGTCATCCATCTCGCTTTCCTCATCACTTTCAAGTTTAGAGGCTTTGAGGGCAATGCTTTTCTTCTTTTCCTCATGCCCTTTTTCAGCTGCCAAATCTTCTTCATATAAAATGAGAGAACCAATTAAATCATCAATAGGTAAGACATTTAAATCTTTGGCTTCCTCAATGGCAGTTCTTTTAGGTCTCTATTCTTTTGGAAGTGACCTAATGATTTTCTTGACTTTCTCACTATTTGAAAAAACATTTCCTAGGACTCCTAGGGTGTTCACTATGTCCGTAAATCATATATACATAGAATACACACTTTCATTTTGTCCCATTTGGAACAATTCATATCGACGAGTATATCTACTTATTTTAGACTCTTTAACTTGATTTGTGCCTTCATACACGACTTCAAGTTTGTTCCAAATTTCATGAGCACTCTCACAACTAGTTACTCTATGAAACTCTTTCTTGTCAAGTGCACAAAATAAAGCATTCATTACTTTGGAGTTTAAAGATATGTTTTTCTTTTCTAATACACTCCATTGACTTGAGGGTTTTAGAATATCATCTCCTACTTCATTTTTAGTCATAGGCATGAATAGACCATCATAAACAACTTCCCAAATTTCATAATCTAATGCTTGTAAATAAATTCTCATCCTAGTTTTCCAATATGGGTAGTCATTACCGTCAAAAAATGGCGGTCTAATTGTGGATTGTCCTTCCCTAAAGGTTGAATCATTATGGGTTACCATGGATCTTTGACTATAGACGGTTAAGTCTATACAAGAGCACCTTGCTCTGATACCAAACGAAATACAAGTGTGCAATCCAAGAGGGGGGTGAATTGGTGTTTTAAAAATTATCCTAATCAAATCACACAACAATCTAATCTAATGCCTTAATAAAATTAAAAAAAATAAATTCAATGAAAGCACAATAATAAATGAGTAAGAGAGGAGAAACCAAACTCAAGAATTTTTGCGTGGTTCAGCTATCCCAGCCTACGTCCACACCTCCAAGCTCATCGGGTTTGAGGATTTCATTAAGCAAGCCTCCAAGGCTTCAAATGCTTACAATTGACTTCCAAGATGTCAATAAACCTTTACAACAAGAGATTATCCCCAATCTCTTAACCCCAAGTGTATCCCAACACTTACAACCTCTCAAGGATAAAGACTACAAATAAATTTTTTCTCACACAATGTGCTTGATTACAAATGAATGCTCAATTTGTGTGAATGAATGAATACAAATTTGATGCTCAAATTTCAAAGGATAGCTCAATAATAACAATAGTTGTGTACATTTAAAAGAATTTGATTTGAGCTATTTTATACTTAGGGAAGAAAACTAGCCGTTATAGACTGTCTGCTCGAAGTCGGTTCGCCGTTAGGTAGATGTTGGATTGCTGTTATCTTGGTCAATATGACCGTTGGACTGAATTTTCAAATTGTTGGATCGCCGTTATGAAGATGTCGAATCACCGTTAGTGTCCATCGGCTAATCTTTCAATTTTATCGTGATGCGTTAAGTGTCCGTGAGGCTAATCTTCAATTCTGCTCGATGGCGGCTAGCCGTTATTAAGATGTCGGTTAGCCGTAGCTACAATGACTGCTACAGTAAATTATTTATCAAAAATTATAGTTTTGTCCCAAAACTGTCTATAACTATACTATAGCCCAAGACATTATAAAACTTTATAAATAGGTCCAATTTCAGAATTTTTAAATAATACTGGTTAATCCCAAACTTTTTAAAATTATGAAATGACCTAAAATACTATGACACTTTTCAAATAAGCCCTTCTCCAGAATTTTAAACAATATTTGTTGATTTTAAAGTTTTCAAAACTCTTTCAATTAAACCATAAACTTGAAAAACAATCAATTTCATAAAATTATTTTTCCATTAAATATAAAACCTTTATAATGTGAAAATAATGATTTATTTAAAACTTATAAAAATAATTTAAGCTTTCCAAAACTTAATCATTCTTAATCTTGTTTGTTATCATCAAAATCAACATTATAGATACATATATACTAACAATATCAAAGGCTGATTGGATGATTAATGTACTTGTCCCACACAAGGCCAGGTCTTAGTTATGCATTGAGTGTTGTAAGTTAGTTTATGCATAATCCCGAAGAACAACATATAAAAGTAGTAATGCAGATCCTGAGGTACCTGAAGCTAAATCCAGGAAAAGGAATCCTATTTTCCAAACATGAAGATTACGAAAACATAGAAGTTTATACTGATGCAGATTGGGCTGGGTCAACTAGTGATAGACGCTCTACCTCAGGATACTTTACCTTTGTGGGAGCGACCTTGTCACATGGAGAAGCAAAAAACAACATATCGTTGCCCGTTCGAGTGCTGAAGCAGAATATCGAGGCATGGTCCTTGGGGTATATGAAGGGTTATGGATAAGCTTTATCTTAAAAGACTTGGTGTGAAAATAGGTAGAGAAAAATTTCATGGAATGATTCTCATTTTTCTACCTTCATGAGACAGTACACAGTCTTAATATAGGGATATAAGAGACTAAGAAATGAAAGAAAAAATTAAAGCAGAATATTACACACTAATTTTTAGGAAGCAATAACTCTATATTTACACCAAATATACACCTAAATATATGAGGAAAACCAAATCAATTTGATTTGGTCAACCTTTCAACACTCCCCCTCAAGCAAGTCTAAAAATGTCTTTCATGGCCAGCTTGCAAACCAATTTCTCGAAATGTTTCTTAGGTTTTCCCTTGGTGAGTATATCAGCAATCTACTCATCTGTAGGAATGTAAGGCATGCAGATCAACCCACTGTCCAGTTTTTCTTTTATGAAGTGTTTGTCCACTTCAACATGTTTAGTTTGGTCGTGGAGTACTGGATTATGTGCTATTGCAATGGCAGATTTGTTATCACAATATACTTTCACAGGTAGAGAATTACTTGTCTTAAGCTCTTCAAGAATTTTTTTGATCTAAAGAACCTCACAAATTCTTAGAGCTCGCTTCATATTCTCGCCTCCAGACTACTTGCTACCACAGTTTGTTTCTTGCTGCGCCAAGTGACCGAATTTCCTCCAACAAAGGTGCAGTAACCAGAAGTGGATCTTCTATCGGTTACGCTACCAACCCAGTCAGCATCTGTGTAGACTTCTACTTGTAGGTGCCAGTTTTTTCTGAATAAAAGACCTTTACCCGAAGATCCTTTTAAGTATCTAAGGATTCTGTATACTGTTTCAAAATGTTCTGGTCTTGGAGCATGCATAAACTGGTTGACTAAGCTTACCGCAAAGGCTATGTCCGTGCGTGTATGTGAAAGGTAGATTAATCTACCTACAAGGCATTGGAACCGATCTATGTTGGTCACATCTTTAATTTTAACTGGCTGTAAGTTCATATTAGGATCTATAGGTGTCTCGGCTGCTTTACATCTGAGTAGACCTGTCTCTTCAAGCAAATTAAGAACATACTTGTGTTGAGACACAACAATCCCATCTTTTGATCTAGCAAACTCCATGCCCAAAAAATACTTCAGGTTGCCTAAGTCTTTGATTTCAAAGTCACGTGCAAGCACTTTCTTTAATCTGCAAATCTCAACTAAGTCATCACCAGTCAAAATTATATCATCTACATATACAATTAACACAGTTGATTTCCCTTCAGTAAAATGTTTGTAAAACATTGTATGATCTGCCTGACTTTGGGAGTAGCCATGTCCCTTTATAACATTACCAAAGCATTCAAACTATGCTCTAAGAGACTAGTTGACTCATACAAAGACTTCTGTAGTTTACACACTTTACTGCTGCCATGATTTCCCTCAAAACCTGGTGGTAAATCCGTAAAGACTTCTTCTTCTAGCTCCCCATTCAGAAAAGCATTTTTAACATCTAACTGGTATAGGTTCCAATTAGAATGTACAGCCAATGAGATAAGGACCCGGATGGAATTTATCTTTGCAACGGGGGCAAAGGTTTCTTGATAGTCAATTCCATAGGTTTAAGTGAACCCTTTTGCTACAAGCCTTGTCTTATATCTCTCAATACTCCCATCAGCATTACATTTAACAGTAAACACCCACTTACAACCCACAGTTTTCTTTTCTTTTGGTAAATCCACAATCTTCCACGTACCATTCTTCTTTAGAGCATTCATTTCTTCTAAAACTGCTAACTTCCAATTTGGGTGGTCTAGGGCATTTTTTTATGGTAAAGGCTCTTTGTTTAGTGGACAACTTTTCATAAGAAACATATCTAGCAATAAGGTGCTTAGTACAGGTTCGGGTTCTTTTCCTATGTGCTATAGGTAAGTCAAGATCAGGAAAAAGAGTGCTGGAATGTATAAGAGAAGAAATGTTACCTGAATTTTCTGAGGAATCAGTGCTTGGAGGCAACAATTGAGGTTGTACCGAGTTTATGGAAGGGTCTTTGCTGCTGTGATGATACCTTTGTCGAGTATAAACACGAAGCTCTAGTGCTGGAATTTTATCTTGTAGTATTTCTCCCCCTGTCTCTGGTACATTAACACTTGGTTCCTATAGTTCAAGGTTTCTTAAGTTTTCATTGTTAGAAATATCAGTTTTTTGAATTTGAGTTTAAGTGTTTAGATCAGGTAAAAACAGATTAGGCATAGGTGTAGAAGTATGCCAAAAATCATCTTTACTATTCTCTTTCTCCCCCTGAAGAAAATTTTAGCCAAAAAAAGGTTGATTTTTGAGAAATATAACATCCATACTAACATGAAATTTCTTTGTTTGAGGATTGAAACATTTGTAGCCTTTTTTATTAGGAGCATAGCCCAAGAACACACATTTTTCAGATCTAGGATCTAATTTAGATCTAAGATGGTTAGGAATGTGAACAAATACAGTGCACCCAAAGACTCTTAACTGAATATTGGAGGTAATCCTATTAGAAGGATATATAAGTGTAGAGTATTCTAAAGGTGATTGATATTTTAAAACACGGGTAGGCATCCTATTAATCAAATAACATGCTGTTAAAACAGCATCACCCCATAAACATTTAGGAACATGCATAGAGAGCATGATAGCCCGACTAACTTCAAGTAAATAGCGATTTTTTCATTCCGCAATTCCATTTTGTTGTGGAGTATCACGACAAGTGGATGTGTGAATTATACCCTTTTCCTTACAAAACACCTCTAGACAATTATTAAAATATTCAGTACCATTATCTGTATGGAGTAGGCTTATTTTTGTTTGAAACTGATTTTCAACCATGTTATAAAAATCTTTCAACAACCCCTTAATTTTATATTTTTCTCTCATTAAATAAACCCAACAAAGCCGATTATGATCATCTATGAATGTTACAAACCATCTTTTTCCAGTTAAAGTATTGATTTTTTAGGGTCCCCAAACATCACTATGAATTAAATAAAAAGGTTTTGAGGCACGATAAGTAAGTGCTTTATATGAAACTCGATGATTTTTAGATAAAAAACAACTTTCACACTGAAAAGTAGTACAATCAACATTTTTAAATAAATCTGGAAACAAATATTTCAAATAAAGAAAGCTAGGGTGTCCTAGTCTAAGGTGCCAAAGCATTATTTGATCCCTAGCAGAGTTCGAACTGATACTACTGCTCAAACCTTGAGCTTGTTTATTCCTTGATAAGTAGTCATCAAAATAGTAAAGACCTTCTCGCAAACTAGCACTGCCAATCATCGTCCCCAAGTTCCTGTCCTGAAATTCACAATGGGAGTCAAAAAAGACAGCACAACAATTAGAATCTTTTGCTAATTTACTGACAGATAATAGGTTGCAAGAAAGTTTAGGGACATGTAGCACATTTTTAAGCTCAATGGTTCCAGAGATTTTTATTGATCCTTTTCCAGCTATGGAAGATAAGCTTCCATCAGCAACTCTTACCTTTTTGTTACCAGGGCAAGGATAATAGGAATCAAATAAACTAGAAATGCTAGTCATATGATCATAAGCACCCGAATCAATAATCCATGGTACAGTAGTTGAGTGACTAAATAGAGCATTAATAATACTACCTGTTTGGGCTAGTGAAAGGATTAGAAGTCAGCAGCTTAATGAGATGATCAATTTGCTCCTTGCTGAGAATTTTTTCCAGATTCTCCACTTCATTGGCAGACGCACGGCTATGCTTGCTGTTTTTCCAGTCTGCAGGCTTTCCGTGGAGTTTCCAGTAATCCTCCTGAGTATGGTGTGGTTTTTTACAATAATCACACCATACTCGAGGTTTTTGTTGCTGTTGAGTGAAGGAACGGGTAGCATTAGCATCTACTGTAACAAGGGCAGATTTTTCCACAGAGATAATGGAGTTCTTTTTTCCCAACATAACACCTCGACGGCTTTCTTCTCTCCTTACTTCAGAGAAAACATCCTCAATAATAGGAAGTGGCTTTCTCCCAATAATTTTTCCTCTTACATCATCAAATTCAACATTGAGCCCAGCCAAGAACTTGAAGATTCGCTCATTATTGACAGTTTGTTTGTGGTGTTTAAAATCTTCCGTGCTCTTCCACTCATAGTCGTTGAATAAGTCCAGATCTTGCCACAATCTCTTTAGAGTATTAAAGTATTTTGTTATACTATAATCTCCTTGACGGATATCTCCAAGAGCAAGCTGCAACTCGTAGATATGTGACTGATTTCCATAGTCAGGGTACATCTGACTCACATTATCCCAAAGTTCTTTTCCAGTAGAGTAGCACATATAATTTGCACCAATGTCTTCATCTATGGAGTTGACTAACCACGTTATAATCATGGAGTTTTCGGCATCCCAAACACCATAAGAGGGATCAGATATTTCAGGAGCCTTAACATCTCCGGTAAGATAACCAATCTTCCTTCTTCCCCTAATATACATTCTAACCGACTGAGACCATCTTTGAAAATTTCCTTCATTCAGCCAGATAGTTGTAATCTGGACATAATGAGATTCAGAATGGGAAATTTTTTGTTCTAGTCTTTTTTAGGTGACTGTGGTTTCAGAAGATTGGTCAGACATGGTGGGGAAGAGATCAGAAAGAAAGGGAGCCTAGTGCTATGATACTATGTGAAAATAGGTAGAGAAAAATTTTATGGAATGATTCTCATTTTTCTATCTTCATGAGACAGTACACAATCTTAATATAGGGATACAAGAGACTAAGAAAGGAAAGAAAAAAATTAAAGCAGAATATTACACACTGATTTCTAGGAAGCAATAACTCTATATTTACACCAAATATACACCTAAATATATAAGGAAAACCAAATCAATTTGATTTGGTCAACCTTTCAACACTTGGGCTATCCATTACAACAACCAATACAACTATACTGTGACAACAAAGCTGCACGAGATATTGCTCATAACCCAGTTCAACACGATCGAATAAAACATGTCGAGGTAGATAGATTTTTCATCAAGGAGAAATTAGATGAAAAAATCTTAAAACTGCCGAAAATTCAATCAGAAGATCAACTTGCAAATATTTTAACGAAAGCCATTTCAAGTAGAGCATTTACAAAATTCCTAGACAAGCTAGGCATGCAAGACATCTATGCACCAGCTTGAGGGGGAGTGTTGAGAATGTCAAATAAAAAGGCATTGAAAGAAGTTTTTCAAAGGCATAATCCGCATTTGAGAAAGCCATGATCTGCACTTGTCAAAGACACGATCCGCACCAAACGGATCGACACATTTTCTTTCGTAATCACGCATGTAATCTTTAAAAAAAATGAAGCCTCTGCATCTATAAATAACGCTCAATGTATAATGTTTTAATTAAGAAATGAAAAACAAGTTTCTTCATATATATATATAAACATTGTTGATTTTTATTTTCGCAAAGTGTAAAATGAGCGTGTATTTTATCCTCTGCAGCTAAACACCAATTTCTTTTTTCCTTCATAGTAAATGATAGCTTTGGAAAAAGATAAAATCATTTAAATTTTAAACAACAAATTCTTCACATATGATAGGATTCTCTTATGTTACGTTTAACGTAACATACATTCACACACAGTAACAATACCCATTGATGGGTTCCGCTACCATTGTTGTGTGTGTTAAGTTACGTTAAATGTAACTTAGCTCTGACCAATGTGATATATTACAAGCTCCGCCTAAGTTACAGATATTGTTAGTGATAGCTAACTAAGTTAAACTGTCAGATTTGAAGATAGAAATGCAGCGATAATAATAGACCGTCAGAATAAAAGTGGAACCGGATGAAAAGGTTTTTATACAAAGAAATAAACTTGCTTCTTTTATTCCTCTCTCTTTCTCCACACTACTTTGGGACTATTTTCTCATTAGCCATAGAAATGAAGCAAAATCTGTAATCATGCACAAACTTTTCACACCCAAAATTATGTTTAAAAAATTCCCACAGGAAATTGTTAAGGTTATTAATGATGATGTCAAAATTTCTTTGTCCCGAAAGATTGTCCACTGTAAACATAAGTTTCTTTTGAAGAATGTTTGCTTATAATGAAATAATTATTTCATATGTCAATGAGTTAATTCTCACTAGAAACTGTAATGTCGAAACAAAAAGGTAATGGAATTTGCCTTACATGTATGAAACATTAAATATGTTGAAAATATTGTACTATTAATAACATTGCAAATATCTTACGCATATTTTTATGGTCTTTAATTAACTGGCTAGAGTTCAAATCCTTAAAAAATATGAAATTAAAATATTGATTTGAGTTTTGCCTACCATTCTAATTTTTTTTATATGGTAGAATTACTTTTAATAATGAAAAAAATTAATTATAATGCATGTGTTCTTTTTTCTTATAACAATAATAGTGTTACCTTATGTGAGACACATTAAGGTAAGTATCTTATGCATATGACAATTAATACAATTAGCAGTAATTATTATTATTATTTCTTATTAGGTCATGCCTTTGGATATGATTGATAGGTTATGTTTTTAATCTTGATAAATAATACAACACATTTAAGCTATTATTAGGAGAAAAGATAGAGGTTAATTGGACTAAATTATGTACATACTATTCTAGTCCCACATTATTGAATGATGGAAATACTAATTAGGAGAAAAAATTTTAAAGTTGATTTATAAAATTAAATAAATACTAATCAACAAAAGCTATATGTCTTACTTATATAATTATCTACATCATAATTACTAATCCTATTAAATAATTGGCTATTTAAAATAAAATCATTTATTTAACTAATTAAATAAATATTAATATTTTGACATAAAGATTATGTCGAGGAAGAGTTCAAGTAGCTTTACCGCGTAAAGAACAAGGATGGAGATTTTCATTTTTAATTCATGTGTTGTTTAAAATTTTGCAACCGGATAGGAACCGGTAAAGCCGCTCAATTTCCTTACGCTTCATACACGGGGCAAAATCTGATTTCTTTACTTCTCTTTTTAAAGTCGGTTTGTTACATAATCTAGAAGGTAGCTAGCTCCTTTATCACATTGTAAAATCCTTTTTAGCTTTATTTATTCCCAATAAAACTCAAATGAGTTTTCTCCTTTCCTTGAGATGTCTTTGACATATCTCAGCAAGACCCATCATTTAGCGTCGTTATTATTATTTTAATTTTTGTTTTCAGGGTGGTCATTTTTGTTGAACTTGAAATAAATGATTTTATTTATGTTAAGTTAATTGGCATTAAAAATGGCGCTGCAACAAAATATACAATAGATGATTGGTAATACCTGTTATTTATGTGCGGATGAGGGTTGATCTATACGTCATGCACAGTCATATCAACCATTAAGTTGAGATAAAAAAAAAAAAAGTAACTTATTTAATGTGCAGTTTATTCTTAGAGAGATTATCAATTTCAGCAAAGGAAAAATTGGTAATCTCTCGAAGAATAACTTTCATGTACTCTGCCCTTAAAGAGCGTGGTCGGGTCAGTAACAATATGAAAATTGTAGGAGCTGACCACCCGGGTTCGAACCTTAGGGGAGGTAGGGGCAAAATAAAAATTATTTGGGTTTGACCCACCCCTTACCTTAAAAAAATCCATGTAATTTTAAAAAATTATAATTTCAATTTCAGCCAAATATAAATAAAAATAAACTGCACATTAAATAAATTATTATTTTTTAATCTCGACTTAATGAGTGATATGACTACACATTACATATAGATCAACCCTCATCCGCACCTAAATAACAGGTATTACCAATCATTAATTTCAGTAAAGGAAAACTTGATAATCTCTCTAAGAATAACTTCCATATATTTGTCGCTTACTTTTTATTGTTTTCATAACCTCTTTGGCATCATAGTTTTATAGTATTATCCTTATTTATAAGTATATTTTTAGTCATATTTATTATAAATTAAATAAATTGATATCAAAATAAAAAATTTAAATACTAAAAATAAGAAATATAGGTTTCATGTGAATAAAAAATTAATAATAAGATTTTTTCGTGTTATTTTTATTATTTTTAAATATTTTTCATATAATAAAAATATGTTTTATATTTTTATTATTTTTTGAACTTAGTTGCTGTAATGTTTCGATAGGCCCGAATCTAAGCTTATAGACGAAATCTTCAAAGAAGTTTTGGACAGGCTAGATGATACATTGCAAACTGAAAACAACAAACATTTGGTTGGAATAGAATCGCGCATTGAAGAAATTGAATCTTTGTTAGGTGTTGGGTCGACCATGAATATTTGCAAATTAGGGATTTCGGGCTCTGGCGACATAGGAAAGACAACAATCGCATGTGGTATTTTTAATAAAATCACGAGACGTATTGGAGGTTCTTACTTTGCTCATAATGTTAGAGAAGCAGAAGGAACTGGAAAATTAGCCTGACTTGCTAAAGGAACTTCTTTCTACATTATTGAATGATGGAAATGTGAAGAATTTCCAAACATCGGCCTCAATTTTCAAAGCAAAAGGCTTACTCGCAAGAAGCTTCTAATTGTTTTTGATGATGTCCATCATCCAAGACAAATAGATTGCTTAATTTGAATGCCTTGATTGGTTTGCTTCTGCAAGTCGAATAATAATAACATCATGAGATAAACAAGTGCTTATAAGTTGTGGGGTCAATAAAATATATCAGATGAAGGAATTAGTACATGCCGGTGCCCTTAAGCTTTTCAATGAATGTGCTTTTGGAGGAGATCATCCCAGGTAAAATATACAATAGCGCTTAAAGTTTTAGATCGCTTTCTATTTGGAAAGCGAAAGGGGGTGTGAGAAAATGCAATCAGTAAACTCGAAATAAATGGTTCCTCAATTTGGACATTCAAGAGGTCTTAAAAATAAGTTAATGATGGCTTAGATGACAAAAAGTGAAGAATGCTTTTTGTGATATTGCATGTTGCTTTGTCGGAGAGAATAGAGATATTGTAAAAAAAATTGTGGATGCCGGTGATTTTTTTCGACAATAGTAATAGATGTTCTCATTGATAAGCCTCTTGTCACTACATCAAACCATAATGCAATAAGAATGCATGATTTGATGTGAGATGTGGGCAGAGAAATTGTTTGGCAAGAATCCATCTATGATCCTAGAAAATGCAGTTGATTGTAGCACGACAAAGAGATTTATGAAGTTTTAATAGAGAGCACAATGAGCAACAATGATTCTTCACTCTATTTTACTTAATATTTTATTGGAACTTATGTGTTGTTTTAAGTGTTCTTTTTAAATATAACGACATAACTAATAAGATATTAAAAATAATAATAAGGTTTAACATTAGAGGAATGAAAATAAAAAATCCATAAAAATGATTTAGTTAAATCCATCCTCGTTCAGATCTTTCGCTTGTTTTTTTTTTTTCCTCCCCTTTAAAATGACTCTATATCATTTCGTTGACTTCACGGACATTAAATATATCGTCCTTGTTGCGCTAAGATAAACTAACAAGCACATTATTGAGCCCCATCATTTAAAATGAACCAAAAATTTACCTCGTCTCTATCATCTTTGTGTCATTATCTTTTTCTCTTTTTCTACTTCACTAATTTTTTCAAATTTAAATTTTGCTTCATTTACGTCCTCAGCTAAATTTCACCATTTCTATGTTGATAAAAAATGAAAATATTGACATGAAATAAGAACACAATTACGCACTTGCACTTGTATAGGTCACATTAATGGTTTAAAGTTCATTTTATCATTGTTACTAATTCTTTTTCACAACGCTAAAAATTCAAAAGAGTTTTTCACGTTCTTTATCACATTGGTTCTCCCCTTATATACTTAACTAGGAAATAGAACCGCACTTCGCGCGGCTTTGAAAAAAAAATTTATTATTTTCTAATCAATTTTTCTTGTGAAAACATTGAATAATCTCTAAGGATTATACCTTTTTTCATTGTACTTTTAATGGTTTTCTTCAACAAATATTAGATTTATTCATTGAAAAAGAAAATTAAAAATTAAATAATAACTAATAAGATTAGTGAAGTCAAATTGTCAATCAATTCTTATGATAAAACAATAACTAAAAAATATATCGTCATAGTTTTCTTGATTATATTCAACTTACTAATCTATTAGAACTTTTATATCTCTTTTTTTCCAACTAGCTCCAACGATCTCAATATCACCCACACCACATAAAATTCCGACAACATTTGTAATATCATAGAAAAGTAACATAAACATGTTAAAACATAAGGATCAATAATTTCTAATATACACCTAAAGATTAACAAACATTAATAATTAAAATAAATATCTGAGAGGATTGTGTTATCATTCACACGTAAATCAATCAAATTTGGAGATACAAATTGGAATCCACTGATCGAAAGCTTAACAGTTCCTTCTACTAACATCTTAACGAAGTTATAACCAAAAAAATAATCTTATACTGATTTGAAAGTAGTCTATACTTGCCTATAGTTTAAACAAGTTTCAAATTATTGACACGGTACAAAGAACCCTCACTTAACATGTCCCTAAACATTGTCACTAAATTTTTCTTGATTGTATTATGCATTAGATTTTCCTTAAAAAAAATACTACAATAAGTGTAAAACAATTGGGAAAAAAGATTGGGAAAACAATGGGAGAAGGAATTTTTTATACAACATTTTCATCAATAAAAATCATGTCCACACTAATTAATTCTTCATTCTTCTTAGTAATAACAGACTCCTACATTCTACAAAACCTAACCCTTATTATCCAATCATCTCCATCATTATTCAGCTCATGAAGAAAAGAGTACTCTATGAAGCACACAATATTAAAAATTCAAATAAATCAAATAATAAAAACATAAGAATCTTTCTAAAGAGGATGTTGGTTAAATTAAAAAAAACTAAATATAACAAATCTTAAATACTTAGTCTTTAGAGAGTTTGGAGAAACTAAAAAGCACTAAACAAAAGGTTGCAAAATTAAATATGAGATTATAGCATTAAAATTAGGCGCTGGTAGTAGCATTGTTGAGGGAAGATGAAAGAACCTTCCTTCCTATATTAATTAATTGATATTTTTTAAGCCACGAAAGTCTAATTACTGGCATAATAAAAAAAATGAATGTTTCAAAGCTTATAATTAATTATTATTAATGGTTACATATTGTTAAATTTATTTAAATGGAAAGAGGAAGAGACATGTACAACAACGTGAGTGTTGTAATAGTTTTAATTTCTCAAATTACTGGCATAATAAAAGAAATGAATGTCTCAAGACTTATAACTAATTATTATTAATGGTTACGTATTGTTGAATTTACACAGAAAGAAGAAGAGACATGTACAACAACGTGAGTATTATAATAGTTTTAATTTCTTAACCAAATCTTCTATAATTATTTTCTATTTTTAATCTTTATAATGTAGTTATTTTTTAATCTTAGCCAATATATTAGATAACAAAGAATATAAAAAGGTGAGGAATAGTGTTGCATAATAAAAGAAATAAATGTTTCAAGGCTTATAATTAATTGTTACTAATGGTTATATATTGTTGAATTTATTTAAATAGAAATAGAAAGAGACATGCACAACAATGTGAGTGCTGTAATAATTTTAATTTCTCAAATTTCTGGCATAATAAAAGGAATGAATGTTTCAAGACTTATAATTAATTATTATTAATGGTTACATATTGTTGAATTTAAATAGAAAGAGGAAGAGATATGCACAACAACATGAATGTTGTAATAGTTTTAATTTCTTAACCAAATCTTATGTAATTATTTTTTATTTATTTTTAATTTTTAATTTTTTGTATTGTAATTATTTTTTAATCTCAGTCAATATATTAAATAACAGAGAATATAAAAAGATGAGAAATAGTGATGCCACATCAGCTCTTTTATTTTTCATTCTTCTTGGAATTAATAGACTCTTACATCCTACAAAACATAACCCTTATCATCTAACTATTTCCATCATTGTTCAATTCATGAAGAAAAGAATATTCTATGAAGCACACAATAATTAAAATTCAAATAAGTCAAACAATAAAGACACAAGAATCTTTCTAAAAAGGATGTTGGTTAAATAATAATAAAAATTCAAACATAACAAATCTTAAATACTTAGTGTTTAGAGAGTTTGAAAAAGCCAAAAGACACTACACAAAAGGTTGCATAATTAAATATAAGATTATGACATTAAAATTGGGCCCTAATAGTGACATTGTTGATAGAAGATGAAGGAGCCTTCCTTCCTATATTAATTAGTTGATGTATTTTAAGCCATGAAAGTTTAATTCCTAGCATAATAAAAGAAATGAATGTTTTAAGATTTATAATTAATTATTTTAATGGTTACATGTTTTTAAATATATTAGATAATATAGAATATAAAAAGATAAAGAATGACAATGACACATCAGCTCTTCTAGTCTCAACTTTATATATATGTAGAGAGAGAGAGAGATTATTTCAGCACCCTTAATAGTCTTTTCATTATTATTATTGTTACTATTATTGCTATTATTTGGACCCTCCACAAAGCATTTTTTTCATTATTGCATGATGCAGTGATATTTTATGTTAATTTTTAAATTAATAATAGATTTTACTTATTAAAGATACCATTTTATTTTATTTTTAAAACAGCCCATGGCCCAATGCAAATTAATTGCAATACTACTATTTGAAAGAGGAAATGAATTTGCTTGTCAGAAACCTGCAAAATGATTTTAAAATTTTGTAGCAATATATTATGTTTTAACAAGATTTTCGGGCAAATGAAAGAAAGCAAACAAAAAACTAACTAAACATAATAACTTGTATTAGGGAAACACAGGCGCCTAGCTAAATTGAGATTTACTACCTATTTTGGTCTTCTAGAAAGCATGAGGGAGAACGAAAGAAGCCAGGTGGTTAAGATGAAGTTTAGGTCCAGAGAGAGTTGACTTGAAAGGCTTTTTTTTGAAGCCAGGTGGTTAAGATGAAGTTTAGGTCCAGAGAGAGTTGACTTGAAAGGCTTTTTTTTATCTGGGAAAATTGAGAAAAGAGATTAGAGGTGGAGTTGATAGTGGCCTGCAACTACACTCTCACACTCAAGTTAGTTTTGGGATGGTTTTTTAAGCATCAAGAGCTTGCAAGTTGATTATAGCAGCTAAAGGTTGAACACAGTCTCAGTCTTGTACTGTGCGTGTATTTTTTGATAGTGAGAAAAATAGAACCTGAGCGTCTTTTTGAATAAATATTAAGATATACATACCCTGGTACCATTCCAAAGTTGTTTAATACTGCTTTGTCACATTTCAAGTAAAACAAGGTTCTACGAATGAGTATTTGAGCAATAATGATTTCGATGGATATCTATGCGAGGAAAATATCTTGCTTGAGCAAGTATAAAACCTTGGAAATTAGACAATTTACATTCATACACTCCTTCGTCTATTGAACTGTAGAATTTCAAAAATCTCATGGAGATGGATATCTTTCACTTTAGACATATCCAAACACGTGCCCTTAGTTTTTTAGTCCCTTAATAATGAATAAAGGACCATGCAATTAAAATCAAATTTATATCTATAATTGAAGTTGGTAGAAACATCAAACTGTCAAACTCATCATGCAAACCTACAACAAACATAACCATATATAAAAGTAAGAATCCGTATAAATATTAATGCACTTGATCGTTGCTAGTTAATCATTATTTGTAAATTATACTAATTGTATCATTACCTTTTCTATGTTTCACACACGCATATAAATTGACCATATCTGCTCATAAATAAAGGAGAATTTTACCTTCTCTGTATTGTCTTTGAAAAATTTTCCGCATTTATAATATGCTTTAACTAGATTTTGAGATGAAGGATAAAGAAACAAAAACCTAGCTAAATACAATAAAATTTGTATTAAGGTAACAGGGGTGCCTAGCTAAATGGGAGTGTGTTGCCTATTTTGGTCTTCTAAAAAGCGTGAGAAAGAATGGAAGAAGTGAGACGGATGAGATGAAGTTTGGATATGAAGAGAGTTAGCTTGAAAGGCTATTTTTGTCTTATAAAACAGAGAAAAGAGGTTAGAGGTGGAGTTGGCAGCGGCCAACAACCATACTCCGATGCTTAGGTTAGTTTTGGGATAATTTTTTAGGTGTCAAGATCTTACAAGCTCTTGGCTATGGTAGCTAGAGAGTAAAGAAAGCATATGCCTTGTATTGTACGTGTATTTTTTTAGGAGTGAAAAAAATAAAACATGGGCGTCTTTTCGTAGAGTGCCTAGGGGTCCCTGACTGCTTGGGCATTTTTTCAGCATTCTTTGCTGCTGTGGCAAGAATATTTTGATTCTTTTGCTCATTTGACTATTTAGGCCCTTTAGAGTATGCTTGGAGAATAAATTGAATATTATTTTCATGTTTTGTCCATAGACGTAGCTAGGTGCTCTTGCATGCCTTTGCAGAGGCTCCTCGGCAATTAGGACAAAAGGTCCCAATTGTCGTAGTAAGTTACTTTTTATATTTTTTGTAGGCGCTACAGCTTGTTGTCCTCTCTTTTTTAGCACTATATTATTTTATTGATTCCTTAATATGTGCAAAAGATTTAATCATTCTTTTTAGGTGATAGTGATTCCTTAAGCACTAACATTTTGGGTATTTTCTCTAACATTTCTGCCTTTACGTGGTGTATCTTACATATCATTTTGACTATTTAGTGTACTCGACATAGGCCAATATTCTTCTAATGACTTTTTACTATTATAAAACTCCATATCGACATGTGGCACTCTATTACTAGTCTTTCATTTCTTTCCTAACAATATCCCCATAATTTCTTTGTGGTGAAAGTATTTAAGGCATAAAAAACTCTTGGAAGAATTGTGAATGACACGTGGCGATGTTGGCCTTTCTTCATGGATAATTGGTTAAGAATGAGGTACTCTTCATACTTTTTTCTTCGTTGATCACACAGGTTTCCACGTTTGCCCCATTTGCTTGCATTGTGAAGGGTAATTGTTGTATAACTGTATAATATTTTAAGTGAGAATGTAGAGTCTTCCTTAACTAATTCAGAGGGCAGCAGTCATAGCCTCAAGTCTCCCGGTAATATAATTCCAAGCCACAATAGGCCTATGACCTCCGAAGCAATCTCTTGAGAAAATTATGGATAAAGAAGTTGATCATAAGACTAATAAAGCACCATCCCGACATTTTCACCCCGCTAGCTAGGCGTCCTCAACCTACTTATGATTCTGTATAAGAAGTCCTTATTTATTTCTTTGAGGGATCCTTGATTCCCATTTGATAAACTTCATGGCAGCCTTCCAAAAATCAGTTTTTCCCTCTCGAAGATCCTAAATCACTTAAAGTAGTATAAATGACAAATTTCCATATCAACACCCCACATATTGCTATTTGTCAAGCCACCATTATAATCTGAGTAGAGAAAACCTAATATGAGTCTTGCTACCCTTTGAATCAATCTCTGCAGTAGATTTTTTTTTCAGATTTAGGATAATGGCCTACTCCACCTGCCAAAGCCCATGCGGAAATATCCCAACATGAGAGACAGCTTGAAATATTGCGAGTTTCATGAAAATTTTGTCTATAGTACTATCGAATGTATTAGCTTACAAGAGGAAATTAAATCTCTAATTCTCAGTGTATACCTCAAGGAGTTCATGGTTGACATACGATAGGCTCGAAAGTCCCTAAGGCTGGAACAAAGGCAAACACGTGCCTAACTTCAGCTTTGAGCATAAGGCACCTCAAGGATCGAAAAAAGAGTTTATATTCAAATGATAACTGGAAGACTTACTCTCACTGGTGAATCTAAGAGAGCAATAAAAAGCTATGGTAGGTCGTCTACTGTTATCATCGGCAAGGAAGTCAATTTCACTCACTACATAAAATCTCAAGTACCACACCATCCCATCCGAATTCTATTCATAGATAAATATGCTGAGAGTACCTTATATACCATGAAGATGCCTGGATCATAATAGTAAAAGTTGCTGCTGGCAAAGTGGCAAGAACGATAGCAGACACTGGCAGCTCAGTTAATATTATCTTCAAGAAGACCTTAGATTAATTGTTGATTGAAACGCCAAAAGTCACTTCAAAGGCTACATCAATTATTGGTTTTGTTGGGGATGTTGTCATTCCCACAGGCATCATTAAAATACCCAAGCATGTCATCCACATAATTGACTTCCTCATCGTAGATCGCCCTAGATGCCTATAATATCATTCTGGGTAGGTTATTTTTAAAAACCACCAAATTAGTGGTATCTATGCATTATCTCACCATGAAGATTTTAATGGCCAAGGATGCTATCACCGTTAAAGGAAACCAGTAAGTAGCTCGGGGTTGCTATACTGCTAGCTCAAAAGTGAGCCGTTAGATTACTTCTGATGCTCAGTTAAACAGATACCTCACAAGGAGAAAGTTATCGCCACATGGGATATAGTTTGCCTAATTAAAAAAATAGTCACCAACTGACGACGAGTGGAACGTCGAAAAACTTCATCGTCAAATACTTTAAGAAAATAAAAGGGGATTTTGCCAATGAAAATTGATTTAGTATGTACCATAGTACCTGAGGCACCCATTTCTAAGAAGTTAGCTTTGACACTAGTTATTTCAACAAAAAAGCTCAGCTCGTATTTCCAAACTCACGTTATTACGGTTACTGTCTCGCTTGTTCGTAAGTCCCTTAAGTTGAATGAGTTTGATATTGTCTTCAAGCCTCACTCGGCCACCAAAGCTCAAGCCATTATTAATTGTTTGACCAAATTCACCAGTGACTCTATAGGTAAGGGAATCTTAAAGGCCCGATTGAGGCAACAACCATAGGAGAAGAAGAACAAGCCTGGAAAATTTGTATCAATGGCTCTTCTAATTCACATAAAAGTAATGTGAGAGTAATCATTATCGACATTGATAAAGAGAAGCTATGCTACACTATGTGACTCAGCTTTGGGAAGGCTAGAGAGTTAGTGTTTTAATTCAATGAAGTTTAAATGGAAAAGGTACCAAGGATGGAGAATTGTAAAGCAAATAATCTGGCCAAGATGGCCTCCTTTTGTGCAAACCAATCAGCTGATCCTGTCATGACGAAATGATAATGAGGCACCCATGGAACACCTTCACGCTAAGGAGATACTACTAGTAAAGAGATATCATTTTGCCTCTTTGTGTTTACTTCATCTGTTTTCTTTAATTCTTATATACCTGTAATATGTGGTAAGCCCTATCGAGAACCTAATATACCCTGCAATGGTCAATGGTACTCTTCAATTCCCTAATTCTTTAATGACATGAATAGGGGATCTTAAGTTCCTTCTCTTTAGGATAACAAAGCTGAGTCATGCTGAGTCATGTAATGATCCATGCTTTTATTATCGATGAATGCATTTTCTTTCAAAATGTGATGATATGTGTTATTCTATTCACTTTTCAATTATGAAATGTGGATAAATACTTTGAAATGTTGTTTGGTTTGAAGATAATCACCATTAGTTTACCTCTATATCTGTTTGTTGTACAATGTTTATTATCACGCAACATATGTCAAGAGATCGCCTTATTGTAAACTAAGTTGGGTATCAAACATGTCCTTATCATGACGATTTAAATAAGCTCAGAGCCAACAAAAAGAATATAAAAGAAATCATAAGTAGCTTTTCAAGTGCTATTATAAAAATCTAACTATTTGAACAAAGAAAGGGAAGGTCTAAGAAGACCTAAGGGCAAAGCAAGCAATCGTACCCTAGAGTCATGAGGTTTTATTAAGGTAAACATGTGCCCACACCTCTATTCTCTTACTCGTAAAAATTAGATGATAAAAAAATAAAAAAAAATCACAGTCATGAGAGTTGAATGTCTAAAAGAAAAGTGGTAGGCAAGCAGCCACTTTTTTAATTATCTATCTTGCAAATATTAACTTGAAACAAATGAAAAAACATTAAATTTTTTACCATTTTACAAAAAAGGTGCCATGGAGGTTCTTAAAAATGTTTTGGAAGCGTAAAAAAATGAATTTATTGTCAATTATTGTTACGCTAATGGTAAATTTTCATTCTTAATCAATTTGTCATGATGATGCTTTGATTATGAATTATTTGTTGAGATTCTCTATAATCTTTGTTAAGATATACCATAAGCATGTCCAAGAGAATTTTCATGCATAGGGGTTAAGTTCATAAACTTTAAAAGAAGGAATAGCTCCACAAAAATGCAAGTTAGCAGGCATCTCAGGTACTCTGTATCTAGAAAATGTTCCTCTTAAATAGTGAAGGGTACCCAAAAGACCTCGAAGATACTTATTTATCTGAAAGTCTAGATACAAAGATATAGAAAATGAAGCTAATTGTACATTAAACAAAGCTTACAATTAAAGTTCAAGTACAGACAAAGGCAGGATTGTCAAAATAGTCTAGCATAAAAGGATAGTTAAGGTACACTTGGTAGGAAAGGCATAACATGAAAGTAGAAAATTAATTTCAAGCACAGAATTCAAATGAGTGCCACCAAGCAAAAGATTGCATTAGTGTGGTCACATAGCAGATAGATTACCCCTAATCATTTTTCTAAATAAGGGTAGAAGTTGCAGAAGTATAACGTTTAGTGGCAGGAACATTTGATAAGAGCTTTGGTTGGGGTAAGTTAGATACACTAAATAACTTCGATGGACTATTGACTAGGGCACATAAGATTCCATTTTGTCCTCGATCATTGCCATGATAGCTGATTTATCTAACCACTTCTCTACCTTGGGTACCACCAGTTCGGTTTTTATACTCCAAACTTCGGTCATTATGTAGGTTTGGCCTATACCTTATCATGATCTTTGGCCACACGATCTTTCTCATCAAATAAATCATAAAGGCACTCTTTTAAAGCTTTGTTTCCTGAGCAAGCTTCTCTTCACGAGACGTATAACTTTGGCTTCACCTTTCAATTTCTCAAACTTTGACTAAGTGTTAGAGATACTAATAAGTTTTTAAAACTATTAACTCGAGCAAAAATTTTCCTACAGCCAGTAAGAAGTACCTTAGTAAATACACAAGAAAAAAAAGTGAGCAAATGAGAAAAAAAGCTAAAATTGAAAAAATACTCACATCTTAATAGGCTTTGAATACCTGACTATAACGTTTACTCAAGCTCAACCTATCCTCTCTAGCACTTAAGAAATGTTCTTGGTATTATAGTGAACATATTTGGCCAAATATAAGGCTTTTTTTTCTCCATTAGATCGAGCTCTCTTTCAATGAAATCTCTAGGCAGAGAGAAAAGGATCTTAATTTTCCTTTTGCGGGGAGTAAGGTTCTCTTAGAGCTGGCCATTTTTTAGCTGGGTCCACTGCGCGGACACTTTTACTAAGTAAGCGAGGAAGTAATGTCTAAGTTTTGGAATGGCCTAGTCCATACCCTAGGGAGTGAGGAGGCCTGGTACTCTTCATACAAGGAATAGTACCCAAGCCACTAAGGGAGTCACTGCTCATTTGGTTAAAAAAGAATCAAAGTCATTGTAGAGAGAATCCATAGTTGTCAAACACCATGCACAAAGAGAAAAGGTCAATCACATAAATACAGGACTCTTTGGGTAGAAAGAAAATAGAAGGGTATAAAATACAGAAAATATAAAAATATTAAAAATTCGAGGACTGTCCCAAAAATACTCTCTATCCGTACATGGCTTTGTTGGGATAATACGCTCTTTTAAAGTATATTAATTTATTTTATGATTAATAAAATATTTGAGATATTTTAATTACATAAATATATTGAATAATGTCCGTTTAATCATATTATATGTATTTATGTGATCATCATATGAATTCACAGAAGACATAAATACAAGTTATCTTATGATTAAATAAACAGCATGATAAACAGAAATACGCCTATTTATGTTTAGATTGTAGAAATTCATCGAACGATTTGTCTTAATCACGTATTTAATTTCATCGATATAGTTTGACTACATTGTCGGATCACACGCGAGATTTAATTAACCTCGAAACGACCGCCGACTTATTAAACTTACATAGCATCGATTTTACCGTAATCTTAATCTCGAAAGTTAATTATGATTTCACGATTGCAATTGTTAATCCATTCGAATTACTAATAAAAGACGCACACATTCGCTGGGTCAAGATTACCCAAGATTTCGCGATCCATTACGAGATTGACGTTATAGATTAACAATATAGAATTTGTACGACACCTCTCGACGCTTTTCAAGACTGATCATGTAATTCTCCACAGAGCAACATATTTGGGATGTCGAAACGATCATTAGAGAAACCAAGACGATATCAAGATAAAATGTGATTAACCGATCGGACAACAGATATCGATTTAATTAACGATGTAATACAAAGATTGAGCGATAAAGAAATCGATGTGAGCACAATTATTATTCGAACGTACAATTATGGAGGTCGATTCCAATCTTATAGTGTAGTAGAGTTAGAATTAAATGATTAGGCTTTAATTACGCTTAATTGTTGTACTATTGTATGTTTAAAATGATCAGGTTAAATTTCGTTTAATTGTTTATTCTTTGGATTAATAAGCGAGATAAGCTAGTAATTTGGATCGAAACGTAATTATATCTTTTAGTGGGAGGTTAAATTAATATGTTTATGTCTGAGGCTATGTTGTTTCTGGTGGGTACGTATGAAGAAAATCAATGTGAGTTCGTAATTACAGGAGCGCCGATTACTATGAGAGATATAAAAGCAATTCTATCACCAAAGGAAAGGAAAAGTCACTATATATACATCGTAGAGAAAAGGTTTTTACACAATTTTATGAGAAAAATTTTCTATACTGGTTTCTTATAATTGGTGATAAAAGCGCCGCGTCAGTCTGATCGATCACAGTGTCATGCGCGGAAGATCGTTTGGTGACGGATCGTGATCTAACGAGCGTGGTGGTGACGGATCGTGATCGAGGCAAATCACGTCGGAAAAAGCCAAATCAGTTTTCAGTCTGATTTACAGATTCAATTCATATATATTTTATGAGATCGGTCATAAAATTTTTTTTTAAAACCGAATTTTCCCTAACAATTGGTATCAGAGCCATCTCATATTAATATATAAGAATTTGTATAAAATTAATTTTGATAATTATGTATTAGAGTGGCATAATTTATTTAGATATATATTATTTATTTAATATATGAATAAATCATGTTTTGGATTGTCTTAATTCAAGGTTAGATTTTCTATTGTATTTTTCTTTGGATCTGTAACAAGGAAGGTGGTCTTTAATCACCATGTTTTTCTCTTGATTTATTTTACTATAATAGAATTTTTGTAAGCTAAAATTGGCTTAGTAAATTTGTAAATTACGGATCACAGTTCGGAGGAACAAGACTGGAAATTTTCAGCGGCCACCAACCAGCAGTGCGCCACTAGCAACACGCGAACAGCGCACCACCAGACCGCGCGCTCATAACACACCGCGCGCTGGGCGTCGCGCGCTGGGCGTGCGCGACCAGACCGTGCGCGCGCTGGGCGTGCGTGCGCTGGGGGTGCGCGCGCTGGGCATCGCGAGCTGCGCGCAGCAGGCAGCTCGCGCTGCAACGCTGCCAGCAGCGCTCGCACGATTCTGGTGCAGTTCGCGGGCACTGTCGGTTTCCGGCGAAGCTACGGCGGTCAGATCAGGCGATGAGATGATGAACAGTGGCTGGAGCTTTGTGGGAGATGGCGGCTGGAGAAGAAACGAAGGAGAAGAAGATGAGTTTTAGGATTTCCAATGGTTTTTATCATTAGGATCTCTATGGTTCCTTCATTTTTGCTTTGGGCAGAAAAAGTGTTAAGTGTTTTCATTTAAGTCCAAAAATAGTTTTGGGCTTAATGAATTCTACTTTTAGGCCCAATTAAAATTTGGGCTTAATGGATTAAAAATGCATAGATAAAATTTAACACATTAAATTTATTTTTTGTCCAAAATTTTTTATTTATAATAATTAAAAAAAGGGATTTTATTTATTTCCTTTCAAAATTAAAATTGGACCAATAATAAATTTAAAAGCTCAATTTCTCCTAGTCCATTAACAAAGACAAGCCTATGGAAGATGGACATTAACAAGAAGCCCAATGAAGATTAGGCTTAGGATTAATGTATTTTTCATTTTAGGAAAGTCATGAATTAAGATTATTTAATTATTTTTCTATATGTTGTATTTTAGTTGATAACATGCCATGATAACATGTCATATAGAATAGGTAATGTCACTATATGCATAGTGATACATGTCATTCATTAATTATGAATTTCATTATATTGTTTGTAATTTGCAAATGCTTTATAATATTGGATTTCATCTCGATAATATTATAGGAAGCATGCAATTAACAATATATTATTAATGTATGTTTTCAAGGAAAAACTAATTTTAAAATATTGAGTGGGAGAGGGAAAATTCAAGATAATTTTTCCCATGGGCTCCATTATTAGTTCAATAATAAAATTATATATATACCTCGACTTCATGATACAGTGATGCTCCACACGGAGGGTATATATATTAGATATTTTATTGAAATATTTTTCAATCAATTATTCACCCCAACAGTGACTATTGATATGAAAAATACGTAGATTGAAACAATGGTTATACACTCAACTAAAATTTGTTATTAACCTTCCCAACGAAGCTCTGTTAATAAATTTAGGCCCAAAGGGATAACGATAATTATTTATCATGTCTCTACATGAAAGTAAATAATCCAATGGAAAATTGGGTCTAGTAAGTGTAGACATGACTTCCCCAACGGATAGCTTGTCAAAGCGGTACTAGATTATCGTTACAATAAATAAAAATGCATTTATGATTTTTTGTATTTTTGTCATTTATTGTGAATATTGTTTCAAAGTATTTATGCATGTCTATTTTTTTTTTTTTTCAGAAAATGACTTCCATCAACCCATTATTAATTATCCTTGTTAAAAATGAACTTATTGGAGAAAATTATTTATATTGGAAACGCAATCTATTTAATATCCTCACTGCTATAAGAACATGCAAATATGTTATTGCCATCCATAACCATCGTTATACGATTATAGAAATCAGAGGGAGCCTTATGAGAAATGGTGTGAAGCTAACAAAATGACTAAGCGCTATATATTGGCTACGATTTCTGTAGAGCTGCATAAGATACATCGGAGCATGGAAACAGCCACTGAAATAATTGCTAGTCTTCATCGAGGATGTTTCAATATTCATTTTGCCAGAGATGCGCGTTAAAACGACACGGATACTAAGATGGAAGAGGGCATAAAAGTTCATGAACATGTCCTCAAAATGATGGACTATTTGAGTGAGGTAGAGATTCATGGTGTTCAAATCGATGATAAAACAAAGATTAACATGGTGATCGAATCTTTACCTGATACATTCAAAGAGTTTAAGGTCAACTATATCTTAAACAATAAAGATATGACCTTAATTCAATTAATGCATGAACTACATGCTATAGAAGAGTTTTATCATAGTAGAAAACTTCCTGAAAAAGGATTCTCTTCAAGGTTTAAGTCGAAAGACTGGAATGAGCAAGAAAGAGTAGGGATTGGCAAAGTGTTCACTAAAAGAAGTAGCAAGCCAAGAGGCAAGTGTTACAAGTGTGGACAGAAGGGTCACTGGAAGAAAGATTATCCTAAGATTATTAAAATCAGGTATAGGAAATCTTTAAGCTTCCTAATTAGTTCAGATTTCTATTGATTTATGCAATAGTGAATTCTGAGATAGCTAATTAGTAATTCATTTATTTGGTTTTCAGGAAACCAAGAGATTAAGTGAAGAAAGCTTCAAGCAGCAGTTGGGGACATGCTAGTTTATATCAATTGAAAGGCTAGATCAATTTTATAGACTTTAGTTTTGATATTTGTCTTTATTAGAGGAATTTAATTTCGGTGACTTGTTTTAATAAACATGAGTACACTGTTATTTATGGATCCTCCATTTATTACTTATTTTGGTTATTAATAAAGACATATTATATCATATAAGTCCATTGATCTATTTAAAGTAAGATATAATGATAAATAGTATATATTTTTATCTAAGAAAAGAAATGATTCTTCTGACCAAAATAACCTCTAATATTTATGCTTAAGTCATATAAACTATAATAAGATTTTAAGAAAATGATTAATGATAGGTTTCTTAGCCTATTAAGATTGATCATTGTAATTCTATAAATCTTATTTAGAAAAGTAATGTGACGAGAATGCTCTTTTTGAGCTAAAAGCATAACATTATAGTGGATGATTTAGTGCATACAAATGCACAGACTAATCAGTTTACATGTGGTAAGAGGTTATGAGTATTCAATCAATTTTATTGATGAATATTCATTTCTTTTATGGTTGTCCAAATGCGTCATAATTCCATTGCTTTTGAAATTCAAAAGGGTACATGGAGATATGATTGAAACAAAGAACACTATGATACTATAGTGTTATTAAATGGAGAAGATTCTTTTGGATAAAACAAAATATATACTAAGTGATTTATCAATTACCTTTTTGATTCCAGATACCAGAATTTAAAACTGTAAAAGTTTAATGAACTTAGATTCATCTACCTTAGTGTCTACTACTCCAAGAAATTATGAAAAAGTCACAAACATAGTTTGAGACACATTCGTATTTGGAGTTTCCTAGTATTTATACTAGGATCAGAGGTAAAAAAGATGAATTCGTGTTCAGAAATTTGCATGTTTTAAGTATCTTAAAGGAATAAGGTAAAGTCTGAATTATAGTCCTCAAGATAAGAATGTATTTATAGACATATTCTTTACTTTCTTTGAGGAAGACTATATAATGACTTATTACCTGAGAGTAAGGTAAAACTAGAGAAATAAAAAGAAGATCAGGTTGATGCTCAACTTTCAACACCTGTTATTGAACAGGAAGAACAGCAATAACCAGCTGATTAACATAAGATTATCCCTGAATAATCATCACTTTTAGAACCTCGTCGTAGTGGGAGGGTAACAAGGTTACCTGCGAGATACATGTTATTGGGAGAAACTAATACGACTATCTCATATGAACATGTACATGATCCCACTAGCTACAACGAAACTCTAAAAGATAGAGATGTTGAATTTTGGAAAAAGGCTATGAATCAAGAAATGGAATCTATAAATTTCAATAAAGTCTGGGAACTTGTAGAGGCACCAAGTGGGGTAAAACCTATAAGATGCAAGTGAATCTACAAGAGAAAAAGAGGAGTAAACAGAAGGGTGGAAACATTTAAAGTAAGATTAGTAGCCAAAAAGTTCTACTCAGAAAGAGAATTCGATTATGAGGAAACTGCTATGCTTAAATCCATTAGGATTCTGCTCTATATTGCTGCAGTGCTAAATTGTGAAATTTGGCAAAAGGATGTCAAGACTGCCTTTCTTAATGGCATCTTAAAGAAGACATCTACATGCAGCAACCAGATAGATTCATACAAAAGGCCAAGAACACATGGTATGTAGGTTACAGAGATCCATTTATGGATTGAAGCAAGCATCCCGGTCATGGAACATCAGATTTGATCAAGCGATTAAATCGTTTGGATTCATTTAGAATATTGATGAACCATATGTGTACAAGAAATCAGGGAAAATCTATAGCCCTCCCAGTTCTTTATGTAGATAATATTTTCCTGATTGGAAACAATATAGAAGTATTGACTACAATAAAGAGTTGGTTAGCAAAACAATTTGATACGAAAGACCTGGGAGAGGTAAGTTATATTCTTGGTATCAACTTTATATGAAATCAGAAGAATAAAACTTTAACCTTATCTCAAGAGGTTTATATCGAAAAGATATTGGCTAAATTTAGCGTGGAAAATTTCAAGATTAGTTTATTATCATTCAGATGTGGAATTGTATTCTCCAAGGATCAATCTCTAAAGACATTTGAAGAGATAGAAAGAATGAGACGAGTTCCATAAGCAATATCTGTGGGAAGTCTCATGTATGCTATACTTTACACTAGGCCACATATCTGTTTTGCAGTAGGAATGGTTAGCAGATATCAATTTAATCCTGAACCTGAACACTGGACTGCAGTGAAGCAAATAATGAAGTATCTGAAAAGAACTAAAGATTATATGCTTGTGTATTCTGGTGATGAACTCATTCCAGTGGGTTATACTGATTCTGACTTTATGTCAGATAAGGATTCTAGAAAATCAACTTCCGGCTATGTGTTTGCATTAAGAAGTAGAGCTGTTATTTGGAGGAGTGTGAAACAATCTTGTATCACAGACTCCACAACTTAAGCTGAATATGTGGCTACATCTGAAGCTGCAAAAGAAGTTGTATAGCTCTACAAGTTCCTACAATGTCTTGTGGTAGTGCAGTAGCTCAATCTAAACAACCTAGGAACCACAAGAAACAAAACATATTGAGAGAAAGTATCATCTTATAAGGGAATAGTGTAGATAGGTTATATAAAAGTACCCTAAATAGCATAAGATGTTAAATAGCAGATCTTATTACAATGGCCATTAGTGGAAAACCTTTATAACCTGTACTTAGAGCCCTAGAGCATGTGCAAAATGCCAGATATGCTTTAAGAGCTAGTGAGAGATTGTTGGGATAATATGCTCTTTTAAAGCATATTAATTTATTTTATGATTAATAAAATATTTGAGATATTTTAATTGCATAAATATATTGAATAAGGTCCGTTTAATCATATTATATGTATTTATGTGATCATTATATGGATTCACAGAAGACATAAATATAAGTTATCTTATGATTAAATAAATTAAGTTCGCAGTTGATAAATAGAGTTGGGCGCTCTATTTATGTTTAGACTGTAGTAAATTCATTGAATGATTTGTCTTAATCATGTATGAATTTACTGATGTAGTTTGACTACATTGCGCTGGATCACACGTGAGATTTAATTAACCTTGAAATTACTGTCAGACTTATTAAATCTCATAGGCATTGATTTTACTGTAATCTTAATCTTGAGTTAATTATGATTTCATGACTGCAATTGTTATTCCATTTGAATTACCAATGGGCACGACACACATTTGCGGTCAAGATTACCCGGTATTTTGGTAGGAGCAATTATGAGTATTGAAGTTATAGATTAACAATATAGAATTTGTACGACACGTCTCTTGATTGGTTTTCGGCACTTGATCATAGAATTCTCTGGCCAGAGTGTGTCAACATATTTAGTATGTTGAAAATGATCATTAGAGAAAACCAGTAAGTATCAAGGTACAAGATGTGATTAAATCGATTGGACAGTTGAGATATCGATTTAATTAACAATGTGGTACAAAGGATTGAGCAGTAAAGAAATCAATGTGGCTTGGGACGAATTATTATTCGAACATACAATTATGGAGGTCAGTTCCAATCTTATAGTGGAGTAGAGTTGGAATTAAATGATTAGGCTTGTTTAATTACAGGCTTAATTGTTGTAGCCACTATTGTTTGTTCCCAAATGATCCCCAGGTTAGCTCATTTAATTGACTGCACGACTACTGGATTAATAAGCAAGATAACTAGCAATTTGGGTCAAGAACATAATTATATCTTTTGGTGGGAGGCTCCATTAATATGCTTCTGTACAAGGGGCCTTATGTTATTTTACAAGGTGGGCCCCTATGACAAAGAAAATCAATGTGAGTTTCATAATTCTAGGAGCCTCAGGATTCCACTATGAGAGAGATATAAAAGGGCTTATTCTATCCTAAACAGGAAAGGAAAAATCATTATATATACATCAGAGAAAAAGATTTTTTACACACAATTTTTGTGAGAAAAATTTTCTCCTGCTAGTTTGCTTATAGTGGTGATAAAGGCGCCCACACGTCAAGTGCAGATCAATCTTGAATCATAACCTAGAAGATCATTTGGTGACGGATCGTGATCTAACGAACGTGGTGGTGACGGATCGTGATCTGAGAGCCTAAATCACATCAGCGGAAAAAGCCAGATCAAATTTTCAAGGTACGATTTCTAGATTACGAATTCATATATATTTTATGAGATCGGTCCTAAAATGTTTTTTTAAAACCGAATTTTCCCTAACAGGCTTATCCTCAGAAACAGATAAAGGACCTTCATTAATCAACTAGCTTTTTCCAATCTGACCTCACTCAAAGATCGAATCCTTTCTTCAAAGTCCCTCACGTCTCTTCTTATCTTTTAAATGTGGCACTTTCCCTTAATCCATGTGACATCTATAAGGTTGCGAGGAGTCCTAAGTGAGAAATATAATTTAAATATAGAAAACTAAGATAAAAATAAAATAAAGGAAAGGAGGCATGTATTGTGTTCATCGAAGGAATTCTAAAACTTTACTTACTCGCCATTAACTAGAGTACTCTGCCCCCACTTACCACTGTCTAACAACAACTATATTTATAACCCTGTCTCAAGGTAGGATCCATTTCCACAAAGTTGCTGTAGATGGTCCATGTAAAGAATAAGCGATCAATAAACCCTTGGGTTCCTGTAATTTCTAAAACCCTTTCAACTTTGTAGGAGAAATATTTGTTCCAAATAGTTTTGACCACAATACCTAAAGAGCAATTGTCCAGGAGTAGGTTGCAAATGGTTAAACATCAACATAAGAAAGGGCCAGAAGAGTAGTTGGCATCTTAAGTTTAAAAAGTCAATGTGAAAGGCTATCCTATTAATTAAAAGACACTCTAGAGCCTCATCTTTATGAGGTAGCCTAATAAGGACAGAAGAGGAATCTTATACTTGGCCCTAATATGCTTAAGGTCTACCTACCCTCTAAAGATTAAGATTTATTGATTTTGGGAACTAAGCAAAAGAGAGATTTATCAAGGGGAAGTTTGTATTGTGGTTTTATTTCTAAATCGACTAACAAGGGATTTACTTTTATGAAATACTAACTAGGCAAACCAAGAGAGGGTGAATTGAGATTCTAAAAATTTAAATAACTAAAACTTAATGCAATATAAACTAAGCAACTAAATTTAAAATAAATTAATTAATGCACAATGAAAAATAAAGAGATAGGATAAGAGAGAGCAAACACTTTATTTTTACGTGGTTCGGTCAACCATGCCTACGTCCACACCTCCAAGCTCACCGGGCTTGAGGATTTCAATAAGCAAGCCTCTAAGGCTTCAACAACTCTTACAATTGACTTTCAAAGTGTTAATAAACCTTTACAATAAAAGATTATCCCTAATCTCTTAATCCAAGTATATTGTAACACTTACAACCTCTCAAGAATAAAGATTACAAATGAATTTTCTCTAACACAATGTGTTTGATTACAATGAATGCTCAATGTGTGAATCAAAGAAACAAAAACAAGTTTAAATCTCAATTATAGTTATATGCTCAGTAGCAAGTTAATGATAACTCTTAGATCTAACTTTATTTGAATTTGATTGAGCTATTTTATAGTTGGACCTAAAAACTAGCCATTATTGACTTTTTGAGAAAAATTGGACCTTCGTTAACTGTTATGGGTTTGCTGTTTTGACTAGTCTAAATGATCGTTGTGTTGAGATTTTAAATAGTCAGCTCACCATTTGAAGTTATCGGTTAGCCATTTATTTCCAAAGACTTACAAAATAAATTTTTGCTATCCGTTCTTGCTAAATGGTTCACTGTTACAATCTAATTCTTTACTGAAAATTATCGGTTCACCGTTTTTAATAAATGGTTAACCATTATTTTCCAAATTCAACATTTTAACAACTTTTTATAGAACATGCTTTCTGAAAGTTATCGGTTTGCCGTTTTCAACAAATGGTTAGTCGTTTGCTACAGTGAAAATATTTTTTAAAATTATAGTTTTACCCTAAAATTTTTTATAATTATACTATAACCCAATTCTTCATAAAACTTTACAAATAAATCTATTTCCAGGTTTCAAAACTTTTTCAATTAGACCATAAATTTGAAAAACAACCGATTTCATTTATTTAAAAAGTATAAAAAATAATTTGAGCTTTAAAAACTTAATCATTCTTAATCTTGTTTGTTATCATCAAAATTAACATTATAAATACATATATGTTAACACTTTAAACTGAGCTCCCTAAGCACGAGAGACTACTAGAAGGTCTTACGTTTATGGCTTAGACTCATATCATAGGGAAGATTATGGCAATGACTTCTACTCCTTGAATTAGCCAAAGAAGACTCTATACTCCCACTAACCGACATGTGGGAAATAAATTTCTATGCCAAATAATGCCCACGTACGTGTGCCTCTCCCCAGAGGCTTGTTACTCAAGTATAAGGCATTTACTCTTTATGATATAAACAAGTCGAGAGGCAGTTTCCATTTCCAAAGGTAAAACCTGTGTGGTTGACGAGGAAAAGGGTAAATAAAGTACTTCCTTCTTAACCGACCATCTATGAAAAAAGGCCAAACATTGCCACATGTAATTCATAATTCTTCCAAGAGTTTCTTATGCCTCGAATGCTTTTGCCATAAAGAAACTAGTAGGATATTGTTTGGGAAAGAAAAAAGACTAGTAATAGAGTGCCAAATGTCGATGTAGAGTTTTGTAACAACAAAAAGTCACTAGAAGGATATCAACCTATGCCCAATGCACCAGGTAGCCAAAATAATATGTAGGTTACACCATGTGAAAGCAAAAAATTTAAAGAAAATATAAAAAATGTCAGCTGCTTCAAAAGTCACTGTTGGCCAAAAAGAACGATTAAATCTTTGACACATAATATGGAATCAGTAGAAAAATAAAATTAGTGCTGAAAAGGAGGAGATGGTAGGCTACAATGTCCACAAAAGGGTAAAAAAGTAGCTTATTAGAATAGTTGGGAACATCTGTCCCCAACTGCCACGCACACAAGTGCTAAATAGCCTCTATAGAGGCATGCAAGAGCACCCAACTACATCCAACATGTGCATGTGTGGACAAAACATGAAAATAGCCTCCTACTTATTCTTCAAGTATACTCCAAAGGGGTCCAAACGGTCAAATGAGCAAAAGGACCAAAATATTCTTTCCACAGCAGCAAAGAACGCCAATAAAAATGCACCAAGTGGCATAGTGGCCACAGGGCCCTAGGCACCCCACAAAAAGACTCTTAGGTTCTTTTTTTCTCACTCATCAAAAAATACATACACAACACAAGGTTCCAGCAACCATAGCCAAGAGCTTGAAAGCTCTTGATACTTAAAAAATTATTCCAAATCTAACTTGACTGTCGGAGTGCAGTCACTGGCCACCGCTGGTTCAACCTTTAACCTCTTTTCTCTATTTTGCAGGATAAAAATAATCTTTCAAGCCACCTCTCTCTAAACCTAGACTTTATCTCAACCACCTTGCTTCTTGCATTCTTCCTCATGCTTTTCATAAAACCAAAATAGACAGCACACCTCGATTTAGCTAGGCACCTTTGTCACCATAATACAAGTTTTATTCTGTTTAGCCAGGTATTTATTTCTTTTTCTTTCATCCCAAAATCTATTTAAAACATATTATAAATGCGAGAAACTTTTTGAAGACAATATAGAGAAGATAAAATTCTCTCTTCTTTATTTATGAGCAAATATGGTCAATTTATATACATGTCTGAAACATAGAAAAAGAAATGATGCAATAAACATAATTTGCGAATAATGATTAATTAGCAACAGCAACAATTGAGTCAATTAATATTTATATTGATTGTTACTTTTATATATAGTTATGTTTCTCTGTAGGTTTGCATGCATGACAAGTTTGACAGTCCAATGTTTTCACCAACTTCTACTATATATATAAATTTGATTTTAATTGTATGGTCTTTCATTGATTATTAAGGGACTGAAAAAATTGAGGGCATATATTTAGATATGTCTAAAATGAAAAAAATTTATCTATATCCCAATACTTTCACAAAAATGGTAAATTGAGATTTTTGAAATTCTATAAGTGAATAAATGATGGAGAGTATGAATGTAAGTTGTTTGATTTCAAAGGTTTCATACATGCTCAAGCGAGGTACTTTCACTGGTGTGGATATCCATCAAAATCATTACTGTTCAAATACTCATTCGTAGAAGCTTGTTTTACTTGAAATGCGATAAAGCAATATTAAACACATTTGGAATGGTACCAAGGTAGGTATATTTTAATATTTATTCAATGTTTGATTAATTAATAACGATTAAATCTAGTTGTTTATCATTGCTGTCAGTATTTTTACCAAAACTCCAAATCGATCGTTCATTCCATCATTCCATGTCTAAAAAATGTAGCTAGCTTGAATTTAAAAGGTTTCTAAAAACTGAAAAGGCTTCCGGTAGAGATCTCATCAGTTGTTAATATAAAAGAGGTACGCTTGGATGGAATTGCAAATGAAGAACTGCCTTCATCCATAGAGTGTCCATTTCGTATTCTGTACTTGTCCTTTGAAGACTGTAAAAGATTTAATAGTCTCCTATGCAGCCTATATAAGTTGAAATCTCTAGTAAATCTTAATCTGGGTGGCTTCTCAAATTTTCAGATATTCCCTGACGAACTTGGAAATTTAAAAGCTTAGGAGAGAATGTATGTTGAAGGAGCAACTATAAGAGAAGTACTATCATCCATTGTCTGCTTGAATGACTTTGTTAACTTTCAAGGGAAGCAAGGGCCATTAGTACATGGGTTTATCATTACCTATCACATTATCCTTAAATGGCTTGCACACTATTAACGAGTTTACGTCTAGATGATTGCCGCATCATAGAGTTACCTGAATGCCTTGTTCAGTTATCCTCAAAAGAATATTTGTATCTGTTGACAAACAATTTTGAGAGAATACCAGAAAGAATCATGCATCTTTCTAAGTTGAAATATCACTAAGGTATTGTGAGAGGCTTCAATCATTACCAAAGCTTCCATGCAATCTAATTGAGTTGGATGTACATCATCGCACAGGATTGGAATCATTATTAGGTTTAGTACTGTTCTCGTGTTGTGAAATTGTCCTGACCGATAATTTGCAACTGGATCAGAATAAAACTCAGAGGAATTCTCGAAGATAGCCAAAAATTCAGCTTACGGCAACCAACCATTGGAAAAAAGTTCAAGAGGAGGTGTACTGCCTCTTACCTCTCTCATTTTAATCCAGAGTATTTGATATTTTATAGTGAAAAAAGGGGGAAAAAAGATACTTGTACCTTAAAGTTTGGACAAATAGTATTTAGATATTAAATTTTTAATAGAGGACACCAACACTCACTTTTGACTATAATACTCTTTATAGATAGTAATTAAAATATTAACTTTTAAATTTTTTTAATAAATACAAATATAATTTACATAGTTTAATTTATTTAGCAGACAAATAATATTAGAATCCTTTTTAATATTAAAACAATTTTTTAAATTTAAATTATTATATTTATTTTAGTAGTATATTTGATTTATTGTAAAAATTTTAAATAAATGTTTGGGTTGAATAGATCTTATAGTTAATAAATAAATCTTATATATTAATAACATTAAAATTATTTTATATAACATTTAAAATAATTTAAATTTTTATATGCTTATTTTAATATCATGTTTCTATTTATTATAAAATTTGGTTTAATATAATATAAGATTGTAAAGTATTAAAATATTTTTTGATATTTGCATCATTTTAAAATTTATGTGCAGTTACATTTATTTTAATTTTATATTCTATTAATTATAAAACGTCCGACTCAATTTTTTTAGTTAATAGAGCCAAAGATATTATAGTAAAAAAAAAGGGTCTTGATGGCCTTTATTTAAAATATTGGGGGTCAACATGACCATTTCCTAAATTATAGGGGTGTACATATCTTTTTTCTTATTTTATAAAGAATGAATTTCCAAAATAGTGAAGTTAAAATCATATGGGATTACACTTAACAAAAATATTAACATAAATACGTTCAAAACATATGGGGTTATCATTATTTAAAAAAGTAAAGAAAATTTTCTATTATCTCAATTGGAATCCTTATGGATATATATCATTTTTTTTAATAAAATTAGACATAAAAATGTTTCAATCCAAGAGCTTAGACTTTGTTAAAACTCAAGAAAACTATTAATGCATAAGATTTACTAGTATTATGATATTATACTATTAACCTATCATTATACGATTAAATAAAATGACCAATAAATATAGAATTGTGGATTACACCAGTACTCTAATTATGCATTTTTATATCTTTCCTTAGAATAATGATTTTTGTAGTACATACAAATACATTGTCCAGTACACTATTTACCTAGTAATGAAATTCCACAGTGGTTTAGGTTTCAAATTGTGGGATCTTCTTTTTCTTCTTCTTCCATAAACTTAGAGATAGCACCAGCACCAGCACTAGGAGGTTGCTTCAGCGATAATAAAAACAAAGTACTCGACTTTGCTTTCAGCGTTATGATAGCATTTGAGGACCATCAGCTCAGAGAAATGACCTGGTGTAAATCAGTGGCGGAGCTACAGCCCGGTTAACCTCAAAAAATCAATGAAATCCCTTGTCTATTGATTAAAAATTATATATTATATACCTCGACGTCTGTGATCAAACGCATTACAACACTTTTCACTAGATCACCAGATACCCTAAGTTGACAAAACGCTTCGTCATTCACCATTCCGTTAATCGCCGCTTTGCAAGCCGACATCATAAGAGTAATTTAGTCTTTTTAAATTTTGATTAAATAAACGACATGTCATTCAATTTACCTAATAAAAAATGACATGTCATATAATATATATTGATAAAAATGACATGTCATCCCATTTATCTAATAATTGTTAATAATTACTTAAGAAAAATACTTTACAACCGAATCTACTCCTCTAAAATTTAACCTAAATTTTTGAAGATCTACTCCTCCAAGCTCCAACTGAAATTTTTTATGATATAATATGTATAATTGTAAATAATATCTTGTTAACAAAATTTTTATGGTATAATATGGATATTTTTATAGATAATTATTAATAATATGTACCATTAATAATTTATATTTTTTAATAAAAAATATATTGTTAATAACAAAATTAAAAAAAAATTGTGTATTGAAATTTATGTTAATTTTTAAGATACATTTATCTTTTTACTTCATTTTGAGTTTTAAGGGCAAAATAGTCAATTTACCATAATTCTATTAACTTTCTAACGGCAATTAACGGAATAGTGGACGACAGAAGTGTTTTGTCAACTTAGGGTATACGAGTGATACAAGTAAAAAGTGTTGTAGTACGTTTGATATCGGTGACACTTAAGGGTATATGATTGATAATTTCCCAATTTTATATAAGGATAGAGTTTTTATTTTATTTTATATTTCATCAAACTTCATAAAACAATAAAGTTTTTACTTTATTTGAAAATATGTCCCAAATTCAATTATATTCTTTTTCCAACTGAAATTAATGACTTATTTTATAAAATGATTAAATTATATACTTATTGAATAGATTGAAAACATTAGGTGTCTAAAATGCTATTACTACTTTAATTCGTTTTTAAAAATTTTAACTTGAAAAAGTATGTCAATGTAATATAACATTCTCACTAGTATTAAAAATACTAAAAATATATATAATAAAAATTATTAACAATTTCATAAATTTTTTAGGTGAATGTTGAGATTTTATTTATTAGTTACATTAACTAAGAGGATAAGCTAGAAAGCAAAATTTGAGTATTTTTATATAATTTTTTAAAGAGTGTCAAAGTGCCTAACAAAGAAATAACGGCGCGCAAATACCTTTTCGCTTGGTTAGAGTTTAGTTTATTATTGAAACTCTTGACGACTAATATTTTTATAATTTAAAAAGATGAACAGCTTTTAATTGTTTAATTTATTTAAACTTGATAATTAAGTACTTTTCAAACATAATGTTCTAGTTGCAATTTTTAATTGATTGTAATTACATGTATTGATTTATTCTAACTTGAAATTCTTAATTGATTTATGAATTCTTATATAATTAGATGTTATTATAGGTTGCAATGTTATATTCCATAATTAAAAAATAGTGTTTTTATATTTGAATTATTTTTTGTTTTCTAGTCTATATATTTGTATAATTATTTTTGTTTAAAATACATATTTATAGAATTTTTTGTGTCTCCCTTATTTGATGTACTTCTTTTTACTTATGAATGTTTATGTTCACATCAAAATATAAAATTTTTAATTTAGCCCAAGGTAATATAAAGTCCTCGATCTGCCCTTGATGTAAATTGTTCTCTGAAGTCAAAATCAAACCATACCTCGGCACATGACCGAAATGAAATATTCATTTTGACAAAATGTTCCCATATTTTTCTAATAAATGTAAATAATTTAATATGTTTAGTATATTATAATAATTCTTTAATATCTAAAATTTATTTTAACAAAATATGTATGTATGTTTGTATGTATGTATGTATGTATATGTATGTATGTATGTATGTATGAATGTATGTATGTATGTACATATTATAACAATTTAAATAAATCTTTGGATTAAATAGATTTTACAATTAATAAATAAATCTCACTTATTAGTATTATTAAAATTATTTTACATAATATTCCAAATAATTGAAATTTTTATAACGAAATATGTCTAATTGTTGGTAAAATACTAAAATAAATTTTAATTATTTGAATTTATTTTAAAATTTTATATATTATTACATTTACTTTCATATACTATATTTCTATTTATTTAAAATATTAGAGTAAATTCTTGTTAATAAAGACAAAGGGTTTTGGTATTCCTAATTGAAGGATCACTGAAGAAGCAAAAAGATAAATCTGCATACTCACAGTCCCATTCAATTTTTTTGACCTTATGTGTGAACTTAAAAAAAAATTGAAAAATAGAAGCAGGTGCTTATGAATTCAAATATGTATTGATATTTTGAGATTCGCATTTACATCTAAATCTACAAAAAAAAAAAAAAATGTAGTCCGCCTTTAGAGTGGTAGGGGCTTTAGGCGAATTTTTTTTTTAATGAAGCCTCCTTACATTCAATAACTTCAATACTCAAATAAATATGAAATAGCATAAGATTTAATCAATTTTTAACTATATATTAAATATAAAAAATTAACAATATTGTAAGAAAATAAAAAATAAAAAAAAGCAGTCAAGAAGATACCTTTTTTACATCTTTTAGAACTATTATTTCAAGAAACTCCTTTTTTAACTTAAAAAAGAAACCAATAAATGTAATAATTTTCTTTATAGAGAAGATTGCATGAAATTTTATAATGTTAAATAATTAAGGATTTTTTTAAACTAACAAAGAATTTAATCTTTTTCTTAGAAGAACTAATCATGAATTAATGGTTAGATAATACTATTATTTATAGTTTTTCAACATTAAGGATAAAATTCTATAAAAATTCTCAATTGTATGGTAATTATTAATTAAAGAGAGGCCTAAAAATGGATTTTCTTATTATAAGTAAATTTAAAAAAATCCATTAATTTGAGCATTGTAAGGAAAACCAAAAAAAAAAAATGATCTTCCTAATATATGGGGCGTAAACGATTATATTGGGGTCTTTCTAATATGTGGGGCCCCAAGCGATAGCTTAGTTCACCTATATTTAAGATCCCCTGATTTAGATGCTAGTAATACCCCTACAGATTACTGGTAGATTTTTCAAATATTTAGATCTATAATGTTAAGTTCAAATATAATTTGAAATTCAACAAATTTACCTTATAAAATCAAATAAAATCTAATCATAATTCAGCAATCAACAATTCAACACTAAGCATATATAACATACAACAACACTATAAACCCATAAATAAAAGTACCACAACATAAATGAAACATCCATGTTAGCATTTATGTATTCATAATGTTGATTTTAATGATAACAAACTAGATTAAGAATGATTAAGTTTTTAAAAGCTTTAATTATTTTTTATACATTTTAAATAAATCATTATTTTCACATTATAAAGGTTTTATATTTAATGGAAAAATGATTTTATGAAATTAAGTTGTTTCTCAAGTTGTGTACTAAAATGAAAGAATTTTACAATCTTTGATTTTAATAAATATTATTTGGAATTTCAGATTTGGACATATTTGAAAATATTTTAATATTTTGGGCCATTTCATAATTTTAGAAATTTATGGGATTAATGAGTATTATTTAGAAATTCTAAAATTGGACCTATTTGTAAAGTTTTATACATAAGCAGTTCAGCCTCATCATCAGAGCAACATGGCTAACTGTTATTTAAAACTAGAGCCGTTTATTTCTAGATTGCTAACCTTGAACTGTTTAGTAAAAACGGTTAAGCCAAATTTATTTTACAGGTCTCTGGAAATTACCCTTGAACCGTTTCCCGAAAACGATGAACCGTTTATTTTTAGATTGCTAATCTTAAACCGTTTAGTAAGAACGATTAAGCCAAATTTATTTTTGCAGGTCTCTGGAAATTAACCTTGAGCCGATAGTGACTAACGGTTAACCGTTTATTTGAAATTCAGCCCAACGGTTACTTTGACCAACATAAACGGTTAACCGTTAATGGTTAACCTTGATCCATTTTCTGGAAAAAAGTGCATAACGGCTAGTTTTTGAGCTCCAACTATAAAAACTCAAATCCAACTCATTTTCAAGATCTCTAGCACGCACCAACAAAAGACATACAACATATCTTGAGCTCTTAATTCGTGAATCATAAATTCTTGAGTGAGCTTTGTTCCTAAATTTGTTTATCCACTCTTAAAGAGAGTTTTATTATTGTAACTTTCATTTATCATCAAATTGTGAGTGTTCAAGTGAGGAAACACTTGGGGTTAAGAGATTGGGGAGATAATCTCTGATTGTAAAGGTCCATTGACACCTTGGAAGTCAATTGTAAACATTTGAAGCCTTGGGGGCTTGGATAGTGAAATCCTCAAGCCCGGTGTGCTTGGAGGCGTGGACGTAGGCAGGGATAGCCGAACCACGTAAAAATTCTCGTGTTTGTTTTCTCTTCCCTTACTCCTCTATTATTATGCTTGTTTGAATTTATTGTTTTTTATTTGATTAAGGCATTAGATTGGATTGTTGTGGATTGTTGTATGGTTTTGTTACGATAAGTTTTAAAATACCAATTCACCCCCCCTCTTGGGTTGCACACTTGTATTTCATTTGGTATCAGAGCAAGGTGCTCTTGTGTAGACTTAACTGTCTAGAGTTAAAGATCCATAGCAACCCATATTAGTTCAATCTTCATGGAAGGGCAATCCATCACTAGGCCACCATTATTTGATGGTAACGATTACTCGTATTGGAAAACTAGGATGAGAGTATTTTTACAAGCCTTAGATTATGAAATATGGAAAATAGTTTTTGATGGTTCATTCATTCCTAGGAATAATGCTTTAAGTGAGTTGGATAGAAAAATAATGTCTTTAAATTCCAAAGCTATGAATGCTTTATTTTGTGCCTTAGATAAAAAGGAATTTCATAGAGTTTCAAATTGTTTTAATGCTTATGAAATATGGAGAAAACTTGAAGTTGTGTATGAGGAGACTACAAATGAGGAGGAATCTCATGAAGTGTCAAATTTAGCACTTATGGCAATTGGAGATGGATCGGATGATGAGCTTGATGAGGTAAGTGATCCCACCTATGATGAATTGCATGATGCTTTTAAAGAATTGCATGATGAGTTTATGAAAATTGGTAAAAAGAATATATGTCTTAAAAAGAAAATGGTAGAGCTCACAAATGAAAATGAATCTTTAAGTGCAAAGATTACATGCCTAGAATTAGAGAATAAAACATTGCATGATAAAGTTGGATTATTAAATGAGAAATCTAGCACTTCATACAAGCATCTAGAATCACATGTAGATAACTTGAAAAATGAAAATGATGATTTACAAAAATGCAATCATTCATTAAATGAAATGATTAAAGGACTAGAGTTAGATAATAAAATATTGCATGATAAAGTTGCATCATTTACATGTAAACAAAGTACTTCATATGCGCATGAGAGATCACATGTCGATGAATTAATGAAAGAAAATGAAGTGCTTAAGAAGAAGAGCAATGAGTTAAATGAGATTGTTTTAAAATTCACAAATGGTCAAAAGAACTTCGAAAAATTGCTCAACTCTAAAAAATGTGTATTTGATAAAGGAGGAGTTGGGTACAAGCCTAATTTGAAACAAAAATATTATAAGAATTATTTTGTTAAGGCTGCCTCCACAAATGATCATAAAATTGTTTGTCATTATTGCAATCAAGATGGTCATATGAAGAATAGGTGTCTAGTAAAAAGAAATACATATTATGGTGTGAAATGTGTTTGGGTTCCAAAAGGAACCATTGCTAACATTCAAGGACCCAAGAATATTTTGGTACCAAAGTACAAAACTTGAATTTGTTTTTGTAGGTACCATAAATCAAGGAATGGTGGAGAGTTCCTTGATGAAAGCTTGTGAGGATAATCACTTGATCATGATCTAAGAGAAAATGATGAGTAAGATGATTTAATTGCTTCGGTAACAATTCTTGCCATGTTGATTTTGTTGAATGGATCATGATAAATGCATAATAGCTTAAATTTATGAAAGTATGCTTATATGTTTACATAATGGAATTATCACTGTGTATAACATTGAGTGATTTATCATGATGCCTTTGTTTGATTTTGATGATTGTATGGTTTTTGACTTCATCTTCTTAATTGTCTATCATCATTGTCCATCTCTTAAGTATGTATGAATTCATATGCCATTTATTGTGTTATATCATCATTCATTTATAAAATTCTCACTCATGACTTGTTGTATTTATGGATTTGATCACTTATTCTTTTAACTTATAATGATGGCTTTTCTTAATAGCTATGTTGATTTTGATGATCTATTTATTGCCATTATGTACTTATGCTTTGCTTAAGATATGAGATAAAGAATATGCTTTGATAATTACATGTATTTGATGTAGTTTGATCTTATGGGATCTATGATTGGTTATATTCTTTACTTATGTTTTGGATAATTTTGAACTAATATGCCTATTTTGAGATTTTAATAATTGATAGGGGGAGCTTTTTACTCTCTTTGATGATAAAGAGGGAGATATGAGATGTAAGAGAGAAATACATCTACTTTAAGATTCTTAAGTATATGAGATTTTTTTTTTGTTTTATTGAAATTTCACATTAAATCCTTGATGAGTTTAGTTGTCTTGTTATTATTTATAGAGTTTGGATTGTTGACATTATGCTCTTATGACTCTTGCATTCCCTTGCTTAGCTTATTACTTGTTCTATTTTGGATAATATGCATTTTGAACATTTTTGTTATCCAAAGGGGGAGACAAAGTAATATGCCATTTTGATGATGTCAAAAGGGGGAGAATAATATGCGCTTTGAGTATTCTTTTGATTAATATGTGATTATGATAATGATTTTGAGATATGATGATGATTTGATAACATGGTTGTTTTATATGATGATTTTATGTTTTAAGTTGTTGATTTCATAATTGATGGAATCATAATTTATGATTATTTTTATGGTTGATGAATTGTATGATGATTTGTATATGGAGTTGGCTTGTATCATGATTTATGATAATTTAGGAATTATATTACTAAACTTGTATTTGAGGTGATGCTTGTTGTTAGGGGGAGAATGTGTTAAGATTTTTACTTTGACAACATGGATAACAAATTTACTCCTCTCATTCTTTTCCTTTAAGTTTTCTTTTTTATGTTGAAGGGGGAGAAAAATACATGTTTTTAAATTTATATAAAAATTTGCTATTTGTTTTCTTTTCCACTAAATTTTCTTTTTGATGATGAGGGGGAGAAGAATACATGTATTTAAATTTGTCAATTTAGCTAAATTGTAAGAGAAACTTACATTTAGGGGGAGTAATTTGTGGAATCATTCTTTAAATACATTCAAGGTTTGTCATCATCAAAAAGGGGGAGATTGTTAGCATTTATGTATCCATAATATTGATTTTGATGATAACAAACTAGATTAAGAATGATTAAGTTTTTAAAAGCTTCAATTATTTTTTATACATTTTAAATAAATCATTATTTTCACATTATAAAGGTTTTATATTTAATGGAAAAATGATTTTATGAAATTAAGTTGTTTCTCAAGTTGTGTACTAAAATGAAAGAATTTTACAATTTTTGATTTTAATAAATATTATTTGGAATTTCGGATTTGGACATATTTGAAAATATTTTAATATTTTGGGACATTTCATAATTTTAGAAATTTGTGGGATTAATGAGTATTATTTAGAAATTCTAAAAATGGACCTATTTGTAAAGTTTTATAACATTTTGGGTCATAGTATAATTATAGAAAGTTTTGGGGCAACACTGTAATTTTTGGTAAATAGTTCACTGTAGCAGTCACTGTAGCAAACAACTAACCGTTTACGGAAAACGGCGAGCCGTTTATTTTCAGATTGCTAACCTTGAACTGTTTAGTAAAAACGGTTAAGCCAAATTTATTTTGCAGGTCTTTGGAAATTACCCTTGAACCGTTTACCGAAAACGGTGAACCGTTTATTTCCAGATTGCTAATCTTGAACCGTTTAGTAAGAACGATTAAGCCAAATTTATTTTTGCAGGTCTCTGGAAATTAACCTTGAGCCGATAGTGGCTAACGGTTAACCGTTTATTTGAAATTCAGCCCAACGGTTACTTTGACCAACGCAAATGGTTAACCGTTAATGGTTAACCTTGATCCATTTTCTGGAAAAAAGTGCATAACGGCTAGTTTTTGAGCTCCAACTATAAAAACTCAAATCCAACTCATTTTCAAGATCTCTAGCACGCACCAATAAAAGACATACAACATATCTTGAGCTCTTAATTCGTGAATCATAAATTCTTGAGTGAGCTTTGTTCCTAAATTTGTTTATCTACTCTTAAAGAGAGTTTTATTGTTGTAACTTTCATTTATCATCAAATTGTGAGTGTTCAAGTGAGGAAACACTTGGGGTTAAGAGATTGGGGAGATAATCTCTTGATTGTAAAAGTCCATTGACACCTTGGAAATCAATTGTAAACATTTGAAGCCCTGGGAGGCTTGGATAGTGAAATCCTCAAGCCCGGTGTGCTTGGAGGCATGGACGTAGGCGGGGATAGCCGAACCACGTAAAAATCCTCGTGTTTGTTTTCTCTTCCCTTACTCCTCTATTATTATGCTTGTTTGAATTTATTGTGGATTGTTGTATGGTTTTGTTACGATAAGTTTTAAAATACCAATTCACCCCCCCTCTTGGGTTGCACACTTGTATTTCAATCCAGAATAACATAAATCCAAGTTTAATACCACCACAAGGTTACATAGGCTTTATTTTTTTTCATTTAACTTATATATTTTCTAATTTGATAAATAACTGAATAAAAAATAATACGGATTTAGATATTTGATTTTCTGGATGCATTTGTTTTTGGATCCCAATTCGGATCTATACAAATCTTAATTTTTAACATTCAATCTGTATTTTTGAATGTGTAGATTCAAATTTTTCTGTATCTCATGATGCGTTTACTTTCATAGAATGGGAATGAGCTGGGATGGGAATGAGCTGTAAATGGGAATGGGCTGGAATGAGAATAAGGAATGGGAATGAGATTTTAATGTTTACTTGGCAAAAATAAATGAGAATGAGAATGTGCTGGAATGCCATTGATGTGTTTACTTGGCAAAATAAATAGGAATGAGGAATGGGAATGAGAATTAATTTACCAAAATACCTACAGTATTAAATAATGTAATTTTCATTAACTAAATACATGTATAAATAATATTAATTAAAAATAAAATAAATAAATAAATAATAATAATAATAATAATGTTAATAATTATTATAAATATTATTATTAATAATAAATTTTATTAACTTTATTATTTTAGTTACTATTATTTATTGTTATTATTATTTTTATTAATATTATCATTATTAACATTTATTATTATTATTAAAAAATTTTATTAACTTATTATTTTATTTATTATTAATTATTATTAATATTATTTTCATTAATATTATCATTATTAACATTTTTTATTATTATTAAAAAATTTTATTAACTTTATTATTATTAATTATTAATATTATCATTGTTAACATTTTTTATTTTTATTAATATTATCATTATTAACATTTATTATTATTATTATTATTAAAAATTTTATTAACTTATTATTTTATTTATTATTAATTATTGCTAATATTATTTTCATTAATATTATTATTATTAACATTTATTATTATTATAATTATAATAATTATTATTATTAATAAAATTTTTATTAACTTTATTATTTTATTATTATTAATTATTGTTAATATTATTTTCACTAATATTATCATTATTAACATTTTTTATTTTTATTAATATTATCATTATTAACATTTATTATAATAATAATAATAATAATTATTATTATTATTATTATTATTTTAGTTATTATTAATTATTGTTATTATTATTTTATTAATATTATCATTATTAACATTTATTATTATTATTATTAAAACTTTTACTAACTTTATTATATTATTTATTATTAATTATTGTTAATATTATTTTCATTAATATTATCATTATTAACATTTATTATTATTATTATTATTATTAAATTTTATTAACTTTATTGTTTTAGTTATTATTAATTATTGTTATTGTTATTTTTATTAATATTATCATTATTAACATTTATTATTATTATTATTATTAAAATTATTGTTAAATTTATTATTTTATTATTATTAATTATTGTTAATATTATTTTCACTAATATTATCATTATTAACATTTATTATTATTATTATTATTATTATTATTATTAAATTTTATTGACTTTATTGTTTTTGTTATTATTAATTATTGTTATTATTATTTTTATTAATATTATCATTATTAACATTTATTATTATTAAATTTTATTAACTTTATTATTTTAATTATTATTAATTATTATAACTAAAATAATAATAATTATTTTTATTATTTTTATTGTTAATAATGATAATATTAATAAATTAATAATTAGAATGGTACAAATGTAAATTCATCTTTTATTCTCATTCTCACATTTTCATTCCCTACCCCTCGTGGGAATGAGATTCCCATTCTTTATTCCCAAATTGTATGGGACCCACATAATTTATTCTCATTCCCAAATTTAATTTTGTCAAGTAAACATAGCTTTAATTCTCATTCCTCCATTCTCATTCCTTATTCCTTATTTCAAGAAGTAAACACACTCTCAATCTTTACGGATTTGGTTAGATCCAGATACTTTTACCATCCCCATACATAGAGGTGGCAAAAAAACCCGCCCGGACCGGACCCGGCGTATGCGGTCCGGGTTTTTACCCGGACCGGAAGCATAAAAAAGCGGGTTTGGGTATTGATTTTCAATACCCGACTGTTTCCGACCACGGGTCCGGTCACATAACCAAAATCCGAAACCCGGACCTGTGCCCGGTTTTTTATTAAGTAAAAAAAAAAAAAAAGCAGAAAATATAAAACCCAAAAATTTCCCCCAAGGCCCCAAATGGCCGAATCCAACCCTAAACCTAAATCATAACACAGAATCGAGAACAAACACACACACACTCACAAATTGGCTTCACTACTCCCGGCCCCCTCTCCGTTTTTCCCGTCTCCGCCAAAGAACCACCACGGCCGGCATCGATGCGATGTTGATGGCCTCCCTCCACGAACGTCGACCTTCCTCGCCTGCAAGTGAAGTCGTGGATCGAAATCAAATCGACACCTCCCTCTGTCTCTCCTGTCTCCACCGCAGCCACCAGGCCCCCCGCCCACCTCCGTCTCTTACCGTCCTCGGCCAACTCTTCACTCTCTTTTCACTTCTCACAAAGCAGTCGTCAATGACCCTCACAGAGCTCTTGATCTTCGGGACTTGTGGCGTCAAGCGCAACGGCTTCAGCTGCAACTCCATTGAACCTTATCAGCTGGCAGCTGCAACTCCACCATCACAGCCACGACGCCCACAGCTGCAACCCCTTTTTAATTTTAATAATTCGGTTAGATGGTTCCCTCTGTGTGTGTGTAAAATTGTTGAAATGTGTTGTGACAACCATGTGTGAATCGTGTGATTGTCTTTGTCACAACACATTTTTGTCCCTTTTCACCTTTGAAAATCCGGGTAGAGAAAACCCGGAAAAAGCCCGTGCCCGGATGGTAGCGGGCATGTGCCCGACCCGCATAAAAAAAATCCGGGCACGGTCCGGGTTCGGGCACTTAAGTGTGAAGTCCGGGTAGGTCTTGGGCACCCCCAAACCCGGACCCGACCCGGACTTTTGCCATCCCTACCCATACACGGCCATAATTCAAGTTACATGACTTACGTCAATATGGGCTAATGGGCTCCTTGGGCACAATTTATGCACTCATAACTTTTGATGAGTTCGAATCTCAGTTATGATTATTGGAATTTTATCTTCTTTCCTATTAAATTAAGGGTAAAATTCGCTGTTAATACAACAGAGTAGATAATTTTGTAATATTATATGACAGTAGAAATTTAGGTCAGGCTATACTAATTTTATCAAGGATAATTTGATAGACTTTTTGACTGAAAGTACCAATAATTGCGACTCAATTTTTCTTCCAATTAAATTAAGTGGGGTAGATTTCTTATTTTCTTCCTTGTTAATGCGGTAGAGCAGATATTTCTTTAGCATTATGTAAGAGTAAAAATTTAAGCTCCCTTATACTAGAGTTATCAATAGATTTTTTTAATTGTAAATATTAATAAAATTCTATTATTATATTATTGTATAAAAATATAAATAACAAAGTCACTTCTGCATCAACTTCGAAGATAAGACTTTTGAGTTTTGACCCAAACAGAATCAAAGAAACCATTTTTTTTAATTAAAATCTGAAAATATTATTGAAACCTATCTATGAGATGCTGTATTCTATAAATAATTAAATATAGTTTAATTGTAATTTCTAATTTTTTTAACTAAAGATAGCAAATTTCAGAAAGTCAACACTTTATAAATCTAATTTAAAATTAAATAAACCAATATCAGGGCTTAATCACAAAACTATACAATGCAGTTAAAATGGTGAGGTGGTATAATTAAAGAGCAAAATAAAAAAAAAATTTTGTCTGATCATTATTTGAACTAAAATGATCTACGCAATTACTTTCGAAAATTAAAAAAACAAAAAAAAATTATCTGCATAATTATTTAACCAAGTTTAGAAGTGGGGGTGGTTTTTTCCTTTCGCCCTTTTCTAGGGGACAGTCATTTATCTTCCTTTCCAGCTGTCCTCCATTATTTGTTTTGTGGCTGGAATTAGACTCGGGCAAGTTAACAAAACTGATTTATTGCATTGCTAACGGAAAATTAAAATAAGACGGTAGAATCTCCTTCTTGTGACCTTCTAAAAAATTTCCGACATAATGTAAATAAGATTTAATTTTATATTTTATATTTTATATTTATTAATTATTAATTATTAATTAATACTTGAATTATTATACATCATAGGAGAGAATTTTATTTCGAAAATAAGATAAAATTAGTAAAAAATTTACTTATTAAAAGATTCTAGTAGTGAGCAGACACTCTCAAATACGTGGGATCAATAATTCGAGTTTTTATATTAAAATATAAATCCTAATTTCTCTTTTAATTAAAAATAATTAAATGAAAAAAAATTTATCTTATAAAATATAAATAAAATAGATATTATTTTTTTCTTATAAAATATAATAAACATAGTTTGGGTTAATTATCTATTATGATATTACTATTAAAAAAAATATAAAAGAGCAAGCTTCGTCTATAATTCGATAGGGGTTTTTAATTAAATATGCCTTAAAAATGTGATATTTAGTTAAATATATCTCATACTTGAAAATTATTTAAATATAACTTTTTATATGGTGCATTGTCTAAAATATCCTTAGAGAAAAATATAAAACACACACAACTCACCGCCAACACACTTTACTTTTTTTCACTCCACACCACAAATCACTCATGAACGGTAATGCACTGAGATTTTAGTTTGCAGCTGGGTGCATTATTCATTCTATGAATAAGGTATTTGAAACTTTATTTTTATTTTGTGTTATTTATTTATTTTGTTGACATTATGTTATTTTTAGGGTTTTGTTTGGTTTGTGATAAACAATAAAGCAACTCACATTTTCATTATATTTGCATCATATGACTGTTATTGGATGGATTTTATAACTACATTCGTTATAACCTGAAGTTGTTGCGAAAATTTTTTTCTGTAACCAATATACACGACATCAGTCGTGTATGTATGGATTTACACGACTGCAATCGGGTATTTGCACACAGAGAGCTGGTCATGTATTTTAAATACCGGACTGCAGTTGTGTATATAGACCGATACACGACTGCAGTCGGATATTTACACACAGAGAGTTTGTCATGTATTGTAAATACCCATTGCGATGTATCTGCAAATACCCGATTGCGATCGTGTATCTGCAAATATCCATGCATCGTGTATTTACTGAAGATGATCATGTATTGTAAATTCCCTGAGCATATATGGCCATGCTGTCATATTCCATACATTGTACTAAATATATCCTCTAACTGTTTACTGGACTATAGTTGTGTATTTTAGTAAGTTATACAATTATTGTCGCGTAAACTAGCAATTACACGAGGTCCGTCGTATAAAATAGCAATTACACGACATCCATCATGTAAACTAACAAATATACGACGTTTGTCGTGTAAATATACAGGCAGTTCTACACTTAGTTAAATACCTTGTTTGTTTTTATTTTTATATTTTTTGTATAATTAATTGTTGCATTATTGCAGGAAATGACTTCAGTACGTGTGCCTATTATGTTTTGTGGTGAATGGATTGAGCAAAACGGACATTATAGATTTAATGGTACAGAGGCAAGAGGGATCATGGTGCCCCATTTTGCAATGTATGCATAATTGATAGAAAGAGTATCTCGAGTTATTTGCATTGATATTTCTGAATTTGACATTGAAATGAAGTTCAAGCTTAAAACATTTGATCCAATGCCGCCCGTTCCAATTATGAGTGATGATGATGTAGATTATTTTCTAGAGGAAACAATTATGATGATTGTGCAACGATTTCTATTGTATTACATCTTATTTACGATTTGAATAAGTATTGGATTTATGTTGTTTGATGTATAACCACATTTGTTATTTATTACATTGAAGTTTCATATTTAATATATACGCAGTGTATAGTCAAAGATCACATACACGACCGCAATCGATTCGTGTTCTACACACATCAATACGTCGATTGCGTACGTGTGAGTGATTGATATGAATGCAATACAGTATCGTCGCTGTATCGCGGCAAATACACGACGCAATGGGTATGCATACACGATCGCAATGGTATTCTACACATCGCAATGGGTATTTGCACACAGGAGCTGATCATGTATTACAAGTACCCATCGCTGCGTATTCGTAAAATACATCGCATGGGTATTTGCACGTAGAGCTGATCATGTGCAAGTACCGACCGCCGTTGTATTCGGTAAATACACGACTGCAGTCGGGTATTTGCACATAAAGAGCTAATCATGTATTGTAAATACCCGACTGCAATCGTGTATCTGTGCAAATACTAGACTGAAGTAGTGTATTTTCTTACAGAGCATTCCCTGAACATATATGGCCATCCTGTTATATCACATGCATTGTACAAACTATCTTCTCTATCATTAATATAATTAATAAAAAAATAAAATACCATAATACTTGTACATACTATTTTTAATAACATCAAAAATAGTTATGATTTGAATAAGGATTGGATTTATGTTGTTTGATGTACAACTACATTTGTTATTTATTACATTAAAGTTTGATATGTTAAATACCCGACTGTATGTATATTTGTAAGTACCCGACTGCAGTCGTGTATCTGTGCAAATACACGACTGCAGTCGGGTATTTGCACGCAGAGAGCTGATCATGTATTGTAAATACCCGACTACAATCGTGTATTTATGCAAATACACGATTGCAGTCGCGTAATTGCACACAGAGAGCTGTACAATGTATTGCAAATACCCGACTGCAGTCGTGTATATGTGCAAATACACGACTGCAGTCAGGTATTTACACACAGAGGGCTGATCATATATTGCAAATACCCGACTGCAATCGTGTATCTGTGCAAATACCCAATTGCAGTTGTGTATTTTCTTACAGAGCATTCCCTGAGCATATATGACCATCCTGTTATATCACATACATTGTACAAACTATCTTATCTATCATTAATATAATTAATAAAAAAATAAAACACCATAATGCTTGTACATACTATTTTTAATGACATCAAATATCAACAACATCCTTATTGTAACCATTACATCCCATGGTCCAAAAAATGACATATCAATGAAGTTTTGAAGGATAGAACACTACAAAATGTTTTTTCCAAGACCTATGCCCAAATAATTTGACAACCAATGCTTTTTAAAATTGTGTAATGCGATCTTGTTGGCAATATGAATTGACGTCAAGGTCATGGGCTAGGACTTCCAAGTACCGCAACAAAAATGTTCCATAATCACCATTAAAAATATTAATATAAATCAATTGTTAAAAATCATCATTCTTATTGTTAAGTTCAAACCACAATATATATAGTACATATCCTGATTTTTGTTGCGGGATGTTATGCACTAGCACGATGGGCTAAGGAATTGAAAATATAACCTCAGCACAGTCTGGATGTGTTTCGTGATATGCTATCTTCTGAAGAACCAGAGATATCTTGTCTGCAACAGGCAGCAATTATCTTACCAAAACCGAATCCTTTGTTAAGTCTATCATGGAATCATAAATAGAAATCTTGTCCCCAAGTATATCAACCACACCGAGAACCCAATGCTCATTCATGAATATCGGCATATACACCTACGAAATGCGGACAAGCTTAACAACTAACGGTAAATATATCAACAAAATATGGGCACTGTTTTTATTTACTTGCAGTACATATAATATCAAAACTAAGCATACAATGTCTGACTTACAGTGGAAACATCTTTCCAAGGAGTGGCACGGTCCAATTTTGCACCATTAGCATAGTCAATGCAGTAACAATCCTTTTCCGACATCCTATCTGAGTCTCTCAGGTACACCTTATGTCTGTCCTTCAGATTAGTCTAGAAAAAAGGGTAAATAATATATTATGTCTGTCCTTTAATATGAACTTAAAGGGTCGTACTTTCGTGCTTCACTGCTTTTTTTGTCATATATAATGTCAATCAAAAGCCTGCTCAGAAATTAATATGGAAAAAGGCTAAAAGTTTTTATCAATTACACTCCCAAGTCATAAACTCCTATGAGTATGGTATAAGACATCATCATATTTTCTCTACGAAGCTAGTGAGAAAGACAACTATACTGGGCAGACAACTTTCAGTGACAAATCAATCCACATTTAATTTTTAAGAAAAATTGATATCACATTAAAAAACCAGAAAGTTTCTTGTGCTATACCATCTCCTCTACTTTTTAGTCTTTGCAAGATATAAACACTCATAATATTTATTGGCAGATACTAAGCAGATGTCAAGGAAGATTACCTGAGACGCAATAATTAATAGCAACGCTACAATCCCAAATTTCTTGAAGTTAGTTTGTCTCCCAACGATGTTATCTTCCAGCAGTCAACTTGGAACATGAAGACAAAAACCTTTTTAGGAACAACTGCAAATTACCCAAAATGAAATCAAACATCAAATAGCCAAGCCACTGTTATTGATGACTTTATGCACCCCACAAAAATAATAGACTCAAATGATGTCTTACAAACTTAATTTTTCCTATAATGCAATAATGCATCAAGTCCTTGTGATAAAAAAACCTCAACAGTCGCTCTAGATGTGAAATCTATAAAGTTATTGTTGACTTTTACCTAAAAGCTTATAACTTGCTAAAGTCCTCGTGATGCAATAACATGACAGGTGCTCTTGATGTGAATTTGAAAAACAAAAATTTTGAAGAAAACAAAATTTGATTTTTAATGATTATCAATCTAAAGCATACGAAAAAGGCCAAGAGTAAAAACAAAAATAAAAATTTTTTCCAACAAAGTTTGAATCTTTATTCTACATTGCAAAAGGAACGGGAAGAGACAGTAGAAACCTAACTATTCACTCTTTACGCGCTGCGACTCCTTGTGCAGGGATTTGAACGATTTAGGTTTTTTATTAGGGTAATTTTGTAATTGCATCTTAAAATAGGCATATGTAAGAAATTTTAGAATATAAAAGTATTTTTAGATAAATACCAAAAAATGGGGTATGCCACGGACAAATCCCTGAATTCGATATTTTTTTCAGTCTCACGTTCAATTATTTTCATTTTCATCCGACCAAAATCTTTCATCAATTTGGACTGTACTGAGTCTCTGCATGATGGCTTCTTCTTCTTCCTCTTCTAATCCTCGAAACAATAAAAAGGAGCAAGCATGATGTTTTTCTTAGTTTCAGAGGAGAAGACACCCGCGACAACTTTACTAGCCATCTTTATTCAGCCTTGTGTCAAAAAGGTATTGAAACTTTCATTGAAGACCAACTTAACCGGGGAGATGAAATTTCACAGTCTCTTCTTGATACAATTGAAGCATCAAGCATTTCAATTATCATTTTCTCATAAAAGTATGCTTCTTCGGGATGGTGTCTCGATGAACTTTCAAAGATCCTCGATTGCAGGAAAGTGTATGCACAGATTGTGATACCCGTTTTCTATCGGGTCGATCCATCACATGTGAGAAAGGAAATTAGGAGTTTTGGGGTTTCATTTTCGAAGCTTGAAGAAATATTTCCAGAGAAGATGCAAAGATGGAGGAGTGCTTTGACAGAAGCAGCCAATCTCTCTGGCTTTGATTCTCTTGTAATCAGGTATCAGTAACAGTCAATTTGTTACCAATTTCGTAATTATTTTGTTAGGGTATTCATCGATATAAAAGATTATGGTATTAAATATTAAATCATTTCGTGAAGATGATTAGGTTACATCATATCTTACACAATTTTTATAATCGTTTTATTTACTCGAGTTCTAATACTGTTATATGACTAATTTAAAAGCAAAAAAAAAAAAAATTGCATCAAATTAACAATTGGAACTAATAAAAAAACCCTCTGTTTTGTCTCTTTTTGAACTTAATGCTATATATTTTATTTGCTAGGAATGAATCTGAACTTATAAAGAAAGTTGTTAATGACATTTTGGAGAAACTACCCAAAGTGGTCCCATGTGATAGCAAAAACAAGTTGGTCGGAGTAGAATCAAGAGTTGAGGAAATTGAATCTCTGTTGGGTGCTGCACCTTTATTAGGATTTGGGGCATTGGTGGTACAGGCAAGACAACAACTGCTAGGGTGATTTTCAACAGAATCTCTAGAAATTTTGAAGGTTCTTGCTTCCTTGAAATTGTTAGAGAAGAATCATAAAAACCAGGAGGATTAGCTTGGTTGCAACAAAAACTTCTTTCAGAAGTATTGAAGGATGTAAATGTGATTCCCGATATTGACCTCAACTTTAGAAGGCTTAGTCGCAGGAAGCTTCTGATTGTTTTAGATGATGTGACTTGTTTCAACCAAATAGAATCCTTAGTTGGAAGTCTTGATCGGTTACTGCCTGAGAGTCGAATCTTAATTACCACAAGGAATAAACAAGTGCTTAGAAATTGTCATGTCAACCAAATATATGAAATGAAGGGTTTAGGACATGATCATGCACTTGAGCTTTTTAATAGGCATGCCTTCAGACAAAACCTTGTGGATGTAGGTTATAAGAAACTGTCAAACAAGGTTATAAACTATGCTCAAGGTGTTCCTTTAGCTCTTAAAATTTTTGGGTTGCTATCTATTTGAAAGGAGAAAAGAAGTTTGGGAAAATGAAATCAAAAAATTGAAAAATTTTCTCCATCAAAATATCCTAGATGTGCTAAAAATAAGTTACGATGGCTTGGACAATGACGAGAAAAACATTTTCCTAGATGTTGCCTGTTTCTTTAAAGGTGAGGATGTATATCTAGTAAAGAAATTCCTTGAGGCTAGTGGCTTCTACCCAGAAATAGGAATAAGTATTCTTGTTGATAAGTCTCTCATTGCTATTAATCCATGCAACAAGATAACAATGCATGATTTTTTGCAAGAATTGGGTAGGGAAATTGTCCGGCAAGAATCAACAAATCCTGGAAACCGTACTCGATTGTGGCATCATGAGGATATCTATGAAGTTCTTGCATATAATAGGGTAAGCATTTTTTTTCTTTTTTTGGGGGATTGTTATTTTTTAATATTCTTGCATTAGTTACAAACTTGAAAGGCATATAATTATATACATAAGGAAAAAGCTCTTTTCACCTTTAGAATTTGATATAATAACTCATTTCATTCCTTTTTTTTTAAAAGCAATATCGCAAAACACCTTTCGATTAATTTACTATTAGGCAATAACTATTAGTTTATTGCCATTTGAATATAATTCATTAAGGGTAAAATAAGATTTTCAATTAAATTGATGCTTTTAAATTTATTTTGACTTTTTCTTTCCCTCCTTCAAATTTATTTATTTATTTTTACCTTTGCCACCAATATTCTTTTACCATTATTTTTCCCCCACGTCGGTTCACAGGATAATTAAAGATTGTATTTGTACAAATATGAATATTGTGTCTATTTTTGGTACTTATCTAGGGTTAACAAAGCTTGAGAATTTACTACCTCCTGGTGCTAAAACAAAGAGTGAGGGTGCCACAATAGAATTAAAAATATGTATACATATTATACTTATTGACATGTAAATTATGTATACGAACGATAATGTACAATTTGACATGGTATCTATAATATATTGTTATATCCTAATCTAATGACAATCGTTAGTTAGTTTATTTGTTTTTAATACAATGAGAAAAACACTATTTTCACCCTTAAGAGTTTGATGTAATAGCTCATTTCATCCCAGTTTTTTAAACAATAGTCCAAAAACCCTTCTTTTAATTTATCATTAGTTTACTACTATTTATAATTCATTGAAGGCAAAATAGGATTTTCAATTAAAGAGAACAATTTAAAAAAAAATAAAAGTTGATGCCTAAGTGAAAATGAATTTTATCCTATCCCGAAAAATATGAAATTTTTTTATTATTTTTAATTGAAAATCTTATTTCGCCCACAATGAACTATAAACAGTAGTAAAGTAACGGTAAATTAATGGTAGGGTGTTTTCGGCTATTTTTTAAAAGAACTAAGATGAAATAAGTTATTACATCAAACCCTGAGGGTGAAAAGGGTATTTTCTCATTGTATTAAAAAAAAAAAACTAACTAATGATTGTGATTAGATTGTGATGTAGCAATATATTATAGATACCATGTCAAATTGTATATTATCGTTCGTATACATAATTTATATGTCAATATGTATACATACTTTTTAAAGTGTTAGAAAACCAGAAACAAATCAGTTAACAATTAATTGAAAATAATTGAAACCAATTGGATAAAACAGCAGCTAAGCATAAACTGGAAACAATTGAACAAACCAGCAAGAAATAAATCCGAAACAGAATAATAGAAATAAAACCCGAGGCCTGCAAATTCAGTTTCCTTAAAACAGATTTACCACCTACTTGAGTGCTTTAGGTTGAGCTGGTATCTGTTTCCCAGGATACAACGGGCACGAATTATTTGGCAAGCACGGCGAAATAATTCCAGCGAACTGCAACAGCAGTGAAACTCAAAGCAAACGAAGAACACGAAGAACGAGGGAGGAAGAATGCTTGGTTGTTTGTGTTTTTTGAAATGAAGGGAAGCTGCCCTTTTTATACTCGAATGGAGGTGTAACAGCAGCTGAAAATTGAATTCAGAAATTCAATATCCTGCTGTAAAACGTATGTAACAGCCGCAAATTCAATTCGGCTCATGAATGCATAACATAACAGCCACGGCAATAATGTGCAGCATTTACAAAGAATTATTGCAAACTGTTACAAAATAAAAATTCAAAAGGAAATCAAAACGTGGCCATGCAAATCTAGTTGATTTTGGGCTGACATTCGCGTACGCAGGTCCCGCGGGCGCACACGAGTTCAACCAAATCAGTTTTGGATTCGCACCCCCCCCTGCGCATGCGCGTGTGGAGAGAGCCTTTATCCTTAATATTCTTACTCATGCATGGATAAGTGCTTGTATATAAACACAATTCCCTTGGCTTATTTTTCCCATGTGGGATAAGCCTCATTTCCTTTCAAATTTCCAACTTCAAGGGTGCATTTTGAGAGGCAATTTCTCATTCACCCATACACCATTTTGAGTAAACAAATACATATATTTGAAGTATTTACGGAGTAGAATCCGTATCTCTCAAGTTTTTCCACTTTCGATAAGTGGGACCCACTCAAAATGTGTTCACAAATTAGCATATTAATATGCTATTTTCCAACAATCCCCCACATGAATGAAAATTGGCAGTAAAAACAGAAAACCGCTAAATTTTGACATCGAAACCATTTTTGACTTGACTTTAATGACCGAGTTTCTTGGATTGATACCCTGCAGAGGATAGGTAGGTCTTATCCTTTGAATTTTCCCTTGTGATAGTATATTTAATTTACTGACTGATCAGTAGATGCGATGTCTTTGAACTGTTCTGTCGTTAGTGTAAATAATCACATACAACACATAGATATCTCTCCTAACACTGTTGAGTTCTCATGGTTATGTTCGTTTTGGCCTTGAACATCTGCCTGGTTCTGCAAGAGTTTCTAAGAGCTGAAACCCTATCAGCTCCCTTTAAAGCGGCCCCACTTCTCTCTCACATAGGTGATATCTTAATTAAGAGTAACCCGCATTACTCTGCTCGAATTTTCGATGCATAAGAATCATTAAGAGTCTAGCTCAACCTTATTTCCTACGGGCATCACTGATTCATCATAGGAATGGTCAATGAGGTAATCCTCATAAGAGAATGACCCCCACAGTGATCCAACTTTAGTCTTTAACAATTAGGTTGTCCCATTGAACCTAGATCTTGGGATCGCCAGTCAGCTAGGTTGGGTTTTCCTTTGTTATTAACTAATTATTCTAAGGGTTTTAAACCCATTCCCCTCGATGACTTTTCTACTAGCTCTCTATTTAACCCTTTGGTTAGTGGATCCGCAATGTTATCCTTTGACCTTACATAGTCAACAGAAATAACTCCAGTAGAAATGAGTTGTCTAATGGTATTGTGTCTACGACGTATGTGTCTAGACTTACCATTATACATATTGCTCGCGTCTACCGATGGTGATTGACTATCGCAATGAATACAAATTGTTGGCACAGGCTTTGGCCACTTTGGAATACCTTCTAAAAAGTTTCGTAGCCATTCTGCTTCCTCACCACATTTATCTAATGCAATGAATTCAGATTCCATTGTAGATCTGGCAATTACTGTCTGTTTAGTAGACCTCCATGATACAGCTGCACCTGCTAGTGTAAACACATAGCCACTAGTAGACTTTGAATCTTTTACATCATATATCCAATTAGCATCACTATATCATTCTAATACTTCTGGATACCTAGTATAGTGCAAACCATAATTACGAGTGTATCGAAGATACCTGAGTACTCTTATGATAGCTTTCCAGTGATCAGTTCCTGGATTACTCGTATATCTACTAAGTTTATTTCTTTGTATAGGCTAGATCCGTGCCGTACAATTTGTTAAGTACATTAGACTGCCTATTACTCTGGCGTATTCTATTTGAGAAATACCCTCTCTTCTATTTTTCGATAGATGTAAACTTGTATCTAATGGAGTTTTAGATACAGTATTATCATCTTTATTAAATTTCCCAAGAATTTTATCTACATAATGAGATTGACTTAGAATAAGTCCATTAGAAGCCCTTGAGATTTTAATTCCCAGAATGACATCTGCAAGACCCATGTCTTTCATGTCAAACTTAGACTTCAGCATATTCTTGGTAGATTTAATCATATCATCATCACTCCCAACAATGAGCATGTCATCAACATATAAACATAAAATGACATAGCCATTTTCTGTTTCTTTGACATAAACACATTTGTCACACTCGTTGATCTGAAAGCCACTAGCAAGCATTGTATGATCAAATTTTTCATGCCACTGTTTTGGTGCTTGTTTCAAGCCATATAATGACTTCACCAATTTACAAACTTTCTTTTCTTGTCCTGAAGCTATAAAACCTTCAGGTTGCTCCATGTAGATTTCTTCATCTAAATCTCCATTTAGAAAAGCTGTCTTTACATCCATTTGATGTATCTCAAGATTGCGCAAAGCTGCAATTGCTATTATCATCCTGATGGAATTTATTCTCGTGAGAATAAGTATCAAAGTAATCAAGACCTTCTCGTTGTCTATAACCTTTAATTACAAGTCTAGCCTTATACTTATCAATTCCTTTTGAAAATCCATTTATACCCTAAAGGTTTACAACCCGGAGGAAGATCTACTAGCTCCTGTGTGATTTCAGAAAATGGATTCAACTTCATTAATGGCTTCTTTCCGAAAGCGCCTTCGGTGAAGTTATCGCTTCATGAAGCTTTGAGGTTCATTTTCTAGCAAAAATGTCAGAAAGTCTGGACCAAAAGACTTTTCTATTCTAGCTCTTTTGCTACGTCTAACCTCAACTTCTTGTTCTTCTTCTGGAGCTTCATCATTTTCTTCATTTCCAATTACTGTTTCATGAAATTGTTTTAGTTCTCTTGATTCCACTCTAGAATTGCAAGGAAACACATGTTCAAAAAACGATGCATTTCTTGATTCTATTATCGTATTTTTGTGGACATCTGGAACTTTTGACTCATGCACCAGAAATCGATAAGCATTACTGTTTTGTGCATATCCAATGAAAATGCAATCAACAGTTTTTGGTCCTATTCTCACTCTTTTATTTGAAGGAACCACTACTTTAGCAAGACACCCCCACACTCGTAAGAATTTATAAGAAGGTGTTCTACCTTTCCATAGCTCATATGGGGTTTTATCTTCTTGCTTTCGGGGTATTTTATTTAACAAGTAATTAGCTGATAGAACAGCTTCTCCCCACATATTCTGAGGTAAACCAGAACTTATCAACATCGCATTCATCATTTCTTTTAAAGTCCTGTTCTTTCGTTCTGCAATCCCATTAGATTGAGGTGAATACGGAGCCGTGACTTGATGTATGATTCCACTTTGTTCACATAGTGTCTCAAAAGGAACAACATACTCACCACCACGGTCACTCCTTAATTCTTTAATTTTTCTATTAAGTTGATTCTCAACTTCATTTTTATAAAGAATAAACTTTGCTAAAGCTTCATCTTTACTTTTCATCAAGTATACATAGCAATACTTTGTGCAATCATCAATAAAAGTAATAAAATATTTATTACCACCTCTTGTTTGAACAGATTTAAAATCACAAACATCACTATGTATTAAATCAAGTGGTTCAGTGTTTCTTTGTACTGTTTGGAAAGATAACCTAGTTAGTTTTGCCTCAACACAAGTTTCACACTTATGTTTCAAATCAATTTGAAAATTGGGAATCTGCTTCATGTTAATTAATTTACGCAATGAATTGAAATTAACATGTCCTAATCTACCATGCCAAAGATTAGAAGACTCAAGCAAATAAGCAGAAGAACTAGCTTCATTATTAATTTTTGGTTTTACAGTCATTACATTGAGCTTAAACAGCCCATTATTGACATACCCCTTTCCCACATACATCCCATTCTTTGACAAAACTACCCTATCTGACTCAAACACCATTCGGAAACCATGTTTGTTCAACAGCGATCCAGACACCAAGTTCTTCCGAATTTCCGGTACATAAAGCACATTGTTCAGAGTCAGCTCTTTCCCAGATGTCATCTTCAGAACCACCTTCCCTTGACCCTCGATCTCAGACGTTGCAGAATTCCCCATGAATAACTTCTCTCCATTGGTTACAGCTTCAAATAAAGTGAATAACCCTTTGTCTGAGCACACATGTCTAGTTGCTCCCGTATCAATCCACCATTCTCTCGGATTTGAGCCAACCAGGTTCACTTCAGAAACCACTGCTGAGAGGTTAATGTCTGAAACATGTTGAGTAATATTTTCCAACACATTTGCCTCTCGCTTCTTTTTAGGCAACCTGCAATCCGTAGCCTTGTGCCCTATCTTGTTGCAGTTAAAGCATTTTCCTTGAAACTTTGTTTGCTTCTTGGAGATACCTCCTTTCGGACCCAAATTTTTATTTTTCTGATTTTTAGGTCCATGTTCAACAACATTTGCCTTAGCCATGGAAACAACCCCTCTTTTTTCCGCATTTCTGTTGTCTTCCTCAATTCGGAGCTTAATAACCAGCCCATCAATATTCATTTCCTTGCGTTTATGCTTCAAGTAACTCTTGAAATCTTTCCAAGTAGGAGGCAATTTTTCAACAATTGCAGCCACTTGGAAAGTTTCACTTAATATCATCCCTTCAGCAAGGATTTCAGATAATATAATCTGAAGCTCTTGTACTTGACTCATCACAGTTTTGGAATCCACCATTTTGTAGTCTAGGAAGCGGCCAACAACAAATTTTTTCGTCCCCGCATCCTCAGTTTTATACTTCCGGTCTAGGGATTCCCATAGCTCCTTGGCTGTTCTCTTTCCTATGTATACATTATACAAGGAATCACTAAGGCCATTCATTACATAATTTTTACATAAAAAATCAGAATGATGCCATGCATCAATTGCACTAGCCACTTGAACATCCGTTTCACCCTCTTTGGGTTTAAGAGCATCCTCCGTCAAAAACCTCGCAAGGTTCAACGTGGTCAGGTAAAAGAACATCTTTTGCTGCCAACGCTTAAAGTTCTGGCCATTAAATTTTTCAGGCCTTTCCGCATGATTCACGAGTGAATTGGCATTTCGCTTCACAACGAGTTGTGCAACAAAAGTTGAAACTGGAACATACGGGATTTCATCATTGGTTTCAGTTGCCATCTCAACGAATATAAATCTGTTTTAAGATTGTTAGAAAACCAGAAACAAATCAGTTAACAATTAATTGAAAATAATTGAAACCAATTGGATAAAACAGCAGCTAAGCATAAACTGGAAACAATTGAACAAACCAGCAAGAAATAAATCCGAAACAGAATAATAGAAATAAAACCCGAGGCCTGCAAATTCAGTTTCCTTAAAACAGATTTACCACCTACTTGAGTGCTTTAGGTTGAGCTGGTATCTGTTTCCCAGGATACAACGGGCACGAATTATTTGGCAAGCACGGCGAAATAATTCCAGCGAACTGCAACAGCAGTGAACTCAAAGCAAACGAAGAACACGAAGAACGAGGGAGGAAGAATGCTTGGTTGTTTGTGTTTTTTGAAATGAAGGGAAGCTGCCCTTTTTATACTCGAAACTGAAAATTGAATTGAAATTCAATATCCTGTAAAACGTTATGCAAATCTAGTTGATTTTGGACATTCAGACGTGTGTTCCGCGCACACGAGTTCAACCAAATCAGTTTTGGATTCGCACCCCCCCCTGCGCATGCGCGTGTGGAGAGAGCCTTTATCCTTAATATTCTTACTCATGCATGGATAAGTGCTTGTATATAAACACAATTCCCTTGGCTTATTTTTCCCATGTGGGATAAGCCTCATTTCCTTTCAAATTTCCAACTTCAAGGGTGCATTTTGAGAGGCAATTTCTCATTCACCCATACACCATTTTGAGTAAACAAATACATATATTTGAAGTATTTACGGAGTAGAATCCGTATCTCTCAAGTTTTTCCACTTTCGATAAGTGGGACCCACTCAAAATGTGTTCACAAATTAGCATATTAATATGCTATTTTCCAACATAAAGATAGTATTACTTGTACTGATATGGTTCTTTGTAAGTTTGCTATTATAAGTTTTACTAAAAAGCAATAGCTACATAATTTGATAGAACTTTATGGTTTTTTTTATTGGTTACAATTGAACACGTAACTTAAAAATTTTCACATTATTCATTTCCTTTGTTCTTCTTTAAACACTGAATTTCCTCACGTTTCAATAGCCTTTCATTATTATTATTATTATTATTATTGCATCATTATATAATCTCTTCACTTTTGAGATCCTTTAGTTACCCTTAAACCTTTTCAGAAATTAAAGTTTGTAGAAATGAAAGCTTTTAGAAATTAAAGTTAAATGATATTGTCATATTTGCATGGCACCCTGTAATAAGAACCTGTGGGAGCTACTCTTGATTCAGCGACCAATCCTTCAGACTCACTAACCAATCAAACTAGCTTGATGAGCAGGGTCTGTTTAAATTAATTAGCCTCTTAGTCTTTTTTTTTTTTTCCTTTTTTGAAATTTACCCCATAGTTCAATACAAATCTTAGTATTATTTCTAACCGAAAGTGAAAATAGATCCACTTAACAGAAATCATACATAGATTATTGTTAATGATTGTGGCGGTACATATTATAAATGCCACTTCAACTTGTATGTAAAAGTTTGTATCCTATATATCTTTCTTTGTGCATTTATAATTACAAGTTGGACAGCCTAACAATACCCATCAACTGAATTATACGATATTTGATTTTAACTTTGTGGATTTTTTTTTTAAATATTAGGGAACCGAAGCAATTGAAGGCATGTGTTTGGATATGTCTAAAGTAAAAGAGATCCATCTAAATTCCAACACTTTCACTAAGATATGTAAATTGAGATTTTTGAAATTCTATAGCTCGATTCATAAGGAAAAGAACAAATGTATGGTGTCTAATTTTCAAAGCCCGGTATTTGCTGAAATAAGGTATCTTTATTGGCATGGATATCCGTTGAAATCTTTGCCTTCAAATATTGATCCTGAGAAACTTGTTCTACTTGAAATTCCTCATAGCAATATTGAACAACTTTGGAGTGGTAACCAGGTATGTATATCTTAATATGCATATATAGCTATTAAATGTGCAATGTTTTAGTAACAATGTTTAATTATATATCATAAATGCTAATTGTTTGGGAACGAATCAAGAGGCCAATGACGAAGCCCTACGTGTCGATATTTAGGGAGTTCGTTTAATTCGGTACCTTAGGTACCCCAGGTACCCTAAATACTCGAGGTACCTCAGGTACTCTAAAGAGTACCCTGGGTACCCTAATTACTCGAGGTACCCCATGTACTCTAGGGAGTATCCCGGGTACGCTATGTAAGGGCATAAAAGTCAAAGAAACATTCGTAAAAATGCCAAGGGATAGATGGGTCCCAGTTCTCAAAAAGATCAACTGAATACGTGTCAAGAAATAAGGAATCAACAAGAAAATCTCGTGCCACAAAAGAGGTGACAACCGCTGTCACGCCAACAAATCAGCCAAAAGGTTGATACTATGACAGTTGGGACCACCAGCATTTCCCTGCCACGCCTGTAAATTTACAACGGATTTACAGAGGTACGCGGGACCACTCCACTACACCTAGCACGCGAAAACACCCCAAACTTGCTCCCCAAGTATATATTTTGAAGTGCCCAAGCTGCCACACGTATGAAAAGGAGAATACTCCTGATATGACAATGAGGAACGCCAATAAAATAGTGCCAGGTGGCACGGCGACCGGAGTACACCATATAAATACTCAGGTTAATTTTTTATCAAGTAAGTTTCACAGACACACAAGAGAAAACTGATATTTCTTCAACCTCAAAATCTCCATTATCGAGAGCTTGCAAGCTCTCAAACCTGAAATAGCCCCAACTCTAACTTGAGCGTCGGAGTGTGGTCCCCAACCACCCCCGGCTCCACCTCTGATCTCGTTTTTAGTTGTTTCGCAGGTTTTAGAGGATTTTCCAGCCCTCTGAGTCTGAAGTCACCGTCTTCACCATCTTCTTCCACTCTACAAAAACCCAGTCAGCTCATACACTCCGAACAAGCGAGGCTCCCAGCTCTCCCGTAAAAAAAACAAATTTATTGTTCTTAGTTTGTTTTTGGTAGTTTCCCTTTATTGGCCCCAAAATAAGCTAAAAACGCTAATTATTAATGATTTTTTCTTGGCCTCTTTTCTGCCTGAGCAGCATTATGGTGAGATAAAGCGGAAAATCATTGCTGCCTGCAATACTATTACCAAATCTCCAAACCCCTTGTTGATTCCACATCTGAACAAGCTAGTTACCCTCAAACTAAGCGGTTGCAAAAGCTTGAAAAGCCTTCCAGCTGAAATGTTTCATTTGGAATTTCTTAAAGAACTTGATCTTTTGGGCTGCTCAAAACTGAAGAGGCTTCAGAGATGTCATCGGCTGTTAATATAGAACAGGTAATTTTAGATGGAACTGCAATTGAAGAACTGCCTTCATCCATCGATTGCATCTCTGGGCTTTCTATCTTGGACGTTCAAAATTGTAAAAAACTTAAGAGTCTCCCAAGCAATCTATGTAAGTTGACATGTCTTAGAGCTCTTATCCTCAATGGTTGCTCAAAACTTTAGCTATTGCCTGATGAACTTGGAAATTTAGAAGCTTTGGGCTGCTTGCATGCTGAAGGAACTGGCATAAGAGAAGAACCGTCATCCATTGTCCATTTGAATAATGTTCGAAAATTAGATTTCAACGGAACCAAGGGTTTATCATTGCCTATGGCATTATCTTTAAGTGGTGCCTTACGAGGTCTATGGTGTTTAGACCTGGCTGATTGCGGCATCACAACGTTACCTGAAAATCTTGGCATGCTATCCTCACTTATATACTTATATCTAGATAAAAACAATTTTGAGAGAATACCAGAAAGCATTATAAAACTTTCTACTTGTTATATATCCGCTTGAGTCATTGTGAAAGGCTTCAATCCTTACCAGGGCTTCCTTGCTGTCTGATTGAGGTGGTTGTGTTGGGAAAATATACTCTTTAAAGCATATGTGTTTTATTTAATTGTAATAAAATAATTTTTCTGATTAATAAAATAAATGAGGTATTTTATTCAAATATCTTAATTGCATAATTTTTTGAGTAAAGTCCATTTAATCATATTATATGTATTTATGTGATCATCATGTGTATTCACAGAAGACATAAATATAAATTATCTTATGATTAAATAAATTAAGTTCGCAGTTGATAAATAAAGTTGGACACTTTATTTAGGTTTAGACTGTAGTAAATTCATTGAATGATTTGTCTTAATTATGTATGAATTTACTGATGTAGTTTGACTATATTAATTTGGATCACATATGAGATTTAATTAACCTTGAAATGGTATCGGACTTATTAAATCTCATAGGCATTGATTTCTTGTAATCTTAATCTTGAGTTAATTATGATTTCATGATTGTAATTGTTATTCCATTTGAGTTACCATTGGGCATGACACACTTGTAGTCAAGATTACCCGGTAAGATCTTGGTGGGAGCAATTATGAGTATTGAGTTATAGATTAACAATATAGAATTTGTCGACACATCTCTTGATGGGTTTTGATTATGATCATAGAATTCTGCGGCGAGTGTATCAACATATTTAGTATGTTGAAAATGATCATTACAGAAAACAGTAAGTAACAAGTAAAAAGATGTAATTAAATAGATATGACAGTTCATATATAGATTTAATTAACGATGTGGTACAAAGGATTGAGCAGTAAAGAAATCAATGTGGCTTGGGACGAATTATTATTCGAACATACAATTATGGAGGTCAGTTCCAATCTTATAGTGGAGTAGAATTGGAATTAAATGATTAGGCGTGTTTGATTACAGGCTTAATTGTTGTAGCCACTATTGTATGTTCCCAAATGATCCCCGGGTTAGCTCATTTAATTGACTGCACCACTACTGGATTAATAAGCAAGATAACTAGCAATTTTGGTCAAAAACATAAATATATCTTTTAGTGGAAGGCTCCATGAATATACTTTTGTATAAAGGGGCCTTATGTTATTTTACTGCTATCCCCATGGAAAAAGGAAAGTAACGTAAGTTTCATAATTCTAGGAGCTTTAGGATTCTCACTATGAAAGAGATATAAAGGGCTTATTCTATCCTAAATAGGAGAGGAAAAAGTCACTATAAATATATGTGAGAAAAAGGTTTTTCATACATAATAATTTTAGAGAAAAAGATTTTTCTCTCTAATTTTGAGAGAAAAATTTTCTCGTGCTAGTTTGCTTATAAGTAGTGATAAAGGCGCCCACACGTCAAGTGCAGATCAATCCTGAGTCATAACCTGGAAGATCGTTTGGCAACGGATCGTGATCTAACGAACGTGGTGGTGACGAAAGTGATCTCAGAGCCTAAATCACATCAGCGGAAAAACCAGTTCAGATTTTCAAGGTACGATTTCTAGATTACAAATTCATATATATTTTATGAGATCGGTCCTAAAAGTTTTTTATTAAAAAAACTGAATTTTTCCCTTCAGGTTGCACATCATTGCACGACACTGGAATCATTATCAGGTTTATTCTCAAGTAATGAACCTTATCGTCCGTATATTGACCTGAGGGATAATTATAAAATGGATCAGAATGTGACCAGAGGAATTCTCCAAGATGCTCCACAAAAGTTTAAGCATATGGCAAGTGAACGTTGGAGACGAGTACGAGAAAAGGTGTGTCTTTAGCTTTCTTTAGTCTCTTCTCCTTTTAATTTATTTATAAAATGTTAACTTTTTTTTAAATTAATTAAAATTATGATTTTTGTGGTACAGATACCTTTTTTAGGATCTAAGGGTCATGTCTTATTACCTGGAAATGAAATTCCAGTGTGGTTTAGCTTTAAAAGCGAGGGATCGTCTATACCCTTGGCGATGACACCAGATTTCTTCAATAAAAACAGAGCACTCGGCTTTGCTTTTAGTGCTATTGTAGGATTTGGAGACCATCAAGATGTCAGAGAAGAGAGGTTTAGATTATTCTGTGAAATCAACCTCAAACCCAAAGATTGTGATTCACATGTCACACAGAGATCTCTGGCAGTAATTAGATATGTAGAGTCAGATCACTTACTTTTGGGGGACGATTTCTTCGATGATAAGGAATTTTTTACTTTTTGGGAGAACAATTGGGTTCCTGAGGCCATCCAGTTCTATTTTAAAGAAGAATTTGGTTATGAAATTTCGGAGTATTTCCTGGTGAAAAAATGTGGGATCCATTTACTGTGCGCCCCAGATTCTACGGATTCAACAGAAGAAGAGGAACCATGCCCCTAAAGACTGGCATATAGCATGTGCTAGAAGATGTCCATTGCAGCAGCTGGTACATTTCTGTAAATTACTCTTCCTCTATATGTAATTATTGTTTTCCTATAGCTTGGTTTCTTTGTTTTTCTATAGCTTGGTTTATTATATATTTATGTGATGAGTTTGTATGTCCCTCTACTCTCTAGTAATGGTTTGGTTATGTCATATGTGCAGCTACCATTTGACCAAGACAAACTTTCTTGTTTGTGAGGATATTGATCATAATTTTTGTAGCTGAAGTTAAAGTAGAGTTAGAAAAGTTTCTTTTGATTCTTAATCAAAAGAAAAACATACGAGTCTGACAGAACCATCGTCATCTTTCGTTGTACATTTTCTATGTATTAATTGAATTGTTATGACATGATTATGGTTGTTTAGACACCGTTACACCTCATTTGAATGACTTGAATGATTTTATAATGTTTATAGATTGCTAAAATTAGATAACATTAGCTAAATTAGCAAATAAATAATAGGAATTAAAAAAATATACAATATGAAAAATCAACTACCAATTTTCATAACCTAATTAAGTGCTACAATAGCTAGTTATAAATGTTTCAATAGCATGTTATATAAAATGTTATAAGGCTCTAAAGCACTTGCATCATTAAAATGTTCCAGAAGACAAACTAATAACAATTTCAGTTTAGTGCTGGAAATTGACAATGGCATTTCTCTGAAGCTCTGAACGCACTATATAACAAAATAGGAGCATTTTTTGTCTGCAAATGTATAAGAGGTGATTCCATATATATATTTTTGGATGTTATGTATTTAAAATTCGTGGCAGTCCCCTCTACCTGTTTAGAGGAGGGGGGAAAAGAATCACTTAACGTTGCCTAAAATGTGAACATATACCATTGGTGGCATTTTTTGGATAGAATCGTGCTTATTGCTGTGTGAATAAAAACATAATTCCCTTATGATAACATATTATGTTCTCTAATTTCTTCATGTAGGTGGAAGCGATCGACCTCTTTGATTTTCCTCGTTTGAATTCTACGGTAACTAATGTTTATTTTCTATGTAGCTAGCGTAAAAGGCATTCTTTGGTATTCTACATGTTAGTCCTAGATCAATTGATGACCGATCTGGGATCGGACCACCAAGATCTCACTAAACACTGTGGTTATTCATTTAGAATTAGTAAATTGAAACACACAAATGGCTTAAGCAAAAACATGCAAAACAAGGGCACAAATCTTTTTAAGTGGTTAGACCTGGAGTTGGCCTACATTCATTGAAGAACAGAGCAGTAATTTTATTTCGATCACAGAGAACAAGTTACAGGACTTACGATGAGCATACAAGCTTTCTATATTTCATAGTCAAGGCCCCTGAGACTATATATACGGATCTGGAGGACCCTAGAGAACCGCGTCCTGTGCTTGTGCCTTGAGTAAGTAATCAAAATGATTCCCTCATCTAACGTTTTGAGCAGGGGTGGCAAAACGAATAAACGAATCGAATTCGAATCGAATCGTAAGTGAATTGAGTTAAAATTCTGCGGATTCGGATTCGATTCATTTATTAAATGAATTAAAATTTCATGATTCAGATTCGATTTATTTAATTCGTTTAATAGAATTGATAAACGAATCGAATCGAATCGAATCCGGATTCGTTTATTATTCGTTTATCCTTAATGAATCAAATCGAATGAATCGAATCAGGATTCGTTCAGAAAATATAATTAATAAATAAAATTAAGCAAAATAGAATATAAAAAAATCACAAATTTAACATCCCACAACAAAAATACAAATTACTCAAATCATATTATGCAGTCATCCAAATACTAAATTACAAATCCCTAATAATACAAATAACAATAATTCAAATTCAAATTATAAAGTAAAGTAATTTCTTTAATCCTCTTCGTTTGTCTTTTTCACATCAAAAATAAAATCCTACACCAAAAAGTAAATAAAATGTTATTAACAATTTAACATATTGCAATATTAGTAATAATCATTGTAAAATTTCAAAATATCAAATATATAGCAAATTTGTAGTATTTTTAAGGAAATAATAATTAAACAAGACAAAATTTTACCTATCACGCTCACACAAATTCAAGGATTTGGAGCAGTGGTAAAACGTAGCACTTGCTGGATGCAAAAAAAAAAAAAAAAAAAAAAAAAAAGAAAAGGATTTGGAGATGGAAATGAAGGGAAAGAGATGGCAAAACGTAGCAGTGACCGCTGAATTGCTAGGAGATGAGGGAAAAGTGCGTGTGAAGTGTAAAACTAGAGTTGGTCTTTTGGCTTTATGTGTGATACTTAAAATTATACTATTAACCTTCATATTTTAAAAAATTTTCAAATAAATTTAAGGATAAAAAGGTAATTTAATTAAATTAATAATAAACGAATTTTAAACGAATTGACCTGTATTCGATTTGTTTATGACATGTTTATTAAATGAATCCTAAACGAATAAACGAATCAAAATCTTCAAACCCGCATTTGATTCGTTTAATTAACTAATCGAATCGAATTCACTGATTTATTAAATGAATCAATTTTTTCAAACCCAAACCCATTTAATTCGTATCGAATCGAATCGAATAAACGAATCCTGACCCATATTGCCACCCTAGTTTTGAGCTAATGGGTTGCGCGTGGAGAAACATATGCTCCACTTACAAGATCAGACGACAATGGGTGGAAGTCGTCTGTTCCATTTAATCTTCCAATCAACATGACAATCCAATTAAGGCCGACAAGTCATACACGACTTAAATCACCAACTGACACTTTCAAGTTCATATTTCAACACTATAAAACTAGTTTTCTCAAATAACACGGGGATCTGGGTATAATAAGGTTGTCGAGGATGCTTTCTCATCGGTTGAGAGTAGTCACTAAATTAATAATATCCGCCTGTAAATGAGATTTGACTCATAGGCTTCTATATAAGTTTTATGATAGAGTAATTAAGATAAGAATATAAGATTTGACGTTATAAATCATTAACCTATCACCACTCTATAGATAACACATAAGATGCCATATAAGTAAGTATTCTAACTAAGTGTTTAAAGTAGAGTGGTAAAAAAGTGCGGGTTGGGCTTAGCTTAGGCATGTGAGCTTTAAACTCGACTCATATCATGAAATCATGGATATTGGCTTAAAAAATCAAAGTCTGATATGAATGAGCTACTTACGGGCTTTTACAAGTTCGAGCTTTAATTTATTAAAAAAAAAAATCAAATGAGGAAAAAAAAAAAGAAAGAAAGTCGAATCGTAATAAAAATAAAACCTAAATTAAAACAAAGCAGCTAAGATAGTAAGCAACAACCTAGTGTTGCCAACACCACCCAAAAATTGCAGCCATCATTATACGCTCAGCCAACAATTTCAAGCATTACCGATCAAATCCATCAGGCAACACTACCAACGTGATGGTGAGCGAATTCAGTGGTGCGATGTGGTACACGAAGCAATTGCGAACTAGCACTTGACTGTAGTGAACCCACCAGCAGCAATAGTGAACACAACCACGTGACACATCAGCAGCTAATCTATGCGACCCGAACCAATGGCACCCATCACCCACTCTGCCTCAAGTAAGCTTTAAATTTCAATGCTTTATTTTTTTATAGAATTTTTGAGATTATTGAGTGAATATGTTGCAATTTGACAAAAAATTGGTTGTTGAGATTTGCTGGATAAATGATTATGGTGTAGGAGAAGTTTTCCATGTAAAAATAAGATGCCATATGCATCAGTCATGGTGACAATGTTTTTTTTTTTTTTTTTAAATTTATAGCTTTATTAATAATTTAATTGAAGCTCAAGGCCTAGGCCCAGCTCAGACCAGTGGGTTCAAGTTTAGATAGACCTTTAGAGGGCATGAGCCTGTTAACAATTACATGGACATAGCCTGAACTTAAAAAAACCTACAATTTGCCAATCTTAATTCAAAGTGAGTAAATATAATATCACTCTTAATAAATTAACTTAAGTAACAAATGAAGGCTAAAAAAATATCTATAAATATGATTCTGAGTCCACCATAACGGTTTTGCCTAGTTACAATTGATGGAACTTATAATGCCTTAAAAACGTACAAAAATGAGTAATATGACAGTGAGATCCACTTTATTTTTACATAAACTATAAGTTACATAAACTGTAACTTAGCAATATCGCCCGACATAAACATTCTGCACTCCATGGCTTAGAAAGTAGGAAGATGATTGGAGTCCGACGTAGATATTCCTTACTGCATGAAACAAACAGGCACTTCATGATTCACATTCTCCACTTTGTAGCTAAAGAAAGAAGTGGTTTGGACATAAATACGTGTGACACCAACGATGAGTGCTATTGTGAGACCTATTAATTTTACCATATTAAAGAGAGCTTAGTCCATTTTTGGATTCATTACTATGTTACGTGAGAAGTAACATTGGACTAAAATAATCAGTAAATTAATATTATTTTCTGGATAGGATCAACAAATTAATTAACTGCTATTGGAGACAACTTCACCGAAGGGGCTTCGCTTACAGTGGCGGATTCATTGTAGGACAAGTGGGGCCTCAAGCCCCCACTGGAAAAAAAAAAAAAAACCTCTATTTACTTAAAAAAATTAACATATTTTTAAATAATCCCTGTCAAAATAGTCACATCTTTTAAATTTAAATTATTATTTTATTAATTGCAAAAGTTATATTGATTTAAAATCAAATTCCATATCTCAAAATATTTATAATTCTTAATTATTAGATTATGGGTGCCACATTTTAACTAGAGATTACATTAAATTAAAAAATTTTCAAATTTGTATATTTAAGTTTTCAATTTTTATGTTTTGTTGTTATTTAATTTAGCCCCCGATAAATTTATATATTTAAGTTTTCAATTTTATATTTTACTGTTATTTAATTTAGCCCCCGATAAATTATTTTTCTAAATCCGTCATTGTTCGCTTATAATAGAGGGGCTGGATCTCTTACCGCCGCTTTTTATTATTGTTAAATTTCATTTATAACCGGCCTTGTATTTTAATTAATTTAAAGTAATCAATAATAATGGTAATTATAATATAACTACCATCATTTAAAGTAAATATCAAGTTTATTAATAACCTATCGGATACGCCCTAAACTTTACAAGAAAATTTACATTTTTTGTTTTTGACTTTCATGGAAAATTTACTTATAGAACTACATAAAAATTAGAATAATAGTTAAATATAATTAAATAAAATTAATTATAAATTAAATATTATTCTCTTAATATTACGGTATAAAATAATGACGTTACTTTTAAAAATAACATAATTTCTGTACTAATAAGATTAATTTTTTATATATAATAAAATTAATTAATTAATTTTATATATATATATATATATATATATATATTAATATTATGTACATGTAATAATATTTTAATTAAAAAAATAATAACATTTTTTCAGGTAATATTAATATGTTTTATGGATACATTCTAAAAAAATTATATATTAGAAAAATATAAAGCATCTAATATTTGATATTTTTTAAATAATACTCACAAATAATCTCTTTTGCATATTAATTCATACAAACTTATGCAAAATTAATTACTTTATTTAATCTTTTATATTGCATTTATCTTTTTTATCTTTTGCAATTAATTGATTCATGAAATTATTATATTTACCAATTTAAACTTGAAAACTATCAAATACACACTAAACTTTACGAGAAAATATATATCTTTTGATTTTTACTTTTTTAATTCTTTAAAATATACTTATATAGCTAATACAAATCAAAGTAATAATTAAATGTAATTAAATAAATTACCTATAAATTAAATATTATTTCCGTAATATTATGCTTTAAGTTTAATGATATTTTACTTAAAAAAATATCATAACATTTTTTCAACTAATATTAATATGTTTTATGGATACTCTCTAAAAGAATATTGCATATTAGAAAAATATAAAGCATCTAATATTTGATATTTTTAAATAATACTCAAGAATAATCTTTTACGCAGAGTAATTCATACAGTTTTTTGTGAAATTATTAAATTAATTACTTTGTTTAATCTTTTGTTGTATTACTTTTTTCTTTTTTTTTTTATCTTTATATATGACAAAGAAGTTGAATGACAATCGGCTGACCCTTATGATCGAATAACTTATAAGTCATACTTCCAACTGTTATTCACATTGTACTGTAAACATTGTATCATGGTTTACTCAAGTGGTCATAAACACATTCTTACTTTTATATTAGTCAATTTACACCCTTTTGGACAATTATGCCTTTTAACTATCGTGACCCCCCAACTGTATTATTTTGTACATAATCATTTAAAAAGAGATTTATGTGGTAATGTTATATTTTTTTTCATTGAACGTAGTGTTTTATTTATAATTATATAATTTAATCATGATAGTTTCATTTTTAAAATAAATTCAATAAATTTGAGTAATATTACACTTATATAGTGTTACATGATGTATGTATATTAACATAAAATTTATTTAAAAGTTTAATTGAATTATTCTACAATGGATAGACAATAAAGCTATGTTACTCATTTGGGATACTTTGTTTGTATGACAACCAATGTGGCATCTTAGGGCCTGTTTGGTATTGTTTCCGAATTTGTATTTTCTGAGAATAAAAATGAAAATGAAAATAGCATTTTGCAGTTGCTGTATTTCGAATTTAAATATGCGTTTGGTATCATTTTTTGTATCCTGTATTTTAAAATTGAAAACAGTAATATGCGTTTGGTAGATAAAGTTGAAAATAATCAAAACAGAGAATATGCGTTTGGCAATATTTTTTTCAAAAACAGTTTTTACTAAGCATTTACATTATACTTATAAAATAATTATTTGATTAATACATACACAAATACAACAAAATAACATAAACAAATTTATTATTAAAAAAATGAGTTTTGAAAGTGATTTTAAGTATAAAACCGGATGGGGAACAATTTTTGTGACTTGATTTTCATCAAAAAGTGAGTGAAAAATGGTGGATTATAGAGTCAAATTTGAGAGGAGAAGAACCGGCTTTGGAGAGAGAAGACATTCGGCTAACCGAAAGAGAGAAAACAAGGGAAAGACTATAAGAAATCACGAATCTGGCTAACTGGATTTTACTAACCGGTTAGCCGGTTAGTAAACAGAATGGCAGCCAAGCTATTCGGCTAACCGGTTTATGTAACCGATTATCCGGTTTCAATACAGCTTGTATTTAATTTGAAAACGGCCTTCCGGTTTGGAATTCGGTTACCCGGAAACATGTAGGATTTTAGTCAAGAGATAAACGGCTTACCGGTTTCTTGAACCGGTTATCCGAATGAAAAATAGAAGCTTTCCTTTAAGAATTCGGCTGACCGGATGCTTACAACCGGTTATCCGGTTTTAAAACAGAATGGAAGCTTTGCACAAACGGCTTTCCAGTTTTGAATAATCGGTTATCCGGTTTTAAAACAGAATGGAAGCTTTGCACAAACGTCTTTCCGGTTTTGAATAACCGTTATCCGATTGCCTTCCAGAAAAATTTCAACACAAAAATATGTAATTTGTTATCATCAAAATCAATATTAATAATCATGTAGGCTAACAAACATTAATTAAAAAAAAGTTTGACATTGTCATTTAAGTAGGCTTCTTGAACCGGTTATCCGAATGAAAAACAGAAGCTTTCCTTTAAGTATTCGGCTGACCGGATGCTTACAACCGGTTATCCGGTTGTAAAACAGAATAGTTTCAAGGGATAATTTTAGAAAATCTGTAATCTTCTTGAACTGATAAATTTCATTTACATGCTTCACTTGTAATTTTGTTATTCTGTCTGGTTTGCATTTGAAATTCTTAATAATGGTCAAGAACACACTAAAAGGTTAACTGGGAAAAAAAAATGAAAACAAACGGAATTTGCCTAAATTCCAGATTGTTTAACTGAATTCTATCTACCGTAAAGATTCACAAATCTCTATTTCTCTCTAATAACAAAAGCCCAATTTGCCTAAATCATTTTCTCTCTAACAAAATTTTTTTTACAGTGACAGGCAATAAATTGGATATAGAAATCGAACTTGTACTTTTATTTTCTAAATTAGTTCTGTAAGGTTTGAAATAATAAAATGAACACCAGTATATATCTTTACATATATGGGCAAACCAGCAAAGGACCTGCAACATAGAAGGGATCCGAATTTCTTGACAAAGAATGACACCAAAGGACATTACATATTCTCCCAAAATAAGTGCAGAATTCAATTACAGATCCTCTCCATTACTTCTCTACCCTTGACACTATTCTGCATGAACTTTTCTGCACATCGCACCTCCACCTTCTCTGCCATTGTGCAACCTAAATTCATAGACAATAATAGATCAAATTGAGATGTTACACCGGCAACAGAATTATCCGCAGCAATCTAAATCAGTCTCCTGCTTTTACATTATTGGCATGAGCATTGCACGCTTGGGTTAACACAGCAGCTCTCTTCTGATACCTACCAAAAAACAACTCACGTTAATATAACTGAAAAATATCAAAAGGTTCATCAAATACAACTTTATGAGAAGAAAGAAAATAAGAATATAAATAAAAGAGACACCAGAGAGTATTATACACAACTGATTTCAAAGAATAGGAAAAGGGAAAAAGGAAATGAAAGCCTTTGACAATATACTGCTAAAAAAATAAATGGCACTTGGTTGAAAATACACACTAAATTTTAACACCCACCTGAAATAGAAGGGCTGAATACAGAGTTTCACGAAGACGTTTAACCTAAGAAATGCAGGAGGGGGCACCAATTGATTGTAAATTCAATTTGTAGGAAAATAAAAATTAAAAAGAAGAATAGATTATTTTATGATCGTCAAAATAACATTAGTAATTTTTAATTGCAAATTAGAACAAATGAAATATAAGTAAGCAGAACAAATTGATCAAAAGTCACAACAAGGCTAGATCAAAGGTTTCCACCAAGAGAAGATACTGATCACGTATAATTAAAAAGAAATAATTCCAAGCAAGCCCTAATAAAATCATCAAGCCAACAAATAGACATGGAGTTAAGTTTACTGAAACAATCTCTCAGAATTCACCGACTATCCACAGTAAAATGGGCCACTGTTTTCAGAAGTACAGAGAGAAAAATACCAAATGTCTAGCAGCTTCTCAAAAATTCAAAACTATTATGCAAATTACATATTCGAGAATAAAATAGACTTAGGTAAACTCTCACCAGGACTATATTTGCACTGCTAAAACAGCCACTTCGCAAGCCACTATAATTTAACCGACATTAGAAAATCAATTAGGCACCTCAGTCAAGAAATCAAATTACAAATTTACAAATGATAGCAGACTATATTTCAAATATTTCATATTTTTTGAAATGAAACATTTACTTCACAAAATAGTTTACCTGAATATCCCAGATGTGACACATAACAAAACCAAGAACCTCAAGCTCTTATGGAAGACCATTGCCTCCCCTCTCTGAGCTGAAAATATAGCTTCAGTCAATATCCGTGGCATAGTGATCTCTGAAACCTGCAGCGTTTCATCATAAACCTTAAAGCACATAAAATTTTTTATCGAATTACTCAACATTTCAATTATGATTCAAACAAACAGCAAGATGATTCAGTATTAGTATTATACAATCTGTTCTCCGTAGTAATAAATAAAAAGGAGATAAAATAATTAAATTTAAAAAAAAAAAAGCAAAAGCAAACAAACCGCAGCAACAATCAATAAAGCAACAGCTACAAGGACAATCCATTTATCTCGACCAATTAAATTCCACATTCTACGAAGAGCTATCCACACAGTAATTGGCTTCGCTGTTGGATTTTCAGCTTCTTGACCGTCGCTCAAATTCCACCAGCTCAAATTCCGCCGCGGTAGAGACGAAGTTGCAGCAGATCACGAACGATGCCGTGACCAGATCGACAACGATGGCGGGGGAGGTGACCAGATCGAGAACGATGAGAGGGGGAGAGACGAGATCGAGAACACCAGATCAAAACGATGAGAGGGGGGAGAGACCAGATCGAAAACCATGAGAGGAGAGAAAGAACAAATCGAGAACGACGGCGGGGGAAGAGACCAGGTCGAAGAGGGAGAGGGTAGCTACGGGCTTTGTTTCTTAATTTATTTTTTAGTTTGGTTTGTAATATTTAGGAAACATGTTAAACACGTTTTCAGGTTTGTAGTTATAGTACTGAATCTGAATTTATTGTTTTGTGATTTTTTTTTTGAGTTTATCCTACCGAACAGATATTACGTTTGTATTATGAAAACAAAAATGAAATCAATGGGTAGGAAACGCTACCGAACGGGCCCTTATGTGTCATCAATTGATTGAATTGTATTACTTATGAGAATTTAATAGCATACATATACACGTGACAATAAATAATTAAATAATTATTGACACATTAATTGGGTACAAAATAAGAATAATAATAACATTATTGTAATAATGTTAAAGTAATTTTAATTTTAATAAATTATAGGCAGGGAAATTTATCGCATAAATGAAAAACTAACTTACCATTTTTTTCGTGTGAAATTGAGAATTTTTAATTTTTTCTTTTCTTTTAATTTTCATCAATGTAAAGACGGTGGCTGACTGGACTTGAATAGAAAGAAATTCAAAAGGAAAATGCTTGGTGTAGAGAAACACGAGAGAAAGACGAGAGAAACAATAAAGAAAATGATAGAGAGAGAATAAGTGGGTAAAGAGAGAGAGGACAAAATTCTCTCACCTTTCTCTCGTGCTTCTATCTCCCTAGCACTACTCAATTCAAAAATAGCTAAAACATTGTCACCCTTGCTCATCACAAAATATCTATCGCGCTTCCCTCGCTCAAAATCAACAGATTCATTCTCCCTCTTCTTTCTACCAAAATCCAGAATTAATCTTTTAATATTTTCTTGATGCAACACCCCTTCTCCTTGAAAAATATACCTAACCTAATTCCCCCTTAAACATTGTTTTACCAAATCTTAACCCAAACCTCACTATTATTTAGTGTTTTCCTTGGTGCTACAATTAGATATTATTAAAGCTCTAAGTACGATTTTTTTTTTCCTTGGCGAAGAAAGAACGATTAGTGTTTTCTTATTTCCCTCAAAAAATTTTATTCTCTTTTCCAAATTTATCCTTTACCTTGTCTAAATAACTTGTCATAACTTTAAAAAGATTAAAAAATAATTTTTTTGAGAAGCATAGCAATTGCATGCAGCATGCACTGTTACCTATTATTAAAGCTCACAAATACATTCAATCAACTTCAAGAGATTTATGAAGTAATGAAGATAGAAAAAAAGGGGCTTAGATTAATGGCTGCAATAAAGATTTTTTAGTATTACATGGTTGATATTTGCTAGATAGTAAAGGGTCAAATATAATTCATTTTATTAATAGTATTCTTTTTGGTATTACAAGTAAATTTATAATTTAACCCAATAACTGGAATGCTACGAAGTTAATAGGAATGTGAACACAAAACTAGTGGAACAATAGTTGAAATACATGAGAAAGAAGGCATAACCAAAATTATGGACTAATCTAACTAAAAATAAATTATAAAAAGTAAACTTGTTATTTAACCCAAGTAATTAGAATCTTACCAAGTTAATGAAAAAATTCAACATAAAACTAGAGGAATAATTAGCTAAAACACACGAAACAATAAGAGAGAAAGTTAAAAAAAATTAAGAACACATCCAACAGAAAATAAAAGTTACTTAAAATCTAATCCAAACTATTGGTATTTAATGAATTTAGTAGGAATATCAAACACAAAACTAGAGCACTAATAAGCTAAAACATATCAACCTATAAATTAAAAAATTTAACCAAAATTAAGAACTAATCTAACCAAAAATAAATTGGTATTTAATTTAAATAATTGGAATCTTATCAAGTTAATTAGAAATATTAAATGTAAAACTAATGGAATAATAGTTAAAACATATAAACCCGTAAACGAGAAAGAATAATTAAAATTATGGACTTATTTAACCAAAAATAAAATTATTGAAGTAAATTTGGTACTTCAATAATTTTAGGAACATTCAACACAAAAATGATAGAATAATTAGTTGAAATATGCCAAAAAAGGGAAGAAAGTTTAACCAAATTTAGGTACTTATCCAACGAGAAATGAATTTACTTAGAATCTAACCCAAAATATAAATATTTAACGAATTTAGTAAGAATATTGAACACAAAGCTAGTGGATTGGGAAGTGGAAACAAATAAGCTAATTAATAAGAAAGTTTAACCTAAATTAAGGACAGATGAAATTAACTTAGAACATCTACTTAGATGATATCTTAACTTTTAACCAAAAGATTTTGGATATGATTATTTCATATTTTTTTAACATTCATTTAAATTAGTTTCTCATTCAAATATCTTTTTGCTCATTATTTATAAATTACCTTATTTTTTCATTTTAGTTTGTAATAATAAAATGGTTTTAAAGCAAGATGAAAAAGATTGGGGGTTATAACAATATGTTTTCATTATTTTTTAGAAAGTTGATATTTCATAAAATAGAATGGGGTTCAAATATATTTTACCTTATCAATGTTAATGTAAATAAAGAATCAACTTGGAAAACCTGTATATAATATTGGAATCTAATTTTGAAAAAAAAAAAAAGGAATATGAAGGTTGAAATTTTGGAACCGAAAAATGATAAATTTTAACACAAACTAAATACTTATATATAATATTGGAATTTGATTATAAAAAAAAAAAAAGGGGAACATGAAATTTTGAATATTACAGCCCAAAGATGAGAAAGTTTTAACCAAAATTAGAGACTTCTTTATAATGTTGAAATCTAACCAACATGAAACCCAAAATTCGTGATTAATTAGTTAGAACTTTATAACCAAAAAATGAGAAAGTTTAACTAAAATTAAAGACTTATCTACCATGTTGGAATGTTAAAAAAAAAAATTGAACATAAACAAAAACTAGTGGTTCAATTAATTGGAATTTTAGAGTCCAATTTGAGAAAGTTTAAACAAAACTAGAGATTTATCAATAATGTTGGAATTTGATAAACAAAAAGTAGGAATATAAAACCCAAAACTTGTGGTCAAATTAGTTAAAACTTTAGAACCTAATATGAGAACGTTTAACCAATGACTCGATGAGAACGTTTAACCAATGACTCGAGACTTATGTATAATATTGAAATTTGACTAAAAAAATAAGAACTTGAACCCAAAATTAGTCGTTAATTAATTGGAACTTTGGAACCCATATATGAAAAAGTTTAACTAGAACTAAATACTTATTTATAACGTTGAAATATGATGAAAAAATGGGAACATGAAACCCAAAACCTATTGTTAAATTAGTTGGAACTTTAGAACTAAATATCAAAAAGTTTATCCAAGACTAGAGATTTGTGTATAATGTCGAAATTTGACCCAAAAATTAGAAACGTGAATCCCAAAACTAGCAATTAATTAGTTGGAACATTAGAACCTGTATGAGAGAAAGTTTAACCAAAACTAAATATTTAGCTATAATGTTAGAATTTGATAAAAAAAAAAATCAGACCATGAAAATTGGAACTTTAGAACCCAAAAATGAGAAGTTTAATCAAAATTAGAGACTGATGAAAAATTTGGGAAATTTACAAAAATTACCAAAAAACTTTAACACTTTTCAACTTTAACCCTCCATGATTTTTTCTATCATAACTAGCCAAACACCCTATTTTAAGACTACATTACCCTCATCACTTTCATCAATTTTACAAAGATTTGCCATTTATTCAAATGTTACAGCAGTAAACCCTAATTTTCGGAAATAACTTAACAAAACCAATTGGTCTTGACAAACTCCATCACACTTACTAAAATAACGAATTCCATCAAACAAGCATTGTGTAATTGAAGATAGAATTATCAATTGGAGAGCTTGTTAAGGTTAGTTTATACACTTACCATAACTTAAACTTTTAATTTATTGATTTTGCCATTTAAGTTCGAAATTAAAGTGCATTTTTGTTGCAAACGTTGTAATTTTTCATTAGTAAAATAATGTGATTTGTATAAGTAGTTAGTTTAAGTTGAGAAATGAAGATAAATCACTGAAATTTCTGAAAAATCGAGCAAAAAACGAAGCCCAGTTCAAGTGAGACAGGCGCCTGTCTCACATATACTCACTGGTTTTATGTGAGACAGGCGCCTGTCCCACAGCCTGTCTCACCAAAATATGTGCGACAGGCAGTGGGACAGGCGCCTGTCTCACATAAAACCAGTGAGTTTATGTGAGTCAGGTGCCTGTCCCACTGCCTGTCTCACTTGTTGCCACTGGTTTTATGTGAGACGGGTGCCTGTCCCACTGCCTGTCTCACTTGTTGGCACTGGTTCTATGTGAGACAGGCGCCTGTCTCACTTGTTGCCACTAGTTTTACGTGAGACAGGCGCCTGTCCCACTGCCTGTCTCACTTGTTGCCACTGGTTTTACGTGAGACAGGCGCCTGTCCCACTGCCCGTCTCACTAAATTTCAGGTATCTTCTAAAAGTCATAACTTGGACTACATGTGTCCGTTTTAGGCATATAATATATGGTTTCGAAGCTTACGACGAGACAAATCAAATCCAAAATATTGTACTTCATTTTACCCATGGAAATGTAGGGCGTATTTACTTTACTAAGATTTATAGCATGTAATCTTATAAATTTTGTATTTTTTTATAATTTTTAGGTTTAATGGATTCCGTAGTACTTGATTATGTTCTGACGGTTGGTGGGAGGCGTTAGCGGATGGCGTCAGTACGTGAATGCCAAGAATCTGACATTTTTAGTTCGGAAAGATTGTACGTTTGAACAATTTATGGCAAGGGTGTATGAAGTTTTACAGATAAATCCTAATGAATATAGTATGACGATGAAGACGACTTTGAGGTCTAATAACACAATGTATCGTGCATGTTCACTACCTATGGACATATTTAATGATGAAATGGTTAAGGTCGTGCTGCACATGGCCTCTGATATGGTCAATTATGGATGCATCCCTATATTTGTCACCACATCTCCTCGAGTTCCAGCCGAAAATCCTGAGCCACTTGTGGAAAGTGAAACTTCATTTAGAGGAAACGAGTCTATTGAAACTTCATTTAGAGGAAACGAGTCTATCCCCAATATTGAGGAAGAGGTGTTAGCACAACAAATGTCATTCCAGCAACGTTACTCTCCACTAAATGAAAACAATGACACAATTGATGAGAATGGCATTACGTCTGCAAATGTTGAAGAAGAGGTGTTACCATTGGGGACATCGTTAGGGCAACATTACTCTCCATTTCACAATAATGAGTTTCGCAGTTATGATGATTCTGCTTATGACACCAACAACACAGAAGCTGATAATACTTGTTTAGAACCGTTCAATACTATGCTAGGCATGAACTCCAATACTGAAGCTGATGATAGGGGCATTGGTCATTCCAATATTCCTATTAATGATGAGGATGAGCATCAGTATGACATTCCTATTAATAATAGCAACGACAGACCTATTCCTCCGATGGGCCCTTCGAGGAGGAGGACAACAGTTAATTCCTTGGTGAGTCTTGCTCCAGTTTTGCCTTCAAACTTGGTTGCTCCAGACTTACTTAGGAGCTGTAATTCTGCTGACATTGGTGCGGGAAAGTTGTTCGCTGAAAAGAGTGAGTTAATACTGGAACTGCGTAAAGTGGCCTTGCGGGAAAAGTTTGATTTTAAGATTGCACGGTCCACAACGACATACTTTAAGGCCCACTGTTCATCGGATTCATGTAATTGGCGGCTTCGCGCAACGAGAGGTTCGGACGAGCAGAATGTTCCTTGGGTAGTGAGAAGAGTTGATAATTTTCATACGTACTCTAATGAGGTATTGCCTGGTGGTCTCCGTCAAGTGAGGAGTCGGGTTGTTGGCCATCTTATCGCGGAAAAATTTATTCAGGACAGACGGATATACACGCCGAGTGACATTAGGGCTGACGTACAGCAAGAATATGGTGTGCAGTTAACATACCAGTAAGCATATCGGACTAAAGAAGTAGGTCTTGAAATAGTACGAGGGAACCCTGCAGAGTCATACAACTTACTTCCCAAATACTCTCACGTTTTGACCAAAGCAAATGAGGGTACAGTTACACACCTCGAGCGGGATGGAAATGATAATTTCTTATACTACTTTGTTGCTCTTGGATCTTCTATTAAGGGCTTCACGCAGTACATTAGGCCAGTGATCGCTGTGGATGGCACTCATTTAAAGGGACTATATCGTGGAAGCATGTTTATAGCAACATGTCTAGATGGTAATAATCAATTGTATCCATTAGCTATTAGGGTCATGGATTCAGAAAACAATGATACTTGGGAATGGTTTATGACGAAGTTACATGGAGTAATTGGCGATAGGGCAGAGTTAGTATTTATCTCTGATCGATGCACTGCCATCAAGAGAGCCGTTTTGAAAGCATTTCACACTGCTGCTCATGGCATTTGCTTTTACCATATTAAAGGCAACATTAAATCAAAATTCAGGATGTCGAAAGCTACTTTGGATCAATTTGAACCAGCTTTTATTAATGCAGCAAAGGCATATGGACACGAAGAATTTAAAAGGCAACTTGAAGGTTTGTGGATGCTCCACTCGGGCGCAGCTGATTACTTAGAGAATAATGTAGGTACGTGTAATTGGGCAAGGTCAGAATTTGAAGGTAGGAGATACAGTATACTTACCACCAATATTGCGGAAAGCATGAATTCTTTAATAAGGGAACCGCGAAAATTTCCTGTTACTCATCTTGTTGATCACTTTAGAAGAACATTACAGCAATGGTTTTATGATAGAAAGAATGTGGTTGAATCGATGAGCACTCGCCTAACTACATGGGCAGATGAGATAGTGGGTGAAAAGAGAATTTTGGACGAACGAATGACCGTTCGTCCTGTGTCTTACCATTGATTTCATGTATTGGGTGGTGGTGTAAAAGAAGGGGTAGTTGACATTCATGAAAGAACTTGCTCCTGTAGAGTATTCCAACTGGATCAGCTTGTTTGTGCTCATGCAATTCTTTGCATCCGTGTGGATTACATAAGTCTTTGCTCTACGATTATTACTCTAAGGATTCATTGGTCATGGCATATGCATGGCCGGTGGGCAGGTTGGCGACATAATGATTAGGACATTCGGAAGAAATCCAAGAATCGAGTTAACCCACCGATCGAAGCACCACCACGGTGCGTCCGAGGTTAAGAATTTCGTCATCGGTGAAGATGTTAACCGAAGAAGCGTGAGATCTGCAGGCGATGCAACCAACGGTCATAACCATGGCGATGTAAAAATCCAATCGTGTCGAATCCAAACTGACTGTATCATTCTAACTCATTATGACTTCGGATATTTTATTTTAGTGTATTTTATAATTATATATAATGAGATTTTTTTTTATGTTTATTTCCATAATAGGTACTAAAGTATATGAACAATTACTTATAGCTAAACATATGAATATATCAAAAGTTTATATGCATTAGAATAATATATATCCATACATTAAGTCTGAACATAATACAATGACCTACAAGTCAATATCGCCCGTAAATATATCAACAGCAATTTTCTTCCTAAAGTAATGCCCGTGGCTGCCTTCAAAATCAAGTTTAAGCCCAAACATCAAATACATTGTAAACATCAACATAAAAACACCGCAATCACCACTTCCAGGTTGTTGTTGGGGCACATCCTTAACAATTTTTACTTTCCAAGGGTTGACACTCTGTAGCTCAGGTCGGATGCTGTAGAATCCAACATCTGAAGCCATTGAGGGAATACGGCCTGAAGAGGTTTGAATTTACGCAAATATGTTTTGTCATCGCAAAAGGTAACCAACGAGTCGTAGATTCGTACCCTCTTCGCACGAAGGTCCGCTCGAGCTAGCACCCAATGATCGCCGCCCAAGTTAACAGGGATGAATATCTACATAAATAAAATGTTAGATTATCATAGTTTATACACAACTACTATAAGATTGAGTGACAATTCTCACCACATCGACGTCCGTAAACGGTTTGGACATGATATCTTCCCTCCCATCCATATAACTGTTGAAGTTGTTGCCATATTGTAATGAATGCACATCACACTTCCCATTGTTCCAAACTTGCTTTAGAAACACCTATTGCATAATGAGTAACATATTAATAACATCTTTAGTTATTTAAAACATCAAAATTATAGTTAATGATTACATAGTTCGTAAACATGCCCAAAAATATGTATCCGTATGCGTGACGCGCTGTGGTAGTGCATTTGGAAATTGCCGTTGCTTCTCGCTGATCAAGCGGTAAATGTGTGAATATGCTGTGGAGGAATTAAACCAAGTAAATTTACAACATAATTCATGCCATCGAAAAAATAAACTATGTTGTTATGTTTTGACCATTAGACACACTTACCTCGTCACCGAGCCACCCCATCGAATCATTGCCCAAGAGTATTTCAAAGAAATTTCGGGATTGCTGGATGGGCCGAACCACGAAAATTTTACCGGCAATCCACTGATCAAACTCCTCACATAGCCTTGAATCTTGCAGTCCTTTAAGCGGATTCATGGCCACACTCGATCTTTCGTCAGTCTCAAAGTCTATGATTTTGGGTGCAGGTAGATGCCGAACATCCCTCACTCTCTTGTAAGGAGGAATGAAGTAAGGACTGCCAAATATATATGACGGTCTGTATGGACGTCCAAACTTACTAACGCCGGGTGGTGCCTCCGTGAATATCTGTACACTGTCACCACTTATGTCCCCATAGATGCTGTACAACGACATAGGGGTGCGTTCGTCGTCATTACCAGCTTCAGTATTCATACCGTAGCCAGCATCAGCGGTCGGACCATAGCCATCTTGGGCCTGTCGATTCGAGGGGATGAATATGTTAAACTAATTTCAAGTTTCAAAACATAGATCCATAACCAATTCATGTTAAACTTGCTCACCGTATACGAGCGGCCAAACGGAGAATCATCGTACGCGCCCTTCGAAGAAGCTGCGCCAAACGACGCCATAAACCCCATGACCGCTTCTCTATACTGTTGTGCATCTCTGCGTTCTGCTTGAAGTTCTGATCTAAGTTCGTTAATTGAATTGTGTCCTGCCTGAAGCTCTGATCTCAATTCGCTAATGGAACACTTTATCCTGTCCAGCATCAGCGGTCGGACCATAGCCATCTTGGGCCTGTCGATTTGAGGGGATGAATATGTTAAACTAATTTCAAGTTTCAAAACATAGATCCATAACCAATTCATGTCAAACTTGCTCACCGTATACGAGCGGCCAAACGAAAAATCATCGTACGCGCCCTTCGAAGAAGCTGCGCCAAACGACGCCATAAACCCCATGACCGCTTCTCTATCTGCGTCTGCGCTACGCTCTCTAAGTTCGTTAATTGAATTGTGTCCTGCCTGAAGCTCTGATCTCAATTCGCTAATGGAACACTCTATCATGTCCATCCGTTGAGCGAAATAATCATTGCGGAACTTAGTCCTTTCCTATTATTATGAAATAAGAAAATAATGAGAAATAGTTATGAAGTTAGGTATATGTGATGATACAAAATGATCAGGACGACAGAAGTAACCTCCGGCACATGTCTGGCATATGAATCGTGTGCGGAATCGTCATGGTCGTCAGCAGTAAAGTCATCTTCAACAGGACTCTGCTACAGTTCTATTTGACTCGTGGTGTCATGCTCCGACTCTTTTGTCCTTGTAATAGGTGGCGTGTTGAGTGAAGGCTGGTGCTGCAGCAAGTGAAACAGAAAAATAGTTAACACAAAAAAACCTATAATTAAATTGTGTTTCTATTTTAAATGATGCTGTAAATGATACCCACATTATGGACCCAACTTGGCATATATGGCACATAATCCTCGACACTCTGCCAACAATTTGTAGCTCTCTCGTTTGCATCCGGCTCAATGGTTTGTAAAACATTATCATTATCATGTTCTCAATCCAACAAGATTATCAATTAGTATAATCATCTACTATTTAACAATTACATATACATATACATATAAGTTACTTACAAGATTCTCATTATCATTGAGGAATTAATATACTTCACTGAAGTTTATATTCGAAGAAGCATTGGGCTTCCATCGCACAATTCGAGGACCCTTCGTCTTAATTTTCACCCCTCACTCTTCTGGTAGTCCTCCAATCGCTTCAAAAATCCATGCCTTTAACAAGAAAACATATAAATGGTCACAAAACGTTTTATTATATATTCATTATAACAAAACTAAGTTATATAAAAACAAATTCTTCACTTACATGCACTCCAGACGTAAAGCCGTAAACATTATATTTTTCAAGTTTATGCGCAGGATTTTGTGCGCATTTCCTCTTAAATTTATTGGCTTTTCCGTTCAATGCATTATCAAGACTTTCATATATCGTTTTCCACGACAAACGACCCCACGGACGACTTCGGAAGTGATTTATGTCATCTACCTCGTTAAGCAAATTGAAGTTGATCTGACAATGATCTTTTCTCCCATTTAATACTCTATCAGCAAAGTAAAAGAGGGCGATCTTTAGCGCATCAGTGTCATCCATAGTCCTAAAGTTTAAGTTCATAAATATTTGGTCAAACTGGCCAAGATTTATCTTGCGAAACCGGCTGGCAAAATACTTCTTAAGTAACCGATGCATTGTTTTATGCTGTGTCAGCATGGCATCTTCGCCATAGCAAAGTCCCGTTACTAGGCACCACTCTCCAATCGATAACCGTATTAAATGGTCGGCAACTTGAAACCATAACTCATCTTTGTCATTTCCAGAGCCATGGGACACTTGCCGAAGCAAAATATTATGGACAATTACTCCACTGAACGGATAGCTTCGGCAGTGAAGAAAATGACCAAATACACTCTCTTTGAACAGTTTCAACTGCCGCTTTGTTAATTTTTCCCGGATGGCATTAACAACGACATCTAATTTGCACATACTTGTGATACGCCCAGGAAAGTGGTCGCCATAAGGTATTTTCATCATTCTCGGCTCTTTCTTTGGTCCAGGTGGATTATGCAATGCTATTTTTTATTTGCCCATTTATCTGCATTTAGAGACAAAATAATACATGTTAACAAGTTCACAACAAAATAAAACAAATATGAGTTTGCAACGAGGTACCAAATAATACATGTTAACGGGCACCAAGAGGTGGGACGGGTGCAGTCGCACAAGAGCCGATGCAAAGAGGTGGGGCGGGTGCGGTCACACACCAGACAAAGCATCTCTTGGTACGACGGTGCTGTCGAACGAACTGTCGCAAGAGACCGCGCGCACATTGCTCGCGCGCGATGGGCGCGCGACATGGGCGTGACAGGTGCCTGTCGCACCCGCGTCGCGCGACCTGGCGCGCGCGACGTGTGCCCAGCGAGCACGTCGCGATGGGCGCGCGGCTTGACAGCGCTGTCGCACCGCGTCGATGCTCTGTCGGCGCCCATTCGCCGCTTGCGCGCGCTGGTGCGACAGTTCTGTGTCGCGCCCATTACCTGTGCAGCGTGCTCTCTAGGCGCCGCGTCGTGCGGCAGTCGCGTGTGGCGGGTGCGGCGAGGATTTGTCGGCGCTGCGTCGCGAGCCGATACTTGTTGCCCCCCTCCCTTGCTTCCCACTTCCCCCTCCCTTGCTTCTCACTTCCAACACAATACCCAACCCCCCCACCACCATTAACAACCATCACAACAACAACAACAACAAGAACAACAACAACGCTTCCAACAACTTGCAACACAAATGAAAAAAGAATTTGTAACTCACCTAGGGTTTCAATTTTCGTCTTTGCTTTTGGAGGTGTTTAAGCAACTTCGACCGCCACTCACGTCCCGATCTACACGCCGGTAATGTATGGGAGATTCCGGTGATGAATTTTTGGTGGGGGGAGAGGGTTTGAGGGACGAGAGAAACGTGAAGGGGATGAGGGTATTTTGGTCTTCAAATTACATTTGTGGCTAATGTTGATTGAGAAAATTTTGAGGGGTTAAAATTGAAAATGACAAAATTATTATGGCTACTCTTGATAATTTCCCAATTAATTTTGAACAACTACCCAATACATTGGTATTTAACTACAAGTGTAGGAATATAATTATGTTAAAAAATTTTCATAATTTATTTTATTATTTTTAAATAAAATCTATTAACATATTTGTACGATTCAATATCTTATCTTAATTAGTAATTTTCTTTATTTTAATCTGTTTTCGAATATATTTTTTCAGCGAAAACAAATTAATTGAATCGATAAGTACAACCGGTAAAATACCGGCTCTCCAGGTCGCAAAAGCAGGCTGTATGTCATACCGCACTGCACAGGAGGGTGACATGAAAGGTAAAATATTCTATCAACTTTAAAAAAGATAAAGGGAAAAAATATTCTATCGACTTTAAAAAAGATGAAGGGAAAAAAAAAAGTCGGTGAAATTGTCACGCGCTTTCTTAGAAGAATTAAAGAAAGTGTTTGGCCATTACTTTTTTTTTTTTTAGGGTTCCCCCCAAAGCTTAAATTAATTGAATGGAAATTAAATATTTAAATGGTACCAAAGGTATTGAATATTGATGAGGTACCAAATTTTGATTTTTTCTATTTTTGTACCCAATTTTTAGTCAGTGTTCAGATAATTACTTTTAATTAATTTATTTATTACCAAAAAAATAAGTAATTTGATATCATCACAATATCTTGAAATTCCTCCGCAATTATTCATACAATGAGCTTCCAAGAAACTATAGGATGGACATGAAAGAGGAAAAAGAAATTTGTTGGACCCACCGTCTTGAAATAATGAAATCTCATTTGATTTCCAACTAATTTTCGCGGCATATTCACGATAATCTCCGCGTTTTACTTTTTATCATGACCGTGGGCTACTCGATGCCATTGCCTCATTCAAATCGCTGTATCTACTTTACAAAATAAAAAAGAAAAACAATAAAATAGCAGATAGTAATCCACTTTACAAAATTATTATCACATCCCAAACAATTTTCTAATCATCAAAATCTCTAATCAATTGAACTGTTTCTGTAAGTTGTTATGGCGTCTTCTTCTCGTCCATCCAGCGGTTTGAGTTTGATAAATAATCATCGAAACAATAAGTATGATGTTTTCCTGAGTTTCAGAGGAGAGGAAACCCGTGACAGCTTTACTAGCCATCTTTATTCAGCTTTGTGTGAAACGAATATCGAAACTTTCATTGATGACCAACTCGTCAGAGGAAATGAAATCTCACAGTCTCTTCTTGATGCAATTGAAGCATCAAGCATATCAGTTATCGTATTCTCTGAAGGGTATGCTTCTTCCAGATGGTGTCTCGATGAACTTTTAAAGATCCTCGATTGCAGGAAACAGTATGCACAGATTGTGATACCAGTTTTCTATCGGGTCGATCCATCACATGTGAGAAAGCAAATTGGGAGTTTTGGGGTTTCATTTTGGAAGCTTAAAGAAAGATTTCCAGACAAGATGCAAAGTTGGAAGAGTGCTTTAACTGAAGCAGCCAATCTCTCTGGCTTTGATTCTCATGTCTTTAGGTAACAGTCAATTTATCACGAATTTTATTATTATTTTTATTTACTCAAGTTCTAGTGTTATGTAACTAATTTCAAAGCAAATAATTCTGTATCAAATTAAACATCGGAACTAATTAGAAACTCTCCTTTTTGCCTCTTTTTGAACTTAATACTATGTTTTCGTATTTGCTAGGAATGAATCTGAACTTATAAAGACAGTTGTTGATGAGATTTTGGAGAGGCTGCCTGAAGTGGTTCCATTTGATAACAAAAATCAGCTAGTTGGAGTGGAATCAAGAGTTAAGGAAATTGAATCTCTATTATCTGCTGCACCTATATTAGGGATTTGGGGCATCGGTGGTGTAGGCAAGACAACAATTGCTAGGGTGATTTTCAACAAAATCTCCAGAAATTTTGAAGGCTGTTGCTTCCTTCAAAATGTAAGAGAAGAATCGCAGAGCCCTGGTGGATTAGCTAGGTTGCAGCAAAAACTTTTTAAAGAAGTATTGAAGGATGTAAATGTGATTCCTGATATTGACTTCAACTTTAGAAGGCTCAGGCGCAGGAAGGTTCTGATTGTTCTCGATGATGTGACCAGCTCCAGACAAATAAAATCCTTAATCAGAGGTTCTGATTGGTCTCTGACTGAAAGTCGTATCATACTAACCGCAAGAGATCAACAAGTCCTCAAGAATTGGGTTGTGAAAGAGAGAGACATTTATGAGATGAAAGTATTAGAACATGATCATGCCCTTGAGCTTTTCAGTCGACATGCCTTCAAACAAAACCATCCTCCTGAAGCAGGTTATGAGGAATTGTCAGAGACAGTAATAAATTATGCTCGAGGTGTTCCTTTAGCACTGGAAATTTTGGGTTGCTATCTATTTGGAAGGGAAAAGGAAGTTTGGGAGAGCGCAATAAACAAATTGAAAAGAATTCCTAATATGGAGATCCAAAATGTGCTAAAAGTAAGTTTCGATGATCTGGATGATGAAGAGAAAGATATTTTCCTAGACATTGTTTGTTTCTTTAAAGGGAAAGATAAAGACTTCATTATAAAATTTCTTATTGCTTGTGGCTTTGATGCACAAATAGGAATAAGTGATCTTGTCAATAAGTCTCTTATTGTCATACGCGACAACGGAATAACAATGCATGATCTGTTACAAGAAATGGGTAGGGAAATTGTCAGGCAAGAATCTGTGAAAAATCCAGGAGAACGCAGTCGGCTGTGGCATCATGAGGATATTATTGAAGTTTTGACCTTTAATAAGGTAAGCACTTTGTTTGAGACTTTATATTATTTTGGAATGCTATTGGATATGTAAATTTTACTTATAATTATGTATAAATAGATGGGATATAAAATCAATAGAAGAACTGGCAATAATAAAAGGGAAAAAAAAATATTGCAATATCAATTTACAACTAAAAGTATGGCAAACAAACATAGATACATTACAATGTCAATTTAAATCTAAAAGTATGGCAAACAAACATAGATACATTACAATGTCAATTTACGTCTAAAAGTATGGCAATCAAACATAGATACTTTTTATGTCTAGTATTGTTTGTATCACTATGTTTCTTTTGTACATAGGCATGTCAATTTACATCTCGAAGTATGGCAAACAAACATGGATACTTTATGTGCTTAGTATTGTTTGTATTACAATGTTTCTTTTGTGCGTAGGCTTTCAATTAACTTGAACATTAATTTAAATTTGAATTTAACTTTCTGGTCTTTCATTGATTGTTAGGGGACCGAAAAAGTTGAGGGTATCTGCTTGAATATGTGTAGAATAAAAGAGATCCATCTGCATCCAGATACTTTCACAAAAATGTGTAAATTGAGATTTTTGAAATTCTATAACTCTAAAGATGATGGAGAGAACAAATGTAAGGTGTCTTATTTGGTAGGACCTGGATTTGCTGAAGTGAGGTATCTTCATTGGTATGGATATCCTCTAAAATCATTACCGACAAATATTCATTCAGAGAAACTTGTTTCAATTGAAATGCCTCATGGTAATATTCAACAACTTTGGGATGGTGTCCAGGTATATAAAATCTTAATATTTATGCAATGTTTCAGTAATAATGTTTAATTATTTATTGTACTTAAATGCTAACGATTTGAATGTCTGGGCTTCTATTTTTTTGGAGCAGCATAATGGTAAGTTAAAGCAGATAATAAGCCGGGCCGGAAATTTTTTCACCAAATCTCCAAACCACTCGTTGACTCTGCATCTGGACAAGCTAGTTAACCTCAATCTAAACAATTGCAAAAGCTTGAGAATTCTTCCAGCTGGAATATTTAGTTTGGAATCTCTTAAAGAACTTGATCTTTGGGGCTGCTCAAAACTAAAAACGCTTCCAGAGATCTCATCAGCTGGTAATATAGAAGTGATGCATTTAAATGGAACTGCAATTGAAGAACTGCCTTCATCCATAGAATGTCTATCTCGGCTTTCGACCTTATCCCTTGATAATTGTAAAAGGCTGAAGAGTCTGCCAAGCAGCCTATGTAAATTGAATTCTCTGAACTCTATTTATCTCAGATGGTGCTCAAGTCTTAAGAGTTTGCCCGATGAACTTGGAAATTTAGAAGCTTTGGACAGTTTGATTGCTGAAGGAACTGCTATAAGAGAAGTGCCGTTGTCCATTGTTGGTTTGAACAATTTTGATGGCTTGCAAAATCTAACGTCTTTATATCTAACTGATTGCGGCATCACGGAGTTACCTGAAAATCTCGGTCAGTTATCCTTACTACTTGAATTGTATCTAGAGAGAAACAATTTTGAGAGAATACCAGAGAGCATCATACATCTTTCTAAGTTGGCATATCTTAAATTGAGTTATTGTCAGAGGCTTCAATCCTTACCAAAGCTTCCATGCAATCTAAGTGAGTTAGATGCACATCATTGCACATCACTGGAATCATCTCCAGGTTTAGTATTCCCAAGTCGTGATCCTCAGTATTTTGACCTAAGAAATAATTTGAAATTGGATCGCAATGAGATCAGGGAAATTCTCGAAGATGCTCAGCAAGAAATTCAGGTTATGGCAATAGCACGTTGGAAACAATTACAGGAAAAGGTATGTTGTGTTTTTTATGATCCTTTTAATCTATACAATATTATTGAGTAATGATCTAGTGGGCGATAGTGCTCATCTTATGGAGAGCGAGAGTGGCACATCGCATTACTTAATTAATCCACCGCCTTAAAGCTATTCACAGGGAGTTGTAGAATTCTGCCACATCCAAATGCTCATGCATATGGTGGGCACTAGTACTCGTTCCAATGTTATTTTATTAATTTTTTATTTAAAAGTAAATTTAACAACATTTCTTTAAAATTATGATCTTTGGTACAGGGAGATTTTTTCCAAAGTTCAGGCCGAGTATTATTACCTGGGAATGAAATTCCAAAGTGGTTTAGCTTTCAAAGTTTGGGATCTTCTTCTATAACCTTGAAGATGCCACCTGTCGATTGGTTCAGTAATAACAAAGTGATTGGCTATGCTTACAGCGCTGTTGTAGGATTTCGAGACCATCATGTCAAAGAGAAGAGGTGGTTTAACTTGTTCTGTGAATTCATGAAAGCCAAACCTGAAGATTGTACTGAGCTGCTGGTCAGACGGAGTTCTCTAAGGGGATTTAATTATGTAGAGTCAGATCACTTACTTTTGGGGTACTATTTCTTTGGCGAGCATGATTTTAGTGCTTTCCGGAAACACAATTGCGATCATGTGGCGGTCAATTTCTATTTAGAGGATGATCAGAATCAACGTGAACGTTTGGATTGTTGCCCGGTGAAAAAATGTGGAATTCATTTATTGTACGCCCCCGATTCTATGGAACCCACGGAAGATCCAAGGAGTACTCTTGATTGAAATATTCTTTAAGACATCATGGTAGCTGCTACTTTTCAGTAAATTAATAAATCTTATATTCATAAACCTTGTTTTGCTAGCTTGGTTTCTTTTCCTTCTATGTGTTTTTATTACTTTTCTTTAATTCTTTTCTTCCCATATATAAATCATTGGCTTCAAATATTCATAGGAATATACTTGTTTTCCTTGAATTGCCTCGTTGCAGTATTGAACAATTTTCGGCGAGCATCCAGGTGTGCAATGTCAATAATATTTAGTTATCATACACGCTACTGATTTGCTTGTCATGGCTTCTTTTTTGGTGAAAGCAGATTAATTCATTGGTAACGCGTGATTAGTCTCTGGTTATAGTACTCGTTGATTTAGTGAGACATTTCATCAAACAGGTAGGCATGTGCATCAAACAACTGGCTTTAACTGGCTTTATGCCGGAAAAAGATTGAAACTTTCATTAATAACAGTCTCTTACTAAATATAATAATGAACAAAAAGTTAGAAAAACATTCAAAAGGGAAAAAGAATATATAAAAGAAATAAAGCTTGTAAATGTCTTTTATGCGGTAAAGAAGACATATTAAACCATATTGCCCTAAGAATAAAAAAAAGTCAATCAATCAGAAGTAGATAATTATAAAATAAAAAACAGATTTTAGACATTGAAGAAATTCTTAATGTAGATCAATTATTTGACAATGACAGTATATGAAGTATTAGTAGTAATGAATCAAACACTAGTAACAATTCAAGTTAAGATTCAAACTCAGAAATTGAATCAGATTTAGAAATTAATGTTTTAGAAACTTACACATCATTTTTTGGTAAAAATTATACAGACTATGATAAAAAATTTGAATTAGGATATAGAGATACAACCACTGGAAAATTATTTTATAATAATTGTAAAGATAAACAACAAGAAGATAATACAATAAAAATAAATAGAGTAGGCAATGAACTAATAAATACAACCTAACCCGCACCCATAAAAATTTTAAATTACTAAACTCACCCACAATCGGCAATGAGTTTTTATTTTTAAAAAAGCCCATCTATTGCGGGTTTTAGAGGTGGCAAAAATACTCGCTCGGTCTGGACTCGTGCAATGTAGGTCGGATAATAGTAAGCCCGGGTATGAATCCAAACCAGTCCTGGGCATCACTTTATAAACTCAGGACCAGGCCCAAAAACTTAATTTTATTAAAAAATTATAAAACATATATTAATTTAAATATTTATATTTATTTGACTCATTTATATATATAAACCTGGCTCTGATATTAGAAAAGTTCCAGTATTCCGATATTAGAAAAGTAAACATGGCTCTGATACCATCTAAGGCGCTTACCAATCCTCCTAAAAGCTATAGCTGTTAGGAGAAGGCGCTACTTTATACTTAAACACCACCAGGGACCAGTCACGGAGAATCCTGTGTCATTGGACCTCTATTACAGGGAGTGGGACCCACAGACATTGCCTGGGATATAATCTTAGCCCATTCCTCCCCCACCAACACTCGAACCCTGGAAGGCTCTTGAACATTCACACACTTTCCACGATCCCGGTCGTTATTGGTATCAGAGCCAAGGGGAAGTAGTGTTTTACAGTTTAAAGATTTTGTGTTTGTAAATTTTATAATAAGATTAAAAATTTCGCTCAAAACGGTAATGGGTTACCTTCGGGTGCTTAGGTAGCATTTGGTCATAAGTCCCGTTTTGAAGTCAAGGGCAGTAAAACCAATTCTTAGCCTAGGATTGATTTACCTAATTAGTAAATTTTGAGTCTTTTATAAGTTTGCATTCATGGAGTCTTTGCTCCGTAGAACATCATCTTTCTCTAGCTCTTCTTCCGAGAAGACTAGTGTTTCAAAGAACGTGGTGAATTCAGAAGAATTCATTATTGAAGATTTTGATAAAGCAATTGACAATTGGGATTTACCAAAGATTTCTAAAGACAAGATTTATAAAATGAAAAAACTTGATTTCTTAAAGACTGATTGTGTTATAAAGACTGAAGAAAGAGATATCACACTTTCAAAGCCATTTGAGACACCTCAATTGTTTTCTGAACATTCTTTAAAAAAATTAAAAGAAAAGAATTTTAATTATGTTCACATCGGCTTAATTCAAGTCGGTATAAAACCTTTAACTAAAGAAGGATTAAATACTTCTATTCTTGCAGCCCTCAGAGATGGGAGATTCATTTCCTTTGATGATTCCTTACTCAGTAGTATTGAGTCTAGTTTCTGCAAAGGACCAATTTCATTTGACTGTTATCCCAACATAACGGTTTTCTTAAAAGATAAAAATATTTTGAAAAGCATGATTTTACAGATCAAAACATAAATATGTTTAAAGGATCTGTTCCAGTCGCGTTAATTTTCAAAATATCATACAAAGCCATGATTTTAGCATTTAACACGCAACATAAATTCCAGTCAAAAAGAGATGAAACTCTTCTCTTGCAGACTGACCTATCCAAAGCAAATACTGTTATACCCAGACCCATCCAATGGAAGGACATTAACCTTCTAGAAGAATGGATTCTTGAAGGAGCCACTGAACCAGTGATTCCTAAACAATTTGAACCCAATACAGAGTTGCATAATGTGACTCAGTATTCTGATGGTAAAGTCAAACTATCATTCAAAAGATCTATGTCATCCAGATTCTCCACATCTTCCGACAAAGACCCAAGTTCCAGTATTCCGATATTAGAAAAGAAATTCTCAAAAATTCCTTTAGTTATAAATTTGCCTTTTCAAAGTCAACCTAGGTTTTCCACTTCGGATATACCTAGTTCTTCTATACGTTCTGTTGATTATACTACTAGTGTTCCTCGCCCAATCTATACTAGTAGTCAACAAGAACAAAGACAGGAAGAGAAGGAACCTTCTCCTCCGACTTCTCCTACATTTTCTGCTGTCACAAAAAATGTAATAAATATTCTCGAAAAAGATTTTGAACTCGACAAAACTCTTTTGCATAAAGATTTTTATTCTGACAATAATAAAGAAAAAAGACTTTGGTTTTTTAAACATTTTCTAAACCAAAGAAGAGAAATTCAAGAAATTTACTATGACTTTGTAAATTTGCATAAAGTTCATATTATGTTTTTTTATTGGTTTGATATTTATGCTTCGGAAAATAACATTTCATATCCTTTTAAAGAATCAAATCCGATCACAATTCGTAAAAAGATCACTGAATGGAATCTATCAGATACTGATAGAACCATTGAATCTGAGCATCCTCCTCTCAGGAGTATCACCATAAGTCATGGTGAACCGCCTGTTCAAATCAAAGCTTTTCCTTATAAAAACCAAAAATCAAACGATATAGAGAAAAATTTAGATAGCATTATCCAACAGAATAATTTCTGTAATGCTATTCTAAATACAATAGGAAAACAGTTGACCAGGATAGAAAGTCAAATCCAGAAGGCGACCGTTGAAATTCCTTCTCCTGTTATATCAAAATCTGACTCCTTGAAAAAGCTTAAAGAACCTATTTTCAAACCTTTTCAGGTTTCGAAACAAAGTCAGAAGCTTGTTCAAGACTCTAAATCAGATTTTGCCAAAGCCATTAAAGAACAACTTGATCGAATAGAAGCATCTTCTTCTGCTTCTACTTCTAAAGTTCAAATTGCTCCTGATAGTGCTCAATCCAGCAAGATTGGAGTACTAGAACAGGATCAATCTTCTATAGCCTCTTCTGATATAGAAGCTTTTAAAGAAGAACATATTCCTAAAGCCAATAAAATCCATTGGGAATTAGCACTCCCAACCATCAAAAGTCCACCAGATCTAGCTATAGATAATAGACCAAGTGCGTTAAATCAATCTCGTTTTAATGCATCTTCTGTTTATGAGTGGAATATAGATGGAATGTCTGAATACAATATTCTAGGATTGTTGCAACAGATGACCATGGCAGTTAATGCTTATAAAACCCAATCGGGAACTTCTGACAAGGCCATTGCAGAAATTCTCATTGCTGGGTTTACTAGTCAACTTAAAGGTTGGTGGGATCATCTTCTCACTAAACAGCAACAATTAGAAATTTTAAATTCCATTCAAACGGATGAAGATGGTACGCCCATCCTTGATGAATTTAATAGCCCAATCCAGGATGCAGTTGCCACTTTAATCATTACTATATCCCTCCATTTCATAGGAGATCCTTCTCACCTTAGAGATAAAAATGCTGAGTTACTACATAATTAAAAATATAGGAAACTTAGTGATTTTCAAAGCTATAAAACTACTTTCTTTACTAGACTTTTCTTAAGAGATGATGCAAACCACATAACTTGGAAAGAGAAATTCCTTACTGGTTTACCTACTCTCTTAGGAGAAAAGGTCAGAAATTCCATTAAAGCTCTTTATGACAATCGCATTCCTTATGACGAACTCACCTATAGTGAATTAGTCAGTTTTGTCAATAAAGAAAGACTAAAAATATGCCAGGATCTAAAATTACAGAAACGTCTAAAATGGAAGCTTAGAAAGTCTAAGCAAGAATTAGGCAGTTTCTGTAAACAATTAAACTATGACCCTTTTAAAGCCTCCACTTCCAAAGATTGTAATGGTAAGTGTTCTTCGAGACCTTACAAAAAACATTACAAGTCCAGAAGCCATAAAAAATCTAAATCTGACTTTAGAGAACATTTTTATAAGAGACCTTCAAGGCCTTATAAAAAGCCCAATTTCTTTAAAAAGAAAGACCTTAAAGCCAAACAAAAAACTCCCTTCAATTTCAAAGAAGCCACATGTTAAAAATGTGGACACAAAGGTCATACTGCAAGATTTTGCAGAATGAACAAAAAACTTCACGAGCTTGGTCTCGATGAAGAAATCCTTTTTAAAATCTCTCCTTTGCTCATTGAATCTTCTGACTCTGATTCAAATTTCTCCTTGTTTGGAGACAGTGATCCTCTACAAGTTGATGAATTAAATGATTTTGATTCTGATACTTCTATTTCAAGCAATAGTGATTCTGATACAGAATCATATTTAAAGAAGATCAATGTTTTAACCAAAGAACAAGAAACTTTTCTTGAACTTGTTAAACACATTTTTGATCCTACTCTTCAAAGAGAATATCTTGATAAACTTTTAAAGATTTTGGAAAAGCCAGAAACTTCTAAATCTTTAATTATTAAAAAGAACACTTATGATCTCACAGAAATCTTGGATAAAAAGAAAATAAAGAAAACGACTCCAAATATTCAGGACCTTCAAAAAGAGATTAAAGAAATCAAAGACTTAAAAGAAAAACAAAAAAATGACTCAGAAACTATCCAGCTTTTATTACAAAAGCAATTACAGGATAATTCTAATAAAGAATCAAACTCTGATCGTGAAAATGATCAACAACTTGAAAATATTGAGTCAATACCCAATGATTTTCTTTTTGTTTTGAAACAAATCACCACGAGAAAATATTTGATCAAAATTACTTTGATTTTTTCCAAAGAATTCGAAATTGACACCATTGCCTTATTTGACACTGGTGCTGATTTAAATTGCATTAAAGAAGATATTGTTCCAAAGAAATTTCATGAAAAGACAAATGAAAGGCTTTTTGCCCCAATAATTCAAAATTAAAGATCAAATCCAAAGTTGATGCATCTGTGCACAACAATGATTTTGAATTTAAAACCTCTTTTCTTTTGACAAATGATATTCATCATGTTGTTATTCTAGGAACTCCTTTCATAAATCTTATTACCCCCTATACTGTAAATTACGATAGTATATCTTTTAAAGTAAGAGGAAAAAGATTAAATTTCCCTTTTATTGAAAAACCTAAAATAAGGAATTTAAACATTGTAAAAGCCTGTTCTGTTTATCAGAACCAAATAAATGTTTTGTGTTAACATATATGTTTACATATTGTTGATTTTGATGATAACAAATAAGATTAAGAATGATTAAGTTTTTAAAAGCTTAAATTATTTTTTATACATTTTAGATAAATCATTATTTTCACATTTTAAATGTTTTATATTTAATGGAAAAATGATTTTATGAAATTGATTGTTTTTCAAGTTTATGGTTTAATTGAAAGTGTTTTGAAAACTTGAAAATCAATAAGTATTGTTTGAAATTATGGAGAAGGACTTATTTAAAAAGTATTATAGTATTTTGGACCATTTCATAATTTCAGAAAGTTTTGAGATTCACAAAGTATTATTTAGAAATTCGAAATTAGACCTATTTGTAAAGTTTCATAACATTTTGGGCCATAAGATGCTTATAGAAAGGTTTGGGGCAAAACTGTAATTTTTGGTAAATAGTTTTGAAATTACCCTTCACTGTTAACAAGAAAACGGTGAACCGTTTATTTCGTAATGTTAACCTTGAGCCGTTTAGTAAAAAGGTTAAGCCAAATCTATTTTTGCAGGTCTCGAAATTACCCTTCACTTTACGTAAAACGGTGAACCTGCTTATTTTCGAATGTTAACCTTGAACCGTTTAGTAAAACGGTTAAGCCAAATCTATTTTGTAGGTCTCTCGAAATTACCCTTCACTGCTTACGAAAACGGTGAACCGCTTATTTCGAATGTTAACTCTTGAACTGCTTAGTAAGAAGCGGTTAAGCCAAATCTATTTTGCGGGTCTCGAAATTACCCCTTCATTACGGAAAACGGTGAACTGCTTATTTGAAATTCAGCTCAAACGGTAACTTTGACCAGACAACCAGAATCGTTAACGGTTAACCGATCCGCTTTCAAGAATTATGCATAACGGTTTTTAGCTCCAACTATAAAAACTCAAATCCAACTCATTTTCAAGCTCTCTAGCACGCACAAACAAAAGGCATACAACATATCTTGAGCTCTCAATTTGTGAATCATAAATCTTTGAGTGAGCTTTGTTCTTCATTTTGTATATCTACTCTTTCTGAGAGAGTTTTATTGTAATTTTCAATAACTCATCAAATTTGAGAGTGTATAAGTGTGTGAAACACTTGAGTGAAGAGATAGGGAGATAATCTCATTGTGGAAAAGCTACATAGACACCAAGAAGTCAATTGTAACTTCATAAAGCCTTGGAAAGGCTTGGATAGTGAAATCCTCAAGCCCGTGTGCTTGGAGGCGTGGGCGTGGCGGGGATAGCCGAACCACGTAAAAATCCTTGAGTTTGCTTTCTCCTCTCTCATTTATTATTGTGCTTTTTTTGTATTTATTGTTTTATATTTTATTAAGGCATTAGATTTTGTTTGTTGTGGATTGTTGAGTGATTTGATTAGGATATTTTTTAAAACACCAATTCACCCCCCCTCTTGGGTTGCACAATTGTATTTCAATTGGTATCGGGCGAGGTGCTCTTGTGTGAACCGTCTGATCAATTGCAACCCAAATTAGCTCAATCTTCATGGAAGGACAATCCATCACTAGGCCACCTTTATTTGATGGTAATGACTACTCATCTTTGAAAACTAGGATGAGAATTTATTTACAATATTTATATTATGTAATATGGAAATAGTTTGTGATGATTCATTCCTAGAAATAATGTTTTAAGTGAGTTGGATAGGAAAAATATGTCTTTAAATTCCAAGGCTGTGAATGCTTTATTTTGTGCCTTAGATAAAAGAAATTTTGTAGAGTTTCAAATTGTTGTAATGCTTATGAAATATAGAGAAAACTTGAAGTTGTGTATGAAGAGACTACAAATGAGGAGGAATCTCATGGAGTATCAAATTTGGCACTTATGGCAATTGGAGATGAATCGGATGATGAGGTTGATGAGGTAAGTGATCCTACCTATGATGAATTGCATGATGCTTTTAAAGAATTGCATGATGAGTTTATGAAAATTGGTAAAAAGAATGCATGTCTTAAAAGGAAAATTATCGAGCTCACTAATAAAAATGAATCTCTAAGTACAAAGATAACATGCCTAGAATTAGAGATTAAAACATTGCATGATAAAGTTGCATTATCAAATGAGAAACTTAGCACTTCACACAAGCATCTAGAATCGCATGTTGATGACTTGAAAAATGAAAATGATGCTTTACAAAAATGCAATGATTCATTAAATGAAAAGATCAAAGAATTGGAATTAGATAATGAAATGTTACATGATAGGATTGCATCATTTACATGTAAACAAAGTACTTCACATGAGCTTGAGAAATCACATGTTGATGTATTAATGAAAGAAAATGAAGTGCTAAAGAAGAAGAGCAATGACCTAAATCAAATTGTGTTAAAATTTACAAATGGACAAAAGATGTTGGATAATTTACTTAATACACAAAAATGTGTGTTTGACAAAGGAGGTATTGGGTATAAGCCTAATTTGAAACAAAAATATTATAAGCATTATTTTGTTAAGGCTACCTCTACAAATGATCATAAAATTGTTTGTCATTATTGCAATCAAAATGGTCATATGAAATATAGATGTCCAGTTAAAAGAAATGCATATTATGGTATGAAATGTGTTTGGGTTCCAAAAGGAACTAAATCTAATGCGCAAGGACCCAAGAGTATTTGGGTACCAAAGCACACAACTTGAATTTTTCTTTGTAGGTACCATAAATCAAGGAATGGTGGAGAGTTCCTTGATGAAAGCTTGTGAGGATAATCACTTGATCATGATCTAAGAGAAAATGATGAGTAAGATGATTTAATTGTTTTGGTAACAATTCTTGCCATGTTGATTTTGTTGAATGGATCATGATAAATGGATAATAGCTTAAATTTGTGAAAGCATGCTTGTATGTTTACATGATGGAATTATCATTGTATATAACATTGAGTGATTTATCATGATGCCTTTGTTTGATTTTGATGATTGTATGGTCTTTAATTTCATATTCTTAATTGTCTATCATCATTGTCCATCTATTAAGTTTGTGTGAATTCATATGCCATTAATTGTGTTATATCATCATTTATTTATAAAATTTTTACACATGACTTATTGCATTTATGGATTTGATCACTTATTCTTTACTTCATAATGATGGCTTTTCTCAATGGCTATATTGATTTTGATGATCTATTTATTGCCATTATGTACTTATGTTTTGCTTAAGTTTTGATGATAAATACATATACTTCAAGATTTTGATGAATTAATGGAGTTGTTGATTTGTTATAATTGCTTAAGCTTATATTGAAGTTTTTTTTTAAACCATGTTGTGTATTTGAGGATTTCTTCATTTCGTTTTCATGATGAAAGGGATATGGTTTTGGATAAAATCTTTTTGGTTAAAATTTTTAAATTGGCCATATATTTAGGGGAGCATAAAATGTGATTTTGGATAATATGCATTTTGATCTTTTTGGTTGTCCAAAGGGGGAGACAAAATAATATATTTTCTTTGTTTTCAAAAGGAGGAGAATAATGCACTTTGAACATTCTTTTTATGATTGAGATGTGCTTATGGTTGATGAATTATGTGATGATGATAATTTGAGATTGATATTACAAAATCTTGTATTTGAGGTGATGCTTGTTGTTAGGGGGAGATTCTATCAAAATTTCTACTTGGACAACATGGGTAATAAATTTACTCCTCTTATTCTTTTCCTTTAAGTTTTCTTTTGTATGTTGAAGGGGAAGAAAAATACTTGTTTTAAATTTATACAAAAAAAAAAAAAATTTGCTATTTGTTTTCTTTTCCACTAAGTTTTCTTTTTGATGATGAGGGGGAGAACATGTATTTAAATTTGTTAATTTACCTAAATTGTAAGAGAAGCTTACATTTAGGGGGAGCAATTTATGCAATCATTCTTTAAATACATGAAATGTTTGTCATCATCAAAAAGGGGGAGATTGTTAACATTTATGTTTTCATAATATTGATTTTGATGATAACAAACAAGATTAATTTTTGAATCATTCTTTAAATACATGAAAGATTTGTCATCATCAAAAAGGGGGAGATTGTTAACATATATGTTTACATATTGTTGATTTTGATGATAACAAATAAGATTAAGAATGATTAAGTTTTTAAAAGCTTAAATTATTTTTTATACATTTTAGATAAATCATTATTTTCACATTTTAAATGTTTTATATTTAATGGAAAAATGATTTTATGAAATTGATTGTTTTTCAAGTTTATGGTTTAATTGAAAGTGTTTTGAAAACTTGAAAATCAATAAGTATTGTTTGAAATTATGGAGAAGGACTTATTTAAAAAGTATTATAGTATTTTGGACCATTTCATAATTTCAGAAAGTTTTGAGATTCACAAAGTATTATTTAGAAATTCTGAAATTAGACCTATTTGTAAAGTTTCATAACATTTTGGGCCATAGTACAGTTATAGAAAGGTTTGGGGCAAAACTGTAATTTTTGGTAAATAGTTTACTGGAAATTACCCCTTCACCGTTAACAAGAAAACGGTGAACCGTTTATTTCCAGAATGTTAACCTTGAGCCGTTTAGTAAAAAGGTTAAGCCAAATCTATTTTTGCAGGTCTCTGGAAATTACCCCTTCACCGTTTACAGAAAACGGTGAACCGTTTATTTCCAGAATGTTAACCTTGAACCGTTTAGTAAAACGGTTAAGCCAAATCTATTTTTGTAGGTCTCTGGAAATTACCCCTTCACCGTTTACAGAAAACGGTGAACCGTTTATTTCCAGAATGTTAACCTTGAACCGTTTAGTAAGAACGGTTAAGCCAAATCTATTTTGCAGGTCTCTGAAAATTACCCCTTCACCGTTTACGAAAAACGGTGAACCGTTTATTTGAAATTCAGCTCAAACGGTAACTTTGACTAGCACAAACGGTTAACCGTTAACGGTTAACGGCAATCCGTTTTCTGAAGAATTATGCATAACGGCTAGTTTTTGAGCTCCAACTATAAAAACTCAAATCCAACTCATTTTCAAGCTCTCTAGCACGCACAAACAAAAGGCATACAACATATCTTGAGCTCTCAATTTGTGAATCATAAATCTTTGAGTGAGCTTTGTTCTTCATTTTGTATATCTACTCTTTGAGAGAGTTTTTATTGTAATTTTCAATTACTCATCAAATTTGTGAGTGTTTAAGTGTGTGATACACTTGAGTGAAGAGATTGGGAGATAATCTCTTTGTTGTAAAGGTTCATTGACACCTTGAAGTCAATTGTAAGTTCATTAAGCCTTGGAAAGGCTTGGATAGTGAAATCCTCAAGCCCGGTGTGCTTTGAGGCGTGTACGTTGGCTGGGATAGCCGATCCACGTTAAAATCCTTGAGTTTGCTTTCTCCTCTCTTACTCATTTATTATTGTGCTTTTATTGAATTTATTGTTTTCAATTTTATTAAGGCATTAGATTTTGATTGTTGTGGATTGTTGTGTGATTTGATTAGGATATTTTTTAAAACACCAATTCACCCCCCCTCTTGGGTTGCACACTTGTATTTCATTTTGCTTAAGTCAAAACAGACTAATTTAGTTTGTTTACAAAAAGAATTAAATTTACCAAGAATAGAAAGCCAATTGAAAAATGATTTTATACAAAGAAAAATTTCTGATTTCAAAGCTTTAATTGAAAAAGAAATATGTGCTGATTTACCAACTGCTTTTTGGAGCAGAAAACAACATTTGGTAGATTTGCCATATGAAAACTCTTTTGATGAAAAACAAATACCTACTAAAGCACGTCCTATTCAAATGAATATGGATTTAGAACAACATTGTAAGAAAGAAATTAAAGATTTAGAGTCCAAAGGACTCATTGTCAAGTCTAGGTCTCCATGGTCTTGTGCCGCTTTCTATGTCAATAAGAATTCTGAGATAGAAAGAGGAACACCTAGATTGGCAATAAATTATAAGCCTCTTAATAAAGCTTTAAAATGGATTAGGTATTCTATACCTAATAAAAAAAGATTTGCTCTAAAAACTTCACTCTGCATTCATATTTTCAAAATTTGACATGAAATCAGAGTTTTGGCAAATGCAAATTCATCCTAAAGACCGTTATAAAACTGCTTTCACTGTTCCATTTGGCCAATACGAATGGACAGTAATGCCTTTTGGTTTAAAAAATGCACCTTCAGAATTTCAAAGAATTATGAATGATATTTATAATCCTTTTTCTGAATTTTGCATTGTTTATATTGATGATGTGTTGATTTTTTCCCAATCAATAGATCAACATTTTAAACACTTAAAGACTTTCTATTTCGCAACTAGAAAAGCTGGATTAGCCATTTCTAGTTCAAAAACTTCCTTATTTCAAACTAAAGTCAGGTTTCTTGGTCATTATATTTCGAAGGGAACCATTACTCCCATCGAAAGATCTCTTGCTTTCACTGATAAGTTTCCTGACAAAATCCTTGATAAAACCCAATTGCAAAGATTTTTGGGAAGTCTAAATTATGTTCTTGATTTCTGTCCCAACATCAATATGATAGCAAAGCCATTGCATGATAGGCTAAAAAAGAATCTTGTTGCATGGTCAGAAAATCATACTAAAGTTGTCAAGCAGATAAAGAGTCTAGTTAAAGACATTCCATGTTTATTTCTTGCAAATCCGGCATTGCCTAAAATCGTTGAAACTGATGCATCAGATTTAGGTTACGGTGGGATATTAAAGCAAATTGATAATAATAAAGAGCAAATAGTACAATATATTTTTGCACACTGGAATGAATGTCAGAAGAATTATTCTACTATTAAGAAAGAAATTTTATCTATTGTCTTGTGTATTTCTAAATTTCAAAGTGATTTATTAAATCAAAAATTTTTACTTAGAATTGATTGCAAAGCTGCAAAACATGTTTTAGAAAAAGATGTCTAAAACATTACATCAAAACAGATTTTTGCACGTTGGAAAGGTATTTTAAGTATTTTTGATTTCGATATTGAGTTTATTAAAGGAGATACAAATTCTCTCCCTGATTTTCTAACCAGGGAATTTCTTCAAAACAGATACTGCCACCAAAAAGAAGAGATAAAGGGAAAGGGATCATCAAAGACCTTGTGTCCCAAACACCATCTAAAGCCTCTCAGACTTCTCCACTTAAAGAAAAATTACTTTCTTCTGCTATGCCTATCAAATCTTGGATTGATATGGTAGAAGAACAAGAAGCTCAGTCTAAAGCCCTTGCCTCCCAGGAGCAGGTAAAAGAATGGATGCAATCCATCTCTAAATTCCTTGAGCTCATGCTCGCTCTACAAAGTTTTTCTCAAAGTTAAATTTCTCCTAAAGAAGAAATTCAAAAACCTGTTTCTAAAGAAATTTCTAAAATTTCTTCTCAAAATGTAGTTCTTTCTGGTGAAATTCATTTTCTCAAATTGTTCTTTCACAAACAAAGCTTCCGAAGAAAACCTCGGAGTGGTTTGATAAAACCTATTTTCAAAATACTTTATCCATGGAAGATGGGTTTTACCATACTGATCTATTTCAAGCAATTTTAAAGATTTTTCCCAAAGGCTGATTTTTTAAACCATGGGATTTATCAAAACCCCAACCTTATTATCAAAGTATTTTGGAATTCACAGAATCTGTGAAATTCAAACATTTTTATCTCAGTGAAGCTCATTCTGAGCCCGCCTATTCAACGGCAACCATTTTAAAAGTTTTGAGCCCAAAGCAGTGGGGTGACCTACTCCACAAACCCAAAGCTTTCCTTCTAAATTTTCAAAGCCGTATGAACCATAACCTATCCTTCTCCTATTTGGATTACCAACAGGCTTGGTTCAACACCTTCTTCATACAAAACCCTAAAAAAACCCACTCATGGTTATTTTTCTTCAATTCTAAAATAACTGTGCAAAGCCTACCAAATTGGTTCCAACAATGGTGGAATTATTTTGGTCCAAGCCCAGATATTCTTACCCCTAACGCTATCCATTGTTTAAATCTCTTTAAAGCCCATTATATCCCTACAGAATCTGAGAAACGTTTTCCCCCCTTTCTCTGTTTCTGTACAAATTTCTTCCTCCTATGGGTATGGATGTGGAATTTCAAATATCACACCCAATAATCCCAACTTATCCTAAAAAGAGCTTTTAAAGTAAAATGGTGGTTCAAATTTGATGAACAATCAAAGTTGACTGAGGACATAGTCCAGAAATGGCTATCCTCAAAACATCTCCTGACCCCCAGTATTAAAGATGTTAAAGCATAGGGAACCTTCCTAACCCAAAAATCCAAAGCTCAATCTCTTTTGGCCAGTGCCAAAACAGAAGAAGAATATTTTAAAGTCATGGAACAGCTCCTCAAGTCCAGATCTGAGCCTTCTGTCGCCAGCTCGTCTGATCACGACAGTGCAGAGCCGTTCATATCTCTCGGGGACTACAATGAAGATGATTGCTTTGGAATCTTTCCCCTCATATCTTTAAAGAAGTCAATGTAATTATTGCACTTTTTATTTTGTCTCCCATGTAATTATTATTTATTTGTAATTATTATGCTTGTAATTTTCTTTATTTTATTGTATTCTCACTATTCCTTTCACGGAATATGTAAAAGCAAAAAGCATCAAAGCAAAAGCACAAGTAAAAGGAAAAGTAAAAGTAGATTACTATTCCTTTCACCAAAAGCAAAAGTAAAGATGCTCCGACATAAAGGGCCCACTCTCCACCTACTCCAAGGCTCCCATGTGATTCCACATCGTCACTCAGCCTATTTAAAGTAGCAGAAGTTGTAGAAGAGAGGGCATCGGAATTCAGAACCTTCATTCTCCTCCTCTAATTCTCTCAAGGTCTGGAAATCAAAATCAGAAAACATCAAGGATATTTTCCTGTTTTCAGATTAATTTCCCAAACCTTTCTGTAATATTTATTTTCTTTTAAAGCATTTGGATCCAAGCAAGGATTACATGTAAGATTTGTAATTCATGTATTTATTTAAAGTTTGTAATAAATTTTAAAGTTTAGATGTATGTTTAAATTTCTGTAATTTATTTTAAACCATATTTCGCAGACTGATCTATATCAGAGTCTGCCATAAAACCTGATACGTTCCTTCGAAGCATAGAGACCAGATCTCTCCCTTCGATTGTATTTCTCTTCTCCCTCCTTCCAATCAGAATATTAGTTCTGGGATCCAGATCTAATATTTTCTCTGAGCCTTGTGTTGCTTAGGGTTGCATAAAGAACAAAATTTTAAAGGTATATTGGCTGGAAACCAGAACGTGCGGACTATTGATCTGTTCTAAGTCAGATCTGGGTCCAAAGACAGACTAGTTTCTGCATCGATCTGGTCTAACAACGCTCCGTACCAATTAAAATTGTTTATTAAAGTCTTTAATTATGATATTCTTGAACATTCACACACTTTCCACGATCCCGGTCGTTATCATTCAAAAGATCTATGTCATCCAGATTCTCCACATCTTCCGACAAAGACCCAAGTTCCAGTATTCCGATATTAGAAAAGAAATTCTCAAAAATTCCTTCAGTTATAAATTTGCCTTTTCAAAGTCAACCTAGGTTTTCCACTTCGGATATACCTAGTTCTTCTATACGTTCTGTTGATTATACTACTAGTATTCCTCACCCAATCTATACTAGTAGCGCCTTCTCGTTTTCAGCAAAAATTTTACTGAGAACGATAATGGGTTACCTTCGGGTGCTTAGGTAGCATTTGGTCATAAGTCCCGTTTTGAAGTCAAGGGCAGTAAAACCAATTATTAGCCTAGGATTGATTTACCTAATTAGTAAATTTTGAGTCTTTTATAAGTTTGCATTCATGGAGTCTTTGCTCCATAGAACATCATCTTTCTCTAGCTCTTCTTCCGAGAAGACTAGTGTTTCAAAGAACGTGGTGAATTCAGAAGAATTCATTATTGAAGATTTTGATAAAGCAATTGACAATTGGGATTTACCAAAGATTTCTAAAGACAAGATTTATAAAATGAAAAAACTTGATTTCTTAAAGACTGATTGTGTTATAAAGACTGAAGAAAGAGATATCACACTTTCAAAGCCATTTAAGACAATTCAATTGTTTTCTGAACATTCTTTAAAAAAATTAAAAGAAAAGAATTTTAATTATGTTCACATCGGCTTAATTCAAGTCGGTATAAAACCTTTAACTAAAGAAGGATTAAATACTTATATATATATATATATATAATTTTAAACATTTAAAGTTAATATTTTCATGTCTGATTTCATTGAAATAAATTTAAAAATTAAATAAATACATAAATAATATTTAAAAAGTACAAAATCTGGGGTACAAAAACCCGGATTAAAAAACTCGGCCTGAGTGTTTAAAAATTACATCAGGGCCAAGTCCAAGCATTTCGATACTTGAACTCGGACCAAGGTCTTTAACAATTAACAAACCAACCTATAGCACCTAGTGAAATTTTTTATAGGTTTTCTCATTTAAAATCACAAATATATAAAAAAAAACACTTTTAATAATACATAAAAAATAAAATTAAGTGATTCAAATATAAATTTATAACCATAGCCTAAAAAATCCGCATACAAAACTCAATTCTATATTTTACCAATGAAAATAAGAAATTAAAATTTCAACATTAAAACAAATATACAAAATATATTAAATCTAACATAGAATATTTATGCTGCAGCCAAACTATCATCACTAATATCAATGCCTTGCTCTATCTTTTAATCAATATATAAGAATTATAAAAAATACTAATAAGTAAATTTTTTATAACTATCGTTAACAATTAATTAAACAAATAAAAACTCAACTTTAGTTAGCAATCATTAGGTTCAAGTTATTAGAGCAAAACAAACAAAATCAATCAAATTAAAATAAAATATCAATAATATTAAACTTAAAAATTATAAAATTTCTTATATATATAAGAAATTAGAAAATTTAACTTACACATATTTATGATTACATTTTTTTAATGTAATTTTTATGATTAAAATTAAAAAAATAAACAATTAAAGTAAAAGATGTAGGTTGGTGAATACTCATGCGGGTATCCAGAAGATTTTTTCTCAATACCAAACCCACCTGCAACCCACGAGTTTGAGTTTAAAATACCAAACATGTCTGCAACCTGCAAAATTACTCGTAGTGGGTGGGGTCTTTACGGGCGAGTTTGGGCAGATTTGTTGGCTGGTATGTAATTTTGCCTCCGCATAGGGTAAGAATATAACATATTTAACAGCAAGAATGTCTTGAGGTATTTGTTAGAATATAAGAAATAAACGAACACTTAAGTCAAAATATAAGAAGTAAACGAGAACTTACTATTATTTTATTATTAGGGTAATCAACAATATCAAACATTCTAAAGTTAAATATTAAATCATTTGATGAAGATTATTAGGTTACATCATATATTACTCATTTTTTCTAATTTTATTTTTTTTACTCAAATTTGATTCTTATGTAACCAATTTAAAAACAATAGCATCAAATTAAAAATTGGAACTGCACTCTTTTTGTTTTTTGTTTGTTTGTTTTTTTTTTTTTTTTTTTGTCTCAATTTTGAACTTAACGCTGTGTTTTGCATTTGCTAGGAATGAATCCGAACTTGTAAAGAAAGTTATTGATGACATTTTGGAGAAACTACCCAAAGTGGTTCCAAGTATTAACAAAATTCAGCTAGTTGGAGTAGAATCAAGAATTGAAGAAATTGAATCTCTATTAGGTGCTGCTCCTCTATTAGGGATTTGGGGTATTGGTGGTATAGGCAAGATAACAATCACTAGTATGATAATTCTTATAAATTTAAATAGGAATAAATCTAATATTATTGTCTTACTTGTCTCTTAATAAATATTTAGAGCATTTAATATACTTCATATTTTGAACCAACTTCTTTATCCAAATCCTAAGTGTCAATTATAGAATCCAGTCGCTAATGAACTTGCTAAATTAGATATCTAATTAAATTAGAAAACAAATATTCTTACTAAATTGGAATTTTACTAAATTAGGGATTTAATAAGTTAAACCCTATTACAAGATATTCAATAAATAAAATTCTAATTTAACTAGACTTGTCATAAGATATCAACTTTATAAATAATGGACTTAACAAGTATATTTCACTCATTATGACAACACTCAAGGTCGGCTATCGTCAACATCTATAGATTAACTCACATTCACAGCTTCTCCTAAGACAAAGAAATTACATAATTACTTTCTAAAAATGAGAAAACACAATTAACTTCATGCAATATTACTCTAAATGGTTATTAACCATATAAATTATATATTAATAAAATTACTATAATACCCTCAAAGCCATAAATTACACCTTATGCTCAAAATTTTATAATTCACCTCCATTTTTAAAATTTTCATATCTTATAATACTAATAAATCAAGTGATAGATAATTATTAAGTCCTATCATTTTTAATTTAAATAGTAAAATTTTATTGATAACACTTCATTTAAAATACAAATTAAGTATTCCAATAATATAAGATTAGAGTAAACTCCTTTGCTTCCGTGTCACGCGGATATTTCTTAGGGGATTTAATTACGTAGAGACAGATCGCTTGCTTATGGAGTACTATTTCTTTGGTGATCATGTGGAGGTGAGCTCCAGTTCTATTTAAAGGGATTTTTTAATGATTATTCAGAGTGTTGGCTGGTGAAAAAATGTGGGATGTATTTATTTTAAGCCCCAGATTTTAAGGAATTATGCAACAGAAAATCCAAGCGGAAGTTTCAGCTATAATGAAGAAATCGCAGCTGATACATTTCGGTAAATAAGGGTGTGTTTGGTATCGTTTTACATCTGTCATTTTTCATTTTACAAAAACACAAAATAAAAAAATACGTTTGGCTGGGATTAAATTGTACCTGTTTCTATTTTCTAACAAAAACGAAAAAATCTTGTTTTTCACTTTAACAAAGGAAAGTGAAAAACAACTTTTTAATGTTTTCTGATTTTTTTTTTTTTCTGGAGTCTACTAAAATTATAACTTTAATTTTTTCTTATTGAATAATAGTGTACGGGTCCCACATCCACTTATTTTGTTAATATTATATTATTTATTCATGTTATAATTTAATTTTTTCATTTTATAATATGCTAATAAATTTTAAAAAATAGTGCACCAATATTATTTCAATTCTTTACTAATAATAATAATTAGTGTTTTAACTAATATAAAATTGCTATAATTATATATTATCTATAATTTAGGTGGATAAATCATCCAACAATATAATTAACTAATGCTTTAAATGATACAAAATTTATATGATAAATTATACCCTTTTAAAACTATTTTAGTTGTTTATGTTGTTTGTTAAAATTAACATCTATAATAATAATAATAATAAAAGACCATTTAAAATATTTAGATATTAAAAAAATTTCATTAAATTATTTTTTCATTCTTTTTCATTGTCACTAAATTTTCAGACCAACAACCAAACGCATTTTTACTGTTTTCATTTTCATATATTATTTTAAAACAATCAACCAAACACATTTTTAAATTCACCAAAAACTAATCATTCTTATTCTATAAACAAATTCAAAAACATCATTTAAAAAATAATACCAAATGCACCCTTATATCTCTTCCTATTTACGTATTTGTGTCTGTGTGTGAAGTTTTTTTTTTTTTTTTTGCTTGGTTTCTTTCTTTGTAGGCGTATTTTCAATACTTTTCTTTGAATAATGATAGACATCCAAAACTTTTATCTTAAATTTTATTTCAAATAATGTAATATGTGATGTATTATTTATTGAGTTGTTGATAATTTTTAACTATGTTCAAGTGAATTAATCACCTTTTTTTCATCATCCAATTGATGAATATCACATCATTTAAGATGAAATTTTAGGATATGTATCATTACTTTTATTTAATTCTCAAAAACAATTAATAAATCATGAGGACAAGTTATGAAAGAACAAACAAATATTAATACACACTTCTTATATATACAAAAAAATCAATCATATAATAACCTCCACCTATCTCGGCTGAAAGAAATTGTTGTCCCCAAACCTAAATGTATAAGTCAACAATTCCTTGATTGCTTGGCATCTCTTGGGAAAGTTTGAATCTCTTTGGTGGCTTGAGAGTATTGCCCTTGATTTTTTATTTTTGGTTTTAGTGGGCTTCAATTATTTGTTGGGCTTTGAATGAACACTAATAGAGTAGAGCTATTAGCACCCTTAAAAAAATTCTTATAAAAACCCCTATATCGTAAATTTACATTTTAAACTTGAGTTTTTATTTTTTGTTAAATAAAACACCATTTGTTGCTATGGTGATAATATTTTTTTATTTTTTACTTTTATTGTTAAATTAGTAGTTTTTGTTGGACTGAATTATTTATTTATTTATTTTAAAATTATGGATGGCTTGCTCTCTTCTAATGTTATAGTGATTTGTTCTCCTAGGTTTGTTATTGATTTCCATCTTCAGATAGAAGCATGTAGTATTATCACATTGCGAGTGCAAAAAATTTCGGATTAGCATCTATCAATCTTTTCTTATATGAAAAAAAATTCATTTATTCTTTTTTCTCTTTTTGTACCCAAATGACCATGAACGAAGGGTACAAGGATGCCACTTCGGCCTTGGCCGAAGTGGTGGGCTGCTGCCCTCACGCAGCAATTCAAGCCCCCACAAAAGCATTGTGGGGGCTAAATATTTAAAAAATTATTCTCTTTTGCGAAATGCAAGTGGAGTAGGGACATCCCTCCTATGTGAGGGGTTATTTGTCTAGACATTTACTTCATAGGATTTAATGTAATAATGTAAGTTTCAGGTACGTATATCTGATTGTAATGTCTGGACATGTACTTCATAGGATTTAATGTAATAATGTAAGTTCCAGGTATGTATATCTGATTGTAAATATCAGAGTATGTAATGTCTGCTTAATAGCAGTTGTTGTAAATATCTGTGTAATACAGTAATATGATGTTTAATCAGTATTAAAAAAAAAAAAAAGAAAGGTACAAGGATGTTTGTGGAACTAAAATTCGTGTTATTGGCGGTGAATAGAATTTAATTAGTATTTTAGTGGGTGTATTTAAAAGAGGGATTTGATGAGAGTAAAAAAGGGAATGAGAATAGCTCCACTCATATTTATACAATGTATTGGGCCTTGCTTGTGTTCTATATAATATTTAAAATATAACTCAGACACTAAGGCACAACAAATATTTAATGCTAAAAGTGGAAAATATGAAACATTTATATTCTCAGCACTAAGGGCTAATTTAGTAACACGGTGGCTAATGAAATAATTAACTTTATTATACAGAAAAAATAATTAAAAAAGTAATCTTTGATAAATTGTATTGCTGCAATTGCTGTGAGTTTGAAACGTAGAGCATATGTATTTAGCAAATCTTATTATAAAAGTGTTGTTTTATTATTATATAATGACCAAAATAGACATAAATATAAATTGTCTTTTATGTATATATTCATGTTTATGGAAAATAAGACTATATTTTTTTTGGTTAAAATATTAAAGTCATAATGGAAACTTAAAAAAAATGTGATGACTTATTTAATAGGCTATTTATGAAAAGCTAACCATCACCCCTCTCTTTACTTGTAAGAGTTGCTGATAAAATAGAGAGACTTAGGCCAATTTAAGATTGTAGTGGATAATGGAATAAGTTGTTTCTGCTGTCCGAATGAAAGAAAGCTGTTAATTATAAAAATAGTTTGGTGTTTTATAAATTTTATTACAAAAGCATTGTTTCATTATATAGTAACTACTTTTTATTTTTTAGAGTAGTTTAATAAAATTGGTAGACATGGCTCATATCACAAAAAGTTAAAAAGATTCAATTAAAAGAAATCTAATAAACTATATAATCATTACATAAAATATGATAAAAAAATCATACTAATACGTAAATGCAAATAAAATAAAAAGTGATATGTATTACACTAGTTCATAGTTTAATGAAAATTTTATATAACCAAACATAACTTTATTTATTCAAAAAATTATTTTATGTAACCATAAAAATAAATGTAAAATTCAAAAAATTATTAAACTTACTGGATCAAAACTTTGATACTGGAGAAAATGTTTAGTAAATATGGCAATAATGTGATTGTGGTAGTAATATAATATCAAATAGTTTATATATTAGGGTTTATAAAAAAAAGATAAAATTATTTTTTAAATATTAATATTATAATAGGAATTTTGAAAAGATATAGTAGCTTATTTAATATACTACTTATAGAAAATAAGTCTTTACTTGCTTGTAAAAATTACTAGTAAAATATAAAAAAATTGCGAAATATATAATTTTTAAAAAAATTTACTAAACACTATTGTTGTCGAAGATAAAATTTTAATTTCAATCTTAAACGAAACCTTATAAAATAATAGCTTTTAAAAATTTTACCAAAAAAAATTTTACCAAACATTTCTTTTATTAAAATTTACGAAATAAACTGCTTATAATATTTCAACCTTAAATTCAAATGAGGTCTAAATAACGATTGCGAGAAATAGCATGGAGGCTAAGGAATAAAAAGAAAAATTGTCTCTCTAAAATTAGGCAAGTTAATGAAAAATCTTTTAAGATTACAGAACTACTATTTTCATCAAACAGCAATCTTCCAACAAAACCTCTCAACGATTGCACAACTCTCGATAAATTATAACACCCATCAAAATCCAAATTTTATAGCACAAATAATTAATTACAGAACACGTACTCACACCTGCCGTCCAACCACACTGTATGAACAAAAATTTCAACAGCATTTCCACGATATTTGGATATAAATTCTCTGTAAGACATCAAATACAGTGGACTTCCACTCGCTTGTGAGAAATAGCATCAAGGCAAACGAATGATGGAAAATTATTTATGATGCATGTGACTAAATTGCTGTCATCCTATAAAATCGCATTTGTTAATATAAACATGATAAGTTTATAAATGATAATGCTGTACAAAGGGTTCGCTTCTTTTCGCCAATCTTCACATTTTAAGAAGCAAGCTATGTACATTCAGAGGGAAAAAGAAAAAGAAAAATAAAAAAAGCAAACCATGTACAGTAATATCATAAAATTTAGAGATAAAAATAATTAAATATGTTGAGAATTGGCCTTAATCCGGCTAACTATAAATTTCCTATATCACTATTAATTAGTGATAAAATGAACTTTCAATCATTTGGTAAGATAAACCTTTACTAATGGTTGTTTGTTAAGTATCTAAAGTCTAAAATTTTATTAATTTCAAAACTTTTCTAAAATTTACTTGTTTATTTTTTTAACTAATGTATGATTTTTATAATTTACATTTGAATAAAAAAAGTAAACTTTGTAACTTTTATGTAAATGGAAAAAAGTCTGAATGAGAAGAAAATACTATATTGTAAAAATATATCTATAACATATATAAATTTCTTAAACTATAAAATGTAATCCTTTTTTGTTTTGATTTGTAAGAACATAAATATCAAATAACTATGTTTAGAATTTTTTTAATTTATAAAAGCAAACGAGATACCACTTATATTCATTTATAAAAAAAATGTCATTTAAGTATTTGTATTCAGACTTAATTTTAGATAAAACAATAATGATTGATACTAAAAAGTGTACATTTAATAAGGATAAATTATTAGTTTTTTACTTATTGTGTTGATTAATGTGCTCATTATTTCTAAATCATTTTAATACTCCCTAAATATATTTTTATGTTAGATTAATTTACAATATATTAATTTTCATCTTGTAAATATTTTTCAAGAATAAAAATGGAATTAGAATTGAAAGCGAGAACAAAGAAGACAGCTAGAGCAATTTGGAATTCATCAATTGAGGAGATATTGTTAATATATATATATATATATATAATATAAAAAAAAGAGATTGGCAATCATGTTGGTAACCTGACCATCACACATTTCAATTAACATATATATAATATAAAAATAAAATAAAAGAAGATGTTTACTTTGCCTATAAAAGGCAAGCAAGAGAGCCAGGAGGGGCGAGCCAAGCTAGTAGAGAAAGCTTAAGCCGAGAGAGAGAGTTATAGCCAAAGAGGGAACTGAAGAATTTATGTCTTTCTTTCTTTTCTTTTCTTTTCTTGTTTCCTTCTATATCAATTTTCTTGTAACATATTTTAAAAGTTTATCAAATAAAAAGAGTGTTGTGTTTTCTTTTAATAAATTTCCTTGGATTTTACTGAGCTGAGGTGAATGGTGAATATCAAAGTTTCAAATAATAAAATTAATTATTTTCTCAAGTGAGTTTTAAGTTTATTTTATTCTTTTCTGGTTATTTTTATGCCATGTTAATTTATAAATTTCCTTGGATTTGTATGGTATTTTGACATAATGTCGACACATTAATATTGACATATTAGGTACGTAGTTCCATAATTATCCACACTCGTAGTTAGTTGAGAATTAAATGATATACTAATTAACTGGTAAAAGTGAGGCAAGATATAAAAATGAGAAAGTAGTAAAATTATAGTTTGAATACTGAGAGTGGATCCCGTAGCCTTAGCATATTTTTTAATCGAGTTCAATTAATTTCTTTTCCCACAATTAATTTTCATTATTATAAATTGACTACTAGATTTTAAATTTTCTATGGTTCGACTCTGGACTCACCAGGTTATATTATAACTGAATACTTTTATATTTAAAAATAATACACTTTTAAGTTGTGTCAAATAACACTACCTAAATCATGCCAAAAGGTCCCTAGCAGCATGATTAGGTTTTCAATCAATTTTCTTTGCTGATTAAGTAGGTAAGGATAAACAATCAATTTAGGTTTTACCCACCTACCTTAAAAAAATAAATAAATAAAACAAAATCAAGCTTTGAAAAAAGTTGAACAAATTTAGTAGTTAATAAAAATATTGCTTATATATGTTAGAAAATAGAAACAAATCACTGACTTTAATTATAAAATTTAAGTTTTTGATTTTTTACTTTATTTTTGAATTTTTTAGACAAAATCAAGGTTTGAAAAAAGTTGAACAAATTTAGTGGTTAATAAAAATATTTCTTATATATGTTAGAAAATAGGAACAAATTATTGACCTTTATTATAAAATTTAAGTTTTTGTTTTCATTTTTTTTTAATTTGAAATTACTGACATTGATAGGTAAATAGATATCTTTCAAAAAAGAAAATTTTGTGGGTCAAGCTCACAAGGCCATAACGGGCGAACAATTAGGGATCTGTCAAACAGCGTCGCCTAGTCGCATGGGGGGATCAGCAGTAACGCAGAGATCATTTCACTTTAATGCCTTGATAAATAACAATTTTTTTTTTAAAAAAAAAGGTCTGTGAAAACTATCTATTTGACGTTGGCTGATTCTGATTGCCAGGACTAACCACTTGAATTCTAATTGGAGGTGGTGGGTCCGCTCCAAACCAGTCTTTTTCCTGACTTGAGTGTCTGGATTTCTGGTTTTGCAAAGGGCTCAAAAGTCTAGAGTATCAGCAAAATGAAGGAAATTAGGTTATCAGTTGACAAAAACAGTAGTGAATTTAAACGACTGATGATCAGAGGAATAAATGTTCATACAGCATCTCTTGATTTAGCAAAATGAATGAATGTTCATTTGAGATCATTGTCGCTTATTGTACGAACCTCAAACGCTTATTATATCTCAAACAGCTGTCTAAATTTCCTCTGCTTGAGTTCTTGAGCATATGGCAATGCTACAAGTTGGAGGGTATTAAGGCTTCAAATCCTGTCTCCAGACATTGCACATAAGATTGAAACTCCCGTTTTGAGTATATTTAGATAGGATTAAGATCCTCACTTCTCCTGAGTTCATAAGTGGTTAATGAATTAAAAAAATAAAAAGTCTGAATTTGATCTCTATTTTGACTCCCAAGAATATCGATATGCAGTGGTACGTCAGATTTGTTGAACTTCTTGCTAAGTTCCATCAATTATCCTGAGTCTTGAATTTGCGAAGTAAAACAGGGATGGTATATTTGTTCACACTTAACTATTATTGTGTAATCTTTAGTGTTCTTTCTTATATGTGAAATTAAATTATTACCATTCATCCCGAAGCTCTCCAACTTGTTTTTATTATTATTATTATTATTATTATTTTGTAGAATGTGATTGTTCCTACAGAACTATGACAAAGTGTAGGGGTCGACATTTTGACTTTTGGTTCGGTTTTTTTTTTTTTTTTTATAATTTTCAATTTAGTTTGCATTCCGTTCGGATTTAAGAATTGAATTCAAACCGGTTGGAAAATTATTTCTGTTAAGTTCAATTCGATTTAAAATTCAGTTTGGTTCAGTTCATGTTCGTAGTTAGGTTTAGTTTTGGGTTGTTAATTTCGGGTTGAAAAACAATTTAATAATTCAAGTCTAAGTTGATAATCCGGGTTAGGGTAAGAATTATCAAAAATTAAACAATAAAACAGCAAATGATTACTTTAGTTGCAAAGTTAATTTTTCATTAAAGAGATTATAGAAAGTATCAACACTCCTTAACCCAAGATACATTTATTTTAAAGCACAAAAGAGCTGTTTTTATTTTAATTATCAGATGACCAATATAACATGAAATTGTCCGCTTCCATGAAAAGTTTTCCAAACTAATAGTGACCCACACAAGATGTAAACTCGAGCAAGTGGTAGGCACGACAGTGTGCAACTTATAAGATTCATGAATTAAGGATCAATTTCAATATGTCATCATCCTTCTCATAATACAATTCATAACAAATAACTTGTCATTGCCTATCAATTATCTTGGAAATATATATATGTGTATATATTTATTATAGGGTTATATCACTTTGAGGTCACCCATGAGCATTTACCAAGCAGTCGATCATTTTTGAATTAACTCTATAATATCTCAAATATTATATTTAAGATATTAAGTGATCATTAAGAAAATGATCACTCCAACAAATTATTTAAAACATTTAGATCATTCGGTAAGATGATCACTACTTCTAACGCTATAAATAGAGGCAAATCCATAGATAAGCTAAGAGTTAAGTAAAAAATTATGCAAAGTGCAATTTAGAGAAATTTCAAGTCAAGAGAAGCTTAGAGGGTTCTTGCAACGTGAATTGAGAAGATTTTCCAACTTTGTGATCATCTTCCAACCATAATCAGTGGCACAACCTTGGTTTATCATTTTTCCGCAAATAATCCAGGTATGTGTTTAAATTCATATTTACAAGTTTTTATGTTGATTCTTGCTCGAAAAGCAACATTGGTATCAGAACCAAATAGGTTGTGTTCTGTTTTAAGCATGTAAAGCATGAGAATCAAGCATGTTCTTTAAGAAAGTTCATTTTTCATCAAGAACACATATTAATGGCATGTTAAAATTTACTCGTTTTTTATGCCATGCAACTGGATTAATAAACAAATAACGGTGTATAGATTAAATCCTTATTGCCATGAGGATTAATATGATTCATGTAATGAGTAAAATGAAAACCTAGGATATGAACCCGTAAGTTTATTTTACTCATATCTTTCATGATACATAACATATGAATATGAAATTGGTATCATTAGAAAGAGCATGAAAGTATCTTTCCAACGGTATATCACATGTGAAATTCTGATGTATATTGAGAGAGAATGAAAGCTTTGAAATCCTGGTTCGAAATCTGTAGCTAAACACTGTAGCTAGCGACACTGTAGCAGACCAAACCGAATTATTAAACCGAACCGGATTTGGCTTGTTGAGTAAAGCCCACTCGCGGGAGTGGAGAGTGTAATCCACCCGCCTCTTTCCGGACCGATTTTGGACCATTTCAATTGTATTCTCTATTTTATTAAAATTAATTTTATAACATGTTTATTTTTTAATTTCAATTTTGGTTAAATAAATACTTTAAAATTAGAGAATAATACTTTATAAGTATTAAAAAAAATAAAAAAAATGAAAAGAAATTTTTTTTCGTATGATGATACATCATTAAAAGAGTTGTCTTGATGGAAGCATATGAAAATTTCTTGAAATATAAAATGAGAATAATCACAGGCGTAGTAATATGGATGAATTGCGTATACAGGAAAATTACGACAAAAGGTATGAGCCTAAGGAACTTTGGTATTGAGAGAGATTTTTAATCTCCATCTTCTGAATTTTCTGCACTATCAACGTGAGCGGATGCATGATGGATGTATTAACATGTTTTGTCGATGGGAGTTCTTTTATTGTTAAAATTTTTTGAACGATAAATGAATTAATATTTTCTGTGATATGTACTAAAATTATATTAACTTAATGTTTAGAAATGATGATGAATAGAAGCCGACGACTTTTTGAATCAAATCTTTACATTAAACTTATTATATTTTTTGGTTGTTGTTTGAAAAATAATTAAATATGTGTAAATAAAATCGAAATTTGTTTCTTAACATATGTTTTGTTTTTAGAAATGGCAACAAATAGTTTTCGTGGTGAATTAAACAAGGAATTAAACTTAACGGTAACAATTATGATATTTGGTGCAGTAAATTTCAAAACCTCCTTGAATTACAAGACTCACTAGAGGTAATTCTGAGCGTTATGAGCCACCAAAGGTAATTCTACTCGACATAAAAGAGATCTTGAAGCTTATGAGCTTGGAAGATAAAAAAAATCGTGGTCTTGCGCATTTTGTTTGAGCACTATGGAAGATGATTTTATGTGTGAGTATGAGGAATACCAAATGGCTACGAATATGGAATGCCTTGAAAGGCAGTATGGTGGTATACTAAACTTAGAAGACTACTATTAAATTTGACACTTATAAATTAGCGTACTTGATGGAGCGGCGTTTGAGAGAAATGTCACTTTTAATAAGAGAGTTAAAAATGCTAATAGTATTATAAGCGATGAACAACAAGTTCGAGGCGGTTATTCGATCTCTTCAGGATAGTTGGGGCGTATGAAAGTTAACATGACACACAATGAGGTGTCGAGGCGTTCAAAGATATACAACGTCACTTGGGTTGGAAGATGGCGCTGAGGCGGTAAATCTTCTCTCAACTTTATATCGATACCTGAACTCGCGAAAAACTTTAAACGAAAGGAGGTAAAATCTCCTCTCGAGAATAGGAAGAAATCTAATCGAGGGCAATCAGGTTTGGGTAAGCAAAAGAGGCCTTTGGTCGGAAGAAGGATATGAAAGTGACATGTTACAATTGTAGAACTTGGCCATTTTCGTGATTGCCTTGGTAGAAAAAGTACGTCTTAAATCCATGAAATTTACATAATGTGTATGTAATAGGCTCTGTTTATATGGTGACACTCATCCTTTTGTGGATTGTAGATTAGAACAATGAGAACACGTAGCCAATGAGCGTGGAGCCATGTGGAATATCGTCGGATTAGTCGAGGACTAAGTGGATATATGTGAAATAACTTTCGAGGGTTGAAGCTAAAGGAATTGGCAGCACAAATTACAAGCGCATGGTGGCCAAATGCTTTATCTCACGATGTGTTATATGCAGATATTCGGCGAAACTTAGTGTCATCATTCTTACGAACATGGGATATCATGTGATATTAAAGTGATGTTTATGCAATTAGTTCTTAATAAAACTCTAGTCGGGCGGTTATTTACTTAATGGTTTATGATTTTGATATGTATTAATCGAATTATAATCAGATTGTTTTCATTGATAACATCTTGATTACGTGGATGTTAATATATGGCATGCAGACTAGGACGTTTAAGGGCGAGCAGAATCGTCGATTATCTGAGAGGTTATTTGGGCTCACTCGATAAAATAAAATGTGAGAATTGTCTAGCTGGAAAACAACTGAAAACCATTTGGTAAAGGCCCAGATCTGAAAGTTCTTTCTAAATTATCATTCGACATACGTGGTCCGATGAGTGTAAGGGACATGGTGCCTCGTATTTTATTCGTTTTGATGATTATTCACGTTTTGGTTATGTCTATTTGATTTCTCACAAATCTGACGCATTAGATTGCTTTAAAAATTTTTCAAAATTAGTTGAAAATCAACTAGAAAAGCGATCAAAGTCTTAAATGGACGTGAATATCTTTACGAGCAGATTCGAGGAATTGTGTCGAGAAAGGTATTGAGATCGATTGACTATTTACGGGACTCCATAACAAAATGGTGTTGCGGAAAGAAGAAATAGGACATTCTACTTGAGATGGTTAGGTCTATGATGGCGCAATAAATCTCCAATTGGGAGATGCATTCTTGTTGCCTACATCTTAATCGAGTCCCAAGTAAGTCAATTAGTTCCACTCCGTATGAGTGTGGACGTGAAAACTGTTAACTCGTTTCGACCGCAGGCTGCGAACATGTTCATCATACCATCTGGCATGGAAAATTGGGTGCGAGGAAAAAATGTATTTTTATAAGATATCACAGCACTCGAAAGGTATGTATTGATTGGTGAGCGTGATGATGGGCTAAGCGAACTAGAATCACGAAATGTCATATTCTTAGAGAATGAATTTCCTAGCATTACAGATGTTGACAAAATATTCATTTATATGAAATAAATGATCAGCTGGGTATTGTCAATCGAGTTGAGAAAACCCAAATTTATGGGATTTACGATCTGGTAAGTCAACCATTTTATGGAATAACGAAGGATCGCCGATTCGAAGGGTAATCGTATTTCCATCCGCGTCGTCGTTTTGAGATTGAAGGGAGGCATTTATGGTTGCTTCACATGATAGCGATGGTAGAGAACTTTTAGTGAAATTATTGCATCATCTGTAAAAATTATGGATAAAAGCGATGAGCGAAGAGATGGAGTCATGAAATCAAATCGGTGCAGGACTTGGTTGATTCTGCGAAACGAAGAACCATTGGAAATAAATGGGTTCTACGTATAAAGCGTAAGCGGATGGCACAATTGAAAGATATAAAGCGCTTGGTAGCAAAATGATATACCCAACGAAGGTATAGACTATGAGGAAAGCGTTTTCCCATGGTAAGGTTTGCCTCAATACGATTGATTCTAGCAATCGTTGGCACATATGGATCTTGAATTACATCAAATGGATGTTAAAAGCGGCATTTCGATGGAGGCTGGAGGAAGAAATATCGTGGATCGGCGAGGGTTATATATTGCGAGAAAGCGCATGAAGTTGAATTAATGGATGTTAAGCAGATGGTCGGAAGAAATATCATGGATGAACAAGATCTTAAGACAAAAGCAAAGTTTAAAAGTTTAAGATATATATGTTAACGAAGGATGATATTTTGTTGGTGGAAACAATATAGAGTTTGTCAAAATCATTAAAGAATGGTTATCCTCAAATTTTGAAATGAAAGATATGAAGCGAACATATATTTTAGGAGTTAAAATTCATAGGGATCGTTCAAGAAGACTTTTATCTCTTTCACAAGAGACATACATTAGAAGAATTCTTGAACGATTCAATATGTTAGATTGTAAACCTATGGATACTCCTATTTCAAAAGGACAAACTCTAGGCCTTGAAATGTGCCCTAAGACTCCTGAAGAACTAAAAGCAATGGCACGAGTTCCATACTCAAGTGCTGTTGGCAGTCTTATGTACGCTATGATATGTACCAGGCCAGACATTTGTTATGTTGTGGGGTTAGTAAGTAGATACCAATCAAATCCGGGACGAAAGCATTGGAATGCAATCAAGAGGATTATTGCGTATCTAAAAGGCACTGCCGACTACTCTTTATGCTATTAGGGAGGTGAATTACGCCTAATTGGTTATACAGATGCCGATTGGGGTGATGATCTAGATGAGCGAAAATCAACCTCCGGATATGCATTTTTACTTAGTCGTGGCGCGATTTCTTGGAGTAGTAAGAAACAAACATGTATTGCTCTATCTACAATGGAAGCTGAATATGTGGCATGTTCAGCAGCAGTGCAGGAAGTTGTATGGCTTAAGAGATTTATTGAAGATCTCAAAATAGTTACTGATTCTGCTAGACCAGTAATTATACATTGGGATAGTCAAGCAGTAATATCATTTACAAAAGATGCTAAATACCACAGTAAGTCAAAACACATAGAAACCAAGTATAATTTTGTGAGAGATATTGTAGCACAAAGAGAAGTGCTAATACAATACACATCTACACATTTTATGGTAGCAGACCCATTTATTAAAGCCATAACACGAGATGTTTACTTGAAACATACTTGATCATTGGCCTTACGTAGATTGTAAAATTTTACTTGATAAGATATTATTTATGAGTAATGGACATATGATAAATTTTTGTACTTGATGAGATATTATTTATGAGTAATGGACATATGATAAATTTTTCTTATGATTAAATTCTTATTATCGTTTGTCCATATAAATTTTTTTTTACACATATTTAGAGGAAAGTTATGTCATCAAGTTGTGATCGAACTTTCTTTACGATGACGATTCTTAGAAAAGCAAGCTGAGATGAGACAATAGAGAGAGAATTAGATACTATGTACATTCTCATGGAGCATTTATAAATGTGTTGCCTTGACTAAGTCAAGATGAGGTTTATATATGATAAATATAAAACCGACCGTTCTTGGCTCATCGCTATCATGTGAAGCAACCATAAATGCCTCCCCTTCAATCTCAAAACGACGACGTGGGATGGAAATACGATTACTCCTTCGAATTGAGGCATCCTTTGAAGTTATTCCATAAAATGGTTGACTCCCACTAGGATCAGAAATCCCAGATAAATTTGGGTTTTCCTCAACTCGATTGACAATACCCAGTGGATCATTTATTTCATATAAATGAATATTTTTGTCAACATCTGTAATGCTAGGAAATTCATTCTCTAAGAATATGACATTTCGTGATTCTAGTTCAGTTATAGTTCCATCATCACGTTCACCAATCAATCGCACTTTTGAGTGCTCGGGATATCTTATAAAATACATTTTTTCCTCTTGATTTTCCATGTATGAGAAGGATTGTGAACATGTCAGACCCCGAGTGCAAATGAGTTAGAACATGTTTTCTGTCCACGTATAGTGGAACTAATTGACTTACTTGGGACTTGATTAAGTATGTGGCGGTATTGTAATCGTCTCCCCGATAGGATATTAGGAGATTTGCTTGTGCCATCGTAGACCTAACCATCTCAGTAATGTTTTATTTCTTCTTCCGCAACACCATTTGTTGTGGAGTCTCGAAATAGTCAAGCTCTCAATACCTTTCTCTTGACGCAATTCCTTGAGCGGTCGAAAGATATTCACGTCCAACGGCATTGCTTAAGACTTTGATCGTTTTGTCTGATTGATTTTCAACCAATTTTGAAAATTTTTAAAACAATCTAATGCTTGGTTGTGAGAAATCAAATAGATATGACCAAAACGTGAATAATCATCAATGAATGTAATAAAATATGAGGCACCATGTACTTACACTCGTTGGACCACGGATGTCGAGAATGGATAATTTGAAGAACTTTCGGATCTGGTTCCTTTACCAAATGGTTTCTAGTTGTTTTCCAATTGACAATTCTCACATATAGGATTCTATTTTATGGGTGAGCCCAAATAACCTCTCTAGATAATCGATGCATTCTGCTTGCCTTATATGTCCTAAATGCGGCATTCCATATATTAACATCCAGAATCGAAGATGTTATCAATGAAAACAATCTTGATTATAATTACGATTAATTACGTTCATAAAACCATTAAGTAAATAACCCGGTTCAGAGTTTTATTAAGAACTAATTGCATACAAACATCACGGAATATCATATGATATCCCATGTTAAACGATGTGAGACCTAAGTTTAAATCGAATATTTGGTGCATATAACACATCGTGGAGATAAAGCATTTGGCCACCATGCGGTTGTAATTTGCAAGTGCCAATCCTTTAGCTTCAACCTTGAGTTATTTCACGTATATCCACTTGGTCCCGACTAATCCGACGATATTCCACATGGGCTCCACGTTCATTGGCTACGTGTTCGCTCTGAATCTACAATCCACAAAGGATGAGTTTCAGTCGTATAAGCAGCCTATTACACACACATTATGTAAATTTGTGGATTTAGCATGTACTTTTTTCGGTCTGATCACGAGCGAAATGGCCAAGTTCTTCATTGTAACATGTCACTTTGCTCATATCCTTCGACCAATAGCGTTTTCCTCTTTTCTTATGGATTGCCCTTGATTAGATTTCTTCCTACGAGAGGAGATTTTACCTCTTTTGCGTTTAAAGCCGAAACTTTTGAGTTGGTATCGTAGTATAAAGTTGAGTGAAGATTTAATTGCCTCTGGCCATCTTCCAACTCAGTGGACGTTGTATATCTTTGAACGTCTTGACACTCTCTCGTGTGTCATGTTAAATCGTATGCTCCAATTATCTGGAAGAGATCGAATAACTGAACTTGTTGTTCATCGGTTATAATCTATTAGCGTTTTTAACTCTCTTATTAAAAGTGACATTTCTCTCAAATCTTGCTCCATCAAGTATTGGTATGATTTATAAGTGTCAAATTTAATAGTGAGTCTTAAATAGTGGTGAAAGTACCACCGTACTTGTCCTTCAAGGCATTCCATATTTGGTGGTAGTATTTGGTATTCCTCACTCACATAAAATCATCTTCCATGGTGTTCGTGACAAAATCTTGACGATTTTTATCTTCCAAGCTTCATAAGCTTCCATAGTCTTTCGAGAAAAAATCGCTACATTTTTATCTTAAAGCTTCATAAGCAAGATCTCTTTATGTTGAGTAGAATTACCTTTTGGCTCTGTCATAACGTTTGTAATTACCTCTAGTGAGTCTTGTAATTCGAGGAGGTTTTGAAATTTCTGACCAAATATCATAATTGTTACCGTTAAGTTTAATTCCTTGTTTAATTCAGCCACGAAACTATTTGTTGTCATTTCTAAAAAACAAAACACGATGATAAAACAAATTTCTTGATTTTATTTACATATTTAATTATTTTGCATGAAACAAATAACCAAAATATAATAAGTTTAATGTAAAGATTTGATTAGAAAAGTCGTCGAGAACATTCATCATCATTTCTAAACATTAAGTTAATATAATTTTAGTACATTCATGAAATATTAATTCATTTATTGTTCAAAAAATTTTAACAATAAAGAACTCCCATGACAAAACATAAGAATACATCCATCATGCATACATTCACGTGGATAGTGCACCGGAAAATTCGGGAAGATGGTGGAGATTAAAAATCTCTCTCAATACCAAAGTTCAGGCTCATCCTTTTTATCGAATTTTCCAGGCATGATTCATCCATATTACTACGCCAGGATTATTCTCATTTTATATTTCAAGAAATTTTGTTATGCTTCCATTGAAGCACAACTCTTTTAATGATGTATCATCATACGAAAAAAATTTATTTTCATTTTTTTTTAATACTTATAAAGTATTATTCTCTAATTTTAAAGTATTTATTTAACCAAAATTGAAATTAAAAAATAAACATGTTATAAAATTAATTTTTTTTTTAAATACAGTAAAATAGAGAATACAAATTGGAAATGGCATGACAGCGCCTCAATCGATCAGGAAAGAGGCGGGTGGATTACACTCTCCACTCCATGAGTGGGCTTTACTCAACAAAGCCGTCGGTTCAAAAAGCCAAAGTTCGGTTTAATAATTGATTGATGCACTACTGTCTACGATTTATTTCTGATCTGATAGCTACGATGCTTCGATATTAGTGTTTATAAATTTCAGATTTGAACCAGATTTCAAAGCTTTCGTTCTCTCTCAATATCGTCAATTTCATGTGATATACCGTTGGAAGATATTTTCATGCTCTTCCTAATGATACCGAGTAAAATAAACTACGGGTTCATATCTGGGTTTTCATTTTACTCATTACGTGAATCATATTAATCCTCATGGCAATGAGTTTAATCTATCTGCGTTATTTGTTTATTAATCAGGTTGCATGGCATCAACAGTAAATTTTAACATGCCATTAATAAGTGTTCTTGATGAAAAATGAACTTTCTTAAAGAACATCTTGATTCTCCGTCTTTACGTCTTAAAAGCGAGCATGACACTGTTGGCTCACGATACCAATGTTGATTTTCGACGAGAATCAGCGTAAAACTTGTAAATCAATTTAAACACATACGGATTATTTGCGGAAAAATGATAAACCAAGGTTGTCTTGGTGATTTATGGTGGGAAGATGATCGCGAAGTTGGAAAATCTTACCGATTACGTTAAAGAACCTCTAGCTTCTCTTGACTTGAAATTTCTCTAAATTGCGCATAATTTTTTAACTCTTGCTTATCATGGATTTGCCTCTGTTATAGCGTTCAAAGTAGTGATCATCTTACCGATGATGCAAATAAACAAATAATTTGTTGGAGTGATCGTTTCTTGTGATCGGCAATATCTTAAATATAATATTTGAGATATTATAGAGTTCTAATTCAAAACGATCACTGTTTTGGTCACGCCTCCCTGACCTCAAAGTGATAGAACCCTATAATAAATATATACACATATATATATTTCCAACATATATATTTCCAACATAATAAATATACTCTCTATGCTATCAGAGAGGTGAATTACGCCTAATTGGTTATACAAATGTCGATTGGGGTGGTGATCTAGATGAGCGAAAATCAACCTCCGGATATGCATTTTTACTTAGTCACATGATTTCTGAGTAGAAACAAACATGTATTGCTCTATCTACAAATACGTGGCATGTTCACGGTTAAAAGATTTATCAAGATCTCAAAATAGCCATTGAAGAATTATTGTGATAGCAAGAATATCATTTACAAAAGATGCTAAATACCATCAAAACACATAAACCAAGAAAATTATCAGAGATATCTTAATACACATCTACACATTTTATTATATACATCTACAAAAGTGCTAATACAATATCATTTACAAAAGATGCTTAAATACCACGTAAGTCAAAACACATGAAACCAAGTAAAATTATTGAGAGAGATATCAGAAGTTAATACAATACACATCTACACATTTTACAGAGACCCATTTACTAAAGCCATAACACGAGATATTTACTTGAAACATACTCGATCACGCTTACGTAGATTGTAAAATCAGATGAGATATTATTTATGAGTAATGGACATATGATAAATTTTCTTATGATTAAATTCTTATTATCGTTTGTCCATATAAATTTTTTACACATATTTAGAGGAAAGTTATGTCATCGTTGTGATCGCTTTCTTACAGCGATCGCCTCTAGAAAAGCAGTGAGATGAGACAATGAGAGAATTAGATACTACGTACATTCCTGGAGCATTTATAACGTTACACTGACTAAGTCAAGATGAGGTTTATATACGATAAATATAAACCGACCATGATATACCCAAAATCATGGAAACCCGATTAATAGCCAGATATGAGTATTTTAATTTGGCTTTTAGATAAGCAGTTTATTAAAACTCGGTTAAGAAAGAATCCTGACCAAGATACAAAATAATTTAGACATATACTCTTGAAAAGAGAATTCAGAAGACGTGTTCATACAACGCGCTTAATGACCAAATAAAGAAAAATGAGAAAATTTCCTATTTCTCACAGAAAGTTTCTTTGATTATAAACCTCAATAGGTATCCTTATATACTATCAACTATATTTTGAGGTGAAAGATTAGTGCATACTTTAAACTTGTTTTCAAAGCTATGATGTTATTAGGTTTGTAAAATGTCAGGAAAGAATTAATCAAACTAAGATATGAGATTGATAGGAAGATTCATTACTTACATCTACCTTATGTTTTCATCCCGATCAGATCCGAGATCGATACAACGATTACATAGAGTGTATATTGTCAAGCATGTTTGATATGGGACTTAGATGCTTGAATTTGATGTAATAATATGGAATATGGATACATGATTTAACAATTCTTTCAGATATAATACAATTGAGATTCAAAGAATAAAGCCCCGCTTATCGCTCACGCACGTCAGCTAGTATGAAAATTGAGTTTGAGACTTGAACACGTAGCTCTCAGACTATAAGCATCCCATCATGCCATGGGAGATGTTGGAAATATATATACGCCAGATATATTTATTATAAGGCTCTATCACTTTGGCCACCCATGGCATTTACCAAGAAAACAGTGATCATTTCAATTAGAACTCATAATATCTCAAATATTATATTTAAGATATTGCCGATCATTAAGAAACGATCACCTAACAAATTATTTAAGTTATTTAGAGATTATTGAAGATGATCACTACTTTGGAACGCTATAAATAAGAAATCCATGAGCAAGAGTTAAGTAAAAATTACGCAAAGTGCAATTTAAAGTTAAATTTAGTCAAGAGAGTATGATTCTCAGAACGCGAATCGGTAAGATTTTTCAACTTTGTGATCATCTTCCGACCATAAATCAGTGGCACAACCTTGGTTTATCATTTTTCCGCAAATAATCCGAGTATGTGTTTAAATTCAGATTTACAAGTTTTATGTTGATTCTTGCTCGAAAAGCAACAAATTATAATTTGCTGCTCTTCTCTACATCATATGCTCTTTGCTCTTCAATTCCTTTGCTCCAAATCATTAACACACAACCGTAACAAACTAAAGTTATGTTTTAGTGCTATTTTGGATTTGGGGCAATAAAGGAATGTCTGCAACAAAATCGACGTAAGCAGAATTTGGAGATTTTAACTAGGAATAGGAATAGCTATATATACATCATAGTCATTCCTGGGCAACGGTTGTATCACATAAGAAACCTAATGCTAATAATTTTTTTCTTTACACAAAAACTACACACATGCAGAGTAGGCTGTGAAGAGCTAGCTTACAGTGAAGAGCTGACGGCGAGGAGCTGAAGTCGTGGGTTGCGACGGCGATTCGAGAGAAAGAGAGAGCGAGACGGAGAATCGTGAGCTGAAGCCGTTAGCTGCGACGGCGAGCTGTGTTGATGTGCAGCGGCATGGAGGAACCACCGAACCGAGAGGGATGACCGGGTGGGAGAGGATGTGGCTGTTAGTGTTTGTTTTGTGGGAATCTGGGTTTGGGGATCGGTTCATCAAGTTTGGGGCCACGGGCACTTCGTCTTTAGCGTCACAGGATCACTGTTGTGCATTGTGCTCATTTTATTTTATCTTATCTTATTTTTTAGGCTCATTTAACTAAATTCGCAATTCGGTTCAAGTTAAAGATATAATCTGTTCGGTTTTAGAATTAACCCGAACCGGACACTTACCCTAACGAAGTGTATGCCCCATTTTCCGCTGGTGTCAATCAACTTAAGTTTACAATAAACACTTGTACATTTCACATCTCAAAGAACTCAAAATTGTGTCTTCTCGATGCTCCATAAATAACATGAAACTGTCTCGAACCACCGTAGAAGATTTGAAGAAAGTAATCGCTAGTGTTTGTTTTTTTAATACAATTTAATGTTTGAATGAAAATGAAAAAACTATACAACTTTTTGATAAAAATTCAATTAGATGTCACAGGTATCAAAAGGTATTCATGTGGTATACAGATTCATAAGGTAAAAGCAAAGTTGAAAATTACTTTTAGATATAAGTGGTACACAGATTTAAAAGAAAAGAAAGGTTGAAAAATTACTTTTATATATAATGTTGATCTCACAAATTTTTAATAGTAAATAATTACGTGTCATGTATGGTATTAAGATAACTTTTGATATCTATGTGTACACTTGAATTTTTTTCCAAGCAATTAGAATTAAAAAAAAATGAAACTCTAATCTCATATTTAAAATATCAACTTGAGAGTTTAAGTCAAGTTACTCAACGACCATTGAAGGTAAGATTGGTAGAATTTCTCGAATCTTGGTCTGAATTAAGAATTTAAGTCCATTTTAAATGAGATTTGATATAAAATTTTATCTTAATTTACTATTTAGGTTAGGATTTAGGACTCAAATTTGTACTAATTTATAGTTCATAATGGGATTGGAGATATTTAAAAATCCCTATCGAGATCATGAATGTTTCAAAATCTAGGTTTCCAAAAATGTATGATAAATCGATTTAATAAACTAATATGTCAATTACATGTGTATGACAAGTTATTTTGATAAATAATATATATATGACATGTTGGTCGTAAAAGGTAAAACGTAAGATATCTTAGTTATAAATGTATGATATGACATGTAAGAGCAAAACTACAGACATACATAATGGATCCAATATCGGATTCACATATAATCACACTAAATCCAACCACAGACAAGCATCATATAATAACCAATTCCATAACAAAATCTGTAGTATACAATAAAAAAAACTTATATTATTCGGGATTATTTTGGATCTCATCAGAATTTAAGATTTTGATCAAGATAAAATCACAACATATTTCTATCCCGATTTACTGCTCGAAACATGATTTGAGACAGAACTCAATTGTCGATTGAAACATAATCAAGATCGTCAAATCCTTTTTCTTCCCATTCCGTTGCCATCCTAATCGAAGGCCGTTCGCATGAGATTATTGGATGGACATGAAAAAGGGGAAAGAAGATTAGCTTAGAACTTCACTTCACGGAAGGGTAAAAAAAGTAGTCAAAGCAATCAGCCAATCATTTACCTTGAAATTAATCTTTTTATATTTTATATTAAAAAAAGAAAAACTTTTTACACGTTTATTAATTTTCATTTATTCCATTAATGAAAATTAAAAGGCGTATATACACACGCACAACTTTTGACCAAAATTAAAGTATCTTTTCTTAGCTGTCAAAAATTATTTTGTAAAGTTCCATGGAAGGAATGAAGTAGCTCGAGCATCGGTATAAGCCCCGCACCCGCAGACTTTAGTGATATTCAATTCATATAACATCCCAAATTTTCTGATGAAAATCTCTCTAATCGATTGAACTGTTTCTCTAATGGCTTCTTCTTCTTCTTCTTCTTCTCCTTCCCATCCATACAGCAGTTTGAGTTTGATGAATCCTCGAAATAATAAGTATGATGTTTTTCTTAGTTTCAGTAGAGCGGACACCCGTGACAGCTTTACTAGCCATCTTCATTCTGCTTTGTGTCAAAAAAGTATTGAAACTTTCATTAACGACCAACTTATCAGAGGAGATGATATTTCAGAGTCTCTTCTTGGTACAATTGCAGCATCAAGTATTTCAATTATCATTTTCTCAGAAAGATATGCTTCTTCAGGATGGTGTCTCGATGAACTTCTAAAGATCCTCGAATGCAAGCACAATTATGGACAGATTGTGATCCCTGTCTTCTACCGCGTTGATCCATTACATGTGAGAAAGCAAATTGGGATTTTTGGGGATTCATTTTTGGAGCTTGAAGAAAGATTTCCAGAGAAGATGCAAAGATGGAGCAGTGCTTTGACCAAAGCATCCAATCTCTCTGGCTTCGATTCCCATGACTTCAGGTAACAGTCAATTTATCGCCAATTATATAATTTTTTTATTATTAGGGTGCTTATCAATATGAAACATACTAATATTAAATATTAAATCAATTGGTGAAGATTTCTAGGTTACATCTTATCTTACACCTTTTTTTCTTTCTTCAACTCAAGTTCTAGTGTTATGTAACTAATTTAGTAGCAAACAATTCAGCATCAAATCAAAAACTGGAACTCATTAAAGAGACTCTGTTTTTGTATTTTTTTAGCTTAATACTATGTTTTGTATTTGCTAGGAATGAATCTGAACTTATAAAGAAAGTTGTTAATGACATTTTGGAGAAATTGCCTAAAGAACTTTCATGTAATAACAAAAACCATCTGCCTGAAGTACTTTCATGTAATAACAAAAACCATCTGGTTGGAGTAGAATCAAGAGTTGGTGAAATTGAATCTCTATTAGCCGCTGCACCTCTAGTAGGGATTTGGGGCATGGGTGGTATAGGCAAGACAACAATTGCTAGGGCGGTTTTCAACAAAATCTCTAGAAATTTTGAAGGTTCTTGCTTCCTTCAGAATGTTAGAGAAGAATCACAAAACCCAGGAGGATTAGCTAGGTTGCAACAAAAACTTCTTTCAGAAGTATTAAGGGATGAAAATGTGATTCCTGATATTGAGTTCAACTTTACAAGGCTCAGCCGCAGGAAGGCTCTGATTGTTCTTGATGATGTGACTTGTTTCAGACAAATAAAATTCTTAATTAGAAGTCTTGATTGGTTTATGCCTGAGAGTCGAATCATAATTACCACAAGAGATCAAAAGGTTCTTAAAAATGGGGGAGTGAAAGAGAAAGACATTTATGAGATGAAGGCATTAGAATGCGGTCATGCCCTTGAGCTTTTTAGTCGACATGCCTTCAAACAAAACCTTCCTAGTGAAGTAGGTTATCAGGAGCTGTCAGAAAAGATAATTAACTATGCTCAAGGTGTTCCTTTAGCACTTGAAATTTTAGGTTGCTTTTTATTTGGAAAAGGAAAGGAAGTTTGGGAAAATGCAATGAACGAATTGAAAAGAATTCTTAATATGGAAATCCAAAAGGTGCTAAAAAGTAGTTTCGATGATTTGGACGATGAAGAGAAAAATATTTTTCTGGACATTGCCTGTTTCTTTAAAGGTGAAGATAAAGAATTTGTGATAAAGTTCCTTGATGCTTGTGGTTTTGCTGCACAAGTAGGAATAAGTGATCTTGTTGATAAGTCTCTTATTATCATACATGGCAATAGCATCAAAATGCATGATTTGCTGCAAGAAATGGGTAGAGAAATTGTCCGGCAAGAATCTATAAATAATCCAGGAGAACGCAGTCGACTGTGGTATCATGAGGATATTATCGAAGTTTTGACATCTAATACAGTAAGTATTTTATTTGAGACATACATATATATTATTATATTATTTTGGAATGTTATTGGATATGTAATCTTTGCTGATAATTATACATAAATAGATGGGTTATAAGCCTAATAGAAGAGTGACACTAATAAAAGGAAGAAATGAAAAAATTGCAATGTCAATTTCTATATTAAAGTTTGCAGTCAAACATTCATATTGTTATTATTATTATTATTATTATTATTATTTTTCCCTGTACGTAGGTTTACATTTACTGCCTAATGATAACTATCAACTTAAATTTATAGATTTGATTTTAATTTTATATCTTTTATTGATTATTAGGGGACTGAAAAAATTGAGGGCATATACTTGGATATGTCTAAGGTGGAACAGATTCGTCTAAATTCCAATATATTCATGAAGATGCGTAAATTAAGATTTTTGAAATTCTATAGATCAATCTCTAAGGGAGAGAACAACTGTAAAGTGTCTAGTTTCCAAGGTTCTGTATTTGCTGAAGTGAGGTATTTTCACTGGCATGGTTATCCATTAACATCATTGCCATCAAATATTAATCCAGACAAGCTTGTTTTTCTTGAAATCCCCCATAGCAATATTGAACAACTTTGGGACTGTGTCCAGGTATATCTTATATTTTTGCAATGCCTTATTGATAACATTTGATTATCGAATGATTTGTCATCATTGCTTCTTTTCTGTCCGAGCAGCATCATGGTAAGTTCAACCGGATGGTCATCGCTGCCCGGAATTCTTTTACCAAAACCCCAAACCCCTCGTTGATTCCGCATCTAAATAAGCTAGTTAGCCTCAATCTAATTGGTTGCTCAAAATTGAAGAGGCTTCCTGCAGAGATCTCATCAGCTGGTAATGTGGAAGAGATACGTTTAAATGGAACAGCAATTGAAGAACTGCCCTCGTCCATTGGGTGTCTCTCCGGGCTTTTGGACTTGGACCTTCAAAATTGTAATAGGCTTAAGAGGCTCCCAAGCAGCCTATGTAAGTTGAAATCTCTTAGGAGTCTGTATCTCAATGGGTGCTCAAATCTTCAAAGATTGCCTGAGGAACTTGGAAATTTAGAAGCTTTGGAGTTTTTGTCTGCTATAGCAACAGCTATAAGAGAAGTACCCTCATCCATTGTCCGTTTGAACAATGTTCGTGATATATATTTCAGTAGGAGCAAGGGTCATAAGCAGATGGGTTTATCATTACCGATCACAATGTCTTTAGATGGCTTGTACAATCTAACGTATCTAGATCTATCTGATTGCTGCATCACAAAGTTACCTGAAAATATTGGTCAGCTATCCTCTCTAGAGTATTTGTATCTGTCAAAGAACAATTTTGATCGGATACCAAAGAGCATCATACAACTTTCTAAGTTGTCATGTCTCTACTTAAGTTATTGTGGGAAGCTTCAATCCTTACCGAAGCTTCCATGCAATCTACATAAGTTGTATGCACATGATTGCACGGTACTGGAATCATTATCAGGTTTATTCCCAAAAAGTTATGAATCTTGTCCGCCGTGTTTTGAGCTGAACGGTAATTATAACTTGGATCGGGATGTTGTCAGAGGAATTCTCGAAGATGCTCTGCAAAACATTCAGCATGTGGCAACTGCACGCTGGGAACACATGCATGCACAGGAAAAGGTTTGTCCTTAACTCTCTCATCTCAATTTAATCATACAATGTTATATATTTTTCCTTTTCTTTTTTTCTCTTTTAAATTTTTAGTTAGCAATTAATTTTTCTTTTTAGATAATGATTTGTGTGGTACAGATATCTTATCCAGAATTTGAAGGTTTTGCCATTTTACCTGGGAATGAAATTCCAAAGTGGTTTAGCTTTCAAAGTGTGGGCTATTTGATAACACTGAGGACTCCAAATGCAGGTTGGTTCAATAATAAAAATGTAATCGGTTTTGCTTTTGGCGCTATTGTATCATTTCGAGACCATTATGATGATGTGTTTGGATTGTTTTGTGACATCAAAGTCAAACCCAAAGATTGTGATCCGCATGTGATACAGATATCTCTGCAGCTGTATTGTTATGTAGAGTCAGATCACTTAATTTTGGGGTACTATTTGTTTGGTAATGACGATTTGAATGGTTTTCGGGATTGCGTTATTGAGGCAGTCCAATTCTATTTTAAGAAAGATCATGATGACTCTGAACGTTTGGAATGTTGTGTGGTAAAAAGATGTGGGATCCATTTATTGTATGCTCCAGATTCAACGGAAGACCCAACTGGAAGTTTCAATAATGAAGAAGAAGAGGAACTACAACCCCAGCAGATGACTGAAATAATCCTGAACCATCATCCATCGCATGCCGCAGGTACGTTTCTGTAAATTAATTAATCTTCCTATATATAGCTTGTTTTGCTGGCTTGGTTTCTTTTCTTTGTATGCATATTCTATTCTTTTCTACAGTTTCTAAAGACAATTAATTACTAACCTAAATAATAAGGCCGAGTAATGAAAGAGCAAGCAAAAAACACACTTTATATTCTCCAAGATAATGAATCAGTGGTGGCAGACTCCAAAAAAATGATTTAACATGGCTAAACTATATAACAACTAGATGTAAAAACTGAAATTTTATGGATTTATGATTTTATGGAGGTTGTTTTAATAGATTCAACTGGGGCTAAATTAAATAATAGTAAAACCACTTAATATGATTTATTGTGGACTTTTATTTTTTTAATTAAAATGTGGACTTTTATAACTTTTAAAGTTTAAATTTTATGGGTTTATGAATTTATGGGGCTATTTTTAGAGATTTAATGGAGTTATTTTAATAAATTTCACAGAGGCTAATTAAAAACTTAAGTAATTTCTTCCTTAATTTTTAGAATTTATTTTCAACATCAGGGGCTTGAGCCCGCACATCATGAGTTGAGCCACCAGTGCATATGGTTACATCCACCTATATCTGCATGCCTAAAAAAATGGTTGCCCCCTAGCCTGATTATATATACTAGGGCACAAATATTCAATGCTAAAAGCTGAAATTCCTCAGCAATAAATTTGCAAGAAGCAACATCAATGTAAATGAATATAGAAATGGAAATTTGTTTTAGTTAAATTATACATGTATTAAATAATTTTTTTATAATTTAATTTATATACTAAGATTATTTTAGGTATTAAAATAGGTTTATGGAGTAAAATTTTTAATTTTTAAATGCTCTTTTCTCATATTTATCTCTACATTTCTACTTGCAAAAAAAAAAGACCTAAGTTTCTACTCTTCTATTTTAGTATATATTTTTCTTTGTACTTTTTTTTTAATATCTGTATTTACCATCATGTTAAGAAATAACAACTACTGTTGTGGATTTAAGTTATCGTACAGTCATTATTTAGATAAAATTAATTAGGTAAAAATTTATGATTCATCTTTATTGCTGAGATAAAAAAATATTCTCTTATATTTCAAGTTTAAATATGACTAAGTTCACTATAATTGAACTTAAATGATTCTTTACATCTTAATTATCGTCACCAAAACCAAATTTCTAATTCCCTCACTAACTAATATGGTACATATTAATAATTAACAACAAAAATGAAAGTAATATGGTACCTTTACTTGTATTTATATTAGTTAATTTGATCATAACTTATAAATATATAGGTTAATTGGTGTTGGGCTTGAACTAATAATAACGCAAATAAATAATCAGCTCTATATAGAAAGCAAATTGAAAAAAAAAAAAAGGAATCAATTACCATTTCTTTGCAAGACTCACGAGGAAGAGAGGAAGTAAATGGGAAAATTCAAGTCTTGGGGATTTTAACAAAAATTGAGTTTGGGGAGCTATTCTAGAGTGTTTCCATCCCTAAATTCATCTGGAAACACCCATTAGAGAGGAATTTAAGTGTAGGGAGTGTAGAGAGAAGAATTGAGTGAGTGGAAAGTGATTCAAGCTTTCAAGTTGGTTTTCTCACCAAACGGAGTAAGATTTCTATCATTTTATCTTTATTTGAAGTTGGATTTCATGGGAATGAAGTTAATTTAAAGATTAGTATACTTTATTTATAATTATGGTCTATAACAAATGAGCAAAGTTAGTCTCAAGCTAATTTTTGTAACTGCTGGTTTATTTTAGGTGCACAAGGGCACAAACAAGGCATTGTAGAGCCGAAGACATGTAGCCCTTACAATTTTTCCATTTAGTATATAATTAGCTTATAGTTTTATATTATGTTCAGGTACTTTATGGTTAGTAATGAGATTGTTGATAATGTGGATGATTTATTAGTATAAGATATGGAAATTTAATTATTGAGGTGGAGTATGGAATTTTGAGCATAAGTTGTAATTTATGGCTTTGAGGGTGTTATAGTAATTTTCAACTTACAAGTATGGTTTCGGGAGTTGTATGTTATGGTGTAAATATTAATTGCGAGCTATATCTCATAAAGTTAGTTGTATTTCACATGTTTGGAAAGTAATTATGTCATTTTCTTAATTTAGGAGGAGCCGCGAACGTGAGTCAACCCTCTGACGTCGACGATAGTCGAGCTTGACCATCATCATTGTGAGTGGAATATAGTGAACTTGTCTTTTATATTTTTATTATGATATTAATTTGAGTAAATAAAGTATTTTTACAATGTCCGATTTAAGTTTTTCTAGAAATAGAAAATTTATTTACATGTTGATATGTTTATTAAATGTGTATGTTGATTGGTTTTCCAATTTTTCTTACCTATTTTGATTATAAATTAATGTGTGAGAGTATTTTAATGAAAAGGAATATAGATTTAAAGTATGTTGAAAATGTATATATATATGTATATAAAAGTTTGTTTTTCAAAAATATTAGACAGTATCCTTTCTCTCTAGATACAAAGATAAGTATAGAGATTCAGTTACAGAGATACAGTTGAGATAGAGGCCCTTCATCTGAGCATACACTAGGATTTGGGCCATGTGCTTGGATGCTTTTGCTCTCTTGAGACTATTTTACACATGAAGTATGATGAGATATAATGAGACATATAAGATGGCACATCATTGGTCTACTCGTTGTAGCTCCGGGCATGAAAATACACTTTCGGTACATTATTGCACTGCCTATAGAAGGTTTGGGTATGATAAGGTTATTTCTCTGGATATTTGTTTAAAGACAATTTTAGAATCATGTATTTAATTATATTATTTTTTTATATGATTTCCAAAATTATTAAGTGCAGTGTCATGTATTCCTTTTTAATGCTAATTACTTGATTTAAAGATTAAACCATTTACTTATGTTTATGCATATGGCTTGATGAAATTGAATATTCAATAGTATAATTATTCTAAAATAAATTTACTGTCAAAACTTATTATCCACTCAATGAGTTTTATATTCACTCCACTTTACAGTCCTTTTCTCCCTCACAAGAGGTTGTAGGTACACCAGTCGACTGAGCGAATGTAATTATTTTGAGTTTTGGCCTTATGATAGGGTTAGGAGACGTAGATGGTATGATTAGGGCATTTTGATCACCTCATTTTGGATTGTATAATTATACTATAATTTGATGATTACTGATGTTTAATGTATGCTGGCATTAGCTATGACATATTCTATTGATACTTTGGGGATGTTGGGTGATATTTGGATGAGTTCATTTAAGTATATTATTTACAATGACGTGTGGTATTAACACTTGAGATGGTACAGAGATATCACTAGAAACTCGTGGTGGTTGCATGTACTTTCGATATTCTTGAAACGATTGGGGATAATTTCTTTCTTTTAATTTTTCAGTTAGCAATATTCTTTTCTTTAAAATAATTATTTTTGTGGAACGTACAGATATCTTACCCAGAGCGTAGAGGTTGCGTCTATTTACCAGGTAATGAAATTCCAAAGTGGCTTAAGTTTCAAAGTGTTGGATCTTTGATATCCTTGAAGATACCGTCGCCACCTCCAGATAATTGGTTCAGCAATAGTAAAGTAATCGGCTTTGCTTTTAGCGCTGTTGTGTCATTTCCAGACCATCTTGACGTGAAAAAATCAGGGCTATGTGAATTGGTATGTGAATACGTAGTGGTGGTTACAAATTTAGAGTCAGATCACTTTCTCATGGGGTACTATTCCTTTGACGATCATGATTTTAATGCTTTTCGGGTATCTGCTTGCGTTCTTGAGGCGGTCCAATGCTATTACAAAATGCATGATGATGCTTCTGAATGTTTGGGATGTTACCCGGTGAAAAAATGTGGGATTCATTTATTGTACGCCCCAGTGCCAATAGTGTAACAAATGTAAATACATGGATTTTAATCAATGGTGTAAAATATTTGTATGAATAAAGATATAAATTTTTAAAAGTACTGTAATTAGTTAACAAATCGATTACAAGATGATTTACGAACTAAAAGTAGAATAAATAAAGGGGGTGGTGATATTTTCACTCTCATAAATTCTGTAAATCCTTCCCACTTTAAGAAAATATTTATATAAAGTTTACATTATTTTTAAAAATTTTAAATAAAGAAGAATTCTGAAGAATTAATTAATTAAATATATTCTAAGTCAGTTTTTTTGTAATATCTTAATTTATTTTTTTGTGACTTAAATTTTTTATTATATTTAACTACTAAGATTGCTTTAGCCTAAAATAGTTATTTTACCTTTAAGGGTAAAAAATACTAAAAATTTACTTTAACTTCAATATATATTTTTTTAATTCTATACAGAATTGATTGTTTCCAAATGGTCAATTCTACTTTCCTATTATGATTATTAATCTTTAATTAAATAACATAACTTCTTTATGAGACAATACTCATGTAAATTATTAGACTGTCAAATTTATGCCATTTATATATAAAATATTAAAAAATATTAGACTCTATTCAAAAGTTAAATTATAAGTTACAAAAGTATTAGATATAATAACATATATTTTTTGGGGCAATTGGTTCATCTTATGTCACAAAGGTAAAATAATTAAATAAAACTTATATTAAAGCAAACATAATGATAAAAAAAAAATTTATGTAAGAAAAAGAAATAACAATGATTTAATTGATGAATCATAAAAATATTTCTATTGATTTGTTTTATTAGAAATAATGTGAATTTATTGTAAATATATTTTGAAAGTGGGTTGGGTTTATAGAAATAATGTGGTGAAAATATCCCACCCTAAAAAAAGAGTGATAATAAATCACAACTTCTCTCTCTCACGTTGAATTCATAAGTCTCTTTATTTAATTCAAGTTCATCAACTTAATTTTAAAGGTTACTTGTTGATTATTAATTAACTAATTATATATCCACTAAATCACTAAATTAAATCAATGATAGCGATTGAAATATTTAAATCCAAGAGTCTGGACCCATTATTAATGGGAGAGTCTAAGTTACAATTAATGTAATTTACACTCAATCATGAGAATCACACAAATTATGGGGCCACATAATTTATGTGGTTCTCATAATTAAATATAAGTTATATTAATTGTAACTTAGCATTTGCTATTATCAATACTATAAAAAATGTTATAGCATCACTAAAAAAAAATCGTCTGTATGGTTGTGCCCAAGCCTAATTACACTAGGGAAAAAAAATTTTAATGCCAAAAGCTAAATTTTTGTAACATCGTCAGCAATAAATTTGCGAGAAACAACGTCAAGATAAATGAATATACAAATGGAAATTTGTTTTGTTTAATTATACAATATTAAATAATTTTTTATATAATTTAATTTATGAAGGGTATTTTAGATATTAAAACGGATTTATGGAGTGAATTTTATTTTTTTAATCCAGTAAAATTATAAAATTTAAATGCCCCTTTTCTCATATTTATGCGTTCCTATTCTTCTATTTTACTATATTTCTTTCTCCTTACCTCTTTTTTTTTTTGGGGTGGAATATTTGTATTTACCATCTCCTTAACAAATAGCAACTATTTTCGTGTATTTAAGTTATCATACGGTCCAAAATTTTTATTTTCCTCACCGAAGCCAAAATTTTTATTTTCTCACTAACTAATATATTACACAACAATAATAATAAAAAAGAAAAACCAATAGGTGGACTCCACGCATTTATTATCACAATGATGATTGCTATCCCTTAGATTGCTGCTGTCACTTGTTACTTGGGACCCTTAAAAAGAAAAAAAAAAAAAAGAGCAAAAAAAATCTAATGATGCAAATTTGATTTTGTTTTTCTCCATGGAGCAAGATGAGTGCGGATCCTCATTTTTCAATTATAGGACGCGTGAAGCATTCTGTAAAAGCATGCCTCTTTTTTTTTTAAAATTTTTATGGTGATAACTGAGAAATGGACATGTGACGGTCCCCAGCTTGATCCTTTCGATTGCGTTATTGTCTTTTGCGCGGGACCTACACAGGCTACAATCACATTTTGAATTTTTTTATTTTAATTTCAGAAGATGACAAAAAGCCCCTTCGTGGTACTGACAAGTCAATCGTGGTTGGTGAGTTCTCTTTTGTTCTTGTCAAGTAAAATGGTATCAAATTGGGGTTTTATAAGTTTCAAATATTAAATCTCTTGTCACAAATTTGTTGTTTTTATTTACTTCTACCTCTTTGTTTTTAATTTCTTTTTTTCTTTTGAATGCTGACCTTCTAAATTCACCGTAGTCCCTTTGCCTACATATATATATATCATAGTTCATTCTCTATAGCAAATCTAATTATACACACTCTGATGATGTCTAATTATAATGCAATATAAATTCCATACCCACAAAGTTTAATCATTAAGTTCACAAGGACTGATTGATAGAATTTTTTGAAATCATTTTATAATTTGTATAAGAATATTTTCATTCTATCATTATTGTAAATTCACTTTACTTTTAGAAAATAATTATAATAAGTTCACGTCATTTTTAAAATATACAAATTAACAAAAAAAATTTGATAATTAATCAATCAAATCTTTCTTATAAGCTTTTTACTTAGATATTTTTTACTAGTAAAGTTGCTTTTGAGATAAATTTTATTTGAGTATTGTATCTCAATAATATAAAATAACCAAATTACCCTAAGAATGTGAGCTCTTGTATTTAATATCTTAAGTATTTAGTTTTATTTGATTAAATATCCAAACTTCCTCATTATTTATTTTTTTAAAAGTAATGTGAACTTATTATAATTTTTTTTTGTGAGTCGGGTGAGTTTAAAAAAAATGGTCGGGTGGAAATATCACCATTCACCATTCTTAGAATTCAACATTTTTGATCTATTAACAAATTATTGCATAATTATGTTACTTATATAAGGCTTCGTTTAGAATTTTTGTCTACCAACAATGGTTTTTATAATTACCACTCTTAAATATTAATAAACATTTATAATTGTGATTTGGATTTGGAAGTTAAGATTATTTTATGCAACAATTATTTGGTAAAAAAACGTATATTATATTTATTATTTTTTCTCAAAATAATTATTTAAAGATTATACTTTCAAATATTATTGATTTTTATTTAACATTAGAGCTTTTATTTTTTAAGAACTGCAGCTTCAAAGGCATGACACCACGAATCCCAAAGAAAGCCTATGGGTAATACGATCAGTTCATTAGGGCTATTAGAAAGGAGCCTATTTATTACAAATTAAAAAATAAATATACTTTTTAGAGAATAAGTAAACAAATAAGGATCCTAAAGTAATTATTGTACTTGGTAACACCCGTGACCTGTGACAAGCCAAGCTTAAACACTTCCTAGACCACGTGTCATTATACTATTGCTGATAATCAAAGATACTCTGAAACTGAACGACATCGGATGCCTCCCTCCTCTGTTTAATTTCACTTCATAGTCTGTGCAGTCCCGCAAGTGACTCACTTTCATTCTCATCAGTCCCTGCAGCCAAAGCCGCCAAATTATTAGTGCACTGATAAAGAAAGAGAAAAGGGGGGAAAAAAGAGAGAGAGAGAGAAACAAATCAATGGCGTTCTCTTCGACGGTCTCCTCGTCGCGTATGGTTCACTCTTCAGCCGCATTGGCTTACCAGTCAAAGCTCAACGACAACCAAAACAATAAGAAGATCTTTCATTGCCGCTCTTTCTCTCCTCTTCCTTTCATTTCCAGGTGCTTTTTGTTTTGTTCATTCGCGTCCGCACTGGTTCGAAACGATGCGTTTTGACAATCCATTTTTGCTTTACGATTGTTATCTATTTATAATTAGTGTGAGCATGTCACAAAAAACGATGCGTTTTGGTGCTTTGTGATAGTTCTTTGAATTGGTTCGAGGTCTTGGATTTGGTTTTGAAATGACGATCCAAAGGTGTGTGTTTGTGTATGTAAATGTGACTTGTCTAGTTCTCTTTCTTAGCTTCATTTAAAATTAAAAAAAAAATTGAAAATTTGAGATTCTGTTATTTTGCCATTTGTTGTATGTTTGAAAGTGCTTCCGGTAAAGTGCTTTTGTGTCTTTCTGGCTATTTTCGGTTGAAATGGATAAAACTGTCTTCAGGAATCAAAACAGAACCACTTTTATGTTTAATTTTTTTGAGAAGTGCTTTACAAGTTGCAAAGGAATTTGATGTGCTTTCACAGGAAGCACTTTTGTTCGCTAGTGCCTTTTTTAGACTGTTTTTATTTTTATGTTTACATTTCGATTGGTTTCCTAAGGCAATCGGCAGCTAAGCTGCTTCTATGTAAGGCTTTAAAAGCTGCAACCTGGAGTTCGTGTATGATATAGAATTCTTAACATTTCTTGAGGATTTTAAGTTCAATACTTTCTTTTACTTAATCTTAGTGTTTCATGGTTCAGATTGAGTTATGTCTCTCAGACGAGAAAATGGGAGTCATTGAATAAGCACATATTGGCTTCAGTTACAGGTCCATTAGCTGCTTTATCTATTGTTGAAATCTATTAAAATTGTTACTATCTTCTAATTGGCAAATGTTTGTTCAGTTGATTCCATCTTTATTTTTTGTTCTTATATGTTTACAGATATTTCAGTGGACAAATCATCCGAAGAAGCTCACATTCCCAAAGGAGAAATGTGGTCAGTTCATAAGTTTGGTGGCACATGTGTTGGAACCTCCCAAAGAATAAAAAATGTTGGTGAAATAATAGTTAATGATGATACAGAAAGGAAGTTGATAGTTGTGTCAGCTATGTCAAAAGTGACAGATATGATGTATGACCTCATCTACAAGGCTCAGTCGCGAAATGATTCCTACTTATCTGCCCTGGATGCTGTTTTTGAAAAGCATCAATTAACAGCACATGATCTACTTGATGGAGATGAACTTGCTGGATTTTTGTCTCAGTTGCACCATGACATAAACAACCTCAAAGCAATGCTCCGTGCTATATACATCGGTAACAGAGTGCTTGCATGATGCATATTCATGGGACTTTTTGGTGGAGAAAATTCTGTTTCTATTTGTGTGGATCTATCTTTACAATGAGTGATAAAAATACCGCTTGCTTCTCATGAGTTTGTTCCTTTATCTAAGTCCCTCTTTACAAATTGAGTTTCTTACTTGTTAATCTTTTTCTTTACAAAACAATTCCATATAGCTTTAACAGTTTGATATTTAAGTTTCTATTCTAAGCTAAACAAGTCATACATTCATGTTCCAAGCTTTGTATATCATTCATATCAGTTGAATATCTACTTGGATATTGGTTAGAAGTTATCCTCTATATCCGTTTTGCTCTAATTTTAGGTGAGGACTTATGTATTTATCTCTGAGTTGTCGTATGAGTTCATAAGGTCAACATATAATTTCTTGTCAAATGTGGACTTTGTTTACTAATTGTTTATTTGTATATATTTGATACGTTGTTTTGATTTTTTTGTTTGGTGGGATGGTATTTCTATTGCATATTCTGTCATCAATCTTTTTCTTTATTGAGGCAAACTGGTCATGGGAATCTAATCTTTTATTTAACGATTTGTTGCAAACCGCTTTTAATCATTTTACTGTTTTTGCAGCTGGCCATGCTACTGAATCTTTTACAGATTTTGTTGTCGGACATGGAGAGTTGTGGTCTGCTCAGATGTTAGCAGCTGTTGTCAGAAAGGTCCAGCAGTTATATGCATTTTGTTATTAGAAATATCTGTTGATTTTAGCTTTTGGAAGCTGCTATAACTTTTAGAAGCTATTTGAACTTCTTTTTTTTTTTCTGGTGCAGAATGGCATTGATTGCAAATGGATGGATACAAGGGAAGTCCTTATTGTAAATCCAACTAGCTCTAACCAAGTTGATCCTGATTTCTCGGAATCTGAAAAAAGACTTGAGAAATGGTTTTCTCAGAATCCATCAAATACAATAATTGCAACTGGTTTTATAGCCAGCACACCTGATAATATTCCCACAACTTTGAAGAGAGATGGGAGTGACTTCTCTGCAGCCATAATGGGAGCTCTACTCAGGGCTCGTCAAGTCACAATTTGGACAGATGTGGACGGAGTTTACAGTGCTGACCCAAGAAAAGGTTTGCATAGAGCATTATATGTATGCCTTCATTTTCAGAAGATCCTCAATATTTTTGTATATTGCAAATTCAGTACAATGTATAGGATGCTTGCTTAGAATTTTAATGGATCATAACGTTGATATTGTTGTAACTCGAATTTCTGCAGTTAGTGAAGCTGTGATATTGAGGACACTGTCTTATCAAGAAGCCTGGGAAATGGTGAATTGACCACTACTCTTATGCCTGCCAAAGTTGTGCAGAATTCAGACTTACGTTTCTTACACTATATTCATGTGTATTTGCAGTCATATTTTGGAGCACATGTGTTGCACCCACGAACCATTATACCAGTAATGCGATATGATATTCCAATTGTGATACGGAACATTTTCAATCTTTCTGCACCTGGAACAATGATATGCCGGCCTCCTGTTGATGAAAATGAAGATGAGCAAATAATAGACTCTCCTGTAAAAGGTTTTGCAACAATAGACAATTTGGCTCTTGTAAATGTTGAGGGGTGAGCTGCCTGTTCCAGTTTCAGCCCTATTATTTTTTGGATTATAAATTTTTTTCGATTTTAAATCAATTTTCTCTGCCTGTATTGCTTCTTTTTATTTTTATTTTTATTTTGGTAGTACTGGAATGGCTGGTGTTCCCGGTACTGCAAATGCGATTTTTGGTGCGGTGAAAGATGTCGGAGCTAATGTCATCATGATTTCCCAGGTAATTTTACCCTCTGATTTAAGTTCAAGGGACAGTCTTCTTTAATACACACATATGCTTAGTGACCGATTATGATGTAGGCTAGTAGTGAGCATTCTGTGTGCTTTGCTGTGCCCGAGAAGGAAGTAAAAGCTGTTGCTGAGGCACTGGAGTCTAGATTTCATGAAGCCTTAAATGCTGGACGTCTTTCCCAGGTATGTTTGTCATTTTGGTTATGCGATTATACTTGATAATCTTCCAAATTTTCAAACTGGAGCAATTTATACCAACTTTTGTCCTGCGGTTGCTTATCTGGCTGTCTCCTACTCATTATTATGCATAAGATTTTGGTTCTAATTTGGTAATCTGTTATTTTAACTTCCTTTTATCATTATTCCTTTGTTTTTTACAAGACTAGACTAGACTAGACTAGACTTGATAAATATATCAAGACTCTGGCTGAATATAATTGTTAAGCTTTCACTTCTCTACCTCACAGTTTAAAGTATTAAATCATCAGAAAATTAATGTCTGTTGCTATAATTGAGAGCCAATGCATTTCATGTCTTTGTGATTTATCGTGGTCCAAATTATTAGCTCACTTTTTGTGCTGTGAGATCTGTAGTAGAAGCTGCGTTTTCATATTTTCCTTTTCCTGTAATTACATTAAAGCTCTGTTTTTGCCAAGTTCAATGCAAACCTAGTTTTCTGCCTATTTTATCTCAAGACAAATCTTCTTAGGTGGCAATCGTTCCAAACTGTAGCATTCTAGCAGCAGTTGGCCAGAAAATGGCGAGTACTCCTGGTGTTAGTGCCACGCTTTTCAATGCTCTGGCCAAGGTAAAAATATCATCTCTTGATAATCCCTTATTTCTGCTTTGATGTTTTGATGTTAATTTCTAATTATCTGTGTGATTAGTGTTTGAAGTATCGATAATGCAGGCTAATATCAACATCCGTGCAATAGCTCAAGGTTGCTCTGAGTACAATATTACTGTAGTACTTAAGCGTGAAGATTGCATTAGAGCTTTGAGGGCTGTCCACTCGAGGTTTTATCTTTCAAGAACCACTATAGCAATGGGGATTATTGGTCCTGGTTTGATAGGTGCCACATTACTTGACCAGCTCAGGGATCAGGTGCAGTATTAGACAGTTTCCCTTCGTATTTGGTTTATATGATTACATCTATGAATAAATCAATGCTGGAGTTTGAGAATATATGGAATTCTTAGTCTTGTTCAATATGAATACAGTCAATAGTTGTAAATTCTTGAAAACCTAATATAAACAGTGGTAATACTATTGATTTGTATTATACAAAAGAAATCTATTATGGACATTAATAAAATAGATCTGCTATTTGTTAGGCAAATTAGCGGCAATTAATTGACATGACTAGGTGTGCTGTAGCCATTAAGCGAGCAAGGGGTTCATTAATCTGGTTGCCATATTGGTATCTTTTCACAAAATATAGCAACTGGAGATAAAAATATGAAAATGGTTTTTAAACTTTAAAGCAAAATGTGCTTTTGTTGTTGGTAGTTGAACAAGTTTTGAAATTTCTGTTTTACTCTGGCAGGCAGCAGTCCTGAAGGAAGATTTTAACATTGATTTGCGGGTCATGGGAATCACTGGCTCAAGGACAATGGTCTTGAGTGATACGTAAGTTAGAAGCTTTATTCGAGTATTCATGGCTCTTTGATATCATTTCATCAGATGGGTTCAAAAAAGACGTAGTAACTCTGCTCTTCCTGCCGAGCATAACATAACCATTATTCAGACCAACAAAAATTTGCTCATCTGATTATTTTTCTGTTGGGAGCTCTGTCGGAATTCAGTATCCATCAATATGAAGTGTTCATAAGTTCTATAACATATTATCTTATATTCCTTGTTTCACACCTTGGTAATGACTATTTGTTCTTAATAAGAAACAATTATATCAGAAATAGAGGAATACAATGTAAAATAAGGGGGATTGGCAGACCATCCTATGCTCAGGTAACCATATTAAAGAAAAACAATATATCAAGTCAAAGGAAGAAGGAACTCAGCCTTAAATAATACTTTACCAATCCTAGTAAGACAGAATGTCTTCTAAACAGTTCATTGGAGACTATAACAAAGTGAAATTCATTGTTCTGCTTTTGTAGATAGTACAATAAACCGAACTCCATAGGCCCTTTTTTACCCACATGCTTTCCATAGGTTGACAACAACAACTTTATGTGTTTGGGGCACATGGTTCACATGTTATGTTGAGTTTCTGGGAAAGGAATGTGCGTATTCAAGTTGTATAATCTGAAGATCACGACGATTTGCTATTGGGACCAGTCTGTTTGGGCTTCACCATCAGAGATTATTTTGCTTTTCTTTGTTGACAGAAGACATTATTCAATTGCATTCTTTTTTCCTGCCTTTCTGGTGGTTTTAATAAATGTTGTGAAGCTACCCGTTTTTTCTCCTTTTAATACATGCTGGGACGGTGGGTCTTCTTAATTGATGAATAAGCATGCTTATTTCATTAATTATAAGAATATTACTTTCGAATGTAGTCAAATTTACTGCATTCCTTTGTCTCATTAGTTATTCATTGTAGGGGAATTGACTTGTCGACATGGCGAGAGCTTCTAAAGGAGAAAGGAGAAGTGGCTGACCTGGAGAAATTTACTCAACTTGTGCATGGAAATCATTTTATCCCTAATACAGTTTTGGTAGACTGTACAGCAGACTCTAATGTTGCCAGCTGTTACCATGATTGGTTGCGGAGAGGAATTCATGTAATCACCCCGAACAAAAAAGCAAATTCTGGACCGCTGGACCAGGTAATGAAATTCTTTTGTCTTTGGGATATGATAATTCATCATGGCCATCATCATTGTCGTATAGAAGCCTCTTTGGTAGTGTTACTCTTTTGGGGAAAAGTACAACATTCCAGATTTTTTAAAATAAATTTACAATACAGATATACATCTTGATGGTTATTCATCTACACTTGCTTCTTTTTTAATATAAATCTCCTGCTGGGGCATGGTTGATTTGATGTCTGTGTGTCACCCAGCCAGATGAACTGTATCCTGGTTCACCTAATAGTTAGTTTAGAAAAGGACAATTTTCCTGTTGATTTTTTTTCCTCTGATCCTTCTGTTGGGAGATTTGTTAATGTAGTTCTGCATAAATCTAGTATTTAAAGCTGAGGTCTCTTCAACGGAAATCCTATACACATTACTTCTATGAAGCAACTGTTGGAGCTGGTCTTCCAATTATCAGCACTTTAAGGGGTCTGCTGGAAACCGGGGACCATATATTGCGTATTGAAGGCATTTTCAGGTTGGTCATATGTACTGACTCATACTGCAAAAAACCGTCATGTGGAAAAAATATGAAATATCAATATGTTCGTTGTGTACTGAAATGTTTTTCCTTAAAGTTGACTCATGCGTCTTCTGACAAAAGCGTTCACCTGTGTGTTTTGCTGTTGCAGTGGGACTTTGAGTTATCTTTTTAACAGCTTTGTGGGCGCAAGATCATTCAGTGAGGTAGTGGCTGAGGCGAAAGAAGCAGGTTATACTGAACCTGATCCAAGGGATGATCTATCTGGAACAGATGTTGCTAGAAAGGTACTGTATGCAGTAATTGTTTGTTTTGTTATTCAAATGATTACTACAATTCAGAGCCTAGGATTTCATTAAGACATCTACTCAATTGCCATTCTATAAATTTGCACGTTAATGCATGTGTCAGATAATTGACATAAAGTTGGCACATGAGCTTTCTTACCTTATAAAAAGTCTGTAATCAGTTATTGTGGAATCAGTTTCACAGGCATGCCAAACATTCTGAATTGTCAGAGAAACTGACCACTGTTGATGCTTCCATATTTGTTTGTGATTTGTTCCCGTGTCTGAATGCTGAATGTAATTGGATGAGAATCAGACTGAAAAAAGCTTTCTCTGTGCAGGTGATAATTCTTGCCCGAGAATCTGGTCTTAAGCTGGAACTTTCTGATCTTCCTGTTCGAAGTCTTGTGCCAGAACCATTAAAAGTAAGAAAACAGTTTTGCTCAATCCAACACTCCACTGAGGGTCAACTACATCACTAATGCAATGCTTTGATTTTTGCTACAGGCTTGTGCATCTGCTGAAGAGTTTATGAAGCAATTACCACAATTTGATGAAGAATTGGCCAAGCAAAGACAAGAGGCTGAGGATGCAGGGGAAGTGAGTTTTTGATAAGACACTTCGCTGGTTTAACTTCTAGTAGAGCTAGTAGATGCTGATATAATAATTACAATAACCTCAAAAAAATGATTTTATGAGATATCATTTTTGAATTCTTGTCAATTATTTGAGGGGTGAAATAAATTTGAGTTACAAAAGATGTACTCAGAGATGCTATGGAAAATGAACTTTACAATCTTACATATTACTGCAATAAATTCTTGATTATGATTTGGTTCCTTGATGTGTAGCTTATGTCTAGGAACGTTATTTCTTACTTCTCTTATCCCTTATGAAACAAAATCCTGATTTTGTTTCGAACTTGTATTTGTCAGGTCCTTAGATATGTGGGAGTGGTGGATGCTATCAACAAAGAGGGGCGTGTAGAGTTGCGAAGATACAAGAAAGATCATCCATTCGCACAGCTCTCTGGTTCCGATAACATCATAGCTTTCACAACAAAACGATACAAGGAGCAGCCACTTATCGTCCGTGGACCTGGTGCCGGAGCTCAAGTCACAGCTGGTGGAATCTTCAGCGATATATTGCGGCTGGCCTCATATCTCGGTGCCCCATCATAGTGTATCAATTTCTATGCCTTCAGTCTGGTTTTAGCCTTCTCTTTTTGGTTATTTGAGGCAGTAGCATTGGTAGTTTTATCTGCTGGATGATGATAGTGTTTTGAGTTAGTAATTACGTATCTTAGTTTAAGTCTTGGAACTTACGAACTTTTAAAATGAAGTTTTTTTAGTGGCTTGAAAGCAGAAATAAGTCTATACTTGGTTCGGCCTTTGTAGTTTTCTTTCTTTAAACTTTATTTTTTTTCTTCATACTATCCTTTTGTCCATGGAAAATGAAATTGAGAATTAATTTTTGATACATTGTGAAAATGACTAAAATTTGGATTTTATTTGATAAATTAATTACAGGTGAAATGGTTTGGTTAAATATGAAATATTTATGAGCTACAGCCTACAGAATTTGTAAGTAGGAGGAATCGGCTGTCTCATAGCAGCAGTTCAGCACTCTAATGGGCGTGCTAATTTGTCATCATTATTATAAATACAATGAATATTATTTTCATAGTAATTTTTAAAATAATTATATCACTAACAATTAAATGAAGAAAACTTTAAAAAAAAAAAAAAAACTTTTTAATGTTTGCGTAAATAAACTTTCATCTTCTCATTACGCGGGAATTTTGGTAAACCTTCAAATTGGTTGACATTGAGTCCCTCCTAATTGATTAAACACATCAATTTATCCATATCATAGAAAAAATAATACTACATAAATGAAGAATGTGATAAGGTCAATCAATGTCTTAACACTTTGTAATTATGATACTTTATATAATATGTGACTGGTGACACATCATTGAAGCAATAAATAAGGGTAAAACAGGAATATAGATTAAAAATTAAGATAAAACCAAAAAAAAAAAAAAACTTAAATATATTCTTAATTAAAAAAAAATTGAAACATATTGAAAGTTAAACCACTTCCATGAGGCATAGCTGATGTAGAAAAAAGCAGCAGCATAGCTGGTGCTGTGATGAGGATGCACACAGCCGAGAACTGCATGAGCTGCTCAGCGTATAACTAACAAACTGCCAACGTGGCAGTAAGCATCAACAGATGCATAACACTGTAACAGAATCAGAAGCAGCTCTCTGTGACTGCAAGCATGAGCTGATGAGTTGGTTACACACAAGCTAATAGTTACTGCTATAAATATCTGATAGCCTGTAAAGTTATCATCTTCTCTCTATTATGTTCACATTCCATTTTATTTTCTCTCATTTTCTTAATTGCCAAACACTTCTCTTAGTAACTAATTCTTTCTTTGAACTGGGTAACAGAGTACTAAAAAAGTCCAAAAAGCAAAGCAATGGGTTCGTCTAATCCAAAAAGTCCAGAAAGCAAAGCCGCAGGAAATGTGTGTAAGTCTAACAACGAACACCTTGCAAGTCTAATGGCTAAGAATCTTGTAGATCTTCCCTAAATGAGCAAATGAATCATCAAAAGGTGATAAATATCTCGGGAGATGTATTTGAGTATGTTTTCACAGTTGTAGAAGTAACGGCAAGCTATGCTGTTATTTGGTCCTGTTTCCGATTTTAACTGTTGTTAGTAGCCTAACAATTACTACTAACATGTATAATTAAGCACTAAAAGCTACGACCTATGAATCATTCGCAGGTGCTATGTAGGTGAGTGACTAATGGGTGGTACTTTTACACTAACTGGCCCAATTGGAAGCTCGTAACTGATGGTGGATACTATTTTGTATTCACGGAGGCGAATACAATAAATGTACGTGCTGGTTTCATGCGAATTCTGACTTACCATGAAGGATGTCTCCTAAAGGAAAGAAAACCAATTGGATCATAGAGGAATTTAGTCTTAACCCTGCAATAATTCTAGCCAGCCAACTGGGCGCTAAGACTCGAGCGGAGGAACCGGATGCTAGGACTCAACCAAAGGTAACATGCGCTTTGTATTTAATCAGAGAAGAAAATTCGGCAACTGTTTATTGTTGTTGAGTAGTTTTGCCATTATTATATCTTCTGAATGATGATTTTAGCAATCTCATTACATTGTTTCATATCACATTTGTTTCAGAGTTTCTTTGTCTGCAAACTTATTCCCACTCAAGGTGATAACCAAGGAATACTTGGGGGGAAACGTCGGACCTTAATTCTTTGCTTGTCAGGTTTATTTTTGTCTATCTTTGCATATAATCAAAATGTTGCTACCATAACTCATACGAATGCTTTGGAGTTCACTAATTGTCTCATACTGTCCTAACTGGTTTCCATATTAAGTTCGTTCTCAAAATACAAAGAAATCCTTGACCATACCCACACACGCAAAAGGCAGACATTGCAGGAGAGTAGGGACAAAGAAGAAGAATAGTATAACAAAAAGCGGGGTTAGGCTCTGCCCCCAATTTGTGAAAAACACAATGCCATGTGCTGCTAACCAGAATACTTTGTTATAAATCTGAAGGCTGTCCCTAATAACTACCGATTATTGAGTTTGGACTTTAGCAATTCGAATGGAGATGAGGAGTTTTTTTTTTTCCGTGAAATGGAGGTCAATTTTCATGATCAATTGATGTTATATAATTTTGTTCTTCTCTTTTTTTCTCCTAAAAGTTAACGGGGTTTTGGGTGAACTTGTTTTCAAGGCGAAGGGAGTCAAGGGACTTTGCGACTGTCAGTTTTTACATATATTTCATCTTTTACGTATAAGAAAGATGCGTAAGTCTTTTTTTTATTTTATATATATAAAATTTTCTATGCATAAGATTGAGACTCCCATTTATTAGAATCACAAAATCCAAGTCTCTATCTCAAGATATTGCGCATAAGATTGAGACTTCTATTTTGAGCATATTTATATAGGATAATATAGAATTAAGATACTTCGTTGATCTGAGTTTCTCCTGAGTAGAAATCCACACGTTGATGGATAATTAAAAAAAGAAAAATAAAAAAAGTTAAATTATATCCATACACTATTACTATATTGATACATGGGATAAGATCTTTAAAAGTTCAAGAGAATTCAGATTAGGAGAAGATCCTAATCCATTTAGATATCTTCGTGATTTATTATGTTTCTCGTCAAATGACTTGGCTTTGTCAGAATTTGATCTCCGTTTTGACTCCAAGAATATCGATATGCAATGGTATGCCAGATTTGTTGAACTTCTTGCTAAGTTCCATTAGTTCTCCAGAGTGTTGGGGATGGTATGTTTATTCATACTTAACTATTATTGTTTAATCTTTAGTGTTCTTTCTTATATGTGAAATTTAATTATAACCATTCAGCCTGAAGCCCTTTAACTTGTTACTTTTTAATTGCTTTTTTGAAGAATGTGATTGTTCCTAGAGAACTATGGTCTATGGCAAAGTATGCTCCCCCTTATCCGATGTCAATCTATTCAAATTTACAATAAACACTTGCACGTTTCACATTTCAAAGAACTAAAAACTGTGCTTTCTCGATACTCCGTAAATAACATGAAATTGTCTCGAACCATCGCAGAATGTTTAAAGAAAGTATACACTTTTTTTTTAATAAAATTTAATGTTTGAATGAAATTGAAAAGGTACAGAAATTTTTTATAAAAATTCAATTAGATATCACAAGTATCAAAAGGTGTTCTTGTTCTGTACAGATTTATAAGGGAAAAAAAAAGTTGAAAAATGACTTTTATATGTAATTTTGATATTACAAAATTTTAATATTAAATAATTACATTAGTACGTTACGTGTATGGTATTAAAATAACTTTTGATATTTATACTATGTGTATACTTGAATTTCTTTCCAAGCCATTAAAATGAAAAAAATAAGAAAAGAAAAAACTCTAGTCTCATATTTAAAATATCAATTGAGAGTTTAACTCAAGTTACTTGACCATTGAAGATAGCATTGGCAGAATTCCTTCAATCTCGATCACAAAATTATATAATGTTCGAACAATTGAAGCTTTGATTTTGGTGATTTCTAATAAGTGGGAAATTAATCCTTTGTTTTGTTTTCATAATTGAATCTCTGTTTCATTGCAGCATTCTCTCATTTTGTATCCATTATTACACGTGCGAGTTTTTGGGTCATAATTGATGAATTGCATTGCTATGAGTGAACAATAAACCAATATGCTCATTGCAATCTGACTGAATATATTTTTCGTTTAGTAGCTCAAGTAAGCTTATTCTAAATTATATAGGATTGGTAAAAAAGTTCAGGCTGATAAATTGGTAAAAAAAACTCAGCTAAGCTTATTCTAAATTACATATTTTTCACCAATTTGTCGTAATTTTTACTGACCTATTACCGACTACTCTAGTCACTTCCCTGTGCTATATTTCTCATTCTCAAATCTCAATCGTTGGATAGTAATATCGAACGGTCGTTTAACTAAAGGACAAATAATGGGGTTTGTTACCCTAATGCACGACGTAGGCGTTGCCAATTTATATATACTTATTAGTGTACTTATTTATAGTTCTATTTCATAAACAATTTCTTGGAAGATGCTCGAAGGGCAGTTTTCTAGCCTACTGAATAAACTAAAGAAGCACACTGTTTTCAATGATAGTGATTGCCATGTGAACAATTTTATGATAATTAACAATTCCTTGGATAATTAATTAAGACTAGTGGAACTTTATGACGAATAATTAATTACGCAAGTGGAAGTTTATATCGAATAATTAATTATGCAAGTCGGTCAACACTAAGACTTGCTTTAATCTGGAATACAATCATACAACAGAGCTGAGGATGAGGAGCTAGAAGTTGCATGATTTGATTAACTTCTTTCCTTTGAGCAAATACTTCATTGGAGTTCTAGTAAGGTTTAAGTTTTATCTTGTACATTTCTTTTTTATTTTCAGAACTAATTTGCATACCCTGTATGTGTCAAATTTGAAAGAAAGCTTGAATGTTAATTTCATATGAACTCTTTGCCTTTCCTTATAGTTAGAAAAGATTTGCTTAAGTAGATGTGGGTACACACACTCTCCAATCAGCATCTGAAAAAAATTTCTAATTACATCTTGGGATTTATTAAGTGTATATATATATATATTGGTAAAGATAGTAAATAAGAAGCTGTGGACCTGTTCATTTTGTTCGAGAAGAAGATCATTGATTTCGAAATCAGAAGCACTCTCTTATTAACTTTTAACTAATGTTAGTAATTTTTTGTCTTCAAACAATATTTAAGTACAATTTGTTGTCAATCAATTTAATTAATTGAAAAAAGGGCAAATTTACAGTTTCTGTCAGCTTCTCTCAATCTCTCTCAAAATTTAACTTGAAAATTACGATCTATGTGTAAATAATTTATTAAAAGTAAGTACTCGCCAGGTTCTTTGTTTATATATAATGTTAATACATATTAGTTGTAACCTTAATGTTCTTAATTCTTTCTAAACGACATATGGGCACACTATTTTATTTATTTATATAAGATCATTTTATTTATTTTACTTTCATTATTTAATAATTTATTGTATACTGAAATAAAAGTACTACTTTCTTGATAATTTTTCAAAATTTTTATTGAGAAAGTTAAATAATAAATTTAATATAAGTAATAGCATAAAATATTAAAATTCTAATAGAAGAATATTTTATTATTTAATGCAAATACAGCTTATGTAATGGCGCACGAAAAACATCCGAAATTAATTATCACTTGATATGTACATTTTCCTTTCCGGGTGCTCTTATTTTTGGATGAATCATGCTGTCTGCATTGTATTGTTCCCAGAATGTCACATTTTTTATTCTGAAGTTTCAGGAACAATATAATGGCTTTCACGAGCACCCAAATTGTCTCTTATGGAAAATATGATGCCTTCTTAAGTTTTAGAGGAGAAGATACTCGTAAAAGCTTCACAGGTCATCTCTATACTGCTTTAAAAAATAAAGGAATTTATGTATTCAGGGATGACAAAGAACTTGAGAAAGGAGGATCCATTTCACCTGGACTCCTTAAAGCAATTGAAGAATCAAATATTTCAGTCATTGTTCTCTCCAAAAACTACGCTTCTTCCACTTGGTGCTTGGATGAACTTGTTAAGATTGTTGAATGCAAAAACAGAGAAGATAAAATTTTTCCAATTTTCTATGATGTGGAACCAACTGTGGTGAGGAAACAGACGGCAAGTTTTGGAGAAGCTTTTGCTAAACACGAAGAAGTTTTTAAGAATAATATAGAAAAGGTGCAAAAGTGGAGAGACGCTTTAAAAGTGGTGGCCAATAAAGCTGGCTGGGAATTGAAGGATAGGTACTCATTCTTATTCTCAATTATTATTAGTATTATTATTTTGTTGTTCTGCATGATGTATAAACTACAAAACAAATTTTAGTATTCATGATTCAACACTCTTTTCATTAATTTAAACAGCTTCTGTTTAATACATGTATATATCATATGATGTGTCGTTATTAAAGTAGTAGTGCTATAAATGAATTTGCAAATGAACAGCCACGGACGTTGATAAGTTAAATTATTGTATTTTGAACTTCTAAAGATGTACATTTTTATCTTGTGATGCTTTGTGTTCTGTTAATCAGCTGGTTGTTCAGATAATATAATTATCTCAGTTGAATCTTCTAAAGAATTATCAACCACCTAATGAATGCCACATCATTAGGATATCTATCATTATCATCTAATTGATTTCATGTGTAATAAATGTTCTCATTAAAAATTGATATAAATTCTCTTTTAATCTAATTTACCCGGTTACAGAAAGAAATAATATGTACATGAGAAGAAAATAGCAGAAGAAATTGAATTTTCTCCTAGTTGCTTCTGACCCACGTTTTAATAACATGTTACTTGATTATGTGACTTCAATTTGATGAAACGAATATTGCGTAGTTTGGATTTTATACATAATATTGAATTGATCTTTTACTTCGTTCACACAAACTTTAATTTAACAGTAGCTATCTTTTCTTGTTGTTTTCAATCTACAGCAATGAGTCTGAATTTATCGAGGAAATTGTCAATGTGATATCAAGTAAAATTCGTGCGGAGCCAGAGACCGCTAAGGAGTTGGTTGGATTAGAATCACGCTTGGAGGAACTGAGATTTCTTATGGGTACGGGGTCCATTGATGTTCGTATGATAGGGATATGGGGTATGGGAGGTCTAGGAAAGACAACGCTTGCAAGAGTTGCTTATGACTGGATGTCCTGTGAGTTTGATGGAAGTAGTTTTCTTGCCGATGTTAGAGAAAAATCTGAAAAAGAAGGGAGTGTAATCTCTTTGCAAAAGCAGCTTCTTTCTGATTTATTGAAGCTCCCAGATAATAGCATACGAAATGTCTACGATGGTATTAACATGATAGGAAGTAGGCTGCGACAAAAAAAAGTCCTTCTCGTAATCGATGATGTGGCTAATGTGGAGCAACTACAAAGATTAGTTGGAAAGCGTGATTGGTTTGGTCCGGGCAGCAGAATCATAATAACAACGAGGGATGAACATTTGTTGAAGTTGCATCGAGTCGAGGAAGTTTATAAGCTTGAGGCACTAACTTATGATGAGGCATTCCGACTCTTTTGTTTGAAAGCCTTTGAAGCCCAGGAGCCCAAGGAAGAATATGTTCATCTATCTCAACTTGTTGTAAAGTATGCTAGTGGTCTTCCATTAGCTCTCAAGGTTTTGGGTTCATTTTTATTTAGTAGACCTGTGGACGAGTGGACAAGTACCTTGGAAAGACTAAAAAGAGAACCTGAAAATGAGATTCTAGATATACTCCAAATAAGTTTTGATGGGCTGAAGGAAGCAGAGAAGGCAATATTTCTCGATGTTGCCTGTTTCTTTAAAGGGGAGAAAAGAGATCACGTATCGAAAATTCTCAACAGCTGTGGTTTTGAACCAGTAATTGGCATTGGTATTCTTATTGAAAAATCTCTATTAACAGTATGTGGGGACAACAAACTATGGATGCATGATTTGTTACAGGAAATGGGTAGACAAATTGTTAGGAGACAGTCCCCAGAGGAGCCTGGAAAACGCAGCAGATTGTGGGAGGAAGCAGACATATGTGTTCACAAAACACAGTAAGTGACTAATAAAGAGGATTGGAAATTTTTTGTCTTTTACCTAGTAAAATCTCTAATGAACTATTTTGCTTATAATTTTAAGGGGAGTGAAGTAGTTGAAGGAATAATAGTGGATGATTATTACTTTCTCAAAGATAAGGTGTATTTAAGTGCTGGTCCGAAAGCATTTTCGAAGATGACCAGCCTACGATTGCTCAAAATATGTAATCTGCAACTTCGTCAAGGTCTTGAATGCCTCTCTAACAAACTACGGTTGCTTGATTGGCATCAATATCCTTGGAAATCTTTATAAATCAAATTTGGATAAAACTGTGGAGTTTAAAATGTGCTACAGCTGCATGGAAGAATTATGGAAGGGAACCAAAGTAAGATCACTAAGTTTGTCAGTAATTTATACTTTTAATTGAATAATTGTTGATAACAATTTTATTATTATAGTTGTACATGAATTAAGAAATATCATTTTAGCTCCCTTTTGTTTTCAACAGCCTTTAAACATGTTGAAAGTCATGAAACTCAGTCATTCAAAGATTCTCATTAAGACACCAGACTTCACAGAAGTGCCAAATTTGGAGCAATTGGATCTTGAAGGATGTACAAGGTTGCATGAGATTCACCATCTTGCTGCTTCACAATAAGTCAGAACTTGAAAGGCTGTACAAGTCTTACAACTCTTCCGGACAAGATTTTTATGAAATCACTTAAAACACTTGTTCTTTCTGGTTGCTTTAAATTGAAGAGATTTCCATGCATTGCGGGAGGTATGAAGTGTCTGCAGGAACTTCTTTTAAATGAAACTGATATCAAAGAATTGCCGCAATCAATTGAACTTCTATCTGGACTTGTTCAGTTGACTTTGAAAGGCTGCAAAAATCTCTCGAGTCTGCCAGTTACCATAAGCAGTTTAAAATGTCTAAGAAGTCTAGAGCTCTCTGGTTGCTCGAAACTGAAGACGTTTCCAGAGATTGTGGCAAGTATGGAAGACCTGTCCGAGCTCTATCTAGATGGAACTTCCATTACAGAAGTTCCATATTCTATTGAACTTTTGACGGGGATTTAATTGTTGCGAATGTATAAATTTGAATCTGTCTCGCTCATGACTCATCTCTGTTAACTTGAAAATGTGTAGAGACAGTTGGAAGTAGAAAGTTTGGAAGAACTGATATAAGTGGACAACAATACGAAACATTTCATTCTTATGAAGAATCTTAGAACACCTCTCATAAGACGACCTCCATGGAACTCATGTTTTTTTTGGAATCTTGATCATCTTTTCTCTGTTGTTCAGGATAATTCAAAATATTTATCCTGTCTGAAATGATGGCAAGGCTCTTCAAACCGGGCCTTCTCTTATTTGTGCTCTTTAGATGAATTGTGGGAATTATTGGCAATCTTTAAGAGTTGTATTTGAGTGAAAACAGTTTTGTTACGTTGCCAGCAAGCATTGAATGGTCTTTCAATCTTGAAGAACTACCTTTTGGAAGATTGTAAAGAAATTAAAAAGTTAATGTGATATGGTTGTACTTCGTTATTTGCTACATTAAAATACTAAATATGCAAGTCGAATACAATCATAATTGGGTGTCTTTGCCGGAAACAATGGTTTGGCATTCGATGCAAAGTACCTTGAGGTCAGTCTTCTAGCTTGCCGGACAAAAATGGAAATCGTTTAATGTTACTCCTTCTGCTCATTTTTCAGTATAGATTCCACAACATCAGACATCCAGGAAGTGAAATTCAAAGTTCATGTAAGAATGAGGCAGTGGTCACGCAGTCAGAGAACCGGCCTGAAAATATGGATGATTCAGGGCCCATATATTGTCTGCAGATTGTTGCGCTATTGCCTTCTATTTGCTGTGTTCAGTTGTCATCAACTATTTCTGTGTTTGTTGCCAATGCTGTTATATAATATACATATTTATTAGTTTTGCATAACAAAGGATCAGGCAAATCTTGGTTCTAATAATGCCCAAACAAGAACATGATAGTAGGTGGTGATTCTAATCATATTGAGTGTCAGAGCGCTAACGGTAGTAGAGGTTCGTCAGGCAAACCGATGAAGTGGCATTGCTTATAATCTATGAATTCCATTGATCAAATCTGGAATAGCCACAAATCAGCGAAGCCTTGAATATGTTGCAGCTCAGTGGAATCTGTGATTCTCATGAGTGAGTTTAAACTTTTTAAAATGTTTATGTTATTATGTCGCTGGAATAGAATGAATTCCGTAAGTACGCTCGAAGGTCTCATCTGGTTTATATTTTCCTTGAATATCTTCTTATGTTATGTGTACCATTCAGAAAGGACTTGTCAAATAACAGGTGGCTTGTAAATTCTTCTTCTTCTTTAATTCGTTATTCCAGGATATTGTCAAGTGATTGCGTAATTCTTGATCGTCAATAGCGTTCTTCTTGTTTCCTGCTCTGCGCTAGGTGAATAACTTGATAAATTATTCGTGTTATATCCGCTTTGTTCTTCTACATTGAGCTTTATCTTGTTTCGAAAGGTCTGCTGTGGACAATCTCAATTTGGTTGTCACTCATCACCAATATCCTCATTTCTGCCGACTATATTCTGGAAATAAAACATGATCTTCAAACCAGCTTTGGACAAAATCATAGCCGGACACTCTTTTATGTTAGCCATTGATAATTATTCTTCCGCCAAAAGGTTCTTGAATAGAAAACTTTGTACTATCTGTATATACTCATTGTTCTCCCATCTTTAATCACACTTGCTAATATTTTTCTTTCCGCCAAAATCGTCTTCCTTCCTCTTTCTTCATTCTGAGAGCCAAATGATTGATTTGAAATAATAAATAACCTCCCTCTTCGTTGAACTGCCAACATTTTCTCTCTTCTTTTGAAAAATCATCTTCACTATCTGGTAATTACTAAAATAGATTTCTTTGGATTCTTTGCAATCTCATACAGCCCGCCAATTCTACGAATGTTTTCTTTAGTATATGCCTAGCGGTAAAAGGACGATGTCTCACCGGAACTTTCTTTTTGTGGCACGCTAGCCGGTAACCATGGTATCTTTCTGCAACGTCTCGCCCGCTCAAACATTTAGCCCGCCTTCTATGCCCGAATTCTCTCTATAACATGATTCCGTCATCGTAGGCCGAATAATGATCTCCGCCATTTAAAATCAGTGCGAAACTTCGTATGGAACGATAACGCAGTATAATTACCACCGTCTTCAAATGCAGCTTTGTTCTTCGTTCGCTTTTCTGCTTTTGTATCACCTTGCGTCAATTTATAAAAATCGAGCTTCATACAAAAACGCTGGCAGGCAATCATAGCATGTCAAAATTATTGCCTTGGGAATCTCGCGGAGTGTAAACACGACCTAGTATTCGATTTCTTATTTCTCAACGTCGTGATAATCAATCTCTTTTTGCCGAATTTTTTACATGTCTTAGCATCTCGGTTTTTCATAATACCCATCTCTTTATTTATTAAAGAATAATCTACAGATTCTTTCGATTACTCTTTGCTTTAGCGCTATATAAGATATGCCTACTTTTACTTGATCAACTTTGTTCTTCCGATACATTGTATTAGTTAAACACTCAAGTTCTTCTTTGCTAGGACAACATCTCTGAGTGTATCAATAGAAGTCAGGTAGAAATTGACTTCCACTATGCATGTTGAACCTGTCGTGATTCGTATCGTGGCAGTCTATAATCGTTTTCATAAACTCCCACTCTCTTTGTCATGACGATACGGTCTCGTGCGTCATATTTTCCCCATGCTATATCTTCAAAGAGCATACGGTCAAATCTTTACGAGAATTATCTTGACACCTTTCAATATGATGATTAGTTGGCGTTGATACTGATGATTCGGGCACGGTGGCAAGAAGAAATCAACCGGTACACCAATTTTGTTCCATTTTCAAAGCATGGTCAAAAGCTTCTCTGAGCCTGTTTCTTGTTCTACGTTGCTCGAAGTAATTAATTTCATTACTACCACTGTTATAGTATCTCTGACAGTGAAATCTCGCGATTTCCGTCTTGCGATGTTGCCAAAATGGTCAATTCACCATCACCGCTTCATTTCTGTCTAGCGAAGTCTTTTGACCTTTCAACGGTCACAGTCTCGACTTTTTCCAACTATACCCCCATCATTCTGCGTTAGAATACACCGCTCTTGATAATCATGTAAGCAAATGGTACACCCTCTGAAAGAAAAGTGACTGATAGGATCCGACTCTTTGAATCAAATATGAGTCAGGAATTCCTTTTACATGAGTGAATAGACTTTTCTTACTTATCGGCTGGTGCTTCACAATTTCATCATGCCTCGTTTCTAGTCTAGATTTTTTTCACTGGCTATCCCATACCATATGCTTTCATGACAAGACATACATCTATCTCTTTAGATTGATCTTGGCTGTCATCCGTAGCTCATGAAAATAGTACTGATTAACATGTCAATCAGGCCATTGTTGCTTTGCACTGCAGTCTCTCTGATTATGAAACCTCTGGCTCACATGGTAGATTTTCTTGACAATGTGGAAGTCAATCCGCTTTTGAATCATCATTCTTTAATTAAGTGTACTTTTATTCCCATTTTTCTGAAGCTTGTCATTTGCTGGCAAAAAATTCACGTAAACTCCAAATTTAGAAAACCCAGCAATAGGACACATGATAATGTCATCCGTCTACTCATCGATTGATATATCGGTATCTGCTAATTCATTCATGTACTTTCTACCGTAGAATATACCGCCCTTTGTCTTTTCTAATGCCTTTCTGATCACACTGTCTTTCTCCTCATAGACTTCTCCTTTTTTTGACTTCACAAATATCTCAATCAATACCTGTATCTCTATTATCCTTTATCCTAGAGTACAACGTCTTCCAGAATGTGCTAATCTCCTCGTAGAAACAAAGTGGTGGTGAGATGATCATTGTGGGAATTCACAGCGTGTCTTAATATTTGGTCTCATCCATTGTATCTCGTGCTTCATTTACAGTGATCGTCATCGATATAGAGTTAAATTATAGATTTTTCTTCATACTATGTCTGGGCATTTCATGATTTAATCTCTCTTTGATGTGCAGTGTACGGTTGGGTGAATAGTACCACATGTCTGTGACAATTTTATCCATTTCCTTGTCATCGCTCATATTCATTTTACTGAAAAACGTCGACTCTTGCCAACTGCGCCTCACGTACCACATACGAACTTGGTACCATCATCAAATTTCCGAAACTTTGCATTAATGCCTTTCCGGCGATAGGCGATGATCTATTCTTAGAAACTCTCCAATATGCTGTTTTGATGGGCACCGTGAACCTTCACCGGTTCTGCAAATGAGTCTCCCTTCTCTTGTCATTCTTTAGCTGCCTACAACATACTAACATGTACTAATATCTCCCAAATATGAGCCGTCTCCAGTCATGAGCAGTTGTTGTGAACAATTTTGTATCGTAGACGATTAACTATATGAATAGTCATTATGCTACCAACCACGGCTCGTCTGGAAGTTATTGCGAGCGCGCGTTGAACCAATGCATCTGCGACTTTTGGAGCAATTCACGTCGATTTGGCGTGTCACACAGGTCCAGGTCGATAATTTATGTCGATTGAATTTACAAAGTGGAAAAAAAGCTCGTCTCAATTGAACCTCACTTTTGTACATTCCAGTGGAAGCTTTCTGATCTTTCTCCGTTGCTTCACTTAAAATGCTCTCAAATCTCTCAAATTAGAATGCATACAAATGAACAAATGGCTTGGTATTTATAGCCAAAGATTATGCATGCATTTATTCCACGTTTCCAAAAGTCTTCAAAATATGGCAACCTAAATCAACAATTTTGAAACAAATGGTTGGTTTCTAGAAAACCATTACATTTTTCTCCATGCAACTTCAACAAAATCGTGCCACCAACTTTACCCGGGTATGAAGATTCATCAACTTCACTACTAATAAAATGATGAAGCAGCTCAACCTTAGAGTACACCATCCATATTGATCATTTGTTTCTCATCACTTGCTTTATGCATCGCTAAATATTCCATTATCTTTCTTACATTAGCCCACATGAAACATCAAAAATGTATTGAATCTGATTTGATTGCCCGTGTGGAAAGAATTTAATAGATCATCCGGTGGTGAGACAAACCATCACTGATCTCCTTCGCCCGCTCAATACCATTGTTGCATGCCCGAGTTGTCTTTGAACTTCATCCGACAAACAACTCATATAATCCGATCAATTGCTTGGTCAAGCTGCTTTACTAATTCTTTTAGATCTTAGAAAAATGTCACGAATGAAAGGCTTTTGCAATACATTAAATCTAATGCAATTGACTCGTACCGGGCTACAGTGACTTTAATGGATCCATGGAAAAACTAACTATTAGCCGACATATACTAACATCAACAGAACAAAATAAACGAGGCGATAAAAATACACACTGAAGTGCTTTGGGAGGAAGTATATGACAAATATCAAATGAGTCTGGTGGTTGTTCTCGGCCTGAGCATTTTCAAACTCAAAAATAGCGGCAGATGTTGATGGAACTTTCCTTATTTCTAACAGATAATTGATAGTTCCCGAAGAATGGGTCATGCTCAACAAACCAGCTCCTTTCTTATCATCTTGTTGAAACTTTCTTAAAAAAATATACTATTTAACAATAGTCTCCGTATAAATCTCAATAAAACGTATGATTTGTGCGTTATTTGTGAATAATTACCGTTTGTAACTCATCGTAAACATTATTAATCAAAGCGTCAGTATATCTAAATCGCAAATCAACCTTTTGAAATTGGCAAGCCCGCAACAAAATCGTGCCCCTCCAATTGTTAAGTTTTCAATTTAATTATGTAAAAGTCAAGCATGCTTGCGTGGGACAGCTAGCTTGTAAATTGAATAATATATGAGACAGCTAGCTTTGACCACAATTTGGTGAGAAAGTTGGCTTTAATTGTTTTCAATTGGATGTGTATTAGTGGGCAAAAGCAAGGCTATCTTTCTAAATAAACGAAAGAATCTTTTTATCATAATTTGAGATTTGAAGCGTTTAAGTGAGCAGTTTTAAATTTTGAGCTTCCAATGTTGGTGGGGTGTATTGAGGTTTTAGGTATTAAAACTTTTTCCACTTTGTAAATTCCTAATTTATTAAATTATTTTCCAGTCTTTGTCTAAATGGGCGTAGCATTCTGAACCACATGTTATGTCTTATTTTCTTGTTTCTTTTATAAAAAGTATTAGTAATTACTCGGCGTTATCATTTAGATTCTAGGACTCTATGAGATGAGATTTTTCAACTTTGCAACATCATCGAAGACTTGGATTGAACCATCATGATTCTTTAATTGGATTGTACTATCCCATGGTTTCTGAGCATTATCATTGCCCATAACTCTCACAGAATTCCTTAGTTAGTCATGGGACATAATCGTACAATAATAATGCAAACCGTGGTGACATGGTTACGTCATTGTGAATATAGTCCAGAATTCCTTTTGTATTGTGAATTTCTGAACCAAACTTTACCCTTGTCTGCTTGTCCAGAATACAATGTTCACAAAATTCTAATTTACAAGAATTTACACCTTTCAATAAGCCTTGCTTCACCAAAGTCTGTAAAGTCTTTTCACCATGTTCCATACACAACAATTTTGTGCATATACATCGTCATGTTGATCGTTGATCTTGAAAATATTCTTTCATTTCCGCGGCGCATCATCTTCGAATAAATCTATCTTTTGATTGTGAGAATTCTAAGACTCTGTGAGATGAGATTTTTCTTGAAGCTTGGTACGTAGCTAACATCGGACTTGATTGAACCATCGTTTCTTTAATTGGATTGTACATATTCATGGGTTTCTGAAATTATCATTGCCGTAAAAATAACTCCACCGTTCAATTCAGTGGGAAAACCGAAACCCAATCACCAAATGGAACCTCCTAGAACATTCAGTGGAAGCTTTCAAATCTCTCAAATTCACTTAAAATGCTCAAATCTCAAATTAGGATGATAAAAATGTATTTCGCTTCTTTATAGGCAAAAAAAGCATAGCTTTGCTTTGACCACCTGCGTTTTCAATTTGGCTTAATTTGTCAATTAAAACTTAACAATTGGTGCCAACTCTCAGGTCAAAAGCTGCTTATCTCAATTTTGCATGCTCTGTCACGCAAGCGTCCAATAATTACGAAAATTTAGTAAATGCGAACCTAACAATCGTCCTCCCGTCTGCACGCCTCACGCAAACTTGTAAGACATTGATCAAGTTTAGACAATGCTCAAACTTGATCGTTGTCAATACTTTGGTCAATTTGCAAACCTAATTTTCTTTTCCAGTAACCTTGAACCCATCTGGCTAAGTCATGTAAATTTCTTCTTCCAAACCACCGTGTAAAAATATAATTTTTACATTAAGCTGAACTAGTTCAAGATCAAATTGTACAACTATGGCTAGAAAAAATTAGAATAGATGAGTGTTTCACAACTGGAGAAAATACTCCATTGTAGTCTATTCCTCACGAGCAACATCCTTTCCAATCTAGCCTTGTATCGAATTTCATTTTCATTCTTCCTTTTTTGCATATACACATTTACATCCAATTACCTTCTTTTCTTTGGCGATTACTAATTTCCAAGTTTATTTTGTGAAAGTTCTTTGTTGCTCTCTTCCTATATACTTTGCTATAAAGTGGAAGAAACATCATCATCTATAATTGATAGGCCATCATATCAAAGCAAAGTAGGTCTGGAATCTCTCTGCGTGCGCCACATATGCGTTGAATCTTGTTGCTATGAAGGTTCTTCGGTCAGAACTCTTCATCATCTTCGGTCTCATCGACACCAACTGGATCAACTTTAATCTTTTCAAACTCCACCTGCTGCAAAGTGCTACTGGTCCTGTCATTCTCTTGAGAATCTTTCTGGTTCAACATGGCTGATTCATCAAAAGTTACATCTCTGCTTAAAATAATTTTCTTCGTAATAGGACACGGACCAGCTCCTTTTACTCCATTCCAGAACAATGCTTTGCTCTTAGGTCTAACTTAGATTCCTTTACATGATAATAAGTAGTGGAACCAAAAATATGTAAGAATTATAATCATAGCGATTACGTCCACATCTTTATGGTGTTTTTGCCCTCGATTGCGGTGATAGCATTGATTAGATATCACGCCCCCTCATTACTCTTTACAATCTAGCATTGGACAACCATACAGAACTTTCTCCAATATAGTTGGTTGCATTACCACCACATTACATTTGTGTGTATCTCGGCGATGAAGTATCGCAATACTCATCTTGGCATATTTGAAGAAATAGATCATTCTTGTACTCACCTCCATTTATGCGGCAGTTTTTGACCTTTCGACGATCGAGTCTCGATCATTTTCTTCTATTTCAGAAATATGCCCAAAACTTCATTCTTATTCTTCATCAAATACACCCACATTCTTCTTGAATAATCATCAACAAAAGTAACAAAATAGTGCATACCTCCCAAAGACGTTGTTTTGGTAGGTCCCCATACGTCACTGTGAATATGGTCCAGAATCTCTTTTGTATTGTGAATTGCTCTGATACCAATTGTTGCGGAAGCGTGTGGTTGAGCAATTATTAATACTGCGACTTTTGGAGAAATATAAATGTGGTGTAAACAAATAAAAAAAGAAATAGGACACAATAATTTACATGATTCGCCGTAATGCCTACGTCCACGGGCAACAAAGAAAAAAGAAGAAAGAAGAATTTGACAAGTCAAATTCAAGTTGGCTTTGACAGCCACCAATTTTGAAAGAAGAAAGAAGAAGGAAGAAGATAATGGCGGTGGGGGAAAGAATAATAAAATTTTATTTTATTAGCCAATTTTGGCTATAAAAGGGGGAGTTCCCCACGGCTTATTTCATTCCATTTTTCTTAAGTTTCTCTTCTCCTTTTTGAAGAGAAAAAAGAGTTGGTGAGAGTTTTTTTTTTTTTAAGAGTTTAACAAACTCTTGAGTAATTAAGTCAGTGAGAGTATTGGGTGTATTGAGATTTTGGATAGTGAGACAAAATACTACAATACTTGTATACTCCACATCATTAATAAAACATTTTGTTCTTTAGTTTCAATCAATTTCCTAACAGTTATGTGATACTGATTGGAAAATCTGTGTGGCTTTATGTTTTTAAACAAAGAAATTTAATGAAGATCTCTCAGATAGTGTGTGGGAATAAATAGTAAGATATTATTTTAATTTCTGCAGGGAAACAGGGACGGTGAGAGAATACTTTGAGAGCACTGCAAGATAGATATTGGCTTTGAAGATTTTCTTGGAGTCAAATCGTTCTGTTACAAATTTGAGCAAGGGACTGAATTTTCAGTTGACATGATGAGGGTAGTTTTCAGTTGGATTTAATGAAGAACAAGGACAGTGCATAGGATGGGGAGTGGGGACCCAGTGTTCTGTTTGTAAAGACAATTTTTTTATTTCACAAGTTATCCAATTTCGATACTGTCTCATCTTGACTTGAAGATGTTGCTCTCTTTTGCCTTTTTTATGCTGTGAACACCATAGATTTGGTATTTCAATTGTGAGCTCTCAACATTAAGATTTTCAATTGATTCGGGTAATATGTGTGTAACATTGCCTTCATTGGCAGATCATGCTTCACCAACCATCTTAAGATTTAAGGTCAATATGTAAAGTAGCATGTGGTTTTGTGTTTGTCCTTTCGTGGATCTTATGATCAAACCTCTTCATGTGTGACGTTTTTCTCTTCATTATCTCCTGCTGTCATAAAAATTAAAAATGTCTTCATATTGTTTTGAAACTTATGATTTACTTATTTCTCTGTCATCAAAAGCATATATTGTTAATAGAGAAACGTGAAAATTTGAAAATACTCATTGTTTGCTAATCTTTTTCTCGTGTCATGGCTACACAAGCCGCCTCATTCTTCTGCATCTCCTGATCTATGTCCTCCCCATTGTGCAAGATCACAGATATTCTGTCAAATGCTAACCCAGAAGCCTCATAGAGCAGGAGATTCTGTTCATCTGTTTCACTAGCTTTTGGTATGAGTTATTATTTCATGTTACTTTTGTTTCAAAGTTTTGTTGTCTACAAACTCATTCGTACTGAAGGCGATACCAAAGAATACTCAGAGGGAAACGTCGGATTGCTTAATTCCTTATTCGATTGGTTCGTTTTCAGCTCCAGAAACAGAGAAGGTATATCACTACTATTTAATCTTTTTCTTTATTTGTGTAGAGCTTTACTCATAATCAAAATGTTCAACTATAAGTCATACCATTGCTTTAGAGTTCAGTCGTTGTCTTATACTCTTCTAACTAGTTTCCATATGAAGTTCGTTCTCAAAATGCAAAGAAATCCCCTGACTTTACTGACATACGCAAAAGGAAGAGAATGCTGGAGAGTAGGGATGAAGAAGAACAATATGAAGTTTTATCCATTGGGCAAATATTGGTTCGATCAAGATTTGTTTCTCTTTCTCCGGAGTACCAAAAGCAAGCATGACATCATTATTAACATAAAGTCCCAAAGTAAAACACAATGTCATTTACTTGTTTTCAAGTATGCTTTGTTATAAATTTGAAGGCTGTCCTTAATAGCTATCGATCAGTGAGTTTGGACTTTGGCAATTTGAATAGAGATGAGGAGCTTTCTTATGAAAATTGTATATAATTTTTGGAAAAACTTTAATTTTACCACCGACTTAGAATGGCAATCTTCAATTTACTTTACAAAAATATAAAAATATCAATTTACCCCATTACTGTTAAGAAGAGAAAAAAAAATCATCAATACACCCCCATTTGTCTTGGGATAAATTGAAAATTTCATATTTTTAGGGGATAATTCAAAAATTAACATTCTATTTGGATGATGAATTGAATTACCCATAATTTTTATTTAAAGAAAAAAAACTTGTTCATACAAATTATTCAAATTTCATTCTAATTATTTATAAAATGGAGAGCCTAAACTAATAGTTAATAAATTGGGGACTTATTCATATGGCGGGTCCTAGGCAACCACCTGAAATTATCAGACCGTTAGCCGCCTCTAAACCCATGATTAATATTTAATTTGGGGTCTCGCTCCTATGACCGGGCCTTCGGGAACGTCCTCAATTGCTTGGGCCTTGAGCCGCTCAGCCGCTCCTAAGCCCACTAACTCAGGCATGACTGGCATCTCGATAGTGTGGTCAATTCTTTGAATTTGATATGTATAAAGTAGCAATAAAATTATTAAGCATCGAGTTGAGTATATTCCTCACCTTATCAAGCTTTTTCTTGAAAAGTGACTTGTGATTCTTTTTTAAAATTGAAGAGAGGTGGATTCAATTAATTGCATTATTTTGACCAAAAAAAATATCACTTCTATTTGAGTGCTTTATAGGTTAAGTGTGGTGCACATACCGAATTGAGAGGCGCAGGTTATACATCGCCAACTCTTTCTCATCCCTTCATCATAAAATTTATTTCTTCTACTAGATAAAATGATAGATTTTCTATCGGGATTGATCTATAGCATGAGAGAAATTTTTGTAGCACACCTGCATGCTTTACTTGCTTGCTCATAAGCCAAACGTGGCTTGTTGAATTGGAAGCAGCCAGCTCCATGCTTCACTTCCTTGATTGAGGTCCTATTTGGAATTAAAGTACTGTAGATTTTAAACTACAGCTGCTGTGGAAAAAAATAATAATTATGAAATAAAAGTTAATAATATGTAGTAAATATAAATTTTAAATAATAATTTTGATAAAATTACTAAACATATAATAGATTTTCTATTATATAAGTGAAAAATCATATCAATATAAACACAAGATTCTGACGGTTAGTATTCTACCAAATCTTTATCTATAATTTAAAACTACAAATCCAACAATCACAAACGCATCTTGAATAGGTCCTTATATATATTTAAAATTGAGAGTTGCTAAGTTGGATTTGATCGTCGTGCTATATAAAGTGTTAAATATTAATAGCTGCTTCATTTATCAAATTGCAACCGAGAGGAAAGTAGAGACAAAGAAGAAAACAAAAGAAAAAGACAGAAAGAAAGAAAAGAAAAGAAAAGGCAAATAAGAAGAAAGAAAAACCGAGAGAAAAAGAGGAGAAAAGAGAAGAAAAAGAAAAGAAGAAAAAAAGTAAAAGAGAGGAGGGAAGCCGAGAGTGAAGAAAAATAGAAAAAGGAAGGGAAACAGAGAAAAGAATTAAGAAGCCGAGAGTGGGAAAAGAAGTTTAAAAAAAATATATTAGACAGTTAGATTAATTTCTAGTAAATTAGTGGATAATAGATTTATGAAATTCGAACAATTATGTTATAGTTTTCATGATACATATTAATTTTTATATTAGTTCTAACAATTTTATTTTATAACCCTATGTTTTAGGAGAAATTCAAGTACCTCGGAACCTACATGAGCTCCAATGAAATCTAAAGTAAAACAAAACTTGTGAGTGAATTACTATTATTACTATTGTGTGTTCTGTGAAGCATTTACGTTTGATAGTATGATTTAGTATCATATTATCATTATATTGTTGGAGAAAATTAAGTTTAAAAAAAAAAACTTTTAGGACCAATCTCATAAAATATATATGAATTCGTAATCTAAAAATCGTACCTTAATAATCCGAGAAGATGAACAATAAAATTATTCTGAGTCACAGATCACGATCCGTCACTACCACACTCGTTGGATCACGATCCGTCACCACTGCGCTGGTTAGATCACGAACCGTCACCAAACGATATTTCGGGTTATGACTTAGGATTGATCTGCACTTGACGTGTGGGCGTCTTTATCACCACTATAAGCAAACTAGCAGAAGAAAATTTTTTTCTCAAAATTAGAGAGAAAAATCCTTTACTCTGATCTGTATAAAGTGGTTCTCTTTCTGTTTAGGAGAAAATAAACCTTTTTATATCTCTCTTCAGTGAAACCCTAGGCTTCAAAATAAAAGTCACATTACTTGCTTTTTTTTCATAGGGACCCATCTTGTAAAATAACATAAGGCCCCTTATACAAAAACATATTAAATGGAGCCTCTCAATAAATGATATAATTATATTTTTGACCAAAATAGCTAGTTATCTTGCTTATTAATCCAGTAGTGGTGCAGTCAATTAAATGAGCTAATCCGGGGATCATTTGGGAATATACAATAATGGCTACAACAATTAAGTCTGTAATTAAACAAGCCTAATCATTTAATTCCAACTCTACTCCACTATAAGATTGGAACTGACCTCCATAATTGTATGTTCGAATAATAATCAATGTGGAACTGACCTCTACATTGATTTCTTTACTGCACAATCCTTTGTACCACATCGTTAATTAAATCGATATTTCAACTGTCCAATCGATTTAATTACATCTTATTCCTTAATACTTATTGGTTTTCTCTAATGATCATTTTCAACATACTAAATATGTTGACACACTCTGGCCAAAGAATTCTATGATCAAGTGCCGAAAACCCATCAAGAGATGTGTTGTACAAATTCTATATTATTAAACTATAACTTCAATACTCATAATTGCTCCCACCAGGATACCGGGTAATCTTGACTACAAGAGTGTGTCATGCCCATTGGTAACTCAAATGGAACAACAATTACAATCATGAAATCATAACTAACTCAAAATTAAGATTACAGTAAAATCAATGCCTATGAGATTTAATAAGTCTGACAGTCATTTCAAGGTTAATTAAATCTCATATGTGATTCAGCTCAATATAGTCAAACTACATCAGTAAATTCATACATGATTAAGACAAATCATTCAATGAATTTATTACAGTCTAAACATAAATAGAGCGCCCAACTCTATTTATCAACTGCGAACTTAATTTATTTAATCATAAGATAACTTATATTTATATCTTCTGTTAATTAATATGATGATCACATAAATACATATAATATGATTAAACAGACCTTTTTCAATATTTATGCAATTAAAAATATCTTAAATGTTATATTAATTAGAAAATAAATTAATATGCTTTAAAAGAGCACATAATCCCAACATATATGCATGCACATTATATGATTGATTAGTCATTAGATGTGATTGATAATCACTATATATGTACCTTTCCCCATAGGCTCTACACATGCATATTGAGAGCTAGGTTACTATACTTGTGCAATGTAGTTAAATTCCACTGAGTATTGAGAGGTTTTTCGCTCTACTTGTCCGATGATGATCCTGACAAGTATTGAGAGTTATTTCCCTTGAGTACTATTTTGCGCAGTTTTGTCATATATGTATGTATGATTTCATGTTTGTTTATGTAATATATTCACAGTGGAGTTATGTCATATGATTATGTATAAGCACTAATGTATTACTTTATATATAAAAAATTATATTCACCGAGCCACAGGCTAACTATTTTCCTATTTACCTTATTTCTCACAAGTTTCCACTAGATTTCATGCAGTTTTTTTCCTAATCAATTGAGGTTGGGCCATGACACACATTGTTGCATAACTTATATTTTGAGCACATTTATGTTCATATGTAAATATTAAGTGAGTGTGTATATAGTGAGATGTAGAATGTACGAAATTTTGATATGTTTTCGGACGAGACGCAAATGTTATTATATGTTTATAGTAGAAGCCGGAGGCCAGCTTATATATTCGTAGATTAAATTTTATGTCATGAATTTTACAGATAAGCATGAGGTAGGTAATACAGTGATCATCACTCGATTAGTCTCGAATCCAACAGAAGGGTCGGGCTGGTCGTGTCAATTTTAGACCTAAATACCAAAACTAGAAGAAAACAACGTGACCTCGTACAAAAATATAAGATGTACTCATAACTGTTACAAATATGAACGTGAGTGGATAAAACTTAAAAGTTACTATAGATCTAAAATCAATGGATATAATAATTACCGCTACATAGAGCAGAAGGCAAAGAAAAGGAAAATGAAAAGAATTTCGCTGGAAAAAATAATTCTTTTCCGACGAGAGAAAAGTGACGAAAGATAGATAGTTATATCGGGAAGCTTCCAAAAAAATAAAATAAAAAGGTGGTCAACTAATTGTTGAGAATTAAAGATGATAACTCTAATTCAATCCCCAAGAAAAATCCACACACTGATCTTGTATGTTAAAGAATGTGTTTGTTTGAATCAGAAACAAAACTAGAATGAATTTGTAAGAGATATTAAAGGAGAGAAATTAAAGCAAACAAGGAACAAGTAGGATTATAGAGGTTCGGCTTATGCAGCCTACATCCTCTTGAGAAATAGGAGCCATAGACTTATCATTGATGCTTAACAGATTACAAGTCTTTTACAGAGTATTGCCAGGACCACTTTATTCCCAGATTAGCCATAGAGATCATATATATATCTCTGAGAGGCAGTACAAACAGTTACCACCAGCCAGCTCTCGTTCTGGGTTTGTTACAACAAACCCAGAACCTCTTCCCGCCAAGATTAACAGCCTTTTGAAGCAAAACGACATTTTGGAGCTGTCGTTTTGCTGTAATCGTGAATAAGTAACTGCACGTGCAGGCCACGTGCATTACTTATTCTCTTGAACGACAGAAGGCTGAAGTCGTATGAGTGGCGTTATTCTCTTGGATGTCTTGTCGTTTGTTAACCCAACATGCAACCGACGACGTCACTTCTTCCATAATCGATTAATTCAGGTTCACACTTAACACTAATTATATTGTTATTTTTTTTAATTTTTGCTTATGTAATTATGAGAGATTCTCCAACACTCTATTTTATGAATAAAGGAGAGGGTATCAATCAACTCAATTAAATTAATTACATCATTGGTATAATTATCTTATCAGCACCGTCACGAGAATCAGACGGGGTCGCATTAGATTCACGTCTTAAGCATGGTATAGTATTAAGAATCAACACAAAAGCAACCAGGTAGAGTTGCATTGAACTCACATTTTTAGCATGATGGTTTGAAAAATCAATTTAGAGATCGACACAAAAATACGAAGCATTCATTGTCTTTTAAAATAATTCAAAAATGTATTCCTAGATATAGTTTTGAAATGTATCAAATTCGACAGATAATTATATAACTTCAACTTGATAATAAATTTTTAAGAGTTAAAAAAATGAAAAGCCCAGAGGTCAATATGACACATACAATCTCCCCTTCTCTTTTCTGCACAACGATGAGTTTTCATTGATAGTCATTAAATTATTGTATTTGATACAAGATGGCTACTTGAATGCTAGTAAAAGAAACATGTAACAAGTCGTTGGGTATGCTTCCTTTGACAATCCAAGTGTTTAAACTCTACTTAGAGCATACGCTTTTGAGTGGAGTGGTATCTTACATGATACTCTAGCCAGGTTAATCAGTTAGCCTTGTTTTCAAATTACGCCATTGTAAACACAACTTCCTTCCAATTATGGCATTTGGCCACGTTTTCAAATTCCCCGGTTGAAAATGGAGTTCCCTTCCAATTAAGGCATTCTCTGAACTTCCGATGGCTTTCATCGGCAATGAAGAGCGCTGGTGCAACTTTCGAGCACTAGAGGCCATTTACTACTTTAGCAGCATCTCATCATCTTGCTTACGGTCTCAGTCTCAGCTTTTGATCTCTCACTTTCAACTTCAATCTCTCAGTCGCAATCGCAGCTTCAATATCTCAGTCGCAGTGTAGCTTCAATATCTCAGTCGCAGTGTAGCTTCAATCTCTTCACCTATCTTTCAATTTACGAGGTAAGCTCTCTTATTGATGATTCAATTTTCAAGGTCATGTATAAATAATATTTAATGTTGATTTTCTGGTTCGATTGTGTTTATGAATTATTATTGATAGCAATAATTGGATTTTGTAAGGGTCACTATGATTTTAAAATCGATGCGCTATAAGTTGTTGGTTCCATGTTGTGTTCATGTCATCTTGCTTTTGCTTGTGGGTTTGGTTCGATTCCATAATGTGTTCATGTCATCTTGCTTTTTGATCTTTGTTCTATTTATCTTTGAAAATGTATCAAAACTTTATGTTTGTTGAGTAATTCATGCCAATGCCATGAAGCTAATTGACATGTCACCCATATTAAATCATTAATGTTGATTTAGAGCTTGAAAGAGCAAGAAATGGATAAGATCTTTGGCAATTTTAGCTGTTGCTCATGCAAAAGTGATCCCTCTAGATGAGGACAGGCTTGAGTCTATCAAATGCTGATGGCGTTTGAGTCTATTCTTTCTACTCTTGCTAGGCTAAAATTCATATCATCATATTTGCAGGAAATGAACTCAGTCATGCTCATGGCGATTGTAAAATTCATATTGTTGTGTGTTATATTATTATTTGAAGTTTAACTGAGATTTTTATTTATTTATTTATTTATATTCCACTCTGCTTTTTAATTCCCTACATAGCTTTAGATGGTTCTGTAACATCGCTAACAAATGGAAATTATACAATTATATTGACCTTTCGATGGGTTCATTTAGTACTGTTCTGCAATTTAGAAGGTGAATTTTGGCTTTACATTTTGAATTAAGCTGAAAAAAATAAGTATAAATTAGATACTGTTTTATTTAAAAAAATGTATGATTGGGTGTTGGTTTTCAGTTGCAGTAATGGATGACTTAAGCTTAACCGAGACAAACAATTTGAAAAAGAAGAAACTGGCTAACACTTATGGATTAGAGCTCAATAGAAGATTCATTTTCATCAATGGTACTTATCACAATGCCAAGCGTATGCAGAAAAAGAGGGGCATACAGAATAACAAGATACTGCAATTACATGTCTAAAAATATCATCAAGTCATTAACATCAAATTCTTTTTCTTGACCACGAGATTTATGTCCCTATACTAATTTGGCAAGTAGATAAAGATACCAATGGATTAGAATAACTCATGACTCATACCCCAGTTTTTCCAACTCCCAAGGATGCCATGCGAGAGGACGGCTGTTGGTGGATCCAGTATTTATTTGTCCCTCATTGAACTCCATTTACCTGCAGATTAGATAGTTTATGCGCACATTTATATCCAGTGCGAAGAATGAAATGAAATTTGAGCATCTTCAGTAGCATATCACTTCACAAAGTAATTATATCTTCCTAGAGTAAGTCAGAAACCTTTCGTATAGATATTAAAATTGGTTTAGACTAACGAACAATTGAAATCAGAAATTTGTAACTATACTTCATGAAAGGAACACTATGAGCACAAAGCAAAAGTAGCACGTAATCTAGAATTGAGGAAACATTAAACTCACAAAACAAACATCAGACTGTTTATGCTTCAATGTATTGCATAAGTATTAATAATAGGAAAGTAAACAACATACCTATATTTTAAATGTTAACTTTCTATTACCAATACTTCAAAAGGTTCAATCATATCTTTGCCACCAGAGCAAGCCTTTTGTCTACTAATGCCATACGTACACTTTTAAGTGAACTTTTAGCTAGAGCTTATACCAACTACTAGAGCTTTTAATATTAAAACAATATTATCTATTTAGTCGTAAGTGAGAGTTTTTACTAAAAGCTGTTAAATTATATTACAAAAGGTTGTTAATTTTTTGGGAAAACACATCGATAAATTGGTTGATAAAAAGTTTAGTATTTAGTAAATATAGACGTTTAATAAAGTTATTTATAAATAGGAATTGTAGGAAAATAACAAAAAGGTTTGTCCTCAATAATTTTCATTAGCTAATCTAAGTAGTTATAAACTTATGAATTTTAGTTTTTATTTAGTACTTAAATCGCTAATTGTGATTTGCGATTTGGGATTTGCAAAGAAAGAAATAAAAAGATGAAGGAGAAGACTTCACTTCGAGTAGTTAGTTATGTGGAGATTGACAAGAGTGTGTAAAGGAAGGTTAATATTGTATATTCCTAGTGGAATGACAGACGGAGCTTACAAAGTGATGACGTGGCTATGGCCATGTCTTGCCACATCAAAAAAATTTTCGCACATAGGTTTAAAATATTGATTGGTGTTTTGAGGGGATTTTGTTTATTAGATATAAAGTTATTTATTTTTTAAGACTATAATTGTTCAATCAAGGGGTGTTTGGTGGATCCGAATTTGACACAAACCCACATTCAATACATCATTTTGTTAATATATAGTTTTTTTTTCTTTTAAGTTAGTCCAATTCGTAACTTCACGAAATTCATACATATCAGTTAAATATTCTAAAAGTATAGTATTTTTGGAGTATTTTCAATAACAAAGTAAACTTAAGGTGAATCATTTGTAATTTTCCCTAAATTCAAAGGTTAAATGGTTATTTTAATTAGATACATTAAATAATTTTACAATGTTTTAGTTTTAGTGGACAGTTAATAAAAATTACAAACTTAGGGTGAAAAATCAACTAAATTCAAATTTTTATTGTATTGTTTTATAACATGGTAAACTTTGAGTATATAAGGAATAATTTTTCTAAAAATTATGTATACTTTACCATACTTTGGTCAATTTACAACTGGTCATGCAAAAAAGCAATTGTCGGGCAGTATTATCTTTTAATTGTCATTGTAAATTTAAGCGATATGTTGTTTGGTACCAAGAGCGGGCAAAATTGTAAATTCATATAGCATTGATTTGTCTCATTTTCTTTTATTTATGAAGTTATTCATTAATTACGAAATTGATATTTTATCAGTCAACTAACGGTCAACTAATGAAATTGATGGAAATAAAGTAAGATGTTAATTTTAAAATGCTAACCTTTCAATAATTTGTATAGTGATTTGTTATTTCATAATACTTGATATAGTAAAAAGATAATAACCCTTTGTAGAATATGTACAAATCTTTATTTTGCACTCTATCATACCTATAAGTCTATCTTGCACTTCATCATACATACAAGTCTCCAAAATTTTATCTCGCATTTCTTTCTGTGTGTATCATAAGATATTGTTACTCTGATGGTTCTACATGCTTTGTATAAGTGTGCTTCAAGGCATATTTCGGACTGGTGCATAAAATATGCGACGGTGAGATCAAGATTGGCTCTATGACTAGACAATTTTTAAGGATGCAGCCTACCGCACCAAATTAGGAAGGCCCCAATCTGAATTGAGTTCGAACGTCTCATGACATCAATTTTAGCACTCTTTAATAAGTGTGCAATTTTTATTGTATTATGATTTTCATACTAATTTTTTAAGAGGAAAAAGAAACTTTATCTCTTCATTAAAAATCTCAAATTTTTGAAACATTGATTTTTAAGTTTTCACTCTTAAATCTTAATTTATGATAAATTATTTGGAGATTTTATTTTATAATTACATCGTGGAACTTTGATATACCTTTAAATTTATTGACATTCTTAGACCTCCCCGCTAATTCTAAGACATCAATTTACCAATATTTTTAAAAAGTAATATTGCACTCAAATTCTTGATACATAACTTGTAACACAAGTATTGTAAAATTAGCACATAAATGAAGGATATGATAGAGTCGATCAACATCTTAGACATTGGAATTATGATCTTTTACATAATATGCGACGCGTGATTAAAGCTATTGACAAGGATAAAACGGGAATAAGGAATTAGAATTATGATTAAAAAATTATATTATATGTTCGTAATTAAAAAGATTTAACCATAATTAAAAAGAAAAAAAAGACCCCATTTCATTGAGCATAGCGGATGAAGCAAGCTGCTCCATACCTAATGTTATGATGAGGATGCACGCAACTGATGACTGCTTGCGCTGCTGAGTGTGTATCTAACTAGCTGCCAGCATGGCAGGAAGTATTAACAGATGCATAACAAAATCATAAGCAGCTCGCTGCAACTGCAAGCACGAGCTGATCAGTTGATTACCAATAGGCTAATTGTTACTACAATAAATATATAATAGCTTATATAAGTTCTCATATTGTCTCTGTTAGATTCACTTTCCATTTTATTTTCTCTAGTTTTCTTAATTGCCAATCACTTCTCTTAGTAACAAAGTCTTTCAGTTTCATTGAACCAGTAACTGAGTATTGAAAAGAGTCCAAAAAGCAAAGTAAAAGGTCCGCTTAATCCAATAGAGCGGGATCTAGTGACAGACTACTTGAAGAACAAGATTCTTGGTTGACCGCTTTGCAGCAGTGGTATTCTGACCGTTGATGATGCCTACTTCAAAAGCCCGTATCAACTTCGCCCTTGTAAGTAAACTTTATATCAAATTAATAATGTTGCATTTAATTTCACATGCTTCTTGAGACTTTGCTTTGCTTGAATTGTTTGATAGTACCAAGAGATGGATGCCATGCAACTTAATTAGGTTATGCGCTTTTAAGTTCAAAACTATTGTAGAATCAAAATTTCAGGTGTCAAAATTTGAAGATAGTAAGCCCTTAATTTACTTGTGTTTTTTGCATTTATTTCTAGTTTCATTATTTTGCTTGAACAAAGAAGATTATGGAGTATTATAATTACTTGATCATTTGTTAAATATGTTGAGGTTACTTTAGTGTCTTGAACTTGTGATCCTTCATTTTGTCGCTAATGTTATCTTTGTGAGTTCTATACACTGCAACAAAAAGGGGCCTTAATGATGAATAATTTCATTGCTAAAACATGTAATTTTCATCGCTAAAAGCTATAGCAATAAAAAAAAATTTTCGTCACCATTTTATCCCTATAGGAGTGTCACATTAGGTAAAAGTATTTTTCGTCACCAATTTCTTTCAAAATTTGTCGCTAAAAGTGATTTTAACAACAAAAATTTCTTCGTAATCCTATCTCGTTGCCAAAAAAAACTTATAACAATGAATGCTATTTGGTCACCAAAAGAACTTTTAATGAAAAATCCTATTTTTTCACCAAAAGAATTTTTAGAAACAAATCTTATTTTGTCGCCAAAAAAACTTTTAGCGAAAAATTATTTTTCATCGCTAGAATACACATTTAGCGATGAATAATAATCTTCGTCACTAAAAGTACTTTTAGTTTTCGTCGCTAAAAGGTATTATTTTTATTTTATTTATTTATTATTACTATTGTTAAAATATAATTATTTTTAATACTAAATTACAATGACAGTTAACACCATTATGATAAAAAAAAAATTAATTAATTTGAAAGAATTATTATTATTAATGAAAAAATTAATTAATTAATTTGAAAGAATTATTATTATTAATGAACAATACAAAAATAATTACAAAATTTAATATCATTTTTGAAAGAAAATTGTTACAAATTAATATAAATTTCTTAATTTTCTTTATCTTGATGTAATTGATTTTTAATATTCCCTACAAATAAACACACAATAACCAGTTAACATAATAAGCACAAATACAATAATAATATAAGTTAGAATAAATAAGATAATTAAAAAAAATTACACCATGTTAAAAATAAAAGAGAAAAAAAGTAGAGATTAAATTAGACAATCATAATTATATATATTTAGGAATGAGAGAATTAAAGAATAAAAGTAAATGAATGAGAGAATGAGAGAAAGAAAGAAAGAAATGGAGTGGGTGATATATAAAAAGGCTACATGAGTTTTTAATGATGAAATTTAAAATTTGATGCTAAAACTTCATTTGGTGGAAAATAACCCAACAAAATTTTTTAAATTTTGACATTTTTTAGCAACGAGAAGTGTACATTTAGCAATGAAATCTAATTTTTGTTTCTAAAAGTATACATGCAACGACGAAATTCAATTTTATCACTAAAGGTCTTAAATTTTGGTGGAAAATCATCGGCCAAAATTTTTTAAATTTTCACATGTTTTAGCGACTAATAAAATTGTCGCTAAAATTATTTTTAGCGACAAAAACACATGCTCTTTTGGCATATCAAAGAGTTTTAATGATGAATAGATTTTATTGCTAAAACTATTTTTAGCAATAAAGTTTATTTTCGTTGCCAAAACAAGCTCTTTTGGAGTATAAAAACACATGCTCTTTTGGCATATCAAAGAGTTTTAGTAACAAAATTTATTTTCATCGCCAAAATATATTCTTTTGGCATATCAAAGAGTTTTATCAACAAAATTTATTTTTGTCGCCAAAACATTCTCTTTTGGCATATCAAAGAGTTTTAATAATAAATAGATTTCGTCGCTAAAACTATTTTTAGCAACAAAATTTATTTTCTTTGCCAAAACATGCTCTTTTGGCGTATCAAAAAGTTTTAGTGACGAATAAATTTTGTTGCTAAAACTATTCTAAATGACGACGTTTATTTTCATTGCCAAAAAATGCTCTTTTGCCATATCAAAGATAGCAACGCAATTCATTCATCGTTAAAACTACTTTTAGTGATGAAAAAAATTGGCCACAATATATCAAATTTTGGTCGCTAAAGGTTTATGTGCCAATATTCTTTTTGTCGCTTAATTTTTGGCAACGAACATAATTTTTTGTCGCAATATGTCATCTTTACTTTTATAGCTAAAAATGATAATTAAATATATTTTTTTACTATGAATTTAGCAACAAAAGTTTTTTTAGTCAATAAAAAGCACTTACAGCAACGAAAATGTTTTCGTTGCTAACGACCAATATTCTTGCAGTGAACATGTGCCACGCACACTCAGTATTTAATCAGAGATAAAAATTTGGTGTTTGTTTATTATTATTCAGTTTTTTTGTCATTAAGATTTTAAATGATAAATAATCACCTTACATTGTTTCAAATCACTTTCGTTTGAGAGTTTCGTTCTCTGCAAGCTAATTTGTTTTAAAGGTGATAAAAGCTCTAATAATGCTGCCTATACGTGCAAGAGAAAGAGAACGTAGGATTATAGTTCTATGACTGTCACGTATTGCCGTTTCTATGTTAAGCAACAGATGTGTACGGAGAAAAACCAAAGTCACTAGAATCGTAAAGGAAATCAACATATAATAAGATATACAAGGAACAAAAAGAACATAAATATATAATTGCAACAAATCTGTCCTTAGAAACACGAGAAGGATCATCTGGGAGTTGTAATGGAGCTTCAAAAATCATCTTGGAACTGTGGTAATGTAGACATCCACAAAGGATCATTTCTTGCATAGCTGGACTTGAAAGGATATACTGAGGATTACGGTAGAGGCGATAGAACATTAAGCGATTCTGTAATCACGGCGAATGTTTGAAGCTCAGCATCCATCGCAATCATACTATTGCTTGGTTGAGCAATTTCTAGGAGCCCATTTTGCAGTGGCAGCTGGTAGTGCATGTTGTCCAAATATGATGCATTAGCATAATTGTATGGGATGTCAGAGGAAAATTGCATTGCACTAACAACCGCATTAGGAGCTGAGGAATTATTCTGGCTAGGATTAGCGTGTTGTGTAAAATTAACTGCCTCATTGTCGTTAGCAAGCGTATTATCGGGGCTAGGGTCGGCATATTGTGTGTTGGTAGCAATCGCATTATTCTGCATGGGGTTACCACATTGAGAGATTTCTGCTGAAGATTGCCCTTCCTGTGGCAGGATGGACAAGGATGAAGAAACCTATAACAAAAAGAGGTGAAGGGTTGCCCCTTATACTGGAAAATGCAGTCAGTGCTAGTGGCAAACCCAGAAACTTAAATTGGGAGGGGGGGCTTAGTTCCAAAAATTTTATTTAATTTGGGGTGCTCTTCTTTAATGTTCACTTGAATATATTTTAAGTCTCATAAACTCAAATTTCATTACTTTCTTTTAAATTCTAAATAATAATAGTAATAAATAAAGTATTATTTTTCTAAGTAGTTTCTACAAAATATTTTAAAAAAATAATGTTGTTATTGGGATTTGAACCAAAACTTTAAAATCATCAAATAACACTCTTACCATTTAACTATAAGTCTTTTATTATGTGAAAAATGTGTCCAACTACTTTTTATTTAACTCTTTTAGAAGGGATTTAGAGTATATTTAAAAGAAAAATTAATGGCCCAGGAGGGACTTGTCCGCCCATAGTCAATGGTGCGCCAGAATACTTTGCTCTTAATCTAAAGGTTGTGCTATTTAACTGCGAAGCACTTGACTTGGACTTCAGCAATCATACTAATGAGCACTCTCATGAAATAGTAGTGAGATTGCGTTGAGATTTGATCTTACATTTTTATACACATCTATTTGGTAATTCTAAAACTTAAAAGTGCAGGCACTATACAAGATTTGCATGGATCCTAAAACAATTCAGGTCAACCAATTTTCTCATAGGAGAGTCATTAGAACTATAAGTTCTTTTAAGTCTTTTGCATACTAGAAACAAGAAGAAAGTTTCTATTCACTTATTGATGTATACATTTTCGGTGCGATAACTGTCGTCAAGTGTATTATGTCAATATCATTGCTCCTAGAAGAGCACTTCGCATGGAACACTCTGTAAATGGAAAGGCAGTTTCCATAGTGTATCTACAGACCTGGCATCTATGTAGTTTTGTGTTCAAGTCAAAGGATGGTGAGTGGAATATTTCTCTAGCGGTATGTTTTGATTTTGATTTTATCCCATGTTATCTGGAAAATGGTTTATGGTTATTTTTAAATTTTTGTTGGGTAACAGGAGTGTTAAAATCACACTAAGGCCATGTTTGGTTTAAAGAAAAGGAAGGAGAGTAAAAGAGTGGAATGGAGCGGAAGAAAGAGGAAAGGAGCGGAAGAAAGAGAAAAGGTGTGAAAGAAAAAGGAAAGGAGTGAAGGAGAATAACGAAATCAAATTTCATTGTTTGGTTTGATATAAAATTTAATAAGGAAAGGAATTTTAATTTTTTTCTTTGGATAAATTTATCCTTAGGCTTAAATACTAAATTACCAATGTTACTAACGAAATATAATTTAATATCAATACCAAGCTTTTTTAATGTCAAAGAGTTCTAAAACAATTCAAGATTTATGTTTAATATGAAATATATAATAATTTAATATAGTAAACTATTTAATATAATTTCATATAAATAAAAGGTGGTCAATGGTGGTCAATGCGGTCGGTGACTTTTTGGCAAAATTCTGGTGGCTTTCGGCAATGGTATGAGGGTTCGACGGAGCTCTGGTGATTATTCAAATAGTTTCTGGCAAGGTCCACGCAAAGTTCCAGCGACTGTCCAGCAAGGTCTAGTGAAGCTCGGCAAGGTCTGGCGAAGTTTCGACGATGATTAATTTATATTTCCATATTTTCATATCAAATAAATAAAATAAATAGGCTTCTTAAATCATTCATTAAATTTAATTAATATAAAATTATTTACAATATTAAATTGATAAAGTAAAATTATAAATAATTAATATTAATGACATTAAACAAGTTAAAATATTGAAGGGCAATTTTGAAAGTTTTGGTTTTCAGCATAAGAGGAATTTGAATTCTTCACTCCTCGGCGTGGAATTCAAATTCTATATTATAATGGAAATTAAATTCTTATATATTTTGTGTAACCAAACAATGGAGATAAAAATAGAATTTGAATTACTTTCCTTTCCTCCCTTCTCTTCTACCAACCAAACATCACTTAAGGGATCACCACAGAATGGAATTCGAGTCTGAAAATTTACGTGGAGTTAACTCGTTTTACTACAGATATGCTGACTGCATTGAATTTACTATCAGCCACACGAGAATAACCTCCACTCAAATCAATTTTAGAGTAGCAGGTGCTTAAGATGAGATGAGAAGTCAAAGGCTGACCAGAATAAAAAGGATACTCAGAATGCAATGGCAGACCAAAGGAAGAAGAAAGTCTAAATATATAGAAGCTCTTTCTATACCATGTGTTTTAGACAGATTTTGGGGGTAGAAAAAGATAAACCTATCTAGAACAATAAATTTGTATTTTCGGGGAAACGGGGTACTTCGCTAGGTTGATGTGTGTGGTGTTTCTAAAATCAAAATAGGTGAGAAGGTATGTGGGAAGTGGTAACAATGGTTAAAGGTCTGAACCAAGAAAAATGTCCTTCGAAATGAGCTTCATGCCTGCAAAACAGTGAAATTGAGGTTAGAGGTGAAGCGAGGGTATCCCGGCATTCATACTCCGACGCTGAAGCTAGCAACTTAAGCTTTTTATGGCAAAGAGCTTGCCAGCCCTCTGTAAATCGAGTTTTAATATTGAAGAAAACTTATTTTGTGGAGTGTGAGTGTTAGTGTTCATGGGTGAATCAATTATGGAGAAAAAAACCTGGACACCTTTATATATAGGGTACTTCAGCTGCCATATGGCGCTATTAGCTGTCCCTTTTTAACCCTTTTGCGTCATTTTACTTTTTTTTTTATGGTTTTTGGGCCGTTATGTGCATGCTTGGGAATCAAGAAGCCATTCGCGGTGTATCTCATCCTTTTGGGCACGTGGCGCGAGTTGGAGAGTGGTCCAGGGTATCCGTGAGCTTTTCAGTGAGGAGACCACTTTTGGCGAGCTGTCACCACTTTTCAGTACAATATTTTTATATTTATTTCTGACCAAATTAAGCATTATCCTTCAAGCGATGGAGACGCTTCTCATGACGGATTTTTCAGAAGATTTTCTCGAATCCAATATGCGGGGTATCTCTAACTGTGCGAGGTACCCCGAGTTACTCCCGAGTTATGTGAGGTACCCCGAGCTATTCCAGAATTATGCGGGGTACCTCAAGCTATGCGGAGTACCTAAAGCTACTCCAGAATTATGCGGGATATCTCAAATTATGCTGGAACCACTCCACTTATCGACACGTGACGTTCTACTACAGTTTCCTCTTTCTCCCTAAACACCATGAAACAAGATGCTGGAACTCTCTTACTCTTACACTAATTGATTTTTTTCTCAGAATGATTCCAAGACTTAGAATCTGTAATTGTAGAAGTTTCGATTCCAAGAATTGCACTTGAGAGTTAAGGGCTTATTATTACAATGCGTACTAGTTTGCATATACTGCAGTGAGCCAGTGAATGTATTTGTGAATGCTTTCATAAACACAGATGGTTCGCCTATTTGGTAAGCTGCTGTCTGATTCCTCTGATTACTGGATGAATTTGAACTTGGCCTTTGCAGTATAGAAAGATTTAGGGATTGGCACTTGCGTATTCCTATTCTGTAGCATCATGGATATGCTAGCTATTCGAACACAAGGAAGAATAGTTCGTTGGTTTAAAAGGTATGGCCACTTCTAAACCAAATCCACACTAGTGGCTGAAAATGATTAAACTCAGCATGATGTCTTGCTTTTGAACCCATCAAATCCTTCAAATTTAGAGAAGAAAATGGTTTGTAACTGGGATCGTTTCTTTTGACCTACCCCTTTTCATGGTTTTATGTGAGAATTAGGAAGGTAATTTAATTTTCCTTTTGATCTTTCTGCTGATTTTGTAGAAAATAAAATCATGCTTACAAGTCTTTGTCATGCAATCTGTCATGCATGTGAGTTTCCTACTTTTAATTTCGCTTTGCGTCTTCTATGTGATAATGTGAAAATATAATTATTAGAAATATAAAAGATATTAAAAAGTGTAAGTATTATTATTCTTACTAACTAGTGGTAGTTTATAAAACTTTAATAATCCCAAATGACAAAACATATATTTAATAGACGAATGTCGTACAAAGCACTTGAGATAAAAATAATGAGAAGTAGCAGCACCAGTCCACTACTCTTAAAAAAAGTTGACTTGAATTGATCAATATAATGATTCATGATCTCTAATGGGTCCAAACAGTAAATTTGTTATGTAGATTAATATAAGCCCATTTAAATCTCTAGTTGGGCCAGTGAAACTGACGGGTCATTACCCAAATTATTTGTGGCATTTATTTATTGCCTCAGCTTAGTTCGAACGGTCAACAACATTTTAATTGTGCTAATCTCCGTCTACCCCTTCTCATAAAAAAAAAGAAAAAAAAGAAAGAAAAGTTTCCGTCTCCCTCTGTGTATTGTCATCGCTGACCATGAGTGATGATAATATTAACAGCAATGAATCGAAACAACAAACCCACTTAATCTTCTCATATGGCACGCTGAAAAGAGGATTCCCCAATCACTACCTAATGCAAGAGCTGATGAATCGAAACGCCGCCGTTTTTCTCGGTCCATACTTCACCCACGAATCATACCCACTCGTCTGCGGGCCCTACAACATCCCTTATCTCATCAACATCCGGGGGTCGGGCAACCGAGTCAAGGGCGAGTTGTACTCCGTGTCGACTCAGGGACTCGCACGTTTGGACGAGTTGGAGGGCACCCGGTTCGGTCACTACGAGAGGCTCCCCATTCGGGTTGTTGAGGGCGAACGCGAAGGAAATGATGGAAACGGTGCCGTTTCGGTAGCCGCAGTGGAGGCACAGGGGTATTTTGCAAATAGGAGTTTCGGGGAGGGGTTGTGGGAAAAGAAAGGGAAAGTTGGGATGAACGAGTACACTGAGAAGGAGGGACGAGAGTACGTGGCAATAGACAAGAGGGCTAAGAGTGCTTGTATTCTTGATGAGATTGCCTCCATTTTGTATTCGGATTGAAATATTGCAATTAACCCCCTTGTAATATTTTTTATTGTCAACAAATCCACCATTCATTAGTTAAAACTTAAAGAGCGCTGGCATTTCTTTCATGCCCTTACGTTGTTGTTCCCGCCAAATATCATTTCCCTTGGTTTAAAAAGGAAAAATGACATGGAGACCCCAATATTTAAATAAGGAACATAAAATTTTTTATTATTTCAAAAAAGACATTAAGACTCCATTTCTTAACGGAAATCGTTTGGTTAAATAATTAAAAGGTTAATATCATAATTACAAGTTAATAATAAATGAATTTACAAAAAACCCACATTCACACACACGACACACGCACGCACACTTAACACACGAACAAATCACAAACGTACTCTTAACACAGACACACACAGCTCGTAGATCTGGAAAATTCCTTACACACACACACGGTTCAGGCCTTGGTCACGGAAGTTGTTGGAAGGCTCGTCTTCTTGCAATTCAGCGCTCGTGATCGGAGAGCCGCTGGTTCTGCTACTCGTGCGTGACCACTGCTCGTTTGTCTAGTTGCTGAAATTGCTCGCGATCAGGAGCCGCTGGTGCTACTGAACTGCTCGCGATTAGGAGCGGTCTTCTTGAATCGCTCACGATCGGGGCGGCCGGTCTTCTTGAGCCTTTCGCGATCGGGGCCGGGTCCGCCGTCGTGTGCGATCGTTCGTGGTTTCTGGAATTGCTCGCGATCGGGAGCCGCTGGTGCTGCTGAACTGCTCGCGATCAAGAAGCCGCTGTGTTGCTTGCGATCGGGAGCCGTTGGTGTCGCTGTGTTGCTCACGATCGGGGAGCCGCTGGAACCCAGGTTCAATTCTGTTAAAACTAATTTTCTCTGCTTAGTTTTTTTTTAATGAAATTACCTTTATTAGAGATTTCTTGATAGTTGCTTTGTTATTTTTATTTTTATCAAATTCTATATGTGCATGGAATAAATGAATCAATTTTATTTTGTTATATCTAATCAATTGGATTAGAATGCTAACGTAGGTGGGATGTTATACATTTTTTGTTTTTTTTTTTTAATGGTCATGAAACGTGTGAATTTTTTACTTAATTTATTAATAAAAAGTATGTATTGGTTTGCAGATGGTAACAAATAATGATATGCTCTTAGATAATACTACAAAGACAACCCAACAAGAATCATTTCAAGCTGAGGTTGATCTGTCATCCCAAAACTTAATTACTAACTCACTTTATTGTTTTGAACAAGAAGATGATGAAGTTTATTGGTCAAATGATGACGATATTGATGATGAAAGTAGATTAAATTGGGATGATGATGATGTGGATGTTGGGTATATTGAAGGCTGTGAAGAAGTACACTGTGAAGATAGTGGTGAAAAAGATAGAATTCTTTCTAATTGTGAATAAGATGATAGAGAACATGGCCTGCTTTCTGAATCTGAAGATGAGCAATTGCACAATTTTCGGCCATAATAAAAGACTATGTCAAAATGTGCCAGTTGATTCCACTCAACACCCCTCAGATAAGCTTAAATTTGTTTTTCTTTAGGTTTTTATATAAAAATAAAGTTTATATACTAATATTTATGCACTAATTGTGCAGGAACAACTACACAAGCTATGAGAGGAAGTTCCCAAGCTAGTGGGCAGAGTTGTCATACAAATTTGTGAACATATTATTTTTTTAAAAAAATATTATGGTTATTGTTTTAATGTTTATCAGTACCAATTTGATACAATATTATGATATAAGAATGTTTTGTTATGTTTACTGGACTGGTGGTTTTTATATTTATTATGTAATACAATTAAGATTTTGTAATCATTGTTGTAATCATTTTTTTTTTGTTGATTATACAAATTTAAATAATTGATATATGGAGAATTATTATTATGGAGAATTATTATTTTTATGGTATTAATAATTTATTTTATTTATTTTTATTTTTGAGTAATGAATTAAATTTATTTAATTTGAAGAGAAAATTTGATAAAAAAATTAAATAGAATAATTGGATAATGAGAGTATATTTATAATTTTATTAATAAGATAGGGATAATTGGGTAATGAACAATTTTTTTTAATGTACTAAAAGGGTATAACGGTAATTACAAGTTAAATTTATAATTTCTGTTAAAATTAACGGTTAAATTTATAATTTCTGTTAAAATTAACGGTTTCCGTTAAGAAATGGGGGTCTGGATGTCTTTTTTCAAACAATAGAAGATTTGATGTCCCTTATTCAAAGGTTGGGGGTCTCTGTGTCCTTTTCCCGTTTAAAAACGCTTGATGATTGTTCAAACTTTTTGCCTTTCTTGGTACTATCTGAACAACTAATTTAGTTTAAACATTTTTAGTCAAGAGATAAACTTAAGTTTTTTGGTCAAACAATTTCTCCAACTTGATATTGATTATTAGGGTCATTAGATTTCTTTACTGAAATTATTGAGCTTAGGTTATTATTTATGTTTGTAACTTGTAGAAAAATCAATTAGCTTCAAAGTGGTTGTACCATTTGACTTAAGTTAGACTTGGTTAATTTAGATTTCAAGTGAGGTACTAAATGGGTTATAGGAATTTAGAAACAAATCTTTTCATGAGAATTCAAAATACACAGTTGATGAATTGACAGATTTTAGGACCTGATTTAACTTATAACTCAAATAAAAACCAAAAGTACGAGCATTTACTTCTTGTTGTCTATTTTTTTTGTTTTTGAGATCTTTAATGAATTTTTTGAAAATGTCGTGTATAACCATTTTAATTACAAGAAATTTATTTTAAAATAAAAAAAGAAAACATTTTTGACAACAATTATTTTAATTAATTAAAATTTTCTCTTAATTCCTTAATCTATTTTCCCATATTTTTCTCTCAATAAATCATGTAATTTATCAGCAATAATAAGCATTAATTAAATTTAAGCAATAGCTACACTAGCCCAGTGGCGGCTTTAGTGCTAGGCAAACCAAAAGTACGAGCATTGTCTAGGGCCTCGTATTTAGGAAAGCCCCAATTTTTTTATATCTATTTATTAATTAATATAATTAATAATTTTTTTAAAATTAAAAAAATAAGTCATAACCTCTTATAACATGTAAACTGATTAGTCTGTATATATTTGTATGTGCTAAATCATCCAATACAATGTTATGCTTTTAGCTCAATAATAAAATTATATACATACCTCGACTTCATGATACGGTGATGCTCCTTTTGAAGGATATATATATTAGATATTTTATTTGATGAATTTCTTCAAAGATAAAATTAAAATATTTTTCAATCGATTATTCACCTCAATGGTGACTATTGATATAAAAAAAAAAAACCTAATTTTTAGGCTTTACCCTATCATTACTCTTATTCATAATTATCTCAATAATTATTTTGAACGTTACTTCTTTATTTTCGTTTACTACTTCCCAAAAAAAAAAAAATCAATGCTTTATACATTGAATCAAAGCTACTTTCAGCAAAAAGTTTTTGTGCTATTTTCTCTTTCTCTACAAAATTCATTGTCATCATCATCTTCATCTCAACTAGTCAATTGACTGAATTCAAGTGCTATCATTCTATTTTTTCTATTTTTTATTATTACTATTCTTATCCTTTTTAAATTTAATTTATTTTTGATTTTTTGTATTGATTTTGGCTTGAATAATCTAGAAAAAAAAAATTGTGTTTGTTTATTTGTTTTTTTTTTTTTTTGAAAAGCAAGTCAACTAGAAAATATGCATCTGGGTTATAGCAAGTAGGAGCAATGATTTAAAGTTCACAGGAAGATTATGGTTGTGGCTGATGAAGTTTTAAAGCATCTTAAGGAGATGAAATTTGTGGAAGATAAAGTTAGTTAATATTCTTGTGGAATAAATAGATATCTTTCCGACTATTTTTTTTTTTGGATCTTGTTAATAATTGTTGTAATTCAAGATATTATTGAATATAGTTGAATTTTAAGCTACTTGATGTTGTTGTGAGAGTTTTTTGAGCTATTTAATGTTCTTGTGAGAATAGATATTTTAACATTTGAAGGTTTAAAATAAAATTTCGCCTAAGGCCCCTAATTGGTTAAAGCTGACCCTGCACTAGCCTTAGGGTTGACAAATGGACTGGACCAGTTATTAAGTTTTAAATTTTCTTTTAATTCCTTAATCTATTTTTTTATTTTTCCCATATTTTGTCTCAATAATCATGTAACAAGCTCTCTCATCTCTGCAATTAAATGGCATATAAATTCCAAATGAGTGATTAAATTGCATTTTCTGAACTCTATTACAGCTATGATGGATTTTACTTGCATGTTCTTGCTTTCTGCTTTTTATATGCATGCAAGGGAAAGAAAGAGAATTAGAGAGATTGAGATACGGAGTTGAAAGGATATGATCTCATTGGTTGTTATTGAAGAAAGGAGTGTTTTTCATTTCTTAAGTAAAAACGTTATACATTGATTATATTTATAAATGCAGAGATTATAATTTTTCAAAAATTAGCTACACGTATTACGGAAGGATCTCACCAACCATGTCGTTGTAGTTCGGTGCGGATCGCATGGAGACGCGTTTGGCTGTGTTTGAATGTGAAATTTTGATAGTTTGCTTACTGGAAGTTGAGAAAATTGATGGTATTTTGGTTTTTGAAGATCACTCTCTGGGAAAATTTATGGGATTGTTAATAGATTTGTAAACTTAAGGTTTTACGTATGGGTGGTTTTTTTTTTTTTTTTTTATTGGCATAGGTTTCTGTAATGCTAGGAATGATTTTAAGGAAGAAAAATGGTGGAAAAAATGGTTGTGGGAAGAATTTGGTTCTCTCTATTTTTGTTACAAATAGGGCAGTGGATTTGGCTCTGATACCATGAAGAAACGAGTGTTTTTCATTTCTTAAGTAAAACGTTATATATGGAGCATATTTATAGATGTAGAGATTACAATTTTTCAAAAATTAGATACACGTATTATAGAAGGATCTCACCAACCGTGTCGTTGCCGTTCGGTACGGATCGCGTCTTTGACAACTTCCATTCGATGTTGTTTTATTTGACATTCTCAACAGTTATCCCTAAGCTCTCAATGACGCTGTGCCATTTATACTGTAGACGTTTGTTGAAATTGAAAGCCTAATACAATGGATTCTAATCACCCAAAGACCCAAGCTAAGCACCTAAGAATCAATCAAAACAAAAGAACAAAGAAATTGACTCAAGAACAACAAGAAATCATGAGACAAAACAGAACCAAAAACATAAAGCAATTTAGTGGTTCGATACAAGAGGTGCCTATATCCACCGAGAAATCAAGCCTAGCGCTTTCACTAATCATAGAAAAAAATGTTACATGGTTACAGAGTAAGTCTAAGAGAATTCAAGAAGCTAACTCTCTCTCTCTCTCTCACCCCCCTTGATAACATCTGAGATTTTAGGCTGTTAATCACCCTTATAAGGGCAGTTTGGGAAGATCAGAAAGTTGCCATGATATTTCCCGCTCAAAATAACTGCCTCCAACAAACTCCCACACGTGCCAAACGGATGCCTTCTCAATTATACGTCAAAAACGACTCTAAAAGCTTCCGTCTTGATCTGATTTGTTTCTGTTTATCACTTAAGTTGCTCTAGATGACAGTTTCCTCATGTCATCTTCTGCCAAAAGCTTGAATAGGACATGTCTTTTAGATTTCCAGAATGAATGTCATGTCGGCCACTAAGTTTTGAGTTCATTTTCAGGTTTCAACATGACTACGCTGCAAAAGAAATTATATTGTCAAAATCACACCGAGATCTAAGATCTCCATGATAAAAAAAAAAAAAAATGGAATCGTTAATCCTAAGGAAAAATTAATACATGCAGAATACGTTCGTTGCAGTCCACTGCAGTAATCCAAAAAGGCTGAAAAAATTATATACTACGGGTCACTTTTTTTTAATATAAATGCTGATTTATAATATTGATTACTTTGTCTCAATATAAAGTTGATTTATATAAATTGTGCTTTTTAAAGTTAATAGAGTAAACTTCAATTTATTCCTACTTAAATTAGTAGTATTTAATTTATTTCTTAAAAGTTTGAAAACGTCAATTTATCTCCGTTCATGTTAACAAGAAAAAAAAATCATCAATATCCCCTTATTTACCATTATGTTCTAAATGAAAATGAGAGTAAATTGAAGTTTTCAAGGATAAATTGAAAATAATCATTATATCGGAGAAATAAATTGAAATTTACCCACATGAATAACGTGTCCTTTAACACTTGTCCCTTCTATTATTAGAGCGTAGAGTGCATTCGACAGTGTAACTGCACCAAATACACACTTAATCAATAGATGGGTTACGGGGGATGTAACTGTAAATGCATATACGAATAAAGTTTCTTTTAATAGTCGGGGGGCTTAGATAAAAAGTCGAATCAAACAACTAATCGTTCTCTCCAACATTTACTTGCGACACTGAGCTAAATGGGCCATTAATTAAACTCCAAAGTATGGAAAGCACACACTACCAGTTTCTTAAAATGATAATGATTAATTTGTGAATCTCATTGATGGAATTCGATTAGACTCATCAAATGGTAGATTCTCGCATGTTGAGTTAGTGTTCCATCCCCATTAACTATACGTTACATTTTCCTAATTCTTCTCCATGAATATAAAGAAAATGGACATTTAATTCGCTAAAAATATGTGGATGAGAGCAGCAGCCATGCTATTTGCATATATTCTCTCCTGACCGCGTGACTGAGAGGTTGCCTCTTTTGACAACTTATCATAATATTGACCAATTGTGTAAGTGATGTTTCATGAGTATTAATGTTTTCAACCTTCAATTACGAATTATATTTCTTCCATTTATATAGCCATTTCCATATGGCAATATAGTAGTTTTTTTTTTTCCTTGGGTAATTGAAAATATTTTTTTAATAAATTTATTTAGGTGTACATATATGTATATAATAAAATATTATGTCTATATAAGAATAGAGAGTTGATCTAGTGCGCGACGTTGCACACTAGATATAACATTTATTTTAGATTTGAAAAGATAATACATGCAAAAGATTCCTGTTATGATTACAAGACAAAGGTGGTTTGGATTTGATGGTCAATGGCAAATTGATAATTTTCCACGAGTGGACAAATAATTGAATATTTAAAAAACTTACAATACATACTACTCCACGTCACAACAAAGCACTTATATTGCAAACTCCAGTTATAATTGTCTGAAGCGATGTCGTTTAACTAATCTGAAGCAATGTCGTTTAATTATTTGAAGGCAAATTGTGTGAGAAACAATAATCATGCAAAAACACTGCGCTTAATGAGGATAATGCTGTGATAAACAATAATCATCAATGCAAAATCACTAAGCTTAAAAGGGCAAACAAAGGAAAAAGGAAAAAAGATAGAAGATTAAAAGAAATCACTGTTTATTATCTTTACTATCGGTTCGCGCTTGCATCAAGCCATCAATGGCCGCTGCTAAGCTTCATTATTTGTACTAAATTGTCAAAGTCATTGACAAAGGGGACTTTAGCTTTTCAATCAAGGAAGTTTATTGTTGTGGAATAATAATTAATCATACTAAGGTTCTTGCTACAGTACATTAGCTGCATCAGTAAAAACTTATCATGCTGCATCAGTAACAACTTTTCATTGTCTGTAATAAATTATTCATCCATAGATTGAGTTTGGAATTAAAGTTAAGGAGGTATAGTTTAAAAGTTACATTATTAAAATATTTGGTAAATACTTGCTGTAACTAGTAAGTTATGTTGATGTGATTTTTCACTTGTATAATGAAAATTTTATTATATCTTTAATAATTTTATCAAAATTATTATTTAAAATTTATATTTATTATATATTATTAACTTTAGTTTCATAATTACCGTGCTACTATTATTAAAATTTATATTTATTACATATTATTAACTCATATATTATCTAAGCTTGATGACAAACAACAAAACTTGACCTGTAAGCATCATGTTTTTAGCGATTTGATGACAGCCCAGGTACTCAGCTTAAATTTCTTTTTGCGTCAGGTTGTCTACAATGAAAGTATTGTTAAAAGTGAGATTTTGCTTCTTACTCATTAGATCAAGATTAGGGATAATTTTGAAAATAACGAAAGCTGCATCTTGATCTAACAGTGATTGAAAATATCGTTAATATTTATATATATAGGGTCTTGTTAACTTACATTATAATGTAAGTAACAGAAGTAAAATAACAACCGTTGGATACACAGTAGACAATCGAAGGGCTGCAGAAATGTCAGGAGATTTCTGAGCAGCGGGAACAACCAGTGGCAATTTAAGATGGCTACCGGGTGAATATGCAACTCCAAATAACCGGAAAAAAAAAACTTTATCGCGCCTGGGATGCACTGACATAAATTCGGAGCGTTAAAATTCTAGGGTTTCCACACGAGAAATAAAATCTTGCCATACAGAGATTAATCGTGGATATCATCAATGAACAATAACGCTAACATTTGAAAATTAAACGGATTAAGGACACTGGGAGCGCAGTCGTCGACGATGATAAATTTGGCTGGTTAAAAGTTGAAATGCGGGGTTCATGTCAAGAAACGACAAAGCGGCAGCAGTTTGAAGCAGTCCTTAAAGAAATTGATGTCCTTGATGAAATGGGAGGTGGGGCAGAGGACTTGCAGCAGAGGTCGGCGAGACAGGAGAGTGAAAGCAACGTTGAGGCAGAGACTGATGGAAATGCTGGTTATGGGTTTGTGTCGTATTTGTAAGTATCGGTGACAGCAAGAAAAAATAACGAATACTGATATTTATTGTTATGTTAGCAAGTACAACAATGTAAAATAGGTAAATGCAAGATGGTAATTTGATATATATGCATAAAAAATTTTGAAGCAGACATAACTAGAATTATGTGGACTTGTATCAGTGGGGGTAGAGGGTTATATCCAGTTAAGTGATTAGACAGTGTCTATTTATAGCGTTAATGGACTGAATACAATGTTGATCAATTGGTTTGATCCGTTGTGAATATAGAGATTAGTTTGGTGACTAATTTTTAATTTATGTTCAGTTGAAGATGCCTGTTAATTGTTTAGTGTTTGTACCTAATGCAAAATTTATGGTAATTCACAACAAACAATTTGATTGATTACAATGGGAGATAGAGGCTAAAGTGTTTAGGGTACTAACAAGAGTTTTTTCTTCCACCTGCAGCGGAGAAGCAGTACGGAAGATGAAGGCAAAGGATAGAAGGGCTTGTATCACAAATGAGGTGAGTTTGATTCGTATAGAAGCTATGGTGAGCATACAACTAACCGAGGTTATGTTAAATGGGTGGTGAAAGAAAAAATAGTTAATATTTTTTTGTTTAAATTAACAACTCAATCGAAAATAATATAGGTTAGGAAGGAGATTGGAAAGGAGTTTAAGAATTTGCCTCCCGAAAAAAAATGCAAGTACACTGGCGGAAGCCTGAGCAACAGGTTTGGAGGAATCCAAAGTTTGTATCAAGGTGTGTGCGGCATGCCCGGCTGTTGCGTCAAGTCTAACATTAGAACAAAAGGCAACGGTGAGGGCAATTGGATTTGGTTCACTAATCGAGATGAAATGCGGTCGACTGAAAAGGAAGCTATGTGAGTGGTTAGTGGACAACGTTGATACCGAACATTCTGTATTGAGAGTTCATGGTTGGGAGGTGGAGCTAAACGCCGCGAGTTTCGTACAAATTATGGGTATTTCAGATGGGGGATGGGAGGAGGAGGTCAAGGGGGACATGTATGAAATGGATGGTTATTTAGACCGGTTTGAGGCAAGTTCTAAGGGAATACACATAAAGAAATTAGATGACATCCTAAAGAGTTGTCAATCTGATAATGATGAGTTCAAAGTCACGTTCGCTCTTTTCTCCCTCGGCTCAGTGCTATGTCCTCCGGGCGGAGTACATATAAGTTCATCGTTGTTGTTTGCATTGAAGGATGTAAAAAGAATCAATTCACGGAATTGGGCGTCCTTTTGCTTCGACAAGTTGATGCAGAGCATAACAAGATACAAGGAGGAGAAGTTGGGATACGTTGGTGGTTGTTTATTATATCTCCAGGTAAAGTCGTTGTTTTATAAATTGAAAAAAAGTTTTATTAGTTTTAATGAATGAACTTTATGAAGGTATATATACTCATCAATTTCGACGAATTAGATTCGGATTGTCAACGATAATTGATAGGTTATAAATAGTCATATTATATTTAGTTTAATTCCCTCATATTTTGATTGATCTTGTGCTAATTTGTGGAAATTATGTTTGATTTGATCTAGGAGCCAAAACATGGAGGTTACGATAAAATTTGGATAAAAAGGACTTTATATGGGCTTTGGAACGTGGGCTGACCGTTGACTTGAAGGAGACGGTTTCCTAGCATTAAGAGGAGAAGAAGCCAAGAAGGATTAGGAAAGCTAGCAAAAGAGGAAAAGAATCGTGAGGGAAAGCAAACAAAAGCTAGCAATATAAAAGGCCAAGGAAGCCAACGTGAGAAGGTGTGAAGAAACAAAGGCTTGAACGTGAGAGAAGAAAAAGAGGCGGCTGCAAGCTTGCTTCTTTGAAAAGAACAACTTTTGTTTTGTTTAGCCACCATGCGTGGCTAAGGTTTTAATTCCGATCCAAGGGTTAATCAAATTCCAGTTGTAATTTTGTGAGGCTTTGAACTTAACGAGAATTTCTTCAATCCAAGTAATTTTTATTTTCTTGTTCTCATTGTCTATGAATTATTTATATTGATTGATGGCATCACACAGATCACTGGGGAGACGCTGTACGAATATTGGGAACGATTCAAAAGATTGTGTGCAAGTTTTCCCCACCATCAAATTTCCGATCAACTCCTCATCCAATATTTCTATGAGGGATTATTGCCGATGGATAGGAGTATGATTGATGCAGCAAGTGGTGGAGCTTTAGTAAACAAGACACATGAAGCAGCCAAACAATTGATTTCAAACATGGCTGAAACTTCTCAACAATTTGGTACAAGAGCGGGTGGAGGATCTATCAAGCAAGTTAACGAGGTAAGCGATCTTAAAAATCAAATTTCTGATTTAACTGCTTTGGTCCGTCAAATGGCTGTAGGGCAATTGCAAACAATGAAAGCGTGTGGAATATGCTCACTTCATGGGCATCCTACTGATATGTGCCCCACATTACAACAAGACTCCACACAAGAAGCCAATGCCATAGGTGGGTTTCCTGGTCACGCTCAAAGGCCATACGATCCCTATTCGAATCACTACAATCCTGGATGGAGGGATCATCCTAACTTTAGCTATGGAAACCAAGGAGGACAACAAAGGCCACATTTTCAGAACTTCACTAGACCACCTCCAATCCCTACACAGACTCAAGCTCCCAACTCAGGTATGTCTTTGGAGGATATTGTTAAGAATCTTGCTAATAGTACTCTTAAGCTTCAACAGGAGACAAGGACAAGCATCCAAAATTTAGGCAACCAAATTACTCAATTGGCCACGTCAGTTAGTAAGTTGGAAGCTCAAAATTCTGGAAAGTTACCTTCACAACCAGAAGTCAACCCAAGGGAGAACTGTAGTGCAATTTCACTGCGAAGCGGAAAAGAAATTCCCTCGGGATCAACTCCACCTAAAGAAGCTGAAATGGCCAAGGGAGATGAAGACGAAGAAGCGCCATCTAAAACAAGGCGTGGGGTAAAATTCGATCCTCCTTTATCTCTTTCGTCTTACACACCTACACCTCCTTTTCCTAGCAGGTTAGCCAAGCCAAAAGAAGATGAGCAAAAAAAGGAGATTCTGGACACGTTTAGGAGAGTGCAAATCAACATCCCCTTGTTGGATGCGATCAAACAAATTCCCAAATACGCAAAGTTCTTGAAAGAGTTGTGCACCAACAAGAGGAAGATGAAAGAAAATGGGAAGGTTGAGGTAAGTCAAAATGTGTCAGCAATTTTACAAAAGAATATGCCAGAAAAATGCAAGGATCCAGGTATGTTTTCATTACCTTGTGTGATTGGTGAAAAGAAAGTTGAGCATGCTATGCTAGATTTAGGAGCTTCAATTAATGTCATGTCATTTTACTTGCAAATTGAAGTTAAATGACTTGCAAAAGACTGGTGTTGTTATTCAATTGGCTGACCGCTCTTATATTCACCCACTTGGGATAGTAGAAGATGTCTTGGTGCAGGTTAATGAGCTTATATTTCCTGTAGATTTTTACATCTTAGAGATGGAAGGTAATCCTTCTTCGAAATCAGCTTCAATCTTATTAGGAAGACCTTTCATGAAAGCCAAGACAAAATTGATGTAGATGAGGGTACTCTCAGGAGAGATTGTTAAGTTTAAAATTTTTGATGCTGTAAAACACCCTACTGATGTGCATTCTCTTTGTCAGATTGATGTAATTGATTCTATTGTGCAGGATGTTTTTGCCCAAGGAAGTGTTGGGAATGAGCTAGAATTAGATGCACAATCTAATTTAAAAGGCATTGGATGATTTATTCGCTTTGCGACTGTGTCTAGCCAAAGACATAAAACAAAGGCGCTGTTTGGGAGGCAACCCAAATATTTTTCTTTATTCTCGCTTTTGAATTTTTATTTATTTATTTTATTTGGTTTTCTTTACTTTTGTTGATTTTATTTTAAGCCTCTAGATGTTCTTGACGCAGAAGATATATTTCGGACAGGAGATTAACTCTAATCAAGCGTGATCACGCCATTTTACAGCTTTCTTTGGCACCCTCTCCCTAACTCATTCGAGTCCACACCGCTCACATCCAGGGGAGTTTCTTCTTCCCTTCTCATTTACTTTTCATTATTATTTCTTGTGAGCCATTTACTTGTTGATACATTGAGGACAATGTATTATTTAGGTGTGGGGGAGGATTTTGGCATGTTCTTAAAAATAATAAAATTTTTGTGTTTAAAGTCTTCTTAATATTTTTGAATACCTTGTAAGCTAGGGGTACATCTTTGTTTTGAGTTTTAATGCATGAAAGAGGTAAGCATGAATAGTGTTTTTTCTTTAAAATTTTCGATAGTGTCGAATTTATTTGTTGATTGAAAAGTGCACAAGACTTGATGCAAAATAGACACTCTAGTGAGCTTTTGAGCCTAAGAGCAACTTATTACATTTTTGCTCCTTTTATTTTTGTTGAGTGTATCAAACTTAGTGTGTTTATTCTAGAACTTGCTTATGAATGTATGTTGAGACCACATTTTTGAATTGATGCTTAAGTGTGATAAGGGCAATTAGGTTTAACCAATTCTTAGACTCTAAAATACCCACCTTTTATTTTCCCCTAGTTAGCCCCTTTGAGCCTATTTTCCCTTTTTATTTGTTTCTAACACATTGTTTAACCCAAAGCCTTTTTGTTTGTTATCCTTGTTTTCTTTCTACCCTGTCAAGACAAGAGTGAAGAAATTGCATGATGATGAAAAAAAAAAAAAATTCTGTTGAGAGATTTATTCCCTTAATTTGATGATTGGAGAATTATTTGCAAAAGCAATTGAATTATTGTTTCTCCAAGTGTTTTAAGTGCTTAAATGTGGGAATAAATTTCATTAGAAGTATGTTTGTTTATTTTGTTTGCAAGCATCTAAATCATGCACGTAATTAACTCTTTGTTTTGATCGTTAAACCCTTAATTTTTCCCTTTACCATACCCTTACCTAAGCCCCATTTCAACCCTTGTTAAGTCCCTTTGATTTTTGCATCATATTCATATGCAGTGGTGGAGATTTAAATCATTTGCAAGCCTATGGTAATGACATGCTATGCTTTGATTTTGAGAGTAAAACACGCACCCTAAACACTTTGAGAGCATAGAGTGAAACCATGCGAGGGTGTTAAGTCTTGCTGCATTTGATTTTGATGAATTGATGAGATGCTTGTGTTTTTACAAATTCTATCCTATGAATGCTTATTCTCTAGATTGTCACTATGATTCAACTCATTGATGTGTGTTTAGCTTTATTGGTATTCTTGGATATTGAATGTTTTGAAAGGAGGTAAAAGGGAGGATTGGTATGATGATTTAAGATATGCTTGAGGACAAGCATGGTTTAGGTGTGGGGGAATTTGATAGGTTATAAATAGTCATATTATATTTAGTTTAATTCCCTCATATTTTGATTGATCTTGTGCTAATTTGTGGAAATTATGTTTGATTTGATCTAGGAGCCAAAACATGGAGGTTACGATAAAATTTGGATAAAAAGGACTTTATATGGGCTTTGGAACGTGGGCTGACCGTTGACTTGAAGGAGACGGTTTCCTAGCATTAAGAGGAGAAGAAGCCAAGAAGGATTAGGAAAGCTAGCAAAAGAGGAAAAGAATCGTGAGGGAAAGCAAACAAAAGCTAGCAATATAAAAGGCCAAGGAAGCCAACGTGAGAAGGTGTGAAGAAACAAAGGCTTGAACGTGAGAGAAGAAAAAGAGGCGGCTGCAAGCTTGCTTCTTTGAAAAGAACAACTTTTGTTTTGTTTAGCCACCATGCGTGGCTAAGGTTTTAATTCCGATCCAAGGGTTAATCAAATTTCAGTTGTAATTTTGTGAGGCTTTGAACTTAACGAGAATTTCTTCAATCCAAGTAATTTTTATTTTCTTGTTCTCATTGTCTATGAATTATTTATATTGATTGAGTTGACGCCTTAATTCAATATTTATTTTTCTATCGCTAGTCAGGAGTTTGTGATCCGTAATTGTCATGAATGAATGAATTGAGTAGCAAGGAGTTGGCTCATGTGTGTGTATATTGATGGCCACAATTACATAGCTTGCATGATAGGCTCTAGGGAAATAAAAATACAAATTGATTAAATTGGAGTAATCTGAATTAATTGATCTTGTTTTAGTCATTCTCACTATTCTTAATGCTATCACTTAATTTGATATGGAACGATGATGCCCAGTTAAATTAGTGATAAGTTTGGATTTAGGCGATTGTTTGAGTCTATTACATAAGGAGAATAATTGCATTCTGAGGGATTCCGATTAATAAGAATAAGTTCTTGTATATAGTAATTTATATTATTGACTATAAACAAAATTGAAATTGTATGTAATTGACAAACATTGATTGGAAGATTGGTAAGATAGATCTTTCTTTACTTAATTTTAAAGTCTTGTTTTATTTTATTTTTATTTATTTTCATCAAAATCTAGTTAAAAACAATTAAAACCCCGTAATCGGATAACCGGAAATCACAAACGGCTAGCCGTTTGTATCGAGCAAGGGCGTTCATGATCGGCTTCTAGGTTGAGCTAACAGGTTGTCGAATTGTCGTTACCACCGTGGCAAACTTACGGTTTCATTAACGTTAGATTAGCTTCAGAATCGTGACCTCTTGAAAGCGGTTCTCGGTTCTTCTAACGGTTAACAAAACCTCGAGCAAAACCAATCCTGGCCGGAACCCCCATGTGGATGTCCATAATCGTTCGGAAAAGCTACAACACGCGTTGGGCTTGGGATCTCGATAACCGGTTAGCGAATACGTTCGAAAACTTAGAACCCATGACCCGTTTCCACTTATCCGGTAGGATAGCTCCGAAAGATAAGCGGTTTGAATTCCCCGTCGGTTGGGGTTCGCATATTTCAAAGAATAAGCGGCGTTTACCATAAGCAGTTAACGGTTTTGCGATTGTGGAAAATTAATTTTTGTTTTAAACTTTGAGAAATTAAATACATAGTTCTCTTGGGATTCGACCTGGTTCCGCTATTTCTACAAATTAGTTTAGGCGAATCAGTATTTATTTTGAAGAGTTTCGACAACTCTGTCAATAATACAGCAGTGTATAAATTGGTTTATTTTGTTCCCTCCGGTAATGAACAATGATATAGATGTTTACTAAAATTATTTGATTGCAAACATCTGAGCTATGCAGATATTGTACATAAATTCTGTACAGTACGAAAAATTGCCAAGATATACATCTGTATGGCCTATTGTCACATGGGATGCGAGCGAGATTCGGGGATTTATGAAGTGGATGGATAAGCTGGGCGGCGTTGGCAATGATAAGGTACATAACACTTAATAAAAAAACATATAACTGTTTTGGCACACAATTCGACCGAAATATGCTTTCGTTGTTGGTGATACTGATTGGCACTGAGACTCGGTGGATGGTTACTGTATTTGTGTTGCAGGTTAGATTGCGTGATAAAGACAATCATTTCAGCAAAGAAGCAGATGGAATTTTGTCAAAATTCGATGAAATAGCGTGCGAGGATAATAAGTTCCGATCTACAGGCCGCGAACCCTGGGTCGACGGATTTTATTCTCGGTTTGATTTGTTGAAGAAGTTGTCCCTTGAGATCCTGGAAAACATTAAGGGTGGGGGATCCAATCTATATCGTCAGTTCGATGAGAAAAGTGACAGCGACAATGATGCTGCCGTTAGGCGTTCCAGTTGCGAGAATGTTGATGGTCTGGCATATTGTGGTAACTTCCGGTGTGGGCCAGCGACATCAAAAAGTACAACCCAGAATGCTACCCAATGGAACACTGTGCTTGCAAGGAATAATGTTGATCAAATTGTGTGTCCATTTGCATTGGAATTGGAATCTCCGGTTGCGGTAATTCATTATGTGCTGATGAAATTATATCTGTTACCAAATTGTTGTGGTAATTGAACTAGGATTGAAGCATGCGTTTTTTTAATTGCGCTTGCGTTGGGTTAATTTGTTATTGCCATACTGTTGCAGCAAAATATTGGGGATGACATAATAGATTTAATCGCACTTGGGAATATCCCTTCTGGAGAAGTATGTGAGCAGCCGACATGTATGGTGAGGAATAAGGCCAATGGCAATCGTTCTGGATGGTTCCGGGTTGGTCCTTATGTCATACCTCATCCTGTGTGTGACAACGAGATGAAGCTTATCCGATACATGATGAATGAATCGTTGGATATCAGGTATTCAACAATTGCGAAACTTCAAATTTAGTTGATCACCTTGTGTCCATATTTTATCCACTGGATAATGTCAGTTGTTTGTATTTGTGGAGCTGGTCTATCTGTCATTGGGTCTTGTTGCCGTTTGTTCTTATGTTGTGCTGATAATGTCGGTGGAAACTTTTAAGTCACTTGTCTTTAACTATTCTTGCAGCGAACCTCTCGTCCAAACAAAAATGAATTGAAAGCAGAAGAGTGGGAGCGCATTCCTGAAATTGGAGACTATTCACGGAGGAATAAGAAAAAGAGATTCGAGAGCCTCGTGCCAATTCCGCACAGCTTGTTAAAAAGAGCAAGACAAGAGCAAAGAACACGTGTGATTGCTTTGGACCCTAGGGTCACGGTGGGGCCGAGTCGTTGTTACCGACTTGACGGCAATGAAGGCGGTGAGGTAAGATTCTAACGTTAAAGTTGGATGGTATTTCCGATTCAGAACGGGACTAACAGCTTGTTGATCCGAGTGGATACTTGACTAGGATGAATGATTTGAAGATTACTACTAACTCGAACTTCGTGATATCCCGGCGAGAAAGATTGTACAGGCAACACGAAAACTTCCCAAAACCATTGGGTTGGATTCAGCCGCAAGGTTGGAGGAACGGCAAAGGAGGAAGTGCAGCTAGAAAGTTGATAACAAAAGGTTGAAATACGTGTCCAAAAAATGAGGATGTTTGGTTGAAGCTTGCAGGCTCGCTACTCTCACGAGGCCAAAGGCGTTGTTGCAGGTGTGAGATGATTCACGCCTTTTAGGTTGTGGTTACAGTCATGAATTAGAACATGATAGACGAATAAGAGTAGAGCGCAAAGGCGTTGGATGAAATACGATTCGGTTAGGTTGTGGAGGGCTTTAGTGGAGATATCTAGTAAGAAGGAAGCTAGGATATTGTTACATAGAGCAGTTGAGTGTTGTCCTTTAGATGTGGAGTTATGGCTTGCCTTAGCCAGGTTGGAAACTTATGGTATAGCCAGAAGCGTGCTTAATAAGGCTAGGATTTTTTACTTTGCAGGATATGATCATTCAATCCATATTTTTTGGATGAAAATGATACTACACTACGGATAAAAGTTCTTAGAGTGTTACATCTTGTTGAGTATAATTTTATCAAAATATATGCTTTGCTAATTTATGTGATTTGTTAGTAACATTAGAATCTATCTTGAATGACCTAAAAAATTTGGTACAAAAGCTCAAGTATTGGAGTTGTGTTTATGTGGAGATATGAGTTACAGTTTTAATTTTAAAAAAAAAATTGCATTACATATATCTCATTTTTCATTTTCAATGACCGAAAGATGTCATTTAAGAAACTTGTACAAGATAATTTGATTTTGAACTATAGACATTATATTTACTTCGAAGTGGAAAGAGTGGGTGGATAAATTTATTTTTTCAGTAATAATATGCATTTCGTAGGTGTATTTGCCAATATTCATGAATGAGTATTGGGTTCTCCGTGTGGTTGATATACTTGGGGGCAAGATTTTTATTTATGACTCCATGATAGACTTAACAAAGGATTGTGTTTTGATGAGACAATTGCTACATATTGCAAACATGATACCTCCTAAGACTTGAGAAGATAGCATATCACGAAACACATCCAGATTGTAATTGGAGGTCCTAGCCCATGGACTTGACGTCAATTCATATTGCCAACAAGATCATGTTACACAGATACACAACAGTAGTCGGGTACTTGCAATATATAATCAGCTCTTTGTATGTAAATACCCGAATACCATCTGTTATTTACACAGATAAACGACAGCAGTCGGGTACTTGCAATACATTGTCAGCTCTCTGTGTGCAAATACCCAACTGCAGTCGGGTACTTGCAATATATAGTTAGCTCTCAGATAAATACCCGGCAATGGTATTTACAGATACACATGGGTACTTGCAATACACGATCAGCTCTCGTAGGCAAATGCATCAGTATTTGCACGTATACGACTACAATTGCGTACTTGCAAATATACATGCAGTCGGGTATTTATCATATCAAACTTCAATGTAATAAATAATAAATGTGATTATACATCAAACAATATAAATCCAATATTTATTCAAATCGTAAATAAGATGTAATACAATGGAATTGTTGCGCAATCATCATAATTGTATCCTCTAGAAAATAATATACAACATCAACACACAAAATTGTAACGGGAAGCAATGAATCCAATGTTTTAAGCTTGAACTTCATTTCAATGTCAAATTCAGAAATATCAATACAAATAACTCGAGATACTCTTTCTATCAATTGTGAATACGTTGTAGAATGGGGCACCATGATCTCTTTTGCCTCTGTACTATTAAATCTATAATGGTCATTTTGCTCAATCCATTCACCACAAAACATAATAGTACACGTATCAAGTCATTTCCTGTAATAATGCAACAATTAATTATACAACAAATACAAAACAAAAACAAACAAGGTATATAACGGCGTAGAATCGCTCAGATATTTATACGATGACGCCGTATTTGTTAGTTTACACGACGGACATCGTGTAATTACTATTTTACACGACAGACGCCGTGTAATTACTAGTTTACACGACAATAATTGTATAATTGACTAAAATACACAACTATAGTCCAGTAAACATTAGAGAATATATTTCTTCTTCAAAAACATTAGAGAATATATGATCAGCTCTCTGTATGGATTTACACGACTGCAGTCGGGTATTTGCACACAGAGAGCTGGTCATGTATTGCAAATACCATACTGCAGTCGTGTATCTGTATTTGCAATACATGACCAGCTCTCTGTGTGTAAATACCCGACTGCAGTTGTGTAAATCCATACATACACGACTGATGTCGTGTATATCGGGTGCAGAATAAAATTTCGCAACAACTTCAGGTTTTAACGAATGTAATTATAAAATCCATCAAATAACAGTCATATGATGCAAATATAATAAAAATGTGAGTTGCTTTATTGTTTATCACAAACCAAACAAAACTCTAAAAATAACATAATGTCAACAAAATGAATAAATAACACAAAATGAAAATAAAGTTTCAAATACCTTATTCATAGGATTTGACCCACCGCAAACTAAAATCTCGCATGTTCATGAGTGATTTGTGGTGTGGAGTGAGCTTTGGTTGTGGGAGTGAAAAAGAGTAAAGTGTGTTGGAGGTGAGTTGTGTGTGTTTTATATTTTTCTCTAGGGATATTTTAGAGAATGCACCACATAAGAAGGTATATCTAAATAATTTTTAAGTATGGGGTATATTTAATTAAATATCACACTTTTGAGGCATATTTAATTAAAAACCCCGTAGATGTGGATACACACACTCTCCAATCAGCATCTGAAAAAATTTCTAATTACCTCTTGGGATTTATTAAGTGTGTATATATATATATTGGTAAAGAAAGTAAATAAGAAGCTGTGGACCTGTTCATTTTGTTCAAGAAGAAGATCATTGATTTCGAAATCAGAAGCACTCTCTTATTAACTTTTAATTAATGTTAGTAATTTTTTGTCTTCAAACAATATTTAAGTACAATTTGTTGTCAATCAATTTAATTAATTGAAAAAAGGGCAAATTTTCAGTTTCTATCAGCTTCTCTCAATCTCTCTCAAAATTTAACTTGAAAATTACGATCTATGTGCAAATAATTTATTAAAAGTAAGTACTCGCCAGGTTCTTTGTTTATATATAATGTTAATACATATTAGTTGTAACCTTAATGTTCTTAATTCTTTCCAAACGACATATGGGCACACTATTTTATTTATTTATATAAGATCATTTTATTTATTTTACTTTCATTATTTAATAATTTATTGTATACTGAAATAAAAGTACTACTTTCTTGATAATTTTTCAAAATTTTTATTGAGAAAGTTAAATAATAAATTTAATATAAGTAATAGCATAAAATATTAAAATTCTAATAGAAGAATATTTTATTATTTAATGCAAATACAGCTTATGTAATGGCGCACGAAAAACATCCGAAATTAATTATCACTTGATATGTACATTTTCCTTTCCGGGTGCTCTTATTTTTGGATGAATCATGCTGTCTGCATTGCATTGTTCCCAGAATGTCACATTTTTTATTCTAAAGTTTCAGGAACAATATAATGGCTTTCACGAGCACCCAAATTGTCTCTTATGGAAAATATGATGCCTTCTTAAGTTTTAGAGGAGAAGATACTCGTAAAAGCTTCACGGGTCATCTCTATACTGCTTTAAAAAATAAAGGAATTTATGCATTCAGGGATGACAAAGAACTTGAGAAAGGAGGATCCATTTCACCTGGACTCCTTAAAGCAATTGAAGAATCAAATATTTCAGTTATTGTTCTCTCCAAAAACTACGCTTCTTCCACTTGGTGCTTGGATGAACTTGTTAAGATTGTTGAATGCAAAAACAGAGAAGATAAAATTTTTCCAATTTTCTATGATGTGGAACCAACTGTGGTGAGGAAACAGACGGCAAGTTTTGGAGAAGCTTTTGCTAAACACGAAGAAGTTTTTAAGAATAATATAGAAAAGGTGCAAAAGTGGAGAGACGCTTTAAAAGTGGTGGCCAATAAAGCTGGCTGGGAATTGAAGGATAGGTACTCATTCTTATTCTCAATTATTATTAGTATTATTATTTTGTTGTTCTGCATGATGTATAAACTACAAAACAAATTTTAGTATTCATGATTCAGCACTCTTTTCATTAATTTAAACAGCTTCTGTTTAATACATGTATATATCATATGATGTGTCGTTATTAAAGTAGTAGTGCTATAAATGAACTAATATTTGCAAATGAACAGCCACGGACGTTGATACGTTAAATTATTGTATTTTGAACTTCTAAAGATGTACATTTTTATCTTGTGATGCTTTGTGTTCTGTTAATCAGCTGGTTGTTCAGATAATATAATTATCTCAGTTGAATCTTCTAAAGAATTATCAACCACCTAATGAATGCCACATTATGAGGATATCTATCATCATCATCTAATTGATTTCATGTGTAATAAATGTTCTCATTAAAAATTGATATAAATTCTCTTTTAATCTAATTTACCCGGTTACAGAAAGAAATAATATGTACATGAGAAGAAAACAGCAGAAGAAATTGAATTTTCTCCTAGTTGCTTCTGACCCACGTTTTAATAACATGTTACTTGATTATGTGACTTCAATTTGATGAAACGAATATTGCGTAGTTTGGATTTTATACATAATATTGAATTGATCTTTTACTTCGTTCACACAAACTTTAATTTAACAGTAGCTATCTTTTCTTGTTGTTTTCAATCTACAGCAATGAGTCTGAATTTATCGAGGAAATTGTCAATGTGATATCAAGTAAAATTCGTGCGGAGCCAGAGACCGCTAAGGAGTTGGTTGGATTAGAATCACGCTTGGAGGAACTGAGATTTCTTATGGGTACGGGGTCCATTGATGTTCGTATGATAGGGATATGGGGTATGGGAGGTCTAGGAAAGACAACGCTTGCAAGAGTTGCTTATGACTGGATGTCCTGTGAGTTTGATGGAAGTAGTTTTCTTGCCGATGTTAGAGAAAAATCTGAAAAAGAAGGGAGTGTAATCTCTTTGCAAAAGCAGCTTCTTTCCGATTTATTGAAGCTCCCAGATAATAGCATACCAAATGTCTACGATGGTATTAACATGATAGGAAGTAGGCTGCGACAAAAAAAAGTCCTTCTCGTAATCGATGATGTGGCTAATGTGGAGCAACTACAAAGATTAGTTGGAAAGCGTGATTGGTTTGGTCCGGGCAGCAGAATCATAATAACAACGAGGGATGAACATTTGTTGAAGTTGCATCGAGTCGAGGAAGTTTATAAGCTTGAGGCACTAACTTATGATGAGGCATTCCGACTCTTTTGTTTGAAAGCCTTTGAAGCCCAGGAGCCCAAGGAAGAATATGTTCATCTATCTCTACTTGTTGTAAAGTATGCTAGTGGTCTTCCATTAGCTCTCAAGGTTTTGGGTTCATTTTTATTTAGTAGACCTGTGGACGAGTGGACAAGTACCTTGGAAAGACTAAAAAGAGAACCTGAAAATGAGATTCTAGATATACTCCAAATAAGTTTTGATGGGCTGAAGGAAGAAGAGAAGGAAATATTTCTCGATGTTGCCTGTTTCTTTAAAGGGGAGAAAAGAGATCACGTATCGAAAATTCTCAACAGCTGTGGTTTTGAACCAGTAATTGGCATTGGTGTTCTTATTGAAAAATCTCTATTAACAGTATGTGGGGACAACAAACTATGGATGCATGATTTGTTACAGGAAATGGGTAGACAAATTGTTAGGAGACAGTCCCCAGAGGAGCCTGGAAAACGCAGCAGATTGTGGGAGGAAGCAGACATATGCCATGTATTGTCACAAAACACAGTAAGTGACTAATAAAGAGGATTGGAAATTTTTTGTCTTTTACCTAGTAAAATCTCTAATGAACTATTTTGCTTATAATTTTCAGGGGAGTGAAGTAGTTGAAGGAATAATAGTGGATGATTATTACTTTCTCAAAGATAAGGTGTATTTAAGTGCTGGTCCGAAAGCATTTTCGAAGATGACCAGCCTACGATTGCTCAAAATATGTAATCTGCAACTTCGTCAAGGTCTTGAATGCCTCTCTAACAAACTACGGTTGATTGATTGGCATCAATATCCTTGGAAATCTTTGCCGTCAAATTTACAATTGGATAAAACTGTGGAGTTTAAAATGTGCTACAGCTGTATGGAAGAATTATGGAAGGGAACCAAAGTAAGATCACTAAGTTTGTCAGTAATTTATACTTTTAATTGAATAATTGTTGATAACAATTTTATTATTATAGTTGTACATGAATTAAGAAATATCATTTTAGCTCCCTTTTGTTTTCAACAGCCTTTAAACATGTTGAAAGTCATGAAACTCAGTCATTCAAAGATTCTCATTAAGACACCAGACTTCACAGAAGTGCAAATTTGGAGCAATTGGATCTTGAAGGATGTACAAGGTTGCATGAGATTCACCCATCTTTGCTGCTTCACAATAAGCTGATTTTGTTGAACTTGAAAGGTTGTACAAGTCTTACAACTCTTCCGGACAAGATTTTTATGAAATCACTTAAAACACTTGTTCTTTCTGGTTGCTTTAAATTGAAGAGATTTCCATGCATTGCGGGAGGTATGAAGTGTCTGCAGGAACTTCTTTTAAATGAAACTGATATCAAAGAATTGCCGCAATCAATTGAACTTCTATCTGGACTTGTTCAGTTGACTTTGAAAGGCTGCAAAAATCTTTCGAGTCTGCCAGTTACCATAAGCAGTTTAAAATGTCTAAGAAGTCTAGAGCTCTCTGGTTGCTCGAAACTGAAGACGTTTCCAGAGATTGTGGCAAGTATGGAAGACCTGTCCGAGCTCTATCTAGATGGAACTTCCATTACAGAAGTGCCATCATCTATTGAACTTTTGACGGGGCTTGAATTGTTGAATTTAAATGACTGCAAAAATCTCGCGAGACTTCCCAGCAGTATAAATGGTTTGAAATCACTCAAAACTTTGAATCTCTCAGGCTGCTTCAAACTTGAAAATGTGCCAGAGACAGTTGGGCAAGTAGAAAGTTTGGAAGAACTTGATATAAGTGGAACAGCTATAAGACGACCTCCATCCTCCATTTTTCTTATGAAGAATCTTAGAACACTCTCTTTTTCTGGGTGTAATGGACCACCATCATCTACATCATGGCATTTTCACTTTCCCTTCAATTGGATGGCAAAGAGCTCTTATCCCGTACCTTTGATGCTGCCTTCTCTGTCAGGTTTGTGCTCTTTGACAAAATTGGATCTCCGTGACTGTAGTCTAGGGGAAGGAGTAATCCCAAATGATATTGGCAACTTATGCTCATTAAAAGAGTTGTATTTGAGTGAAAACAGTTTTGTTACGTTGCCAGCAAGCATTGACGGTCTTTTCAATCTTGAAGAACTAGAGTTGGAAGATTGTAAAAGCCTTCAATCTTTGCCACAACTTCCACCCAACGTAAAAAAAGTTAATGTGAATGGTTGTACTTCGTTGGCGACATTATTAGGTGCATTAAAACTATGCAAGTCCGAATACACATTAATTAATTGTGTAGACAGCTTGAAATTGCCCGGCATTTTCGATGCTACAAGAGTACCTTGAGGTCAGTCTTCTAGCTACGCCAAAATTATGCCTAAAAAAATTAAGCAATGGCATGGACTCGTTCATTTTTGTGTAATCAGAACAAAAATCCTCCTTAAAAAAAAATTTTAAATAATTTTAATGTGAATTTTAGAAAAATAATCCCCAAACTCTTGTGGGGTTTAGACTCCCACCCCACCCCCACCCCAATCCCCATTATATATAGATATTTTTTTTAAATTTTATTTAATAATTTTTGTTTTATGAATTACAATGTTAGTTAATAATTTTTTTTTTAATTTCTACTTGATACAAATAGATTATAACTAAAAGAAAACCTTATAATATAATTTTTATTCAACCTTAAAATATTATTGTGCTTTCTTTTCTCTCTTAAAAGCTACTCTCTTCAAATATTTTTTAATTTTAATATTATTTCAAGATATTACAACAAATATTTGGAGATTTTTTTTTACATAATTAAAATACCTAGTAATATGATAATGATTTAATTGAAGTTTTTAATTTCTAATTTATTGAAATCATATATCTATATCTATTATAAAATAAATAAACTTAAACTGCTCTCACATGAGATTCCCATCCCCACCCCACTAAATTTATCGTGAACGTGAATGAAAATTTTAATTGTGAATGCAGAGATCCCCACCCCCACCCCACCCCATTGCCATCCCTAGATCCATCAAGAGATTTCAACATTGTTGTTCCAGAAAGTGAAATTCCAAAGTGGTTCATGTATCAGAATGAGGGTTCTTCTATAGCAGTCACAAGGCCTTCATATTTGTACAATATGGATAAGGTTGTGGGATATGCTATTTGCTGTGTTTTTCATCTCCCAAAGCATTCAACTCGTGTGAAAAATCTATCGCGTTCATATCCCGCACATCAGTTGAACTGCCAAATGATCGGTTCGTTCTCATAATAGGCCTACATATTTTATTAGTTTTAAAGAGAAATTCGGTCAAGCTGTTTCGGAGTCAGATCATCTTTGGCTACTCTATTTGTCCCGACAACAATGCTATGATAGTAGGTGGCATTTTGATTCTAATCATATTGAGTTGTCATTTGCAAGCACGTGGAGCCCAGGATTGGATGTAAAGAGGTGTGGCTTCCATCCAGTTTATGAAGTGGAGGAGTTCGACCAAACGGCAAACCGATGGAGTCGTTTTAATGCTTATAATCTAAATGAATTCCATCGCGATTTTGTTGGATCAAATCTGGAATTAGCCACAACATCAAAGCGAAGCCTTGCAGAATATGTTGGGGCAGCTGAAGCCAGTGGAAGTGGCTGCTGTGATGATCACGATGAGGAACCACGACCTAAACGATTTAGACAACTCGAAGGAAGGCACAGCCCAGGGGATATTATCGTCGCTGAATTTTGTTCGTAAGTACGCTTCTCAATTTCAATCTATGTCATTTGTTTTGGGAAAATATGCTCTTTAAAGCATATGTGTTTTATTTAATTGTAATAAATAATTTTTTGATTAATAAAATATATGAGATATTTTATTCAAATATCTGAGATATTTTATTCAAATATCTTAGTTGCATAATTTTTTGAGTAAAGTCTATTTAATCATATTATATATATTTATGTGATCACCATGTGGATTCACAGAAGACATAAATACAAGTTATCTTATGATTAAATAAATTAAGTTCGCAGTTTATAAATAAAGTTGGGCACTTTATTTAGGTTTAGACTGTAGTAAATTCATTGAATGATTTGTCTCAATCATGTATGAATTTACTGATGTAGTTTGACTACATTGAGCAGGATCACATATGAGATTTAATTAACCTTGAAATAACTGTCAGAATTATCAAATCTCATAGGCATTGATTTTACTGTAATCTTAATCTTGAGTTAATTATGATTTCATGATTATAATTGTTATTCCATTTGAGCATGACACACTGGTCAAGATTACCCGATCTTGGTGGGAGCAATTACGAGACGGAGTTATAGATTAACAATATAGAATTTGTACGACATGTCTCACGGGTTTTCAAGACTGATCATGTAATTCTCGCCAGAGTGTGTCAACATATTTAGTATGTTGAAATGATCATTAGAGAAACCAAGAAGTATCAAGGAATAAGATGTAATTAAACCGATCGACAATGAGATATCGATTTAATTAACGACGCTGGTACAAAGGATCGAGCAAGAAAGAAATCAATGCGTACGATGAATTATTATTCTAACATACAATTATGGAGGCCGGCCCAATCTTATAGTGAGTAGAGTTGAATTAAATGATTAGGCTTGTTTAATTACGCTTAATTGTTGTAGCCACTATCAGATGTTCCCAAACGATCCCCAAGTTACCATTTAATCGACCGCACCACTACCTGGATTAATAAGAAGATAACTAGCTATTCGTCAAAAACATAATTATATCTTTTGGGAGGCCCATTAATACGCTTATGACAAGGGGCCTTACATGTTATTTTACGCCCCCACGACAAAGAAAAGAATTAATTTCATAATTCTGTGAAATTTTGTGATTCTACCATGAGAGATATAAAGCATTGTTTCTCTTAAACAGAGAGAAAGTCACTATATAAATATATCCAGAAAAGGTTTTTCTTTATAAGAATTTTAGAAAAATTTTTCTCCGCTAGTTTGCTTATATGTGATAGTATATGTCAAGTGCAGATCAATCCTGAGTCATAACCTGGAAGATCGTTTGGTGACGGATCATGATCTAAACGAATGTGGTAGTAAAGGATCGTGATCTAAGAGCCTAAATCACATCAGCAGAAAAAGCTAAATTAGATTTTCAAGGTACGATTTCTAAATTACGAATTCATATATATTTTATGAGATCGGTCCTAAAAAGTTTTTTTTTTAAACTGTATTTTCCCCAACACTTTGGTACTTCATTTCCTTTTTACTTGTTTATTTGTTGTATCTACTCTTGCATTATATATATAATGTTCGACCAAGGTTTTTTTTTCAGAAAGGACTCTGCAGGCAAAAATTTAGTTCCGCTAATATTCTTGAGAATCAGGAACTTCCTCACTTTCGTTCTCAAGCTATTGTTAAGAAATTGATGGGTGAAACAGGACCACAACTAAAGTGAAATTGGAAGAAAAATAAAGAACAAGCACAAAGAGGATACAAAAAATTACGTAGTTTGGCTTTTAACCTACGTCCACGGCGAAAACAGAAGGAAAATATTTTACTAATAATGTGGAGTATACAAGTATTATAGTATTTTGTCTCACTACCATAATCTCAATACGCCCAATACTCTCACTGACTTATATACTCAAGAGTTTGTTAAACTCTTAAAAAAAATAAACTCTCACCAACTCTTTTTTTCTCTTTAAAAAGGAGAAGAGAAACTTAAGAAAAATGGAATGAAATAAGCCGTGGGGAACTCCCCCTTTTATAGACAAAATTGGCTAATAAAATAATAATTTTTTTTTAATTTTTCTTTCTCCTACCGCCATTATCTTCTTCCTTCTTCTTTCTTCTTTCAAAATTGGTGGCTGTCAAAGCCAACTTGAATTTGGCTTGTTAAATTCTTCTTTCTTCTTTTTTCTTTGTTCAAACATTCAAAGCTTTTAGATAGGCTGCCATCTAGAAGACATTTTCTTGACATTCTCCAACTTGGAGATTAGATTTAGAATCAATCAATCTCCACACCATCATTTCTGCTTCGCCAGTCATGTCGCTTACGCCTCTGCTAGGCCACAAGAGGATCTACTCCAAATAAACTTGTCAGCATTGATCAGCTTGGTCAAAACATCTGCTAGGTTCTCCTTGGTATGGATTTTCTGTAAATCCACACTTCCATCTTCCACCACTTCACAAACGGTTACATCAGACCTGCAGTGCTTTGTTGAATGAAAGTCGATTCCTTGCGAATGTGCAAGTGCACTGACCGTCCACAAAACACATGTGAATTTTTTCATTGCTTTGTGCCCGAGCTCCTTCAATAACTTTCGTATCTAAATAGCTTCCTTGTAAGCTTGTGTAGCCGCCATGTATTCTGCTTCTATTGTAGATAGAGCCACAACAGTCTACAATTTCGAAACCCAGCTTACAACTGCTCCCGTAAGTGTAAACACATAACCAGTAGTGGATTTCCTTTTATCAAGGTCTCCTACAAAATCTGAATCCACATAGCCCGTGACAGTAAATTCCGATCCTCCATAACATAATTCAACATTTGAGGTTCCTCTAATGTATCTCAGAATCCTCTTCACAGCTATCCAATGCTCTCCACCAGGATTCGTCATGTATCGACTGACTGCTCTCACTGCTTGTGCAATGTCTGGTCTTGTACAAATCATAGCGAACATCAAACTTCTCACTGTTGATACATACGGCACTCGAGACATTTCCTTCCTCTCTGCTTCATTGCTAGGACACATACTTAAGGATAATTTGAAATTAACAAAAAGTGGGGTAGAAATTGACTTACAATCTTGCATGTTGAAACACCGCAAGATTTTCTTTAAGTAGTTCTTCTGAGAAAGCCAAATCTTTCTATTATTTCTGTCTCGGTGAATTTGCATCCTTAGAATCTTGTTTACTGGTCCCAAGTCCTTCATTTCAAACTCCCTAGCCAATTGTGCCTTCAATTCTTGGACTCGATCTCGATTAGGACCTGCTACCAACATGTCGTCCACGTACAACAGTAAAATGATGAAATCATTATCTTCAAACCGCTTGTAATATGCACAATGGTCTGTACTGAGTCTGCTGTATCTAAGGCTCATGATGAAGGAATCAAATCTCTTATACCAACACCTCGGCGCCTGTTTGAGACTTTATAGAGATTTGTTCAACCTGCAAACCAAGTTCTCCTTTTTCTTTTCAGCAAAACCTTCTGGTTGGAGCATATAAATTTCTTCTTCAAGTTCTCCATGACGAAATACAGTTTTCACATCTAACTGCTCTAGATATAGGTCAAATATAGCACACATCGCCAAGACTATTCTGACTGTCGTGAGTCAAACCACTGGAGAAAATATTTCGTTAAAGTCACTACCTTCTTTATGAGCATATCATTTCACCACCAATCTTGCACAATACCGCTCCACTTGGTCATTGCCATCACGTTTGATCTTATAGACCCATTTGTTACCAATGACTTTTCTTCCGCGTGGTTTTGGTATAAGTTCTCATGTCTTGTTCTTGTGTAAAGCCTCAATTTCTTCCTGCATTGCTGTCATCCACAAAGCAACATCTGAGCTGTTTAAAGTTTCATGGAAAGTTGATGGCTCTCTATCCTCTGTTAGAAGACAGTATGCATCATTGATCTCTATGATATAATCCGAGTGCCACGTTGGCGGTCGTCTCTCACGAGCTGACCGACGAACTTCTAGAGCCTCGGACTCAACTGGTTCTTGCTCGCGTGTCGCCAGAAGAATCTGAATCTTCTTTTTCCAGATTATTTTTCACAAGTACCGGTACAGTCTCTGACTTTTACTTTGCAGTGCTATCATCCCCATTTCTCTTTTGCAGTTGATCTTCAACAAAGATAACATCTCTACTGATGACGATCTTGTGGGCAGTGGGGTCCCACAGACGATACCCCTTCACTCCATCAGCATATCCCAAGAAGATACATCTTCTAGATTTTGGATCTAACTTTGTTCTTTCTTAGGTACTGTACATCACGTGCACAGGATATCCAAATGCATGTAGGTGAAAGTAATCTGCTGGCTTTCCTATCCACATCTCTATCGTTGTCTTTAGCCCAATTGCTGTGGATGGCAACCGATTTACTATATAACAGGCAGTTTTGGCTGCTTTTGCCCAGAATGAATTGGCGAGACCAGCAGTCTTCAACATAGCTCTTATTCTTTCTGTAAGAGTTCTGTTCCTCCGCTCTGCCACTCCATTTTGTTGAGGAGTGTATGCCACCGTGAATTGTCTCTGATACCTTCTTGCTTACAGAAAGCAAGAAACTCGCCGTCTATATACTCTCCACCATTATCTGTCCTCAAGCACTTGATCCTTTTGCCGGATTCAAGTTCAACCTGTGCTTTGTATTCTTTAAATACTGAAAATACATCTGACTTTTTCTTAATTGGATACACCCAACATCTTCTAGAATAATCATCAATGAAAGTCACCAAGTACTTTGCACCTCCTATGGACATATCCAGCGATTTCCAAACATCATAATGAACTAAGTTTAGAATGCATTTACTTCTAGCAACAGATCTACTAAATTTTAATATATTCTGCTTACTTGTAACACAATGCTTGCAAAATGGTAAGCTTACCGATTTGAGCCCTGGAAGTAATTTTCGCTCAGAGAGAATTTTTAAATCTTGTTCTAACATGTGACCAAGTTTAAGATGCCACATCATCGTTGATTCTTCTCCATTTGACGCGACACACGCATCAGCTTCCTACATTGTTTCTCCTTTAAGCATAAATATATTAGCACCGATCTTTTCTGTCTTCATCAATACAAGCGCACATTTAACTATCTTCATGATCCCATTTTCAACATAAGTTTTACACCCATGACTATCTATTTGTCCCAAAGACAATAGGTTTTTCTTCAGACCTTTGACATGTCATATCTTTCCAATTGTGCGAACTGTACCATCAAATATTTTGATTTTGATAGTACCAATACTAGTGATCTCCAAGGCATGACCATCTCCTATATATACAGATCCTCCTGAGATAGGTTCATATGTGTGGAACCATTCTCTCCGAGAGGTCATGTGCCAAGTAGCTCCTGAGTCTATGAGCCAGACGTCAGATAGATATTTTCTGCCTTTTAAAACAGTTGTTGCCTCGTTGTAGATAATTTCGCCATCATCCAAGGTACTTGCTACACACCCCTGAGCAATTGATGACTCATGTTCTTTGCCCTCTCCTCTTTTCTCTTCTGGTTACTCCAACACTCTTTCTTGACATCCCATTTCTTGCCACAGTTGTAGCATTTAATATTCTTATTACTTCTGGATTTTGATCTACTATGATTGTGACTCCCACTGGGGCTGCATTCTGTTGATCTCCCTCTCGTCACCGATAGTGCCTCCACTTTCTGTGAACTTGCTTGTCTGTCTTTCTTACTTTTCTGCATGTTCTCCTCATTTAATACGGAGGCTGCAACATCATCGAAAACTAGACTGTCCGCAAGATTGTTGTTCGTCAGATTGATGATGAGTTGATCATACGAATCTGGTAGACTTTGAGGTAAAAGCTCCGCACATTCATTTTCCTCTATATTATGACCCAACTTTATGAGTTGTGAAAATAGAGTCTTCAAGGTGTTGATATGGTCGGTCACTGATGTAGATTCCGCCATTCGAAAAGTTTATAGTTTCCTTTTTAAGAAGATTTTGTTGTGCACTGACTCAGCCTCGTATAATTTTGTGAGCGTATCCCAGATTTCTTTTGCTGTCTTTTTCTTTGCCACACTGGATAATACCCCATCTGCAAGTGCCAAGTGTAGCTCAGCAATGGCGTTGCCGTCTATCTCGTTCCACTTGTCATCAGTTATCTCTATGGGTCTTTCTTCAATTGCTGCCAAGCAATTATTTTTCCTCAATGCAGCTTTTATCTTTATTTTCCACAGCGAAAAATTATTTCCGTTGAACTTCTCAATTTCGTATTTTGCCGCCATTGTTTTTCACCACGAACTATCTTTACAAGGATCGGCTCTTCCCACTGTTTCACGTGAACAGTAACCGTATATAAATAGTACCTTATACATCAAGCTACTGTACTCACTATCTTCCTAGAAAATTGTTGAAAAGTCAAAGAATAACTTACAAATTTCAAAAAGCAAAGTTGGTGGGCTTGCCAATTTCAATAGGTAAAGTTGGTGGCACGATTTTGTTGAAGTTGCATAAAGAAAAATGTGATGGTTTTCTAGAAATCAACCATTTTTTTCAAAATTGTTGAATTTGGTTGCCATATTTTGAAGACTTTTAGAAACATGGAATAAATGCATGTATGATCTTTGGCTATAAATACCAAGCCATTCTTTGACTTTTCAACAATTAGTCTAGTTTATGCATTCTGCCACCCTATTCTGTTGTGGTGTATCTCGAACAGTGAAATGTGGCACAATGCCCTCATCTTGGCATATTTGTAGAAATGGATCATTCTTGCACTCACCATCATTGTCTAAGCGAAGTCTTTTGACCTTTCAACCAGTCTGAGTCTCGATCATTTTCTTCCATTTCAGAAATATACCCAAAATTTCATTCTTATTCTTCATCAAATACACCCACACTCTTCTTCAATAATCATCAACAAAAGTAACAAAATAGTGCATATCTCCCAAAGAAGCTGTTTTGGTATGTCCCCGCACGTCACTGTGAACATAGTCTAGAATCCTTTTTGTATCGTGAATTGCTGAACCAAACTTTACCCTTGTCTGCTTGTCTAAAACACAATGTTCACAAAATTCTAATTTGTAAGAATTTGTACCTTTTAATCATCCTCGTTTTACTAGAGTCTGCAAAGCTTTTTCACCAGCATGTCCCAAGCGCATATGCCACAACTTAGTTGCTTCTGAATCTGTATCTTTTCCAGAAATTGTTGATGCTGATCCAATAACTGTACTCCCTTAGAAATAGTATAAGTTATTTCTTCTTGTGCCTTTTATCACTGTCAGTGCCCTAGCTGTTACTTTCAACAATCCATCTCTCAAAGTGATTGTGAGCCCTTTAGATTCTAGGACTCCTAATGAGATGAGATTTTTCTTTAAGCTTGATACATAGCGAACATCCGTCAAGACTTGGATTGAACCATCATGATTCTTTAATTAGATTGTACCTATTCCCATGGTTTTACAAGCATTTTCATTGCCCATAAAACCAACTCCACCATCCAACTCCTTGAAGTTTGAAAACCAGCCCTTGTTAGGACACATATAATAAGTACAACCCGAATCCAAAATTTACTCATCTGAGTGACATATCAATGTCATGCCAACCAGACTAAAGTCCGCCTCCTCACCATGCTCTACTACACATGCATCAGAAGTAGCCTTGCCCTTTTGTAACTTAGGGCAATTCTTTTTCCAATGCCCTTTCTCGCGATAAAAAGCACACTCATCTTTAGCAGGACTCCCTTTAGACTTGCTCATTTTTTCAGGTTTGCGGCTTTGTGAATGACCTCTCGCTGTCAATGCTTCTGCAACTGTATCTCTGTGATCCTTTTTGTCTTTCTTTCTAGTCTCAGAGTTGTACAACGCACTGCATACATGATCAAATGTGACACTGTCCTTCCCATGAAGCAAAGTGGTGGTGAGATGATCATATTCATCGGGAAGGAAATTCAACAGCAGCAATGCTTTGTCTTCATCTTCAAATCTCTCATCCAGATTTAGCAAATCTGCTAATATCTTGTTGAATGAGTTTACATGGTCATTCATCGATATATCAGGTGCATACGTGAATCGATAGAGTTTTTTCTTCATATAAAGCCTATGTCCACGGGCAAAGACTGGAAGATAATTTCACTAATAAATTGGGAATTTACAAAGTGGGAAAAAACCCTCAATAACCAAAACCCCAATACACCCAAATGGAAGCTCGTTAGAACACTCAAGTGGAAGCTCGTTAGAACACTCAAGTGGAAGCTTTCTGAAATCTCTCAAATTACTTCACTTAAAATGCTCTCAAATCTCTCAAATTGGGATGGATACAAATGAACAAATGGCTTGGTATTTATAGCCAAAGATCATGCATGCATTTATTCAATGTTTCTAAAAGTCTTCAAAATATGGCAACCAAAATCAACAATTTTAAAAAAATGGTTGGTTTCTAGAAAACAATCACATTTTTCTTTATGCAACTTCAACAAAATCGTGCCACCAACTTTACCCGGGTATGAAGATTCATCAACTCCACTACTGATAAAATGATGAGGCAGCTCAACCTTATAGTACACTATCCATATTGACAATTCAGCTCTGCGGTCACTAGCCCATGCATCACGCAGATATTCCATTATCTTTCTTTTGTTAGCCCTGTGAAACATCGAAAATGTATTCCACAAATACAGAATTTGATTGCCCAACGTGTGGAAAAAATTTAATAGATCATCCCATGGTAAAGAATGAGACAAACCATCACTTCGAAGATCTTTTGCACCATCTATTTTCCGCTCAACATCATTATGTTGCATGCCCAAGAGTTGCACTGGAACTTCACCATCCATTGAACCAAACAACTTCATATCATCCAAATCAATTGCTTGGTCAACTGCTTTACGAATTTCTTTTAGATCTACATAAGCCAATTGACTCCATACCTTCTGGGCTACGAAGTCAGTCTTGGTAGAGTAGTGGAAGAACTAGCTTTTAGTAGACTGACATGTACACTAACATCAACAAGGACAGCATGTAAAGAATCAAAATGACCAGGGCAATAAGAATGCAACCCTAGAAGTGCTTTAGGAGGAATTCGAAATTCATGAGCTGTAGCAGGGCAAGTGTCCAGAGATGACTGCAAGTCAGAGCTGTTCTCCAGCACAGAAGCATACATCAGCTCAAACTTCAAAATGACAGCAGATGTTGATGGAACCTCATATTTGCTAACAGATAAATTGAATGCAATCATAACTGATAGTTCCCAAGAGAATGGAGGGGTCACAACGGTCCCACTTAAAACCCAAACTCCTTAGGCTCTTATCGCCTTGTTGACAAAACTTTCTTAGAATGCAAAAATACACACTACTTACAATAGATCGCCTCCAAGTATAAATGGCGCCCATCAGATCAATGAACATTACCAGATACATGAACAAGATCAGATTTATGAATAGCTCAGATACATAAACAGTATCGTATACGTGAACAATGCCGTATGCAAAATCGCAACAAAATCGTACCAACTTTACCTTTTGAAATTGGCAAGCCCGCAACAAAATCGTGCCCCTCAAATTGTTAAGTTTTCAATTTAATTGTTGAAAAGTCAAGCATGCTTGCGTGGGACAGCTAGCATGCAAATTGAATAATGCATGAGACAGCTAGCTTTGACCACAATTTGGTAAGAAAGTTGGCACCAATTGTTAAGTTTTCAATTTGGCAAATTGAAACCAAATTGAAAATGTGTGTTAGGTGGGCAAAGCAAGGCTATGCTTTGCCTATAAATAGAGAAGCGAAATGCATTTGTTATCATCCCCAATTTGAGAGATTTGAGAGCATTTTAAGTGAAGCAATTTGAGAGATCTTCCACTTGAGTGTTCTAGTAAGGTTCCATTTGAGTGTACTGGGTTTTGGGTATTGAGACTTTTTCCCACTTTGTAAATTCCTAATTTATTAGTAAAATTATCTTCCAGTCTTTGTCCGTGGACGTAGGCATTACGCCGAATCACGTAAATTATTGTGTCTTATTTTCTTTGCATTTGTTTACACCACATTTATATTTCTCCAAAAAATCAAAGTATTAGTAATTGCTCAACCACGCGATTCCGCAACAATTGGTATCAGAGCCGAAGGTTCGTGTTTGGGGCATATGGCATTGTTTACGTATACGATACTATTTATGTATACAGAACTGTTCATAAATACAGTACTGTTCACGTATACGGTACTGTTTATTGATACGGTGGAGACTGCCATTTATACTTGGAAGACAGTCTATTGTAAGTAGTGTGTATTTTTGCATGTCTATGAAAGTTCTGTCAACAAGGCGATAAGAGTCTAAGGAGCCTGGGTTCTAAGTAAGACCATTGTGACCCTTTCATTCTCCAAAAAACTTTCTTGGTGCATTTATTCATGCGAAATAAACATCATAAAGGCTGTTTTTAAGTATAAATAGTTGTTGAAGTACTGATCATTTGAATTAAGAACAAAAAATGGCAGAGGCGTCGTCGTCGTCTTCATCAGCGAGGACTACTGTGACTAACGCAAAGTTTGAAGTAGAGAACTTCGATGGTACTAATAATTTTGGTATGTGGCAATGTGAGGTGTTGGATGTCTTGTGTCAGTAAGAGTTAGACGTTGCTCTTGAAGAAAAGCCTAACATGATGGATGACAATGAGTGAATAAAAATCAATAGACAGACATGTGGTACTATTCGCCTATGTCTTGCTAAAGATCATAAATACTCTGTTATGAGAGAGACATCAGCAAAGAAATTGTGGGAGATACTGAAAGAAAAGTACATGAAGAAAAGTCTTGAAAATAGGCTTTATATAAAGAAAAAAACTCTATCGATTCACGTATGCACCTGCATATCGATGAATGACCATGTAAACTCATTCAACAAGATATTAGCAGATTTGCTAATCTGGATGAGAGATTTGAAGATGAAGACAAAGCATTCCTGCTGTTGAGTTCCCTTCCCGATGAATATGATCATCTCACCACCACTTTGCTTCATGGGAAGGACAGTGTCACATTTGATGCTGTATGCAGTGCATTGTACAACTCTGAGACTAGAAAGAAAAATAAAAAAATCACAGAGATACAGTTACAGAAGCATTGACAGTGAGTGGTCGTTCACAAAGCCGCAAAGCTGGAAAAAGGAGCAAGTCTAAAGGGAGGCATGCTAAAGATGAGTGTGCTTTTTGTCGCGAGAAAGGGCATTGGAAAAAGAATTACCCTAAGTTACAAAAGGGGAAGGCTACTTCTGATGCATGTGTAGTAAAGCATGATGAGGAGTCAAATTTTAGTCTGGTTGGCATGACGTTGACATGTCACTTAGACGAGTGGATTTTGGATTCTGGTACATTGTACCTATCATATGTGTCCTAACAAAGACTGGTTTTCTAACTTCAAGGAGTTGGACGGTATAGTTATTTTTATGGGCAACGATAATGCCTGTAAAACCATGGGAATAGGTACAATCCAATTAAAGAATCATGATGGTTCAATCCAAGTCTTGACGGATATTCGCTATGTACCAAGCTTGAAGAAAAATCTCATCTCATTAAGAGTCCTGGAACCTAAAGGGCTCAGAATCACTTTGAGAGATCGATTGTTGAAGGTAATTGCTGGGGCGCTGACGGTGATGAAATGCACAAGAAGAAATAACTTGTACTATTTCCAAGGAAGTACAGTTATTGGATCAGCATCAACGGCTTGTGGAAAAGATATAGATTCAGAAGCAACCAAGTTGGGGCATATGCGTTTGGGACATGCTGGTGAAAAAGCTTTGCAGACTCTGGTGAAACAAGGCTTATTGAAAAGTATAAATTCTTGCAAATTACAATTTTGTGAATATTGTGTTTTGGGCAAGCAGACAAGGGTAAAGCTTGGTTTAACAATTCACGATACAAAAGGGATTCTGGACTATGTTCACAGTGACGTGTGAGGACCTACCAAAACAGCTTCTTTGGGAGGTATGCACTATTTTTTTTTACTTTTGTTGATGATTATTCAAGAAAAATGTGGGTGTATTTGATGAAGAACAAAAATAAAGTTTTGGGCATATTTCTGAAATGGAAGAAAATGGTTGAGACTCATACTGGTCGAAAAGTCGAAAAACGTCGCTCAGACAATGGTGGTGAGTACAAGAATGATCCATTTCTACAAATATGCCAAAATGAGGGCATTGTGCGACACTTCACTGTTCAAGATACACCACAGCAGAATAGGGTGGCAGAACGCATGAACCGGACTATACTGGAGAAAGTTCGATATATGTTGTCCAATGCTAGATTGGACAAGGAGTTTTGGACTGAGGCAGTTGTATATGTGTGCCATCTGATAAACTGTTTGCCATCAGCTATAATTGAGTTTTGGACTGAGGCAGTTGTATATGTGTGCCATCTGATAAATATTGAAAAAGGACTAGATCAAATCAATTTCTCATAAATACAAATTCTGTCCATACATCCTTAAGACTCATGTATTTAATCATCATCTCAAATAAGAGTTTTGCTTTATGAAAAAATAATAAACGCCCAAATAAAAATATGATTTTAAAGTTTAAGATTACAGACTCAACCCAAATCAAAATACAATACACCATTCATGGTTTGAGACACTGGGATCTAGAAGGCCGTCAATCTTGTCCAAAAAGTTTTCACCCTCAAAAACAAACCTTTCTTCCTTGGTGCTGCTCCGAATTTCCTCAGTGATCATATTCACCTTATTATAAGTACTAACAACCTCGATATCGATTCTTGTAATACAATGCTTCCAACATGAGACAGGGAGGGATTTGCAGCACTGTGCGGTCTCTCCTTCATAAACAGGCTGCTGCTTATATGAGAACTGAAAATAAAACCTCTTATGACCATAACAATCTAGACATGCAATCTCAGCATGAGGCGACATCCAGAGTAAAGAATCCACAACCTTTGCAACCTCAAAATTTCGATCTCCTAAACTCAATGTTAAGTTCAAATGCTTGGCACCAGACATCGGGTGAGGTAGACTCAGCCTCAATTCTTCAGGAACGTGCACATTCTCACTGCTGCAGGTTTGTAGGTTCAACACTTTAGAAAACTTATGGAACATTGCAAGTAGCTCAATGTATTTTGCATGCAATTGAGAGTCAATAATTTCGGAGAAATAGAGATGAGTTTCCGACAGAGTCAAAGCAGCCGACGAAAAGGATATTAAATTCCCCTTATAATTGAATTTGTTTAAACTAGGGGTGTCAAGCTTGACTTCATCCAATTTGTCACACGAATGGATGCCCAGAATCTTAAGACGGGGACTAAAAATATTGATGCTTTTTATACTGCCACAGAGAAATATACGTAACCTCTCAAGAAGTGGAAGTCTAGGAATTTGGCTGCAGAGCCACCCATCCGTAACTGTAAAGGAACCCCGACCTAAAAGGCTCAAGCCTTTCAGATTCTTACAAGAGGTTATATCAAGAGTTTTAAAACCCTCACAACGATCAAATTCCAAATCCTCAATCAAAGGGCACTGAGCAACTAGATTGTTCATGACTTGATCATGTGCGTACACTTCTGATAGACTCAACTTCCTCAAAGACAGGCTGACATCACTCCTTAGCGACTCTAACTTATAGCCTTTTAACCTCAACACTTTTAAAGACTTTGAATATAAAACCATTTCAGGCAGATCGAACCATACACCTGATGGCAGAAAATGTTCAAGTTCCAGCTCTTTGACATTGTTTTCTATTGCATAGAGAATGCATATGTTTGCCAATCTCAAGGCACATTGGCCAGATGTCCTAAGGGTTAACTTGTCTATGGATATCATATTTCTGTGACGGAATTGAAGAACTTTTTCCCAATAAGTGCGTGCTTTCCGAACTTTTTCCCAGTGAAAATGTTTTGGACATTTCTCATCAATTTCTAAAACAGGGAATGTTAAATAAACTCGGAGCCAAGTTTTAGAAAATACACTGGTTTGAACAAGTTGATCAAAGGGGAGGAATGACATAATGTGATGCAAAATCGGTTCGGGTAATTCTGAAATCCTGTCCACATGATCAGTTCTTCTCCTCTTCTCCTTGTCCTCCTTGAGATCACAGCAGCTTCCATCCGCCATTCTACCACAGCTTAATCCTGATTTATTAACGGCTAAAGTAATGAAGCTAAAGTCAAGTACGAAGACTGAGAGAAAAACGATAACTGCTGAATCAAAACAAAAACGATAATCGAAACAGAACTATGGGGTTAGGGTTTCGACACATTGCCCTTTTATAATTTGATAACTTAATCCGAATCCGAGACCAGAAAGGAATCAACTTCTTCCATAATCGAAGAGGATTTTTGAATTACGGGGCTAGGGTTTTGAATTCTAAAATCGAAGAGGATTTAGAATTCTAAAATCGAAGAGGATTTAAAATTCAATCCCAAGTAGGATTTAGCGTAAATTTAACAACGTCATAAATTAATAATTCAAAATTTTTGTTAGACAATAAAATTATTTAAAATTTTTGTTTTTTTTTTGTAAGATATGCTTAATATATAAGTTAATAATTAATTAATTTAAAACTAAATACATGTAAATTGTCTATAAGATTTCTGTAAAATATGTTTTTAATAAATCTATTAAAAAAAACTATAAAATACTATAAACATACCATTTTTTCAATTGGTTTTTTTTTTCATTATAATTATTATTATTAAAAAAATAATGTTACATAATGTTCGTTTTGGCACCCAATAAATGATAAGTACCAAATATGTCATGATGCATATAGGATAATACTTTTAAAAAAATAATTATAGATTATATTTTATATAATACGTCTATTTCCTAAACGCGGATGTCTAGAATTTATAAAATATAAATTTAAACAAATACATTATTTTATAGCAATACACTGTTATTTTTACTAAAACATATCATTTTAAAAGTTCATATATATGTAGTAATGAAAAACTTTTTATCTACACATATATGTATTGGAGGTTCAATAAATGAAATCCTCTATGTAATATGCTGTGTTTGCATTTGTTTTCCTTCCCAAAACTGATATATTAAGTTTTTTTTTTTTTTGTCTTAATTAAATAACGTATCAAAACTTATCGTCTAAAATTCATAGGACAAGCTTATTTATGGGCAGCTATAGATATTATATAATTGGTTATTCCACAAGTGAAGTCAAAAAAGCACATATATGGATTTCGTGCCGCTCGTTGAGATTCAATGATGGATACATTTTTTGACAATTTCATCAAATATATAACGACTTGCCTTCTGGTGTTAAAAAATAATTTGTTAAAACAAAGACCAAAAATAATTTTTTATAAAACAATAATGTTAAGTATTCTACTGAATTTAAGTTGGGATGAGAAATTCAATTACCTTTTTCTTTTTTCTAATGATAGTTAAACAAAAGATAAGTAACGAAATTTACTCATCTTTGAATTTTCTTTTTAATTTTGAAAGTGAATTCACTTAAATTAGAAATTAATGGTCTGATATTTTCAGTAAATTATGGAGGGGCAAAGCTTGACAGCCTAAAAACGACTAAAGACTTTTCATGTAGGTCCATTGATAGAGTTTCACACTATACTTGTTGATTTCAAAGTTCTCAAAAACTTTTTTAATTTAGTTCATAAACTTAAAAACAACAAATTTCATAAAATCATTTTCCTGTAATTATAGAATCTTTATATTCTAAAAATAATGATTTACTTAAAATGTCATGAAAAATAATTTGAGGTTTTAAATACTTAATCATGTATACATTTAATTATACTAGCTTTATAAGAAATATAATAAGAGAAATCACCTAAACTAGTATCTTTGATGCTTATCCTTGACTTGATTTACTTTTTCCCTCTGTCTATTGAGTGACTTGAACTTGATCTCACATGTATGATTTTTGTCTTTGAAGATATAGTGAGATTTGAAACATACACACACATGCACCCCACAATATACCGTTGATATACTATTTGCTATCATCAAAATCAAAGACCACATAACCGTTTGGGCCAATAGATATTTTCTGTAAAATGCGTTTTGATAATGTCGCATCATTTACTACATTGGAATATATAAGATTTATTATCTATGTATGAATTTCTTGCATTACATTTTTTGTGCCTTGCATGATCATTGGTTATATTATTTCTTTGTGATGACATTATTCTTTTGGGCGGCTGAATGACGTTGAGGGTTTGAAGAGCCCTATTTCCTAGACCTTGCAAAATTATTTTAGAAAAATGATGATTTGTATAAAGTTGTAGCCTATTTTATGCAAATTTTGTTATGTGAAACCCAAACATCTAAGCACCATCGTTCGCATACTATGCAACATGGCCAAGCGATCGATGAAGGAGAAGAAAATTTACATGTGATCAGAGAGAAAGAGAGGTTTCAAGGAAATGAAACGGTCCATGTCTCTTGAGAAGAGCAAGTCTGATGATGAATATTTGAACAAATTTTCTTTGCCTTCACCAACACAAGGGCATGAGTCTTACTTGCATTTATCTACATCTCTTACTGTTCTTGTGACCTAAACAAGTTTGACTTTTGGGTTGACACAGAGAGATGAGTGAGTATTTTAAAGTTACTTTTCTTTATTCTAGAGCGGAGTATTAGTGAAAACTTATATTGCCAAATGGGTGATGGGACCCCAGAGCAGGGAGCTTCTCTTTGGGATGCTAATTGTAACTTGCGAGTCACTTAACGTGGCAAATTGCAATGCCATTTTATGTATAATGATTATAAACAAAAAGTTGTATACATTTGAGATTTTATGGATGTTATTTTTTTTTCTTTTTTTGAGATTATTATTCACCAAAGAATTGTATGTCGATTATGTTTGTGCTCGATCAAGAATTCTAAAAGTGCAGACAGTCACAAAATTCAAATTTGGCAATATGCATGTATAAGATTAAATGGCATGTTAAAACATGGTCAGAAAATGCTTCATTTGAGCAGCATATTGTCAAATATAACCGAATCAAAATGGAAGGTTCTGCAAAGGGTGGAGGGGACAAAAAATGGATTTCTATAGTGTAATTAAGAGTAATTCCTACCAAAATTGACAACTAAATAGAATAGTGAAAATTCTAACACTATGTTACAATACGAACATGCGCCAATTTAATGATTTGCGATACTTATCTGGAAGCCAACTGAAGTAGAACCACACATGAACTCCAATGGGAGTAGAATCCATGGAAAGAAGATGTAAGAATCCTGAACAGCTCATCAGGGTTATCGGCAAGTACCTGCGGAAACATAAAGTAAAACACCACTCATCACTGAGTATGGAATTACAGCCCAGGATCTGTTTGTATATCATCACTCTGTACTTTTGATAACTGTTCGTAAAACTTGAGAAAATGATGCGTGTAAGGAGAAAATACACAATGACCAGCGTCTTCAAGGACATGCATTTCAACTCCACCTCCCCCATCAACAGCCAGCTCCTTGGCAGCATGGATTCTGTGGATATCTTGTGAGGCTTGCTGGTGAATCAAACTCATCAGCTAAAACGGTAGCGTTTTTGTCAAGAGCAAATAAAAGTCACGGGGGAAGGCACGTGGGTGATCACTTATGTTATAAGCTTGAAACGGCAACCCCGTTATGTCGTTTAAAGAAGGTTTTAAGTGATGCACGTGATGGCCATGTGAAACAGCCTTACTCAGTTCGTTAAGTTCGTTAACCTACGTTTCTTCAAGCTGTACGTTCTGGGTTTAGTAGCTCGTTTGTTGCTCTGGTAGCTATATAACAGACTGATATAACAGTTTGTGAGTTAATCAAGTGTAACCTTGATAGATAGAGAGATTAGAGAGTTCTCTGTAATCTTGTGAGTAAGCCTTGTAAAAGATCCTCCATTGTTGCTCAATTAAAGCTCTCCAAAAAGCTTCTCCCGTGGATGTAGGTTGTGCCTATCTTGGTGCAACTGAACCATGTAATTGATTCTTGTGTGGTCTGTGGTTGTTTCTATTCTTTTTCGATTCTATTAATTCTTGTGTGAAATTGATTCTATCTGGGTTCGATTCTTTGATCTTTGCAACTTGACAAATCTTAATCAAAGTTCCTGAGAAGTGCTTGTATCTTTGCATAGTCAGAGGCAGATTCAATCACTACATATCTTCTAGTACAGCTGGTTTAAAACTGGTTGCCACCCACTAGACATAAAACAAGAATGAAATATAATTAGAAGTGCATCTGCACAAGATTAAAAGGATGAAACAGAAAGGTTAGTTTCCAAATTTTCTATTCTTATGATCAAAAGTGGGCAAAAAAAAAAAGGTGATTTCATAGTAACCAAACAGGAACCCAAAAAAAATAAAAAATTTCCACATCCGTGACTTGTATTCAAGAAGATTGTTACTCCACAATTTTTTTTAATTCCTGCTTAGTTTCATATTTGTTTCATTCTATGAAACTTCGTTGATCTCCCCGCAAATATGAAAATCATAAGAAATTCATATCGATTTGCGGACCACACAATGAACGCATTGTATTTGTTCCTAGAGGTTCACAAAACTTGTCCTGAGGGGTTCTTGAGTAAAACATAGATTGTGTTTCAAAGAATAGGTGAAGAGTAGGACTTAGGAGAACTAATACGGGATAATGAAGCAATCCAAGGAGATATAAAGGGCATACCCTGTTAATGGAATTGTCAATAATAGCTACATGTAAGATAACAGAGAATAGAACGAAAATGAAGTAATCCTGAATTGAGTAATCTCCGTGCATGGGTTCTTAATTATATCAACCTTTCTGAAGGAGTCTGGAGTGCAGAGTGGTATTTACACAAGTTTGGTGATAACTGACCTCAACAGGGAACTATTGATAAAGAAATATTCTTTTGTGACATGGCAAATTCACAAGGTGCCCCTGAATTCTACAAATTTTGAATAAAAGCATAAAATAATCTATAATTAGTATTGGCATTTGAAATATACCTGTGCCACATCTTATGGGGAAGCCTTGTTGAATGAGATCATTCACAACCCCCCGCTTCGAGAAGACCTGCCTTAATGGAACATCATAATGTACTCCAAAATTATGATAAGAACCAAAAATATAGAGAAAAAAAAATGCTTTGTCAACTTGATAAAACCAAAAGAACTAGAACATCTATACCATCAGTTTTATATAAAAGCACGTTACGTTTCTAGATTATGTATCCTATATTAAGTCAGATATATCTTAGGAACTACTTGATTTGCACTATCTTCAAGTTTTCCCCGTAATGACCTTTTAACGCATGGTCACTTAACATGTAATACACGTGTCTATAGGTGCATTAAGAGATAGGGCAGCAGATGGACAGAGATGGGAGACGGTGTTTAGGAATATTACAGGAAGGACTATGATATCCGATCAAAGATGCTATCTTGGAAGAAAGTGAACTGAAATAAAATTATTAAAGAATATATGAAAGTTAATTTTAAATCTCTCCATAATGTGAATATCAACAATGCCATGCCTGAATTAGATATAAACAACAATAACTCATATCATTGCAAATTACTGAAACAGAAAATTTTTAGCGAGTTTAACCACTGCAGTCATGAAATATAACAATTTAGTTTAGATTATTACTTCTCATTCTGTTTTCGTGTTTTTGAAATCAGAAAATTGTACGCCATTGATAGATGCACATTTACCAAATGAAGTCACCATCTCATCATTAAAGTAATCCAGTTAGTTAAAATTATTTTTAGCCGGTAAAATCCACGGCCTCCTCCCACCATCAAGCTGATGAAGAGATCCCTTGGTGTAAACAGATAGAAATGCATCCAAATCCTCACCTGTTTTATAGAAATGCATCCAAATCCTCACCTGTTTTCAATCTAATAATTTCTTATAATGTAAAGCATGAATTACGCCAAATGATCTATAACCCAAAAATTCAACATGGCTAAGTAAGACCTGTTAGAGCTTAAATACATTATCTCTTATCTGTTAGCTTAAGGTTTGGGGTCGTGTATTAATTGGACATGCTATCAAAGGAACCATGCAATCTGGTAGTTAAATCCACAATCATTTTAAAGTTCATTAGTTCTGTTGTTAAATTTGGGCTTTGATTGTGTTTAATCCACATGCTTGCACATGAGGGAGCATTAACATGTGCATAACAGAATCAGAAGCAGCTCTCTGCAACAGCAAGCACGAGCCGATCAGTTGGTGAGAAACAGGCTGATTGTCACTGCCGTAAATCTATAATAGCTTTATAAGTTCTGTTGGAGGATGAACTGCAACTCTGAATCTCTCAACCAAGTAAGACAAGTCGGTTATAGACTCAGTAATATAGTGGCATGTCTGTTGAAGTCTCAAAGGAAGGCTGTATGACAAGGTTTTGAAGTCAGCTGTGTGTCCTAGTAAAACATGTGATTGAGCACGTGAGTCTCTTAACCAAAACGATAGCTAAGGTTGCCGTTTCATCAATTAAGGCAAATGAGACGCAGACCCATGGTCAGGGGCAGTTTGAAAGGCTGTTAAAGGTCGTTACGAGTGCGGGAAGCAGCTGGGTTTGTTATTAAGCGCAGGGGTGTATGCTGGTGACTGACAGATCTTTCCAGATCAATCTTTTCTTGTATATATATCCTGGCACTTTGACATGCCAAGATATAGATTGAGATTCATCTTCTCTGTAAACTTGTACTCTGATAAACTCTCATTCAGTAAAACTTGGTTCACCTTTTCACAATGTATGTAGGCATCTATGGTCGAACCACTTTAAACTTCCTCTGTGTTATCATTATGTTCTTTTATTTCTTATTGATTTGGTTTGTTCATCTTGATTGGTTAAGTCATACAAATAGAGATTATTCTGGTAATTTGCTGTTTTAGCTTCAAGAAGTGATTAGAACGGGTCTTGGGGAGCCATTTCCAGTGTTGCACTGGTTCTTGGTTCAACAAGTTCTCATCTTCTCTCTATTAGATTCACTTTCCATTTCGTTTTCTCTCGTTTTCTTGATTGACAAACATTCCTCTTAGTAACAAGGTCTTTCACTTTCTTTGAACTCGGTAACAGAGTACTAAAAAGAGTACAAAAGGCAAAGAAATGGGTTCGCTCAATCCAGCAAAAAGGGATCTGCTGATTGACTACTTGAAGAACAAGATTCTTGGTCGAACACTTAGCGGAGATGATATTCCAACAGTTGAGGATGCCTACTTCAAAAGCCCTGATCAACTTTGCCTTTGTAAGTAATCTTTATGCAAATTAACAATGTTGCAATTAATTTCACATACTTGTTGGGTTTTGCTTTGAAAAGATTGCTTATCAGATTGTTGCTTTATTTGTTTGAGCTCTGCAAACTTCTGATTAAGCTCTTGTTCATTTGATTGTTTGAACAAAAGACAAACAATCTTTAGTTGCAGAAGAGCACATTAAATTAACATAACAAGTTTTGACAACTTGCTGCCCATGGATAAAGTATGGAAAGCGTAAAGTAGAAAGCTTATAATATGAATTTTAATCGTTTCTAAGTGGATAGCATAGATGGAAGGCAGGGATTTGTTGTGAGATTAAATTTATGTCTTTTAATTTCCTGTTCCCATGAGTTTTCTGATCAAGTTATTGCTTTGTCTTTTCTGTCAATTGTTTTTTTTATCCTTTTTCTGTAATTTGGTTGAGGTGAGACTTGAGGTTCATTACTTAATCACGTTGCAATTTTAGATGACATTGGGTAAAACATTGATGAACTCAACAGCCAGCCTCCCAATTTAACCTTAACTTCGTAATACTGAGGAGGTACTTGAATGCTTATCTGTCTGCTAAGCCTATGTATTTTGGTTGCTTGTGTGATAGTGCTGGCTTGCACTTCCGTTAATGGACCAAATTCAGGGAGGATATCTTTGATCTAGCTATCAGCTTTTGCAGCTATGATATTTCCTAGTTGTTGATGTGAGAACAAGCTATGCATTATTTGGTCTTGTTTCCAGCTTCTCGTTGCAGTAGCCTCACATTGACTACTTCCATGTATAGAATAATACTGAAAGCTGAAATTTATGATTTGCAGGTGCTAAGCAGGGAAGTGTTAATGAGTGGTACTTCTACACTATCAGGCCCAACCGCGAGTTTGCAACTGATGATGGATTCTATTCTGTATTCACTGTGGAGGATGTCCTCGACAATCAAAATGAACATGTTGGTTTCATGCAAATTCTGTCTTACTATCAAGGGTTGCTTCCTAAAGGAAAGAAAACCAATTGGATCATACAGGAGTTCAGTATTAACCCTGCAATAATTCCTTCCAGTCAACCTCATGCCAAAACTCAAGCAAAGGTAACACACACATGAAAATTGGTGACTGTTTATTATTATTCAGTTTTTTTTTTTTGGGGCCATTATAGCTTCTGAATGATGAATAATCACCATTGCTTCACATCACTTTTGTTTCAGAATTTCATTGTCTGCAAACTAATGTGGATTGAAGGTGATAAGACCTCCAATGATCCTACCTACATGATGCACAAGAGAAAGAGAATGCAGGCCGGGAGGGACAAAGATGAAGAGACATATGAAAGAAAGAGAGGAAGGGTTGCCCCCCTTATTCTGGAAAATACAGTCAGTGGAGCGCCAGAATGTTTTGTTCTTAATCTGAAGGCTGTGCTATTCAACTGCAAAGCACTTGGCTTGGACTTCGGCAGTCAGATTGAGGAGCAATATCATGAAATAGTGGTAAGATTGCTTTATGATTTCATATTGCTTTATGATTTCATATTACATTTTATACACATCTATTTGGTAACCCTAAAACCTAATAAGTGCAGGCACTATGTAAGATTTGCATGCTTCCTAAAATAATTCAGGTCAATCTATTCTCTCGAAGGAGAGATATTGGAACCGTAAGTTCCTCTTTTGTTCTTTTTTTTTTTAAGTCTTTTGCATATTAGAAACAAGGAAACTGCTTCTATTTATTTGTTGATGTGCACATTTTCAGTGCGATAACTGTCGTCATGTCTATTGTGCCGATATCATCGCTCCTGGGAGAGAACTGTACATGGAAGACTCTGAAAATGGAAAGGAAGTTCCCATAATGTATCTCCGGACCTGGAATCTGCGCACTTTTGTGTTCAAATTAAGGGATACTAAGTGGAATGTTTCTCTGGCTGTATGTTTTAAAACCTATGAATTTAATTTTGATTTTGTCCAATGTATGTGGACAATGGCTTATGGTTATTCTAAATTTTGTGTAGGGAAACAGAAGCATTAAAATCACATTGACGGATACCCACCGGATGGAATTTGTGTCTGAAACTTTACTTGGCGTCAACTCATTTTACTACAGATATGCTGACTGCAGTGAATTTACTATCAGCCATATGAGGGTTATTTTCACTCAGATCAATGGTTTAGGAGCAGGTGCATAAGATGAGATGAGAAGGCAAAGCCTGACCAGAAGAAAAAGGAATCTCAGAATGCAATGGCACACCAGAAAGAAGTAGGAAATTTGAATATGCAGAAGTTCTTTCTACACCATGAAACATGATGCTGGAACTCCCTTACTCTTACACCAACTGATTTTTTTTTTTTTTCATCAATGATCATTCCATGACTTAGAATCTATAATTGTAGAAGCTTCTATTCCAAGAATTGCACTTGAGACACAAAGGCTCATTACAATGTGTGCTAGTTTGAATATATGGCAGTGAGGCAGTGAATGTATTCGTAAATGCTTTTATAGACACAGATGGTTGGCATATATGGCAGTAAGCCACTGAGCCAGTGAATGTATTTGTAAATGCTTTCATATCCATGATGCTGCAGAATAAAAATACACAGGTGCTTATCCCTAAATCCTCCTATACTGTAAGCTGCTGTCTCATTCCTTTGATTACTGGATGGATTTGAACTTGGCCTCTACAGTACAGAAAGATTTAGGGATAAGCACCTGTGTATTTTTATTCTGTAGCATCATGGATATGCTAGTTCTTCGAACCCAAGGAAGAACAGTTAGTTGGTTTAAAGGTGTGACCACTTCTAAACCAAATCCACACTAGTGACTGAAAATGATTACACTCAGCATGATATCTTGTTTTTGAACCCATCAAATCCTTCAATTTTAGAGAAGAAAATGGTATATAACCGGGATCTTTCTCCTGACCTACCCCTTTCATAGTTTCATGTGAGAATTCGGAATCCAATTTAATTTTCCTTCCAATCTTTCCACTGATTTTGAAGAAAATAAAATCATGCTTACAAGTCTTTGTTATACACTCTGTCTGCAAGTGAGTTTCCCTTGACCTTGCATGAAAACATAACTATTAAAAGTATAAAAGATATGAAAAAAAAAAATTAAGTATTACTATTCTTCCTAACTAGTAGTAGTAGTATACAAAAATTTAATAATTCCAAATGAGATAACATATAACTAATAGATGAATGTCATATAAGCACTTAAAATAAAAATACAGAGAGGAAGTCCAGCCCTACTCTTAAAAATTTAGACATTAATTGATTAAATTAATGATATACGATCTTCAATTGGGCCCAAACAGTAAACTTTTGATTTTTTTTTTTTTTTTGAGAAGAAAGTAAACCTTTCCATTGAAAAACAACACTAAACCAGTACATTCATCACCTCTGCTGGAATTGAATCTAACCAGACAGCAGGCGCATTTGCTCCCACTGCATATTTTGCTACGGAATGAGCACAAGCATTACAGGTTCTGGGGATATGATTGACAATTACATTACGAAACTCTCTTTTCTGGCTTTGGATTTCTTCAACTATCCACCATAATCATGTTCTGTTGCTCTTTGTGTTGTTTACTAACTCAACCACTTCTAGGCAATCTGACTCTACAATCAAAGTGGATAAAGCTGCCCTTCTAGCTAACTTTAAACCCCACTCAATGGCCTCAGCTTCTGCACAGCTAACAAGCTCCTTCAGACCAGTTGGCTTGATGCCTGCAGCTACAATTTTGTTCTCTGAGTCTTTTATTACAGCTCCTAAGCCAGCCACTTGATTCTTGTTGTTTATGGCTGCATTCACATTAATTTTGAATACATTCTTTGGTGGGGGCTTCCACTTCTGCTGATGAACTTTACTGCTGATATGGATATGTGAGACTCCAGGCTTCCTAGCTCTTTGAAAAGCATCAATTACTGATTCAGCTTTAGCTGCTGAAAGCCTTGGATCTATCTTCTTACCTTCGAAAATAAACTTGTTTCGTGCATACCATGCCGCCCAACACAAAGAAATCAAAAGTTCAAAATCAGACTTCCGCATATTGGAGGACATATCTTGGACGATGCTAAGGATGCTCTGATCTGGGGTTCTCTGGAAATTGAGTTGGAGAGGGGCATGAGTCCAGATCTTCTTTGCTGCCTTACACTCCAGCAGAGCATGGTAAATGGTTTCCACACTCTTTGCAGCATCTCTGGCAAATTGGATCTTGGAGGCATTTAGATAAACATAACTACGTAAGCACAACTTACATCTCTAATTGGGCCAGTGAAATTGACAGGTAATGACCCAAATTATTTGTGGCATTTATTTATTGCCTTAGCTTGGTTCCAAAAGTCAAAAACGCTTTGCTTCTGCTAATCTCCGTCTCCCTCTCTGTTTTATTGTCATCGCTGATCATGAGTGATGATAATATTAACAGCAATGAATCGAAACAACGAACCCACTTAATCTTCTCATATGGTACGCTGAAAAGAGGATTCCCCAATCACTACCTAATGCAAGAGCTGATGAATCGAAACGCCGCCGTTTTTCTGGGTCCATTCTTCACCCACGAATCATACCCAGCCGTCTGCGGGCCCTACAACATCCCTTATCTCATCAACCTCCCGGGGTCGGGCAACCGAGTCAAGGGCGAGTTGTACTCCGTGTCGACTCAGGGACTCGCACGTTTGGACGAGTTGGAGGGCACCCGGTTCGGTCACTACGAGAGGCTCCCCATTCGGGTTGTTGAGGGCGAACGCGAAGGAAATGATGGAAACGGTGCCGTTTCGGTAGCCGCAGTGGAGGCACAGGGGTATTTTGCAAATAGCAGTTTCGGGGAGGGGTTGTGGGAAAAGAAAGGGAAAGTTGGGATGAACGAGTACACTGACAAGGAGGGACGAGAGTACGTGGCAATAGACAAGAGGGCTAAGGGTGCTTGTATTCTTGATGAGATTGCCTCCATTTTGTCTTTCTGATTGAAATATTGCAATTAACCCCCTTGTAATATTTTTTATTGTCAATAAAACCACCATTCATTGGTTAAAACTTAGAAGAGCGCAGGCATTTCTTTCACCCTTACGTTATTGTTCCAGCCAAATATCATTTCCCTTGGTTTAAAAACATTTGATGATTGTTCAAACTTTTGCCGTTCTTGGTACTATATCTGAACAACTAATTTAGTTTAAACATTTTTAGTCAGGAGATAAACTTAACTTTTTTGGTCAAACAATTTCTCCAACCTGATATTGATTATTAGGGTTATTAGATTTCTTACTGAAATTATTGAGCTTAGGTTATTATTTATGTTTGTAACTTGTAGAAAAATCAATTAGCTTCAAAGTGGCTGTACCATTTCCCTTAAATTAGACTTGGTTAATTTAGATTTCGAGTGAGGTACTAAATGGGTGATAGGAGGAATTTAGAAACAAGTTATCCTTTCATAAAAATTCAAAATACACAGTTGATGAGTTGACTGCTTTTCGGACCTGATTTGACTTATAACTCAAATAAAAACTAAAAGTATGAGCCTTTAATTCTTGTTCTCTATTTTTTTTTCCTTTTTGAGATCTTTAATGAATTTTTTGAAAATGTCGTGAGGTTTTAAGTATAATCATTTTAATTACAAGAAATTTATTTTTTAAAAAAGAAAACATTTTTTACAACAATTATCTTAATGTAATTTCTCTTAATTCCTTAATCTATTTTCACATATTTTTCTCTCAATAAATCGTGTAATTTATCAGCAATAATAGCAATAATTAATTTTAAGGAATAGCTATACTAGCCCTAGGGTTGACAAATGGACTGCACCAGTTATGATATTTTAAATTTTTCTCTTGATTCCTTAATCTATTTTTTATTTTTCTCATATTTTGTCTCAATAAATCATGCAACAAGCTCTCTCATCTCCGCAATTAAATGGCATATAAATTCGAAATGAGTGATTACGTTGCATTTTCTGAACTCTCTATTGCAGCTACGATGGATTTTACTTGCATGTTCTTGCTTTCTGTTTTTTATATGTATGCGAGGGAAAAAAAAAAAGAGAGAATCTGAGAGATTGAGATATTGAGATATTGGAGTCGAAAGGATAAGGTCTCACTGGTTGTTATCCGTAAGCTCTCGATGATGCTGTGCCATGTATAGTGTAGACATTTGTTGAAATTGAAAGCCTAATAAAATGGATTCTAATCACCCAAAGACCCAAGCTAAGCACCCAAGAATCAATCAAAACAAAAGAACAAAGAAACTGAATCGAGAACAACAAGAAATCAGAGAAAAAAGAGAACCACAAACATAAAGTGATTTAGTGGCTCGATACAAGAGCTACCTATATCCACCGAGAAATCAAGCCTAATGCTTTCACTAATCAAAGAAACGATGTTACACGGTTACAGAGTAAGTCGAAGAGAATTCAAGAAGCTAACACTTCTCTCTATCTCTGTACAACCCTTTCTCTCCTCGATAACATCTGAGGCTGTAGGCTGTTAATCACCCTTATAAGGGCAGTTTGGGAAGATCATCACGTTGTCGTGATAGTTCCCGCTCAAAATAACTGCCTCCAACAAACTCCCACACGTGCCAAACGTGTGCCTACTCAATTATATTTCAAAAACAAATTAAAGAAAAATACTATTCATGCTTACCTCTTTCATGCATTAAAACTCAAAATAAAGATGTATCCCTAGCTTACAAGGTATTCAAAGATATTGGGAAGACTTAAAGCACAAAAATATTCAAATTAAAGACATGCTAAAATCCTCCCCCACACCTAAATAATACATTGTCCTCAATGTATCAACAAGAAACTACCACAAAAATAATAATGATGAAAAGTAAATGAGAATGGAAGAAAGAAACTCGAACGTGAGCGATGCGACCCGAATGAGCATAGGGAGAGGTTCCATGAAAGTCAAGAACCATGGCGAAGACGCTTTATCGAGGTTAATCTTCTTCATCAAGAACATCCGGAGCTTAAAATAAAATCAACGAAAGTAAAGAAAACTAAATATAATAAATAAATGGAAATTCAAAAGCGAGAATAAAGAAAATATTTGGTTGCTCCCAAAAGCGCCTTTGTTTTATGCTTTGCTGACACAACAGAAAGTAATAAATCATCCAACGCCTTTTAGATTAGATTGTGCATCTAATTCTAGCTCATTCCCAACACTTCCTTGGGCAAAACATCCCGCATAATAATCAATCACATCAATTTGACAAAGAGAATGCAAGCAGGGTGTTTCACAAGATCAAAAATTTTAAACTTAACAATCTCTCCTAGAAAGTACCCTCATCTACATCAATTTTCGTCTTGGCAGTTTTCATGAAAGGTCTTCCTAATAAGATTGAAGCTGATTTTGAGGAAGGATTACCTTCCATCTCTAATATGTAAAAATCTACAGGAAATATAAGCTCATTAACTTGCACCAAAACGTCTTCTACAATCCCAAGGGGGTGAATATAAGAACGGTCAGCCAATTGAATAACAACACCAGTCTTTTGCAAGTCATTTAATTTCAATTCTTGGTAAACAGAAAATGGCATGACATTAATTGAAGCTCCTAAATCTAGCATAGCATGCTCAACTTTCTTTTCACCAATCACACAAGGTAATGAAAACATACCTGGATCCTTGCATTTTTCTGGCATATTCTTTTGTAAAATCGCCGAAACATTCTTACTTACCTCAACCTTCCCCTTTTCCTTCATCTTCCTCTTGTTGGTGCACAACGTTTTCAAGAACTTTGCATATTTGGGGATTTGTTTGATCGCATCCAATAAGGGGATGTTAATTTGCACTCTCCTAAACGTGTCCAGGATCTCCTTTTCTTGCTCATCTTCTTTTGGCTTAGCTAACCTGCTAGGAAAAGGAGGTGTAGGTGTGTAAGATGAAAGAGATAAAGGAGGATCGAATTTTACCCCACGCCTTATTTTAGAGGGAGCTTCTTCATCTTCATCTCCTCGCCATTTCAACGCCTTTAGGTGGAATCGACCCGGAATTTCTTTCCGCTCGCAGTTGATATTGCACTACGCCTTCTCTCTTGGGTTGATTGCCGTAAGGTAATTTTCCAATTTTGAGCTTCCAACTTGCTAACGGATGTAGCTAATTGAGTGATTTGGTTGCCCAAATTCGGATGCTTGTCCTTGTTTCTGAAGTTGAAGAGTATTGGTAGCAAGATTCTTAACAATATCTTCCAAAGACATACCGAGTTGGGAGCTTGAGTTTGTGTGGGATTGGAGGTGGTCTAGTGAAGTTCGAGGCGGTGGCCTTTGTTGTCCTCCTTGGTTTCCATAGCAGTTAGGATAATCCTCCATCCGTGATTGTAGTGATTCGAATAGGGATCATACTTCCTTGTGCGTGCCTGTGAAACCCATTTATGGCATTGGCTTTGTGTGGAGTCTTGTTGTAAAGTGGGGCACATATCGCAGTGGTGCCCATGAAGTGAGCATATCCCACACGCTTTCACCGCTTTGCGTTGCCCACTGACCATTTGACGAACCAAAGCAGCTTAAATCGAAATTTGATTTTAAGGTCACTTACCTCGTTAACGCGTTTGATAGATCCTCCACCCGCTCTTGTACTCAATTGTTGAGAAGTTTCAGCCATGTTTGAAATCAATTGTTTGGTCCTTGGCCTTGTTCACTAAAGCTACACCACTTGCGCATCAATCATACTCCTATCCATTGGCAATAATCCTCATAGAAATATTGGATGAGTTGATCGAAATGATGGTGGGGAAAGCTAGCACATAATCGCTTGAATCGCTCCCAAGATCAGATCTGGCCTCCCAAAGGATCCGTGTGATACCATAAATCTCCTTCCTAATACTAGCTGTGATGCATGAAAGAATTTCTCCAGGAATAGCCTATTCATCTCATTCCATGTGGTGATAGAACCCAAGGTAGATAATAGAGCCAATCTTTAGCTTGATCCTTCAAAGAGAATGGAAGGTTCTAAGGTTGATTTGCTCCTGATACACCATGTGGCTTCATTCCAGAGCAAACGATGTGAAATTCTTTTAGATGCTTATGAGGATCTTCACCTGCACAACCACGAAAAGAAGGAAGTAAATGAATCAAACCAGATTTTAATTCAAAATCATTAGCAATATTAGGAAAAGTAATGCATAGGGGTTGTTGATTCAAATCTGGTGCGGCGAGTTCTTTGAGAGTTAGTCGCCATCTTTTCAATTTCTGCAAAGATGGATGTTCCACCAAGAGTTAAGTCTATCTCGCCTGCTCTCAAGACGACGTTTTCCTTCTCTAGTTTCTTTCCTCAATTGACGCGCTGTCCTCTCGATTTCAGGATTATACTGCAAATTAGTACCCTGAGAAGAACGAGTCATAAACTGAATCAAATAAATAATTTAAACAATGAGAAACTAAAATTAGTTCCCCGGCAACGGCGCCAATTTTGACGGAGTTTGTCGAAGCTCCTCAAAAACAAATACTGATTCACCTAAATAAAATTGTAGAAATGGTGAGACCAGGTCGAATCCCTAGGGAACTATGTATTTTATTTTCTCAAAGTCTAAAACAATTAATTTTCCAAGAAAAACCAGATTTTCGAGCTTTCTGCCAATAAACGGTTAACCGTTTATTGTTATCGGCGAACCGTTAATCTTTTGAAGTATTCTGGGAAATAACCGGCTAACCGGTTGAGGAATCCGAACAACCGTTTGCTGAGTTGAAGAATTCTGGGCGTTAACCGGCTAACCGGTTGAGGGATCCGGATGACCGCCAGACCGGTAACCCTTCCGAATTATTCGGTCACCGGTGGCGAAACCTAAGTCCGTTGCTTGTTTGTTGCGTTGAATTGAACCGGATAACTGGGTTGGAGAAAATCCAGAAATCCGTTTGTCTTTCTTCTCGGTTCTGACTTGATTCGGACAACCGGAAGAGGAATCCGGAAATCCGGTTGCGGCTAGTGATATTTCTGGATGCGATCCGGCTAACCGGTTGAGGAGAAATCCGGAAGACCGAAACTTGTTCTTTTCCTTTCTGACGTTATCCGGACAGCCGGAAAATGGAAGCGGAAGGCCGGTTACGAGTGGCAACGATTCTGGAAGCTAATCGGATAACCGGTTGAGGAGAAACGGAAGTCCGGTTGTGGGTATCTCTCCTTGCTGTTGCGTTTCGGCTATCCGGATAGGAGAAACCGGTAAACCGGTTTCGAGCTCTCCCGGTTCTGGAACTAAACGGCAATCCGGTTAATGAAACCGGTTAGCCGTTTTTCTGGGTTTTGAGTTTGTTCTTTAACAAGGATTTAGATGAAATAAAATGAAATAAAAATAACAAGACTTTTAAAATTAAGCAAAGAGAAATTCAATCTTACCAAACTTCCAATCCAAGGGTATTAATTCCATCCAATTGCAATTTTGATCATAGGCCAAAAATATAAATTACTCAATCCAAGAACTTAGTCTACTTAATCGGAATCCCGCAGAAAGTAATTATTCTCCTAATGTAAATAGACTCAAACAATCGCCTAAATCCAAACTTATCACCAATTTAACTGGGCATCATCGTTCCATATCAAATTAAGTGATAGCATTAAGAATAGTGAGAATGACTAAAACAAGATCAATTAATTCAGATTACTCCAATTTAATCAATTTGTATTTTTATTTCCCTAGAGCCTATCATGCAAGCTATGTAATTGTGGCCATCAATATACACACACATGAGCCAACTCCTTGCTACTCAATTCAATCATTCATGACAATTACGGATCACAAACTCATGACTAGCGATAGAAAAATAAATATTGAATTAAGGCGTCAACTCAATCAATATAAATAATTCATAGATAATGAGAACAAGAAAATAAAAATTACTTGGATTGAAGAAATTCTTGTTAAGTTCAAAGCCTCACAAAACTACAACTGGAATTTGATTAACCCTTGGACCGGAATTAAAACCTTAGCCACTCATTGTGGACAAAGAAAACATAAGTTGTTTAAAGAAGGAAAAGTTGCAGCCGCTTGCTTTCTTCCTCTCTCACGTTTGTGCACTTTGTTTTTTTGCTTCTCTTGGTAGCTTTCCTTTTTCTTTTTGGTTTCCTCTTCTCACAATGCTAGGAAGCTGACTTCTTCTAGGAAAAGGTCAGCCCATGTTTGCAAAGCCCAAATAAAGCTCTTTTTATCCACTTTTTATCATAATCTCCATGTTTCATCTCCTAAATCAATTCAAACACAATTTCCACAAATTAGCACAAGATCAATCAAAATATGAGGGATTTAAACTAAATATAGTATGACTATTTATGACCTATCAGGATGTAACTCTAAATGCGTAAATGAATAAAGTTTCTTTTAATAGTCGAGGACTTAGATAAAAAGTCGAATCGAACGACTAATCGTTCTGTCCAACATTTACTTGCGACACTGAGCTAAATGGACCATTAATTAAACTACAAAGTATAGAAAGCACACACTACCATTTTCTTAAAATGAAAATGATTAATTTGTGAATCTCATTCATGGATTTCGATTAGACTCATCAACTGGTAGACTCATCAACTGCTGTAACTTGTAAACTATGTTAATATATTTTTCATTTGTATAATGAAAAATATATTATATATTTAATTATTTTGTCAAAATTATTATTTAAATTTTATATTTATTATATATTATTAACTTATGTTTTATAATTACAATTTTTTTCCCATAACACCTGTAACTTAAAATTTACAGCATTTCAATTCTAAATAGTACCACAGTCGCTACATTAGCATTATATGTAACAAGTTTTCGTAATTAAGTGGATAGATAATAGTTACACAGATGGCCTGGACGTAGAGTGCATGTTGGTTGCTGTTTCCATTTTCTAGTTATACTATTTTAGCTGTGTTTTGTACAAAAAGTGATTAGGAGGAATTGTTGATACTTGAGTCTCCTTGATGATAAAATTGATTGCAATACCCTGTGTTGTGTTGAATTTGTAATTACACTGTATTATCTCAGCTAAGCATTAAATATCAACTTGAAATTGCCCTGTTTGAGGTTTTCTTTGGTATGTTCATCTTCAAGTTTTTGCTTATGATTAGGTTAGTATAATAGTATTGTGATCCTCCATCTTTGTCTGATGCTACTTTTGTTCGGCTTTTTTTTTGGGTACATAATTATGACTGTCATTGTTATTTAGTTATAGAACTTTACTAAATATCATGCAGTTAGGAGTTTAAGGTGGAGTATACTGTATACTGTGTTAGTGTTACTATTTCCAAGTTAATCTTCCATTGAACTCATATATTATCTAAGGCTCTAAGCTTAATAACAAAGAAGAAAACTTGACTTGTAAGCATCATAAGAAAACTTGACTTGTAAGCATCATCTTTTTAGCAATTTGATGATAGCCCAGGCATTCAGATTAAATTTCTTTTTGTGTCAGGTTGTCTACAATGAAAATATTGTTAAAAGTGAGATTTTGCTTCTTACTCATTAGATCAAGATTACAGATAATTTTGAAAATAACAAAGCTGCATCTTGATCAAATAGTGATTGAAAATATCGTGAAAAAAAAAAAAAAATATATATATATATATATATATATAATGAAGCCTGCATAGAAAATTATTCAGTTACAAGGTCTTGACTTCATTATAATTAAGGACATCTAATTAGAAATTATTCCTATATTATATATTTTAATGTTCACGCATAGCCATGATGATAATTTATATATATATATTTATTTATTTGTTTGTTTATTTTTTTAATGAAAGGTAAGAGGTGATCAAAGATCTAATTTATTTTTTAATCTCTTATCTCTCCTAAAATTTATATCAGAGTGATCAATCAAATAAAACTGCTTGAAAACTACTCGGCTATACTCTTAGGGCAGGATAATAATTTTTATATATATACACACATACATACATACATACAAATATATGTATATGTATATATATATTTTTATAGGGATAACTTATGACAACTAAATCATTTATTTTATTAAATATTAATGAATGTTTTATAGTATTAGATAGAAGGGACCCGTGTGAAAAGAATTAGTAACTATGTCATTACTTGTATTATTGTTAAACCTCTTTAGTCAACTCCAAAGCCCAAACTATTAAACCCTAATGCTAAAAGCAAAACGGCAACGTACACACAGCCAAACGACAAAGCCCTACTGCGGCACTACTATTCAAACACTTAACGCTCTCTCACTCCGTTTCTCTCTCTCTCTCTCTCTCCAAAAGCTTCAACAATGGCGGAGAGGGGTTCAGCCGCCGTCATAATGGTCGGCGGCAAAGGCTCATCCCTCAATTCCTCCTCCGTCTACGCCATTTCCAATGGCCTCGCTCAGGTACGCGTCGACTCATCGGCTCTTGATAGACTCTCTTCCACATTACCCAATCAGAACCATCCACCTGTCACAAAAATCCAAATCCCTTTTCCCAAAACCCTAACTCTTGAAGAATCCCGCGCTTTTGTAACCGTCCTCCTGAACAAGCTCCTCCTTGGTTCCCCCATCCGTACGGCGTTTCCCGTTCTCATTTCAGAAACTCTTAATTCCCAAACCGAAACCCTACAATTTGAATCAGTAGATGTGACTGAAGATGAACGCGTCGTTTTAGAGAAATTGAGTTTACCATCTGTTTTGTCTGGAATTTGTGCCGTTTTGGATCACAAGTCATCGGCTTTGTCGACTATTATTGATGCTGTGGCTGCGTTGTCGTGTGAAGCGTCTGGAGCTGACGTTGCGGCCTTCAATTCGATAGATTCGGGTGACGGGTTTACTGCTAAGGAGGAGATTGGGGTTGCTGGTGATTTGAAGGTGTTGCTTAATGGGTCTAAGTTAGTGGGGAAAATGAAGAGTGAAGATATTTTGGAAATTCCAAAAATAAATGGGAAATTAAGAGAGGTTGTGAAATCAGTGCATTCGAGTACAAGAGTTGAGTTGAATTCGAGTGTGAAGGTTGGGATAAGTGGGACTGCTAAGGCTGTGGGGGCGAATGTGCTAGCATTGGCTGCAGCAATTCATAACTTGGGTGAAAGTAGTTTGTATCGTGCGAAAATGAACTTGAATTCAATTAATAGTGATGGTTTGAGGAGCCTGTTTGAGAAGGATTGCTCGAGTGGTGATAATTTGAGAAAGACGTACAAGTTGGTTTTGGATGCAAATTTTGAAGAGGATTATGTGAAATTTTTGCACGAAGCAAATGTTTTGTTAGGGATGGTGTGGACGATTGTCACTTGGGAGGCAGTGCTTGCGTTTGTTGCCCTTGAAGGTGGGGAATTGTTGGGTGAGAAGGTGAATGGAGGGGATGTGGTGGTGGATAAGAAGAGTGAGAAGAAAAAGAAGAAGGTGGTTTTGGGGAAGGGGACAGGGGTCATAGTGCAGTTGATTAAGGATCGGTTACAGAGTAAGAGCTTGGGGATATTGGAAAAATGGAGTGAGGATCTTTTTTCATTTTTTGATCCAAGGGACCCAGAGTTTGATGGTTTGTTGACGAAAATCAGAGAGATTGTGGAGAGTAATGAAAGTAGAAGGCTTCCTAAGCTGCCTAAGGTAATGATGTGTACTTTAATTTTGTTATTTTGGTTCATTTCGAAAAAGATTGAGTAAAAATATTGTTTATACTGTACATATTTTAGCATTATAGTGGGATCATGTGTGTAATCATGCAAGGGTGGAGAATGCATGGAGGCTGTTACCTTTCAGCGTAAGAGTTATTTCATGGCTTATGATGACTATTCTTAATTGAAAAAATTATAGATAAACATGAATTGTGACCCAAAGTTGTGATGTTGAGCAAATTCAACCCAAAAAAAAAAAAAAAAAAAGATGTACATTCACATGCAGGATGCTAGACCACTGTTAAAGTAAGGTCAGTAAATATATCATGATACTTTGGAAAAATCATTTTATATTGGATTCTGCATTCCTCTGCAGACATTTGTTGTGTTATTAATTACATAAAAGGCCTTTGGTTTAGTTGTTGCATTGCAAGTGGGAGGTCTTGGATTTGACCTTTGAGAATTTTATTGAGATTTAGTTCATTTCTACTATTAATAACAGTATGTGGTATTTAAATTATGCAATGTATGCTGAGCGGGATTGGACATTAATAATCATTTTGTGGAACATTTGATTTTCCCTTTTTTTTTTTAAAGGAAGCTACTTTTCCTATTTAATTTTAAATTTTATTTGACATCACCAATGTAAAAAAGGATTATCTTTCATACTTATGCACTCTTTTGGGTGATAGAATGGTATGGCCTATCTGTGTAATGTCTGGTCATTTAGATTTTTCCATACTAGTGGAGAATTCAGATTAATTCATCTATATAATTCTTTTTGACCATCTGTGGCCATCCTTTCTTCGGCTTGAGTGAAGTCTGTGGCATTCTTAAATTGTGTGAATTATTGTGGATTTCAGGGTACTCGTGATTTTGCAAAAGAACAAATGGCAGTAAGAGAAAAAGCATTCTCAATTATAACTGAGGTTTTCAAGAGGCATGGTGCCATGGCCTTAGATACTCCTGTATTCGAAATGAGAGAGACCTTAATGGGAAAATATGGAGAAGACTCAAAGTTGATTTATGATCTCGCTGACCAGGTAAAATCACGATCACTAGTTGCGTCAACTCAGTCCATGTTTCTTCTTATTTATTACTTTTGTTTTTTTTTTTTTGGGAAGCGATTTGTTCTTATTTGCTATCATCATCTGTTTATAGTTTCTACCATTTCTTGATACTTCTTTGACACCTTTTGTAGAAGAGAACAAATGAGGGTTGATTTCAGTTCCATTTCCACATATATAAATGTGCATCATTTAAAGCTTATTTAAGTATATATGGATTTTGGATTTAAGGCGAAGTCTGTTTCTAGCATGTAACTGTTTGTTGCCAATTGCTGCATTTTGCATGTTTATGCTCAAGATCCCCCCCCCCCCTTCTCTTCTTCCTCCATTTTGTTGGGGACTGTTGTGATTCACTGCACATGTAATTGTAACTTCATACAACAATGGAATTAGTTGGACTTATGCTGTTAACTTCCTCCTAGTTTCCTCAAAAGCATGTAAAACATATGTCCTAATTATGTGGAGAACTAGCCATGTTGATTGTAGATGTCTGATTTGCTGAGAGAAACAGACAGTGTTTTGCATTTCTTCATTTATGTCCCTTTTGCTAGGAAAGAATTATACACGATGCATCAATTATGTGGGTATCTTCGAGCTGCTGAAAATGTCATCTTTAGAATATATTATGGCTGGCTGACTTTTAAGCCCTTAATATGTAAATGAAAAGTGTGATTGCTGGGACAACCAAATGCTAGTTGATGATGTAACTTTGTATCTTGGTTATACATTTTGCACTCCGGTTTCACGCCCAAAGTTGCTTAAGGTTTTGAGTATGGAAAGAATTGATTTACAATTTCCTTCACTTTAATTTCAGTTTTACCAGTATGGCCATTAATTTTGAAACCTCTTACTGCTTGTAAATATTTAAGTGATAGTTTCTTTAGACTAATCTTATATTTTGTTTCTCTTGATCCTGAGTCAACATCTAAATGATGTATATGTATTTCATGATTTTATTAACCCATTATTTGCTGAGGATTAGTTAGGGCTTTTGGGGATTGATAAGTATTTCATTGATTTTATTTTGTTCATTTGGATGCAAAAGAATATATTATATTTATCTATTTTTGGTAACTTATTTACAGGGCGGAGAGCTTTGTTCTCTACGATATGACTTAACTGTTCCATTTGCTCGGTATGTGGCTATGAATGGCCTTACATCATTTAAAAGACACCAAATAGCTAAGGTGTATAGGAGGGATAATCCTTCTAAAGGAAGATACCGAGAATTCTATCAATGTGACTTTGATATTGCTGGCCAATATGAACGCATGGGTCCAGACTTTGAGGTAGTGAAAATTTTGACAGAACTGCTCAATGAGCTAGATATTGGAGATTATGAGGTAAATCTTACAAACTGTGTTCTAGGTTTGTTCATATACAATTGGTTTTATGATGTTTTCTCCTGGCTTCTAAGAAATTTGAAGTTGATATGTGAATACAGTGCATGTGTTTACTTGACTTGGATATCTGATTTGTATCTGTAAAAGTCCAACTAGATATGTTATCTTTATCTAAATATTTCATACTATGGATTTGTTTGGAGTTAAACAGATGTGGAATTATGTTTAAGGCCATTGAAATATGCACATTTTTATTCTGCAATTTTAAGGTCAATGAATTTGGTATTCAATTAGAAACCTATCACAGTAGCTGTTCATTCAGTATTCAGAAACTTCTTGAAAATGGTCTCATCTTTTATTTTGTGATGTATTTCACAGATAAAATTGAATCATCGGCTGTTACTGGATGGCATGTTGGAAATATGTGGGGTGCCTTCTGAAAAATTCAGAACTATATGTTCAAGTATTGATAAGCTAGACAAGCAATCTTTTGAGCAGATTAAAAAAGAAATGGTAAGTAAATATGCATTCATACTATTGCACTATGTTCTTTGGTTCCTGTTGGTAGCCTTTGATTTTTTTGTTGGTTGATAAATGGTAATTTTAATATTGTTCAAAAACTAAAATAACATGAAGAAAGAAGTGAGCATTATTGTCTAACCAATTGATTAATGCACTTGCCTGTGTTATATGGAGGTTGGAAGTGAGTCTAGCAGCCGTAAAATATTCTGCGAGAAGGCGGTCATATTCTTTTAGTATTTTTCAAATTAATATATAGCAGTTTTGGATCTAACTTATGTGAAGATCACTTTGTTGAATTTTCCCCTTTCTTTTCTACTTTGTATATCTTGCCTCTTTTTCTTGCATTTGTATTCTTGTTAGATTCTTATTGTTGAACATTCGATCTTTCTATCTTTTATTAGGTCATCAAATGATGATTTTGCATGGTTAATGATATTCTAAATATCAATGTTTGCTAGGTTGAGGAGAAGGGCTTATCTGTTGAGACAGCTGATAGAATTGGAACCTTTGTGAAAGAAAGGGGATCTCCTTTGGTATTATTGTCAAAGCTTAGACAGGAGGGCAGCCTGTTCTTAGAAAACAGTTCAGCTAAACTTGCATTGGATGACCTTGAAATTTTGTTTCAAGCTCTAGAAAAGTCAAAGTGCATCGATAAAGTGGTTTTTGATTTGAGTCTTGCAAGAGGTCTTGACTATTACACTGGTGTCATATTTGAAGCCGTTTTCAAAGGGGCCACACAGGTAATTTTTCATTATCCTTTTGGATTTACCTGTCCTTATCAAGTTTTCTTGAAAGACGCATTAGGCATATATGAATCAATGTGCCTTTATAATCATATTGTTATTTTGACATTTGATGCACCAATTCTAGGTTGTTTATCCATAGTTATGATTGTAACCTATCAAAGCTGTTCTTACTGGAATAAATTTGCCAATCAAATATAACTTTGAATGAAAAGCTGGAGTTGTATTTTTCAGAACAATGACATAAATTGAAGCAATTTTTTGTTGATTTATTTATTTGCTCTAATTTCTTAGGGTAAATATCAAAGTTTTATGTCAAAATAAAACTTATTTAAACAACATGCTATTATTTGGTTGTCTCCCCACTGGGAAAAACCCGTTACTATGTTTATGTGTGTGCTTTATGAAGTGATGGTAGAATAAGTGGGTTTGAGTGTGGAATTTGGTTGCATGATAGTGCAGGTTGTTGAGTTGTCGGGTACTAATCTTATATTTATTAGGAGTAAGGGTGCGTTTGGGATTGAGGTTTCAAGCTACAGTATTAAAGTGTTTGGTAAACACTAGCTACTATAGCTTAGAAGCTATGTTGATATGATTTTTCACTTATATAATAGAAAATCTATTATATCTTTAATAATTTTTTCAAAATTATTATTTAAAATTTATATTTACTACATATTATTAATTTTTATTTCATAATGACAGTTTTTTTTTACAGTTAAGCTACAGCACATCAATCCCAAACAGGACCTAAGTGGTAAACGGATGTTAAGCAAAAATTCTTGGGATGGATATTGACTAGTTAGAGAAATTCCTGTGAACTTTGGATGCCATATGCAGAAAAAGTAAAAATAAATAAATAAATTGGGGGAAGAGATAAAAATTTTCCCTGCACCATTGAGCATTGTCATAATACCTGAGAAGATGTCAGATTTGCTTACCTTGGGAACATCTGTTTTCTTATATCTTTGGTTGTTTATTGGGTTTAAGCCAAAAAACCTTGGTGTATCGATCACTGTTTATGATTCACATTAAGATATTTACCCTTTTTTATCATTATCATTACTATTTTAAAGGAATTTATAAGCTTGTATTACTGCTTATGTGCATTAAGTTGTTCTCTCAGACTGTCGTTTGTTATTAGTATGATGAAATCTGTTCATCTTGCATTTTTTCCAATTTATTTTTATGATAATGTGACTAACTTGTTTATGCAATCAGGTTGGTTCAATTGCAGCTGGTGGACGTTATGACAACCTCATTGGAATGTTTGGTACAAAGCAGGTTCCTGCAGTTGGTGTCAGTCTTGGAATTGAGAGAGTCTTTACTATAATGGAGCAGATTCAAAAAGAAAGGAACCAGGTATTAACAACATTCAAGTGCATCTTTATAACTATCTGTATATTTGTTTTACATAATAATATCACTATGTTATCTATTAATGACTTTTTTATTTAATCGATTTGTATGGTAGAAGCCATAGATACAAAGATATTGTAATTTTTACCAAACAAATCCTTGGAAAACCAACATAGCCTGGTTTCTGGCATTGCATAGCTGTGGACCTCGGGTGCAGGGTGGTTTGAGCTCCAAATCGTGGCTAAAATATTACCATTAATCATTTTGAGTTTCATTTTACTTGAGGATTTAAGGAATGGAAATTTGTTTACCCTCTTTTTCACTCTCTTTATTGCTTATTCCCCTTTTCTTTAAGCTTTTATCTTGTTTACCTTTTTTCGTTTGAAGTACCTGTCCAAAAACTCCTTGATGCATTGTGCCTTTGCCTGTACAACGTTTAGATGTTACGTAGTTGCATCTCTCTCAAGAAAAGAGGGGAAAAAAAAAAATCATATTTGGTTCATTAGGAAGAAATTAAAGAAATTGCGTCAGGCTTGTTTCTTCCATCTACTCCAGTGTTCTAATTATTGTTCTCTTTTTGGTTGGCAGATAATTCGAGCCACCGAGACACAAGTACTTGTGGGCTTGCTCGGGGATAAACTTCCTCTTGCTGCTGAACTGGTCAGCGAGCTGTGGAATGCCAAGGTGAAAGCAGAATACATGGTCCATAAGAAAGTGATGAAGCTCATTGATCGTGCCAGGGAGTCGAAAATCCCTTGGATGGTAATTGTGGGTGAGCGCGAGCTGAATGAAGGAATCTTAAAATTAAAGAACATTGACACCACTCAAGAGGAGGTTATTTCCAGAAGTAACTTTGTTGAGGAAATTCAAAGACGATTGAACCAATGAAAGTAATATTTAGTTGAAGCCCAACTTTAAGCCATTCTGTTATGGTATACAACGCATGGTATATCAATTAATTTGCATGTTATTAGCTGCATCGGCATATCTGATATCTGCATTTCGACATATTGATAACGAACGTGTAAAAAATTGAATTGAAGATGATTGGTTGTTTGTTTTTTTTCCCCCTTTTTCCCTGTAGAAATTGTCTGATATTATTCTAATGGTTGTCATCTTATAGAGTTGAGGATTTTAATTGAAATAAATGTTGTCCTTGATTTTATGAAGTCCTTTATGTATGGCCAATTTTCTTTACTTAAATTTTTGCCGCAGTTAAAAAGTCTTCATAAAACATCGTTGAATGCCTTTGATGACCATATTACTCTCGGATGACTATTTTTACGCATATTTTTCCGAAAATTCTGAAGAAGAGGAAATGTTCATTAGATACTCCTAAATGATGTTTCATGTAAATAAAGGGTCTTCAATGATGTTTTATGCATTATCTCGAAATTTTGAAGAAGAGAGGAAATGGTCATTGGAGACTCGTAAGCATGCTGTATGTAAATTTAACCGTCTTCAATTATAATTTGGATCTAGTCAAGGCCAGGAAAACTATGTGCTTATCTTTTTCATAATTTTTTGTCACGTGTACAGCATCATATATATATATAGTAGTTTTCTAGTCCCGGATCGAGAAAAATTTGGAAAATTTTTAAAACTGCACGGTTTTAAAAATTTACAGTTTAAGTTTTTTAAATCATGCGATCTAAAAAAATTTTCAAATTATCTCGTACTTTAAAATTCTGAATTGAAATATTTATATATATATATATTTCGTCAATAATTATCAATCGCATATTTTTAGAAGATCGGTACAAAACTTAGTCAAATTCATGATGCTTTACGTTTGCTTGTAAGAAATGCAGCCTTCTGTGAATCGTCTTTGTTGGACTTTCTAGTAGAAAAAGATTTCTTTATGAAACAAAGTTGAAATGGGATACTCAAACAAAGAATAAACAAACTGCAATTGGATTTGGCCAACTTAATTACGGCTTGGTGTAGACTGTAGAGCCTCCGGATTTGGACTTTCTGTTGTCCCTTACCAACTATTGAGACAAGCATTTATGACTAATTTGTCTCTTCCAAATTCAACGGTTTTTAAAGTCCTGCACAGTGCACACAACAACAACAACAATAATAAATGTGGACTTCCGTTTTGACTCTAATTGATTTTTCATCCAGCACACAGGATTAAAATAATCGGATTTTTAGGATTTTTTTTTTTTTGGTTTTCCTAAGTTAGCATCTGACTTTTCTGTACAAAAATAACTAATAGGACAATTAAAGTCAATGAGCTAATGGAATGGATGAATTTTATCTACTAGTTTTTATAATATTATGATCCTCTCTCTCAATAGTCGGTTAAAGTTTTATGTTGGGTTCAAATTAATTTATTTAATAAAATTTCCGTGGATGGCAAAAGAAGTCTTAATTCAAATTCGGCTTGCAAAAATTTAATTACAATAAAGCTGTATTCATGCCTAACCCCACGGAAAGTCATCATACTTGTCAAATGTCATTAAAAGCTCAACTAAATTCCAAAACTATCCTAGTTTCCAAGAGAAAATTACACCCATAATTTTCCTCCATCTATTCTTTTTCAATCAAGTCATCAACGCAACTTAGGGTGTGTTTGGTATCATTTTTTACTAAGTATTTTTTGTTTTGCAAAATTAATAAAATAGAAAATGCGTTTGGCCAGGCTGTTTCATAATTATAATGGAAAATTATGGAGAATGAAGTATTTCCATTCTTTAATATTTCTTAACAAATGCTGAAAATACGATATTTGCGTTCTCTTAATTTTGTTTTTTATTCCGAACGCATTAATTGTACAGGAACCACACTTTGGTAACTTTTGTGAGTTTTTATCATTAAAAAAATTGTGGGTCCAAGAAGATATTAAATACATATATGAAAATTTGGTTTAAAAATGATAAATATACAGTAAATTTTATTATGTTTATACAATAATTTTTGTTTTAAAATATTTTAAAATAAAATAATAAATAATTTTTTGAAATAATTATGGATGTTCTATAGAAAATGCATTTTTTATATAAAATTTGGTTTGATATTAAATACATATATGAAAATTTGGTTTAAAAATGATAAATACACAGTAAATTTTATTATGTTTATACAATAATTTTTTTTTAAAATATTTTAAAATAAAATAATAAATAATTTTTTGAAATAATTATGGATGTTCTATGAATTATTCTATAATATTTTATCTTATAAAACTCTGTAATAACATAAAAATTTATAATTTTATATTAATATTTATTAATACATTATTTTACTTGTTTATTCATTTTTCTAAAAATATCTAAAATAACAAAGATAAATTTGAAATTTATATATATCTTATAACTATTTAAAAATAATTTTCTTAAAAATTATATCAAATATATTTTTACTATTTATATTTTCCAGACAAACTACCAAACACATTCTACTCTTTTTCATTTTTTGATATTAGCTTTAAAATAAACTACCAAATGCGTTTTTATTTTCACAAAAAACTAATCATTCTTATTTTTTAAAGAAAATTCAAAAACACTATTTGAAAAACAATAACAAACGCACCCTTAGCTTTTGCTCCCACATTTTTCTTTTTCAAATGAATGTTGGGAATATTTAAAAGAGAATACCAGCAAGACGTTTACGTCAAATTTTATTTCAAAGTTTTTTGTATGGTCTTTTGAATATCGAATATACGTAAGGAAAATATATGTCACAAATTTTTATTTAATATTGACTAAATTTCAACGGTATGTACATTGTTTTAAAGACCAACTCAATAGAAAATTAGAAAAAAAAATCATAAAATTTTGACGGATATCAAATATATTTTTTAAAAAATATTAAATTCACACGTTATCTAAAAAAAGAAAAAAAAACTTTTTATTATGTTTTTTTTTTATTTTAACTACTGATCTTGGTGAAGGCCTCCAATTGTAGGAGACCTGCCGTCTGCATCACAACCTAAAATAAATTGCCGAATCGAGACATGCCTCCCAACAAAGGCGACTTCCCTGCTACTTAAATCGAGAAACAAACTCAGTCAAATCTCTTAAGAAAATTCAATTACCAATGAGCCAAACACTTTGTTAGTTCGTGGCTTCTTTTAATTACTGCAATTCCAAACAGTATGAACTAATTTATCAAACAAAATGGTTGAAATTTTTAATACTCTAAATTGCAGCCGTTTTGACAGTTGTCCTCTTCTTTTCTTCTCAATTCTCTCACTGTCAAGAAAAGGATATCTCTAATTCAAAAAAAAAAAAAAAGGATATCTCATCCTTTACCAGTAAAGTTCCTGTACTTCTCACCTCACTTATTTATCATGAGTCACAACGTCACTGGCCGGAAACTATAAGATTGTGTAATGAGATAGGGAAATATCCATTGAGACCTCGGAATATGCTCAAACTGTAGAAATCCAATTAAATTTTGTAAATATGTTATGAAGGACTATGAGTTTGCAAATGTTTTATATTTTCACTCATTTCTTTTATCAATGACAATATGATTTTTTTAAATTAAATTTAGCCTTACGTCTAGATCAATATCTGATTTATAATATGGGGATGTACTTTAAAATTTAAATTAGGATGGGCTTAGATGCCTTTGAAATGAATAAATGTTAGTTTTATGTTCGCCAACACTTAATTTTTATTTTAAAAAATTTATAGTTATTTAGACTTTTTTTTATTACAACCCTTGTGAACTAGATAATTAGATAATATAACAATTAAATTATTTATTTGATTAAATAATGATTTAACAAGCAATATAGTGACGATCAACTACACATGTGATATAATTTTATAATTTCTCATAATTGGGATCTATGTTTTAGATTAATTAGACATTGTCATTGCTACATTTGTTTAAATATTTTTTAAAATAAATCTGCATTGATAAAATGGATTGTTATATGACAATGCTTACAATATATGTCCTCCTTTGCGATTTAGTACAAATTGAGGATCAAAACGTTATTTTGTTATAACTATCTAATCTCTGACGGACCTTAAAACTATTCTCATCATCCGCCGTTTATTCCTTATCCATTTGATTGGACGGTTGAGATTGCATGAAGTAATCGAAATTCCATGTACATTAGCGACCACCAGAAGTGTTGAACTTTCCTATCTCTCTTGCTCTTCACTCTCTGTCTCTCTCAATCATCATTACCGTCACATTTGGCTTTTTCTTATTCTTTTGTTAGGGTTAGGTTTAGGGCTTGTGAATTTCATCACTGTTTTGAAATCAAAAGAAACCATGGAAGGAGATTCGTCATCGCCGTCGTCATCGCCAGCAGCAGCCGCAGCAGCAGCAGGGGCTGGAGGTGAGCTCTTCCAAGAGTGGGAGCTCCTTCAAAACACGGACTCGGACGTCGTTAACTCGGAGAACCCAGTTGAGAATCAGAGGAGTTTTGAGGAAATTGAGGGGGATTACTCTGAAGGTATGATTAGGGCTGATTACTTTTCAATTGATAATGAAAAAAGGCATGTTAAGACTAGTCTTGTTGTGAGTGAAGAGGGTTCTGTTGAGTCTGATAATCCGAGTTGGATTGATCCCGGGTCTGAGACTCAGTACCAGAGAAAGAATTCGGGTGGGTTTTGGTCTGATTCGGGAAGTGATCGGTCTGATGAGCGTAAATATGGTGTTTTTGATGGGAGAAATGAATTGGGTTTTGTTGAAAATTTGAAAAATGGAGTGGGTTTTGAAGGAATTGGAGAAAGGGGGATTGGTGCCGATAATTTGATGAAATTTGGTGATTTTGATCTGAGAAATAAATTGGGTTTTGATGAAAGTACAAAAGGCCAAGTGGATTTCGAAGGAATTGGAGAAATTCAAGACCAAAATAAGGATTTGGGAAGCAGGTTCTGGTCTGATTCTGGTGGTCACGGTTTGGTTTCAATGAGCTTTGAGGGTGTTGGGAAGGAGAGTGAGGTGAGTTTTGGAGATCATGTGGATAAGCAAGATGAATCTGAGGCTTGTGTTGAATCTGAGGGTGGAAATGGCTCAATGGAAGAGAATTCGAATGTTGCGATTGAAGAAAGCAGAGCTGGAGAGAAATCAGCTGGTGATGGAGAGAGGAAACAGGTGGCATGGTGGAAGGTTCCTTTTGAGGTCTTGAAATATTGTGTTTTGAAGGTTAATCCTGTTTGGTCATTCTCAATGGCAGCGGCTGTTATGGGATTGGTTATCTTGGGACGGAGGTTGTATAAGATGAAGCAGAAGAGCAGGAGCTTGCAGCTGAAGGTTACTCTTGATGATAAGGTCAGTTATTGCATTTGTTTTGCTATTACAATTGGTAATATTTGAAATTAAATCAAAAGTGGAATTTGAATTGATAAATGTGTGAACGTATTATGTTAATTCTATTTGGATGTCTACTGCTTTGGATGTCTACTGCAGCGTAAATTGTGTTTGTAGAATTATTGAATATTTTTGCTTGAATTTTCCCTTTAATATTTTTTAAATTTATTTTAGTTAAATAACAGTACCTTTAAACTCTAGTTCTGAATATTTAATTAACTTAATGCATATTCTATTTTTTGATTAATTTTGACCAGAAAATGCTACTTTTTATATGCTCTTCAGATAACTGGGAACATACCTTCTTTGTGATACTTATTATTATATCTATAGATAAGAAATTAAAATTTTTAGCTAGGCAGCTTTTTCTAATCAAGAGAAGCTTTTTGGCCACTTTTCTAACCTAAATTTTATTTAGTCACCTATTGCATGATTAGAATTATATAAACCATTTATATATTAATTTGTTTGTGGAGATAACAAAGGGGTGTGGATATTTATTTAGATAAATTTTGGTTTTTCCCTACTTGGGATGCAAGCCCATGGGCATTATCGAGCATTTGTGACTTCAAAGTTCCATGTATATAAGACTTGAAGTCTGCCTGAGTAAGCATCCGGTTTGACGTACTTACTAGTTAGTGAATAAGAGTAAGCAATGTGTGATATCCTGCTTTACTAGAATAGGAGCTTCTTTGCTAGTATATAGAAGATGGTGTTTGTCTAGAATAAGCATGCCGTCATTTTTTTGAAAAGCCTAAAACTCTGGAAACTGGAAACTATGGGCTGAAAGCACACTGCATTGGATTTAAAGAGAGCCTAGTACAACAATTGATATCAAAGCAGATTTAAACCCATGTGGGTGGACCTGAATTGGAACTTGTAAATTGAAAATAAAGCGGCAAGGACTGCATGTTCAAAGTGCACAAATTGTGCTTTAATGGTATTCTTTGTAATAATTGTTTTTGGAGCAAAAGTAGATAAGCCCACAGCGGACTTCTGGCCCTTGAAAATGGATAGATTGTTGAGATGTGTTTTTTAGGGATTTCTAGTGGATGAAGTAACTCTATTTGGAAGATTCCACATCTATAGTGTGAGAGTTACTAAGGTAGTTTCGTTTACTAAGACCTCGGTGCAGGAGTAGACCTCATTGCCGTCTAATGCCTGGTTAGCAGGACCCATGTGAAGATTGCCTAAAAATCAAAGTGGGCAATAGGAGGTTTCCCTCCCACTTTGTAGCTAAATTAGCTGGGCTTTTTCTATGCAACTAGTTGGGTTGAAGGCGGCTCAATCAATAAAGATTGATATTCTCTCTTAATTCTCTGTCTACTGTTTAGCATAGTTTCTTTCACTTTCCCTTGTCTCTCTTGTTTCTTATTAGTTAATAACCAGTTGATTAATCAACAAAGATAAATCAGAACCTTTACTAGGATTGCCTTCAAGGCTATGTGCGCACCACATATGATATCTTGCTTGGTTATATTGGGTCCTAACCTTGTTTGGATCTTTTGAGCAGATTGCATTTTGGAGTTAAGTAATAATTGACCTGGTTTCCCTCCCAACATATTTATCTAACTTTAGATAAGTGACCTTGTGATGAGTTTGCTAGTTGTCATATCCGATCCTTTTGTCGCACATAATCAGTTTTGCAGCCTAGCTTCCTTAAACACTTGGTTCACATTTTGTCAACATCCAAGCTTAACTAACCACCTTCTCTTGATGATGATGGTCTTCTGTTTGTAGTAGATTGATCTTTTATGCATTTACGGTATACACAAGCAATGCAGCTAAAGAGATTAGATAGTCATCATAGTAGATTATAGGGATAAAATGGAGTTTCTTTCTTTCTCTTTCCCTATGTTAGTGTGATAGTTAGGAATGTGAAGGGTTTTCATGGACCATCTATGGAGAACTGTCTATGTCAACCAAAGAGAACTTTATGGAAATTTCTCTATGGATCATGTAAATTTATAATTCATAGTGTGAACATGAAGAGAAGAACAGGATACAACTTGTATTGATTTTACTTGCTGAGTTCAGACTATTATAAATCTTACGCAGAATTATTTAATTTTGCTGCCTTTAAACTTTGAGGAACTTCTTCCCTTTTCCTCTATGGTATTTCAAACAATGTGCCTCTTGTAAATGAATAGTCTAATTTGTTGCTGAACGATGTTTAGCAAGAATTGACAGATAACAAATTCCCACTGTTCAACTTGTGCAGAAGGTGTCGCAGTTCAGGAGCCGTGCTGCTCGTCTAAATGAAGCTTTTTCTGTAGTAAGGCGAGTGCCAATAGTGCGTCCTGCCCTCCCTGTGCTTGGAGCAAATCCGTGGCCTGTGATGGGCTTGAGGTAAAAGTATCCTCCATGGATGTAGATAATGTAATGAAGCAGTATCTCCACAAGTTAAGCTTATGATTATATGTTTGTCTTGGCTTGCTATTTATGGATTCAAGTGTTTCAGTTCTCCTTTAATGTATAAACTCCTAAGAATTCCGATTGTGTGTAAATTCTGACCACTGAATCTCGTTCATATTCTCTTCTCCACCACCCCAAAATTCACCAAATAAATAAATATGTACAGATTTAAGTAAGATAAAAAGAAAAAATAACAGCATATACTCCCTAGTTGTTTGTTCATGCATTTCAGGTCAGCTTTAAAACTGTCGCTGAGCTTTTAATCTGTAGGTTGTTTTTCATTTTTCTCTCTCGTTTTATGGGTGAGGTAAAAGAAGCTTTCTGAATCCTTCAACTTCTTATGCAAGAATGTTCAAGTTGCATTTGTTGTATCATATTATCCGGAAGCTGCTTGTTTTGTGTTGGGTGTTACAATAAATGAATTATACACATGGGATGATTATACTACAAAAGATCTTGCTCTGTATGGTATCTTGAGTTAACATTCGCTCAAGATTAGTATAGTATTATTTGTTGATATTGATGAATGATGACATATTGCAATGTCATTCTCTCCATGGTTTTCATTAAACCGAGGGTTGATTTTTAGCTCTTTGTTTTTGTCACCCAAAACTTAAAAAGTAAGTCTTATATCCCAATAGAAGTAAACCTGGAACTTTGACCCAACAATTAAGTTTGAATGTTGAATGAGCTGTTTAGCTCTAAAGTACCCAATCTACAATTAATTTTTTTTTTTTTTATTCCAACTAAGTTATGGACCTAATTGATCTTATTTTCTGGTGTATGCAGTCAGTCATTTACATAATAGGCTTAAATCATTAAGATTTTAAAAATGTTGTATTTCATATTTTCGAAGAACTGGGGAGAATTATGAATGTAGCATAAATCACATGCCCAAATATTTCTATTCTTATTTCCTTAATCGTGAGTATTTATACTGCAAAAAAAAAAAAAAAAATTAAAAGAATAACTTTTTATATTATTTTGGACACGGAATGCTGCATGCTGCCCAATTGGGGGAGTGCGGGATACGCACGGGAAGCATATTGATTCAATCAATTCTTTTATTTTGTCAAATTATCTAATTTAGAAAATTTTATAATATAAAAGGGTTCAGTTACTGTGCACCTGGTGCATGGTACCTTCATATTTTGTCCATATATGAGTTATCTATTAGATTTAATGTAAAACTTGTTTCCACGGCATGAATGTATTTTTTTTATTTTAAACATTGACATTTATATTGTTTTTAAAAAAAGTAAAATAATAAAAATTTGACAAATAATTTTAGATAATTTTTAATTTTTATATTTTGATCAATTGATCTAATATACTATTAAAATTAATGATGGTATAAGGTCAATAACTTCAAAAAAAAAATTAATACATAATTTTTTTGAAAAAAAATAATATTAATTCAATTGTAATAAATAATAAAATATATTAATTTATCAATAATATTAAACCATTTTTAGAAACAATATAAAATCTATTTAATCAATAATAAATAATTTAAATATATAATTAAATTTTAACTTATCAATAATAATATGACCAAATGACAATGTTAAAAAATTTCATAATAGTCAATTATGGTTTAGTATTCAAATATAAATAATAGAAATATACTATTAAGTGTAAATACTAGAAATATTTTGGACTTATATATTAAAATTTCAAAACTTCTAATTTTTTAACTTTTCAGCAAATGAGAGGGATTCCAAAGTAAGTTATCAAAAACAAGGGGTACCATGCACCCGGGGCACCGTAGCTTCGTCCCATATATATATATATTTTATTATATGAGACTATAACTGATATTTACAAATCAGATTATAACTGTAACCAACTACAACATTGATATTAATAGAGCTCTACCCAGATTTTTGACCATCACTAATATTCGATGTTAATGGAGCTCTACCCAGATTTTTTATCCTCACTAATATTCGAGGAATGTCTATTCCATTCACTCATGAATAAGGAAAAAAACTATCTTGAAGAAATTACCCCACAATACGTTTGGGTGAGTGGCTGCTTCGTCCCATATTTTAAAACGACTAATTGCAACAAAACATTGGGTCCAGCTACTGCGCCCCCTTCATCTGTCATTATGTAGTCCAGCCGTTAGATTATAAAGAGTGTTATCCAACGGTTGAGATTTTAGTCGCGAACAATGATGTGAAGCGGGCAACCGCCCAAACCCATTTGAGGTACAAGATTAGTTTTAGGGTTCTGCAAATCCTTAACCGTATTTGGCCCGACGTGAGCAATTTTCCGCAACCACCAGTTTCATAATTGTGTGTGACCACGGCTGCAGCAGCGACGTCGGATTAAATTTTCGAAGACGATTGTGGTGACTTGTTGATTTGTTGTGGTCGTATTGAAGAAATGGAAAGGATTGCCTAAACCATCATTAAGGTTAGTGAAATTTTAATATGATATTTGTGACGTGAATCATTTGTAGCTGATAATATAATTGGTGCAAAATTAGATCTCATTGGTGCGAAATTAGATTCCACATGGATAATGGGAAGATATGAGAGTACAGGGCGTCAATTTTTAAATTAAATTTCTAGAAATTTTATGAACAATGTAGTAATATAAAAGAGTTTTTGACTATTGTTTTTATGTTAATAAACACGTGTTTTGAAATTGTAAGAGAGAGGGATTTCGGGTTTCGGCAACAGTAATTCCCATTTTGACAGATTTTCGTACTTGCTCAATGCTTTTTTTTCAATTCCGCTTGTCATTCAAATCCTGACCACAATTATTTTGAATCAATTACCAATCCATAATTTTTGTTTCTCTCCACTCCGCAGTTTGTTGTCTTCCCTATCTAACTTACTGATAATGCAGCTATATTTCCTTCCCACTTAATTCATTTTACTCTTTCCTATTTCTTTTAAGAGGAACAAAGACAATACTTCCCATCCTTTCACTATTACAACTGCTCAATATTTTATGCCTCCTACAACAATGAAACTGTTACTAATCTACATATTATTGTCCCTCGACAAAGTATTTGCTTCTACATTTATTTGTGCCAGTTAACATGTTTATTGTTATGGAAACCAACATCTTCTTGTTTCCTTAATCAATATTTTAGCAATGTCAACAGTCCCAGTCTAATTACCTGCACTCCCGGTTTGCTTCATCTACAACGTGGCATTTTCAGAACTGCACATTCTTCGCCCTTTTCATCTGACGATGAATTCACTACAAGACGAAATGTGGGGGCACGGATGACGGAGCCCAAAAAAAATTAATTTCAAATTGCTAGCTTTTTAGATTTTTTTTTTCAAAAAGTGAATAATCCGACACCTGTATATTTAGCACCTTGTTAGGACTTCGACTTTCATAGCCACACCCACATCACAAGTATTTTTGTTTTCTAGTAGTCTTTTTGAAAATTATATCATTTTCTTTAAGAAAAAAATCAGTTCAAATCAAATTAATTACTAGCAACTTCCGACGTCTAAATTTCGATTTTCGTTTTTGAATGATTTTGTGGAAAATAAGGAACCATACAATTACGTACCGTATAGCTGGATCCTTAAAATTATTCATTGAATATATATCACAATAAATAAGAAAATGACTTAAAAGATTTGACGTAATAGATCTACACATGTGATTTGTTCCCTGTAATATGCTGCAAGTATAAACATTGATTAAATTGGCGTGTCATCGGTTCTTCGGGTTTGTTTCTTTGATTTTCCTTCGTTCTTGATTTCGCTTTCTTGTGTTAATTGGATCGTAACATGTGAGGTTCTTTGAATCTTCTTGGATCAAGTTTAGGTTTAGATTAAACGGATCCCATTGTATTAATTACTTTTCTGAATATTGAAAAAGAAAATGGTACTTGTTTTATAATTTGTAGTATTGTTATCGTTATGTACGTATGAAGACAAATTTTAGTTGGATATCTAAACCATAAATCTACATATATTTATAATTTAAGTAAAAAGGATGCTTGAAAAATCCTAAACACCGGAAGCAACATTCTTTCAATTCACAGCATATTTGATGTTTTTCCTATTTGCTTACTTCGACAAACGAAATTCCACAGATAAATTGAATCCATGAGAATCCCTAAAATTTCTCAAGTTTTATAAATCAGTAGTAAGGCTACACATCATACAGAGTTTGTAATTTTGTATACCAAGTGATGTGATATCTGACGATTATTGTAATTTAAAGTGTTAAAAAATTTATTATATTAACGATGGCATGGTAAAGTTAACTATACATGACAATCAATGATTACAATTATATTATGTTTAGGTTTTTTCCGGTGACTTTCGATGGTGTTTTTCTTGTTTTCGAATTGGGAAAATATGTATGTTGAGTCCCCTGCGGACTTCGATGGTGATGCATTGAGGTTTTGATGGTCTATTGATAGTGATTTTCTTGTAGACATCTTGGGCAATGCACTCTGTACGAATGTCTTTTACCATGTGAATTTTTTTAATGTTCCCTTTTCATTTTTACTTTTTGTAGTTTTTTTTTTAATACTGGTTACACACTAAATCACTGTAATACACAGATATTTACAATTGTTATTATTATAACATATATTACACTGATATTTACAATCAGATATACATAACTGAGACTTATATTATTACATTAAAATTACTATAATACACAGATATTTACAACTGCTATTATTATAGCAGATATTACACTGATATTTATAATTGCTATTATTATAGTAAATATTTACAATCAGATATATATAACTGAGACTTATATTATTACATTAAAATTACTGTAATACACAGATACTGCTATTATTATAGCATATATTACACTGATATTTACAATCAGATATACATAACTGAGACTTATATTATTACATTAAAATTAATCAGAATACATGATATTTACAACGCTATTATTATTATAGATATTATAATCGATATTTACAATCGATATACATAATCGGTACTTATATTATTACATTAAATTCACAAGATACGCCTGCATAAATAACTCTCGGGATTTATGAATGCCCTACTCAACTCGTGATTGCAAAGAAAGAAAAACTTATAAATATTTTAAATTTCATTAATACTTTTCATGTAACCACGCTTCTCACTCTTACGAAGAAGACACCACCTGCGCCAGCTCAATGGCTACTTTTTATAATTAAATAAAGGCATCGGACCTTATATTTGGGATCTACATACAAATATTAATCTGCAATAACTGTAAGTGGAGTCTCTGCGAGCACAATGAGGGATACTGTTTCTGATTTCAATAAGATTTTCACCAACCGTAGTTGAGAAGGCGAGTCAAAGTGCCACGATTAAGCCAAATTAAAAAAATTTCCCATGTATAATCATTAGATTTTAGTAGTAGTAGTAGAATAGTTCTTTTTAGTTAAGAAGACTCCATCGTAAAATATTTCTTGTACAATTATTAGATTTTAGCGGTAGAATAGTTCTTTTCGGTTAAAAAAATTTCCTAGTAAAATTTCTTTTATAATTCTTTTGGGGTAAGAAGACTCATCGGTGAATCAAATGTTAGGTATACATGTAATTAACTTTTTACCCACTTAAGTGGTTCTAATATAGAGTTTTCTGTTTGTATTTGTACTCGATGGGGCTTGCTTTGTAATTCGACCAATTTGCTTATAATTAATTAAGGAAAATTATCTCTACTCCACCTTTCTTTTGTTAAATGTACATTGAACCACCATAAAATTTTAACATGTATTTTGCACCACCTTTGTTTTTAAGTTTGTATCAATCAACCACTTTAACACTAAAAGATGACCATTTTATCCCTAAATGAATTAAAAGACTATTTTATTATATAAAATTTTAAAAAATAAAAAAACTATAACTATAAAAATGTCCATGAATTTAATTTAAGAAATAAATCTTAAATCAATATGTTAATTTTTTATAATTATAATTTCATTTAAAAATTATCATACTAATTTTTTATAATCATAATTTTATTTAATTTGTATGGAAAAGTTTCTTAATTTTATTTATTGGGAAGTTTACAATAATTATAGGGAGATTTGTTTCTTCATGTTAATTTTTGTAAACTTCCTTATACTTACTTTAATTACAAAAATTAAATAAAACTATAATTACAAAAAAGTATAATTACAAGATGTCTTTTAAATTATAATTTCATTTAAAAATTATCATCTTAAATTTTGAGATTTATTTGTTTTATTGGATTTAGGGGTATCCTTATAATTATAATTATTATTTTTTAAATTTTATAGAATAAAATAGTCTTTTAATTCATTTAGGGATAAAATTGTTATCTTTTAATGTTAAAGTGGTTGATTGATACAAATTTATAAATAAAGGTGGTGTAAAGTACATGTCAAAATTTTATAATGGTTCAATATACATATGATAAAAGAAAGGTGGTGGAAAGATAATTTCTCATTAATTAAAAAAGTTTGTCTTCCACTAAAACAGGATTTAGGTTATATTTAAGTCACTTAAAATATAAATTTTAATCGGAGAGAATTTAAATGATGCATCTTTGACCTTTCAAAATAATAAAAGAACATTAATGATTTTTCTGAAACTACTAATCCTTGAATTTCTTTTCAACAAAAAGCAAAATGCAATTAAAACTCCTAAATAATTTCTTGTAATTTATAGACAAGTGGCAAAATATGGTAACATTCATAACCGATGCCAGAAAGTGACATCATCGGCGTACGAGGACATGTATTATTAATTGGGTCCGCCTAAGTTACGGCTTATGTAAGGTACAGTTGCCCTGTATAATTTTATTCAGCCCTTATACTATAAAATATTTACAATTTATTCATCAGTGTTATAAAATTTCGTTAAATCCCTTGCACTCTATTTTATTTCATTAAAACCCTTCAAGTACTAATTCCCCCCTATAATTTTAAATTCTCAAAATACCCTCCATTTAATTAAAAATATAATAATTATTAAATGAATTATAATTATAATAATTATTTTATTATAATTATAAATATAATTATAATTTTTAAATAGATTATTATTATTATTAATAACAAGAATAAAAATTATTATAATTAATTAATCTATTAACAATAATTAATAATAATTTTTTCGTTAAATTGTTAATAATAATAATTAACGATAATTATCATTAATAATTAATTTTTGAATAATAATAACAATAATCAAAATGCAAAATAATAATTATGATAAAACTTAATTAAGGATTTTATAGTAATTTGTTATAATTTAACTCATTCTGATTTTGATTTTAAGACAAAGTGAACACATAAATGGTAATACAACTCATTCTAATTACGATTTCTGCAGTTCAAGTAAATAAAATATTCTGATTCCAATTCCTCATTTTAATTATAGTTATTCCGATTCTAACTTATTGTATTTCTAGCTAATTTCGATTCTTGTTTAATGAGTTCACTATAAAATTCATAATACTTATGAATAAATTGTTAATAATATAGAGTGATCTAATTAAATATAGAGTGGTTTACAATTTTATAGTGTGTTAGAATCGAAATGAGGAATTGGAATCATAATAATTTATTTACTTGAACTGCAGGAATCGTAATTAGAATGAACTCTATTCCCATTTTTGTGATTACTTTATCTTAGAATCAAAATCAAAATGAGTTAAATTATAATAAATTACTATAAAATTCTTAATTAATTTTTACCATAATTATTATTTTATATTTTGATTATTGTTATTATTATTCAAAAATTAATTATTAATAATAATTATCGTTAATTGTTATTATTAACAATTTAACGAAAAATTATTATAAATTATTGTTAATAGATTAATTAATTATAATCCTTTTTATTCTTGTTATTAATAATAATAATAATCTATTTAAAAATTATAATTATATTTATAATTATTATACTTATAATTCATTAATAATTATTATTATATTTTTTAATTAAATAGAGGGTATTTTGAGAATTTAAAATTATAGGAGGCGAATAAGTATTCTAAGGGTTTCAATGGAATAAAATAGAGTGTAAGGGGCTTAACAAAATTTTATAATACAGAAAATTTTATAATACTTATGAATAAATTGTAAATAATAAAGAGTATAGAAGATTAAATGAAATTTTACTAACTTACATCAGCTGTAACTTAGGGGATCCTTATTAATTTTCTCATAGGGGAAACTCGTTTTCGAAATTTAATTAATTGTCGCTTGTCAAATTCGTACTTAGTTGTTGGCGGAATGGTAAGACTTTCGAAATTTAAATTTGCTCCCTTGGCTTGCAAATTTATTACTTGCAACCGCTGAACTACATGTAGAGGCGGCTTGTATCTTAGGTAACTTAGGCGGTTGTCTAGGGTCCCCGCCATAATGAAAGCCCCAAATTTAAAATTTTAATTTGTTAATTTTTTAAATTTAATTGATAATAATTAATTTACTTTAAATAAGATAAACTATATTAAATTAAAACCGATGCTTCTATAAAAAAAAGTTTTTCAAAATTAAAACTGATAAAAAATTATTTTAGATCAACCATGTCACAAGAAAAATTAAATAAATTAGCTATGTTGTCTATTGAGAAAGATATATTAGTAAAATTATAATATAAAAAATTGATTAACAAATTTACATATCAGAAAATTAGAAAAATTAATTTTAAATAATTTTGTTTTCGTATAATTCATTCATATATATTTTTTCTTTAATTTTTTGGAAAAGACTTAATTTTAACAACTCACCTAAAACCCCCATTTTAGTTGAGCAGGCCCTAACTACATGCGTACAACACGTGTTTTGCATATCCTTTTGAATAGCAAGTTTCTGGACACCAATAGTTGGGTTTGCACGAGATGCACGTTTTGAAATTTCAATTTTATTTTGAATGCTTCTGTTCAAAATAACCTTGCGCACCCCTAAAAGATAGGGAGCAGGCTAAGTTACAGAATCTGTAACTTAGAGATTCTGCTTAACTTCCTACCAGACAAAAGCATTTGCTCCCTTTCTTTTCCATAAGCAGGGCACCTGTGGTGCATGCACTCTGTAACATAGTAATCTCCAAAAGATAGTGATTGACATTTGTTTGAGAACACAACAGTGAAGATGACGTATCCATAAGTTTAAACATGTGCGAATGTGTGTCAAGGGCCGTATGGTAATTTTAACCTTCGAATAGGGTACCTCGCAATTTGAAGATGGTTAAAAAAATCAACAAAAATCAATAAAATCTGATTATCCTACTGCTTGGATTTTAAATTTTATAATTATAAGATATGAAAATGGTAAATGATTTCATGTATGTCACATTAAAATTTATTAATAATTCTTAGATTCTAACTTTTATAAGTATAAGATATACTTGAAAATAGTACTTTTGATCGCATAATATCTCAATATTTAAAAATATTGTAAATCACTTATTGGTCGAGCGATAGGTGTCTCATTCCTTCATTCTTTGTGGCTGAGGATTTGAATCTCATTTTGTATGTAACAAGAAAATAATACTTTCTTCATTCTGATTATAATAAAATTTTGAGTGGGACTTTTGTTTTAATAAATTGAAGTAGGCCTAGGTTAGTGCTGGACAATAATACTATGGTATGACCAATATATATATGTTTTTTTAAATTTAGTTGTGAAATTTCCATAAGCAGGGCACCTGGGATGTGATCCTCCAAACATAAATTTTTAAAGCATTTGTTTGACATTTGAGAACAGTTTGTGGTGAATGCATGATGACGTATCCATAAGTTTAACATGGTGTGTTTGTGTCATGGTAATTTTAACCTTTAATGAAAATGAAAGGGTCAATTTTTTTCAAGTTGAATAAAAACAAAAATCAAAAAAAAAATTTTAATTATCATAAAAATTGATTAAATTTTATATAATTATAATATGAAATGGTAAATGATCATGTATGTATTAAAATTTATTATAATTTTTATAATTTAAGTATAAATATTTTATGTACTAAAAATATAATATAATATCTCAATCTACTTTAAAAATATTGTATGTAAAAACTTATTGGTCTTCATTATTCCTTCATCTTTTGTGTCTATTCTCATGTATGTAACTCATTTTGTATAAAAGAAAATAATACTTTCTTCATTCTGATTATAATAAAATTTTGAGTGGGACTTTTGTTTTAATAAATTGAAGTAGGCCTAGGTTAGTGCTGGACAATAATACTATGGTATGACCAATATATATATGTTTTTTTAAATTTAGTTGTGAAATGGATTTTTTTTTCAATTCTAGCAAATTATGCATTCACCCCTCTACTCTACATATATTGCATCAACGAAGACCTATATCGTCCAAGTTAATAAGTCTGCAATGCCGGAGTATTGTGTTCATACTGGCAACTTGGAAGGGTGATTGTGAAACAAGTCTTGACTTCCATAAGCTTGGCTGCAATTGAAAATTTGTAAGTGCAAGACTAATGTGTTAAAATGTAAAATCTAATAATATATATATATATATATATATATATATATATATATATATATAACAAATAACAAGACTCCAATATAGTTGACCTAAAAAGACAAAAAAATTTAATTTTAAGATATTGAAGTAGGTTTAGAGTTTTAATCTTAGGATTTTGGATTGGACTTCATGTCCTTATAGAATAATCAATTGTATCTTATATGATAATAACTAATGCTTGGTGATGCACGCTGCATACCAAAATTCATTATTTTATTGAATATCACACCTCATGTAAGACTTTAAAACTTGCGCTGAGGACCCCAACAACATTATCACAATTGTTTTTCACGTTCATGTATATCTATGTGCACGTTTAAAATTTGTCTTTATTCTATCGTACAGGCGGCTCGAGCATAGGCGGGCCCGGCCCAGTCAAATGTTCAATATCAATTTAGACCCATTATTTTATTAATATATAGTTAAAATAAACGAATAATTTATTAAAAATTTATATTTATTTCCTTTATAAAAAGAGTTTGAATTTAAATTAATTAAAATATATTAGTAATGTATGCGTTTTTCAAAATATTTTCTTTTTTATTTTAAAGTTCAAATAATCTCACTCCGGTGTTGAACAGGACCTCTTACCTAAACTAAATTCAATTGTTTTTCAAAAAAATTAATTTTGTAACTTCACCCAAGCTTTTTAATTGCCCCTATAGAATTTATGATTTGTCCCCTTTGACTTTCAATAAAATATAAAAAAAGCATTCATGATTCATGGACATATATTTTCATCGCTAAAATCAACTGGAATTGGTCCCACTATTTTAAGAGCATAGCTCTGCTCCGCCATTGAGTGCACCCGAAAACTTATTATGTGAATTGCGCTCCACAAGATAGTCATGCAAAGGACGTATTTTACTGTTGTGAAGAAATGATTGATGTTGAGAGTTGCTTTTTGTTATTACTCAATTATGTTGAGACGAGCAATCCCCAACTTTTGGGGTAACTTTTGAATATGAGTTTTGAGTATGAGTAATGAGTTAGACCTTTGAACAGTATACATACTTGCGCCTATAAAAGGAGAGGCAATTCAATAACTTGAGCATTCATCCGCACACATCAAAGAAGAAAACACTACCCAGCCTATATATTACTACTTGTTCTATTTCTTTTGCTTGAATCCTTTATATAATTGCCTTATTAGCTATATTAATAAAAAATGCCACATCTTAAACCAATCAAAGTGACTTCAGTTGTTGATGAAGAACCTGCCATATTGCAAAATAGAGAAGAAAATCAACCCTTGAGTCCGATGGCTCGTATGTTTCATGAACCTGAGTCCAATGTCTACATAGTTACCATGATCGGTTTTAAGTCAAAAATAAACCCAGAAGTTGTCAAAGCAAATCTAGAGCATTCGTTGCTTAAGCACCATCGTTTTTCCAGTTTGCAGGTAAGAGCTGTAAACAAGACCAGAGTTATGTGACTTGCATCTACGTAGCTAGTCCTTAATTTACTAGTTGAATTGCCCGGCGTATGCCAAGTCCTCATTAGTAATTGCATTGCATCTAACTAGTCCTTCAGTAGAATTGTACAACTGCATGTGTTAATTTATAACAACAATTGTTTGTACAAACAATGCACCTAATTATTATTGAGTGATGGGCATCTTTTCACCTTATCCTTAAGGTTTAAGTTCGAGACTTGAGTACATTATGAAAATATATTTTCAAGTGAATTTATTGGTTAGGCTTTAGTTGTGTATTATCAAATCTATTTATCTATTTTCATAATTGTTCGAAACTATTAAATTTTTTTTAAGATAAAAAAAAATGTTGAAAGTCCAAATTAATTTTTTGGCATCATACCATCCCAAAATTCGAACATGGATGAGGGCAGTCTATGTTATATTGTGAAAGCTTATTTGGAGTGAATTTATGGGTTGTGTTTTAATTGCACGTTGTCAAATCTATTTGCCTACTTTAATAAGAGTTTCAAGCTTTTCATTTGTTTTTTTCAAAAATAGGAAGATGTTCAAAGTTCATATTGATTATTACCCCTCCAGAATTTGAATTCATATGAGGATTCCAATTTTCGGTATATTATTGCTCGATTTGAATTTTTAGCATCTGTCCACGAGTTGAAGCTAACTTTTTAGTTGATACAATGGCAGGTTGTGGATGAGAAGATTGAAGGAGGGCTAAAGTGGGTTCCAACAAAAGTGAATTTGGACGACCACGTTATAGTCCCAAATTTGGAGCCAAAATTAATTGATTCACCAGACAAATTTGTGGAAGATTATACCTCGAGCCTGAGCCAAACTGGGATCAAAATGTCAATGCCAATGTGGGATCTCCATCTCCTCAACATTAAAACTTCGGATGCTGAATCTGTTGCGGTTCTCCGCCTGCACCACTCTCTTGGTGACGGAACTTCTCTCATGTCTCTTTTACTTGCTTGTTGCCGTAAAGTTTCTGATCCAAATGACGTACCCACCATTCCTTCGGTCACTAAGAAAATTGATTCCAAGGGTCAGTCCAAAGGGTTTTGGCCTTACTTGTTGTTCAAGTTATGGCTGTTTTGGAACACTCTTGTTGATGTTGTCATGTTTATTGCGACGGCATTGATGTTTGTAAAGGATACCAAAACGCCCCTCAAAGGTGAACTGGGAAATGGTTGTCGTCCTCGGCGGTTTGTTCATAGATCAGTCAGCTTGGATGATGTCAAGCTTGTGAAGAATGCGATGAACACTGTAAATAACTTACTTGACCTTTTAATTATAGACAGAATTACACTTTACTAGCTTTTATAAATCGTTTTAACTTGTTATCAGGACCCTGATAAATTTTTAATTTCTTATTTCATTCCTGAAAAAACACACGTACTGCTGAAGGATAAAAGTTACATTTTAATAAACAAATTAACTATTTTTAATTTGTAGAGGTTATATAAAAAGGCTACAATAGTTTATTTTTTTATTATTGTTTAGGTCTACATCAATACTGTATTTTTTATTATCTATATAAAACTTATTGACTTATTCATGCTTAAAATCTAGTTCAAAAGTTAAAAACTTATTGACATAATTTTGAGTTTTTCTTTTGATTTTTCTTCTGGGTTATTTTTGTAGACAATCAATGATGTTTTGCTTGGAGTCACCCAAGCAGGCTTGTCTCGGTATCTCAATCGGAAATATGGTGAGTTTTCAAATTTCTTCTTATATCCTTGAAACCAATAAGGTATTTTCTTTTTGGAGCGACATTTCTTTTTTCAAAATCAAATATTGTTGATTTTAAAGATATCTTATAGCCCTGACTAATTCGTAATGAAATATTTTTAGGCCAACTGAATATTATTAACGGTGTCTCGGAAAGAAATAACAATCTTCCAAATAATATCCGTCTCAGAGCAACATTTTTCTTGAACCTTAGGCCATCTGCAGGGATTCAGGTAAGCATTTAATTCAAATACCTGTTTTACATAAAACTTGGGTGTTTAGTTTCTTGAACTCTTATATCTCATGTTTAATTTTCTATCATAAACAGGAGTTGGCTAATATGCTGAAGAAAGGTTCTAAAGCAAAATGGGGCAACCAAATTGGTTATTTAATTTTTCCCTTCACCATTGCATTAAGAGATGACCCATTAGATTACCTTCGAGAAGCAAAAGCAGCAATGGATAGGAAGAAAGCTTCTCTAGAGGCCAATTTCTCATATTTTTTATCCAAATACTTTCTCAAGTTTGGCAACAAGGTAAGATCGAAGATGTTAAAATATGGTTATCCGGTACAGACATTTACATATTTTAATATATCAATTTGAAATTAATTAGACAATTTTATTTAAGTGTACGTTAACCTAATCATTACCGGATGATACTATCAAATCTCAAATTTATATTTTTAAACACGTGAACATTAGAGAAGAATTCTTTTTAAATATTCTTTGTCTAAGTTACAACCAGAGTTGATATTCCATAGCAGTGCTATAAAAAAAAATATATGTATATATCTTAGTTATGTACTCTTCAATAATATGAGCAGGCAGCCAGTTTTCCATCAGAAACAACACTGTGGTTCTCAAATGTGATGGGGCCCCAAGAAGAAATAAGTTTATATGGCTATCCAATTGCCTATCTTGCTCCTAGCTGCTGTGGACAACCCAATGTAAGTATTATTTGATTTTTATTTACTGAATTTGGATCGAGTGTTGATTTGAGCAATTCTAATTATTTAAAATTTTTGTGCCACGTGTATATTTTAAGATTTAATCACGTACATATTCTTATTTAATAATTATTTATTACAATTTCATAAAAATTTAAGCAAAAAACTAAATCTAATACTGAATTCAAATCCTAATTTACTAGCGTAACTTGCTCATCCTTGTAATATTCAACTCCTAGAATTACATATGTAACAAGTTCTTAATTTGCTTCAGAATGATAAAAATCAAAGCACCATGTTTGGACCAGCAAATGTTAATTGGAAATGCACATCAATCATGTTCATCCGATTTTAGCATACGATAAATTTTCTGTAGAATTATTTTGACTAGCATCAATCATATGACACTAATCAATAGCTTGTATTAATTGTAGGGATTGATGATTCATGTGGTAAGCTATGCCAACAAAATGACCTTCATCTTATCAGTTGATGATGACTTAATTCCTGATCCACATCAGCTATGTGATGATCTTGAAGAATCCCTCCACGTTATCAAAAATGCATCGTTGCTCAAGGATATTAACTAAAAATTAATTACTAGCCTAGTATTACTAGATATTTTCGGTTCAAAAAGATGCAATTATTGCAATATTTATGTACGTTTTCTGATGCAAATAACTGAAGAGGGGAGAAGTGCGATAACACTGAATCCCTTCTACTTCAGAACAATATTTGTATGATGTAATGAATGGAATTAATTTGGTTTCGAAGCTTACAGGTCGAGGGCGCATGTTATTCATTTTAGGTTGCATTATATAAGTATGTCATGAAATTGATTATTATTATTATTATTTAATCCACGTGAATTGCGAACTTATATTGGAGGGTTACATACACAAAGTTAGGATAAAAAGTTTGGATCTCATGCGATTTAACATCTAATGTGTTAAAATTATTTCATTACTGATGGAATATAAAATCAATTATTGCTTAATACATGGTAGTCATTAATTGATGACACTTCATTAGGATGATAATTTTGTTTCCAATGTTTGCAAACATTAGCATTCAGCAATATTAGTTATTGAATTATAAAATAGAAGAAATATATGTTCATATTAGCAATGAATGGATAAAAAAGTCGAATTCACTAGCCAGAATAGTTGGTAATTAATCCTACGTTAAGAATACTTCATATACTCTCCTAAGTAGCTTAAAATTATGCCTCTTGACTAGCCAGAATTTTGTTCAACAGATCAGTTCATGTCATCAACCAATTTAGTGAAAGGCAATGTAGGGATGGGCATAGTAGGGTTCGGTTTCACGTTTGGGCTATCAACTCAGAACTGAGCCAGCTAAAATTGGGTTTTTGCCCACATTTTTTTTTGTTTTTTTATAGCTTTCTAATGCCAATTTTGTTGTTTGTAGATTTATTTTAGGGTAATTCTATTCTCATCTAAAATCACAAAATAATTCATAAAATGCTAAAGCAGCAAACGTTCCCTTCCAACTAGAGTCATTAAAAGAGGAAAACTAAAAACATAAAAACAGAAGGTCTAAAAACATTTACCATCTAAAAGATTACGACAGATCAAATGGGCCGCATTAATAAAATCTTTTATCAATTTTTTTTTCTTTTTAATGACGAATGGGGATGGGTTGATTTTTTTATTATTGAAAGATAAATAAAAATATGTTAATTTATCTAGGTAATAAACTGAATTTAACCCTTACAAATACAATGTAATTTCACAAACTTTAATTTCTTTTCAATAAATATATTTTCTTTAATATTTCTCTTTGTACATATCTTTTTGTTCATTTGATATTATTATTATTGGTCGATCACATGATTATTTGCTCTTCCCTCTGTCTCTGTCTCTCTCTTTTTTTTTAATTGTTAGAGTTTGTCAGGACCAACCTTATTCTGTAGCAGAAATAAACGCAGCCTTGAAATCCATCTGTAAATTAGAGTAAAATATACTCTAAATAAATGAGAAAATAATCCACTATTCACCACTGCTGAAAATTAAACTCCTTCCATTAAAAATGGAGGATGGAAAGTGATGAGATGGACACCCAACTAAGAGATGATTCTTAAAATTGTTCAACTTTTTAAAAAAAATTTCACGCTTTCGTCATCATATACAGCCGAATGATGAAATAAAGTTTTGAAAATTCTCACAGTTAATGAAATTTTCCATGGAAGGGGCAAGATGAAAACGAATTTATTACTTTCAACTACCTATCTACATCGATCTTCTTCTAAATTAAATTGATTCATCAAAATTTTCATGAAAGGGGCAAGATGAAGAAATGTTCCGTTGTTTTGTTAAATGTTCTCAAAAGCTCCACGTTTCCAAACTTGAACCGCAATGCAATTATTTAATGCGCAACACTTATTGTTAATCCATCATGAATTAATGTTACAATTAAATGACAATAATTCTATACACACTTTAAAGTGAAATTTTAAGTGATGTGTCATTTCTTATTAGATGATAAAATTTGATAATTTGTGAAATCATTTATTCAAATGTTTTACCATTTCACAAATAAGTGCTACTTGAGAGATGTAATCTCCTATAATATTTATTGAAAAGTACAATAATATTACTCTTAAAATTATATCTTAAAAAGCCAAGGACCTAGATAGTTGTGTAGTCAAAAATTAAATCAACAAGGGTAAAAATTTTGACCTACATAAAATAGAAACAAGAAAGAAAATAAATAATGTGTGTGTCGTGCATGCGTGTATGTATTCTCTTATCTTAAAAATAATAAAGCTTAGGGTTCGAATCCTATTTACATGTATGTGTATTATTTATTCAATTTTTGAGGTAAATTTTAAATTTAAAATTTTTAATACATTTTAAATTTAATTTAATTAGTCCAAAGGGGACAAATTTATAATTTAATTGAGCTAAAAAAAAATGTCTTATGGATTTTATGGACTAAGCGTGGGCAGCCCTCAGTGGCTCTGCAACTAGATCTAGTAACTTTGGGTTTTCAAACAAGAGGGTGTCAAAGGAAAATTTTGACAAAATATAGGAGGGCTATATATGGTATTTATGCCTTTTATTAACGATTATCATCGTCATAAATTTATGTAATCTAAATGCAATGACATGCTTAAAAGTTGGGATACAAAATTTGTATCTCAATAATGATGAAGCTTTTGACATGTACTTATTTATTTCATTCGCTGTGGCTATGAAATAAATTTTATTAGTGATATTATAAAAAATTAACTATGACTAAAACAAAAGATGACCATTGATTGTCGATGACATCTCATTAATTTGAGATACAAACTTTACATCCCTACATTATATATATATATATACACACACACACGTAAAATCAACATAATATTCTTAGATGCAAGAATTATTTAAAATACTCATTGTTTATTTCACAATATTATAACATTTCTTTCATATTGTAGCTTAAAAAACTTATCTATTAAAATAATTTTAATTTTTAATAAAAATTTTTATTGACAACCAAACAACTAATTTTTTTTTTATATATAAAATCTCTACTTATAAAATTTCTACTAAATGAAGTTTTACTTGAATAAGCTCTGCTTAAACAAGTGTGCCAACCAGACCCTAAGAGTTAAAACGTTATTTCCTACATCTCTAATAATACAAAAAATATCTCAATTTAATTTATTTCTTTACTTCTTAGTTCAATACTGTTCTGCTTTCAAAAAATCAATTTCTAATTTTGCAACAAATGAACATTTTGGATTCTGTAAAGGAAAAAAAATAAAAATAAAATCGCCTTGCAATTTTAATTCTTGTCTCTTTATAAAATTAAATGGAGGTTGACAATGGGGATGCCAATTTCTACCTGAGGATAAGAATCAACAGATGGTGACAATAACCTGCGAACACTTGTTTTTATATTTAGTGAGATGATGTTTGCTAACTTGACTGAATTAATGATAAATAAATTTAATGAATATTTTAAAAATGATTTTAACTATAAAGTTATTGTCACAATTAAATGCAATCCTAAAACTACACTAAATACAAAATAATATTAAATACTAGACGAATCTAATCCTATTATGTCTTCTCAAATCTAATCCCTGCTTTCTCTTCTCTTTGATTTTTTATTAAGATTTTTATCGTTCATTCATTTAATAATAATAATAATAAACACAAAAGTACAATACATACATGCATGCGAGGCATACTGTGCTTGCCTATAAATGCAGATAACCCTTGAAGTTGAGAATTCATCCACACATCTAAGTGAAGCACAAAATATAACCTTGTTTTTCTACATTTCCATTTCTGAATTCCTTTATATTCACAGATTTTGAGATATTTTCAGCCATATTGATTGCAAATGCAACTTCCAAAACCAATCAAAGTGAGTCCAATTGTTGACGAAAGTCCCATATTTGAAAACGGCGAGGAAGATCAACCCTTGAGTCCAATGTCTCGTTTATTTCATGAACCCGAATCCAATCTATACATCGTTGTCATGATTGGCTTTAAGTCAAAAATCAACGCAGATTTTGTGAAAGCAAATCTGGGAGATTCGTTACTCAAGCACCATCGTTTCTCTAGTTTACAGGTACAAAACATGACCAACAAATGATCATCTCCAATAATTATGGTATTACAACTTTTTCATATGGTGCTTAATTGCAAGCAAATTAGGAGCTAGTAATTTTTTTTTTTGATATAATTCAAGAGGTTTTGAATTTGAATCCCGCTCACATAGGCGGGAAGATGTTCTATATATTTTGTTTTGTATTTTTTATTCAATTTATAATAATAGTTTTCTTTCTATTTGTCCCCAACCAACAGTACTCAGGTTAATTTTTTTTTCCCCCTCAATAATCACTTCCCTACGTCGAGATCATTGATTTATAAAAATTCTTGGTTGTATTCACTTTTTCTTAAAGGCAGAAGCACTCAAAATGTGATCAACTTTTTATCTCTCTCTCACAACCAGAGTTCGAACTCAGTTAGGCATAGGGACGTTCGGTTTAAATTCTTACCACACGTGTGAAGAAAAAATATTGTTATTGATCAATAGATGAATAAATTGAGTCGGCGTTAATCTCAAACGAAAATTTAGTGTACTAGACATATATACGTAATTTTTAATTGACATTATGGCAGGTTGAGGATGAGAGGATTAAAGGAGGGCTGAAATGGGTTCCAACAAAGGTGAATTTGGACAACCACGTTATTGTCCCAAATTTGGAGCCAAAATCAATTGATTCAGCAGACAAGTTCGTGGAAGATTATGTCTCAAACCTAAGCAAAACTGGAATCAAAATGTCAAAGCAGCCAATGTGGGATCTCCATCTCCTCAACGTTAAGACTTCGGACGCTGAATCTGTTGCCGTTCTCCGGATGGTGATGGAACTTCTCTCGTGTCTCTTTTTCTTTCTTGCACTCGTTAAGTTTCTAATCCTGAGGAATTACCCTCCAATAGTATTCCTCCGACTAGCAAAGAAGGCGATTCCAGAAGCTATGGCATTAAAGGTTTTTGGCCATACTTGTTCTTCAAGTACTTTTGGTTTGCCTTCTCACTGTTTTATAACACGCTGGTTGATGCTGTGATGGTTATCGCGACGATATTAATGTTTGTAAAGGATACTGAAACTCCCCTCAAAGGTATCATGGGTAAGGCTTCTGGTCCACGCCGAATTGTTCATAGATCACTCAGCTTGGATGATGTCAAGCTTGTCAAGAATGCCATGAATACTGTAAGTAACAAGAGAGAGCAGCATATGTTGTTCTTGTTTATTTATCTTTATATTATTGGAAGAGTAAGTCTGATCAATTACTTTAGTGGCTTTTGATTTTGCGCGCCAATCAAAAGTTACATGCTGATATTAGGAGCTATATATACAGCGTGCATGCACAATTCTTTGACAGGGACAGAAAAGATTGGCTGAGAATAATTCTTAGGCTAACATTAAGTATATTATAACTTATAAGTATATGCGGCCTTAAATTTATAAGTTAGCATTTTAGTATTGGTTTTTGTCTATTAGCTTCTACATATATATGGTAGTATACTAAACTCATTTATTAGTGGCCATACCTTCTCTAGGACAAGGAACCAAACAAAAAGATTAAGCGGCATCCGATGGGTTGGGAATAATTCTTAGGCTAAGTGCACATGCTTGATGCAAAACCTCAATCATAAGCTTACTTTTTAGAGTTAGACACATGATTTTTTTCTTTTTTTCCCTTTCGCTCTCCCTGCAATAACTAGTTTTTCTGATCATGCTGTTTTCGGCCACTCTGTTTTAGACATTGCTGTTTGAAGAATGACACTCTAGTCCTTACAAATTATTCTTCCTACTTATAATATACTTAATGTTAAAACAATATCTATCTATCTATATATATATATATATATATATATGTGTGTGTGTGTGTGTGTATGTATGTATATATAGAGTAATTTTCTAGTTCAAAATTTTGAAGTATGAGAAAGGTTTAGGAAAGTTTTAGAACCATGGAATTTAAGAGGCTTCAAATTTAAAGTGCTTAAACCACACGGTTTATGTATTTTCCTACACTTTAAAATTCTGAATTAAAATATTTCTATATGTATGTGTATTAAAATAATAATAATAAATTGTTAAATCGTATATGTGACTTTTTAACTACCATCGTTATTAGTTCTAATTTGGGTCTCAGATAATTAATTTTTTGAATGTAAAATATTGTATTGATCCTTCAACGATATGTTTTTTTCTTAATATTTTAACATCAAAATAAAATTTGATATCGAAAATTTATCAGGAACCGAATGATAAAAACAAATTCCAAAGGAGATAAAAGTACATTTCTTTTGCAACTTTCCCTTAAAGAAACTGGTGTTTTGGAAAAAAAAATTTCCCCTTTTTTTTTTTTTTAACAAATCTTATTACCTTGTATTTGGCGTTTGTAGACGGTCAATGATGCTATGGTAGCCGTCACCCAAGCTGGCCTGTCTCGGTATCTCAATCGGAAATTTGGTACGGCGTCAACTCTCTTCATAATAATATTGTTCGATCCGATTAATATTCCTGAGCGATCAAAGTATTTTTCATACCACCGTCATTGCTAACAAATTCATTAAGGGAGAATGATTTTTTATTCCTTCTCACAAATTGTTTTAATCATTTGATCAGATCCTTTTATAAATTTTTAATAACTCTAATTAATTCTAATGTTAACAAAATTTTAAAAAATAGTGCACCATTAAAAGAAAATGTTGTATTTTAACATATAAAATAATTAATTATTTGAAGAATGTACACAAATTATACTAACCAATCAGTATGTCAAAATGTCACGTCAATACATTAAAAATGTAATTTCTTAGTTTATTTTTCCATTTCTAATGGATACAAGAGATACCGAACCGTGGATCTCCCTTCTACTAGATATTTCATCAAATATGGTTAATATTAAAGCCGTCTCAGCTCTGATTTATATTGATATATATTATAGGTGAACTGTTGCTGGTTAATAAGGGAGCATCAGAAAGAAACAATAATCTTCCAAAAAATATCCGTCTCAGAGCAGCAATCATGAAGGACCTTAGGTCATCTAGTGAAGTTCAAGTGAGTACTTTTAATCATTGCATTCAGAAGATGCATTGATTCTACATATATCCAATTTTCGATTGTTTGCTTTATTTTTTATTTTTTGTAAACAGGAATTAGCTGATATTGTGAAGAATGGTTATAAAACAAAATCAGGCAACAAATTTGGCTTTGTAATCTTCCCCTTCAACATTGCATTAAGAGATGACCCATTAGATTACCTTAGGGAAGCAAAGGCAAGAATGGATAGGAAGAAAGCTTCACTGGAAGCCGAATTCTCTTATTTATTATCTCAATACACCGTAAAGTTTGGTATCAAGGTAACTAGCAATTAATTACTATGCTTTAATTTAAATACGGAAATTTAAATACGGAAGCACTATACCAAACTATGTTAATTACTTTAACTGATTAATTAAATGGTGTTAATTTTCGATGTTGATAAGCAGGGAGCCAACTGTCCATCCAAAACAACATTGTTGTTCTCAAACGTGAAGGGACCTCAAGAAGAAATAAGTTTCTATGGCCATCCAATTGCCTATGTTGCCCCCAGTTGCTATGGACAAACCAATGTAAAGTATCTTCCCTATTTTAGATTTTCATATAGCCATTTACAAATTTAGACATGTAAAATCATAATACAACTAGTCGATCATGAACGTAATGAGCCTTATCCCTCTAAAGAAACATCGTGATAGAATAAAAAATGGAGAAGGGGGGGGGGGGGGGGGGTTTCTTTAAACCGCAAGAATTTCAAACTAATCGATAATCATTTCCTTGTTTACATTTTTGTCTTATTTTCTTTTCTTCCCAAGTTTACTTCCACAATATCTGAGAAAATTTGTGCACAATTCTTTCGATTCGATCTATTTTAATTGCAGGGATTGACGATTCATGTTGTAAGCTATGCCAACAAAATGACCTTCATCTTATCAGTTGATGATGACTTAATTCCCGATCCACATCAGCTACGTGATGATCTTGAAGAATCTTTCCACCTCATGAAAAATGCAGTCATTGCTCGAGGATTAACTAAATCCAATGCTTCTGATTACTAATACTACAGTGTGGCCAGGTATTTCGTTCAAATACCTAATTACTGCTGGCATTAGTTATCGAAATCAATAAAAATAATAGAACAGGGCAAAAGGGTGTAGTTGAAAATCGCCTCTACTTCTGTTCTTATATATATGTATATATATGTAAAAGATTCATACAAAGAAATTTGTGTTACCTGAAAAAATAGTACAATACATCAATGATGGCTCTAAATTTATAATAAATACCTAGGAATTTTAGAGCTTGCGACAGTTATATAATTGGTTATTTTAAAGTTTTTTTTTTCATATAATATTAAAAAATTCAATTTACTTTTTAAAAAAATTATAATTTAAGTTATTACATTCATTAAACTATTAACATTAAGTGTTAATGGATTGGGTAAAAATTAGTTTTGACGATTAAGCCCAAATCTACCCTTTATATAATGGGTTGACCCATTAACAACTCGACACAATAAGAATCGACCTTACAACTATTCTTATTGTGTAGATAGTAGATTCGTATTGTGTTCATGAATGGTATGAAATTTTGCCAAGTCTACTCTGCAAACCTAATGCTGGGTTTGGATTAAAGTTAAGTCATGCCAAATAAGAGCAGGAAAGAGACAAATAAGTAAATAAATACAAGAAAAGAAAGAGCATGAAGATAAGCAAAGTTTTCATTTCTTGAGATAAATATTCTTATTAAATGTGCGTGTATATCCCATGTCAAGCACAGAAGGGTTGTATTCAAGTTAAATCATCTGCAACAAAGGAGAAATTGCAAATAGAAAAAGAAAGCCAAAACACAACCAGCACTAGTATATATACTGGCTGCATTACAGTATTTCATGAAACCTCTTTTTCTGACAATGTTTGTGAAGATAAAACATGTATTTTTAGCCACAATTTCTTTACTGCTTTTCTCTTGGGATAGAAGAAAAGATTTAGCCACCACTTATGGGAGGAATAATGGCTAATTCATCTTTTTCATTAACAATCACAGATGCATTTATGTATTCCTCATTTAAAGCAAGAACCATGCACCCTCGAATCTCTTCTAAGTTCGGAAACCTTGCAATAAGCTTATTCAAGCAATCTTGTGTGGTACTACCATATGACACCTCTAGTGGCATATCGGTCAAGCCAGTTAAATCTCGAGCTCTAGCAAAGAACAATACCTTTATCTGAATAGAGGATTCCTTGTTCTCAACAAGTGCCGAATCTGAATTCCCGGTTTTAGCTTCTCTTTCTGTAACATCCATTATAGAACCAGGACATGGGTCAATGGAAATGCATCATCTCACTGCAATTATAACACAACTATATCAATTTGAATCCAATGATCAATGTAGTAAATTTCAGTCTTTGAATATTGATTCAATCACTAACAATGATTGAAATCAAACCAATATATAAAGACAGAATTAATTTTCTCAAGAACACCCAATTCTCAACACAAGATTTGGTTAAGAACAGGGGGAACAAAAAACAATGAAGAAAATGGTACCAGTGTATATTGTGATCCATTCAATTGCCTAAATGGCAACATGCATGGGTGAAAAGCAGCGATAGAACTTTGCTAAGATCTTGTTATAACGGAGTCTCTCCATTACAGAGATTCAATAGCACCAAACCTCAGTTGATTTCACTAACAATAAAGGGAGAAATCGAATGCTTTTCTAGGCTTATTCATCAGCCTTGCAAGCTGATAACAGGGGATGTCACTACTTACTAACATAACCTAACTGGATTCTTATTCTCGTAAATGGAGCCCACAAGGATATTGTAGCAGCAGCTATAACAACTACCCCAGCCTTTTAACCACACTTTGAACAGATTTTACATTGTATTAAACAATAAACATTTCAACGTAAAACAAAACTACAACATGAAATTAAAGGGAAGAATAATCAATTGTTTTCTCCTTATGCCTAGTGTGGACGTTCAATGAGATTTTATTAATCAAAAATTCAAAATGAAGCAAATAATAACCTTACAACTAAAAAGAATTCAACTGCTTTATCGTGAAGCTTTGCTTTCTATTCTCACAGTGGTTACATCCTCAGATAAGATACTAAACCCAAACTGAAAACCTTTCAAAACCTGTCAGTAAATTTGAATCCATCTACATGAAATCTTCACTCTTAGTGGCAGAAAGGTATTTCTGCCAGGCTTGTAGCATACCAATGCATCAAATAACTACGATAATGTGCATTACCCAGGAAAAGCTAAATAATCTACATCAGCCAACTGCAATTCGTACAAAGCAGCTCTGATGTTCACGAGCACTTGAACGGACGTCTTTCAATGTCCATGCAAACATCGCAAAAGCAAACCAATGGCCACCAAATTGTTACATAATATCTACCTCTAAATCGAGCTTCAGCACAAGCTCAATAAACGAAGGAGCCCAAAGTATGCAATTCATGAAGCCATTCGAGACCAAAAATTAATCTACTTGGCTCCATCAAAGAGCTCTTATTCATTAAATATTGAATTGTGCACGGTGCCCAGTATGAGACATCCACAACTCAAATTGGAGTAATTGACTAACAAAAAAATATTGTTCAACAATAAATCAAAACATAGAATAATTCCAAAATGGTGAAACATCAAGTACAGAGAAATAGAACGAGTTATCATTGAATAATGGAAGTGTGTTTCGTTTCTTCTTTACTTGATCTGAATATTAACCATATCTCTAATACCCAGAAAGCAAAAAGGCAAAGTAAATCTAAGAAACTATGAATTCCATGTTTATAAAATCGAACTAGAAACAAAACCCGGTAGAGAAGTTTTGGAAAGAGAGTTACCTGGCGCAGGGATAGAGGTTCACCGTGCTGCGATGAGGTTGAAAATACTTGCACGGTGGGCTGTGGAAAAGAGGACGACGAGAGAATTAAAAATTAAAAACAAATTACATCACGTGTAAAAAATTAATTAAGAAATTCGCCCTTCCATATACGTGAATGGTTGGGCTTGGCCGCTTGGGCATTCGTGGCTCAAAGCCTAGGTGAACTAAAAGAGGATTGATAGAGTTGAAACATATTAATAGCGTTAAATTATTTATTAATTCGAAGCACAACAATATACCAATATGGTTAAAAAAAAAAGAGAGAGAGAGGGAAAAGAAATAAGAGACAATAGTATTTTAAAAAAATTATTTAATTGCAAATGTATATAAATAAGGAGAAGAGTCATCTTTTTATAATTACGTAATCATCTAAATGAAGTGAACAAATAGCAAATAGATAAATTAATAATAATAATTACATTATTCTGTTTGCTTAACAATATATTTATTATTGATTTTCAACTTATATAAATTATGTTCCTCTACCTTTGGCCATTGTTGTTCAAATTAAATTTGAATTAAACTTTAAATCTTCTAGCCTATTCTTTTATATCCCCGTTAGTATGATGGGTACTTCACATGCGAACATGATATTGGCTAGGTTAAGGACCCCTTAATATTTATAATGGACTTTATTCACTTCCTTCTATCAACAAATTGAGTAAATTATTCTTATATGAACTTTTAGCTATAGAAATTTAGAATATTATTCTTATCATTACTTGATCACAAAAACATGAGAAATCTTAATTTATCTCGATTATGGATGTGAGCCACATTAAACACATGCATACAACACTTATTTTGGGATTATCACTTATTTTGAGATTAGCACATGTATTAATTTAATGATACTGCATGTAACATATTTATAAACATATTCAGAACATGCATGTAACAATAACTTCTTATGAGATAGTAAAAGTTATAAGAGATGAAAAATTATTTAATGGGGGTATATAAAATCGTTTTAATGCATATTCACATATTTACTATCATTAATTTATAGTAAATATATATTTTCAAAGTCTGATTGAATAATAAAGTTACTCTAAAAGTTTTTCAAATAAAAATGATAATTGGAAATTATCTGGGGACCCCCAAATTTTTATCCAATGTACGTGAAATCATCAAATACTTACTATTATTTCCATTGAAAGTGATCGCTAATTTCATTTCTTTGAGTGTAATAAGTAAAATAACAATTTTTAATTTTTTTTAAATTTTTTTTTTATTTTTTAAAATTTTTTTTATGTAGGCCAAAATTTTAAGGCTCAAATAAAATTTCATCGGGCTTAAAGCCACAATTCGACCCGACCCTATTCAAAAAAAAAAACTAACACAAGTTAACACACGCACACAACATATCCTCACAACATCACATATTGTGTGTTTTTAATTTAATTACATTGTGTTTTTATTTGTATAAGACAAGAGTTTTTTTATTTTTTATTTTTTATGTTGGGTTGTTGAATTAAATTGTGTATGGCTACAATTATTGTGAAAAGTGGAATTGAATTGTGTTTGAAATGGTTGAGGAATTGTTGAATTGGTTGAAATAGTGGTGGGAAATGGGAATTGAATTGTGGAATTATGTCGGATTTCAAATTTCTTTTAATTGGGCCGAATAGGACTTGACCAAGCCCGAACCCAACCCCACATTTTACCATTCTTAAAATTATTGTCATACTTGTTGGGCCTTTTACTTGGTCGGGCATGGATTTATTATTATTTATATTTATTAGTCAAAAACTAGTAGTTAATATATGCAATGGCAAATTGCTTGTGGTAGTTTCATGTGTGGATTCAATTCTAACGGCCAAACTTCTAAAATTTAAATTCTAAACCCAGCAACCATGACGGGTTTATTTAAGCCCACCATGGGTTTGAATGATAAACGGCGCCAATAGTAGTTTTTTGCGGTTTCTACATTTAAAATTATAAATATTTAATATATAAATTTATAATAATTAACTCAATTTCTACATAACATACTCAATTTTATATTTAAACAATGTAAATTAAGAATTAAAATTCAACATCAATCCAACACAAATTCTTAAATTTAAGTATAAATTGTACAAATCCATTTAAAAAACACAAATTAGCATCTAAAAATAACAATTACACTTCATATTATCATTTAAAACAAGCTCCATGAGAAGATACTTCATTTCATTCACCGCCACAAGCTCCCATCCAACACGATGCCTACAATAATAATTAAAATTCATATTTTCAAATACTAATTTGGAGAAAAAATTATAATAATGAAATAATTCATGTATTAAGTTAAAGAAAAATAGTTCATACAAAATTATTAATAGATATATAATAATCCATGAATTAAGTTAAAAAACTTAATTCTTTACCTCATCAACAATATCTTCATCTTCGGAGAATTTGCTATTTCCTAGTTTATTAGAAGAATCCACATCTACAAACAACAAGTACATCAAGGAAAAAAAAAAGATAAATGATTATAAATTTGTAAATTACAATGTATAATAGATATTATACTCTATTAAAGTGAAAATACATGTTCATACCATCAAATTTAGCACACAACCAATTTTGAGCACACATTAAAGCTTCCAATGTCTTTGGATGAAGTCCACTACGATGAGGAGAGACAAATCTACCACTAGTACTAAATGCCGGCTCGGATGCAACGGTGGATACCAGAATGGCTAGAACATCTCTTGCAATTGCTTGTAAAGTTGGATATTTTGATCCATTTGATTTCCACCAACAAAGTATATCAAAATTTTCAGATCTTGGAATAACAGATTCTTCTAAATAATAGTCTAATTCTGATTTAACATGGGTTGTACCACCACTTTGATCTACAAAAGCATCAAAATTAGCCAAACGTTTCCCAGGTTTTGAATAAGCTACCACAGCTCGAGATGATGAAGCAACTGAAATTTGAACTGGAACTTGTGAATTTTCTTTTGACTTACACCTAGCTTGATAATCTTTCAACATATCATAACAAAAGCTTCGAACATTCTCAATCTCTTTTTCAGCACCATCTCCATATAGCAAGCCAAAATAATACTCAATTAATTTCATCTTAAATCTAGATCCAAAACAAGCCATAGCCATGAATCCATGAACAACACTCCAATATTTTTCAAACTTTCCAATCATCGAGTCACCATCGCCGGATTTTTCACATTTAGAATATGTCCACTCATAAATTGACAATTTAATCTCACAAATGCTTGAAAAGTAAATATTAGCTGTTGGATATCTAGTCCCAGAAAACAATGTAGTCACTTCATAAAATGATTCAAGTCTATCTCGAATTTCTTTAGCAAAAACCCAATCTTCTTCAGTGGGTAAAGATTTGTATAACGATTCTCGTTGTTTCAAACGAGGAAATACTTCTTTGAAAACCAAAGCTCTATCAAGCATTAAGTATGTAGAGTTCCATCTAGTCTTACAGTCCTGAACTAGATTTCTATTACAAGAAATATTACATTTACGAGCAGTCTTTTGGGTGTAGCAGACTAAAACAGAACACTATTACGAATTCTCTCAACACTATCACTAATCACACTCATCCCATCCTTCACAATTAAATTCAATATATGAGCAGCACAACGCATGTGAAATAAATCCCCATTCAAAGAAAGCGAACTAGTAGAAATCTTTTCCAGCAAGATATCAATCATGGCATCATTTGTAGTGCAGTTATCGACAGTCAAAGTAGACAACTTACTGTCAATGTTCCACTCAAGCAAACATGACACCAAAGTTTCAGAGATTACCTCAGCAGTATGTGGGCATGGCACGTATAAAAACCTAAATTAAAAAAAATTATTAGTATCATGCAATAAGTATAAAATTTAAAAATAAAATAGACTTAGTAATTTAGTGTAGAAACTACCTAATGATACGACTTTGCAGCTCCCAATTATCATCAATAAAATGTGATGTTATAGCCATAAATCCCTTTTGCTGGTTACTAGAAGTCCACATATCGATAGTAATCGCAATTCTACTCCGATTTGAGTCCAATAAGCTCATTGTTTTGGTCCTCTCGTACTCATAAATTTTTAATATTTCACCTTTTATTGTGTTACGAGATACAACCTTAAACATTGGCTGGAGAGAACCAACAAATTGTTTAAAAGCCCAATGTTCAACCATATTCAACGGATACTCATGAACAATTATCATATTTGCAAGCTCTTTTCTTGAAGTTTCTTGATTAAAAGAAAATGCAGATACTTTACATTTTCCACTCTCTTTCTTAGCTTGCAGTTGTTTTTGAGTTGACTCAACTGTGTGGTTTGACCGCATAAAACACAACCCTATATGAGTGCGTAAATGGCTGGTGCCATTTTTACGCTTCGCACTTAATCTCTTATGACAGTAGTTACAAACAGCTACATATTCCAATTTCCCACCAACTTTCTGTCTTTTAAAGTGTTCCCAAACATCACTAGTCAATTTACTATTTTCAATATCACTAGAACCAATTTCTTTTTCATGAACTGAAATTGGAGTTTGGGTTGAAGCTACCTCAATGTCTGCAAGTTCTTCACATGTTATTGGAGATTGATTTGAAGCTATCTGAACTTCTGTTCTTGTTGTAGGTGAATTATTGTCGCTGAGATCAAAGGCTTGTTCCATCTTTTACCTGAAAAATTTCAACAAAATTGAAATCAATAAAAAAAAATACAGATTTACAGGTTAACATGTTAAGCTAAACTGAACGTATAAAATAATACAAGCTGATTTTAAGCAAGCTAAATTATATTATATCAATTAACATGTTATTTTAAGTGATTTAGATATTGGATTAGAGGGCATGTTTATTAAGCAAAGATAAGATGAAAAATTAGCAAGTAAATTCAGCAATTTACGGTAGCTCAACTATTTACGAAATCAATACAGCAGCAAAAAAATTAATAGATCGTTAACAAACTATAAGCTATTTTTCAATTTGCAACCTAACTAGTAACTATTCATATTAGTTATAAATTATTAGGAAGCCATAAGAATTTCATACCTTCCAGGATTGCAAATTTGGCTGCAAAAGCAACGATACCCAGGTAGCTACAATAGGCCTTTCTTGTTGGGGAATCAAATTTTATGGGCTCTTCTGGAAATTCATCATCTCCCCGCCAACGCCTCTTTATGATGAGTACGCTCAAAGAAGAACCAGAGCCGAGAATCGCCCAAAAATAGATAAGAAAAACCTTGTGAGCGATCGCTGAGTATGAAAAGGGTTCAAGTTAAAGACGTGAACAAAAGAAAAGACAAAAGTTGAACAAGAGAAAGAAAAGATAATGAAGATCAAAAGAGGTGGATTCGCAAGGGTTAACAAGCAAAGGCGGCAAAGACAAAAACACAAATGCAAAGAATTTGCATTAGCCTTTAGGTTAACTTTTACCTTTAGAATAAAATGGGCCAACTTTGCTGGGAATAAAATGGGCCAACAAAGAATAAATCGGAAAGCGGAGAACCTAAAACCGCTGTTCAATTTCATCGCCTCTTAACCGGACAAATGGCTTCATTTATCCGAAAACCGAATTCAATATTCGTGGTTGCCAAGAACCGGATAATCCTAGAGTAAATCCGGAAAGCCGAATTCAAGAGGGAGTCATTACATAGTTCCTGCCCAAAACCGGAGAATCGGTTATGAAAACCGTTAATGCATGTTTTTTCTTGTCAAAATCGCTAACCTTATCAAACCGTGTAATTCACAAATGCTTATCGCTCAACCTACTTTGCTACCCAAATGGATGACCAATTCGTGAAAGATAAATGCCCTTTTGAAAATATTGCGGGTTTAGTGGATATCCATGCGATCCACCATACGACATTACTAAACTCACCCGCATCTATGTGCGGGTTTTAATTTATAATACTAAACCCGCCTGCAACAGATAAAATTACCCGTAGCGGACGGGTTCTAACGGGTGAGTTTGGGCGAATTTGCAGGTTTACGGATAAAATTGCCATCCCTAACTAGCGCCTTCATCAACCAAGTGACCAACACTAAATGATTATCCCTCTTTTTTTTGTTTACTTTTTTTGAAAATCTGTTTCATTTCTTACTATTAAAAAAAAATTGTGGGGCTATCTTTTACTTTGAAGGATAATTTATGGCCCATGGAGGCTATTTTTAGACGCACGACAAGAAAACCTTTTAGAGCCTCTGTCGTTCGCTTCAGCCCCCAGTAGCAATGGGCCTGAGCTGGGACTAATTACTGCAAAATATTAATGCAATTGAACTGACGTCAGCCGGTTTGATTGATCAAAAGATAAAAATGTTTCAAGTTGAAAACAAAGACTGATTTCAGTGGTTATTCTCTCCAAATAACAATATTAAAAGCAATAACATAAACATTGAGGGACCCCCGCAGCTAATTTCCTGCATACACTCACTTCTATATGATGATGAGTCGCTTACTTCCACAAACGCACTTGCATGATGACGATGGCAATGGAGGACCACAAAGACACTCGTTCCCCACAAAAGCACTTGCCGGAAATTTCGTTTTTGGAATCTCACCACACAAATTATTATAACTCACGTTCAATTTATCAAGCCCCGATATTGCCTTTGGCAGTTTCCCAAAAACCAAATTTCTCGACAAATCCAGGACCTTCAATGTCTTCACAATCCTCAAACTCTCCATGTTGAACTTCAACTTGTTGCCTGAGGCCCGAAACTCCACCAAGTAATCTGTCCGGTTCAGCAACTCAACCGGACCGCCCGATATTTCGTTTTCGGAGAAATCAATGTAGTCGTAAAAGTAAGTCTGAGCCGGCTTCCAGTTGTTCAGGTTCATTTTGATTCCGCATTTGGCCAGCTTGAGAGAAAAAATAATCGGAGATGAAGTGACCCACCTGGGAATTTGTTGGAGATGAAATTGGTTGTGTGACAAGTCAAGCGACTCAATTCCTTTAACGTTCATTACGGGAAATGGGTCCGTGAGAGAATTGTGAGCGAGATTGAGATTGAAAATCTTGGTGAGATTGCTGAAACTCTTTGGCAAAGATCCTGAAAACTGATTCCAGGAAAGATCCAACGTGTCTAGAGAATGGAATTTTCCGAGAAAATCTGGGACCTTTCCGGACAGGACATTGTGGCCTAGCTCCAGATATTGCAGCTGGGGTGCCAGTGAAGCTATTGATGTAGGAATATTCCCGGAAAATTTGTTGAATGAAAGTTTAAGAAATAAAAGTTTTTTGAGTGATGAGAAAATATCAGGTATGGCTCCAGAAAGCTGGTTGTGCTGGAGATCTAAGTATGTCAAGTTCTTGAGCTGGCTGATTCCGTTTGGTATGGCTCCTGTTAGAAAATTTTGGCCAAGCTTAAGCTGAGTTAACTGAGTTAACTGGCAGATTGAACTCGGTATCGGGCCAGTGAACCGGTTTCCGGAAAAACTCAGAGCTTCAAGTTGGGTTAACTTCCCAATGTTTGCTGGTATTTGACCCGAAAGCTTGTTGTTTTCGATGTAGATGTATTTCAATTCGGGTAACCCGAGTACAAAGTGCGGGAACTTACCCGAGATGTTTCCGAGATCCTGGAGATATATCCCGCCGAGATTTTTGACTTTTACTAGACTTGACGAGATTGTACCGGATAAGAAACTATTGGGCTTCTCGGGTTGCCCATTAAGAGATAAACTTGTGACGCGGTCACCGGACAAGCAAGTTATGCCCGTCCAAGTGCAACAATCGGTACCGGGTTTCCATGAGCTAAGCATCCCCGATGGGTCTTGGGTTATGGCCGATTTGAAACCCAAGAGACCCGATTCATCGTCTGGGTGGCACTTTGCGGCCGATGCGATTTTGAGGAAAGAAAATGCAAGAAAAATGAGAGGAAAATAGAGAAAAAACTTCATTTTGATTTTGAGACTGAGACTGGGTGGTAAGATTTGTTGATTTAAATGTGTTATTTATAGGATTCAATGATTTTGAGATCCGTTCCGTCAAGTTTGACCAAACTATCAACATTGAACGATTTCTATCTAGAAATATGAGGCTTGATATTAAATCGTTTGGACTCCAGCATTTTATTTGTTCTTTGTAAGTTTTTCAATATTTTTTGTTGACTATATGCCACTTGCACGCAACAAAGGTGGGATAAAGTTGTCCATCAAATTCCAAATTTAGCACTGAGAAAGGAAGAGGGGGCACTCGTTAATTGGTTGGCTAACATGTCTCACCTCTAACGTAGCCGGGCGGCTTTAGATATTTGAAACCGAATTGATTATTGATAAATATGAAAATATCAACACCCAATCACTCGTGTGATGTGTTTATTATAACAATAATTTTATAGTTAGGTAGGATATTTAATTTATATTTTAACTCATGAAATAAATAATGTGTTATTATTTAATTAATTGAAATAATAGTTAATTATAAATTATGTTATTTTTAATTTAAATAATAAAATTTTATTGATAACATATTAATTAAAATATAAATTAAATATATCAACTAAAGTGACATGGCGTGACTTCGATATAATTGAAATTTAGTTACTCTCGTTTTGCATGTCAGTTGTCAAACTTTCAGCTCATGCAGCGTAGCTTTTCCGAGCAAGCACTGCACTTTTTAAGTGGAAAATTAATGATAGGGATTGATGCCTTTAGTCATCATATTTTATGTGGAATATTAGGAATCCATAACTGTCCTTTTTTTTTTTATTACATGAGACTATTGCTCAAGAGTACAACTCATAATATATGCATATAATCGATATTTACAATGATTACATTATTATTGACACTAAAGACATCGATATTATATGGCTCGCGATTTTAACCCTCACTAATAATCGAGGGATGTCCACTCCACTCATGTTTCATAAGGGAGAGACCAGCCTCCACTCATGTTTCATAACTGTCCTTTTTAATAAAGTTTAATAGAGACAGAGCACATTCGTCTAGGTAACAAATATATATGAGGAGGGACGTTTTAACATAATGTTACTTAAATATAATTTTATTTAAGGATAAAAAGCTTCTTAAGGATAAAAGCTTCTTTATTTTTTGTATTTTTAAAAGTACTCTAAAAATTTTTTTTCGTTAAATTATTGATATTCCTATCATTAATGTTAGCTCCTCTTAATTTATTTTTACATTATTACCCTTTAAGAATAATTTTTTTGAACACTTATGTAAAGAAAAAATTAAATTACCTATTTAACCTTAAAAATAAATTCAAAGGGAAAATTAAAACGATAAAAGCGTGTAATATGCTCACGGGCATCCTCGATATGCTCCACATTGCAACAAGACTCCACACAAGAAGCCAATGCTATAGGTGAGTTTCCTAGTCACGCTCAAAGGAAGTATGATCCTTATTCGAATCACTACAATCCTGGATGGAGGGATCACCCTAACTTTAGCTATGGAAACCAAGGAGGACAACAAAGGCCACCTCCTCAGAACTTCACTAGACCACCTCCAATCCCTACACAAACTCAAGCTTCAAACTCAGGTATGTCTTTGGAAGATATTGTTAAGAATCTTGCTAGTAGTACTTTTCAACTTCAACAGGAAACAAGGACAAGCATCCAGAATTTAGGCAACCAAATTACTCAATTGGCCACGTCAGTTAGTAAGTTGGAAGCTCAAAATTCTGGAAAGTTATCTTCACAGCCAGAGGTCAACCCAAGGGATAACTGTAGTGCAATTTCACTGAGAAGCGGAAAAGAAATTCCCTCGGGGTCAACGCCACCTAAAGAAGCTGAAATGGCCAAGGGAGATGAAGATGAAGAAGCTCCCTCTAAAACAAGGCGTGGGGTAAAATTCGATCCTCCTTTATCTCTTTCATCTTACACACCTACACCTCCTTTTCGTAGCAGGTTAGTTAAACCAAACGAAGATGAGCAAGAAAAGGAGATTTTGGACACGTTTAGGAAAGTGCAAATTAACATCCCCCTATTGGATGCGGTCAAGCAAATTCCCAAATACGCAAAGTTCTTGAAAGAGTTGTGCACCAACAAGAGGAAGATGAAGGAAAAGGGGAAGGTTGAGGTAAGTAAGAATGTGTCGGCAATTTTACAAAAGAATATGCCAGAAAAATGCAAGGATTCAGGTATGTTTTCATTACCTTGTGTGATTGGTGAAAAGAAAGTTGAGCATACTATGCTAGATTTAGGAGCTTCAATTAATGTCATGCCATTTTCTGTTTACCAAGAATTAAAGTTAAATGACTTGCAAACGACTGGTGTAGTTATTCAATTGGCTGACCGTTCTTATATTCACCCACTTGGGATTGTGGAAGATGTTTTGGTGCAGGTTAATGAGCTTATATTTCCTATAGATTTTTACATCTTAGAGATGGAAGGTAATCCTTCTTCAAAATCGGCTTCAATCTTGTTAGGAAGACCTTTCATAAAAACTGCCAAAACAAAAATTGATGTAGATGATCTCTCGTCCGAGTTTGATGGAGAGATTGTTAAGTTTAACATATTTAATCTTTGTGAAACACCCTCGATGTTCTCTTGTCAGATTGATGTGATTGATTCTATTGTGCAGGATGTTTTTGCCCAAGGAAGTGTTGGGAATGAGCTAGAATTAGATGCACAATCTAATTTAAAAGGAATTTTGGATGAATTTAGTGTAGATGAATTATTTTCAGCAGCATTATCAGAGCCAATAAATTCTAATGCTGAAATTTCCTCTACTAATAACAAGATGTTACCTTCTATTGTGCAGGCACCAAAACTGGAATTGAAAGCTTTGCCAGATCACCTTAAATACATGTATTTGGGTGAAAAGGAAACATTGCCGGTGATTATATCGAAAGGACTCACAAAGGAGCAAGAAGAAAGTTTGGTTAAAACCTTGAAGGAGTATAAGGTTGCAATTGGATGGACTTTAGCCGACATAAAAGGCATTAGTCCATCAATTTGCATGCACAGGATTCTACTTGAAGAGGATACTAAACCATCACGAGAGCCACAAAGGAGGTTGAATCCAGCCATGAAGGAAGTGGTGATGAAAGAAATTCTCAAGTTGCTCGATGCAGGTATAATCTACCCAATCTCTGACAGTGAATGGGGTGTTCATGTGGTTCCAAAGAAAACTGGAATAACTGTGGTTAAGAACTGGAATAATGAACTTGTACCAATGCGTGTGCAAAATGGTTGGAGGATGTGTATTGATTTTAGGAAGCTTAATCAAGTCACTAGAAAAGATCACTTCCCTCTACCTTTCATTGACCAAATGCTAGAGAGATTAGCTGGAAAATCTTTCTTTTGTTTTCTTGATGGGTTTTCAGGTTTTTATCAAATTCCTATTGCACAGGAAGATCAAGAAAAGACAACATTTACTTGTCCTTTTGGAACTTATGCCTATAGGCGAATGCCTTTCGGTCTCTGTAATGCTCCAGGTACATTTCAAAGATGCATGATGAGTATTTTTTCTGAATTTATTGAGAATTGCATTGAAGTGTTTATGGATGACTTCACTGTATATGGGGATTCATTTGATGAGTGCTTAGATAATTTAACCAAGATTTTGAAAAAATGCATAGACACTAACTTGGTTCTAAATTATGAAAAGTGTCATTTTATGGCCACCCAAGGCATTGTTTTAGGACATGTGATTTCTTCTCGGGGTATAGAAGTTGATAAGGTAAAAGTGGATATAATTGCAAACTTACCATACCCTACCAATGTTAGGGAAGTGCGTTCTTTTCTTGGACATGCAGGATTTTATCGCAGGTTTATCAAGGACTTCTCTAAAATCGCCTTGCCCTTAACAAATTTGTTACAAAAGGAAGTTCAATTCGAGTTTGGGAAGGAATGCAAAGAAACGTTTGATAAGCTCAAAGAATTGTTGACTAGCGCGCCAATTATTCAACCACCTTGATGGGACTTGCCTTTTGAAATCATGTGCGATGCAAGCAATTATGCAGTGGGAACGGTTTTAGGCCAACGGATTGACAAGAAAAGCCATGCCATCTATTATGCTTCCAGGACTTTAAATCCTGCTCAGTGCAATTATTCCACTACAGAGAAAGAGCTTTTGTCAATTGTTTTTGCTTTGGATAAATTTCGTTCTTATGTGCTTGGTTCTCAAGTTGTTGTGTATTCTGACCATGCAGCTTTGAAATATCTTTTGGCCAAGAAAGAATCGAAGCCAAGGCTGATTCGGTGGATTTTACTTCTCCAAGAATTTAACCTGAAGATAAAGGATCGAAAAGGAGTGGAGAATTCTGTTGCTGATCACTTGAGTCGATTGATAAGGGAGGAAGATGATACACCTTTCAATGACGACTTCCCGAATGAGTATTTGTTCCAACTAAAAGGTATGATTCCTTGGTATGCTGATATGGTAAATTATTTGGTTACGGGAAGTCTACCTAACAGTCTTAGTAAGTCTAGGAAAGCTAAGATTAAGAGTGAATCTAAGTACTATGTTTGGGACAAACCTTTTCTATGGAAATATTGTTCTGATCAAATGATTAGGAGATGTGTGCCTGCAAATGAATTCCAATCTATCTTAGCCTTTTGCCATGATTATGCATGTGGAGGACATTTTGGACCCAGCAGACATTAGGAAAATTTTAGATAGTGGTTTATATTGGGAATCCTTGTTTAAAGATGCATATGAGTTTTGCAAAAGTTGTGAGAGATGCCAAAGAGTAGGAGCGTTAACACGCAAGAATGAAATGCCTCAAGTTCCAATTCTTATTTGTGAAATATTTGATGTATGGGGCATTGATTTTATGGGTCCTTTGCCATCATCTTGTGGTTTTTCTTATATTCTTGGCGGTGGATTATGTTTGAAATGGGTGGAAGCAAAAGCCACCAAACCGATGACTCTGTTTGTTGTAGGTTTTGTCAAGGCTAACATTTTTGCTAGGTTTGGAATTCCAAGGGCAATTATTAGTGATCAAGAACGATTTTTGCAATAGATCGGTTGAAGCTTTGATGAAGAAATATGGAGTGAATCACCGAGTTGCATATATCATCCTCAAACTAATGGCCGTCAAGTCTCCAATAGAGAGTTAAATCTATTTTGGAAAAGGCGGTGAATCCGGGAAGAAAGGATTGGAGCCTTCGCTAGATGATGCTCTTTGGGCTTACCGCACGCACAAAACTCCTATAGGTATGTCTCCTTACCGAATTGTGTTTGGTAAAGCATGTCACTTACCGGTGGAAATCGAGCACAAAGCCTATTGGGCGGTGCGGCGATGTAATATGGACTTAGACAAAGCCGGTATGTCGAGATTGTTGCAATTGCAAGAGTTAGAGGAATTGAGGTTAGATGCCTATGAGAACTCAAGAATTTATAAGGAGAAATCCAAGTTGTTTCACGATAACATGCTTGTTCGTAAGCAATTCGAGATTGGTCAGAAAGTTTTGCTATATAATTCTCGATTGAAGCTCATGCCTGGTAAGTTTCGTTCTCGATGGGTTGGTCCTTTTGTTGTTATTAATGTGTTTCCTTATGGTGCAGTAGAGATTAAGAGCTTGGACTCGGACAAGATTTTTAAAGTGAATGGCCATAGGTTAAAAATCTATCATGAGGGTGAAATTGCTCCATGCCTAATCGGAGTCAATTTCAGTCATCCTCATTATTTGGATACTTGATTCGCTTTGTGACTCAGTCGAGCAAAACGACGTAAAAAAATTTATGCTATTGGGAGGCAACCCAAATATTTTCTTTATTCTCGCTTTTGAATTTTTATTTATTATCTTTGGTTTTCTTTACTTTTGTTAATTTCATTTTAAGCCTCTAGATGTTCTTGATGAAGAAGATATATTTTAGACAGGAGATTAACTTCAATAAAACATGCTCACGCCATTTTACAGCTTTCCTTGGAGCCCTCTCCCTAGCTCATTCGGGTCCACATCGCTCACATTCAGGGGAGTTTCTTCCTCCTTTCTCATTTACTTTTCATTTCATTATAATTTTTTGTGAGCCATTTACTTGTTGATACATTGAGGACAATGTATTATTTAGGTGTGGGGGAGGATTTTGGCATGCTTTTAATTTGTTCTTAAAAATAATAATATTCTTGTGTTTTAAGTCTTCTCAATATCTTTGAATACCTTGTAAGTTAGGGATACATCTTTGTTTTGAGTTTTAATGCATGAAAGAGGTAAGCATGAATAGTATTTTTCTTTAAAATTTTCGATGGTGTCGCATTAATTCGTTGATTGAAAAGTGCACAAGACTTGATGCAAAATAGACACTCTAGTGAGCTTTCGAGCCGAGCAACTCATTACATTTTTGCTCCTTTTATTTTTGTTGAGTGTATCAAACTTAGTGTGTTTATTCTAGAACTTGCTTATGAATGTATGTTGAGACCACATTTTTGAATTGATGCTTAAGTGTGATAAGGGCAATTAGGTTTAACCAATTCTTAGACTCTAAAAGACCCGCCTCTTATTTTCCCCTAGTTAGCCCCTTTGAGCCTATTTTCCCCTTTTGTTTGTTTCTAACACATTGTTTAACCCCAAGCCTTCTTGTTTGTTATCCTTGTTTTCTTTCTACCCCATCAAGACAAGAGTGAAGTAATTGCATGATGAAAAGCCTCTTTATTTCTTGTTCTTAAAAAAAAAAAAAAGAAAAAAAAAGAAAAAAAAAATGAAAAAAGAAAAAAAAAATGCTGTTGTGAAATTTATTCCCTTAATTGGATGATTGGAGAATTATTTGCAAAAGCAATTGAATTATCAAATTGTTTCTCCAAGTATTTTAAGTGCTTAAATGTGGGGATAAATTTCATCATTTTAGAAGTATGTTTGTTTATTTTGTTTGTGTGGCATCTAAATCATGCATGTAATTAACTTTTTGTCTTGATCGTTAAACCCGTAATTTCTCCTTCTACCATACCTTTACCTAAGCCCCATTTCAACCCTTGCTAAGTCCTTTTAATTTTTGCATCATATTCATATGTAGTGGTGGAGATTTAATTCATTTGCAAGCATATGGTAATAATATGCTATGTTTTGATTTTGAGAGTAAAACACGCACCCTAAACACTTTGAGAGCATTGAGCGAAACCATGTGAGGGTGTTAAGTCTTGCTGCATTTGATTTTGATGAATCGATAAGATGCTTGTGTTTTTGTTACAAATTCTATCCTATGAATGCTTATTCTCTTGACTGTCACTATGATTCGACTCATTGATGTGTGTTTAGCTTTATTGGTATTCTTGGATATTGAATGGTTTGAAAGGAGATCAAAGGAGGATTGGTATGATGATTTAAGATATGCTTGAGGACAAGCATGGTTTAGGTGTTGGGGAATTTGATAGGTTATAAATAGTCATACTATATTTTGTTTAATTCCCTCATATTTTGATTGATTTTGTGCTAATTTATGGAAATTGTGTTTGAATTGATTTAGGAGCTGAAGCATGGATGCTATGATGGAATTTGGACAAAAAGGACTTAATTTGGGCTTTGTAAACGTGGGCCGACCATTGGCTTGAGGGAGACAGTTCCCTAGCAATCAGAATTGGAGAAGGATTCGGTTTCCTAGCATTAAGAGAAGAAGAAACCAAAAGGAAAAAGGAAAGCTAGCAAAAAGAGAAGCAAAAAGAAACAAATATAAGAAGAAAAAAAAGGGACGTGAGCCAGGAAGTTAAGAAACAAAAGAGAGCCAAAAAGGAAAAGGACGTGAGCAAGGGGGCAAACGGCTGCTGCAACTTCTCTTTGAAAAACAATTTTTGATTTCTTTTGTCCACCATGCGTGGCTAAGGTTTTAATTCCAGTCCAAGGGTTAATCAATTCCGGTTGTAATTTTGTGAGGCTTTGGACTTAACAAGAATTTCTTCAATCCAAGTAATTTTTATTTCTTGTTCTTATTTTCTATGAATTATTTATATTGATTAAATTGACGCCTTAATTCAATATTTATTTTTCTATCGCTAGTCATGAGTTTGTGATCCGTAATTGTCATGAATGACTGAATTGAGTATGAGTTGGCTCATGTGTGTGTATATTGATGGCCACAATTACATAGCTTGCATGATAGGCTCCAGGGAAATAAAAATACGAAGTTGATTAAATTGGAATAATCTGAATTAATTGATTTTGTTTTAGTCATTCTCACTATTTTTAATGCTATCACTTAATTTGATATGGAACGATGATCTTACGTTAAATTAGTGATAAGATTTGATTTGAGCGATTGTTTGAGTCTAATATATTAGGAGAATAATTGCTTTCTGCGGCTTTTCCGATTAAGTAGACTAAGTTCTTGGATTGGGTAATTTATATTTTTACCTATGATCAAAATTGTAATTAGATGGAATTTACACCCTTGGATTGGAAGTTTGGTAAGATTGATTCTTTTTACTTAATTATAAAATCTTGTTTTATTTTATTTTATCCATTTCTCGTTAAAGAAAAACAATTGAAATCAAGTAATCGGCTTGCCGGTTTCTCTAAACGGCTGACCGTTAGTGAGCAGAAAGGAGAAATCAAGAATTCGGTTTACCGGATTCCTTAACCGGTTTGCCGATTAACGTCAGAACCGGGAGGATCGGCATTCGGCTTACCGGTTTCCCTAACCGGTTGTCCGAATAAAGACAGCAAGAGGAGAACTGAAATTCGGTCTTCCGGATTCCTTATCCGGATTAGCCGGATAGCTCCAGAATCGTTACCACCTGTAATTCGGTCTTCCGGATTCCCTTAACCGGTTAGCCGAATACTTCCAGAAAGGTTTCCATCAGTAACCGGTTTGCCGGTTTCCATTTTCCGGCTATCCGGATAGCGTCAGAAACGCAACTAACTATAACCGGTTTTCCGGATGCCTTATCCGGTTAGCCGGATAATTCCCAGAATTCTTCAACTCGCAAACGATTTACCGGTTTGAAGAAACGGTTAACCGGTTTTGGACAGAGGCTTTGCAAATCTGGTTTTTCTTGGAAAATTAATTTTGTTTTAAACTTTGAGAAATTAATTACATAGTTCTCTTGGGATTCGACCTGGTTCCACTATTTCTACAAATTAGTTTAGGCGAATCAGTATTTATTTTGAAGGGCTTTGACAACTCTGTCACAAGAGTTTTTAATCTTTTCTCACCAATGTGACCAAGCCTTTTATGTCATGTCTCAATGTCATAATCTTTACAGCCACATTCACATCTTTTTTCTTAATCTTGGCTTCTATTACGTGGAGGATGTTCATTTTCTTTTGTTTAGCCAACACTAGAGAGCCGTCTATTACCAAATTGGTCAGTATAACTATCATCATCAAGTTTTCCTGTAGATATTAAATTAAGGCGAATAACTGGTACATATTTGACATTTTTAAGGAGTAACTTACAACAAATGCTGGTATCCAAGCAAATATCCCCTATGTCCACAATCTTGGATGCCCCTTCATTTCTCATTCGAACATGGCCATAATCACCATTAGTATAAGATATGAAATAATCACAATGTCCAGTAACATGAAACGAAACATTTGAATCAATTACCTAATCACTAGTATGGCAAGTGAGATTTATAAAGCTATCATCATAAACAATACCCATATCACCATCAACTATGGCTGCAATGTTCACTTTGTCATTTTTCTAGCCATCGGCATTTTTTTTTTTTTGCCTGATCTCTTTTCCACAATCTACACTCCCTTTTTACATGGCTTATTTTCTGACAATGAAAGCACTTGATGCTTTTCCTTTGGGACTTGATCTTCCTCTAAGGTTATCATTATTCTGCTGACGGAAATTTCTAATTTGACTATTGTCCCATCTTTCTTGATTTTTTAAAACAAGTGCAGTTGACTCAGAGGGAACTACTTCAGCATTCTTTCTTCGAGATTGTTCATTTCGCAGTCTATTTGTCACCATACCCAATGTTAATTTACCATTCGGGGTTGAATTATTCACTGACACCACTAATATCGCCCAACTGTCAAGTAAAGAACTAAGTAACAACAGTGCTTGTAACTCATCATCTAAAATGATCTTCATAGTAGTCAACTGATCAACCAAACTCTGAAACTCACTAGTGTGTTCAGTTATACTGCAGCCCGCTTTCTATTTGAAGTTAACAAGCATTTTCATCATATTGGTTGTATTTCGTGCTGTCGGCTACTCATAAATTGTTTCTAATTTTCTCCAAAGAACATCTGTCTTGGATTCCTTTTCGACATGATGATACACACTCTGATCAATCCATGACCTAACAGTATCCACGGTCTTCTAGTTCAATTGAGCTCGTTTCTTATCATCTATATCAGCTGGTTTAACTTTGTCACCTTTAATAGGTTCATGTAAGTCTTTCATGTAGAACATATCTTCTATTCTAGACTTTTAAATACCATAATTCCATTATTTTAATTTAGTCATGAACGCCGAAGACTCCTCTATCTCAACTATGCAAGTAATAAAAACACACAACCTCACTCTGATACCGCTCTATTGGTAAAGGGATTCATAAGAGCAGCTGTAAATTAAGTGGAAATAAAATTTTTTTCCTCTTTGTGTTATTAAATAGGATGTGCACCACAAATAAATATGCAGAAAAATAAACCAATAAATCCAAAGCAAAAACCAACCATAAGAGACCAATTTTATATGAAAAATTCAAATTGCGAAAAACTACGGGACCGTAGTTCGATATAAACTTCTACTATATTAATGAGATTACAGCATAAATTCTTCTCTAAATAACACTAGAGGGTAACAATATCAAGATTCTCAATAATCTTGACTTATAATAATATATCTAAAATCTATTGCTCTAATAAGTGGGTATCTCAAATAATAGCTACTGAGAGAATAAAATACAGATCAATACTAGTAGAAATGTAGAGGGCGGTGTCAAGAACTTACCAAGTTACCCTCCAAATTTAAGAGAAATCGGAGTTAAAATCACTTTCTGATCGTTTAATTAAAAATTAAAAACCCAAAGAAAATAAAATACCTCTTTCTCTGTCGCAGCTTCTTTTCACTTCGCGAAATGGCTACAACTATCACGATTTTTCATTTATTTCCTTTATATATTTTCTAGTTAATTTCATCGAAGTCCAACACTTTAAAATAATTACATATTAAGTAAATTATCTTGGACTTTAAGCTTTTTAGTCCACCGAAGCAAGATGGACCTGCACATAGAAAAGATAATAATTTTTCAGACATCAAGCAAAAGGTCGAGCAAGTACATCTATGAGATACTCAATTTTCTAGATTTGATTTTGATTGAATTCGGTCCATTTGGTTCTGGAATATAACAATTATCTTCAACTACAAGAGATTTAAAGATATATCTTAACATTTTGGAAACCAAACTTAACTAGCTCAGTATTAATCTGTTAGGTAATTTATAACTCTTTTGCTTTTAATTTATGTAATTTCCACAAAGCTCGCATCCTATGTATGTTCCCAAAATTTATACTATCGAGTAAGATAAATTCAATAATAGACGCCTGTTGCAATTCCAGCGCTGGCTTCTCTTACTCGCGTCACTAGTTTCATTTCATCAGTTGAATCGAGGCGAGTATTTATACGAGTAGAGTGAAGGTAAATTATCTGGACGTAGCAGGGGTTGCTTTGGGAAAAATAAATAAAGTTTGAGGATCAGTTGGAAGTGACACGCTGGATGGGAACGTTGGTCAAGTTTAAATTCCGACATATAACATAAAAGATGATTCTGCGCTTATTAAGGCCTATTGTGTGTGTGTGTGTGTTTTTTTTTTTTTGGTAATTTGTTTGAAAATGAATTTTCTCATTGTTGAGTCTCAATAATTGCTGAGTGATTGCGTAATTGCCAATTGAAGTAGGTTGTGCATTTTTTTTTCTTTTTTTGGTGGTTCTTCACTCAATGAGAATGAAGAGATAGACATCTTGAATGGGTAATGGGTAGTCTTTGTAGTATTGGAGGTATTGAATATTGTATGAAATCATCTTACATATGATTATAACAATATTTGGATGAAATATGAATCTGAATTGCCCAGCATTTGGAATTTTGGTTGCTTTGTTTGTGTGTTTGTGTGTGTATATATTTTGGGTTTGAGTATCATTTTTAATATTGTCTCTGCAGTGCCTGCTTCTTTAATTTGCCGTAAGATGGTGCATTTATATGGAACAGTCACATGGGCAGAGTTCTCAAATGCATTACTTAAAAGGAAAGTCTCGAGGATTATTTTATAGCCTCACTCCGATTTCACTCAGAGATTATTATTATTTTTTAATTGTTATGCCATTCACTTTTCGATTATCGAATGCATCTCCCTGAAATTGAACCTTGACCTCTGATTTACTCCCAAGTATAAGAGTGCCTAGTTATAATATAACTCGGTGAGTCCGAGGTCGATCCACAGAAAAAGGGTTTAATTTGTTTATTTAACTTTATCTAAAAAAATAAAAATAAAATTTAAAAACACACAATTTAATTTGAGGAAAACTATGAACTTGAATTAGTTAGGGTTATGGATCCACTCTTAGTAATAAATACAATTTTAACAAATTCTTTTTATTTTTGTTTTATTTCTCAAAAGATTAATTTTATTAATTAAAATTATTTTCCCAATATTTTATTATGGATTAAGAATTTAATGTGCCAAAACTTAATTTGTCTACACTAAATCAAAATATCATTTTACCATATTTTATATTAAGATATTAAGAATTCATTGTGACAAATTCCTATTTTTGTCTACAATAAATCAAAATTTCAAAATATAAAATATGGATAAAATTAAATAGAAAACAACTTAATTTATAAAATTAAAAATTAAATTTGATTAAAACCATATTTTTTTACTAAGAGTTTCACCTTCCCCTAACTATAAATATTTAGCTAAACATTTTTAAAATAAAAGAAATGATTAAGATTGAAAAACACATAATTAAAATAGAAATTAAAAATTAAAATAAACCTAATTTTATTAATTAAAAATATATTACAAAGAGAGATGATGAGAAGAATTGGGAGGAAAGAAGAGAAGAGAAGGTGCCAGGAGATGTGTTCACCACCCTTATCTATTTATACTAATACATGGTAAATCCACACCACACAAATAAAAAACTCTAATTAAATCTTAACCTTACATTTGTCCCACTAATAATCCCACTAATCAAACATAATCCTATCTTATCCACCCAAGCATATCCAAATAATTCCACTAAAAAAATATCATACCTAACAGGATAAAAACTTATAATTTTACAATTACCACATTTACCGTGGTAAAAACGTAAAAATTTACAACAAAAGTCTTGGATTCTCCTCGACAATGACATAATTTCTCGGACTTCCAGAATCCAAATTCGACATCCGTACATTTGTTTGAAGCCTCCAATTCCATGAAATTATTATTTTTACCTAATAAACACATAAAAATACACAAAATCAAATACTTAGAAAAATAATTAAAAGTTCATAATATGTTATACAATTACAAATATAAATTACATTAATAACACAAAATAACATTTTTACTTCATAACAAACATACAATTTTTAACACTAATCACACCCCACAACTAGCTTATTGCTAGCCCCTAGCAATTCAAGCGTTATATTAAATTATGATTTACAAAATTCACATGTAAGTTAATAGTTGTTCATCTATCCTCTAAATTACCAAATAAATAAACTCTCACAAAATTTTCTAAATCTTTGTCATTAACTCATTATCCAGAATATCATAAACCTTTTTGTGCTCAAGTAATTAACACAATACTCATGGGGCTTCATTAAAAGATAACAACATTTTCGTTCTGAAACTCATTAGAAATTCTATCTTCAGGCACTAGATTATTCACACTTTTTTTTTTAACCCGTGTAGCGAGCTTTAGGCCAGTAACTCCCAGACCAGTTGATCTTAGGGCACTAGATGTTGAAACACCCCTACGGACTTAATTACTCGGGTTTTTAATAAATATGCAAATAATATATCTATAACCCATGTAGCGAGCTTTAGGCCAGTGACTCCCAGACCAGTTGACCTTAGGGCGCTAGGTGTTGAAACACCCCTACGGTCTTAATTACTCGGGTTCTAGATAAAATAAAATTAAACTCATTCAATTTTTTTTTCTTTTTTTTATTTTTTTTATTTTTTTTTCGTATGTACATTCTACTACCTTAGATATTATCTCAAATAAATCAAAAGAACTAAATTCTGCAAAAATTTTAACTTACAACCCACTAGCATGTGTCATAGTGTGTGTGTGAAGAATTATTTAATAATACCTGTTAAATGAGTAAATGACAAAATAACTTAATAACCAAATGGAGAGTTCAAAAAAATTTGAGTAATTCAAAGAAAAGAGAATAACTTACTATGAATTTTAAAATCAAAATATAATACAACAGAACTATTAGGATTCGTCTCAAAAGTTGTGACTCTTTACACAGCCATCCTAGACAAAAAACAAAAAAAATTACTTGTTTTTGGTTTTTTTTTTGGTTCTTTTTTTTTTTTAAAGAAAAAAAATGAACTAACATATTTAAAAACACACATCAACTATCCCCACCCCCCAACCTAATCTAAACATTATCTTAACATTATATAATTTTATAGATATGCACACAAAAAGAGAAGAATAATAAAAGAAGAGGAGGAGATCTCACCTGAACTTGATGCAGAAGCTTAAATGCAGATAACAAATTTTTTTTTTTTGAACATACATTACCAAGACTAAGATACCGACTTAAGAAGTCACGGAGTACCGTTATCCACCATTTATACGGGAAAATAAATCAAAACACACCAAAATCAAATCTGCAGAATAAAATCAAAAGTGAAAGCGAACAACAAAAAGAAACACAATATGTACAAAAGAAAATGAACTTACATTCGTCCTCTCATGGAGTTAACCTCAAGCTCCATTTGAAATTTATATATACCACGCTCTACTGATCTTAGTTGTCTTTCTTGCTCTTCAATGAAGGCTGCTAATTCTGGTGGTTGTCGTTCCCAAAGTGGATGTGATTTACAGCTTTGTATCAATCTTCTCAAGTTAAATTTTATTCTCTCAAATCTTTTAAGATGTGTTATCAGAATTTTCCTTATTGAAGAGCTCATGATGTACAATCATGATATTCAAACAAATTAATAACAAAAACTTAATAAAAATTACAAAATAATAAAAAGAAAATTAAATATGTAAATAATATAAGTGTACAAAAAAAATTAAAATTAATTAACAATTTTGGTGGTTAAACCCACCAATTAAATAAACAAAAAAAAGCATAAAATAAATGCAAAAAAAAAAACTGGTGGTTAAACCCACCAAATAAAATAAAATAAAGCAAAAAAATAAAAAAATGTGAAATAATAAAATAACTGAAATAAAAAAAAAACTGGTGGTTTAACCCACCAATAAATTAACAAAACATATAAATAAGTGTGAAATAATAAAATAACTTAAAATTAAATAACAACTTTGGTAGTTAAACCCACCAATAAAAAGAAAAAATGCAAAAAAAAAATACTGAAAATTAAATAACTGGAAAAAAAATTAGTAATTAGTTAGTTAAGAGTTAGTAGTTAGTTTGCTTAGTCCAAATTAAGTTCAAATTGAGTCCAAATAAGTCCAAGTCCAATTTTTGTGAGAAATTTCATTCAGGGATCTTATTGCAAATTATTTATTATTATGGTCACACCGTAATTTTTAAAAATTTAGAATTTAGCCATATATAGGGATGGCAAAAACCGGGTCCGGGTCCGGGTTCAGCCTTTCCGGTTCCGGACCCGTATGTCAATTCCTCTTCCCGGATCCGGATTAAAACCCGGATTTTTTAACTGCGGGTCCGGAACGGGTTCAACCCGGAAATAATCCGGGTTTCCGGATTCCGGATTTAAACCCGGGTTGTTGGGGTGAGGGGGGAGATGAATTCTCACATGCCACTTTCGTCTCTTTAGAATTTGCAGAAACAGTAAAACAAATTTATGAGATCTCAACTAAATTTACTTACATCAATAATAAAGTTTACAATTATACCGATATTATGTGTTTAAATTTTGTATTTGGCTATTCACAACAACAAAAACTTCAATAATCACCCAAGTGCGCCGACGAAAAGAGGTTAGCGGTTTCTTTGAGATGTCGGCTGAGAAATTGGCGATGAAGGCGTCGGCCATGAGAGCAGCAAGTGGTGTCCGAGATCCAACATCCATGAAGAAGACAAGTACTTTCTGATCCCTTGGTTGATGATGATGGATGAAGAACGGTGGTAGAGCTTGGTTGTTTAATGATTTAAATTGATGTTGAGGATGATTTAAATTGTTGTTGCTGCTAGATGAAGAACTGACGATGATGGATGGATGATGAATTGAAGACTTGAACTGGAGGATGAGGAAGATTGGGATGGCGGCTGGTGTGCTTTAGGGTTTGTGCGTTTTTGCTTTTGCTTTTTGCAACTTTTGACTTTTGGTTTTTGCAATTTTTTTCTTTATATCTATATATTTTACAATAAAAATTAATTAATTAATTAATCATAAAATACTGTAGTCCGGGTCCGGGTTCCGGATATCCGGATGTAGCTCAACCCGGAACCGGACCCGGATACATCCGGGTTTCAAAAAATAATTCCGGATCCGCATTTTTCATACATCCGGTCCGGGTTGAACCCGTACCGGATCATCCGGGTTTATCCGGGTCCGGGCCGGGTCCGGAAATTTTGCCATCCCTAGCCATATAGGATGAAATTGAAGATTCTGAAGGATTTTAGGGTCGGATCATAATTATGAGAAGATTGAGCTAGAAACGAAAATTATTAGGGTTGAAACTAGAATTATGAAATATGTGGGGATAGAGGAGAATTTAAAAAAAGAAAAAGGAGGCCAACGAAAATTTACACCAAAAGTAAAAAAAATAAAAAGAAAAATAAAACAAAATCAATACCTCTCCCCGGCAACGGTGCCAAAAACTTGACACAACTTAAAATGTTTGATTTACTCCCAAGTATAAGAGTGCCTAGTTATAATATAACTCGGTGAGTCCGAGGTCGATCCACAGAGAAAGGGTTTAATTTGTTTATTTAAATTTATCTAAAAAAATAAAAATAAAATTTAAAAACACACAATTTAATTTGAGGAAAATTATGAAGTTGAATTAGTTAGGGTTATGGATCCACTCTTAGTAATAAATACAATTTTAACAAATTCTTTTTATTTTTATTTGATTTCTCAAAAGATTAATTTTATTAATTAAAATTATTTTCCCAATATTTTATTATGGATTAAGAATTTAATGTGCCAAAATTTAATTTGTCTACACTAAGGGACTGTTTGTTTTTTTAACTTAATAACTTAATTGACTTAATTGTAATCAGTTAAGTCATTAAGTTTGTTTGTTTTTTCAACTTAATTAAAATTTTCAGTCATTAAGTCATTAAGTTATTAAGCTAATTTTTTTTAACTTTTTACTTAATCTAAAAAGTTTGAATGACATCATTAAAAAATATTCTCTAAAATCTCCCCATCTAATTAATTAATTTTCATCCATAACTAATTAAATTTAATAATTAACATTATTATCCTTCTCTATAACTTGTGATAATATAGTGGTAAATTTTTTTTTTCTCTCTTCAAATTAGTATTATTTTTCTTTATAATTTTTAATGAATATTTTTCGTATAAAACATCTTAGACAATGATAAAATTGATTATAATATACTAATTTAGAATATTAAAGGGTTATACTCAATTGAGTATGATCATCTTATAAAAATATATTATTTTATTTATATTATTTGAGATATTATTAATTGTTTAACATGATAATTTATAAGGGTATAGATATAAAAATATCGGATTTCAGATTTTTTTAAGTTTAAAAAACAAACAACTTAATACTTATTTTTAGCGATTCAGACAAAAAAACAAACATGTTATTCATATTCAGATATTCAGCTCTATTTAGAATTCAGACTAATTCAGATCTATTTAAATTTTAGATAAAAAAACAAACGCTACCTAAATCAAAATACCATTTTACCATATTTTATATTAAGATATTAAGAATTCATTGTGCCAAATTCCTATTTTTATCTACAATAAATCAAAATTTCAAAATATAAAATATGGATAAAATTAAATAGAAAACAACTTAATTTATAAAATTAAAAATTAAATTTGATTAAACCATATTTTTTATACTAAGAGTTTCACCTTCCCCTAACTATAAATATTTAGCTAAACATTTTTGAAATAAAAGAAATGATTAAGATTGAAAAACACATAATTAAAATAGAAATTAAAAATTGAAATAAACCTAATTTTATTAATTAAAAATATATTACAAAGAGAGATGATGAGAAGAATTGGGAGGAAAGAAGAGAAGAGAAGGTGCCAGGAGATGTGCTCACCACCCTTCTCTATTTATACTAATACATGGTAAATCCACACCACACAAATAAAAAACTCTAATTAAATCTTAACCTTACATTTGTCCCACTAATAATCTCACTAATCAAACATAATCCTATCTTATCCACCCAAGTATATCCAAATAATTCCACTAAAAAATATCATACCTAACAAGATAAAAACTTATAATTTTACAATTACCACATTTACCATGGTAAAAACGTAAAAATTTACAAACAAAAGTCTTGGATTCTCCTCGACAATAACATAATTTCTCGGACTTCCGGAATCCAAATTTGACATTCGTACATTTTTTTGAAGTCTTATTATTTTTACCTAATAAACACACAAAAATACAAAAAATCAAATACTTAAAAAAATAATTAAAAGTTCATAATATGTTTTATAATTACAAATATAAATTACATTAATAACACAAAATAACATTTTTACTTCATAACAAACATACAATTTTTAACACTAATCAACCTCTTACATTTACTTTACGAATAATTTGGAGAAATTTCATTACATCGTCAAATTCAAAAGTATAATTTTTATTACATCATTAATTATGCCGAAATTTACTCGCATATTTTTATCTATATTTATTCATCAGCGTTTGCAACCTCACATCCAAGTTTTGAGTCCAAATCAAGCTTCTGTGATGTCTCTTGCGGTTTTACCATCAGCAACATTCTTGAAGATAATGTTGAAAAGATCTTTGCATTTGATGGGGGGATACCTGAAAAGATAATAATAAAAATAAATTAATAAATACTGTCGTTATTGAGAGTAACATTACATTTACATTTTCTTAATACAACAAAATGAGTAACATGTTTACACAGAATAGCTTTTGGGTTAGATCGCACATGGTATTTCTTTTTATTTTGAGTTTTAATTTGGATAAATAAAAACAATCGTATAACGTTTGACAATAGATCTAGTTCGATCAATAAATTGAACATGTCATTATATATAACAATTTCTCAAAAAAATTTCATAGGAAAAATACATTCTAAAGAACAAAAATAGTTATTTAATTGAAAAACAGATTAATGGAAAGAATTAATGGCATTCAAGAAGCTTTTCAATTTGAAGATTATTTCATAAAACAAAACTAAGGCTATCGACTTACTTGGGAGGTTTTTGTTCTGATTTGCATGTTGGAAAGCACTCAATCATGGCATCGTTACTTGGATATACAAAATAGGCAATCTGTCCGAGAAAGAAGGAAAATTAATTACCTCAAAATAACAAAAAGAGAGAGAGGTTTGATATGTTATAAATGATTGATACGATAACTAGGACCTTTGTTTAATTTTTTTTAGTTGTTTAATCTTGAAAGCAGGTAAAGTGTTAGTAAACATCTACAATTAAATTTTAGTGATATAGTTTATTATTTTTTAAAGCTATTTAGTGAAACAATAGAGCTCTATAATTGATATTACGTACTTTAAATCAGCAGCTAGTGTCATTTATCAGACACCCATAAAATTTTTTCTTAATAATTAAAACTTCTCTTGATAATAGTTGTGGCATAAAAGTCGCAACATGACAATATTAAATGAATCATCAAAGCATCAATGATAAAGAAGTGCCTTCAGGTTTTGAAAACCATAAAATTAGTAAAAATTAATCATTCAATTTATAAATGGCACGAATAATTAATTGATATTTGAAGTAGAAAGAGTATATTATTAGTCTTACGGTGTATCGCTCTTGGCGAAACAGGACTCTGTGCATTGTGGACCTGCGCTCAAGTTCAAGAATAAAAATGTTAGATACAGGATGAATATATATATATATATATAATACAAAATTGGCTAGTTTTTGTAGATGCAATCGTCAACAAAATTGTTGATGTTTCAAGTAAAAATTTTTGCTCAAATTGAATGAGTCGATTCAGTTTTCTTCGGATTTTTTTTTCCACCGCCATTTTTATCGGAACTACATTAAAATTTCTAGGAGAACTCATTAGAAATCCAAGCTGAATCGTACCTGAAAACACAATTGCTCATCCTCTCCAGCATATCTCCAATATTGACAATAAAAGCACTGAAAATCAAATATTTAATTAGAGAGTGCTGTCAAATTTTAATTAAGTAAAAAAAAAGTATATTATGCATCAATTTTAGAAAGAGCAAATTATTTTTCTCGTCATTAAATTATTTTTCTCATCATTAACTTACTCTTTTAACGGTGCCACATTTTCCCATACTCGAGGATTAGCATGTATATTTCTGCATATCTGAGATAATTATAACAAAAATTTCATTAAAATACAAAGGTATAGTAGTGATTTGTACGTATCATAGTGTCTATGGAAATTGAATTTTTTTTCCGTACTTGAAGACCTGGAACTTCATCCGTTGCCAAGAGGGTAATTAGGGAAGGGTCACCATGAGCTGGGGTTCCAAGAATGTACTCCTTTGAAGGATCAGCATCTTGGACTAAATATACAAGAAAAATATGAATGTCAGTTAAGTAAATCTGAAGATAGTAGTTGGAATTAATTGCAACAAAAGTTAGGGATGATCAGAGAAATAACCTCCATAATGATTAAAGGAGACGTATGGCATAGCGTTGCCAAGAATTTCTGGTTTATCGAAGAAATCAACATCGAGATCAAGAGCTAGGGCTATTATTCTTCCAATTTTTCTTCCCAAATTTCTGAACATAAAAAATGGCAAATGTAATTAATCATGAGCAGTAGAATGCTGTTGGTATTAATGAATTAATCTTTGGGAGAATGACCCACAAGGTTCATAATATTTCTAGTGAAAACTTACAATGCTTCTTGTTGGTATCTCAGCATCGTCTCTTTCCATCCAGGCAAAACATCTAAAACAACATCACATAAACAATTGCTTAAAAAATATATAGCATTTGAAATTAGTGCACATATCTTCGAGCAATTTTCACAAAAAAAAAAAAACAAATTAGCTGCTTAATATCAATTGTTCATCAATTATGATGATCTTTATTCTTTTAAGATTTGTCAAAAACTCACATTTTATTTTAATTCGTTTTTATTTGGTGTTCTATATATTTTTAGGAATACCAACTCCTATATGATCTTAACTAGTATAAATTCATGTGTATTGTTTTATTACTACACGTACACCTGAATCGAAAATCTGGTGGAAAATTGTCAAAGTAGGACCAGGGAGACTAAAAGTTACATAAAATATTGACAAAAATAGAATATAGGCTGGATCCATTTTAATTTGTTGACAATTAAGTGAAATTATTTTTGTTAGAGATGGGTGAGAAAGACTGTCCAAACCGAATATGTTTCATAAATACTCAGGTTTGTGCTTCGCCTAAAAGTCCATGCCTAGTCCAAAATCTTAAAAATAGTTTAAAAATTAAATAGATTAAAATACATTTTTTTATATATTTAATCCACACATAGCATATATTTATAGTTCTAAATCTTATAAGCTCAATTTTTAAATCCTGAATCAAGAAAAAAAATTTATACATTATAAATTTATGGACCATAATGAAAAAAATTGAAAAAAATATTTGATGTCAAATTTAGACTTTTTAACCTAGCCTGAGGAAAGTCCAATATGAGTCGGGCCGAGCTTGTCTAGACAAAAGACATGCCTGGATGATTGACAAATCGGACCCGAGGCCTGACAGTTTACTGACCCTAATTTTTATCAGTATTTTATCTAACTTTTTGTCTTAATTTTTTAATGTAGCGACGCCTATATAAGAAACCTTTTTTGTGGGACCTGTCTGTCACTACTTTATAACGCCACAAGCTGAGTCCACTTTCCATCTAGTGCTCTTATTCTTTTTGAGCGGTGCGGTAGCTGTTTTCTGAAGATAAGATTCATTATTTTTTTTTATCCTCGATAATCGATTTTTTTGGAAAGTGAAATAAAAGAATAAGAAGAAGAAGTAAATTCTAACTAATTACCAGCCGAAGGCCAAACGTTTGGGCCGCATAAAGGCTTTTCTGGATCAAGATCGTCTTCAGTTTCGGGACCAACCAAACTGTATGCCTCTCCATGAGCTTTGACAGTCAAAATAACAGAATTGAAAATGACCAAAAGCTCCATCAAGAAAATTTTTTGACTTGTGCATCTGATTAAAAGCAATAATAATAATAATAATAATAATGATAAAAAATTAATATAACAAAGAAGAAAAGGGCTCGACTATGGTTCTAGTAAACATTTGATGGTCAGAAGTCAATAAAATTAATAAAATCTAATCATTTAATAGTGTTAGATGGTGGAGTGTGATATTCCTAAATTACCGTAGTAACAAAAAAAAAAAAAAGATATAAAATACAAAAGCAATCGATTATGTTTTAATATTTTCAGTAATAAGTACAAGTTCGTTTATTTGTAACAAATGAGCCCTTGACATAAGACCTAATGAAAATACGAAATAAAAATTACAATAACACTTAGTGTTCAGACATACTCCAAGATGGTGATGGTCAATAGTTATCACGAGATTAGTGAGATAGTTTCATGAATTAAGCGTTATGAATCCATTTATTATTATTTTGCAAAATTATAAATCTTGTCCAACTGTAAGTTACTACCTATTTTTTTGAAGAGATTGACACTTTCTCCCTATGGTCTTTAGATTTTAACACTAACCTCGTGTAATTTTTATTCTATGCCGTTGTCCTCTAAATATCGAAACTTTAACCAAAAATAGTAATTGTCTTGTGGCTCGCATGAGCTACAGGAAATAAATGTTAAAAGCTGTAAGAGAAAAATGCCATGATTCTCTATGTTTGAAATCGCTGCTGACCTTGTTGATTAGTTTCTTGATCAAAGAACTGATTTTTCAAAGGTTGCTTGTAGCCTCGGTTTCTTTCCACCCAGAGCTTCATCTTTTCATCGAATGGCAACTCAAAAAACTTCTTGCTTTGGGCAAAAACTTCATCCATAAATTCCCTGCTTATCCCATGATTTATTACGTAGAAAAATCCTGAATCCATGCATGCCTGACTTTTTTTTCCCCCCAAATAACAAAAAGAATGAAGCTAACGATCAATCTACAAATATTAATTAATCAAATGCAATTATAGAACATATTGATTCACCTGTTTGAGTGAAGCAGCTGATTTTTGGATATCAGGGTCTGAGAGGTCAATGCAATTGAGGGCTGCTGACACTTTGGTTTCCAAGCCATTTTGATCCGCCATTTTTAGTCCTCTAAGCAAGTTAACCTTCAAATTTCTTGAGGCTGATAGACTATGTGTGCTAGAATTAAATGCTGAATTTAACGGACAAAAAAAGTAACGACACTTAGAAGAGAAGAGACAAGCACTAATTAATGAACGTATATATGTTTCATTAGTAAGTACCTTATTAAATGATATTTTGAGTTTTTGCTAGATTTATTCTGACAAAAATAGCTAAATATATAAAAGTTAAATCACAAAGAAATGGCACGCCAATCTCATCCAGTCAAGTATAGACAACTTTAAAATAAGAAAATTAACTATCGCTGTTATATATGATACTTTTTTCTTGTCTTTTTTGATAGACAGTGTTGTATGTGATACTTAAAAGAAATTCAAATAAATTAATTTGCATATTCGCATGCCGATTTTGACTTCTGAACCATCCAACTGACCTTTCCACTTAAACCCGGGGCGTTATATTTTGCAAAATAAATAAATAAATCTCAATCCAATCATCAGCACTTCGACAATTAAATTATGGATAAATTTTGTAAGCTATGTTGACAAGTTTCAGAAATGCCGATATTGAATCTACTATTATTGAAGGGTTAAGCCCAAGCCCAATAGCTTGGCAATCTGTGATCCATTACCTTAGCTTAAGCTGTGAGAAGTTGGGAACTGCGTGTGTGAGAGCCACGTGGAACGATTAGTAACTAACTGACAGCTGCCTTGTATGTGTGAGTCATTAGATTTGTTTCTAGATTTGCTTTAGCTACAACAAATAGAACACCTGCACAGATCCGAATCCGATTCAATAATATACGTAATAAATAACATTAATGACAGCATCCAAGCACTGCTTTTGCGAACTTAATAACATTAATAACATTAATTAGTTACTAGTAACTAATTTTGTCTTTCTTTACGAATTATGATCTTCTCAGCATCCAAGAACCACTTGTGCAGATCCGAATCTGATTCGGAAAGATGCGTAATAAATGACAGTAATAACAGCTTCCAAGCACTGCTTTTGCAAACTTAAAAACTAATTTAACATTAATAACATTAATTAGCTACTTGTAACTAATTTGGTTTTTCCTTATGAATTATGATCTTCTCAGCATCCAAGCACTACTTTTGCCAACTTAATAGGTGAGGATTATCAGCATCCATCCTCGTGCGGGACAGTAAGGGGACTTTGGTCTCCCCAATTCGTCCTTGTGGCTCTTGCTACGCTATATTGCAATTAACGTTGGTAACAGCAAACGATACGACAAGTAACATGCGTGTCAAGCTCCCATTGGGGGGGAGCTGAGCTGTGAGGCTGTGAGCCCACAGCCTGCCAATAAGAGCTTGACATGCGCACAGGCCCACACAGTAAATTGGACACCTGATCATGCTCTCTAACAGAATGTGATTGGCGTGGTTGAGGAGTGGGGTACTAAACTGCATTTGACAGTTTCTATCTATTATTAGAATTCGTGTTGCCTGTTGCTGGCCGGTTGTAAATAACCATTTTACAACTGAAATTAGGTTGTTTGATTAAATTAAAATCGATTTTTGTTCCTCAGAAAATAAATATCGATAATTGTTGTGAAAACGGGGCAAATTGGTTTCCACAATAAGATTGGACAGATGAGCCCGCGCATGTTAGTGGAATATGATGGTCGGTGAAAATGGCTTCTGGCCAATAAGTTCACACCACACGCCCCCGAGAAAATAATGAGCTAAGAATCACATGTACGTTGTACTTTTATATTTTATGAATATGATTTGAATTCAATTGTGGAATCCATTATTATTATTATTATTATTATTATTATTTAGTATTAAATATTGTTAGGCATTAAGATGAGATATTCTTGTCTCTCACAATAAAATTTACTACCCTCTTAAATGACAGAATATAAGTGATTGGTCACTTCATTATGAGGTGAGGTGATGGGTAATTTCTGAGGTATGTTTGGGATTGAGGTTGGAGTATTTGTCATCCGAAGATATAGTATTAAAAGCGTTTAGTAGCAACTACTTCTTTGTGAACTGGTATGTTAATTTGATTTTTTACTTATATTATGAAAAATATTTTATATCTTTAATAATTTTGTTAAAATTATTATTTAAAATTTATATTTACTATATATTACTAGCTTTTGTTTCATAGTTATAACTTTTTTTTCACAACAACTATAACTTAAAAGATTCAGCACCTCAATCCCAAACACAACCTACAAAAGTTTTGGCCAAACTTAGTATATATATTTAACTATAGTTAAAAAAAACTGCCACTAAAGTCGAAAGTCTAAACCATTTCGTCTAGACCATGTCTTCAGCATAACGCTCCCCCAAGCTCTCCTAAAGCCTCTCTAGTCTCGTCAACTTCTTTAGTTAGCCCACCACCTGATTTGGGCTTAGAGCTCGGCATGGGTTGATTTGACCATTTAGATTTGGTTTGAGTTTTATGATCCAAATGACTTTAGTTCTCGTGAATTTAATTATATTGAAATCATAATAATTTTGAATTATTATACATATTAATTACTAAATATTATTAGATAAATATTAAAATATGAAAAATATATTTTTAAAAAATATAATGGATAAAAAATTATAAATAATAAATTTTGTGATAACTTCTTCCTAAATCAAATAATACTAAAAAACCAAATAACAAGTTTTTAAGATATACTTGGTAAATTATTCATCTAATTGTGATGTCTATGGAAATGACAAAATTGATATTGATATTTCTTTCTTAAATAAATAACATTTAAATTATGTTTCAAAATTATTTAATACAAAATTTATCGACTTTTTATTTTTTTACTTATATCTTAGAAAAAACTTAATTAATATTTAATATGATAATTAATACTATTTCTTAATTAATTGCTAAAAAAACAAAATTGATTTAATCTATCGGCGGGATTGTTCCTCCACCGACGCCAACAACGGTGAATGAACCATAATCAAGCCAAATTTGGCATTTTCCAATCTACTCTATGGTAAGACATTTGTTAAAAAAAAAAAAAAATGAGAGAGGGAAAGATTAAAAAAAGGAACATTTGGCAAAATCATGATGCCGCCACCTCTGTAGGTGGCCATTTCACAGCTATAGGGTCTCATTTTCCAATAATTGTACTATATCTGCATAGAACGGAAAATTTGGAATCCGATAGCATATAATTCGTCAACATATGACCAGGGACGTAGCCAGCATAGGACCAGTTGGGGCACAGGCCCCAGCTGACTTTTAAAATATTTCTTAATGATTACCTTAAAAAAAAAAATTTATTTATTTTTTATTATAATGCCCCCGGTTAATTGAGAAATTTTGCAAGTGCCACATATAATTTTAAAAAAGTTTATGCTACCCCTAACTTAAATGGCTAATTATAAATAACTTGATTAATTATTATAATTTTATAAAAAGCAACAAAGACAAACAAGAGAAGCGTAAGTCCATTAAAAAGTCAAATAAATAAAATGACTTTACTCTTTCTAGTTTCTACCGTCTCTTCTATGCGTGGTGGGTGCCTGGGTGGAAATTGGAATCCACACCAGATTAAGCAATTTGCAGACTTGCAGAGTTGCAGTGCTCATCACTCATCAGTTGTCAACACTCAACAGTGTCACGGTGCGTGAATATCTTCTCACTTTCTTCATTTGTTTCACTTGATCTATTAAAAGTATAAGTTTGTTGATTAGATCTTTTAATTATTTCATTATTTTTTTCATTTTAAAATTGCTAATTTTATTATATGTTCATGTTTGATTTTTGTGTTGCCATATTCGTCAGCAGTGCCGTGCATGAATTTTCTCTCACTTTCTTCATTTGTGTCACTTGATCTTTTAAAATTATAAGTTATTTATTTATTTAAAATTATATGACCACATCTCCGCTATGTTGGCAAGGTTGCTGCGGTAAACATAACAGTTGTAATCCACGTTATTTATTTAATTTATAAAATCCTAATTTGAATAAATTTGTTGTAATAGTAATTTGGGAAATATATAATTTTATGTTAGGATTTGTGGAACTAAAAAAGGTGGAGTTGTGTTAACTCACAAAAAAACTTTCTATACCCATTTATTTGTAGATTCGATATTACAAAAAGACCCATAAAGAAAAATACTAATAAGTACAAAATACAATGTAATTATAATTATAATAAATTAACAAAATTACACTTGCTTCACTGATCACTCTGTTAATTCATTGTTCCTTTTTTTTTTGTATATCAAATTTAAATATCTTTTGAAGCATGATTAATACTAATATTTAAATTTATTAGTCTTATCTCATGAATCATCCAGAATATGGAAATATTTATGAAATATCAAGGTGGTATGGAAAAATAAAATTGACATAAAAATTAGCTATTCTTAATTGAGGTAACCAATTAGTAAATTTGCATTTTCAAACAATTAGTGTTTGAGAAGAAAATGAGAATTAAGAAGAAAAGATGAAAATTTATACTGAGTATAAAATATTAGGGTACTTTTGGTAATTTAAAAGGTGTAGAGAGTGATATCTTTAATTTTAAATTTTAATGTGGGTAAGAAAGTACGTATAAAAAATAAATTTTAAGGGTTTAAATAACTGCACCATTAAAAAATTAATTTTGATAAAATATGATCGTGTCAGATAGGTTAACTAAATCCAAACCATATTTGGATGATTTAATATAAAAAAAACCCCTAAACATAGCCCATTTCACATTTTATGTAATCCAAACCATTTAATTTGATTTGGATTTGGGTTGAACCATACCATAGGCTATGGGTTTTATGCCTACCCCTGCCTGGCTAGACTTTAGCTTGTAAAATAAACTTGAATATTTACGCTAAATATTCAATCACAAAATATAATACAGGAAATTTGAATAACATGACTTCACACAACATTAAACATAACTACGCACCTTAATCCAAAGCTACTTTCGATTGTTGAATATGACACAGAAGGAAATTGTTCTCTCTCTTAGCCTCATTTGATCATATAAAAATTTTTGGGTGTAACCCTAATGATGGAATAGAGTTTCTTCTAAAGGTGGAGAGAGGACAAGACTTTCCTATTTCACTTATGACTCACTTTTTATAAACGTTGAGTCTTATTAGGAAATAAACTTCTCATATAATTTATATCCTTATTTATTAAACCTATGAAATATATCAATACGGGCCATGATTAAAACATGTAGGCTAATAAATTCTTACATTCTGCCGCCTGGTCCATTTGACATTTTTCATAATGGTTTGATAAACATTAGCGCGAATTTATTAAAAGATTATAATGAAAAACACCATTGTTAGGTATAATATTTGTGCGAGTCACAACAGTTGTATGTCATTACATGCGACATGCTCCCCTCCATGTACCACAACAATAGTACACTACAACAAAAATGTATATTACCGACTATTTATTTCCGAGGGACCTCAAAATCCCTAGTGAATAGCATGATTCCGAGGGACTTTAAAGTCTCGTAGTAGGTAATTAGAAAAAACTGCACATATTACTACCTACGCTAATATTTCCCTCGAAAAAAATAACAAAAATCTCTCGGTAAAGTGAATTTTTTTTGGCGGGTATTCTAGCGCCAAAATTTGGAGCGACGGCATTATTGAGCCCTAGGAAATATGAATTTTTTATTTTTATTTTTTGGTTTTAATATGGAGCGATGACACTCATATCATGCTTTAGCTCACCACTTTGTGATTTTTCCCCCACATCCATGAGTAAACATTCTGCAATTTTTTAAAATCGTCTCCAAATTGAGGTAAAGAAAGTGAATTATAGAAATGAAATTCTTGACAGCCATCAAAATCCCTTAATTTGCTCCGATGAGAGTGATGAAAATATACCATCAATTTCGTAGATCGACGGTGGCAGAGTTCCGATGGTTTTGTTGCAAATCATGGCGGGTCTGAGCCATTTGAAGAACTGCCATAAGCTGGGATTGCCCAATCAAAGGTAGTGCGTTTGATTTGAAGTCCTAGATGGCATCAAGATGCATCTAACGCTATGTAATAAAATCCCATGCCTTTTGTTGTAACAATTAATTTTTTAATACTTTCGTACGTAATGCGTGTATAGCTTTGATTTAGATGAATTCTAATTGTGATTAATTTGTTTCTTTCCCCTTTTTTTTTCCAAACCTGCTTGCATGAATTCGAGAGCTAATTCTTCTTCTTCTCCCGTGATTGTTGCTTTTGTTTCTGCTATCAAGAGAGGTGCCATCTCTGTTCCTTATACAGCTGGATCATCACCTCCTGGTGACAGGTTAGTTTTTGAATAGCCAAAATTTATATTTTATATGAAGATTTTGTTTGTTTGTAGCTTGGATAATAAAAAGTAAAATTTTATTTTCAAAAAGTGCAGAAGTTCCAGGCTTAATTGAGAGGAAAAACTTTATCTCGGTTATCAATAATGAGCCCATAGAAATCAAGCTCTTGATTTCTTTGATATTCCGGTTTCTTAACATCTTTTGTGATTTATCTTATTTTGATATTTTTTCAACTTTTTATATTCAGATTATGACCATCATTAGTTTGATAGCTTCTAGTGTATAATAGGATATTTTAAAGTTGTAAAATCCTATTTTTTCTAGGGATGGGATTGGGGGGGAAGCGGAGGATCGACATTCTCATATCCATTCCCGATTCTACTTATGTTCCTATACCCTCCTTATCCTCGTCTTAATTACTTAAGGGGAAGGGATGTCGATTTCCAAGGATACCCAATCCCCGAAATTGATACTTACACTAGGAATATATATGTTGCATTCGCGCCCATTTCATTGAAATAATGCCATATGAATTGAATGAGCGCACATGGTTTATTGAATATAAGCTGGTAGTTTGATTACTTATTGATTCATTTTAATGGTTTATGACTGAAGTACATGTAATTTGGCTTTAAATACTATTTAAACTAGTTAGAACTGTTGACTAGCTTTTGAAGTTTATATTTAAAAACTCTGTTTTTGGACTAATTTTGCTGGCAATTCCCAATAAGCTTTAGCTAGATAAATCTGGGAAACAATTATTACAGTGGTCTATTGGAAACAATTATTACAGTGGTCTATTGTTGAAATCAAGAAACTTTGCATTAACTGAGTAAAATGTCCAAGCAAATTGCTAAGGATTTGTGATTGAAGTTTCAAATGTTCCTTCTATTCAGGTTAAGTTCATGTTTAATTCAAGTATATGACATTAAATTATTATGGCCTTGTCCCTTGTTACAGAGATAAAGTGAATTTCAAGAAGGCGCTCAACTTTCTAATATTAATCACTGATGCAAGGGTGAGATGTCAATCTATATTGTTTTATTTCTTCAATTTTTTTTAAGTTAGTTCTTTTACGTTTTAAGCAAACATAAATAGAAGGAAGTTTTTGCAGGCTACAAGTGTTGCATACTTCTTCCTCTGTTTGGCCTAATTAATATATGTAAAATATATAGCCAAATGGGGTTTTCACATCTACATTTCTTGAACATGTTAAAAGCTGCATATGGTAATTTTAGTTTGTTTATGTTGCTTCATATTTTAGCCAAATGAACATGTATGTAACTGAAATATCCTTAAACTTGACACAGATAAATGACTTAAAAATTTTATTGATGGGTAAAGTTTATGCATGTAGATTTTTTTAAGGCAGATTGAGGACTTTACACCTGTATCAAGGAGCGCATTTGTAGAAATTAACGTATGTATGCTAGGCAATTATTGTTACATATTTTGGTCATGTGTATTTAGCATAGTTAAAAAAATCATATTTTGCATAGTTCATTAGCCATTTTATGATCTCATGCATCAAAATAAAATCCAGATTCATTCATGAATTAGTTTGACAGTGCTTGTACAGAGGATTTGACTTAAGTAAATTTGGAGTAATCGAAGAGGATTTGACTTAAGAAAATTTGGAGTAATCGAACATGATTGATACGCATTTAGAATAGTTTATTACAGTTGCTAAGGAAAAATGTGAAATGCCCTATGCTTGCTTGATAATTGTTATACGCTAAAAGAGTACTAGCATACTTTAATATTGTTTTCAATTATGTTGATAAGTAAATACTATCAACATGGTTTTCCAATAATGCAGGATCTTATTGTAGATTGTGAAGATGAGGAACAAATTGCAAGTGATGAGCAGAATATTTGATGGAATATTTGAGAAGTAAGAATGTATAATCCAACTTCTTGAAATGTAAGACCAAATGAAGATGAAGAATCATTTTATGTATATAAAGTTGAACAATGAATGAATTACATTTACCTTTGTTACATGTACTCGATTATTATTTTGATAATGAACTTATTAGATTTCTTTTTGTAATTGTTTTAATTTTATTACACTTTGATTGTATAATTCATGTACAAATTGATTAACGTAATGGAAAAAAAAATTCTATATTTCCAAGGGATTATCCAATATTTCCGAGGGTTCAAAATATGGTTGGAGTCTCATTTTTCCAAGGGTTACAAATTTTTACCGACGGATATATTCCATTGGAAATATGCCATTACCGAGAAAATATGTCCCTAGGCAATATTTTTATTCATCATTTGAATAAAAATTCCGACGGAAGTATTTGCTCTCTATCGAGGGATATTTCCCTCGGTAATAATCCATTTTCCCGAGGGACTGTGGGAATTATAGAATTAACGACAAGCGTTTTCACGACGGACTCCGACGGACATTTTCTTTCGGTAATATGTATTATCGGGGGATTTTTATATTTACCAAGGGATTATGTCCCTCGCTAATACATGTTTTTGTTGTAGTGGTATATCATGACCTAACATGGTCTATAAGCAAGAAATTATAAAGGTCCCATAACGTCTTTATCATAGACTATTCATGTTGCCATGTTGCCAGACATTATAAGTCGTATGTGTGCACGAATAATTAGAAACAGGAATGATAAAAAACACATAATTGAGCCCAAAGTATCAAACAATAATAAATATTTAAGGTCATATTTGGGATTGAGATATTGTAATTTTTAAACTATAGCTGCTGCAGAAAAAAAAAACTGTAATTATAAGATAAAAATTATTAACATGTAATAATTATAAATTTTAAATAATAATTTTGATAAAAATATTAAAGATATAATAATTTTTTTATGATACAAGTGAAAAATCATATCAATATATTTTGCAAAGTACAGCAGCTAGTGCTTACCAAATATTTTAGTGCTATAGTTTAAAAATTACAGTTACCCAACCTTAATTCTAAACGCATCTTAAATCTATACATTATTATTTATAACTACACCATATAAGATTTTTTTTTCCCATATGGTCCTTAAATGTCTTTAGTGACAGTTCTTTAACTAATAGATTTACATTCATAAGCCTAATGATTATGCATTCTATTGACACTCATTTTTTCTGAATCTCTTCGCTAACGACCAAGTATTTTAAAATAAGTATTTACAAGTTACTCATCATTATAATGGAAGAAGACTACAGTAGCATAATCACAATAAGTTTCAGTGATTTGGCAATAAGGTTAACAACCCAAAACCTAAAATAAATTCTGCAGTCATTATTCATAAATCTTGGCCTTAAGCAAGCAATCAAATCATTATTAGTCCAATAATGGATTACTTTAAAATCTACACAATACATCAAAACAAAATTGTTGCTTGATCTTGTAGACTTGAAAAATACATTAAGCTTCCTATAACATACTCGTAAGAAAGGAACTTTCATTTGCTTAACTACATTCATTCTTCAGATGTTGCATGAGACGAAATTTAAATCCCTTAAATAAGGATAATCATTTAGGAAATAATTATATTATAAATCTTTGAAAAACTCAGTAATGTATACATTATGAGATAACCCTAAAATCCACTTGATCAATTAGAAATGTTTCAATTTCTATCATGCAGGTTATATCTCTTTTACATTTCATTTGAACGTTCTTAGAAAAAAAATTTCTTATTTTATTAAACATAACAAATATTATTAATAGCAAATAAAATTGTCAATATATAGGCTCATAAATATGAACTTAATACATGTTCATGAGTATAAACATACTCCCATTGACTTTCAGATATGTACATTAATCAATAGTATTACATTGAAATCCAAAGGAAATTATAGTATAATAAAACTTAAACTAGTTTGGGAAAAAATTAACTGAGTTTGTATAAAACTTCTTAAGTATGCAACATTATATCTTTTTTTTTTCTTTTTTCTTCATTTGAGAAGTTGTTCGGGTTGATCCAAGAAGGCTACTTTCACATTTATTTTGTGTAACCCTAAATCATAACTAAACTACACAGTTATATGAAGCACCTATCTTCTTGAAAGTTACTTTCCATGGTTTTCTACAATTAATTCATTTATGATTGTTTAATTATGGAGTGAACTGTCATTAGTTTGTTGTTCAATATTATCATTTTTATACGACAAATTAAAAAACAACATTTTAAAAAGTTAAAGTATCAACAATTCCTCCCAACTTCTTAAATAATCAAATTTTGTGATCTTCATTCACTCCCACTAACTTTACCATTATATGTTTTTAATGAACTTAGGACAGTTGGCTTCTATAATTGTGGAACTATGATCAAAATTGTAAAATTCATACTCATTAATATCTAAAGTTAATAAATAATGTCATGTTTGAGTATTCAGAAGTCTTACTTCTTTAAACCGTATTATAATTTATCACCTATGTCAAGCAACTTAAACATCAAGGTGCTTTAAGCAATTTGAATATCAAGAATCCAGTTATGTTCATACTTCAAAGATGACTTTAAAACTACCTTACTGGAAACCTAAAATTCAACTTTTATACATAAGTTTTAAATTTATACATCAACATTGATGGGTAAAGTGACATATTTACCTTATTTCCAACCATGTTTATGAAATTACAACTATGCGCCTTCCTAGAAATTTTGTAATGGACATAGACATTATGCTTCTCATAGTATACATCAACATTTAACTTTTATACTTATGGGTAAAGTGACATATTTACCTTATTTCTAACCATATTTAAGAGAGTACAACTATGCCTTCCTAGAAATTTCGTAATGGAAATAGACACTATGCTTCTCATAGTATTTTCCACTTCACACGATCTTTTATTTTTCACCTTTTATCTAATTGCCTATTAATCTTAGTATGCATACACTTTAACGGTATCCACAAACTAAGATCTATCTTATAGAAAATAGATATAATCATAATGTGGAAATTCATCTTCACATGTGATGAAGATCTTGACTACAAGTGCGGAACATTTAACTAAAGGAGTCATGACCTTCTTGTGGCTCATTTGGTTTTGTTTTGCTCATTCTTAATGCAGTCACGTGGACACGTAACAATTAATTAAAAACTAGATTTAGTAAAATCTAATTATTTAGGGTGCATTTGAGATTAAAGTTGCGTAACTGTAGTTTAAAAGGTACAACACCAAAGTTTTAAGCTACAACACTAAAGTATTTGGTAAACACTAGCTGCTGTAACTTGGAAGCTATATTGATATGATTTTCCACTCGTATGATAGAAATTCTATTATATCTTTAATAATTAATTTTGTTAAAATTATTATTTTAAATTTATATCTACTACATATTATTAACTATTATTTCATAATGATGGTTTTTTTTTCACGACAGCTGTAACTTAAAAGTGTAGTACCTCAATTCCAAACAGGACCTTACTAGTCTATTCTAGATATTTGATCCAAAATTCTATTGCCACAATGAAGTTAATCATTAATTAATGATATTACGTTTAGTTACAATATTATGATGTAGGGCTAAACAAATTCTTAATAAATTAGTTATCAAGTTAACTAGACGATAAAAAATTTCTAAGTCTTAGCATTAAGTTCCAATAGCCTTAAAGAGAACCTTGTACTTAGATCCCAAAATATTCAATTTGATTTGGGATTTAAATTATCATAAACCTCTACATCGTGTTTGAAGTATGAATACTAATATCATGATTAATCCATTAGGTCTTAAAGGAACTTCAGTTTTAATTTGGTTTGAAACATGTATAAGCAAAATTTTTATCATCCTTTTCAAACTATACCTTGCATTTCAGATAATCTTTTGATAAGTTTTCTTTCACAAAGGTAATTTATCATTCTTAAGTTCCTTTTATGATGACTTTGAATGGTTTATTTACCCGGAAAAATCATTTCTTGATACCCTTCTACCTAAGATTTTCTCTTAAGCTAGCTTCTTAAAAGCTTAAATGAACTATATGAGGATGCATTTGGGATTGAGTTTGGGTAGCTGTAGCTTCCAAGCTCCAGTACTAAAGTATTTGGTAAACAATAGCTGTTATAGCTTGGAAGCTATATTAGTGTGGTTTTTCACTTGTATCATGGAAAATCTTTTATATCTTTAATAATTTTATCAAAATTATTATTTAAAATTTATATTTATCACATATTACTAACTTTGGTTTCATAATTATAGTTTTTTTTCCACAGCAGCTATAGCTTTTAAGCTACAGCACCTCAATCCCAAACGTACCCTGAATATCATAACTTTTTATTCTTTTCCTTATCTTGATCAATCTTATCAGTCAATCTATTGTCATTCCTCTTGTTTTTAATACTGCTACAACTTATTTGAAATGACCATATTTGGGCAGACAAAGAATCAAAGTTAATTTAATAAGAGACACACATCCATATTTGCACCCGAAGTTTAACCACACGTTATGTTTGTCGCCTCAAAGATTTGCTCATTAAATGCTACTTAAACCATCAAATTTCATGGTGGTTAGATTAGCCATAACTTTTCTAGAAAATATTTTATCAATGCTTCGGAAGCATTCTACTACTTAGAGAAATTTAATTCATAAAATATCAAAATAAGCATACAAATAAAGTGACAACATATATATACAAAATAAAATTCAATGTACACTTAAGCTTTCAGTTTAAATACATGAACAAGATAATTCAGAAAACAATAAATGTGCATCCAAGTTCTCCTTTGGGTAGATACTCTGACACAAACAAACTTGATGCATTTTAATTTTACATTATTGGATAACAATTATTTAATTAAAGATAAGCATGTTATCTTTGGATAATCTACATTATACAATTATTAATTACTCCAATTCTGTTCATTATTCAGATAATAAATGATCCACCTTTTGGGCGAATAAGAATAAGAAAAATCAATAAACCCATAATTTATTGTTACCCAAATATGCACCACCAATTTATAGGCAATTGATCACGTTAATAGGCATTAGCCAATTTATAAATTTATTATGATTTTAGTTTGGTAACTTTGGTGATTAACAAACTACTATACAATGAATTTTGATTGTGTAAATATTAAGACATAATATCCAATTTGATATTTAAGATACCTTTTTGTTTGGTCACTTTGGTGACTAACAAATTATAGTATAATATGAATTTCAAGTTGCATGAGTATTAATAGATGTTATATAATTACTTTTTCGTTTGGCTAGCTGCTTTGGTGGCTTGCAAGCTATATTGTAATATGAATTTCGAATTGTATAATAGCATCACTATGATAATCACATAAAATATCTCACAACCTTTAACATATGATAAACGTCCTTGTAATGTTATACACTTTTCAGGTACTATAGCACTTTTAAAAATATTATAAAAACAAATGTAAATAAATATATGGGTACTACATAAATTAATATTTGACCTTTCATTAGGCTTTTATGCCAAATTTCAGATTCTATAATACTCTAGAGACAATAAAGCTTTATCAGGATTAAATCATTATATCTATTAACAGATTTCATTTGTCATAACATCTAAAACTTCTCGGGACTATTATGAAATTTTACATGGAAGATGCCAAGCCAGACCGAAAAAACAAAGAGAGGAGGGGGGGGGGTTGGAATAGATTATTATTACCCATACAAAACCTCATGTATCTTTAGTGCTACAGAAACCTTCATGGTCTTGTATGAAAGTGGGCTTGTTTTATAATTACTCGATTAGTGTTCAATAATCGTAATATATTGAAGTTTCATTGGTCATAAAGACATTGCACATAAAATTAAGTCACACCAATTTCGGCTGAGGACAGTATGTGATGGCTATTGATAATTGTCTTCATGTATAATTACATAAACACATGAATCAATTATCAATAGGTAGAATTTCACCATCACAATCACATGCAACTATAGTACTCTACAGATTATCGCAGCATCACCGTTTCATTTGTTGGGGAAAATTCAGTTTAAAAAAAAAAACTTTTAGAATCGATCTCATAAAATATATATGAATTCGTAATCTAGAAATCGTACTTTGAAAATCCAGTTTGGATTTTTCCGCTGAAATGATTTAGGCTCCCAGATCACGATCCGTCACCACCACGCCTGTTAGATCACGAACTGTCACCATTAGATCACGAATCATGATCTTTCGTGTTATGACTGGGTTTGATCTGACGTGTGCTTTATCACCAAAAGCACGAGAAAATTTTTTTCTCAAAATTAGAGAGAAAAATCTTTTTCTCTAATCTGTATGAAGTGGCTGCTCTACTCTTTTGGGAGAAAAATAAGCCTTTTATATTATTTCCATAGTGAAACCCCAGACTCCAAAATAAAAATCACGTTACTTGCTTTTTTTCATAAGGGGACCACTTTGTAAAATAACATAAGGCCCCTTTATACATAAGCATATTAATGGAGCCTCCCACTAAATAATATAATTATGTTTTTGACCCAAATTACTAGTTATCTTGCTTATTAATCCAGTAGTGGTGCAGTCAATTAAATGAGCTAACCCAGGGATCATTTGAGAACATACAATAGTGGCTACAACAATTAAGCTTGTAATTAAACAAGCCTAATAATTTAATTCCAACTCTACTCCATTATAAGATTGGAACTGACCTCTATAATTGTATGTTCGAATAAAAATTCGTCCCAAGCCACATTGATTTCTTTACTGCTCAATCATTTGTGCCACATCGTTAATTAAATCGATATCTCAACTGTCCGATTGATTTAATCACATCTTATACCTTGATACTTACTAGTTTTCTCTAATGATCATTTTCAACATACTAAATATGTTGACACACTCTAGCTAGATAATTCTATGATCAAGTGCCGAAAACCCATCAAGAGACGTGTCATATAAATTCTATATTGTTAATCTATAACTTCAATACTCATAATTGCTCCCACAAAAATACTGGGTAATCTTGACCACAAATGTATGTCGTGCCCATTGGTAATTCAAATGGAATAACAATTACAATCATGAAATCATAATTAACTCAAGATTAAGATTACAGTAAAATCAATGCCTATGAGATTTAATAAGCCTGACAGTTATTTCAAGGTTAATTAAATCTCATGTGTGATCCAGCTCAATGTAGTCAAACTACATCAGTAAATTCATACATGATTAAGACAAATCATTCAATGAATTTACTACAGTATAAACATAAAATAGAGTGCCCAACTCTATTTATCAACTGCGAACTTAATTTATTTAATCATAAAAAAACTTGTATTTATGTCTTCTGTGAATCCATATGATGATCACATAAATACATATAATATGATTAAACGGACATTTTCACTATATTTATGCAATTAAAAATATCTCAAATATTTTATTAATCAGAAAATAAATTAATATGCTTTAAAAGAGCATATTATCCCAACATCATTCCCATTGACTTGATATTAGAGAAGTCATACAAGAAAATTATTATACATTACTAATAAATTTTAATTCAGAATAACAGATTTCAAAACTAATCTAACTACTTTGATTCAAAAACAAAATCCAATCTTTTAAACAGTTGATGATTCGTAAAGTCAAAGAATTGGTTCATGCTAGAAATAATTAAAATCTATAAACATGATTGAAACTTAGAAAGTATTTGTTTATTTATTTTTTAAAACTTTAGTGGAAAATCATAAATTCTCAACCCTACTTTGATACCACATGTAAATTAAATTTTCATATTTATGATAAACAATCAATCACATAACATAATACAAAAGATTCAAATAACATGGTTTCACAAATCGTTAAACATTATTACGTACCTTAATCCAAAGCTACTTTCGATTATTGAATATGACAGCGAAAGGAAACTATGTTTCTCTCTTTTAGCCTCTTTTGATTTTTACGTAAAGATTTTTAGGTGTAACCCTAATAGTGGAATAAGATTTCTTATATAGGTAGGGAGAGGACAAGATTTTTCTATGTCACTTATGACTTATTTTCTATCAAAATTTAGTCTTATTAGAAGATAAAATTCTCATATCATTTATATGATATGTCCAGCTATCTTGCAACAGTCGCAAGGTCCCCCAAAATTTATCCTTTTCTGATTCAGCCAATAGATCTAGTGGCTAAACTGTTCAATAGCTCTGATTGTTTAATTGGTTATTAACACTGCTGTCCCTAGTGTTTATTATAAAATCATAAAAGTTAAAATTTTTTAAGTATTTACCTATATAACTTATGTTATTTTAAAATTTTTAAAGTTTGATCTGTTGACCTAGTTTGACCATAAAAATGTGTGACAATGTAAAGACAACAATGTAATATCACATGGAATTTTTTAAACACATGGAAAACGGGTATATGTAAATAACATTTTTTGTTATATAATATATATTTAATATAGAATAAATAAATTGAATATGAATTAAAATATGGGTTTCAATACTTCAAAAAATTATAAAATAAAAAAGGTGAAATTCCAAAATACGAAACATGTAAAAAGTATTAGGTTGTAGCACTTTATTATTTTAATAATACAAAACTTTACTCTTTTACTGCATTTTTGTTTTTAGTATTAGTTGACATGTTAGTTTGTTTGTATATAAAATATATTAGTTTACCTATAAAATACCAATATTACTCTTGACATTTAAGGGAGCCATTTTAATTTTTTAAATTTCTAAGTGTAGCCCAACAAAATCATAGAGAGATAAACAAAGAATAATATAAAAGGAAGTTAGTTTATTTATTTTTTTTAAGAATATTTCAAAAGCTTTTGAGCTTTATGTTTCTTTAGAATTATCCATTTCTTTTAGATACTTGAGCTTGTAAATCTTGTTGTAATGATGATTTACCATTTCTTCTTAATTAAAAAATAATTGAATAGTAAATTTATTAGTTTCTAAATGCTCTTCTAAATGTAGGGTGATTGTTTAATTTTTATTGTGATAACTTAAAGTTTGTTACGATGGCTAATTAATCAACGCAAAAGACCCTGCCATAATTATTTTTACTTTCTCTACATCTCTTTCGGCCATCATCACTCAAAGAGTTAAGGATTTGTTTGGCACATCGTATTGTATTGTACTCTATTGCATTATTTGATATAAGTGTATTGTATTATACTATATTGCATTGGCAGTAAATTATAAAAATATTGTACAATGTTTGGTATTACACTATATTGTATTAATTTTATTTTAGTATTAAACTAACATTATTTAAATTTATTATTAATTATATTAAATTATTATTTTTATATTAATTATTAATATACGAATATAATATGATATAATAAAATAATATTATAATATAGTTTATTTTTATATTTTTATTTATTATAATAAAAATAAAATATGGAATCAAATAATGTTGGTGTTGTTTTAATGGGTGACGGTTTAATGATACAAGAAGGAAGTTCTGTAAAAGCAACTGGAAAAATTGCTCAGATACCAGTAAGCGAGGTTTATTCGTTTTTAAGTAAATACGTAACTCAACGAGAAATTGTCTAACTTGACCAATTTCTAATGAATCAAGATAACCATTCGTTCCTGTATAAATAATCATTATCTGTTCTTCCGTCGTGAGAGGGGCTGTTTGGGCATGTTTAATAAAATAAAATAAAATAAAATAAAATAAAATAAAATAAAAATAAAAATAAAAATAAAAATAAAAATAGAATTAAAGTATATTTAATGCTATTAAAGCAAAATAATAATAATGGCAATAGTATCAATAAAGTTTAATAATGATGATGATGATGATATTAATAATAATATAATAGTTAAAATAATAAATTTAATATATTTTAATAATAAAAATAAAAATAATGAAATTAATGATAATAATAATAATGGCATTAATAACAATAATAATAACAATTAAAATTCTTTTCAAATGCCATTTTATTAAAAAAGACTTAAATATAAAAAATTTGTAACTTCTAATACCTGTTCAATTTTCCATTAAAATTAAGATAGTGTGGCGAATTAAGCAAAAGAACAAAAGTTAGTGTACGTTGAACCGCTGCAACATAGTTTCATCCCATTTATAACGTTATTTTATTAAATATATCAAAAATGTCCACACCGCCATAACCAGGCCCAGGCTACAGGCTACACGTGTGCTGGACAGGGAAGAAAACTGCTGAATGCTAGGTCCACGCTCCCTCACATGCCGTTAGTTGCAGAAACTACAACTTATGCCGGTTCACCATAACTAAAACACATGGGCCACTGAATTCGTACACTGCTGTCTTCTCTCCAGGCGGTCAATCCACTCGTCATTTTCAACCTTTAAAAAGTTATAACAATTAGCATGATCTTTGTCGGACGTTGACTAGATTTGAACATTACTTATTTTCTGCACGGAATCTTTTATTTCCCTTTCATCTGAAACCGCATCACTTTGGCATCATTTTTTTTTTCTTTTTCTGTTTTTAAAGCAAATTTTAATGGTAAAAGGGGATTATATTTTGATGATAATAATAATAGTAAAAAGAATTACAATTCGAAGACAGAACATGATCAACTCAACCAATTGTAAAAATTTAAGACAAAAACAAGAAGAACAGCAACCTAAGCATCAAATTATTATGGGCTAGATCATGAAAATAAAAATGCATACTCAAAAGCAATACATTTAAAAAAATAAAAATAAAAACAAAAACGTACAAGAGCAAAGGGAGTGAGAGTAAACCACTCATAAAAACCAAAGGCACTAATTGCAATTAATTTAGTAATTCAAATTCCCATGCATGCACACTATAAAACAACTGATCACCCCACGGGTATACTTGCAGCATGGGGAATGATTGAAACACCGAAAAGCTCGAACAAATGATTGAAACACCAAAATAATCTTCTTTCAAAAACTCATCATTTTTTGTTGTTTTTTTTTTCCTTTTCACACAAAAGTATCAGTACGTGTTTAGTATAGATATTAGAAAGTGTTTAGGATTAGGATCTTTTCCTTATCTAATTTTCTTTTGAGTAAATTTAATTAACACGATTAGTGATTAATAAATTAAAAAGTAAATATAATTAAATCTTAATCATACACTAACACTGAGACGTAGGTCATACAAGATCTGTAAAAAATCAAGAGAGATTAAATCACAAGAGAATCTTAGTTGAAGTTTATTCACATGACTTAATTATGGCTTAATTTTGGCATGTGAAGGGGATAGGTGTTTCGTTGTGAAATCATCCATCATTTTTTCTAGACATTAAATGCAAGTGGTTTCTTTGCAAGTGGTAAGTGATGAAGCTAATGAATATGTATACAAAATCATGTAGACCCTAATCTATAAATAAAATGTCATGTATTGTCAACTGCAGTGGGCTATTCTCTTTGACAACAAGGCCAAAGCATTAAAGCTGAATAATAAACCTTAGTGTTGCCAACATACAAGAACACTAATCTATAAATAAACTCACATAATGGGATTGAGCATAAAAAAATGAATAAAGAGAAATTATTGAAGAAAAAGGACTCCTAATTTTTTTGGAATAAATAATTTTCACTAAATCAGAAAAAAAATAAAGCTTAAAGATAACAAATGAATGACTGTGGAAACTCTTCTAGCAATATAGTAGATCTACATTTACGAAAAGCGAACTTAACTGGAGCACCGCAACTTAATTACATGTTCTTGGATATATCGAATCCTTAAATCATGTTAACTAAAATAGATAAACTGAGCAAATGCTGGATTACGAGAAAGAGAATTTATCTGTGTAATTCCTAGCCTTTAAAAATCAGAATTTCTAGAAGCATTAGATGCTTTCCCAGCTGTGAGCAAAAAAGCGGACAAGTATAGCAAGAGGTAAAAATTAAAATGATACTGAAAAAGGCTTTCACATAGTATCACCTTTGTCATTGTCATGGTTTTTAATCTTTTAATTTTGAATCATCGTCAATATTTATCATTTGGTTATCATTGATCTTTTAGGATTAGCTTTTGGTCATTCAAATGAATTAACCGGATTCTCTCTTCAGCATCCTTACTTAAGGCCCAAGGGCGGTGATTGTTAGTGGTTTTATTTTTCGTTTGTGTTGGTTTTTATTTATCTTCGTCGTTTAGTTTGTTGAATATGATCAGGATAGTTTGTTGAATATGACCAGGAATCATCCGTTTGAGCTTTCAATTTAATTCAATCTGATTGATAACTTTAAGTGATTTGAATAAAATATAAATGGGATAGGAACCGTAGGCCCTCTTTTTTTAACAAAAATTTTCCCACAAATCTTAGCCCTTTAATGCTAATCAATCCAATAGTTCAAATCAGAGTTTATTTGAATTTCTTTTTTAAAGAAAAATTAATATAATTTGACCCTAGCAAATATTATATGTTCGTTCTATTATCTTTTTCTCTCTTATTTTAGCTTATTTTAATATTTTTTTCCATATTTCTCTCTTTCATACGTATTATTCTCTATCAACAAAGAAAAAGAAGAAATTATAACAGTGTTATATCATAAATTAAAGAGTAACAGAGAATTGAAAGTACATAGAAGAAAAAAAGTGTTGTTCACATTATATCAGACCAAAACAAAAGCTCAGTTATGCTTTATAATTTTCTTTTTATTTTTGATAAAAATCATAGCCATAAAAAGTTTACGGTCAGTCATATACGTCTGTTTGTGGAGTGATTACTTCATTATCTAATTCTTATTACTGACAAGGGAGAAAAAGAAAAATAAAATGTGAAAGAAATCAAGCTTAATGCTGTTTGGTTGCTGAGAAAATATCTCAGAAAATTTTCAGAGAACTTTTCTGTAATTCCAGCTTTATTTCACTTAATGAATAATATTGCAGTTACAGAATTATTTATACTCGATGTTAAGCTTTACAGTAACTAATCAACTAACTAAATCAGAACATGCTAAACATGCTTAGCAACAGCTCAATATACAGAGTGTAACAAACTTTAACTACTTAAGCTGAGGTGGCAACTTGAACCGTTGCTCTGTTTGCAATCTCCTGACGTCACCATCTTGCTGATCTTCTTCAGCTTAAGTATTTCTTCTTTTCTCAGATAATGAGCTTCTTTAACGCCCCTCAAACTCAAAGGACATGGATGAATATTGAGTTTGGCTCTGAAGTAATTGAACTGTATGAATGAAAGAGGCTTGGTCATAATGTCTGCTACTTGATCTGCACTTGATATATATTGAATGCTGAGCTCACCATTAAGAACCTTGTTGCGGACAAAATGTAAATCAATTTCAATGTGTTTTGTTCTGGAGTGGAACACTGGATTCTTAGCCAACTCAGTTGCACTGATATTATCACACCATATGACAGGCTTATTTGTGCAAAGATACTCTAATTTCAAGAACAGTAGATCGCAACCAAGTTAATTCTGCACAAGCTGATGCTAAAGCCCTGTACTCACTTTCAGCACTTGACCTGGCTATAACACATTGCTTTTTAGAGGACCATGATATCAAGTTATGACCCAAGTAGATACAATAAGCACTCACTGATTTCCTATCATCCAAATCACATGCCCAATCAGCATCTGTAAATCCAGTAAGCTCCATATTACCTTCTCTGATGAACTTCAAGCCATAATCTTGAGTGGCTTTTAGATATCTTAACACCCTCTTGCAGGCTATAAGATGTTGTAATGTAGGAGCAGATACATATTGACTGAGTTTGTTAACCGCAAAAGTAATTTCAGGTCTTGTCAAAACCAGATACTGCATGCTTCCAACAATGCTTCTATAAGGTGCAGGGTCCTCAAGAAAATAACCTAGTTGTCCTTGAACACATTTATGCAATTTCAAACTTGTACTTAAAGGAGTGTCAATACCTTTACAATCAACCATATCAACCTTAGTCAATAGATCTCTGATATATTTTCTCTGGGACAGAAAAATGCAGTCTTTTTCATACAAAACTTCAACCCCAAGAAAATAAGATAGTGTACCAAGATCTTTCAGAGCAAAGGCTGTGCTAAATGTATTAATGAAATTTTCCAATTCAGCACTACTAGGACCTGTAATCAAGATGTCATCTACATATATCAGAACAAGGATCATAGAAGTGTCACTCCTTTTTAAAAACAATGATGTATCAGAAACAATGTTGGTGAATCCCCATTGCAGTAAGCAACCTTTAAGCTTATCATACCAAGCTCGAGGAGCTTGTTTAAGTCCATACAGAGACTTGTGCAGTTTACACACATGATCAGGTTTTACTTTATCAATGAAGCCTTCTGGTTGTGCCATATATACTTCCTCTGTCAACTCTCCATTCAAAAAGGCATTATTAACATCAACTTGCCTGATTTGCCATTTGTTCATGACTGCTAAGCTTAATATCATTCTAACAGTGGCTGGTTTAATTACTGGACTAAAGGTTTCAAAGTAATTTACCCCTGCAATTTGTTGAAATCCTTTTGCCACAAGCCTAGCTTTGTACTTAGCCACACTGCCATCTGTATTATATTTCACTCTATATATCCATCTGTTGTCCACAACTTGTTGATCAGTTTTTCTAGGAACCAATGACCAAGTGCCATTTTGGACCAGTGCATCATACTCATCTTGCATAGCTTTCATCCACCTGGAATCACTTAAAGCTTCTTGTACTGAATCAGGTTCTTTATGAGTGAGAACAACTGTGTAAACCTTTGGTTTAAAGATACCTGATTTGCTTCTGGTGGTCATAAGGTGAATATTGGATTGCATATGAGGTGAGATGGCAGGAAGAGTTACTGATACATTATTGTCATGAGCTGTTTCTGGTATGATATTGTCAGAAGTAGGGGTGGATAAGAGTTGTTGAGTGTTGTTAGGTGAATGGGTATGAGAAGATATTTACTTTGAATTCTGATCATCTGTTAAGTGTGCAGGATGATCTAATTGAGTTGAATTACTGCTGTCAGAGTTTGCAGATATGGAACAACCAGTGCTGTTTTCAGTAAAGGATTGTACAACTGGTAAAGTAGAAAGGTTGTAGATTTTTTGAGGAGAGAATGCAGAAGAAAAGAAAGGAGATGATGATGATTTAATGTAGTTATGAAATCTGGAATCAGTAGAATAAGGGAATGTAAGTTCATCAAAAATGACATGTCTTGCTATGTAGAGTTTACCAGAAGGATGCAAACATTTATATCCTTTGTGGGATGAACTATAACCTAGAAAAATGCATTTGCTGGAATGATAGTCAAATTTATGTCTGTTGTAGTCTCTCAAATAAGGATAACATGCACAACCAAAGCACTTAAGCATGTCATAGTTGGGTTGGTGTTTAAAAAGTTTCTCATAAGGAGATAAGAGATTGAGAATAGCAGAAGGCAATCTATTGATAGTGTAAACGGCTGTATGAAAGGCTTCTCACCAGAATTTGAAAGACAATTGTGATTGAGCTAACAGTGTAAGCCCCATTTCAACAATATGCCTATGTTTCCTCTCAACTAAACCATGTTGATGATGAGTATATGGGCATGAATGTCTAAAGATGATACCAGACTGGTTCAAGAACTCAGTAAAAGACCTGTACTCACCTCCCCAATCAGATTGTAACTTCTTGATGGTTGTTTGAAATTGATTTTCAACTTGTGTCTTAAAGAGCTTAAAGACATCTAGAGCTTCAGACTTAAGCTTTAGAGGATAAATCCAAGTATATCTACTAAAATCATCCACAAAGCTAATATAGTAGTGAAAACCATCTCTAGAATAGATAGGTGCAGGACCCCAGAGATTTGTGTGTATAAGCTCTAGAACTTTGGATGTTTTAGTTGTGGTTGAAGGAAAGTGTAGCTTATGAACTTTGCCCATTTGGCAGGCTTCACAGGTGTATTGCAATGCATGTTTTATTTGACTATCAGAAAATTTTACAGACTTGATATTTTTGAGAACATGAGTCAAGATATTTTGATTAGGATGACCAAATCGATTATGAAACAAGACAATTTTATTCACTGATGTTTTACAAGGTAATGCAGTAGATGAATAACAAGATTTCAAGTATTTACAATCTGCATTATTCACATCAGTTATAGGATTGAACTGAAAACAAGACAACATAGACACTGGTTTATTTGAACTCATCTGAGACAGAAAAGACAAAGATGATGATTTAGAAACTGAGAGAGGTTTGAATAACAGCCGGTATAATCCTTTTTCAGCAATACCCTGCAGAAGTACTTCCCCCTTCAGAGCATCCTTCACATAACAAATATTTCCAAGAAATTCAACAGACAAATTATTATCAGATGTGAGTTTAGAAACACTCAATAAGTTTTTGGTAATTGAAGGAACAAGAAGAATATTTTTAAGTGCTATTTGTGGGTGGTTGTGTTGTATGGATGAGGTATTAAAGACAACATATGCATCACCAATATGAGTTATGGGCAAACCTTGTCCATTTCCGATGATCAGCTGATCAGAACCATTGAACTCCTCTCTGATCTGCATATTTGCCATGTTATTTGTTAAGTGGTGAGTTGCCCCACTATCAAGATACCAGTCTCCATCAGTAGGTCCTTCAAGATTGGCAAGATAAGCAGCTCTAGATGCAGAAGAGCTTTCAGTTGAATAATGAGGCACATATGAATATGTCATTGGATCCACATTGTAGGTCTGATAATTTGAGTAATTCATAGCATAGGAATCATCAAAATATGGTGCAAATTCTGCATGTGGTTCAACAGTAGTTATATATGCTGACTTAGATCCTCTTCCTCTGCCAAAGTTTCTTGGTTGTGGCACATAATTTTCAACATACCTATGCCAACAAGCATCAGCTGTATGTCCTGATTTATGACAGATCTGACATACTGGATTATCATCTGATTCAGTTCCAGTAGCTATAAAGCCTTGACCATGAGACTTAGGATATGGCATAGATTTGTGAGCTTGTATTGGTATTGAGCCACCTCTGCCAAAATTATGACTAAAGCCTCTAGGATATGTTTGAAATAACATTCCTCTTCCAGCATTTCTATTTCCATTGTAAACATGTCCACGAAATCCTCCATAACCAAAACCTCCTCTTTTATTGTTGCCTCTAACTTGAGAATAGTTAGAATTCATCATCCCATAGTTAGCATTGAACATTACTTTAGCATTCTGATTTTGTTCTAATCTTGCTTCATGAGTTAGCAATAAGGCATAAGCATCATCATAGGACATCTTATTGGCAGTAATAATAGATGCAAGATCCAGATAACCAGGTCCTAATCCATTCAGAACTTGCATTAACAAATCCCTCTCAGACATAGGACTACCAGCACAAGCTAGTTTATCAGCAAGTATTTTTACTTTCACACAATATTCTTCAACAGTCATGGATTCCTTCCTAAGTACATTTAACTCATATCGTAGTTGCATTATTTTTGCTTCAGATTGAGCTCCAAATTGTTTTTCGATAGATCTCCAAACATCACGAGAATTATCACAGTTAAGAACAGAACTGAGAATACCTTCATTGATTGATGACAGAAGCCAGCCAAGTAGAGTCTGATCTTAAGCTCTCCAATTTGTATAAGCTGCGTTTTCAATTTTCTGTACTGATCCATCAGCTCCTGTTTGAATGATATGTTGTTCTGGTATGATCTGATCTTCAGAAATGAAGCCTTCAAGTCGATTTCCTCTTATTGAGGTAAGAACTTGTTTTCTCCAGATTAGGAAGTTGGATCGATCTAACTTTACTGGAGTACTAAATGCAAAAGAGATTTGTGAAGATGGATTTGTATTTATTGTGTTTGATATTGACGTTGTGTTACTAGAACTGGCCATTATGGCTCTGATACCATGAAAGAAATCAAGCTTAATGCTGTTTGGTTGCTAAGAAAATATCTCAGAAAATTTTCAGAGAACTTTTCTGTAATTCCAGCTTTATTTCACTTAATGAATAATATTGCAGTTACAGAATTATTTATACTCGATGTTAAGCTTTACAGTAACTAATCAACTAACTAAATCAGAACATGCTAAACGTGCTTAGCAACAGCTCAATATACAGAGTGTAACAAACTTTAACTACTTAAGCTGAGGTGGCAACTTGAACCGTTGCTCTGTTTGCAATCTCCTGACGTCACCATCTTGCTGATCTTCTTCAGCTTAAGTATTTCCTTCTTTTCTGTATAATGAGCTTCTTTAACAAAATGGATGCAAAGTGTTGTATGACTATATTAATAAGGCTAGATCAGTTTCTCTTGAAGCTTGAAATTGGAATATTAGATCGTCTAAGAGCTTTTTTTGAAAAAAAAAATATTGCTACTGAAGAAATCATGGAGGAAGAAGAAGTTCACGCAGTAAAAGAGAGAAAAAGATAACAAAAGAAATTAATAATATTTAGCGGGACCCAAATGTTATTAATTTCTGTTTTAAAAGACGTTCATATCGTCATTATTTTCAACCATCAGATTGAGATCGAAGGACCGAGATTTTGTGTCAAAATTTGTGTTAAAAAAAAAAAGAAGGGTTTCCAATCCTATTATAATATAAATTGTATTTCTTGAATCTTACACAGTAACTATTACTACAGTTATTATATACACGTGGTGTCTCATTCAACAAGGCAAGGATAAATCACAGAGTTATTACTTGATATATTACTAGCCATTGGAGTGAATCATATTTGATGAGAATATCAACTATTGAAGAGACTGGCCGTAAATGATTTGTTGCCTTGTGAGGTGCTTGCTATGACTTAATCTTAATAGCTCAATTTGTCTTGCCAAGCTGGTGCAGATTGCCAAGTTGGTTTCGATCATGTGCTTGGACAGTGGCTGAGATTGTGACTTATTTTTATCAGGCTCGTTATTCCTTTCACTGATGATATCAATTCTTGATACCCCATTGTGAACTTTCGTAATTCTATCAACATATGCCTAAGCTCTCATGCGTAGTCAATGTCAATGGCAAAAAGTAATTAATTTATTACATATTAATGGTGGTATGTAGTTGATCCATAATGTTGTGCTAATGACAAAACTGTGTTTAATTAACTTTACGTGATAAAACTATGGTTTAAATCCACTTCCACCTGGAGTTGACATTGTCTTTCATTCATCCACTTCCACCTTCAGTGAGTTAAGAGAACTAATGGAATATTAATTAAATGATATTTTTACTTTCAAATGTCAAATTATTGTTTTGCCTAAATAAATGCTTAAAAAAAAATGAGAGCTTGAAACTTAACTTACTCGGAGCTTGAAGCTGAGTCCACGAGGAAGGAATTATCATCAATAGAGCTCTAACAAGAAGAGCAAAAGGAAGCAAAAGAAGCAGCTGAATCTTACGGCACCCACAAAATGGATTTTTCCTTTAATAAAAGAGTAAGATTCATGGATTGATTTTCTTTCACATTCACTTCCTAAAATAATGCGGCATGCAACACAAGTGCAAGCTCAATCCGCCATACTTTAACTCCAAGCTCAAATTGAAAATCCAGAGTTTTAGGGGGGAAAAAAATCCATAAAAATAACATACACCCTGAAAAGTATTGCTGTACATTTATATTTTATTCACCACCCTTTAAAAAAATTTGGTAGACCAAATCTCCCAAAAAAAAATTCTTTCAGAAGAAGGGGAAAAAAAAAAAACAAAAGCCAAAATCATAGACACCCATTTGAAAACAACAGTAGACAAAACTTAAAGAGTAACCATTAAATTCCAACCTTTTTCTCCTTCCTTTTCTCCAGCTTTCTCAGCAACCAAACAAAGAATAAGCTACAAAATTTACAAATTTTTATTTGTCCCAGATAGCCGCCTTATTTTCAACAAACACGAGCTTAAAATATAGACACAGCCAAGTGGCAAAAATGAGGGGGGAAAAAGAGAATACGCATAAAATGAAGCAGTTGAATCCTTTCCCACTTCACCTGGAAGATCATAACAGCAAATTAGACATGCATGATCAAGATAACAACAACGTAATGGTTGAAAGTTTCCTTTTCGATGGGGCCGCCGACAGCACCGCCACTCTTGACAGCTACTCGAGGCATTGGAGGAGGGTTTACTCCGCTGTTGAGTGACGGTGACGGTCACCGTGAGTGCAGGGATGCGAGTGAGGAGAGGTGGGTGAGTTACAGTGAGGCGGTAGATTTGAAGAGGAAGAAGAAGAAGCAGAGGATTATTAAAGAAGAGGAAGGGGGAAGTTACCTTGGTGATGATGATGATAGGGGGGGGATGCTGATGCCGCTGGTGCATGGCGCCTGAAGCAGGTGCAGAGGAAGAAGCTTGATTATCACGAGATCTTCAATGCTTGGTCTGATAATCAGGAGGTCTTGAAAGAAAACACCTTGGGTTTCAAACTGGGCTCGAAGTCAAGCTTCCAATCTCTATAACAAGGAAAGGAAGGGGAGGCTGTGCGTGCGAGATTAAGGCAATGGAAGGGGGAAGAAGAGTGAGGTATCGGGGAGAGAGTAGACGAAGAGAGCCCCACAGCGGGAAAGACATTGTGGTTTTGTAAGTTTTTTCTGTTCAGGTCTAATAACAATTTTACCTCTTTTGATGCCAGTAAGTTACAACAGCTTAATATGGAAGTGAACAAGTCAACTTTAGGTGGAATTCTGCAAAGAAAAAAATTATATGGGTATTTGTGACAAGTGAAAAAATTGAGTGGTGGTAGAATAATTGCCCCGCCTATATATATATATAACAAATTGCAGATTTCTAACAACACGAGGAGAATATATTTATGAAATAACAAAAGAGGCAAGTGAAATATAAAAATAAAACTAGATGAACAACCACGTAAACATAGAAGGATAGTATAAATAAAAATGTCACAACCGAGATTAAAACAAAGGCACCACACCAACACCACGTTTATTCTTATATATATTATATATCCCTCCACTCGCGTCAGATCAGAGTTCAGTCATATCAACCCCAAGCCACTTGAAGTTGCTGCTGTACTCACAGAAAGAAATAAAATTAGATAAACAAACCACCCACGTCCAGATCTGCATGCATGTAAGTTTTTCTGCCACGTGCGAAACACCGAGAATTCGAATTTCTCTGGTCACTCTAATCCAGTACCTCATCATTTGAGTAGCAGTAGCTTGATCATAATAATATTCCTTAGAAAACCAAACAGTGTCACCGATTTGCACATTCTTGTCTCGAACAAATTTCATCCAACCACCGGAGATAACAGGTTTTCTGTAATCTTTTGGACTGATACTCAAACGAAGTCTCCAACACTGACCTTCATCGTCCGCATCAACCGCCACGAATTCTCGAGACTGCTCACGAGCTGCCAGTTGAAAAAAATGGTTATCGAGACTTTCGGTCGAAACTGAAAGTCTGACACCGGCATCAGTTTTAGTGATCTTCTTTGAGTACATCTCCATGTTTCTTGGAGAAGATATTAATTTTCTTGAAGAAGATATTAATTTACACGTCCTATAGGTATTAGAGACTAGCGAGAGTGCCCTATTAATGGGGTTTTGAGAAGATTATGTGGGGAGTTGCAAATTCTAACAGTGATTACGTATTGTCATAACCACGTGAATCAAATCGGCAAGCAAATGTTAAGAACTTCTTGGACCACATACTGACGACGGCTACTGCGTATTGCTTTTTTGACAAAATAGGCCAAGAGTCTACATAAATTAAGCCAACCGATCGTATATTAGTAATTCAACGTCTTTTTAACAAGGATATGTATATTGAAGTATCATTAATTATGGAGTACTCATATTTCTAACGAGGATGTATGTACCAAAATTTGAATCATTATAATTATTTATGGAGTACTAATGTTTGAACTGAACGAAGAATATGACAATTGATTACTTAAAGATTAGTTCACATAAATATTAAAAAATTTGTGTGTGTGTGTGTATAGATGGAAAGGAAGTAAAAAGAGACCTGATAATATATATTGGATCTGGTGTATAATTTGTGTTTTTATATATATAATTTGTGTGTGTGTTCCTTATTTTTCCAATAAGGAATTGAAGACAAGTTAAAATATTAAAAGAAAAAATTACAGGATTTTATACACTGCATTAGAGAGTGGTTTTTTGTCTTTTAAATTATCCTAAACTTTATTAAAGTGAGGAGCTTTCTTATTATAAAATACTACGCGCTTTTTAAAATTAAAGATATCAACCTTGTTAAATGTCTTATGACAATGTGCGATGATTGTGGTAATTAAAAACATTGTGCTTTCAGACTTTCAACTACAAGCCTGTGGATGTTGCAGTAAATTATAATAGAACAACAGCTAAAAGGGCCATGCGTGTTTAATTTGGGATGGACAGAGGTGAGATACGGAAATCCAACCTAAAAATTGTTACATATATATATAAAGCAAACTTAGATCTCAATGGCCCAAACCTAATCTTCCGTACCAATCAAAAGGCTTTTCACTTTCAAAATTTCAATCACTTGGATCTCCAACAATTTGCATAATCTTTGCGGACTACGGGACCAGATTTGAAAATTTTTCGTTCTGCATGGAATTTTCTATTTTTCTTTTTGATGATATCACTTGAACATTTTTTTGTTGTTTTCCTTATTTAAAGTAAATTTTAACCATAATAATAATAACAACAACAATAATATCAGTAGTAGTATTAGTAATAATAATAATAATTATTATGATGATTATGATGATTGTTGAACTAAAGTTTGATGAAAGACTGACAAAAACACCCTCAAAATGACATCGTTTTGATATATTTCGAGAAAAAAAAATTAAAGTCATCTAAAATGAGTTTTGTTCAACTTTTGTTAAGCGCTAATTCTCATTTCAATGCTCTTATAACAATAAAGAGAATTACAATTGAAAAGAGAACATGATCAACTTAACTAGTTACAAAATTAAAGGCAAAAACAAGAAGAACAACAACCTAAACATCAAATTATAAGCTAGATCAAGAAAATAAAAATGCATGCTCAAAAGCAATACATTTTTTTTTATCAAAATAAAAATAAAATAATTGAGGTGCTAGAAGTAATGGAATATTCTAATAACATTAAAATGCAATTGATAAGTGATATCTTTTCAAGTATATATATAATCATTCTCTAGTGGGTGTTGAAAAGTCAAAATGATATCTTTTTGGCATGCATAATCTTCCAGCCACAATGTTGGAACCTTTGATGAAGCATGTGGATGGAATCATGGAAAATGAAGCCAAATGAGTTGGTGAAGCATGTGACAGTTTGACAAATTCATAACAACTTTGACAATTTAGCAAATTGTTGGTGGGCACCGGAATTGTAATAGTGCAAAACACTTCCTATAAATAGAGGAAGTTTTTTTCATTTGAAAAGCATCCCAAATTTGAGAGCTTAAGATAATTGTAAGTGAAGCAATTCTAGAGTTCTGAGAGTGTGAGCAATTGGAGAGTGTGTGTGAGAGTACTTTAGGTGTATTTGGGTTTTGAGAAGTGAGATTTTCTTTACTCAAATTTGTACTCTAATAATTATTAATAATACAATTATTTTTCTCTTGCTCCCGTGGACGTAGGCATATTGCCGAACCACGTAAAATTCGGTGTCATTTATTTTTCTATAATTATTTGGTGTGCTTGATTCCGCATTCCGCGCACAACAAGTGGCATCAGAGCTGACGGTTCGTACTTTGGGGGATACGATACTGTTCATGTATCTGATTACTATTCATATACTGATCTCATGTTCATGCATGACCTGCTCACACTGACTATTCACAAATACGGTGGAGTTAACGTTTTGTACTTGGGAAAATTAGTAGCTTGTGTAGTAGTGTGGATTTGTGCATGTCTAGGAAAGTTCTGTCACAAAGGCAATAAGAGCTAAGGAGACTGGGTCTTAAGTGGGACCAGTGTGACCCCTCCAGTCTTTCTTGAGAACTTTCCTGGTGTATTTTTTCATGCGTACGTACACATAGATACTGATCTCTCAGGTGGGAATAGTTTATTGAGAAAATGGTAGAAGGTGAAACTTCCAGAAGTGGGGAGAGATCCACCTAGACTATTCCTGGAGATACTTCAAGTGGGAGGCGAGACTTTCGCCTTTCAGCACCTGTTATAGGTGGTCAGAAGATCGATGTTGAAAAGTTTGATGGGAAAATCAACTTCGGCATATGAAGGCGCGAAGTCATGGATGCTCTTATTCAAATCGATCTTGATATTGTTTTGAAAAATAAAAGGCACTTGTATGATGAAGAAAGTTGGGATCGTATGAATGAGAAAGCCTGTGGTCAGATCAGATCTTGTTTGACTAAAGAAGTGAAATACTTGGCAAAAGATGAGGAGTGTGCGATGACTTTATGGCGTACATTGGAGGAGAAGTACCTGCTGAAAAGTCCTGAAAATCGCCTTCATGCAAAGAGCCAAGTATATGGCTTTCGAATGAAGCTTGGGGTGTCAATGCACGATCATGTCTCAAGATTTGAAAAGTTACTCGCTGATTTGAAGAATCTTGATGAAGATATTAAGGATGAAGTCAAGGTTATGATTCTGTTACACTCACTACTAGAGGAATATAGCCATTTTGTGACTACCTTGATATATGGGAAAAGCGTAATCATCTTTAAAGATGTCTGCACAGCATTGACCAATTTGAAAATTCGGAATAATGATAAACATTCTGAAAAGGCATCATCTGAAGCTTTGTTTGCCAAAGAAAGGACGATGGAGAAAAAGAAGAAGCGTGGTGGAAAGAATTCTCGATCCAAATCGAGAAGCAGAAACATAGCTCGAGATGAATGTGCCTTTTGTCATGAAAAGGGCCATTGGAGGAAAGATTGTCCAAAGGCTCAAAAGAGAGATGGGAAGAAACCGTGACGGAATATGGCACGTAAAGATGAAGACTCTGATTATTCATTAAGTATTACTTCTGCAGCATACGTGGCTAGTTAGAGCGAGTTGATACTTGATACTAGAGCAACCTATCATTTGTGTCCCATTAAGGAATGGTTTACGGATTTTCGTAATCTGGAATCTGGTGCAGTTGTGATGGGGAATGATCAACCTTGTCGCACAATAGGGATAGGAACAATTCGGCTCAAAATATTTGATGGAATGGTTAGAGAACTGAAAAAGGTTAGATATATTCTAATTTTAAAGAAAAATCTAATTTCTGTGGGTGCTCTAGAAGCTAAATGTTACAAGGTTACTATTGAAAATGGCACAATAAAATTCACGTATGGGGCTATGGTGATTCTATAAGGGGTTTGGCGTCACAATTTATACTATTTGAAGGGAGGTACAATTGATGAAGTAAATGTTGCTGAGGCGCACAATAACACTACCAAGCTATGGCATGTGCGACTAGGACATGCTGAAGAGAAGTCTTTGCAAACTCTGATGAGACATGGACTCTTAAAAAGTATTAAAATCTGTAAATTAAATTTCTGTGAGCATTGTGTAGTAGGCAAGAAAACAAGGGTCAAATTTGGTACTGCAAATCACGACACTCGTGAGATCCTTGAATATGTTCACAGTGATGTATGGGGACCAACCAAGACTGCATCAATTGGTGGAAGCCATTATTTTGTTACATTTGTTGATGATTTCTTTAGACGTGTGTGGGTGTACACCATGCAAGCAAAGGATGAGGTTCTAGAGATTTTCGAGAAATAGAAGAAACTAGTGGAGACTCAAACTGGCAGAAAGATCAAAGTATTGCGATCTGATAATGGGAGTGAATATACTTATGATCCATTCTTGCAAGTATGCCAGAACGAGGGTATTAAAAGACATTTCACAGTGAGACATACTCCGCAACAAAATGGTGTGGCTGAGCGTATGAATCGTACTTTGCTGGAAAAAGGTACGATGTATGTTATCTAATGCTGGTTTAGATAAAATGTTTTGGGCTGAGGTTGTAAGCTACGCAAGTCACTTGATAAACCGGTTACCTTCTGCTGCAAATGGAGGTAAAACTCCTATGGAAATGTGGTATGGAAAGCATGCACAAGACTATGATTTCCTTCGTATATTCGGGTGTCCAGCTTATTATCATGTCAAAGATGATAAACTGGATCCTCGTGCTAGAAAAGCTATCTTTGTGGGATTCAAAGGTGGAGTAAAATGGTTCAAGCTTTGGGATCTCAAAGATAAAAAGTTTATGTATAGCAGAGATGTTACGTTTGATGAAGCTTCAATGTTGAAAGCTTCAAGTTCTCAGCAGGTGGAGAACAAGACCACAAAGGTATTGCAGCAGGTGGAGCTTGATGCAACTCTATATATACCAGTTAGTTCTACAATAGGGAATGGTTCAATTATGGATGTGACACCTAGAGTTGAAGAAGAGGTTGTTTCTTTTGATATCTCACAAAATGAAGAAACAACTAATGACGTAGATAATGATGATTCTATAGCAACAAAGAGGCCAAGAAGAGAGATAAAGAAACCCAGATGGCTTACTAAAGATATGGTGGTAGCCTATGCACTTCCAATTATTGATGATGACATCCCCAACACTTTCAGTGAAGCATTACGCGGCAGTGAAAGTAATCAGTGGAAGTTAGCCATGGAGGAAGAGATGAAATCTCTCCATCAAAACCAGACTTGGGAACTTGTAAAGTTACCAAAGGGGGAAAGGGCTATTGGCAATAAATGGGTCTACACCAAGAAGCAAGGATCTCCAAATCAAACAACTCCTCGATATAAGGCAAGGCTTGTTGCAAAATGTTTTGCTCAGAAGAAAGATATTGATTATAATGAAGTTTTCTCTCCAGTCGTAAAGCATACTTCCATTCGTATCCTACTTGCTTTAGTAGCTGAATATGAGTTAGAGTTGGCTCAATTGGATGTTAAGACGGTATTCTTGCATGGAGATTTGGAGGAGGAAATCTATATGACTCAGCCTTGTGGTTTCAAAGTTGCTGGAAAGGAGAATCATGTGTGCAAATTGATTAAATCTTTGTACGGACTGAAACAGTCACCAAGGCAGTGGTGCAAAAGATTTGATCAATTCATACAAGGGCAGAAATTCACCAGAAGTGAACATGATCACTGTGCTTACTTTAAAAGACTACAAGATGAAGCTTTCATCTATCTGTTACTCTATGTCGACGATATGCTCATACCTTCGAAGAATAAAGATGAGATTAAAAGATTAAAGAAGCAGCTGGCTTTTGAGTTCGAGATGAAAGATTTGGGTAATGCACAGAAAATACTTGGGATCGAGATTTATAGAGAAAAGAAGAATGGGAGCATGTGGTTGACTAAAAAATCTTATTTGAAGAAGGTGCTAGAAAGATTCGTTATAGATGACAAAACTAAACCGGTATGTATACCTCTAGCTCCTCATTTCAAATTAAGCTCTTCTTTATGTCCTACATCCTAAGAGGAGCATGATTACATGGCTCGTGTTCCATATGTTAGTGTTGTAGGTAGTCTTATGTATGTTATGGTGTGCACAAGGCCTGATATATCTCAAGCCGTTAGTATGGTTAGTCGATACATGCATAATCCGGGTAAAGACCATTGGCTTGCAATAAAGTGGATTCTCTGATATTTGTATGGGATAGTTGATGTTGGGTTATAGTTCAAGAAGGATTGTGGTCAACAATGTGTTGGATATTGTGATTCAGATTTCGCCGGAGACCTTGACAAGCGAAGATCAACAACGGGCTACGTATTCACATTGGGTGGAGGTCCGATTAGTTGGAGGTCGATTTTACAATCGACAATTGCTCTGTCCATTACGGAAGCAGAGTACATGGCAGCAACTGAAGTTGTAAAGGAAGCTATCTGGTTGAAAGGCTTGTTAGGAGATTTGGGAGTAATCTAGGAGAACATTACGGTCTTCTATGATAATCAAAGTGCGATATTCCTTACGAAGAATCAAACATATCATGCTCGGACGAAATACATAGATGTGAAATATCATTATGTGAGAGAGATTATTGAGGGTGGTGATGTGCCATTGAAAAAGATCGATACCAAGGATAACCCATCAGATATGTTGACAAAGGTGATTGCTGGAGTTAAGTTTCAACATTACTTGAAACTAATTCAAATCCTTCAAATGTGTTGAGTTTGAATAATTTTGAACTACGGCTGGCTTGATCCCAAATTATGGGTACGTAGGTAGTCACAGAGATGCAGCCACTTCGGGGATGATGATTCCTTGGTGGTCGGCTCAGATTTGGATAAATTTTTATCGAGGTGGAGAATTGTTGAAAAGTCAAAATAGCTTTTTGACATGCATAATCTTCCAGCCGCAATGTTAGAACTTTTGATGAAGCATGTGGATGGAATCATGGAAAATGAAGCCAAATGAGTAGGTGAAGCATGTGACAGTTTGACAAATTCATAACAACTTTGACAATTTGGAAAATTGTTGGTGGGCACTGGAATTGTAATAGTGCAAAATACTTCCTATAAATAAAGGAAGTTTTTTTCATTTGAAAAGCATCCCAAATTTGAGAGCTTAAGAGAATTGTAAGTGAAGCAATTCTAGAGTTCTGAGAGTGTGAGCAATTGGAGAGTGTGTGTGAGAGTACTTTGGGTGTATTTAGGTTTTGGGAAGTGAGATTTTCTTTACTCAAATTTGTACTCTAATAATTGTTAATAATACAATTATTTTTCTTTTGCTCCCGTGGACGTAGGCATACTGTCGAACCACGTAAAATTCGGTGTCATTTATTTTTCTATAATTATTTGGTGCGCTTGATTCCGCATTCCGCGCAAAACAGTGGGAGCATGGACACTAGTAAAAAACAAAATGTAAAGATTTCAATAAACTATCAGATAAAAAAATTGTTATGAATTTATTAAAATAAATGTGGATGTTCACAACATATATCTCTTAGCCTCCTCACTATCTCCCATTAGCAACCTTTACTATCCTTATAACTCCCACTATCTCACAATGAATTATGATCCATAATTCTTCATTAATTTTATGAGGTGATTATGTAACTATAAAAGGAGAGCTCATCTCTTTGTTTTGTACACACAATTGGAATGAATAAAATCACTCTATAATACATTGCTCTCTCATTTTATTCTTTATCTTATGTTGTTTGTTTTTACTTCTTTATTTGTATTGCTGGCTAAGAGCTTTTCTAACAAAAATATAGTTTTTAATGTATAAAAATCGCCATTTGTTGTATTTCAGTGAAACCCTTTCTTTAATAAATTTATGATATTCTATAGAAAGACTATATATATATATATATGGTGATGATCAAAGCAAGTGAATACGAAATCCTGTGTGCGAGGCAATAGATATGCTCGATTCAAGGAATCAATTCAAGCATATATGGACTAAAGTACATGCAAATACTCGAGCCCATATTTAATCGGAAGAAATTAGAGAAGACGTGAGAAATACGAAGGAGAAAGGAGAGAAATAATAGAAAAAGAGAGTCATTCTTAATTATATTATTTAGTTTAATAATAATATCATTTTTTTTTCTCTTCCCTTCTTATTTTTTATGCTCTCCTTTCCTTTCATTTCATCAGACTAACCATGCCAAGAGTAGATGCGTACTAACGCAAATGTATGCAAACAAGATTTATGTGGACAAGTTTCAGCGCATGTGGAGCAAAAAGGCAAGTTGGTGAAAAAGCATAAAATGACAATTTTTTCTTTTCTCTCTCTCTCTCTCTCTTTCTCTTAAAATTTTTTTCATTGATTTCAGTTAAATTTTTAAAGGACTAAAAATGGGCTCCCGCTAAGTAGTACTCTTTTTAATAAGGTTTTCTTTTAAAAGATTGTAAATTTATAAATGCCCTAAATTAGGTCTTGTTTAATATTGTGGTTGTACATTTATAACTTTATGTTACAGCATTAAAGAATTTGAGTAGACACTTAAGTTTTCATTACAATTAGAATAGATATAATCTAATTTGTTCAATATTTTAGTTTAGTTAATGTTACCATGTGAATAAAAATTTAAAACGATAAAAAAAAATAACTTTAACGATAATACAAAAATATCAAGTTTATACATAATATAAGAAATATATGAATTGTTAAGAATATATTTTAGATTTGAAATTAAAATTTATTATTCAAATTTCACTTTAGATAAAATAGACTTTTTCTACGTTTTCTATTCAGAAAAATTTATTTGACAACAATGGATCAGTTAAGAAAATAAACAATATAAAATAAATAATATCTGAAAAAAAAACTCAGACTTAGAGGTTGTTTGTTAAATGGCTGAAGTCTGAAATTTTATTAATTTCATTCCTTTTTTAAAATTTACTTGTTTGTTTTTTGAAACTTATATCTGATTTTCAGACATTTACATCTGAATAGAAAAAAGTAAATTTTTTTTACTTTTATCTGAATGGAAAAATGTCTGAATGACAAGTAAATATTATATTCCAAAAATAACTCTGTAAAATAACTTATTTCCTAAAGTATAAAATCTAATCTTCTTTAATTTATAAGGATATAAATGTCTAATAACCAAGTTTAAGATTTTTTTATTGTAAAAACAAACAAAATGCCACTTATATTGAGATATTAAAAAAAGAAAAACAAACATGTCATTTAGATTTTCGTATTCAGACCTATTCAGACTTTAGAAAAATTCAAACCCATTTAGATTTCAGACAAAAAACAAACACTACCTTAGTAAAAAAAACATATAACACCTAAGTGTTGTGATTTGAAATCTAGGTTGATTTCATTCCATTTTTGTATGATAAAAAGTATACGATATTTTATTTTTTCTAAATTAGTATTTAAAAGACATATTTGGTACACAATATTAAATTTTATTTTATAATTATATATATTTTTATAACAATTATACCTTCTAAATTACAGTACCTTGATACTAAACAATGCCTTACATGCTTTACGAGTCATGTTATTAGCATTCTACTCGTATCAATTAGAGAAGATGACAATACAAAACTTTGATGATGCTTTTCGAGTCACGTTATCCCGTTCCCGTCTATTAATAACGGACAAGTGAAAACAGTTTTTCTTAGGTACTCATAACTAAGCAATAACAAGTTGCTGGTTATTTCATTTTTTTATTTTTTTAATTACTCTCAATAAAAATCAGCCTTTCCTTAGTACGTTACAACACACAATTGCACACTGTTACTGGCTTTTAGTGGGTATGTGGAGGTGCCGCGGTGAAATAGATTACAAGATTAACCGGATGCTCTCTTAAGCCAGGCTAGAGGTGGTAAAAATACCCATCCAGTCTGAACTCGGACCGCACCTAGGTGTTTTGGGCTGGGTATTACCTGACTCGGGTATGAAGTTGAGTCGGTTTTAGACATCATTTGATAAACCCAGAATCTGAATTTTATTAAAAAAAAATTATAAAATATATATTATTTTAAATATCTATATTTATTTGACTCATTTATTACACATACATAAAGCTTTAAACACTTAAAGTTCATATTTTCATGTCAAATTTTATTAAAATAAATTTAAAACTTATAAAATTATCAAAAAATAAAAAAAATACCAATATAATATTAAAAGAAATCAGGATCGCGAATGCGTGTGATACATCGGTATGCATCAGGATCGGGTCGATCATTCGTCTAGGACCTAGCGCAGTTTAGCAACTAACCCGTGGATGAGAAATGGTGATAGTTGATGTATTGCTTTTTATATTCTCATTTTAGTTTTCGTTTTTGTATTGCTTTTTATATATCTTCGTCGTTTAATTTATTAAGTATGATAAGGAATCAACAATTATGCTTATTCAATATCAAATTCTAGATACACGAGTGTGAATGTTCCTAATTCTTTCAATATTTGTTAAAAAAATTATTTTTGGCAAAATAAATAAAAAATTATCCTTATTCAATTAGAAAATAAATTTGTAAATTTAAGGGATTGTCATCATTATGAAAATTGAAGTTAATTCTTTTGTACTCAATTATCTTGAGATAATAAAAAAGTAATAATTATTTATCCATTACTAATTATTATGTATATATTATAAAAATTTTATGTCAATGTGTAAGTAAATTTATTTAGCATTATGTGCATTTTATTTAGTTATAATTTAACGAATAATATCTACAAGATATATATTTAAAGCAAATTTCAAATTTCTTAGAACACAAGAGGAGAATATATTTATGAAGAGGCAAGTGAAAAAAATAAAAACAAAAGTAGAAGGATATATATTAAAAAAAAAAAAATTCAAATACCAAGGGCGACCAAAAATTAAAACAAACCCACTGGTGGCCACTGGAGTTGCAAAAAGTCCTGAACTGATTCAAGCTAGGGACGGCTAGGCCTAAGCCCACAGTTTTAAGCCTAGCCCGCGAGATAAAATTATGAATAAAGGCTTAAAAAATACAAGGGCGGCACATATTGGACTTGGATAAGGGTCCTTTAAAAAAGAGCTCGGGCTTTGTAACAAATATATATATCTATATATAAGACTCAAAACCCATTAACCCTAATGAGCAGTGCCCCCATGAGTCACCCACACCTAGAGATGGCAAAAGTCCGGGTCAGGTCCGGGTTTGGGGCTGCCCTAGACCGATCCGCATGTCACACATAGCTACTCGGACCCGAACCGTACCCGGATTTTTTTCATGCGGGCCGGGCACATGCCTGCTACTATTCGGGCATGGGCTTTTTCTCGATTTTCTCTACCGGAATTTTCAAAGGTGAAAGCACTTGGGTAAAAAAAAAAGCAGCCAAAGCAATTTACTTCTAACAAACCGATAACAGTCCAAAACCAAAACAATTGTTTCTAAGTGTTTCCTTTTATAAAATCCAAAATAAGCATGGGCAACCATATACCGGAATTATTAAAATTAAAAAGGAAAAAATTTTATAATAAATTGTTACAACATCTTAACTATTTCAATTTCAATCTACTTTATAAAAATCATTTCAATCTATTATCTACTACCTAAATTCATTCAATTTATAAATAAAATTCATTCAATCCCTATCAAAAATTGAAATTCAACATCACGATAATCAACAAATAAATCTAAATAAATATAGCATACTAACACCCAACATATTACATAATACATATCATAACTCCAATATCAATAACCAACATAACATATAAAAATCCCAAAATATCTAACACAAATAATTCATAAAAGAGTTTAAAATACAGTAATGTAACATATGTAAATAATAACTTCATGTCAAGCAGCTCGACGATTGTGCCCCATCATCATCATCATCTGAAATTAACTCCTCCCCAGCAAAAATCTCATTTTTCGGAACTCCACCTAGTAATAAAAATAACATATTAAGATTTAAAAGCATTTTGAGCAAACAAATAATACTATAACATAATTCAAATAACTTTATACCTTGAGAAGCAACCCAAATCCAATTTTGAGCACACATCAAGGATTCTAAAGTATTATGATGAAGTCTACTACGATGCGGACTCAAAAATCTGCCCCGGTACTAAAAGCGAACTTAGAGGCAACAGTGGATACATGAATGACTAAGATATCCTTAGCCAACTCGCCCAAAATAGGATATTGGCCTGTGTGCATCTTCCAAAAATCTAAAATATCAAAGTTCGGAGTAGTATCCAATAATTCATCCTCTAAATACCTATCCAACTCCGACTTAGTCACCTTAACACGCTTATTTCGACTCCGAAATGTTTCAAACTCATCTACATCCCAATACTTATTCGGATTCGAAGAAGATTCCAAAGGAAAATCATCCAACCCAACATCCTGCCTATCACTCAAAACCATAGCTTTCATTTCATATTCTCTCACTAAATCATGACAAAGCTTACGTGCACGCTCAATATGCTCATCTGCTATATCACCATAGATCTTTGGGAAATAAAAATCAATCAACAGCATCTTATATCTCAAATCAAGAACTACAGTCACAACTAACATCGGATGAATTTCGTTCCAATATTTTTCAAATTTATCAACCATTTTATCAGCCATAATTCTAATAGCAAGATTATCAGAAGTGCGCCACCCATTAATTGACATTTTCATTTTACATATTAAGGGAAAGAACAAATTAGCAGTAAGGTATTTTGTACCTGAAAATATCTCCGTTAACATGTAAAATGATTTTAAATGCTCCACCATTATGGCTGCCAAATCCCACTCACTATCACTAGGCAAGCGTTTATATTGAGATCACGTTGTTGTAACTGAGAAAAAACACTTCTATACATCAATGCTACATCAAACATGGCATAAGTAGAATTCTAACGAGTCAGACAATCTAACTTCAAAGTTTTTTTACAATTAATTTTCAGTTGCCTAGCAGCTAGCTCAAAAGATTCAAATCGCTTTGGTGTTTGTGTCCAGTAACTAACACTCTCCTTAATCTTTCCAATCCCGTTTTCTATAACTTTCAACCAATCCCGCACAACCATATTCAATATATGAGCAGTACATCTCATATGAAAAAATTTACCATTGGAAATTAAGGTACCGAGATCAAACCTTAATAACAATTTCTCCACCATCGCATCATTAGTGTTACAATTATCTAAGGTCATTGAAGACAACTTTCTATCCATGTTCCAATCCAACAGACATTGCACCAACTCATCAGAAAGGGCCTCCGTAGTATGAGGGCTCGGAACATAAATAAACCTAACAAATATTCAAGTGATAATATTAAATACACAAACTTAAAATATTATAACAATTTAAACTTTAAAAGAAATCAAATATAAGTAATAAAAAATTGAAAGAAAAATTAAGCAAATAAAAAGTTATAGACAAATTAGAAATTACCTTAAAATTCGGTTATGCAATTTCCAAGAGTTGTCAATAAAATGTGCTGTGACAACCGTGTATCCTTTTTTCTGGTTACTTTCTGTCCATCAATCCGTAGTAATAGCCACTCGACCATGATTTTTTTCCAACAAGTGCAAAGTCTTAACCTTCTCAATATTATACAATTTCAAAATCTCAGTCTTCAATGTATTCCTACTCATTGGCTTAACCACGAGGTTGGCATGGCCATCATTTGTATAAAGCCTTTATATTCCACAAATTTAAGTGGAAGCTCATGCATCACCACCATCCTTGCAATCAAACTCCGCAAAATATTTGGATCGAAACTGTCAAAGCCGATGTCACAACTCCCGTCCTCTCTTTTAAGCACTCTGGGACTTCTTTGAAGTGCTTCTTGTATTTTCGGTTGCTTCTTCGAAAAACAAGATTTCACGTGTCTGTTCAAGCTTGTGGTCCCTGATGTGTATTTGGCTTTTAAAATTGCATTACAGTGCATGCACTTTGCCTTTTTTTCTCCATTAATAGTTACTTTTGTAAAGTGATCCCAAGCTGCAGAGACTTTCTTTCCCTTCATATCTTTAACAGTTAACAGTGAAATCTCCTCAACCTCATTATCATTGCTATCTTGAACATTCCGAGATAATTTTGGAGCATTTGAAGAATTAATTTATATATTATCTTACTGTGACTGTGACATCGCACTGCTGTTTATCATAAAAAATAATGAATAATTATAAATAATCATGCAAATTACATAGTTATAATATTATATAACAAAATTAACTTACAAGCAACTTAAATGCTAAAATTAGCTCTTATTAATAAAAAAATTATCATACAAATTACATAACTATGAATGTTATGCAACAAATTAAGTTAAAGCAAATCTAAATCTAAATTCAACCGATATTAATAAAAAATAATCATAAAAATTACATAATTACAAATATTATGTAACAAATTAACTAAAAAGCAACCTAAACACTAAATTCAACTCCTATTAATAAAAGCTTATCATTATATCATACAAAGTTACATAATTATAAATATTAACTAATTGATTTAAACTGTTAAAGCAACCTAAAGTATAAATTCAGCTCTCATTAATTAAAAATAATCACACAACCATAGCATCCAAGAAAATAATTAAGCATGCATATATATATATATATATATATATATATATAACACCTAACAATAATTATGCCAATTACTCAATTTCATCATTTTTTTGGAAAAAAAATAGCCAAAAAAATTAATAATACCTTATGGGTCGTGGCTGTAATGGTGGAGTTGCAGCTAATAAGGTTCAATAGAGTTGCAGCTGACGCCGTTGCACGTTGGCTGCTGCGAAGATGACCAAACGGTGAAGACTGAAGAGCTCTGTGACGGACTTTTGGGCTCATGGTTGTGCTTTGTGAGAAGTGAAAAGAGACTAAAGAGTTGACCGAGGAAGGTAAAAGACGGAGGTGGGTGGTGGACCTGGTGGCTACGGTGGAGACGGGAGAGACGGAGGGAGGTGCCGATTTGATTTCAGTCACTACTTCACTTGTGGCGTGAGGAAGGTACGACGTTCGTGGAGGGGAGGTGCTATCAACATTGGATCGATGCCGTTGCGTGATGGCTGCTGGTAGAGACGGGAGAGAAGGAGGGAACTGGGAGCCGGCAGGTGCCGATTTGTCACTGTGTGTTGTGTTTTGCGTTCACCACAGACTCACGATTTAGGGTTGGATAGGATTTGGCCTTTTGGGGGTATTTTTTGGTTTTATATTTTTTGGTTTTTTTTTACTTAATAAAAAATCGGACACGGGTTCGGGTTCCAAATCTTGGTGCTGTGACCGGACCCGTTCTCGGAAGCAGACGAGCATTGAAAATCAATGCCGGATTTGCTTTTTCTATGCATCCGGTCTGGGTTTTACTCGAACCGCATACGCCGGGTCCGGTCTGGATCCGGTCTGGGTGGGCTTTTTTGCCATCTCTACCCACACCCACCTAAAGTGCCGCAACGGCTAACAGTGAATAGCCGCACCTTCAATTGGCTTTGCCTCAGACCAAAATGGAGATGATTGAGCAAAAAAGAGGACAAACTTCGTGGGGCTTAACATGCAGCTTGGTGTAGGGCTGAACACTAGTTCCTTTTTTTTTTGCTGATTCTGGGTTTATTACTATGTTGTCAGCTTGCTGGTCAGGTCATTCTTTTTTCTCTTAATTTTTTTATTATTATTTTAAGCTTAATTAGTTCTATGTTTTATTCATGCACTGTTAGTTGGTTGTTGCATCTAATTTTACTCTTTTATCAGTCTTGAAGCTTCATTGATTTGAATTCTTGTGGCAATTTCTGATTTGAATAGTTTTGTTGCTTCAGTTTAATGGCATCACAGCATAGACACTGAGTGAATACAGAAGAAAATTAAACGTGGATGAATCTCTACATAATTTCAATTTCTCTTTTTTTATTTTTTATTTCCTTTCTATTAATCTGTAAAAAATATATTATTTTTAAAATCAATTATTAATTGTTTTTAATTTTATTATTTATGCTATCACTTTTTTTGGTTCGGTAGAGTTCCAGGCAAAGAATTTTTATTAGAGAGGAATTGAATGATGAGGCCTGCAAATATTAAATTAGTTTGTTTTTTATATTAGTATTTGTGATATATTATATTGTATTGCTAATATTTTATATATTGGTCATTAGTTTATTATGAATTAGATAATCAACTTTAATCTAAATTTTTTAACTTTATTAAAAAAATAATTTAAAAACTCTTAATTTGCCAATCTTAACTGCCACAACCCTACATTTATTGTTTATTCTGGTGGCGCAGAGTTCAAATTAACCCCAAGCCTCTTGTACAATAGTAAAATTAAATAAGCACATTTGTCACTTGAGGGAGGTTCCTTCAAACTGACTTCTCTTATTTGTATATTACAAATAAGGCAAGGCTTATGTTACATTAATTGTACCATACAGCTAAAAATTTTTAAATCCTTAAAAAATAATAATTATAAAAGGTCAATAAGTTTTAAAGTTTATTTTAAACCCAAATTACAACCATGCAACACTGCTAGTACTTCAATTTTCTTGAAGTTTTTCATTTATATTTACAGAAAATTTAGTACTAAGTTGCTCAACAATTTTTTCCATTTTATTTAGTTGAATCACTAACTTGTTTAATCCTATATCTATTGAGTTTTTATTCGTTATATTAATGATCTCTTGTTTTAATAAATCATGATCTTTAATGTTGAAGTCTTTTATTAATTGTTTAACTTTATTAAATTATTTTCTCATTTGATCTCCTAACTTTTTAACGTGTTTTCTATTTTCTTCATTGAAATTATTAATCTAACATTTTGTTTGCACTTTCTATATCACTTATAGATAAATTTGAGTTTTCTAATTTATTTAATAAATATAATGAAACTCAATGTAATTGATTATTTTCCCACATATCTGAATCATTGATCAAATCAAAGAGTTGAAACCTTCTATAGAAAAATCCTCTTTACCTATGGCTAGAAGGTGGTGATTTAGGGCTCGTTCGGTATTGTTTCTGAATTAGTATTTTCTAAAAACAAAAATAAGAATGAAAATGATGTTTTGTAGTTGTTGTATTTTGAATTTAAGTATGCGTTTGATATCATTTTTTATATCCTGTATTTTAAAATTGAAAACAGTAATATGCGTTCGGTAGATACAATTAAAAATGATAAAAACAGTGAATATGTGTTCGGTAGTACTATTTTTAAAAACAACCTTTACTAAATATTTAAGTCATCCTTATAATCAAAGAGTAATTATTTAACTAATACATACACAAGCATACCATAAATAATTTAAACAAAATAATTATAAAAAACTAAATGATAATAAAATTTAATTATTAGCGTTAATTGAAAACATTTTATATTATATTTATTTTTACACTATAATTAAAATATTACAATACCTATGATTTAAACAAAATAATTATAAAAATTACATGATAGCCATAATGCATTATGTATGTAATCATGCTGCATAGAACTTGTAATTTTATCTTTTATACCCTTCATCTATGCAATTTAGATTTCATATCAAATCATTCATAGAAAAGAATTAAAATAGAATAATAGTTTAATTTACAATATTTACATTTAATCAACGAGGAATACAAGAGCAATAAGTTATTCACAAAATTAATTAATACAATGGAATCAACCTAATGAAAACAACGTGGTACAAGAGGAAAAAAAAAAAAAAAGGACACCGGACAAACACATGTCATAGTGAAAAAGTGATGACAAGAATCATTCATAAAAAATGATCTAACGAGAATGATTTCCTGTGCAATAAATAAATGGCTGAGATTGAAAGTATTGTCACAAAAATTGCCATGAGCACATGCTTTCGGTTATGATGCCCTATATCTTGCAATTTCAAGGTCTTAGAGTTTGAGACCATGCCCTTAATATTGCCTGCTACGATGGAAGGTCTTGTCTCAGTCTCACATGTTGTTTCAACTTAACAAAATTCATCCTTTTGATTCAAGGCATGAAATGGAAGATATAGTTTAGAAATTAAAACAGAATTATCATTGTCAACGAGGAAATGGCACAATATATTTATTAATGATCGATCATAGAACCACTGAAACTACATTTGGGATTCAGGTGCTTTGTCGAATGTAATAACTACCCATGAAGTGAGGATGGTTGATAGAAATAAGCCATCGAGTAAAAGTGCTTGTTCAGCAAACAAGATGCAAAGGTACAGCAGTTACAAACATATCATAAAGCCAACATCAGAACCAAATTGTCCAAAACACAGAGCTAAAAATAATATATAATATTTAAATATACATAGGTTCCCAGTGTATTTCATATCCAATCACAACCATTTTGTTGTAATTTCAATGCATTCAGTAGTTACAATTTCTTTAATGATGACTTCACTAATACTGCAGGCTAAAAAATTTCAGCTATTCTAACTACAAGACACAAACAGGATAGCAAAAACCAAATCAAACGTATTAATGTTTTCTCTTAGACATGTGACACAAGATACTCATGCATCAACAAAATTACCTTTCAAAAGGTACACCAAACTCCAGAATAATCCAAAATCCCACTAATACCAAAATCCTCAAGAAAAATCACCAAGGTCACATGATATGCAAGTTTATCCTTTTGTAGCTATTAAGTTAAATCCTTGAAAATTTTAATTGGAACATGACAATTAAAAAGAAAAATGAAAGTCGTTATTCCCATTTGAGGTGTAGAAGCCAAGCCGTTATTGAGTTAGAGAATTCCATAATTAGAAGTATAAAAAATCTCACCAAAAGATTTGTTGAACCCATGACTGTAACTTGTTTTTTCATAACTCTACAACAAAGACACCAACACCAAATCCCATATCCATAATAAGACATAGAACCAAAGCAAAAATGAAAGGTTTCTTCTTCATTGGCAGCATTGCCATTTCCACTCTAATTATTTCTTTTACACTGCTTTTCTTTACTTATTCCTTAAAACACAAGGACAAGAAAAGCTTGGAAATATAAGAACAATGAAATCATATGCACAAGATAAATAATAATTATTCAAAATTTACCTAAATAAAAGAATAATACCAGTGAGCCAATGTTGATCCTCAACATATATGCTCAGATCTCGTTATAGGAGCAATTGGAGAGAGAGAGCGAGAGCAGCAGCAGCACCAATCGAGACAGAGTAGAGACGCACCACCACCACCACCACCACCACCAATCGAGACGGAGCATAGACGTAGCAGCACCAGTTGATCCTCAACAGAGATGCTGTAGTAGCAGCAGCATTAGTCAAGATAAGCAGAGACACAACAACAGTCTATTATGGTTGAAAAACTGCGATAGATAGAAAGAGAGAGCTGTAACGAATTATGGTTAAAGAACTGTGAAGGAGAGAGAGAGAAAGAGAGTTGTGAATTTCGATTGGGATGAGGAGATAAAGCTTGGGTTTTGTTTTGCAATTTCTTTTACGATTTAATTTGTGATTCGTTTGAGAACGTGTTAAACACGTTCTCAGATTTATAACACTAAAAAGGAATACAAGTGATTTGTTTCATAATTCATTTTTTGGGTCCAACCCACCGAATATGAATTACATCTATACTCGCAGAACGAAAATGAAAACGAGCCCCTGAAAATGACATCGAATAGGCCTTTATTGATTTCTATATTTTGTAATATTCGAGGTTCTAGTAATTTATTCATTGTACTATCTTTCTAATAATTGAGTAGATTTATAAGATATTTATGACATATAATATATCCCATAATTCAAGATGTTAAATTTAGATTACAAAATCTATATGTAAGCATTGATGGTATGTATTTAAGATGGAAAAACAAATATGAAGAAAAGATCTAGTTTATGTCTCAAGAGCAACAAGAAACTATAGAATATATATTTTGAATTTGTAGATCTTTATGAATATAATAATCATTTAGATTTTTATAAAAAATATAGTGAAAACTTTAAAAAGTTTTAAAATAGATGTAGAAGAGATGGACAACAAAATCATTTAATTATACATAATTAATGAGGACTTATTTGAAAAATTAAGTAAATATGTGATTAAAAATAATTTTTTTTTAAATTTCTATTACTCTTGTTCTTCTGTTTTTGTTAAAATATATATTTAGAATATATATTTAGAATTTGTAGATCTTTATGAATATAATAATCATTTAGATTTTTATAAAAAATATAGTGGAAACTTTAAAAAGTTTTAAAATAGATGTAGAAGAGATGGACAACAAAATCATTTAATTATACATAATTAATGAGGACTTATTTGAAAAATTAAGTAAATATATGATTAAAAATAAAATTTTTTGTAAATTGCTATTACTCTTGTACTTCATTTTTCATTAAAATTGTTTTCATCTATTAGATTTAAGAAATATCAAAATCAACAACCTATATCTATTGGTTGTTTGTTACAATATTTGTACATTTAGCTTTGCCTATAAATAAAGAGAGGGTTTGAAAGTGACCTCTCTTATTTCTATATTACAATAGAGAGAGGTTCTGAAAAGTGACCATTCTTATTCACTGAGTGGCAATCTGAATCATGATTCATTTCTTCAATTCAATTCAACCTGAATTAAATAGGCTTAGAATTGAAAAAATTGATTCATTTAATAAATGGTAAATTTGATTCGATTCACAAATTAAACAAATTGAATCTAGGTTTGAGGACATTGATTTGTTTATTCATTTATGATTCGTTAAATAAATGGATCTAAATAAATCGAATGCGATCCATTCATTTAAAGTTTGTTTATTATTTGTTTAAATATGTATGCAAAAATTTTAAAGTTTGAAGGTAAATATAGTAATTATAAATGATAATAAGTTTGTATTTTGTAGGATGTTAAATTTGTGGTCTTTTTATATTTTTTTATATTTAATTTTTGCTCACTAATAATTTTTTTGTAAACCAATTCATATTTAATTCAATTTATTATGGATTCATTATAGGATAAATGAATAGCAAAAGAAATCCATATTCGATTTGATTCATTTATTAATTCTATTAACAAATTAAACGAATCAAACGGAATATTCGTTTGATAAATGAATCAAATTCGAATCAGTAAAATTTTAACCTAAATTCATTTACAATTCAATTCGAATATGATTCGTTTATTCATTTTGTAATCACTAATACTTTCAGAAGGAGGGCGCTTTTAAAACCTTGTGCACATGAAATTCCGTTTCTTATTTGCAGATAGGGATTAAGCACATCAGATGTGCTTTCATGTGCTCTGATGTCAAACTTCATCTTCTAGTTCGACATTTCCAAGGAGTGGTAGTGGTACCAATAGACCTTTGGCATGGTAAGAGAGCACTTAGCACTCATATGTGTGAGAATAAAGGCAGAGGGGTGCCTAAGTCTAGAGGGGGCCACAACACCTTAGACTTTAAAAAACTTTTGAAGTGTCTGCAAGGAAATATTAAAAATTAGATATAAAAATATGATTTAGCCCTTGCATAATTAATTTGTAAACTTATATAAAGTATAAAAATGTAATTTTATGTCTTGTGAAATAAAGTCAAAGTGGCCTAATTGTTTGATTATTATTTTGCCAATTGCTTTTTCATTCTGACAAAATAGCAAATAAACGTTTAAAAGTTTAATAAAGTTTACCCATTTCTTTGATTTTGATTTTGTTAAATATTTTTTAATTGTAACAGTAGCCTCGATTATTAATCAGTATGTCAAATTAAACTTATTACGGTTAAAAGTAAAATGCCCAAGTTCCCGGCGTTTACACCATAGTTATAGATAAACAAATATCTGCCAATGGGCTCGTAGCCCATTGGCAACGAACCTGCGCCCTCAAGGTTGAGGGTGCGGGTTCGAGTCCCAGCACAGGTATAGTGCTGGGATTTGCTCCCCAAATATAATGGGGTAGTTGGCTCCCCATATCGGGGTAGAATCAATCTCCCTCCAATTAATGTGAGGGTGAATATATATGGGCGATGCTGGAATAGAAATATCTGGATATGTCCCATAATTGCGGATTGTAAATATCAACAGAACTCAATGTAGTATATCAAAAAAACAAATATCTAAAATCAATTCTCTATTAATACTTGAAATTTGAACTTAGCCTCTTGGGAGATTTTCTCCAAGGCATGCCCCATTGTGAGAGCAAGTGTTTGAATCCCTTTAAAAAGTTATGCAATTTAATTTCTTTATTCAATTTTAAAATAATTGAGTGGAGACAGTGCATCATAAAAATAATCAGTATTATAAAAAAGACATTTACTAATATTTAATTTTATTATATTTTGTAAAAAATATCAGTAATTATATACATATATACTATTTTTCACTTTTAACAAATAGATAACACAAAATACTGATACTAGTATGTTAATAAATTAAACATTAAAAATTACTGATACTAAAATATCATAAGTTAAAAAATTATTATAATTTGTAAATCTTCCAACTCAAACCTAAGACTTCTAAAATTTAAAATTTTTACGTCTTAACCAAAGACCACCAGACCTTATAGAATTAAAATCTAATTGTACATTAAAAATTAAAAAACAAGAATATAATAGAAAAAGGAAAACCCCTAAATCTCAATTCAAATCTCTTTGCCCCCATTTGATCATATTGTCAATGGAAACTTACAAAACAAACCATCACCATGCTGCCGACACACCCAAAATCTCTTCCGTCACTGTCTTACTGCGTGCGACTAGCAACTGCTGTCATCTTCCATGCACCAAAGTATGGTCTCTATATTTTTGTCTCTTTTGCTGTCGTCATCTCCGGTAATCTCTTGTGCACCAAAGTTGGAAATCCACTGTCGTGACTTATGATTTTGGGCCATCAGCGGTAATTAATCCACTACCGTCATTACCCATAGGTCGTAACTGCTTCCAGCCATCATCAATACTTAGCCGTTCATCACTGGTAATCATTGCTGAGCCTCTGTCTAGCCGTTACCGTACTGCCTTAATCCCGTCGTCGCTGCTATATTGTCTTAATCAACATTCAAGGTAAGCTTAAATGAATAAATATAGCATGAAGAAAACAGATAATGGACCTAAGTGTCTTGTGATTGGCAAGAGAATTTAATTGTTCACTGCGCCGTTTTCTTCTTTTTTTTCCCTCACAAATTTATATAGAGAATTCTTAGTATTACACTACTAAATACCGTGTACTTCTCACTGAAACTAACTAGTTCTACATTTGATGTTATAATAAACTTTTAAGATCAATTAACATTGTGGCTTTAGGTTCCTTGAAGCCACAATTGATCTCAGATTAATTGATTTAATTTTTAATTCTGTTCTTTGTCATAAATGAGTAGCTGATTTTTTTTTTTTTGGGAACAGAATCACAAGAGAGTTGACAATAAGAAGGCAAACAAACTTTGTCAGATACCATACTTCGAATTCATTGGCCAGGAATAAATTGTATGTTAAGACTTTCTGTTCTTTCTTCATTTAAATTGATCCATTATATCTTTTTACGTAATTTACGTTACACTGGAAACTAAGCAGGGTAGTGCCCTCAGCATTCACTGTAAGATATTACTTTTCTTCATGATTCAATTTCTTGGAATGAAATTCTCAGCAAGTTAAGTGGAGTGCCAATGGACAGTAGTAAAATTAGACTGCTTTTTCTTTTTTTTTTTTCTCCCTCACTGGGTGAAAAGTTGGTTAAGCCAACTCTACTGCAACTAAAATTATTTATCAAGAAATGAAATCTTCCGCCAGGACACTGCTAGGACTAAGGAAATAGCCTTTTAGGAAGCAAAGAAATAATTAACTATTAGATTAGTTTAATAGTAATCATTGATTACCTTCAGAAATCAAACCTCATGTTTAAGTGGCTAGAAGAAGTATGGCACACGTAATGCTTTTCTTTTCCCTATGCAACCGGAAAAGCATATCTACTTTTTGAATAGCTGTGATTATACCTTTTAAGTGCATTGGTATCATAATTTTGATTGAGGTTGCTGGCTTTATCAACTTGCAGACCTGTTTATTCTACTAATTTAGGCGCGCAGTGGTTCATGTTGATTATCTTACACTTTGAAAGTGGTTCATTATGGTATGCAGTTTTCCCATTTGTTTAAATGATATGCCTTTACAATTATTAAAGGATTTGCTTCTGCATCATTCTTTATTTGAAACATATATGTCAAATAAGCATAAGGTTATAAATTTTGCATGTTTGTATCTCTACTCCAACCAAGTAGTTTTCACAGCAAAGAATTCACTAGTCATATAAATGAACGAAGGTCATCATCATTTTGCATAATAATTAATGTTTAAGCTTGAGGATTACTTGATTCGATAAAGTTTCTTCCCAATAGTCTAACACAAGCATGAACTTGATGACTCTTAAACCTTAATAACGTAAATTTTTATAATCACAGGTAGAGAATGTTTATAAAATCATCTTTGCTAATTTGATGTGTAAAAATTTAGAGTCTGAAATACTCTTTTTTCTTATTTCATTCATTCTACAAGTCACACTTAAATAGAATGCAAAAAATAAACTCTTAAAAAATATTCCCATAATTGTAGGATACATATCTAAACTTGAATTTCAAAAAAGTAATTACCTAAAAATTTATCTTGATAAGACTTTAAAACTAATTGAAAAATCCTAACTTCTCGATACTCCCCCTCAAGTAGGTGCGTAGATGTCAATCATTCCTAATTTGCTGACGAGATGTCCAAAGTTAGGTTTAAGGAGTCCTTTGGTTAGGATATCTATTGTTTGTTGTTTTGTTGGAATAAACAATAGGTAGATAATATGATTCTCAAGTTTCTCCTTGATGAAGTGACGGTCAATTTCAACATGCTTGGTCCTATCATGATGCACTGGGTTATGTACAATACTAATTGCTGCTTTGTTGTCGCAGTATAACCCCATAACCTCATAGGTAGAACTGCAGGTCTTATCAAATCTTCTAGAACTTGTTTCAACCACAATACTTCACAAAGCCTATGTGTCATAACTCTAAATTCAGCTTTAGTGGTACTCTGTGCAATCACATTTTGTTTTTTACTCTTCCAAGTCACTAAATTACCCTATACAAAAGTGCAAAAGCTTGTAGTAGATTTCTTGTCTGTAACTGAACCTGCCCGATCAGCATCAGTGTATACATCAATACTTCTATTCTCTATTTTTCTAAAAAAAAATCCCTTTCTTGGAGTACCTTTTAAATATATGAGAATTCTGTAAATAGCTTCAAGATATTCTTCCTGAGGATAATGTATGAAGCGACTTAATGTACTAACTGCAAAAGCGATGGCTGGTCTAATATAAGATAAGTAAATAAGTTTTCCTACCAAATTCAAAAATTGTCGTGTTTCCACTAAAGCTTTTTCTCCTTCACCTAGCTTTAGATTGTACTCCACAAGTGTATCAACTGGTTTGCAACCACTTATTCTAGTTTTCTTCAATAAATTAAGAATGTATTTCCTTTGTGAGACAACTATACCTTTTTTGGAACCAGCAACTTCCATTCTAAGAAGTATATCAAGGCACCTAAGTCCTTGATTTCAAAATCAGTGGCTAGGCTTTGCTTCAATCTATCCATTTTAACTAAATCATCTCTAGTAAGAATAATGTTATCCATATACACTATGAGCACAATGATTTTACCTTTAGTTGAAACTCTAGTGAACATTGTATAATCAGCCTGACTTTGTTTGTAACCTTGTCTCTTCACAGCTGTAGTAAATTTTTCAAACCAAGCCCTAGGCGATTGTTTGAGACTATACAAGGACTTTTACAACTTGCACACATTTGACCTAAATTTTCTAGAGAAATGAGGAGGAGGATCCATGTATACTTCCTCTTTTAAATCCCCGTTGAGAAATGCATTCCTCACATCCAACAATTGTTGTAATGGCCAATCTAGGTTTGAAGCAATGGACAAGAGAACTTGTACAATATTTAACTTTGCTACTGGTGCAAAGGTCTCTGAATAGTCAATCACATTTGAGTAAATCCCTTGGCTATTAAGTGAGCCTTGTATCACGAAAGTGAGCCATCTGAATTGTATTTGACAGTAAATACCCACTTGTAGCCAACTGTCGACTTTCCTTTAGACAAATTGACCACTTTCCAAGTCTGTTTCTTCTCAAGAGAATTCATCTCTTCAAGGACAACTATCTTCCATTCAGGTGCACTTAAAGCATCCTGTACATTCTTCGAAATTTCTACACTAGAAAGTTGTGAGGTAAATGCAGAGAAAGCATATGATAGGTTGTTATATGAAATAAAGTTGGACAATAGGTATTTGGCACAACTTCTAGTACCTTTCCTAAAAGCAATAGGTATATCTAGATCACTAAGAACCTGAGAATTTAAATTTAACTCACAAGAAGGATTAGAATCAGAATTACCTGAGGAAGAAGAAGTTCGATCTACCCTTGGATTGGAATCATGGCCTTGCTAGAAAGTATGGTTCTCTCTTATTTGATTATTACCATTTCTTGAGTAAAAAATAAACAAAAATTGTTTATTACCCTGTCTTGCACACAAATCTAGTTCTAATAGCACATTAGAACTAGATTTGTCAATTGGCATTTACATCCATATTGATTGGCATTTACATATGGGATCAAGAATTGTCAAACCAGGTATAGCAGTGTTTGGACCATGTATGATAGTATTAGGTTCAAATATAGCAACTTTAAGACTTTTTTCTGGATTGAATGAGTCTAGCACAGAAGAAATAGAAGGAGTTTCTAGGCGAATAGTGTTAAAGATAAAATCCTCACTTCTATTCTCCCCCTAAAGATGATTATCTATATAATATCTTCATTTTTTAAAAAGTGTAACATCCATGATAACAAACATTTTTTTAAAAATAAGATCAAAACATTTATAACCTTTTTATGTTGGAGAATATCTAACAAAAATGCATTTTCTATCCTTTAGAGCAAGTTTGTCATAATTCTGGTTGTGAATATAGACAAAAGCAGCACAACCGAATATTTTAGGTGGAGGTGTGACTAAAATTCTGGATGTAAATAAACACTGACTAATGAAATCAAATGGAGTTTGAAATTATAGAACTTTTGAAGGCATTTAATTTATCAAATAGGCAGCAATAAGTATAACTTCCCCCCATAAATACGTAGGAACTTAAGTTGTAAAAAGTAAGGATCTAGCAACTTCAAGGAGATGCTTATTTTTGTGTTCAGCAATTCCATTTTGTTGGAGGGCATCCGTACATGAACTTTGATGAAATATGCTATTTGTACAAAATAATCTCCCAAAAACTTGTTAAAGTATTCTTTCCCATTGTTAGTTCAGAAAACTTGAATTTTAGTTTGAAACTGAGTTTGTACCATGTTGTTAAAAGTTTTAAAAATTATTCCCACATGTGATTTTTCCTTCATTGAATATACCCAAGAAATATGGGTATGATCATCAATAAAGGTAATAAACCATCTTGTTCCTGTTAATGTAGAAATTCTATTAGGTTCCCAAACATTACTGTGAATCACAAAAAAGGTTTCGAGGTTTTGTAGGGTTGGGAAGGAAATGATGCTTCATGATGTTTTGCTAATTCACAAATTTCACATTTAAAGGAAGAACTTTTATTAGCAAACAAGTTGGGAAACAAATATTACAAATACTGAAAGGTAGGATGGCCTAACTTAAAGTGGCACAACAAAACTATATTGTCATTATTAACAGCAGAAATAGAATTGAAACAGGGTTGTGGAGGTTGTCGTCTCAAAATTAGTACTTTTTCAAAGAAATACAGCCGCCCACTTTGTCTAGCACTACTAACAATCTTCCTTGAGGTCAAATCCTGAAATTCACAATGATTTTGGAAGAAATTAGCATAACAGGTCAAGAGTTAATTTGCTAATAGACAAAAGATTGCAAGATAGGTTAGGAACATGTAGAACATTATGAAAAGTAAGAGTGGAAGAAAGAATGATAGACCCTTTTCCAGCAATAGCCGAAAGATATCCGTTGATACGAACCCTATCAAGAACTGACGCGACCCTAATCAATTTAGTCCTAAGATCGAATCTAAACCAGAAATTGAATAGAACTTCGACCCAGTGCTTAATGAAAACACGAACCTTGGTATGTAAAGATGCCACAATCAGTTATGGATGGTTTGATTAATAAGTCAAGAGTTTGAACGCCACGAAAATCCGATAAGTTCAAAGAGTTTGTAAAGAACCAAAGAGAACTAGCGCTCTCACCAATTGCATCAAAAACTTTTCTCTGTTTATTGGATACGAGTACATTATATGGGTTGGTTAAAAGAATTTTTGGAAATAAATCCTAAACCCAAAATCAAATTAGAATTTGAATCTTCTCTAATAGGAAAAAATCTAAATCAAATTAGAATCATAATCTAAGTAAACAAGAAAGAATTTAAATCAAATCAGAATCCTAATCTAAGTAGATATGAAAAAAATCTAAATCAAATCAGGATCCTAATTGGCTTAAATGCCTTGCATTAATTAAATGAAAACTAGGCGATTAAAATAGAAATAACTGATTTATTTCCTTAATAGCTTCCTCAAGAAATGGGAAAGTATCTGAAAAAGGAAAATAATATATTTTCCCTCCCTAATGTGCAAGCGAACTCCTTATTTCATGGAAGTGATTATTTAGAATCATCAAGAGCTTGAATCATGCATTTATCATGTGCAATTCCTTCAACAGGCTTCCATGAATTTGATTGAGCCCAAGTTGCTTGAATCAACCCATTAAGCGTTTCTTTGAATTTCTTTACTCGAGCTCTTGTAATGGGTCTAACGGGAACCTAAATAGGATCTGAATATGCCTCATCCCATGTGCTTATGATGGTTTTATCCTTAATTTCATCAGTCAAAGATCTTGATTTTTTGATTTCCTACACATGGCTTATAAGCAGAAAACAAAGATGGAGAGCCTGTCATGTGATCGATTGCTCTTGAATCGATAATCCAAGAACAAGAATTCGAAGGATGCCAAACAAGAGTGGCAGAAAGATAATTAGCTTTTTGAGCTAATGAACAAGATGTAGTAGATGAATTGAAGGATAAAGATTAAAACAGTTTATAGAAGTGCTCTAATTGATCCTTGGTGAAATGTGATGACTCTAAAGAACCTGATTGCTCTTGATCTGAGGTAGCTTGACAGGCTCGTCCATCATTTCCTTGTTTCTTCTTCATATAAGGAGGCTTGCCATGTAGCTTCCAGCAAGTTTCTCTTGTATACCAAGTTTTTTTTTATAGAAGTCGCACCAAGGTTTCTTTGAATTCCTTTAATCTCCATCAGGTGCCTTTGAAACAAGAGCAGAACTCTTTGAACTCTTTGTTAGCTTAAAGCGCTACACATTATGTAATTTTGATGATAACAAACATATGTCTTAAGAGATTTAATAAATATTATAATTCACATTTTCACTAGTTTTTTAAGGATAATATTTATGCAAGTGAATCAAATGATATCAAGTTCAAGATACTCAACAGACAACGGCGAAATTAAAAATAAAGTTTAGAATTCAACGGACGAATTATTGTGACAAATTCTTGTAAAACCGATATGATTTAATTTATACTTGGTTTAGCATTGAAGAAGCTCAATAATTTGTTTAGTAAATAATTACTTTTCATAACTAAAAGGTTTATATTTGTAAGATAAAGTATTTTTTGGATTTGAGAAATTTAGATTAAAATAAAAAAATTTTACAATCTTTGATTTTAATAAATATTTTTAAATTTCAGAGTTGGACTTATTTGTCAACTTTTGAGATTTTTAGGCCATTTTGTAATTTATAAAAGATTAAGGGCCTAAGTGAAAGATTTTGAGAACTTTAAATTTTATGGTGATTATGTTAAAACTTAAAAAGGACCTCTTTGAAAAAATTTATTATAGTTTTGGGCCATAACATAATTTAAAAAATTTTTCAGAATGATAAACATTATTTAGAAATTCTCAAATTGGATTTTTTGTAAAGTTTTATGACATTTTAGGTTATAGTATAATTACAAAAAGTTTTGGGCAAAATTATGATTTTGTTGGTTTGCTTGGAGGTGTGGACGTAGGCAGGGATAATCAAACCACGTAAAAATTCGTGTGTTTGTTTTCTCTTTCCTTACTCTATTATTATTATACTTGTTTGAATTTATTATTTTCGATTCCACGAAGGCATTAAATTGAATTATTCTGTAGTTTGCTTAGCGTATTTTTTAAAAACCCAATTCACCCCTCCTCTTGGGTTGCATAACTTATATTTCATATTTTACTTCACCGATGGCTTTAACATCACTAAGCATGACATTTCGTTGTGCTTCTTCTCTTCTTGTCTCAGAAAACACTTCTTGAGTAGATGGAAGGGGTTTCCTGCTCAGAATTCTACCAAAAAATTCTGTCATTTTCCAACATCTTTTTATATCTTACACTATCACTCGAATAGTCCCACTGCTCATCATAAGAAAGATCTAATTCCTGCCAAAGGATCAACAGTTCATTATAGTGAGCAGTGACCTCCTGATTACCTTGCTTAGACTGCCACAGTCGAGTTTTCAACTCAAATATCTTAGATGAATTTTCTAAATCAGAATAGGTATCTCAAACTGCATCTCACGCCGCCTTGGTTATCGGTAAGAAGAGATAAGGCTTACCAATCCTAAGCTCCATTGAGTTTATCAACCACGCAATAACCATTGAATTTGCTGATCTCTAGGTCGGAAAAGAAAGATCTCCAATAGCTAGTTTTCTCACATCACCAGTTAAATGCCCTAGCTTTTCCTTTCCATCAATTACCAACTTTACGCACTGTGCCCAGTCTAAGTAATTTTTCCCATTCAATTTATGAACAGTTAGTTGCAAAGAAGAGCTATCTTGATTATATTCAGACTGCTACAGCAGCAGTTGAGGAGTTGTGGTGTTAATATTCTCTTAGGCGCTAGATGCTGATGACCTCTTTGTAGCTCCAGTCATGGTAGTTTTCACCATTGAAAAACAGACTTTTAAATATTCATAGCTCTAATGCCATGTGAAAATTTAGAGTCTTAAATACTCTTTTTTCTTATTTCATTCGTTCTACAAGTTACACCTAAATAGAATGTAGAAAACAAACTACAAAAAAATATCCATATAATTGTAGGATACTTATCTAAACTTGAATTTCAAAAAACTAATTATCTAAACGTTATTCTAATAAAACTTTAAAACTAACTGAAAAATCCTAACTTCTCGACATGAGGCAATTGTTAGATTTAAATTTCATGAAAATCACCTATACAAGTTAGGAAAAAAGTCTATTTAGAAATTATTATTACCCTTAAACATTTCTAAAATCTCTCATCAAACTAAATAAATTGCCTTAACCTTGGCTTTTACGTATGAGAGTTTAGATGAATCTTTTACAGTAAGAAAATCAATTCCAATATAATAATTTAAGATTAGAATTGAAGAAATTAAAAAGAAATTAGAGTCTTAATTAAGTACGGCTGGAAGTGTCATGAGTTATATTTTCTATTTGGTAATCTGAAGTTATTCTTAATTACAAATTTAATTGGAGATATTAGTAATATAAAACTTTATATTGTTGAAATATAGCTCTATATAGTGTGCTTAAAATGTTATTTACAGGGTCTAAATTATCCCACTTTCGTTATATCTAAAAGATAAATTGCTTTGTCTCTTTTTATCATGAGGAAATTATAAAGTTGAATGGTTAGGTACTTAAATGGAATTAATCATTATTCTTTTTTATTTTTTTATTTGACATTATTCTCTATTCTTCAATTTAAACGTTGCGTTTTGCATGAAAAACTTCCTTGGTGTCACACTGTCAATGTGCTTAAGCCTAAATATTGGTTTGCTTAAACATAATAGCCAAAAATTAGAACTTCCTGATCGCCAGCATGGCAAGCGGCTCACAACCACCAAAATCCCACTCTCTTAACTGACCACTCTGTTCATTGACCGAACATGAAAAAAAAAAAAAACTTATATGATGATTAAACAATATGAAGACATTTTTTATTAGTTACTTCACTTAGGAATTAGCTCCACTTATTAGGAAGCCATTGGGGTCCATCTTACTTGTTCATCTCCTATTTCACTTTCAAAACTTCTTCTGTTCAATTTTGGGACTTAATTATAAACCTTGTAAATATCTACTTTTACTTGTCCATGCTCATCACTCGCAAATGTTTTAAGAGAGGTTAATGACAGCGATAAAAAAAAAGTGGTAGCTAGATTTTATTTTCCGATTTTTTTGTTCAAAGTAGTTAGATCCATAAATTTCACCTTTTTTTCTCTCCATCTTCTTGTTATACATCAACGGACCTTTCTAGTATAATAAAAAAAATTAAGGTCGTAACATTCATGGAAGTTCAACGTTTGTCTCAAAATTCATCTCTTTAGAAGGAAAAAAATTGCCATAAAAAAAAATTTGATTCACAAATTCATCAATCACTACCAAAATATTTCATTTCTCATGTGAATATTGCACAAATTAATCACTTAAATGTAGAAATGCAGACACCATAAATAATAAAAATGACTATCGATCAAATACATCATGAAGGATAAAAGTTAAATTTATTCAAATAAACTATTATATTCTATTGAAATTATTAGCTAGCGCCATACTATTTTAATTTTGTGGAGGATCAAGTGGACTAAGGTCTTAAAAATTTTATGGTGATTAATTTAAAAAAGAAAAATCTTCAATAAAAAGTATGAAAGAGATGAGAATTGTAAGATTATTTGATATTGAGCAAGTGTATAGAAATTAAAGTTAATTTTGATTTATTTAATTAAAATAATTGTTTATCCTTATAAGTAATATCGTCTTAAATGGTAAAGCATTAAATGAGTATTTTATTTGTAAAAAATTATGAATTTTTTTAATAGTTATTTTAAATAAATGAGTATAAAGAGTATTTTAGTAAATACAGATAATTCATCTATATTTTTAATATTTAAATATGTTCATTTACTGAATTACTCTTGACCCATATAAAGATTTTTTAGGAAACCTAACCTGTTCTTATTTTCTAAGAAACAAAAGGGGCTACAACGTTAGAAACCATATAGTTACATCCCTGCCGTTTGTATAGCTTTTGCAACTCTTGGGTTAAATCTGACAGTAAGATCACAAAATGACGAAAAATGGAATACGAGATCATGGTTGAAAGCTGGCTGGACCCCATAGTTATATTATTTCTTCTTCCTCAAAGCAGTTTTTGTTGGTTTCACAGCAAAATTCAAACCATTTTAATTAAAAATAAAACTAAGAAAATGAACATAACAACTAAAAAAAAAGAAGGCAAAAAGATCTGAGATGAACGGCGGGCTACTAACATTTTTTTTAAAAAAGTATGTGACTATAATATGTCGTTATGGATGTTTTCTTTTAACAATGATTGAAAGTAGTCATTTCAACTTTTTGGATACGATATAAATAGTTATCAAATAATAAATTATATTTTAATTAAAATAATGTCAAACTATATTACAAATATTTTATGATGAAAGAATATGTCACAACATATTAATTTTTCTGACTAAATATTTTAGTTGCAAATTATTATATTTTATGACACGGGATAATAGTCACTTAAAAGCTTTTGATACAATCTAAATAGTTATGAAATAGTAAAATAAATTGTCTTTAAAACAAATTTGGCACTAAATTAATTACCAATTGTATTTACAGAAATTGTCACAAATGACAATTACTTGGGACGATTGTGTAACATCGCGTTATATAAACTTCAACAACCAAAAAATAGCATTGCTAATTGTATGTTCGAACCTGTAAATGACAATTTTTAATAATTGTTGTGACTATATTTACATACTTTCGAGACAAATATTATAGTCACTATAAATCACATATTGTGACATATATGAAGTATTATTGATTGCATTTTGTAATATCTAATTTGACCATTTTGAATACTATTTGTGACAATTATAACTTAATTTTAAGACAATTATGTTTGTCGCAAAAGCATACTTTTAACATGATGAAAATACTTTTTATCGTTAGAATCTTTTATGATAATCTTTCTACGACTAACACATAATGATGTATTTTTTCTCATAAAAAATATAAAGTAACTAAGTTATTATTTTTAGTGGCTAATTGTTTTTTGGTAATAAAATATCATTTTTAGGGGCCTCTACCCATAACATAGATAAGAAAATGAATACAAAAGGAGGGAAAAAGACCAAAATCTCTAATACAAAGGAAAAACCATAACAAGGCATAAACAAGGCCAAGAAAACAAGCAAAAAACAAAAGATCATTGGCTAATATGCGAAGTCTTAGAAGCATCCAAATAAAGAATACCAATTAGATGAGAATAAATCTAGTTGGCCATAAAATCAGCATTAGATATAGCCTCCCATAAAACATGCCTGATAAGAACCGAGAGGCTAGAAGACAAAGCATGAACACGACGAAGAAGACAAAAAAAAGCCCACTACCTAGAGCCATAAGAATTGATAAAAAAAAAAAAAGGCTGACAAAATAGTAGCAAAATCCAAACCCTCATAAACTGTCATTAGCTGGGCAAAAGAATTGGGTAATGACCCAAAAAAGATCCAAAGGTAACGTTCATGTAAAACACTACTAGCAGCAGATATAGCAAGATGACCCTAGAATAAACATCCATACTTAACTTCACGACTTAAGGTGGTGACCTTGATCAGGAAACCCAACGAACGGGCCTACGAGAAGGTAGAATTGTTGGGGTTCAACTCATTTAGTTGGTCTAAAGCCAATAGAAATCATAATTAAATGAAACTGGTGGGACTTAAATAAAAGTTACCATTAAAAATTAGGTCACGTAGACGCGCTATATAAAAGAAGAATAAGTGGAGCTGTAGCAACTATAAAGTATGTGTGAAAAGATGAGAGTAAGAAGATGTCAATGGCATGATATTAAAATTAGAAGCAAGGGTTTCAATATTCAATTGAACAATCGAAAGGCGAACTTAACTCCATTCCTCATAAATTTAGTGGATTAGTTCCAAGTATCACCCCTAAATTCCTACTAGTCTTGACTTTTGTTTTATCCTCTCATTGCTTGTTATTTGAGATATTAGCTTCCTGGAGAAATAGATTTTAGGCTATACTATAAACTAAGATTATTGAGATTATTTACGTTGTTAGCCTATAGAGTTATCTAGAGAAAAGTTTATGTTGTAAACCTATTATTATGTAATAGAATGCTTTATCAAACTATGGCATCGTGGGTTTTTAGATTTGGATTTTTCACATAAAAATTTATGTCCTTTGTGATTGATTTATCTATGTGAATAGTGCTTTTTTATATTTATTTGTGGTACACATCTCATTTTAATTATACAAAGAGGGAAAGAGTTAGTTTACACTTAATTTGTAGATGTGTGTGTAGATTCTTTTCTCAAAAGAGTGGTATCAACATGTTATATGTTTCTATTACATGTGTGCTCGAGATTGAGAAGTCTTCAACGTGCATGATGAAACAGAAGTCATAGAATTATGGTTTTTAGAAGTCTAAAATGGAGGATCAATTATATATAAAAAGCTTATATGAACTCATTAAAAGTGAATAATCTAGACTCGTTGATTTAAATGATGACAAATGTGCTTAATTAAACTAGAAGGCCATAGGTACTATTAGGTCATGGATTGGTCAAATATTGTACCACCATCTCGTTAAGAAATCCAAGGTTGATGTTCCTTGGCGAGAATTGGAAGCAATTTAATTATGAGCAACTGATAGTATAAACAAAGCCAATTTGATTAAAAGACTTGTTAATTTAAATATAAGGAAGGGCTTAGTATAACTAAACACACTAGTGAGTTTTAGGGCTTGGTTGATTGGTTGACTATTATGAAGATTGTTTTAGATGATGAGTTACAAGTATTATTGTTGTTTAATTCTTTACCTGACAGGTGGGGGATATTAATGGTGTCAGTGCATAACTCAGTGTCAAACAAAAAACTAAAGTTTGATATGTTGCAGATAAGTTGACGAAAACAACTAGAAGAAAGAGTGTTTAAATAGTTCCTTTTGGGTCAAATGCATTTGTTGCAAAAACATAAAGAAGGCCAGGGGAATCAAAAGTAAAAATTCATTTAAGCAAAACAAAGATAACCCCAATGAAAATCTAGGTCCTGGAGGAGAAACGTCAAGTTCTTGCATTGTCAAAAAGTGGGTCATATAAAGAGGGAGTATAGATAAGCTTTTGCTTTGAAATCTAAAAACTAAAATGCTTGATGCATTTAAGTTCTTCCATGTTAATGTTGAGAGAGAGACAAAAAGGAAATTAAAATATGTCAAGGCAGATAATAGCGATGAGTACCAAAGAATAATTGAGCAGTATTGCACATCCTATGGAAGCAAACTTAAGAAGACTGTATTAAAAACCCCTAAGTGGAATTGTAGAAAGGATCAATAGAATAGCTAAAGAAAGGATTAGATGTATGCTTCTAATGCCAAGCTTTTTTAGTCATTTTGGGCGGAGGCTATGAGTATTGTAATTGATTTGATTGACATTTCTCTTTTAGTTGTATTAGATGGTGATGTTCTTAAATAAGTTTGAATCGTGAAAGATGTTTCCCATAAACACTTGAGAGTGTTTGGTTGTAGATCTTATATTTACATCTTTAAATAAGAGAGAGAGGAGCTTGATGATAAAGCCAAGTAATACATTTTCTTAAGTTATGGACATGAATAATTTAGGTATAGGTTATGAAATCCAATTGTAAGGAAACTAATCAGAAGTAGAGATGTTGTGATTCTTAAAGATCATATAGTTAGTGATAAAGAAAAGATTTATAAGTTTCAGTCATCTCCAGAGACTCATATTCTTATAACTTTAGTTTCTTCACTTATACTTCATGATGATGAAAGGGAAGCTAAAGATGATAATAATGGTGGCCTAGTATCAATAATTGAGCAAGCACCCTTAAAATGACCTTCCACAAGATTTCTTCCACATGATTATATGATGAAGAGCCAAAATATTTTGAAGAAGTTATATCTCATCAGTGTAAAGTGAGTGGATTAAAGTCGTACAATAGAAAATGAAATATTTGAATGAGAACCATACTTATAACTTAGTAAAGCTTCTTAAGGGAAATAAGGCATTAAAGAATAAATGAATTTATAGGTTGACAATGAAAATAACTCATGACAGTACAAGGCTAAATTAGTGCGAAGGGTTTCAATTAGAAGAAAAGTATTGATTTTCAAGAATTATTTTGTCCTATGGTAAAGATGTCTTTTATCTGAGTAGCTCTGTGATTAGCAGCTAGCTTGAATTTGGAGATTGAACAGTTTGATATAAAGATAACTTTCTTGTATTGTGACCTAGAGAAGAAAACCTAAATGGAGCGACTGAGGTGTTTAATGTTAAAGGCAAAGAAAACCTTATGTGTAAGGTGAAGAAAAGTTCTTTTAGGTTGAAATAGGCACCAAGACATTGGTATAAAAAATTTGATTTTTTTATAGAGATTTATAGTTTTAGCAGGACAATGTATGACTATCGTGCTGTGTGAAGAAGTTTAGTGATGATGATTTTATCATTATCATACTTCATGTAGACGACATGTTAATTGTTGGTCTGGATGCTATTAAGATTGATAATCTAAAGAAAGTTTAATAATTCTTTTGTAACGAAAGACTTAAAACTGACAAAACAGATTTTTGGCATGAAAATTTCCCATGACAGAAAAACTAGGAAGTTATGGTTATCTCAAGAAGCATACATTGAAATGGTTCTTAAATAAGGAAAAATCTCTTTGTTCTCTACTTGCAGGCTATTTTATGCTTAATTCCAAGCATTATCCTATAAGTGAGAAAAAGAAGCAAGAAATAAAAGGACTTATGCTTCAATAATGTTTTTGTGCAAGGCCAAATATTACTCATGCAATTGGTATAATCAGTTGGTTTCTTTTTACTCTAGTCACAGAGCTCAACATAATAGTGAAATGATTCTTAGATATCTTAAAGGCACTTCTAGAGCATGTTTATATTTTGGTGCTGTCAAAGCTAGATTACAAGAGTATATAGATGCAGATATAATAGAAGATGTTGATTCAACAAAATTCCTACCAAGAAGAAATAGTCTTACAGTAGTCCAAATTTCGGTAGTGTGTTACTTTGTCTACTATAGAAACAGAGTATATTAGAATCACTAAAGGTTGCAAAGAAACCTTGTAGATGAAGAATTTTCTACAACAGTTAGGTATGAAAGAAGATAGCTCCATTGCGTACTGTAACAATCAGAGTGCCATCCATTTGGCATACTGAAGCGACCCGCCCCGAGCTCTACAGGGCGAATCTTACTGCTTCTCCAATATATATGTATATATAAAAAAAAAATAAGAAAAATAATTCTCTTACAGTCCATTAAAATTATAGTCCCGAGATACAAATATTACGCAAACTGCAGCGGAAGAATTAAAAATTCATGCCAAACCATCTATTTCCTCTATTCAAGTCCTTCTCGTGGCTCATCATGAAACAATCCTGATTATGAAAACTGAATCACAATAAACTATAATGAGTACAAAACTCAGTAAGTAAACCAGTTTTTCATATATCAAAATACAAGCATACATACGTACAATGCAAATGGATGACGTGCTATAGTATTCGAAAACATTGTAAAACAAATCATCAAGATCTCATTATGTCATTCTCAAACTTTTGCATTCTTTTTCAAACTCACTTACTTGAGCTACTATCATTCAATCAACGCTTAGTAGGACACTCCACTAACTTTCATAACTTTCTTATACTTTGGGCTTCACGTCAACGCGTCCCTCGCCCACTTATCTCATATCCATAACATAAAATCCAGAGTATCCTCCACTAAGCAAGTAATGAATTCAAGCATCCAAGCTAAAACTGTAAATCAATATTTCTTCTTTTTCAAATTCTGTTTCGCTAAAACCCACTTTCTCGTTTCACAAAACAAAACATAATACATTTTCGTGCTCATGCCCATGAAATATTCACACATATGTATGCCCATGTCCATAAATACACATAACAACACATCATATTAACACATCACATAAATACATGGACAAACCGTATAAATCAATATCCGTACATATATCAAAATAGACTTTTCAAACATGTCAAACATATATATTGTTTATTGTGATTCGTTTGGAAATCCAATTTACTTACCTCTGGCATCCTCGAATAATAAATGCTTATCGATATCATCGGCCTAAAAATAAATAAAAATACCTCGTAAGAATAAAATTAAATAATTATCATAAACTCCAATATTCCCAAATTCCTCCATATAATCACAATTCATACTTAACTACAAATAATCTCAATTTAAATCCTAAATCACCAAAATAATCATAATTCTGAAATTACAAAATTACCCTTGAATCCAAAATTACCGAAATGCCTTTAAAATCATAATTTACCAAATTAACCTCCAAATCATAAATTACCAACTTATCCTCAATTCCAGCAATTACTAAAATACCCATAAAATCTGAAATTACAAAATTACCCCAAAAGTGTAAAATTACCAAAATACCCTTGTCGGTCGACGGTCACTGGAATTCAACCGACGACGATGGGAAGCTCAAATCAGCTAGTTCCGACCGCTCTGAGTTCAACCATGCCGGCGGTGTCAACTCATGTAGTTGGCCGAAATCCCACACAAGTCATAATTAAATGAAACATGACAAGCAATTCCCTAATTTACTAGAAGAGACAGAACAAAGCTTGCTACTTGTGGAACAAAATCAAAGAAAAAGAGTTGGTTAATGATAGATATTCAAGAGTGGGGGTTTAATGAAATTTACTGTTAAAAATTCGGTTAGGCAAATGCATCATATAAAAGAAGAATAATAGAGCCACAACAATTGTAATATGTGCATGAAAAAACGAGAGAGGGAAAAGTTAATGTCGTGATATTATATTTGGGGGTAAGTTTTTCAATCTTAGATTGGCTAATAGAAAGACAATTTTAACTTCATTTTCAAATTTTCCTCGCGTCGACCTTTAAATTCCTACTAATCTTGATTTTCGTTTTGTCTTCTCATTGGCTGTTATTTAAGATACCTGTTTGTTGGAGAAATAGATACTACTATAAACCAAGATTGTTGAGATTCTTATTGTTGTTAACCTTTAGTGTTAACTAGAGAATAATTTATGTTGTAATCCTATTATTTTATAGTGAAATGTTGTATCGGAATACAATCTCCTATTTTTTCACAATTTGAGTTTTTCATGTAAAAACTCTTGTAGTTGATTTATTACTTTGAATTGTGTTGGATTAATTTCTACTTATTTATTTGTGGTTCATATTCAGCTCTAATCACGTAGGAGAGAAAGAGTTAGTTTCTACTTAATTTGTAGATGCTTATGTCAGTTTCTTTCCTAGAAAAGCATAATAATCCTTAAACCCTCCCCAATTCGAGTATCCAAACACCCTTTAATTGAGATAGTTTGAAACCATAATTCAGAGCTAGCGAGCCTAATGTCAAAAACTACCAAAAAACAACAACGTCCACATAGACAACAAAATTGAACTAAAATCCTTACAATCCTTTAAACATGCTATAGAATGAAGTATAAAAGGAGAACTCAAATATATTGCAAAAAAAGGGCACATTATTGTCAATGAGCAAGCAAAGCATGAGGAGATAAAGAAAGAAGGTATTGAAAACCAATCGCCGAATAAAACTGCTGTCAGATTTGCCTAATTGATATAAAATACAAAAATAATTGCCTAACAATCTTAACAGTTGAATCACAAGGACATTTCTAAAATGTCTCAAGCACAGAGCCTCATCTGTAGACAAAAAACCATGTTTAACCATTATAAGCAAAAGGAGACTAAGGAAAGAGTATGTCATTACCAAATAAAAGAAGAAACCTTATCTCGAGGCCCAAACCTATGAATAAGCTCCTATGTAGTCGCAAATAAATCACAGTCCCTAAATAAAACCCAATGAAGCATATCTACCCAATATCAGAAATAGGCACTAATAAGATCTACTTAATGATTGAAAGAGGCAAAACAATCAAAAGCTTATACTTGTCCCAAAATACACCATGCCAATAAAAAGACACAGGCACTATAAGTAGGGATGGCAATGGGCACCGCCCGCAGCGAGTTTGCCATTACCAAACCCAAACCCGCATAAAATTTAAATTACCAAATCCACCCGCAACCCGCAGCGGGTTTTTATTTTTTAAGAAAACCCACCCGCAGCGGGTTTGAACAATTACCAAACCCGCAATGGTACCCAGCGGATTTTTTGCGGGTTTTTACATTTAAAATTATAAATATTTAATATATAAATTATAATAGTTAACTCAATTTCTACATAACATACTCAATTTTATATTTAAACAATGTAAATTAAGAATTAAAATTCAACATCAATCCAACACAAATTCTTAAATTTAAGTATAAATTGTACAAATCCATTTAAAAAACACAAATTAACATCTAAAAATAACAATTACACTTCATATTATCATTTAAAACAAGCTCCATGAGAAGATACTTCATTTCATTCACCGCCACAAGCTCCCATCCAACACGATGCCTACAATAATAATTAAAATTCATATTTTCAAATACTAATTTGAAGAAAAAATTATAATAATGAAATAATTCATGTATTAAGTTAAAGAAAAATAGTTCATACAAAATTATTGATAGATATATAATAATCCATGAATTAAGTTAAAAAACTTAATTCTTTACCTCATCAACAATATCTTCATCTTCGGAGAATTTGCTATTTCCTAGTTTATTAGAAGAATCCACATCTACAAACAACAAGTACATCAAGGAAAAAAAAAGATAAATGATTATAAATTTGTAAATTACAATGTATAATAGATATTATACTCTATTAAAGTGAAAATACATGTTCATACCATCAAATCCAGCACACAACCAATTTTGAGCACACATTAAAGCTTCCAATGTCTCTGGATGAAGTCTACTACGATGAGGAGAGACAAATCTACCACTAGTACTAAATGCCGACTCGGATGCAACGGTGGATACCGGAATGGCTAGAACATCTCTTGCAATTGCTTGTAAAGTTGGATATTTTGATCCATTTGATTTCCACCAACAAAGTATATCAAAATTTTCAGATCTTGGAATAACATATTCTTCCAAATAATAGTCTAATTCTGATTTAACATGGGTTGTACCACCACTTTGATCTACAAAAGCATCAAAATTAGCCAAACATTTCCCAAGTTTTGAATAAGCTACCACAGCTCGAGATGATGAATCAACTGAAATTTGAACTGGAACTTGTGAATTTTCTTTTGACTTACACCTAGCTTGATAATCTTTCAACACATCATAACAAAAGCTTCGAACATTCTCAATCTCTTTTTCAGCACCATCTCTATATAGCAAGCCAAAATAATACTCAATTAATTTCATCTTAAATCTAGGATCCAAAACAGCAGCCATAGCCATGAATCCATGAACAACACTCCAATATTTTTCAAACTTTCCAATCATTGAGTCAGCCATCGCTCGGATTTTTTCACAATTAGAATATGTCCACTCATAAATTGACAATTTAATCTCACAAATGCTTGAAAAGTAAATATTAGCTGTTGGATATCTAGTCCCAGAAAACAATGTAGTCACTTCATAAAATGATTCAAGTCTATCTCGAATTTCTTTAGCAAAAACCCAATCTTCTTCAGTGGGTAAAGATTTGTATAACGATTCTCGTTGTTTCAAACGAGGAAATACTTCTTTGAAAACCAAAGCTCTATCAAGCATTAAGTATGTAGAGTTCCATCTAGTCTTACAGTCCTGAACTAGATTTCTATTACAAGAAATATTACATTTACGAAAGCAGTCCCATAAAATGTTTCTTGTCTTTGGGTGTAGCAGCATCAAAATGTAACACTATTACGAATTCTCTCAACACTATCACTAATCACACTCATCCTATCCTTCACAATTAAATTCAATATATGAGCAGCACAACGCATGTGAAATAAATCCCCATTCAAAGAAAGCGAACTAGTAGAAATCTTTTCCAGCAAGATATCAATCATCATTTTGTAGTGCAGCTATCGACAAGTAGACAACTTATCAATGTTCCACTCAAGCTAACATGACACCAAAGTTTCGAGATTACCTCAAGATGTGTGGGCATGGCACGATAAAACCTAAATTAAAAAAAATTATTAGTATCATGCAATAAGTATAAAATTTAAAAATAAAATAGACTTAGTAATTTAGTGTAGAAACTACCTAATGATACGACTTTGCAGCTCCCAATTATCATCAATAAAATGTGATGTTATAGCCATAAATCCCTTTTGCTGGTTATTAGAAGTCCACATATCGGTAGTAATCGCAATTCTACTCCGATTTGAGTCCAATAAGCTCATTGTTTTGGTCCTCTTGTACTCATAAATTTTTAATATTTCACCTTTTATTGTGTTACGAGATACAACCTTAAACATTGGCTGGAGAGAACCAACAAATTTTTTAAAAGACCAATGTTCAACCATATTCAACGAATACTCATGAACAATTATCATATTTGCAAGCTCTGTCCTTGAAGTTTCTTGATTAAAAGAAAATGCGGATACTTTACATTTTCCACTCTCTTTCTTAGCTTGCAGTTGTTTTTGAGTTGACTCAACTGTGTGGTTCGATCGCATAAAACACAACCCTATATGAGTGCGTAAATGGCTGGTGCCATTTTTACGCTTCGCACTTAATCTCTTATGACAGTAGTTACAAACAGCTACATATTCCAATTTCCCACCAACTTTCTGTCTTTTAAAGTGTTCCCAAACATCACTAGTCAATTTACTATTTTCAATATCACTAGAACCAATTTCTTTTTCATGAATCAAATTGAGTTCGGGTCAAGCTACCTCAATGTCCGCAAGTTCTTCACATGTTATTGGAGATTGATTTAAGCTATCTGAACTTCGCTCTTGTTGTAGTGAATTATTGTCGACGAGATCAAAGGCTTGTTCCATCTTTTACCTGAAAAATTTCAACAAAATTGAAATCAATAAACAAAAATACTGACTTGCAGGTTAACATGTTAAGCTAAACTGAACGTATAAAATAATACAAGCTGATTTTAAGCAAGCTAAATTATATTATATCAATTAACATGTTATTTTAAGTGATTTAGATATTGGATTAGAGGGCATGTTTATTAAGCAAAGATAAGATGAAAATTAACAAGTAAATTCAAAGAATTTACTAGAGCTCAACTATTTACGAAATCAATACAACAGCAATAAAATTAATAGATCGCTAACAAACTATAAGCTATTTTTCAATTTGCAACCTAACTAGTAACTATTCATATTAGTTATAAATTATTAGGAAGCCATAAGAATTTCATACCTTCCAGGACTGCAAATTTGGCTGCAAAAGCAACGATACCCAGGTAGCTACAATAGGCCTTTCTTGTTGGGGAATCAAATTTTATGGGCTCTTCTGGAAATTCATCATCTCCTGCCACTGCCCTTTATGATGAGTACGTTTAAAGCAGTAACCAGCTACCGAACTGCAGAATGCCCAAAAATAGATGAGAAAAAACCTTGTGAGCAGATCGTTGAGCGGAGTATGAAAAGGGTTCACAAGTTAAAGACGTGAACAAAAGAAAATGCATAAAAGTTGAACAAGAGAAAGAAAAAGATAATGAAGATCAAGAAGAGGCTGGATTCGCAAGGGTTAACAAGCAAAGGCGGCTCAAAGACAAAAACACAAAATGCAGCAATTTGCTTTAGCCTTTAGGTTAACTTTTTACCTTTAGAATAAAAATGGGCCAACTTTGCCGTGGGAATAAAAATGGGCCAACAGCAATAAATCGGGAAACCGATTGTGAGAACCGAAAAACCGGTTGCTCAATTGTGCTTCACTGCCCTTAACCGGACAGCCGGTTCATTTATTCGGAAAATCGAATTCAATATTCGTGCTTGCTGCCAAGAACTGGATAACCGGTAGTAAATCCGGAAAGCCGAATTCAAGAGGGAGTCATTACATAGTTCCTGCCCAAAACCGGAGAACCGGCAGGAAAACCGAGTTAATGCATGTTTTTTTCGTTTGTCAAAAACCGTTAACCGGTTATCAAACCGGTAAGTCGAATTCATAAATGCTACATCGCTTTCAACCGTTAGCCGGTTACCCAAATGGATGACCGAATTCGTGAAAGATAAATGCCCTTTTTGAAAATATTGCGGGTTTAGTGGATATCCATGTGGGTATCCACCGGGTATATGATTAATACCAAACCCACCCGCATCCATGTGCGGGTTTTAATTTATAATACTAAACCCGCCCGCAACGGGTAAAATTACCCGTAGCGGACGGGTTCTAACGGATGGGTTTGGGCGGGTTTGCGGGTAAAATTGCCATCCCTAACTATAAGAGCCATGGTAGGATTATAAAAAAGTAAAAAGAATGATCCCAACCAATAGTTATGCTGAAAACAACAATTATCATATCTAATCAACCAATGAAATAATGCTCATAAACACAACAAATAAAACGTAAACTTATTTAAAAAGGAGAAGCAAGATAATGAAACTGAATTAAACCTTGGTGCTCAGCTCGGCAATACTTGGAATCAATGAAGAAGGCTTAAAGAGAGCACGAATCTCGAAACCCTACCATAGCTTTAGCTTGAAAGCCTAAGCTAGATCAGAAAAAGATGAATCCCTAACTGCTCCCAGCCAAAAGAAAGCACACAAAAGGTCACCTACACTAATGTATACACTACTTAGAATTTATATCACACCATAAGAATCTAGTTGATAGTCGATCTATTTACTGAATAACCATAATTTATGGCTAAAAGACATAAAATAAATAAAGCGACATAGATGAAAGCAGATGGCAAATAAGCACAAGCTTACCCTTAAAAGATAGCAGTTGGTTGGCCTACCTTGAAATTATTTCTTTGACCTTACAAATCATATCATCAAAATGCCAAATTTGTAGGCTACCGCTATACACCGACCATCCCAAGTAAGTAAAAAGGAATTGCTGTTGTTGAAAGCTTATCGCTGAATCAACAATAGCCTAATAGGATGTCGAAGTACAACTCTTTCTCTGAAAACTCTTTCTCTGAAAACTACTTGTAGCCTGATGAAGCAAATAACCTAAAATAGCTCATAATGGTGTAAAAAGTTCAAAAGGTGCTGAAGACTGGGTCGGTTCGTAAAAATAACACTATCATTAACAAAGCTCAAATGACAAACATGTATGGAAGCAGCCTAAGCGTACCTAACAAAGGGAAATGAAGAAAATAAGTGATCATGTAGAGCCCTACTAAGAACAAATCCACTCTAGAAAGAAGAAATAATATGCAGGAATAAATAAGAAATCTCTAGAATACCATCTTAGTGAGGACCTTATTACTAATATTATAAAGACGAATGAGCTGAAAACCTGCCCAAGCAACGGGGGGAGCCCACTCAGGTAGAAGTACAAATAAAATACCCTTAAGGCACCTAGGTATAGTAGATCCAATGGAATAATCCAACATCGCAACAAATAGATCAATTTTGATGATATCCCAACATGCGTGATAAAATTTACTATAAAACCCATCAGCCTAAGAGCATTGTTTAGATCTCTAGAGAAAACCACCTGGTAAACCTTTTCCATGTCAGGGACGTTACATAAATCTACACCCTGTGGCTCTGAGACCAAAGCCAGGGTCAAAGAAAAACCACCTGAAATTGACTGTCTCTGCAAGTCAAATGTCTTTAAAAAATTAGTAGCAGAAGCAGCAATAACAAAAGGCTTAGAAAGCTACTCCAAGAAACGTCCTGAATCCTATGAACATGGAATAACTCGCTCTTCTTTTGAATCATTTTATTTATGAAAATATCGAACACTAAACCATGCCTCATAAGAATATCCTGACACAACAAAGCGTTTGACTGCCTAGACCAAGGCTTTGAAAAAAGTAATCTTATCATCAATAAAACCATACATATCATATTACCACTCCTTCTGAGACACCTCTCTCCTCTTCAACCTGTTAGGATGAGAGAGAGAATTTTCTAAATAGAATAATTGAGAGACAATTTTGAAATCTGAAAATTTGCTTCATTATTCGTAGAGAGTTCACCAAGTCTTAAATACAAGCAAAAGACTAACAACTTTAGCTAAAAAACAACAACACAATACTAGACCATAATCCCATGATCCCATGACTCTAGCAACAAACAAAACAACTCACTAACCACTAATCCACGTAAATCTCTAATACTGCAACTTAATTTTGAATCAGTCAATCAACACTGCCCCTTGATTCAAAATTGCAAATTCCCAACTGTAATCTGAAAAACTCTTACTTAGCTTAGGGAAGAGACTTTGTAAATATGTCTGCTACTTGTTCATTTGTACCACAAAATTTCAGCATGATTTTTTATTTGCCAACAGCTGCCGAATGAAGTGATGTTGCACATCAATATGCTTGGTTCTGCAATGAAAAACAAGGTTTTTGCCCATTGCAATTGCAGACCTGTTATCACAAAATATGTCAGTAGCTTCCTCCTGTACATAGCTAAAATCAGCAAGGAGTTTTTTGAGCCATAAAGCTTGCCGTCAAGTTGCTCCCGCATACCGCCTGAGATGATGACAAAGCTCGCTTCCGCTTTGAACTCCAGGTTACTGCTCCAGAACCAAAGCTAAAAATATTGCCAGAGGTGCTCTTTCGATCATCTAAACAACCAGCCCAGTCACTGTCTGTGAATCCAAACAATCTGAAATTTGAAACTTTAGAATACCAGATGCCAAAATCAAATGTTCCAGCCACGTAGCGAAGGATTCTTTTTACTGCACCAAAGTGTTGCTTCGTAGGATTATGCATAAATCTAGACACAATACTAACAGGAAAAACAATGTCAGGCCTAGCGTGTGTCAGATAATTTAATCCACCAACCAAACTTCTAAAAAATCTTTGATTTGCTTTTTCAGTCCCATCTTCACGCTGTAGCTTCTCATTGATATTTATTGGTGTGGCTGCCAGTTCACAATTGCTCATATTAAACCTCTTTAAAAGATCTGCAACATATTTCTTTTAACATACAAAAATCCCATCTTCACCTTGTTTCACTTCAAGCCCCAAATAATATTGTAGTAAGCCAAAATCTGTCATCTCAAAATTTTTTATCATGCTGGACTTAAAATCATCAATTAATGACTTTGAGGAACCCATATAGATTATATCATCTACATAAAGGCAGATCACCAGAAAATCTCTATTACCTTGCCGCTTAAAATAAAGAGTGGGCTCATTTTCATTTCTTGTGAATCCGCTACTTAGAAAGAAAGAATCAATTTTGCTATACCATGCACGTGGAGCTTGCTTTAATCCATAAAGGGCTTTTCTCAACCTGTATACTTTGTCCTCACAACCATTAATAACAAAGCCTTGAGGCTGAGACATAAAAACCTCCTCCTCTAAAGCTCCATTCAAAAAGGCGGATTTCACATCAAATTGATGCACAAGTAGTTGAAATTGTGCAGCTAAAGCCAAAACAACTCTCACCGTCTCAAAGCGAGCGATAGGAGAAAGGGTCTCCTCAAAATCTATACCTTGCTGTTGTGAATATCCCTTAGCCACGAGCCGTGCTTTGTGCTTTTGAATGCTTCCATCAGCATTATACTTTGTTCGAAATACTCATTTCAGCCCTATAACATTTTTGCATTCAGGCATATCCACCAACTCCCACGTAGAATTTTTTTTAATGGCTTGCATCTCCTCTGTCATAGCAATCTGCCACTCTGGATCTTCTGCCGCATCTTCAAAACACATTAGGTCAGAGGTATACAAGGTAAAATTACAAGAATCATATATTTCCCTTAAAGTTATGAATTTCTCCGGTGATGTTTCACTAGATGAGTTAGGTGATGAAGAATTTACAGGACTATTGTTGCTGCTGTTACCGAGAGAGAAAGAATGTGGACTTGAAGGTGATGATACATCAGATGATGGTGCTTGTATTTGCTGAAAATTTTCATCTGTGGGAGCTTGAATTACAGTACCTTCCTTGTCATAATTCCATTTCCAGCTAGCTTCTTCATTAAACACAACATTCCTGTTGATTATCACTTTACCACTTATAGGATTATATAGACGATATGCCTTGGATTTAGTACTATAGCCAATGAAAATGCATTTCTCAGATTTTTCATCAAGCATAGAATGAAAATTAACCAAAGCATATGCTATACAACCAAAAACTTTTAAGTGGCTTACCCGAGGCTTCTTACCCATCCATGCTTCATAAGGTGTTTGATTTAAAACTGCTTTTGTTGGAGAGATCTTAAGGAGATGTACTGCCGTTGCAACTGCTTCTCCCCAAAATAAATCTGGAAGCCCCTTTGCTTTTAACAAGCTTCTGGCCATTTCTACAACAGTTTGATTCTTCCGCTCTGCAACGCTATTCTGTTCTGGTGTGTATGGTGCTGTGAGCTCCCTGCGAATACCATTCTCTTCACAAAATTCATCAAAAGTTTTAGATAAAAATTCACCACCCCGATCAGTATGAAGTGCTTTTACACTCTTACCACTTTGCTTCTCCACCAATGCCTTAAATTTCCTGAAATTCTCAAAGGTTTCAGATTTGAATTTCAAGAAATAAGCCTAGCTCATACAACTATAATCATCAGTGAATAATAAAAAATACCAACTTCCACCTAGTGACTCAGTTTTCATTGGGCCACACAAATCTGCATGCACAAGTTCCAAACAATCGGAAGCTCTCCAAGATTTTACAACAGGAAATGAGTTCCTACTCTGCTTCCCTAAAATACATCCTTCACAAAATGCAAGTTCATTGATTTTCAGCAGGCCAACAACCATTTCTTTTTTACTCAAAAGTCTCAACCCATTCACATTCAAATGCCCATAACGTAAATGCCAAAATTAGTTTCAGTACTCCCCTTGACAGCAAAGGCATTCTTCACAACATTTGAAACATCAAAGGGAAACATTATATTCTGTGTCATAGGAATACTTACTAGAGACTGATCAGTTTTCTTATCATGAATAACACATGAACCACCATCAAATATAATTGAATATCCAATATTCATCAATTGCCCGACACTTAACAAATTATGAGCTAAACCAGGCACAAATTGCACATCATGGAGAAGTTTCACATTACCTTGTATAGTTTTAATGGCAACTGTCCCTTTCCTCTCAATCTTCACTTGTTTGTCATCCCCAAGCCGAACGTCGCTTTTCTGTGTCTCATCAAGATCTTTGAACAATGACCTTGACCCAGACATATGATTTGAACATGCGCTATCAACAAACCAAACATCGCTTGAGGCATCAGTAATGGGAGAGTGAGTCATGAACAAGTTATTTTCCTGATTCTTAACTTTTTCTACGAAGTTGACATTCTTTCGCTCATCTTTCTGCTTGTCCCAACATTCAGCTTCTTTATGACCATATTTTTTACAATATCGGCATTGAATTGCAATTCTTTGTTAACGGGAATCACCAACATTGCCTCTACCTCTGCCACCATGTCCTCGACCACGAAAACCACCTCTACCTCAACCTCCTGAATCCTCTGATTTTCCCTTGTAAGAAGACTCCCCTTTCACCTGAAAAGCCTTCTCCTCTGTCTTTACAACTGATCGATTGAGCCGGTCTTCATGAGCTAGCAAAGAACACATCAGTTCATCAAAGGAATACTCAGACAAATCTTTTGACGCTTCGATTGCGACCACAATATGATCAAATCTTTTGGTTAGACTCCTCAAAACTTTACTCACAACATTTTCAGTGCTCACATTTTCACCATAAGACTTCATATGATTAACAATTCCCGACACTCTACTCAAGAACTCTTGTATTGATTCTTTCTCTTGCATAACTAAAGTTTCAAAATCACGACGAAGGGTTTGCAATTTTACAGAGATTACCTTCCCGTCTCCCAGATACTCTTTCTTTAAAATTTCCCAGGCCTCATGAGAAGTGGTTGCTGCGGCAATTCTAGGAAATACTTCATCATCGAGAGCTTGCTGGATCATGAAGAGTGCCTTAGAGTCCTTCTTGTGAGCCTCCCGTAGCTGCTGGCTGGGTTCGTCGGGCTCTGGGTCTATAAACCCAGTTTCCACCAAGTCCCATATTTCTTGAGACTTGAAGAGAGTCTTTATTTTAAGACTCCAGAAATGGTAGTTCACCCCTTTAAAAACAGGAAGAAGGGGCTGAGATGAAGAATTCACGCCATTAACTGCCATTGTTCTGGAACTTCGAGAGCTTGCTTTGCTCTTACTTGCTTCTTTGCTCTTTTTTTGTGTCTTTCACACACTCACACTCTCTCTCAACCTGGCTCTGATACCAACTTTGTTAAGATGAGAGAGAGAATTTTCTAAATAGAATAATTGAGAGACAATTTTGAAATCTGAAAATTTGCTTCATTATTCGTAGAGAGTTCACCAAGTCTTAAATACAAGCAAAAGACTAACAACTTTAGCTAAAAAACAGCAACGCAATATTAGACCATAATCCCATGATCCCATGACTCTAGCAACAAACAAAACAACTCACTAACCATTAATCCACGTAAATTTCTAATACTGCAACTTAATTTTGAATCAGTCAATCAACACAACCGCCTTGACTCACTAAAAAATGTTACTAAAAAAATCTTATTTTAAGATTTAAACAGGGTTTAAAGTGACATGCTTCTGTTGAAAAGCCTGCTACCTGATACCCAATATCAAGACAGACCATGACTACCAAATAATAGCTAAAAAATTTTGCACGCTTAAGCAAAGCATGGAAAGACTCGAATCTAAATTGTCCTTTGGCTTTATCTCTTTCACAAGACAGTGATAATAGAGAATGATTGGAAGTAATGCGGTTTAGATGAGAAACTTTGAAAATCAAGAATAAACCATACTACTAGGAGCTACACACCCACCTTATTAAGAGGCTTCTAGTTATGCCTATTAGTCCAAGTAAAAAAATTCTCAACAAAACCAACATTTTTTAAACAATAACTGATAGGGAGAAATTAAAAGCATCCAAAGATACGTGAGGCTGAGCATGACCACTATAAATCTCGGATAAGGAGAAAGATTACACTGCATTAAAATACCCTTAACCAAACAAAAACTATAATGAGTATGAGTAAATGCCCAAAAGGCATCCCACAAATCATCCTGAATAGGTACAAAGCAACGAGCATAAACATAAGAATTCAAAATATGGTTGGGGAAGAAAGAATGTCTAACCCAACAATAAATCGCCTAACTAGCATCCTAAACCACCTCTATGAAGAACAATGAAAAAAAGAACACCAAACTAATCCCATACTGAGAACAAAAGTTGTCGATATCCAAGATGAATCGTAATAGACTTGAGCTAATTAGCCACGATAAAGGCTTTAAAATATAAACCAAAGAAAACCGGTGCATCTATATCCGCTTACACAACCTACAAATTGCAAGTTACTAATCACCGAAATATTTCATAGAATGGAATTTATTATTACACTACTACAAATATCACCTTTAATAGCATTAGATTGTAGCACTTTTTTTTTTAATGCTACCAAATGTCATCCTATTGTAGCATTTTGTCCATAAAAGCTACTATTAACTACTCAATAGTTACATTTTATTTTTTGATATATATAACATTTAATTTGTATCATATAGTAAATGCTATGACAAATTTTTAATGATGTATCACTTTATAAATGTTACAAATTTATGTTGACTTAAAAAAATCATATATTAGCATTTTAGAAGAGCTATGTATAACATTTAATAATATAGCATTTTATAAAAGCTATAATATAAACATTAATTTTGCAGCACATAAGAAATGCTCCCAAAAAAGAGCAAAAACAATATAGCGGGAATCTGAGACTACCGCATATAAAAAAAGAAAAATGAAATTCTAATACTTAATTGTAACATCCTTTTGCCTCTCTCTCAACTTCCACGCTAACACCCACCCAAAAATAAATGCCTTTATTTTCTTCTTTCCTCAAGTTATCCCTACCCACACACCAAAGTAACTAAAGACCTAAAATCCTAATCCCTCAAAATTCCCTTAGAAATCATATCATCTAATGATCCATTAATTTGTTGAGCAACTGAATGGCCAAACGGCTTGAGCTTGATAGAAGTAATTGATGGATTTTGTTCTTGAAATGATTTCATGAAGGTAATTCATAAGTTTTCCTTTTGGATTTTTAAAGTTTTGTTATAATTTTTTACAATTTCTCTTTTAAAATTGTTGATATCATTAATTTAGCTTTTGTATTGAATTGTGAATCTGGGTTTTGTAAAAAATTAATTGTCTGGCTAATTTTTTTTTCCTAGGATTTGATATGATAAAATGATGCCCCCCAATTGAAGAAGGCACAGCTCATACTCCTGTAACTTTTGCCCAATTACATACTGAACTAGTTTTGTTAACTTGCCAAAGGTGAATGTTTCGGCATTGTCTTGTCAAATTATTATTATTATTATTAGTATTTGCTTATGTGCTTTTTTTGTTTGCTATCTTTTTAAAAATTCTAAATTTTTTACTGAGTTATTTTTTAGTTATAGTAGTTGCCCAGAATATATCATTGATTTTTTTCTTTTAATTTAGTTTTAATATTTTTTTATTTTTGTTGAATTTTTTTATTTTTTCTTATTAAAATACTGTAATTTTTTACTGAGTTATTTTTTAGTTATAGGAGTTGCCCATAATATATCATTGAGTTATTTTTTCTTTTAATTTAGTTTTGGGATTTTTTATTTTGCTGATTTTTTTAAAATTTTGACTTTTTTAGTGAGTTATTTTTTAGTTATAGTAGTTGCCTAGAATATATGATTGAGTTATTTTTTCTTTTAATTTAGTTTTACTATTTTTTATTTTGCATATTATCCTTGTAATCCATTCTATTTACTTATATAAAGAATTATAATGTTGCTTTTGAAAACATTTCATTAGGATGGTACATAAAACAACTAGTATGTGTACTAGGAAAGATATTATCCACTGGTATTAAGATGATGAATAAAGTGGGTACATCTAAACAGTTAATGAAAATATTATCTATTGCTTAATGTGCTGTAAATATAGTGTTAACATGCTTTTAGCATTTTATTGGGTAGAGCTACTGATGAATACATGAAGGCATCTTGGAATTTTATGAAGATGGCTGAAAAGAATAATAGTTACCCTGCAAAGATGTTGTACCCTTGTAGAGACTGTCGAAATTTAAGTCATCAAACTATTGAGGCAGTTTATGAGCATTTGGTCTTTGAGGGTATGGATCTGACATACACAATTTGGTTTCATCAAGGGAAGAACCAACAACTGATGGAAAACAAGAAGAACAAAAAACATTAGATACGTATAACTTATTTTCAGCTAGATATATGGAAGGTGGAGATGTAGAACCTTTAGAAGCCAGAAGAAATGAAGAATTCAAAGGATCATTGGAAGATGCAAAAGCACCTTTATACTTGGGTTGCACCAAATATACAAAATTGTCAGCCATTGTAGATTTATACAAACACAAAGTTGTAAATGGATGGTCTAATAAGAACTTTGATGGACTTCTGGAGATTCTGCATGACATGTTAGCTAGGGATAATGTACTTCTCAGGTCGGTTTACTTAGGGAGAAACTTTTTAAAGGCATTTGATTTAGGTTATGAGAAGATCCATGCCTGTGTGAATGATTGTTGTTTGTTTAGAAAGGAGAATGAGGAAATGAATTGTTGTTCAAAATGTGGTTCTTTAAGATGAAAGGTGGATAGGCGCTCCAATAAAATAAAAAAAAGGTGTTCTAGCTAAAGTTTTAAGATACTTTCCAGTAATACCAAGGCTCAGAAAAATGTTAGGTCTGAAAATTGGCGAAAGACTTAAGATGGCATTTTAATAAAAAGGGAAGATGGTAAAAGGCATCATCTTGTGGACTATTTAGCATGGGATTTAATTGATAAAAAATGGCCTTTATTTTCAAATGACCCACGAAATCTTATTCTAGGTCTAGCTGCTGATGGATTTAATCCATTTTCTAATTTAAGTACTGTATATAGTTGTTGGCCTGTGATGCTTATCACGTACAATTTACCTCCTTGGTTATGTATAAGAAAAGAAAATATCATGCTGACTTTACTGATTCTGAGGCCCTCGACAGCCGGGTAATGAGATTGATGTGTATTTATAACCCTTACTAGATGACCTTCAAGAATTATGGGAAACTAAAGTAAAAGTTTCCAATGCATTTGCTAAAGAATCTTTTAACTTGAAGGCAATTTTGATGTAGATGATAAATGATTTCCTAGCTTATGGAAATCTTTCTAGATATAAAACTAAGGGTAGACAAGCATGTCCAATATGTGCTGGTGACACTTACTCAGAATGGTTAACATTTAGTAGAAAATTTACATATAGGGGATATAGACATTTTCTGCTGCAATCTCATTCTTTCTGCAACAAGAATAAAACATCATTTAAAGGAAAAGAAGAGCAAGGAACGTGTCAAAGGATTAGGGTTGGTAAGAAATTTTTTTAAGATTTGAAAGAGTTTTAAAATGATTGGGGGAAATGGAACAAGAAACAAAAGAAGTGTGATAAAAATTCTAAAATTTCTTAAAATTGGAACAAGTGGTCAATTTTTTTTTTTTTTACCATATTGGAAGGTACAAAGCACTATATATATATATATATATATATATAATATTTACGAGAGTATTATTAGTACACCATTAAACATTAGTGGGAAGACAAAAGATGGATTGAATACTCGCAAATACCTAGAAGACATAGAAGTTCGAGAACAAACGCAACCAAAAGTTGATGAAGGTGATAGATTACGCTTACCTGCAGCTTCATTTATATTAACCAAAGGTGAGAATAGGATTTTCTGCAAATGGTTATTTGATTTGAAATTACCTAATGGTATAGTTCAAACATTGGAATTATGTATCAGTTGATGAATGTAAGATTACGAACCTCAAGTCACATGACTGTCACATTTTAATGCAATAACTACTACCTGTAGCATTGAAAAGATTGCTGACCTAGGGACCTATGAAAGCCATATTTCGGATTTTTTTATTTTTCAACAAGTTATGCCAAAAGATTATTGATAGAGACGACATATTGAACCTTGAAGAAGAGATCAATGAAACCTTACGTATATTTAAAAGATTCTATCTTCTAGTATTCTTTGATATAATGATCCACTCGCCAGTTCATTTAAGATGTGAAGAACGACTTGGAAGACATGTTCAGTACCAGTGAATATATCATTTTGTAAGGTAAAATATTATACTCAAAGTTTAAAATTAATTAATTTTTAAAATAAACATCATTTTAACATCATATAACTGTATTAGGAACATAAAGATTTATAAAGGATATGTTAGGAATCATGCACGGCTAGAAGGTTGTATTGTACACTGCTATCTTGCGGAAGAATGCATGAATTTTTATAGTGGGTTTTTTAATCAAAATGTTGAATTAAGTTATCATGAACATCAGAATAAAGATTTTTCCAGTGATGTGATTCTTGAAGGTTATCCAATCTTAAGGCGAACATCAATTACTTTAAGTAATGAAACATTAGAAAGTGCACATCATTATGTGTTATTCAATACAGCTATAGTGGAGCCATATTTAGAGTAAGTACTTAAAAAACATTCATTATTTACTTTTTGTTAAAAACTATAGTTTTACTCAATGTTTTCTTTGTTTTTTTAATTGTCAATTAGGATACATATGATGAGTTAAAGCAATCAAGCAAGATTTTAGAAAAAAGAAATGAAAAATTGCTTTGGAAAAGACATGCTGATAATTTCTCTAAATAGTTAAAGAAAAGGTAACATGCTAATTGATTTTTGGTTGTACATTTGGAAGTTAGTTATAAGATTTTGATTAGTTAATTTTCTTGTGCACAGATTGCCTTCTCCACTGATGCAAATAATGATATGGATGACTTAAAATGGCTTTCGTTTGGTCCTAGAAATCAGACCATGAGCTATAAGAGATATATTACTAATCAGCCATGGTTCCAAACAAGAGATGTTGAAATGTTAACACAAAATAATGGAGTTTCAATAAAAGCAACAACTCTATGTGGGGCAAGTGTGAAAGACACTACACAAGTTATTGATGTTGTTTTTTATTATGGAGTTATAAGAGAGATAATTTTGCTTGATTACTATAAGCTTTAGATTCCAATATTCAAGTGTGATTGGGCAAATGAAGGGCACGGTGTGAGGATTGAAGATGATTTTACAGTTAATCTATACCAAGGTCAAAATCAGTATGAGAGAGCATTTTATTCTTGAATCAAAGGCAAAACAAGTATTTTATTTGAAAGAAAATTGTGCATCAAATTTCTCTGTCTTACTTACAGCGCTACCAAAGGGATATTTTGATTAAGACATGTACAAGGAGAATGTTGATATAACTTTTGGGCTGAAATATGTCAACACAGGATATAAACAATGACAATGAAAATGAAGAAGTTATTGATAATAGAGGAAGCGGTGATGACATATTGGTGTAACCTGTTTATTTTTTTATTTTTGGTATCTTTTGGTCTTTCATTGTTCTTTTTGCTTTCTTATTATCTTTCAACAATATGACGTTGTACTTTGAGTTTGTTAATATATTTGCTATGTAACTTTTGTGGTTGTGTTGTGTTGCATATATAAGTTATGCTTTATATTGTGCTTTTTCCTAAAACTTCTCATAATAAATATCTTTAGTAAGCTTTTATATGGTGAATATCTTCTAATAAAATGTAAAAATGGTTACAGTGCATTGGTTACTGGTAAGATTTTGTTCTTTTAAATTTTAGTTTACTCTATTTCATACCTAAAATAAGTTTTCTTTTATTACTTTGTATTTGATATAGGTAATGCTAACTTTTTTCTTTTTTCTTTTTTGGTATTTTCAAATTGCTTTGGCAATCGATTAACTAACGAGTTCAAGTAGCAAAGAATTACATCCTGAATCAGCTATAAGAAATGGATGTTGCCAAGCATCATCTAATATCCAAGTAGAAGATCCCTCAGATTTAATAACTACTCATTTGAAAAAGTCAAAAGTATAAGAAAAGAAAGAGAGATCGTACTAAAATAAAGAACATTGCCATGGATGGTGATGACAGAATTGAGGTCGAATTTTATAAAAATGGCCAACCGTTAAAAGAAAGATCTATTACATTATCTTTATTGTTAGGAAGTTTAGTGCGAGAGATTGTACCATATACAATTTTAGATTGGAGAAAGGTTCCTTTGAAAATGAAAAATATTCTATGGAATTGTGTTCAGGTTAGTTTTAATATCATGATTTCCGTTCAAATTATAAAACTTATTTTCTTTATAGTATTTATTTGATTAACTATGCATTTTTATATTGTAGCTGAGGTACAAGTTGGATAATCAATGGCAAAAAGGTTACATACTTAAAGAGATGGAAGGACTTTGGAGGACTTCAAAATCAAGAATTGTGCAAAAAATATTAGAGGCAAAAAATGTAGAAGATATGATGCAGCTCAAACCTGACAATATCAAGTCAATTCATGAATGGAATGACCTTGTTAAAGAAAAAACTAGCGATGAATTTAAGGTAAGAACTTTTATATTAGTTGTATGTTAATTTGTGTCATCAGTTTGTTTAATTAACTGTATATAAGTGCTTTTTAAATATTGTTTGAAAGTGACAAGTTCAAAAAAATAAGGAAAAAGCATATTCCACACACCTCAAGTCATGAGGGAATTGCTCGGACAACTCATGATATGGTAATGTCAAATATTTTTTTTAAGTTTTCAAAAGCCTGAGCATTATTTTACTATAAACTTTTTTTTCCCTTAGAGGAAAGCCAATGGAAAACATGTATCTAGAGTTGAGGTTTGGAAAAAATATGTAAAAGAAAAAAAGGCGAACCTATAAATGCAATGGCTGCTGATGCTATAGTAAGGAAAACAATTGTTTAGTCATTTTTTTCTAGCAATTACTTGTATATATAACATTGAATGCACTTGAAAATTTGTAGAGTCAAATGAACGAAATTGAAAAAGATCCTTCAAACCTCACTTCAAGTGATTTGAAAGATGATGCTGTGTCAAAAGTAATAGGTCCTGACAAATCTTATGTGAAAGCACTTAGAAAAGGAGTTACTTTTGGACAATTAGTCCTTATATCACAGAAGGATATGGTTATAGCTAAAGTACTAATGGATCAAGATGAAATGAAGAAAGAATTAGCATAATACAGGAAGTTCTTTGAAGAGATGCAAAAAAAAGAGGTATATATAAAATTTCATTACATAACCCACAGTTTATAACCGACAGTTTATATTTATATATAGGGCTTTTTTTTAAAACTAAATTATGAAACTTTTATTATATAGAGTCAAAATCAAACGAGTCAAGAATGTGATGATGAATTGAATGCGCACCTATTCTTGTGGTAAGAATTTGAAAGTCAACATATTTTTCTATAAATTAAAATAAATGATATTGATTAAAATTATAACTTTATTATTATTTCATTGTGCTAGAGTGTGAATATGAAGACTCACACCACTAAATGCAAGTGTCTTGATTGGGAGGGCTTTGAGGTTGTAGTAGCTGAAGGGCTTTGGTCTTCAATTGATCCAAAAGCACTTGTTCATCATATTCCTGTTAACATAAATATTTTTTTAATTTTGATTTTGATGATAACAAACTTGATTAAGAAAGATTAATCTTTTAAATAAAAAATGATTTTATGATATTAGTTATTTTCTTGTTAATGTTTTAAATTTAATAGTTTTGAGAATTTTGAAATTAGCAAATATTGTTTAAAATTTTGAAAAAGGACTTACTTGACTTGTTTTATAAAGTTTTAGGTCATAGCATAATTTTATAAAGTTTTGGGGTCAAACTATAATTTTAAAAAGTAGTTCACTTTAGCAGTTACTGTAGCAAACAGCTAACCGACATCTTGATAACGGCTAGCCGACATCGAGCAGAATTGAAGAGTAGCCTTTGGACACTAACTGCGATCCGACATTTAGAAAATGGCGATCTGACATTTTTGAAATTCAGCCCGACGGTCATATTGACCAGTCAAACAACGGTCCGACATGTCGTTAACGGTCATCCGACATTGAGCAGAAAGTCCACAATGGCTATATTATAACTCCAACTATAAATAAGCTCAATCAAATTCAAAGAATAACGATTCCAACAATTATCATTTAGCAAACTATGGATCATACTATTTTTATTGAGCTTCAAATTCTTGTATTCATCTCATTTACTCACATTTTAGATTTTCATTTATAATCAAACACATTGTGTGGGAGAGATTTATTTTGCAATATTCTTAAAAATCAAATTGAGAGATTGTAAGTGTTGGAATACACTTGGGGATAGAGATTGGGGATAATATCTTGTTGTAAAGGTTTATTGACAACTTAAAAGTCAATTGTAAGGGCGGTTGAAGTCTTGGAGGCTTACTTAGTAGAATCCTCGAGCCTGGTGAGCTTGGAGGCGTGGACGTAGGCACGGTTTGCTGAACCACATAAAAATCACACGTTTGATTTCTCTTCTCTTACTCTTTTATTATCTTGCTTGATTCAATTTATTGTTTTTGTTCTCATTAAGGCATTAGATTTAAATTGCGGTGTGGTTTGTTTTGCATTTATTTTAATTACCCAATTCACCCTCCTCTTGGATTGCTTAGATAGTATTTCAATTCCTATTAAATCAAAGGTCATGAGAATTTGGGTAGATGTAGCTAAAGAACATGAGAAGTATCTATGGAGGACGACAGCCTATATGACATACATTGAAGAAGCTATTGGTAGTATAGTCGTGTGCCCTACAGATTGGGTTGTTATAGACTCTACAAATTGAAATTTGTGTCATTCACATATTTAGGTAATCTCATGTCCATGAACTTTTATATATTTTCTTGAGCATTTCTTTATGTTTTTTTAGTCTATGTGCCAACATGGAGCTTGAGGCACCATATATTGCTTTTAATGACTAATGGTAGTAGTTGTTGTTGGCTAGAAAGTATAATTTTGGAAGTGTTAAGTTGATCACATATATATGTTGTATAAGTAGTAATTTGTTTGAGGAAATGTCCATGTTTTGGGGGAGACTCTATCAAAATTTTTGCTAAGGATAAGATTAGTTGTATATTTGAGTGGACTATTCAAAACTAGAATTGGTGTAAAATTGTAAGTTAAAATAAAAGTTTTTGCCACCAACATTTTAGAGTTATTTAAATATTATGTTGAAATCTCTTTAGTAAAAATAATTATGGTAGCAAATAAAATTTTTCTAGTGTAAAGTCCCTCTCAACCAAAGTAGTTTATCGTATATGTTGTAGACAATTTCTAACATTTTCTTTGGTATCATGGGAGAGGCAGTGAATTAAACTTTGTCTGGAATTGTCCACCTTCTTCTAAAAAAATAGTAATGTCATAAAATTTCGGACAAAAATCTTCTCCTGTTGCATTTTTTTTTAATGGCTTTCTTTTTTGGTTTTCTTATTTTGTGAGATTATTTGTCGTTTTGTTTATTTGGTGTGCTTGAGTAGTTTATTCATAATTATTAACTGGGTAGTGTATTATCGTAAAAATAAACATGAAATCTAAATTTTTAACTAATATGTGAAAACTCAAATGTGTTTATGATATTGATGCAAACAAAAAAATAAAAATAAAATGTACTCTGAATCTAACAAAAAAAAAAAAAGATTTCCAACTGACGTAAATAGAGAAACTAAACTTGAATCCATTCTCACAGTGTTTAATTGTTATCAAAATTTGTATGCTGAAAATTTGGATTCTACACAAATCTTTCCATGTGTATTGTTATCACGAAGCCAATCCTGAAGATAATGAAATGCTAACTACTGCTCCTAATGTGTCTGGAAAAAGGATGGTTCTTTCGGTCTAGATGCCCCTAGTGCCATAGGATTCAATGGTTTTCCAAGCTTATTTTTCCATTGGTTTTGGGATATTATTGAGAATGATCTTATTTAGTATATTGAGAATGATTTTAAAGCAGGGTCTGATTCTCCTAAACTTTGTGACTTTGATTTAGAGATTGCACGAAGGCACCGAGGTTAGTCAATTTCGTCCGATTGGCTGATAGATTAAGCCTGATTATGGCTAAATTGGCCTCTCCTCAGCGAGTTCCCTTTGTAAAAGGTAGACGCATTCAATGTAGTACATGTATAGTTCCGGAAGATATTATCCTTTTGGATCGAAAATCTTTTGGTAGAAAATTGGGCCTAAATATTGATATCACCAAGGCTTTAGGTACTCTCCAATGGGAATTTCGCCAAGATGACCCATTTCCCTTTACAAATGTGATTTATTTTAGGAAAATTTTAATTCTATCCTCAAAATCCTACAATACAAGAACTTACATAAAAAGACGCTTATAGAATATTAAAAAAAAAAACGAATGTGAAGGATGATGAAATAGAAATTCAATATGCAAAAATTTATTACCATTGCTCTATTATTTTTCTCACGACCAAAAATTCCATCAACACGCCATTTCTACCTACGCTTTTTATCACACTAGAAATATCAACCTTCCTATGTACGGTGATTGTTTCTTCACAAGAAATTTTTCTTTTTTCATATAAATTATATTTTTTCTTGAATTAGTTAAGTTCCGATGGAGAAATTATTTATTCCTTAAATGAAAATCCTCAAAATTAAGAAAATAATTTAAGAAATCCTTATTGAAAACAGAGACATGATTTATAGCAATTTGTATGTATAAGCCCAATGACTGGAGTTGCCATCAGGACGCATGTTTACATCATAGAAAATAACAATTGCCTTCATGTTAAACACTCAAACCTAGCAACCTCTTGAACCTTCACTCCAAAATGCCACGGAATCGATCGTTATTTTTTTTTTCTCCATTTTACACATAACGAAGTCTAAATTAACAGAGAAAGCATATATGCCGGGCTAGTTATTTCATTTACTATTAATCAGAGAGATTAGAGTACTCGCTAGCCCGGTAAATTATTCAGAATATATAATATAGCTAGGTCATTCATTATATAGATATTTAGGATCTTGAAGGATTAGGAGCTGGAAATAACACCAACCGCGCAGGCTGGTTATCGTCACGAACCAGAACCACACGTCGAACGCCGCCCACAGAAAAGGTGCCGACTTTGTTACAGAGTTTAACGCAAGAATCGCAAACAGATGGACAATGAACAAGATTGTATATATTGTCGCTAACTTTCTCAAGCTTAAACCAATTTAGCAACGTTTCAGCTCCTGGGTGGCCGGCAGGTCCTCCGGTTGTTAGAAACCATTTTCCATATAAAGAATTATAGTTGTCAACTTTCCATGGTGGTGCTATCAAGTTGAGATCAGTGGATTCCCGAACAACTGTAGAATTGTCGAACGGTAATAATCTTACATAACGACCCCTTGCGCCTCCATATACGCTGAATCCACCAGTAGTGCCGTTTATGAGTTCGGCAAGTTTATACTCGCGGTTGGATTCGACCTTGTGGCCATAGAAATCTAAGACTGGTTCAGATTCTGAGGTGCCCAACTGAGGTTTTGTGGCCAAGGCTAGGATAAAGTAGGAGAGTGCTGCTACTAATGCAGTTTTCATTATGTTTTTTTTTTTTGAAGGATAGCTAACTTCTGTTTGTTGTGTTGATCAATTTGGTGGGCAAGGGTTCGAATTTATAGAGAGCTTGATAGTATTGTATACGTGATAAATTCATTGAGGTTGCTAGCTACGTGCATGCATATTTCATGCATAGATCATGCATTATTGCTAGCTACATACATGCATATTGTTAATTTTGCTATAATACATGTACACCAGCAGTATAATAACTATGAAGGAATCATTCAAGCACACCAAAGACGACTACCCAAATAAACCGAATGACAAATAATCTTAAAAGTAATAATAGATAAAAGAAATTAAATAAGTTAGGTAAAGCCAAGAATGAAAAATGAAAAAAAAAACATGCAACAAGTTTAAGAGAGACTTTATAGATTTATTAATTTGCATATGAAAACGATGCTTGTGACGGTCCCCGCTCAAAACACAAAAGAGATGCATCAAAGTATTCACGGATGAAATCATACAGTCCTTTATCATTTCTTTAAAAATATCATTCTTTTGGAAAATGCAATCAGACTTTATTACTAGGCTTGCAATTTGAATATTGCATGTACATGTTTTGGGACTGTCTGACTTTAAAATTTATAAAACTAACCTTTAGGTTTTACGAGTTTAAATGCATGGTAAATACCACTCATATGCGACGAACAAAATTTATTATCATCACAATTACACAATTGTTAAGAAACTTTAGAATAAAATTTAAAGATGGGTGGACATGAATATGAATTTGGATGTTAAGATAGATCTAGACCCGTTCCATATCTGTCTTAGATCCGCACATCAATATACAAATCTGATCCGAATTCACTTTAAACCGACCAAAATCCGATCCGATTAGATTTGGATCACGTGGATCTTGGATCATATCCAATTCATTGCCATCCCTAAAATTAACAATTCTGTAAAGTCACTCTCAGTCAAATAGTTTATCGTATATGTTGTAGACAATTTCTAACATTTTCTTTGGTATGATGGGAGAGGCAGTGAATTAAAGTTTTTCTGGAATTGTCCACCTTCTTCTCAAAAAATAATAATGTCATAAAATGTCGGACAAAAATCTTCTCCTGTTGCATTTTTTTTAATGGCTTTCTTTTTTGGTTTTCTTATTTTGTGAGATTATTTGTCGTTTTGTTTATTTGGTGTGCTTCAGTAGTTTATTCATAATTATTAAATGGGTAGTGTATTATCGTAAAAATAAACATGAAATCTAAATTTTTAACTAATATGTGAAAACTCAAATGTGTTAATGTACTCTGAATCTAACAAAAAAATAAAAAGATTTCCAACTGACGTAAATAGAGAAACTAAACTTGAATCAATTCTCACAGTGTTTAATTGTTGTCAAAATTTGTATGCTGAAAATTTGGATTCTACACAGATCTTTCCATGTGTATTGTTATCACGAAGCCAATCTTGAAGATAATGAAATGCTAACTACTGCTCCTAATGTGTCTGGAAAAAGGATGGTTCTTTGGGTTTAGATGCCTCTAGTGCAACAGGATTCAATGGTTTTCCAAGCTTATTTTTCCATTGGTTTTGGGATATTATTGAGAATGATCTTTTTTAGTATATTCAGTAATTTTAAAGCAAGGTGTGATTCTCCTAAACTTTGTGACTTTGATTTAGAGATTGCCCGAAGGCACCGAGGTTGGTCAATTTCGACCGATTGGCCGATAGATTAAGCCTGATTATGTCTAAACTGGCCTCTCCTCAGCGAGTTCCCTTTGTAAAAGATAGACGCATTCAATGTAGTACATGTATAGTTCCGGAAGATATTATCCTTTTGGATTGAAAATCTTTTGGTAGAAAATTGGGCCTAAATATTGATATCGCCAAGGCTTTAGGTACTCTCCAATGGGAATTTCGCCAAGATGACCCATTTCCCTTTACAAATGTGATTTATTTTAGGAAAATTTTAATTATATCCTCAAAATCATACAATAGAAGAACTTACGTAAAAAGACCCTTATGGAATATTAAAAAAAAAAAGACTATGAAGGATGATGAAATAGAAATTCAATATGCAAAAATTTATTACCATTGCTCTATTATTTTTCTCAAGCCCAAAAATTCCATCAACACGCCATTTCTACCTACGCTTTTTATCACACTAGAAATATCAACCTTCCTATGTACGGTGATTGTTTCTTCACAAGAAATTTTTCTTTTTTCATATAAATTATATTTTTTCTTGAAGTAGTTAAGTTCCGATGGAGAAATTATTTATTCCTTAAATAAAAATCCTCAAAATTAAGAAAATAATTTAAGAAATCTTTATTGAAAACAGAGACATGATTTATAGCAATTTGTATGTATAAGCCCAATGACTGGAGTTGCCATCAGGACGCATGTTTACATCATAGAAAATAACAATTTCCTTCATGTTAAACACTCAAACCTAGCAACCTCTTGAACCTTCACTCCAAAATGCCACGGAATCTATCGTTATTTTTTTTTTCTCCCTTTTACACATAACGAAGTCGAAATTAACAGCGAAATCATATATGCCGGGCTAGTTATTTCATTTACTATTAATCATAGAGATTAGAGTACTAGCTAGCCCGGTAAATTATTCAGAATATATAATATAGCTAGGTCATTTATTATATAGATATTTAGGATCTTGAAGGATTAGGAGCTGGAAATAACACCAACCGCGCAGGCTGGTCATCGTCACGAACCAGAACCACACGTCGAACGCCGCCCACAGAAAAGGTGCCGACTTTGTTACAGAGTTTAACGCAAGAATCGCAAACAGATGGACAATGAACAAGATTGTATATATTGTCGCTAACTTTCTCAAGCTTAAACCAATTTAGCAACGTTTCAGCTCCTGGGTGGCCGGCAGGTCCTCCGGTTGTTAGAAACCATTTTCCATATAAAGAATTATAGTTGTCAACTTTCCATGGTGGTGCTATCAAGTTGAGATCAGTGGATTCCCGGACAACTGTAGAATTGTCGTACGGTAATAATCTTACATAACGACTCCTTGCGCCTCCATGTACGCTGAATCCACCAGTAGTGCCGTTTACGAGTTCGGCAAGTTTATACTCGCGGTTGGATTCGACCTTGTGGCCATAGAAATCTAAGACTGGTTCAGATTCTGAGGTGCCCAACTGAGGTTTTGTGGCCAAGGCTAGGATAAAGAAGGAGATTGTTGCTACTAATGAAGTTTTCATTATGTTTTTTTTTTTTTGAAGGATAGCTAACTTCTGTTTGTTGTGTTGATCAATTTGGTGCGCAAGGGTTCGAATTTATAGAGAGCTTGATCGTATTGTATACGTGATAAAGTCATTGTGGTTGCTAGCTAAGTACATGCATAGTTCATGCATAGCTCATGCATTATTGCTAGCTACATACATGCATATTGTTAATTTGGCTATAATACATGTACACCAGCAGTATAATAACTATGAAGGAATCATTCAAGCACACCAAAGACGAGTACCCAAATAAGCCGAATGACAAATAATCTTAAAAGAAATAATAGATAAAAGAAATTAATAAGTTAGGCAAAGCCAAGAATGAAAAATCGAAAAAAAAAAAATGCAACAAGTTTAAGAGAGACTTTATAGATTTATTAGTTTGCATATGAAAACGGTGCTTGTGACGGTCCCCGCTCAAAACACAAAAGAGATGCATCAAATTATTCACGGATGAAATCGTACAGTCCTTTATCATTTCTTTAAAAATATCATTCTTTTTGAAAATGCGATCAGACTTTATTACTAGGCTTGCAATTTGAATATTGCATGTACATGTTTTGGGACTGTCTGACTTTAAAATTTACAAAACTAACCTTTAGGTTTTACGAGTTAAAATGCATGGTAAATACCACTCATATGCTACGAACAAAATTTATTATCATCACAATTACACAATTGTTAAGAAACTTTATAATAACATTTAAAGATGGGTGGTTATGAATATGAATTTAGATGTTAAGATAGATCTAGACCTGTTCCATATCCATCTTAGATCCACACATCGATATCCAAATCTGATCTGAATTCACTTTAAAACGACCAAAATCCGATCCGATTGGATTTAGATCACGTGGATCTTGGATCATATCCAATTCATTGCCATCCCTAAAATTAACAATTCTGTAAAGTCTCTCTCAGCCAAATAGTTTATCGTATATGCTGTAGACAATTTCTAACATTTTCTTTGGTATCATGGGAGAGGCAGTGATTTTCTGGAATTGTCCACCTTCTTCTAAAAAAATAATAATGTCATAAAATTTCGGACAAAAATCTTCTCCTGTTGCATTTTTTTTAATGGCTTTCTTTTTTGGTTTTCTTATTTTGTGAGATTATTTGTCGTTTTGTTTATTTGGTGTGCTTCAGTAGTTTATTCATAATTATTAAATGGGTAGTGTATTATCGTAAAAATAAACATGAAATCTAAATTTTTAACTAATATGTGAAAACTCAAATGTGTTTATGATATTGATGCTAACAAAAAAATAAAAATAAAATGCACTCTGAATCTAACAAAAAAATAAAAAGATTTCCAACTGACGTAAATAGAGAAACTAAACTTGAATCCATTCTCACAGTGTTTAATTGTTATCAAATTTGTTTGCTGAAAATTTGGATTCTACACAGATCTTTCCACGTGTACTGTTATCACAATGCCAATCCTGAAGATAATGAAATGCTAACTACCGCTCCTAATGTGTCTGGAAAAAGGATGGTTCTTTGGGTTTAGATGCCTTTAGTGCCACAGGATTCAGTGGTTTTCCAAGATTATTTTTCCATTGGTTTTGGGATATTATTGAGAATGTTCTTGTTTAGTATATTCAGTAATTTTAAAGCAGGGTGTGATTCTCCTAAACTTTGTGACTTTGATTTAGAGATTGCACGAAGGCACCGAGGTTGGTCAATTTCGTCCCATTGCTGCTGTCAGCTTCCTTTTCAAAATTATTCCTAAAATATTGGTTGATAGATTAAGCCTGATTATGTCTAAGCTGGCCTCTCCTCAGCGAGTTGCCTTTGTAAAAGGTAGACACATTCAATGTAGTACATGTATGGTTTCGGAATATATTATCCTTTTGGATTGAAAATCTTTTGGTAGAAATTTGGGCCTCAATATTGATATCGCGAAGGCTCTAGGTACTCTCCAATGGGAATTTCTTCCATAGGCTCTGACTCAATTTGGCTTTCACTCGACTTTTATTGGTTATCTATCTTGATTAACGGATCTGTCCAGCGGTTCTCTTCTTGTAGTAGGGGTGTTTGCCGAGGTGACCCGCATTCTTGTTGCAAATGTGATTTATTTTAGGAAAATTTTAATTTTATCCTCAAATCATATAATACAAGAACTTACGTAAGAACACCCTTATTTAATACGCAAAAAATAATCATCATTACTCTATTATTATTTTTCTCACGCCCAAAAATTCCATCAACACGCAATTTCTGCCTATGATTTTTATCACACTAGAAATATCGACCTTTCCATATATAGTGATTGTTTCTTCAGAAGAAATATTCTTTTTTCATATAACTTATATTTTTTCTGGAATAAGTTAAGTTCCGAAGGAAAAATGATTTATTCCTTAAATAAATTTCCTAAAAATTAAGAAAATATTTTAAGAAATCCTTATTGAAAAAAGAGACATGATTTATAGTAATTTGTATGTATAAGTCCAATGACTGGAGTTGCCAGCAGGGCGCATATTTACATCATAGAAAATAACAATTGCCTATGTTAAACACTCAAACCTAGCAACCTCTTGAATCTTCACTCCAAAATGCCCACTTGGAGGTTACCATTTGCAGTTGGGATGGGAAAATTGATTTATATTCAACTTCGCAACCGCTCCTAACTGCTGCTTATATATGCCACCAAAACGATTGTTATGAAGGTATAGGTTTTTCATTCACTTGAAAAAGCAGTACATGTTTGGGTGGACAAAATACAAAGAAGATTCATCTTGCCCTCTTCTTCATCAAGATTGAAATAAAATTTGAATAATCTACAAAAATCATATATATGGTGGCTTGAGGAAGATTTCCGCTCGTGATTTCTTTTCGACCCATGACGTGATCCAACACCTGTTTATTCCGCTACATAATTCAAAAAGGCATGGCCTATTAACTTCTTTTTATAAAGATTCATCTTATTTGTGGAACTCCGCAACAAAATAGTGCAGCGGAAAAAATGAATAGAACTTTATTAGAAATCATTAGGTCAATGATGGCACAAGCAAACCTTCCAATATCATATTGGGTAGATGCTTTGTTAACTGTTGCCTATGTACTTAACCGAGTTCCTTCAAAACCAATTAGTTCCACTCCATATGAGTTATGGACCGGTAGAAAACTTAACGTATCTCATCTGCAGCCATGGGGGTCTGCAGCTTATATTCACAACTCTACTCATAAGTTTGGAAAATTAGGAGCTAGGGCAAAAAGTGTATCTTTATTAGATACTCAGAACACTCTAAAGGATATGTGTTCATTGGTGAACAAGCAAATGGAATTGTGTTTAAATTGGAATCATGAGATTTCAGTTTTCTAGAAAATAAATTTCCTAGCATTAGAGAAGTTGATAAGGATTTTCAATTCTATGAATTAGAAGATCCAAATGAGATTATCACTTCTAACAATGGTGTTGGTGTTAGCACGGATCCTTACAGATTGCCGCTCTGAGTGGGAGTGAAACACCAGACACTTCGATTCTAGCTGTGGATTCAACTCGAAAGAGTAATCGTAGGCCAATTCCTCGTCATCACTTTAAGATTGAGGGAGAAGCTTTTATAATTGATTCACACAATGGTGATGAGCCAAATACTTATAACGAGGCTCTCACATCGTCTACTGTTAAGTGTTAAAAAGTATATATTTATAAAGGAGAAAATTGTTATTTTACACTTTAAGTCTCACTAACATCTCTACTTTTATGTATTTAAATCTCTTGTTATTTAATTATGTGTGTTGTATTATAATTAAGTATTTTCTATATTTCAGGGACATCACGATCATTTTACAATGATCATTTTAGCACTGTTCACATGTACGGCACTGTTTATGACACTGTTCACGACACCGTTCACATATATAGTCCGATATCGTACCACTGACCGATGATGTGGCACTGATCTATGACGTGGTAGCATTCGATTGGACAAATGATGTGGCATTAACTGCTTATGTGGCGTTGACTGATGAGTTGGTGTTAACCGATGATGTGTCTCAATCCTATTGAACTAAAATTCTTATATACTGTTGATCGATAACGTGGCAGCATATTAGTGGATCGAAAATCATGCATACAGTATATGCATATGCACGGAATTTTTATAACCAAACTGCATCACTATTCAAGTCGCTACTGTTCAAACCGCTTTACTATTCAAGGCCGTGGTCAAACCGCATACTGTTGACTGATGACGTAGTGCAATCTTGAGCGTTCAAATTATTTTTAATCCGATGGCCATGATTTACTCAATGTACCTATGAAAAGAGGGCTCCCCCCCTAATTTGATACCTCTGAATTCATTTTTTAGCTCCATTTTCTGTAATTCCTTCTCTATCTTGTATTTTCTACTTATTTTAATAAATTTCAATTTTACCCCTAGTTCAATTATGAGTAGCTAATTTTCTTTCAAGCTTGGGTTGAAGGTGAAGTCTCAACATGTTCTATGAGTTTAATTTGGTAAATTTACTTTCTCTTTCCCTCTAATAATTATGGATGTTTTGACTTTTCATCGACAAATAATAATAATCTTTTCTAGATACCGCACTGGTATAACTGGCTCCCTAGTACAAGGTTATTACTATTTGGCAGGATAAGCCCTTAGCACCATATTTATTTGAGTGTGGTTCATGAGGAGTGGAAATCCCCCTCATGATTTAATTGGCACTAATAAGGAATGTTTATCTCAGGGAGCATGTTAATGCAGGTCTAGATACCTAAGCGCTTCAATTATAATAGTTTCCACTTTAATTTAATTCTGCCATTCCAATCTAAATTGTAGGATAGTCTAAATCACTTTCGCCATAAATTCAACCATCCACTTATAAAATTAACTCTACATATAATTAAAATCCACTTCCTCGTCGGATCGATATTCGACACCATTGATCTATTCTACAATAGATTTGTGCACTTATGAGTTTAATAAAATTTAAACAACAAGTTTTTGGTGCCGTTGCCGGGAAGGTAAGTTATTTTAATTCGTAGAATTAATTTTTGTAAATTATAATTATTATTATTTTTAGTTGTTTTCTTGTAATTTTCTCTTTTTTCTTAATTAATTAAAAAAAGAGAAGTGAATCTACATTTTTAGGTAAGAATTTCTTTTTCTCTTCTTTAAATTTCTGTAATTTAATTGAGTTATTTTTCTTTGTATTTTTTCATTTATTTTGTTAATTTATTTCTTTATTTTAATTTAAGTTAATTTTTTTACGTATTTTTTTTATAGCAATTGAATGTGTTTTCATAGTAAAGTTGTAACAACGTGGCAAGGTTAGTATTGTAATTTCTCCCTCTTATTTATTGGTTTTGTTCGCATTTTTTTATGTTCTTTGCATGCATGGTCGAACGTTATTATTACCTAATCTTGAGCCTATAGATTTTGAACTAGAAAAAACACTTCACTCACACAAACACGTTGCTATTAAAACTAAAATTGAAATGGATTTGCACAATAGCAAGAACCAGAGGAGAAGCCATTTAAAGATTACTTTAGTCCCTTAGCTAACTTGAGCACATCATGTATAAGGTACCAAAATGTAGCTGCTAAGAGTTTTGAGTTAAAACCTAGTGTGCTAAATTATCTCCCAATATTCTATGGTCTAGAAAATGAGGACCCATATAATTATCTGAATGATTTTCATACAATTTGTCAAACTTTTAAATACGAGAATTTTTTAGATGATGATGTTAAACTTAAATTATTTCCATTTTCTTTAAAGGATAGAGCTCGTTCATGGTTTAATACATTGCCTGCTAATAGCATTACATCATAGGAACAAATGATAACAAAATTTTTGAATAAATACTTCCCAGTGTATAAAACCAATGCTATTCGCAGGGAAATTTCAGAGTTTATCTAAAGAGAAAACAAGCAGTTTTTCAAAGTATAGGAGTGATTAAATAGGCTACTTATGAATTGTCCACATTATGAGTACGAGAAATGGCACCAATGCCAATACGTTTTAGAAGGATTATTGCCGCATGTGCAAGAATGGCTAATGGCAACAAGTGGAGGAGAGCTAATGTCAAAAAGTGCTTCAGAGATTTGGGATTTCTTTCAGCAATAATTGGTAATTTCCAACAGCGGAGTCGGTTACTCAAGAATGCTACAAAAATTAATGGAGTAAATGAGGTTCACATCGGTGAGTCAAGTTGGGGAATTAAAGAAGTCAAAGAGATGGTTGAAGGTCTTTCTCGACAAATAGCGTTATTTACGACTGCTAAATCAGCAGAGCCACATGACTATGACTCATACTCAGATCAAGCCAATGCCATAGGTATAATGAGAAAGCTATCAAACTACAACCCTTATTCCAACACATATAATCCTGAATAGAGAGACCACCTCAATTTGTCATGGTTTTAAGGGTTCCAACAGAATGGACTAGTAGCTCTACCTTCACCAATACAAACAATTCCTCAAATTCCTCAAGCTTCTTAGTCACTATTTAGACCATTTAATCAGAACCTGAACTACTCTCAACGCAAACTATGAGAGGATGCATTCTAAAAAGTCAAGAATCTTACTAACCCTACGATCAAGCAACAAAATTGCACCATTGATAAACTACGAAATGTGATGAGAGCAGGCTTTAACTCATAATCCTAATAAGTTTCAAACCTCCAGAAGATGGTAGGACAGCTTGCTTCTTCAATTCAAACTTTGGTAATGATTGTTGAAAAAGATAAATTTTTAAGCTAACCAGTTTTTAATCCTAAAAGGGTGCATGAAGAAAGAACCAGTTCACCACAGTAGCATGGAGAAGTCAAAGCTATCATGATCTTGCGAAAAGGGAAAGAAGTTGACAACAAGGTGGAGATGCTATGACAAATACAACTGAAATTGTACCTGTGAATGTTGAGGACTTATCATCAGAGGAAAAAGAAGAAACCAACCTATAAGAATACATTCCTAAAGCTCTATTTCCTCATAGGTTAGCTAAAGGAAAGAAGGGAAAATCCACAGGTGAGATTTTTTAAATCTTTAAATAGGTAAGTGTTAACATCCCTTTGCTTGATGTTATAAAATAAGTGTCATCCTATGCCAAATTTCTTAAAAACCTTTGTACTGAAAAAAGAAACATTCATATTCAAAAGAAGGCTTTTTTAATAGAAAATGTTAGCTCTATACTCTAACACAAAATGCCTCTAAAATACAAAGACGCAGGCTCCCTCGTTATCTTATGTAGTATAGAGAACCACAAAATTGAGAATGCTTTGTTGGACTTAGGAGCTAGTGTAAATTTTTTGCCTTACTCAGTTTTTGTGAAACTTGGACTAGAAGAATTACACCCAACTCCAGTGGTGTTACAGCTTGCAGATCGGTCTACGAAAGTACCTCATGGTATTGTGGAGGATGTGCTTATCCAGGTAGATAAGTTTTATTTTCCTATTGATTTCATTGCAAGTGGCACTCAACCAGTTCGAGATTTAAGGAATCACATCCTCATTATTCTAGGCTAACATGTTTTGGCAACTGTTGATACTCACATTCAATACAAGACTTAAAATATGCAGTTGTCCTTTGACAATATAACTATGGAACTCAATATCTTCAACATTGCCAAACAACCTTACAATATTATTGATGTGGATTTAATAGAAGCATTAGTTGATAATGTTTTTCTTTCAAACTTTAATGATGACCCTTTACAAGCATGTTTAACTTACTTTGCTTTAGATTTTGATATTAACAGATCAATCAATGAAATCAATGCCATACTTGACTCAACATCCATGGACACAAATATAAAATGTGTTAAAGCACTTAAAACACAATCGTGTAATGGTTCATTTCAAATTTTTCTGGACATGTGACCGTGAAAACTGAAATCTGACAATGCCTTGAAAAATGAAAAAGGGCATTTAAGCTTCAAGATTAATGATTGATGCCATAAGCTTAATTTTGTGTTCTTTCCTTGGAAGCTTGTAAACAATACAAATTTTGCAAAGTTTTTAAATCTTGTGCTGACCTATAATATGAAGAGATGGGCACTGAACTGGGGATTAGGCTCCCTGAGCTTGAGAACAAAAGTTGTCAATAACCAAGATGAATCGTAATAGACTTGAGATAATTAGCCACGGAATAGGCTCTAAAATATAAACCAAAGAAAACTGGTGCATCTATATCCACTTACACAACCTACAAATTGCAAGTTACTAATCACCTAAATATTTCATAGAATGGAATTTATCATTACACTACGACAGATATCACCTTTAATAGCAGTAGATTGTAGCACTTTTTTTTTAATGTTACCAAATGTCATCCTATTGTAGCATTTTGTCCATAAAAGCTACTATTAACTACTCAATAGTTACATTTTATTTTTTAATATATATAACATTTAATTTGTATCATATAGTAAATGCTATCATAAATTTTTAATGATGTAGCACTTTTTAAATGTTATAAATTAATGTTAACTTAAAAAAAAACATATAGTAGCATTTTAGAAGAGCTATGTATAACATTTAATAATATAGCATTTTATAATAGCTATAATATAAACATTAATTTCGCAGCACATAAGAAATGCTCCCAGAAAAGAGCAAAAAAAATATAGCGAGAATCTGAGACAATCGCATATAAAAAAAAGAAAAATGGAATTTTAAAACTTAATTGTAACATCTTTTGCCTCTCTCTCAACTTCCACGCTAACACCCACCCAAAAGTAAATGCCTTTATTTTCTTCTTTCCTCAAGTTGTCCCTACCCACACACCAAAGTAACTAAAGACCTAAAATCCTAATCCCTCAAAATTCCCTTAGAAACCATATCATCTAATGATCCATTAATTTGTTGAGCAACTGAATGGCCAAACGGCTTGAGCTTGATAGAAGTAATTGATGGGTTTTGTTCCTGAAATGATTTCATGAAGGTAATTCATACGTTTTCCTTTTGGATTTTTAAAGTTTTGTTATAATTTTTTTTCAATTTCTCTCTTAAAATTGTTGATATTATTAATTTAGCTTTTGTATTGAATTGTGAATCTGGGTTTTGTAAAAATTTAATTGTTTGACTAATTTTTTTTTCCTAGGATTTGATATGATAAAATGATGCCTCCTAATTGAAGAAGACACAACTCCTACTCCTGTAACTTTTGGCCAATTACATACTGAACTAGTTTTGTAACCTTGCCAAAGGTGAATGTTTCGGCATTGTCTTGTCAAATTATTATTATTATTATTAGTAATTGCTTATGTGCTTTCTGTTTGCTATCTTTTTAAAGATTCTAAATTTTTTACTGAGTTATTTTTTAGTTATAGTAGTTGCCCAGAATATATCATTGAGTATTTTTTCTTTTAATTTAGTTTTAGTATTTTTTTATTTTTGTTGAATTTTTTATTTGTGTTCCAGGAAAGATATTATCGACTGGTATTAAGATGATGAATAAAGAGTGAGTACATCTAAACAGTTAATGAAAGATATTGTCTATTGCTCAATGTGCTGTAAATATATTGTTAACATGCTTTTAGCATTTTATTGGGTAGAGCTATTGATGAATACATGAATGCAGCTTGGAATTTTATGAAGATGGCTTAAAAGAGTGATAGTTACCCTGCAAAGATGTTGTGCCCTTGTAGAGACTGTCGAAATTTAAGTCATCAAACTATTGAGGCAATTTATGAGCATTTGGTCATTGAGGGTATGGATCCGACATACAAAATTTGGTTTCATCATAGGGAACAACCAACAACTGATGGAAAATAAGAAGAACAAAATAACATTAGATACGTATAATTTATTTTCAGCTGGATATATGGAAGGTGGAGATGTAGAAACTTTAGAAGCGAGAAGAAATGAAGAATTCAAAGAATCATTGGAAGCTGCAAAAGCACCTTTATACCTGGGTTGCACCAAATATACAAAATTGTCAGCCATTGTAGATTTATACAAACACAAAGTTGTAAATGGATGGTCTAATAAGAGCTTTGATGGACTTTTGGAGATTTTGTATGACATGTTAGCTAGGGATAATGTACTTCTCAGGTCGGTGTACTTGGTGAGAAACTTTTTAAAGGCATTTGATTTAGGTTATGAGAAGATCCATGCCTGTGTGAATGATTGTTGCTTGTTTAGAAAGCAGAATGAGGAAATGAATTGTTGTCCAAAATATGGTTCTTTAAGATAAAAGGTGGATAGGCGCTTCAATAAAATAAAATAAAAAGGCGTTCTAGCTAAAGTTTTAAGATACTTTCCAGTAATACCAAGGCTCAGAAAAATGTTTAGGTCTGAAAATTGGCGAAAGACTTAAGATGGCATTTTAATAAAAAGGGAAGATGGTAAAAGGCATCATCTTGTGGACTATTTAGCATGGGATTTAATTGATAAAAATGGCCTTTATTTTCAAATGACCTACGAAATCTTAGGCTAGGTCTAACTGCTGATGGATTTAATCCATTTTCTAATTTAAGTACTGTATATAGTTGTTGGCCTATGATGCTTGTCACGTACAATTTACCTCCTTGGTTATGTATAAGAAAAGAAAATATCTTGCCGACTTTACTGATTCTGAGGCCCTAGACAGCCGGGTAATGAGATTGATGTGTATTTATAACCCTTGATAGATGACCTTCAAGAATTATGGGAAACTAAAGTAAAAGTTTTCGATGCATTTGCTAAAGAATCTTTAACTTGAAGGCAATTTTAATGTAGATGATAAATGATTTCCTAGCTTATGGAAATCTTTCTAGATATAAAACTAAAGGTAGACATGCATGTCCAATATGTGCTGGTGACACTTATTCGGAATGGTTAACATTTAGTAGAAAATTTACATATAGGGGACATAGACATTTTCTGCCGCAGTCTCATTCTTTCTGCAACAAGAATAAAACATCATTTGAAGGAAAAGAAGAGCAAGGAACATGTCCAAGGATTAAAGTTGGTAAGAAAATTTTTTAAGATTTGAAAGATTTTTAAAATGATTGGGGGAAATGGAACAAGAAACAAAAAAGGTGTGACGAAAATTCTGAAATTTCTTAAAATTGGAATAAGTGGTCAATTTTTTTTATTTACCATATTGGAAGGTACAAAGCACTATATATATATATATATATAATATTTGCGAGAGTATTATTGGTACACCATTAAACATTAGTGGGAAGACAAAAGATGGACTGAATACCGGAAATACCTAGAAGACATGGAAGTTCGAGAAGAAATGCAACCAAAAGTTGACGAAGGTGATATATTACGCTTACTTGCAGCTTCATTTATATTAACCAAAGATGAGAATAGAATTTTCTACAAACGGTTATTTGATTTGAAATTACCTAATGGTATAGTTCAAACATTGGAAATTATGTATCAGTTGATGAACGTAAGATTATGGGCCTCAAGTCACATGACTGTCACATTTAATGCAATAATTACTACCTGTAGCATTGAAAGGATTACTGAACGAGGGACCTATGAAAGCCATATTTCGGATTTGTTTATTTTTCAACAAGTTATGCCAAAGGATTATTGATAGAGAAGACATATTAAACCTTGCAGAAGAGATCAATGAAACCTTGCGTATATTTGAAATATTTTATCTTCTAGTATTCTTTGATATAATGATCCACTTGCCAATTCATTTAAGATGTGAAGAACGACTTAGAAGACATGTGTTAGTACCGGTGAATATATCATTTTGTAAGGTAAAAACTTATATGCAACGTTTAAAATTAATCAATTTTTAAAATACACATCATTTTAACATCATATAACTGTATTAGGTGTTGGAAAATAGCATATCAATATGCTATTTTGTGGATACATTTTGAGTGGGTCCCACTTGTCGAAAGTGGAAAAACTTGAGAGATACAGATTCTACTCCGTGAAGACTTCAAATATATGTGTTTATTTACTCAAAATGGTGTTTGGGTGAATGAGAAATTGTCTCTCAAAATGCACCCTTGAAGTTGGAAATTTGAAAGGAAATGAGGCTTATCCCACATGGGAAAAATAAGCCAAGGGAATTGTGTTTATATATAGACATTTATCCATACATGAACAAGAATATTAAGGATAAAGGCTCTCTCCACACGCGCGTGCGCAGGGGGTGTACGAATCCTAGACCGAATTGGTTGGACTCGTGTGCGCCCGCGCGTCCTGCGTACGTGAATGTCAGCCCAAAATCAACCAAGCATGCATGGCACGTTTTGAATTTCCTTTTTAAATTTTTTTCTTTTGTAACAGTTTCGCAATCCTTTGAATTCAAAGGATTTATATGTTTACAATTATTTTGCATTATGCAATTCAATTTCGAATTGAATTGGCTGAATTTATTTTGTTGTTACAAAAAATTAAATAACATGTATTGAATTCAAAAATTCAATATCATCTTTATTACATCCTCGCATCGATAAAGGCTTCCTCCTCTGCTTTCAACACACAACAAAGCATACTGCACACAGAGCACTTGCGCTTTCTTCCTCTGTCGTTCTTTATTTTCTTCGAGTTTCTCTGCTGTTGTAGTTCACCGGAATTGTTTGTCCGTGCTTGGCAAATAATTCGTGCCCGTTGTATCCTGGGAAACAGATACCAGCTAAACCTAAAGCACTGTCAGTAGGTGGTAAATCTGTTTTAAGGAAACTGAATTTGCAGGCCTCGGGTTTATTTCTTCTGTTCCGTTTTTGTTTGTTCTGTTATTTTGTTTCGTTAATTTCTTGCTGGTTTCCTATTCTCGATTTGCTGTTGTCCAAATTTCAGTTGCAAAATTGATGAGTTTTCATTTCGTTCTCCATTAAATTTTTCAAGTTAATTACCTGCTGTTCGATTCCAGTTGCTGGTTTTCACGTTGTTACCAGTTTCTGCTTTGCTGTAGTTTTGTTCTGTTATTTCTAATTAATTTCATTTAGTTGATAACTCATTGGTTACTGATTTTCTAACAATCTTAAAACAGATTTACGTTGACATGGCAACTGAAATCAGTGATTCAATTCCATTGTTCTGTATCGACACATTCTTTGCACCGTACATTATCGAGCTGCTTGGTGGCAATACACAGTGAATCATGCGGAAAGGCCTGAAAAATTTAATGGCCAGAATTTCAAACGTTGGCAGCAAAAGATGTTCTTTTACCTGACCACGTTGAACCTTGCGAGGTTCTTGACGGAGGATGCTCCTAAACCCAAAGAGGGTGAAACTGATGTTCAAGTGGCTAGTGCAATTGATGCATGGCATCATTCTGATTTTTTATGTAAAAATTATGTCATGAATGGCCTTAGTGATTCCTTGTATAATGTATACATAGGAAAGAAAACAGCCAAGGAGCTATGGGAATCCTTAGACCTGAAATATAAAATTGAAGATGCGGGAACGAAAAATTTTATTGTTGGCCGCTTCCTAGACTACAAAATGGTGGATTCCAAAACTGTGATTAGTTAAGTACAAGAGCTTCAGATCATATTATCTGAAATCCTTGCTGAAGGGATGATACTAAGTGAAACTTTCCAAGTGGCTGCAATTATTGAAAAGTTGCCTCCTGCTTGGAAATATTTCAAGAGTTACTTAAAGCATAAATGCAAGAAAATGAATATTGAAGGGCCGGTTGTTAAGCTCCGAATAGAGGAAGACAACAGAAATGCTGAAAAAAGAAGGGCTATTTTTATGGCTAAGGCAAATATTGTTGAACATGAACCTAAAACTAAGAAAAATAAAAAATTGGGTCCAAAAGGAGGTATCTCCAAGAAGCAAATGAAGTTTTAAGGAAAGTGCTTCAACTGTGACAAGATGGGGCATAAGGCTTCGGATTGCAGGTTGCCTAAAAAGAAACGAGAGGCAAATGTGTTGGAAAATATCACTCAACATGTTTCGGACATTAACCTCTCAGCAGTGGTTTCTGAAGTGAACCTGGTTGGCTCAAATCCGAGAGAATGGTGGATTGATACAGGAGCAACTAGACATGTGTGCTCAGACAAAGGGTTATTCACTTCATTTGAAGCTGTTACCGATGGTGAGAAGCTATTTATGGGGAATTCTGCAACGTCTGAGATCGAGGGTCAAGGGAAGGTGGTTCTGAAGATGACTTTTGGGAAAGAGCTGACTCTGAACACTGTGCTTTATATGCTAGAAATTCTGAAGAACTTGGTGTCTGGATCGCTGTTGAACAAACATGGTTTCCGAATGGTGTTTGAGTCAGATAGGGTAGTTTTCTCAAAGAATGGGATGTATGTAGGGAAGGGGTATGTCAATAATGGGCTGTTTAAGCTCAATGTAATGACTTTGAAACCAAAACTTAATAATAAAGCTAGTTCTTCTGCTTATTTGCTTGAGTCTTCTAATCTTTGGCATGGTAGATTAGGACATGTTAATTTCAATTTATTGCGTAAATTAATTAACATAAAGCATATTCCCAATTTTCAAATTGATTTGAAACATAAGTGTGAAACTTGTGTTGACGCAAAACTAACTGGGTCGTCTTTCCAAACAATAAAAAGAAACACTGAACCACTTGATTTAATACATAGCGATGTTTGTGATTTTAAATCCATTTAAACAAAAGGTGGTAATAAATATTTTATTACTTTTATTGATGATTGCATAAAGTATTGCTATGTATACTTGATGAAAAGTAAAGATGAAGCTTTAGAAAAGTTTATTCTTTATAAAAATGAAGTTGAGAATCAACTTAATAGAAAAATCAAAGAATTAAGGAGTGATCGTGGTGGTGAGTATGTTGTTCCGTTTGAGACACTATGTGAACAAAATGGAATCATACATTAAGTCACGGCTCCGTATTCACCTCAATCTAATGGGATTGCAGAACGAAAGAATCGAACCTTAAAGGAAATGATGAATGCGATGTTGATAAGTTCTGGATTACCTCAGAATATGTAGGGAGAAGCTATTCTATCAGCTAATTATTTGTTAAAAAGATACCACGAAAGCAAGAAGATAAAACCCCATATGAGCTATGGAAAGGTAGAACACCTTTTTATAAATTCTTACGAGTGTGGGGGTGTCTTGCTAAAGTAGTGGTTCCTTCAAATAAAAGAGTGAAAATAGGACCAAAAACTGTTGATTGCATTTTCATTGGTTATGTACAAAACAGTAATTCTTATCGATTTCTGGTGCATGAGTCTAAAGTTCCAGATGTCCAAAAAACCACAATAATAGAATCAAGAAATGCATCATTTTTTTAACATGTGTTTCTTTGCAATTCTATAGTGGAATCGAGAGAACTAAAACAATTTCATGAAACAATAATTGAAAATGAAGAAAATAATAAAGCTCTAGAAGAAGAAGAAGAAGAAGAAGAAGAAGAAGAAAAAGAAGAAGAAGTTGAGGTTAGACGTAGCAAAAGAGCTAGAATAGAAAAGTCTTTTGGTCCGGACTTTCTGACATTTTTGCTAGAAAATGAACCTCAAAGCTTCAAGGAAGTAGTAACTTCACCGGAAGGAGCTTTCTGGAAAGAAGCCATTAACAGTGAAGTTGAATCCATTTTACAAAATCACACCTGGGAGCTAGTAGATCTTCCTCCAGGTTGTAAACCTTTAGGGTATAAATGGATTTTCAAAAGGAAACTGAAAGTCGATGGAACAATCGATAAGTATAAGGCCAGACTTGTAATTAAAAGTTATAGACAACGAGAAGGTCTTGATTACTTTGATACTTATTCTCCTGTTACGAGAATAAATTCCATCAGGATGATAATAGCAATTGCAGCTTTGCGCAATCTTGAGATACATCAAATGGATGTAAAGACAGCTTTTCTAAATGGAGATTTAGATGAAGAAATCTACATAGAGCAACCTGGAGGTTTTATAGCTCCAAGACACGAAAAGAAAGTTTGTAAATTGGTGAAGTCATTATATGGCTTGAAACAAGCACCAAAATAGTGGCATGGAAAATTTGATCATACGATGCTTACAAGTGGCTTTCAGATCAACGAGTATGACAAATGTGTTTATATCAAAGAAACAGAAAATTGCTATAACATCTACCAAGAATATGTTAAAGTCTAAGTTTGACATGAAAGACATGGGTTTTACGGATGTCATTTTGGGGATTAAAATCTCAAGGACTTCGAGTGAACTTATTCTAAGTCAAACTCATTATATCGATAAAATTCTTGGAAAATTTAATAAAGATGATAATACCGTGTCTAAAACTCCGTTAGATACGAGTATACATTTATCAAAATACAGAGGAGATGTTATTTCTCAAGTAGAATACGCTAGAATAATAGGCAGTCTGATATATTTAACAAACTGTACTAGACCAGATCTAGCTTATACAGTAAGTAAACTTAGTAGATATACGAGTAATCCAGGAAATGATCACTGGAAAGCGATCGTAAGAGTACTTAGGTATCTTCGATACACTCGTAATTATGGACTGCACTATACTAGGTATCCAGAAGTATTAGAAGGATACAGTGATTCTAATTGGATATTTGATGTAAAAGACTCAAAATCCACTAGTGGCTATGTGTTTACACTAGCAGGTGCAGCTGTATCATGGAGGTCTTCTAAACAGACAGTAATTGCCAGATCTACAATGGAATCTGAATTCATTGCATTAGATAAATGTGGTGAGGAAGCAGAATGGCTACAAAACTTTTTAGAAGGTATTCCAAAGTGGCCAAAGCCTGTACCTACAATTTGTATTCATTGCGATAGTCAATCAGCTATCGGTAGGGCATAGAGCAATATGTATAATGGTAAGTCTAGACAAATACGTCGTAGACATAATACCATTAGACAACTCATTTCTACTGGAGTTATTTCTATTGACTATGTAAGGTCAAAGGATAACATTGCGGATCCACTAACCAAAGGGTTAAATAGAGAGCTAGTAGAAAAATCATCGAGGGGAATGGGTTTAAAACCCTCAGAATAATTAGTCAATAACAAAGGAAAACCCAACCTAGTTGACTGGCGATCCCAAGATCTAGGTTCAATGGGACAACCTAATTGTTAAAGACTAAAGTTGGATCACTGTGGGGGTCGTTCTCTTGTGAGGATTACCTTAGTAACCATTTCTATGATGAAATAGTGATGCCCGTAGGAAATAAGGTTGAGCTAGACTCTTAATGATTCTTATGCGTCGAAAATTCGAGCAGAGTAATGCGGGTTACTCTTAATTAAGATATCACCTATGTGAGAGAGAAGTGGGGCCGCTTCAAAGGGAGTTGATAGGGGTTCAGCTCTTAGAAACTCTTGCAGAACCAGGCAGATGTTCAAGGCCAAAACAAATATAACCATGAGAACTCAACAGTGTTAGGAAAGATATCTATGTGCAGCATGTGATCCTTTACACTAACGACAGAACAGTTCAAAAACATCGCGTCTACTGATCAGTCAGTAAATTAAATATACTATCACAAGGGAAGGTTCAAAAGATAAGACCTACCTATCCTTTGCAAGGTATCAATCCAAGAAACTCGATCATTAAAGTCAAGTCAAAAATGGTTTTGATGTCAAAATTTAGTATTTTTTTGTTTTACTGCCAATTTTCATTCATGTGGGGGATTGTTGGAAAATAGCATATCAATATGCTAATTTATGGATACATTTTCAATGGGTCCCACTTGTCGAAAGTGGAAAAACTTGAGAGATACAGATTCTACTCCGTGAAGACTTCAAATATATGTGTTTATTTACTCAAAATGGTGTTTGGGTGAATGAGAAATTGTCTCTCAAAATGTACCTTGAAGTTGGAAATTTGAAAGGAAATGAGATTTATCCTACATGGGAAAAATAAGCCAAGGGAATTGTGTTTATATATAGACAGTTATCCATGCATGAACAAGAATATTAAGGATAAAGGCTCTCTCCATACGCGCATGTACAGGGGGGGTGCGAATCCTAGACCGAATTGGTTGGACTCGTGTGCGCCCGCGCGTCTTGCGTACGCGAATGTCAGCCCAAAATCAACCAAGCATGCATGGCACGTTTTGAATTTCCTTTTTAAATTTTTTCTATTGTAATAGTTTCGCAATCCTTTAAATTCAAAGGATTTGTAACAGCTTTGCAATTATTTTTGGGCTGTTATGCAATTCAATTTCGAATTGAATTGGCTGAATTTATTTTGCTGTTACAACAAATTAAATAACATGTATTGAATTCAAAAATTCAATATCATGCTGCTGTTACATCCTCGCATTAGTAGAAAAGGCAGCTTCCTCCTCTGGTTTCAACACACAACAAAGCATACTACACACAGAGCACTTGCGCTTTCTTCCTCTGTCGTTCTTCATTTTCTTCGAGTTTCTCTACTGTTGTAGTTCGCCGAAATTGTTTGTCCGTGCTTGGAAAATAATTTGTGCCCATTGTATCCTGGGAAACAGATACCAGCTAAACCTAAAGCACTGTCAGTAGGTGGTAAATCTGTTTTAAGGAAACTGAATCTGCAGGCCTCAGGTTTATTTCTTCTGTTCCGTTTTTGTTTGTTCTGTTATTTTGTTTCGTTAATTTCTTGCTGGTTTCTTGTTCTCGATTTCCTGTTGTCCAAATTTCAGTTACAAAATTTCTGAGTTTTCATTTCATTCTCCATTAAAATTTTCAAGTTAATTACCCATTTATTCGATTCATTCTTTGGTTTTCACGTTGTTACGGTTTACGCTTTCTTTGTAGTTTTGTTATGTTATTTCTAATTAATTTTATTTAATTGATAACTCATTGGTTACTGGTTTTCTAACATTAGGAACATAAAGATTTATAAAGGATATGTTAGGAATCATGCACGGCTAGAAGGTTGTATTGCACAATGCTATCTTACAGAAGAATGCATGAATTTTTATAGTGGTTTTTGAATCAGAATGTTGAATTATGTTATCATGAACGTTAGAATGAAGATTTTTCCAGTGATGTGATTCTTGAAGGTCATCCAATCTTAAGGCGAACATCAATTATTTTAAGTAATGAAACATTAGAAAGTACACATCATTATGTGTTATTCAATGCAGTTATAGTGGAGCCATATTTAGAGTAGGTACTTAAAAAACATTCATTATTTACTTTTTGTTAAAAACTATAGTTTTACTCCATTTTTTCTTTATTTTTTTAATTGTCAATTAGGATATATATGCAGGAGTTAAAGCAATCAACCAAGATTTTAGAAAAAAGAAATGAAAATTTGCTTTGGAAAAGACATGCTGATAATTTCTCTAAATAGTTAAAAGAAAAGGTAACATGCTAATTGATTTTTGGTTGTACATTTGGAAGTTAGTTATAAGATTTTGATTAGTTAATTTTCTTGTGCCCAGATTGTCTTCTCCACTGATGCAAATAATGATATGGATGAATTAAAATGGCTTTCATTTGGTCCTAGAAATCAGACCATGAGCTATAAGGGATATATTACTAATCAGCCATGGTTCCAGACAAGAGATGTTGAAATGTCAACACAAAATAATGGAGTTTCAATAAAAGCAACAACTCTATGTAGGGCAATTGTGAAAAACACTGCACAAGTTGTTGATGTTGTTTTTTATTATAGAGTTATAAAAGAGATAATTTTGCTTGATTACCATAAGCTTTAGATTCCAATATTCAAGTGTGATTGGACAAATGAAGGGCACGGTGTGAGGATTGAAGATGGTTTTACAGTTTTTAATCTATACCAAGGTCAAAATCAGTATTAGAAAGAGCATTTTATTCTTGAATCAAAGGCAAAACAAGTATTTTATTTGAAAGAAAATGATGCATCAAATTTCTATGTCTTACTTACAGCGCTACCAAAGGGATATTTTGATTAAAACATGTATAAGGAGAATGTTGATATAACTTTTGGGCTGAAACATGTCAACACAGGATATAAATAATGACAATGAAAATGAAGAAGTTATTAATATTAGAGGAAATGGTGATGACATATTGGTGTAACCTGTTTATTTTTTTATTTTTGGTATCTTTTGGTCTTTCATTGTTCTTTTTGCTTTTTTATTATCTTTCAACAATAAGACATTGCACTTTGAGTTTGTTAATATCTTTGCTATATAACTTTTGTGCTTGTGTTGTGTTGCATATATAAGTTATGCTTTATATTGTGCTTTTTCCTTAAACTTATCATAATAAATATCTTTGGTAAGCTTTTATATGGTGAATATCTTTTAATAAAATGTAAAAGTGGTTACAGTGCATTGGTTACTGGTAAGATTTTGTTCTTTTAAATTTTAGTTTACTCTATTTCATACCTAAAATAAGTTTTCTTTTATTACTTTGTATTTGATATATTTAATGCTAACTTTTTTCTTTTTTCTTTTTTGGCATTTTCAGATTGCTTTGGCAATCGATTAATTAACATGAGTTCATGTAACAAAGAATTACATCCTGGATCAGCTATAAGAAATGAATGTTGCCAAGCATCATCTAATATCCAAGTAGAAGATCACTCGGATTTAATAACTACTCATTTGAAGAAGTCAAAAGTATAAAAAAGAAAGAGAGATCTTACTAAAATGAAGAACATTGCCATGGATGGTGATGACAGAATTGAGGTCAAATTTTATGAAAATGGCCAACCGTTAGAAGAAAGATCTATTACAATATCTTTATTGTTAGGAAGTTTAGTGCGAGAGATTGTAGCATATACAATTTTAGATTGGAGAAATGTTCCTTTGAAAATGAAAAATATTTTATGGAATAGTGTTCAGGTTAGTTTTAATATCATGATTTCCATTCAAATTATGAAACTTATTTTCTTTATAGTATTTATTTGATTAACTATGCATTTTTATATTGTAGCTGAGGTACAAGTTGGATAATCAATGGCAAAAAGCTTACATACTTAAAGAGATGGAAGGACTTTGGAGGACTTCAAAATCAAGAATTGTGCAAAAAATATTAGAGGCAAAATGTAGAAGATAGGATGCAGCTCAAACCTGACAATATCAAGTCAATTCATGAATGGAATGACCTTGTTAAAGAAAAAACTAGTGATGAATTTAAGGTAAGAGCTTTTATATTAGTTGTGTGTTAATTTGTGTCATCAGTTTGTTTAATTAAATTTATATAATTGCTTTTTAAATATAGTTTGAAAGTGACAAGTTCAAAAAAATAAGGAAAAAGCATATTCCACACACCTCAAGTCATAAGGGAATTGCTCGGACAACTCATGATATGGTAATGTCAAATATTTTTTGTAAGTTTTCAAAAGGTTGAGCACTACTTTACTATAAACTTTTTTTTTCTTTAGAGAAAAGCCAATGGAAAACATGTATCTAGAGTTGAGGTTTGGAAAAAATACTTAAAAGAAAAAAAGGCGAACCTATAAATGCAGTGGCTGTTGATGCTATAGTAAGGAAATCAATTGTTTAGTCATTTTTTTCCAGCAATTACTTGTGTATATAACATTGAATGCACTTGAAAATTTGTAGAGTCAAATGAATGAAATTAAAAGAGATCCTTCAAACCTCACTTCAAGTGATTTGAAAGATGATGCTGTGTCAAAAGTAATAGGTCCTGACAAATCTTATGTGAAAGTACTTAGAAAAGGAGTTACTTTTGGACAATTAGTCCTTATATCACAAAAGGATATGGTTATAGCTCAAGTACTAATGGATCAAGATGAAATGAAGAAAGAATTAGCATAATACAGGAAGTTTTTTGAAGAGATACAAAAAAAAGAGGTATGTATAAAATTTCATTACATAACCCACAGTTTATATTTATATATAGGGCTTTTTTTAACTCAATTATGAAACTTTTATTATATAGAGTCAAAATCAAACGAGTCAAGAATGTGATGATGAATTGAATGCGCACCTATTCTTATGGTAAGAATTTGAAAGTCAGCATATTTTTCTATAAATTAAAATAAATGATATTGATTAAAATTATAACTTTATTATTATTTCATTGTGCTAGAGTGTGAATATGAAGACTAACACCACTAAATGCAAGTTGCTTGATTGGGAGGGCTTTGAGGTTGTAGTAGCTGAAGGGCGTTGGTCTTCAATTGATCCAAAAGCACTTGTTCATCATATTCCTATTAACATAAATATTTCTTTAATTTTGATTTTGATGATAACAAACTTGATTAAGAAAGATTAATCTTTTAAATGAAAAATGATTTTATGATATTAGTTAAATGATTTTATGATATTAGTTATTTTCTTGCTAATGTTTTAAATTTAATAGTTTTGAGAATTTTGAAATTAGCAAATATTGTTTAAAACTCTGAAAGAGGACTTATTTGACTTGTTTTATAAAGTTTTGGGTCATAGTATAATTTTATAAAGTTTTAGGACTAAACTATAATTTTATAAAATAATTCACTTTAGCAGTCCCTGTAGCAAACAACTAACCAACATCTTGATAACGGCTAACCGGCATCGAGAAGAATTGAAGAGTAGCCTCTGGACACTAACGGCGATCTGACAGTTTTGAAATTCAGCCCAACGGTCATATTGACCAATTAAACAGCGGTCCGACATCTCGTTAACAGTGATCTAACATTGAGTAGAAGTCCACAATGGCTATATTTCAGCTCCAACTATAAATAAGCTCAATCAAATTCAAAGAATAACAATTCCAACAATTATCATTGAGCAAATTATTGATCATAAAATTTTTATTGAGCTTTAAATTCTTGTATTCATCTCATTTACTCACACTTTAGATTTTCGTTTATAATCAAACACATTGTGTGGGAGAGTTTTATTTTATAATATTCTTAAAAATCAAATTGAGAGATTGTAAGTGTTAGGATACACTTGGGGAAAGAGATTGAGGATAATCTCTTGTTGTAAAAGTTTATTGACATCTTAGAAGTCAATTGTAAGAGCGGTTGAAGTCTTAGAGGTTCGCTTAGTGGAATCCTCAAGCCCGGTGAGCTTGTAGGTGTAGACGTAGGCACAATTTGCCAAATACGTAAAAATCACGTGTTTGATTTTTCTTCTCTTACTCTTTTATTATCTTGCTTGATTAAATTTATTGTTTTTGTTCTTATTAAGGCATTAGATTTAAATTACGGTGTGGTTTGTTTTGCATTTGTTTTAATTACCCAATTCACCCCCCTCTTAGGTTGCTTAGATAGTATTTCAATTCCTATTAGATCAAAGGCCATGAGAAATTAGGTAGATGTAGCTAAAGAACATGAGAAGTATCTATGGAGGACTATAGCCTATATGACATACATTGAAGAAGCTATTGGTAATATAGTCGTGTGCCCTACAGATAGGGTTGTTATAGACTGTACAAATTGAAATTTATGTCATTCACATATTTAGGTAATCTCATGTCCATGAACTTTTATATATTTTCTTGAGCATTTCTTTATGTTTTTTTAGTCTATGTGCCAACATAGAGCTTGAGGCACCATATATTGCTTTTAATGGCTAATGGTAATAGTAGTTGTTGGCTAGAAAGTATAATTTTGGAAGTGTTAAGTTGATCATATATATATGTTGTATAAGTTGTAATTTGTTTGAGGAAATGTCCATATTTTAGGGGAGACTCTGTCAAAATTTTTGCTAAGGATAAGATTAGTTGTATATTTGAGTTCACTATTCAAAACTAGAATTGGTGTAAAATTGTAAGTTAAAATAAAAGTTTTTGCCCCTAACATTTTAGAGTTATTTAAATATTATGTTGAAATCTCTTTAGTAAAAATAATTATGATAGTAAATTAAATTTTTCTAGTGAAATATTTACAAAAGTTTATCACTAGATTTGCTCTGTTCAGGTGAACTTTTGCATTTATTTTTTTGTTTTTAATTTATAATGCAGGTCATGTTTGCTCTGTTCGGGTGATTTTTTTTACTATTTTTTTTTTATTTATAATGCAGGTCATATGGATAAATGCTACTTGTAAAGGAGTTTCCGATGCAAATTGAAGATGAAATAGTATTATTTTTGTTTAATTATTGCCTTTTTGATATATGGCAAAGTTAAACATACTGTATATTTGTACTTGATGTCTATCTTTAAATTACGATGTTCATCTTCATACATTATTGTTCTGATACAATATTTTATATGTATGATATATTTTGTTCATATGGAGTATAGTCTGACAAAAATTTTATATTATTATAAGAATTAATAAGTACACATTGATAGAGTTTGTTCGATTCTATTTAATAATTGTGATAACAACCAATCTATAATAATTAAATGCTTTAGGTCACTATTGTAATATTGTAAGAATGCTTCAAATCATCCAATATTGTAGCATTTTTGCTAGGCTATGTAAAAAAGCTTTGGTAGGATTTCGTAAATGCTACAACTCGTGTAATTTGTAGCATCTTAAAATTTCTAATATCATGAAATCTTTAGCATTTTTGTTAAGCCACGAGAGACAATGTGATTGCATTTTTTAAGTTCTACTAGATTAAAATGTGTAGCATGATTAAAGTGCTACAAATAACATATTTGACTAAAATGTGTAGCATTGTTATTATACTATAAAAGATGATTTGATAGCATTTCTTAAGTGCTGCATAATGTGTACTGATAGCAATTATCTACCGAAACTAAAACTAAATATGCAGCTTTTATTATATGCTATAGAATTAAAATTTTATAGCATTCTATAATTGCTACTAAAAAGGAATACTTTTAGTAATGTGGGCTAACATAGTACTTTGTAAAATGCTACAGTTTACTTTTAGTATCACTTTTCACGTGCTGCTATATCTCAGTTTTGTTGTACTATTAGGAAGGGGAGATGCGGAAACCACCATACACTCCAGGTGTTACCATACTTATGACCAATGACCCATGAAAAATCACAAGAAGAACCAGCAACCCTTTGTCCATTAATGTTGTCAATGACTATATCAAAGTTTAAAGGAGTATGCGCATCTTCAGGATCAATTAAAAAATTACCGTTATTATTATTAGACTCCTCAGTCGAAGTCAAATCCATCTCAGAGTGGAATGAAGCTATCAACCAACATTACTATCTAAAACAGTATTTGAAACATTAGTATGTTTAAATTAGAACCCACCTGAAGATAAGTTGTGTCATTTAAAGACTTTTGTCGAGTACTAGAAAGATCCAAAACCTTGTTATTATCAACATTTAATCGAGCCTGGCGAATCAAAACAACCACAACATCCTACACATCAGAGATAGGAATCTTAACATCCATAGCACCAAAAAGCATCTTCCATAATAGGCTATGGAGCCAAACAAAAAATGATCAGGATTCTCTCTTGATTTGATCTTCTTCTGAGTAAATTCTATTAATATGATTAGTGTTTAATAAATTAAAAAGAAAAAATAGTCAAATCCTAATTATATACTAACAGTAAAACATAGATAGCACAAGATTTGTAAAAGATCAAGAGTGCTTAGATCAAAGAAAGATCCTAATCCAATAAAAAACTATCCTAATCCAATAAAAAACTATCCTTGAGAAGCATGCAAAACACTAGGCCTTTTATGCTGATTATGAGTAACAAAAATATACTAAGCAGTGAGAGCCACCCTAGCCCGTAGAGAGGCACCCAATATAGGCTTTTTTGCCCTTATCCTTAAAACCTATACCCGAGCCCAGCCAGTAGGCTGCCGGGCTTTCCGAAGCCCATGATTAGCCACATAACAACCATCATCTAAGTGAATAAAATACTTATAATAAAAAGCACAATATGTAGGAATTTGCTCAAAAAAATAAATCCCCTTCAACCCCAAAGACAGAATTTTCTAATAACATCCATAAGAGGACAGCCAAAAGAAAACTTAACAATAAGTCCCAGTTTGAAATTTTCAGCGATAACCTACAATTCCTTAGTAGGAAAAAATATTACAGGGTTACTGGATGGAATAAAATCGGTTTAACCAAAATCGAAGCGGCTATAGAGCCAGTAACCACATTAAGAAATTATGTTTGAGGATGAAGAGGTGCATTTTGTTTGAAAATGGAAACGAAGTTCATAGCAAAGTAATAAGATGGCTTTAGCGAAAAGTGGGGGGTCCGAGCTAGTGGATTGTTCATGCTAAAGTGGAGATGATTGAAAAAACCTCCTGCATTCTCACCAGCATTTGTAGGTTGAAGTTGAATAAGCTGTCTTAGTCGGTGTGAAGAGTTTAAAGTTTGGTTCATATGATAGGCAGTGGGCTGTCTCTATGATATATGGTCATGGCTGTGGTAGGTGTGGATCAAAAGAAGGATATGGCTGTGGCAACATCGCGGCTATATGGGAATGCAGTGGGGAGATGGGATACATAATTAAACTAGCGTTTGGTAGCGAAACTATTACAGGATGCGAAGGGATGTTTTGTTGCCCACGATAAGGCTGAGTAGTCGAATCCAATCGCGAGTATAAACTTGTCGAACTCGTAAATGGCACTACTGGTGGATTCAGCGTACATGGAGGCACAAGGGGTCGTTATATAAGATTATTACCGTACGAAAATTCTACAGTTATCCGGGAATCCACTGATCTCAACTTGATAGAACCAGTATGGAAAGTTGGCAACTATAATCCTACATTTGGAAAATGGTTTCTAACAATCGGAGGACCTGTCGGCCACCCAGGAGCTAAAACGTAGCCAAATTGGTTTAAGCTTGAGAAAGTTAGCTACAATATATACAATCTTGTTCATTGTCCATGTGTTTGCGATTCTTCCGTTAAACTCTGTAACAAAGTCGGCACCTTTTCTGTGGGCGGCGTTCGACGTGTGGTTCTGGTTCGTGACGATGACCAGCCTGCGCGGTTGGTGTTATTTCCAGCTCCTAATCCTTCAAGATCCTAAATATCTATATAATGAATGACCTAGCTATATTATATATTCTGAATAATTTACCGGGCTAGCTAGTACTCTTCTCACTCTAAAATTCAATGGGAGTGAGAATTCAATGGGAGAAGAAATCCCCCTTTCACTCTAAAATAAGCAGAAGCCATGAAAGAATGAAGTAAGACTCCCACTTCCTTTCTTAAATGAGTAAGTAAATATTAGAGTAAAAGAAATCTACACTCTCCACTCTCACTTTAACAAATAAATGCGACGTAATAACCAACAAAGTGTTGGCCCACCCAAGAAATCCCTGAGTGGTTTGATTGGTTTCCCGCCAGTCGCAGTGTCGCTTTGTTGGGAGAACCCGTCTCGGTTCGGCGAGACTTCTCACAGACGTAGCGCTCCCACAATGCCTTTCCTGCGATACCTCGTAATTAAGATAAAAAAAAAAAAAAATGCGACGTAATAATTACCAACCAATTACTCTTATTTCAGATTCCAATTCTCTAATTATATAAGTACACACCGTTAAGTTCATTTTGCAATTAATTATTGCCAACAAAGCATGTTTAGTGCGAAAGACGTCAATGGATTTTGGCCAGACTTTTCAAATGAAATGAATTTTTTTATATTAAGGAAATTGAAAGACAGCTGTATGATTTTATCCGTGAAAAAATTTATGCACACGTTTTAATTGTTTTAGAGTGCGGACCGTCATAATTAGTACTCAGTGTCGACGCTCTTATATGCAAATTAACAATTCTATAAAGTCGCTGTCAGCCAAATCTTTAATCGTATATATTGTAGACAATTTCTAACATTTTCTTTGATACCACGGGAGAGGTAGTGAATTAAAGATTGTTTGGAATTGTCCACCTTCTACTCAAAATATAATAATATCATAAAATTTGTGACAAAAATCTTCTCCTGTTGCATTTTTTTTAATAGCTTTCTTTTTTTGGAAAATTATTTGTTGTTTTGTTTATTTGGTGTGCTTGATTAGTTTATTTATAATTATTAAGTGGGTAGTGTATTATCATAAAAATAAACATAAAATCGAAAATTTTAACTAATATGTGAGAACTGAAATGTGTTTATGATATCGATGCTAACAAAAAAATAAAAATAAAAATAAAGTGTACTCTGAATCTAACAAAAAAATATAAAGATTTCCAACTTACGTAAATGGAGAAACTAAACTTCAATCCATTCTCATAGTGTTTAACTTTTATCAAAATTTGTATGCCGAGAATTCGATTCTACGTAGATCTTTCTATTTGTACTGTTATCACAAAGCTAGTCCTGAAGATAATGAAATGCTAACTACTGCTCCAAATGTGTCTGGGAAAAGGATCGTTCTTTTGGTTTAGATGCCTCTAATGCCCCAGGACTCAATGGTTTTCCAAGCTTATTTTCCCATTGGTTTTAGGATATTATTGATAATGATCTTGTTTAGTATATTCAATAATTTTAAAGCAGGGTGTGATTCTCCTAAACTTTGTGACTTTGATTTAGAGATTGCACAAAGGCACTGAGGTTGGTCAATTTTGTCCAATTGGCCGACAGATTAAGCTTGATTATGTCTAAATTGGCCTCTCCTCAGCGAGTTCCCTTTCTAAAAGGTAGACACATTCAATGTAGTACATTTATAGTTCCGGAAGATATTATCCTTTTGGATCGAAAATCTTTTGGTAGAAAATTGGGCCTAAATATTGATATCGCCAAGGCTTTAGGTACTCTCCGAAGGGAATTTCGCCGAGATGACCCATTTCCCTTTGCAAATGTGATTTATTTTAGGAAATTTTTAATTCTATCCTCAAAATCATACAATACAAGAACTTACGTAAAAAGACTCTTATGGAAGATTAAAAAGAAAAACGACTGTCAAGGATGATGAAATAGAAATTCGCGAAAATTTATTACCATTGTTCTATTATTTTTCTCATGCCCAAAAATTCCATCAACACGTCATTTCTACCTACGCTTTTTATCACACTAGAAATATTGACTTTCCTATATACAGTGATTGCTTCTTCAGAAGAAATCTTTCTTTTTTCATATAAATTATATTTTTTCTTGAATTAGTTAAGTTCCAATGGAGAAATTATTTATTCCTTAAATAAAAATCCTCAAAATTAGGAAAATAATTTAAGAAATCCTTATTGAAAACAGAGACATGATTTATAGCAATTTGTATGTATAAGCCCAATGACTGGATTGCCATCAGGACGCATGTTTACATCATAGAAAATAACAATTGCCTTCATGTTAAACACTCAAACCTAGCAACCTCTTGAACCTTCACTCCAAAATGCCACGGAATCGATCGTTATTTTTTTTTCTCCCTTTTACACATCACGAAGTCGAAATCAACAGCGAAAGTATATATGCCAGGCTAGTTATCTCATTTATTATTAATCATAGAGATCAGAGAACTAGCTAGCCCGGTAAATTATTCAGAATATATAATATATCTAGGTTATTCATTATATAGATATTTAGGATCTTGAAGGATTAGGAGCTGGAAATAACACCAACCGCGCAGGCTGGTCATCGTCACGAACCAGAACCATAGGTCGAACGCCGCCCACAGAAAAGGTGCCGACTTTGTTGCAGAGTTTAATGCAAGAATCGCAAACAGATGGATAATGAACAAGATTGTATTTATTGTAGCTAACTTTCTCAAGCTTAAACCAATTTAGCAACGTTTTAGCTCCTGGGTGGCCGACAGGTCCTCCGGTTGTTAGAAACCATTTTCCAAATGAAGGATTATAGTTGCCAACTTTCCATACTGGTTCTATCAAGTTGAGATCAGTGGATTCCCGGACAACTGTAGGATTGTCTACGGTAATAATCTTACATAACGACCCCTTGTGCCTCCATGTATGATGAATCCACCAGTAGTGCCGCTTACGAGTTCGACAAGTTTATACTCGCTGTTGGATTTGACCTTGTGGCCATAGAAATCTAAGACTGGTTCAGATTCTGAGTTGCCCAACTGAGGTTTTGTGGCCAAGGCAAGGATAAAGAAGAAGAGTGTTGCTACTAATGAAGTTTTCATTATTTTTTTTTTTGAAGGATAGCTAACTTCTGTTTGTTATGTTGATTAATTTGGTGCGCAAGGGTTCAAATTTATAGAGAGCTTGATAGTATTGTATACGTGATAAAGTCATTGTGGTTGCTAGCTACATACATGCATAGTTCATGCATAGCTCATGCACTATTGCTACCTACATACGTGCACATTGTTAATTTTGCTATAATACATGTACATCAACAGTATAATAACTATGAAGGAATCATTCAAGCACACCAAAGACGACTACCCAAATAAACCAAATGACAAATAATCTTAAAAGTAATAATAGATAAAAGAAATTAAATAAGTTAGGCAAAGCCAAGAATGAAAAATGAAAAAAAAAATGCAACAAGTTTAAGAGAGACTTTATAGATTTATTAGTTTGCATATGAAAACGATGCTTGTGACGGTCCCCGCTCAAAACACAAAAGAGATGCATCAAAGTATTCACGGATGAAATCATACAGTCCTTTATCATTTCTTTAAAAATATCATTCTTTTGGAAAATGCGATCAGACTTTATTACTTGGTTTGCAATTTGAATATTGCATGTACATGTTTTGGGGCTATCTGACTTTAAAATTTACAAAACTAACCTTTAGGTTTTACGAGTTTATATGCATGGTAAATACCACTCATATGCTACGAACAAAATTTATTATCATCACAATTACACAATTGTTAAGAAACTTTAGAATAAAATTTAAAGATGGGTGGACATGAATATGAATTTGGATGTTAAGATAGATCTAGACCTGTTCCATATCCGTCTTAGATCCGCACATCGATATCCAAGTCTGATCCGAATTCACTTTAAACCGACCAAAATCCGATCCGATTGGATTTGGATCACGTGGATCTTGGATCATATCCAATTCATTGCCATCCCTAAAATTAACAATTCTGTAAAGTCGCTCTCAGCCAAACAGTTTATCGTATATGTTGTAGACAATTTCTAACATTTTCTTTGGTATGATGGGAGAGGCAGTGAATTAAAGTTTTTCTGGAATTGTCCACCTTCTTCTCAAAAAATAATAATGTCATAAAATTTCGGACAAAAATCTTCTCCTGTTGCATTTTTTTTAATGGCTTTCTTTTTTGGTTATCTTATTTTGTGAGATTATTTGTCCTTTTTTTTTATTTGGTGTGCTTGAGTAGTTTATTCATAATTATTAAATTGGTAGTGTATTATCGTAAAAATAAACATGAAATCTAAATTTTTTGCCAATATGTGAGAACTCAAATGTGTTTATGATATTGATGCTAACAAAAAAATAAAACTAAAAATAAAATGTACTCTGAATCTAACAAAAAAATAAAAAGATTTCCAACTGACGTAAATGAAGAAACTAGACTTGAATCCATTCTCACAGTGCTTAATTTTTATCGAAATTTGTATGCTGAAAATTTGGATTCTACACAGATCTTTCCATGTGTATTGTTTTCACGAAGCCAGTCCTGAAGATAATGAAAAGCTAACTACTGTTCCTCATGTGTTTGGAAAAATGATGGTTTTTTTGGTTTTGATGCCTCTAGTGCCCCAGGACTTGATGGTTTTCCTGGCTTATTTTTCTAATGGTTTTGGGATATTATTGAGAATGATCTTGTTTAGCATATTCAGTAATTTTAAAGCAGGGCGTGATTCTCCTGAGCTTTGTGGCCTTGATTCAGAGATTGCACAGAGGCACTGAGGTTGGTCAATTTCGTCCCATTGTTGCTGTCAACTTCCTTTTCAAAATTATTCCTAAAATATTAGCTGACAGATTAAGCCTGATTATGTCTAAGTTGGCCTCTCCTCAACGAGTTGCCTTTGTAAAAGGTAGACACATTCAATGTAGTACATGTATGGTTCCAGAATATATTATCCTTTTGGATTGAAAATCTTTTGGTAGAAATTTAGGCCTAAATATTGATATCGCGAAGGCTTTAGGTACTCTCCAATGGGAATTTCTTCCACGAGCTTTGACTTAATTTGGCTTTCACTCGACTTTTATTAGTTATCTATCTTGACTAACGGATCTGTCCAGTGGTTCTCTTCTTGTAGTAGGGGTGTTTGCCGAGGTGACCCGCATTCCCGTTGCAAATGTGATTTATTTTAGGAAAATTTTAATTTTATCCTCAAAATCATACAATACAAGAACTTATGTAAAAACACCCTAATTCAATACGAAAAAAATAATTATCATTACTCTATTATTTTTGTCACGCCTAAAAATTCCATCAACACGCAATTTCTACCTATGCTTTTTATCACACTAGAAATATCGACCTTCCTATATATAGTGATTGTTTCTTCAGAAGAAATATTTCTTTTTCATATAACTTATATTGTTTCTCGAATAAGTTAAGTTCCGAAGGAGAAATGATTTATTCCTTAAATTAATATCCTAAAAATTAAGAAAATATTTTAAGAAATCTTTATTAAAAAATGACATATGATTTATAGCAATTTGTATGTATAAGTCCAATGACTGGAGGTGCCAGCAGGACGCATGTTTACATCATAGAAAATAACAATTGCCTCCATGTTAAACACTCAAACCTAGCAACCTCTTGAATCTTTACTTTAAAATGCCCACCTGGAGGTTACCATATGCAGTTGGTATAGGAAAATTGATTTGTATTCAATTTCGCAACCGCTCCTAACCGCTGCTTATTATGCCACCAAAACCATTGTGGTGAAGGTATGGGTTTTTCATTCACTCGAAAAAACAGTGTGTGTGTGGGTGGACAAAATACAGAGAAGATTCATCTTGCTCTCTTCTTCATCAAGATTGAAATAAGGTCTTTGAATAATCCGTAAAAAGCATATATATTATGGCTTGAGGAAGATTTCCGCTCGTGATTTCTTTTCGACCAGTGATGTAATCCAACATCTGTTTATTTCGATACATAATTCAAAAAAGGTATGGCCTATTAACTTCGTTTTATAAAGATTCATCTTATTCGTGGAACTCTGCAACAAAATGGTGCAGCGGAAAGAATGAATAGAACTTTATTAGAAATCGTTAGGTCAATGATGGAGCAAGCAAACCTTCCAATATTATATTGAGTAGATGCTTTATTAACTGCTGTCTATGTACTTAACCGAGTTCTTTTAAAATCAATTAGTTCCACCCCATATGAGTTATGGATCGGTAGAAAACTTAACTTATCTCATCTGCGGCCATTAGGGTTTGCAGCTTATATTCACAACCCTACTCATAAGTTTGGAAAATTGGGAGCTAGGGCAAAAAGTGTATCTTTATTAGATACTCAGAGCACTCTAAAGGATATGTGTTTATTGGTGAACAAGCAAATGGAATTGTGTCTGAATTGGAATCACGAGATGTCAGTTTTCTAGAAAATGAATTTCCTAGCATTAGAGAAGTTGATAAGGATTTTCAATTCTATGAATTAGAAGATCCAAATGAGATTATCACTTCTAACGATGGTGTTGGTGTTAGCACGGATCCTTTAGAGATTGCCACTCTGAGTGGGAGTGAAACACAAGACACTTCGATTCCAGCTGGGGATTCAACTCGAAAGAGTAATCGTAGGCCAATTCCTCATCGTTGCTTTGAGATTGAGAGAGAAGCTTTTATAATTGCTTCACACAATGGTGATAAGCCAAATACTTATAACGAGGCTCACACATCATCTACTGTTGATTGTTAGAAAAAGTATATTTATAAAAAAGAAAATCATTATTTTACACTTTAAGTCTCACTAACATCCCTACTTTTATGTATTTAAATATCTTGTTATTTAATTATGTGTGTTGTATTATAATTAAGTATTTTTTATATTTCAGGGACATCATGATCATTTCACAATGAACGGGAGATCAGACAGTAAAATGGACATCACTTTTGAACTCAGGACAATTGAAAACCTTGGTAGGGGCATAAAAGGAAAAATAGCACTGTTCACATGTACGGCATTGTTTATATCCTGTTCACGACACTGTTCACATATATAGTCCGATACTATGGCATTGACCGATGATGTGGCACTGATCTATGACGTGATAGCATTCTGTTAGCCTAAAAGGGTATAAATATTATAATTTTTATGATGACAAATATATGTATTAAAGTGTTTTATTTTGTATTTCACAAGTTCACTAGTTTTTTAAGGATAATTTTTATGCAAGTGAATCAAGTGAAATCAAGTTCAAGACACTCAATGGACAACGGCGAAATCAAGAATAGAGTTTCAAGCTCAACGGATAAAATTATTGCCACAATTTCTTGAAAGCCGGTATGATTTAATTTATACTTGGTTTAGGATTTGTAAAGCTCAATATTATGTTAATAAATAATTATTTTTCAAACTAAAATAATTTTATATTTATGAGATGAAATATTTTGTGGATTTAAGTAATTTGGATTAAAATGAAAAATTTTTAAATTTCTAAGTTGGACTTATTTGCTAAGTTTTGAAACTTTAAAAGTTATGGTGATTTAGTTAAAACACAAAAAGGACTTATTTAAAAAAAATTTCTATAGTTTGGACCATATTGTAATTTTAAATAGTTTTAGGAATTAAATAGTATTTTGATAAATTTTTATGACGTTTTGGGCCATAACATAATTATAAAACGTTTTAAGACAAAACTGTAATTTTATGAACAATGTTACTGTAGCAAAATTCAAATCTAACGGTAACTTCACTGTTATAAGCGGGGAGGCGGTTAAATTAAGCGGCTAGCCGCTTGAGCGCTGGAATTTGTCTATAACGGCTAGTTTTCGGGCTTTAACTATAAAAACTCAACTCCAACTTCATTTTAATCTCTTTAGCAAGTCAAAACAAGTTTACAAAACATATATTGAGCTTCCATATTGCAAATCATCATAGATTAAATCATCTTTGTGCTATTATTTGTGAATCCACTCTTATAGAGAGTTTCTTGTTGTAATTTTCATGTCTTATCAAATTAAAAGCATTCAAGTGAGGAAAACACTTGGGATAAAATGATTAGAGTGATAATCTCTTGATTGTAAAGGTTTATTGACACCTTGAAGTGAATTGTAAAAAACTTAAAGCATTGGGAGGCTTGGATAGTGAAATCCTCAAGCTTGATTGGCTTGGAGGCGTGGACGTAGGCGGGGATTGCCGAACCACGTAAAAATCACTGTGTTGGCATTCTCTTCCCTTACTTATTTATTTTCAAGCATTGTCTAATTTATTATATTTGATTTGATTGTTGTAAGACTTATTGTTTTTGTTTGCATTAAGGCGTTAGATTTAACCGTTCTAAAATTTTATTTAGAATAAGTTTTAAAAACCCAATTCACCCTCCTCTTTGGTTGCATATTTGAATTTCACATTCGATTAGATGAATGATGTGGTATTGACTGCTTATGTGGCGTTGACTGATGAGTTGGTGTTGACCGATGATGTGTCACGATCCTATTGGAATAAGATTCTTATGTACTATTGATCGATGACGTGGTAGCATGTTAGTAGATCGAAAATCATGCGTATAGTATAAGCATTTGCACGAAAATTTTATAACCAAACCGCGTCATTATTCAAGCTGCTACTGTTCAAACCGCGTGGTTAAACCGCGTACTGTTGACTGATGACGTAGTCCAATCCTGAGCGTTCAAATTGTTTTTAATCCGATGGCTATGATTTATTCAATGTACCTATAAAAAAGGGGCTACCCCTCAAATTTGATAGCTCTGAATTCATTTTTTAGCTCCATTTTCTGTAATTCCTTCTCTATTTTGTATTTTCTACGTATTTTAATAAATTTCAATTTTGCCTCTAGTTCAATTATCAGTAGCTAATTTTCTTTCAAAGGTTGAAGGTGAAGTCTCAATATGTTCCATGAGTTTAATTTGGTAAATTTACTTTCTCTTCACCTCTAATAATTATGGATATTTTGACTTTTCGTCGACAAATAATAATAATCTTTTTTAAATACCGCACTGGTGTAATCGGCTCCCTGATACAATGTTATTACTATTTGGCAGGATAAGCCCTTAGCACCATATTTATTTGAGTGTGGTTCATGAGGAGTGGAAATCCCTCTCATGATTTAATTGGCACTAATAAAGAATATTTATCCCATGGAGCATGTTAATGCAGATCCAGATATCTAAGCGCTTTAATTATAATAGTTTCCACTTTAATTTAATTCCACCATTCCAATCTAAATTGTAGGATAGTCTAAATCACTTTTACCATAAATTCAACCCCCCACTTATAAAATTAACTCTACATATAATTAAAATCCACTTCCTCTTGGGATCGATACTCAACACCATTGATCTATTCTACAATAGATTTGTGCACTTGTGAGTTTAATAAAATTTACACAATAAGTTTTTAATGCCGTTGCCGGGGAGGTAAGTTATTTTAATTCATAAATTAATTTCTGTAAATTATAATTATAATTATTTTAGTTGTTTTCTTGTAATTTTCTCTTTTTTCTTAATTATTTAAAAAAAAGAGAAGTGAATCTACATTTTTAGGTAAGAATTTCTTTTTCTCTTCTTTAAATTTCTGTAATTTAATTAAGTTATTTTTCTTTATATTTTTTTTGTTTATTTTGTTAATTTATTTCTTTATTTTAATTTAAGTTAATTTTTTTGCGTATTTTTTATAGCAATTGAGCGTGCTTTCATAGTAAACTTGTAACAACGTGGTAAGGTTAGTATCGTAATTTGTCCCTCTTCTTTATTAGTTTTGTTCGCATTTTTTTGTGTTCTTTACATGCATAGTCAAAGGTTATTATTACCTAGTCTTGAGCCTATAGATCTTGAACTAGAAAAAATACTTCACTCACACAAACACATTGCAATTAAAATTAAAATTGAAATGGATTTGCACAACAACAAGAACCACATGAGAAGCCATTTAAGGACTACTTTAGTCCCTTAGCTAACTTGAGCACATCATACATAAGATACCCAAATGTAGCTGTTAAGAGTTTTGAGTTAAAACCTAGTGTACTAAATTATCTCCCAATATTCTATGGCCTAGAAAATGAGGACTCATATAATTATCTGAATGATTTTCATGTAATTTGTCAAACTTTTAAATACGAGAATTTTTTAGATGATGATGTTAAACTTAGATTATTCTCATTTTCTTTAAAGGATAGAACACGTTCATGGTTTAATACATTGTCTGCTAATAGCATTACATTATAGGAACAAATGGTAACAAAAGTTTTGAATAAATACTTCCCAGTATATAAAACCAATGCTATTCGTAGGGAAATTTCAGAGTTTACTTAAAGAGAAGACGAGCAGTTTTTTAAAGTATAGGAGTGATTCAATGGGCTGCTCCTGAAGTGTCCATATCATAGGTACGAGAAATGGCACCAAATGCCAATACTTTTTAGAAGGATTATTGCCGCATGTGCAAGAATGGCTAATGGCAACAAGTGGAGGAAAGCTAATGTCAAAAAGTGCATAAGAGATTTGGGATTTCTTTCAGCAACAATCGGTAATTCCCAACAACGAAGTCGATTACTCAGGAATACTACAAAAATTAAGGAAGTAAATGAGGTTCACATCGGCGAGTCAAGTTTGGGAATTAAAGAAGTCAAAGAGATGGTTGAAGGTCTTTTATGACAAATAGCATAATTTACGACTGCTAAATCAACAGAGCCACATGACCATGACTCATACGCAGATCAAGCCAATACCATAGGTGTAATGAGAAAGCTATCAAACTACAACCCTTATTCCAATACATATAATCCTGGATGGAGAGACCACCTTAATTTTTGGTGGTTTTAAGGATTCTAATAGAATGGACCGGTAGCTCTACCTTCACCAATGCAAACAATTCCTCAAATTCCTCAAGTCTCTTAGCCACTATTTAGACCATTCAATCAAAACCTAAACTACTCTCAACGCAAACCATGGGAGGATGCATTCCAAAAAGTCAAGAATCTTACTAACTCAACGATCAAGCAACAAAATTGCACAATTGATAAACTACGAAATGTGATGAGAGCAGGCTTTAACTCATAATCCTAATAAGTTTCAAACCTCTAGAAGATGGTAGGACAACTTGCTTTTTCAGTTCAAACTTTTGTAATGATTGTTAAAAAAGACAAATTCCTAAGTCAACACTAGCCTAATCCTAAAAGTGTACATGAAACAAGAACTAGCTCACCACAGTAGCATGGAGAAGTCGAAGCTATCATGACCTTGCGAAAAGGGAAATAAGTTGACAACATGGTGGAGATGCCGTAACAAATATAACTCAAATTATACTTGTGAATGTTGAGAACTCATCATCAGAGGAAAAAGAAGAAACCAACCACTAAGAATATATTTCTAAAGCTCTATTTCCTTAGAGGTTAGCTAAAAGAAAGAAGGGAAAATCCACAGGTGAGATTTTTTAAATCTTCAAATAGGTGAGTATTAACATCCCTTTGCTTGATGCTATAAAATAAGTGTCATCCTATGCCAAGTTTCTTAAAGACCTTTGTACTAAAAAAAAACATTCATATTTTAAAAAAAATGCCTTTTTAATAAAAAATGTTAGCTCTATACTCCAACATAAAATGCCTCTAAAATACAAAGACGCAGGCTTCCCTACTATCTCATGTAGTATAGGGAACCATAAAATTGAGAATGCTTTGTTGGACTTAGGAGCTAGTGTAAATTTTTGCCTTACTCAATTTTTGTGAAACTTGGACTGGGAGAATTACACCCAACTCCAGTGGCGTTACAGCTTGCAGATCAGCCTACGAAAGTAGCTCATGGTATTGTGGAGGACGTGCTTATCCAGGTAGACAAGTTTTATTTTCCTATTGATTTCATTGCAAATGGCACTCAACCGGTCCAAGATTCAAAGAATCATATCCTCATTATTCTAGGGCGACATTTCTTGCCAACTGCTGATGCTCACATTCAATACAAGACTAGAAATATGCAGTTGTTCTTTGGCAATATGACTATGGAGCTCAATATCTTTAATATTGCCAAACAACCTCATAATATTGTTGATGTGGATTTAATAGAAACATTAGTTGATAATACTTTTCTTTCAAACTTTATTGATGACCCTTTACAAACATGTTTAACTCACTTTGATTTGAATTTTGATATTAACAGATCAATAAATGAAATCAATGCCCTACTTGACTCAACATCCATAGACACAAATATAAAATGTGTTACAGCACTTAAAACACAATCATGTAATGGTTCATTACAAATTTTCCCAAACATGTAACAGGAACATGTGACCGTGAAAATTGAAATGTGACAATGCCTTGAAAAATGAAAAAGAGCCTTTAAGCTTCAAGATTAATGATTGATGCCATAAGCTTAATTTTGTATTCTTTCCTTGGAAGTTTGTAAACAATAGAAATTTTGCAAAGTTTTTGAATCTTGTGCTGACCTATAATATGAAGATATGGGCACTGAACTGGGGATTAGGCTGCCTGAACATGCATACTAGGAATTTCGCCCCTGCTATTAATATCACAAACTTTATCTTTGGCACCTTTGTAAAAACCACTCCTTACAATTTTAGAAATTGATTGAATTACTAATAAAAAAGAAAAAAGAAAAAAAATCATCAAATCTCGTTCTCCTCCTCAAAATTAGAAACAGGATAAAATTAAGTAACAATAATAATTGACATTTTAATTACCTCTGTTTGCATTTTCGGTGAAGCAACTGCTATAAATGCTCCCTAAAATCTCATCGGTCAAATTAGAAATTGAACACAATTGTTGCAAGTAGAAATAAACTCAAAGAAAATAAAACCAAAAATAGTTCAAGTTCTCAGGTGCCCACCTGAGAGAAGCCCAGCAAAACATCAAAAGGACCATGCTTTATCATGGAATCTTTAATATATGCAATGCTCTGTTCAAAGTTCATATACTGAGTACAATCCTACAATAAGAAAATAGTTGTTGTCACCGGTCTTGCTACAAAATAATCTAAATTAAAAGGTGTTACAGCATTTAATAGAGGTACAATTTGAAACGATTCCAAATTACAAGGGTAAAAATTGAAAAAAATAGCACCTAGTTTCGCTTTAATTAAATGTGGGTCAAAATCTAGAAAAAAAAAATTGAACCCACTTCTATTCAATAAATTTTCATCAATTTCTTCATCACTATGTCAGATTTACAAAGGAAAATTTGTCACCATTTCATGCAAGTCAAACTCAATGAATTTATTCAGCAAACGCATTTATATTACAAAACCTAATCGATTCTACACCCAAAATCAAAGGAAAAATTGAAAAAAACACTATAAGCGTTTACCTTCACGAAGTGAAATGAAAGTGATGGTGATGCTGAAAGGACAAAGAGACTAAGAAACAATGCAAAACGAGTGTGTAATCGAGAGTGAATAGTTTAAATAGGGGCAGAATGGTGGCATTCTTCGATCAATTGAGAAGGTGAGAGTTTAGTTCTATGGTTTCAATACCTCTGGTGCGGACAGCCATGGGCTATAATTTTTAAACAACATTACCAGATAGATACAATATACTTAAATGGCTGCAAAAAGATGGTGTTTTGGTTGATTGATTAAGTGCAAGGTTGATTTCTAGGGTTTGGCCTTGAGAGAGTGTTGTGTTTGGGTGTAAGTGTTAGTGATTTTGGGGCTTGGGTCAAGACATGTTTTTCTTTTCTCTTTTTTCAATTTTGAATTATTAAAATGCACCTTTTTTTAAAATAAAATAATAGATTAAACTTTAGGTCAAACATAGTCAAATTAATTTTTTTATCATAATTTCTTGACAGAAAATTTTTTTATCACGATTCTATCATAAATTCATGATAAACAATAATTATATCACAAAACCATCATAAATTTGTGATAGAAAATAATATTGTCACAAAACCATTATTAATTTATGATAGATTAAAAATTATATCACGAGTCTGTCATACTATTATGATATAAGTTAAAATTTTCATAAATTATCTGTCATCTATTGCTTGTTTTCTTGTAGTGTTTTGTCTTGGATGATTCATGTCTTGTGGCATTTGAAAAACTTAAGCAGTTGTTGACATCATCATCCATTATTCAGCCCTCAAACCGGAACTTACCATTTGAACTGATGTGTGATGCATCTGATTATGCAATAAGAGCAGTATTAAGACAAAGAGTTGATGGAATTCCCCTTGTTATTTACTATGCTATCATGACATTGAATGATGCACAATTTAATTATTCAACCACTGAAAAAGAAATGCTAGCAGTAGTGTTTGCATTAGAGAAATTTCGATCTTACCTCATTGGTTGTAAATATAACTGTATTCACAGATCATGCTGCTCTTAAATATCTTCTCACAAAGAAAGATGCAAAAGTTAGACTAATTGATTGGGTGTTACTTTTGCGGGAATTTGACTTAGAATTCAAAGATAAGAAAGGCATAGAAAATGTTGTGATTGCCCATCTCTCTCGTCTCTATTTTAACACAATTATGGAACCATTACCCTTGAATGAGTCATTTCCAGATGAACAATTGATGACTGTAGAAGTACTATCATGGTATACTGATATCATTAACTATCTTGTTATAGGTCAACATCCAGAACATTGGACTAAGCAAGACAAGTGTTATGCAGATTAAATTGTTAGATGATGTGTCCAAGAAAATGAATTTCAAAATATCCTTTTATTCTGCCATGAACAAGCTTGTGAAGGCCATTTCAGCGCTAAGAAAACAACTACTAAAGTTTATAATGTAGTTTCTATTGGCCAACTATATTTTGAGATACTTACATTTTTTGTTCTTCATGTGATAGGTGTCAACGAATGAGAAGCATTACACGAACAAATATGATGCCACTAAACCCAATTTTAGTGGTTGAGATTTTAATGTATGGGATATCGACTTCATAGGACCCTTTCTCTCTTCTTTTGGCCATCAATACATATTGATTGTTGTTGACTACGTATCGAAATAGGTAAAGGTAATTCCATGTAGAACTAATGATTATAAAGTGGTGATATGATTTTTGAAAAGTAACATTTTGTCACGCTTTGAATTCCTTCGAGCAATAATTAATGATGGTGGTACCCACTTTTGTAACAAATCATTCAAAGCGTTTTTGATAAAATATTTCATCACTCACAAAGTGGTGACCCCATATCATCTGTAAATCAATTGCCAAGTTGAGATCTCCAATCGAGAAATAAAGCACATATTGGAAAAGACAGTAAGGCCAGACAACAAAGATTGGTCAGTTAGACTCGATGATACATTATGGGCATATAGAACGACTTTCAAGACCCCGATTGGGATGTCACCCAACATACTAGTGTATGGAAAAGCTTGCCACCTACATATGGAACTCGAGCATCGTGCGTACTGGGCCATCAAGAAATTTAACTATGACATGCAGCAAGCTAGCTCAAAAAGAATATTACAGCTGGCGGAACTTGAAGAAATTTGCAATGATGCATACGAAAATGCCAAGATTTACAAGTAGTGAATGAAAGTCTTTCATGACAAGCAAATTATGAGAAAATCTTTCGCCCCAAGTCAGAAAATGCTTTTATTCAATTCTCGCTTGTACCTATTCCTTGATAAGTTACGTTCTTGATGGTTTGAACCTTTTATTGTTCACATTATTTTTTCACATGGAGCAATTAAAATTATGAGGTAAAGGTATGGACAGAAATGTGATTTTAACAAAGCTTCACAATTCATTCTCTTCACTTCTTCAGAATGCCCTCCTCACAATCTATAAAGCTCAGTCTGAATGCATGCGCTTGTTTATGAGGAATAGCATACTTGCTGACATCCACTAGTTAATCGAGGCTAAAGTTCACTTGGCAGGTGAGTTGCCTCCCAAATTTATTGCCTCCTAAATTTATTGCATACATGCTTATTTGTCGTAAAAGAAAGTATGTAAGAAAACGAAGAGCTCGAAGACTTTCTGTTAGTTGTCATAAGTGTGCCAGAATGAGATACGATAAAAAAATTATGTTCTTTAGGAATGTTGTCTAATAACAGAAAAGACAAGATTCAATTCATTAGGGATGGCCTGAATAAAGAGTTATTGGACGATGTCCTTTTGTCTCTTGAAACTGATCCCAATGGAAACATACAATGAGCAATTCTCCAGTTATGGCCATTATTCCGAAAGAACATGCACGATATAGTCTCGGGAATCTTACTATAAATGACCCTGTTTGCCAGTTTGTAAGAAAACTGGATGGGAAGCCTATCCTAGACCGTTTATAGACATAAAACCACCGGAAGACGTGAGTTGCAACCACAACTACCTCTAAATATCCTTTTACTTTACTATTGTTTTGTTTCACTGTTGTTTTATCATTTGCATTATTGTCTTTAGTAATTCTATTTGATCATTGTTTACTTTTTACTTTTTAATATTTTTTTTTTACTCTCGAGCCATGTGCCTTACGCATTAATTGACACTGACATTCTGTCTCATACACAGCTGTGACCCATTGTCAGCAAGATCTTTAAATATGATTTTTTTAAAGCACTCACAAGTTATTTTGGAGAAGTATCTCAATGGCAGCTACTCCCAATAAACAATTCAAGAATATCTGTGTGCTTTCTGTGTTTAACTATGGTAAATATAAAGAGTTTGTTAAGGCATTCGTAGATCTTGGTCGAAGCATAGTAGCAAGGAAATTACACTTGGTATATATAGGAGATGACTGAGGATTATCAAAACTGGTCTCATAGGCTACTTTCAGAGGGAGCCAAGTGTTAGGCATCATCCCAAGAACCCTAAAATCTCTGGACTGTTTGTATGACTCACCAACTGGAGAAGAGTTAGTCGTCTTAGGTACACAAGAATGAATAACTGAAATGCTAAATCATGTCGGTACTTTTATTTTCATTCTAAGAGATCTTGCAACTTTAGAAGCACTAATCACATTAGCATCTTGGGCCTATCTGAATATTCACCAGAAACCCATCGGTTTGTTAAATGTTAATAACTTTTATGATGGCTTTATCGCAGCGAAAAAAGTTTTTATTTGCCCACATACTGCTAATGAGCTACTTAATCTGTTACAAGCTTATCAATTAGAGCCAGATCTCAGGACCTTGTTGTTAGAGTGTTCAAATAATGATAGTGACAATAGTTGCAGTAAGAAATAGAAATTAGATTTAACTCTTCGCTTGTAAATATTTTCTTTTATGTTGCACTACCCAAGTGATGTTTTCTAAACTCTACTTCTTTCTTTTAAAAGATTGAGGACAATGTTTCGTTCTAATTGGGGGGCGGGATAGTTGACAATTGTGGAATGTTGGTTAAGTTTTTACCGATTTTTGTTGTAGAAATTAACCGTGGTTAACTTTTTGAGTAGAAGATGGCTAAATATAGAGTGTAGTGACTCTCGAAACACATTTTCTTAGTTTAGAAGTTAAAAAAAATTCTTATTTTAAGTGTGACCTTTCTAACTTTTTCTTTTTGACTTCTCTTTTATAAATGTGCACTTTTAAATTTTTAAGTCGAAAATGTCTGAATATGGAGTTTAGAGCCTCTAAAAACACATCTTCTTAGTAAAAAAAAAATTCCAGACATTTTCCTTTTTTATCATTTTAAGTATAACTTTTCTAATTAGTTTTTCTACATCAATGTCACCTTTCTGGGTGCACATTTTCTTTTTATATTTAGAATAGGTTGGGGGGTAGAATGTCATTAAAAAAAATTGACAATTTTGTATGAGCTTTTAACATTGGATGACATAATGACCTTCGAATTTTAGTATTTGTATTATCTTTGATCTTGAGTGATGTTACACCATGTTTGCTACTCTGCATCTTGATGTCGGAGTCAAATAAGAGTTGCTTGAAGGAATACACATGTCATAATAAAGTCCAAGTGAAATTTTGAGCTTGTCATTTTTATTGGAGAGTGACTCTTTTTTGCCCATTCTTCATACAGCATAGCAGTTTATTATTTTACATATGATCTTTAGATTTCCTCTTAATCAACCTAAAAAACAAATTGTGTGTTGCTGCATCTAGAGGTCTATTTAACTCGTAGTTATAAAAGATTATTTAAAACCCTAAAAGATGATGGAAATGGCATCTTTGACTCGTTTGAGCCTTTTTAGTCATCTTTGTTATGAAATATCCATACTTAGCCCTTTTGAGTCTTTTATTAAAAAATAAAATATTTTCTTTGTCAATTTATCATCTTAAACCACCCCGATTTGGAGTATTATCCGATATCTTATAAGCTCCATCACCTATTTATGTTTGAGAAAAAATGTAAATAATCATTTTATTCAGTAAAGTTTTACCATACACCAAAAAAAAAAAACATATATTAGTTCAAAAAAAGAAAAAAAGAAAAGAAAAAATAGATATAATAATAATAATAAAAATAAATTAGCGAAATGCACCTTGTAATTTCCAAAAGATCTCTACTTTTTCTCAAATATATATTTTGTTTTCCTTATTTTCCTTCCTTTGTTAGCCATGTCCCTAGCCTACGTTATGTCATAATAAAAGTCCTTCTTGATTTTACGTCATAATAATAATGATCTCAATGAGGTATGTGATCCTACCTATGATGAATTGTATGATGTTTTTAAAGAATTGAATGATGAATTGATGAAAGTTGGTAAAAAGAATGTATGTCTACAAAAGAAAATGGTAAAGCTCAAAAATGAAAATGAATCTCTAAATGTAAAAATTACATGCCTAGAAGTATGGTAACCTAGTACTTGATATGAGCATGAAAAATCACATATTGAAGAATTGATAAATGAAAATGAAATGCTTGAGAAAAAGAATAATTAGTTAAATGAGATTGTATTAAAATTTACAAATGGGCAAAAGATGTTGGACAACTTGCTTAATCACAAAAATGTGTGTTTGATAAAAAAGGACTTGACTATAAGCCAAATTTGAAATAAAAGTATTATAAGAACTACTTTGTGAAGAGTACTTCTATTAACAATAAAGTTGTATGTCATTATTGTAATCATGATGGTCATTTGAAAAATAAATGTCTAGTGAAAAGAAATGCATATTATGGTGTGAAATGTATTTTGATTTCAAAAGGAACTATTACTAACACACAAGGACCCAAAAAGTTTTGGGCACCTAAGACTTAAGATTTTTTCTGTAGGGTTTGAAGAAGAAGAAAACTAAATGGTACTTGGACAATGGTTGTTCAAGGCATATGACCGGAAATTATGTATGGTTTTCAAGTTTCGCTAAAATCGAAAATGGTGGATGTTGAGTGTTAGAAAGTTTATATTTATAAAGGAGAAAATCGTCATTTTACACTTCAAGTCTCACTAACATTGCTACTTTTATTTATTTAAGTATTTTGTTATTTAATTATGTGTGTTTTATTATAATTATGTATTTTATGTGTTTTAGGGGCATCACGATCGTTTCACAATGAACGAGTGATCAGACAACAAAACGGACGTCATATTTGGACTCAGGACGGTCGAAAACCTTATGAGCAAAAAAGGAAAAATGTCACTGTTCACAAAAACAGCACTGTTCATGCGTACGGTACTGTTCATGGTACTGTTCACGACACTGTTCATATATACGGACCGATGATGTTGCATTGACCAATGACGTGGCAGTATTTCAGTGGAGCAAAAATCGTGTGTACGGTACATGCACATACATGGGATTATTTACTATTCAAACCATATTACTGTGCAAAACCGCATTACTGTGCAAAACCGCATTACTGTGCAAACCGCGGTCAAACCATGTTACTGTTCAATCTGTGGCCAAACCGTGTTACTGTTTAAACGTTGACTGTTGATTGTTGACTGATGACGTGGCGCAATCCTGAGCGTCCGAACTGTTTTTTTAATTCGATGGTCACGATTCACTCAATGTATCAATAAAAAAGGGGCTCTACCCCCCTAATTTGATACCCCTAAATTCATTTCTAAGCTTAGATTTTTTTAATTTCTTCTCCTTCTTGTATTTTCTACGTATTTTAATAAATTCCCATTTTACCCCTAGTTAAAAAATGAGTAGATAATTTTCTTTTAAGCTTGGGTTGAAGGTGAAATCTCAACATGTTCCATGGGCTTAATTTGGTAAATTTACTTTCTCTTCCCCTCTAATATTTATGGTTGTTTTGACTTTTTGTCGACAAATAATAATAGTCTTGTCAAGATACCGCCCTGGTTAAACCGGCACCCTAGTACAAGGTTATTATTATTTGGCACAATAAGTCCTTAGCACCATATTTATTTGAGCGTGGTTCATGAGGTGTGGAATCCCCCCTCATGACTTAATTGGCATTAATATGGAATATTTAGCCCATGGAGCATGTTGATGCAGATCCGAATACCCAAGCACGTCATTTCAATAGATTCCAGTTCAATTTAATTCCTGCCATTGTAATTTAAATTCTAGCATAGTTTAAATTAATTTCACTACAAATCCAATCAATCCATTTAAAAAAATTAATTCTGCACATAATTAAAATCAACCTCCTCATGGGATCGACACTCGTCACCATTAATCTATTCTACAAAAAATTCGTGCGCTTGCGAGTTCAATAAAATTTGCACAACAAGTTTTTGGCACCGTTGCCGAGGAGGTAAGTATTCAAATTCGTAGAATTAATTTTTTTCCTTGTAATTTTTTTTCTTATTATTAAAAAAAAGAAAAAAAATGAATTTATATTTTAAGGTTAGAATTGCATTTTTTTTTCTTCTTGAAATTTGTGTAATTTAATTTTCATATTATTTTAATTTTTTTATCTTGTTATCTTTCTTTGTAATTTATTTTAATTTTAGTTAATATATGTTTCACGTAATTTCTTTTTCTTATAGCAATTGAGTGTGTTTTCATTGTAAGATTGTAACAACGTCATAAGGTTAGTATCGTAATTTCTCTCTCTTCTTTATTCTTATTTGTTTTATTTTCATTTATTTTGATCTTTGCATGCATGGTCAAAGGACATTATCACCTAATCTTGAACCTTTAGATCTTGAATTGGAAAAAACACTTCGCACACACAAACAAATTGAATTTAAAAATAAAATTGACATGGATTTATAAAATCAGCAACCAGAACCACAGGAGAGGCCATTTAAGGACTATTTTAGTCCATTAGCAAATTTGACCACATCATGCATCAGATACCCAAATGTAGCTGCTAGGAGTTTTGAATTAAAACCTAGTGTGCTAAATTGTCTCCCCACATTCTATGGCCTAGAAAATGAGGACCCCTATAATCATCTGAATGATTTTCATGCTATTTGTCAAACTTTTAAATATGAGAATTTTTCAGATGATGATGTTAAACTCATATTATTCCCATTTTCTTTAAAAGATAGAGCTCGTTCATGGTTTAATACATTACCTGCTAATAGCATTACATCATGGGAACAAATGGTAACAAAATTTTTAAATAAATATTTCCCAGTTCATAAAACCAATGCTATTCGCAGGGAAATTTCAGAATTTACCCAAAAAGACGACGAGCATTTTTTCGAAGCATGGGAGTGATTCAATGGGCTGTTCTTGAAGTGTCCACATCATGCGTACGAAAAATGGTACCAATGCCAATACGTTTTGGAAGGATTATTGCCACATGTGCAAGAATGGCTAATGGCGACCAGTGGGGGAGAGCTAATGTCCAAAAGTGCATCAGAGATTTGAGAATTCTTCCAGCGACAGTCGGATAATTCCCAACAACGTAGTCAATCACTCAGGAATACCAGGAGAATTAAGGGAGTGAATGAAGTTAACATTGATGAGTCAAGCTCAGAAATCAAGAAAGTCAAAGCAATAATTGAAGGTCTTTCTCAACAAATAGCATCATTGACGACTGCCAAATCAACAGAGCCACATGACCATGACTCATATTCAGATCAAGTCAATGCCATAGGTATCATGAGAAAACCACCAAACTACAATCCTTACTCCAACACATATAACCCTGGATGGAGAGACCACCCCAATTTTTCATGGTCTTAAGGATTCCAACAAAATGGACCAACAGCTCCAGCTCCACCAATGCAACCAATTCCTCAAATTCCTCAAGCCTCTCAGCCACCATTTAGACCATATAATCAGAACCCAAACTATACTCAACTCAAACCATAGGAGGATACATTTCAGAATGTCAAAAATCTTACTAACTTCAAGATCGAGCAGCAGAACCGTACTATTGATGAATTGTGAAATGAGATGAGAGCGGGCTTCAACTCTCAAGCCCAATCAGTTTCAAGCCTCGAGAAAATGGTGGGACAGCTTGCCTCTTCAGTTCAAACTTTGGCCAGGATCGTTGAAAAAGGAAAATTCCCAAGTCAACCAGTGGCTAACCCTAAAGCAGTGAATGAAGCAAGTTCCAGTTCACCACAGCATCATGGAGAGGTCAAAGTCGTCATGACATTAAGAAAAGGAAAAGAAGTCGACAACAAAGTAGAGATGCCAAAATCAACTCAGATTGTACTTGTGAATACTGAGGACCCATCCCCAAAGGAGAAAGAGGAAACCAACCCGCGAGAATATGCTCTTAAAGCTCTATTCCCTCAGAGGCTAGCTAAAGGGAAGAAACGAAAATCCACAGGTGAGATTCTTGAAATCTTCAAATAGGTAAGTGTTAACATCCCTTTGCTTGAAGCTATAAAACAAGTGTCATTTTATGCCAAGTTTCTTAAAGACCTTTGCACTAAAAAGAGAAATATTCATGTTCAGAAAAAGGCATTTTTAACAGAAAATGTTAGTTCTATACTCCAACATAAATTGCCTCTAAAATACAAAGACCCAGGGTCCCCTACTATCTCATATAGTATAGGGAACCACACAATTGAGAATGCTTTGTTGGATTTAGGAGCTAGTGTAAATCTGTTGCCTTACTCTGTATTTGTGAAACTTGGACTGCGCGAATTACATCTAACTCCAGTGGTGTTATAGCTTGCAGATCGGTCCAAGAAAATACCTCGTGATATTATGGAGGACGTGCTTATTCAGGTAGACAAGTTTTATTTTCTTGTTGATTTTATTGTAATTGACACTCAGCCAGTGCAGGATTCAAAGAAGTACATTCCTATTATTCTGGGCCGACCTTTTTTGATAACTGCCGATGCACATATTTAATGCAGAACCAGAAATATGCAGTTGTCTTTTGGCAATATGACCATGGAGCTCAATTTTTCAACATTGCTAAACAACCTCACAATGCAGATGATGGAATTGTTGATGTGGATTTAATAGAAACACTAGTTGATAATAACTTTCTTTCAAACCTTAGTAATGACCCTTTGCAAACTTGTTTAACTCACTTTGGTTTGGATTTTGATATTGACAGATCAGTTGATGAAGTCAACACTCTACTTGACTTAGCACCATCCATGGATACAAATAAATAGAAGTCAAGAGTTGAACAACTAGTGCCATCAGAAAAGAAACTCAGCTCATCATCAGAATCACCACCAAAACTCGAGGTCAAACAATTACCCAACACTTTGGAATACGCATTCCTGGGAGAAGAAAGCACTTTGCCAGTAATCATCTCTTCCTCCCTCAATGACGAACAAAAAGGCAAGTTGTTGGATGTTTTAAAAGAGCATAAAGGAGCATTAGGATGGACCATAGCAGACATAAAAGGTATACACCCAGTGGATTGTATGCATTACATTCACTTTGATGAAAATGCTAGACCTACTAGGGAAATGCAACGTCGGTTAAATCCTAACATGAAAGAGGTTGTTCGCACTGAAGTCCTTAAGCTATTAGACGAAGGTATCATTTACCCCATTTCTAATAGTTCATGGGTCAGTCCTGTGCAAGTTATTCCCAAAAAGTCAGGAGTCACTGTAGTTACCAATGCTGATAATGAATTAGTACCCACTAGAGTAACTACAGGATGGCGCGTGTGCATTGATTATAGAAAGTTGAATTCTGTCACACGTAAAGACCATTTTCCTTTACCATTTATTGATCAAATACTTGATAGATTAGCAGGTCATGAGTTTTATTGCTTTTTAGATGGCTATTCAGGATATAATCAATTTCCCATAGCACCAAAAGATCAAGAAAAGACCACCTTCACTTGCCCTTTTGGTACTTTTGTATATAGAAAAATGCTATTTGGATTATGTAATGCACCTTCTACATTTCAACGATGCATGTTGAGCATTTTTTCTGATATGGTTGAACGATTCCTTGAGGTTTTTATGGATGACTTTTCTGGTTTTGGAGATTCATTTGATCAATGTTTACATCATCTAACACTAATTCTGCAGAGATGTATCGAGAAGAATTTAGTCTTGAATTGGGAGAAATGCCATTTTATGGTTAAACAAGGTATTGTTCTCGGTCACATCATTTCAAGCAAAGGTATTGAGGTTGATAAAGCCAAGGTGGATCTCATTTCCAATCTTCCTCCACCTAAAACAGTCAGATAAGTAAGATCTTTCCTTGGGTATGCTGGTTTTTATAGACGTTTCATTAAAGATTTTAGCAAAGTTTCTTGATCCTTATGCAATCTACTTACTAAGGATGTACCTTTTATCTTTGATGATTCATGTCTAGTGGCATTTGAAAAACTAAAGCAGTTGTTGACATCATCACCCATCATTCAGCCCCCAAATTGGAACTTACCATTTGAGCTTATGTGTGATGCATCTGATTATGCAGTAGGAGCAGTATTAGGACAAAGAGTTGATCGAATTCCCCATGTGATTTACTATGCTAGTATGACATTGAATGATGCACAGTTGAATTATTCAACCACTGAAAAAGAAATGCTAGCAGTTGTGTTTGCATTAGAAAAATTTCCATCTTATCTCATTGGTTGTAAAATAATTATATTTACAGATCATGCCGCTCTTAAATATCTTCTCACAAAGAAAGATGCAAAAGCTAGACTAATTTGTTCGGTGTTACTTTTGCAGGAATTTGACTTAGAATTCAAAGATAAGAAAGGAACAGAAAATGTTGTGGCTGATCATCTTTCCCATCTCTATTTTGACACAATCATAGAACCTTTACCTTTGAATGAGTCATTTCCAGATTAACAATTGATGAGTGTGGAAATAGTACCATGGTATGCTGATATTGTTAATTATCTTGTTACAGGTCAGCTTCTAGAGCATTGGACTAAGTAGGACAAGGCCAAATTCTTTGCAGAAATAAAGAATTTCTTTTAGAATGATCCTTATCTATTTAAGTACTGTGCAGACCAAATTGTTAGACGATGTGTCCTAGAGAATGAATTTCAGAGCATCATTTCTTTCTGCCATGAACAAGCTTGTCGAGGCCACTTTAGTGCTAAGAAAACAGCTACTAAAATTTTACAATTTGGTTGCTATTGGCCAACTATATTTCGAGATGCTTACACATTTTGTTATTCATGTGATAGGTGTCAACAAATGGGGAGCATTACACGAAGGAATATGATGCCACTAAACCCAATTTTAGTGGTTGAAATTTTTGACGTATGGGGTATTGATTTCATGGGAACCTTTCCCTCATCTTTTGGCCATCAATACATATTGGTTGCTGTTGACTATGTTTTGAAATAGGTAGATGCAATTCCAAGTAGGACCAACGATCATAAAGTGGTGATAGGGTTTTTGAAAAGCAACATTGTTTCCCACTTTGGATTCCCTCGAGCAATAATCAGTGATGGCGGTGCTTACTTTTGCAATAAATCATTCAAAGCACTTTTGACAAAGTACTCCATCACTTATAAAGTGGTGACCCCATATCATCCGCAAACCAGTGGATAAGTTAAGATCTCCAATCGAGAAATAAAGCACATTTTAGAAAAGACAGTAAGGCCCGACAGAAAAGATTGGTCGTTGCGGCTCGATGATGTATTATGGGCATATAGAACGACTTTTAAGACTCCGGGTGGGATGTCACCCTACAGACTAGTGAATGGAAAAGCATGCCACCTACCTGTGGAACTCGAGCATCGTGCGTACTGGGCCATCAAAAAATTCAATTTTGACATGTAGCAAGCTAGGTCGGAAAGAAGATTACAGCTGGCCGAACTTGAAGAAATTCGGAATGACGCGTACGAGAATACCAAGATTTACAAGCAGCGAATGAAAGTCTTTCACGACAAGCAAATTATGAGAAAATCTTTTACTCCAGGTCAGAAAGTGCTTTTATTCAATTCTCGCTTGCACCTATTTCTAGGTAAGTTACGCTCTCGATGGTCTGGCCCATTTATTGTTCACACTGTTTTTCCACATCGAGCAATTGAAATTAAGGATCCAACGAATGGTGTCACTTTCAAAGTTAACGGTCAAAGATTAAAGCCATATCTAGAGTACCAACCACATGGAGAGGACAGCGAAATGAATTTGAGTGACCCACCTGTTTGAATTGAAACTTTTCTTTTTCCTTTCGGTGATTTGATTATTTATTTTCTTTATTTTCTTCCTTTTTATTATTCTTTTATTGATTGAAATTATTTTTGCATAAGCGTATTTGTTTAACCGTTAAGTTTTCTCTTACCAATCATGAGACAGTACCTCTTGTACATGCTTAGAACACTTCAACATATCCAAACTCATCTCAGAGAGCATATACGATTTTGTAAAACATCTAGTATTTGGGTTTTGCAGCCACCAGAGTTAGTCGCCCATGTTGAGGATTTACAAAGCCATCTCCGAGAAAATGAGAAAAGTGTCTACAACACCTAATTGGAGCTTGAGGTAAATTCAGTAAGAGGACGATTTTAGTTTGTTTTGTGTGTTTTAATTTGTTTTCCTGTTTGTGTGTTTTAGTTTGCTTTGTGTGTTTAAGTTTGTAACCCCGATCAAGTGGCGGATAACGGTACTCTGTGACAATCAAGTCGGTTACTTCAGTTTCCCATAATAATTGATATTCTGAGACGAAGGTATGGACAGAGACAAGATTTTAGAAAAGCTTCACAAACGAATCCCTTCACTTCCTCAGAATGCCCTCCTTTTAATCTATAAAGCCCAGTCCGAACGCATGCGATTGCTTATGAAGAATAACATCCCTGCTGACATCCGTTGGTTAATCGAGGCAAAAATTCGCTTAGCAGGTGAGTGACCTCCTAAATTTATTGCATACATGCCTGGTTGTGATAAAGGAAATTATGCGAGAAAACGACGAGCTCGAAGACTTTCTATTACTTGTCATAAGTGTGCCAGAACGATATGCAATAAAAAACCATGTTCTTTAGGAATGATGTCTGATAACAGGGAAGATAAGATTCAATTCATTAGGGATGGCTTGAATAAAGAGTCATTGGATAATATCCTTTTGTCTCTTGAAACGCATCCCAGTGGATACGTACAAAGAGCGATTCTCTAGTTATGGCCATTATCCGAGAAAGAGCGTGCACGATATAGTCTCGGGAATCTGACTATAAAGGACCCTGTTTGCCAGTTTATAAGAAAACTGGATGGGAAGCCTATCCTCGACCCGTAGAGGGCGTTCAAGCCATTTCTGGACGTAAAACCAGAAGAAGATGTGAGCCACAATCACAACTATCTGTAAAGCCATTTTACTATTTGCATTATTATTTTCAATAATTTTATTTGCTTTTTCCTTTTTACTGTTTTCTTTTTTACTTTTGGCTTACACGTTAATTGACGCTGACATGATGCCTCATACATAATTGTAACCAACTGTCACCAAGGTCTTTAAATACGATTTTTTTTGTTGAGCACTCACAAGTTATTTTTGAGCAATATCTTAATGGCAGTTACTCCCAGTAAACAATTCAAGAACATTTATGTGTGCTCTGGGTTTCATTATAGCAAACATAAAAAGTTCATAGAGGCAGCCATAGATCTTGGTCTAAGAATAGCAGAGAGAAAATTGCACTTGGTGTTTGAAGGAAGTGACCGAGGGTTATCCAAAATGGTCTCAGAAGATGCTTTTGTCAGAGGGAGCCAAGTATTAGGCATCATCCCTACAATCCTAAAACCTTTAGGTTGTTTGTCTCATTCACCAACTGGAGAAGAGTTAGTCGTCTCAGGTATGCAAGGACGAATAACTGAAATGTTAAATCATGCGGATGCTTTTATTTTCCTTCCAGACGATCTTACAACTCTTGAGGCACTAATCACATTAGCATCTTAGCCCATCTGAACATCCATCAGAAACCCATCGGTTTGTTAAATGTCAATAACTTTTATGATGGCTTTATCGCGTTTCTTAATCATGCAATAAAAAATTATTTCATTCCTTCCTCAGTGAAAAAAAATTTTATTTATGCACACACTGCTAATGCGCTACTTGATCTATTACAAGCTTATCAACCAGAGCCAGATTCCAAGGCCATTGTGTTGGAATGTTCAAATAATGATGGTAACAGTAGCCGCAGTAAGAAGTACAAATTAGATTTAACTCTCTGCTTGTAAATATTTTCTTCTTTGTTGTACTACCCAGGTGATGTCTTCTAAACTCTACTTCTTTCCTTTCAAATATTGAGGACATTGTTTCGTTCTAGTTGGGCGGAGGGAATAGTTGACAATTGTGGAATGTTGGTTAGGTTTTTGCTAATTTTTTATTGTAGAACTAACCGTGACTAACTTTTTGAGTAGAAGATGGCTGGATATGGAGTGTAGTTACTCTAGAAACGCATGTTCTTAGTAAAAAATAAAAAATTTCAAAAAAAACAAAAAAAATTTGTGTGTTTTTCCTAACTTTTCTTTTTGACTTCTCCTTTTATAAATATATGTTTTCAAGTTTTTACGTCAAAGATGACTGAATATGGAGTGTAGTGACTTTAGAAACGCATCTTTTTTTTTAAAAAAAAATTCAGATATTTTTCTTTAATTTTTCTGCATGTATGTTTTCTTTTTATGTTTAGAATAAGTTGGGGGTAGAATTTTGTTAAAAACAAAAAAAAATTAGTAATTTTGTGTGAGTTTTTTATATTGGATGATATGATGACTTTCAAATTTTAGTATTTATATTATCTTTGGTCTTGAGTGATGTTAAACTATGTTTGCTATTTTACGTGTTGAAGTTGGGGACAAATATGAGTTGCTTGAAGGAATGCACATGTCATAATAAATTCCAAGTGAGTTTTTGAGCCTATTAATTTTTCTTGGAGAGTAACCTTTTTTTTTGCCCATTCTTCATGCAGCTTAGCAGTTTATTATTTTATACATGATTTCTAGATTTCCTTTGAGTCAACCCTTAAAAAAAAAAGAATAATAAAAAAAAGAAAAAAAAGAAAAATGTTTGTTACTGTATCTGAAAGTCCACCTAACTAGTAGATATAGAAGATTATTTAGAGTCCTAAAAGACAATAGAAGGCCATTTTTGACCCGTTTGAGCCTTTCTAGCCATCCCTATTGTGTAATATCCATAGTTAGCCCGTTTGAGCCTTTTATTTTAAAAAAATAAAAAAAAACATTTTCTTTGTTAACTTACCATCCTGACCCACTCCAATTTGGAGTATTACCCGATATCATACAAGTTCCATCACCTATTCATGTTTGAGAAAAATGATAAATAATTATTTTGTTCAACAAAGTTGTGCCATATAAAAAAAAAAAGAGAAAAAAAGAAAAAAGAGAAAAAAAAGAAGAGAAAGAGAAAAGATATACAATAGCAATAAACAAGCAAAATACATCTTGTAATTTTTAAAAGTTCTTGAACTTTTTCTCAAACATATATATTTTGTTACCCTATTTTCCTTTCTTTGTTAGCCATGTCCCTAGCCTACGTTACGTCCTAATAAAAGTCCTTCTTGATTTTAGGGATCTATAGTCTGAAGTAAAAACTAGTTATATTGGCAATTAAGATGTAGTAATGCATATACATTAAAAAATAATAATAAATAAAAAAATGAATACATTGGGTTGACTAGTACTTTGTTTGAGATCGTATTATTTCTAAGCTAGGAGCATATTTCTTTCATCTGGGTGAGAGTATGTGATATTTCTTTATTATTTTCTCTCAATTTAACATTCATTGTAGTGACAATTTTATTGGGTTTAATTTCTTTATGAGAGTATCACTACTACCGGTGAGATTTTAGGGTTTGACATGTCATTCTTGTGGCCCGATTACTATTGCTACGACAAAGTCTACTGGACTGATGCATGTGGATGGTTGATGTGCGTGTGATATTTCTTTAGACTGGAGATAATGCTTGTACTTTTATTTGATTGCTATCATTAATCTGATTGAATAAACATGTGTGTTTTATAAAAAAAAAAAAAATTGGTTTGAATTTTATCTTCGCTTTATTTGCTAGAGACTAGCAATAAGCTGGTTGGGGGGTGTGTTGAGTGTTAGAAAGTGTATATTTATAAAGGAGAAAATTGTCATTTTACAATTCAATTCTCACTAACATTGCTACTTTTATTTATTTAAGTATTTTGTTATTTAATTATGTGTGTTTTATTATAATTATGTATTTTATGTGTTTTAGGGGCATCATGATCGTTTCACAATTCAATTCTCAGCAAAACGGACGTCATATTTGGACTTAGGACTGTCGAAAACCTTAGGAGGAGCAAAAAAGGAAAAATGTCATGTTCACAAATACGGTACTGTTCATACGTACGGTACTGTTCACGGTACTATTTACGACACTGTTCATATATACGGACCGATGATGTTGTATTGACCGATGACGTGGCAGTATTTCAGTAGAGCAAAAATCGTGTATACGGTACATGCACATACATGGGATTATTTACTATTCAAACACGTTACTGTGTAAATAGTATTATTGTGCAAAATCGCGTTACTGTGCAAACTGTGGTCAAACCATATTACTGTTCAAACCGTGGCCAAACCGTGTTACTGTTCAAACGTTGACTGTTGACTGTTGACTGATGACGTGGCGTAATCCTGAGCGTCCGAACTGTTTTTAATCTGATGGTCACGATTCACTCAATGTATCTGTAAAAAGGGGGCTCTCCCCCCCTAATTTGATACCCCTGAATTCATTTCTAAGCTTAGGATTTTGTAATTCCTTCTCCTTCTTATATTTTCTACGTATTTTAATAAATTCCCATTTTTAAAAAATGAGTAGCTAATTTTCTTTTAAGCTTGGGTTAAAGGTGAAGTCTCAACATGTTCCATGGGCTTAATTTGGTAAATTTACTTTCTCTTCCCCTCTAATATTTGTGGTTGTTTTGATTTTTCGTCGACAAATAATAATAGCCTTGTCTAGATACTGCCCTGGTTAAACCGGCACCTTAGTACAAGGTTATTATTATTTAGCACGATAAGCCCTTAACACTATATTTATTTGTTCATGAGGTGTGGAATCCCCACTCATGATTTAATTGGCATTAATATGGAATATTTAGCCCATGGAGCATGTTGATGCGAATCCGGATACCCAAGCACGTCATTTCAATAGATTCCAGTTCAATTTAATTCCTGCCATTGTAATTTAAATTCTAGCATACTTTAAATTAATTTCACTACAAATTCAATTAATCCATTTAAAAAAATTAATTCTGCACATAATTAAATCAACCTCCTCGTGGGATCGACACTCGTCACCATTAATCTATTCTACAAAAGATTCGTGCACTTGCGAGTTCAATAAAATTTGCACAACAGCGGAGATGTTTCTTTTGGAGATAACTCAAAGGGAAAGATTTTTGGAATTAGGAATGTCGGTAAAGTATCGTCAACCCTAATTGAAAATATATGTTTGGTTGAAAATTTGAAACACAACTTGATTCGTATTATCAATTGTGTGACAAAGGTTATAAAGTTATTTTTGATAAATTTAGACATGTTATTAAGAGTACATGTAATGGAAAGATTTTGTTTATTGGAAATTGATATGGTAATGTTTATACCATTGACATAGAATGTGCATCTACTCATGATAAATGTTATTCTGCATTGCATGATGATGGTTGACTATGGCATAGAAGACTAGGACATGCAAGTATGTATTTAATTTCAAAGATTTCCAAAAACAATTTAGTTAAAGGTCTTCCAAAAATTAGTTTTCAAAAGAATAGAATTTGTGAAGCTTGTAAATTTGGTAAACAAATCAAAACCTGTTTTAAAAGCAAAAATCATATTTCGATTTCAACACCTCTTCAACTACTTCATATAGATTTATTTGGACCTTCAAGATATGCTAGCCTAAGTGACAAGTATTATGCTTTTGTAAATGTTGATGATTTTTCAAGATACACGAGTATTATTCTTAGCTAATAAGGATGATGCTTTTGATGCCTTTAAAGTATTTTGTAAGAAAGTTCAAAATGAAAAAGGATATGGTATTGTATGCATTAGGGCTAATCATGGTGGAGAATTTGAAAATCATTCATTTGAAAATTTCTGTAATGATTTTGACATTGAACATTAATTTTCATCACCTAGAACTCCACAACAAAATGGAGTTGTTGAGAGAAAGAATAGATCGATTCAATAAATGGCTAGGACCATACTGAATGAAAATTCTTTACCTAAGTATTTTTGGGCCGAGGCGTCAATACTGCATGTTATATTTTAAATCGTATGTTGACTAGACTTCATCTCAATAAAACTCCATATAAGATTTGAAAAGATAGAAAACCCAACATTGGTTATTTCAAAGTTTTTGGATATAAATATTTTATTTTGAATATAAAAGATAATCTTGGCAAATTTGATCTAAAATCCAATGTTGGCATTTTTCTTGGGTATTCAAACTCAAGCAAAACTTATAGAGTTTACAACAAAAGGACTTTAGTTGTAGAAGAATCCCCGTATATTACTTTTAATGAATCTAACTCTTCCTTTGCAGAGAAAGTTGTTGTTGATAATGATGCAGATGAAGAACTACAAGAAGAGTTATCAAAGGATAACCAAATTGATGCATCACATAGAAATCAAGAGGAGCAACATGAAGAAACAAACGCAGAACAAAATCACGGTACTTTTCAAACACTCCCCAAAGAGTAGAGGTATATTTCTTCTCACCCTAAGGATGCAATTTTAGGAGATCCTTCAGTGGTATAACAATTTAATCATCTTTTAAAAATACATGTGAGCATGCTGCATTCATATCTCAAATTGAACTAAAATCCTTTGTAGATAGTGAAAATGATGAATTTTGGATTATGGCAACGCAAGGAGAGTTAAATCAATTTGAGAGAAATAATATGTGGGAGTTAGTTCCTAAACTGGAACATCAATCCATCATAGATACTAAATAGGCATTTAGAAATAAGATGGATGAATCCGGTGTGGTTTTAAGGAATTGAAATAAAAGTTATGCAACCTAAGAGGGGGATGAATTGAGATTTTTTAAAAATACGTTAAACAAATTGTTCAACGATCTAATTTAACTCCTTAATAAACACAAAACAATAAATTTGATAACAATCAAATCAAAAACAATAAATTTAACAATGCTTAAAAATAAAAGAGTCAGGGAAGAGAACGTAAACACAATAATTTTTACGTGGTTCGGCAATTCCCGCCTACGTCCACGCTTCCAAGCCAACCAAGCTCGAGGATTTCACTATCCAAGCTTCCTAAGGCCTTATGTTCTTTACAATTGACTTCAAGGTGTCAATGAACCTTTACAATCAAGAGATTATCTCTCCAATCTCTTCACTCCAAGTGTTTCTCTCACTTAAACACTCATAATTTTATGAGAAAAGAAAATTACAATAAGAAACTCTCTATAAGAGTAGATTCACAAATGATAGCACAATAATGATTTAATCTACGATGATTTTGTGAATTGGAAGCTCAATATGTATAAGATCTTGTTTATACTTGCATTTTTTTATAAAAATGAAGCTTGAGTTGAGTTTTTATAGCGAGAGCCCAAAAACTAGCCGTTACAGGTAAAATCCAGCAACCAAACGGTCAGCTGCTTGATTTATCCGGCTAGTCGTTATGAACAGTGATGTTACCGTTAAATTTGAATTTTGCTATAGTAATACTGTTCATAAAATTATAATTTTATCTTAAAACAGTTTGTAATTTTATTATGGCCCAAAACGTCATAAACATTACAAAATGGTCCAATTCCAGAATATCTAAATAATGTGTCATTCCTAAAACTTTTTGAAATTATAATACGGTGCAAACTATAGAAAAATTTTCAAATAAGTCCTTTTTAAGATTCAACAAAATCACCATAAACTTTAAAATTCTCAAAACCTTTTACTTAGGCCCTCAATCTTTTATAAGTTACAATATGGCCCAAAAGTTTCAAAACTTAGCAAATAAGTCCAACACCGAAATTTAAAACTTTTTCATTTTAATCCAAATTCCCAAATCCATAAAATATTTTATCTTATAAATATAAAACTTTTTAATTTATGAAAAATAATAATTTACTAAACACAATATTGAGTTTCTTAAATGCTAAACCACGCATAAATTAAATCATACCGGCTTCACAAGAAATTGTCACAATAATTTATCTGTTGAGCTCTAAACTCTATTCTTGATTTCGTCGTTGTCCGTTGAGTGTCTTGAACTTGATTTCACTTGATTCACTTGCATAAAAATTATTCTTCAAAAACTAATGAACTTGTGAAATACAAAATTTATTAAAACACTTAATATATATGTTTGTTATCATCAAAATTATAATATGTATAACCTTTTAGGCTAACAATCTCCTCCCTTTTTGATGATGACAAACATCTCATATATTTTGACATATACACTCCCCCTTAGTACATGACATACATAATTGAACATATAAATCAAATTTAAGATAAAAACTCCCCTTGAAAATATGGTCTATAACAATTTGTAAACTCCCCTTTAATATTTCAAAATTATGCACAAATACTTAAAAATATATATTACCTATTTTTGAAACCAAAAAATACATGACTTCCCTTACTTCATCATCAAAATTAATATAAAGCAATACGTACACCAAAATAATGAGAGGATATAATCAAGAGATATGAAAATAAAGCACGTAATTTTCCAAAGATTCACAACATCTCAAGATTTCATAACATATGATCCAAATACACAATATCCAAACATCTCATAACAATCATCCGTAAATTATACATAAAACACAAATGCATATGAAAAATGTAATGCAGAGTGATAGATGACGGAAAAAATAAAAACAAAGTGCTATGGAGATGGTGGATGTGATGAAGAGGATGGTGGTGGAAACCCAAGAGTAGTAAAAAGTTGTTGTTGGCCATCAAGAATCTGCTGCTGTTGAGTAAAGAGCCGATGTTGCTGATCGAATAATTGCTGCTGCTGCTCAAAGAGTCATTGTTGCTCTGAAATAGATTGGATTTAAAAGTCCTCAAGATGAGATTAAAGTTGGCTCTGCTATGCGGAAAGAGAGTCCATTCTAGCCAACATCTATTGCATTGGATCCTCAAGGGTAGCTGAAGAAGATTGAGAAGGACCCGTAGAAGGTGGATAATGAGAAAGTTGTAGGATACTAAGATCAGGAAGTTGCTCTGGTGGAAGAACATCGTTAAAGAAACGATAATCTATAGGAGCAAGTTTAGTAACCTTGCATGTGTGTCTCCGGTGTCTATTCTATTTATTTTCCACCCATATAAATCCGAAATTAGCGATGGCTTCATCTCCTAGTTCCCTCGTATTTGAAAAGGTTGGTTCGATAATAGGTACTTTGAAATATTTGAGGATGCATGCAATAATACTACCATAAGGGAGGGATCTTTTGGCTATACAAGGTGTGCTAAGTATATGATGAAGTATAATATAACCAACATTGAGCTTCTTACCCTCTAAAATACAATCCAACAAGGCCACATCCAATCGGTTAACTTCATCTCCATGACAATACCTAGGAGTAATAACATAGTGAAGAACATAATGAAGAATTCTAATTTGAAGAGGTAAGGCTTGAGATTTCAAAGGTGATCGATAAAACTTGGTGGACAAGTCATGTCAACGACAAATTTTTCGAACAGTATTTTCAAGGGAAAACCATGGATAATCTATTTTGGTTCTAGCACTGTACAGTTCCAATCCACTATTTGGAGTTCCAAAAATACAATTCAACTCCGCAACATCAAATTCAATACGAACTCCTTAACATTTGTAGTAATTTTATCCGAGGTTTCTATATCCATATTTAAATAAAAATTTTGACCAAATTCTCATAATATGGCTCTTTAATAACTAAGACATTTTTCGAACCCATGACAATAAGAAAATTATTAAGAGAGGTACCACAAATTGTAAAATTTGCCAAATTTTTAAGATTGACAAAATAAGGAGAAATGACCGACCTTGGCATGAAATTATCGAGAAATCGTTTCCGAGGTGTAAGATGCCGAAAATGGATTGACAAGAACTCCGTATTATCTCGATAATCTTCCTTGCGTCTCTTGGCCATTTGTTTGCCCTTGGATTTGTCACCACCCACCATTGTTGAAAAAGCAAGAACAAGCTTGAATATGCAAGTTCGGATTTAAAAAAAATTGAGTGAAATGGATGTCCTTGAGCTAAGAAAATTGATCCTAGAGATGAATGACGCTAATATATAATGTGGATTGAATAAAAAATGAGCTAAAGGAAGCTTGAAAATGAGGAGAGAGAAACGACCGAGCTAGGTTTTTGAGATTTGGGATTTTTATTAAGAGGTGATGAAATGATGTTTTGAGAATGAAAATTGAAGGAGTAATGGATGAATAATGGGTTGAATGATTAATTTTAACAAGAAAATGAGAGAAAGATAAAGAAATTTGAGAGAGAAATGAAGAGTTACTGTTCACGCGTGGATGATGATGATGAAATAATGAAGAACAAGTGAAGAAATGATGATTGGGAGTGTGTTTAATAAGAGTAGAATGCATGGGTGTTGATTTGAATCATTGATTTTGACATAAAAATGGTTGAGAAATGAAGAGAATTTGAATGGAAATGGAGGAGAGTGTTCACGGTTTTGGTAAGAGAAAGAACAATGAAATCATTTTAATGTGTGAATCATAATTTTAAATATTTAAAACATGATTAATTGAAACAAATAATTCATCCATCAAGCATATATCGTGAAGCATATAAGCATTCAAAAATGAATAAATCAAACACCTCACATATCTATCATGCTCGAACATTTCATAAACATCAACAATCATCGAGCAAACAATTTTAAGTAAATTCAATAACATAATTAGAGATGTTAATGTGAAAATTTCATCATCCCAAGTTCATGCCGAATTTCATCAAATGAGAAACCTAATACCTCATATGAGTATGAAAAATTACATGTTGAAGAATTGATAAAAGAGAATGAAGTGCTTAAGAAGAAGAATAATGACCAAAATGAAATTGTGATAAAATTCACAATTGGCCAAAAGATGCTGGATAATTTGCATAACTTTAAAAAATGTGTATTTGATAAAGGAGGACTTGGGTATAAGCCTAACTTGAAGCAAAAGTATTATAAGAATTCTTTTGTTAAAGCTACTTCCACAAGTGATTATAAGATTATTTGTCATTATTGCAATGAATATGGTCACATTAAAAATAGATGTTCTATGCAAAGAAACGCTTATTATGGTGTGAAATGTGCTTAGGTTCCAAAAGGAACCATTGCTAACACTCAAGGACCCAAAAAGATTTGGGTACCTAAGGCTTGAAGTTTTCTCTGCAGGGCTTAAAGAAGAAGAAGAATAAATGGTACTTGGACAGCGGTTGTTCAAGACACATGACATGAAATTATTCTTGGTTTTCAAGTTTTACCAAGATCGAAAATGGTGGAGATGTATCTTTTGGAGATAATTCAAAAAGAAAGATCATTGGTATTGGCAATGTCGGTAATGTATCCTCTACTCTTATTGAAAATGTGTGTTTGGTTGAAAACTTGAAGCACAATTTACTTAACATTAGTTAATTATGTGATAAGAGTTATAAAGTAGTTTTTGATAAAACTAGATGTGTTATTGAAAATGCATGTGATGGAAAAGTTTTGTTTGTAGGAAATAGATGTGTTAATGTTTATACCATTAATATAGATTGTGCATCTACCATTGATAAATGTTCCTTGGCATTGCATGATGATGGATGGTTATGGCATAGAAGACTAGGTCATGCAAACATGGATTTGATTTCAAAAATTTCGAAAAACTATTTGGTTAAAGGACTTCCAAAAATTAGTTTTCAAAAGGATAAAATTTGTGAAGCTTGTCAATGTAGAAAACAAATCAAAACTTCTTTAAAAAACAAGAATCATGTCTCAACTTCAAAACCACTTCAATTACTTCACATGGATTTGTTTGGACCATCTAGATATGCTAGCTTGAATGACAAGTATTATGCATTTGTAATTGTGGATGATTATTCTAAATACAAATGGATATTGTTCTTAGCTAATAAGGATGATGCCTTTGATGCATTTAGAATTTTCTGTAAAAAGGTTCAAAATAAAAAAGTTATTCTATTTCTTGTATTAGAAATGATCATGGTAGAGAATTTGAAATCATGCATTTGAGATTTTTTTGTAATGATTTTGGTATTGAGCATCAATTTTCATCACCTAGAACTCCACAAGGACCACAACAAAATAGAGTTGTTGAGAGAAATAATAGATCTATTCAAGAAATGACTAGGACCATGTTGAATGAAAATGCATTACCTAGGTATTTTTGGGCCAAAGCCATCAACACTGCTTGTTATGTTTTAAATCGGGTGTTGATTAGATCTTATCTCAACAAAACTCCCTATGAGCTTTTGCAAGATAGAAAACCTACAATTGGTTATTTCAAAGTTTTTGGATGTAAATGTTTTATTTCGAACACAAAAGATAATCTTGAAAATTTTGATCTAAAATCTGATGTTGGTGATTTTCTTGGGTATTCAAACTCAAGCAAAGCTTATAGAGTTTATAATAAAAGAACTTTGGTTGTGAAAGAGTCTATGCATGTTACATTTGATAAGTCTAATCTTTCCTCTATGGAGGAAGTTGTTGTTGGTGATGTTGCAGATGATAATATACAAGAAAATTCATCAAAGAACAACCAAAAGAATATAGAAAATCAAGAGGAGCAATATGAAAAAATAAATGCAAAACAAAATTATGGTGCTTCTCAATCACTCCCCAAAGAATGGAGATATGTTTCTTCTCACCTCAAGGATGCCATTTTAGGAGATCCATCTAGAGGTGTTACAACTAGATCATCACTTAGGAACACATGTGAGCATGCTACATTTACTTCTCAAATTAAACCAAAATCCTTTACGGATGCGGAAAATGATGAATCTTGAATTATGGCAATACAAGAGGAGTCAAATCAATTTAAGTCTTTTGTTATTTAATTATATGTGTTTTGTTATAATTAAGTATTTTATATATTTTAGGGGCATCATAATCGTTTCACCATGAATGAGTAATCAAATGGCAAAATGGACATCATTTTTTAAACTCAGAATGGTCGAAAACCTTAGAAGGAGCATAAAAGGAAAAATGTCACTGTTTATATATGCGGAACTGTTCATACATACAGAACTGTTCACGGTACTGTTCACGATACTGTTCATATATACGGTCCGATGACGTGGCATTGACCGATGATGTGGCATCAACCTGTGACGTGGCAGCATTTAATTGGCCAAATTATGTAGCATTAACTGTGTATGTGGCATTGACAGATGACTTGACATTGACCGATAATGTGTCACGATCTTATTGGGCTAAAATTCTTATGTACTGTTAATTGGTGACGTGGCAGCATTTCAGTAGATAAAAAATTGTGTGTACAGTACATGCACATATATGGGATTATTTACTTTTCAAACTGCATTACTGTGCAAACCGTGGTCAAATTGTGTACTATTAACTGATGATGTGGCACAATCCTGAGTATCCGAATTGTTTTTAATCTAATGGCCATGATTTACTTAATGTATCTATAAAAAGAGGGCTCTCCCTCCTTAATTGGAGACCTCGAAATCCATTTTTTAGCTTAGTTTTCGGTAATTGCTTCTCTATCTTGTATTTTCTATGTATTTTAATAAATTTTCATTCTACCCTTAGTTTAATTATGAGTGGCTAATTTTGTTTCAAGCTTGAGTTGAAGGTGAAGTCTCAACATGTTCCATGGGTTTAATCTGGTAAATTTATTTTCTCTTCCCCTTTAATATTTGTGGATGCTTTGACTTTTCGTCAACAAATAGTAATAATCTTGTCTATATACCGCCCTAGTTAAACCGACACCCTAGTACAAGGTTATTATTATTTGGCACGATAAGCCGTTAGCACCATATTTATTTGAGCGTGGTTCATGAGGTATGGAATGCCCCTTCATGATTTAATTGGCACTAATAAGGAATATTTAGCCCATGGAACATGTTGATGCAGATCCAGATACCCAAGCGCTTTATTTCAATAGATTTCATTTCAATTTATTACTGTTATCTTAATTTAATTTCTAAGATAATTTAAATTACTTTCACCACAAATTCAATCACCCATTTAAGAAAATTAATTCTACATATAATTAAAATCAACCTCCTCGTGGCATCGACACTCGTCATCGTTAATCTATTCTACAATAGATTCATGCGCTTACGAGTTTAATAAAATTTGCACAACAACCAATGACTCTTTAAGCACCAGCAGTAACTATTTGATCAACAACATCAGCTTTTTGCTCAATAGCAGCAGATTCTTGATGGCCAGCAGCAGCTTTTTGTAGCTCTTAGGTTTCTACCACCATCATCTTCCTCACATCCGCCATCTCCATAGCACTTTGTTTTTTATTTTTCCGTCATCTGTCACTCTGCACTACATTTTTCATATGCATTTATGTTTTATGTATAATTTACAGATGATTGTTATGAGATGTTTGGATATTGTGTATTTGGATCATATGTTATGGATTCTTGAAATATTGTGAACCTTTGGACAATTGCATGCTCTATTTTCATATCTCTTGATTGTCTCGTTATTCTTGGTATAAGCCTTGCTTTATATTAAATTTGTTAATGAAGGGGGAGAAGTCGTGTATTTTTTATTTCGGAGACAGGTAATATATATATATTTTTTATTTATGCATGGTTTTGAAATATATTCAGGAGGAGTGTGTTTTAAATTTGATTTAATATGTTGCGTCTTGCATGCCATGTATTAAGGGGGAGTATAAATGTCAAGATACATGAGATATTTGTCATCACCAAAAAGAGAGAGATTGTTAGTCTAAAGGGCTACACATTATGTAATTTTGATGATAACAAACATGTGTCTTAAGTGATTTAATAAGTATTGTATTTCACAAGTTCACTAGTTTTTTGAAGGATAATATTTATGCAAGTGAATCAAGTGAAATTAAGCTCAAGACACTCAATGAACAACGACGAAATCAAGAATGAAGTTTAAAGCTCGACGGACAAATTATTGCTATAATTTATTGTAACGCCGGTATGATTTAATTTATGATTGGTTTATCATTTGAGAAATTCAATATTTTGATTAATAAATTATTACTTTTCATAAACTAAAATGTTTTATATTTAAGATAAAGTATTTTGTGGATTTGAGAAATTTGATTTAAAATGAAGAAGTTTTAAATTTCGATGTTGGACTTATTTGCTAAGTTTTGAAACTTTTGGACCATTTTGTAACTTATAAAAAATTGAGAATCTAAATGAAAGGTTTTGAGAATTCTAAAATTTTATGATGATTTTGTTAAAACTTAAAAACGATTTATTTGAAAAAGTTTACTATAGTTCGGGCTATATTATAATTTTAAAAAGTTTTGGGAATTATATATTATTTAGAAATTCTAAATTAGAGTTGTTTGAAAAGTTTTATGATATTTTGGGCTATAGTATAATTACAAAAAGTTTAGAGATAAAACTATAATTTTATGAACAGTATTACTGTAATAAAATTCAAATCTAATAGTAATTTCACTGTTACGAGTGGGGAGTTGATTAAATTAAGCGGCTAACCGCTTGGGCGTTGGAATTTATCTATAACGGATAGGTTTCGGGCTTTAACTATAAAAACTCAACTCCAACTTGATTTTAAGCTCTCGAGCAAGCCAAAACAAGTTTATAAAACATATACTGAGCTTTCATTTTGTAAATCATCATAGATTAAATCATCTTTGTACTACTATTTGTGAATCCACTCTTATAAAGAGTTTTTTGTTGTAATTTTCATTTCTTATCAAATTGAGAGTGATCTAATACGGGAAACACTTAGGGTAAAGAGATTGGGGTGATAATCTCTTGATTGTAAAAGTCCATTGACACCTTAGAAGTCAATTGTAAACATTTGAAGCCTTGGGAGGCTTGAATAGTGAAATCCTCGAGCTTGGTTGGCTTAGAGGCGTGGACATAGGCGGGGATTGCCGAACTACGTAAAAATTATAGTGTTTGCGCACTCTCTTCCATTACTCTTTTATTTTTAAGCATTGTCTAATTTATTGTATTTGATTTGATTATTTTAAAACTAATTGTTTTTGTATTTATTAAGGCATTGATTGAATCGTTGTGCAGTTTGTTTAGCATAAGTTTTAAAAACCCAATTCAGTCCCCCTCTTGAGTTGCATAACCCAATTTCTGTCAAAGAACGATGGTCTAGTTATGGACCGTCCTTTCTTAAAGGTTGAGTCATTTTGGGTTGTCATGGATCTTTTATTCTAGACGGTTAAGTCGTAATGAAAGAACTAAGCTCTGATACCAATTGCAATACAAGTTATACAACTCAAGAAATGGGGTGAATTGTGATTTTTAAAAAATACGTTAAACAAATTGGATAACGATTTAATCTAACGCCTTAATAAACACAAAACAATAAATTTTATAGCAATCAAATAAAAAACAATAAATTTAACAATGCTTAAAAATAAAGGAGTAAGGGAAGAGAACGCAATACACAATAATTTTTATGTGGTTCGGCAATTCCTGCCTACGTCTACGCCTCTAAGCCAACCAAGCTCGAGGATTTCACTATCCAAGCCTCCCAAGGCTTTATGTTCTTTACAATTGATTTCAAGGTGTCAATGAACCTTTACAATCAGGAGATTATCTCTCCAATCTCTTCACCCCAAGCGTTTCTCTCACTTGAATACTCACAATTTTATGAGAAAGGAAAATTACAACAAGAAACTCTCTATAAGAGTAGATTCACAAATGATAGCACAATAATTGATTTAATCAATGATAATTTTGTGAATTGAAAGCTTAATATATGTTATAAGATCTTGTTTATGCTTGCATTTTTTAAAAAAAAATGAAGTTTGGGTTAAATTTTTATAGTGAGAGTCTGAAAACTAACCATTATAGGCAAAATCCAGCAACCAAACGGTTTGTTGCTTAATTTATCCGGCTAGCCATTATGAACAATGATGTTACTGTTAAATTATAATTTTATCCCAAAATTTTTTGTAATTGTACTATAGCCTAAAACGTCATAAAATTTTACAAAATGGTCAAATTCCAGAATTTCTAAATAATGTGTCATTTCTAAAACTTTTTAAAATTATAATACGGCCTAAACTATAGAAAAAAATTTCAAATAATTCCTTTTTAAGTTTCAATAAAATCACCATAGACTTTAAAATTCTCAAAACCTTTCACTTAGGCCCTCAATCTTTTATAAGTTACAATATAGCCCAAAAGTTTCAAAACTTAGCAAATAAGTCTAATACCGAAATTTAAAACTTTTTCATTTTAATCCAAATTTCTCAAATCTACAAAATATTTTATCTTATAAATATAAAACTTTTTAGTTTATGAAAAATAATAATTTACTAAACACAATATCGAGCTTCTCAAATGCTAAACCATGTATAAATTAAATCATACCAACTTTACAAGAAATTGTCACAATAATTTATCCGTTGAGCTCTAAACTCTATTCTTGATTTCACCGTTGTTCGTTGAGTGTTTTGAACTTAATTTCACTTGATTCACTTGCATAAAAATTATCCTTAAAAAACTAGTGAACTTGTGAAATACAAAATTTATTAAAACACTTAATACATATATTTGTTATCATCAAAATTATAATATGTATAGCTTTTTAGGCTAACAGGAATAAAGCTAGATTAGTGGCTCAAGGATACAACCAAGAAGAAGAAATTGATTCTGATGAAATATTTGCACCTGTAGCTAGATTAGAATGTATTAGAATACTCTTAGCATTTGCATGTCATAAAGATTTTATTTTATTTCAAATGAATGTCAAGAGTACTTTCTTAAATGGTTATATCATGGAGGAAGTTTATGTGAAACAACCCCCTTGTTTTGAAAATGAAAAATTTCTAAATTATTTTTATAAGTTATCAAAAGTATTATATGGATTAAAACAAGCGTCTAAAGTATGGTATGATAGACTAAAGAATTTCTTATTAAATAATGGTTTTTCGATGGGAAAAGCGGATGCCACTCTCTTTGTTAGGCATAAAAACCAAGATATCTTGTTATCCAAATATATGTTGATGATATTATTTTTGGTTTTAGTAATGAATCTTTATGAAAGGAGTTTTCATCTTGTACGAGTAAGGAATTTGAAATGAGTATGATGGGAGAACTGAAGTACTTCCTTGGACTGCAAATAAAATAAAATGATGAAGAAATCTTCATAAATCAAGCCAAGTATGTGAAAGACCTACTCAAGAGATTTGGCATTGATGACCCAAAGACCAAAATTACTCCTATAAGCTCAACGGTAACTTTCACTAAGATAAACGGTTAACCGTTAACAGTTAACAACGATTTGTTTTCAGCCAGACAGTCAGTAACAGCTATTTTTGAACTCCAACTATAAATAAGTTTATTTAAATTCAAACAAAGATTTATCACAATACTATCTCTGAGCATATAATTAAGAATACAGCCTTCATAGAGCTTTTGATACATTCTTGCCTCATTTATTCACACATTGGGTATTTATTTATAATTTTAGATATTGTGTGAAAGAAAATCAAATTTGTAATTTTTTTCTTGAGTGATTATAAGTGTTAGGATACACTTGGATTAAAATATTGGGGATAATCTCTTGTTGTAAAGGTCCGTTGACACCTTGGAAGTCAATTGTAAGCATTTGAAGCCTTGGGGCTTGCTTAGTAAAATCATCAAGCCTGATGAGCTTGGAGGCGTAGATGTAGGCGAGGTTGGCCGAACCACATAAAATCCCTATGTTTGAATCTCTCTTCCCTTATATCTTTATACTGTTATTGATTTATTTGTTGTTGCTTTTAATTCATTTTAGATTTGTATTAAATTTTGTTTTAGAATTGAATATTTTTAAAAACTCAATTCACCCCTTCTCTTAGGTTGCATCATTAGAATTACAAGTATGTGATATTTCTTTATTATTTTTCTCAATTTACCATTCATTGCAGTGACAATTTTTATTAGGTTTGTGAGAGCGTCACTACTACCGGTAAGATTTTGGGGTTTGGCATGTCATTCTTGAAAGTGGCTTAATGACTATAACTTTGATAAAGTCTGCTAGACTGATGCATGTGGATGGTTGATGTGGTGTAATATTTCTTTAGACTAGAGATAATGTTTATACTTTTATTTAATTGCTATCATTAGTCTAATTGAATAAACATGATTTTTTTTTAAAAAAATATTTTGGGTTCAATTTTGTCTTCACTTTATTTGCTATGGACTAACAATAAGCTGGTTTGGGGGGTGTATTGAGTGTTAGAAAGTATATTTTTATAAAGGAGAAAATTGTTATTTTACACTTTAAGTCTCATTAACATCCCTACTTTTATGTATTTAAATCTCTTATTATTTAATTATGTGTATTGTATTATAATTAAGTATTTTATATATTTTAGGGGCATCATGATTATTTTACAATGAACAAGATCATACAGCAAAACGGACATCACTTTTGAACTCAAGATAGTCGAAAACCTTAGAAGAAGCATAAAAGGAAAAATGGCATTGTTCATACGTACGGTATTATTCACGACATTGTTCATATATACGGCCCGATGACGTGGCATTGACTGATGATATGGTATTGACCTATGACGTGGCAATATTCGATTGGACGAATGATGTGGCATTGATTGCTTATGTGGCGTTGACTGATGAGTTGGCGTTGATCGATGATGTGTCACGATCGTATTGGACTAAAATTCTTATGTACTGTTGATCGATAACGTGGCACCATGTTAGTGGATCGAAAATTGTGCGTGCGGTACATGTATATACACGGGATTATTTACAATCAAACCGCTTCATTATTCAAACTGTGTGGTCAAACCGCGTACTCTTGACTGATGACATGGCGTAATCCTGAGCGTCCCAATTATTTTTAATCCAATGGTCATGATTTACTTAGAGTACTTATAAAAAGGGGGCTCCCCCCCTAATTTGATACTCTGAATTCATTTTTGAGCTTTATTTTCTATAATTCCTTCTCTATCTTGTATTTTCTATGTATTTTAATAAAATTTCATTTTACCCGTAGTTCAATTATAAATAGCTAATGTTTTTTAAAGCTTGGGTTGAAGGTAAAGTCTTAATGTGTTCCATGGGTTTAATTTGATAAATTTACTTTCTCTTCCCATCTAATAATTGTGGATGCTTTGACTTTTTGCCGACAAATAATAATAATTTTGTCTAGATAACACACTGGTGTAACCAGCTCCCTAGTACAAGGTTATTACTATTTGGCATGATAAGCCCTTAGCACCATATTTATTTGAGTGTGGTTTATGAGGAGTGGAAATTCCCTCATGATATAATTGGCACTAGTAAGGAATATTTAGTACATGGAGCATGTTGATGCAGATTCAGATACCCAAGCACTTCAATTATAATAGTTTCCACTTTAATTTAATTCTGCCATTCTAATTTAAACTCTTGGATAGTCTAAATCACTTTCACCACAAATTCAACCATTCACTTAGAAAATTAATTCTACATATAATTGAAATCCACCTCCTCATTGGAACAACACTGGACACCATTGATCAATTCTATAATAAAATTCGTGCACTTATGAGTTTAATAAAATTTTCACAATATTTACTAAGGATTTGTGGATGAAAACAATAGAGGAAGAGATGAAGTCTATGAAAGTCAATTCGTTCTGAGACTTGGTTAATCTTCCACCTAACTGTAAAGCTATAAAAAAACAAGTGGTTCTCTGGATAAAGAATAAGGCGAATGGGACAATCGAGAGATATAAGGCAAGATTATAAAGAGACCTTTTCTCATGTAGTAAGGTTTGCTTTTATACGATTAATCTTGGCTATAGATTCACATCTAGATCTTGAGTTACATCAAATGGATGTAAAAACTGTATTTCTTAATGGAGAACTAGAGGAAGAAATTTATATAGAACAACCATAAGGTTTTGTTATTAAAGGCCAAAAGCGCAAAGTATGCAAGCTCAAAAGATCTATCTATGGCCTTAAACAATCCTCTAGACAATGGAACCTTAAATTCCATCAAGTCGTAGTTTCTTATGGCTTTAGGATGGTTGAGGAAGACCATTGTGTGTACATTAAGAGGTCTAAAGATGATTTTGCGATATTATCTTTGTATATGGACAATATACTGACGGCTACGAATAGTAAAGAGTTTGTCAAGACTGTTAAAGATTGTCTATACTCAAATTTTGACATGAAAGATATGGGCAAAGCAATTTATATCTTAGAAGTCAAAATTTTTAAGAATCGTTCGAGGAAACTTATAGCATTATCACAAGAACCTTACGCTAAGAAGATCTTTGAAAGATTCAATATGGTTGATTGTAAGCCAATGGATACCCCTATAGTTAAAGGACAATCTCTTAGTCTTAATATGTGTCCCAAGACTCCTCAAGAAAAGAAAAAAATGGCTAGAGTTCTTTTTACAAATGCCATTGGAAGTTTTATACATGCCATGATGTGCGCAAGGCCTTATATTAGTTATATGTAGGACTGGTGAGTAGATACCAGTCGAATCTCAGACAGAAGCATTATAGTGCGATTAAGAGGATTTTGGCATATCTCAAAGGCACTGCAAATTATTCTTTATGCTATCAAGGGGGTGGTTTGTGAATTGTTGGATATTCAGATGTCGACTGGGGTGGTGATCTAGATGAGCGTAAATTGACCTCAGGATATGCATTCTTGCTAAACAGAGGAGCAATTACATGGAATAGTAAGAAATAAACATGCATAGCTTTATCGACGGTGGAAGTCGAATATATTGCATTTTCTGCAGCAATGCAAGAAGCTATATGGCTTAAGAGATTTATGGAGGACTTAGAGATTAATATTAGCCCTACTAGTCCAGTAACCGTCTATTATGACAGTCACGCTGCTATCTCTTTCTCTAAGGACGCCAAATACCACAGCAAGTCGAAACAAATTGAGACTAAATACAATTTTATAAGAGACATTTTACTAAAGAAGGAAGTAGCCATACAACATATATCTATGCATAGCTTAATAGCTGATCCACTTACAAAAGTTATAAAGAGGGATGTATTCGCCTCTCATGCTAGATCGCTGGGCTACATAGATTGTAATCTTGCATTGTAAAGATATTTTTATTTTGTAAACATTTTTATTACATGAATTATTTTGAAATGCAATGATGTTTTTAAGTTCTGTCATTTTAATTTAGTTTGAGAAAGGTATAATTACACATGTATGAGAGTATGTCGTCAATGACCGACTTTCTTACACAAGTGGTCATCTCAGTTACTCTGGGAGTAAGCTGAGATGAGACAAGTAGAATAATGAGACAACATGTTTTGTCTAAAAGCCAAAGAATAAATAAATATTCTACAAATTTTGTCACCTTGACTAGAGTCAAGATGAGGTCGTATACGATATTTTCTCGTTGACTGACTATGATGTACCCCACCATCATAGAGACTAAATTGAAACCAGATGTGAGATCTTATTTTGATGCTTAAAAAGAGCGTTCACTTTAAGAATTCAGGTCAGACGCTGTATAATGAATTGGATTAATGAGACATACACCCTAAAATGGAAGATTCACTGTACTAGGTGTATCATTACGTCGGTGCTTGGTCATTAAAATGAAAAATGAGAGAATCACCCTTCTTCCTCATTATGTAAGTTCCATATGAGTTTCTATAAGTTAATTCTGGTATCCCTATAACTATCAACTATGTTTCTGATATTTCAGACTAGTATCTGCTACTTTAGCATGTTATCTATGACCTTAACATGATTCGGTCTATGAAACATGACTAGTAAAGTGACTATTCTGGATTGATAAATATGAATGTGATGGGAAAATTTAATTTTTTTCTTTTTATGTGATTCACTGGTCGACCAATTGTTTAATATCTTTGTGATATTATAATTGTGATTACATAACAAGATTGTGCAATTTTGGCATACCGAAGGGATTTAGTACACTCGAGTATTAAAGTAAATTAAATCTGAGATACAATGAACATATATTGAGTTCTCTTACATATGATTGCAACTGAGATATCTCTTGCGTGGGTTATATATGATTGCAACTGAGACATCTCTTGCGTGGGTTAGTAATTGAGGTATATTTTTGGCTCCCCAAATGGAGTTTTTGGATATGTTCATGGTCACATGGTATATTTGCCTATATGATTGGAGATATAAAGTTGTTCATTGTTTCATTGTTCATTGCTCTACTATTTCGATGTCGTCCCATCATGTGCGAGTAAAGATGCTGAAGGGTGGGCACCTAAGATGGGCCGACTCGAACCGACCTAAACAAGGTAACCACTTGTTAGTTACCATATACGTTTGGGAGATGAAAGTTGATTTGTGTTCAACTTCCCAACCACTCCCAAGCGCTGCTTATATATGCCACCAAAATTGTTACTGTGAAGGTATGAGTTTTTCATTCATTCGAAAAAGCAGTATGTGTGTGGGTGAACAAAATACAAAGAAGATTCATCTTACTCTCTTCTTCATCAAGATTAAAATAAAGTCTTTGGACAATCTATAAAAGGCATATATATTGTGACTTGAGGAAGATTTATGCTCGTGATTTCTTTCTAACCAATGACATTATCCAACACCTGTTTATTCCGCTGCATAATTTAAAAAATGTAAGGCCTATTGACTTCCTTTTAAGAAATTCCATCAATAATAATTATGAAGGAGTCATCCAAGCACACCAAAGACAACAATCCAAATAAACCAAATGACAAATAATCTTAAAAGTAATAATAAATAAAAAAATTAAATAAGTTAGCCAAAGCCAAAACTGAAAAAAAAACATGCAACATGTTTAAGAGAGACTTTAGAAAGTTATTAGTTTGTATATAAAAGCGATGCTTATGATAGTCCCCATTTAAAACACAAAAGATATATGTCAAAATTTTCACGGATAAAATCATACAATCTTTCATAATTTCTTTAGAAATATCATCCTTTTGGAAAATGCGATTAGAATCTATAGCTAATAATAGCAATTAACAATCTTCTAATTAGTTCTTTCAAAATGTCGCTGCATTTGGAAAATATGAGAAGAACTGCCAAAATATGGTACTCTGTTGAAACATTTTTTGTCCTCTCCTATGACGGGTAGTGTGTCTAATGGCACAAATGTTTCGTTTAGGTTGTTTCCTCTTAGACAGTGTAGATAAAGATAATCATGGAGTGAAAAAAGAGGAAATAACTACGATAACCATGATTTAATGAAATTGTCATGAAAACTCCTTTATATTAAAAATGATCACATAGGCCCTGTGGTGATTAATGTGATGTTGCAAGTTAGGAATCCTAGTTTAATACTAAGTCAGATTAGATTGATTCTTTTTTATCACTAGATTAAAGCTAGTATATACATGTCTCAATTTTAAGACTAAGTTAGGCAATGAATAAAAATAGAAAATCTTTCTCCTTTCTTTTATCCTCTATGCTCTATTCTTTTTTATTTTTCTGGTTTGTTTTTTTCTTTGAGTCAACTTGTTGAAGCAAAAAACCAACATAAAGTGGTATTAGAGCTTGAAGAACAAAAGAGGTTGTACCACAAAAAAAAATTAGAAAGAAAAATATGTTGTTGGATTAATAGTCAGTAAAACAAAATATGGGTGCACCAAGTACACCGGTTCAACAACAATCATACGTGCCATTCTTTGAGGGTAAGAACTGTGATTTTTAGTATGTTAGGATAAGAATTGTTTTCATCTCTCTTGATTTATAGGACTTAGTAGAGGAAGGATTTGAAGAACCCGAATTAACAAAAATTTTGTCAGAGGCACATAAAAATTATTAAAAGAAAAGCAACAAAGATCTTAGAAGAGATTTTGCAAATATCAATTTGAAGGAGATTGAAACTATACAAGTATTTTTAGATAGATTTATAGAACTTATGAATCAAATGAAAAAAAAAATATGGTGATCAAATTAAAGATAAGAAAATAGATGAAAAGGTGCTGACTAGTTTGCCTAAAAAATTTAATTCTATTGTTTCTATTATAGAAGAGATAAAAGATCTTTCTATAATGACGATTCAAGGAGTGATGTGTTCTTTAAAATATTTTTGAGTGATGATTGTTGCAATGTTCTAAAAAATTTGTTGAGATGCATTTCAATCTAAGCTTAATTTTAATCAAAGCAATTCCTGAAGAGGTGGTAGACAAGGAAGAGGAAAGGGGAAAGAAGAGAAGGAAATGTAGGAAAAGAACAATCAAATTATAATAGAAAATCACAAGATAAAGAAGGATCACAAATGCAATAGAGATGCAATATTTACAAAATGAGCAGTCATATGGAAAAAGATTGTTGGTTTAAAGGCAAACCTTAACATTATAATTGCAAAAAGTTTGGACACTTGAAAAAAGATTGTAAAAACAAAAACAATGAACAAGCAAGTGTGGCAAATGAGAAAAAAAGAAGGTCATATTTTACTTTTTGCTTATGAAAGTGCCTTTAATCATATAAATATTATTTGGTTTCTTGATAGTGGTTTTAGTAATCATTTGACTAGTGATGAAAAAATCTTCCTCGATATGAATGTTTTAGTTGATCACAAGTAAAGACGGGGAACGGTGCTTTAGTACAAGAAAAAGCGAAATGCGACAATTAAGGTTCAAACCAATGTTAGAACCAAGTTCATACAAGATGTAATACTTGTTCTAGACTTAGAGCAAAATTTACTTAGCGTTGGATAACTTTTAGAAAATAGATAGATAGTTAATTTTAAAGAAAATGGTTGTTGTATTCATGATAAAAGAGACAACACGCATCTTGTGAAGACGACAAACATTGAGAAAAATTGAATTTTTCTAATTGTTTACAAGAATAGAAGAAATATAGCTATCAATGTAGACAATCTTGAAGAATCATAGTCGTGCCGAAGGATATTTAAGCATTTGATTTTCCATGGACTGAAATTGCTTTCTTAAAATAATATAGCTTTGTGGCTGCCCAGTTGCATTGAAGACAAGGAAAGAGTTCGTAAAGATTGTGCACTTGGAAAGAATCATTGATAACCTTTTTTAAAATGAGTGCTATGAGGAGCAAAAAAAGTGCTTGAATTAGTTCGAATGGATGTTTGTGGACCTATATCTATGCTCTCTCATGGTAAAAATAGGTACTTCATTCTATTTATTAATGATTTTACTACAATGACATAGGTAATTTTTACTATTTCAAGAAATTTAAAAGCTCCATTGAAAAACAAAGTGAACATTGTACAAAGATTTCGAGAAATGATAGAGGTAAAGAACATAATTCAAGAAAGTTTGATAAGTTTTGTGAAGATAAGGGTGTTGAAAGACAACTTACTGTTGGCTATACTCCATAACAAAATGAGATATCTTAAAGGAAAAATCTATCCTAAAGGAAAAATCAAACCGTGATGGAGATGGCGAAGTCAACGCTTCGTGAAAAAGGGCTGCCTAAAACATTTTGGGTAGAAACAGTCTATATAGCTATGTATTTGCTAAATAGGTGCCCAACAAAAGCACTTTAAAATCAAACACCAACAATTTAAGCTTGGAGAGGAAGAAATCTGTCAGTAAGACATCTCAAAGTATTTAGTTGTATTTGCTACTCACAAGTACCAAAAGAAATGAGACATAAACTTGATTAGACAAGTTGAAAGTGCATTTTTACAAGCTATAGCTCACAATCTAAAGGCTACAGGTTGTATAGTTTAAACACTAACATGGGTTACATGAATATTTCTTTAATATTGATTTTGATGATAACAAACTTGATAAAGATTGATTAATCTTTTAAAAGCTCTTATTGTTTTTCATATATTTTAAATAAATCATTATTTTCATATTATAAAGGTTTTTATATTCAGTGAAAAAATTATTTTATGAAATTGGTTATTTTCATGTTAATGGTTTAAATTGAAAAAGTTTTCATAACTTTGAAATCAACAAGTATTACTTAAAATTTTGAAAATGGACTTGTTTGAAAAGTTTCATAAAGTTTTGGATCATAATTTTATTATTAAAAGTTTTTAGGCAAAACTATAATTTTAGAAAATAATTTTACTGTAGCAATAACTATAGCAAACGGCTAACCGACATCAAACAGAATTGAAGTTCAGTTTCTGAAAACTAACGACGATCCGAAATTTGGAAAACGATGATCCGACCATTTGAAATTATAGCACAACGGCAACTTGCTCAAGTCAAAATGATTATCCGATAAGGCTTAAACGGTGATATGACTTTGTGCAGAAGGTCAATAACGACTAATTTTTAGCTCCAACTATAAAAGAACTTTATTGGATCCAAATTAAAGCAAATCCAACGAATACTAAAGAGTATATTATTAAGAATACAATATTTTTTGAGCTTTCATTTGTTCATTCATTCTTTAAATCACACTTTGGGCATATATTTGTAAACACATAGATTGTGTGTAAGAAAAAACTTGTATTTGAGTAAATGGGAGTGTGAGAAACACTTTGGTTAAGAGATTTGAGATAATCACTTGTTGTAAAGGTTGATTGACACCTATGAAGTCAATTATAAAAGTTCTTGAAACTTGGAGGCTTGGATAGTGGAATTCTCAAGCCCGGAGAGCTTGGAGGCATGGACGTAGGCGAGGTTAGCTGAATCACGTAAAAATCTTTATGTTTGCTCTCTCTTCTTTTACTCTTTTATTATTGTACTTTATTGAATTTATTGTTTTTGATTTTATTAAGGCAGTAGATTGAATTGTTGTGCGATTTGTTTATCTTAAGTTTTAAAAACCTAATTCACCCCCCTCTTAGGTTAGCTAGTTAGTATTTCATTTGGTATCAGAGTAGGATACTCTTGTGTAGACTTAATCATAAAGATCCATAGCAACCCAAATTAACTCAACCTTCATGGAAGGTCAATCTACCACTAGACTTCTATTTTTTTATGGTAATGATTATCCTTATTGGAAAATAAGGATAAATGTCTTCTTACAAGCTTTAGACTATGAAATATGGAAAATAGTTTGTGATAGTTCATTCATTCCTAGGAAGAATGTTTTATGTGAGTCAGATAGGAAAAAAATGTCATTAAATTCAAAGGCTATGAATGCTTTATTTTGTGCCTTAGATAAAAAAGAATTTCATAGAGTTTTAAATTGTTTTAATGCTTTTGAAATTTGGAGAAAACTTGAAATGGTGTATGAGGAGACTACAAATGAGGAGGAATCTCATGAAGTGTCAACTTTGGCACTTATGGCAATTGGAGATGAATCGGTTAATGATTTTGATGAGTTAAGTGATCCTACCTACGATGAATTATATGATGCTTTTAAGGAATTGCATGATAATTGGCTGATAATTTGTAAAAAAATGCATGTCTTCAAAGGAAAAAGGCAGAGCTCACAAATGAAAATGAATCTCTAAGTATAAAGATTAAATGCCTAGAATTGAGAATAAAACATTACATGATAGAGTTGCAATATTAAATGAGAAATCTAGCACTTTACACGAGCATCTAGAATTACATGTAGATGACTTGAGAAATGAAAAAGATGCCCTGCAAAGATGTAATATTTCATTGAATGAAAAGGTTAAAGAATTGGAAATAGATAATGAAATTACATGATAAGATTGCATCATTTAAAGATAAACAAAGTACTTCATATGAGCACGAGAAATCACGTGTTGATGAATTAATGAAAGAAAATGAAGTACTTAAGAAGAAGAGCAATGAGTTAAATGAGATTGTGTTAAACTTCACAAATGGTCAAAAGAACATAGAAAAATTACCCATCACTAAAAAATATGTGTTTGATAAATGAGGTATTAGCTATAAGCCAAATTTGAAACAAAAGTATTATAAGAATTATTTCATTAAGGGAAATTATCCACCGACCATTTGTTTTTTCACTGTTTTTCAAAAATATACAATTTTTTTTTACAGAGCTCCACTTGAAGTTAACATTTTGTTCATTGGTCCACTCTCGTTATAATACTGTTAGAACTTTATTGACATCATAAAGGTAAAATTGTTATTTCACACAACACAATAGTGGATATGTGCAAAACAATACAACTTCAAGTAGAGTTCAGCAAAAAAAAAATTAAGGATTGTGTATTTTTGAAAAAATACAAAAAAATAGATGGTTGGTGGATAATTCATCTTTTACATTTAAGGGTAAAAAAGTTATTTATACAATATTCCATTAGTTTTCTTAATGATCCCCAAACGGAAGTGGATAAGTGAAAAGAAATGTAGCTTTAGGTGGATTCCAGCCCAAAAAAAAAAAGAATTGTGTATTTTTTAAAAAGCCTAAAGAAAAGGTGGTCGGTGGATAATTTTCCTTTTATTAAAAATACCTCTATTAGTTATAAAATTGTATGTCATTATTGCAATCAAAATAGGCATATAAGTTTTAGATGTCCAGTTAAGAAAAATGTATATTATGGAGTTAAATATATTTGGGTTTCAAAGGGAACCAAATCTAGCACTCCAGGACCCAAGAGTATTTTGGTACAAAAGGGCACAACGTAAATGTTTTCTTTGTACGTACCACAATCAAGGAATGGCGGAGAGTTCCTTGATGAAAGCTTGTGAGGATAATCACTCGATCATTGTCTAAGCGAAAATAATATGATAAGACGATTTAATTGTTTTAGTAACAATTATTGCCTTATTGATTATAAATGATGGTCATTTAATCTTAATAAGTATTTCATATTTCATCATAACATTAAGGGCATTAACATAATGTGGATAAGTTTATCTTGCCTATTTATTATGTTGAGTGGATCATGGATGGATAATAGCTTGAATTTGCAAAAGCATGCTCATACGCGTGCATAGTTGAATTATTATTGCATGCAATCATGATGCATAGATAGATATATATGATGGTAGCATGTCAACTTATCATGATATCTTTGTTTGATTTTGATGATTGTATGATCTTTGATTTCATCTTTGTTTGATTTTGATGATTGTACGATCTTTAATTTTATCTTTTTAATTGTTTATCATCATGTTTCATGTCATTTATTCATCTTCCTTATTTGTTCATCACACTCTTTCTAAAAAGTCAAACACGCATTTATCTCAATAAAATTCATTATCTTTGTGTTTTCTTGCTCGTTTGATACTTCTAAATCATTATCCATCTCTTAGATATCAATTGTTCATCACTTATATATGTGTGAATTCTTGTGCCATAATTGTGTTATATCATCACTCATTTATAAAAGGAAAAAAGACTTAAACACCCCCAATGTTTAGTAAAGGGACACAAAACCCCTTAATATTTCAAAAAAGACATACAGAGCCTCATTTGTTAACATAAATAGTTTCGTTAAATCAGTCAAAGGTTAATATCATAATTACATATTAATAACAAATGAATTGACCAATAAACCACACACACACTTCACACACACGAACAAAACACACATGCACACATACTACACACACACACCCTTAACACACACGAACAAAAAATAGACACACACACTGCTCCTCCTAGATCTAATTCCTTAACGCACACACTCACATGGTTTGCCAGAAACTACTGGAGCTGCTCACGCTGCCACAAGATGTTGGATCTACTAGCGCTGCCGCTGCGTTGATCGAGACCACAAGCTGCTACTGCCCGAGCGTCGTTGCTGCTCATTCGCGTAGCTGCTATTCGTTTGTCGTTGCTGCTCGTTTGTGTGGCCGCTGCTATTGCGTGTGGCTGTTACTCATACATTTTCAATCCACTGTCCACTTCTTTTAAACTAACCTTTCTCTCTTTAATTTTCATCTTTTTACTAAATTAACCTTATTTATTTTTATTATCGTTCAAAATCCACTAGAATTTTAGAGAATTTTACACAATTAATTTCACCGAAGAAGTGGGTTTACCATGAGCATAACCCTAAAAGATGACAAAACCAGCTCTTCGGTGACTTATTTATTAACTATTCACCCTTCAGAATGGCTTAATTATTTCTTTTATTATCATTCAAGAAGTTTCTAACCTATTTGATGCATATGTGATGTATTTGCGAGAATATAAATAAATGATGATCAGAATTTTTTTTTTTAGTTTATGGCTGTTTGATGTATATAGTTCTTAATTTGTCTGGCTTATTGGAAATTAATTGTGCTTAATTTATCAATGAAAAGCATGTACTAGTTTGCAGATGGTAACAAATAATGGCCTGCTTTCAAATAATACTACAATGACGTCCCAACAAGAATCATTTCAAGCTGAGGTTGACTTCCATAACACAGATCCAAAGTCTCAGGTTGATCAGTCGTTCCAAAACCTAAATACTAGCCCACTTTATTTTTTTGAATCGGAAGATGATGAAGTATATTGGTCAAATTATAACAATAAAGACATAACAATTGTTGACGATGAAAGTGGATTAAATTAGGATGACGATGGAGTGGATGTTGGGCATATTCAAAAAATATTATGGTTATTGTTGTAATGTTTACCAGTATCAATTTGATATAATATTATGATATAAGGATTATTTTTTATATTTATTGGTGGTTTTTATGTCTATTCGATAGGTTATTTAGTACAATTAAGATTTTGTTAACCATTTTTTTTTAATTTTTTTGATTGTACAAGTTTAAATGATTGGCATATGGAGAATTGTTATTCTTATGACATTAATAACCAATTTTATTTATTTAAATTCTTGAGTAATGGATTAAAATTATTTGACTTGAAGAGAATTTGACAAAAAATATTAATAATTTTATTATATGGACAAAAATTTAAATAGAGAAATTGGGGAATGAGGGTATATTCGTAATTATATTAATAATATTTAGGCAAAATGGACCATGAACAATTACTTTTTTATATGTTAGAAGGATATAATAGTAATTACACGTTAAAATTATAATTTCTGTTAAAACTAATGGTTTCCGTTAAAAAATGGGGGTCTGTATGTCTTTTTTTAAACATTAGGGGATTTTGTGTCCCTTTACTAAACGTGGGGGTGTTTGTGTCTTTTTCCCTTTATAAAATTGGCATATATGGATTATTGTACTTATGAATTTAATCACTTATTCTTTTAGCTCATAATGATGGCTTATCTTAATAGCTATGTTGATTTTGATGGTCTATATATTGCCATTATATATTTATGCTTTTCTTAAGTTTTGATGATAAGAATGTGCTTTGATGATTACATTATGTTTGATGAAGTTTGATCTTATGCAATCCATGATTAGTAAATGGATGCATTTTTTTTTACTTTATTGATATTGTTGAATATGCATTGCATACTTTAAATGATATCGAAAGGGGGAGAAATACATATACTTCGTGATTTTTAAGTATATAAGATTTTTTAAGTTATACTGAAATATCACATTATATCTTTAATAAGTTTAGTTAACTTGATTTCTAAAATGTGATTAGTAATTATGAAGATTGGATAGTTGATAATATGCTCTTATGACTTTTGCATGTCTTTGCTTGGTCTATCACTTGTTTTCTTGATTATTGATAAGGGGAGCTGGCTTGACAACTTTATTTAGTTCTTGTTGGTTTTATTTTGGATAATATGTATTTTGAACGTTTTTGTTGTCCAAAAGGGAAGACATAGTAATATACCATTTTGATGATGTCAAAAGGGGGAGAATAACATGCATTTTGAGTATTCTTTTAATGGTTGATATATGAGTATGGTGATGATTTTGATGATTTTGAGATATGATGATGATTTGATTACATGGTTGTTTTATATGATGATTTTATATTATGAGTTGTTGATTTGGTAATTGATGGAATGATGGTTGTTGTGCAAATTTTATTGACCTCGCAAGCGCACGAATCTATTGTAGAATAGATTAATGGTGACTAGTGTTGATCCCACGAGGAGGTTGATTTTAATTATATGTAGAATTAATTTTCTTTAATGGGTGAATGGATTTGTGGGGAAATTGATTTAAATTATGCTTAAATTAAAATTGGAATGGCAGAAATAAATTAAGTTGGAAACTATTGAAATGACGTGCTTGGGTATCTGGATCTGCATCAACATGCTCCATGAGCTAAATATTCCTTATTAGTACCAATTAAATCATGAGGGGGGATTCCACACCTCATGAACCACACTTAAATAAATATGGTACTAAGGGCTTATCGTGCCAAATAATAATAACCTTGTACTAGGGTGCCGGTTTAACCTAGGCAGTATCTAGACAAGACTATTATTATTTGTCGACAAAAAGTCAAAACAACCACAAATATTAGAGGGGAAGAGAAAGTAAATTTACAAAATTAAGCCCATGGAACATGTTGAGACTTCACCTTCAGCCCAAGCTTAAAAGAAAATTAGCTACTCATTTTTTAACTAGGGATAAAATGAGAATTTATTAAAATATATAAAAAATACAAGAAGGAGAAGGAATTACAAAAATCTAAGTTTAAAAATGAAATCAGGGGTATCCAATTAGGGGGAAGAGCCCACTTTTTATAGATACATTGAGTGAATCGTGACCATCGGATTAAAAATAGTTCGGACGCTCAGGATCGTGCCACATCATCAGTCAACAGTCAACAGTGAACAGTACGCGGTATGAACAGTAACACGGTTTGACCACGGTTTGCACAGTAACGCGGTTTGAATAGTAAATAATCCTATGTATGTGTATGTACCGTACACATATTTTTGCTCCATTGAAATGCTGCCACATCACCGATCAACAGTACGTAAGAAGTTTAACCCAAAAAGATTGTGACACATCATCGGTCAATGCCACGTTATCGGTCAACGCCACATAAACAGTCAATGCCGCATAATTCGTCCAATCAAATGCTACCACGTCACGGGTTGATGCCACATCATCGGTCAATGTCACGTCATCGGACCGTATATATGAACAGTATCGTGAATAGTATCATGAACAGTGCGTACGTATGAACAGTACCGTATATGTGAACAATGACATTTTTCCTTTTATACTCCTCCTAAGGTTTTCGACCGTCCTAAGTTCAAATGTGACGTCCGTTTTGCTGTCTGATCACTCGTTCATTGTGAAACAATCGTGATGCTCCTAGAATGCATAAAATACTTAATTATAACAAAATACACATAATTAAATAACAAATTACTTAAATACATAAAAGTAACAATGTTAGTAAGACTTGAAGTGTAAAATGACGATTTTCTCCTTTATAAATATACACTTTCTAACACTCAACAATAGTCCATGATTCTTTTATGGTTGATGGATTGTGTGATGATTCATGTATGGAATTGGTTTGTATAATGATTTATGATAATTTGGGAGTGATATTGCTAAACTTGTATTTGAGGTGATGCTTGTTGTTAGGGAGAGATTCTGTCGAAATTTCTACTTGGACAACATGGATAACAAATTTATTATTCTTTTTCTTTTCCATAAAGTTTTCTTTTTGATGATGAAGGGGGAGAAGAATACATGTTTTTAAATTTGTAAAAATTTCTACTCTTTTTCTTTTCCATTAAGGTTTCTGTTTGATTATACTTATTACTTAGGAGGAACACATATTTAGGGGGAGTAAAATTGCATAAATATTTTTCTTGAAAAGTTTGTCATCATCAAAAAGGGGAAGATTGTTAACATGGATATTTCCTTAATATTGATTTTGATGATAACAAAATTGATTAAGCTTTATTAATCTTTTAAAAGCTCAAATTATTTTTCATATATTTTAAATAAATCATTATTTCATATTATAAAGGTTTTTATATTCAATGGAAAAATTATTTTATGTAATTGGTTATTTTCATGTTAATGGTTTAAATTGAAAAAGATTTGAGAACTTTGAAATCAACAAGTATTACGTGAAATTCTGAAAATAGACTTGTTTGAAAAGTTTCATAAAGTTTTGGGCCATAGTTTTATTATTCAAAGTTTCAGGGGAAAAACTATAATTTTAGAAAATAATTTTACTGTTGTAGTAACTGTAGCAAACGGCTAACCGTTTTGGAGATAACAGCTAACCGACATCGAATAGAATTGGAGTTCAATTTCTGGAAACTAACGGCGATCCGACAATTTGAAATTATAGCACAACGGTAACTTGCTCAAGTCAAAATAATGATCAGATAAGGCTTAAACAGCAATCGACTTTGGGCAGAAAGTTAATAATGGCTAATTTTCAGCTCCAATTTGAAGAGAACTGTATTGGATCCAATGCAAAGCGAATCCAACAAATACTAAAGAGCATATTATTAAGAATACAATATTTATTGAGCTTTAGTTTGTTCATTCATTCTTTAGATCACACCTTGGACATATATTTATAAACACATAGATTGTGTGTGAGAAAAATCTTGTATTTGAGAGAGTGTAAGTATGAGAAATACTTGGGTTAAGAAATTTAGGATAATCTGTTGTTGTAAATGTTGATTGACACCTATAAAGCCAATTGCAAAAGTTCTTGAAGCCTTTGAGGCTTGGATAGTGAAATCCTCAAGCCCGGTGAGCTTAGAGATGTGGACGTAGATGGGGTTGGCCGAACCACATAAAAATCTTTGTGTTTGCTCTCTTTTCCCTTACTCTTTTATTATTGTGCTTTATTGAATTTATTGTTTTTTATTTTATTAAGCCAGTAGATTGAATTGCTGTGCGATTTATTTAGTTTAAGTTTTAAAAATCTAATTCACCCTCCCTAGGTTGCCTAGTTAGTATTTCAACAAGATTGTCACAAGTCGTGATGTGTTATTTGATGAAAAAGCAACATTGAGTTAGAGGCAAAGCAAAGGTGAACAAAAGGTTATTAACGTAGAAGAAATCAAAAAACAATTGCTCTTTGATACTGGAACAATGAAACTCATCTCAATTATCTCCACCATCAAGTCCATTGTTAGCATCAAGACTCATCAAGTTCATCCACAAGTTTAAGAAAAATGAAAAGTTTGGATGATATTTATGGAAGATGTAACTTTTGTCTTTGAAACTTAAAATTTTGAGCAAGACATAGAAGGTGAAGCTGGAGAAGAGCCATGCAAGAAGAAATCAATGTCATTAAGAAGAATAAAATATGGCAACTCATTGAGAACCAATTTACAAAGAAATAATTGTAGAAAATGGGTTTTATAGTGAAGTATAATTTCGATGGAAGTGTATAGAGAAACAAAGCAAGATTAGTGGCTAGGGTTATTCACAACAACTTGATATTGACTACAATGAAACGTTTGCTCCAATTGCTCAGCTTGAGAGCAAACGAACTCTGATTGCGGTGGCTGAACAAAGAGGCTAATTATTATATCAACTTGATGTCAAATTGGCATTCTTGAATGGAGAATTAGAAGAAGATATTTAACTTGAACAACCTCAAGTATTTGTTGTCACTGGAGAAAAACATAAGGTATATAAACTAAATAAAATTTTGTATGGCTTGAAACAAGCTCCAGGAGCTTGGCACACTCAGATTGATGGGTACTTCTTAGAAAAAGGATTCAACAAAAGCAAAAGTGAACTCACTTTATATATGAAGTGCCGAGGTATGTCTGACATTCTTATTGTTGCTCTTTATGTTGATGACTTGATTTTTCCTAACAACAATGGGAAAATAATTGAAGAATTTAAAATAGAGAGGGTGAAAAGTGTGAATTGAATAACATGGGTATGTTGCATTATCTTGTTGGCAATGAAATTTATCAAGAGGATGATGGAGTATTTATTTGCCAAAAGAAATTGCTGAAAATATTCTTAAAAAATTTGGGATGTATGGCTGCAATCCAGTTGAACACTCTATTATAGTAACTGAAAAATTAATGAAGATAGAGGGAGGAGGTTGATGAGACCCATTATAGGAGTTTAATTGGGAACTTATTTTATCTCAAAGCCACAAGATCCGACATCACTTTTTCCTCAAGTTTACCGTCAAGGTTTATTCAAGTACCAAGCCATAGTCACCTTGGGCCAGCAAGAAGAGCGCTATGATACTTACATGGCATAATGAATTATAGCTCGAAATCTAATAGAAATATAGATGTGAAGTTAATTGGTTTTCATGATAGTGATTGGGGTGGCTATCTTGACGATATGAAAAGAACTTCTGATTACGTGTTTTCACTTGGTTCTAGCATAATTTCTTGGGTGTCGAAGAAGCAACAAAAAGGGGAATTATCCATGGCTGAAGCTGAATATATTTAGGCTTCATTGGCAACTTCTCAAGCTATTTAGCTATGAAGAATTTTAGGAGACATTCAGGAAAAACAAGACAAAGGTACAAAACTGTTTTATGACAACAAATTAACTATAGACATGGCAAATAATTCAATTTATCATAGCAAAACAAGACACAAAAGCATCAAGTATCATTTCACACGAGAAGCAATTGGCAATGGAGACATTCAACTCAAGCATTGCAAGTTTGAAGAGCATGTGGCTGATATATTCACAAAGACTCTGTTAAAAGTGAAATTCCATCGACCAAGGAAGCTTTTGGGAGTTGAAGAACATCACATCAAGGGGAGAATATTTATTAATGTGATGTTCAAGTTTACGTAATCCTATTCATATTGGAAATCTTAATTTGCTATTAAGTCAGATTATATTAATTTATAATTGTCAAAGGATTGAAGCTAATATATACATGTCCCAAGACTAAGTTAGCCAACAAATAAAGTTAGAAAATTTTTCTCCTTCCTCGGTCATACATGCTCTGTTCTTTATTATTTTTCTGGTTTTTATTTTTTAGTTTCTTTGACATAAGTTATTCAAACAAATAACCTAACACTCTGAATCACCGGTGCTAATGTTAATAATACTTGTTGGTATTGTAAGTACTATCCAATACAACAACATCACCATAAACTTGATAAGCCTTTCTAGATACTGAACCACTCAAAAATTAAATAATGAGTAATACAATCCTCATAATTAAATGCATCGTTCTTTTCTTATTCTGATTGAAAATACTTTTGTAACATATCTGCATCATGTCCTTTCACGTGACTATGCAAATTTCTTCAATTATTGAAGATCCTTCGACTAAATTCCAATTTTCTTAATGCCCCCAGCTTGCACCTCAAGAATGATAAATTGTTGACGAACAGAGATATTCACATATGAAAGTTGCCGTGTAAGTAACACTTTTTTAGCATTAATTTCATACATGATGGTGATACCTGAATCAAATGGACAAGGATCCGGCGCTCAGTTGACCTTGCGCTGAGCACCGGATCAATGGTCAGTAATTGTTTGGGGTCCACTAAGGCAATTGCTAACCATTGATCGGTGCTCAGCACAAGCTCAGCTGAGCACCAGATCTGTTTCCAAACAAATGTACTATTTAAGGGTTGTCAATGAGTGATTGTGCTATCTGAACATGCTAATAAAAATTTGTTTTGAGTTTACCATTCTTGAACCTCCTCCCGTGACTTACTGAATGCTCCTCACCAGCCTTCCCACATTGATCCCCTATTTTTATAACATTGCCATGATTGTTAATAAAAGCTAATCAAATAAATAAACTAATCAAACAAATATTATATTATAAACTTAAAAAAAATAGGGAATAATCCTACTATTTTTTTTTAAACTAAGAAAATCGTGAAAATTATTAAATAATGGTCAGATGTACACTTAGTTAAGGACATAGTGAGCCTTACTCGTTAGTGAATATAAAATTACTGTAGTAGAGTAAAAAATTACTGAGGAAATGACTACTGAAACAGCTAATTAAAATTATGATAAAAGGATCCATTAGTAGCATTAAACAACGCAATGAATATACGATGGAGGATGGTCAAGCGAAGTAAAAGCAGTGTTTATACCTAAAAGAATGCCAAAATTCACCCAAAAAGGAGCCAATTTCGTGTATCTAAACTCCAACTGCAGTACAAGCTCCTAGATTACCTTTTGACAGCCCATCAGAATTCACTTTAATCCACCTCTATTTAGGGGGGCTTCCATTTCAAAATTGAAACTTTTGGAGCACGATCAAGCGAGAAAGGTAAACTAATTTCCCTCATACTGGCTTTTTCTTTCCCATTACGAAAAGATACCATTGGAGCGCGACAAAGGACTCTGTAAAATAACTGAATAATGAATGGGTTCATAACTCCAATAATAGTTTTTTTTTTAAACTCCAAGCATTCTCTACACATTCTAGTTCACATAAAGTATCTTCTTGCCTATTCCACTATAATGAATAACAAAACTTAGTGCAAGCTTGAATTAGCTATGCTAAGAATCCTTTTATAGATAACCTTAAGATATAACTTAAGACTCTTGAATTTCCACTACTAATCAATTGAGATTAATATAACTCCTTCACTTCCTTCCATCAAATAAGTAAATAAATTATAAATTTTGATTTATGGCTTAATTAATAACACCATCTCTTAGAAGTGTAATAGTCATAAGTTTATTTACTTTGTTCAGCTAACTAACAGATATCATGTGGACCATATATTTTAAATTCTTACACTACCACACTTGGTACGCATGATAAATAAAGTAATTGTAAATGACAAACTCGCAACTTAACATGGGCAATGAACTTTAGACTACCAATATACTGACTTTATTAACTTAATAGACAATATCGATACATGAATTATGGTGGTCATATCTATATATATATATAAAGTTGGGACTTGAGGAGGTGATGTGGCATCACCATTCTTCTTCTTTTTATATTATCTATTATCTAAAATTTTTAAAATATTGGAGGACATTCTTTATATATGTCTCTTCCTCTTTTCATTTAAATCCAACAATAAATAACTATTAATAATAATTAATTATAACTCTTTTAAAAATTCATTTATTTTATCATTCTAGCAATTAAACTTTAGTGGCTTAAAATACATCAATTAATTAATATTAACATAGGAAGATAGGTTCTCTTATCTTCCCTCAATAATTCCACTAGAGTTCAATTTCTACAAGAGGTGATATGGCATCACCATTCTTCATCTTTTTATATTCTCTATTATCTAAAAGATCTAAAATATTAGTGGATATTCTTTGTATATGTCTCTTCCTCTTTCTATTTAAATCCAACAATGCATAACCATTAATAATAATTAATTATAAGTCTTTTGAAATATTTATTTATTGTATCATGCTAGCAATTAAATTTTAGTGGCTTAAAATACATCAATTAATTATCATAGGAAAATAGGTTCTTTCATCTTCCCTCAACAATGCCATTAGGGCCCAATTTTAATGTCATAATTCCTTATTTAATTATGCAACCTTTTCTTTAATACTTTTTGGCTTCTTTAACTCTCTAAACACTAAATATTTAAGATTTGTTATGTTTGGTTTTTTTAATTATTTAACCAACATCCTCTTTTGGAATAATTCTTGTATTTTTATTGTTTGAATTATTTGAATTTTTGGTATTTTATGCTTCATGGAGTTCTCTTTTCTTCATGAGTTGAATAATGATAAAGATAGTTAAATGATAAGGGTTAGATTTTGTAGGATGTGGGAGTCTACTAATACTAAGAAGAATAGAGAATGTTTTTATTTAAGTCCAATAATATGTAAACACTAATAATAATTAATGATGAGTCTTGGCTTTCATTTATTTTATTATACAAGTAATTAAATTTTAGTAGTGTAAAATACATTAACTAATTAACATAGAAAGAGAGGTTCTTTCATCTTCCTTCAACAATGCCACTAGGCCCTAATTTTAATGCCATAATCTAATATTTAATTATGTAATCTTTTCTTTAGTGCCTTTTGGCTTCTTCAAACTCTCTAAACACTAAATATTTAAGATTTGTTATGTTTGGGGGTTTTTTTATTTATTTAACCAACATCCTCTTTAGAAAAATTCTTGTATTTTTATTGTTTGATTTATTTGAATTTTAGTATTGTGTGCTTCATGGAGTACTCTTTTCTTCATGAGTTGAACAATGATAAAGATAATTGGGTGATAAGGGTTAGACTTTGTAGGATGTGGGAGTCTACTAATACTAAGAAGAATGGAGAATTGATTAGTGTGGATATGATTTTTATTGATGAAAATGTTGTATAAAAAATTCATTCTCTCATTTTTTTCTCTAATTTTTTCCTAATTGTTTTACACTTAATGTAGCATGTGTTTTTTTTTTTGTTTTTGTAGGAAAATCTAATGCATGAAGCAATCAGGAAAAATTTAGTGACAAGGTTTAAGTATATGTTGAGTGAAGGTTCTTTGTATAGTATCAAGAATTTGAAACTCGTTTCAACTACAGGCGAGTATAGACCACTTTCAAATCAGTATAAAATTATTTTCTTGGTTATAACTTCTCTTAAGAGGTTAGAAGAAGGAACTGTTAAGATTTCGATCAATGGATTCCAATTTGTATCTCCGAATTTGATTGATTTACATGTGAACGATAACACAATCCTCTCAGGTATTTTTTTTAATTATTAATGTTTGTTAATCTTTAAGTATATATTATAAATTATTGATCCTTATATTTTAACATGTTTATGTTATTTTTCTATAATATTACAGATATTGTTGGAAGTTTATGTGGTGTGGGTGTGATAGGTTATAAATAGTCATATTATATTTAGTTTAATTCCCTCATATTTTGATTGATCTCGTGCTAATTTGTGTAAATTATGTTTGAATTGATTTAGGAGATGAATCATGGAGATTATGATAAAAAGTGGATAAAAGAGCTTTATTTGGGCTTTGCAATCGTGGGCTGACCGTTGACTTGAAGGAGACGGTTTCCTAGCATTAAGAGAAGAAGAAGCCAAGAAGGATTAGGAAAGCTAGCAAAAGAGGAAGCCAAAGAGGAAAAGGAAAGCAACCGAAGAGAAGCAAAAAGCAAGCATTATAAAAGGCTTGAACGTGAGGAAGCAAAGGGGTTGGCTGCTGGACGTGAGCAAGAAGCAAGTCAAAGGCTGCAATCAATTTCTTTAAACAACTTATGTTTTGTTTGGCCACCATGAGTGGCTAAGCTTTTAATTCCTATCCAAGGGTAAAACAATTCCAGTTGTAGTTTTGTGAGGCTTTGAACTTAACAAGAATTTCTTCTATCCAAGTAATTTTTATTTTCTTGTTCTTATTTTGAAATTATTTATATTGATTGAGTTGACGCCTTAATTCAATATTTATTTTTCTATCGCTAGTCATGAGTTTGTGATCCGTAATTGTCATGAATGACTGAATTGAGTAGCAAGGAGTTGGTGTGTGTATATTGATGGCCACAATTACATAGCTTGCATGATAGCTCTAGGAAATAAAAATACAAATTGATTAAATTGAGTAATCTGAATTAATTGATCTTGTTTTAGTCATTCTCACTTTTCTTAATGCTATCACTAAATTTGATATGGAAACGATGATGCCCAGTTAAATTGGTGATAAGTTTGGATTTAGCGATTGTTTGAGTTCAATATATTAGAGAATAATTACTTTCACTTTTTCCGATTAAGTAGACTAAGTTCTTGGATTGAGTAATTTATATTTTTGGCTATGATCAAAATTGCAATTGGAAATTGACACCCTTGGATTGGAAGTTTGGTAAGATTATTCTTTTACTTAATTTTAAAGTCTTGCTTTTATTTTATTTTTATTTGTTTTATCAAATTCTCGTTAAAAACCATTAAAACCCAAAGAACGGATCACGGTTATCACTATCGCCAGCCGCTTTGTGTCCGAATCCGGAGAATCGACAAACGGCTTACGGTTTCTCTAACCGGAAGTCCGAATAAGCTCCGTAAAAGAGATTGTAACCGGTCTTCCGTTCCATTTCGTTGTCCGAATCAAGTCGTAACCGAGAAGAAAGACAAAACGATTTCGATTTTCTCCAACCTGCTATCCGGTTCAGCTCCCGCATCGCCATCGCCAACAAACGGTTTTGGGATTCCTTAACCGGTTGGCGGTTAACTCCCGAAATCTAAAGAAACAAACGGCTTCCGGTTCCTTTTCCTATTAGCGGTTTGGGCAAGTTGCAAAATCTAAATCTTTGGAAAAATTGATTTTTAGACTTTGAGAAAATTAAATACATAGTTCTCTTGGGATTCGACCTGGTTCCATTATTTCTACAAATTTATTTAGGTGAATCAGTATTTGTTTTGAGGAGCTTCGACAACTCATTAAAATTGGCGCCGCGGGGAACTAATTTTTAGTTTCATTGTTTAAATTGTTTATTTGATTTAGTTTATGACCCGTCCTCTCGGACTCCTAATTTGCAGATAATCCGAAATCGAGGACAGCGTCAATTGAGAAAAGAGACTAGAGGAAACGTCGTCGAGGAAGAAGCAGATAGATTTCACTACTGGTGGTACATCCATTTTGCAAACCAGCAAGAGATGGCGTATAACTCTCAAAGAACTCCGCACTGATTTGAATCAAATTTATGCATTACTTTTCCTAATTTTGCTAATGATTTTGAATTAAAATCTGGTTTAATTCATTTACTTCTTCTTTCGTGGTTTTGGAGAAGATCCTCATAAGCACCTCAAAGAATTTCACATTGTTTGCTCGAACGAAGCCACATGGTGTACCCGAGAGCAAATCAACCTTAGAGCTTTTCCTTTCTTCAAGGATCAAGCTAAGGATTGGCTCTATTATCTACCTTCCGGTTATATCAACACTTGGAACGAGATAAAGAGGCTATTTCGAGAAATTCTTTCCTTCACTAGTATTAGGAAGGAGATTTATGGTATCACACAAATCACCTGGGGAGCCATTGACGAAAATCGGGAACGATTCAAGCGATTATGTGCTAGCTTTCCCACCATCAATTCGATCAACTCCTTATCCAATATTTCTATGAGGGATTATTGCCAATGGATAGAGTATGATTGATGCAAAGGGTGGAGCTTTAGTGAACAAGACGAAGCCAAACAATTGATTTCAAACATGGCTGAAACTTCTCAACAATTGACAAGAGCGTGGAGGATCTATCAAGCACGTTAACGAGGTAAGTGACCTTAAAAATCATATTTCTGATTTAACTGCTTTGGTTCGTCAAATGGCTGTAGGGCAATTGCAAACAATGAAAGCATGTTGAATATGCTCACTTCATGGGCATACTACTGCTATGTGCCCCACATTGCAACAAGACTCCACGCAAGCCAATGCCATAATGGGTTTCCGGTCACCTCAACGGAAGTATGATCCCTATTCGAATCACTACAATCGGATGGAGGATCATCCTAACTTTAGCTATGGAAACCAAGGAGGACAACAAAGGCCACCGCCTCGTAACTTCACTAGACCACCTCCAATCCTCGCACAAACTCAAGCTCCAACCTGGTATGTCTTTAAGATATTGTTAAGAATCTTGCTACCAATACTCTTCAACTTCATAGGAAACAAGGACAAGCATCCAGAATTTGGGCAACCAAATCACTCAATTAGCCACATCCGTTGGCAAGCTCAAAATTCGGAAAATTACCTTCACAACCGAAATCAACCCAAGAGAGAATCAGAGTGCAATATCATGCGGAAAAGAAATTCTTCGGGTCGATTCCACCTAAAGACGTTGAAATGGCCAAGGAGATGAAGATGAAGAAGCTCCATCCAAAACAAGGCGGTAAAATTCGATCCACCTTTATCTCTTTCATCTTACACGCCACACCTCCTTTCCTAGCGTTAGCCAAGCCAAAAGAAGATGAGCAAGAAAAGGAGATCGGACACATCTGTGAAAGTAAATCAACATCCCCTTATTGGATGCGATCAAACAAATTCTCAACACGCAAGGTTCTTGAAAAGTTGTGCACCAACAAGAGGAAATGAAGGAAAAGGGAAGGTTGAGGTAAGTCAAATGTGTGAATGTTACAAAAGAATATGCCGAAAAATGCAAGGATCCGTGTATGTTTTCATTACCTTGTGATTGGTGAAAAGAAAATCGAGCATGCTATGCTAGACTTAGGAGCTTCAATTAATGTCATGCCATTTTCATTTACCAAGAATTAAAATTAAATGACTTGCAAAAGATGGTGTAGTTATTCAATTGGTGACCGATCTTATATTCACCCTTGGGATTGTAGACATTTTGCACAGTTAATGAGCTTATATTTCGTAGATTTTTACATATTAGAGATGGAAGGTATCCTTCTTCAAAATCGGCTCGATTTTGTTAGTGAGACCTTCATGAAAAGCCAAGACGAAAATTGATGTAGATGAGGTACTTCTGCCGAGTTTGATGGAGATTGTTAAATTTAATATATTTGATGTGAAAACACCCTACCGATGTGCATTCTCTTGTCAAATTGATGTGCTTGATTCTATTGTGCAGGATGTTTTGCCCAAGGAAGTGTTGGGAATGAGCTAAAATTAGATGCACAATCTAATTTAAAAGGCATGGATGAATTATTCATACCGTGTCTAAAAGACATAAACAAAGGCGCTATTGGGAGGCAACCCAAATATTTTCTCGCTTTTGAATTTTCATTTCTTTATTATATTTAGTTTTCTTTACTTTCGTTGATTTTATTTTAAGCCTCCAGATGTTCTTGATGAAGGAGATTAACCTCAATAAATCGTGCTCACGCCATTTTTCAGCTTTCCTTGGAACTCTCTCCCTAGCTCATTCGGGTCCACACCGCTCACATCCAGGGGAGTTTATTCTTCCCTTCTCATTTACTTTTCATTATCATTATTATTTTTTGTGAGCTATTTACTTGTTGATACATTGAGGACAATGTATTATTTAGGTGTGGGGGAGGATTTTGGCATTGGGATGTTTTTAAATTGATTTTAAGTCTTCTCAATATCTTTGAATACCTTGTAAGTTAGGGATACATCTTTGTTTTGAGTTTTAATGCATGAAAGAGGTAAGCATGAATAGTGTTTTTCTTTAAAATTTTCGATGGTGTCGAATTAATTTGTTGATTGAAAAGTGCACAAGACTTGATGCAAAATAGACACTCTAGTGAGCTTTTGAGCCTAAGAGCAACTCATTACATTTTTGCTCCTTTTATTTTTGTTGAGTGTATCAAACTTAGTGTGTTTATTCTAGAACTTGCTTTTGAATATATGTTGAGACCACATTTTTGAATTGATGCTTAAGTGTGATAAGGGCAATTAGGTTTAACCAATTCTTAGACTCTAAATTACCTACCTTTTATTTTTCCCTAGTTAGCCCCTTTGAGCCTATTTTTCCCTTTCATTTGTTTCAAACACATTATTTAACCCCAAGCCTTCTTGTTTGTTATCCTTATTTTCTTTCTACCCTATCAAGACAAGAGTGAAGTAATTGCATGTTCTCAAAAAAAAGAAAAAAAAAACGAAAAAAAAGGAAGAAAAAGAAAAAGAAGAAAGAAAAAAATTCCGTTGAGAAAATTATTCCCTTGATTGGATGATTGGAGAATTATTTGCAAAAGCAATTGAATTATCAAATTGTTTCTCCAAGTGTTTTAAGTGCTTAAATGTGGGGATAAATTTCATCATTCTAGAAGTATGTTTGTTTATTTTGAGGCATCTAAATCATGCATGTAATCAACTCTTTGTCTTGATTGTTAAACCCTTAAATTTTCCTTTTACCATACCTTTACCTAAGCCCCATTTCAACCCTTGTTAAGTCCCTTTGATTTTTGCATCATATTCATATGCAGTGGTGGAGATTTAAATCATTTGCAAGCCTATGGTAATGACATGCTATGCTTTGATTTTGAGAGTAAAACACGCACCCTAAACACTTTGAGAGCATTGAGCGAAACCATGGGTGTTAAGTCTCACGCATTTGATTTTGATGAATTGATAAGATGCTTATGTTTTGTTACAAATTCTATCCTATGAATGCTTATTCTCTAGATTGTCACTATGATTTGACTCATTGATGTGTGTTTAGCTTTATTGGTATTCTTAGATATTGAATGGTTTGAAAAGAAGTTGAAAGGAGGATTGGTATGATGATTTAAGATATGCGAGGATGGTTTAGGTTGTGGGGAATTTGATAGGTCATAAATAGTCATATTATATTTTATTTAATTCTCAGATTTTGATTGATCTTGTGCTAATTCGTGGAAATTATATTTGAATTGATTTAGAGATGAATCATGGAGATTATGATAAAAAGTGGATAAAAGAGCTTTATTTGGGCTTTGAATCGGGCTGACTGACTTGAAGGGAGACTAGCTTAAGAGAAGAAGAAGCCAAAGGATTAGGAAAGCTAGCAAAAGAGGAAGCCAAAGAGGAAAAGGAAAGCAATCAAGAGAAGCAAAAGCAAGCATTATAAAAGGCTTGAACGGAAGCAAAGGGGTTGGGTCACGGACGAGCAGAAGCAAGTCAAAGGTCAATCAATTTCTTTAAACAACTTATGTTTTGTTTGGCCACCATGAGTGGCTAAGCTTTTTAATTCTATCCAAGGGTAAAACAATTCTAGTTGTAGTTTTGTGAGGCTTTGAACTTAACAAGAATTTCTTCTATCCAAGTAATTTTATTTTCTTGTTCTTATTTTCTATGAATTATTTATATTGATTGAGTTGACTTTAATTCAATATTTATTTTTCTATCGCTAGTCATGAGTTTGCGATCCGTAATTGTCATGAATGACTGAATTGAGTAGCAAGGAGTTGGCTCATGTGTGTATATTGATGGCCACAATTACATAGCTTGCATGATAGGCTCTAGGAAATAAAATACAAATTGATTAAATTGGAGTAATCAATTAATTGATCTTGTTTTAGTCATTCTCACTTTTCTTAATGCTATCACTAAATTTGATATGGAACGATGATGCCCAGTTAAATTGGTGATAAGTTTGGATTTAGGCGATTGTTTGAGTCTAATATATTAGGAGAATAATTACTTTCTACGGCTTTTCCGATTAAGTAGACTAAGTTCTTGGATTGAGTAATTTATATTTTTGGCCTATGATCAAAATTGCAATTGGATGGAATTGACACCCTTGGATTGGAAGTTTGGTAAGATTATTCTTTTTACTTAATTTTAAAGTCTTGCTTTTATTTTATTTTTATTTGTTTTTATCAAATTCTCGTTAAAAAAAACCATTAAAACCCAGTAAACGGATCACCGGTTATCACTATCGGCTAGCCGTTTGTGTCCAGAATCTGGAGAACTGACAAACGGCTTACCGGTTTCTCTTAACCGGAAGTCCGAATAAGCTCCAGAAAAGAGAGATTGGCTAACCGGTCTTCCGGTTCCATTTTCCGGTTGTCCGAATCAAGTCAGAACCGAGAAGAAAGACAAACGGATTTCCGGATTTTCTCCAACCGGTTATCCGGTTCAGCTCCCAGATCGCTACTGCCAACAAACGGTTTGCCGGATTCCTTAACCGGTTAGCCGGTTAACTCCCAGAAATCTAAAAGAAACAAACGGCTTTCCGGTTTCCTTTTTCCGGTTAGTTTGCGTGTTTTGCAAAATCTAAATCTTTGGAAAAATTGATTTTTAGACTTTGAGAAAATTAAATACATAGTTCTCTTGGGATTCGACCTGGTTCCATTATTTCTACAAATTTATTTAGGTGAGTCAGTATTTGTTTTGAGGAGCTTCGACAACTCCGTCAGGGTGATATTGAGATCGTTGGAGCTGGTTGGAAGAAAAGAGATATAAAAGTTCTAACGGATTAGTAAGTTGAATATAATAAAGAAAACTATGACTATATATTTTTTAGTTATGTTTTTAGTTATTTATGTTATTTTTTAGTTATTATTTCTCTTTACATTATTAACCTTTGTTAATTTTTATGGATAGCTCGGTAACAACAAAGATTACTTTATGGGGAAAGTTAGGGGAGATGTTTGATCCAAGTTTGTACAAAAAAGATGAAGGTCCCTGTATTGTGATAGTAACTTCTACAACCATTAAAAAATTCCAAGGTGATTATTTTATTTTATTTTATTTGTTCAAGTTTCGTTTTAGTTTACATTTACTCTAAACAAGTGAGATTAGTTTCTCTTCCGCAAGTGCAAGCAAAATCTATACAAATCTTCAAATAGATTATGTAGCATCATTAGTTGAAAGATTTTCTACCATCTCCAACGTTGTGCAAGTTATTGAAAGTTCAAATGTGAATAAGATTACTTTTGAGGAAGAGATGTTCCTCAACAAGATGAGCATTAAAGAACTGTTAGAGGCTGATTGGAGTTCTCGAGTGAAGGTGGTTTTTCTATTTTTTTTTTCATTTTCATCCATTTGTGTTATTTGTTCCTAAATATTAGAATGTCCATATTATTTTTTGTAAATGCTTATTGTTTAATTGTAGGAATATATTGTTACTGTGCGAGGCAAGATTAGAGAAATAGACAACTCATTTGGATGGTAATATGTTTCGTGCAAAACATGCATAAAAAAGGTCATACCTGCAAATGGTATTTATATGTGTGGCACTTGCAAAAAGGAATGTGACTATCCTCTTGTGATGTAAGAAAAATAATATAAATTCTTTTAAATTACTTATTATGTTGTTAATTTTTCACTATATTTCATTATTCTAATGTAGGTACAAAATACATATAAAAGTCATGGATAAAACTGCGGAGACAACTTTTGTCTTATTTAATCATGTAGCTGAGAAGTTACTTGATACATCAGCCCATAAGTTGTTTAATAGACTACCTTTATATAGTAAGGATGTCCCTGCAGAAATTCAAAGCCTTTGTGGAAAAGATTTTGTTTACAAACTAAAATTGAATGATTACAATTTGAAAGAAGGACTTGAGAATTTTATTGTGTCAAAGCTTTTCACCCCTGATGAGAAACTAGAACTAGAAAAATAATTAAAGAAAGACAAAAAGGTAGTATTTACCTATGCTAGGTTCAATTGGTAGGCAATATATGTAATGTTAAAAAACTATTTAACTGTTATTTTTTGTAGGAAAAAAATAATACAGATTGTGAAAATGTAGAAATATATGAAAGAAAGGAAGGACATTCTCAAGAAATGGTAATTTTATTTACTCTTATTTCCTAGTTGTTTTCCTTTATGATTACAATTATCATGTTCAGTTTACTCATAATTATAATTTTTCTAATTGAAAAATTATAGGATCCTCATGATATTTTATCGAATAATTTGGAAGATTCTGTGTGAGATTTTCATGTTACTAATGCTGTTAAGAATAGAAAGAGAAAAAACCAAATTATTGATGATGATGAAGTTAGTGATGGTGGAAGTAATCAATACAAAAAACATGTTTAGTGTTGTTGTTGGTCATTTTTCTACACGTATGTTAGTCTTTTGACCTTTTTCTTTTTAGAGTGCTAATATTTATGTGTGATATGATATGACTTGTTTTTTTTGTTTATCTATGTATTTGTTTTGAATGATTGGAAGAACTTATTTTTTTGTGTTATATTTCTAATTTATTAACGTCCAACATATTGCTAGCCTCAAATTCCAAACTTACCCAAAATAAATTTGAGAGGAATTTTTTACATAGTTTACATTTGAGTTGCCTAAGAAAACATTTTTGTCCTCCAATAATAAATAAAATAAGCAGGAACTTCGAAAATTCAAATATAAAGAAAACCCTTTTGAGCCGTTAGTTTTTTACAGCTGCTGCATTCAAGAATAAAAAGAGTGAAGGAAAAGATGATAACGTATAAAATCTAAAAATAGCATTAAAAAAGAGCTAAAAGGAAATCTGGATAATAATAATATTGATGTCCCTATATTTCTTATTTTGTCAACTAAGGATATTGTTTGTCAATTTATATCAAATACGTTCCTAACCGAGATTAAATAAAGATTCAATGCCGATCTAATTTTTGTGTTAAATTTTATGAAGGTTTGTCGTTTGATTAATAGTTTTGATAAATAACAATATGGATACAACTAAATCTTAATAATATATTATTATAAATATACACATATCAAAAAATAAATATAAAAAGGATTAACACTTAATTTAGATTCAACAAAATTGGATTTTGAATGACACATATTTATAGTTTAATAATTGAAAGGTGTTTTATTAGTGATTGTAAAAGAGATTGAGACTTATTTGATGCAAATAGACAATATATGTTTATAAAACATTAAAAAGAAAAAGCAATGGATCCCATTATTATCACTCTGAAAAGAAATCACATTGTTTCAAATCTTCACAAAATATAAAATACAAAAATAGACTGTTTATTTCTTCACGTCATAACATATAATTTAATTAAGGGAAATTATCCACCGTCCACCCGTTTTTTCCAACTTTTTCAAAAATACACAATTCTTCTTTTTTTTTGTTGGAATCCACCTGAAGTTACATTTCTTTTCACTTTTCCACTTCCGTTTGGAGACCGTTAAGAAAATTAACGGAATTTTGTTTAAATGACTTTTTTACCCTTAAATGTAAATGATAAATTATCCACCGACCACCTGTTTTTTTCATATTTTTTCAAAAATACACAATTCTTAATTTTTTTTTGCTGAATTCCACTTGAAATTATATTATTTTTCACCTATCCACCACTGTGTCGTTGTGAAATGACAATTTTACCCTTGTGATGTCAACAAAGTTCTAACGGTGTTATAACGAGAGTGGAAAAGTGAAAAGAAATGTAACTTCAGGTGGATTCCAGCCAAAAAAAAAAAGAATTGTGTATTTTTGAAAAACGGAAAAAAAAACAGGTGGACGGTGGATAATTTCCCTTTAATTAATATAGGAATGAATGTTTTTTCATCTTATTTCAACAATGCCACTACTAAGGCCTAATTTTAACACCATAATCTCATATTTAATGATACAACATTTTGTATCTACTTCTTTATATATAGATAAGCCTTAGTGAATAATTAATTTTCAGTCTTAAATCTAATTAACATTAATTTAAAGAATTGAAACTTACGACAGTTCCTTTAACAAATGTTAAGTGCTAACAATAAATTTAAGATTTATTAAGTGTTTAATTGCAACCCATTAAAGGTTTTTACAATGATTGAGGTTTAAAAGAAATAAAGAAAGAAATGGGGAGACGTCGTATTAAATTGGTTTTATTATTAACAATTAATTAATCACTATATTATTTTCAATTAATTAAAAAACACGTTTAGAAGAGCTTGAAGTTACAGCAACATTAATATTAAATTGGTTTAATTATTAACAATTAATTAATCATTATATCATTTTCAATTAATAAAAAAAGGTCTAGACTCACGAGAGCATGAGGTAACGACAACATTATCGACTAATGATAGTCTAGAAGATGAGAAAGATGCAAATTGCTATAAAACACATCATTTTCATACCAAATAAAATTTAAACCTTGATAAAAGAAATAATAAGAAAATAAGAGTTAGCTACGGTCAATAGAAAAATGAAAGTCAGGTAAAAGACAGAATATTTGGTTGAGAAATCAATACTATTATAGCACTCATGTTGTTATCTATGTTTCTTCCTCTTTCTATTTAAATTCAATAATATGTAACTAATAATAATAATAATTAATTATAAGCCTTGACTACAAGAGGTGATGTGGTATCACTATTTCTCATCTTCTTATATTCTCTATTATCTAATATATTGGTTGAGATTAAAAAATAATTACATTATAAAATATTAAAAATAGAAAATAATTATTAGATTACAAAAGATTACATGTCTCTTCCTCTTTCTATTTAAATTCAACAATATGTAACCATAAATAATAATTAATTATAAGTCTTGAAACATTCACTTATTTTATTATGTCAACAATTAAACTTTAGTGCCTTAAAATACATCAATTAATTAATATAGAAAGCAAGGTTCCTTCATCTTCCCTCAATAATGCCACTAGGGCCTAATTTTAATGCCATAATCTCATATTTAATTATGCAACATTTTGTTTAGTGTCTTTTGGCTTTTCCAAACTCTATAAACATTAAGTATTTAAGATTTGTGGCATCATTTTTTCTCATCTTTTTATATTATCTATTATTTAATATATTGGTTGAGATTAAAAAATAATTACATTACAAAATATTAAAAATAGAAAATAATTATTAGTTCACAAAAAATTATATGTCTCTTCCTCTTTCTATTTAAATTCAACAATATGTAACTATTAACAATAATTAATTATAACTCTTGAAACATTCATTTATTTTATTAAGCTAACAATTAAACTTTAGTGGCTTAAAATACATCAACTAATTAAGTTTCAATTCTTCACCTTCCCTCACTAATGTCACTACTAAGGCCTAATTTTAAAGCCATAAACCTATATTTAATTATGCAACTTTTTTTAAAAAATATGATAAGCCTTAGTGAATAATTATTCTTCAATGTCAAATCTAATTAACATTAATTTAAAGAATTGAAACTTAAGACAGTTTCTTTAGCAAATGTTAAGTGCTAACAAATTTGAGATTTATTAACATCCATGGAACTAGCTGAGAAGGTCTACTACTCTACTGTTTCAATTGATCAATAATGAAAATCAAAACCCCCTGATTTTTGCCCAAACTACTTCTTCTTCTTCATATTTTCTTCGCTAAACACAGGTAATGTTAATAAACTCAACTCTCTCCCTTTATATATACATATATTGATTTATGTTTTTTCAATACATGCTTTGTAAGCTTAGACCCGTTTAAGAATTATTAGTAGACAAATGTTTGATCAGTGTCATCTTAGGATGACAAGAGGATCATATGTCTATTAATAATTCTTGAATTGTCCCGACTTGGACAGTTTGGGAATGCATAATTTTTTTTAGTTCTAAGTAGGTGAAGTTTTATTTCACGTAAAAGGAAATTTCGATAGTTACTCCTTATGTTCTCTGGATACATACTAGATGAATGCATAAATCTAGGTCGTGTACTTGGAGAACTATGGGGAGATGCTGTCGAAATTCCTGTAAAAGTGGAAGAAACTTCACCTATTAGGAACTGAAAAACAATTATTCATTCTTGAATGGGATTTATAGGACCACCTACCATTTGTAAATGTGAAGAGGATGTTGGAAATTGGGGAAGCGAGGAGTTGAGTTAGTAAATGTAATTGGTTGTGGTTTTGCTGAGTTGAGTTGAGTTGGTAAACAATTGTTGGCTGTTAACAATCACAGATTCTCATCAAACATTTGGTTGAATATGTCAAACACACAGACTATCATGCCTTAATCTCTTTAGAGTATGGCATGTTTGAAGTTTGATTATTGATTCTAATTAGTCTATATATAATTTTATTTTTGATATTTTAGTATAGATGTTTCATAATATTTTAGAAGCTATAGTGTTTAGAAAATGTTAGATATATTCTCTGCCTAATATAATTTTAATATATTTTGTGATAAAAATAAAATACTCCAAGATAATCTTATTGCATAGATTAGTTTATAATGTTAATGTTGATGATGCTAATATATAATTCACATATATAGGTATGGAGTGTAACTTTAGATTGTAAACTAAACAAATATTTTTATGATCAGTTTTAGCTATTGATGATCAAGCTTAATTAATTGTGAGCTACTGCAAATCAATTAAAAAGCTTATTACCAAGTTCAAGTTGCTATGACAGTAATATATAAGAGTGAAAGTGTTGGCTCCTGTGTTTAAAGATATTTGAAGAATAAAACAATGTGTGGATTTATTATTTGAAAATCATGTGTACGTAATCAAATTTTAGTGTCTCAATTTCTCTAGATTAATTTAATTTGATGTCAATTTGTCAATGTGTTCTATTTGAAATCAAGTAAACTTATTTTCATTAACACTGGATTACCTTATTTTAACAGATTACTACTCACTTATCTTTACAATTGCTGCTATCTACTTGTTTGTGAAAAGGCATAAGGTAAGAAAGAAAAATCTTTGAATAATCCTTGGTTGTCTAATTTATGCCATTTACATGTGGAGGTATTGAAGATTGTCACTTTAATTTTTCAATGCATGCTTTGAAAGCTTAGACCTGTTTAAGAATTATTAGTAGACACATGTTTTAGCTCGTGTTTATATTTATTGACCAATTAATCTCTGGTATAGTTTTATTTAATTGATATATAATTCGCATGCAAGAGGTACAATTACAGGAGGCGGGTCCTTTCTGAACATGAACTAACCATATTTGACTCGGAGGATTCGGTGTCTATCTGGATATTTAGTGTTTTTGTGGAAATAAACACATACAAAAGGTTTAACAAAATGCTTAAGTTGTTCTTGACTGCATTGTACAATGTACTTGACTATTAGAGTGATAGATTTTATCTGTGTGATTCGAACAATGCTAATGATTCTAATATTTAGTCCTAATTGGTGTGGTACATATCTTTTAAATGATAAAATAATAATTTTTTTAAACTATCCAACTACTTTTCTAACCTTCAAATTTTTGGTTTGAATTAAATTTTTTGAAATTCGATAAAGTAAACAAAAAAACTAACGCCTTCCATTTGCAAGCATTTCTAGTAAATCTTATAAGTACAAAATAACAAACTTCGAAATGTCTTAATTTAATATCATTAATTTGACTATTGACTCCTAACAAAAATGTAAAAAATAATTATGAACAAGCAATTATTTCACAATACATGTATGTAATATTATTAATTCTTATGCAAACAAAAAAAATTAATTAATAACTATTAACTCTTTGGGAGTGAAAAAAGAGAAAGACAAAAGGAGGAAGAAAACGTACCATTTTTACAGTTCACGAAAAGGGAAAGTTGGAAAAAAAATATATAAAAATTTTAACAGATTCGTAAGTCGAATATAATTAAGAAAACTATGACTATATATTTTTTAGTTATTGTTTTATCATAAGAATTGATCGACAGTTTAACAAATTTTATTAGTTATTATCTAATTTTTAAATTTCTTTTTCATTGATTACATCTAATATTTGTTGAAGAAAAACCGTTAAAGTAAAATGAAAAAGCATATAGCCCTTAGAGATTATTCAATGTATTCACAGGAAAAATTAATTAGAAAATATGTTCTAGACAGCCCAAGCATCTTCTCACGGACGCAGTAGAATAAACAATAGTACTTGGCAGTTAGCATAATTAATGTAAAAGAAAAAATTAATGAAAATCACTCTAAATCCAAATGAAATGTAGAATGAACAACCTCAATTCCTTGAATTATTGCCTAATTATTTGTTTTAATTCTTAAGAAAAACATTTTTTTTTCTTTCCTCACGCCCCACCTTTTCATAAACACAAATAAAAAAGTCAAGAGATAATATTCATATTGAAATAGGGAATAATATTATTGATGATTTGGAATAAAAAAGGTAACCAATTGTATAATAACGTAATTTGAAACTTTCAATTTTAATGATAATATAATATCCTTATAATGAGTTTTTTTTTTTACATTTTTCATTTGCGACAATTTTTATGGATAGCTCGGTGACATCAAAGATTACTTTATGGAAAAAGTTGGGAGAAATGTTTGATCCAAACTTGTACAAGAAATATGACAGTCTGTGTATTGTAATATTAACTCCTACAACAATTAAAAAATTCCAAGGTGATTATTTTATTTAGATCCCACTAATTGACATTTTCAAATGCAATGTGGCTACCTTAATATTATACATAAATTTAGATTTTGTTCAAGTTTTATTTTAGTTCCCATTTACTCTAAATTAATTGCCTTTAAATTAACATTAGAATTATTAAATGGATTTTGGTTGACTTTCTATATTAATTTAGGGTATCATAATTAGACCTAAGATCAATCAAACTTAGAAGTTTGTTCTGAAAAAATGTGTTAACGTTATTTTAAAATACACAATTATGGAAACAATTCATAATTATTTATCGGTTTGAAGATAATAAAAAAATTACATTTGTAATTATTTTGCACGGATTGATTTGATAATATCACAATTGTAAAAGCTCACAATGTACCCACCAAATTCAAACAATAATAACTAATAAAGAAGTAATTTGAAAGCCTTTGTTCGTGGCTATAAGTGCAACATAAGTTAATGCCAATGTGACACTTGCATGAGTTTAAAATTAAATTGAATTGCTTAAATTAAATACCATTTATTTTAGTGATTGTTTTTTGTTCTTTCTAACATATGATAGGTTTTCGTTTAAAAAATTCATTGCAATTCTTATTTCAATAATTGAAACACATTTTTTTTACTCTCTTTTGAAAAAATATTTTATATTTTCGGTTTCTCTTTTATGATTTGTAATAAAATTTTTTGTTAATTTTAGAATATTTTGTGATATTGAATTCACTTTATTGTTCAACAGAGTAGATGGAATTGATTTCTGCAACTATTAATGATTTCCGTGACTCAAAGAATATTCCGCCGGAAGTTTGTCTTTTGCGGCATCAACTTTCATCTTTAGCTCGACATGAAAGGATTATGAAATTAAAGCTTAGGAAATATGCATCAAATTTCCAGTGTGACACAATAAACAATGGATATGCTGTCGTGCAGAAAGCCATATTCAAGCATGCAAGATTTAAGCGAAAAATTATGATTATTCATAATAGATACAAACATGATTTAGAAAGAAGAATCATTTTGATGCTACAAATTGTGAATTTTTACACAAAATTTATGAAGTTGGGCGACATTACAAGTGACAATAAATTGCTTCAGTCAAACGGTATGTGGTTCTTGAAAATATTATTTTTAATCCTACTATACAAATTAAAAAAATTATCCCTATATAATTTAAATTATTTATGTTAATATATATTAACAAATATATATATTTCTAACATATTTCAGTTGGGAATTTCTTCCAATCTCATAGTAAAGCTGGATATGATAGTAATAGAACACAATCACATATAAATCCAAAGAGTCAAACAAATAGAGGAAAGCGCCTTCTTCACACAGGTACGTATATATTTACATTTATCAAGCTTTATTAGTTATTCGTCATGCTTGTAATACTTGAAACTAATAACTTATTCATTGCTTTTGGAGCTTAAAAAATATGCAGTTGAACATGGACAACTAAAAAGAGTGCGTCTCTCTTTTGATGAGAATATAGATAAGTCCACAAGCTTTCCATTGGATGGTGCAACCTCAAATATTGGTACATATTTATATGAAACTTCATGTACAATGAAAATATTAATGTATTTAGTAAAAAAAATTTCTTACCATATTTACTTAAACGAAATAAGATACTTTGTTACAATATTATTATTTGTTGAATTTGACAGTTCATTACACAACTCCTTGGAATTTTGGACCCCCTACATACACATGTCAATATTGTGGTGCCATTTTATGGTACGAGGAACGAAACAAGAAAACCAAAAAGGTCTCACATCCTAAATTCACATTTTGTTGTATGGAAGGACGTGTACGGATTCCATTAATGAAAGAAACACCTCCTTTACTCAAATATCTGCTCGAGCCAGATTCTAGACAAAAGGGTTCCAAATTTTGAAAAAATATAAGGGCTTATAACTCCATGTTTGCTTTCACATCTATGGGAGGTCGAGTTGATGCATCAATCAATCGATCAAAGGGTCCCTATATTTTCAAGATGAGCGGTCAGAATTATCATCACATTGGCTCTTTGTTGCCAGAAGTTGGGAAAAAACCACAGTTTGCTCAGCTCTATATCTATGATACTGAAAATGAGACAGACAACAGAATGAACACTCTATTAAAACATGGAATGAAGACAGAAATTGATCACAAAATTGTTTATGAACTATCTAAAATGTTGGACTAACATAATAATTTGGTCAAATCTTTTAGAATGGCGAGGGACAGATACAAAGCACAACCAGAATCTACATTCCGTTTACGACTCCTTAAAAGTAGGACAAGAGATGGCCGTCGATACAATATGCTAACAGTTTCGGAAGTTGCAGGCTTAATAGTTGGTGATTTCAGTGAAGCGAACTTTCAACGCGATGTTATTATAGAGCATCGCACAAAGGGATTTCAGAGAATCACAGATTTGCATCCAAGTTTCATGCTCATGACATACCCGTTAATATATCTTTATGGCGAAGATGAATATAGACTTGACATATCTTTAAGAGATGTGACTGATAGCCCTTTTAAGAGGCAAAAGCTGACAATGAGGCAATATTATTGCTTTAGGTTGCAACAAAGATTGAATGAGGGACACACTCTACTTCAAGCTGGTAGACTATTCCAACAATAGATAGTTGATTGTTACATGGCAATTGAAGAAGAAAGATTTCGTTGGATTCGGAATAATCAACAAAAACTTAGATCAGACCTTTTCTCTGGCTTGATGGATGCTGTTCATCGAGGTGATTCTGATTGTTCGAAAGTGCGAAAATTGATTATTCTACCTTCATCACACACTGGGGGACCACGATATAGAATACAAAATTATCAAGATGCTATGGCAATTTGTAAATGGGCAGGATATCATAATTTATTTCTTACTTTCACTTGCAACCCAAAGTGGCCAGAAATAAATAACATGCTCCGATTAATTGGACAAAAGGATGATGACAATTGAGTTGATATCATATGCAGAGTTTTCGAGATAAAATTATTCCAACTAATGCAAGATCTGAAAAAAGATCAACCGTTTGGAAAAATAATTGCATGTAAGTTCACTTCAAATTCGTATCTATAACAGTTTCAACTCATTTGTTATTGAAAAGTGCAGGGAAGAACAATAATTTCACAATTGAAGTCGATATTTCTAACTTTTAAATTCTACTCCATTTTGTGGCAGGTCTATATACAATTGAGTTTCAAAAAAGAGGCTTGCCCCATGCACACATACTGGGTTTTTTACATCCAACAATGAAAAATCCTTCTGCAGACCATATTGATAAAATAATAAGTGCAGAAATTTCTGACTTAAATGTTGATCCTGATGGTTATAATGCAGTTAACAAATTTATGATTCTTGGACCATGTGGAAAGCACAATTCTCACTCTCCATGTATGATGCAAGACAAATGCACAAAACATTTTCTAAAAAAATTCAATGATCAGACAACAGTGGATACAGATGGCTTTCCAATCTATAAAAGGAGAAATACAAGTATTCATGTCGAAAAGAAAGGTGTCTTCTTGGATAATCGATATGTGGTCCCTTATAATAGGAATTTAATTGTCAAATTTGATGCACATATTAATGTTGAGATTTGTAATTACTCGAGATCAGTTAAATATCTTTTCAAGTATGTCCATAAAGGGTCTGATAGAACAACTGCAACAATAGAATCTATTGACACTAACCAAGAAATGGACGAGATCAAAACATATTCGATAGATATATATATCAAGAATCAAGCTAATCTTCCAATTTGACATACATTATAGAAAGTCAGCTGTTGAAAGATTACCGTTGCATTTACCAGGAGAGCATACAGTAATATTCGAAGAATCCAAGTGCTTAGAAAATGTGCTTACCATACCTGGAATAGAAAAAACAAAGTTAACAGAATGGTTAGAGGCAAATAAGAATTATGATGATACACGAGAGTTAACTTATTCTGATTTCCCTACATGTTGGGTTTGGAATTCAAAAGACAAAACTTGGACTAGGAGAAAAAATGGCCTAGCAATCGGAAGAATTTACTTTGCACATCCTTCAAGTGGAGAACGATTTTATATGAGAATGTTGCTCAATTTTGTAAAAGGAAGCACTTCATTCGAAAGTATTAGAACGGTAAATGGAGTGATATATCCAACTTTTAAAGCTGCATGCTATGCCTTGGGATTATTAGACGATGATAAAGAATGGATTGACTGCTTGACTGAAGCTGCAATATGGGCGACTGGAAATGAATTGAGACATCTTTTTGTCACGATACTCATTCATTGTCAGGTTTCTGATGCATCCCAACTTTGGAAATCTACTTATATTACTTTATCGGAAGACATAACTTTATTGCAAAGGAAAAGATTCAGATTAGAAGATCTTCAGTTAACCGAGCAACAAGTTGAAGCATACACATTGTTGGAGATTGAAGCTATCATGTTGAAAATGGGAAAAACTTTTAGAGACATTGATGGAATGCCACTTCCTAATTCTTCTTTGATAAGAGATTCAGGTAACCGATTGATTAATGAAGAGCTTGATTATGATCGTGATCAATTAAAGAAGTTACATGAGAAATTGTTTGTTGCTCTAAATGCTTGCCAAAAATCAGCTTTTGAAGCAATAATACATTCTGTTGAGAATGAAGAAGGGCGTTTATTTTTTATCAATGGACACGGTGGTACTGGTAAAACATTTTTGTGGAATACAATTATTGCAAAGCTTAGATCACATTCCAAAATAGTCTTGCCTGTTGCAACTTCAGGTATAGCAGCTTTGTTATTGCATAATGGTAGGACAGCTCATTCGCGATTTCATATTCCTTTGAATGTGATAGCAGAGTCCACTTGTGAAATCCGACAAGGCACCTTATTAGCTGGACTTCTTATGAAAACTTCTTTGATCATTTGGGATGAAGCGCCTATGGCACATAAGTTCTGTCTTGAAGCTTTAGATAAGACCTTAAGAGATATTCTAAGAACAAGGTATGAAAATAGTTCTATCAAACCTTTTGGAGGACTTACAATAGTATGTGGTGGCGATTTCCGTCAAATATTGCCTGTTGTGCCAAAGGGGACAAGAGCAGACATTGTTGATGCTTCACTCAACTCATCCTACTTATGGCCATTTGTCAAATTTTATGAGCTCAAACAAAATATGAAGCTCTATAATAGAAGCGTGAGTGGCTCTGAGGCTGCTAAAATAGCTTTTTTTGACAAATGGTTGTTGCAGATTGGAGATGGTTCATTATATGATGACATTGATAGAGATTTAGTTAAACTACCTTATGATATTTGTAAGAAACCATCAGAAAATCCAATGAAATCGATAGTCAATGCTATTTACCCATCAATTCTGCATAATTACAATAATCCAGCATATTTGAAAGAAAGAACAATATTAACGCCAAAAAATGAAATGGTGCATGAATTGAACGAGATGATTATGAATATAATACCTGGTCAAGGGAGAACCTATTTTAGTTCAGACAGTATATGCAAAGCAAGCGCAAACACAAATGATGAAGACGTTTTGTATCCAACTGAATTTTTGAATAGTCTGAAATTCAATGGCATCCCTAATCATGATATACAACTTAAAGAAGGTGCTCTCGTAATGCTTCTCAGAAATCTAAATCAAATAGAACGCTTATGCAACGGCACAAGATTGATTGTCACTCGTCTTGGTAAATGGTCCATTAGAGGTGATATCATTTCTGGAACAAATATTGGACAAAATGTTACAATTCCAAGAATTATTATGTCTCCTAATGAATCAAGATGGCCATTCAAGCTTAACAGACGACAACTTCCGTTGGCACCATGTTTTGCCATGACGATCAACAAAAGCCAAGGACAATCTCTTAAACATGTTGGCTTGTATCTCCCTAAGCAAGTATTCACACATGGTCAATTATATGTCACCGTGTCTTGAGTTACCACAAGAGAAGGATTGAGTATACTAAATGCCGATCAAGAGGCAGAAGATCGAACCTTCATAAAAAACATTGTCTACAAAGAAGTATTTCAAAATATTCACACATCAGCTCACAAAATCAAGGTATCACATTTTTAGATTATATTTTAAAATTTAAATTATACATTGCAAGCTCTTACTTCACCCCTATAATAATGATTTTCATTATGTGTTTTACTTATTCAGTAGACAAATGAATAAATCAAAGGAACTACCAAGACAGTAAATAGTAGTCTGGTTGAGTTTTCCAAGCTGTTACGGAGGATTTAATCGCCAAAGAACGTAGTAAGTCAATAAACATTTCTTTTTACGTAAATGTTTCTCTCTTCATTCTTTCTAATCCGTGGAAACATTGTTTATATACAGATAAAGAACAGTTTGGCACCAAGTGTTGCTGATCCCCATTGGAACTTGCCATAGCTGCAAGCTTGGTATAAACAACTGCTCACTTGCTCAGCTACAAACGATCCTAAGTAACTTACAAATGTCTTTACTTGTATTTTATTATTTCTTTTATGATTCAACGCATTGTTAAGGATCCTCAATTATAAAATTTAATTTGGAACTTATCAATAACTACAAAAGGTATAAAGTTTATACACTTAGACTAGACACGTTAATATATATTTTTAACATTAATAAAAAAATAGTTAACTTTCATAAATAACATTAGTTTTATAAGGTTGCCTCATTTGAAAAAAATAAAAAGATCAAGTCATTTTTTTTATCAATTTTATCGAGTGTAAATGAAGAAAAATAAAGAAAAAATGATAATACTAAATTCATTTTTTAAAGCCGCGCAAAGCGCGGTTTTATTTCCTAGTTTTCAATAAAGAATAACACCCCTTTCCATGCATTACAAGTATGAGACTTTCTAAGCGCAATTCACAAACTTCATGAATGAGCTTTTATAGACGATTCAGGGTCCAACCTAATTAATCCCAATGGACTATAAAAAAAAAAAAATTCCTTCATGCCCGCAAATAAGAAAACTTAAAAATATGGATTACATATGCAACGGAAATAGTATGATTATAATCCATTATGAAAATGTCATTCTATATCTTCTTGCATTATATAATTTATCAAAACATGTTAAGATGCTGTGGACATTCTCAAGATATTTGATATCTTTTTTGACACCATCAAATCAAAGAATTCAATAATGACATTGAACATATATAGCATTGGTTCAACTCCACTAAAATAAAATTTGAATTTATAAATAATATGTCTAACATTAAAATAAATCGAAGACATAAATCAATATTCAAATCTCAAAACAAAAGACCTAATTGTATTCACATGCATAATTACGTATTCCAATTATTAAGTAAAACAACAAAATATTCTTAAACCTAGTAACTTAAATACACAATTTCAAGATGAGAACATTTTCTCTAAGGAAAAATTAATTGTCAAAAATGATAAAATTTCAACATTCACAGATTCTTCTCACCGTTAATGGTCTTAATATTTCAGACTCCCAAATTAGAGCATAAAATTTTATGTATAGTTTATTATATTAATATATAGCTCCAATTAGTAACAGTAAATCATGTCATGCTAGCTTCATTTGGATGACCCTAAGCACCCATCTCTATTAATGTAATTACTTTTGGATTTAGACGACCTAATTGAACTACCTTTATTCTATGCTCTCACCAACAGTGCCAACATAGGCACGTAGACCATTATAAATCTATTTGTGATAATAACTACATAGTGAAAGTATTGTAAACAGATTCATAATACTCCATTTGTGACATGCAACGGATCTAACGTTGGTAAAACGCGTCTGGCTCCAGGTATAGCTATGCCTAGATTTGGCCGAATTTAATTGCCAAGTTTTTTAATGGGGCTTTTGTACCCGGATTTGATTTTTTTAATGTTGTAAATGTACACTTTTTAATTTTTTTTGTAATTTTATAATTTTTAAATTTATTTCAATGAAATTGGACATGAAAATATGAGTTTTAAATGTTTAAAAGTTTACATAACCGTAATAAATGGGTCAAATAAATATAATTATTTTAAAATGATATATATTTTATATTATTTTTCAATAAAATCTAGCTTTTGAGGTAGGTCTCAGGCTTATCAAGTGATGCTCAGAACTGATCCGATTTCATCCGTAGCCCGCATTGCCCGAGTCTAGTATGGGTCCAGGCCAGGCTGGTATTTCTGACACCCCTAAATGTATCCATATCATGCATATATACCATATGCATGATAATTAATATAATTATCCAACAAAAAGAAATGAAATCATCTACTATAGTTGGAGATATTATATAGTCTATTACCAATAAATTGAAACAGACTTCTAATGTCAACAAAGCAAATACCCAAGTTCATTATACATGATACACTATATCAAAAGATGAAAACAAATTACGTTCACCGAAAAATATCTATTGCCTCGTAAAACATCAAGCTTTTAGTAAAGTAATACCAAAAGATTCGGAAGGACTTTTCCTTTCTCTTATTTGGCTTATCCTCGGAGTAATCATCTTAAGATTCCTGCCGATAAGGCTAAATCTCAATTGAATAGCTGGCTAATGTAGCGAAATTTAATGTTCTAATGCATTGTTAATTATAGAGAATACAAAAATAAAGCAATGAACTAAATTCATGTTGATTCTAAATAAAGGAATGAACTAAATTCATGTTGATTCTAACGTATGTCGTGAACCTAGGGGTTAAGACTTGTTGATTCCACATAATATCAAGAGTTAATTAAACTCTAAAACTCACACAGAGCTTTGAATACTGAAGATATTATTGAACTCAAACAGCCTTCGAAGGCTACAAGAGAGGGTTATTTTATTAGTAGTAAATATCTTAAACCATGAAGTAAAAGGAAAACAAAAGTCCTGACATTGAATACATCTGTTGTATGGATATGACTAGGAAGCTTTAATTCGTAGGCATTAGGATTTATTTTCTATATAATCTTTAAAGGTCTAATTTTCCTGACCAAGAGGTTGATGGACTCCCAAATTGAGACTTGTGTATAGTTAACACAGCCTAAACAAGATCTCTAATATGAAATTCTCAAGTTTGACGACTTTTATCTGCCACAATTTCATAGCCTTTAGTGGTCTTCTTCAGAGACTCTTGTGTAGCTGTATGACTCTTTTAGAGCTACAGAATAAAGTCTTCTGTCCTGTTACTTTTGCAAACTAAATCTAGAACTAGGGCTAAGTTGATAGATGCTTGTGGATTATATCCGTAATTCACCTGGAAAGGACTTAACTCAATGCTACGCTTAACGGAATAGTTATAAGCAAACTCGACTTAGTATAACTTCTAATCCCATGTCTTCAAGTTATCGTCAACTGGGCTTTATACATGGTTTCTTAAAGAGCGGTTGAAACCTCATTTTAACCATCTGTCTATAAGCATTGAGCTCAAGCTACTATTTGTTATGTCCTCAAAAAATGACTAATAAATAGTGTATCTTGAGCAAATACTATAGAACTTGATAGGCCATGCAATTTATAGATTTTCCTTAGAGAATAAGTGAGCAACAGTCAAGGCATCTATAGTTTTCTTACTTGCAATAAAGTGAGCTATTTTTTATAATCGATCCACAATAATAAATATTAAATCCATACCCTTCTGAGTGGGGTAACTCCAAAACAAAATCCATGCTAATGTCAGCCCAATGTTGTGTTGGAATTGTTAATAGCATATATAATCCAGCATTAGTTGTAGTACTCTTGAAAACCTGACAAATATGACAAGTCTCGGCATAGTGATAGATATCACACCTCATAGTAGGCTAAAAATAAGTGTTGGCTATTAAAGCCATTTTTTTTTGGACCCATATGCCCTTCATTATGTAGTTCAGCAATAATCTTTAGTCTCAAACTTGTGTCAGAAACTTATAATTGATTACATATGAAAAGGAATCCATCATGCAAATGATAGTATAAATGGAACCCTGCAGCAATATTTTCTAATAAAGAATCAAAAATAAGGTTAGTAGTATATAACTCTTGAAATGTATTCGTGTCAAGAAGGAAGTTCGTCGACTAAGTGCATCTGCTACCGTATTGGATTTACCAGAAGAATGTTATACTAAGAAAATAAATTATTGAAGAAGTGTTGTCCACATGGTGTGTCGATGAGAAAGTTTATCTCGGCTATTGAGATATTTTAACGCGAGAATGATCAGTGCATAAAACAAAGTCTTGATGCATCAGATAATGCATATACCATTGCATAAAATTCCATATCATAAGTGTTGTAATGTACCTTTACTTGATTCAACTTCTCACTGAAATAAGTTATAGCTTACTCTCCTAGCTAAGAACAACTCCAGTGCCTATTTTAGATGTATTATAATGCACCTCAAAAGTGAGAGAAAAATACAGTAGGGTTAGTACTGGGATAATAGTCAATTTCGCTTTGATAATCTAAAATGCACTACTAGCTACTTTTGTTCAAGATAATTATTCTCCATTTATATAATCTATATTGTTGCCATAAGTTCTTAAACAAGGAATGAATCATAGGTGAAAAGATACCAATTAATGGGAGCTTCTAACAAGAATAAAGTAATTGGTTGTGGCCAATCTCGAATAGCATCCACTTTCGAATTGATCAATAGATATACCATCCTTTGACACCTTTTATCCTAATAACAATGCTTTCTCCATCAAGAAAAGACTTTTGTTTATTGTAGTGTATAAACTTATTTCTCTTAAAGCTAAAAGTACTCATTTTAAATGTTGCACATAGAGTTCATGGTTGTACTATATTAAATTTATCATCAAAGTGAACAACCACACAATTTCTAGTGAAAGGACAAAGAACTTGATTGATAAATCGTATGAAAGTACTTGGACATTAGATAAGCGAAATAGTATTACTAACCACTCGATAAACTTTCATAAGCTTTAAAGGCTATTTTGCTTCACCTTCATATTGTATTCGAATCTGATGGTAGCCACTTTTCAAATCAAGTTTGGTAAAAAAGTTGCCCTACTGATATGATCCAATAAGTCATCTAATCGAGGAATTAGAAAATGATATCGAACTATAATTTTATTAATAGCTTAAATGTCCATGTACATTATCTAAGAACCATCTTTCTTTAGAGTCAACAAAGTAAAGACTATACAAGGACTCAAACTTTCACGAATAAATCTTTTTTCTAAAAACCCTTCCACATGATGCTTCAATTCCTTATGTTTTCAGAACTCATACGATAATGAGGGTGACTTGGTAAAGTAAAACCTGGTACCAAATCAATTTGGTGCTATATATCCCTAAGAGGTGGTAAACCTTGTGGTTGCTCATTTAGAAATTAATCTTGAAATTCCTTCAATATAGGTAGAGGTCCAGCTTAAAACCGGTCATCTTGGTGGTTTAAAAAAAAAAAGCGAAATGTTGGCCCTCAATAAGAACACGAAAAAATGAGAGAGGGACAGGAAAAAAAGTCAATGGTCGACTATTTGAATTTAGGGGCAAGGGCTTTAATCTTTTATTAGATGATTAGAAGGCGATTTTTAACTTTGTGTTCTCCTAAATTTAAAGGTTAAACTCCTGGCATCACCTTTTACATTTCTATTGCCTTGATTTGTATTTTATTATCTCATTCGTTGCAACCTGAGATACTCACTTATTAGAGTAAAAGATAGTAAGTTGTTACTATAAACCAAGACTATTGAGATTCTTGATGTTGTCAATTAGAGAAAAATTTATGTTGTAATCTTATTAATATATAGATGGTTATATAAGACCATGATCCCATATTTTTTCCTGATTGGATTTTTCACATAAAACTCTGTCTTTTATGGTTGATTTATTGTTTTGGACTATGTTGGTTGAATTTCTTCTAATATATTTGTGATACAAATCTAGAAAAGACAAAGAATTAGTTTTTGTTTAACTTACAACTACTTGTGCGGGTTCTTTTCCCAACAGTTATTGATGTCGAAATCTATTTTAAATGACTAATTTTTTGTTGGCCATTTGAGTTCAGCTCACATTCTTGTTAACATTTCCTTAACTATTATATTTGTGTGAGCATAATTCTATTAGATTACGTGATTTATTCTTTTACATGGGTTCATCTCTAAAGGTGCGAAGTGGTCATGGCCCTGCATGGGTTTTTAATATAATGGCTATAGTGAGGTTAAAGGTTCAAATATTTATCAATATCTCATCAATTACAAATGAATAGGAAGGAACATATTGTAAAGAGCTGATTAGTAGCTATGGTATAATTATTTGAACCTACGCTCCACTTGGCATAGTGTTGTAGTCGAAAGATTCCTTGGGATGAGAGGATACACTTATTCAAATGTTTACTTGTATACAAACTTTCTTAACAACAATATTACATTTGACATGTCTATTACAATTGCATATTAAAAATCTTTGGCTTGCTTTTATGCATTGACGCAGGAGTGATTTTAATTTTGACCTTTGCTCCAGCTCAAAATAATAGTCAAACGATATGTTGATTATTGATGCAAGACATTTTAAAGAAGACCTATAAAAAATATCCACCAAATGAGCCATGTTGACATCTACCAAAAAGATGTCAAAGAAGAGGACTAGGACAAATTGTGCAATCAATGGAAGAATCAGACTTAAGAGGTATGTAAAAGAAAAGTTATTTATCATCTACTTCTAGTATTTTTAAGTTGCATATGTTTTTTGAAAAGAAAGATAAGGAATATTATATAATGGTAGGAAACTTTCGAAAGTTTTTGCTATAGAGAAAGTTGAAAAATTATTATTTATGTTAAAAAGAAAATAAAATGAAAAATTCTTTCATGTTGGTTAAATATACTTTCATGTTGGTTATTACAATAAAGAAAAACTATAGCGTCCTTTGTTTCCTAATTAGAAGCTGTGTTATTTTTTTTTTAAATCAAATTTGTTTCCTCCATTGCTTTAACAATAGTTGCTGCTAATCGTTATCTTTTTAGACAAAGTTTGTGTTACAAATTGCTACTAAGTTAATTGAGTGATGCTTAATTGAATAGTTTTATATATGCATGGTAAAAAGGTGCCTAATACCTGCCCCAAATATGATTTTGTCAAATTGAGGTGAATCTGTTGATTTGGAAGTTTTTCATTTGAAGGCGCAGGATGTGTATATTATATTTTCTTAGATTTTGATAAATTGGAGATTCTTGTATTTTAGGGAAGGTGATGCCAAAATTTCCCCAGAAGTTTATTACATCTTACGTATAAGCCTCCTTAATTCATTTACTTTTGAATTTTGATCTAATGGATCTTTTGTGGTTGTGTGTGATGCATTTATTTATATATATAGGTTGAATGCATCTAGAAAATAAGGGATATTCTGTCAAAAATTTTATTACAATGTAAAGTTACTTTTTAAATTTTAATTTTCACTTACGTAAAAAATATTAATTTGTGTTGTTATTTGTAGAAAAAGTACAAAGTAAATGCATAAAATAAGAGTAAACTTCGTTTCCTTCATCATAGGGGGCCAAAATAATTTAAGGTTAATTATAAGAAGGTATAATGTCTTTTAATTGATGTTACTACATAATTTTTTAGTGTAAACATTCTAATGTTATAAATATTTTTGTTCACAGTCTTCTAAGTCTGGTAAAGTGCAAAGTTTTTCATTTTGTTTTCCCACTCGCTATAATGAAAAAATAGGTGGATTAATTCTGAGGCACAATCTGTGCACATAACATTTTTATTCTTATTGAACTCAAAATTGTATATATAGTTTAATTTATTATAAAGTGATTATTTTTCTTTATAAGAAAAATATGGTTAAGTTACATCAATTTTCTCAAATTGAAGGATCTTAACTAACTGGTGATAAAAGGATGCCTCAGCAAGTTTTTGAAGACAAATCAAACTATTACAGAGACCTAACCAAATGAAGGTGGGTTTGTCATAATTCTCAAGTTCCCTCATCCAATAAGGAGGCAATGAGTTGGAAACCACTCAGTCTAAGTTATAAACAACACAAGGCTATTAAGATCAATTGCAGACAACTGAGCATGAGCTAAAGAATACAAAAGATCAGGTACAATCATTGTAGTTCAAGATCGATCAAGATCGATTACTTGTCTGAGGACTTGAAAAATGTCAAATCATGTTTAACAACATTTGTAACAAACCAATTTGGCTCCTCATCATAGTTTGTTGTTAGACTTAAAGTCTGTGACTTACAATTTGTACTTAGGTTTATGAAATTTAATATTACTAATCTTGTCATTTTTTAAAATATTTATTTGATTAGTAATCTTGTATATTAAAAATTTAATAGGTTTGATTAATACTAAAATATAAAAAATATATATATAAAAATACAAATAGAACATGAATAATGATATATACAAAAATTAGTTCCAAGCCATTTCGCAACCAAAATCATGTTCTCCCAAAAGAAAAAAAAAGAAAGAAAGGCTTTTAAAGACACTTTTTTTCTATCATAAAAGAGTGACTAAGACATAGATGATAGATAATTTCCCTGCCATCCACTCTCCTTTATGATAGATTTTTGCAATCATCTATTGTAAAGACTGAAACTTTCATAAAATATCAAAGATTAAAATTATCTAAATGCCATCCAATGAATTAAAAGTACATCATTGGGACTGAAATTAAAATATAAATGTTAGATACTTAACAATTGTCTTAATTTATTGAAACAAAGTCATCGAATTCTATCGCATGGAAAAAAAAAAAAAAACCATGTGAGGCTATCCCACTAGCTCAACATGGGGTAGATCAATGAATCCCATTACAGAATCTACTAGTATTTTAGTATTAAGTTTAGTGAATCCCACATTGTTGGTCTCACAAATATGACAGAACAAGGACAACCCCACACAAGTTCTTCTCCTACGGCACTAGCAAAAAGTGGCAAATTGTAACGGGGCGCTCATTTTCCCGCGATCGGAGACTACTTTGCGCATGTGGGTTCACTTAGCGCCCAACGTGCGATGCATTTAGATGGTGGCTACGCTTAGAAATGGGCATGGTACACTTAGCCTATTTCCTACCAAGCCCAACTCTAGAAAATTGCACACACACTAGAACTTTCTAGTTTTAGCCACTTGGCCCCATAAGTGCTTAACCACTTGTTGTAGAGAATTCTAGAACAAAGCACTCTCACCCACTACAAAAAGGGGTGAGCTCCAACATTTCTCCCCACCAACAATTCACCCACCACACACACACACCAACACTCTAGCTCTCCAAGCTCTCTTGTAAAGCACCCTTTGTATTTTCTCAAGTGTGTATAATAAAGCTCTCTTTGGCCATTTTCTCTTGCTCCTCATTCTATATTTCCAGCAAGTATTTGTGCTTAGCTTGGTAAAAAAGCACTCTAGGCTTACTTGGCACCTTGCACGCTAAGGATTGCTTAAATGCCGCACGGGTTTTGCTGCGCTCAAACTTAAGCCCGTGACAAGTGGTATCAGAGCCAGATTCGCTGTCCACATAAGTTTGTTCGAAGATGGCCAACCCGTCCAGCACCTTGCAAGAGGGCGCACTCGGTGCGGAGATGGCGGAACAAGCTCATGGCCGCGAGGAGGGACGCGCTTCGCCCAAGTCCCGAGGTAAGTCCAAAGCCTCCTCTATGGATATTTTAGAGACCTGCATTGCCACACTCGAAGCATCAATGTCCGCTATCCAAGACACTCTCGAAACTGTCGAGGAGCGAGTCGATGGTCTTGAGGGAGAATATGGCGAATTCACAGTCGCCACTAAAGCCCTCATGCAAGACCAAGCTGACTCCCTTCGAGAAGAGCTTCGGGCATTCCATGATGAGCTTGTTAGTTTGCGTAGCTTTGTGGACAATGAGCTACGCGCTGTCCGTGCGGAGGTTGATGAGATCCGCTCGAACTGGCATGGCACAAGCGCACGATTATACCAAGTCCGGCTGCGGTTCCCGCAAGCTCGACTAGCGTGCGCCACATTGATGTGCCAAAGCCCGATACTTATGACGGCGTCTGAAACGCCATTGTGGTGGATAATTTTTTGTTTGGGCTGGAGCAATATTTCGACGCCATGGGTGTGCATGATGAGGCGTCAAAAGTGGGCACTGCACCTACATTCCTCCGAGGGTCCGCGCAACTATGGTGGCGACGGAAACATAGCGAGATGGGCAAGGGGATTTGCAACATCAGTACATGGGCCGATTTCCAGTAGGAACTCCGCAAACATTTTTCCCCAAGCAATGTGGAAAAGGAGGCGCGAGGGCACCTACGTCGGCTCAAGCAAACCAGGAATGTCTAAGACTACATCAACGACTTTAAGGATTAGGCGAAGACGGAGCTTGATAGGCGAGGCGCGCAGTTACTCGATGACGCCATTGCCGTTGCGGAATCACTGACCGACTACTCAGCACAGTCCAACGATAAAAGGTCGAGCCAAGGCAAAGGTGGGGAAGAGGGCCGGAAAGACAAAAACCACAACCGCAAGGAAGGTGGGCAGAAAAAACCTCCAAGCGGTAAAGGCGGGCAAGGCAAGCCAGAGAAACAGCAGCAGCCACCGAAACCGCTAAGCCTATGCTTCATTTCCAACGGTCCTCATTGGGTACGTGACTGCCCGGAGAAAAAGTCACTTAGTGCCATCGCCGTTCAGCTCAAGGGCAGCTCTTCACCGCCCTCGGAAGAGTCTGAGCCAAGGATAGGTTCACTCAAGCACCTTGGTGCGCTCGAAAGCCGTCCGCCCACAGCTCCGAAGAAATGACTCATATATATGAACGCGGTGGTAAATGGCCAAGCTGTCCGGGTGTTGCTCGACAACGGAGCAACCCACAACTTCATTTCGGAGGAGGAAGCCAGACGCTTAGGCTTGAAGGCGACAAAAGACGGAGGCACCATGAATGCGGTTAACTCACCCGCCACGCTCATCAACGGCACTGCGCAAGGTGTGCGGGTAGTGCTTGGAGCATGGAGCGGAAAGCATGGTTTCTCAATCATGCCTATGAACGACTTCAAAATGGTCCTCGGCATGGAATTCTTCGACCGAGTCCATGCCTTTCCACTGCTGGCCACGAACTCCCTAAGCATCCTCGACGGGAGTATGGCATGCATGGTTCCAACCGAGCACACGAAGACTACGGACAAGATGCTCTCGGCCATGCAGTTCAATAAGGCCTTTCGGAAGGACCCGAGTTTCTTGGTCTCCATTCGGGAGATGCACGATGGGGAAGATTGTGGAAACTTGCCCAGCCAAGTCCCTCCGCTTGTCCAAGCCACCCTCGATAACTTCAAGGACGTCATGCATTCGAAGCTTCCGAAGAAGCTCCCTCCGAAGCAGGGTGTGGAACATGAGATTGAACTCGAGCCTGGCGCGAAGCCACCATCCTTAACGCCTTATCGCATGGCGCCGCCCGAGCTAGAAGAGTTACGGAGGTAACTCAAGGATTTGCTTGACGCAGGCTATATCCGCCCTTCAAAGGCCCCATTCGGTGCACCTGTGCTCTTTCAAAAGAAGAAGGATGGATCCCTCCGAATGGGCATCGACTATCGGGCGCTCAACAAGATTACAATTAAGAACAACTACTCAATTCCCTTGATCACGGACTTGTTTGATCAACTCAGCAGCGCGCGGTACTTCACCAAGCTTGACCTCCTATCCGGGTACTACCAAGTACGCATTGCCAAGGGAGATGAGCCCAAAATAGCGTGCGTGACTAGGTATGGCTCTTTTGAGTTTCTTGTTATGCCATTTAGTCTCACAAACGCACTAGCCACATTTTGCACTCTTATGAATAAGGTTCTCCAACCGTTTCTCGACCGCTTTGTCGTGGTGTACTTGGACGACATTGTGGTGTATAGCGCCACACTCGAGGAGCACGCCCAACACTTATGGCAAGTCCTCCAAATACTACGCGACAATGAGCTCTACCTCAAGATAGAAAAATGCTCTTTTGCTCAACGCGAGGTAGAGTTCCTTGGCCACAAAATAGCGGACGGGAAACTTATGATGGAGAACTCAAAAGTGAAGGCTATACTTGAGTGGCAAGCTCTCACCAATGTACCCGAGCTCCGATCATTCCTCGGATTGGTGAACTACTACCGGCGCTTCATCAAGGGATACTCGGGCATAGCGGAACCCTTGACCGAGTTGCTGAAAAAGAACCGCACATGGCATTGATCCAAGGCATGCCAACGAGCTTTCGAGGAGTTGAAGAAGGCTATCTCCGGATAGCCCGTTCTTGCACTTTCGGACCACACCAAGCCATTCGAGGTTCATACGGATGCCTCCGACTTTGCCATAGGGGGAGTACTCATGCAAGAAGGTCACCCCATAGCGTTCGAGAGCCGAAAACTCAATGACACGGAATGCCGCTACACCGTGCAAGAGAAGGAGATGACAGCCATTATCCATTGCCTACGGGTGTGGTGACATTACTTGCTTGGCTCACACTTCACTATTTTGACAGACAACATAGCCACGAGGTACTTTCAAACACAAAAGAAGTTGGGCCCAAAGCAAGCCCGGTGGCAAGACTTCTTGGCGGAGTTCGATTATAGGCTCGAATACAAGCCTGGCAAAGCCAACATCGTCGCGGATGCGCTAAGCCACAAAGCGGAGTTGGCTACCCTTAGCATGAGCCAGCCGAAATCCGACCTCGTCGGCCGCATCAAGGAAGGCCTCCAACAAGATCCACTAGCCAAAGACTTGTTGGGGAAAGTGCTCGAAGGGAAGACAAGACGCTTTTGGCAAGAAGAAGGCATCCTCCTCACCAAGGGAGACCGACTGTTAGTGCCGAGGTGGGGAAATTTACGACGGGAAGTGATCAAGGAGTGCCACGACAGTAAGTGGGCTGGCCACCCCAGAGTAGAGCGCACGACCACACTTGTGCAAGCCTCATATTTTTGGCTGCACATGAGAGACGACATCGAGGCATACGTGCGGACGTGCCTTGTGTGCCAACAAGATAAGGCGGATCGCGAACTTCCGGCTGGACTACTAGAGCCTCTACCGACAGCACTAAGGCCATGGGAAAGCGTCACTATGGACTTCATCTCGGCCTTGCCCAAGTCTGAAGGGTGCGGAAGCATCATGGTCGTAGTCGACCGCTACAGTAAGTATGCAACCTTCATCACCGCATCGACCGATTGCAAAGCGGATGAGGCGACCCGCCTATTCGTCAAGCACATCATCAAGCTTTGGGGAGTTCCGAAGAACATCGTGAGTGACCGGGATCCGCGCTTCACCAGACGCTTTTGGACGGAGCTCTTCAAGATGTTGGGGACCGATCTCAAGTTCTCAATAAGTTTCCACCCGCAAACGGATGGACAAACCGAGCACATCAACAGCTTACTCGAGATGTATCTACGGCACTACGTGAGCGCTCACCAACGAGATGGGGCCAAGTTGCTAGATGTCGCCCAATTCTCCTACAACCTTCAACGAAGCGAGGCGATGGGCAAGAGCCCATTCGAGATCATCTTGGGTTTTCAGCCGATGACGCCCAACGCCATAGCTTCGACATATGGTGAGAAAAGCCCCGCGGCTTACAAGCTCGCCCGCGAGTGGCATGAGGAAGCGGACATCACACGAGCTTATCTCGACAAGGCTGCGCGGAAGATGAAGAAACGGGCTGATTCGAGGAGACGCCACGTCGAGTACAAGGAAGGCGACCGAGTGATGGTAAAGCTCCTACCCCAACAGTTCAAGGTGTTGCGGAAAGTCCACAAGGGGTTAGTGAGGAGATACGAGGGGCCTTTCAAAATAGTTCAACGCGTGGGCAAGGTCTCCTACCAACTCCAACTTCCACCAAAGCTCAAGATCCACCCGGTCTTCCACATGAGCTTGCTCAAGCCATACCATGGAGATGCGGAGGACCCAAGACGAGGCGAGTCAAGGCGCGCCCCAACCGCTGTTGTTAGCGCATTCGACGAGGACGTGGACTACATCCTTGCGGATCGAGTAATCCGAAGGCGGGGCATACTGACTTACTACGAGTTCTTGGTGAAGTGGAAGAACCTCCCCAAAAGCGAAATGACATGGGAGCGCGAAGAAGACTTATGGCAATTCGGGGAGCATCTACAGCTCTACAAGCACGAGAACGCGACGAGGGCGTCCCGTGCATAGGTGGGGGAGGATTGTAACAGGCGCTCATTTTCCCGCGATCGGAGACTACTTTTCGCACGTGGGTTCACTTAGCGCCCAACGCGGGATACATTTAGAAGGTGGCTACGCTTAGAAATGGGCATGGTGCACTTAGCTTATTTCCCACGAAGCCCAACTCTAGAAAATTGTACACACACTAGAACTTTCTAGTTTTAGCCACTTGGCCCCATAAGTGCTTAACCACTTGTTGTAGAGAATTCTAGAACAAAGCACTCTCACCCACTATAAAAAGGGGTGAGCTCCACCATTTCTCCCCACCAACAATTCACCCACCACACACACACACCAACACTCTAGCTCTCCAAGCTCTCTTGTAAAGCACCCTTTGTATTCTCTCAAGTGTGTATAATAAAGCTCTCTTTGGCCATTTTCTCTTGCCCCTCATTCTATATTTCCAGCAAGTATTTGTGCTTAGCTTGGTAAAGAAGCACTTTAGGCTTACTTGGCACCTTGCACGCTAAGGATTGCCCAAGTGCCGCACGAGTTTTGCTGTGCTCAAACTTAAGCCCGTGACAAAATGCTAAGTTACAGTCAGCTGTCACTTACACCTCTGCATGATTTTTGTGTGGAGTGTAAGTTACCGCCGACTGTAACTTGGTAGCTCTCGCAAAAGGCACATCGATTGAGCCATGACAGCTCAGGATCAGCAAGAGATGGTCAACAATTTTGAGGGCATGACATCAGTTGCCGCATAGGTACATTTATTTATTTTTTATTATTAGTAACAACTTTTCATTGTATGTACAATCTGCATTTTTTTAACCATATAAGTTATGCGAAGTTGTTACACATAATGATAATAAAGTGACTGTTAACAAATAATTTGTTTCAAGCAACGTAGTAAATATTGTTATGCATGGTACGCCTAATTCTGATCACGAATGGCCAAAAAAAAAAAAATTATTCTCTTGTTTTCACTACTTTTTTCTGTTAGAATATATGCCGGCCGTCAAAATTTATTGTTCCAGATTTCTCTAATATGCCACTTTTCAATTTTCCCAAATAAAATCTGGTATTTTTTTTCCTTTTTATCAGGATTAAAGCTCAGCATAAACATACTGTAAAATTCTACATTAAAAAAGAGGACGAGAAAATTTAATTGTAATTGCAGCAGTCCATTATCTTCGGAATGACTGATCTGACTCAAGGAATGATGATCAGATGATCATGATCATCTAACTTAAAGAAAAGTTTATAAAAATAATCACTTCTTATATATCATGTTTAAAAATAATTTGTATCGAGGTCATAGTATTTCTATGTACTCTTCTTTCCATGAAAAGGGTACGAAGGAACCAAAATATAACAAGAATGTTATAAGCATCATTTATAAGGCAATTCCGAAATACTGTCAGAAAGATAGTTTCATTACATCACCATATAGGTCTTCATTTTAATAAAATGAGGACATCCTCATCAGAAATAACAAGACACATTTAAGTAGGAGATGTGATTTTTCATCTATTCTGATGCAATTGATTCATCCAAAGTTTTCAACCTTATTTGATTTACTTAAACAGCTTTGTTGTCTTTCACTGTATCAGCAGCAAGTTGCCTGAAGCGTGAAAGAATATAATCTCCGGTTTTGATTGTAGGGTATCTGGGGAAAAAAAAAGGAAAAAGAAAAAAGATAGAAATTAACTTAAATTAAATTAATCCGGTGATGAAAAATTGCATTGTTGTAACAACAAATACTTTTCAATTAAATGAATAGTATATTACAAATAAGTCTCAATCGATCCTCTTATGTAAAATATGGATTATAAAATAAGTGCTTGTAAAGGAAAACGATAAAAGAATCTGACCTGGGTCAATAAATTGAAATAAAAATAAAATTTGTCTGGTTAATTGAACTTGAAATCTCAGCCTCTAATGTGTTAGTGAGTTAGTATTAAAAATAATTTACGTCTTATTTGATATTGTGTTTCGGCAACTATAACTAATATTAAAATATTTAATAAATACTTATTAATATAATTTAAAAATTATGTTGATTTATCTTAACGAAATATTTAATAATATCGTTGCTACTTTTGTCAAATAGCAACGTAAAAGAGTATGGTGGGCTGATGACTTACTTGGGAGGATTGTCTTCGGACTTGCATGTTGGCAAGCACTCAATAACATAATCATGACTGGGGCAAAGAAACAGTCCAGTCTGTACAATATAAAGGTACAGTAAATGAACATTTTTGGAACATTTATTGATTGTACAAACTATATTAATTACAAACGTATGCATAGCACTAATGCAGTAAGGTCTAAGGAAATATTTCTGGCTCATGCAGAAATTAAAAATAAAGAGATAAAATACATCTGAGCTATACAAATTATTCGAGTATGCAGGAGTTTGAGTGTTTAATAGTCCTACCGAGTATCTCTCTTTGCCGAATACAACTCTGTGCAGTATGGACCTGTTATCAAGTTTAAGAAATTAATTTTAAAAAAAACGTAAAACATAGGGAAATGTATATAGCATATTCTTCTCATATGCGAATCTGTGGTTTTATTCCTTCTTATGTTAATCGTTTTCTAAAGTATCATTTCACTTAAGAGTGTTTTTTAGGATTTTCTATATGTTTTTAGTTGTTTCTTTTGTTAGCTCTTAATTATGCAGTGTCTCTATTAAGGGGTAAGACTCTAATTTGTTAACGATTATGTACATTGATATTGATAATACCAATAGAATTATTGGCGTTCTAATGAAAATTTAAGGGAAAATAACTCTTAGTCCCTAATATTTCTCAATTTTATCAACCATGTCTTATATGTAGGTAATGGTAGTTATATACGAAATTTTAAAATGATCTAAGAGTAAGGTATTTAGATTTATCTACATTTAGTTAGTTTAAATTTTAGAACTAGACTAAATTCAAATAACTGCTAAAGCTCCTAAGATATCTAGGATTCATCCGAGTAACTAAGGCATCACCTGAAAGCACCATTGCTGAGCATTTCCAACATGTCACCGACATTCACTATAAATGCTCTACAAAATCAATTTAATCAGAAAGGCACCGTCAAGACTCCAGTTTATACGTGATTTGTTTGTTTTGAATATGTAGGATATCAGAACAAAATGATACTCCAAAGTTAATTAACTCACCCTTTGACTGGTGGTATGGCTTCCCATAGTTGAGGTTGAGCATTTTTCTCCCTGCAAATCTGCAATATTATTATATAATAAAAGTTTTAGTACAACAAATAAGATGATAATAGCTAATGATAAATACAAGTTATTTATATTTTAGTAGAATGATTGGTCGATGTTTTCTTACTTGAAGCCCCCATACTTCATCTGTTGCCAAGAGTGTAATAAAATTCAAGTCACAGTGTGGTGGAGCTCCAACAATTTCCTTGGAAAGATCGGTGCCCGGAACTAAATATACAAAAGCAAAAACATGCGCAGATAAAGAATACATATGGAATGTGATCAGATAGGCATATACATATACGTATACATACACAACAGTAAGAGAAATTTGAAATGAATCTTTTGTAATATTTAGTATTTTTAATAATTACCTCCGTAGTGAAACATATTGGAGTAGCTTGCAGTTTTGTTGCGGAGTATTTCTGGTTGATCGAAGAAATCAACATTGAGATCAAGAGCGAGGGCTATTATTCTCCCGATTGCTCTTCCAACATTTCTGAAAATATTAAAAATAACAGAAATAGTTTCTTTAAGTTGAAACATTTTTCTAATAATACATGAATATAAATTCATCTAATCCCTTGCCCGAATATCGATCCAATTAGATTGTTTTGCTCGTTTCTAAGAGGTAAGGTCGTTACGTTACCCTTCAATTAATTTGTAATCTTTCCTTTTTTTTAACTTAATAAATCACTTGTGCCATAAACAGCAGAACCTCCATAATTTAATACTCAATAAACTAATAACTTCAAATAATTTAATACTCAATAAATCACTTGGCTTGTTTCTTCTAGAAGATCCAGGGTTGAATTCTAAACTACAGGAATTTTGAAACTTTTTTGTTAATTTAATTTATATTTAATGGATTTATTCATTTTTAATTGATTAGATTGGTAAACAATAAATTTCTGGTTGGTTAAAATGTATGTTCATTGAATTATATATATATACACTGTATAAAGTAACAAACTATTATTCTACCGATTAATTAATAATTTTTTTAATTAATAGATTTTACATGGTTCCGACATTATCAATTTATAAAGATTTTACTGTATACTCATTTATTTTAAGCTTTGATGCAATATTCCTTTAATACTTATTACCTTTTCCTCCAATTAATTTGTAATCTTTCTCCTTTTTTAATGAAAAAATATCTTGTGTGATCAATATATGCGTAAACGTTGTTGTGCGAGGGTATTATAGGTTCAAAATTTGTAATGGGGCGAATGGGCAAGACCGGATGGAAAGCTTTTCCAAGAAACCCTTGCCCTTGAAAGCCTAAACCCAACTAGGGGCCGGGCCGGGCCAGACGAATATTTTTCAGCATTTTTAATAATTGGATTTTTAAATTTCTTTTAAAAGCTCTGAAACCAGAAAACTGAGGCCAAATTTAAGAATCTGTGATTTTAGAATTAAGTTTAATTTTAAAAATCAGTTTTAAAGATTGCAGGACGGAGCCGTCCCAAGAAGGAACTGAAAAATCCAGGCCCAGACCCTGGCCCGCCCTTACGCATGGGTCGGGCTCAACTCCTAGTGGGATGGGCTGGCAGGGCCCAACCGCGTTCGGATTTTTTTTTTTGGGGCAATCCTATTCGTAGCAAACATGAATTTTAGACGCATTGAAAGTGTGAAAGCAATGGCTCATCAAAACTTACATCGTCTCTTCTTGATATCTCATCATGATTTCTTTCCATCCAGGCAAAATATCTAATAATTATACAACGCAACTCACAAAATGTTAAAAAGTTGGGAAGATAGAAATATATATCTTTAACAAACGCATTAATTTTAACGGTTGGAGGAAAAGTCATTATCTTGAATTACCTGCTGGAGGCCAAACATTCGGGCCATAGAAAAACTTTCCACAATTTGGGTCATCTTCAGCTACATCAACACCAATGTGATACGCCTCCCCAAAATCTTTGAGGAAAAAAATTTAAAAAATAAATATAATAATCCGGACTGAATAACTAAGTTGATATTAATCGGTTTGTGCGGACAGTTCGTTACAACTTTTTTCCTAATTTCTATGAGTTTTGCCACACTTAAACATGTCTACTTAGTGGGGGAGAAAAAAAAAAGGAAATCAATATTTATAAACTAATCAATATTTATAAACTAGCTTAGACAAGAAAGCTAAATTCATATGAAGACAAGAAAGCTAAATTCATATGACCGAAGGAAATTAATGCTAACCTTTTTGTTGAGTCTTATTATCAATGACTGCTTGAGCAGGAGGTCTGTAGCCTCGGAGACTTTGGTTCCAGAAAAGTTTCTTTTTTTCATCCATTGGCAACGCAAAGAATTTTTTCATTTGGCCGAAAAACTCATTCATGAGCTCCTCGCTTAGTCCGTGATTTATTACGTAAAAAATTCCACTCTCCATGCACGCCTGAAGCAAACAAAGCATAACTGCATAAGCGAGCACATTTGGGAGCAAAACGATGAAGTTTTAAAATTGGAGGGGCTATCTCAAAAAAAGTATTTTTCATGTTAAATAACGCTAAAATTTTAATGAGTGTATCAAAATGGCCCTATAGATATATAGTTGGGAGTTCACCTGTTTGAGTACAGCGGCAGATTGATGAATATCTGGGTTGGCGAGATCGATGCATTTAAGGTTGTACACTGGGATTTCTGATCCATTTACTGTTGAATGATCAGCCATTTTCTTTTTATCTATGATGAGCACTTCAGCTTCAAAAATTCTTTAAGGCTAACAATTTATGGAAGATAAAATTACAAGCTCCCAAGTGTGTGTATTTCAGTATTTAAACTACGTGAAGGCAACAATACTCCACTTACCACAGAGAAAAGAACAGAAAAGAAAAAGATAAAATGGCAGCAATCAATAGCCTAACTAAAAAAAGTTAAATAGTATCATCCTGTCAACAAAAGACAACCTTTTAAAAATAAATTAAATGTTATTGATTTGTAAGCAACCATTAAAATTGAAATTAAATTAAATGTTGATTTTTAAGACACTTTGATCAGATTTCGATCGTATCTGTCTGTTGCCCTGAATAGGATAGTAAAAGCATACTAGAAAACAATATGTAATAGTATCATACCACTCGCCAAATATTAAAGTATCTTTATTAGTTATCTATTGCAGTGCTATATTGACTCCAAAAAAGTTCACGACTACAATGAAGACACACAGCACTATGTGGTGGCACTTGATTCCAGCAAAAGACAATTAATTAATCCAACGATTTTCAGAAAACTCTAAAAAGTTATTTGGACACTTTTTTATATTGGACATTATATAAGAAAAGTTTAAAATTAAATAGTACTTTAAACACAAAAAAAAAAAAATTAATGGTAAATTAACTCATTGGTAAATTAGTAATATAAAGTTTCATACAAAAATTGGGGTGTAACTTTTTGAACTTATAATTTTCCTCTTAAAACACACATTCTTAATACACTCATCATTAAAATTTGAAATTCTAACTTTTATCCCATACATAATCTATATTTAAAAAATAACCTTAATTAAATTATAGGAAAATTATCTTTACATCGCTTCTGTTTTATCATATGTACATCTAATCATCACAAAACTTGACATGTTGTTTGCATCTCTTTTATTTTTAAACTTATATCAATCACCCACTTTGACACTGACAAATGACCATTTTACCTCAAAATGAACTAAAAGACTATTTTATTTTACAAAATTTTAAAAAATAAAAATATTATAATAACAAGAATACCCATGAATTTAATGAAACAAATAAATCCCAAAATCTAAGATGTTAATTTTTTATAATTCTAAGTTCATTTAAAAATTATCATGTTAATTTTTTGTAATTATAATTTCATTTAATTTTTACAATTAAATTAAGTATAGGAAAGTTTCTTAATTTTAGTTATAGGGAAGTTTGCAATAATTATAGGGATCTTTTCTCTTCATGTTAATTTTTGTAAACTTCCCTATATTTAATTTAATTACAAAAATTATATTAGATTATAATTAAAAAAAATTAATATGACAATTTTCAAATAAAATTATAATTGTAAAAAATTAGCATTTGGATTTTAGATTTTTTGTTTTATTAAATTTATGGGTATTCTTGTAAAATAATATTTTTATTTTTTAAAATTTTATAAAATAAAGTAATTTTTTAATTTATTTAAGGGTAAAATAATTATTTAATCGTGTTAAAGTAGTTGATTAATATATGTTTAAAAATAAAAATAGTGTAGAATATATATATATATAAACAGGAAGAGAAGGAACCTTCTCCTCCAACCTCTCCAACGTTTTCTGCAGTAACAGAAAATGTTATAAATGCCCTTGAGAAAGATTTTGAGCTTGATAAAACTCTTCTGCATAAAGATTTTTATTCTGAGAATAATATGGCTGAAGATAATAATTTTTCTTTAGGAGGGGATGAGGCTTTAGAAGGTGTCTGGGACACAGGGTCTTTGGAGATCCCTTTTCCTTTGTCTTTCTTTTTTGGTGGCATTATCTGTTTTGGAGAAATTCCCTGGTTAGAAAATCAGGGAGAGAATTTGTATCTCCTTTAATAAATTCTATCTCAAAGTAAAAAATACTCAAAATAGCTTGCCATCGTGCAAAAATCTATTTTGATGCAATGTTTTGAACATCCCTTTCTAAAACATGTTTTGCAGCTTTACAATAGCTTTAAGTTATTAATAATTTTAATATGTGGCAAGTGTGTGCACCACAAGGCTCAGAGATAATACTAGATCTGGATCCCAGAAATAGTATTCTGATTGAAGGGGGAGAAGAGAAATACAACGGAAGACAGAGATCTGGTCTCTTTGCATCCGAGGAACGTACAGTTTTTATGGCAGACCTGATAAAGATCAGTCTGCTGGATGCTTTAAAAGAAATAAATGCATAAATTTAAACATTCATTAAACATAAAATTATTACAATGCTTTAAACAAATTACAAATAAAATGTATAAATCTTGAGAAAGATTTGTAAAATAAATAAAGATTTTCAAGAGGAAGAATAGATCATTTTAAAGACATAATTTCCTTGATGTCTGATATAAGGAGGGATTCGTGGAGAAGTGTGTAAGCTTAAAATTTCTGTCTTTAATAACCTTCTAATTGAGCTTATCCTCTCTTAAATAGACGCTTTGGATAAGAGCTTTTCTTTCAAAATACGGGGTCCACCTTTAGCTTTTAATAATTTTAATATGTGGAATGGCAGGCTCGAGATAATACTAGATTACAATAGTATTCATTGAAGGAGAGAATACAACGAGAGCAGGTTTGCTAGAAGCAGATTTTATGGCGCACTGATAAAAGGATCAGGATGTTTAGAAATAATTAAATTTAAACATTCATTAAACATATTATTACAATGCTTTCTCACCATGTAATCTTGAACCCAATGTGTAAAATAAATAATTACAAAGATAATATATTTACTTTTTTTTTTTTATATCGGATCACCAATAACGGATCAGAGAGGATACTTAAAACGAAGAACTTATCTTATGCTTTAAATGCATACTTAGAATGGAGCTTTCTAGACGAATTCTGGAGATATAAGCGTGTGAGAATAGTTCTACTCAGCGGCAGACTGTAGATGCTGGAGACGCGGGATGTAGAGGCTCACTGCTCGAGGCCACATGAAATATTCTTTTCTTTTTTTTAATCGGCCAAAGTGATACTTTGGGATAGAAAATTCATGTCTTTAATGGTTAGGTCATTTTTTTGGAAGGAGGTCATCTTGGTTTCATCATTGGGGTTTTTTCAAATTTTGACCAATACCCGCATTTTGACCACCGTTTTATTTTAAGGTTCCGCCTTTAGGATCTTGGTTTTGCATCTTTTTTGAATATGGTAGAAATGAGAAATGAAAAAATGTTTTTTTTTTGATCTTTCATAGATAAAATATTTTGAAAGTAGGTTTTATCAAACCATTCCGAGGTTTTCTTTGGAAGTTTTGTTTGTGATAAAACAATCTGGGAGGATGAACTTTCACCAGAAAGAATCACATTTTGAGAAGAGCTTTTTGAAATTTCTTTTGAAGTTTCCTCTTGGAGATTTTTAAAAGGGAGTTGGCTTTGGGAAACAAGAGGAATCTGTTCTTGAGAAACATTTTGTAAGGCGAGCATAAGCTCAAGGGATTTAGAGATGGATTTAATCCAATTATTTACCTGTTCCTGAGAGCCCAGGGCTTTAGACTGGGCTTCATTTTCTTCAATCATGTCAATCCAAGACTTTATGGGCATGGCTGAAGATAATAATTTTTCTCTAGGAGGGGATGAGGCTTTAGAAGGTGTCTGGGACACAGGGTCTTTGGAGATCCCTTTTCCTTTGTCTTTCTTTTTTGGTGGCATTATCTGTTTTGGAGAAATTCCCTGGTTAGAAAATCAGGGAGAGAATTTGTATCTCCTTTAATAAATTCTATCTCAAAGTAAAAAATACTCAAAATAGCTTGCCATCGTGCAAAAATCTATTTTGATGCAATGTTTTGAACATCCTTTTCTAAAACATGTTTTGCAGCTTTGCAATCAATTCTAAGTAGAAATTTTTGATTTAATAGATCACTTTGAAATTTTGAAATGCATAGAACAATAGATAAAATTTCTTTTTTAATGGTAGAATAATTTTTCTGGCATTCATTCCAATGAGCAGAAACATATTGAACTATATGTTCTTTACTATCGTCTACTTGTTTTAGTATCCCACCATAACCTAAATCAGATGCATCAGTTTCAACAATTTTAGGTAATGCAGGATTTGCAAGAAATAAACATGGGATTTCTTTAACTAAAGTCTTTATCTGTTTTATAATATTAGTATGTTCTTCGGACCATGCAACAGGATTCTTTTTTAACCTATCATGCAATGGTTTTGCTATCCTATTGACATTAGGACAAAAATCAAGAATATAATTTAGACTCCCTAAAAATCTTTGCAATTGGGTTTTATCAAGGATTTTATCAGGAAACTTGTCAGTAAAGGCAAGGGATCTTTCAATAGGAGTGATAGTTCCCTTTGAAATATAGTGACCAAGAAACCTGACTTTAGTTTGAAATAACGAAATCTTTGAACTAGAAATAGCTAAACCAGCTTTTCTAGTTATTAAATAAAAGGTCTTTAAATGTTTGAAGTGTTGATCTATAGAATGAGAGAAGATCAATACATCATCAATATAAACAATGCAAAATTCAGAATAAGGATTATAAATATCATTCATAATTCTTTGAAATTCTGAAGGTGCGTTCTTTAAACCAAAAGGCATTACTGTCCATTCGTATTGACCAAATGGAACAGTGAAAGCTATTTTATAACGGTCTTTAGGATGAATTTGAATTTGCCAAAAACCTGATTTCATATCAAATTTTGAAAATATGAATGCATAATGGAGTTTTTGAAGCAAATCTTTTTTATTAGGTATTGGATACCTAATCCATTTTAAAGCTTTATTTAAAGGTTTATAATTAATCACCAATCTAGGTGTTCCTCTTTCTATTTCAGAATTTTTATTCACATAGAAAGCGGCACAAGACCATGGTGACCTAGATTTGATAATTAAACCTTTAGATTCCAAATCTTTAATCTCATCCCTACAGTGCCGTTCTAAATCCATATTCATTTGGATGGGTCGTGCTTTTGTAGGAATTTTCTATTCATCAAAAGAATTTTCATATCGCAAATATACCATGTGTTGCTTTCTACCCCAGAATGCAGATGGTAAATTAGCACATATTTCATTTTCGATTAACTTTTGAAAGTCAGAGATTTTTCTTTTTACAAAGCCACTTTGGAGTTGATTATCAATTCTTTGTAGATTTAAGTCCTTCTTTAAATCAATTAAATCATTCTGTTTTGTTTTTATTAAAACATTGATTTTATTTTGATGAATAGAGCAAGCTTTTATGATGTTTAAATTTCTAGTTTTAGGTTTTTCTATAAAAGGGAAATTTAATATTTTATCATTTGCTTTAAAAGATATATTGTTGTGATTAACAGTGTAAGTTGTAATAAGATTTATAAAAGGTGTTCCTAAAATAACAATATGATGAATATCATTTGTTAATAGGAAAGATGTTTTAAAATCAAAACCGTTGTTGCGAACAGACGCATCAACTTTTGAAATGATTCTCAATTTTGAATTATTGGCGGTAGAAAGCTTTTCTTTAGTGTTTTTGTGAAATTTTTTTGGAACGACGTCGGCTTTAATGCAATTTAAATCAGCACCAGTGTCGAAAAGGGCAATGGTGTCAATTTCAAGTTCATCAGAAAAATTTAAAGTTATTTTTACCAAATATTTTCTGGTGGTGATTTGTTTCAAAACAACAAGAAAATCATTGGGTATAGACTCAATGTTTTCAAGCTGTTGGTTGTTTTCATTTTCACCATCAGAATTTAAACTTTTATCAGAGTCATCCTGTAATAAAGATTTTTGTATTAAAAGTTGGATGGCTTCTGAGTCATTTTTCTGTTTTTCTTTTAAGTCTTTTATTTCGGATTTTATGTCTTTAATCTCTTTTTGGAGATCTTGAATATTAAGAATTGATTTCTTTGATTTCTTTTTATCAAGAATTTCCGTGAGATCACAAGTATTCTTTTTAATAATTGGTACTTTAGAAATTTCTGGTTTTGATTCCAGAGTCTGTAAGAGTTTATCGAGATATTCTTTTTGAAGAATCGGGTCAGAAATATGTTTAACAAGTTCAAGAAAAGTTTCTTGTTCTTTCGTTAAAACATTGATTTTCTTTAAATAGGATTCCGATTCAGAATCACTATTGCTTGAAACAGAAGTATCAGAATCAAAATCATTTAATTCATCAACTTGTAAAGGATCACTGTCTCCTGTTAGGGAGAAATCTGATTCTGAGTCCGATGACTCAATTAAGAGGGGGGCTATCTTAGAAAGGACCTCTTCATCGAGACCTATCTCATGAAGTTTTTTATTAACTCTGCAATATCTTGCAGTGTGTCCTTTCTGATGACATTTGTAACATGTGGCTTCCTTCCAATTGAAAGGGGTTTTTGGCTTGGCTTTGAAATCTTTCTTTTTAGAGAAATTGGGTTTTCTATAAGGCCTTGAAGGTTTCTTATGAAAACGTTGTTCTCTAAAATCAGATTTGAATTTCTTGTGGTATTTAGATTTGTAATGTTTTTTGTAAGGCTTTGTAGAGCACTTACCATTACAATCTTTGGAAGTGGATGGCTTTAAGGGATCATGACCAAATTGTTTACAAAAACTACCTAATTCTTGCTTAGATTGTCTAAGCTCTTATTTTAGGTGTTTCTGTAATTTGATATCTTGGCAAATTTTTAAACCCTCTTTATTGACAAAACTGACTAATTCACCATAGGTGAGTTCATCATACGGAATGCGATTGTCATAAAGAGTTTTAATGGAATTCCTGACTTTTTCTCCTAAGAGAGTAGGTAAACCAGCAAGGAATTTTTCTTTCCATGTGGTATGGTTTGCATCATCTCTTAAGAAAAGTCTGGTGAAGAAAGTGGTTTTGTAATTTTGGAATTCACTAAGTTTTCTACACCTTAAGTTATGTAGTAACTCAAAGATTTTTGTCTACGAGATGAGACGGATCTCGATAAAATGGAGGATACTGAATAATCGTGGTAGCTGATCCCGAAATCGATTCTTCGTATTCATCAAGAAGGGGTAATCCATCTTGATTAGTTTGTATGGCATTAAGAATTTCTAATTGTTGTTGCTTGGTGAGAAGATGATCCCACCAACCTTTTAATTGACCAGTAAACCCAGCAATGAGAATTTCTGCAATAGCTTTGTCAGAAGTTCCCGATTGGGTTTTGTAGGCATTGGCTGCCATAGTCATTTGTTGCAACAATCCTAGAATGTTGTACTCAGACATTCCATCTATGTTCCACTCATAGACTGAAGATGCATTAAACCTGGATTGATTTAACGCACTTTGTCTATTATCTATTGCTAGATCTGGTGGAGTATGGATGTTTGGGAGTGTCAAATCCCAATGGACTTTATTGACTTTAGGAGATGGTTCTTCTGTAAAGGCTTCTATATCAGAAGAGGCTATGGAAGATTGATCCTGCTCTAAATATGCAACTCTGCTAGATCATGGAGTGTCGAACAACTGATTTTAAGAATGTAAGTAGAAGAAGCTTCATTCGCTGTCGTTTTAATGGCTTTGGCAAAATCGATTTTGACTCGACAAGCTTTTGACTATGTTTCGAAACCTGAAAAGGTTTGAAAATAGGTTCTTTAAGCTTTTTCAAAGAATCTGGTTTTGGAAAATCAGATTTTGATGAATCAGAAGGGATTTGGATGGTTGACTTTTGGATCTGACTCTCTATCCTAGTCAACTAGGTTCCTATTGTATTTAGATTGGCATTACAGAAATTATTCTGTTGAATAATGCTATCTAAATTTTTTTCTGAATCATTTGGTTTTTGGACTTTGTAGGGAGATGCTTTTATTTGAATTGGAGGCTCACCATGATTAATGGCAATACTCCGAAGAGAAGGATGCTCAGATTCAACGGTTCTATCAGTATCTGATAGATTCCATTCAGTGATATTTTTACGAATCATGATTGGATTTGATTCTTTAAAAGGATAAGAAATATTGTTATCTTTTGCATAAATTTCAAACCAATCGAAAAAACATGATATGAACTTTATGCAAATTTACAAATTCATAATAGACCTCTTGAATTTCTTTTCTTTGGTTTAAAAATTGTTTAAAAAACCAAAGTCTTTTTTCTTTATTATTCTCAGAATAAAAATCTTTATGCAGAAGAGTTTTATCAAGCTCAAAATCTTTCTCAAGGGCATTTATAACATTTTCTGTTACTGCAGAAAACGTTGGAGAGGTTGGAGGAGAAGGTTCCTTCTCTTCCTGTTTATGTTCTTGTTGACTACTGGTATAGATAGGATGAGGAATACTAGTAGTATAATCATCAAAACGTATAGAAGAATTAGGTATATCTGAAGTAGAGAACCTAGGTTGGCTTTGAAAGGGTAAATTTATAACAGAAGGGACTTTTGTGAATTTTCTTTCCAATATTGGGATGTTGGAACCTGAATCTTTATCAGAAGATGTAGAGAATCTTGATGACATAGATCTTTTAAAGGATAATTTGACCTTGCCATCTGAATACTGAGTCACATTTTGCAACTCAGACAGGCTCAAAGTGTTTAGGAATCACTGGCTGAGTGGCTCCTTCAAGAATCCATTCCTCAGGGAGATTGATATCTTTCCATTGGATTGGTCTTGGTATGACAGTATTTGCTTTAGACAGTCACCTGTAAGCAGGCGGTTTCATCTCTTTCGATCGAATTTGTTATGCGACAAACGCAGAGATCATGGCTTTATAGGATATTTTGAAAATTAATGCAACCTGAATCGATCCTTCTAGCATATGATAATTATGAGTCTTGATTTGTAAGATCATACTTTTCAAAATATTTTCATCTTTAAGAGAAACCGTTATGTTTGGATAACAGTCAAAAGATATGGGTCCTTTACAGAGACTAGATTCGATACTACTGAGTAAGAAATCATCAAAGGAGATAAACCTCCCATCTCTGAGGACAGCAAGGATTGAAGTATTTAATCCTTCTTTAGTTAACGGCTTTATACCAACTTGGATCAAGCCGATATGAACATAATTAAAACCTTTTTCTTTTAATTTCTTTAATGATTTTTCAGAAAATAAATGAATTGTCTGAAAAGGTTTTGGAAGAGTGATATCCCTTTCTTCCGTCTTTATAACGCAATCAGTCTTTAAAAAATCTGTAATTTTCATTTTGTAAATCTTGTCTTTAGAAATCTTTGGTAAATCCCAATTGTCAATTGCTTTATTAAAATTTTCAACAATGAATTCTTCTGAATTCACCACGTTCTTTGAAACACTAGTCTTCTCGGAAGAAGAGCTAGAGAAAGAAGATGCTCTACAGAGCAAAGACTCCATGAGATGCAAAATTTTAAAAGACTTCAAAATATTCTAAAAGGATAAAGTAAAATATCTTAGGCTAAGAATTGGTCTTACTGCCCTAAATCGATTCAATCGGGACTTACACCCAAATACTACCCAAGCACCCGAAGGCAACCCTTTATCAAATTAGTCAATTTTTAATCTTCTTCAAATTTTAACACATACAAAATCTTTAAACTGTAAAACACACTACTTCCCCTTGGCTCTGATACCAATAAGGACCGAGATCGTGGAAAGTGTGTGAATGATCAAAATAATTCTTTATTGTCAATTTTAATAATCAATTTTAATTGGTACGTGGCGTTGTTATACCAAATCGATGCAGAATTTAATCTGCCTTTGGACCAGTAGCCCGCACGATCTGGTTTCCTGCCGATATACCTTTGGTGTTCCTTACCAGCTTTAAGTTATTAATAATTTTAATATGTGGCAAGTGTGTGCACCACAAGGCTCAGAGATAATACTAGATCTGGATCCCAGAAATAGTATTCTGATTGAAGGGGGAGAAGAGAAATACAACGGAAGTAGATCCTGGTCTCTGCTTAGGAACGTCTGATTTTATGGACTGATAAAGATCAGTCTGCTGGATGCTTTAAAAGAAATAAATGCATAAATTTAAACATTCATTAAACATAAAATTATTACAATGCTTTAAACAAATTACAAATAAGAACTTACATGTAATCTTGAATCCGAATGCTTTGTAAAATAAATAAAGATTTTTACAAGAGGAAGAGGAATATGATCTTCAGACAGGAATAATTTCCTTGATGTCTTTTAGATCTCGATTCCTAGAGAGAGAGAGAGGAGGATTCTTTAGAGAGAAGATATGCAGAAGCTTAAAAATTTCTTCAAGGAAGAACTTCTATCTTGAGCGTAGCCTTCCTCCTCTTTAAATAGACAGAGCTTTGGAGATAATGGAGAGCGGGGCCCCTTTCTTTTGCTTGAATCACGGGGGTCCTGGACCCAGAGCTTTAGGCTTTAGTTAGACGCGTGTGAGAATAGTTCTCGCACTCAACAGACACAAAGGCCCACCTAAGACTCGATTACAAATTTAGAGTGGGACCCAAACAGGTGAAGAGACATGTGCGCTCTCACTTGTGTCCAAAGGACCACCTGTTTTAGACGAATATTTTGGGTGAAGAGACATGTGCGCTCTCACTTGTGTCCAGAGGACCACCCAAATTGACAGAAAAATAATTACAAAGATAATATTTACTTTTTTTTTTTTTATATCGGATCACCAATAACGGATCACCGATGACTCCAAATTGAAAACGGATCACCGATAACATATACATTACTTTAATGCTTTAGAGATGGGAGAATTCCGAAGGAGTCATCTTCATTGTCATCTCCCAGGGATATAAACGGCTCAGCAGACCCTTGATCCGACGAGCTGGAGCTTTGAACAGAAGGCTCTGACCTGGTGGCGAGGAGCTGCTCCATTACTTTGAAATATTCTTCTTCGGTTTTGGCACTGGCCAAAAGTGATTGGGCTTTGGATTTTTGGGATAGAAAAGTTCCCTGGGTTTTAATGTCTTTAATGGTGGGGGTCATTTTTGTAGATCGCCATTTTTGGACTATGGGAATAGTCAGTTTTGACTGTTCATCAAATTTTGACCACCATTTTATTTTAAAGGTTCTTTGGAGGATAATTTGGGTATCTTGGTTTTGGTACCGAAGGTTCCACATCCAGACCCATGGTAGAAAGAAGTTTGTACAGAAACAGAGAAAATGAGAAAAACGTTTCTCTGATTCTATAGGTTCATAATGGGCTTTAAAAAGGTTTAAACATGGGATTTCTTTAACTAAAGTCTTTATCTGTTTTATAATATTAGTATGTTCTTCGGACCATGCAACAGAATTCTTTTTTAACCTATCATGCAATGGTTTTGCTATCCTATTGACATTAGGACAAAAATCAAGAACATTATTTAGACTCCCTAAAAATCTTTGCAATTGGGTTTTATCGTGGATTTTATCAGGAAACTTGTCAGTAAAGGCAAGGGATCTTTCAATAGGAGTGATAGTTCCCTTTGAAATATAGTGACCAAGAAACCTGACTTTAGTTTGAAATAACGAAATCTTTGAACTAGAAATAGCTCAACCAGCTTTTCTAGTTATTAAATAAAAGGTCTTTAAATGTTTGAAGTGTTGATCTATAGAATGAGAGAAGATCAATACATCATCAATATAAACAATGCAAAATTCAGAATAAGGATTATAAATATTTGAAATTACGGCGTTCTTTAAACCAAAAGGCATTCGTCCATTATTTGACGAATGGAGAAAGCAGTCTTATAACGGTCTTTAGGATGAATTTGAATTTGCCAAAAACCTGATTTCATATCAAATTTTGAAAATATGAATGCAGAATGGAGTTTTTGAAGCAAATCTTTTTTATTAGGTATTGGATACCTAATCCATTTTAAAGCTTTATTTAAAGGTTTATAATTAATCACCAATCTAGGTGTTCCTCTTTCTATTTTAGAATTTTATTCACATAGAAAGCAGCACAAGACCATGGTGACCTAGATTTGATAATTAAACCTTTAGATTCCAAATCTTTAATCTCATCCCTACAGTGCCGTTCTAAATCCATATTCATTTGGATGGGTCGTGCTTTTGTAGGAATTTTCTTTTCATCAAAAGAATTTTCATAGGGCAAATCTACCATGTGTTGCTTTCTACCCCAGAATGCAGATGGTAAATTAGCACATATTTCATTTTCGATTAACTTTTGAAAGTCAGAGATTTTTCTTTTTAGAAAGCCACTTTGGAGTTGATTATCAATTCTTTGTAGATTTAAGTCCTTCTTTAAATCAATTAAATCATTCTGTTTTGTTTTTATTAAAACATTGATTTTATTTTGATGAATAGAGCAAGCTTTTATGATGTTTAAATTTCTAGTTTTAGGTTTTTCTATAAAAGGGAAATTTAATATTTTATCATTTGCTTTAAAAGATATATTGTTGTGATTAACAGTGTAAGTTGTAATAAGATTTATAAAAGGTGTTCCTAAAATAACAATATGATGAATATCATTTGTTAATAGGAAAGATGTTTTAAAATCAAAACCGTTGTTGCGAACAGACGTATCAACTTTTGAAATGATTCTCAATTTTGAATTATTGGCGGTAGAAAGCTTTTCTTTAGTGTTTTTGTGAAATTTTTTTGGAACGACGTCGGCTTTAATGCAATTTAAATCAGCACCAGTGTCGAAAAGGGCAATGGTGTCAATTTCAAGTTCATCAGAAAAATTTAAAGTTATTTTTACCAAATATTTTCTGGTGGTGATTTGTTTCAAAACAAAAAGAAAATCATTGGGTATAGACTCAATGTTTTCAAGCTGTTGGTTGTTTTCATTTTCACCATCAGAATTTGAACTTTTATCAGAGTCATCCTGTAATAAAGATTTTTGTATTAAAAGTTGGATGGCTTCTGAGTCATTTTTCTGTTTTTCTTTTAAGTCTTTTATTTCGGATTTTATGTCTTTAATCTCTTTTTGGAGATCTTGAATATTAAGAATTGATTTCTTTGATTTCTTTTTATCAAGAATTTCCGTGAGATCATAAGTATTCTTTTTAATAATTGGTACTTTAGAAGTTTCTGGTTTTGATTCCAGAGTCTTTAAGAGTTTATCGAGATATTCTTTTTGAAGAATCGGGTCAGAAATATGTTTAACAAGTTCAAGAAAAGTTTCTTGTTCTTTCGTTAAAACATTGATTTTCTTTAAATAGGATTCCGATTCAGAATCACTATTGCTTGAAACAGAAGTATCAGAATCAAAATCATTTAATTCATCAACTTGTGGAATCGGTCCCGAGTCAGACTCAATTAAGAGGGGGGCTATCTTAGAAAGGACCTCTTCATCGAGACCTATCTCATAAAGTTTTTTATTAACTCTACAATATCTTGCAGTGTGTCCTTTTTGATGACATTTGTAACATGTGGCTTCCTTCCAATTGAAAGGGGTTTTTGGCTTGGTATTGAAATCTTTCTTTTTAGAGAAATTGGGTTTTCTATAAGGCCTTGAAGGTTTCTTATGAAAACGTTGTTCTCTAAAATCAGATTTGAATTTCTTGTGGTATTTAGATTTGTAATGTTTTTTGTAAGGCTTTGTAGAGCACTTACCATTACAATCTTTGGAAGTGGATGGCTTTAAGGGATCATGACCAAATTGTTTACAAAAACTACCTAATTCTCGCTTAGATTGTCTAAGCTCTTGTTTTAGGCGTTTCTGTAATTTGATATCTTGGCAAATTTTTAAACCCTCTTTATTGACAAAACTGACTAATTCACCATAGGTGAGTTCATCATACGGAATGCGATTGTCATAAAGAGTTTTAATGGAATTCCTGACTTTTTCTCCTAAGAGAGTAGGTAAACCAGCAAGGAATTTTTCTTTCCATGTGGTATGGTTTGCATCATCTCTTAAGAAAAGTCTGGTGAAGAAAGTGGTTTTGTAATTTTGGAATTCACTAAGTTTTCTACACCTTAAGTTATGTAGTAACTCAGCATTTTTGTCTCTGAGATGAGACGGATCTCCGATAAAATGGAGGGATACAGTAATAATCAGGGTAGCTACAGCATCCTGAAATCGGTTACTGTATTCATCAAGAAGGGGTAATCCATCTTGATTAGTTTGTATGGCATTAAGAATTTCTAATTGTTGTTGCTTGGTGAGAAGATGATCCCACCAACCTTTTAATTGACCAGTAAACCCAGCAATGAGAATTTCTGCAATAGCTTTGTCAGAAGTTCCCGATTGGGTTTTGTAGGCATTGGCTGCCATAGTCATTTGTTGCAACAATCCTAGAATGTTGTACTCAGACATTCCATCTATGTTCCACTCATAGACTGAAGATGCATTAAACCTGGATTGATTTAACGCACTTTGTCTATTATCTATTGCTAGATCTGGTGGAGTATGGATGTTTGGGAGTGTCAAATCCCAATGGACTTTATTGACTTTAGGAGATGGTTCTTCTGTAAAGGCTTCTATATCAGAAGAGGCTATGGAAGATTGATCCTGCTCTAAATTTACAACTCTGCTAGATTGCGGAGTGTCAGGAACAATCTGGATTTTAGTAACAGAAGTAGAAGAAGAAGCTTCTATTCTGTCAAGCTGTTCTTTAATGGCTTTGGCAAAATCGGATTTTGACTCTTGGACAAGCTTTTGACTATGTTTCGAAACCTGAAAAGGTTTGAAAATAGGTTCTTTAAGCTTTTTCAAAGAATCTGGTTTTGGAAAATCAGATTTTGATGAATCAGAAGGGATTTGGATGGTTGACTTTTGGATCTGACTCTCTATCCTAGTCAACTGGGTTCCTATTGTATTTAGATTGGCATTACAGAAATTATTCTGTTGAATAATGCTATCTAAATTTTTTTCTGAATCATTTGGTTTTTGGACTTTGTAGGGAGATGCTTTTATTTGAATTGGAGGCTCACCATGATTAATGGCAATACTCCGAAGAGGAGGATGCTCAGATTCAATGGTTCTATCAGTATCTGATAGATTCCATTCAGTAATATTTTTACGAATCATGATTGGATTTGATTCTTTAAAAGGATAAGAAATATTGTTATCTTTTGCATAAATTTCAAACCAATCGAAAAAACATGATATGAACTTTATGCAAATTTACAAATTCATAATAGACCTCTTGAATTTCTTTTCTTTGGTTTAAAAATTGTTTAAAAAACCAAAGTCTTTTTTCTTTATTATTCTCAGAATAAAAATCTTTATGCAGAAGAGTTTTATCAAGCTCAAAATCATTCTGAAGGGCATTTATAACATTTTCTGTTACTGCAGAAAACGTTGGAGAGGTTGGAGGAGAAGGTTCCTTCTCTTCCTGTTTATGTTCTTGTTGACTACTGGTATAGATAAGATGAGGAATACTAGTAGTATAATCAACAAAACGTATAGAAGAATTAGGTATATCTGAAGTAGAGAACCTAGGTTGGCTTTGAAAGGGTAAATTTATAACAGAAAGGACTTTTGTGAATTTTCTTTCCAATATTGAGATGTTGGAACCTGAATCTTTATCAGAAGATGTAGAGAATCTTGATTTGTAAGATCATACTTTTCAAAATATTTTCATCTTTAAGAGAAACCGTTATGTTTGGATAACAGTCAAAAGATATGGGTCCTTTACATAGACTAGATTCGATACTACTGAGTAAGGAATCATCAAAGGAGATAAACCTCCCATCTCTGAGGACAGCAAGGATTGAAGTATTTAATCCTTCTTTAGTTAACGGCTTTATACCAACTTGGATCAAGCCGATATGAACATAATTAAAACCTTTTTCTTTTAATTTCTTTAATGATTTTTCAGAAAATAAATGAATTGTCTGAAAATGTTTTAAAAGAGTGATATCTCTTTCTTCCGTCTTTATAACGCAATCAGTCTTTAAAAAATCTGTAATTTTCATTTTGTAAATCTTCTCTTTAGAAATCTTTGGTAAATCCCAATTGTCAATTGCTTTATTAAAATTTTCAACAATGAATTCTTCTGAATTCACCACGTTCTTTGAAACACTAGTCTTCTCGGAAGAAGAGCTAGAGAAAGAAGATGCTCTACAGAGAAAAGACTCCATGAGATGTCTGTAAAAGGACCGGGATCGTGGTATCAGAGCATCTTCTTCCACCAATAAGGACCGGGATCGTGGAAAGTGTGTGAGTGGTCAAATTTATTCTTTATTGTCAATTTTAATTGGTACGTGGCGTTGTTATACCGAATCAATGCAGAAATTAATCTGCCTTTGGACCAGTAGCCCGCATGATCTGGTTTCCAGCCGATATACCTTTGGTGTTCTTTACCAACTTTAAGTTATTAATAATTTTAATATGTCGCAAGTGTGTGCACCACAAGGCTCAGAGATAATACTAGATCTGGATCTCAGAAATAGTATTCTGATTGAAGGGGGAGAAGAGAAATACAACGGAAGACAGAGATCTGGTCTCTTTGCTTAGAGCGTCTGATTTTATGGCGAGACTGATAAAGATCGATCTATTTGGATGCTTTAAAAGAAATAAATGCAGAAATTTAAACATTCATTAAACATAAAATTATTACAATGCTTTAAAAAAATTACAAATAAGAACTTACATGTAATCTTGAATCCGAATGCTTTGTAAAATAAATAAAGATTTTTACAAGAGGAAGAGGGAGGAATATGATCTTCAGACAGGAATAATTTCCTTGATGTCTTTTAGATCTCGATTCCTAGAGAGAGAGAGAGAGGAGGATTCTTTAGAGAGAAGATATGGAGAAGCTTGTTCTTGTTGACTACTGGTATAGATAGGATGAGGAATACTAGTAGTATAATCAACAGAACGTATAGAAGAATTAGGTATATCTGAAGTAGAGAACCTAGGTTGGCTTTGAAAGGGTAAATTTATAACAGAAGGGACTTTTGTGAATTTTCTTTCCAATATTGGGATGTTGGAACCTGAATCTTTATCAGAAGATGTAGAGAATCTTGATGACATAGATCTTTTAAAGGATAATTTGACCTTGCCATCTGAATACTGAGTCACATTTTGCAACTCTGTATTAGGCTCAAAGTGTTTAGGAATCACTGGCTGAGTGGCTCCTTCAAGAATCCATTCCTCAGGGAGATTGATATCTTTCCATTGGATTGGTCTTGGTATGACAGTATTTGCTTTAGACAGGTCAGTCTGTAAGAGAAGGGTTTCATCTCTTTTCGACTGGAATTTGTGTTGCGTATTAAACGCAGAGATCATGGCTTTATAGGATATTTTGAAAATTAATGCAACTGGAATTGATCCTTCTAGCATATGATAATTATGAGTCTTGATTTGTAAGATCATACTTTTCAAAATATTTTCATCTTTAAGAGAAACCGTTATGTTTGGATAACAGTCAAAAGATATGGGTCCTTTACAGAGACTAGATTCGATACTACTGAGTAAGGAATCATCAAAGGAGATAAACCTCCCATCTCTGAGGACAGCAAGGATTGAAGTATTTAATCCTTCTTTAGTTAACGGCTTTATACCAACTTGGATCAAGCCGATATGAACATAATTAAAACCTTTTTCTATTAATTTCTTTAATGATTTTTTAGAAAATAAATGAATTGTCTGAAAAGGTTTTGAAAGAGTGATATCTCTTTCTTCCGTCTTTATAACGCAATCAGTCTTTAAAAAATCTGTAATTTTCATTTTGTAAATCTTGTCTTTAGAAATCTTTGGTAAATCCCAATTGTCAATTGCTTTATTAAAATTTTCAACAATGAATTCTTCTGAATTCACCACGTTCTTTGAAACACTAGTCTTCTCGGAAGAAGAGCTAGAGAAAGAAGATGCTCTACAGAGCAAAGACTCCATGAGATGTCTGTAAAAGGACCGGGATCGTGGTATCAGAGCATCTTCTTCCACCAATAAGGACCGGGATCGTGGAAAGTGTGTGAATGATCAAAATAATTCTTTATTGTCAATTTTAATAACCAATTTTAATTGGTACGTGGCGTTGTTATACCAAATCGATGCAGAAATTAATCTGCCTTTGGACCAGTAGCCCGCACGATCTGGTTTCCTGCCGATATACCTTTGGTGTTCCTTACCAGCTTTAAGTTATTAATAATTTTAATATGTGGCAAGTGTGTGCACCACAAGGCTCAGAGATAATACTAGATCTGGATCCCAGAAATAGTATTCTGATTGAAGGGGGAGAAGAGAAATACAACGGAAGACAGAGATCTGGTCTCTTTGCTTCCGAGGAACGTACAGTTTTTATGGCAGACCTGATAAAGATCAGTCTGCTGGATGCTTTAAAAGAAATAAATGCAGAAATTTAAACATTCATTAAACATAAAATTATTACAATGCTTTAAAAAAATTACAAATAAGAACTTACATGTAATCTTGAATCCGAATGCTTTGTAAAATAAATAAAGATTTTTACAAGAGGAAGAGGAATATGATCTTCAGACAGGAATAATTTCCTTGATGTCTTTTAGATCTCGATTCCTAGAGAGAGAGAGAGAGGAGGATTCTTTAGAGAGAAGATATGGAGAAGCTTGTTCTTGTTGACTACTGGTATAGATAGGATGAGGAATACTAGTAGTATAATCAACAGAACGTATAGAAGAATTAGGTATATCTGAAGCAGAGAACCTAGGTTGGCTTTGAAAGGGTAAATTTATAACAGAAGGGACTTTTGTGAATTTTCTTTCCAATATTGGGATGTTGGAACCTGAATCTTTATCAGAAGATGTAGAGAATCTTGATGACATAGATCTTTTAAAGGATAATTTGACCTTGCCATCTGAATACTGAGTCACATTTTGCAACTCTGTATTAGGCTCAAAGTGTTTAGGAATCACTTTGGTGAAAGGGCTCCTTCAAGAATCCATTCCTCGTGAGATTGATATCTTCCATTGGATTGGTCTTGGTATGTGATGTTGATTTAGACAGGTCAGTCTGTAAGAGAAGGGTTTCATCTCTTTTCGACTGGAATTTGTGTTGCGTATTAAACGCAGAGATCATGGCTTTATAGGATATTTTTAAAATTAATGCAACTGGAATTGATCCTTCTAGCATATGATAATTATGAGTCTTGATTTGTAAGATCATACTTTTCTAAATATTTTCATATTTAAGACAAACCGTTATGTTTGGATAACTGTCAAAAGATATGGGTCCTTTACAGAGACTAGATTCGATACTACTGAGTAAGGAATAATCATAATTTAGACTCCCTAAAAATCTTTGCAATTGGGTTTTATCAAGGATTTTATCAGGAAACTTGTCAGTAAAGGCAAGGGATCTTTCAATAGGAGTGATAGTTCCCTTTGAAATATAGTGAAACGACTTTTAGTTTGAAATAACGAAATCTTTGAACTAGAAATAGCTAAACCAGCTTTTCTAGTTATTAAATAAAAGGTCTTTAAATGTTTGAAGTGTTGATCTATAGAATGAGAGAAGATCAATACATCATCAATATAAACAATGCAAAATTCAGAATAAGGATTATAAATATCATTCATAATTCTTTGAAATTCTGAAGGTGCGTTCTTTAAACCAAAAGGCATTACTGTCCATTCGTATTGACCAAATGGAACAGTGAAAGCTGTTTTATAACGGTCTTTAGGATGAATTTGAATTTGCCAAAAACCTGATTTCATATCAAATTTTGAAAATATGAATGCAGAATGGAGTTTTTGAAGCAAATCTTTTTTATTAGGTATTGGATACCTAATCCATTTTAAAGCTTTATTTAAAGGTTTATAATTAATCACCAATCTAGGTGTTCCTCTTTCTATTTCAGAATTTTTATTCACATAGAAAGCGGCACAAGACCATGGTGACCTAGATTTGATAATTAAACCTTTAGATTCCAAATCTTTAATCTCATCCCTACAGTGCCGTTCTAAATCCATATTCATTTGGATGGGTCGTGCTTTTGTAGGAATTTTCTTTTCATCAAAAGAATTTTCATATGGCAAATCTACCATGTGTTGCTTTCTACCCCAGAATGGAGATGGTAAATTAGCACATATTTCATTTTCGATTAACTTTTGAAAGTCAGAGATTTTTCTTTTTACAAAGCCACTTCTGAGTTGATTATCAATTCTTTGTAGATTTAAGTCCTTCTTTAAATCAATTAAATCATTCTGTTTTGTTTTTATTAAAACATTGATTTTATTTTGATGAATAGAGCAAGCTTATATATATATATATATATGTGTGTGTGTGTGTGTGTGTGTGTGTGTGTGTGTGTGTGTGTGTGTGTGTGTATAACAAAACAAAGATTATTATGAGTAGCGCCTCCATTTTGACGGTGCAGATAGCCCCCACCTTTTCAAAATCCAAGATCATCCAATATAAATAATTGACATTCAAGCCATAAAAGAATCCAACCATTTACAACAAAGCAAGCTCAACCCCTCAAAAGTCCAAATCGGTGCCATGGACTTAAGTTATTGTGTTTATTTTGTCAAAGTGCATTTGTCACTTGGGTCATTCTATGATGCCGTAATTTTACCGTAATGAATGTGGACCGTTAGATTTGAATAAAAAATCTCCACCATTAATTTTAAATAAATGGGTAACCTATTACTTAAGTAGTAGGTAATTACTCTTTTTTTTTTCTAAGTTACAGGTTGCATTTACTAGTTTTATGAGTGGTTTCTAAGATTAATGTGTAATTTACCACTTAACGTTAATTTACAAGTATTAAGTCACTTTTACAAGTTTTTGTTTTCTTTACACTTTTTTCATCTAATTTACAACTACATCATTAATTTACCAATTTTCCATCAATTTACTATTTTTATGTGTGGCTTACACATTTTTTGTTTCATTTTTCACTTAATGTCAATTTACGAGTTTTAAATCATTTTTACAAGTTTTTGTTTTGTTTACACTTTTTTCTTCTAATTTATAACTCCATCATTAATTTACTCATTTTTTCATCAATTTAATACTTTTATGTGTGGTTTACACAATTTTTGTTTCATTTTTCACTTAATGTCAGTTTACGAGTTTTATGTCATTTTTACAGGTTTTTGTTTTCTTTACACTTTTTTCATCTAATTTACAACTCCATCGTTAATTTACTCATTTTTCCATCAATTTACTATTTTTATGTGTGGTTTGCATATTTTTTTTATTTCATTTTCTAGTTAATGTTAATTTACAAGTTTTAAGTCATTTTTATAAGTTTTTGTTTTCTTTTCACTTTTTTCATTTAATTTACAATTCTATCACTAATTTACCCTTTTTTCTATCAATTTACTATTTTTATGTGTGGTTTACACATTTTTTGTTTTATTTTTCACTTAATGCCAATTTACGAGTTTTATTTCATTTTTACAAGTTTTTGTTTTCTTTACACTTTTTTCATCTAATTTACAACTCCATCATTACTTTACCCTTTTTTCTATCAATTTATTACTTTTATGTGTGGTTTACGAATTTTTATTTTATTTTAGACTTAATGTCAATTTATAAGTTTTAAGTTATCTTTACAAGTTTTTGTTTTCTTTACACTTTCTTCATCTAATTTACAACTCCATCATTAATTACTTCTTTTTCCATCAATTTACTATTTTTATGTGTGCTTTACATATTTTTTGTTTCATTTTTCACTTAATGTCAGTTTACGAGTTTTATGTCATTTTTACAAGTTTTTGTTTTCTTTACACTTTTTTTCATCTAATTTACAACTCCATCGTTAATTTACTTATTTTCCATCAATTTAATACTTTTATGTGTGGTTTACATATTTTTTATTTCATTTTCCAATTAATGTTAATTTACAAGTTTTAATTCACTTTTACAAGTTTTTGTTTTCTTTACACTTTTTTCATTTAATTTATAGCTCTATCACTAATTTACCTATTTTTCTATCAATTTACTATTTTTATATGTGGTTTACACGTTTTTTGTTTTATTTTAAACTTAATGTCAATTTAAGAATTTTAAGTCATCTTTACTAGTTTTTGTTTTCTTTACACTTTCTTCATCTAATTTACAACTCCATCATTAATTTACCTCTTTTTCCATCAATTTCCTATTTTTTTGTGTGGTTTACACATTTTTTGTTTTATTTTAAACTTAATGTCAGTTTACGAGTTTTAAGTCATCTTTACAAGTTTTTATTTTCTTTACCCTTTCTTCATCTAATTTACAACTCCATCATTAATTTATCAATTTTCTCATCAATTTACTAGTTTTATGTGTGGTTTATATTTTTTTGTTTCATTTTTCACTTAATGTCAATTTACAAGTTATGTGTCATTTTTTCTAAGTTTTTTGTTTTGTTTACAAGTTCCTCTTGCAACTTACAACTTTAACATTAATATTCCCTCTTTTTCCGTTGACTTACTTGTTTTATGTGTGGTTTATACATTTTTATTTTATTTTAGACTTAATGTCAATTTACGAGTTTTAAGTCATTTTTATAAGTTTATGTGTGGTTTACATATTTTTTATTTCATTTTCCAGTTAATATTAATTTACAAGTTTTAATTCATTTTTACAAGTTTTTTGTTTTCTTTACACTTTTTTCATCTAATTTACAACTCTATGGTATTTTAATTTTATTTTACATGAATAACTATTTTTAGTTTATTTTAATAAATTGCGTTGTTTTAGAATAAAATGTGTGCTTAATTATATGCATAATTGTAAGTAGCCGGAAGATCAAATTTCAAAAAATGAATGCTGTTGAAATAGGCTTGCAAAAGATGGAAAAGCGCTTGGCAATAGAAGTATTGAAACAAATCTGGAGCAGAGTAGTTGTTGGAGCCATTGTTGTAGGAACCATTGCTGGAGCAATCCTGGGGCAACAATAGAGAAAAATTCAGCGCGATACTTACAGAATTGCAATCTGCAGTTTCCTAATCTGACTTAGGCGCGCCCTAAGTTTCCGTTTACCCTAGTTTTCAACTATAAAAAGGAGCCCATATCATAAGAAAAGGGGCCGTCAATCGAGATTGAAAAAAAAACCAAAAAAGAAATAACGAAAATGAAGGAGTAAGGAGAAGAACACAAGTCTACACCATTAACAAATCTGTAGAAAATTGGGATTCAACTTTTCTCTTTTCGTTCTCATTTTTCTTGTTTATTCTTTGCTTGAAAAGATGTACTTGATGGCTGAACCCTTGTTGCTTATTTTTCTATTACAAGTTATGAACTAAATTTAATTGTAATTTAGTGACAAATAATCTAGATAGGTTCTTGACCGAACACACGAGTTGCTGCATGTTTGTTGTAGTATTTTACTTTAATAAAAGTATATTTAATTCATTATTTCGGTTAACCACCCATTTGATGATACAAGTTAAGAGAGAGCTACAAAAGGGCCTGTCTTAGTGGAACATATTAGAGCAGTACTTGGTCTTAAGTTGAGTTTCCTGGATTGGGTTTAAACTTGAGTCCCAAAAAGGGTCATGCTTGACTATTAGTGATGAACTAGATATAGGGATTCACCTTGTAGGATAGTAAGAGTATTAATTTGCCATATCTTGTGTCAACATAACACTTGGTCACTGTTGGGTTGCATAAACATATGAGATGTCCAACATGCAATAGCTGAGGATGCATGGTAATTCTGCCCATTGCTAAAGCAGATTCTGTAGTAACTAGATTTAACATGAACAAAACAGTCAGCCTATCAAGAAAGTTTGATCACTTAACTACTCTATTCTTATTTATTCATTTTTTTGCTTTATGTGTTGTTTAATTCATCATTGTATTTTACTTTATTGAGTTTTATTATCATTAGTTAATCAATCTTATTAATTCCTCTATGTTAAGTTAGAATAAGTAGTGCACTATTGAGATTGCTGTATCATCTCGAGTAGCATCAATCCCTATAGAGATGATCTTGAATATTCATCACTTTATTACTTATTATGTACACTTGCACATTGATACTAATAACAATTGCATTAAATTTTACAACAAGTTTTTGGCGCCGTTGCCAGGGATTGATTGTTATTTTTGGATGTTGAAGTTAATCTTGACAGTGCCAAACTTTTATTTGAATTGTTCCATTTATTGACAGATCAATCTTGCATGCGCAGATAAAGACTTGCAAAATTTCAATTTGATCCAGAGATTGAAAGGACCGCAAGGAGATTGAGAAGAGAACAAAGAAATTCAAAAGCTGTTGCAACAATGGATAACTCGCAAGATTTGGGAAACTTGGATCCCTACAGACCACAACAACCTGTCAATGTTCAAGAAGATTAAAATGGGCAAATTAATTAGAGACAACCAGGGAGCAACAATATTATTTATATGGCAGATGACAGAGACAGAGCCATTAGAGATTATGCTGTGTTAACTCCTCAAGTCGTACACCCTGGAATAGTCAGACTTGAAGTGGAAGCTGCTAACTTTGAACTCAAACCATAGATGTTTCAGATGTTGCAAACAGTGGGGCAATTCAATGTGTTACCATTTGAAGATCCTCATCTCCATCTTAAGTTGTTCTTGGAAGTGAGCGATACTTTTAAAATTACTGGTGCATCACAAGATGCATTGAGGCTTAGACTATTTCCTTACTCTCTGAGAGATCGAGCTAGAGCATAGTTGAACTCTTTACCACTTGATTTCATCACAACATGGAGTGATTTAGCTGATAAATTTTTAATGAAATTCTTCCCACCAACCAAGAATGCAAAGTTGTGAAATGAAATTACCTTTTTTCATCAACTTGAAGATGAAAGTCTGTATAAAGCTTGGGAAAGATTTATAGAGTTGCTCAGGAAATGTCCTCATCATGGCATTCATTGCTGCATACAGTTAGAAACTTTTTATAATAGGTTGAATCCAAGTACTAGATTGATGGTCAATGCTTCAGTAAATGGGGCTTTACTATCCAAATCTTACAATGAGGCATATGAAATTTTAAAGAGAATTGCTAATAATAACTATCAATGGCCATCAACTAGACAGAATGCAGCAAAAGGGGCAGCAGGAGTGCACAATGTAGATGTATTTACAGCACTATCAACCTAAGTAACCTCATTAACAAATATGGTGAAGGCTATAACCACTGCTCCAGCAACCGTAAAGCAAGTGTTAGAATCAACATGCTCCAGCACCCAGTGGACAAAAAAAACCTGGTCAACTACTTGGATTTCATCAGCAGAATTAAGGCAAAGAAACATTAGCAATGATCAACTCAGTTCCTTGGAAACATTTGTTAAGGAATACATTGTGAAAAATATAGCAGTGGTGTAAAGTTAAGTTGTATGTTTGAGAAATTTAGAAAATCAAATTAGACAGCTTGCTACAGCATTAAGCAACAAACCTCAAGGAAGTTTACCCAGCAATAAAGAAAATCTAAGAAGAGAGGGTAAGGAGCATTGAAAATGATCAACTTAAGATCTAAAAAGGATGTTGATATCCTTGTTGGTATGTCAAGAAAAAGGATGGAGCTTATGTTACCTCAAAAAGAGCCTCAAGTTGAAAAAGAGTTGCAGTAAACTAGTTATCAGAATACTGGTGAAAGTAGCTAAGCTATAGCAACTACAGAAAGACATCAATCGACTCTGTTGAAGCAGGAAGGTAATACCAACAATATGACCCGAATCAACCAAAAGAGCAATCATGCACCATTTGTTGTTGCAATTCAAGCACCTACTTCCTTTCCCATAAAGATTCTAGAAATAAAAACAAGACAAACAGTTCAGCAAATTCTTGGAAGTACTGAAGCAATTACACATCAATATGCCTTTTGTGGAAGCTTTAGAACAAATACCTAATTATGTGAAGTTTCTCAAAGATATCTTAGCAAGAAAAAGAAGATTGGGAGAATTTAAAAATGTTGCTCTAACACAAGAATGCAGCCATATGTTTCAGAGTAAGATTCCTCAGAAACTAAAGGATCCAAGAAGCTTTACAATACCATGTTCAATTGGAACTAGGTATGATGGCAGAGCTCTATATGATTTCAGAGCAAGCATTAATCTAATGTCATTATCTGTATTCAAGCAGTTGAGAGTTGGAGACTGCAGACCAACAATAGTCACTTTACAACTTGCTGACAGATCTCATACATACCCTGAAGGAAAAATTAAAGATGTATTGGTGAAGGTAGACAAATTCATTTTTCTAGTAGACTTCATTGTGCTAGACTTTGAGGGTGACAAAAAGGTACTGATTATACTTGGAAAACCTTTCCTAGCCATAGGAAGACTCTAATTGATGTGTAGAAATGAAAGTTAACAATGCGGGTAAATGAACAGCAAGTCACCTTTAATGTGTTAGAAGTTATGAAGAGCCTTGATGAAGTAGAAGATCGCAATTTCATTAGTTTTATAGATCTTGGTGTAACAGAGAGGATCGACAGATGCTACAATAAAGAAAAAACCAAAGTTGAAACTTTTGAAGGCCTTAAAGAAGAGGATGTTGCAGCAATCCAAATCGCATGGTTAGGAGAAAAGCAAGCTGAAAGACATAGCAGACATTTTGAACCTCTAGATCTATCAAACAAGGAAGTACAGCCAACAAAGCCATCTATTGAATCCTCTCTTTCTCTTTAATTAAAACTTTTACCTTCACATTTGAAATATGTTTATCTTGGCAAGAATAATACACTCCCTCTAATCATTTTTTCTTAACTGAATGCAGATCAAGAAAGGAGTTTGGTAGATGTGCTGGGAAAATACAAAAAGGCAATTGGATAGATTATGGTAGACATTAAGGGAATCAGCCCATCCATATGCATGCACAAAATTCTGCTGGAAAACCGTTACAGCAATTCAGTAGAGTAACAGAGGAGACTTAATCATATCATGAAGAAAGTTGTAAAGAAAGAGATCATCAAATAGTTGGATACTGGAATTATATACCCGATATCAGACAGCTCTTGGGTAAGTCCAGTACAATGTGTTCCAAAGAAATGAGGAGTAAAAATTGTCGCAAATGAGAAGAATGAACTTATTCCTACAAGAACAGTAACTGAATGGAGAGTTTGTATGGACTATAGGAAGCTCAACAAAGCCACTGAGAAGGATCACTTTTCATTGCCATTTATAGATCAGATGTTGGACAGACTTGCTGGAAAACATTACTATTGTTTCTTATATGGGTATTTAGGCTACAAACAAATTGCTATAGCACCAGAAGACTAGAAGAATACTACATTCATCTGCCCTTATGGAACTTTTGCCTTGAGACGAATGCCCTTTGGTTTATGCAATGCTCCAGCAACTTTTCAAAGGTGTATGATGTTAATTTTTTCAGACATGGTTGAAAAAACATTAGAAGTTTTCATGGATGATTTCTCAGTTTTTAGAGAAACATATGATGACTGTTTACACAATTTAGAAGATGTGTTTAAAAGATGTGAGAAAACTAACTTGGTACTCAATTGGGAAAAATGCAATTTTATGGTTGCAAGAAGGCACAGTGTTGGGGCAAAGAGTATCCAAAAATGGGATAGAGGTGGATAAGGCAAAAATAGATGTGATAGATAAGCTGTCACCTCCAACTTCAGTCAAGGGTATTAAAAGCTTCTTGGGGCATGCTGGATTCTACAGAAGATTCATAAAAAACTTTTCCAAGTCTTTTAACTTCAATGAAGATTGCCTTCGAGCTTTTAGTGAGTTGAAGAAAGTTTTGGTAACAGCACCAGTGGTGATATCGTTAGATTGGAATTTGTCCTTTGAACTGATGTGTAATGCTAGTGAGCATTCTATTGGAGCAGTGCTAGGGCAGAGAAATAATAAAGTTTTTTACTCTATCTATTATGCCAGCAAAACCATTGCTAATGCTCAAATAAATTACACCACTACAGAGAAAAAGCTGTTAGCAGTGGTGTTTGCCTTTGATAAATTCAGAGCTTACTTAGTGGGCACCACGGTAACAATTTTCATAAACCATATAGCAATAAAATACCTGATTTCAAAAAAAGATGCCAAGCGGAGATTGATAAGATGGATCTTATTGCTGCAAGAATTTGATTTGGAGATCAAAGATAGAAAGGGGACTGAGAATCAAGTAGCAGACCATCTTTCTAGGCTAGAAGTAGACACTAGCACAAAGACCAAACAAGACATCACCGAAACATTTTCTGATGAGCAACTGTTAATGCTACAGCATCCACAGTTGCTACAGCAGTCTGGACTCCCATGGTATGTAGATTTTGCTAATTACTTAGTGAGTGGATTGGTACCACCTGATTTGAATTTTTAACAGAAAAAAAATTTATTTATGATGTTAGAAGCTATCAGTGGGATGACCCATATGATCATGTAATTCAAAGATGTGTTCCAGATAAAAAAATTCCAAACATACTGCAATCATGTCATGCTGCAGTATATGGAGGACATTTTGGTGGTCACAGAACAACTGCCAAAGTTCTACAATCAGGTTATTACTGGCCCTCTATTTTTAAAGATACTTATGAGTTTGCTAAATGTTGTGACAAGTGCCAAAGAATAAGAAACATATTTCAAAGTCATGAAATGCCATTGACAAACATTCTAGAAGTAGAGATCTTTGATGTATGGGGGATAGACTGCATGGGCCCATTCACACCATCCTTTGGGAACTTGATATCTTAGTTGTTGTGGACTATGTATCTAAATGGGTGGAAGCTGCAGCAGTGCTGACAAATGATGCCAAAGTAGTAGTGAATTTTCTTCAGAAAAATATTTTCTCCAGATTTGACACTCCACGAGCACTCATTAGTGATGAGGTACTCATTTGTGACAAGATATTTGTTGCAGCATTGGCCAAATATAGAATCAAGCATAAAATTGCTACAGCATATCACCCGCAATCTAATGGTCAAGCAGAAGTGTTCAATAAGGAAATTAAAAAGATTCTGGAGAAAGTGGTAAACCCCAACATAAAAGATTGGGTGTTGCACTTACATGACTCCTTATAGGCTTATAGAATAGCATACAAGACACCACTTGACATGTCTATATATAGAATTATATATGGGAAAGCATGCCACTTGCGACTCGAGCTAGAGCACAAAGCATACTGGGCACTGAAGCAATTAAACTGGGACATACATGCTGCAGCAGAGCAAAGGAAATTTCAGCTATGTGAGCTTGATGAATTGAGGTTATTCTCCTACGAAAATGGAAGGATCTATAAGGAGAAAACGAAACAATAGCATGACAAGCATATCCAGCAAAGAAGCATAATTTTTGGCCAACTAGTGCTGCTTTATAATTCAAGGTTAAGGTTATTTCCAGAAAAGTTGAAGTCTCGATGTGTTAATATATATGTTTCCATATTGTTGATTTTGATGATAATAAATAAGCTTAAGAATGATTAAGTTTTTAAAAGCTTAAATTATTTTTTATACGTTTTAAATAAATCATTATTTTCACATTATAAAGGTTTTATATTTAATGGAAAAATGATTTTATGGAATTAAGTTGTTTTTCAAGTTGTGAACTAAAATGAAAGAATTTTACAATCTTTGATTTTAATAAATATTGTTTGGAATTTTGAATTTGGACCTATTTGTAAAATTTGTTTATTCTTCAACAATGGGCTAAAATGAAAAAGATTGATTTTTAATAAGAATTATTTTAAATTCCGGATTTGGGTCAATTTGAAAATATTTAAATCGATTTGGGCCATACTATAATTTCTATACATTTAGGCTCTATCATAATTTGAGAAAGTTTTGGGATTCACAAAGAATTATTTAGAAATTCTAAAATTGGACCTTTGTGTAAAGTTTCATAACGTTTTGGGCTATAATACAGTTATAGAAAGTTTTGGGGCAAAACAGTAATTTTTGGTAAATAGATCACTGTAGCAGTTATTGTAGCAAGCGGCTAACCGGATTGATGAAAGCGACAAATCGGTTACGGACAGAACTTACTAAAATGAAAAGTGGCTAACCGGATATGACAAACCGGAAGTCCGGATTTGGGCAGTAAGTCACCGAAACATAAGCGGCTAGCCGGATTTACAAATCTGGTATACCGGATGTTTAGAAATTCAAATATTTGCTGTAACGGTAACTTGAAGCGGCTAACCAGATCCACATAAACGGTAAGCCGGTTATGAACCAAAAAATTCATAACAGCTAGTTTTTGAGCTCCAACTATAAAAACTCAAATCTAATTCATTTTCAAGGTTCCCAACAAGCAAAAACAAAAGGCACACAACATATATTGAGCTCTCATTTGATCATCAAACATTGAATCATCTTTGTTCTTCATTTTCTATATCTACTCTTTGAGATAGTTTTTGTTGTAATTTTCAATTTCTCATCAAATTTGTGAGTGTTTAAGTGTGTGAGACATTTGAGTGAAGAAATTGAGAGATAATCTATTTGTTGTAAACGTTCATTGACACCTTGGAAGTCAATTGTAAGCTTTTGAAGCCTTGGAAGGCTTGGATAGTGAAATCCTCAAGCTTGGGTTGCTTGGAGGCGTGGACTTAGGCGGGGATAGCCGAACCACGTAAAAATCCTTGAGTTTGCTTTTTCCTCTCTTTCTGATTTATTATTGTGTTTTTATTGAATTTATTGTTTTCAATTTTATTAAGGCATTAGATTGGACTGTTGTGGATTGTTGTGTGATTTGATTAGGATAAGTTTTAAAATACTAATTCACCCCCCCTCTTGGGTACACACTTGTATTTCACGATGGTCAGGACATTTCAAGCTAATCAGAATGTATCCTCATGGGGCTATTGAACTCCCAGATGAGAAGACAGGCCAGGAATTCAAAGTTAATGGGCACATAGTCAAGCATTACATGCATTTGGTTACGGATTGCCCAAAGGAGAACTTGCTCCTAAGTGAGCCAGCAATGTGAGAACACAGGAAAGGTCATATTGAAGGACCTAAAATCAAGCGCTAATTGGGAGACAACCCAATGTTGAAGGAATCATTTTGATTACTTTGAATCTGATCCTGCATGTTTGATTCTTCACAGTTGCAGTTAATTTTGAGTATTTAATTTATTTTCATTGTTAAAAAAAAAAAAGAGAAGTTCATAATTCTTGGAGTTTGGTTTAACACTAACAAATGTTGCTATAGCATTCATAGTCTAGAAGATCCAGCAGCTCTACAACAGTCGCCCAAGAAGATTTTAATGCAGAATGCTGGAGCACCAGACCTTTTGCTGTAGCAATGATTATTACCGTTATAGTGATTTAATTATGGAATTTACTCTGTTACCGTTGGAAATAAATTGTGAAGGTTGGTTGGGTGAATCTAGATAGAGATTGAGAGAGATTGCCTAATCCTTTAATTACCTCATGAATATTTGTTTCCTATTTTTATGGGATATGAGTTATCAATTCCACAAATCTTTTCCCAAGTTTTATCTCCTTTACCGAAATTATTTTTTTACTGCAGCCTATATAAGGGGTTCACTGTTTACCTTGACTTTTAACATTATTTTCTTTCTCCTACGCAGCCACACTCACAACAACTCACAACCTATTCTTCCCGTTTCACTCTTGCAATTATCACTACATCCATACCCACTGCTGTAGCAATGTCAAGGTATAAAAGGATAGCCAGCCGATTAAAGGACCTCTCTAAATTCCAAAGCTACCATGCAGAAGAAAAGTATGAAGAATTTATCGAACTGTGTAAAATCCTGGAAGAAAAAGGGTTTTAGTTCCCACCTCAACCCTCAGAAATCATGCAAACGCTGTACACTGCTGCAGCAAAGTGTGGTTGGCTGGAGTTCTACAAGCATTAGCGAAACCCTGTGTTACCGTTGGTGAAAGAATTTTATGCCAATCTGGTAAGCCAAACCCAGCACAATATTTGGGGTAAGAAATTCTCTTGTGCCTTTAGATTCCCAAGTTATTAATACTTTCTATAATTTACCCTCTAGTGTGGATTGTGAGTATGCCAAACTGCTTGGAAATTTAACCCTACCAAAATGGAGTAAGATATTAAAATCCCTTACCATGGAGGGTGCATCTTGGGCTAATGAAGAAGGGCATGTGATTAATAGGATATATTTGAAACCCATTGCTAAGGTGTGGGTGAAATTTTTAAAATCCAGACTAATGTCAACCACACACACAACCACTGTGTCACAAGAGAGGTTGGTACTTTTGTATGTTTTTTTAAAGGGTTGCCCATAGATGTAGGAGTCATTCTAGAGAGAGAAATCAGAGAGTGTGCTATGAAAAAGCACAAAACGACAACTTTGCTATTTCCTTCCCTTATCACCAGCATATGTGTGGCATCAGGTGTCCACATTAATACAGCAGATGAGTGTATTAAGAATGATAGTGCTCTCACTACACGCACCATCGAATGAATTGCTAGTGAGTCTACTGCAGCACCACCAGAACCAGCTGCTGTAGCAGGGGCGAGACGAATCATTAGTGTGGAAAGGAAAATACAAGAACTGAATGACAGTATCACTCAGTGTGTTAAAGCTTAACAGAGAGAAAACAATCGGTTTTGGAGCTATTTGCAGCATTTGGAGCACCACATACAATAATTTGACTTTGATACCTCCACAGCAAAAGCTCCAACAAAAGGCAGTGAGGATGCTACTACAGATGAACCTAAAGAAGAGGCTCTAATAAAAATAAAAGAAGAAACATAATCAGATACTGATGACCAATTAGATCAACCTGAAGAAAAGGATGGTAAGTCTGAAACAGACAGTTCCCAAACAGAGGCCGATGAAGAGAATGCCAAAGAAATAGAGGAACCACCCGAAGAATATCTTCTAAGCTAAGAAAAAAATGCATCATAAGAGAGGAGGAAGATGAACCTACAGAGGAGCCTCAAATTCCAATCCTCTATCGGAAGGGAAAAGAGAAAGTGATAAGCCTTGCTGAATCTGAGAATGAAGCAGAAGACATTAATGCCAAACTGGAAGGCTAGCATGACGGGGCTACACCAGCAAAAGAGCTTGCTCGATATCATTCTGATCACGAGTAAAGTGCAACATCAAAAGCTGCTCCAGCTACCTCCCATCAAATTCCCAGGAAATCCATTACCACTACTCCTAAGAAATCCAGCAAGAAAAAATGGGCCACTTCTGAAGGTGCTACAGCACCAGAAGAACCAGAACATAAAAAGACAAGATCCATTCTGCCCAAGGTTACAGTACCTGCTGGAACTCCCCAACTAGTCCCTCTTCAAGTAAGAAAAAGAAGCAACCAGCTGTCCTACAGCAAGGATCCCCTAAGGACCGTCTGAGGAGCTCTTAGCGATGAATCTTTCGGTCTTTGCGGCATTCTTGCCATGAGGAAGTTCCCTCTACCAACTAGTTTATTTTTTTTATTTTTCCAAACATTTCTTTTAAGTTAGTTTCAATTTTTTGACTCATTCTGCATGTCCTTTTCCATAGTGTATGCATGTGAGGCTTGTGTTGTTTGTTTTGTGTGCTTGTGAGGACACATCACCTTTCAAGTTTGGGGGGGTTGTGTTTTTATGTATTGTGTTTGTGAATTCATATGTTTGTGTTGTGTGAAGCTCTGTTATCTAGTATTTGTGTATGGATTAGAAAACCTAATGAAGATAAATTGAGTGTTATTTAGTATATGTTATTGCCAAGTAGGGATAGATTATAGATAAAGGTTGAAATTCTATCCCGACACTTATACTTTGGTTGAGTTTTATGAGAATGCTGTAGCAGAGCCAAGAAAACCAAAAAGGGTAGGAAATATCTCAAGTTTGGGGGAAAAATTTTTGTTGAACTGTACTTGTTATGAAATAACTTTTGCTTCAATGGCTTAAGTGCCGAGTAACCAGGGCTGAGTATGCACCCTATATACAGAATTGAGTCCAAAAGTAACAAGAGCTATGAGCATTGCTGTAGCAACTAAAAAAATAAATAAATAAATAAAATAATTTAGTGATGAATGAATGAAAAAAATATAGGGGTCCGCTGCCTAGGATACCGAGTAACCAGGTTTGTGTCATGAGACCCATGTTCAACCTTGAGTCAAAGGCGTCCAAAGGTAATACTTAAATATAACATCCTACAGGTGGTTGCTGCAGCAACTCTGACATGTACTTTGAGTGAATAATTGGGTGTCATCATTACAAGTGATAGGTATTCACATAAAAGCTCAAAGTTGCATTGAAGGGATTGACAAAATTTTTTTTTAATTTTTGTTGTAGCACAGTTTGAGTTTATTTGTGAATTCTGCACCCCCATATGTGAACATGCTTGTGTTCTACCTTAGAATTATATGCAATTTCTGTGTAATGTTGTAGCACCTCTGGAATTTGATCAAAGCGGCATACACACACTCTGGACAGAATAAGGCCTAAGTTTAAAAAACTGAACTACTATGGTAATTTTGCACGATTAAGAGTGTGATCTGAAGGTTGAAGAATCCTTGCAAATTTGATGACAGAGCTAAGTTATTTATTGCATGATTGTGTTATTAAAGTGTTAGTGTTGTTGTCATTACTTGAGGACAAGTAATGGTTTAAGTTTGGGGTGTGATAACTCTATGAAATGAGAGTTATCATAGTACTTTTAAACTTAAATTAAGATTACTTAGAGAAATAATTATGTGTTTTTATTATATTTTAGTTTTATTTTGTATGAATAACCATTTTTAGTTTATTTTAATAAATTGCGTTATTTTAGAATAAAATGTGTGCTTAATCATATGCATAATTGTAGGTAGCCAGAAGATCAAATTTCGAGGAATGAATTATGCTGCAATAAGCTTGCAAAAGATGAAAAAGAGCTTGGCAACAGAAGTGTTGAAACAATTCTGGAGCAGAGTAGTTGTTGGAGCCATTGCTATAGCAACCATTGTTGTAGCAATCCTGGAACAACAGCAGAGAAAAATTCAGTGCGATACTTACAGAATTGCAATCTGCAGTGTCCTAATCTGACTTAGGCGCGTGCCCTAAGCTTCTGTTTACCCTAGTTTTCAACTATAAAAAGGAGCGCATATCATAAGAAAAGGGGCCGTCAATCGAGATTGAAAGAAAATAAAAAAAGAAACCAAGAAAATGAAAGAGTAAGGAGAAGAACGCAAGTCTGCGGCAGTATCAAATCTGCAAAAAATTGGGATTCAACTTTTCTCTTTTCGTTCTAGTTTTTCTTGTTTATTCTTTGGTTGAAAAGATGTACTTGATAGCATTGTTTCTTATCTTTCTGTTACAAGTTATGAACTAAATTTAATTGTAGTTGAGTGACAAATAATCTAGATGGGTTCTTGACTAAACACATGAGTTGCTACACGTTTGCTGTAGTATTTTACTTTAATAAAAGTATATTTCATTCATTATTTCGGTTGATCACCCATTTGATGATACAAGTTAAGAGAAAGCCACAAAAGGTCTGTCTTAGTAAAACATATTAGAGCAGTACTTGGTCTTAAATTGAGTTTTCTGGATTGAGTTTAAACTTGAGTCCCAAAAAGGGTCATGCTTGACTTAAGATTAGTGATGAACTATATATACCTTGTAGGGTAGTAAGAGTATTAGTTTGTAATGTCAAATCTTATGTCAACATAACACTTGATCACTGTTGGGTTGCATAAACATATGAGATGTCCAACATGCGATAGCTGAGGATACATGGTAATTTTGCCCATTACTGTAGCAGATTCTGTGGCAACTAGATTTAACATGAACAAAACAGTCAGCCTATCAAGAAAGTTTGATCACTCAACTACTTTATTCTTATTGATTAATTTTTGTGTTTTACGTGCTATTCAATTCATCACTGCATTTTACTTTATTGAGTTTTATTTTCATTAGTTAATCAATCTTATTAATTCCTTTAAGTTAAGTTAGAAGAAGTAGTGCACTGTTGAGATTGCTGAAGCATCTAGAGTAGCATCAATCCTTGTGGAGACGATCTTGAATATTAATCACTTTATTACTTGTTGTGTACACTTGCACATTGACACCAATAACAATTGCATTAAATTTTACAACAATAAGTTATTAAACGATTGTATTTTCACTATCAAAAGTTGTAATTCACTACATTTTGTTAGCACAAATTGATTTCACTGGTTTGTTGATTTCATTATATAGAATATGTTTGAAATGAAGCATAAGGCAGCATCATTCATTTTATTGCACATTCACCTCCAAGAAATGATGCTGGTCATTTTATGTAACTTTGCTGCTTTCCAACTATTATATTCATTGCCCTAATAGTGTATTAATTACAAAAGTTACATAAAATGACTAGCACCATTTCTTAGAGATGAATGTGCAATAAAATGAATGATGATGCCCTATGCCTTCATTTCAAACATACTCTACAGTAAAACCCAACAACAATACTTTCTATATTACTACAAACATTTTAACACAACATAGAAAGTTTAACTATATAATTGAAAGGCATTTAAACTAAATAGAATATTAAACAACCTATAGCAAATGTGAAAGATTGATTTGTCCTTTAAATCTCCATTTGTCTTTATTGTATCAAGGGTAGATGGTGAAGAGCCTCTCGGAGTAGCTGCTTGTTTTGTAATTTTAATTCCGGTCCCAGGTGGCATTCTCCTTACTGGTACTTATATATTGAGCAGAAAAAAGAATAAAATTATAAATATGTTTTGAACAAACTTATATCACATGTTACTCGTATCGCATTGACATTCCATCAATGCTAAAATATCAATATTAAAAACAAACTTATATTGATAAGTAAACACAATCATTAACTTCATCTTTTGAATATTAAATATATGTCATACCTTTGAATATAAAATTTAAACAAACCTAGTGTAGTGTCAGCACTTCCTGTAGCACTAGATAGTTGTGTTGGTGTCGATGTAAGTATTGCAGTTGCTGCGACACCATAGCTCTTTGCTTATGTAGCTATGTTTATTCTTGTCATTGAGGCATAAGCATTCATTCATGAAAATGATGCACTAGAGCTTGAAGCTCCTGTCACAGTCTTTCGATGCGTTTAAATATTATAAATATAATAAAAGTTCATTGGAGGATATTGAAACAACTGTTGGTAACTAGAAAAAAAAAGACATTAATTAATTATCATACATGAGAATAAGCTTTACCATCATTGTTCTAGTGATTTTGCTTACATTGACTAGATTATAAGGACAATATCTTATATTGTGCTCAATGCCTCTATAGTATATATGTGAAACTGTGAATTTTCTCTTCTGGGAAGTTTTCACCAAGCTTCCTTCTTCTCTAAGTCTTGGGCCTGTTAGATGGCCTATGAACATTTAGGGGCAGAATTTCATCAGCCTTTATATGTGGCCATTTGGACTTGTTAGGTAGAGGGGGAATGATGCCTAAATAACATTTCAGGAAAGCATTTTTTGTAAAGCAAGGAACAACATATAGTTCATAAGTAGCCCTCAGATGAGCAATACAAGGCATTGTATGATTGTATAGTAGATCATTAATTTGCCATAACCCCTAATCACGTGTATAATCCTTCAAATTAATCATATATGACTTCTTCTTATTCACTATATAGGACTTGTTACTATCCTTAATTTCAAACTGCATCTCACTTGCTAGTATAAGTCAACAGGAACCTTCTAGCCTTAAGTAGTTTGTTCATCTTCCTATTAATATAGGAAGGAACTTCACTCGCCATCTCTGACATTCCATCTTTATTTTTATGATTGCCTACATCATCTTTTTCCTTATATACTCCATAAAGGTGACTACTGGTGCCTTCCTCATATCTCTAAGCCATGCATTCTAACTCTTAGTCATGTTATTTGTCATTTGATCATATTTAACTAATTTTTAACTACATAAACTAACTAATATTTTGGATTGATTTTTCTTAGCCAATCCAAAGCATTCGTATTAACCTTCATTACATTGTTCATTTTCTGCAAAATCATCTTTATTCGACGCCCTTATAAGCTTCCAGTACTCATTTCTTAGTTGTACATTAGGAAACCCCTGTATTAAGTTGGAAAATACATGCCTTGCATAGTACTCGTTAAGGAAAAAAAGTGTTGAGGGTTAATTTTAGGCCACCCTTTCATGAAGTGAAAAATTTTCAAACTGCCTCCTTATTTTAAAAACAATAAGTTACCCTAAAAAAACCTTAATTAGATCATATAAAAGATTAATTAGATCATACAAAGCTTTAAATCTTAAAAACTATTAATAATTGAAATTAAATTCAAAAAAGCTAGCAGCTTTTGCACACTTATTTTGTGATCCGTAAAACTCCAAGTTTAAGGCATACAAAATATTTTTCTGCCTATTCATCATGAAGGTTGGCTATCTTTAATCAGCCAAATACTCCTTTAAATGCCCGAAGAACCATGTCCAACTCTTAGTATTCTCATATTCACACATAGATACTACTAATGGAAAGATCCATTGATTTTCATCAAGTGTAATTGTCGATAATAGTACACCCTCAAATGATCCTTTAAAATTTCATCCATTAAGACCAATAAATGGTCTAGAACACTCCTTAAAATCATCTTTAGGTTTTGGGAAACACATAATGAATCTTTGGAACTTATACTTATCAGTAAGGGTGCCTGATTTTGTAACTTTAAACATTGCTAGTGCACTTGACATTTGTTGTTTTATGATGTGAGAATAATCTCAAAGGTCTTTAAAGCATTGAACATGTCTCCACCACTTGCTAACTCTAGAATTTTTCTTTTAACCTTATAAACCTCTTAGAGAGTGACCGCAACCTTATACAATTTTTATATTAATCACCATGTTATTCACTTAAAATGAAGAATCGACAATTATTTTGTTTTGGTCCTTCCTCATAATTAAAGTAGCTATTGCCTTTAGATTTTTCCCTTTGCATGTAGGAATATTATGAAAACTTTTTATTTAGAAGCATTCACCGTGTCTCTATAATGAAGCATATACTTTGAAAGGATAATTGGGTATATAGTAATGACATAGTATCCTTCTTCTCTCAATTTTACTCTTTTACTTCAAAAGCCTTTTTGAATACAAAAATCTTAGAGGATACATGTAAAAGACTTTATGTTTCTGAAAACCACTCCAACCCTAAACTCCGCTGGATCTATACTATCCTTAAACATTTGAGCTTCTAGTAAGCGAGCCATTACACTGAGCAAATGTTCATCATCTAATAACAGCATTGGACTAAAATCAGCATTTCACTTTCATAACCCTATAAAAAGCCATTATCTCTATCACTGACGCCATCATCATTATCATTAAATTTATCATTGCCTTTATGTCTTGCTTCTTCATCATTGCCTTTATTTTCTGATTCAGACTATAAAAAACTCATCTTGAGCATCAAAAAGAGGCAAATCACCAATTGCTATATGTGTTGAGCGATCAACAGTAGGGGTGGGCAAAATTAGATTTAGATCAGATTCAAATCAACCCAATTGGGTTTCAGATTAATTAGATTAGGAAAAAAATTCATCCACACTCAACCTGAATATGTAAACTAATCCGATCCGATCCAAACATATTCAGAGCCCTCTTGTAAGCCATTACATGTTGGAGTGTTAGAGCAGTTACATATTGACTTAATTTATGCACAACAAATGCTATCTCTAGTTTGGTCAATACCAGATACAGTAAACCTCCATTTAAGCTTCTATAGCTTGTTGCATCCTCAACATACTAAACCAAATAACCATTTACTTCTTTTTAAAGCTTTGATCCAGTAACTATGAGAGTATCACATCCTGTACAATTCAGTATATCATCCTTAGACAACAAATCCTTGATATATTTCTTCTGAGATAGATAAATACAGTCTTCAGCCTAGGAAATAACTATCCCAAGAAAATATGATAGTATTCCCAAGTCTTTTAAAGCAAAAGTTTTACTAAATTCTTAGATGAATTTCTCCAACTCTCCACTATCAGGTCCTGTGATTAGGATGAGTATCATTGAACTGTGTATTTCTTTGAAGAAAATAAAGGTATTAGCTTTAGAATTTTGAAATTCCCAATTAGCTATCAGACAGCTTTTAAGCTTGTCATACCAAGCTCCAAGAGCTTATTTCAAGCCATACAAGGCCTTCTTCAGCTTACATATATAATTGGATTTTTGTTGATCAACAAATCCTTCAGGCTGATACATGTAAACATCTTCTGTTAATTCTCTATTCAAAAGGGCATTATTTACATCCACTTGCTTTATTTTCCATTTATACATTACAGTTAAACTTAAAACAACTTTTACTGTGGAAGCCTTTTCAATTGGACTAAAAGTCTCAAAATAATCAACACCTTTAGTCTGTTGAAAGCTTTTTGCAAATAACCCGTCTTTGTATTTAACTATGCTTGCATCAGTATTTTGCTTGACTCTGAATACCCATTTGCTGTCAACCACTCTACATGGATTTGAAAATGGTACCAACGACCAAGCTTCATTCCATATAAAGGCTTCATATTCATCTCTCATGGCTTTATGCCAATTCTAATCATTAAGAGTTTCTTGAACTGTATTGGGTCTTTTTTTGTTAAAGTGACTATATAGACCTTTGGTTTGAAGATTTCAGACTTTGATCCGGTAATAATTAGATGAGAGGATTGTGGGGGAAGATTTTTGTTTTGATTCTGATTTGTGTGTTGTGGAATAGATGGTTGTGATACATTTTATGGTTGTGTTGGCAATGTGTTTGGTGATGGTGAGGTTGGTTGTGTTGGTAATGCATTTGGTGATGGTGAGGTTAAAGATGACAATCCTGATAATATATGTGGTGAATGCTCCTTGAAATACAAGTGAGCAACCCAAGAGGGGGGGTGAATTGATGTTTTAAAAATTATCCTAATCAAACCACACAACAATCCAATCTAATGCCTTAATAAAATTGAAAACAATAAGTTCAATAAAAGCACAATAATAAATAAGTAAAGGAAGAGAAAAACAAACTCAAGGATTTTTACGTGGTTCGGCTATCCTCGCCTACGTCCACGCCTCCAAGCAACTCAAGCTTGAGGATTTTACTATCCAAGCCTTTCCAAGGCTTCAAATACTTACAATTGACTTCAAGGTGTCAATGAACCTTTACAACAAAGAGATTATCTCTCAATCTCTTCACTCAAGTGTATCACACACTTAATCACTCACAAATTTGATGAGAAATTGAAAAGTACAACAAAAACTCTCTCAAAGAGTAGATATACAAAATGAAGAACAAAGATGGCTCAAGGATTTGTGATTCACGAATTGAGAGCTCAAGATATGTTGTATGCCTTTGGTTGGTGCGTGCTAGAGAGCTTGAAAATGAGTTGGATTTGAGTTTTTATAGTTGGAGCTCAAAAACTAGTCGTTATGCACTTTTTGCCAGAAAACGGATCAAGGTTAACCTATTAACGGTTAATCGTTTACGCTGGTCAAAGTTACCGTTGGGCTGAATTTCAAATAAACGGTTCACCGTTTTCTTGTAAATGGTTCAAGGGTAATTTTCAGAGACCTGCAAAATAAATTTGGCTCAACCGTTCTTACTAAACGGTTCAAGGTTAACAATCTGAAAATAAACGGTTCAAGGGTAATTTCTAGAGACCTGCAAAATAGATTTGGCTTAACCGTTCTTACTAAATGGTTCAAGGTTAACAATCTGGAAATAAACGGTTCACCGTTTTCCTGTAAACGGTTCACCGTTTTCACGTAAGCAGTTCACGTTTTCAGTAACGTTCACCGCTTTTCCGTAACAGTTCGTTTTCATAAGCAGTTGAGGTAATTTCCGGCTACAAAATAAATTTGGTTTAACCGTTTTTACTAAACGGATCAAGATCAGCAATCTGGAAATAAATGGTTAGCCGTTTTAAATAAATGGTTAGCCGTTTTCTACAGTGACTGCTACAGTGAACTGTTTACCAAAAATTACAGTTTTACCCCAAAACTTTCTATAATTGTCCTATGACCCAAAACGTTATAAAACTTTACAAATAGGTCCAAATTCAAAATTTCTAAATAATACTTTGTGAATCCTAAAATTTTTTGAAATTATGAAATGGCCCAAAATACTATAACACTTTTCAAATAAGTCATTCTCCATAATTTCAAACAATACTTGTTGATTTTCAAGTTTTCAAAACACTTTCAATTAAATCATAAACTTGAAAAACAACCAATTTCATAAAATCATTTTTCCATTAAATATAAAACATTTATAATATGAAAATAATGATTTATTTAAAATGTATAAAAAATAATTTAACCTTTTAAAAATTTAATCATTCTTAATCTTATTTGTTATCATCAAAATCAATAATATGTAAGCATATATGTTAACACTCCTGTTGATTTAGTTTATTTGTATGTGCATGAACAAAGGATATTTGTTCATTTCTTACTGAACCTGCTGATTGAAGATCTTCAAAGCTGTTGTTAGGTAAGGACATTGTAGAAAGACGATAAATCTATTGTTGAGTGAAATTAGACACTAATATTTCAGAGGTTTTAAGATTTTTTTATGAATGAAAATATATCATTTATTGATTAAGTGAATGTGTTTTCATCAAAGATGACATGTCTAAGAATATAAATTTTACCAGACTTGCTAAACACTTGTATCCTTTATAATAAGAACTATAGTCAATGAAGATGCATTTGGAAGTATGAAAATCAAATTTACGCTTATTAAAGTCTCTCAAATATAGATAACAAAGAAACCTAAGCACTTAAGAAATGTATAGTATAGTTTGTGCTTGAATAATTTTTCATAAGGAGACAAGAATTTTAGAACATAGGGTTGGTAATCTATTGATATGGTATACTATTGTGTGAGCGGCTTCCCACCAGAATTGAAAAGTAAGATTTGCTTAAGCTATGAGAGTTAAGCCTAACTCAATTACATGTCTATCTTTCCTTGCAACAAGACCATTTTGATGATGGGTGTAAGGACATGAATGTCGAAAGATTATTCCATTTTGATTAAGGAAATTAATAAACACTCGGAATTCTCCCCCTAGGTTAGATTGTAACACCTTGATTTTGGCACTAAATTGATTTTCAACTTGAATTTTGAACAGTTTAAAAACTTCAAATGCTTGTGATTTAAGCTTAAGAGGATAGAACCAAGAGCATCTAGTATATTCATCCACAAAACTAATATAATATTTGTATTTATTTCTAGATATAGTAGGTAGAGGCTCCCAAAGATCAGTATGAATCAACTCTAACACCCTCTTTGTTTTTGTTTCAGTTGTAGAGAAATGTTGCTTATGGGCTTTGCCTAATTGACATGCTTCACATAAAGAACGTGCAGAAGACAAAATATCCTTTTGAGAGACTTTAAACTGTGTACATAACTTAAGCAAATGCATCAATGTGATTGAATTTGGATGGCCAAACTTTCTATGTAACAAAGTTATTATATCAAGTTTGGCATTACACTTACTGAAAACAGAATGATAGCAGGCTTTAGTAAAGTTATCACAATTTTTTAGAACAGACAACATAAAAATAGGTTTATTGAGTTGAGATTGACAAAGATGAGATGTAGGTGATAAAGAAAGAGAATTAGACCTTAGCAGTAGCTTGTAAAGACTTTTTTTAGCAATGTCCTGCAGAAGAACTTGCCCCTTCATGTCCTTTACAAAACAAACATTTCCACAAAATTCAACAAATATAAGATTATCATATGTGAGTTTGGAAATGCTTAATATGTTTTTGGTAATTGAAGGACAAGTAACATATCTTTAAGTGTTATTTTAGTATGTATAAGTAAAGATTTTGAAGCTCTTAATAACAAAAATGCATGTCCAACATGAGTGATAGACAAACTTGGACCATTGCCAATGATAAGCTGATCAATACCTTTAAATTCTTCACTGATCTGCAAATTCTCCATATTGTTGGTCAAATGATGAGTTGTTCCACTATCCAAATATTATCCATCATCAGCAGTCCCTTTAAAATTAGCCATAAAAGCTTCTCCAGAAGTATATGCATCCATGTTAGAGTAATAGTTATTGCCAGGTATACAATCATAAGTTGGAGACATATAATTGAAATTTTCATACCCAATAAAATCTGGATTAGAATCAAAGCGATCAAAGTTTGAAAAATATACTGCTCTTGGTGTTTTGACTTTGCCAAAACCTCTTGAAACAGGCACATAGTCTTCAAACAGACATCAGCAGTATGACCAATTTTAAAGAAAATCTGACATATTAGTTCTCTTATATTATTGAGAATTCCTTGTGATCCATTCATGTTAACATATCCATTCTTAATAAAAAAAAGTTGGATTCCCAGGTGCTAATTCTTAGGTGCTGAAAAAGGATTGAAACCAATAGAGTTATTGCCAAAGAAATATCCTCTGCCATATCCATTTCTAAAACCTCTATTAAACATTCTTGGAGAGTAATTCATGCTTCCTCTACCAAAGAAATGATTTCTACCACCAGAATAGCCTCTTCTTTTAAAATTTCCTCTAGGCTTTGCATAATAAGCCTTAGGATATTATGCATCAGTATATGAATAATTTGCATTAAACACGCTTTTGCATCTTGCTCTTGCTCTAATCCAGTTTCATGAGTGAGTAACAGTGCATAACCATCATCAAACTCCATACATGAACCAGTTATAAATGTAGCAATATCACGATATCCTGGTCCTAATCCATTAAGAATAGTTAACATAAGATCATTCTCTATAATTGGACTACCAGCACTAGCAAGTTTACCAGCTATTGCCTTCATTTTTATACAATAATCTTTAACAATAAGAGATTCATTTTTAAGAGTATTTAGGTCATATCTGAGTTGAAGAATTCAAGCCTCATATTGAACTCCAAATTTCTTTTCCAAAGTCCTCCATGCATCAAATGAACTCTCACAATTGATAACAAGACTTAAAATACCTTCACTTATTAATGACAATAGCCAGCCAATAAAAGTTTGATCCTGTAATCTCCAGATATGATATACAAGATTATCAATTTGTTGTGCAGATCCATCTACTCTAGTTAATAGAAGATGCTCATCAGGTGCTAATCTGGTTCCTGTGATAAAATCCTCTAAATGATTTCCTCTAATTGAAGCTAAAACTTGAGAGCACCAGAGTAAGTAGTTTAATCGATCTAACTTGATTGGATTAGTAAAAGAAAATTTGATTTGAGTAGGTTGATTTATGTTGTTTGTTCTTTGATTACAAGAACTTGACTGTTGATTACTAGAGCTAGCTCTGTTTGGCTGGTACTATGCTTAAAAGCTTAAATCTCATTGATCAATCTATTTGGTTACTAAGAAAATATGCTTTGATTGCTAAGAAAATTATAAAGAAGCTTCTAGATTTTTCAGATTTTATCTCTCATGTTCTTTAATTCAAGAATGATTACAAAATGTACTATTTATACTCAGCTCAATTCAACTAATAAAGAGAAACAAATTGAAACAGAATCTAAGTGTGCTTAACTAACTCTTGGTGAGCTAACATTACATTCTCAACTATGACTGGATTTCACTCACTCGTGTGCAGCATGCTTACATGCATTATGTGCTTCCTTGACAACCTTGAATTTTAGGAGTTAAAAAAGAGAGGGCTTGTGAGGAGAAATAAAAAAGAAAAATTGTGCTTTTTTGTTTTAATAACAACGTGTCAAGCAGTAACCTCTATTTCTTTACAAACTTGGGAAGGAAGATAGCACTAAGATCGTAATTCAAGTATCACTTAGTCAATTAATCTTAAGTCTTTCTCCCAAGTAATAGTCAATTAAACCTAGACTTTTTTTCAAGTAATAGCCAATTTGTCAACCAGGGTTTGGTTTGGTTGTTTAGTTGGTAAAAGGTTGACAATTTATCTTAATTATTTTTTCAAAGGTCGGTAAGATGATGACAATTCGTATTGAATTTCTAGTTGATATGGTTATTAAATTTTGAACATATCCCTATGATCACATTTCTTCGCATTTAACTTCATTTGATAAGGTTGTGGCAGTCAAACACGGGCAGTCAAACAACTTAAGCAGCTACAGAACAAGGTATTATACATAGCCTCAATATGTGTTTGGTATTGCTGCATTGGGGTGCCAAAAATTGAAATAATCGATAATTTTTGAAGAGTGCTTTTGTAATAAAGGTTTGAACAGAATGGATAGCTCTGCACAGTCAACGGTGTTCAATATCCCCAAACTGAAACTGAGCTCCTCCTCCGGCCACCTGAATATGCCAGTGATCGGCCTGGGCTGTGCAGTTGACAAATCAGACATAGACGCATTGAAGTTGGCGGTCCTGGAAGCTATCAAGCTGGGTTACAGACATTTTGATACGGCTGCAATGTATGGAACAGAGAAGGCTCTGGGAGAAGCAATAGCTGAAGCACTCAGACTTGGTCTTGTCAGTTCTCGTGAACAACTCTTCGTTACTTCCAAGCTCTGGTGCCAGAACGCCCATCGTGACCACGTTATCCCAGCTCTAAAGAGGTCGCTTCGTGCTCTTCAGATGGAATATTTAGACCTCTATCTCATTCACTGCCCCATTAGCTCTAAGCCAGGGGAAGTTGGATTTCCTGTACCTAAAGAGGACCTTTCACCTATGGACTACAAAGGTGTGTGGGAAGCCATGGAAGAATCTCAAATGCTTGGCCTCACCAAGTCCATTGGTCTCAGCAACTTCTCCTGCAAGAAGGTTGAGACAATACTCACCTTCGCTACCATCCCTCCTTCAATTAATCAAGTGGAGATGCATCCTCTCTGGCAACAGAGGAAGCTCAGAGAATTTTGCAGCGCCAAGGGCATAATTGTCACTGCTTACTCTCCTTTGGGATCGGTAGGAAAAATATACGGCAGCAATCAAGTCCTGGAGAACGAAGCATTGATGGGGATTGCAAAGGCCCATGGCAAGACTGTGGCTCAGGTTTCTCTACGATGGATAGTTGAGCAAGGAGCCACTGTTGTTGTTAAGAGCCTCAACCTCGAGAGAATGAAGCAGAACCTTCGGATCTTTGACTGGAAATTAACTGATGACGATTATGATAAGATTAATCAAATCCCGCAGCATAGATTGATGCCTAGTGATTTTTGGGTCTCCCCTCAGGGACCATTCAAGACCCTGGAGGAGCTTTGGGATGACTGATGATCAGCAATTCTAAAAACCTTTCATCAGCAGTTCTACAAATATTGTTTTTAAGCATTGCATTGCTTTGGGTTGTAGATGGCTTCAAACAGGTTTCGTTTTTTGTGTATCAAATAATGGTGAATTCTTAAGTGAATTTAATTTAGTTATGTTATGTACTTAATTAACAATTGTTAAGTATTTTCTCAAATGGATTCCGTTATGGACTAATATTTGGTCGTGATTGAGGACACACTGATTGATTTGATAACTGATATTTACAAACTCACAAACTCAACAAAGTCATAGAGTCTTGTCACGTAAATTATGATGTCACAGCTTCCATTCAAAGAATTACTAAGCCAAAGCTAGCTCCCGGCACAGCCCTTGACTAGATGGATTTGAAATCCATTGTAATTTTTCAAATGGTTTTTTGAAATAAAGTACGTCGTTTTAATATTTTCTAAGCATCCACGTATTCCGATGGGTAAGTTAAGAAATTCTCCATTGGGTTGGATGGTACCTCTTTTTTTATTTTAATTATAAGGTGTAAAATTTAATTCTTCCTAATAGATATAATATATATATATTTTACTTTTTCTGTTGAGCTTTAGTGGATTTTAGCTGTATTGAGTTTCGATATGTTGAACGTTAATTGTACACTTATTTATATTTATATTCGGCTTGAGTTGTATTGTATATAATATTTTTTAAAAAAATCTAAAGCTAAAAATAAAGTTAGTGGCTCCAAAACCGTTTCCCGAATCCAAAGCATTGGGTAAAACCGTAAAACTCTGTCACCAATATCAAACCCTAAAGTAGGTACAATAAATCATAAATTACGTGCAATATGTGATAAGCTCCAGTTACTCTTATTAGTAAATGAAACTCTTGGACCAACAGCTTGATAATGAACTTTCTCCAAGCCAATTAATAAAAGATATATGAACTCAAGGCTACGACTACCATGCACTATATCTATTGATAGATTGCATGTAATAAAATATTTTAAAAGTAAAATTAAAAATAAAAATAAAAGACGTTCTAAAAGTATATTTTACTATATATGATAAAAATAAAAATGAAAGACATTCTGAAAAATACTTCGCTAAAGATGTTCACGGGGCCCACATGGCCATGCCCAGCCTTGCTTTAAGGGCCCAAAATACATGGATTATTGTCTTCACCAGTTTTCATTGTTTTAATTCATCGTAACAGTTGCATTGAAGTATAAACCCTCAAATTTAACCTTAAATTCAAAAGATAATTAATTGGTTAAAAATATCTTCCGCAATAGTTATTTTACCAATACCATTCATGCACTAAATTTCTGTAATTCAAAAATCTGACAATACAATAAGTGTTGTTTAGTTCTTTTTCTAAATGCTCGCTAGAATTGATTTGAATTCGACTTTTGATTTTGCATGAGACTGATGTAGCATTTAACTCCTTTTAATATATCACCAACAATATGTTGTATTGTACTCTTTTCATTCTAAGCTCATAACGCTATGTATCTTGAACTGTAGGACGAAAACGAAAGAGGGCTTGTGAGGAGTGCTGGCATTACAGGGGTCAACTGCCCACTTCCGTAAGACTACGAAGGCATGAAGTTAAATGATTTAATGTCTGTTCTCTGACCACTAATTGATTAATCTACAAGTTTTACAACAAAATTCTACAGTTAAGCTTGTTGAAGCTAGAGCAATTTAATAATGGGTGACTTGTTGGGTAGCAGAGTCTAATTATATATTCATAGGTGGGATGACATCATATCAATAGTCGGCGGTTACTAGCATCGTAGATGCTGGTTATGTCAAGTTTTATGACCCCGCATCAATAGTCAGCAGTGTGGTAACATCGTGGATGGCAATAATTCCCTGAACACCAATTGATTTTTGAAAAAATACGACAACCTTTACTTCAAAACTCTTTTAAGAGTGTTATGGAAATCGTTACTTCAAAACTCAATAAATTAAGAGTACTGAAGCGGTAGCAATTCAATGATGGGTGACCAGCTGAAAATTTTAGAACAAACGTCTCGATCCAATGAGGAGAAATAAAAGAGAAAATTGTTCTCTTTTCTTTTATTGTTAACTAACTTGTCAAGCACCAACAGTAGGTTTTCTTTACAAACTTGGGAAGACTAAAAGATGTAGTTCAAGTGTCAATTTAGGGTGTGTTTGGGAGTGAGGTGATGTACCTTTTAAGCTGCAGTTGCTGTGTAGAAAAAGCTACAGCTTTGGAGTAGAAGTTGGAAAAAAAAATTTGCTAACTTGTCAAAGCCCAACTACAAGTGTTACCAAACACTTTAATAGCTGGGCTTTGACAATCCAGCTACCTCACCACACTCCCAAACGGACTATTAGTCGATTAAATTTAGTCCTTCAAGAAGTATCCAACCTGTCTAGTAGAACTACTGGGGATTGGTTTGGTTGTTTAGTTGGTAAATTGTTGACAGTATATCTTTGATTATTTGTTCAAGGTAGGTAAGATGATGACAATTTGTAAAGAATTTCTAGCCTTCCCTCTGGTTCTTTCAACACTCACAGATATTGTTCAAAACGCGTTCCTCACCCATGGTGGCCAAAAGATCGATTTCTTAGGCCTCCCTTTGTCAGCATTAAATTTGTTTGGTGGAGAAGCGGCTTGTTAATCTCTAAGAAAATCATCTGACCATGAGCAGATAATTCATGAGCCAATAATCTATGAGCTCCTGATCAGTGAGCACCATGAGCAGATAATCCATGAGTTGCTGATCAATGAGCACCATGAGCAGATGTTCTATGAGCAAATGATCCATAAGCAGATAACCAGCGAGCCTGCGAGCACAAAGAACATGTCAGGAGGCGCCAAAAGTTTTTCTGGTGAAAATCCTCTGAAGCTCAAGTCAGTGATTTGGGTCTACTTGGAAAAACTCGTACCACAATTCGCACGGCTTAATTATGAATGCAAAAACTTTTAAGTAAATTTATGGAAAATAATAGAAAATAATCAATCTTAAAGAAAAAGAAATCATGAGAGAAATAGAAGTTTTCCAGTGGTAAAGAGAGAAAAAGATCATATGGGTTCAGTCGCCCAGAGAGAGAGAGAGAGAAAATCCCCCTTTCCCTCCCTTTCCAAGGATATTTATAGGAAATTATAGTGGTTTTTATCCTCTCTCCTAAAACTCTCAAGAAGACTACTAATTTTCAACCCACTAAGAATACGGTCCCTAATATTTCAGAGAAAATAAGTGAGATTTTTTTTTACTGAGTCGTGCTTCCCGGTAATCTCTTTGTCGAGATAATCTGCTCCTGGTCACCAAATAATCTCATGGTCGAGGTGATATGCTCAAAGTGACCAAATAATCTCTTAGTCGAGATGATATACTCGAGGTCAGAAAATAACATCCTGGTTGAGGTGATGTGCTCGCGGTCACCAAATAACATCTTGGTCGAGATAATGTGCTCGAGATGACCAAATAATCTCCTGGTAGCCTATAAACTATTTACTCACTTTTTATTTTAAGGAGAGCACGATAGTGTATGAGCAAACACCTTATCTTATTCACCCTATTTCATTCCTCAAACAGTACTTTTAATGTTTTAGCCTAACATAAAAAGGGCAAAAACAATATGAAACGAAGTAGAGATGATAATGATCAAATTAATGAAGACGGAATGAAAAACGCAACACACAGTGCTTTCTGAATACTAGAAAATGTTGATAGTTCTCCAGCAGCGCAAGTACAGGCGTAGAACAACAGCTCAATACAACACAAATAGAGCCGTAAAAGGCATGTGGCTCTCTAGTGTCGAACCGTTAACAGTGAGTATTTATTAAGCCCGTCCGAGTTCCTTTTTCGCCACAAAAAGATGTGCCCAAGTCATCGAAGAATACGAAGGTAAATTCGTCTGGACTCAGACATCAACATCTTTACCGTAGTGTAGACCAACCTTATCACCAGTCTCAGCAAAAATCCAAGTGGTAGGAAATACACATAGACAGCAAAGAAGAAGCCAACAATGACACATGCAATAACCGCAAGTACTTTGGCACTGAAATATAGAACTGCGTATGCGCCTAAAAGGAATGCTAACACCATCGCAAACATGGCGGCAACTATAAGTACTTGGCCCAGATTCCATATCAAGAATTCGAAGCTCTTGTCTGGTAATAGTGACACAAAAAGGTGAGCAAAAACCGCACAGCTGGAGAAAACCATCGCCGCGCTATTCGATATAACAAATCCTTGGAAAGCTCTACTTCTTGTTAGAACTGCTGTCCCCTGGTCTGGGCCCTTCTCATCAATGTAACCACCGGGCATGGTAATACCTGCTGTGAATGTAACAGTGGCTATAAGTCCAGCCACGACTAGATGTCCTTCCTTTCCTTTCTTGAGAAATTCCTCTAAGGCCTTGTCTATTAATTTTTTCTTTTCTTTTCTATAATCACTCTTATTTCTCACTATGTTGCCTTCATTATCCATTATTTCCCCACCTCCATCCTCTATCTGTCGCCGACCCCGGAAACCGTTTTGTCTAAGCAAGCACCATACGAAGGATAGCTGCGACAATGTGTTGAAATATTTATAACGACGGTACAACTAGTTTCCTAAATAATTTATATAAACGATATCCACAGGTTCACATCAAAAGTCACGAGCATGCAGAGGAAACGATTGGTAAAATGATCATCGCACACTCAGGGGAGCAGAATTTAAAGTTTAGGGGGTCAAAAATGATAATATAAACATTTAAGGGTAAAAAGATTTGAAAAAATGGGTAACTGTCAAAATGTAAAAGTTATAGAGTGCCAATTCATAAAAAAATCAAATTTAGACAGAAAAATTATAAAACATTTTACATAGATAATTGAAAAAAAATTTTACCCTAAACACATACCTGACTGCAATTCCGCACGTAAATAGAAGAGTAATGTTATATTTCTTAAATAGTATTTGAATTACTATCATCTTAAGTGATATGACATTCATCTATTAAATGGTAAAATAAAATAATAAATAATTTTACTAATTTCACAATTTACCTTATAATGAGCGAGTGCTACCTAGTACTTGTGAAGAAAAAATATTGAGATGTTACTTAGGAAAAAAATATTATTCACATAAAAATTAATGCTTAAAAATCTTCATTTTAATAAAGTGAAGATTAAGGTAAAAGATAAGAAAAATATAAATTTCAATGCAGTATTTTTTTAACTTGCTCCAATTCATGACATTTTTTTTAATTTTTTAGCTTGAGAAAAATATATAACATCCCCCTTTGGTGTGAACAAAATACATAAAGCATATGCTTTTTTAGATAGAATCATGAACTCATTGTATAAACAGTTATGAGTGATAATATCTCCACCCCGCATTTTTGTGAATCCACCCCATTTTCAAAAAATAATTATAAAAGTTTCACATTAATTTTAAAATTTTCAAATCAAGAAGAGTTTTGGAAAATTAATTAATTGAATCTATGTTAATTCACTTTTTTGTGACTTAGATTTATTTAGTATGCTTGATTACAAATATTTCTTTGACATAAGTTTAAATTAATTATTTTACCCTTATAAAGTAAAATTTTCAAAAATTTACTTTAACTTCAATATTTTTCTAATTTATACCAAACTCATTGTTTCTAATACTATTTTATTAGTGTGATTATTATTATTTAATTAAATTAACATAGTTTCTTGACAGCACAATTCTCATGTAAATTAGTAGACTGTCAAATTTATGTTATTTATATGTAAGGGTAGTGAAATAATTATTAGGTTTCATTTAAAAATATTAAATTATAAGTTGTAAAATTAAATAACTAAATTATTAGATATAATAACTCATGTTCTATAGGGAAATTTTATCTTTTTATATCAGAATAATAAACCATAATAATAAAATAGTAAAATAAAACTTATATTAAAATTTATGATTAAAGATGGTCAACGAACCTAAGAAAAAAAAAACTAATAGAAAGATTTAATTAATTAACTGTACAAAATTTTTATTAATTTGTATTTTTTAAGAATATTGTGAACTCATTGTAATTATTTTCTAGAAGTGGGGTAGATTTATGAAAATAGTGGGGTGGAAATATCGCTATCCAACAGTTATCAACTCACCCAAAAAAAAAAAAAAAAAAAAAACTATCACCTTCAATAATGTATTTATTGTGCCAAAAGAAATTAGCTTTTAGCACCTAATGAAATTATTTGTATATGAATCAATTGCCTTACCTGATTGGGAGAAAAATAAAACATGTCCAACAGGATCGTATCTATAGCATTATGGTTTTCATTGTTGAACGCCAGCTTATCCACTTTAGGGTGACATATGAAAGACTTCATATAAGAATCAGAAGCAGCATGTTCTAGGAGAGGTGTTTTTCCTTGGTGATTTTTCTCGTTTACAAGGTTTCCAAGAGAGTGATTGTTTAAGAGAAATTGGACCGCCTTTCTACTTTCGCTATGCACGGCAAAGTGAAAAACATTCCACCCTTCGTTATCAGTAATTTCACAGCAACTAGGACAACTCTGTATAAGCTCTAGCATTGAATATACTTTGCCTCTACCAGCTGCAAGATGAAGAGCTATATTTCCCTCATTATTAACTTTGTAGGCTGCAGATTTATCAGCATTAAGTAATTCCTTCAAAACCTTATAGCATCCCAGGTGTGCAGCCAAGTGAAGTGGGAGCCATCCTCGCTGATCCGGTTTGCTGGTCAGAGTTTTTTTGAAGTCTAGTAACATTTTTGTCATTTCTATAGAAAATAACAACAAAACACAAATTGTCAAAGAAGGAATTATTAGAAACGCTCTCAAATTGTGTGAGTGCTACGACTGTTATTTTATAAAAATGTGAATTTTGCGTACAATATTACATTGATGACTAAATTTGTCAAGTTGTAGCCCATAGAAAGTCTAGCCCATAACTATATCCACGATGCGTAGTCTACTTAGTGAGTTTGAGTCCAAGAGGATACATTCTAATTAGAGGGCTGAGTGAGAGTGTGCTTGGTACCTAAAAGTGTAAAACAAATATTTATTGAATGTATTGACGGAAACTTGTCACGAGTCTTGAAAACAGAGGCACTCAAATACATACGGATTTATATAGGCCTCAGCTACGGTGCAGGGGCTCAATTCCCCTGTATGATACAGGGGCTGTCATTGAGCCATTGGATTCATTTTATTTGAATCCAACGGCTGGAGTTTTAATTTAAAAAAAAGAAAGAAAATGTGAATAAAAGTAAAAAAAGAAGGGTAACCGGAAGAAAAAATTTTCATCTCCCTCTCTTTCTCCCCTACCCCTTGTTCTTTCTCCCTCCTCTGGAACATTGAACCAGAAAATCATCATCTTTCTCCCACTCCATCCCCACATTTTTCCTCACTTCCGGCGCTTGAGGTCACGATCGCCCGGTGGAACAGATCTGACGGATCTGAGCTTGGATGGCACCGAAGTTGGTTCGTTCGATCCGGTGGCGCGCGATGTTGAAGGAGCGGTCGAGTTGTAGTGGCTTCGGAAGGCTGCATTTCTTTGTTTTAAGGTGCCCGCTGATCAACCGATTTGGTGGGGAGAGAACCCATGTTGGGTTTGTTGTTTTCAATTTTGTTGTTTTGGTTCTTAGATTAGCGGCTAGAAAGGAGAGGAAGGTGGGACAGGACGGCAGTGGTTCCGGATGTGGCCAAAGCGATGACCGTTTCCGGTGGGTTGGTGGTGGAGGGAAGCCGTGGGTTTGTTTGGTTTTTTTGGTTGGGATTTTGAATTTTTGCATTGTGTTGACTAGATTGTTGGCCGCCGGCATGTGGAGAGGATTCCGATGGTGGTCGATCATCATGCTTTTGTTTCCCTTTCATTACTGAATCCTTGAAATTCAGTTTAATGTCTTTCATTTTTTTTTACGTATCTATCATTATATTTTATTTGTAAAGGAAAAAAAATAGCTTTTAATAATTGTTTGCATTTCAGCTGTAAACGTATTTTTATTATTACGATTACATGTGCAGTTGGGTATTTCTATAATTGTTAATTGTTGATAGAATTTGAAAATTTTAATGTTAGCTGAGTTAATTGAGCATTAATCTCTGTTTGATCTTTTGAAACATGAGGTCATATCATAACTTAGTTTGTTTCGTTTTATTTGATTAATTTTGGGTTTTTAAATTGTTCAATTTCATCGTTTGTATTTCCTTTGTATCTTTGGTTGGTTCTTTATTCACGCCAATTGTATCTTAGCAATTTCGATCATTGTTGTTGTAAATTTTTTAATGGTGTAATCTGATTTGCTTTCTTGTTTAATGATGTCACTGTCTCAGGCATCTTCTGTATGCTTGGTCTTGCCACTTTCTTGAAATATTTAAGCAATTAGATGTGAACTTGTGATTCTGATGGGTAGAGGAGAATTAATATCTTTGTGCAAGTAGTTTGGCGAATGTCTATGGAAACTGCCATTTTAGTATAGTGGTACTTCCAGATTTTTTTTGTCTGCTTAAATTGAAATCACATGCAAACTTGATTCTCAATAAGTTGGCTATCTCTCGCTCCTGCTCCTCTTCTCATCAAGGTTACTCAGCTTTAAATTTTCCTTGTAATTGTTAATTTTTTTAAAAAGAATTATTAAAGTTATTAGATTTGTAATTTGTTGTATTTAAGGAAAACGATTTGTTAATGATATAGTGTAGAAATATAGTGTACACATAATATTTGGTCAAGAATGAGCAAAAAATGACTCAAAAGCAAGGGTATGTGAAACGGGTAAACTAGGTTTTGAGATTTAGGAATTTCGAAAATCAACAAGAAAATGGTGTTTTTGGGAGTGAATACGTGAGGTTTAATAAATGGAAAATGGTTCTAGAGACTCGCTTTGGCAAGAAATTAAGTGAAAAATGAAGAATTTTAGAGAGAGAGAGATGGAAATAAAACAACGTAGAGAGGATTTCACTAAGCAAGCCTCCGGTTTGAATCTTACTGATTGACTTCCAGGGTGTCGATGGACCTTTACAACAAGATTGTCACTAATCTCTTAAGCATCCAACGCTTACAACCTCTTAACTTGATTTTACAAAAAGGATTACAAATGAATTTCTCTCACACAATTTGTTTGATCACTAAATGAAAGCTCAATGTGTAAATAAATGAGATGAATACAAGAATTTAAAGCTCAATGAAAGTTTGTATGCTCAATGATAATTGTTGGAAATCTTCTTGTTTGAATTTGATTGAGCTTATTTATACTTGGAGCTGAAAACGGTATTATTGACTTTACGCTTGGGAAAGCGGAATTAAACATTAACGGTTAACCGTTTGGATCATAAGCACGGTTAACCTTTTGTCATTATCGGTTCACCGCGTTAATTTCGAAGACCTGCAAAATAAATTTGGCTTAGCACGTTCTTACTAAGCGGTTTAAGGTTAGCAAAGAAATAATCGGTTCACCGTTTTTCGAATTTCCGTTATTTTCGAGACTAGCGATTACGCAATGTTATTCTTGCCGGTTGGCAGATTTGTATCGAGACTAATAGCGGATTACAGCATGTCGGCTCGCCGTTATCTTGAGAAGTCGGTTAGCCGTTTGTATCCAGAGACTAAGCACTGATTCTGCTTGATGCAGCTCGCCGTTGTCTTGATGTCGGCTCGCCGTTATCAAGATGTCGGTTAGCCGTTTGCTACAGTAACTGCTACAGTGAAACGTGAAATGGGGGTAAAAAAGAAAAAATTCGGGGTATTTAAAAAATTATTACATGAAACATTGAACAACAAATATGAAACAACTTACTTAAAATATGCAACAGCGAACATAAAATATGAATATCTCCGTAACAGTGAACTTACAACGTCAAACATGAAACGTAGAACAGCAAACATGAAACGTGGAACGTAAACATGAAACGGGGGCAAAAAGAAAAATATAGGGTATTTGAAAATATGACATGAAACATTGAACATGAAACGTGAAACAGCGTACTTAAAACATGCAACAATCAACAAAAAATATGAAACCTCCGTAACAGTGAATTATAAACGTAGGACATGAAACGTTGAACTTGAAACCTGAAACATGAACGTAAACATGAAACGGGGGCAAAAAAGAAAAATATCGGGGTATTTAAAAAATAACAACATGAAACATTGAACATGAAACGTGAAACAGCGTACTTAAAACATGCAACAATCAACAAAAAATATGAAACCTCCGTAACAGTGAATTATAAACGTAGGACATGAAACGTTGAACTTGAGCACGAAACATGAAGCGTGAGCGTAAACATGAAGCGGGGCAAAAAGAAAAATATCGGGGTATTTGAAAATATGACGTGAAACATTGAACGTGAAGCGATGAAGCGTCTTAAAACATACAACAATCAACAAAATATGAAACCTCCGTAGCGATTGAATTATAAGCGTGGGACATGAAGCGTTGAACTTGAAGCGCGAACGTGAGCGTAAACATGAAGCGGAAAAAAGAAAAATATCGGGAATTTTGAAAATAACAACATGAAACATTGAGCATGAAGCGTGAAGCGTCTTAAAACGTACAACAATCAACAAAATATGAAACCTCCGTAACGTTGAATTATAAGCGTGGGGACATGAAGCGTTGAACTTGAAGCACGAAACATGAGCGTAAACATGAAGCGGGGCAAAAAGAAAAATATCGGGGTATTTAAAAAATATGACGAAACGTTGAACTTGAAACATGAAGCAACCGTCTTAAAATATGGAACGATAAACAAAAATATGGTACATCTTTAATGAAAATAAAGCGTCGGACGTGAAACTTTAGCTTTATGACGTGAAAGCGTGAGCGTAAAGCGTATGAAACATGAAAAAAAAGAAAAATTTGGTATTTAAAAATATGACGTGAAGCGTTGAGCATTAAGCATGAAGCATCCCAATGTTAAATATGATACATATTTTAAAAAATTAAATTAAATTTTTGTCTTTTTATTAACTATCTTTTTATTTTATTTTTCAAAATATTTATAATAAAATTTTTTTTGTATTTTTACTTTACTTATTTTTTTTTATTTATAATTATTATTATTTTTGAAATATTATTTATTTACATAATTTATTTATTTTAATTTTTTAAAATTAAAAACATTTAAAATTGGCAGCAACCGACTGCAAAACCGGTTGCTGCCGGTTACAAATATTGTTTGGCTCGGTTGCTGCCGGTTACAAATATTGTTTGGCTGCCATGTGGCAGCCAAACAACAATTGACCCCCTTTATGGTACATAGACTTTTAGTCCCTGTACCCCCATTTATATAATAACAACCATGTTTGTTATAAATGCTGGAACAGGGGAAGCTAGTGGGCTAGAATGAGTGAGGTGGAAACACTTGTAGTTAAGATTATTTGACTAAAGAGAGAGCATTTATTTTAATTTGGGTCCTTTTTGTCATGCTTTCCACTTCACTACTATAATTGCCGACATGGCCATGTATTTATAGGCTGTGCCAACTGACGAACACACTAGGATCACTCATTTTGCTAATCTATTTTTCGGCCACACGATTTACTTGACTTTAATTTATACCACACATTTTTAAACGACCACCAGCATGTTTAGCTTGGCTTATTTTTTTAACCATATTCTACAGTTGCCCACTTGATTTTTACAATTCAGGTGAACTAACTTTAGATTTTAACTTAAAAATTTCTGGAAACTAATTCTTCTTATATTACCAATTAACTTTCAACAATAAATATATATATATATATGTGTGTGTGTAATACAAAATTAATTGTAGGTTTTTTTGTTAGGATAAGCCGCATTATATCTCTAAATAAATATTTCGATTACTCTTTTTTTTTATAATAGAATTTCTCCACATGACAAGGTTTATTAAAATAATAATAGGTTAATTATTCCTGGGTGACATATTTTTTGACAAACTTTAAAAATGTAAAATATTTTTTAAAAATAGGCGACGGAGTAACAAACCATTAAGTTTGCCGTTAACTTTAACGGAAACAGTAAATTAATTACTAAATGATATTTTTACCTCTAGAATTAATTAAAAAATGATGTTCATACCCCTATAATAGCTACAAAATGACATTTGTATTCCTAAAATTAGTTATGAAATATATTTTGCCCCTACTCAATTATTTTTTATTTTTTAAATAGAAAAAATTATAAAAATTTACATCTAAGTGCAATTAATAGGTTTTTTTGTTAAATCAAACAAATCTTTTTTAAAAAATTTTCTTGTTGAGTCAAACTTTGCCGCTAAAATTAATAAGAAAATTTTGTTTGATTCAACGTGAATTTTTTAAAAAAATTTGTATGATTTAACCAAAAAAAGTCTGTTAATTGCACTGAGATGTAATTTTTTATAATTTTTTCTATTTAAAAAATAAAAAATAATTAAGTAGGGGCAAAATATATTTCGTAACTAATTTAAGGAATATAAATGTCATTTTGTAGTTATTATAGGGGCAGGAACGTTATTTTTTAATTAATTCTAGGAATAAAAATATCATTTAATAATTAATTTACTGTTCCCGTTAAATTTAAATGCAAACTTAACGGTTTGTCACCCCGTCGTCTGTTTTTAGAAAATTTTTTTTTTTTTTAAGTTTGTCAAAAAATATATCACCCAGAAGTAATTAACCCAATAATAATAATAATAATAATAATAATAGTAATTGTAGGTTTACCTTCATCTTCGCAAAATACAGCTGCGTGTAAAGCCGTTCTTCCCATTGGTCCATGGTCAGCTGGGGATTTGCAAGTCGATAAAATGTCTTTCATGACATCATTGTATCCTCTCTCCGCAGCCAAGTACAAGGGAGTCTCGTCGGCTTTATTGGCATCATACGGTACCCTGGGATCCTCTTTGGTCAACAGCTTCACCACGTCAACTTGATTATGCCGGACAGCCTCGTGCAAGGCTGTGTCTTTGGATTCATTCGTCACCGCCAGCAGCATCATCCTCGCAGCTTCAAAACATTTCTCTGGGTCGTTCTGGTAAGGCCTTTTGCATTCATCAATTAGATCCTTCGCTATATCAGCATGCCCGTGCCTGGCGGCGATGTGCAGCAGAGTTTCCCCTTTGGTATTTGCTTTCCACAGCAGATCAGGACACATGTCTAGAATCTTTCTCACAAAATTTCCTTCGTTCTCTGCAGATTTCCTGTTAAGACCGATCTTCCAGAAGCTGTTAAGCTTTGTTGAAGGTCGGGCTGTGATGTGAATATGGAGGATTGTGTTCTCCCTGGGTGTCAATATTTGATCAAGGATGGTTGCATGTGCCCTGAATTGATCGATATGACCTTCTACTGCAGCCTTGTAAAGAGAATCCATCAACTCGAAATTCTTTTCTCGGATCCTGATTCCTGCCCGGAGTGTCTGATCAGCATGATTCCTGCCTCCTCGATGTTGTTGCATGTTTCAGAAAGTTCAATATTTACTGGTGTTGTAGTCCCCGTAGTTCAGTTCTTATACGCTTGAAAATGCCACTTAACCAATTGGGTTTATTGTAGTGTTTAAGATTAACTGTTGAATTGAACATCTCAACGAAACTAATATCTCAAGTCTTAAATATTACTGCACCTTCATTTTGGGGGGGAAAAAAAATCTATCTTCAAAACTACATTTGTTCACCACACGTCCTTTATTCTATCTTCTTGGTTTGACTTGCTTTTAATTTTTAAGGACTCGAGATATATAAGTTTTTTCTTTTTTAGAATAATGATCTAACTGCCCGGACTTTTTCTTTTTTAAGAATCAGAACATTGGAGTTTGAGAAGTGATAAACTCAGAGGCTGAGAAATAAATTTAAACTTCCGTTAGTTTGAATTCAGCAATGCTATTTGGCAAAAGAAATGTTCCAAAATTTTGACAGAAGGTCTGAAACGGTTGCAGTGTTTTAACTTAAGGTTTGAAGAATATATATATATATAGCTTGTTTCAGCCTTTTATTGTTTTACTACTAGGGATGGCAATGGGGTGGGGTGGGGGTGGGGATGCTACGTTCACATTAAAAATTTTGCCATAAATTTAGTGGGGTGGGGATGGGAATCTCAGAATATAATAGATATATAGATATATGATTTGATAAATTAAAAATTAAAAACTTGATTAAATCGTTATCATATTCTTAGGTATTTAAATTATGTAAAAAATCTCCAAATATTTGTAGTAATATCTTGAAATAATATTAAAATTAAAAAATATTTGAAGAGTGTAGTTCTTAAGAGAGAAAAGAAAACACAATAATATTTTAAGGTTGAATAAAAAATATATTCTAAGGTTTTCTTTTAGTTATAATCTATTTGTATCAAGTAAAAATTAAAAAAAAATATTAACTAACATTGTAATTGACAAAACAAAAATTATTAAATAAAATTTAAAAAAAATATCTATATAATGGGGATTGGGGTGGGGGTGGGGTGGGGAGTACAAAACCAAACCCCACCCCATTAAGAATTTGGGGATTATTTTTCTCCCATTCCCCACCCCATTCCCCAAAAATTATTTAAAACTCACCCCATTTGGGGTGGAGCCCCATGGAGCCCCAAACCCATGGAGGATTTTGCCATCCCTATTTACTACTCTTACTAGTACAATAATAGAGGATAGATTTTAGAGTCCATCAGTAATACAACACTTAATTAGTGCTTGGATGTAATATGTGTAATTGTTTTAAAACAAGCATCGTGTAGTTGTATTTGATTTAACTACAAATGCTATAAATATATTATTTGAATATAATATTTTTGATGTACCCTAAAATTTCTCGTAATAGTTTATAACAGTCCCCGATAACAAAACCACACCCTACGCTCTATATACTGAATTAATTCTGATCTTGTGTATCATTCACGGAAGTACAAAATATCATGAAAGATTAGTACATAGTTTGATGATATATCAAACTTTTTATACACTTACTTTGAAGATTGAACTTTGAAGAGGAGGCATGCATCATGAATTGAATGGCTGAATAATAAAGGTATCTAATAAATCCTAGACTTAGTGGTCCTGAATTTGATTAGACCATTTAACCACTTGGAATACATTGGAGCATACTGATGTAAGATGGTTGCATATGATGAGCAGAGTATTTTTTGGAGGTCATAACATGAGCTACAGATGTTTGTTTTAGGTAGAGATGGCACAATCCTCCATGGGTTTGGAGCTCCATGGGGCTCCACCCCAAATGGGGTGAATTTTAAATAATTTTTGGGGAATGGGGTGGGGAATAGAAGAAAAATAATCCACAAACTCTTAATGGGGTGGGGTTTGGTTTTGTACTCCCCACCCCCACCCCAATCCCCATTATATATAGATATTTTTTCTAAATTTTATTTAATAATTTTTATTTTATCAATTACAATGTTAGTTAATAATTTTTTTTTAATTTCTACTTGATACAAATAGATTATAACTAAAAGAAAACCTTCTAATACAATTTTTATTCAACCTTAAAATATTATTGTGTTTTCTTTTCTTTCTTAAGAACTACTCTCTTCAAATTTTTTTTAATTTTAATATTTTTTCAAGATATTACTACAAATATTTGGAGATTTTTTTTTACATAATTTAAATACCTAGTAATATGATAATGATTTAATTGAAGTTTTTAATTTCTAATTTATTGAAATCATATATCATAAATAAATAAAATACCATTTTAGAGTTTGCGACGAGATGAATCAAGTGCATTAAAGTAAGAATCAATGGGATGAGGTCTGAGATGAGAAGAGATGGGAGATACCGCGAGAACTATGTTGCAAAAGTTGCAGGGGATGTAGCAGAGTTGCTCAGGCGCAACATCGATGCCGTAGCTCGACATGTCTTTCAACCAAACTGGTAATTATTAATAAAAAGAAAACTAACAAGCTCCTTAAGCTACCCAAGAGAGATGATGAAGAATTAAAGAGATAAAAGAGAGCCTGCGAAACAACACTCTCTCTGTCTATATATGCTGTATATGTATATATATGTCTATGATATGAGAGAAAAAAAAAAAGCTTCTTTATATTCTCTCTCTTAATACTGAACAAGAAAATTTACTTCTTTCCTGGATGTTTTTTACTTTTAAGTTATTTTTTATTTTTCCTATTATTTTCAGGAATTTTTATCTATTTTTCTAGATGACGGATTTGGGTGTCGTTTGTTTTGTTTTTCCTATTTAGGTTAGGAGAATTTTATTAGAAAATAACATTTTAGATTTGCTTATTTTCGTCAATTCACAATATTTAGGATTAATATAAAAGGGATCTAAAATTTGAGTTTTGATCATCTACTAATTCTTTATGTTTCTGCATTGTCGATTGGTATTAGAGCAAGTTTGTTTGTCACCATGGAACAAGCATATGTGAAGAACAATCTTAAGATTATAATCATGAGGGGATACTTCAGGGATATAATTATGAGGTAGTGCCTCAAAGTGCCAACAACTAGGTAGTGCCTTAATACCCAGGCCTGCGAGACGAATGCCTGCGCACATGCATGAGGCCTTAGTAAGCAATTTGGAGGAGGATGAATATGTGGATTACGAAAGAAAAGGCGGAAGGAAATCAGATTACAAGATTAATGTAGATCTTCTGAAATTCTATGGTGGGATGCATATTATAGAATTTTTAAACTAGATAACAGAAGTAGAGAATTTCTTCGAGCATATGGAGATTTTTCAAGAGAACTGGGTTAAGCTAGCGGCATTTAAGTTGAAGGGTGCGACATCCACATGGTGGCAAAACATGTAGAATCGAAGAAGTTACAGGAAAGCCAACGATCAGATTGTGGGCTAGAATGCAGAGGATGATGGAAAAGTATTTGTTGTCAACATATTACAAGCAATAGTTGTATTTAAAATATCAGAACTGCCAACTACCAAATCACAGTGTCAATGACTATACAAGTTAATTTTATCGTCTATATGCAAGAGAAATAATATGATCGAGCCAGAATTTAGAACACTCGCAAAATATATTGGCAGATTTAAATAAGAGTTTCAAGATGAGATCACAGAGCCAATCTGAGTTTTAGGCATAGCAGTCGCGAGAGTGAAAAAGCTGGAAGAACGGGAACAATGTGCTGTCTCTAAAACTCAATAGCATCAATTCACCAGTCTGCAGAGTAGAGTGAGTAGTATTGCGTGAAGACGTGGAAATTTGTGTTAAATCCACTACTAAAGTGTCATTGCTATTTAGGTCTTGTTTGGAATTAAGGTGTTGTACTTTTTAAGTTACAGCTACTGCGGAAAAAAATAACTATAACTAAGAAACAAAAGTTAATAACATGTAATAAATATAATTTTAAATAATAATTTTAATAAAATTATTATTTATATAATAAATTTTCTATTATACAAGTGAAAAATCATATCAATACAATTTCCAAAGTACAGTAGCAAGTGTTCACCGAATACTTTAACACTGTAACTTAAAAATTACAGCTGTCCAACCTCAATACCAAACACACCCTTAGTGCCATTTGATGGACACAATCGGTAAAAGCAAGAAATTCATCATGTGCATGGCAACTTGGAAAATGGATGAAGAATAATCTGCTCCCCACTAGTTCTTTGCTTATTATCTCCATTTTTTCTTGCCCATTGTCTTCTTTTCTAGCTCGTTGGCCATCAAGGGATAGGAGAATTGTGGCCTCCTCATGCGTGGTAGATAAAGGTGTCATAGTGTTGTTGATGTTGAAGAGGTTTCGGATATAGAGACCAAGAACAAAGAAGATTTCTTAGGATTTGGGACGTGTTTGTACATTTTCCTTTAAGGTTTTATTTGCCCTCTCCACACTTGGTTTGCTATAGAGTTTCAATGGCAAATTATCCCCAAGATATAGCAAATCCTGAATACAATCACTAGCAAATAAGACTGTAATTCCAGAAAATATATAAAATCAGTAAAATCTGGTATCTCTTTTATCAATTTTTTTTTTTTAGTGTCTTTTGTTCAATAAGAAAAATTAGTTTTATGAAAGATGACAACCTTTTGAAAAATTGTTCTTCTTCAAAAAGACACTCTTTTGTTTGAATTCGCATCTATTCCAAACTTGCTAGCCGTTTTTCTTTTACAGTTGACACGAAATACGCTCTCTGGAAGAAAATGGTTAGCCGTTTTCTCAATAACGGCGAGCTGTTTTGTTACAGAATGTCAAATAAGTTACTCTCTGGAAATAAACGGTTAGCCTTTTTATCCAAACGGTTATCCGTTTTCTGTAGAACAAAAAACATGCTCTCTGGAAACAAAAGGTTAGCCGTTTTTATCCAAACGGTTAGCTGTTTTTCTGTAGAACAGAAAACATGCTTTCTGGAAATAAACGGTTAGTCGTTTTTCTCCAAACGGTTAGCCGTTTTCTTTCAGTTAGCCATTTTTATCCAAACGGTTAACTGTTTTCCTATAGAACAGAAAACATGCTTTCAGTTAGCCGTTTTTCTCCAAACGGTTAGTTGTTTTCTTTCTGAATTTCAAACTATAAAAATGTTATAATCTCACTTACAATCCCCCACTAGATTGTAATATTTTCAGATTTATATACTTATACGTACAAAAAGGTATCTTTCGATTTTAACCTTTAATTAGTGAATGTATCTCAAAGCATTTATAAGGCAATAGTGTGCTAAACATTAAACTTTGTCTCTTAAGTAAATACCGGAGACACATCACATATAATCTATCCCAGATTTCAAAATTATGTTCTAATATATAGTACTATTCCGGCCTGTGCTCCATCTTAGAATCATGAATATTTACAAGATTAAACCACGATCTTGTTAGAAACGGCACCATTTCTTATGTTCACTTAGGTGAAGCTTCAAATCATGTCTTTAGCTACTATAAGACTTGAACTTCATTAAGAGTAAATACTCAACCTCAACCTCGTAGCTATTTGCACCAAATATCTCGAATGGGATTATATATTTTCGATGCCAAACCAGTCACATAACAATAACTTGATATTACCCATTTAACTATAGAATAGCAATATAACTATTACATAATTGGGTTACTATAGTTGGTGACTTTATCAAAAGAAAGTTTCAATCCCATTCCAAAAGATGTATCCTTAACTAGATCTCTTGAAAGACCTTTAGTTAAAGGATCTGCTAGGTTCTTATTAGTCCTAACATAAACAATATTAATAACACCATCTGTTATTAATTGTTTCACTTATTCATGTCTCAAGCTAATATGTCTAGACTTTCCATTATACACTTTATTATAAGCTCGAGACAATGTAGCTTCACTATCACAGTACAAGGAAATAGATGGCATCGGTTGTGGCCATAACTTTATTTCAAACAATAAATTTCTCAGCCATTCTGCTTCCTTGCCTGCAGCTGCAAGTGCTATAAACTCACTTTCCATTGTTGAGTGAGTTATGCATGTTTGTTTCTTCGAAGCCCAAGAAATAGCTCCTCCAGCAATTGTAAAAATCCAATCAAAAGTGGATTTATTATCACTTGTATTGGTTATCCAACTAGCATTTGAATATCCTTCCAGTACTTCAAGATAATCATTATAAAATAAACTCAAATTAATGGTCCTTTTGAGATAACCAAGTACCCTACCAACTGCTTTTCAGTGTTCAACACTAGGGTTACTCGTGAATCTTGACATTTTGAAAACTGCAAAAGCTATATCCAGCCTTGTACAATGCACAGCATACATTAAGCTACCAATGGCACTTGCATAATCGAGTTGTGCTATTGCTCGACCTAAATTTTCTAGTGATTTAATACTAGAATCATATGGGGTATTAGCTTCTTTAAATTTCAAATAATTGAATTTAAGAAGCACTTTCTCTATATAATGAGATTGACATAACGAGTAACCCCCACTATGTTTATTCACTTTTACACCCAAGATAGTATCTACTTCACCAAGATCTTTCATCTTAAACTGTGAAGTTAAATACTTCTTTGTATCATTTACTCCTTACATATTTGTTCCAAAGATAAGCATGTCATCAACATACAAACATATAATCACACCAAAATCATCCGTAAACTTAGAGTATATACATTTGTTTAGCATTATTATGCTTAAACCTATGCGATAAGATTACCGAATCAAATTTCTCATGCCATTGTTTTGGTGCTTGCTTTAAACCATAAAGCGACTTGACTAACTTGCATACCTTTTTCTCATTTCCAAGCAAAACAAATCCCTCGGGTTGTTCCATATAGATTTCTTCATCAAGATCACCGTTAAGAAAAGCGGTCTTAACATCCATTTGATGTACATGCAAATTGTTCAATGAAGCAATTGCAAATAACATTCTTATAGATGTCAACCTTGCCACCGGAGCATATGTATCGAAATAATCAATACCATTTCTTTGCTTAAATCCTTTGGCTACTAATCTAGCTTTAAAAGTTTATAAAGAACCATCACTATTGTACTTTCTTCTAAGCACTCATTTGTTGCTAATTGGTTTAGAACCCGGAGGAAGATCAACCAAGATCCAAGTTTGATTTGATATAATTGAATCCATTTCATCATTTATTGCTTTTCTCCAAAAAGAAGCGTCTCTAGAAGACATAGCATCACTAAATGTCTTTGGATCTTTTTCAACATTTAACAACAATGATACTTTGTTGAGTACATTCTTTCTATCCCCTTCAACTAAGAAGAGTAATACTTGTGATGATATAAAATCTGGAGCTAAGCTCTTTTCTTTCTTTTCACGTTGACTCCTCCTTGGTTCGAAAGATGTCATAGACTCTTTCCTTTTATTGTTATTGGTGAAGACACCTGGAGTATTAGCACATGGTTGACCAATAAAAGATTCTAATTCAATACTAGAATCATGTTGAAATTTATTCTCAATAAATTCAACATCTCTGGATTCCACAATCATATTTAAATCTAAATTTAACAATCTATAAGCCTTTGAATTTTCAGCATATCCTACGAAAACACTTTTTATACCTCTAGCACCTAACTTAGATGATTTAGGATCATGTACTTTATAAAAAGCTAAACAACCCCAGACCCTTAAATACATCAAGTTTGGTTTTCTTCCTTTCCAAATTTCATAAGGAGATACATGTGTTTTCAAATAAGTGATTCTATTATGAACATGACATGCAGTGAGTAATGCTTCCCCCCATAGATTATTTGGTAGTTTTGCATTAAGGATCATAGAATTTATCATATCCGTAAAGATCTTATTTTTCCTTTCAGTCAAACCATTTTGTTGAGGAGTAAATGGAGCTGATCTTTGGCGAATAATTCCAAATTCTTCACAATAATTATCAAACTCAATTGAGAAATATTCAGCACCTCTATCACTTCGAACTATTTTGATTTTTTTATCTTTTTGGTTCTCAACTTCAGCTTTGAAATTTTTAAATTTATCAAAAGCTTCATCTTTTGTTCTAAGTAAATATACATAGGTGTATCTAGAACAATCATCAATAAAAGTGATAAAGTATCTCTTACCTCCTCTTGTTAAAATGTCATTATACTCACAAATATCGGTATGTATTAAGTCCAATATTTGAGTATTTCATTCGGCTTTAGGAAAAGGTTTCTTAGTTAATTTTGCTTGGATGCAGATTTCACACTTATGAATTTTAACATCATTATAATTGATCAAACCATGCTTAGACATGTATTTCAAAGATCTAAAATTCAAATGTGCTAGTCTAGCATGCCAAACATAACAAGACTCAACAATACAAGCTAAATTGATATCATTATTATTAATGCTTAGTTTGTACATTCCATTACAAGAATACCCTTTTCCAACAAACATCCCATTCTTTGAAATAATACAAGTATTACCCTCAAGCACAATCTTAAGCCCATGCTTACACATACAACTTGCAGAAACAAGATTCTTCCTAACGGAAGGTACATGAAAGACATTATACAATGTAACTTTCTTTCCAGAAGTAAAGTTGATCTCAACTACTCCTTTCCCTACTACTATGGCTGCATCATTGTTCCCCATGAGAACCTTTTGTCCTTCTATTTCTTCTTTATATGATAAGAAAAATTTCTTATCATTACAAACATGAATTGTTGCACTCAAATTGAGCCATCAATCAAAAGACTTAGTTTCAGCCATATTGGTTTCAGTAATCATGCCAATTTGCATCTCAGAAACCATAGGACAAATCTCTTCAGATTTATCTTGAACAATGTTAGCTTTATGGGAATTCACTTATTCCTTTTTCTTCTTGAATCTGCAATCAATTTGGCGATGGCCTTTCTTGCCACAAAAGAAACAATTTCCAGAAAACTTTTGTGTGCTAGACTTCTTGAATTTCTTGCCATTCTTGACTTTGAAATTCTTTGAAAATTTACTAGCTTCAACAACATTAACCTTAGTAGAATCATACTTGTTCTTGGCTTCTCGAGACCTTGTCTCTTCTTCAATTACCAAGTGTTTTTGTAATTCTCCTAAGGTTATGTTCTCTCTACTATGAAGAAGTTTCTTTCTATAATCATTCCAACTTTGAGGCAATTTAGCAATAATAGCCCCAACTTGAAATGATTCCGAAATTTCAACTTTCAAATCACGAAGCTTAGTAACTATAATTTGTAATTCATGTATTTGATCAAGAATGGATTTTGTGTCTACTATAAAAAAATTCAAAATATTTAGAGATAAGAAGCTTGTCAGTACCTTCTTTCTCCGTTTTGTATTTATATTCAAGAGCATTCCAAATTTCCACTGGAGAAGTCATAGAGTTGTAAAGATCATATAACCTATCAGAAAGCGTATTGAGTATGTGACCCCGACACATCAATTCATCATCTTCACAACGTTTCCTTGCAGCCTTATCAACTTCAGTATCATCTTCTCTTGGTTCTAGAAATGGTTCCAACTTTGGATCAAGAGCATATGCCACTTTAAGAACAGTAAGGAGAAAGAACAATTTTCCCTTCCAACGAGTAAAATTAGTGCCATCAAAACGATCGAGATGGACACTAGGATTAAAAAATGATGTCAAACTCTTTTCAGCCTCCATTTACAAAACCAAAATTAAAACCTTAAAGATTGTTGAAGAGGTTTCGGATATAGAGACCAAGAACAAAAAAGATTTCTTAAGATTTGAGACGTGTTTGTACACTTTCCTTTAAGGTTTTATTTGCCCTCTCCACACTTGGTTTGCTATAGAGTTTCAATGGCAAATTACCCCCAAGATATAACAAATCCTGAATACAATCTCTGACAAATAAGACTATAATTCCAGAACATATATAAAATCTGTAAAATCTAGTATCTCTTTTATCAATTTTTTTTTTTAGTGTCTTTTGTTCAATAAGAAAACTTAATTTTTATGAAAGATGACAACCGTTTGAAAAATTATTCTTATTTAAAAAGACACTCTTTTATTTGAATTCGCATCTATTCCAAACTTGCTAGCCATTTTTCTTTTACAGTTGACGCGAAATACGCTCTCTGGAAGAAAACAGTTAGCCGTTTTCTCAATAACGGTGAACCGTTTTATTACAAAATGTCAAATAAGTTACTCTCTGGAAATAAACGGTTATCCGTTTTCTGTAGAACAAAAAACATGCTCTCTGGAAACAAAAGATTAGCCGTTTTTATCCAAACAGTTAGCTGTTTTTCTATAGAACAGAAAACATGCTTTCTAGAAATAAACGGTTAGCCGTTTTTCTCCAAACGGTTAGCCGTTTTCTTTCAGTTAGCCATTTTTATCCAAACGGTTAACTGTTTTCCTGTAGAACAGAAAACATGCTTTCTGGAAATAAACGGTTAGCCGTTTTCTTTTCGAATTTCAAACTATAAAAATGTTACAATCTCACTTACAGTTGAGTCCTTGAAACATTGCTACGGTTTTTGAATTTGGACAACTGGAAATTGACCCTATCATTAACTTGAGGTTCGTCCTCCAAGGTTGCCGTGATATGTGGTTTCGGATGTGAGTCAATGTAAATTTTTGCTAACATCTTGTTGAGGAAGATCATGATTATCAGATTGATCATCAAAATGGAGGTCAAAATATGCTCATGCAGGAGAGTAATCGCCAATTTCCTTTGATATTCTACTGATTTTATAATTTAAGTTCAGTTGTTTTTGTTGAGTTATTTATCATATTGACTAGTAGAGGGGAGTTATTTAAATACATAGGTAGGAAAGGTCCCTCCACATCTACCCAATAAACTAATTTTTCAAATTAAATATTTAGAAAGGGTAATTTGTAAGGACCTCCCCTGAGCTTTGTTGTATTAACAGTTTGATAGAAAGTATTCGTGTTATTACAGAGACTTCCCCTGACGTTAGTAGATGTTTTCGTATATGTTAGTATATGAGGGTAAATTAGTGATTTCATAAATTAAAAAAATCAAAGAACCAAAACGTTATTTTCTCTCTCATTAAACGAAACCCACAACCATTTTCAAGGTTGAAAAGCTCTGGAGAAGCTTTTGAACCAATCCGTCCCGGCCCATGTGAAGGAATCGAAGGCTTTGCTCATGAGAAAGGGAATCGAAACCTCGTTCAGAGTGAGCCAGTAGTAGCAAAGCAGTTCTTAGCTATCCGTAGTGACCCTTGTTAGCTGTTGACGACTCGGCGGTAGGGATTTGATCTCAACAGTACTTCGGCCATAACGGAGGAAAATGAGCCTTTTGAACAAGCTTTGGGTCTAATCGGAGAGTAAAAATTTCTACCGCAACCTCGATTGCATCTTTTTCATTATCATCTACCGCACTTTCTTTCCTCCCGGCTATTCACGTATGAAGATCGTCATATGTATGCTCGACTTCTGTTGCTGGTAAGAGTACATTATGGCAGGATCAGTCACCTGGGCTCATCATTTTTCTTTTTTAATGGTTGTGATGATTAAGAATGAAAATATGTGTTGAAGAAGTTGCTGGATAAGTTATGTTGAACGAAAAAGAAATTTTTATTTTTTGGCTATTTTAGTTGATTTCAAACTTAAATGAGTTGAAATCTTTGATTTATTTACTTATTATTTTATATTCAAAAGGTAGGTTCATTGGTATTTTGGTCTGGGGATGATAATTGATTTTTGCTTGTCATGAAATTGGCATGGCAGGTATCATTACCCAATTGGTCCAAACTTTTGCTGTGGCAATAGCATTTTCTTACGCTGAAGTCTGCCTTCTTCATATGGCTAGTGGCGTGAAACTTGGAATATCAAAGGAAGATTCTTTTCTTTTCTTTTCTTCTTTGGCTTCAATTTAAATGGCCAAGGAATATTTGTTGTGTATTTTGAATGCATTGAAGAGTGAATTATGGTTTGTTTATTGTTTTATTGAAGCAACTTACTAATTATTGAGCTTTTGAGATGTTAAATGATGAAGGAAGAAATTGTGAGATGAAAGTTAAAGAAGCAGTGGTTGTAATGGTGATTTTAGCTTGACAATGGCTGTATTTACAGCCACTGTTGCTGTAAATATTCACTACATTGATAGCTTTGTTGATTTTCTTAATTTATATTTTTCTCCTTTTTTTAATATTATGTAATGTCAATGATTTGTTTTAAATGGTTATTGTTTTACTGTGATATTTAACGCTAAACTGTAGTTACTATTATAAAAGAAACTGTTAACTGTCAAAGCATTTTTAGTTTTTCATTAGTCCACTAACAGTCAAGTTAACTATGTAATAACGTCAGGGAGATTCCTGTAATTACGTGATATTTTTTATCAGGCTGTCAATACCCTAAATCTCAATAGAAGTTTCTAAAAATTAGCCTATTTAGAAATCATAGGCTGATCATCAATAAGTAGTATAAAAGGTATGGGGGATTTTAGTTATGTAATATGACTAATTAAGAATTATTTATCTATTCTCTCAATGAATTTCGTCATCAATAATTTCTTGTATCGTAGTATTTTCATTGCAAGCTCCTGAGGCTTTGTATCTTGTACAGTAGGGGGGAACAAGGGAAGGCTTCTGAGGAGGAATAAAAGAGAAAATTGTGCTCTTTTCTGTTGTAATAATCAACTTGTCAATCAGTTTTCAAAATATATGACATGTATACATGTGCAAATGTACACATGGCAGGAGGATTAAATAATAACCAACTTGTCAAGCAATTTTAATCCGAATTAATTATGGGCTTTGGGCCTAGCCCCCAAATTAGGCTCGAAAAGTTTTTTGAAGCTTCTCAATTGTCCGTAGCCAACTTGAATGCGCTAGCCCCACAGGTTCAAGTCAGGTCCCGCACATATTTTTACCATTAGTGAAGCTTTGGCCAACCCTTTTAAAGTTTTCTTGAAACCCCTTCTATACCCTTATTATTTTAACCGTAATTTAAATTACCTAAAAGAAAAAAAAAATTTCTTCTTTGCTTCTTAAATCATAGAGACGCATTTATGGTGATTGAATTTCGTTGTAGAAAAGCAAGATAACAAAATTGTGTACGGATTCCATAGCCATCAAAAAACAGAGGCCAACATAAATTGCAACGCAATAATTCGGACTTTTTTACAAATTTTATTTTAATTCACTTTAGGCCTAACTTGTTAGATGTCTTTTTTAAAAAAAAAATTTAAAAATAAAAATATTCTTCTAGCAACAAGAATTACGATTTCTAATATCAACGAAAAGTTGAAAAACACGACGTAAAAGTCAATTTATGAGCAACAAGAACATCATTGTAGGGGATTTGATTTTCAGCAACAATTGAGATAGTCATTAAGGATTATTTTTGGAGTGAGAAGGGGTGTCCTAAGAAATTCATTTAGTTGTTAAAATTTTTGGTGGAGTTTATAGGAGTTTTTTAAGGACTTTCTTTGTAAGGGTGGTCTAACCTAATCCAACCCAATCTAATTTTGATGGGTTAAATGGATTCTTGTGGATTAATTGCATTAATTTTTTCAAATCCAATTAATAATTAGATTGGGTTAAGTTAATTATGATGAATCCATCTAGCCTAACCCAGCCTATAATAATAATAATAATATGTTTATCCTCAATTGTAAAATCCTAAAGATTTAAACAGAAAACTTCATTTTTAATTCTTTTTATTGTTTTATGGAAGAGGCTATTTCATTCTCATATCTACTACTATAGACTCTAGTTTCAAAACTAAAATTACTCTCTCATATTAGTTAATTTATTTCTTTTAAGTTTAATTCTAAAGGTAAATTTATTTCAATTTCTCTTATTTTTAGTAAACACTGAACAGTATGTAATTATATATCACCTTCATTTTGTTACTGGACATGATGTTAGCTAATTATCTAAAAGGTCTGAATTTAGAATTGAAAAAGGGATGCGGGAAGCCGGGAATAAAATCTAGAAGCGCATTGTCGAAATTTTCTCAATCTAAGATAGTTGGTTTTTTAGCTTTCTTTATTGTACACGACAGTGCACGAAATTTTTTTGTTATGATATATTTATATTTACTTTAATAAATTTTATTTCAAGTTTTATATATTTTTCTTTATTTAATTTTAATTTAATTTTCAACCAAATTAATCCAACCCAACCTAATCCGATGACTTAAGGGTTTGATTGAATTAAGTTAAAAATATTTATTTAATTGAGTTGGATTGATTTTATCTCAATTTATTTAATAGTTGATTGGGTTGAAGTTTCACAAACCTTAACCAACTTATCCCATTGCCCATCGCTACTTTTACCTTTTATGAGGGATGATAAGAGCTACACAGTCCCATCTGGACTGAAGTGACTTCTAAGTTATCTGACTTGGACCAAACATTTTTTCAATCATATAATAACTATTTGATTGATCCAGTATAAAGTGGTGATATTTAACCCCCTAATTATATCTCACAAACCCCCACTTTTCCATTAACCCCATTAAAAATTTTATATTAATTTTTATCTCTCAATATACCCCATTTAATTCCTAATTTACCCTTATTATAATTTTTATCTTATTTCATGCACCCACCTATAAAACTTCTAAAACTTATAAAAATTATTTTAAAAAAGAAAACAAATTATCATAACCGCCACCGTAACTATGGAAAAGAATTTAATAATTCCAGTAAGGAACGGACACAAACCATGCCAGAGTCAATCTTGAAAAATCAAAGTATCATGCTTAGTCTATTAAGCCAAGAGTGAGTATAGAAATACAAGAAGCCAAGGGGTAGACATGATAATTCTAGTTGGAATTTCCTGCAAGTGCAGTTTCGTTCTTCAGCATGCGGATGTGGTGTTTACAAAAGAAATTATATATTTAAAAATTGTACTTAGTTTCAATTTGTATTGGCTTTTTAGATTCTTTGAGTAACTTGACTGGTTGTTTTTTGTTTACAAATTGGAGAATTTATGTATTTCATCATAGCCGTAAATAGTCTTCCAAGTATTTGTCATTTTTACTGAATGAATAAAATTATCAATTTCAATCTTTGTAAAAATGATCATTGTTGTTTTTTTGTTCTATACATGAAGTTTTGCAATTGCCGAGCAGATGGTAATTTCGTGGCTCATATCACATATTTAATAGTTTTTTAACCCATTTACACTTGCAAGAAATAACAAAAGTAAAAACCAAGTAAATCTTATTTGTTCCTATATCAATATCCAGACATAGCTTCCTCTTAATGGAATACTCAGCAGATAGTACAAACTTCTCCAAAGCGGCCACACGGCTTGATTAACACAACAAAAGAACTTTTCTTGATTTTCCTTTCCCCATTAATTCCCTTCTAATAACATTATGGCTTTTTGTTTCATCTATGATGCTTGTAGGGAATTTCTTTTTTCTCACGGATTGTTCTAAGAAGATTTGTCTGAACGTTTAACAAAGCAACTGTTGGCTAAGAATATTATTAATCATTATAATTAGGGTTTAATCAAATCTCACAAAAAAAAAAGAGAGAAATTAGGGTTTAAAAAATTAGACTAGTTTTATTGATTATTAATAGAAATTATTATATGGGTGTACTTAAAAACTATTTATCCTTTTAAGTCATTTCATATAAGGATAAAATAGGTATTAATATAAAAATAATTAGTGGGGGTTGGTGAGATATAATAAGGGGGTTAAATATCACCACTCTCCAGTATATTCACTATTTGATTGACTATTTGATTGATCCAGTATATTAAACCAAGCATATATGTGACCAGGCCCAAACTTTTTTTTAACAATACAAAGGAGTGTAATTTATTAATTAAATCAATATCATAAAAAGTATCCAAATCTTTTGATGTCATTAATCAATGAACTTGATTTTTCTGATCCCTTTCTTTAAACAATAATAATAAATTAATAATAATGGAATGTTGAAACTTCAAACCTTAGGTTGAATTCAGTCGTATTGACTGACAAGTTCAAGTTGGTGAAGATGGCAAAGAAAATATTGCTTAGAAATTTTCTGAAGGTCCAAGTCTATACTAAGAAGAGCAGATGGGGGAAAAGAAATTAATTTATGCTTAAATGAGCTTTGGCTTAACCGTTTATAAAAAGCTTATTGCTGTTAATAGCAGAACCAACCAAAAGATTTCAAGCATGATGCCTTTGTCCTCCCTTTCTAGGGTAGCGATCATATGGGCTGCCATTTTAATGTGCCCTGTTACTAATAATATTGGTATATTTGCTGCAATTATCATCCATACAATTAGAAAGGAAAGCTTTACTTAAAACTGGTTTGTGGAGCCAAAGAATTGCCAACAATACTACTTCAGATCATTGTCGTTGGGCTGGTGTAACTTGCAATACTGCAGTACGCATCACTAAGATAATTTTGCGAAATAAACAATTGAAGGGGAAATTTGGTAGACTCAAATTCTCTTACTTGCCAAACGTGGAAATTCTGAGTCTAGAGATCAATAGCTTAAAATGGAAGCATTCTATCACAAATTTGTATTCTTTCCAAGCTCAGATGTCTTAACCTAGCATAAAATAATCTTACAAGTATGCCAACAATATTACTAATTGCTTTTAAGCTATAGTTATTGTGGTTGTGACTTTTAAGATATAATTTCTATGAAAAAAAATTGTAACGAAAATAAAAGTTGATCATATAATTAAAAGAAATAGTTTTAACAAAAAGAATGAAATTATTGTAGACTTTTCATCATATAAGTGTGGAATAGAATTAACTTAACTTTCAAACCACAATAATAAATGTTTATTAAATACTTTAATATTTTATCTTTTAAACAACCAGCCACCCACAATATCAAATAGGGCCATAACTTATTGACATTAATCCCTTTTCCTTTGAATGTAGAAACTCTCCCTCCAGAAATTGGAATATGAGTTATCTACTTCTGGTGCAATTGCCAGGGAACAACGTGCATAGTAGCATCCCACTTGAACTCACAAAGTTAACTGAACTTACTTTTCTCAATCTTTCCTCAAATTTTTACTCTTGTCCAAATACCATCCGCAATTGGAGGACTCTTTCGCCTTCAACGATTAGGCCTCTCCAATCATAAACTTGGTGGTTCCATTCCAACTAGAATTGGGGATTGCTCGCTGTTGCAAATATTGATACTGAGTGACAATAGTTTAAGCTGAAGAATCCCATTAGAGATGGGAAAACTCTCAAGCTTGTCTTTTCTTGAGTTGAAGTATAACCTTGTCAATGGGACAATACCGTCCCAACTTAATTCAATAGAAACCTTACAATACCTGGATGTATCCCACAATCACCTCTCTGGTAACATTTCTGACTTAACCGTATAAAATTAATGAATTTCATCAACTTTTCATATAATAATTTCGAAGGAGAAATTCAGGATTCTATACTAACTGCATAGTCAGCAGAGGCATTTATTGGCAACAAAGGTTTGTGCAGCAAGTTCAGTGGCTTGCCTCCTTGTAGAATTGATACACCTTCTAGTGATGACTCCAAGAAGAAAAACCCGGAACGTTTCCATTGGGCTAGTAATTAAAGTGTTTCTCCCTATGGTTGTGCTTCTGGTCATCTTACTCATTGGCATCATTTATCTCTTTGCAAGAAATAAGGACGATTCTGAACTGGCAAAAGAAGCAACCAAGAGCTTGGATATCTTCTCCGTATGGAATTTTAATGGTGAAACTGCATTTGAAGAGTTGGTTGAAGCCACCGAGGACTTTGACATCAAATATTGCATTGGAACCGGAAGCTACGGCAGTGTCTATAAAGCAGAGCTAGCCAGTAGTAAAACAATTGCTTTGAAGAAGCTTCACAGTTTTGAGGATTTATTTTTCATCAAGAGTTTTCAAAATGAGGCTTGTGTATTATCTAATATACGGCATCAAAATATTTATGGTTTTTGTTGGCACAAGAAATGCATGCTTCTGATATATGAGTGCGTGGAGAGGGGCAGCTTGTTCTGTGTTCTACGCAATGATGATGAAGCTGTTGAGTTTGATTGGGCTAAGAGGGTGAATGCGATAAAGAGTGCAGCACATGCTTTGTCTTGTTTGCATCATAACTACACACCGCCAATTGTTCACCGCAACATATCAAGCAACAACGTGCTTTTAAGTATAGAATTGGAGGCATTTTTTGCTGACTTTGGCGTGGCTAGACTTCTAACTCCAGACTCCTCCAATATAACTATGCTAGCAGGCACCTACGAATACCTTGCTCCAGGTGATCATGTGCTCTGTTCCTCATTCTTCGTTATCTTCTTCATTATTAATTAGACATGCAATCAGGGAGTCATTTTTCAATTCAGAAATCTCAGACTTGATTAAAATCAAGGACGTTTTTGCATCGTTATAAACTGTATTTTTCACCATTTTATAACGGTATAAACATGTCCTGAATTTTAATGCAATTCGGAGTTCTCAGATTGAAAATTTTTTATATGATCATATGACATCTATCATACCCTTGTTCTTTTTCTTGTAGAAATCGCCTACACCATGATTTTTACAGAGAAATGTGACATTTACAGCTTCGGAGTGGTGGCACTAGAAGTATTATTGGGAAGGCGTCCAGGAGATCTTCTTTCATCGTCGTCATCGCCATTATTTGAGCATAAAAGGATGTTAATTGACGTTTTAGACCAACGTCTTTCGCCTCCAGCTGACCGAAAGATTGTTAGGATATTGCGCATGTTTCAACAATTGCATTTGCATGCTTGAGTTCCCAACCAAAGCGTCGACCTAGAAGCACGTCTCTCAAGAATTTCTTACTTGCAAGACACTAATCCGAAAATCTTTTCAGGAAATTTCGGTGTTAGAGCTTAGAAAACAAGGAATGCATTGGGTTGATCAATTAGAAAACAAGGTGCGGATGAATTTAGATTACAAGATTAATGTAGATCTTCCAAATTTCTATGGTAGGATGCATATTAAAGAATTTTTAAATTAGATAACATAAGTATATAATTTTATCGAGCATATGGAGATTCCTCAAGAGAAACAGGTTAAGCTAGTGGCATTTAAGTTAAAAGTGCGATATCCGCATGGTGGCAACAGGTGCAGAATCGATGAAGAATTGCCGAAAGCCAATGATAAGATTGTGGGCTAGAACGCAGAGGATGATAGAAGAGTATTTCATGTCAGCAATTTACAAGCCGTAGTTGTATTTGAAATATTAGAGTTGTAGGCAAGCAAATCACAGTGTCCATTACTATGCAAGCGAATTTTATCGCTTACATGAGAGAGATAATATGGATGAGTCAGAATTTAGAAAACTCTCAAAGTATATTCATGGATTGAAACAAGAGCTTCAAAATGAGATCATAGGGCCAATCTAAGATTTGGGCACAGTAGTCGCAGGAGCGAAGAAGTTGGAAGAACGGAGACAACCTGCTGTTTCTAAAACTCAGCAGCATCAATTCACTAGTCTGGAGAATAAGCTGAGAGTGTTGCATGAAGAGGTGGAAATTTGTGTTAAATCCACGACTAATTAGGTGTCGTTAGTATTTAGTTCACTTCGATGGACACACGAGGTCAAAGTAAGAAATTGATCATGTGCATGGCGACTTGGAGAATGGTGAAGAATAATCTGCTGTCCACTAGTTCTTTGCTTATTATCTCCATTTTGTCTTGCACATTGTCTTCTTTTCTAGCTTGTGGGCCATCAAAGGGCAGGAGAATTATGGATCTCCTTAGGTGTGGTAGACAAAGGTGAGTTGTGGGGTTGTTGAATCTTTTAAACATTGTTACTTTTTATGGATTTTGACAACTGGAAATTGATCCTAACATCAACTTGAGATTCATCCTGGTTGCCGTGATATGTGGTTTCAGATGTGAGTCGCTGCAGTTTTTGCTAGCATCTTGCTGAGGAAGATCATGATTATCAGATTCATCATCGAAAACGGAGGTCAAAGTATCATCATGTAAGCCAATTTCCTTTGATATTCAATTGATTTTGTAATTTAAGTTGAGTTGTTTCTCATATTGACTAGTAATAGAGAGTTATTTGAGTCTATAAGTAGAATAGGTCCTTGTACCTATTAAATTATTTTTTTAAGTTGGATACCTAAAAGTCATAAGTATAAATACTTAATAAGTGGTATCGGTTGTTTCGCTGCAACGACAAAAAATATGAAAATTCTAGTTACGTTATGTAACTAATTAAGAATTGTTATCCATTCTGCCAATGAATTTCGTTATCAATAATTTCTTGTATTATAGTTTTTTCATTGTAAGCTCATGAGCCTTTGTGTCTTGTACTGTAGGACGAAAACAAGAGAGGGTTCATTTCTTGTATTATAGTCTTTTCATTGTTAGCTCACGAGGCTTTGGATCTTGTATTGTAGGAGGAAAACAAGAGAGGGCTTGTTAGGTGAAATAAAAGAGAAAATTGTGCCTTTTTGTAATAACCAATTGTCAATCAGTTATCAAAATACATCACATTTATACATATACAAATGTACCATGGCAGCAGGATTATACAATAACCACCTTGTCAATCAGTTTTAATCCGAATTATTTATTGGCTTTGGGCCTGGCTCCCAAATTGGGCCGGGAAATCTTTTGAAGCTTCTCAAGTGTCCATACCCAGCTTGAATGAGTTGGCCCACAGGTTCAATTCGGGTCCCGCAGAATTTTTACCATGACTACAGCTTTAGCCACCCCTCCAAAATCTTCTTGAAACCCTTTTTGTACTTTTACTATTTTAACCTTTATTTAAATTACCTAAAAGGACAAAAATCTTCTTCTTGGCTTCGAAAATCATGGAGACACCATTTATGGTGATTGAATTTCGTTGCAGAAAAATCACGACAAAAAAATTGTGTACGGATTCAGATTGTGATTGCAATACAGTAATTCAGATTTTCTTTTACAAATTTTGTTTTAAGTCACTTTAGGCCTCACTTGTGAGATGTCATTTTTATTTTTATTTTATTTAAAAATATTCTTCTAGCAACAAGAATAACTATTTCGAAGAGAAGTTGAAATACAAAAGGCAAAGGTGAATTTGAGAGCAACAAGAACATCATTGTAGGGATTTTGATTTTGAGCAGCAATTGAGAAGTCGACCCTTGGGTTCAATAAGGAAGAGTCAGTAAGGGCTATTTTTGGAATAAAACGGGTGTGATAAGATAAGAAATTCATTCAATTGTTAAAATTTTTTTTTGGAGTGTATAATAAAGAAAAGGGGTTTTTTAAGGATTTTTTAGAGGGATGGCAAAAACTTGACTCTATTGTATATAAACTTCCAAGTTTTTGATGTGGACCAAGTATTTTTTAACTTTTTATTGACTATTTGATTGATTCAGTATATTAATAGATAATTCTTGATTAGGGAATCGAGATGATTAGCGTTTCTTTAATGATGCGTTTAACTTTACCGGTTGGGGAATCCAGATAGGAATCGGAATGATTATTGCGTTTCTTCCTTAATAGAATCGAATCGAATGCGTAGGGATATGTTGGGAATGGGAATGAACTTGATTCCGTGGGGAGATGGAATCAGTTCAATTCATGAGCTACAGATTTCTTATAAGAAATAAAATCTGGTTTGTCTGGTTATAATTAATTAATATATTATTATAATTAATTAATTAATATATTATGATTTAATTAATTCATAAATTATTATTAATTAATTAATTATTACATTAATTAATATATTAATATATTATTAACAATAATTATTAGTAATGATAAATAATCAAATTAATTAATATATTATTACTAATTAATTAATTAATATACTACTATAATAACTATTAATACAATTATTATAATTGGTTAAAAATATTATTAATTAATCAATTTATATAATTGTTACTGTTAATTAATATATTAATGTATTATTAACAATAATTATTAATAATTATAATTTTTGATAAATAATCACAATAATTAATATAATTTTTATTATTAATTAATTAATATAATTATTACTATTAATTAATATATTAGTATATTATTAACAATAATATATTAATAATTATAATTAATCAATTAATATATATATTTAATAATTATTAATATAATTATTTTAATTAATTTATATTATTATTATTAATTAGTTAATATACTATTATAATAATTATTAATATAATTATTACTATTTAATTAATATATTAATATATTATTGACAATAATGTATTAATAATTATAGTTTTTGAATAAATAATCACAATAATTAATATATTATAATAATAATAATTAATAATATTATAATAATTAATTAGTATATCATTATAACTAATTAATTAAAAAATTACAATTAATTAAAATATTAATATATTATTCACAATAATTAATTAATAAAATTACAATTAATTAATATATTAGTTAATAATAATAATTATCAATAATCCATTAAAGTACTTTTAGTAATTTATTCTGATCAGAATTCATTGATAAAATCAGTTCATTCTGATTCTTTAAGTAAGAAACAATTTGTAATTCCATTCCTATTAGATCCAGAAATTCATTTCCATTCCTTTGGTGGAGATTCAGGTCCCAAAGAATCATCAAGCGTAAAAAAAAGTATATATATGACTTGGACCAAATATTTTTTAAGAATAAAGTATCCTAATGTTTTGATAAGTCATTAATCAATTAACTTGCTTCTTCCGATCTCTGTAGTTAAATAATAACAATAAATTAGTAATAATGGAATGTTGAAACTTTCAAACCTCAGTTTAAATTCAATAGTGTTGACTCACAAGTTTTGCATCCAACTCTAACTCACAAGATTTGCATCCAAGTCTACACCAAGAAGAGCAGATGGGGGAATCGAAATTAATTAGGAACTTTTGATGAAATGAAATTTCCCTTCTTATCATTTAGGTCCAAGTCTACCCCAAGTTTTTCTTTCCCTTGTTATTTTTAATAGTTGACAGTGAAATTTCCGCAACCTCATTATCATTGTTATTTTCAACATTACGGGATAAATTTAGAGCATTTGATGAATTGATTTCTACATTGTCTGACTGTAACATCGCATTGCTGTTTATTATAGAAAAAATAATAAATAATTATAAATAATCATATAAATTACATAGTTATAATATTATGTAACAAAATTAACTTAAAAGCAACCTAAATGCTAAAATTAGCTCCTATTAATAAACAATTATCATACAAATTACATAATTATGAATATTATGCAACAAATTAACTTAAAAGCAACCTAAATCTAAATTCAGCTCCTATTAATAAAAAAAAAATCATAAAAATTACATAATTACAAATATTATGTAATAAATTAACTTAAAAGCTACCTAAACACTAAATTCAGCTCTTATTAATAAAAAATTATCATTATATGATACAAAATTACATAATTATAAATGTTAAGTAATTAAGTTAAAGCAACCTAAAATCTAAATTCAGCTCTTATTAATTAAAAATAATCATACACCCATAGCATCCAAGAAAAACATTAAGCATATATATAACACTTAATAATAATAATGTCAATTTCATCATTTTTTTTAAAAAAACAGCCAAAAAAAAAAGATAATACCTCGTAGCTGTGATGGCGGAGTTGCCGCTAATAAGGTGACAAAACAATGGAGTGAGACTAACTATGATGGTTGACGTCGTCGTGCGGTGGTTGCCGTTAAGAAGATGACCAAACGGTGGAGAGATGATGGTTGTGACAGTTGTGCTCTGTGAGAAATGAAAAGAGTTGATCGAGGGAGATAAGAGGTTCATAGAGGGCTAGAGGCGCGGTCAACACTGCATCGATGGGTGGTGGCTGCTGCTGGAGAGACGGAGGGAGGTGCCGACTGTCGAGGTTTGGAGGTTTCAGTGTGTGTTTGTTATGTTTACTCAAGTCTCACAATTTAGGGTTGGGGCAATTGGGCAAAATGTGTTTTCGTGTTTTATATTTTCTCCTTTTTTTTACATAATAAAAAATCGGGTGCGGTCTGGGTTTTGGGTTCTTGGTGATGTGACTGGACCCGTGCCCGGATATGTTTTTTCCATACATCCAATCCAGATCCGCTTTTTCCATAAAAAATCAAGTCTAGTGCGGGTAGGCTTTTTTGCCACCTCTAGTAGAGATGGCAAAAAAACCCACCCCGCCTGGATTCAAACCGGACTCGGATCATACGATATGGGTTTTACTCAGCCTGCATTAATAAAGAAACCGGTCCTGGGTTTTGAAAATCAATACCCGGATAATTTCGGGCACGGATCCGGACATAAACATAAAAACTCGGAACCCAGATGAATGCCCGGTTAAAATTTTTTAATTTTAAAATAAAAAATAAAAAAATATATATATCACATTACATTTACAAACCCACAAACCCTAAAGCTCTTATAAACTTGCAATCACAAAGTCGCCACTCCCTCACCTTCAATACTCCAAGTCAACTCCCTCATCTTCAACTCTCCAAGCCAAGTGCCCAACGCCCAGCAGCAACAACCCTCACCCCTCCTCTTCAAACATGCTCCAAGTCAACTCCCTGATCTTCAACTCTCCAAGCCAAGTAACCAATGCCCAGCAACAACAACCTTCGCCCCTTCTCTTCAAACATACAAAGAAACCTTAAATCTCAACCCAAGAATAAATTAATAGAAATATTTTCTTTTTCTTATTCTTCTTTTTTTCTCTCTCTTTCCCACTTCTTAGATTTGGCCTGTGATCCTCCAAAACCCACCATGCACATCACCTCCACATCCCATGTTTGTGCAGCAACCGTCTTGTTAGTCTGTTCTTAGTTGTTTGATATTTTGAATTTTCATATATTATATTGATAGTTGGTATTTTATTTGTAGATTGAATTACAGGATAAAAAAACTCAGATAACAATTTATTACAAGATTTTTTCTTTTTTAATTCAATTTATGCGGGTAGAGAAAACTCGGATAAAAAACCCGTGCTCAGATAGTGCTGGGTAAAGCCCAACCCGCACATGAAAAATCCGAGTACGGTCCAGGTTCGAACAGGTATGTGTATCATGCGGGTAGGTCTCGGACAGCCCCAAACCCGGACCCGACCCAGACTTTTGCCAACCCTGACCTCTATAGGTGCAGAGAAAATCAAGCTGCCAAGCAATTGGGCTTCGAGCTGAGCTGCTTTTTAATAAATGATCATTATTTTAATAAAAATCCTACAAATATTAAATTATTTGAGAAATTTCAAAAAATATAATTTAGCTTTTTTTTTTTTTCCAACACGGCAATACCAAGTAGGCCAAGAAAGGGGAAAAGAAAAATAAAATACACACAAAGTATTAGAGTAAGCAATGATATATTTCATCTTTACAAACTCAACAAAATCGTAAAGCCTTATCATATACATACATACGTATATACTTTATTTTATTTATTTATTTTTTTATCAGCACTGCTTAGTGCTTACAAATCAACGAATGCCTAGTCCACGGCTAGCTCGACATAACCTTGACTAAGCGCAAAACTACCACAATTGTCCAAAGGGCTTTTTTATAATCTTTGAGTATCCGAATTCCAAAGGGTAAATGGCTCCCATCGGAATCGAAAAAAATTACCGATTCAGTTCGGTCTTTTCAATTCTGGTTCAGTATTTTTTCTCAGGAAAAACCGAAAAAATCGGTTCGGATTTGAACCGAATATTTCGATTCATTTTTCGATTCTAAATTTAAAATTTAAAAACCTAACCGAAAATTTTGATAAAAAATTTATACATATACATTTGTATGTATGTATCATTAACTCAGTCTTTTATATTTTTATAGCAGTTTAACTGTAAGATTTACTAAATAAATACGATTACTTTTAAAACTCATGACACTTTTAAAATTAAATTTTATTAAATGTTTAACTGATTTTCTTCACAGCTAATTATTTTTACAGCACAACTAACAATAATTATTTTAAAAGCTACAGCATTAATATATAAGAAACATAAGAAACATTTGGGCACTAGTATATAAGAAAACATATTATGTGCGTAATGTGATTAATGGAAATACTAGAAGTTTCTCATATTTGTTTCTTAATTCTCCTTCATTTTCTTTCATTTTCTAAGTAACCAAACACCTTTTTCAATCTTCAACTGGTTGTAGATGGCTCCAAACAGGTTTCGTTTTTCGTGTATCAAATAATGGTGAATTCTTAAGTGAATTTTAATTTAGTTATGTTACGTACTTAATTAACAATTGTTAAGCATTTTCTCAAATGGATTCCGTTATGGACCAATATCTGGTCGTGATCGAGGACATAGTAATTGATTTGATAACTGATATTTACAAACTCATGTTAAGTCATAGAGTCTTGTCACATAAATTATGGTATCACCGCTTACATTCAATGAATGACTAATCCAAAGCTAGCTCCCGACATAGCCCTCGACTAAATTGAAATCCATCGTAATTTTGAAATAAAGTATGTCGTTTTAATAATTTCTAAGCATCCACGTATTCCGATGGGTAAGTTAAGAAATTCTCCATTGAGTTGGATGGTACCTCTTTTTTAATTTTAGTTATAAGATGTAAAATTTAATTCTTCCTAATAGATATAAAAATTTCTTCTTTTTTTTTTTTTTTCTGTTGAGCTTGAGTGGATTTTAGCTGTATTGAGTTTCGATATGTTGAAGTTTAATTGTACATTTGTTTATGTTTATATTCGGCTTCAGTTGTATTGTATATAATATTTAAAAAAAATCTAAAGCAAAAAGTAAAGTTAGTGGCTCCAACAATGTTTCCTGAATCCAAAGCATTGGATAAAACCGTAAAAATCTGTCACCAATACTAAACCTTAAAGTAGGTACAATAAATCATAAATTACGTACAATATGTGCTGCTCCAGTTATTCTTATTATTAAATGAAACTCTTGGACCAACAGCTTGATAATGAACTTTCTCCAAGCCAATTAATAAAAGATATATGAAGCCAAGGCTACGACTACCATGCACTATATCTATTGATAGATCGCACGCAATAAAATATTTTAAGAGTAAAAGTAAAAATAAAAATAAAAGACGTTCTAAAAATATATTTTGCTATATATGATAAAATTAAAAATAAATATGAAAGACATTCTGAAACTATACTTTGCTAAAGATGTCCACCAGGCCCACATGGCCGTGCCCAGCCTTGCTTTGAGAGCCCAAAACATTGTGACTTTTTATTGCCTTAGAATAATTGTCTTCCCTTGCGTCGATATTTTAATTCCTTCCAGTGTAAACCTTCAAAATTAACATTAATTGTTTATTCATTCATAACATTGAAGTTTGAAATATTTAACCTTAAATTCAAAAGATACAATTAAATTGATGTAAATGAATGCAAATATGCATGTTTACCACCATATCAATTTCAAAATTAACCTTAAATTCAAAAGATAATTAATTGGTTAAAAATATCTTCCGCAATAGTTATTTTACCAATACCATTCATGCACTAAATTTCTGTAATTCAAAAATCTGACAATCCAATAAGTATTGCTTAAATCTTTTTTCTAAATGCTAGCTAGAATTTATTTGAATTTGACTTTTGATTTTGCATGAGACTGATGTAGCATTTAACTTCTTTTGATATATCACCAACAACTTGGTGTATGGTACTCTTTTCATTCTAAGCTCATAATGCTATGTATCTTGAACTGTAGGACGAAAACGAGAGAGGGCTTGTGAGGAGTGCTGGCATTACAGGGGTCAACTGCCCCCTTCCTTAGGACTACGAAGGAAATGAAGTTAAATAATTTAATGTATGTTCTTTGACCACTAATTGGTTTTAAAGTAATCTGTAACTTTTACAACAAAATTCTATACGTTAAACTTGTTGAAATTCGGGCAATTCAATAATAGGCAACTTGTTGGGAAGTTTCAACAAGCAGCTCGATCCAACAAGTGGTACCAAAATAATGTTGAAGCTAGAGCAATTTAATAATGGGCGACTCGTTGGGAAGTTGTAACAAGCACCTCGATTCAATAAGTGGTAGTAGAGTCTAATTATATATTTGATACGTGGGATGACATCATATCAACAGTCAACGAAATACTAGTATTGTGGATGCTGGTTATGTCAAGTTGTATGACACCGCAGCAATAGTCAGCGGCGTGATAGCATCGTGGATGGCAATTGACATGGGTGCAGGATTAGGGGGAGATTGTTGGTTTTATAGGACAACGGATGGATGGAGTTAAATTGTTTAATATCTATTTTCTGAACACCAATTGATTTTTAAAAAATATGACAACTTTTACTTCAAAACTCTTTTGACTGTTATGGAAATCGTTACTTCAAAACTCAATAAATTAAGCGTACTGAAGCTGGAACAATTCAATGATGGGTGACCAGCTTAAAAATTACAACAAACGTCTCGATCCAATGAGGAGAAAGAAAAGAGAAAATTGTGTTCTTTTCTTTTAATGATCAAGTTAAGAATGAAAAACGCGACACACAGTGCTTTCTGAATACTAGAAAATGTTGAAAGTTCTCCAGCAGCGCACGTACAGGCGTAGAACAACAGCTTAATACAACACAAATAGAGCCGTAAAACGCATGTGGTTCTCTAGTGTCGAACCGTTAACAGTGATATTTATTAAGCCCGTTCGAGTTCCTTTTTCGCCACAAAAAGATGTGCCCAAGTCATCGAAGAGAACGAAGGTAAATTCGTCTGGACTCAGACACCAACGTCTTTACGGTATTGGAGACCAACTTTATCACCAGTCTCAGCAAAAACCCAAGTGGTAGGAAATACACATAGAGAGAAAAGAAGAAGCCAACAATGACACAAGCAATAATCGCAAGTACTTTGGCACTACTATATAGCACTGCGTATGCCCCTAAAAGGAATGCTAGCACCATCGCAAACATGGCAGCAACGATGAGTACTAGGCCCACATTCCATATTAAGAATTCGAAGCTCTTGTCTGGTAATAGTGACACAAAAAGGTGAGCAAAAACCGCACAGCTGGAGAAAACCATGGCTGCGCTGTTCGATATAACAAATCCTTGGAAAGCTCTACTTCTTGGTAGAACTGCTGTTCCCTGGTCTGGGCCCTTCTCATCAAAGTAACCACCAGGCATGGTAATACCTGCGGTGAATGTAACAGCGGCTATAAGTCCAGCCACTACTAGATGTCCTTCCTTTCCTTTCTTGAAAAAATCCTCGAAGGCCTTGTCTATTAATTTTCTCTTTTCTTTTCTATAATCACTCTTATTTCTCACTATGTTACCTTCATTATCCATTATTTCCCCACCTCCATCCTCTATCTGGCGGCGACCCCGGAAACCGTTTTGTCTAAGCAAGCACCATATGAAGGATAGCTGCGACAATGTGTTGAAATATTAATAACGACGGTACAACTAGTTTCCTAGATAATTTATATAAACGATATCCACAGGTTCACATCAAAAGTCACGAGCATGCAGTGGAAACGATTGGTAAAATGATCATCACACACTCAGGGGAGCAGAATTTAAAATGTAGGTGGCCAAAAATGATAATATAAACATTTAAGTGTAAAAAGATTTAAAAAAAATGGGTGACTGTCAAAATGCAAAAGTTATACTGCCAATTCATGAAAAATCAAATATATACCCCATATATATATATATATATATATAATTTATATACGTAATTGAGAAATAGTTTTACGCTAAACACATACCTGACTGCAACCCCACTTGTAAGCTACATTTCTTAAGTAGTATATTGATTACTATCATCCTAAATGATATGACATTCATCTATTAAATGATAAAATGATATAATAAATAATTTATTAATTTTATAATTTATCGTACGACCAGTGAGTGCTACCTAATACTTGTGAAGAAGAAATAATGAGATGTTACTTAGAAAAGAAAAATAATATTCATATGAAAATTAATGGGTAAAAATATTCATTTTAATAAAGTAAAGATTAAGCTAATAGACAAGAAAAATATAAAATTTATTGCAGTATTTTTTAATGTTTTGGGATTCATGATTTTTTTTTAATCTTTAGCTTGAGAAAAATATATTACGTCGCCATTTGATGTGAACAATATATATAAAGCATATGCTTTTTTAAAATAGAATCATGAACTCATTGTACAAACAGTTATTAACTGACAAAAAAGAAAAAAAGAAAATACTATCACCTTCAATTATGTATTTATTGTGCCAAAAGAAATTAGCTTTCAGCACCTAATGAAATTATTTATAGACGAATCAATTGCCTTACCTCATTGCGAGAAAAATAAAACTTGTCCAACATTATCGTATCTATAGCATTATGGTTTTCATTGTTGAACGCCAGCTTGTCCACTTTAGGGTGACATATGAAAGACTTCATATAAGAACCAGAAGCAGCATGTTCTAGGAGAGGTGTTTTTCCTTGGTGATTTTTCTCGTTTACAAGGTTTCCAAGAGAGTGATTGTTTAAGAGAAATTGGACTGCCTTTCTACTTTCGCTATGCACGGCAAAGTGAAAAACATTCCACCCTTCGTTATCAGTAATTTCACAGCAACTTGGACAACTCTGTATAAGCTCTAGCATAGAATATACTTTGCCTCTACCAGCTGCAAGATGAAGAGCTATGTTTCCTTCATTATTAACTTTGTAGGCTGCAGATTTATCAGCATTAAGTAATTCCTTCAAAACTTGACAGCATCCCAGGTGTGCAGCCAAGTGAAGCGGGAGCCATCCTCGCTGATCCGGTTTGCTGGTCAGAGTCTTTTTAAAGTCTAGTAACATTTTTGTCATTTCTATTGAAAGTAACAACAAAACAAAAATTGTGAAAAAAAGGAACTATTAGAAACGCTCTCAAATTGTGCAAGTGCTACGACTGTTAATTTATAAAATTGTGAATATTGCGAACAATTTTACAAATCTATTGATGATTAATTTGTCAAGATGTAGTCCATGGGAAGTCTTGCGCACAATCTTACGAATCTATGATGATTAATTTGTCAAGATGTCGTCCATGGGAAGTCTAGCCCACAACTGTATCCATGATGAGTAATCCAGTTAGCTAGTTGGCTTCTTGCACTGAAAGCAAAAGGTGCATCGTTGAAGTCCAAGAGGATATGTTCTAATTAGAGGGTTGACTGAGACTCTGAGAGTGTGATTGGTATCTTTTTTTTTTTTTTTTGAAAAGAAAGTAAACCTTTCATTAATCACAACACCTCAAGAACAACTTGAAACTCGGCTGGGATATTTCCCATCCACTTGGAAGAAGAGTTTCTACCCAAAGCTAATTTAGCTAGGGAGTGGGCATAAGCATTACAGTGTCTTGGAATGTGATGGACAGTAACCTTCTGAAGATCCTTGAGCTGATTTTGGATCTCTCGGATTGTCCAAAAAATTTCTGTTCTGCTACCCTTAGTGTTGTTGACAAGTTGAATTGCCTCTAAGCAATCTGATTCCATGATCACAGAAGTTGAACCTGCTTCTTTTGCCAGCTGAAGCCCCCAAAGCACAGCTTCAGCTTCAGCCAAGCTAACTGATCTGCTAAACTGAACTCGGTTAATTCCAGCTGCAATAAACTTGCCATTAGAGTCTCTGATCACTGCTCCTAATCCTGCCTTCCGATGCTTAGTGCTGATGGCAGCATCCACGTTGACTTTGATGACACTTGCAGGGGGAGGGGACCAATTCTGCATTTTCTCTCTTCTGATGTTGGCAATATGAGGGGGCTCTGGCTTCCTAACCCTTTGAAAAGCTGCCACAACAGATTCTGCTTTAGCCGCCGTGATGATTGGCTCAATTTTCTTCCCTTCAAAAATAAATTTGTTCCTTGAGTACCATGCAGCCCAGCATAGAGCTACCATTAGCTCCAAATCCGCTTTCTTCAACCCCCTGGCCATATCTTGAAGTGTGCTGAAAACGTCATGGGACTGAGATTCTAAAGGAGAGACTGCAAAGGGAGATTGGAACCAGATTTTTCTAGCTGACTTACAGTTCAATAAGGCATGGCTTATAGTCTCTATGTTCTTCCTGCATCTTCGGCATGTTGGATCCTGCACTACTTTCCGTTTCCAGTTATCTCGATGATGGAGCGGGTTGTTTGAAAGCCCTCCACATAAAGATTTTAATTTTCTCGAGTAATTCCAACAATGAGCACCCAATCGAGATATGTTCCTTGAATTGCTAGACTCTCCTGGGAACTTAAGCTTTTGAGCTAGCTGGTACCCACTTTTGACCGAGTAGTTACCCCTTTTGTCTTAATGCCATAGAATTTCGTCTTCTGATTTCTCTTTTGGGAGTGGTATCTCAGCAATCATTGCTGTGTCTTCTTCCTTGAAATGTTGGCGGAGCTTGGTTTCATCCCACTGATTTTCTGCTATGATGAAGTCTGCAACAACTGAATCTGCCGGCAAGGATGGAGGAGATATTGGCTTGAAGGTATCCGGTCTGGGCAGCCAGTTGTCCTTATAGATTGAGATCTTTTTCCCATTTCCCACTCGCCATCGGACACCTTTCTGAATCACTTGCCTGCCCCAAATAATACTTCTCCAAACGAATGATGCATTGGATCCAATTTCTGCACTTAGAAAGCTGGAGCTCCTATAGTATCTTGCCTGAAGGACTCTTGATACGAGAGAATTTGGGTACTGTAAAATTCTCCAAGCTTGCTTCGCTACCAAGGCTTGGTTAAAGCAAGAGAATTCTCTAAAGCCCAACCCACCTCTGCTTTTCGCATAACTGAGATTCTCCCATTTGCGCCAATGGATTCCGTGCTTGTCTTCATTTGTCCCCCACCAAAACTTCGCAATAGCTCGTTGGATATCTTCACATAAGCCTCTTGGGTGAAAACACTCATTGCATAAGTGGGATTTGGGCGCGCTTTAATCAAGATTTCCTTTCCCCACTAGAGAACATTTTGTCTTGCCACCTGCGATCTTGTTCAAAACTTTCGACAATCATCAAGAACCCCATCTTCTTTCTACCAATCATTGAAGGGAGGCCAAGGTATTTTTCGTGCTTCGATACCTCATTTAACTTGAAAATATCCTTAACAACAGCCCTCTGACGCTCTGGGATTCTGCCACTGAAGAGCATGGAGGATTTATGAAAGTTAAACAGTTGCCCTGATGCTGCTACGTAGCTATCGAAAATCTCTTTCAAGTGCTTGCGATCACCAACGATGCACGAGAAGACCTGCTATCATCCGCGAGCAGCAAGTGAGTGATTGAGACGTCCTTTGCAAACTTAAGCCCTCGAATTAGATGTTTCTTTTCTGCTAGCACCATCATATTAGAGAGGACCTCTGCACAAATAATAAAAAGGTACGGGGACAGCGGGCAGCCCTGCCTCAACCCTCTTTCCGGCTGAATCATACCCTTTGGCTCTCCATTAATGATCACCGAGAGTGAGGTGGTAGTAACACATCTCATGATTAAGTCCACCCAATTGCTTGAAAATCCCAGCTTTATCATTGTCTGCTTCAAGAATGACCATTCAATTCTATCATACGCCTTACTGATGTCTAATTTTAGAGCCACAAGGCCATTCTTTTTCCCTTTGCTGTGCCTTATTTTGTGAAGGCATTCATAGCCAATAATGACATTAAGTCTATTGGGAATGAATGCACTTTGTAGAGGAGAAATAATATGGGGAATGAGTGGTTTCATTCTATTTGCAATAACCTTAGCTATGACCCTATAGATGACATTACACAAGCTAATGGGTCTGTAGTCACTAACTCTCCTAGGCTTTGCAATTTTAGGGATTAAAGCAATAAAAGTGTGGTTGAGGGGAGACGGATCACCTTGTTCATTGAGAATGTGCAAGCATGTTTCAACTACTCCATTGCGAACTGACTTCCAATGCTTCCGTGAGGAGGCCATCCTGACTGGGCCTTGGTAGCACATCCGAGCCAGATCCTCTATATCCTCTCGAGTGAGCGCCTCTGTGAGCATTCATTTCCGAAGTGACTTTTACTGGCATCCCATGAAGTGCAGCTACAATTAGGCTTAGATTTGGGCTGGAGGTACTGAAGAGCTCCTGGAAGTATCTCTGTAATTCTCTTATTTCAACTCTCCTTTAGCCAAACTCCTTGAGAATTCTCAACCCCCACACCTTATTCTGCGGAGGCTTTAGCGTGGAAAAACTTTGTGTTTTTTTCACCTTCGCGAAGACAATCGGCCCTTGATCGTTGTTTCCAGTAAATCTCCTCATCAATCAACATTAAATTAATTTGGCTTTCAATCTCTCTAATCTCCTTCCCATCCACTAGCTTTGAGTCTCCTTGCATGGCCTCCTCTCTGACTTTTCTTGTTTTCTATCTCAATTCATTTTGCTCGAGCTTAAGTTGAGCCTAAGGATTTTGGGCTGTTTTAAAATTCTTTGTCAGAGTTTCCCAAGCTCTGGATCCGTAGCTATCTCACTCATCCTTTACTATGCTCCGGCAACCTTCATAGGAGCTCCACATATCCTCATAATGATTGCGGGGGAAGGACGTGCTCGCAATTCTTGATTGCTTACACCTCTCTTAAAAATCCAGAATTATTGGGCAGTGATCCGAGACCCAATTGACAATGTTTGTGGCTGTTGAATCTTGAAATTTAATTTCCCAATCCTTGCTGCATAAGAAACGGTCCAACCTTTCCTCTATGAAATGAGCTCCATATCTTCTATTTGACCAAGTATAGGGGTACCCTTTACAGCCCATATCAACTAAGTTACAGCTTTGCACAGCTTCCCTAAAGTCAGCAACCGTGCTTAAGTTTCTCTCACTCCCTCCCATTTTTTCATTCATATGCAACACTTCATTAAAATTCCCAAAGCAACACCAAGGGTAGGAGAAGAGGTTAGCTAACCTTTTCAGCAAGGTCCATGTGTTGTGCTTTTGATTGAATTCCGGGTGGCCATAAACTCCTGTGCCCCTCCAGACCAAGCCGCTGTCACATTTCACTATTGCATCTATATGGTGCGAGCTATAGGAGGTGATGTTTACATTAACTTCAGAAGTCCAGAATAAAGCAAGGCCACCCCCCATGCCGGTTCTATCAACAGCAAAGCAATTCTCAAAATTGAAACTACTAGAGATTGAGTTAACCTGCCCAGCTAACATCTTGGTCTCACAGCAAAAAAAGATTTTGGGCTGATGCAGGTGGAGAATCTTTTTTATTGCTAGGCGTGTTCGAGGCTTCCCGAGACCCCGAACATTCCAAATGGTTGTCGTGAGTCATGTAAACAAGACCGTCGATGAATCCTCCATCTTGTAAGTGCTCCCCTGCATCTAGCACTTCATCTGTTAATTTCAGCTGACGAGCTGCTTTGTTGGGGCTAAAATGGTAGCAGTTGTTTGGGTTTTTTGTTGGGCTAGTGAAACTTCCCTTGTGTGGTTTCTTTAGGGGGCTGAACATTCTCTTTTTTGTTCGGTGGCCCAAGTGCCTCTTCGCCGCCTTTTTGGCTCCTGTTAAATAGCAGTTCTTTGTTGCTACTAGATTGGTCTATCTTGCCTGTGATTTCCATTTTCTTCCCTTGGCTTTCACGCCAGTCTTGCTGGGCCCATTGTCCACCTCATCATCATCCGATCTGGCACCTCCCTCATCCATCTTCTTTTTGTTTTTCATGATTCTCAAAATTGGTTTGTTTACAGGATTTTCATTTTCCCTCCAAGCTTGTTTTCCCGCCTTTGTACGTTCATATCTATGGTGGCTATCATTACTAGCCACCATATCCTGCACCTCGTTGATGTCACAGCCCATACTCTGACTTTCCACTTACTGGTTTTCCGGCTCTGCGACAGGTCAGCATTAAATGCTTTCTGTCAATTTCCAGCTTATTGTTTGTAACCACTGGCTCAACTCCATCCTCTGTCTCCTGACCTGGTTTGTTTAAGGGTAACTCATGTTGACCAATCTGGTTGTTTGGGAACTTGTTGGCCTTGGGGCTAGTTGTTGCTGAACCATTTGCTTTGGACTGGAACCCCTCCCAATTGACTTTCTCTCTACTTCGATTTTGTTTTACTCTTTCAGCTTGTGTAATGGCTCTCATCCATCCACCATAAGGCAAATTTTCTTTTTGTTGTCCTTTGTATCTCAAGCATTCCCTATACTGATGGCCAATATGCGCGCAACAGAAGCAAAAATCCGATAGCTTTTCGTATAGAATTGGCATTGGGATTTTTTCCCCCTTTTGTTGTAGGAAGACAATCTTCTTTAATGGCTGTGAAATATCAACGGAGATTCTAACTCGGGCAAATTGTCTTATACATTCCCCAGCTTCGTCAGTTTCTATCTCCTTGACCGTACCAATCTTTTCTCCCAACTTTTAGATTGCTTCATTGTTCATGCACATTATGGGTATATTGTGAATTTGTGCCCAAAAAGTGGTGTGTGTAAATGATTCGTTCTTGATATCTCCAATCCCGGTTGGTTCTGTCATTACTATTAAGGCTCTGTCAAAGTGCCATGGCCCTCCCATAAGCACTCTTTTCTTTTCTTCTTCGGATGCAAACTTGAAGAGAAATATGTTATCTCCCATACTTTCTATCTTTACCTCCTTGACAGTTCTCCAAGCCGTTTGCATTGCAGCTTTTAGTCCCTCTCTGTTGATGCTTCTTGAGAGCAGCACTTTACCTACCAGGCAGTTCGCTGCTACTTCTTCCCCCTTGATCTTCATTCGGCCCATGAATGTTACTATGTCCGTCTCTTCTTCCCTTGAAATAACCGCTTGACACTTGCGCAGTAATTCATCAGCATCCATATTTGTTGGTAGTTCCAGTAATAACTCAATCCACCAACCATTATACTCCAAGATAAAAGAGCCCCCAGAGATGACTACTTAACTTTCAATGAAATAGAAAATTTAGACAATGTAAGAAGAACACTCAACTAGTGAGTGATGAAATAAGTCATAGAGGCTTCAGTCTTCTTTCATTCCTCTGAAAAAGTACTATAGAAGAAAGATCAACGAATGAGTGTGATTGGTATCTAAAAGAGTAAAACAAATATATATTGAATGTATGTATTTGCCGAAAGTGAAAATCATAATTTTAATTAGTGAAACTTGTCACAACATAAAATGGTCTTTAAAAGAGAGGCCCTCAAATACATACGGATTTATATAATAACAACCATGCATGTCATAAATGCCGGAACAGGGGCAGGTAGTGGGCTAAAATGAGTTGGGTGGAAATACTTGTAGTTAAGATTATTTGACTAAAGAGAGAGCATTTATTTTAATTTGGGTCTTTTTTGTTATGCTTTCGACTTCACTGCTATAATTGCCGACATGGCCATATATTTACAGGCTGTGCCAACGGACAAACACACAAGGATCACTCATTTTGCTAACCTCTTTTTCCACCACACGTACTTGACTTTAATCTAAATAGCCACCGACATGTGTAACTTGGCTAATATTTTTTAACCATATTTGACAGTTGCCCACTGAATTGTAAATTCAAGTGAACTAACTTTAAATTTTATCTTAAAAATTTCTAGAAACTAATTCTTCTTATATTATAAATTAACTTTCAACAATAAAAATATATATAACATAAAATTAAAGCAAATGTTATATTATAATTATTGTAACATAATACACTCCATCACAACTACATAAATTATAAAGATTCATAATTTATATGACTGTAATGAAATATATATATTATATTAATTATAACACAAGGACTCCCTAAAATTAATTGTAGGCTTTGTTGTTAGGATAAGTCGCACTATATCTCCAAAGAAATATTCCGATTACTCTTTTTCTTAATATATAAAATTTCTCCACATGACGAGGTTTATTAAAATAACAATAATAATAATAGTGATTGTAGGTTTACCTTCATCTTCGCAAAATACAGCCGCGTGTAAAGCCGTTCTTCCCATTGGTCCATGATCAGCTGGTGATTTGCAAGTCGATAAAATGTCTTTCATAACATCTTTGTATCCCCTCTCCGTAGCCAAGTACAAGGGAGTCTCGCCGGCTTCATTGGCATCATACGGTACCCTGGGATCCTCTTTGGTCAATAGCTTCACCACGTCAACTTGATTATGCCGCACAGCCTCGTGCAAGGCTGTGTCTTTGGATTCATTCGTCGCCGCTAGCAGCATCATCCTTGCAGTTTCAGCACATTTCTCTGGGTCGTTCTGGTGAGGCTTTTTGCATTCATCAATTAGATCCTTCGCTATATCAGCATGCCCATGCCTGGCGGCGATGTGCAGCAGAGTTTCCCCTTTGGTATTGGCTTTCCAGAGCAGATCAGGACACATGTCCAGAATCTTTCTCACAAAATTTCCTTCGTCCTCTGCAGATTTCCTGTTAAGACTGATCTTCCAGAAGCTGTTAAGCTTTGTTGTTGGAGGTCGGGCTGTGATGTGAATATGGAGGATTGTGTTCTCCTTGGGTGTCAAAATTTGATCAAGGATCGTTGCGTGTGCTCTGAATTCATTGATATGGCCTTCTACTGCAGCCGTGTAAAGAGAATCCATCAACTCGAAACTCTTTTCTCGGATCCTGATTCCTGCCCGGAGTGTCTGATCAGCATCATGATTCCTGCCTTCTTGATGTTGATGCATGTTTCGGAAAGTTCAATGCTTGCCGGTGTTGTAGTCCGGCAGTTCAATTCTTATACGCTAGAAAATGCCACTTCACCTGCTGGGTTTGGAAAAAGACATTCTCACAAAAGATTGCACAAAAGATACTACAAAACGATAAGTTTTAAAAAAAAGATAATTACAAAATTTTGAAAAAAATCTTGAAAATTAATCATATACATCCTTATTTGGATTTATTTGGATTTTGGGTTGATTTTTCTGCAAAATGGTATCAGAACCAAGTTTTTGGTTTAAAATATAAAAATGGAAGAAACAATTGTTTATTTCATTAATAATGGAGGATAATCTAATGATAGATAGTAATACAATTAAAGATAACATAACAAAATATAAACAATATTATTATTCAGAAATTAATACTATAGATGATAAACAATTAGAACAATTTTATCTACACAAAGCTCTTGAATTTAGGATTGGAGAACTCATTATTATAAAAATAGAGATTTAAACATTGATCCTATTCTTCTATTTAGAATTAGGAGAGAAGTATATAGAAATAATTTTTCATGGAAACAATGGAATATTAATTCTGTTGAAGATTATATAGATGAACTTATAATTGATTATAATGGATTCTTAAATATTAAACAAAGAGATGAATATAATTGGAATAATAAAAGGATCCAGGTAAATATTATCCTTCTAGCAACATGCTTATAGGATATAAAGATTTAATTATGTATAAACTATGTTATATACATAAAGGATTAGCGGAAAACAATATTCCAAAGGATATAGAGATATTATATGTCATAAATACTTGTTACAATATAATGAATTGTTATGTAGATGGTATTATGAATAAATTACCAGAACTATTGATAATTTCATAAAACATAGAAATCAATAAATTTTCACCTTCTCGTTATAAACATAGAGGATTTACTTATGGAAGATTTCACCCATTTGATCTAGTAAATGATTCCAATATATGGAGAAATAATTAGTTGAACTGGATTTCCTTACATCTATTAAATAAATTAGGCACCCTAATTTAACTATAAATGATATAGAAAGTATAAATGAAATACTTGAGATTAAAAGCTTCAATGCTAAAAATATAACAAGTTAAAATGATAGGAGAAAAAATGAGTGAAGAGTTTGATTCAGTCAAACAATTAATAAAAGACTTCAAAATTGAAGATCAAGATAGTTTGAAACAAGAAATCATTAATGTTATGAACAAAAATTCAATTGAAGATAAATTAAATAAAATAGAAATTCAATTACATAAAATTTAAAAAATTATTGAACTACTTGGTAATAAATTTGCAATAAGTATAAATGGAAAATTACAAAAGGATTGAAAATACAAAAGATTGATAACAATAAGGAGGAATTGCTCATGGTAATTCAAGAGCAAAATAAAATTTTGCAAGATACCATAATTTACTACAATGAAAAGAAAGATAAAGAAATGATAATAATATCTAAACCAATATTGAACAAAATAAAGGAAGATAAAATATTAATAAGTCTAAGGATGCTAAGTGAAAATATAGACAATGGATTAAAAGAATTATCTAATCGAGAAATATCTGATAAAGAATCTGAATCAGAAGAAAAAGAAGAAGATGTATTTATTAATTTAAAAGATATTGAAAATAAAATAGAACATCAAAAAATGAACAAATCAAATCCAAGGGTCTTTGAAAGAGGAGAAACTAGTAATAGAGCTTCCTATGCTAGGGAAGAAATACCAACTCATGAAAAACCACAAGGTCAAAACTTTAAGATTAACAAACCAAAAAATGAATATAAAACTCTAGGAGAATATAGAGAAAGACCAATCAATCATGATGGAGTATGGTTAGATTTAGACTGTGTCAAAGATAGAGATAAAATGATTACCGCTTGGGTTAAATAAATGAAAATGGCATTGGCATTTCACAAAATAGACAGAGATAATTGTATAAAATTCCGTAAAACATCATTTATAGGAATTGTGGCTCATTGGTTTATGGGACTAAATGATACCAATAAAAATAGAATATTATATGAAGAAAATAATGATCGAAACAAAAACTTTGATAAAGTTTTAAATAGATTTGAAAATGAAATAAGAAAAGAATTCTGAGGAGAAGATTGGGAAACTGATTTTCAACAAGAAATTAAAAAAAAAAAAACAGATGGAAAATTTGATGAAGCTAACAAGGCTTGAAATATGTAATATATGTTATTTAGAAGAATACACATGTAACTTTGAAGAATTATATTATAAATGTGAATTTGATAAGGATGAAGATAACATATGCTATTACAATGATCTATATTTTATAAAGATACTAGACCCATGGGTTAAAAGGATTATGTTAGAATATAACAAAGAATACGGAGATACCACACAAACCGATACCCTAGGAAAGAGGATTAGGTGTGCTCGAAATAGAATCAGCGAATGGTGTGATGATATAAGAGATAAAAGACCTATGAAAAGTAAAATCAAGGATTATGTTGTTCTAGGTTAGAAGATCCACCAAGATTTGGATGTTCAGATGAAATCTATAAACACAAAAAGAAATTCAAAAGAAGAAATTCTTTAAAGTAAACAAAAAATATTACAAGAAAAATAAATATAAGAAGAATTCTATAAGAAACAAAAATTTAAAAGAAAATCTAAGACCAATACACCTAAAAAATGCAAATGTTGATTAAGCAATGAAGAAGGACATTATGCAAATGAATGTCCTAAAAGAAAGAAAGCAAATATAAAAATGTTTGAGGATTTCAATGAATTAATCACAGATAGTGAAGATATTAGGAAAAATGATAGTATATATTATCTTTCTGAGGAAACTTTGAGTAATTTAGATTCAGAATCATATTCAGAATGAGCATAGAAGAATTAGATAATAAAGATTTATATTAGGATGATGAATTAAAATCACAAGGTTCTTTTAATAAAGAATTAATCTTTGATAAAAGACAATACCTCAAGATTAATAAGAAATGATTAGAATCATCCATGACTTCAGTTAACAAGTTAGCTCAGGGAATAGCTAACATGATTAAAAGAAAAAATATAATGTATTTCAATGCTACTGTCGAGAAGAACCTATTGAAATTAGATATGCTAGAGGAAATACAAATATACCATTATTATTAAAATCAGATATTGAAGATAAAATCTGCAAAATAAAATCTTGGGATAGATAAAAAATTGGATATGTTCATGATGGGGGAATCCAAGTAATGATAAAAGCTCATTTTAGAGAAGAAATAGATAGTCCGGTAAATTTGGTTGTACTAGATAATAGAATTAAAGATCGAAGACATGCGCTCTTTGGAATAATACAAGGAAATCTAAGTTATAAAAAAACTTGATATTTAAAATATATCCCAAATATTCTATAAGTTTTAGGGATAAAAATATAAATAAGACATTAATTTTATGTTATAATTTTAAATAATTTGATAAAATGCATGATGGATCTTATCCATATAGCATAACATATGCAATAGAATATGTATTAATGAACTCAACAAATAGTGAAATGTTTGTTGATAAAGATTTCATTGAAATAGATAAATTATTTAATAAAGTTGGGAAAATACAATCTCTTGAAATTTTGAGAGAAATAGATTTACCAAAAGAATGGAAAATTGATTTAAGTAATTCTCATTAGAGGAAATACTACTAAACCCATAGAATATACCCCAAAGGAAAAAAATCATCATAGGAAATAGAAAATCATTCTCAATATCTAGAAGAGAGTCAGAATTAAGTAGAACCCAAAGTTTTACTAGATGTAGCCATCTTATGATCCCACCGTCACATGAAATATTGGCCACAGTTAGAAAAAATAATCAAAATCTAAAAATTAAGATTGAATATAATAATGGAAAATCATGGCATGAGACTTTTGCTATTTTGATACAGGAGCCGCAAAATCTTATGTAGATACCAAAATGATTAAATATTTAGAAAGAAAAATTCTAATTGAACCTCATACTTATGTAGGATTTAATGAAGAAAGAAAGACGTTAAGTCAATATTGTGAAATACCATTAAAAATAAAGAGAATAACATTTTTCTTTCCTTTTTCATAGAACCAGAGTATAAAACTGAAATAAGTCATTTATTATTAGGGATGAACTTTCTTGAGAGTTTCTCCCCTTATTACATAAGAGATAGAGAAATATGCATAACAATTGAAAGAATAAGCCAAAATGGTTTTGTTAGCATTTATGTATCCATAATGTTGATTTTGATGATAACAAACTAGATTAAGAATGATTAAATTTTTTTAAAAGCTTCAATTATTTTTTATACATTTTAAATAAATCATTATTTTCACATTATAAAGTTTTTATATTTAATGGAAAAATGATTTTATGAAATTAGTTGTTTTTCAAGTTTATGGTTTAATTGAAAGTGCTTTGAAAACTTGAAAATCAACAAGTATTATTTGAAATTATGAAAAAGGACTTATTTAAAAAGTAATATAGTATTTTGGGCCATTTCATAATTTCAAAAAGTTTTGGGATACACAAAGTGTTATTTAGAAATTCTGAATTTGGACATATTTGTAAAGTTTTATAATGTTTTGGGTCATAGTATAATTATAGAAAGTTTTGGGATAAAACTATAATTTTTGATAAATAGTTCACTGTAGCAGTCACTGTAGTAAACGGCTAATCGTTTACATAAAACGGTGAACCGTTTATTTCCAGAATGTTAACCTTGAACCGTTTAGTAAAAACGGTTAAGCCAAATCTATTTTGCAGGTCTCTGGAAATTACCCCTTCACCGGTTACAGGCAAACGGTGAACCGTTTACAGGAAAAAGGTGAACCGTTTATTTCCAGATTGTTAACCTTGAACCGTTTAGTAAGAACGGTTAAGCCAAATTTATTTTGCAGGTCTCTGGAAATTACCCCTTCACCGTTACGTAAAACGAGGAACCGCTTATTTTAGCTAACCTCGAACCGCTTAGTAAGAACGGTTAAGCTAAATTTATTTTGCGGTCTCTGAAATTACCCTTCATCGTTCTGACGGTGAACCGTTTATTTGAAATTCAGCCCAACGGTAACTTTGACGGTTATGCTAAAATTAAGGGATTAACCTTGATCCGTTTTCTGGCAAAAAGTGCATAAGGGCTAGGTTTTGAGCTCCAACTATAAAAACTCAAATCCAACTCATTTTCAAGCTCTCTAGCACGCATCAACAAAAGACATACAATATATCTTGAGCTCTTAATTTGTGAATCATAAATTCTAGAGTGAGCTTTGTTTCTAAATTTGTTTATCCACTCTTAAAGAGAGTTTTATTGTTGTAACTTTTATTTATCATCAAATTGTGAGTGTTCAAGTGAGGAAACACTTGGGGTTAAGAGATTGGGGAGATAATCTCTTGATTGTAAAGGTCCATTGACACCTTGGAAGTCAATTGTAAACATTTGAAACCTTGGGAGGCTTGGATAGTGAAATCCTCAAGCCCGGTGTGCTTGGAGGCGTGGACGTAGGCGGGGATAGCCGAACCACGTAAAAATCCTCGTGTTTGTTTTCTCATCCCTTACTCCTCTATTATTATGCTTGTTTGAATTTATTGTTTTTGATTTTATTAAAGCATTAGATTAGATTATTGTGGATTGTTGTGTGGTTTAATTAGGATAATTTTTAAAACACCAATTCACCCCCCCTCTTGGGTTGCACACTTGTATTTCAGGTTTCATGCTTTAATAGATAGTGGTTCAGGAGTTAGCTTAGCTAGTTCCCAGATTTATCCAAAATCATATTGGAAAGATTATAAGCCTTTAACATACAAGAAATAAATGGTGAACAGATCACCTTAGGTACATGTAGGATTAAGACTTTAATCCAAATCAAAGATTACATCCTAAGTATCCCTATATCATGGTCTTACGCTCATATGGGAGTAGATATACTTTTAGGAGTTAATTTCCTTCACTTCATTTATATAATGACTAACGAAGCAATTACTCTTAAAACACCATGTAATTATTCTATTACAACCCCAAGGATTTATAATCCTATCAGGCAAACAACTCGAAAATTACATTTTCGAAGCAGCTAGTATAGTGATTATAATATAAAAATTAATCAAATCATATTAGATTATGAAAAGATTTTAGAAAAACTTGATAAAAATTTTGTTGAAAATCCAATTCAATTATGGGAAATTGATAAAACATATGCTAAGATCGAATTATAAGATTCAACTGTTATCATAAGAGTTAAGCCTATGAGATATGGACAAGAAGATATATATGAATTTGAGAAAAAAATTAAATAGTTATTAGAACTCAAGATTATTCGAGAATCTAAAAGTCCTCATAGTAGTCTAGCCTTTATGGTTAGAAATCATATAGAAATTAAATCAGGAAAAGCTCGAATGGTTATTAATTATAAAGAATTAAATAAATATACCAAATTCGATGGGTATTTTTTACCTCATAAGGATACATTAATTAGCTCTGGAATCAATAAAAAGATGTTTAGTAAGTTGCAAATCTAGATTCTAGCAAATCAAATTAGAAGAAGAAAGTGTACCACTTACTGCCTTTAGTACACCTTAAGGACAATATAAATGGATTGTAATGCCTTTTGCATTAAAAAATGCACCACTAATATTTCAAAGAATGATGAATAAAATCTTTAAAGAATTTCATGAATTCTGCATTGTTTATGTAGAGACATTTTGATATTTTTTTATAATAAGATAGATCATATTATTCATCTCATTTCTTTTCCAAAAAAGTGCAAGAAGTGTGGAATATTACCTTCTAAACAGAAAGTTGAAATAATGAAACCCAGGATAGAATTTTTAGGATTAATAATAGATGAAATAGGAATTGAGATGCAGCCTCATATTTATGAAAAAATATATTTATTCCCAGATAAACTAGAATCTAAAGAATAAATTCAAAGATTTTTAGGATGTCTTAATTATGCTGAAGGATTCATAGAAAACTTAGCTAAAGAAAAACAACCTTTACAAGGATTATTAAAAAAAAAATACAAAATCATGGGAAGACCTCCATACCAAAGTGGTAAAAGGATTAAAAGAAAAATGTAAAAATCTACCAAGGCTAGGATTCCTTACGATAATTTAATTCTTGAAACAGATGCTTCAGATAATCACTAAGGTGCAGTCTTAAAAATAGATCAAGAAAAGATTTGTAGATATGCCAGCGGAACATTTAAGCCCGCAGAAAAGAATTATCATAGAAATGAAAAGGGATTATTGGCTATTAAAAATGGAATAGCTAAATTTACTTTCTTTTTGTTACAAAAGAAATTCATGGAAAGATCCGATAATACTTAGGTAAAAGGATTTATATTTAATAAATTACCTCATCTCCCACAATATAAAAGATTAATTAGATAGCAGCAGTTCTTTGCTAAATATGATTTTGAAATTAAATATATTAAAGGATCTAACAATTGTATTGCAAATTTTCTTAGCTGAGAATACAATGGAGATGGCCTTTCCAAAATAATTAAGGGCATAATGATGTGCTCTAAAGGTCAAGAATTGGTTCTCAAAGGCAATGGTATGATTCATGATGGGCTTGCCATGATAGATTATGCTCATGAAGAATTGAGCAAACATTACCGAGATAATAGTTTGCAAATCATCCAGAAGTCCAAACATCAAAATAATGTATGGAGAAAGAAGAATCTCAAGGGTCTTCAGTAAGCTTAAGGCCCTAATATGATAAAAGCGGACAGTTCGTTCTTGTGGTTAAAATTCCAATAGGAAGTGACTACACTTATGATTATAAAAGAATCGGCAAAATAGCCTATGAGATTCGTCCTAGTCAGACTATAATACCATATCATTCAGAGTTATACCCAATGATAAACTTTGTGCCAGGAGTTGATCCAAAATTAATAAAAGACATATTTGAATATGGTTTCCTTAAGCTTGTTTATGTCAGTGACGATAGCTGGGAATATAAAAGAGCTCTCAGAAAAAATTCTAGAGGCTGTCAATGAGCTCAAAAGGATATTTGAAACAAAAGAAATAATTTTTGTCAAGATCTTCACTGCTTACCTTGAATATTGTGGAAATTAGCAGTATCCAACGCAACACATGATTTAAGTTGGAATTAGCAGTAAAAGGGTTAGTCCAACTGTTGATTTAAACCAAGTCTATAATGATTATGATCCTGAATTATTCAAGCCTAAAACTCTCAATAGCAAAAGGGCTATAGGAATGAAAATCCTCTATGAATCTCTTGAGAGGATAAGCAAAGAGAAAATATGGCTCTACAAAGCCATAAAAGAGTATATAATCTTTTCTATAAATAGAAAAGAAAGCATTTTAGCCAGATGGAAAATATAAAAAAAGAAAAAGGAAATATATAAGAATCTCGTTGAATCTAGCTTGCCGACACACCACGAGTTATGCAAGGTGCTAAAGCATTAATCATCATGTGGCTACTGCTATGAAGGATTAAAAGGGGAGTCTAGTAGAAAAGTCATGTTAGTAGATGAAGAATTGATAATTGACATGTAACAGGAACCATTGGAAAAGATAAATGGTGCTATTCAAAAGCATTAATAATTCATAAAGAAAGATTCTAAAAGAGATCAATTCCACCACGACCTTGATAAAGGATGTCTGCCACCAAGAAAAGAGGACAACCACTGTCTTCAATAATAGAAGGGAGAAGGGTCACCTTATCAAAGGGAGGTCTACAAACCACCAAGAAAATTAAACAAGTGTAATGTAAAAAAGATAACCTTATCTCTTTAAGATTATAAATAGAAGCATGTAAGAGGAAGAGAGGGGTCTAACCTTCACCCTCATCTATATTCTCTATAACCACTCTTTGTAAACAATTTTAGTTATGAAATAAATAAAACTATTTTGAGTGAAATTACCAAGATATTTTATATATTCTTAGAAATCAACCAAGAACCTTACATGCCAATACTTGTGTTAAATGAAGAAGATTTTCTATTACTAAGCACTCACCTAGAGACAACTGTAAGGAAATCACTTAGACATGTCCTATTAGGCTAGTTTGCTGTGTGTTGCATTGGGCCATGTGGAATAGTCACTGAAGTAATCTTGTATAATGTGTGAAGTTATGGTGGTGTTGATCATAGACCTCTCTATAGTTGGAGGCAATTAGTGAATCTATCTCAGAATTCTGAGAGATAGGACAATGGTTAGTAATCCTTTCTTCTTTTATTTTAACTACAAACGGAAGCATGTTGGGCCTTATTTGTTTTTATGAGATGTTATAAGATAGAAAGTGATAAGAGTAACTCATTTTCACAAAAACAAAAAGATGCAATTGATCATTTAGACTTTAGTCTATAATATCAAGTTGCTTATACAATTTCCATAGTTAAGAGTAGATTAAATGCAAGTAAACGCTTGTATGAAGAAATGAAAAATGATAGAGAAATATTTGATTCATTTGAAGAAGAAAATAGGATAGCATTAATAGAATCAACTCTATCAAGCCTCGAAATAAGTCAGGATTGGTGCAAGGCCAATAATAGAACTCAAAATCGAGCATAAAAGAATGGATAATAATAATAATAATATAATAATACAAAGATGTTAATTTAAGATGTAGATCTCAAATTATAATTTATATGCGAAAGCTTTAATAGAATGTATTTAAGTTGGGAAGATAGCTTAGGAGTATACATAGATATGTTAGAAGCAAAGATAAAGTCTATGACTCAAAGAAGGCAAATGATTACAAATTTTGGGATTAATTTACGTATAGATTTTTGTGAAAAAGATAATCATTTAGAACTTTACAAGGATATAGTAAAAACTTTGAAGAAATTTAAGAATAGATGTAGAAAAGATGGAAGAAGAGATGCTCCAATCAATCAAAATCAATAAAATTCATAAATTCCAAAATAGCATAAAACTTTGAAATAATTTGCAAAAAGGTCTTTGTTGTACTAAGAGTTGTAATCACTTTTGTGAGAGTATCATTGTTGATTGGGTTTAGTATTGTTTAACTGTTGAATTGAATATCTCAAAGAAACTAATTTCTCAAGTCTTAATTATTACTACACCTTCATTTTGGGAAAAAAAATTTTCTATCTTCAACACTACATTCTTCACTATACATCCTTTATTCTATCCTTTTGGTTTGACTTGATTTTCATTTTTAAAGACTTGAGATATGCAAGTTTTTTTCCTTTTTAGAATAATAATCTAATTGGCCAGACTTTTTCTTTTTTAAGAATCAGAACATTAGAGTTTGAGAAGTGTTTTTCTTTTTTAAGAATGAGAACATTAGAGTTTGAGAAGTGATAAACTTATAAGCTGAGAAATAAATTCAAATTTCCATTAGTTTCAATTTCAGCAATGCTATTTGGCAAAAGAAATGTTACAAAATTTTGACAAAAGGTCCAAAATAGTTGCATTGTATATGTAGCTTGTTTCAGCCATTTATCTTTTTACTACTCTTACTAGTACAATAATATAGGAGAGATTTTAAAGTACATCAGTAATACTATATTTAATTAGTGCATGTATGCAGTATATGTAATTGTTTTTAAAAAAAGTATCATGTAGTAATATTTGATTTAACTGGAAATGCTATAAATATATTATTTGAATATAATATTTTTCTTGTACTCTAAAATTTCTCGTAATAGTTTGTAGTAGTCTTTGAGAACAAAACCACGTCCCACGCCCTATATATTGAATTAATTCTAATCTTGTGTATCATTCACGAAAGTACAAAATATCGAGAATGATTAGTATATAGTTTGATGATATATAAAATTTTTTATTCACTTAATCTGAAGAATGAACTTTGAAGTGGAAGCATGCATCATGAATTGAATGGCTGAATAATAAAGGTATCTAATAAATCCTAGACCCAGTGGTCCTAAATTTGATTAGACCATTTAACCACTTGGAATACATTGGAGCATACTGATGTATGATGGTTGCATATGATAAGTAAAGTACTTTTCAGAAGTCATAACTTAGGCTACATGTGTCTATTTTAGGCGTATAATATAAAATTTTAGAGCTTACGATGAGATGAATCAAACGCAAAATGGCTCCCATGGTCGAGCAAGAAATTTTGCTTCTTTTCTGGACTTTTTAGTTTTAAATTATATTTTATTTTTCTGATTATTTTTAGGATTTTTATCTATTTTTCTATATGACGGATTTGGGTTTACTTTTTTTTTTTTCCTATTTAGGTTAGCAGAATTTTATTAGAAAATAATATTTCAATTTATTTTTGTTAATTCGCGATATTTAGGGTTAATATGAAAGGGATCCAAAATCCTAATTTTGATCGTTGAGACTTTTTTAACAAAATTTTTATTATTAAGAAACTTAGTTCTCTTATCTACTAATTTTTTATGTTTTTGCATTGTCGATTGGTACTAGAGCAGGTCCGCTTGTCACCATGGTATGACCAAACTATCAAAGGAACAACCATCCGAAGGGTGATGACTGTCAAATAGACGGCCAAAGAAATAGCCTTGCAAGCCGATAATGAAGCTTGTAATCTGAGAATAGATGCAATACAATGAGCAATTAAGCATATTAGGCGATAAAGAAGTAGCCTTACAGGCCATTAAGAAAGCTTGTAAGCCAAGAATAGAGGTGATTAAGTGAGCAATAGAGGGTCTTAGGGCTTTGCATTGACGATATGAACAAGGAGAGATATCAAAGGAAGTACTTTAAGGAGTCAATTACGAAGAACAATCTCAAGATTATAATCATAAGGAGATACTTTAGGGATATAATTACAAGGCAATGCCTCAAAGCGCCAATCGCTAAGTAGTGCTTTAATACCCAGGCTTGCGAGACGATTACCTGCGTGCATGCGCGAGGCCTTAATAAGTAATTTACAAGGGGATGAATATGTGGATTATGAAAGAAAATGCGGAAGAAATTCACATTACAAAATTAATGTAGATCTTCTATATTTCTATGGTGGGATGCATATTGTAGAATTTTTAAACTAGATAACATAAGTAGAGAATTTCTTCGAGCATATGGAGATTCTTCAAGAGAAGTGGGTTAAGCTATTAATATTTAAGTTGAAGGGCGCGGCATCCACATGGTTACAAAACATGCAGAATCAAAGAAATTACAAGAAAGCCAATGATCAGATTGTGGGCTAGACTGCAAAAGATGATGGAAGAGTATTTGTTGTCAGCATATTACAAGCAACAGTTGTACTTAAAATATCAAAACTACCAAGTAGCAAATTATAGTGTCAATAACCATATAAGAGAATGTTGTCGTCTGTATGCGAGAAATAATATGGTTGAGTCACAATTTATAATACTTACAAAATACATTGGTGGATTGAAACAAGAGTTTTAAGACTAGATCATAGAGCTAATTTGAATTTTAGGTATAACAGTAGCGAGAGCGAATAAGTTAGAAGAATGGAAACAATGTGTTGTCTTTAAGACTCAATAGCATCAATTCACTAGTTTGCAGAGTAAAGTGAGTAGTGTTGCGTGAAGACATAGAAATTTGTGTCAAATCCATGACTAAAGTGTCATTACTATTTAGTGCGCTTTGATGGACACAAGAGTTAAAAGTAAGAAATTCATCATGTGCATGGCGACTTGGAAAATAGTAAAGAAGAATATGCTCCCCATTAGTTCTTTACTTATTATGTTGACTTTTTCTTGCATTTTGTCTTCTTTTCTAGCTCGTGGGCCATCAAAGGACAAGAGAATTGTGGACTCCTCAAGCGTGGTAGACAAGGGTGAGTCGTAGGGTTGCTAAGTCTTTGAAACATTGTTATGTTTTTCAAATTTGGACGACTGGAAATTGACCCTATCATTAACTTGAAGTTCATCCTCTAAGTTTGTCATGATATATGGTCTCGAATATGATTCAACGCAACTTTTTGTTAGCATCTTGTTAAGGAAGATCATGATTATCAGATTGATCATCAAAATAGAGGTTCGGGTTGGATTTTTCTGATAGTGTCTAGAAATATAATTGACCCTAATCTATTCAAAATTTATTGCCATCGAGCTGACCTCATAAGTACAACCTGGAGCCTATGTTGGCAGTTTGGTTTATAAGTACAACTTGAGATTTATGTGAATGACCTGACTTAAGAATACAACCTTAAGCCTCCATGAGCAACCGGGAAACTCGCCAGTCTAATCTAGAAGTGAAATAATCTAACTTTGAAATTCATTTATCCGACCTGAGAATTAGCTCGACATGGAAGATTATTGGTTAAAATCATGTGGCCTAATCTCCAGGAAAGTTGTATGCCATGATTTATTTAAACCGCCTCCAACTAATAATTACTTACAACTGCTGAAGAAAGTGGGCATGAAATAAGGAGGCAACCACCTATGACCAAGAGCCTATTTAAGCTGAAGAGGGTAATAGAGGCAGGGGTTAGCAAAATCAACCAAAAATTCTATAAGTGACCTACCTAAAAGCCTTAACATTCCCTATAAGATTTTAGCTCATTTACTTGTAAATTCTTTTATTTTAACTCATTCACAATTCTTCCTTCTCATTTTTCTCTCTTTATACACATTTTTTAATGTAAGCATCGGAGGGTTTATGTCGGAACCCCATCGGCATATCTTAACCGTGTTTTCTGGTTGGTAGGTATAGAAAGTTACAATCAGACAGGTCTTTGAGCTTGGATTCACACTGTAATTCCCCAAAAGAAATAAATTCAACTGTTAAGGTCATTTTTTGGCATTAACATCTTGGCGTTGTCTGTGGGGAAGATGTGAAAAGCCATACATTTGAAGATTTGGAGGGAGAAGATTATCGGATTAGAAAATTACAATAGATTATACTAATGGAGATAGATAGAGCTTGCGCAAATTGGCAGAGAAAATGAATACCGCCACAGATAAGAGATAAAGAGAATGGATCGAGAGGCAAATGGCAAGATTTGAGGAGATGATCAAGGGTTGATGCCCAAGTCAGAAGGGCTCAAGTTTGAACTAGAGATCTAGAGAATAGTAGAACACGGGAGAAAGAAGAGCTTGTTAGTGAATAGCTGAACAGGATGATGCTACCTCAAGCTGGGGTACGACTGGGGAATATAAGTGCAAGAGAACAAGTGAATGAGTTGAGGGAGAGAATCAATGACCTGAATCATGAAAGAGAGAGGGAAGAGCTGGGAGACCCCCAACGGGCAAATGAGCTTGAGCAGTGAATATTGCAATTTCAAAAAAATCTAAAGGTGTTAGAGGTAAAAACGGAGGGTAAGAAAGTGGCAGAAAGGTTGTTACTTAATGACGAGTCCTCCTTGGTACCTGAAGTGATAGCAGTAACTTTGCCACCCAAGTATGTGGTTCCAGCTTTGGTGTATGAAGGAAAAGTTGACCAGAATCTTCATGTGGAGAAGTTTATTGAGATGATCGGGATTCAAGGTTTGAATGATTTTCAAAGGTGCCATGTTTTTCCCTTAACTCTAGAAGGACAGGCATGGTAATGGTATCGAAGATTAAAGAAAGGAAGCATAGGAAATTTCAAGTAGTTATATGAGCTTTTTGTTGTGTGTTTTAGAGGTTCATGCATACCAGAGCGGGAGACAAGCAGGTTAAAAAAATTGGTCCAAGGAGAATTTGAATGTTGGAGGAGTTTCGTGACCAGGTATCATAAAGAGATTACTGATCTAGGGGCCTTTGATCATTTGAATGCTCTAGAATGATTAAAGAAGAGGTTGAGAATCAATCGATTGTGGAATAACTTATATAGTAAAGGGATAACAACATACGCTGAGGTGTACGACAAGGAAAAATTGGATATGAAAACTAAGATTCAGAAGATGAAAAGAAACGAATGGAAGCGCAGATAGGGGGTCCAGTGAAAAAGGGAGACCCAAGAAAAATAAGAGATAACTTTGGGTATAGCTTGAGAATTAACACCGATGATAGGTGTCATTACAACAAAAGGTTGTTCAATTACAAACGATTAGGAAGGTTGGGTCAAAAATGTGAAAGAAATCGTTGAAAAAGAGAAATATCATTAATAGATAAGGGCCGATAGAGAGGAAATAATTATGGGAGGAACTAGCGGGACAACCGAGTAAGAGAGTATAATAGGTTACCATCGCTTGTAGACCAGAGAGGATCGAGATCTGACCATAGGATGGATTTAGTATAGCAGGGCGGAAGATACACTCCATTAAACACAAGTAGAGCAGAAATATATGCTGTAATAAAATATAAGGGGTTACTAACTCCGCCAAATCCGATTGTAGAGGATCTGGGCGGAAGTGCTCCGCACAAGTATTGCGAGTTTCACAAGGTGTCCGGACATGGAATTGCAGATTGTATAGACTTGAAAGAGCAGGTTGAGTGGCTAGTGCAAAATCAATATCTAAAGGAGTACGTGGATGACCAAAGAAGAGGTGGGAGAACGAGGAACATCAGAGATAATATGGCAATGATGATTATGGGAGAGCCGACCCTAGTAGGAGACTTAAACCGTTCAAAGAGAAATTATAATAGATATTCGTTAAAAAGTTATGAGGTAAATTTTAATGTTCCCACACCAAAGAAACAGCGGGTTCAAATGGTGCCAATCAGTTTAACAGACGAAGAGGAGGAAGCGGTCGCACATCCACATTAGGACGCGCTTGTAGTGAAGGTTACGTTAGTAGGGCAGGAATTAAATCGGGCTATTGTAGATGGAGAAAGCTCGGACGACATTTTATTAAGCAAGCCTTGTAAGATCTACAAATAGAGGACCTCATGCTTAATCCTGTTAGAACATCACTAAAGGGGTTTAGTGGAGCTAAACTAATTCCTCTTGGGATGATTGACTTACCACTGATAATAGGGTCCAGCCCACTACAAAAGACAGTGATAGTAACATGGGTGGAAGTTGATAAGCCTAGCCCTTATCAAGTTATTTTGGGTAGAGGTTTAGAGTTCAAGGTGGGGTTGGAGTGATAAGAGACCAACAACAAGTAGCTCGAAGCTGTTACACTACAACTGCAAGACAATCTATACAGATCACAAGTATCGATCCACCAGTAAAGAACAAATTCTACCAATAGTGACCTAATCATGAAGAAATAAAACAAATGCTAGTAAGTGAGGATGATCCAAGCAGAATGGTATGAGTAGAAACAAAAATGACGGATGACATTTCTAATGAGCTTCTAGGAGCGTTGTGGGCCTATAGAACTATCGCAAAGACTTCAACTGGAAAGACTCTATTATCACTTACTTTCAGGCATGAGGCAATAATCCCAGTTAAAGTTGGTATGGAGACATACCGCACAAAATATTATAATGAGATAGTAAGCAAGGAACAAATGCTGTTGGATTTAGATTTGTTTAATGAAAAGAGAGAGACGGGAGGAGGTTGAGCAGCAATTTACCAGCAAAAAATGTCTTAAGTTTTCAACAAAAATGTTCGACTGCGACAATTTTAAAAGGAGGACCTGGTGCTCTGCAAAGTCAACCAATCAGCCAAAAAGCCAACTGATGGAGTTCTAGGGCCGAGCTGGGAAGGACCGTACAAAGTACTGCACTCATTTGGTAATGATGCATACAAGTTAGGTTATTTGGATGGTAAGTCATTGGCAAGGCATGGAATACGGAGCACCTGCCAAAATACTATCAGTAGGCCAATCTTATTAATGTTGTCTTTGTTTGTTTTCATTAAATATGCTAGGAAAGTTTGTTTTTTTGTTATTTCAATTTGTTTGGGTTTAATTCTATAATTTCTTTTATATTAATATCAATAAGGCTATTCAGAAGTGCAACTATGTTCCTTAACTTGTCTACTTGTGACTGGTCTTATTTGAGATTGAGGTATATATTTGGGCCTTATTGAGGTCCAACGAGTAATTATCCAATCTTATTTAAGGTTGAGGTCTACATTTAAGCCTTGTTGAGGTCTAACACGAAAACTTATCCAATGTTATTGAGATTGAGATCAGATTTTAGCTTTATTGAGGTCCTATATGAAAAATTTATCTAATCTTATTGAGATTGAGATCGACATTTTGGCCTGGTTGAGGTCCGATGTGAAAAATTTATCCAATCTTATTGAGATTGAGATTGACTTTTGGCCTTGTTGAGGTTTAACCTAAAAAATTTATCTAATCTTATTGAGATTGAGATCGACTTTTGGTCTTGTTAAAACTTTATCCAATCTTATTAAGATTAAGATCGACATTTCGGCCTTATTGAGGTCCAACATGAAAAATTTATTTAATCTTATTGAGATTGAGATCGACATTTCGGCCTTGTTAAGGTCCTACATGAAAAATTTATCCAATCTTATTGAGATTGAGATCGACATTTTAGCCTTGTTAAGGTCCAACAGGAAAAATTTATCCAATCTTATTATATTAAGATCGACTTTTGGTTTTGTTGAGGTTCAATGTGAAAAATTTATCTATTCTTATTGAGGTTGAGATTGGCTTTTGGCTTTGTTGAGGTCCGACATGAAAATTTTATCCAATCTTATTGAGATTGAGATCGACTTTTAATCTCGTTGAAGTTCGATCTGAAAAATTTATTCAATCTTATTGAGATTGAGATCGGCTTTTGGCCTTGTTAAAAATTTATCCAATCTTATTGAGATTGAGATTGGTTTTTGGCTTTGTTGAGGTCCGATGTGAAAAACTTATCCAATCTTATTAAGATTGAGATCAATATTTAAGCTTTAGTGAGGTCCTACGTGAATAATTATCTAGTCTTATTTGAGATAAAGGTTTATATTTAAGTCTTGTTGAGGTCATACATGAATAACTATCCGATCTTATTGGAGATTGAGATTTACATTTAGGACTTATTAAGGTCTTACATGAATAATCATTCGGTCTTATTTGAGATTGAAGTCGACATTTGGACCTTATTGAGGTCTTACGTGAATAATTATCCTCTTTTATGAGAATCGAAGTCGACAGTTGGGCATTATTGAGGTCCAACGAAAATAGATTAACTCAGACTTAGAAAGATCAAGTTCATTAAATTTTAGTCCAACCTAATTTGATTATTTGATATTTTCATCTAAATTATTTGCTCCAACCTTAAATAGTCATTGGTTATTTTGCAATCATCCTCGCCTTATTTAGGTTGACAAATTATTATAATTTTGTTGAGGTTGAAATTTTAGGTTGAGGTCGACATTTTAGGTTGAGGTCAACATTTTAGCTTCGTAGGGTCTATGGTTGAGATCAACATTTTAACTTGGTTGGATCTACAATTGACGTCGAAATTTTAGCTTGGTAGGGTTTACGGTTAAGGTCAATATTTTTGTTTGGTGGGATTGTAGCTGAGTTGCGGTAAAAATTTTAGCTTGGTAAGATATATGGTTGTGGTCGACATTTTAGCTTGGTAGGATCTACGGTTGAGGTTGACATTTTAGCTTGGTAGGGCCTACAGTTGAGGTCGACATTTTAGCTTAGTAGAGTTTATAGTTAAGATTGACATTTTTATTTGGTGGGACTACAGTTGAGTTGCAGTCAATATTTAGCTTGGTAGGATCTATGGTTGAGGTCGACATTTTAGCTTGGTAGGGCCTATGATTGAGGTCAACATTTTAGCTTCGCAGGATCTGCAGTTGAGGTCAACATTATAGCTTGAGGTCTATAGTTGAGGAGGATATCTTTTCTCGAGGTCTATGGTAAGGTCTTTTTCGACTTTTTATTACAAGTATTTACCAAGAATAGCCTAAAGATCTTCAGTCTTGTTGTGGTCGGCATTAGCATCTTTCCACTCTACATTATCTTTCTTTCGATTACGACTATATTCCTCTTTCTTTTTTATTTTAGTTTTCAATACCATTCAGGTCTTCTCAGTATTGAAAACTAGGGGTCTGGTGTTGGGTTTTCAGAAAAAAATTTTATTTTTAAAAAATTAGTTTTCAACACCGACAATGATTTTCTGGTATTGAAAACTACAGAATTGGTGTTCGAGTTGGATGTTTCTGACACTGTCTTGAAATATAGTCTACCCCAATCTACTCAGAATTTATTACAGTCGAGTTAACGTCATAAATACAACCTGAAGCCTATGTTGGCAGTCTGGTTTACAAGTATAATCTAAGGTTTATGTGAATGACCTGATTTAAGAAAACAACTTTAAGCCTCCATGAGCGACCGAGAAACTCGCCAGTTTGATCTAGAAATGAAGTAATCCAACCTTGAAATTCATTTCCTGAGAATTAGCTCGACATGGAAGATTATTGGTTAAAATAACATGGTCTAATCTCTAGGAAAGTTGTGTACCATGATTTATTTAAACTGCCTCCAACTGATAACTACTTACAATTGCTGAAGAAAGTGGGCTTGAAATAAGGAGGCAACCACCTACGACCAGGACCCTATTTAAGCTGAAAAGGGCACCAGATTAGGGGTTAGCAAAATCAACTACAATTTCTACAAGTGACCTATCTAAAAGCCTTAACATTCTCTACACGATTTTTAGCTCCACTATCGAAAAATTCTTTTATTTTAACTCATTCACAATTCTTCCTTCTTATTTTTCTCTCTTTATATACAATTTTTGACTTAAGCATCGAAAAGTCTATGCTGAAACCCCACTAGCATATTTGAAATATGTTTTCTGGTTGACAAATGTAGAAAGTTGCAATCAGCTAGCGTTTGACCTGGATTCATGCTATAATTCCCCAAAAGAAACAAATTCAGCTATTGATGTCATTCTTCGGCATTAATATCTCAAAATATCCTCATGCAGAAGAGTAATCGCTAATTTCCTTTGATATTCTACTGATTCCGTGGTTTAAGTTTAGATAAATTATTGAGTTATTTCTTATATTGATTAGTAAAGGGGAGTCATTTGAATTCATAAGTAGGATAGGTCCTTCCACATCCACTCAATAAACTAGTTTTTAAAATTAGATATCTGAAACCATAGGCATCAATAAGTGGTATAAGTGATTTTGTCGCAGGGGCAAAAAATATAGGGATTTTAGTTATATTATATGGCTAATTAATAATTATTTATCTGTTCTCTTAATGGATTTCATTATCAACAATTTATTGTATTATAGAATTTTTATCGCAAGCTCATGGAGCTTTGTATCTTGTATTGTATGGGGGTAAAAAAATTGGGGGCTTGTAAGGAGGAATAAAAGAGAAAATTGTGCCTTTTTTGTTGTAATGATGAACTTGTCAATCAGTTTTCAAAATACATGACATGTATGCATATGCAAATGTACATATGGCAGGAGGATTAAATAATAACCACCTTGTCAAGCAGTTTTAACCCGAATTAATTATGGACTTTCAACTTGGCCCCCTAAATTAGGCCCGAAAATTTTTTTGAAGCTACTTAAGTGTCGGTAGCCAACTTGAATAAGCTAGCCCCACATATTCAATTCGGGTCCCGCAGATATCATGAGTGAAGCTTTGGCCATTCTTCTTGAAGCCCCTCCAATACTCTTACTATTTCAACCGTAATTTGAATTCCCTTAAAGGACAAAAATCTTCTTCTTCGCTTCTTAAATTATAGAGACACATTTAGGGTGATTGAATTTCATTGTAAAAAAACCAAGATAACAATTGTGTATGGATTCTATAGCCATAAAAAAACAAGGGCCAACATAAATTACAACACAATAATTCAAACCTTTTTACAAACTTTGTTTTAATTCTCTTTAGGCCTAATGCCCCCGGGCTTTTTCAAACTAGGTGTGGCAACCCGCAAGATAGCGTTAGGGACTCCACTCTTAGCCAGTTAACTCAAACCCAACGAAAGCGATTTAATAAGAAGCTTGTCAGCACTCGCAAATGGATGTTATGTAAAAGTGTTTTCTCGCAAACACAAAGAACAAACATGCACACAAAGTCACAAGAACAGAAGTAATTGGCTTTTTACGGAGGCACCAACCCCCAACTTTTTTATTCTCACAATAAGAAAAGAATTAAAAATAGTTCGAATTTGTATGCTTAAGGACTCAATGCTCAACTCGCCAAAATCTCCCCTCACATACATCCTTATAACCATTTACATATAAGGTTTGCAAGTGACACCACCGCTTGCTAAAGTTAAATGACTCGCCACGCACACGCCACCTCAAATCCCTCCTTAAGTTTTTAGGCATCCACTAAACATGATCCTAAGAAGACATTTCCATACCCCTTTGATTTAAGCAACCACTGCCCACCATGCCCACTAGCCAGGAATCAGGGATTGTAATCACCATATCCGCCTTTGCCCCTTAATTTTAGGCACATAATCAAGGCTATGTTCTCCCACTTTAGTTGCACCCACAACTGTCACTCATGCTTGATTTTAAGCCCATTTATGGGAGAATTGTAGCTAACCTTGCTCCACATACAGCAACCACTGTCCACCCGTAGTCCGAGTAGGATGCCTCTTATTTTTACATGCTTCAGCCCCCACGTGCAAGCCTCACATTACTGCACATTCACGCGCACTCCGGCACGCCACGAAGCCACAATCTTGCAACTGGCACACAATCCAGCAACTGACTCACGCACTATCAAGGCCCAAACTCACGACGCTCTGTGCCACGCTTGCTCACACACACTGTGTTGTGCAAATTTTATTGAATACACAAGTGCACAAATCTATTGTAAAACAAATTAACGGTGATAGGTGTCGATCCAACAGGGAGGTGGATTTTAATTGCGTGTAAAGTTAATTATCTAAGTGGGTGGTTGAATTTATGGTGAAAATGATTTAGACTTATCCTAAAATTTAAATTAGAATGTCAAGAATAAATTAAAGTAAAATCTATTGAAATAAAGCGTTTGAGTATTTGAATCTACATCAGCATGTACAATGAGCTTAATATTTATTATTAGTGCTAATTAAATCATGACAGGAATTTTCACTCCTCATAAACCTCACTCTAATCAATATGGTGCTAAAGGCTTATCGTGCCAAATAGTAATAACCTTGCATTAGACAAGATTATTACTATTTATCGACGAAAAATCAAAACATCTATAAAAATAAAAGGGGAAGAGAAAGTAAATTTACCAAATTATGCTCATGGAACATGACCTTCAACCCAAGCTTGGAATAAAATTAGCTACTCATAATTTAACTGGGGGTAAAATAGAAATTTATTAAAATATGTAGAAAATATAAGATGGAGAAGGAATTACAGCAAATAGAGCTCAATGAATTCAGGGGTGTCAAATTAGGAGGGAGCCCCTTTTTTATAGATACAATGAGTAAATCATGCCAATTAGATTAAAACAATTTAGACGCTCAAGATTGCGCCACGTGGCAAGTTCTGATTAGATAGAACACACCATCAGGGTTGTCATTCCGTGTATATGCATGTATCGTACGCACGTTCTTTTGATCCACTAACATACTGCCATGTCACCGGTCAACATCACATCAATATTTTAGTCCAATAGGATTGTGACACATCATCGGTCAACGACACATTATCAGTCAATGCCACTTAAGCAGTCAATACCATATTATTCATCCAATCGAATGCTACCATGTCATCGATCTGTGTCATAGCATTGCTCAATGCCACGTCATCAGCCAACGCCATATTATCGGACCGTATATGTGAAGCGTATAATGAACAGTATCATAAATAGTACCACATATGTAAACAGTATCATACATGTAAACAATGTTATTTATCATTTTATACTTCTCCAAAGGTTTTCGACTGTCTTGAGTTCAAAATTACCATATGTTTTACTATCCGATCTCTCGTTCATTATGAAATGACCATGATACCCGCTAAAATATATAAAATGCTTAATTATAATAGGACACACATAATTAAATCACAAGAGACTTAAATACATAAAAGTAGAGATGTTAGTGAGACTTGAAGTGTAAAATGATGAATTTTCCTTTATAAATATACACTTTCTATCACTCAATACCATGTCCCCTGCACTTGCGAGCACCTACTGCACCACATGCAAGCTCATTGCGCCCATGCTCTTGTGAGATACTGCATACGCCACCACCGCACGCTCTTGCGCGCGATGCCCAGTACTGCTTGAGTCCATGCCATAGTCTGCGCCTTGTTGCCGTGCCCCAGCCAACGCGTTAGCTTTGCCTTGTTTATGCGCTCACCACAAGCACACCCATTTTCTACCAAGACTCAACATAAGGCCCTAGATCAAGTTGCAATAGCTAGCCTCCATAACTTACAGTGGTGACAGACCTGCCCCACTAAAAAACACGACGTCCTCGTCAACGAGGCAACCTCGTCTGCTATAACCTCCCCAATACAAAGTCATATCAAAGCCAATGCTTCATTCTCCTTGACACATACCCACGTGCCAATGTTGGGCTCACCACGTATTCGCTACGTCATCTATTAGTCCCTCAAATGTTTTGCCCATGTGGAATCATCCTTCCCCCATGCAATGACTCCATGCCAGTGACACTTCAACCGGTTATTCTCCCCGAGAATACCTCTTTTGCTACTGGTTATTCTCTCTTCATTTTCCCCAGGTCATCGTGCCTGCCTAAGCCCTTGCTTGTATACACTGCAGACTCTACAACAAAGCCCTAGCCTTGCTACTTTGTGGTCAAGAAAGGTTGAAACGCCCATGAAGTTGACAGCCACACATGCCCCTCTCCATTCCAGCCGGCAATCCTGTAATTCCTCGCCCAATACACGATGCTCACATCTCCCACATGCATACCCATAATCAGGGAATAATGATGCTACCCCCAAAGGCATGAATACGGACTAAACCGCCCATGTTGAAGTTATTACAGGAGCCTCGCTTGCTGACTTGAAGTGCTTGAAGCCTCACGCTTCTTTGCCAAAACACCTACAACTCTTCTTGTTCAATAAGAACTCACTACAGTCGGTACCACTTTGAATGTTTCCTACATTCTCACTGCCATGAGTCTTTCGGCAACCGAAACCATTCACTAGGGACTTAGCTTTCGATTCCCCTTCTTCTTGGTTCTCATACTTATTCGATAACTTATTTAGTCAAGACCTTTGTGACTCTCCAGCGACGAATCCCTTAAATTTTATGGTATACTCATTAAGTCCATCCACAACTTGAACACACTCTTTAACTAACGACATCATCACTAAATTTCCTCGAGCCAAACCACTATTAGTAGCCTAGAATAATGGTTCTAGCCGAATATATATATTTCGAATTCAGATATTTGCATTTGACCGTACAAGGCTCCTCGATACCTTCGATCCAAATGTAAGATAAGTGAGGTAATACATGTACCTCTGCATTGTACAGGAATTTCATTCCTAAAATCACGTCAAACCTTGACATAGCTATCACCATAAATGTGGTTTTACGCCTCTAAGTTCCCACACTGAGGTTGGCCATCGCTACACCATTTGGAACCACTTAGTGGTATAAAATAAGACCCACGACAAGATTAACCCTAGTGACTTATAAATCAAGACGTGGTACCAAATTCGCCTCCACAAGATTTGTCGTCGTACCCGTATCAATCATTACCCTCACCTCTACTCCGTACAACTTTACCATCATATATATCAGTTCCCCTCGGTAGAATTCACCTCTAAGGATGCCCGCTAGCTCCTCATTACTTATAGGCTCTTCTTCCACCTTGACTTTCGTGTTGTTCAGCAACTGTAACTGGTTCATGGGCACTGCTGCCGCTTCGAACCTCAAAAGTTTTGAAGAATCCCATTCAGTCTCTTTCACCAAAGTGTTTGGCTTTTCGCGCTTTAGACACTCCTTGGCCCGATGTGGTCCATCGCAAATGAGGTACCCCAAACTCTTTTTCCTTTGCGGATTCTCTTGTTTGGCTTTGCTTTGGTCGTTGTTCTTCTTCCCACCATCATACAAAAAATGGATCTTCTTGCCCTCCTTAGAATACTTTGACTCAGAAGAGGAAGCATTTATGAATATGAAGTCAGCCAAGCAGTTGGCAGCTGTTATTGCCGATGAAAGATCCCTAACAGCTTGCCTCCGCAATTCCATTTGTGCCCACGTTGTAAAGCCGAAAGGAAGTTAAATAGTTGTCTTCATCTGACATGTTCTTGATGTCCAGCATCAACGAACTGAATTCCTTGACGTAATCCCCCACTAAACCGGTATACTTAAGCTTTTTCAAGCTTTCCCTCGAGAGCTACCTAGCATTCTCCAGTAAAAACTAACCCTTCAACTCTCGTTTGAGCATGTCCCATGTCTCGATTGCTGGTCACTGTGCTTCCGCATCCTCTTGAAGCCTACTCCGTCACTACAATTTTGCATCACCGTCAAAGTACATGCTGGTAATTGTGACCCGCTCTACTTCGGGCACACGAGTAGCAAGAAAATACTGCTCTATATCCCACAAAAAATTTTCCAACTCTTTAGCGTTCCGAGTTCTGTTGTAAACTTTCGGTTCGGGCATATTTACTTTTCGAGGTCCTTCATTCACTCTTGGAGTATTGTCTACTGTCCATTTCAGAAAACCTACCTCCTTTTCAAGATCCCTGATATTGCCTTTTAATACGTCCACGAGTGCAGTAATATCCTCCATAACCTTATTTAGCTTGTCCGAAAACTCGCACACAAACTCCGCACAAGTCTACTTCACATTCACCATTTCAATAAAGTTAATTCTCGTGTTCTTAGCCAAACTCTCCAGTTCAAGCTGTAGAGTGCCCATAATGGTCTCCAAGCACACCAATTTGTCTTTATTTTACTCTCTAGTTATGTTGGATTTTGCTATTGTGACTTTCTCCGAAATTACACAACTACGCTCTTACAAAATAATTTCTCCCTGAAACTACACAATCAGTCATCCACAAACTGATTTGTCGAGTCTATTTCAAACCCAAGCTTCTTCTGAAAACAGACCAAACCGTGCTCTGATACCAGTTGTCACTGACCTTTTTCAAGCTAGGTGTGGCAACCTGCGTGATGGTACTAAAAACTCCACTTTTAGCCAGCCAACTCAAACCCAACGGAAGTGATTTAATAAGTAGCTTGTAAGCACTCGCAAATAGATGTTATGCAAAAGCATTTTGCTCATCAACACAAAGAACAAACATGCACACAAAATCACAATAACAGAAGTAATTGGCTTTTTACGGAGGCAGCAGCCCCTAACTTTTTTATTCCCACAATAAGAAAAGAATTATAAATAGTTTGGATTTTTATACTTAAAGACTCAATGCTCAACTAGCCAAAATCTCCCCTCACATACATGCCTATAACCATTTATATGCAGGGTTTGCAAGTGACACCCCCATTTGCTAAGGTTAGGTGGCACGCCACCTCAATTCCCTCATCAAGTTTGTAGGCACCCACTATGCATGATCTTAGGAAGACATCTCACCACCCCTTTGATTTGAGGAACCGCTACACACTATGCCCACTAGCAAGGAATTAAAGATTGTAACTGCTATATCCAACTACCTTTGCCCCTTAATTTTAGGCACATGATCAAGGCCATGTTTTCCAACTTTGGTTGCACCCACAACTGCCACTCATGCTTGATTTTAGGCCCACTTCTTGTAGAATTACAGCCAATTATGCTCCACGTACAGCAGCCACTATCCGCCCACAGTCCACGCAGGACGTCTCTCATTTTTGCATGATTCAGCCCCTACGTGCAGGCCTCATATCGCTGCACATTCACGTGTACTCCAGCACACTACTAAGCCACAATCTCGCAACTGCCCACACAATCCAACAACTAACTCGCGTGCTACCGAGCCCTACACTCACACGCTCTGTGCCATGCTTGCTCGCGCACCCTATGCCAAGCTTGCTTACACTTCCCAGCGTGCTGTGGTTGCGCGCGAATCGTGCCCAGCACTTACGCGCCCTTTATTTCACACACTTGCACCCATGCTCTTACGAGATACTGCGTACGCCACTCATGCCACAACGTGTGCCTTGCTGTCGTGCCCCAGCCAACGCGTCAACCTTGCCTTGTTTCCGCGCTTACCACAAGCACACTCATTTGCTGCCAAGACTCAACACAAGGCCCTAAGCCAAGTTGCGATAGTTAGCCCCTATGATTCATGGTGATGAAACACCTAACTTGTTATATGTCTTTTTTTTAATTTAAAAAATGAAAATACTCTTCTAGCAACAAGAATTACTATTTTTAATATTGACGAGAAGTTGAAAAATAAAAGATAAAAGTCAATTTATGAGCAACAAGAACATCATTGTAGGGGATTTGATCTTAAGTAGCAATTGAGAGAGTTAATAAGGGTTATGTTTGGAATGAAAAGGGGTGTCCTAAGAAATTCATTTAATTGTTAAGATTTTTGGCGGAGTTTATAAGGAAAATGAGTTTTTTAAGGACTTTTTTTATAAGGGTGGCAAACCTTATCCAACGCGATCTATTTTTGATGGGTTAAACGGATTATTGTGGATTAATTGCATCAATTTTTCAAACCTAATTAATAATTGGGTTGATTTGAGTTAATCATGATGAATCTATCTAACCTAACCCAACCTATAATAATAATATGTTTATCCTTAATTATAAAATCCTAAAGATCTAAATTGTTTTATAGAAGAGACCATTTCATTTTGGCATCTAGTACTATACACTCTAATTTCAAAACTAAAATTACTCTATTATAATATTTAATTTATTTCTTATAAGTTTAATCTTGAAAGTAAATTGATTTCAATTTCTGTTTGATTTTCAGTAAACACAGTACGTAATTATATATCACTTTCATTTTATTACAGGACACGTCACTAGATAATTATCTAAAAGGTCTAAATTTAGAATTCGAAAAAGAGATGCGGGAAGCCGAGAATAAAATCTAGAAGCACATTGTCGAATTTTTCTTAATTAAAATAGTTGGTTTTTTAGCTTTTTTTATCATAAGCGACAGCGAATGAAATTTTTATATTATAATATATTTATATTTAATTTTAATAAGTTTCATTTTAAATTTCGTGCATTTTTTTATTTAATTTTAATTTAATTTTTAACCTAATTAACTCAACCAAACCTAATTCGATAAGTTAAGGGTTTGATTGGATTGAGTTAATCATGTTTATTTAATTGGATTTGATTGATTTCATCTCAACTTATTTAATAGTAAAGTGACTTGGACTTTCACAAACTCTATCCAACCTAAACCATGGCCACACTGCCTTTTACCTCTTATGAAGGATGACAAAAGTTACACATTAACATATGAACTTAAGTGACTTCCAAGATATCTGACTTGGACCAAACATTTTTTCAACTCTTTTATTAACTATTTGATTGATCCAGCATTTTAAACCAAGTATATATGTGACCTGGTCCAAACATCTTTTAGCAATACAAAGAAGTGTAATTTATTAATTAAATCAATATCATAAAAAGTATCCTAATGTTTTGATGTCATTAATCAATGAACTTGATTTTTCTGATCTCTTTAGGTAAATAATAATAAGAAGTTAATAATAATGGAATGTTGAAACTTCAAACCTCAGGTTGAATTCAGTGGTGTTGACTGACAAGTTCAAGTTGGTGAAGATGGCAAGGAAAATATTGCTTGGAAATTTTATGAAGGTCCAGGTCTATGCTAAGAAGAGCAGACGAGGGAAAAGAAATTAATATATGCTTAAAATGGGCTTTGGCTTCAACGTTTATAAAAGCTTATTGCTGTTAATAGCAGAACCAACCAAAAGATTTCAAGCATGATGCCTTTGTCCTCCTTTCTAGGGTAGCGATCATATGGGCTGCCATTTTAATGTGCCCTGTTACTAATATTATTGGTATATTTGCAGCACAGTTTGAATTATTATCCATACAATTAGAAAGGAAAGCTTTACTTAAAACTGGTTGGTGGAGCCAAAGAATTGCCAGCAATACTACTTTAGATCATTGCCGTTAGGCTGGTGTAACTTGCAATACTGCAGGAAGCATCACTGAGATAATTTTGCAAAATAAACAATTGAAGGGGAAATTTGGTAGATTAAACTTCTCTTGCTTGCCAAAAAATGGAATAATTTTGCGAAATAATCAATAGCTTAAAATGGAAGCATTCCATCACAAATGTGTGTTCTTTCCAAGCTCAGATACCTTAGCCTAGCTGAAAATAATCTTTTAGGTACACCAACAATATTACTAGCTGTTTCTGAGTTACTGTTATTGCAGCCGTAACATTTAAGATATAACTGTTGTAAAAAAGAAGGTCTAACAGTAAAATAAAAATTAATACTGTGTGTAAAAAAAAAGGTTTAACAGTAAAATAAAAATTAAAAATGTGTTTTCATATAATTTTAAGTAATAATTTTGACAAAAAAAAATGAAATTATTATAAATTTTCATCATATAAATGTGAGATAAAATTAACTTAGCTTTTAAATTATAATAGTAAGTGTTTATTAAACACTTTAATAGAGTATCTTTTAAGCTACAATCAGCCAACCACAATATCAAATAGAGCCATAACTTATTGATCCTAATCCCTTTCCCTTTGAGCGCAGAAACTATCCCTCCAAAAATTGGAATATGAGATATCTACTTCGAGTGCAATTGCCAGGGATCAAAAAACATAGTAGCATCCCGCTTGAGCTCACAAAGTTAACTGTAACTTACTTTTCTCAATCTTTCCTTAAATTTACTCTTTGGCCAAATACCATCCGCAATTGGAGGACTCTTTCGTTCAACGATTAGACCTCTCCAATAATAAACTTGGTGGTTCCATTCCAACTGGAATTGGGGACTGCTCGGTGTTGGAAATATTGATACTGAGTCACGATAGTTTAAGCGGAAGAATTCCATGAGAGATGGGAAAACCCTCAAGCTTGTCTTTTCTTGAGTTGATGTATAACCTCGTCAATGGGACGATACCGTCCCAACTTAATTCAATAGAAACCTTACAATACCTGGATGTATCCCACAATCACCTCTGGTACCATTTCTGATTTTCTTAATGGTATGAAATTAATGAATTTCATCAACTTTTCATATAATAACTTCGAAGGAGAAATTCAGGATTCTATACTGACTACCTACTCAGCAGTGGCATTTATTGGCAACAAAGGTTTGTGCAGCAAGCTCAGTGGTTTGCCTACTTGTAGAATCGATACACCTTCTAGTTATGACTCCAAGAAAAACCCCGGAATGTTTCCATTGGGCTTATAATTAAAGTGTTTCTTCCTATAGTTGTGCTTCTGGTCATCTTACCCATTGGCATCATGTATCTCTTTACAAGAAATAAGGATGATTCTAAACTGGCAAAAGAAGCAACCAAGAGCTTGGATATCTTCTCCGTATGGAATTTTAATGGTAATATTGCATTTGAAGAATTGGTTGAAGCCAAGAAGGACTTTTTTTTTTATACAAGGGCCTAGCCAAGCTAAGACAAAACAGATCGGGGAATCATCGCCCCGTACATATCATGACATATCCAGTGACCTAATCCAGTATGGGGTTCTTGGAAAACATGAAGGCCAAATGGTCAAGAGCCAGCATTCTTAGCCAAACAATCAGCTGCAAAGTTAGCTTCACGATAGACATGTCTAATAGACACATACCAGTCCCTTCTTAGAAGATTTTTAATCGATTTTATTAGAGGCGTGTGCACATTGGGGCTGTGATCTCGGGAATCAATCATTTGAAGGATGCAAAGGCTGTCTACTTCAGCCTCTAAAAAACGAATGCCGTAGTCCCATACGAGTTGGAGTCCTTGGTAAAGGCCCCAAAGTTCCGCCATACTAATGGAACAAAATCCAATGTTCATCCCAAAGCCCGTAACCCATTTCCCAGTGGAATCACGAATTAAGCCCCCTACACTAGTTGCTCCATGAATTCTACGGGAACCATCAGTATTTAACCGAAAGTAGGGCCACCTAGGGGCTGCCCACCCAATGCCAACAGATACCTTGAAACTCCTTGGGTTCAAAGTGGCCTTGTTTGTTTGTTGTATCTCATGCACCCACGCTTTGATATCTGAAGCCACAAGAAGGCTACATGTGGAAGCATTAGCAAAAAAGAAGCTGATTCCGCCAGTACCAAAGCTTCCATGTAGTGACCCCAAACACAGAGGACCAATGCCCTTTCTCATCAATCATTTCCCAAGTCGAGATATTGTTAATAATCCACTCACAAGCATTAACAGAGAAAAACTCGTCTCTAATATTAGAAAGAAGCAAGGAGTTCCACATGCGTTTAGCCAAAATACAGTCACGAAGTGCATGTAGGATATCCTCTGTTGCATGGCCACAAATATCACAAACTGAATTACTTCGAATATGTCTGCGACACAATTCCTCCTTTGTTTTAAGTTTACCATGCATTACAAGCCAAAGGAAAATCCTTACGCGGTGAGGTCCCCTCCAACGCCAAATGAGTTGCCAATCTTTACTATTCCTGCTTCCAACATTGTTGCAGAGATAAAGATAAGATGATTTGGTAGTAAACTGGCCGTTCCGTGAAAAAGCCCAATAAGGTTGGTCTTCACCATCAAAGAGAGGTGGAGGTTTAACAGCCGCAATCTGGAGGAGATGTTTGCTTGAAAGAAAATGGCCAAAGGCATCCCATTGCCACGAACCATTAGTATTGACCATATCTGCCACACACCGGTTTGCTATCTCCAACGGGATTTGCTGTCTTATGTGAGATTGAAGATTTAAGACATCAGGCACCCAAGAATCAGTCCAGAACTTAGTAGATTTCCCATTGCCGATAGCCCATTTGATACCCTTCACAATTTGTGGCCAAAGATTACAAACGGCTTTCCATAGATATGAGCCATGTCTTGGGTTCAGATTAGAAGAGATCCCATGTGAACTTTACTTCGAATAGTACTGACCCATAAGCTCTGAGGTGACGTAATGATATGCCAGCCAATCTTCATTAAAAGGGCATTGTTCATTTGAGAAAGACTTTTTAAGCTGAGCCCTCCTCTGCTTTTTGCTTGGCATATGGTATTCCAATTAACAAGGTTCATTTTGCGCTCATTTGTTGCACCACTCCAAATAAATCTGCGACAGATTCTCTCAATCTTCTCATGAATACCCAATGGAATACGAGTGGTCTGCATCGCGAAAGTGGGGATTGCTTGGATCACTGATTGCGCTAAGGTCACACGTCCAGCTAAAGACAAATGTAGTGCAATCCATCCGGACAAGTTTTGGTCTACCTTATCTACAATCTCCTGATACGTAGTCTTTGTAACTCTATTATGTAATAAGGGCATTCCAAGATACTTGCCCTGATTGTTTGTCATAGAGAAGCCATAAATTTTAGCAGTGTCTTGTCTGGCATTCTTTTCCACATTCTTAGAAAAGAAGATTTTAGTTTTTTCCTTGCTGACCTTCTCCCCCGAACTTAGACAAAATTGTTCCAGCACTGTATTAATGGTCCTAGCTTGATCCCGAGTTGCCTCTGCAAGTAAAAGAAGATCATCTGCAAAAAAAAAGATGTGTTAGTGGGGTGCCTCTGCGAGAGAGGCGAATAGGTTTCCAATCCCCATCTTCAACAGCCTTATGGATGCTATGCCCAAGACGCTCTACGCATAAAACAAAGATATAAGGAGACAAAGGATCCCCTTGACGTATACCACGGGTGGGAGTAAAATTATTTGTAAGTTCTCCTTCCCAAAGAATTCTCATTTGTACCGTAGTGATACACTCCATGGTGATACGAATGAAATCCTCAGGTAAGCCAATGTCAACTAGAGTATCATAAATAAAATCCCATCTCAACCTATCATAGGCTTTCTCCAAATCGACTTTAATGGCCATGAAACCAATTTTGCCTTTTTCTCTCCTCATGGAGTGTATGATCTCCTGAGCCAAGATAATATTTTCAGTTATATTTCGCCCGGGAACGAAGCTTGTTTGAGTAGGTCCAATGAGGTCGGGGAGGATAGTTTTCAGACGATTAGCTAGAATTTTAGTAACGGTTTTATAGAGCACTGGACAAAGGCTGATAGGGCGAAAAAGTTTCATACTATCAGGATTACTAATTTTGGGGATAAGGACAATGAGGGTTTCGTTTATATTTCAGTAGGTAATGGTTGGCCATCAAATATATTTTTGATAACATTACACAATGAGAGACCCACAACACTCCATTGACTTTGATAGAACAAGGCATGGAGCCCATCAATACCCGGTGCCTTTAAGGGTTGCATGCCAAAAATAGTGTTTCGAACCTCTCCATCATCCACCGGCTGAGCAATTTCATTAATCATATGACTGTCAACTGTTGGAAACATACCCGTGATTGGATAAAAGCCAAGGAGGACTTTGACATCAGATATTGCATTGGAACCGGAAGCTACGGCAGTGTCTATAAAGCAGAGCTAGCCAGTGGTGAACCAATTGCTTTGAAGAAGCTTCACAGTTCGGAGGAGTTAGCTTTCATCAATAGTTTTCAAAATCAGGCTTTTGTATTATCTAATATACAGCATCAAAATATTATGAAGCTTTATGGTTTTTGTTTGCACAAGAAATTTTTTATTTATGAATACGTGGAGAGGGGTAGCTTGTTCTGTGGTCTACGCAATGATGATGAAGCTGTTGAGTTTGATTGGTCTAAGAGGCTGAATGCGAGAAAGAGTGTAGCACATGCTTTGTCTTACTTGCATCGTAACTGCACACCGCCGATTGTTCAGCGCGACATATCAAGCAACAACGTGCTTTTAAATACAGAATTGGAGGCATTTGTTGCTGACTTTGGAGTGGCTAGACTTCTAAATCCAGACTCCTCCAATATAGCTATACTAGCGGGCACCTGCAAATGCATTGCTCCAGGTGATCATGTACTCTGGTCCTCATTCTTCTTTATCTTCTTCATTATTAATTAGACATGTAATCAATGAGTCAGCTCTCAATCCAGAAATCTCATGTAATCAATGAGTCAACTCTTAATCCAGAAATCTCAGACTTTATTAAAATTTAGGACGTGTTTACATCCTTATAAAGTGTATATTTCATCATTTTATAACGGTATAAACATGTCCTGAACTTTAATACAATTCTGAGTTCTCAAATTGAAAATTTTTTATATAATCATATGACATCAATCATACACTTTTTCTTTTTCTTGTAGAAATCGCCTACACAATGATTTTTACAGAGGAATGTGACGTTTACAGCTTCGGAATAGTGGCACTAGAAGTATTAATGCGAAGACATCCAGGAGATATTCTTTCTTCTTCGTCATAACCATCATTTGATAAAACAATGGCGTTAATTGACGTTTTAGACCAACGTTTTTCACCTCCAGTTAACCGAAAGACTGTTCAGGACATTGCACATATTTCAACAACTGCGTTTGCATGCTTGAGTTCCCAACCAAAGGGTCAACCTAGAATGCAGCACATCTCTCAAGAATTTCTTACTTGCAAGACAGTAATCCGAAAATCTTTTCAAGAAATTTTGGTGTTAGAGCTTAGAAAACAAGGAATGCATTTGGTTGATCAATTAGAAAAGAAGGTGCGGACGAAATTTAGATTACAAGATTAATGTAGATCTTCCAAATTTCTATGGTGGGATGCATATTAAAGAATTTTTAAATTAGATAACATAAGTATATAATTTTATCGAGCATATGGAGATTCCTCAAGAGAAACAGGTTAAGCTAGTGGCATTTACGTTGAAAGGTGCCACATCCGCATGGTGGCAACAGATGCAGAATCGAAGAAGAATTGGCGAAAGCCAATGATAAGATTGTGGGTTAGAACGCAGAGGATGATAGAAGAGTATTTCATGTCAGCAAATTACAAGCGGTAGTTGTATCTGAACTATTAGAGTTGTAGGCAGCAAATCACAGTGTCCATTGCTATGCAAGAGAATTTTATCGCCTAAACGAGGGAAATAATATGGGTGAGTCAGAATTTAGAAAAGTCTAAAAGTATATTCATGGATTGAAACAAGAGCTTCAAAATGAGATCACAGGGCCAATCTAAGATTTGGGCGCAGTAGTCGCAAGAGCGAAGAAGTTGGAAGAACGGAAACAACCTGCTGTTTCTAAAACCCAGCAGCATAAGCTGAGAGTGTTGCGTGAATTGGTGGAAATTTGTGTTAAATCCACGACTAAGGTGTCATTAGTATTTAGCTCACTTCGATGGACACACGAGGTCAAAGTAAGAAATTCATCATGTGCATGGCTACTTGGAGAATGGTGAAGAATAATCTTCTGTCCACTAGTTCTTTGCTCATTATCTCCATTTTGTCTTGCACATTATCTTCTTATCTAGCTTGTGGGCCATCAAAGGACAGGAGAATTATGGATCTCCTTAGGTGTGGTAGACAAAGCTGAGTTGTGTGGTTGTTGAATCTTTTAAACTTTAAACATTGTTACCATTTTCGGATTTTGACAACTGGAAATTGATCCTATCATCAACTTGAGATTCATCCTGGTTGCCGTGATATGTGGTTTCAGATGTGAGTCACTGCAGCTTTTGCTAGCATCTTGATTAGGGATGACAATGGGTACCGCCTGCAGCGGGTTTTTCATTACTAAATTTAAACCCGCATAAAATTTAAATTATCAAATCCACCCGTAATTCGCAGTGGGTTTTAATTTTTTTAAGAAAACACGCGGAGTTTGTGAGCTCGCACAGCGGAGTTTGTGAGCTTAAGCCTCACCAACAAAATACCTTGATTCACCTAAATAGAATTGTAGAAATGGTGAGGCGAATTCGAATCCTGGGGAAGGCCAAGTATTTAATCTCTCAAAGTTTAAAACAAAATTAATTTCCAAAAGCCGGATTTTCGAGCTTCCAAGCGGATGCCGCTTCCAAAGCGGATGTGGCCGGCTAAGGAAAGCACGGTTAGCGGCTTTGCGAGGTTGAGTCAGGCAGGCTTTAGTGACCGCTGGCGAACCGGTTGAGGTCCGGATCCGGATGACTGTTTTATGTAGGCGCAGCTTCGATCGATTCGGACAGCGGAGGAACTGAATCGAAATCAGGTTGCGGTTAGTGATATTTGGATGCGGTCCAAATGATCCTGCTTAGCAGGTTGGGAGAAATCAGGAAGACGGTTCACCGGTTGATTGTAACAGTGCAGGCCTATTGACTGAATGAGGGAAGCAATCAGGTTGAAACTTTCGATCTCCGTCTGGACAGCCTTTGGCTGATTCGGTTTCTTATGGTTTCTTGGGTTTAGGAAGCGGAGAGTCGAGTCGGTTCCCGGCTATGGTCGCCTACTTTCGGCTTCAATTGGACTGGAGTCGGAAGATGAAAAAGCGGCAATGACAGCAAGCCGATTACAACTTCGTGACGCTTTTGGATCTCGCTTAACCTACATTGAGCCGGAGTTCTTGATGAGGCGGGAGGTTTGCAGCGGACCGAGGTTGAGGTGGCAGTTCGGTTATGAGAAGAAGCGGATGGGCGGACCGGCCTGTCGACGATGAGAAGCGGATGGCAAGCGGATAGCCGAACGCGGGCGAAAGTCGCGGTACAGGCTGAAAGCGGATAACCTGGTTAAGGCAATCGGGCAAGGCGGTTGCGACTTCTCTCCACAATTCGAGCGATCCCGCTCCGGTCCGGACGATGAGCGAAATCAAGTAATGGCCAGGTTGCGGGTCTTCTATACTACCGGTTTTTGTTCCGGTTGGCGGGATGTTGTGCTTAATCGATTTGTGTCGGTTTTAAGGGGTTTTTCAAATTGCTTTCTTTTCTTTTAACACGAAATTGAAAATAAATAAAATAAAAATAACAAGACTTTAAATTAAACAGTTGAAATTAATCTTACCAAACATCAATCCAAGGGTGTATATTCCATCCAATTGCAATTTTGATCATGGGCCAAAAATATAAATTACTCAATCGAAGAACTTAAATAACGCCTTAATCCAATCCCGCAAAAAGTAATTATTCTCCTAATGTAAACAGGCACAGAACAACCCAAACTTATCACTTGCGATTTAATGGGCGTCGACGTTCCGTATCAAATTAAGTTGGATATTTAAAAGTCATAAGCACCAATACCTAATAAGTGGTATAAGTTGTTTTGTTGCAATGGCAAAAAATATGGGAATTTTAGTTATGTTATGTAACTAACTAAGAATTGTTATCCATTTTCCGAATGGATTTCGTTATCAACAATTTCTTGTATTATAGTCTTTTCATTGTAAGCTCATCAGCCTTTGTATCTTGTATTGTAGGAGGAAAACAAGAGAGGGTTCATTTCTTGTATTATAGTCTTTTCATTGTCAGCTCATGAGGCTTTGGATCTTGTATTGTAGGAGTAGAACAAGAGGAGGCTTGTGAGGTGAAATAAAAGAGCAAATTGCGCCTTGTTGTAATAACCAACTTGTCAATCAGTTATCAAAATACATCACATTTATACTATGCAAATGTACACATGGCAGCAGGATTATGCAATAACCACCTTGTCAATCAGTTTTAATCCGAATTATTTATAAGCATTGGGCCTGGCCCCCAAATTAGGGCCTGGAAGTCTTTTGAAGCTTCTCAACTGTCCATACTCAACTTGAATGAGCTGGCCTCACTGGTGCAATTCGGGTCCCGCAGAATTTTTACCACGAGTAGAGCTTTAGCCACCCCTTCAGAGTCTTCTTGCAACACGTGTGACATCGCTAATTTAACTCTGGGTGCCCACTAACTTTTGTATGATAATAAAAATTAGAGAAAGAGGCCTCTTTGACATCCCATTTTTCTTTAATTCTCAATTTATTTGAGAAATGAGAGAGTTGAAAGCTGCAGATTGAGTGTGTATTGAGAGTTTTAAGCACTTGGTTTAGAATGAAAAATTAGTTATATTGGAATTTTGGATAGTGAGATAAAATACTTCAATATATTTACTAGTAAGGTTTTATATTTCTATATTAAGCATGAAGGTAAGTTAAAAGTCGAACTGTTTAAATTCTAATATCTTTACAGATCATTATTTCTCAATTTCGTTTTAATTATGAGTCTTTCACTAATCAATTTCCTATCACATTATACCTCCAGTCACTTGAGTTTAAGTTATAATATGAACAAATATTAGTGTCCAACAGATGAAATCCCCATTCAAACCATAAAAGTAATAATAATGATAAAATATTAGTTGAAAAGTTAAACAAAGAAACAACATATTATGCTAATATTTACGTATTTTTCCTTTTTCAATTCTTTTACGGGTGCCAGGGTACCTCGCCGTCTCCTAATACTTCTGCCCCCGCCGATAAACACAGTTGAATCCATCTGCTGATCAATGCTCGAATATGTGTGAATTCGGCCTCTGAAATTGCTTGGGGGTGATACAGCACTCAACTTGTTTAAAATGTCACCAACAATTTCTTCTACAAGTTTAGATTCAGGCCTTTCCAAATTGCGACGAGTAAAACAAAAGTGAATTATAAGTGAATGCAAATATAACAAGATTAAAACGTTCCTTCCTACTCTGCCGTATATCTGATTCGATTAAAATCTACTTAAGTACTGTTTAAAAATATAGAACTAATTAAGTAACTTGTTCAAACTGTTGAGACTAGGAAGAGTATTTACAGAACGAAGAATAACTAAAGCGAAGTAGTATGATTTACCTAATCGTAGATGAATCCCATCCGCATAGGTGGGATGCTTCCGTCAAAGCCCCCCTCCATCTTTCCATTTTTTCTTTCGCATGCTTGAAATGCTGTTTGTGATTAATGAAAGCATCCTGGAAACTCCCCGTTTGGTGCCGTACGTCCGACGGATGTACGTGGTAGAAAATCGGGATAACGATTTGACCTTTCATTTTCTTGCAGTCGATAATCTTTACAAGTTCATCGAGACAACTTTCCGAAGAAGCATAATCTTTCGAAAAGATTATTATCGAAATCCTTGATCCTTCGATTGCTTTGAATAGTGATGCCAAAATTTCGTATCCTTTGTTAAGATCGTCGTAAATGAAGCTCTTGATTTTATTTTGGCGCAACGCGTGGTGGAGATGACTAGTAAAGTTATCGCCGGTATCCTCCCTTCTGAAATTGAGGAAGACATCGTATGATGACGACGACGATGATAATGAAGACATAGACAAAAAATGGGGATGCAAACTTAGAACTCTGTGTATACAAAATGGCTAAGCTATAGATCTTTCAAATTAAACGAATGAAATTGTATATAGTAGTCTTGAATCTTTATGGGCCTTGTGCAAATTAAATAGAAGTCTGTGAGTTGTATGGTGAATGGAATATAATAACAAGGCATGGATAGAATCAAATTAAAATTAAAAATATGAAAAAGATTGTGCATCAGCAGCATTGCTGATATGAAATGAAAAGAAGTTCTAGTTAGTACATGTAAGGAAAGCATGCAAGTAAAACCTAAAATGAAACTGATTTGATTTATTGGATTGGAATCCAATTGCTAGCTGATTGAGTGTCCGTACTTGAGTTTAAAGTGTAGGATCTTTAAATACAACTCTTATTCCAAAATGAAAAATGATTTTTATTTCAGAAAAGAACAAGTTATATTCTAATTTGAATCAGTTTAGACAAACACTCAATATATATAGAAAAGTTAATTTGACTCGAACTAAAATTCCGCTTAGAAAAAAGATACGGCTTAAAATTCTAATCCAAATCGAATTTCTAATCTTTGTAACTATTCTCAATTTTTTACAAGCTTTTTCAGTAATTATTTCATCAACCAATACCGATTCGTTTGGCAATTCAATTTAAGTTTCTGGGTTTGGTTTTGAGTTATGACAACATGGCTGATATATTTAAATCAATTTTTGTAAGTTTTGCTGTATCCTTTTATGTAATTAACCAATTCTTATCAAGTTTTTGTGTTTGTTGTGGATGCTTTAGCTAAGTTTGCCCTTCGTCTTAGTAATTCTTTTGTATTAATTGAAGATGTTCTACAGGAACTATCTTGTTATTTTGAGTTTTTTAGATCGTGATTTAATGAGAATTTTTTTTAAAATATTTAAATTAAAAAGGCTGGTCTAAGATGCACCATCATATATCTTATGGGATGCATGTTATGATCTCATTGGTGAGATTGTGGAGCCCATAATACAGCCACAAATGAAATCGTGACATGCATCCTGTCGCGTATCTTATGGTGCGAGATGGGATGAGTATGATATCATTGGTGGGACTATGAACTCCACAATACTGCCACGAATGAAATCATGATACACGTCCTATCGCACACCATAATATGCGACACACCATATCATAATTCATTTAAATAACTTTTTAATCAAATTTTATGATATATTTTTAAATTATGCATGTTAAAAATGAAATTAAAATTTTATTTAATTTTTTATGCACACTTTTATTGAAATTTTACACCAATATGAATCTTATAATAATAAACAAATTTCTTTTTTTTTTTTGGTTACCATTCAAATGCAAATTTAGTTTTTTTTTAATTTGTCATAATATTTTAATATAAATTTAAAAATATGAATTATGTGTACTATTGAAAATATCAATTTTTTTTTAGATTTATAAAATCTCAAAAGTTTAAAATTAAACAAGTAATATCAGTTCGAGTCATATTATATTACATTATATGTAGTATACAGTAATTCTTAAGTTACCAATCAAAATAAAAAAGTTAAAACATTTAAAATAATTAAATTATCATAAGTGACGACTCATAGATTTAGAGTCAATTTGGTAATGTTGTAACTTTTAAAATAACTTTTTTATACTATAGAAATAATTAGCTGTGAAGAAAATCAGTTGATCGTTTGATAAATTTTATTTTAAAAAGTGTAAGTTTTAAAAATAGCCATATGTTTTAAATAAATCTGACGTAAACGAAATAATATTAAATAAAATTTATTTTAACATTTAAGGATATTATTTGAAATATTTTTTTATTGTGTACATATAATAATTGATAACTAAAATAAATATTTTATATTATTAATTTTTATCTCATTATAATTGATAATAATAATAATTTTAAGTTAATAGTTTTATCTCTAATTAATAAACATAATTTTAAATTTTATAATATGTAAGAGTATATATAAAAATAATTATATTAAATATAAAAATAATTTTTATATTAGATTTTGAAAAACTATTCCTTCTTTTAAAATATACTATAAAATAGAGTAATTTTAACAAAAATAATTTTTAAAAAATCTATCAAAAATCAATATTAATTTTTAACTTTTCAAAAACACTTTCTAAGTATGTGTAACATAGTTAGTCGGGTTTTTTAATTTAAATATGCCCCATTTGTACTGAAATATAAAATCTAAACCCCATTACATACTTATACCTCATGAAAGTGTAAAAAGTCAAAAATATCCTAAAAAAATCATTTATCTTCATTTTCTTCCACTCTCATGGCTTCTACATAATAACATAACCAAAGTTGAGTTTACCTGACTTAATTAAAAGAAATTTTTTTTTAATTTCAATTTAAGTCGAGTATTCTCGACCAGTTACCGAACTTCCATGAAAAGTCAAGAATTTTTGCTGAATGAATATTAGGTAAGGTTAAATTAAGGTCGAGTATTCTCGTCTCTTTACTCGACTTGTTTGAAAAAGTCAAGAATTCTCCAAATAATTTTTTATTTCAATTGAAGTCGAGTATTCTCGACTAATTATTTGACTAACATAAAAAACTCGAGAATTTATGTTGAATTACTAATTGTGCATGATTTTGTTGAAGCCGAGTATTATCGACTATTTACCCAAATTCAAGGATTCAGTGGTAGGGCTCACTTCACCCAAAATGCTCAAATTGGTGAGCAAGATTAATAATCAGAAGGTGGTCGCACTTATCGATAATGACGCATCACATAATTTTATCTCAAATGAGCTTGTGTCATTCTTGAAGCTTTCTATCACTAATACGGAACCTTACGGGGTGATTTTAGGAGATGGTTCAGCCACCAAAGCTCAAGGGATCTGCCGAGGCATTGGGTTAATTTTACAAAGAGTGGAGATAGCAGAAGATTTTTTACCTTTAGATCTGGGTAGTACTGACATTATCTTGGGAATTCAGTGGTTGGAGATTTCGGGAGTGACTTACATCAATTGGAAGACTCACTCTATGAAATTTAATGTGGGAAATACACAGATGAATTTACAAGGGGATCCTTTACTACACAAAACGTTGGTATCACTTAAAGCCATGTGTCGTACTATTGGACACGAAAGATACGTGCATGTAGTGGAGCTTAGCACAGTAAGAATTGTCACAGAAGAAACAATTATTATTCTCCATGAGATTGAGACAGTTTTAGAAAATTCTAAGGAAGTGTTTGAGGTAACTTACCACCTTTTCGTCGAAAAGAGCATGCCATAATCTTAAAGGAAGAAACTTCACCTATCAGCATCCGTCCTTATCAATATTCCCAAGTACAAAAAGATGAGATTAAGCAGTTACTAAGGGAGATGTTGGCGGCCAAGATCATATAGCTTAGTGTGAGCCCTTTTTCAAAGTCTAGTGTTACTAGTAAAGAAAAAATATAGGAGTTGGAGATTCTGTGTGGACTATCGTGCCTTGAACAGAGAGACTGTGGCAAATAAATTTCTTATACCAGTGATTGATGAGTTGCTGGAATGAGTTACATGGAGCGTGTTCCTAAGCTTGACTTGAAGTATGGATACCATTAAATTCGACTACTGAAGAGGTTCCCAAGGCAGTTTTGAACCCATGAGGGTCATTAATTCTTGGTCACATGTCGCTTAGGCTAACTAATGCGCAACATTTCAAGCACTAATGAACACCTTCATCATTTTGTGTTAGTATTTTTGGATGATATCTTAGTGTACAGTCATAGTACTACTTCCTACAGAGTTACACTAGCTGATGGGTATACAGTAGGGATGACAAATATCCCTATGGGGACGGGAATCCTTAGGGATTTTTCCTATTCGGGGAGGGTATAGGGATAATTTTATACCCAATTTCTTATTCAGGGAAGGGACGAGGATGAATTTTTACTCATTTTTCATTCAGGGAAGGAACGGAAATGAGGTGGAATCCCTATCCTCTACCCATTCCCACATTTCCTTATATTAATTTTTAATTTTGATTTTATTTTTTAGAATTATTAATAAATGAATAATAAAATTTAAATTATAAAATGTTAAATATTAGTATAAATAAAAAATATCAAAATATTTATACAAATCTACTATAAAAATTTCAAGCCTAATTAATTAGTTGTAGTCCTGAATTACTATTTGACCAAACCTTATTTCAAAGGTCTTGGCCCAAAACTATTTAGATTATGAGTCATATTGCTTATATTATTTTTATTGTTTTAGATTTAAAACCTGATGCTATCTCTTAATTTCCCACATTCCAAGGGGAAGATTAAGATGAGTATGAGATACAATAGTAAATATTTTTATTAAAATTATTAATTTCAGTATCTATACCTATTTCATTTATTTCATTATTGATATAAGAGTAATTTCTTTTTATTATAGGATTCTGAAGGTTGACGAAGATAATTATTCTAATTATTTATATTTTGTAGTATAATTTTTGTAATGGATTAATGTTAATTTAAGATATATTGTCAAACTTTACTTTTGTTTAAATTTTTATTTTAATATGATTAAATTAAGTTAAGAAATTAAAAATGTATTAGTTATTTGGGGATCAGGGACCTCTTAGGGATCCCTCTTATTATTCGGGAAGGGGACGGGAATCCCCTCAAGTAATTCTAATAGGGATGGGGAGAGGACCGGGATATATGAAGAACATCAAGGATGGGTGTAGGGATTTCGGTCCCCTCTCCTCCCCTCCCCATTGCCATCCCTAGCATACAATGGTTAGATTGGGAGGCCTTGTAACGGGAAATTGATAACAATGAATTTTTAACAAAGCTGAAGGTGGAGCTGCAGTAAGGAAGAACGCGAGCTATCAGATTTTCCTTGGAAAATGATCGGGTTTTCTATAAAGGGAGTCTGATGTTGCCCAAGCATTCCGCCCTACTACCTTCTATTTTGAAAGAGTACCACTTGTCTCCTATGGGTGAACATTCTGGAGAGGAACGTAGTTATAAAAGAATAGCTGCTGATTTTTTCTGAGTTGGCATTCGTGGGGCCGTTTCCAAGTGGGTGCGGTAGCGTGACGTATGACAAAGAAGCAAATCTATGTCCATGTTGCCAGCAGGGTTGTTACAGCCCCTTGCTTTACCTAACCAAGTTTGAGAGGATTTAACAATGAATTTTACAGAAGGGCTGCCCAAATCAGAAGGCTTGGATACGATACCAGTGGTGGTTGACAAGTTGACCAAATATGCCATTTCTTGCCTTTGAAACGCCCATTTACAGCTCGAACAGTGGCGGAGTTATTCTTACGAGAAATCGTTCGCTTCCATGGGGTACCCAGCACTATCATCTCTGATCGCGACAAAGTCTTTCTCAGTCACTTTTGGCGGGAATTATTTGGCCTCCAAAGATCGGAGTTGCGCTGTAGTACAGCATATCATCATCAAATAAACGGGCAATCCGAAGTGGTGAATCGTTGCTTAAAGACATATTTGCGATGCTACGTCTCAAATAAACCACGAGTTTGGTGCAAATGGTTAGCCTGGGCGGAGTACTGATATAATACCACATACCATAACACCATTCGTTTTTGTAAAGTTCAGACCTTATCACCAGAAATCTTTGGCAAACCGACACAATAAGAAACTTGCTCCACGTTTCTATGGCCCTTTTGAAATTGTGGCTCGTGTAGGTATAGTGGCATATAAGCAGTCTTTACCTCCCAGCTCATCTATCCACCCAGTCTTTCTTGTTTCCGAGCTTCGTCGAGCTCATGAGGTGACTAAGTCTTCTCTCCTCTTGCCACCACAATATTCACCTGACCTAGAATTGTTAGTAGAGCATGTTGATGTTCTTGGAGTGCGCCATCTTAACAATGACCGATCTGCTCTTGTTGAAGTTTTGATTCAATGGAAAGAATTACCTCCGTTTGAGGCCACTTGGGAGCAGTTTGACACCATTCAGCACTAATTTCCTCTGTTTCCCCTTAAGGAGAAGGCGAAAGTTTAGGCAACGGGTAATGATAAGCCACCAATTAGGTGCACATATGCACAACGCAAGAAAGGAAGTACCTAGTTGATAATTACCTTGATTTACGAGCAGTTTTGGGAACATTGTTCGGTTTTGGATATGGTAACCAATACCTGCCATAATGGTCATGGAATTTGGGTAATTATGGGTAGGAGTTATTTATGGTAATATGTAAGCACTAAAGGGGGCACAAGGAAAAGTGTATGGATATCGAGAATTATTTGTATTGAGCCTTGGCTCTGGGAGAGAACCAAGTCTCTCGAACTACCTGGCTATTAGCTTGTTTCCTTTAATTTCAATAAAACACATATCCCTTTCTTGTCAAATTATCTATTTCCTTTATCAACAAAACCGAGGGTTAACCTCTCCCTTGTTTCAACAAGTTACAAAAAATTTTAATCCATCACAAAATACACACTATTAAATGGTATCAAAATATTGTTTACCAACTCAATCAAAGTTAAAACTAAAAGTATAATCTGAATTATCAAAAAGAATGATTTAGGATGTGGTGGGGACTCATGAATGACGATTAATACAGTTCAGAGTTTCTTTTTCAACAATTGCTTCTACTTTTTATCTTTAATTTTAGTATATAATAATAAATAAAAGCGACGCAGGTTGTCAAACAGCTTCATTGAGTCTGTTATAATGTCCAAATAAACTTGCAACCAAAAAAATAAAAAGATTTTGAATTTTCTTTTGACACAAAGTGAGCTGGTGTGGTCTAAGCAGATAGTGAACTCTTTCTTTGAACCTATGCTCATACCTGTTAACTAAAAGGAATGATGGGTTCTTACACGTGCTCTCGTTTGCCATTTTAATTAAAAATATACTTGTTTTTGAGGATACCCATTTGGAGCTAGCAATCACAGATAAAATGGACATTTCTGCTTAAGCTTAGCTTTCATTTCGATCTTTGGACTGTCTGCCTCTTTGGATCTGTTTTAATTAACTAATGTTTTTCCCTCTTATTAGTTCATTTCGTCTGCGGCTATTGATGGGAAAATGAAGGCTTGGTTATATAATAACATGCGTTCAAGGGCTAATTATGATGTGCCTGGTCAATCTCTCACAAGGATGGCCAGCACTGCTGATGGTAGAATAGCAAATACGTTATTTGCTGTTCAAAACAGTATTTCCAAATGTCTTATAGTTCAATTTCTTTATGTAATGGTATATTGCTTGAGTACTTAGTATTGCCATCTTATTGTGTCTTTGTAGATTGTTTTCATGTGGCACTAACATGAAAGGAGATTTGTACAATGTGGAATGGGATGACCGTGAAGGAACTATCAAGCGGGCATATTGCGGACATGGAAAGCAATCTGAGGATGTTTTCAAGTTTGATACAGCTATGAATCGATTCTTGGCTGCTGGTGATGACTTCCAAGTTAAGGTTTGGGATGTGGACAGTGTAAATCTCTTGACAACATTTGATGCAGGGGGCGGGTTGATGGTAAACGCTCTGTTTATGATCTTTTACTGGTCTTTGCAAAAAAGTCCTGTTGTCTCAACTAGTGCATTTTTAATCTCTTGGGAAAAAAAAAATGTCTGATCTTCAAAATCTTTTAAGCTAGTCCTTGCTTGCGATTCAATAAAGAAGGACCCTTGCTTGCTGTCTCAAAAAGTGAGAGCGGAATTATAATACTTGCAAATGCCGATGGTATTCAGCTTTTGTGCTCAACTCTAAATTGTGTGCCTGAGCCATCTAGTTCTGCTTCAGTTTTGCCATACAGGTAAGTGTGTCTGGTAAATTCTTTGTATTAGCTGATGGTAAATGCAGACGAGAGAACTTTGAAATGCATCATTTCTGTTCAGGGGCCTGTGATACGCACACTTGCTTCATTCAAAAAGTTTATGATTTTGAAGAATCTTACGAAGCCAATGTTGTTGATTAAGTTAAAGCTTAAATTTTGGTTTGTTCAATGGGCATATTTTTATTTTCCAAATTTAGAAGTGTTATGAACTGATTCGAACTGGCTGGTAACAAGAACCAATCTTGTTTCTAACACTTAATCACTCAGGATCAAAACAACGTAAGGTTTAATGAAGATTGAATAAAAGAACAAGAATAACATGACTAAATTTAACAGAATGAGGCAACACTTTTGAAGGAAAAATACACGCTCTTTCATTCATCACAACTGAGAACAAATGAATGACAGATGAAGAGATGATTACAAGATTCATACACAAAGAAGAATCACTAAAAACTACTGAGAAACGAGAGAGAAAGAGTTCTTATATCAGAGGCTACACACCAGCCTCGTGTTTCTGGAAATTTTCCAGAAACCCCATAACGAACTCTAACGGACTTATGCCACGTCAGCAGACAATTTCTTGAACACTCCCTTGACTGAATGCAATCTGCACAATGACCCTAAAACTCTCACTCGATTTCACTTTGACCCCCCACCACAGTTGATCATATCTTCACAAGAAGCTCATACCATTGATACAAAGATGGATGGTTTCCAGCTCATTTAGTTTGATTTGAGTATTGGTTAATGAAAATATGAAAGGAAAAAAGATATCTCCACCCACAAAGTTTAGGGAAATGGTCACCGACACTCTTAAGTTTTCAAAGTGAGACACTAAAATTCTTTTTTGACCATTATACTCTTTACCTCTATTATTTTAAAAAATTGACTTTAAAATTTTTAGTAAATATAAATGCCATATAAATAATGTAATCTCTGCAGTAGACTGACAATGCTAAAATATTTTAATATTTTAATAAATTTTAATATGTAAATTATTATATTTATTCTAATGATATATTTGTATTTATTGTAGAAATTTTAAATAAATATTTGCATTAAATGCACTCTACAATTAAAACATTCCCACATACTAATAATACTAAAATTATTATTTTACATAATATTCAAAATAATTTAAATTTTTAATACATTTATTTATCATAATATTTGCTTTAATATAATAAAATGTATCTAATGGATTCTAAAATATTAAAATATTTTTTAAATATTGAAATTATTTTAAATTATATATACTTTTACATTTATTTTAATATTATATTTCTATTTATTGTAAACTATTATAGTCAATTTTTTTTGAGATAATAGAGGTAACTTTTTTGGAATAATAAAGGTAAAGGGTATAATGGTCAACATGAGGGTGTTGATTGTTAGTGTCAACGGCTTTTCTCAAATTCATGTGGCAACCCGCGTGATGGCACAAAGTCCCTACTTAGCCAGCCAACCCAAAATCCAGGGGAAGCAAATTTTCGAACGTCGAAGGAAAGCGCGTCAACACTCGCATAATGGAGGTTATACAATGGCGTATTCTTGCCAACACAAAGAACACCAATGCACACAAATACCGAACACCAATATTGATTTTTACGGAGGCACCGAATTTCAACTTTTCTATTTCACTTAAAGAAAATATTACAATAGTTTAAGTAGCGTATGCTTAAGGCACAATGCTCACCAAAATCCCCCCGTGATTCCTATGCCTCTCACACACCATCACTACTTATATGCAAGGTCTTGCAAGTGACATCCCCACTTGCTAAGGTTAGGTGACGTGATACCCATACGCCGCCTCAAATCTATCCCAAGATTTTCGGCCCCCACGAAACATGTGCAAGAAACCATCTCCACTCCCCCAAGGAACTAGGCATGTTTCCAATGTGTAATTGCCGCTGTTCACTTTCTCAATGTGTAATTGCCGCTGCCCACTTGTCATGTTTCCTCATTTCTAGCGTTCCAAGGCCATGTCTCCCACTCACGCTTATTTCCAGCCCACCTCTTGGGTAGTTTTCGGCCAATCATGCTCCACCTCCGCAGCAACTGTCTGCCCACAGTCCCTGCATGACGCCTCTCACGTTTGCATGATTCTGCCCCACGTGCATGCACCATTTTGCTGGACCTCGGCGTGCACTCCAGCCCCCCTATTTAAGCCACATCTCGCAATTGCCCACACAGTCCAGCAACTATCTCGCGCGCCACTGAGCACCAACCTCGCCCGCGCACCTATGCCAAGCTCGCGTGCCTCTGCCACGCTTGCCCGCACGCTTCTGTGTTTTGCTTGTCCGCGCGCGCTCAACATCGCGCCACAAGCTTACACACCCACTGTGTCTCGATCCAGCGAGTTGCTACGTGCGCCACCCATGCACGCACTTGCGCGTACTGCCCACCATTGCTTGCGCTCATGCCGCAACGTGTGCCTTGCTGTCGCGCCCCAGCCAACACGCCAGCCCTTGCCATGTTTCCGCGCTACCATCAACACGCCTCTTTGCCACGGCCACAAGACAAGGCCTCAAGCCAAACCACGGTAGTTGGCCCTCATGACTCACGGTGGCGACAAACCTCCCTTGCCTAAAAATCGCGACGCCCTCGTATGTTAATCTGTTGCCATAACCTCCCCTACACATAGCCATAACACACCTGCGAGCCAATGTTGGGCTCCTCACGCATCCACTGCGCCATCCCTTGGCCCCTCGAATGTTCCGCCCATGTAAATCATCTCTCTAGCACAAGATGACTCCATACCAGTGATGCACCCACCAGCCATTCTCTTGGAGAATGTTCCCTTCGCTGCCGAGTGTTTCCTTTCGACTCCTCCCAAGTCGTTGTGCCGACCCAAGCTCTTGCTTGCGGACTTCGGCACAAAGCTCCATGCTTATTGACTCATAGCCAAGAAATGCTGAAATACCCTTGGAGTTGACAGCCACACACGTCCCACTCCATTCCAGCTTGCTGCCCGCGCAACTTCTCGATCACCACACGATGCTCATGGCTCCCACATATGCATATGAGAATAGGGAATAATGGCACTATTCCCAACAGCACCATCACGAACCAAACCGTCCAATGGAAAGGTATTACTGGAACTTCACTTGCTGACTTGGAGTGCTCGAAGCCACCCGCTTCTTTGTCCATGCACCCGCAATCCTCTTTGTTTAGTAAATACTCACTATAGCCGGTACCACTCTGAATGTCTTCTATATTCTCGCTGTGTTGAGTCTTCCAGCAACCAGAACCATTTGCTAGGGACATATCGTCTGATTCACCCTCTTATTATCCGTGTCTTTCTTCGACAACTTGTTTAGCTGAGGCCCAGGTGATTCTCTAGCCATAAGTCCCTAAGACATCACAGTATACTCGTCAAGCCCCTCCGCAACTTAAACTCGCTCCTTAACCAACAACATCATAGTTGAATTCCCTCCAATTAAACCATTATTTGTAGTATGGAGTAATGGTTCCAGCCTACTTTGATTCAAATACTCACATTCGACCATGCAAGGTTCCTCCACACCCCCGATCCAAATGCAAAAAAGGTTAGGATGTACATGCACCTCGTTATTATATAGAAATTCTATACCTAGGATCACGTCGTATCGCGACATAGGCATCACCACAAATGATGTGTCGCGTTCCCAAGTCCCCACGCTCAGGTTGGCAACCGTCACTCCGTTTGGAACCACTTGGTAGTGTGAAGTGAGACCCACGGCGAGATTTGCTCTAGCAACTTGCAGTCCAAGGTGTGGTACCAAATTCGCCTCCACAAGATTTGTTGTCGCCCCTATATCAATCATTGCCCTCACCTCTACTCTGTTCAAATTTACCTTTGCACATATCAGTCCTTCTTGGTAGAACTCACCTTTGAGAATGTATGCCAATTCCTCATTGCTCATAGGCTCTTCCTCCACCGCAACTTCAGTGTTGTTCAGCAACTGCTGCTCCGGTCTCTGAAAGCTTTAAAGCCTCCCCTTCAGTCTCTTTCTCCAAAGCATTCAATTTCTCGTGCTTAGGACACTCCTTGGCCCGATGTGGTCCCTCGTAAATGGAGCATCCCGAGCTCTTTTTGCCCCTGCGGATTTCCTTGCTTGGCTTTGCCTTGGTCAATGTTCTTCTTTCCCCCATTACGCGAAGACTGACCCTTTTTGCCCTCTTTAGACTTCTTCGATTCGGAATGAGAAGCATTCACGAACTTGAAGTCCACCAAGCCATTGGCAACTGCAATCGCCGCTAGCAAGTCTCTTACAGCTTGCATCTGCAACTCCATTTGCGCACAAGGTTGCAACCCGAAAATGAAATTGAAGAGCTTATCTTCATCTGCCATATTTTTTATATCCAGCATCAACGACCTAAACTCCTTGACGTAATCTCTTACGGAACCAGTATGCTTGAGTTTCTTTAGGCTCTCCCTCGCAAGCTAACTTACATTCCCCTGCAAGAACTGACCCTTCAGCTCTCTTTTGAGCACGTCCCATGTCTCAATTGCTGGTCGCTAGGCTTCCGCATCTTTTTGAAGCCTACTCTGCCACTATAATTTTGCATCCCCCTCAAGGTACATGCTGGTAATGGTGACCCGCTCTGCTTTGGGCACATGAACAGCTCAAAAGTACTGCTCCATATCCCACAAGAAATTCTCCAACTCCTTGGCATTACGAGTTCCGCTGTAAGCCTTGGGTTCGAGCACCTTCACTTTCGATGGTCCCTCCTCCCCACGAAGAGCGTTGCTTACCACCAGTTTCAAGGTCTCCGATGTCGCTTTTCAACACTTCCACCAGTGCAGTCACATCTTCCATGACCTTGTTTAGTTTTTTCGAGAACTCACTAACAAACTTCGCACAAGTTTGCTTAACTCCCGCCATTTCTATGAAGTTAACTTCCGTATTCTTCGCCAAACTCTCTAGTTCCGGCTGAAGAGTGCCCACGATAGTCTCCAAATGCACCAATCTGTCCTTTATTGACTCTCTAGTCATGTTGGTTTTGGCCGTTGTGACTTTCCTCGAAATACACAACTATACCCTTGCTAATAGTTCCACCCGAACTACATAATCAATTATCCGCAAACTAACTTGTCAAGTTTTTCTGACTCAAGCTTCCCTCGAACACAGATCAAACCAGTTGTTTTCTATCCCAAAATAAAGAAAACTTCGCTCTGATACCAGTTGCTCTAGTACCAGTTGTCACCGAGCTTTTCTTAAATTCGTGTGGCAACCCGCGTGATGGCACTAAGTCCCTACTTAGCCAGCCAACCCAAAATCCAGTGGAAGCAAATTTTTGAAAGTCGAAGGAAAGCGCGTCAACACTCGAACAATGAAGGTTATATAAGGGCGTATTCTCGCCAACACAAAGAACACCAACCCACAAGAATACCGAACACCAATATTGATTTTTACGGAGGCACCGACCCCCAACTTTTCTATTTCACTCAAAGAAAAAATTACAATAGTTCAAGTAGCGCATGCTTAAGGCATAATGCTCACCAAATTTCCCTCCGTGATTCCTATGCCTCTCTCACACACCCCATCACTACTTATATATAAGATCTTGCAAGTGACACCCCCACTTGCTAAGGCTAGATGGCGTGACACCCACACGCCACCTCAAATCTATCCTAAGATTTTCGGCCCCTACTAAACATGTACAAGAAACCATCTCCACTCCCTCAAGGAACTAGGCAACTGCTACCCATGAATCTAGATAATGAGGTTGTGGAGCGTAACCACCGATGTCTACTTTCTCAATGTGTAACTGCCGCTGCCCACTTGCCATGTTTCTTCATTTCTAGCGTTCCAAGGCCATGTCTCCCACTCACGCTTATTTCCAGCCTGCCTCTTGGGTAGTTTTCGACCAATCATGCTCCACAGTCCGCAGCAACTGTCTGCCCATAGTCCGAGCATGACGCCTCTCACGTTCGCGTGATTCTGCCCCACGTGCATGCACCATTTTGCTGCACCTCAGCGTGCACTCCAGCCCGCCTAATTAAGCCACATCTCGCAACTGCCCACACCCGGCAAAGAATTATCTAGCGCTTGAGCACCAAGCTCGCCCGCGCACCGCCATGCTCGCCACACTGGTGTGTTTTGCTTTCCTCGCGCCTTGGCCCGCGCGCGCCACCGCGCAAGCCTACACGCCCACTGTGCTCGGTCCAGTGAGTTGCTACGTGGGCCGCCCACGCACGCACTTGCGCGCGCTGCCCAGCATTGCTTGCGCTCATGCCGCACCGTGCGTCTTGCTATTGCGCCTCAGCCAACGCACCAGCCCTTGCCTTGTTTTCGCACTACCATCAGTACGCCTCTTTGCTGCCATGGCTCGGCATAAGGCCCCAAGCCAAACCATTTTAATGGTGGCCCCACGACTCACGATGGTGACAGTTAGCCTAAAGGGTACACATATTGTAATTTCGATGATAACAAATATGTGTCTTAAGTGATATGATAAATATTATTTTTCACATTTTCATTATTTCTTGAAGGATAATATTTATGCAAGTGAATCAAGTGAAGAAAAGCTTAAGACACTCAACGGATAACGGCTTGATCAAGAAAAAAGTTTAGTTCAACGGAATCATTATTTTGATAAATTCTTATAAAGCCGGTATTATTTAATATACATAAGATTTAACATTTGAGAATCTTAAGATTTTGTGAAATAAATCATTATTTTTCATAAACCAAAAAGTTTTATATTTATAAGACAAGTATTTTGTGGAGTTGAGTGTTTTAAAATTTTGGATTAAATTGAAAATTTTTTTAAATCAATAAGCATTATGAAAACAACCTTTTTGAAAAATATTATAAAATTTTGGCCATATCATAATTTCATAAAGTTTTGGAAATAACGAGCTTTATTTAAAAATTCTAGATTTGGACTTATTTGGATAAATATAAAATATTTGGGCTATAGTGTAGTTTATATATATTTTGGACTATATTTTAGTTTTCAAAATAATTAAGGTCAAAAAGTAAATATTAAAAATATGGTGGGAGGATGGAGTTTTAGAGGCTAGCCGCCTGAGGCAAATTTTTAAAATTTCAAAGCCAAAATTCGCAACGGTAACTTGTACTGTACTAAGCGATGATCTGCTAATTAAGAGGCTAACTGACTATTTATTGTTTTTGTCCATAATTGTTAGTTTTTTTTGTCCAAACTATATAAACTCAAACTCAATTCAAATTTAAAAGACTTTTGCAAGAAACAACAAGAGCATGCATCATATTTTAAGCTTTCATTTCGCATATCATCATATATTAAATCTCTATTATGCTATCATTTATATACCCATTCTAAAAGAAAGTTATCTATTGTAATTTTCATTTTTTTAATCAAATTTTTAATCAAAAGAAAGTTATCTATTGTAAAAATATGTTGATACCTTGGAAATCACTTATAAGAACTTAAAGCCTTAAGAAGCTTGGATAGTGAAATCCTCAAGTTTGGTTTGCTTGAAGGCGTAAACGTAGGTGGAGATTGTCGAATCAGGTAAAAATTTTTGTATTTACTCTCTCTTTCCTTACTCTTTTATTTTCATTGTTAAGTTTATAGTTTTTTCATTTTATTTCATTGAGGTATTAAATTAAATTATTATGTGGTTTCCTTAGCTTAGGTTTTAAAAATCAATTCACTCCTTTTCTTGATTGCATAATTAGTATTTCATTATTAACTATTTCCCCAAACCTTAGGGTGCAAATATCCTTTTTCCAATATGAAATGAAGCTTTTAAAAAATAATAAAAGAATTAAGTGCTCCGAGGATTAAATTGATTAGAATTAGTAATTCATTTCAGTTATTTTATATATTTTTATTTAATGAATTAATATTTCTATAACAATGTTATAAAATCATAAAAAAGAAAGAAACAACTTATGACACTCCCTTGAGATCAGTATCATTAAACTTTTGATCAATTATCTAGAAATATTAGCATCTGAAAACATCAAAAGAAGAAATCACCTCTTATCTGACTCTTTAATTGACGCGTCCATCAATACGCTTCAAAGCCCATACATGTTTCGTAAACAGAGGATCCTTTGGAACGTTGAAATTTTAAAGCGAATACAAACACAATCCATTTCTTTCTCCCATATCAAACAAGCTTCAAATACCAACTCAATCGTCTTTTCAAATAAAAACTCCATAGATGGCTTAAATCATAAATTAAACTTGTAATCTTAAAAGAATAGAAATAACAACCACATTGCACATAAAAAGGAAGCAAACTAACTAATTCTCTTCATCAATTAAGGGATTCGAGTTCAAATACAATTCTTTTGACTATGACAAACATTTATCTTCCTGGGTTACTTTAAGCATCAAAATACGAATATTTAGAGGTCAAAATTCACTTGTTTTTCCTTTAAGCGTAAATTTAATATCAGATGGGAGGAAAACAAATTCTAATTCCCTCTATAAAGGGGGTAGAAACTATCAGACCTGTGATGTAACCCAATCTACTCAGCTATATCCTCCACATTTCTCCAGCAACACTTTGACGCACCATCAGTGCTACTTTCGATAGCCATTGCCAGAGTGCCGGACAAAATTCTATTACCGTTTTTCATATAAGTTTCTGTTTGCTCAGACGTGCTTCTTCTCCAAATTAGCTGCAGCCAACCGTTGTCGTTTTCTCCAAGCTGGAACTTTACCGGGGAATGCCCACCTCAAAAATCTCTCCCACGAATAGCAGCCCAAGAACATGAGACCAGCCCATATCAATAGCTTGTCCCTCAATCCTGAAGGCAAAGGCACCAACCTCAACCAGTCATTCAAGTTCCTGAATAAATCGGATGTAATGACTGTGAAGAAACCAACAGCACCCATGAGGGCGTACAGAAATGGTTTGTTCTCAGAAATGCTCTGGTTAAAAGGATGGCCCATGTAGTTAACAGCAAAGGTGGCCACCTGGATCATCATGTTGACCATGTACGAAACCGTGTTCACCAAGTTGGGATGAAAATCTGCATCCGGCTCAATGCATTCATCTGGCATGTATTTCTCTGCCTCTTTCACAGATGATATTAGAAAAAACAAGTGAATGGCAAACTGTCCCATGAGTGAGAGGAAAACATATGAGCAGAAAATATTGGGGTGGGGCCGTGCAGCTGACAGGGTGGGAAGAGGACGGGCATGTGAGATAAACAAGAAAAAGGCTGCGGTAAAAACACCGCTGATTGTGGCCTGGACATCACCAAGCTTCACACCATCCAAATACATAACACTCAACACATATGCTGTAGCGAGGCAGTTAAGGCCGAGAATTTTGAACATCTGAAGGGTGGTCACTAGGGTACTACGACCCTGACGAATTATGTCAGTAGTGGGAGCAACTGATGCGTGCTTCGCTGTGAATGGTGATGCCATAGAGGCATCCCCAAGCTTGACAATGGGAGCAGAACGACCATCACCCTCCTCGTTCAACTCCTCCATCATCTTCTTCAGCTTCTCCCGTTGCATCTCAGCAGCTGTCAAATGGCGGCTACCAGCTGTGCGGCTGTTACCTTCTAATCTAGCAGAAGCTTTTCCCTTTGAAGTGCCTTCACTATTCAGACTCATAGCTTTGCTAGCTGCTTCTGAAGCAGACTTAGATTTCTTTGACTTGACTGATTTTGTATTTTCGTCTTTAGAAGCTTCTGATGAAGAGTTTCCACTTTGAGTTGGAGGCACAGCATTCAACAGTGCAACTCCCACATGGGCCTGAATAAAAAAGTATAGCATGTCAACTGCTGCCCCCTCTGATTGTGGCAAGACAAAAAGACACCAAACACAGTTGACCAACCATCATGCTTATAGACAACATATAATGATTTAACAGTGCTGTGTATAGGAAACAGGGAAAGCTTATAAAAGGACCCACACAGATTGCATACGGTGCAACTCTCAAAATTTATAAAATTGATATACAACATGTGACCGTTTGACCATAAATTTCGGCAGAACCAACAACAGAGAGCTTCCTCCTGCAAGAATACCTGCAAGAATATTTCTTCTATCCATTCTTCTTTATAATATGAAGGTAAATAATTTTGATATATTATTGATTGGACTGCGACATGAAGGTAAATAATTTATACATCATTGATTGATCTGGGACCAAAAACAACTAAGACTGAATTTAGCATGCATCCAGAAGATTTGGTAGAAAAGAAGATGCAATCGGCCTAACTAACTTTGAGCTATAGCTTATTGATAGGCCAAGAGAGCAGGCAACAAGTATCCACTTGGTATGGTATACCTACTGAGCAATGACCTCAAAACTAGTTGGAAATGAAGAGTTATATGATACAACGATGGTTAAAATTCCAGTTGGCAATGGTGTGGTAACATAATGTTAAAGAAGCAAAATATATGTGGGTGCACATTTGTCTTTGATTCAGTAAAATCCATAATTCATGAAGCTTCAAAAGCATAGATCAATGATAGTAAAATGCTTGCATCAGTAATAAATTCAAATAAAATTGACATAAAAATAAATATCTTCAACTCCAGCATTACCTGCTTAAGAGCTCCAACATCATTAGTACCATCCCCACACATCAATGTCATCCTTCCTACTGCTTTAAAAGTGGTCAAGATCAGTTCCTTCTGCTCAGGTGCAACTCTTGCAAAAACCTGTATGATCAATAGGATACACATTATACAGAAAAAAGCTATCATCAAAAACACATTCAAATTTACACTATTATTTAAGAACCTTCACGTAAGGAATGACTCGTAGAACAGCTGAAGTCTGTTGTAACATTCAAGCAGTCACCTCAATACAGAGATCATGAGCATCTGTGAGACCTTCAACCTCTTTCTCACTGAAATCAAATATGTTCCTCTTTCCTCAGTTCACAAAGTATGAAAACATAAATCTTAACTGCATTTTAAAAGCCAAGGCTACATAGAAAGGTCGGAGTTTGGTATTGCATCACACCAAAATAAGAACATCAAAAAGATACGTAAGGACACAGAGAATCTAACATACGAGAATATGGCAAGGCTTCCATTTGTAAACAAGTTCATAAGCACTAGAACCTAGTAAAAATGAAGGTATCTCCACTAAAGCACAGTCAGGTTAAATGAAAGAAACAGTCAAGTCTTCACCTATATTGAATCTTTTCTGTTTCATCAGGTGACACCCATTCATACGCTTTGCCATTCTTTACAGGACAAAGAATTAATACTGGCTTTGTAACAATATGCACTTGGCTGGCAACGTAGCAAGCAGTCAAAGCTTGGTCACCAGTGATCATCGCCTAACATTAGAAAATGACAATCAGCTGGTAATTTCAATTTATAATATCTACAGATCAAGAGCATACAACAAAATAAGCACAACAATTAAAAGTAGACAAAGCCATGCAAAAATATAACTCATTTTAGTTCTGTATTGTACATAATAATAATGAAGGAAGATACTTAAGAACATGTTACTTACCAAGTCATGAGAAGAATTCTTCAGTTCAGACAAAATTTTTGCTGAATCTGCTCTAATAGGGCAATTAAATACCTGAAATTTTGTACTATCAGAGTTAGGGATTACATATTTATGTAAACATAATTATCCAAGACTGAGTTACAAAATAAGACCATTCAAGCAAAACAAGATAAACTGCACGAAATGAAAGTGTTTGTCATAAAACCAGCAAAAGTAAGGCCACTTTCCACTTCATCTCTGTGCAAGCTTCTTGCATCACTAACCTTTACATATTTGACAGGCAAAGAAAAATGATTTAAGCTATAAACAATTTAATAAATTGAAATAGCATATGCTAAATGTTTGCTGTTTCTGGTATACAGATACAATGAAAAAATGCCCATGTAAATTCTGATGAATGGTAGTCAACTAGACTAAACTGCGAACTCAAGCAAGCCTCTCATAAAGCTAAGAGTCTCCGGAGACAAAGCCGATTTGGCCTATTTTGGGCCCCATTGGACAAATGAGTTCAGAAAGTGTCCGGTCACAGCATTATTCTAGCCCCCCAAATGAATAAAGATCATTTTTCTTTATCACATCTCACATGAAAACAATCCCTAAAGTCCATTTTCGGTTTGAAGAAAGTGTCAATCAATGCCTACCATAATTTTTTTTCTTTTTTTGGCAGGAAACAGACTTCTCTAGAATATTAGAAGGGAATAAATAAAACAAAAGTGAACCGGAGGTTCACAAGCTATAATCTATCCTACAGTGTAGGACACCAAAAACTGTACAAAAGTTTGAAAAAAGAAAACCTTGAAACCCGAGACACAGGAATAAAAATCAAAACTGACAAAATTAACCCAAACTGCATCCCAATCAAGTTGAATGAAAAAGAATGAGACATCTTGAAAATCCTAGGATGTTGAAGCCCAAATAGAAGGAAAGAATCGAATTCTGCCCCAACACTTGTCATAAAAAAGTAACTTCAAAAAGTGAGCAAGCTACATTGTTTGAATTAACCCTATATGTAAAACTACATAATAACTCATCAAAGACAGTCCCAAATCATAACATGATAACAAGCACAGATGAATACCTCAAAGGGTTCTCAGTAAAAGGAAGGCAATCTTTTAAAAGAAGAATGTGATGATGCTACAAAAATTAAAACTAGAGCACACTTACTGTCATGTCAGGAAGGGACTTAAAAGCAAGGGCTAAAACACGAGAGCCCTGATGTGTATATTTCTTGTAGGTTTCAATATAGGATGATGGCAAGTCTGTGAGTCTATCCTGGATTGTTTCGGGAGCACCCTGAAAAGAGTTGAAAGAATTACTTAATAGAGTCAAATTGCAGAGTCCCAACCAAGAAAAAGTCTGCCTCTATTCAATGTCTCCTCTTTTTGAAAAATCTCCCTTAGTTTCTCTCGTATAACAGCAAAGGAGGGAGATAGATGCTTTTGTGTGCCATAAACAGGGCACGAATGTCAGAAAACAATTCGAATACAAAACAGCCAATTAACAGAGTACTCCTGTAAATAGTGACAAAGTACATGGCCATACACCTTTATTTATTAAAGAATTCATCACATTCATATCCATATAATCTTTGAAAAGCAACATCTACATGATTCCATAACTCTGAAGGATGACATCTACACAAATTTGAGCATACCTACCACAACCTGTCAGTAATAAGCGAGTATTGGAAACAACATTAAAAGCTTGTGTTTGGTGAACTACTTGCAGATCTCCCCTTACAATCAATTCGTGCATCCTTTAGTTTAGGGCATTTAGGCCCAAAATAAATTGCATTTCAAATAATTAGCAAAAATTCGTCGCTAAATTCCCTCACATAATTTTGACCTTCAACTACATCCAAGGCTTTTTTCCCCCTAACAAGATAACTATGATTTCAGCAAAGTGAGATAACATACACTTATGAAATTGTTTATAGTGAAAATAACATACTTGATAAAGCACTCATGCTCATATCTCTACTAAGGAATCTAGCTTATTCTGTATAGACTAGCTAATTATTACACATGATTTAGTAAAACGACATCAAACGGACCTATATCTGATTTATAACAATGCAATGCGCGACTTACAAACCTTCACAAAAGCAAAAAACTCCTCCTGAACGCGAACAACAACCGACATTCGTTTCAAGTGCGATGCAAAATGGTGTCTCTGAACAATCTGGACGGCGTTACCCCCTCCCCTGTAATTAATATAAAATAACCACTGGCAGTCAGAATGAAAGGGAGACAGAACAAACATCACTTTAACACGGCAGTTCAACTAAAAGGATACAGAAGCATTCAATTATAGCTCTAACATATGAGAGAAAAAATATATGTCAATCTTATGTATATTTTGTTTACCATAAAAGGTTAGGCTTTTAGTAAATACCAATATGATAAGTATTTGGGGAAGGGGCATTACTAACTTATCCCATTGTTGCAAGGAAGAGACTGTCAATAGTAATTTAACACCCAAAAAATATACAAAAAAGCCCGAGCTATACATAACTGGATATCCTATCTAGTTGGATGTTTTCCAGGAAACATCGAAGGGTTGGACTTGGCACCCATCCAAAATCCATTTAAAACCCTTTCTTCAATTATCATAAAATTAATGCCAAAAATACTCTTATTTTTAAATAAACACATTCAGTTTCTTGCTCCTAAAATTATACAACAGTCTTATTGCCTCAGCCTCCACATAAACCATTTCTATGGGTGATAAACTTCTTAATACAAATCAATGAATTAAATTGAATATCTTTAAGATAATGGTGTAAAAAGTTTTAGTGTGAGCACAAAAATCAAAACCATATAATTTGTCAAACTGGGTTTCGTTCATAATCAATAGACTGTGTTAGTTAATGAAGGATAAAAATACAGAGAATTTAAGAAAAAATTGCTTGTGTGAGTTTGATGAGAGAGAAAATAAAAGAGTTTCAAGATAGATGAAAAGATGTGAGATAGATTAGAGTATTTGTCCTCAAATGTAATTGCAATAGAAGCGGGGTATCTAGAGAATTTTCGACGGGTGCCAATAGTCCGACTCATAATGAGCTAATTACCCAACAACTGCTTCAAGGGAGAGCCTAGTTGGTCGTGAAGCATTAAGTCCAGGGATCCAAATATCCAATCTCCCTCCCAACCATCCTTGGAGGGAGATTAGTTTAATTTGTGTTTATGCATGAAGGATGGCATGATGACTGTGGGAACTGAAAAAAAAAAAGAATTGAAAAATAAGATAGAAATCATGCGCTTACAATAAGAGGTGACCTGAGGTGATACTGTCTCTCTGGCCCCTCAACAGCTTTTCACCACATTAAATGACCTCTTTTGCACCTCAACAGATTTCCACCTCATTAAATGGTGTCTTTGCCACACTCAGCCCCCTCCCAAATAAAATCTCACATATGCTTCTCCAATTTTATAACACTAACAGGATTAGAGTATGTTAATTTTTCAGAGAACATGATTCTTCCAAACCCTCAAATGTTTTCTCTACCTTGCCAATAACCAGCTTCCAAAATAAGAATCGTAGTGCACTTTCACTAAGAAGGCATGCCCAAGTAATTTATCAGCCCACAGCCCACTCCACAACCACTTCTATTAGCTAAGCTTTCCAGCCTACTCTCAAGAGTTTCCAAGGGAATTTGCATATTTCATGTGAATTGAACCCATCCCCAGAAAACAAAAATCAGCTCAGAAATCTATCAGACAAACAATGTGCATTCAAAAAAGCATTCTAAAATGTGTATTCAAAAAAGCATTCTAACTTACCTTTTTGGCATGGCCTTCTCATCTGATTTATAACTCCAATCAATTCCCTTAAGGGCAGCCTTCTCAAGAGGATCACCAACCTACAAGCAATCACAGCATGTACCAGAATAGATCACAGTGTGGACAAGAATTTTCAACCTCAAGATCACAATAAATTATTATTAGTGCACAATAATCAGCAAGAGTCCTAGCAAGTGGCACCACAAAGCCAATTTCAAAGAGTAACAGTACACACGTCACTGGAGTCCATGTACAATATGATTTCACTTCACAGAGCAGGAAGCTCAATTTTTAACATTCAGAAAGGAAACAAAAAGCTGCACAGCTAAAAGTTCAATTCTAGTTTGGTATGCCTCACTGTCAAATTTTAGGCAGGCATTGTAATGGGACCATTCTGAACCAATGGCAAACATTTTCACAGGAGGCAGCCTAAGACAGCAAGATATAAAAACAGTCCTTTGCAGTACACAGAGAGTATGAAAAAGAAAACAGAAGATAGATGTGACTGAAATTGGAGGAAACAGATAACTCTCTAATAAGGGAAATGCACAAGCCTAACAGCGAAAAGGAGAAAATGTTCATCTTTCTTGCCATCTAATAGAAAACCCATCCATTTCATGAATAGGAATGTGAAAAGAAAGCTAGGAGTAAAACTTTCAGAGTCAGAACAGCTAAACTTACTAAATTCCCTGTAATCTTTCCTATAGAAATTCCCAAGCATGATAGGTATTGAAACACTGTAGCAAATAAAAAATCACAAGATAATGTTCCTTCCAGGGCCTACGGGGCAGTTTACACCACATTTGAGTAAGCCTACGAGGCCACTTGCTCACAGCTTTGCAGCTAATAAGAGTCCTCTTGGTATAGGGACTACAGCCGCACAAGCTTATGCTTCAAGAATATACAAGTAAGATTCTTTTAAAAAAAATAAAAAATAACTAACAAAAGCTTCTCTTGCTTCAATCATGTGGCAAGCATACGGTTTAAAAATAATAAAATATCTACACCTAACACATCTATCATTCTTTCAGGAAGGGGCTCTGGGGGAAGTAAAATACCAGCTTATTGTCTACAAACACTAGCGCATGACAAGAAGCCAGAATCTCCTGAGTGCGGACAGGAACTTTAGTCATGTCATCTTCTAACTCTGCGCTGGACGACCCAACAACCCCACGAAATTCCTAGAGAGTGCAATGATTCAGGATTATGTTCAATGAATGGTGTTATTAGTTAATTATTGAGCAGTAGATATACATCTTGATATGGGCATACCATGTCATCTGATGTAAGTGTACCAGTTTTGTCGAAACAACACATGTCAACCTGCAGGGTGGAATGAAACAGATGTCAATGAATATACTCAACATAAAAAGTTTCAAGTCCTTGAAAACTACTAGAAAGACCAAAATTTTGTTTATATAGCAATCAGTTCTAGATGAAGTCTCTAAGTAGCATGGTTTATAGCTCTAATTCTTATGGGCGAACATAATTTTCTACTAAGGATTGGAGTAAAGGAGTAGATGAAATATCACTCTTCTTCCTTTACAGGTTATATATCATTAAAGAAACTGTAGAGTCAAGAAGCTTGATTTTTCAGTGATTTCTTTTTTCTTATCGCCATTGGCCAGTTCTTATAATTTGGAAAGGCTAAGGTTCATCCCAAGGTTCAATAGTTCTCAAAATTTGATGGTTAGTTTTAAGGGCTAAATTCAACTGATGTTTATATAAGCAACTACTGGTTTAGTTAGGTGCAGAAGTCAGCCGGAGATTACCGACCATTTATGTTCAGGGTTCAGGTGCTTTAAGGGCATAGGTTGGAAATTTTCAAGAAGCCAGAATGCTTGAGTGATCTTGTGTTTTATTAATTATTGAAAATCATCTTACTTCTGGCAGAGGGAAAAAATCTTTGTTATTATGGTGGTGTTGCATCTTGGCAGGCATGAAAGGAATAAAAGGATCTTTAAAGATGTTTCAAATGAGGGGACTGAATCCTCGTGGGATAAGAGTCCTCTCGGCTTCTTGTGGGCCACACATACCAATCCTATTTCAAGATACTTCTTTTTTTTTTTTTATCTTTTTCGGTAAGATTAGAGAGCAACTTAATAGTAATTTTCTTGACCATCCTATACTCCTTTTATTTATGTGCTTTCAGTGAACTGCTCGTTGCAAGCACCAACTTGCATTAGAAGTTTCATCTCTAAGTTCATTATTGCTAGTTGTCCAAAGAAAAATATTACCCTATGCATCGACTTCATTTTAAAGAGTAATGAAAGTCACCTATTAGTCTTTTCAGTGTCAGCATTCTACAACAAATCTTGAGACATGAAAAATTGCAAACAGCAGTTTCTAAAAGCACAGACCCACATAAAAAACTATAAAATATAAAATATAAAAATCTTTGTAACAATTGAAAGGAAGAAACAAAGGCCACCAACCAATTCAATCCTTGATAGCCAATGCCTTCTTATTGTAGAATATCAGAAAAGCATCACTCAACGATATAAGATGCATTATATCAAAATTGATAATCAAGCTAGGTCAATTTACCTTTCCAGCAAATGGAATTCGGAAAGGTTCTGTACAAAATATCCCACGACGTGCCAGTGCAATCAGGGATGTATTAACAGCTATCGATAGTTCCATTGGAAGTTCAGGGGGGATCACAGATGTAATAATAAGAGAACAGCTTAAGAACAGCTTATACTTGCTCCTTGTGGGATCCTCCATCCCCTATATCACAACAATCCTCATTATTTTCATTTTTTTTTTTAACAGGAAACAGAGAAACTTTTGTATAATATTAGAAAGGAATAAATATTACAAAAGTGAACCAGAGGTCCATAAACTAAAATCTTCCCTACAGTGAACAATACCAAAATCTATACAAAACTTTGAAAAAGAAACCTTGAAACCTGAGGCACAGGAATAAGAATTCAACCCAACAAAATTAACCTAAATCCTCATTATCATATTAACACCAAATACAGTATAAAAATTTCAGACTGGCCTCAAAGAAAACATTAGATTACCTTCATAAGTACATAACCAGCAGCTATTACTGCAAATACAACTAAAAATAAAATGAATAATCCGCTTTCCCAGCTGTTAGCTGTAACCTATAACATGTAAAATGAATTAGAAAGGATGTTCAATACACAGAGAAATAAATAACAATAACATAGCAATTACAAGTAAAAGATCAATTATCAATTACCCTCTCAGTTGAAAACAATATTGTCCTCATCAGTTTCCCCTGACTTGTTTCAAATCCAGTTCGCAACACAACAGCCAAGCAGCCACCATCAGGTGTTTTCAGAGGAAAGGTCTGACCGCAATAAGAGAATTATAAACATCAATTAACTAAAACCTGAGCAGTTCGGCAACTAAAAGGCCATTCAAATACTGAAACTTAAAATTACCTTGTCAGGAGTGTGCTGCAATATCTTTGTCCCACCAAATAGAACATGGCTTTTATCTCTTCTCGCAGATAATTTTTCCCCAGTTTCCCTACCCATGATAGAAACCTGAAAAGAATTTATTTTAAAAAGACAAACTTATTAAAGTTGAAAAATCATGAAATTTATCAAACCCCCCCTATCCAAATAACCATTCCAGATTTTATAAGAGAACTAATTTCTTAAAAATAGAAAATATATGTCCAGCAAACATTTATATGTTGAAATATATGTTTATCTGAAATACATATGTACATCCAAAATTATGACAAAAGACTAAGACATAGCATAAGAACAAATTGTTGACTAAATAAAAGTGCAAGATTATCCAAGAAAATGTTAAGCTGTTCTAAATTATTGTTCAGAACCTCGAAAAGGGGGGGGGGGGGGGAAGGTGCTGGATTAACCAGATACACATGACAACCCCATTTTTATCAGCACCAAGTCATTGCCTGCACCAGCTAGATGCATGAACACCCCCCCCCCCCAAACCAAAAAGAAAAAAAAGCAATATATCTACATAACATGTCATGTGAGAGCTGTAAAAAGAAAAAGAAAACAACCTTCCATTGGGGAGTAGACTCGCCTGTGAGAATGGCTTCATTCACAATAGCGCTTCCAGCTAATATAAGCATATCAGCTGGCACAGACTTGTCTTCACCTGTCTGACCAGAAGAGCGCCCAATGGAGACAACGTCCCCAGGCAACAGATCGGTCCCTGCAAGCTTCACCCACCTATAATTCATATTGTTGAAAATATTAATCTACAGATGCATACACACTTTTAGCAGCAACGGAATTAACAGTGAAAGAACATACTTCCCACAACGATGCACCATTATGGTCTGATTATCAACTCTAACACGTCTTATCTCAGTTAGAGTCTTCAACCGACTTTTTGCCATTGTTGACTCAAACATGAACAGCATGAAGAGAGTGAACAAACTGTAATACCAATATTCATCCAAACACCAGAGACCAACACAGAAGACCTACATGAAGTAAATTTGCAGATTAAAGAAAATGCAGGACTGTATAAGCAAATTTGAATAATGGAAAGCGTAAAAACAAAAATGATAGACGAGAGTCAGAAACAAAACCTGAAATACAAAAAATGGCTCCATGCAGTTCTCCTTCATTAATTTCTGGAATGTAGGCTGTGGATATTCAAATCTACCCAACCAAAAAGCATCAACATTATTAAAGTGAGAAGCCAATTAATTTTCTAAGGCCACATCCCAAAAAAATCATGAGCCATTCTACCTGTATTGTCAGAACAAAAAAAAAAAAAAATGAATGAAAGAGTAGAAAATTTTCAGACAGTGACTCACACATTTCGTCCCCATTTTTCAGTCGCCACAGCAATTTTAGCTTCAGTGGAATGGCCCGTACATTTGAGATAATACGCAAATGTTTCTTTAGTAGGATAAGGAAGTTTGCAAAAGGTCCCTTTCTCTCTGGAATAAATGAAGTGTTGCTTTCTAAAATCAAAACAAATCTCATCCTCATCCACTGGGGTTGAAGAGACTGCTGACTGCCCGAGTGAAATAAATTTTTAGCAAGAAGAAATTAAATAAAAATAAAAGAGAGCAGGAAAAAGGCAGTACATAATCACACAATTGAATAAGCAAAGTGGTCAATAACAACAGCTGCCGTTGAAAGAAAGAAAAAGACCTTTCTAGGAGAGACATGTTCACATGATCAAACATATAACTACTTACAAGGAAAAAATTTACCTTCATCTCGCATTCAGTTTCCTAACTATAACCAAACATGAATAATTGTGGACAATGCAACACACGCACGTTTTGGGTGCCTATATGTGTATTCTCATGTATAAATGGAAGAAAACAGAATCATGACCTTGTTAAGAGTGAGCATTTGTGCCTATGCAAATGTATGAATAGAAGCTAGTTTCTCAAGAAAGAAAAGGAAAGAAGGTGTTCCCTGTATATAAGGACAGAGCCGACACCATTATTAGAAATAATTGGCCCATTGCATGTAAACCTACAAAATAATTAGCATGGTGCACGAGTTCAGTTATTCCTATGAAGATTCTCATAAGTTTTATATGCTTAGATGGGGGGTGGGGGGAAGGGAAAAAAGTTAAAAAAGAAATCCCTCTCCGGCCAACTCCCACACCTTAACAGAATCTGTAAAATGGAAAAACTGATACTAGAATTCAAAATGAATAATGGACTAACTTGTTTCCGAAATTGTAGGGGCACAACTTCTTTAGAGCCACAGAATTTCACTGGAGTTATTTTGCATGCATCAGCAAGGTGAATATCATTAATCTGCACATCCAGAGAAGCAACTTAAAATGATAAGTTGTGCAATACATTTACACCAAATACACTAAACGGTACTTGTTCATAAAGTCTTGAGCAGAGCAAATACCTTACTATAGTGGGCAAAGCATTTGAAATCAACGGACCAAGCTGTGAAAAGCCACACCAGAATATGAAAGGCAACAAGCCCACCAAGAACAATGGCAGCATCCCCAAAATCAATGCTAGGAACAATAGCAATCAGCCACCCAGAATATAGAATCGCAAAAGGCCAAACATCCAAGCGCCAAACCCAATGCTTCTTCCGCAACAAATCAACTCTGTCAACCACCTTTCCTCCCACATGAAAACTCAACATCTCAACCTCCGTCCAATGTGCCTGTGTTACACTGATCCAAAACCAGCAAAAGACCTGTATTAAGTCTTAATTCACATTCCTATCCAAAAATTTGCTAACTCATACAATCTTCAAAGACAAAATGACCCAGGAATAGTTGACTAATAGAACAAAATTCATCTTTACTAAAATACCCTGCTTTATTCTACTTAAGATATTAAACTCATTAATTAGCACAGTTTATAACTAGCAAAAAGAAAAGAAATAACGAAAATTTCGTAAACAAGCTCCTTTTCTAACAAAATTTTTGTTCTTTTAATGTTTAAACCAAAAAGTAAACTAAAAATTTCTGTTTAACCCCTAAATTGCGACAATTTCATATCAAGTTTTTAACCTATGCACAGATCCAGAGCACGAATCCAAAGCGAAATCGCCCAAAAACGAAAATTTGAAAATCTAGTAAGCCTTTTAAGAAATCATGAATCGAAATTGTACCCAGAGGTAACAGCGTTACGAGTATAAAACGGCCACGGCAAGGCGACGGAGACACAAGGAGGTTCTGCCGTTGTCGGTTTAGGAGCTAATGCGTAACTCAGATTAGGGATTTAACCATTTAAGGAAAATTTCGGTTCTGATGATCGGCAAATTGATTTTATATTTAAATATTTTTTGGGTCGGGTCAGATCTGTTGGCTCCGAACGAATCTGATACTTTTAAGGACTCTGGTATTGTTTTTTAGTATCGATAGATTTGGAATTGATTTTGGGGAAGTAGAATTGTAGAATGTAGAATTCAATTTTAATGTTGGGTGAATTCTATTAAAAATTGTTTTTGATAAAGTATAATATTTAACATAATTTTATATATATCCTCGTAAACATTATATAATTTAAAACTATCCTAATTCAATTAATAAATAAAACATTAACTCTAAATAAATTATTATTGTTATTATTACCGTCAGTATTGAGATACAAAATAAAAGAAATACAGTTAATAAATTATAAATATTTTTTTAGTTACAAATTATTATAACTACACAATAAATATATTTTATGTGTACACATTTATAAATATGCAAACAAATCTTATTAACATTATATATTTTACAACAATTCAATTTATATCTATTTCAATTGTTTGTATTCTTACAATAATTGAACAACAATATTTACCAATTATATGTAATTAATTTTAAAATTCACTATACTTTTTAAAAAATATATTTTATTAAATATTTAACTCTTTGCAACTGATTATAACAATAGTTAAATATACTGATGTAGTTGCCCATTCTATACTTTTTTTTTCTCGAATGTATTTTGAAATTTTGCTATTTCTTGAGTGGGCCCAACTTCATTCCATTGTGATGCAGCTGTGCCCTTTAAAAATTAAAATACTTTAAACGCAAATATTTTTATGAAATTTAATGATAATAAATTACTCTTATGTTAATTGCCTAACAATACAACTCTTTGACACCCCATTCAACATACAATTGTAATCGTATCATAAAACCCTAGTTTCATCTCTCTATTCATTCAGCCAAAATCTTGAAATTCTTATACTCCAAATTTATTCTTAAGATTCTAAATTGTACAATATTCATAAAATTCATAAAAAGTTCACTATGTATATCTATGTTTGATTCACTCTCATCTGTGATAATAGTGAATGACGTGAAATTCTTTGACATAATAGAGCAGTTTGTCCTAGTTCAAACAACTAATTAAACTCTAAAAAATTGTTTTTGAATTTTGCCAACTTTGTAAATTTAAGAATACGTTGTAATTTTGCTTGTGTTAGGTATTCTCAATTCTCAAATAAATCAGTGGAATCTTTGAATAATTATTAAATCTCTCGTCCCAACAAACCAGCACCGGATGCCAAAGGGCAAAGTTTGATCACCATTATCCTTTGAAGCATCAACTGAACAAAACTTAAAAGGTTGCTGTGTAGAAGGGGCAAAGAACAAGTGATTGATTGGAAGGTTGGTTCTATTTTTACTTTTGAGAGTCAATTTGGCAAGTTCAGGGTTTTTTGAGTAAAATACAATAAAAATTAACATATGTTCCCAAAAAAAAAAAAAAAGGACCGTTGAGCACACTTTTTAGGGTACAATTCTTCAAATACCTTGAGTGTTAGGTTGTTTATTTATAGCATAAACATATAACAGTAGTTTGACATTTATGATCTTTTAAAATATTATATTTATTTGTATTTATGAGCTAGAAATACTCATGTTTAATTGCATATAGGTAATTTTGAGAATTAAAACATAAAGGTGTTATTCAACATTCAAATTTAAGCGTTATCTCTAATTTTTTAATTTATTAAACATGCAAATGTCTCAATTTTAGAGTCAGCTGGATGTTGCTAATTTTTATTAACTTTCTAACCCTTAAAAAGAGAAAAAGAATCATTGCTATATAATATTTTTTCAGTCTCAATTCTTTCTTTAGTCAGGGAACTAAGGGTGCCTTTGGTAATATTTTTTAATTAGTGTTTTCGACTCTCATTTTAGAGAAAGAAAATGATGTTTTTGATGTGATGTTTTTTAAAATAAAAATTTGTTTGGTACTGTGTTTTTAAAATGGCATCTGAAAATGAAAATAATAAAAATTTATTTAGTTGTTTGTCTAAAAATATAAAAAAACAGTAAAAATGCGTTTGGTTGTTTGTCTGAAAATATAAAATTTTTTATAGAATATCTTATAAAATAATTATCTTTAATTTATTTATACATTTTATCTTTTATAATTTTAATTTTAATCAAAATGAAATCAAATTTCACAAAACAATAATAATTTTTAGAAAACCCTCTTATTTTTATTAAGTTTAAGAAAATAAAATGAAAATAAAATAATAAATGTAAAATAATTAGCATAACAAAATAAAAAACTATACTACAATTATATTTATTATAGACATTTAAGTAGTTCATTTATACTAATTATATTTTACAACATAAAATATAAAGAACAAAAGAGTACAAAATATTTGCATAAAAAAAATGACTAAATATCTACATATATTCCATTCGGCTTTGTCATCAATGTCAACATCAGTTGAGGCCATCTCCTTCTTATGCATTTAAAAAGAACACACATATACTCACAAATTATACCAATATATAATAATAATAATGATTGCACTTTTAAAAGTTATAATAAAATTTAATATGTCAGCACCAAAATATTCTTTATTTACTGCAGAATTTATTTAAGCAAGGATTAAAGCAGAAAGACCAAAAAAATTCGAGGAAGCCTGGAAGACCACTCAACTCAAGAAGCCATGCATGCTTAAAATATCATCATGCTCAAAATGTAAAAAATACAAAAAAAAAAAAGTTACAGCAAAATACATGCTTAAAACGTAGAACATAAACACATATAGCTTAAATAAAATAATTTAAAATAAATTCATCATTATTTAAAAACCACAAAATTAAAAAAAAAAAAAAGCACTTGTATCTTGTTACCTGAGACAGTGAGGAGGAGGAAGAGAATTCTGCTCACGAAGAAGAAGAAGAAGAAGAGAGAAATCACGAGAAGAATAAGGAAAAGAAAAGATAAAGTAAAAAAGAAGAAAAATTAAAGTAAAAATAATTATAAATAAAGAATTAATAAAATAATAATTTAATATATATTAATGGTGGGCTCAAAAACTTTTTCATTTCTCTTTTTTTACTTTTGTTCTTCACCTGTTCAGGAACGCCAAATTGGCGTTCTTGAATTTTCTTTGTAAAAATTGAGAAACAAAAATAGTTTGTTCTTCAAGTTTTTTAACTCTTAATTATAAAATGACTGAACCAAATATGTTTTATATTTTTTATTTTTGGAAAACAAAAAACACCCTTAATGAAAACGTTATCAAACAGACCCTAAGCCTCCTTCGTTCTTTCTATTTCTCTATAGCCTTGTATGCTTTTTTTTTTTTTTTGACTTGAAATTTGAATCCATGCGTTCAACAGACCATAGGATACCCTCATTTTAATGTTTACTTTCGATCTCCTGTTAATTTTATGATTTAGTTTTTTTTTCCAGTTTTTCTATTTATTTTCTAGTTTGTTTTTGTTATGGTGGTTGTTTTTCTTGTTGATTGTTGAGTGTTGCTTGTCTGCTTCTCTTGAGATTCTCATAGTCATAGTGGTGTCATCTAAAAATTTAGATCAGGATCGCGTCAATGTCCGAATTGGGAGATTGTGCTTGTATTAGAGTCGATGAACACTCTAATAGAAGTGCATGGAAGCTTTGATGGCGTGGGTTGGGGCTCATCAAGAGCCTTGTTGGGAATACTTTAAAAGGATAATTATAGTTGTTGAGGTATTTTTTTTATTTTATTTTTTTAATTTTTTGGTTTGTGTTTTGAAGTTAATATTGTGTTTTGGACTTGTGGTGTATTGTATTGTTTTTTTTATTATTATTTTCTTTTTCGATTGGAAAGGTGCTTCATTTGCAATAGATGAGGTTGCAGCAATCCCGTTAAATTCCTTCTAGTTTAAAGTAGTTTAATTGTGTGAATATTTTTTCTCTTTCTCATTTCAGTTTGTAATTATTTTTTATGTTCGGGATCGCTGTAATTTAGGCTTGAGTCTTAAATTTTATTCTATAAATAGTATTAAAACCTGGGGTGGCTTTTATTTACGCCAGTGTAGTATTTTATTGTTGACCATTAATTATTGTCCTTATTAAAAGGCATACTCTCTTCTAAAAATTTAAAAAAAATTGATATAATTAATAAATTACAACATGCAAATGACGAAAAGCAAAAGAAGATATATAAGATTACGGAAAACCGGAATAGTATTAAAATGTATGTAAGTATGTATATATTATGGTAATGTAAACGATGCAATTAGTAGCATGACAACATTAAACTAAATGAAGGGAATTAACCTTCACCTTCAAATTTTTATGGTAACACTGTACCAAAGAAAAAAAAATAGTAATTTGGTATCACCTTTTAAATAAAGAAAATAATAAATTATCAAAAATAAAAATTCTACGCAATTTAACTTATCACTGAAAGCACAACTCTTAAAATATGGGTTAATGAAACTTGCGTAGTTCAATTCTATATGCAAAGTTGAGAGGGGAATCAGCCGCTAAAATTTATTATTGAGCAGAATAGATGGTGCACTCGAATCCACTGTAGCCTATAGGCCCACTTACCCTACAGACTACGGTCACTAAAATTTTTAAATTCTTACTTATACAGTATTATTATATGATATATGTTAAGTAACTGGTGAAGCAAATCATAAGTGGCTAAAACGATATAAGATGGCTGCGTTTTGAGGATGACTTTGTATAACTGAAACGACACAGCAAACAGCGTTTTAATAAGTGTTATAATCACACGTTTAAACGACTTCTTCAAGTGCCGTTTAAAGTCATTAAACGATCACGAGTTGTGCACGAGCTCAAGCCAAGTCGTTAAGTCTGTTATCTCGCGTGCAGATCGCGTGAGCTTCTGGGCTTCAAAAGGAGTCAGAAATTGTTAATAACAGCTGGTTCTGGTACAACTGAGAAGAGAGAGAGCATAAGCTACTAAGAGAGTAGTTAAGAACACATCGAGAGGGATTCTTGGGGTGTTGGGGTGTTCTCTGTAAAATTCTTGTAATCACTCTTGCTTATCAATAAAGGCTGATCATATTGTTTCTCCGTGGATGCTGATGCAAGTCAGCTGAACCACGTAAACTGTGTCTTTGTTTCTTAGTCTTATTCAGCTCTAATTCGATTAGATTCTTGTTCTGTGATTTCTTGAAATATGTTAGAATTTGCTTCTGATTAGTTTTTGCAAGCATCTTGTTTTGATCTAGTTAAAAGATCTTGGGCTGCAACTTGTAGTTGGTGTGTGTTCTGATCACTCGAGTTGCAACAATATATAATATAAGATTATTAAAAATGAGAACTCATATGAAAAGAGCACTTTAAATTTTTACTTCAATTTAATAGTATTAGTAATTTTTAAAATAATTAACAATAAAAATAATCAGTTATCAAACAATCTCTTACCCTGCAAATCCAATAGTTACGGCTGCTATTCGTTGTTCCGGCCTGCACCTATAGCCATACCTGTTAGACGGCCCAACAACGGCCGTCTTCTCGTTCAATTCATCCTCTATCAATAGCCACCGTTTGCTGAAATTAGAATCTCAACACTCTTCGAAAGGTATTGTATCAAAAACTCTCTTTCTTTCAATTTATGGATTTATTTATTTATTTTTAATTTTCTTAATCTTATGATCTCTGTGGACTAAATTGATGAATCCAAAACTTGAGTTGTATAAACGGCAACATTGTGAATATGTTTATTAAGCTCAGGAAGTCACGAGCTCTACATGTGATTTACTAAAGATCAAAACGACTTCAGATGGCGACGTTTTAATCAAGCCTTAAGTGAAACATGTGGATGAGCACGTGAGGGAGGAATCAAGTTCGTTGAAGCTGTTATTCCAGGTGGCAGACTTCTGTGCATTCTGGGTTTCATATCAGCTTATATATAAGCTGATCAAGAGAGTAGTTTAGTTAGTAATCAAAGAGCAATTAAGAGAGAGTTATTAGAGAGAGAAAGATTCATCTTGTTCCTTATTGTTAACTCTTGCATTGCTCTGTAATTTTCACGAGAATCATCAATAAAGCTCATTCTGGTGGCTTTTCCCGTGGATGTAGATTGTGCACTCTTGCACAATCGAACCACGTAAATTCGTCTCTATTTTTGTTCTTGTTCTTGATTTCTGTTTGTTCTGATCTTAGTCATTTACATTAAAAGGTTTTCTTAAATCACAAAGATTGATTGTTGGGCTTAAGCATCTCTTGGAATTTGGTTTTTTTATCTTGGGCAGTGATTGAGTTGCTCAAACTATATAAAGAAGCACTCAGATCACTACACTTGGTATCAGAGCAAGGTTAACAAACCAAGATTCTGAGTACATCCAAGGTCAATCTTGAGAAGTTTAATGGAAAAAATGACTTCAACATGTGGAAAGTGAAAATGGAAGCACTGCTGGTAACTCAAGGCCTTGGTGATGCACTTCAACCAGTAACCAAGAAAGAAAGGAAAGAGGTTTCTTCATCAAAAACTCCTGAACAGGTTGCTGAGATTGATAGAAAGGCCAGAGAAACTATAATCCTGAGTCTTGCAGATTCTGTCATACGAGAAGTGGCAAAGGAACCCACTGTTGCTGATTTGTGGGCCAAATTAGAGAGCATCTATATGAAAAAATATCTGGGTAATAGGTTATATATAAAGAAGAGGATGTTTACATTAAAGATGGTGGAGGGCACATCACTAGATGACCATCTTGATGAATTCAACAAAGTATGTGACACCTTGGAGACTATTGATGCAGCCCTTGATGATAAAGATAAGGCTATTCTACTGATAAGCTTTCTTTCTAAATCCTATGAGCATTTCGTGGATGCCTTAATGTATGGTAGGCAAACTTTGTCTCTGGATGAAGTTAAATCAGCACTCAATACAAAGGAATTGCAAGGTAAACAAGATCATTTAGGGATTGAATCAGGTCAAGGCTTAACAGCAAAAACAAGATCAGAAGGCAAGAAAAAGAAGTATGGGAAGAACAAAGATAAGCCAAAGGATTTGAAGTGTTTCTTGTGTCACAAAGAAGGACACTTCAAGAAAGATTGTCCAGAAAGGAGAATTAAGAAGAAAGGTTAGAATGGGGGTGCAGCAGTAGCTGAAGAAGAAGGCTATAAATCTGCTGGAGTGTGCATAGCAACAGACAGCAAAGATAAAGGTAAATGGGTTCTTGACTCAGGGTGTACTTTTCATATGAGCCCATATAAGAGTTACTTTACAGAATACCATGATTATAGTGGTGGTAGAGTAATAATGGGGAATAATGTTGTGTGTAAAATCATGGGAATAGGCAATGTTAAACTTAGGCTGCATGATGGAACCATTAGAGAGCTGAAACAAGTCAGGTATGTGCCTGAGTTAAAAAGAAACCTGATTTCTTTGGGAATGCTTGATCAGATGGGATGCAATGTTAAGATTGAATCACGAGAGTTGAAAATTGTCAAAAATTCACAGATGGTTATGAAATGAGGTAGAAACAATGGTGTGTTCATCTTAGATGGAGATGTGGTTAATGGTGAAGCGGAGTGTCATCCAGATGGCATAGATAAAACCAAACTATGGCATCTAAGGTTAGGACACATGAAACTGGCAAAGAACTGGAAAAACAAGGAGTGTTTGGGAATGATAAGCTTGGCATCTTGGATTTGAAGATTGTATACTAGCAAAACAACAAGAGCCAATTTCAAAAGATCAAGACATAAGTCCAAGGAGAAGGCTGTAGTATGTCCATTCAGTTTGGGGACCTGCACAGATATCTCTGAAATAGCTATTTCTTATCAATCATGATTTTTCAAGGAAAGTATGGGTGTATATCTTGAAGAACAAAGATCAAGTGTTTGATAAGTTCAGAGTGGAAGAGTTTGGTTGAAAATCGATCGAAAGAGGGTAAAGAAACTTAGAAATGACAATGGCTTAGAGTTTTGTAATCGAGGTTTGATGGCTATTGTGCGAGAGGAAGGATTATGAGACACAGACCGCCGACTAACACCTCAAGCGAATGGCTTGGCGAGAAAGGATGAACAGGACACTCATGGAGAGTGAGGTGTATGCTTGCTCAAACAAAGCTTCCCAGTCCCCCTGGAAATACTCTTAACATGTCACCCGTCAACCTAAATCCATCTTCACCATAGATTTCAAGACACCTTACGAGAAATGGATCAAGTTAGCCAAATTATGGAGAGTTGAAAGCCTTTGTCAGACAAATTTTACGCACATAAGCTGTGAAAAGCTCAAGAGCTTTAAAGGGCACCTTTATAGCTATCCGTAGGGTTAAGGGTTTCAAAATCAGTAAGTCAATCCTCCAAAATGCATCATTGGGGATGTCATATTCAACGAGGAAGAACCGATAAGCAAAAGGTCTCAAGAAGTTTGAAGTAGTAACCAAAAAATCAGATACACATCAGATTGAGGTGGAGCTTCCAAACTATCATGATATACATGAAGCTGCAGATTCAGGTGATATCAGTGAAAAGTCAAAAGCTCAGGATGTAACTCAACCAGAACTAGAATCACAGGCTCAGAGCTACCAACTAACTAGAGATAGGCAAAAAAGGCAAATCAGACCACCAAAAAGGTATGGATATGCTGATCTTATCACATATGCCTTGGAAGTTGCACATGAAATTGATGATGAAGAACCAAAGACCTTCAATAAAGCAATCCAGAGCAAATATAGAAAAGAATGGAAAGAGGCTATGAATGATGAAATCCTATCCCTACGCAATAATGAAACCTGGAAATTGGTTGAAAGACCAGAAAAAATAAGAATAGTGGGCTGCAAGTGGATTTTCAAAATCAATGAAGGCTTAACAAGCTCAAAACCAAAGAGATTCAAAGCAAGGCTTGTGGCAAAGGGGTACACACAGAAAGAGGGAGTTGATTTCAAAGAAGTATTCTCTCCTGTTGTCAGGCATGCCTCAATTAGAATGATCTTGTCACTTACAGCAGTTCAAGACATGGAGCTTGATCAACTTGATGTCAAGACTGCTTTTCTACATAGAAGACTTCAAGAAGAGATATTCATGACTCAACCTGAAGGGTATGAAGATCCTAACAAGCCTGGACATGTGTGTTTGCTTAAGAGGTCTCTTTATGGATTAAAACAGTCTCTCAGGCAATGGTATCTTAGATTTGATGAATTCATGATAACTCATGGATTCATAAGATGCAATTATGATTGTTGTGTGTATTACAAGCTGTTGAAGGATGGTCTCTACATATGTCTCCTTCTATATGTAGATGACATGTTAATAGCATGTAAAGAAAGGGAAGAAATAGAAGGGTTGAAACAAATCCTAAACTCTGAGTTTGATATGAAGAATCTGGGGATTGTAAAGAAGATATTGGGGGTGGAAATTGAAAGAAACAGAGCTGCTGGTCTTATGTTTCTGTCACAGAAGAAATATTTGACCAAGGTACTGCACACATATCAGATGCTGAATTCCAAACCAGTTGTGACTCATTTAGCAGCTCATTTCAGGCTTAGCAACTTGCAAAGTCCTAAAACAAGTGAAGAGAAGCTAGAAATGAAAAATGTACCTTATGCTAATGCAGTGGGATGCCTTATGTATGCCATGGTCCTAACAAGACCAGACATATCACATGCTGTGAGTGTTGTGAGCAGATATATGGCAGATCACGGAAAGGAACCTTTGGAAAGCGATAAAATGGATAATGAAATTACTATCACATTGAAGCGTGGCTGGTGTATGGAAATAATGAGGAGGTTATGAAGATCTGCTTGGGATTTGTGGATTCGAGACTATCTGAGGATTTGGACGAGGAGATCATAACGGTTATATGTTTACATTTAATGCCTCATTAAGCTGAAAGCAACTCGCAACGTGTGGTAGCCACATCATTCGAATACAGTACCTTGAAGGCTGTAAAAGAAGCATTATGGCTACAAGGATTAATGAAGGCGGGTGTAAAGCGAAGTTTGTAACGATGTATTATGACTCAGTGCCCCATGCGGGAATCCTACACATCATGAGAGGACAAAACATAGACATTAAGCTCCATTTTATCAGAAATGAAGTGTCAAAAGGAGCTATAAAAATGTCCAAGGTTCATACAGATGAAAACCCTGCTGATATGCTCACTAAGGTGGTTTCAACGGCTAAGTTCAAGGTGTGCTTGAGCCTAGCTGGCTTGGATGGTTGCTAATAAACCTGAGGAGTTGGAGAAGGAACCAGATTGAGGAGTTTTTTATTCAAGGTGGAGAAATGTGGACTAAATTGATGAATCCAAAACTTGAGTTGTATAAACGGCAACGTTTTGAATATGTTTATTAAGCTCAGGAAGTCACGAGCTCTGCATGTGATTTACTAAAGATCAAAACGACTTTAGATGGCGACGTTTTAATCAAGCCTTAAGTGAAACATGTGGATGAGCACGTGAGGGAGGAATCAAGTTCGTTGAAGCTGTTATTCCAGGTGGCAGACTTCTGTGCATTATGGGTTTCATATCGACATATATAAGGCTGATCAAGGTTTAGTTAGTAATCGAGCAATTAAGAGAGTTATCAGAGAGAGAAAGATTCATCTTGTTCCTTATTGTTAACTCTTGCATTGCTCTGTAATTTTCACGAGAATCATCAATAAAGCTCATTTTGGTGGCTTTTCCCGTGGATGGAGATTGTGCACTCTTGCACAATCGAACCACGTATTCGTCTCTGTTTTTGTTCTTGTTCTTGATTTCTGTTTGTTCTGATCTTAGTAATTTACATTAAAAGGTTTTCTTAAATCACAAAGATTGATTGTTGGGCTCAAGCATCTCCTGGAAATTGGTTTTTTGATCTTGGGCAGTGATTGAGTTGCTCAAACTATATAAAGAAGCACTCAGATCACTACAATCTCAAAACACTTAACTGCGAATTTTGTTTTAAATAATACACACTGCACTTAAACTTGAAAACTTTTTTCTTTTTTTTTTTTTTTTTTTTTTTCGCTTAATGGGTCAGATATGAACTCTTTTCTTCTAATTTTGAAATTTTGTTTTATTTCTTCTGTAATTTCTCAAAATTCTCAAGATGATGTTAGTTAAAAATTTGTCGGAAACTGGAAGAGAATACTGTTAGTTCAGGTAGCCATTCCTGCCCAGCCTTTAAAGTGGCTGCCTATATTATAACTTCTTTATTCTCACTTGCTCTTTCCAATATTAAGACTCATATCTTGATTTGGGATGGTTTTATCAAAAATACAAAAAGTAGCATTGACATAAGGGAAAGTCATGTAAATTAATCTTTCTTATGCTTGAACAATATTGGAGTAAATTATGTTAGATAAGATGTAAATAGATTAATTTAATTTTGACAATATAAGTTAAAGAAAGTCAATCAGACTTCAACATTAATGTCGTGGACTGCCAAGTTTCTAGGCCAATAAGGCTAAAAACATGGGCTAAGGTGGTTGACTTAATTCCAGAAGCTTCCAATTCTAGCACACTTTAGTGCACTCTCATCACTTATGCATAACCAGGAAGTCTGTAGACTTTGCTAGAGTAGTGTAGCATGTATCATGCACGTAGAAATTTTTTAGGCATTGCTAAGCATGAGAGCTCTCATCAAGCCTTAAGAACTCTTTAGCCATAGAATATTCTAGAACTAAGTTAAACTTCCTTATAAATGAAGCATGATAATTGGCATTTGAGTAAGCAACTCAAACAAACAATCTTGTAAGTTATTAAACTCGTTTGTACACAGACTCTTGTGAATAACACTCTTCTCTTTGGCTCAATTCCTAACACTTCTCTAGCTCTTTCGCAAGCAATTTCACTCACCTAGCCGAGAAGCTCGATTAGTTTAATTAGCAACTAACAGGAAAAATTTAAATAATTTTTGGGGAACGGGGTGAGGAATAAGAAAAAAATAATCTCTAAATTCTTAACAGAATGGAGTTAGGTTTTGTACTACCCACCCATATACAAATTTTTAATTCTTATTTAATAATTTTTATTTTATCAACTATAATCTCAATTAATAATTTCCTTTTTATTTTTATGTAATATAAATAGGATATGCCTAAAATAAAAACCTTACAATATAATTCTTTTTAAACATTGTTATGTTTTCATGTCTCTTTTATGATTCTACTCTTTTCAAATATTTTTCAATTTTGATATTATTTTAAGATATTATTTCAAACTTTTAGAGATTTTTATATGTAATTTAAATACTTTATAATTTGGTGATGATTTTATTTTAAGTATTTAATTCTTAATTTACTGAAATCATGTATCTATACTTATTATATAATAAGTAAATGGAGAATGGGGTGAGGATGAGGAAATCATTCTTCACATGGAGATTTCCCATCCCCATCCTATTAAATTTATTGGGAAATGAGATAGGTCTCCCCACCCTCAATTGGCCTTTTGTCATTAGATGAAAGCGTCTAAAGTTCTCATCAAGTTAAGGAAACAAGTAGCCTAAAATGTTTAAAATACATAGTTAAGTTCAAACTTTCAACTGAAAAACACACAAGCCCCAGTCAAATAGGGACAACTCAATTGTTTATTTTATTTTATTTTTAGGACTTTCAACTTTTCATAAATACTTAAGAATATATTGATAATATAAGACTTAAATGTTCCAATGTGATATGCTGATGCTTGTATTTTTTGAATTCTACAATTTTTGTGTTCACTTTCTCTTGATATTGTTATGGTGTTAAACCCTTCACAATAAGAAAGGCAATCCAAAACATCTGATCTTGCAGGAAAGCACATATTTCCGTAGTAGAAATGATCCAGCTACCCTTTAAAGATCACTATAGAATCCACATTCTCAATGAAACACCTCACAAATGACAAAATAGCCAAACCAACTGTAAAACTCTAGACTACATGTCCATTTTGGATTATTTTTAGAAGGTTTAAAAGTGATCTTGAAAATCTAAAAGTTGATTTTAGTGTCTGGTAAAAAAATCAAAATTATTTTTGTCAAAATCAACCCCTTGTACAGTTGATTTTGAAAAGTGAGGAATGAATAGTTTTTAGATTTTGATTTTGACAATTAATTTTATCCTGTAATATAATTTCATAAATATCCTTAAAATTATTGCCTAAACCCAAAATTATCGTTACTCAAATTGGAAACAAAATCAATATTTTAATAAATTTTTATTATAATTCATTAATATAGATTTATTAATATCACTTTATTGGTCGTATTATTATTAAATTTGTTCCACTATATTATAAATTTAATTATCAATTATTTTAATACAAAAATAAAAAATAATATATTATATATTTTATTTTTAGTTAAAATTATTATAAAACACAACTAAAAATATTGTATGTATATGTTTTTATATGTATAAGTAAATTTTATCGTATATTATGTACATTTTAGTCATTTGCTTTCTCTCAACAGTTAAATAATGAAATTTTCCAACGTTCATAATCGCTTTCAAAACTCACATGATCTTTTGAAAACAAAATTTACCAAACACTTAGGGCACCTTGTTTTAGCTTTTGCTTTTGTTTCTACTTAAAAGTAAAGGATAAGTGAAAGCTCTAGTTTATTTTTGCTATTTGGATGATTATAGTAAAAGATCCTTTTTTTTTTTTAATGAGAAGCTCTTTTTGAAGTGTTTGGATAACCATAAAAAAAAAGACTTTTTAATCATTATAAAGTTAGTAATACCCTTAAATATTTGAGTCTAACAAATACTTATCAAATTTAAAAATCAATGACAAACAAAATAATTATTGATCAATCTAGTTAAATATTTACAAATTAAAGTACCGTTTTCCTTTATAAAAAATAAGAAAAAATAACTAGATTAAGTTTATCTAAGTATAAATTCCCTAGCAATATTTTCACGAATAACTCCATTTCACTTGCTTCATTTTCATCAACATTAATGTTAGTTGATGATTCTTCATCATCTGGAATATAATTTTCTCTCATAAGACTCGAACTTCAAATTTGCAATAGCCTCTCTCTTTATAAAGTTGTGTAGAGCCATTGATGTGGCAACAACAACTACTTACTTATCAAATTTGAAATTAAGCATATATTGCAAAATTTTTCACTGTACCTTCCACACCCCAAAGGTACGTTCAATAATACTATGCAATGATGAATGTGCAAAATTGGATATCTCTCGACTATTCCTTGGTAGGTCACTACTACGAAATTTAGGAAAATGATATCTATCTCCTTTATAAAGAGCTAGAAAACCTTTCATATTTGGATACCCCCTATCAACTTTATAAATTTACTTAAAAAATAATTAAATAAAGCATAACCGAATGGACAAAGAATCAAAGCATGAGATTTTCGTATAATTCTGTATAATCAAAGTATGAGATTTCCACACACACACATATTAAAAAATTAAAAATAAGATGCAAATCAAAGTATGAGATTACAAAAAAAAATCTTACTTGAAAGAAGATTGGTGTGGTGATTGTGCTCCTTTTATTTTTTATTTTTTGGTTAAACAATGAAGAGGCAAAATAAGAAAAATACGTAAGAAATAGAGTTTAAGGGTTTGGATATGGATGTAATATTTTTTTTGTTTCTTTGTTAATTTAAGGTTAGTTTAGGAATTATGAAAAGTGTAATAAATAAGAAAATAGCTCCTCAAAAGGTTTTTGCGAAAAGCTAGAAATCCTGATTTCTCACAAAGACTTTCTGGATTAACAAAATGTCTTTTGGTTTGACACCCAAATAGCCCCAAAAGACATTTTTTAATTCTAAAAGCTAAAAAAGAACTTAATTAAGCTAACCTACATAGGCACTTAGTTGATTCTCTTCACAACTAATTATTTTTATAGCACAACTAACATCAATTATTTTAAACATTACAATATTCCCAAACTGGCCCTACATTAGTGCATTACCCAACTACATCCTCCAGTGAATCACATCATTCTTAGTCCTGGAAGACATCATAAAAAAGATGGTTGTCCATTTAGGTGCGGTTCCTATTTTAAATTTCTATTACTGCACTTAGTGGTTGATGGTTTTTGGGGGAAGATCTAGATCTTTAAACGAGATTTCAAGTCTTAATATTTGTTTATTGAGGTTGTGTGGCTATATAGAAAGAAGAAGTATTATGTTAATTAATGTTTTAGCGTTAGTAGAAGCGAATCTCAATTTCGTGATGCAAACTGATAGTAAAGATATAGACCGTCATTACAACAATTAGTGCAACTTGTTACAAGATCTTCTTGAAAATCTTGGACATGTTTGAAAACTTATTATTGGTACTTCGTGCCTTCAACCAATGAGTGCAACTTGTTACAATTCCAGTCAAGATTAGCTGCCAGAGAAAAAAGGACTCTGATTGAGTTCATCTTTGCTATTGGTGCAAAGGTTTCTTGGTAGTCGATTCCATATGTTTGTGTGAATCATTTTGCCACAAGTCTTGCTTTATATCTCTCTACCGTGCAGCTTTGTGTTTGGTCGCAAAGACCCATTTGCATCCAATTGGTTTCTTTTCAAGTGGATGGTTCACAAGTTGTCATGTGTCATTCTTTTGTAATGCTTTCATTTTTTTTATAAATAGCTTCTCTCCACTTTGGAATCATAAGACTTCTTGTATGTTTCTTGGGACAGAATAAGAAGACAATAGACCAATAACAAAGGCTTTAAAAAAAGAGGATAGCTTGTGGTAAGAAACAAAGTTTGAAATTGGATGCAAAGTGCAAGACCTAACACCTTTCCGTTGAGCAATTGGAAGATCAAGATTAACAAACTCAACTGAATCAAGATTTTTTTTAAGGTTAGGTACTAAAGAGTTACCTTTGTTTTCTAAATTTTCAGCGCTCAACAAAGGTGACTGGTGGAGTTGAGGAGGCTATATCTTGTTCTTTCTTGAGTAAACCTTTAGTTCATAGTCTCTATCTTGCACACACTCGAACGGAGTTTCAATAGGTGGAGACAAAGGTTGGGAATTATTAGGAATAGGATGATCTACACTAAATGATGAAGATTTTGGCATCTCGGAGGAAATGTGTTCTTGAGGTTTAGGGACATTTAGAAATATATTTGGAATCATAGGCTGCGAAGAATCCTCTAGAACACTAGAGAATAAAGACTTATGAGTATTAGAATTAACCACATCTAGAGTAGACCAAAACAGATCTTCATCTTTGTCATGTCTAGTCTCCCCCTGAAGAGAAGTTTTGGGAAAGAAAGAAGTATTCTCCAAAAAAGTAATGTCCATTGACACAAAAAATTTTCGAGTTGGAGGATAGTAACACTTGTAGCCTTTTTGGGTAGGAGAATATCCTAAAAAGATACACCAAAGGGCTCTTGGATCTAGTTTCCCTCAATTTTGGTTATGAATATGGACAAGTGCTACATAACCAAAAACTTTGGGTGAGAGAGAGCAAAATAGTTTTGATAAAGGATATGAATTTTGTAATGTGTTAAGTGGAGTTTTGAAATTTAAGATCCTGATGGCATCCTGTTTATAAGATAAGTGGCAGTAAGAACAGCTTCACCCCAAAAAGTTTTAGGTACTCCCATGGTAAATTTTAAGGCTCTAGCAACCTCAAGTAGATGTTTGTTTTTCCTTTCAGCAATCTCATTTTGTTGGGGTGCATCTACACAAGAACTATGATGTACAATCCCATGATCTGTCAGGTAAGAACCAAGTATTGAGGAAAAATACTCTCTTCCACTATCAGTGTGAAGAATCTCAATGTTGGTTTGGAATTGGGTCTTAATCATTTTATGGAAATTTTGAAATGTTCTGGCAGCTTTAGATTTTTCTTTGAGCAAATAGACCCAACTAACGTGGTTACGATCATCAATGAAGGTAATAAACCACCCAGCCCCAGAAATGTTATTGATACGTGAAAGATCCCAAATATCACTATAGATTAGAGAGAAAGGTTGCGACTCCTTATATGGCTGGGCAGGAAAATGAACTCGATGATGTTTGGCTAACTCGCACACTTCACATTAAAAGTCCTAGTGGTTTTTGTCCTTGAATAAACTAGGAAATAGTTTTTTCAAATATGGAAAATTTGGGTGGCCTAACCTTTTATGCCAAAGTTCGATTTCTTGGTTGGTGCTCGAATTAAAAGAGCTCAAGAGTGTGTAAGACAGATTACTTGAACTTGCAGATTCACTTTCGAAGTAGTAGAGTCCATCAATCTCCTTACCAGTGCCAATCACCTTTCCCGTGCACATGTCCCGAAATTCACACTAGGAAGGAAAAAACTTAGCAACACAATGAAGATCTTTAGTCATTTTGCTAATTGAAAGCAAATTGCAAAAAAGTCATGGAACAGGTAAAGCATAATCTAGGAAAAGATTTTTTGAGATAAGAATACACTTTTTTCCGGCAATAAAGAGAGTGTACCATCATCAATCTTAACTTTTTGCCTGCTTGAACAAGGGTTATCGGAAGTATATAAATTGGAGTGGCTAGTCAATTGATATGTGGCTCCTGAAAAGTATCCTGAAAGTGACGCAACATTTGAGCTGGTAGAATGAACCAAGAAACAAGAGGATGTACGATTAACTCTAGTCGATCGCAAATGGGAGTAAAAGTATATAGACCTGTTTAAATAACAATGGTATGACTAACAAGATTGCAAAAGAAGAATCCGATGGGCTTAGATAATTCAAAATTATACTGGTATCCTTAAAGGAAGTGGTAAACTAATCCACAAATGTTGAAGAAGTATTAGTCCCAAACCGATTCAACCTAAACTAGTTAGAACCAAGTTGACTTGGCATAGCTTGTTTCATATTCTAACTAAAGTAGTCGCAAGTTTGAAAGATTCTTGAACAATGGTTGGAACAATGTTGACTTGAATTGAACATAATGCTTTGGTAAAGTTTCACTACTGCAATTCCAGAAGTGTAGATCTATTCGTAACAGCCAAAGCAATACACACCCTCAAACAAATTTTCCAGCAATTAAGACCGGTTTAAACAATCAAAGAGACAGAGCTCTGATACCATGTGGAAAATAATGATTTTTCTTACTATATATCTTTATAATCAATACAGTTACATATTTATAGGAAAAACATAACCTAGTCTTTCCTAAAATAACTCCTAAATTAATTCCTCTAGTCTTGCTAATTTAAAGCTCCTATAATTATGCTAATTATAGCTAACTAAAAGATATTTTCTACATATATGTTCAAGTTCTTTGTAAGACAATTGAAATTTAACAGATATCACTTAATCTCCAACGCCAACTTCCTAACTTCCTTTAATAACAACTCAATTTTTTCTTCACTAGATTTACAATTGTATGCCCATTGAAAGTTCTTACATCCTCTACATTTCTAAAATTTGCGATTTAGATTTCTTATTATACGTGACATTAACAACTTTATCTAATCACCATATGCATTATATATTTGCGGTGAGTTTTAAATTTCACTTCTGTTGTATGATATTGTCATTGATAAACTACTTAAACCAAAAAACCAATGTATTAAAGCACAAAACACTTTGTAACAACTCAAACAAAACACTTTCCACTTTCTTTTTCATCAAAACCTAGCACAAAAAACAAAGGCTTTTAGTTTAATGTTTCTATTCAGCGGGCATGGTTATTGCAAGAACTTATTGAATCCATCGTTTAATGCTTTTATTATGTCATAGAAAATCAAAAAATAAAAATAGAATTTAAGATCATGACAGTTTAAGTGAAGTTAGAAAGAAAACAACAGAAGGAGTTAGCAGCAGTATGCATATACTACACTGAGGTTCAAAAACATCAAACATGTAATATGTTGATTTGACAATACAAATTCCACAAATAGTAAAAGTTTATTGTTCAACAATAACAAGGCCATAAATAATTTTGAACTTTTGTGCTAGCTAATATCTTAACTGTGTACTAACTCTTACCCTTATTATAAATAAATAGTTAATGTTCTTCTTGGTTATATTTGTTTGCTCACTAGATGCAAAAAAACCCAAAATGTCATTAAGCTTATTATAAAATACATACTTGCACTAGAATAAATCTAAAAAAAATAAGTAAAAAAAATCGATAGAATCAAATTTTGGATTGCTTCCAAGTTCTACAAAATATCATCAAATTATACACAAATATTTTTCATTGCAAAGCATCATTATATGTTAGAAAAAAAAAATTATGAATAGCTATCATCAAATGAAGTTTAATGTCATATCCAACACCTCTATCTTAATAACCATCAAATTTAATTATTATAAAACCATTGTCTAACCTAAGCAGAACTACATAAGTACCAATTTTAGAAAGTTATTCATGCATACGCTATATTTCCTTTACAAGAATTTTCTAAAACTTAGTAACTTCTTGTAATACCCCACACCCTTATAAATTAAGAGAAGGGGGGAGAAGAAGAGAGAAGAAAAATAGAAATGGGTCAACAAGACCCGCAAAACCAACCCGGTCGGATCTCTCATTTCCAGCCACCACTTAGGCCAAACTTGGTATCGATTGGAATCTCTTGAGCCACTGGTCATCTCCATGCCATCCTTGTTGCTGGAAAAGGTCTGGAAAGCTGATGATTGAAGCTATGAAGAGCCACAGAATTGCCACCTCGATTTGCCTCGATTTCGCGGGTTTCCAGTGAATTCGCCACTTAGGTTTTGTTCCCCATCATGCCCTCTACCATTTCCAACCATCCACTGCTTTCGAGGATGTCGTTTTGCCCTCGATCGGCCACTTGAGCGTTCACTATTTTCGAGCTAAATTCCAGTGCTGTCGCCATACGTAGGAAGTCAACGTTGCAAAAATGACTCAAGGATGTCAGGAGGTAAGTAAACTAGACTTCTAAATGAATCACAATAAACAATATGTATATATTTGACATGTTTAAAAACCCTATTTTAATATATATAGATATGGATTTACATGCTTTGCCCATGTGTTTATATGATGTGTTGATAGGATGTCTTATTATGTGTTATGTATGTTTATGGACATGGACATATGTATGTGTGAATGTTTCATTGGCATGAGCATAAAAATGCATTATGCTTTCAGTAAAATGAGAAAGTGGATTTTAGCATTTTGACATATCGATACACATTTGTTATTGAGGATGCCACGGGGTAAGTAAACTAGATTTATAAATGAATCACAATAAACAATATGCATATATTTGACATGTTTGAAAAACCTATTTTGATACATACGGATATGGATTTATATGCTTTACCTATGTGTTTATATGATGTACCGATATGATGTGTTGTTATGTGTTATGTGTGTTTATGGACATGGGCACACTACAAGAATTTGACTTTTTTACAACGCTTTGAAATTTGGTCACGAAATGGTATGTATTTGTTTATTCTTAGTCAATTGGACTTATTATTTAATAAATTTGTATGATTCACTTTTTTTATAGATGTGTCTAGTATTATTTTTAAAACTTTATTAATTATTCAACTTTTAATTTTACAAGAATAAATGATAGAAATGAATGAAAACGCCAATACCGATGAAAATGTTGAGCAATTAATTGATAATCAAAATTTTGAAATCATTTTGGGAAAGAAATCCAATTTTGCGAAGAAAATGATAGGCCTTTCAAAATTAGCATCTAATGTAGCATTGTCCCAACTAAATCAGGAGATGGAGAAGACAATTAAAGAGCCAGCAAAAAAAAAAAAAGTTGAGGAACAAGATAACACACTACAGGTAGTTGAATATTTCATAATATTCATGAAAAAGCAACAATTATTTTCACTTGCACATTCTTCTAATCCAATATTATTTGATTCACAATCTCAATAAAGTTTTTTCAAGTACGCCTACTGTGAAATCTTGCTTTTAAGTTCTTACTTTTAGGTCAATAATGATATGTGACTTATGTTTACATTTCTTTGGCATGAACCATGTCTATTTGGATTTCAATGTTATGCTTTGTATTCTAATCTTTTGGCTTATAGATAAATATTTTGAAGTATTTTTATGTTAGTCTCATTGTTGTTGGTTTGTTTATTAAGGATGACACTTATATTTAATAGTCACACCAACTTTTCTAGTACAATGTAACTAGTTGCAACATAGTAAAATACATTGTCCTTAAAAATAATGTAATGCAACATTACTTGTTACTTGAATGAAAGTAATTGCCGTGAAATAACTTTTTTTGAATCGAAATTTTTTAGTCACTAAATATCAATTTATATGATTATAATATGCTGTCATGAATGCTTTTTTAAAATGACAATTTAGAGTAGTCACTTAACTTTTTTGATACACTTTAAATAGTCGCTAAATAGTAAACTATATTGTGGTTAAAATAATGTGAAATCATATTACTTGTCATTTATAATGAAAGTAATCGTCATAGAATAACATTTTTTGTATCAAAATCTTTTAGTCACTACATATTATATTATGTTACTGCAATATGTCATCCTGAATACTTTCTTTTAATGACGATTGAAAGTAATCATTTTAAATTTTTGGATACGATATAAATAGTCATCAAATAATAAATTATATTGTAATTAAAAATAATTTCAAACTATATTACATATATTTTACGATGAAAGAATACATCACAACATGTTAATTTTCCGACAATATTTTAGTTGTGAATTCTTACATTGTATGACAAGAGATAATGGTTACTTAAAATCTTTTGATACAATTTAGCTAGTCATGAAATAGTAAAATAAATTGTCTTTAAAACAAATTCGAGACTAAATTATTTACAAAAATTGTCACAAATGACAACTACTCAGGATGATTGTGTAACGCTGTGATATGTAAACTTCAACAACTAAAATATAATGTTGCTAATTATATCTTCGAACCTATAAATGACGATTTTTAATAATTGTTATGACTATATTTATATATTCTCGGGACAAATATTACAATCACTATAAATCGCATATTGTGACAAATATGAAGTGTCATTGATTCTATTTTTTAATATCTAATTTGACCATTTTGAATACCATTTGTGACAATTTTAACTTAATTTTAAGACAATTATGTTTTTCACAAAAACATACTTTTAACACGACGAAAATAATTTTCGTCGTTAGAACCTTTTAAGACAATCTTTCTATGACTAACACATGACAATGCATTTTTTGTCATAAAAACTATAAAGTGACTAATTTATTTATTTTAGTGACTAATTTTTTTGTAGTTAAATATCATTTTTCTTGTAGTGGCATTTGTATGTGTGAATATTTCATTGGCATGAGCATGAAAATGTATTATGCATTTAGTAAGATAAGAAAGTAGATTTTAGCTAATAGAATTTAAAGAAATGAAGTTTGTTTTATAGGTTTTTGCTTGGATGCTTGAATTCATTATTTACTTAGTGGAGCACACTCTGGATGTTATATTATGGTTAAGAGATAAGTGAACAAGGGACGTGTTAACGCGAAGTCCAAAGTGTATGAAAGTTAAGGGAGTGTCCTATTAAGCGATAATTGAATGAAGGTAGCTCAAGTAAGTAATTTGAAATAGAATGTGAAAGTTTGAAAATGACATAATGAGATTTCAATGATTTGTTTTATAATATTTTCGAATACCATGGCACGTCATCCATTTGCATTATCACCACCCTTTTTGGGAGAGGGTGAAATAACCATACAACCCCCATGTCCTATTCATTACTTCGAAGAACAGATCCAGGAGCTAAAGGAATGCTGTGCAGAAGTGCCTAATCAGTTCTGGGCACGAGAAAAACATTTCGTTGCACTACCCTACAAGGACGGATGGGAAATGCCACATCAGACTGCTTCACATCCAGGCATGCCCCATGATGAAGAATTATGCAAGGCTGAAATCCAAACCCTTTTGGATTTAAAACTAATCAGGCCCTCCAAGTCTAATTGGGCCAGTCCAGCCTTTTATGTCAACAAGCATTCGGAGCAAGTACGAGGAAAGAAGAGATTGGTGATAGACTACCGTAAGCTCAACGACTGCTTGCAGGATATCAGATACCCTATCCCACGAAGATCACACTTGTTGAAAAGAATAGCCAAAGCAAAAGTCTTTTCAAAGTTTGATATGAAGTCAGGCTTTTGGCAGATCGGGATCAGGGAGGAGGATAGACACAAGACAGCATTTGTGGTCCCCCACGGGCATTATGAATGGAACGTGATGCCTTTCGGCTTAAAGAATGCCCCGTCAGAATTCCAGAACAGAATGGATGAAGTGTATAGATCTATCTCTGGATTCTGCCTAATCTACATAGATGATGCTCTTATCTTCAGCAACAGTCATGATGAACATGCTGAGCATCTATCTAAATTCAAGGCCCTGACCTATCAGCATGGATTGGCGCTGTCAGAATCAAAAATGAAGATAGGCCTTGAAGAAGTAGATTTCTTGGGATTACAAGTAAAGCAGGGACACATCATGCCTCATTGCATGGGCGAGAAGATATCGAATTCAACATTTGTCAACGAAAGCGGATCCAGTGATTTTGGGATAATCAACTATGCTGCGGATCATGTCAAGGATCTGACAAAGATGACTAGTCAGATCTCAAAGCACCTAAAGGGAGCCTACGGTGGTCGAAGATGCCAGCAAGTTAGCCTAAAGCAAAAGTGCATGTCACTTCCGCCTTTAAAGATTCCAAGTGATGGCCAGCTCATCCTACAGACAGACGCTAGTGACAACTATTGGGGAGCACTGTTGATAGAAGAATCCGAGGGAAACAGGAGAATCTGTGGCTATAAATCAGGGCAGTTCAGCGATGCTCAGAGCCACTACCCTTCTTCAAAGAAAGAGGTCCTTGCAGTAGTTAAAGGGATCAGAAAGTTTCAATTCTTCCTCTCTCTTACTCCTTTCATAGTCGAGACAGACTATAAGTATCTACAGGGATTACTAAGAAGAAGAGAAGGAGAAATTCCAGATCCACAACTTGCAAGGTGGTCAGAATCCCTCTCCAGGTTTAAATTTGAAGTCAAGCATATCAAAGGAGAATCCAATACTGTTGCAGACTTCCTCTCTAGACCTATCAACATGCTGAGCAAACGGAGCTTACCTAAAAGATTGAAAGGTGAATCCTCCAAAGAAGCAGAAGAACGTGCTAGAAAGCAAAGGGAACAGATCCTCCAGGATCTTCATACCTTCATCAGCTGGTTACCAGATGATCCACAAAGACTGGTGCTAGAAAAATTAACGGATCACAAAGACCTCCTGAATGATGACTCCATGACATGGAGAATGTGGAATCTAATGGCCAACCAGGAGTTCAGACCAGCTTACAAAGGAAAGACACAAAGGCCCTTTGAACCACATCCGGATCGAGACCAGATGCATGAAACCACTTTCAAGATAGGCTGTAGTTTTCATTATGTCATTGATGAAAATTCCAGCTGGGGACACTACGTGATATGTGACATCACACCCCAGGCCTATTACATATTCTGCTCGGCTCAACTCAGATCCGTGAGCCATAATCTTGAACCTACTTTTTTTTGGAAGATGCAATGAGGAGATGGTTCGACGAATGATCTGAAGATATCCTTACACTAACCTTGATAGGTGGTCACCAAATCTCGAGAACGACTATCGTCATAGTCAAGCTCAGGGATATCTGGGGAAGGTTTGAGAAACCCTTAGTTAGGGTTGTAGACCATCACCACACGGAAGTCGAGATTGATTCCATGTGGACAGGCTGTCTAGCCTGCAGACTAGCCTTAGCTGATGAATATGGGACTGTTCCAATGTACAATACCCACAGTCCTATATCTCCTTCGGTCCAAACTACACCAGACCTCTTTTACAGAGAGTCTATCAGGAACCTCCGCCAGCACAACGAAGAAGGAGAAGCCATAGAAGTCCAGGACATCTACAACGACTATCTCACCAGACATGGAAGAGAAAAAGAAATTCCTCAGATCGAAAGATGGAGGAATAATCTTGAAGACACCATGGATTGGATTGACAACTGGCCAGAGCAGAATGACAGCCCAGGAGGAGATTGGCCAGACTGGGAAGATGTCATCCAAAACAGGGAGGCCTCTGGAATGAGTACTCCAACAAGTGGCAACTCTGGACTATAGCGGAAGACGAAGTGGACCCAGCGGTAGCGGTGGCGATAAAGTAAGATAGGATCGATGTCTCGATCCATGAGTTGTAAAGCTAGATTCCTTTTAGATAAGGATGAAGCTTTAGTGTGCTGTAAAGTAGTGAGAGTGCAAGTGTGAGTTGTAAAGTAGGATAAGGTTAATGATGATGTTCCCCACATAGTATTGTAACAGTGGATCTCTTTAGCCTATATAAAGAGAGCCTCTGGTAAGTGGAAGGCATCGAGTATCTGAGTGAGTGTTCATAAGAGTCTTGTTGAGTACTCTTGTAATCGTCAGTCCTTTGTAAGTGAGTTCTTGTTTGAATAAAATGTCAGTGCAAAAAATTATATATATATATATATATATATATGTATGTATGTATGTATGTATGTATGTATGTATGTATGTATGTATGCATTTTGGTATATGGAAAACTAGTTTACTTTTTAAGTTTCGTACTCATTATAGTTTTTTGTAATTTAGTTCTCATAAATCAGGACTGATTTATGATGAATGACGAGAAGAAGGACAAAAATTGAGGACGGTAGATGGTTTGATATAAATTTTAAATTCTTCCACTGCAATTGTGTAATATATTTATATCTGAGGCTAGAATTTTTATGAATTGTAAAAGGATTCTTTTTCTAGTATAAGTGTGTGTGTGTGTGTACATGAGTGGCAGTTAGATTCTTGATTCGTTTTATGGAGTTCGGGGCGGGTCGTTACACTTCTTCATATAGAACTTCTCAAATAGACTGAGCATGCGTGTCACTCTTGTTATATTATTCCCAAAAACTGAAATTCAGCACCACTAAGTAAATGAGTTTGTTTTTAAGTACATTAATAGATTAACCTGATGGTAGGTAGGTAAATACTCCTATAAAGGAATGGACAAGATCAGAAGTAATGCCAAAAGTATCTAATAATAATACTGCTATATAATACAAGAAAAAAAAATCCCAATAAAGAGTTGAATGTCAGAAACATACACTACCTAGCCCAACGACCAGGTTAAGTGTTTTCTTATTTCATGTTTTGGAAGGTTCTATGCATCTACCTTAAGCCCATTAATGAAAAGCAACTATTTTGAATTTGGTTTGTAAAATTATTTTTATCAACAATAGTATAATCAAAAGAAAACTATAATAAGCTCATGTCATCAAAAATGTGAAGCCACAAAATCAATTTAACCAAAGAGTTTATCTACTCTGCTACAAGCTTCCTTATCCATTCAATTGTATTTATGTGTTGACTAAAGCTTATTAATCATTCTAAAGCAAATAATCAGAATCAATAAACAACTAACAAAAGAAACCTAGGGAAATAAAGATACCATATCATAGTCAATCGACACCAAGATCATTTATGACATTCCTCTCTAATATATTGACATCACTAAAGGCTATATGAATTTATCCACTACTAAGTAATTGTTTACAATGCCATCAAGTTTTTCTCATGGATCTTGAAGGAAGAAGTCACAAGAGTAGCAAATGTATTTTAATAAACTTAGGCACCTTAATCACACATGCATTGACAAACTAGAGCAACAAGAAAGCAATCTATAACAAGCTATAACATGGTCTGAAAAGAATCTCTAAAAAGGAACTAGACTCAAGCAAAAAAGTAGAGTGGTATCAATTCTTATCAAAACTTTTACCAAATTGTGATCTCATAATGGATAAATACTTGGACATCAGATCTTAACTAACCCATTCTCAATTTCTGTTTTCATTCTCTCTTCATTATAACTTGACCTGTGAAAGCAAAACCCTAAGTTGATACACACTATGTTTAGGACCTCCACTAATCAAAATTCATCATATAAAGACCCTTAATCTTTAGACCTAACGACCTTCTTAAACTCACAAAATCAATCCACAATTCAAGCCAAGGCTAAAAAAAAAAAGCAATTCCATGATAGGAAACCATGAATTAGTCCATGAAAGAGAGAGAGAGCGTGAAATAATATCTTTTGCAATGTATGTAAGTAAAGAAGCGTGATCTTGTTGAAGAGAGGGAAGAAAATGGCGAAGAAAGAGAGGAGCAGGTGAGATCGGACAAGATGATGAGTTGGAGATTCTATTTTTGACTTCTTAATCATTTCTCTATTTTTTATTAATTTTTTAATTTTTTCCTAGAAGGGTGCGAGATAGTAGGGATGTTGTCATTTCTCTCCTCTTTCTCTCGTCCTTCGAGCCACTTAGCAGGACTCGAAAAAAAATATCAATAAGAAAACAATAAGAGAATTATCAATTTTTTATTAATTTGTCATTGCTTTGTTCTGTTTGTTTTCCTGTCGTTTATTATTTATTTTAGGTTCAAAAGAAGGGTTTTCAAGAAAGTAGTTATGGTGTACTTGACATCGGAATGTGCTTCTCTTCGTCATATAATATAGAAATCATCGATATGGACCAAGATTAGTCGGGTTTGGATTCTTTTGTTCACTTGTGGAGTTCTGCTCAAGACTACAAAGATGCTAGAGAAGATGGTTATTTATGTACAAAGTGATATCTTGACTAGGAGCTAAAGGATCTTTAAGAAGCAAGTCTATTATTTTAGAATTATCCAAGAGCCTCACTAAAAGCTGTGGTTACAGCTAAAGGATATTTTAATTAATTAGAAGCAAATTTGTAACCTGAATATTTGTTTGGCATACCTTACCTAATTGACATAAGTGTTCTTTTAATTTTATAAGTTCTTTTTAAAATTTTTTGTTATTATTTTTTAATATATTTTTAAAGATTAAATAAATTATTTTACCTCTACTAACAAAGCTCAAATTTTAGACTCTTAAGAATAGAAGTTGAAAGCTTTTTTACAACTTATCAAAAAATTTTAAAATATCATTTTCTTGTTTGATAATCTAATTTCATTCATTTCATAATAAAACTTTAAAAAATTTGTTTATTAGTATAATTTTATAATTTTTAGTAAAAACTATTATTAATAAGTAAATAATTAATTTTTTTTGTGAAAATTCTACTTGTAAAAGATTTATTTAAATAAACTCGACTTAAAAACATACACCAACCAGATATATTTTTCCATCGCGTCTCAATGTTTTAGTCGGTTTTATTCATTTATTTTTTCTTTTGATTTTTCATTGTACCCAAATATTTAGAACGTTACTAATGAAATAAAGTATAAATCCTAGAAGGCTATTCGAAATGTTGGGGAATAGAGCTACGATAAAGGCTATTATGGCAACCTAAGGTCCAAGAGCAAGAAGTTATTAATTTTGTTTATACCACAGTAGTGCAATATTTAAGAATCTGAGTTTCCATGGGGTAAGAAAAAAGAATTTGGGTAAGGATTGAATCTTTTTATTTTTTATTTTTTTAATAGTTGATTTCATTAATTTTGAAAAAATATGAAAAGCACATCTTTAGTAAATTATTATTATTAAAAATGAAATTCTTTTATTTGTTTAAAAAACTCGATGAATAATATTTTATTTGAGATAATTCATGTAAATTCTTTAATATAATTATTTTGAATTCTTTAGTATAATTGAATAAGTTTACAAGTTTAAAAGGGTACCTTTAGTCCCCGATGTTTGTAGAAAAAATTTAAGAGATCACAAGCTTTTACAATCCATCATTTAGTTCCTTCCAAACTCAAATTGTTTTTATTAATTAGTGTAAATATATCCAAAAGAAAAAAAAAGTTAAATGTTTGAGAATCAATTGCTTAATGTAATATATATTTTTTTAATTTTAACATTTCTTTTTAATCAGCTCTACTTCATAATTATGATCCTATTATTTTTAATTTTCGAAAATTGTTATTGTGAAAAGAAAAAAAAAGTCTTGAAAGTGAAGAGATCATAAAATGATGTAAGAAAAATTATGTTAATGCTGGAAATAATTTTTATTAATGAAAAGCCTTTTAAAAGCGGGGGAGATCATCGTATTTAGGAGATAAAAGAACAAAGGTGCATGATAGATAATGTGAAAATAACCCAAGTATTGAGTTCATAAATCTGTTGTAATTATTGAATAGATTATTAGATTTTGAACAGCGTGAAAAAAAAATTAATAAGCAAGAGTAAAATTAACTTTAACTTATTAGTTTAAAATGGATTAATTCAGTTAGAAACTTGAATGAAATATTTATATTTGAAAGAAATTAAGTGATGCATTTTAGATATTTATGGTCTTTTGAGTTTCTTTTTATAAATAACCGGACTTAAATTGTAAACACCACTTTTAAATAATACTTATACAGAACAGAAAGATATTTGATGAGTTTTCATTAATGTTGCGTTTACTTTCCAAAATAGGAATGAGGTGGAATAGGAATGGGCTGGGAATGAGAATGGGCTGGAATGTGAATAAAGAATGGGAATGAAATTCTAATGTTTACTTGATAAAAATAAATGGAAATGGGAATGTACTGGAATGCTATTGATGTATTTATTTGGCAAATAAATGGGAACGAGGAATGGGAATGAGAATTAATTTATCAAAATACTCATAGTATTAAATAATGTAATTTTTATTAACTAGATATATGTATCAATATTATTATAAAATGATATTAATTAAAAAATAAAATAAACAATAATAATAATAAATGTTAATAATTATTATTAATAATATTATTAAATTTTATTAACTTTATTATTTTAGTTACTATTAATTATTGTCATTATTATTTTTATTAATATTATCATTAGTAACATTTATTATTATTATTATTGTTATCATCATCATCATCATCATCATCATCATCATCATCATCATCATCTTTATTATTTTAGTTATTATTAATTATTGTTATTTTTATTTTTATTAATATTATCATTATTAACATTATTATTATTATTATTATTATTATTAAACTATATTAACTTTATTATTTTAGTTATTATTATTTATTGTTATTATTATTTTTATTAATATTATCATTATTAACATTTATTATTATTATTATTATTAAATTTTATTAGTTTTATTATTTTAGTTATTATTAATTATTTTTAATATTATTTTTATTAATAATAATAATAACAACAACAAAAATAAGGATAATATTGTTAATAATGATAAATTAATTATTTTTACTAATTATTTTTTTATTGTTAATAATGATAATATTAATAAATTAATAATTAGAATGGTACAAAAGTAAATACATCTTTCATTCTCATTCTCTACCCTCCATGGGAATGGGATTCCCATTCTTTATTCCTAAATTGTGTGGGGTTCACATAATTTATTCTCATTCCTAAATTCAATTTTGTCAAGTAAATATAATTTTGATTCTCATTCCTCCATTCTCATTCATTATTCCAAGAAGTAAACACACCGAAACTAAAGGCATACCGGTCGACTTGTTCAATTAACGGAATATTCCAAGTTTCTAACAGAATATGGTAACTGAATGGGTACCACTGCCTATTTCGATTTATAAGGGGGGTAATCTGTCAATTATCAATTTTAGTGGGAACCGGCCAAAGCTATCCCTTATTGCCGCCGATATGTTCATCAATACAAGGTAAATTTACGGATACGGACAAATTTTTTGCTTAAATTACAAAAGTTGCCCAAATCAACGTACCTATACATCAAGGCTTCATTTCCAGCTGAAATGGAGCGAGCACCAGCACTTCTAAAGCAATATGGTTGTTGCTCAAGTAAGAGGGTCACTGAGATATATCGCATTTATGACTGGGTTCTGCGAAGGAGTTTATTTCCAAAGGTCGGTTCTGTGCTCCTGCAAGCAATGTGGGTTATGCAGAAAGTCAAGGGTCATTGACTTTCAACTAAATCTTCGTGGGACAATTTTGAGAAGCTTCAGATTCTGGTTGGTTGTTATTTCAAGAGATGTTACATTCTTTTTATATGGAGTCTCAATTCTCAGAAGGCAACGTCGATTATGCCCAAGTCAAAGGTCGTTGATTTTCAACAAATGGCTGTGGTATAGTTTCTTGTTTCTTTTTTCGGTGCAAAATTGAATACACTAGCAAAACGCACGGATCTTTAGGCATAGAGTAGCGGTAACGAGTCATTTAACTAATTGTGATTGTTATAAATTAAAAAGTCTAATTTATATAAAAATTTAATATTAATCCTAAATTAGTTGTGTAAATTTGAATTTTAAGGAAAATTAAATTAATTTAACTAAGAAAATAATTACAAGGGAGAATTCAATAGGACAAAAGTTTCAAAATCCACCCCTATCTAACAAGTAATTATTTAATTATTATTAATTCTCAATTTTCGAGTGATAACTCTAAATAAATTTATGTTATCTTATAAACATAAGAATTCAGCTCAAGTAATTAAATCAAATATGGGTTCTTTTTTGTTTTAACCTAGAATTTCTAAGCATTATATGTATCATATTAAAAAACAAAGAATCAAAGTATCCTAAGGATTCTATACATCAAATTTGTTGAAAAATAAATAATCAAAGAGAATCACATTAATCATTATTTTATCAAGCTTGCATTTAATCAAATAATCTCTTAACTATCAAGAATACATGATATTAAAAATAAAAAATAATTATTTAATCAATCAAGTGAAATAAGAACTACATAATCATCAAAGAGCATATGTACAAAATTAAGTAATTAAAAAGTCAATTATTTCAATTAATATACTTTCATCTTTAATCTCAGTTTAAGAAATTAGCAAGATGTGCTTGAATGAAGAGTAACAAAATAAATAAAACAACCATAAAAAGTTTTCAAGGACTGCTGCTGCTCCTCTTTTTCTCTACTATCTGTTGTCATCTAGCTTGTGTGCCTTCTTAGCCTTATATAATGCTAGTTAACTAGGGATAGCAATGGGGAGGAAAGGAAAGGGTAGGGGATCGGCATCCCCGAACCCATTCTCGATATACTACGTATATCCCCGTTCTTATCAAAATTTCTTGAGCGGAGGGGACGAGAATGCCTAATTAATAATAGAGGATCTGGAAGGCTCCCAATCCCCGAATAATTGATACGTCTTTTATTTTTGAACTTAATTTAATCATATTAAAATAAAAAAATTTAGATAAAAGTAAAATTTGACAATATATCTTACATTAATATTAATCCATTATAAAAGTCACATTATAAAATATAAATCATCAGTATAATTATTTTCATCAATCTTCATAATCTTATAACAAAAGATAAAGAAATTACTTTTATATGAGTAATGAAATAAATAAAATGGATATAGATACTTGAATTAATATTTCTAGTAAAAGAACTTACATCTTGCATCTCTATTACTCTAGTATGTGGATTATGAGCTTGTGGGCTTTAGGTTGTGGTTAAGTCTAAATTACATTAAATTTTTTGCATTAACTGAATAAATATTTTAACATTTATTATCATTTTACTACCAAAGGTTTACTGACATATCAAGTCAGTACAATGGTTTCTTAGAAAAGTGCCTTTTACTACCAAAGTTTTGCGCGATTATCATTTTATTATTAATCCGTTAACAACGTTTAAAATTTGCTGACGTGTTGCCGATGTAATAAGGGCATAAAAGACATTTCTGGATATAAGGGCATTATAGACATTTCGAGTTGAAGCAAAGCGCAGCGTTTTGATTGAATATTTAACAACAAAATCAACCGACCCTCTCTCTCACTGTGAAACCTCCATCTCAGATCCCTCTCTGTCGCTGCTGAGTGACAGTTGACTCCACTACCGTTTGTGCTCTCCACTGTGAAACCTTCGTCTTCGATCTCATCCTCAGTTGAGTGATGTAGGACTTCACTAGCGTTTGCAGTGATTCTGGAGTGAGTTTTTGACTCTACCTTTTTATTAGCTTATTATTCATTAAATTTTTCGTTAATTAATTTGTTATTGTTTTTTGTTGTGAATAATACTAGAATTTCATAGATTATAATATTAATTTTGTAGTATAATTTTTTTGTTAATGTGTTCTTTGTCGTTTTCCATGGTACTAACATTAGAATTTTGTTAATTTTGTTAATCTTTTGTTAACAAAATTATGTAATTTCTGTCAGATTTTGTTACCAGTATAAGTATGTAATTTCTGTTATTGTTTGCTTCTTATAGTTGTTATGAATTGTGCTATGTTCATATTACTAGAATTAACGTTACCAATTTTTGTTCACTGGTTGCTTTTTGCAGATCATGTTACCAATACAGTTACATATAATCTATAAAGGCAAAAAACATTGTAAAGGGTTGATTGAACCAGATGAATATAGTCTGCTGCAGCTGAAGAATGAGGTGGTGAAGATTACAAGTAAAGACGGGTTAACCATTCCTGAAAGTGCGCAATTACTTGTCACCAGCCCAAGGAATAATGTGGAAGTTATTGTAGATACTGATGCAATGTTACAGATTATGTTCACGGCACATGATTCATTAGAAGTGACAGTGTTTGAAGTCACTATGTTGCCAAGCCTACATCCTTATTTACCACTTGGTAGGGTGATACAATCCCTGCTATATGCCTTAGGAGTTCAGCTATCTGCAGAGCAAGTGCATGGGTAAATGAAAGTGGAAATGAACCACTATCTAGGCCTGAAGGCATACATGGGCCACAAATAAACCTTGCTGAGAATGTTGGGTATAAGGCGATCTTGATGAAGATGAATCACCTTCTGTAAGTGAAGCGTAGATAAACTAGAAATTGTTGGGAATGAGGATGTTCAAAGAAATGTTGATGACAACGACAATGTTATCGATTTTGACAAGGAATTTCTTTGCTAATGGTAGATAAACATAGCCGAAGATGCAGAAGTTATGGATCATGGGGGATCTAGCTCTGACGATGAATCAATTAATGCAAATCCTGAATTATTGGCAAATACATCAGACTCAGATTTTGATTTGGGCACTATTTAATTGAAAGATTATATTAAAGTACATATGTATAAGCCAAAGCCGGATGGTAAGCATAGGCTGAGGTTAGGAGATGTGTTTGATGACGTTGGCCACTTTAGGAAGGTGTTAGGTGAAGTGATGGTGGATAAAGACTTTGAAATTACAAAGGTATACAATGACCGTAGGAGATTTTACAGTAAATGCAAAATTACTGGCTGTCCATGGTATGTGATAGGAGGTAAAATCAGGGGTAAGGGTGGATTTGTGATTAAAGAGTTGCAGAATAAGCATGATTGCAGACAAACTGAAATGTCAGTGAATATAGCTAGCAAATAGATAGCAGAGAAAATAAAGAGCAAAGTCGTTGTAGATCCCCATGTGAAAATTTACATTCTCCACGAGTTTATGCAAGAGATGTTTGGTGTGAGGATATGGAATTTGAAGTTGTATAGGGCCAGAGAGAGGGCAAGGACAGACATTCATAGAGACCATGCAATGGGCTATGAGGATCTCTTTCAATATCTTTGATGATTACGAAGTATGATCCGGTGCCATTGCAAAGTACTGCGATGCAATAACTAGGCGAGAAAAGTGTTATTTCAAAGATTTTTATGGCATTTCCAGAAATGCGCTTCATAATGGTTGTAGGCCATACATTGGGTTGGATTACATGGCCGACTGCATTTCACAGGCCATGCGCGAAACATATTTATTCTAACTTCTCAAAAGATCATCCTGGAGTTACTTTAAGGAATTTGTTTTGGAGGCATTAGTAGCACTAATAAGTATAACCATACAACCAATGGAAAAGTTGAAAATGAGAAGTTAGAGGCATGGCGGTGGTTAGAGAGAGAACTTGATGTGTTTACTTGGTCAAGACATGAGTACGATAAGAATTGTAAAGTGGATCGCTACAAGTAAACACTTGAAGTGCTTGATTGGATCTTACCTCGATAGAAGCCTTGCCTGACTATGCTTGAAGACATCTGATGCATGTTTATGACATTATTCACAGAAAGAAGAAAAGAAGCACAATCTTGGTCCAATATTCCACCTCGAGTGAAAAAGGAATTAGATGATGCTTATGAGACTGGAAGCAAGATGACTGCAATGGCTTCTGGTGATCTTCACTTTCAAGTATAAACCTAAAATATTTTTGTTTTGAATATATTTTTATACAGCTGAATTGTGACTGACTGTATCGAGTTTAAAGTAAAACACATATTTATAATTGCTTGAAATTACAATCTAAATTCACTTCAAAAATTCCAATAAAGAAAAAGTTATGTGTATAATATATGTTTTGTTATTTACATTCTATTTTATGTAATCTTCTTATCATTCCTTTAAAGTTAACTAGCATTGATAATTCTTTATATTGCGTAATAAAAGAGCTAGTTCTCTTCAATTCTAGAAATTTAGTTATGTGACATTATTTGTCCCTATATGCTTTTAATTATTGTGCAATTGCTTTCAGGTTAAAGACAAGAGTTATTATCCAGCGAGGAGGTTCATTATTGATTTGGTGAGCAGGTCCTGCGACTGTGGTCATTGGGAACTATCCGGACGCCCTTGTGCTCATGTTATGGCTGCAATTAGTCATGCAAGACACACGATAGAAGAGTGCACCTTAAAATACTTCACTAAACAAACATATTTGAACACTTATGCTGTGATGTTTAAGCCAATTCCTGATAAGGTTACTTAGGACCCGTGTGATAGACCAAAACTTTCTCCTCCTAAGATTACTAAGAAGATTGGAAGACCGAAGAAGTCAAGGAAGAGGGCAGCCACTGAGCTAGTGAAAAAAAATAGATCATTTTATGTCTGCTGCTCCTTTTGCGGTGGGATGAACCCTGATGTCGAGAGAAGTGCGCATTGAGGCCATCAATAGCAAGACAAATAAGAGCTCAGAATCAGGTATCAATCTATTACTTTTTTAATTACTTTTGTGTATACCGAGCTTAATTCTTTATTAATTTTTGTTGTATATGTAATTTTAAATAGGGTCTCAGTGGGCCGGGAGAAAGTTCTAATGCAGCCATTACTTCGAAGAGAAGAAAAAGAATGGTAAATATTGCTTTGAATATGGAATTCAATTAGTTTGTTGTAGTTTTTGATAAATTTTTTATATTTATATATTTCAATTATAAATAGGCTGTGAGTTATTTAGACGAGAGGTTTACGTATAATAGGGGAAGAGGAGGTAACAGGGTCGAGGTAACAAAGTAAGAGGAGATGGTAGAGGAATGACATCTAGAGGTAGAGGTAGAGGTCGAGGTAGCAGAGCAGGAAGATGTACTGTGGTGTTTTTTTATGTTGTTATAATTTTTTGAATACTTCATAATAGTGAAGTTATATATATATATATATATATTTTGTTCAGGCCGATTTGAATCTGACAATCTTTCTCCAAATCCAACTCAAGGCTCACAAGCTTCACAGATTGTAGATGGTTAGCAGAGTGTTATCGTTACAATATTGTATTTGAAATGCACAAATTGTCATTACTAAATTAGGCTCCTGTGGTGTTTTTTTAATGCACAAACTATTATTAGTGCATTAGGTTGCTGTGGTATTTTTTGAATTCAGAAACTATTATTAGTGCAGTAGGCTGCTGTAGTGTTTTTTGAACTCAAAAACTATTATTAGTGCGGTAGGCTGCTGTGGTATTTTTCCCAGTAGACAAACTATTATTAGTGCATTATGCTGCTGTGCTATTTTATGAATTCACAAACTGACAGTACTGTAAATAGGCATTTCAAGCACAAACTCATATTTTTCACCAATGATAATGGAAGTACTTTGGATTACTTTTGGCTTTACTTACATATTAAACTACTTCTATTACATTACTTTATCATAAATAAGCCTATCAAGAGGCCACAAATAAAAACTATGACCAATTTTAGCTTCGCTTCAATGCATTGTAGCCTTTCATTCATCTTCAATACATCTTCATTTAGGTTCAAGTGATAATTAGATGTGCTGTTACGCATTTTTAAATCTTCTTTTGCTGCCCATTGCCAAAAAGTACACTTTTTATACCTGCATATCCAAAATAGTTTGTTAGGATTTTCTGACATAGTAGATACCATAGCACATGCCTGCACTCCACAGCTGCAATATTTAGGGTAGCAGGTTACTTTTACAGGTTTCTTAGCTCGACCATTGGAACTAACGCTTGTGCGGCTGCTGGAGGCCATTATTATGTTTGAATTTATATGTGTGAAGGGTGAAAATTTGTTTGATTTTGACTAAAGATAGAAAAGAGGTGGATATTGTGTTTTCAATGAATTCAAGTATTTGCTGTGCCTTATTCTTGTTGTTTTTGCATGATAAAAAGTGTTTAAATTTCAATACTTTTGGTGTGAGGTTGCTAGTGTTTGGTCTGGGGTTGCAGGTGTTTACTATGGGGTTGCTGGTATGTTTCAGAGTTGTAGGTGTTTAGTATCAGACTGCTATTGATATAGGGTTGTTAGGGTTGAAATAAGGTCACTGGAGTGTTTGAAATAGGGTTGTTAGTGTTTAAGTAAGGTTGTTGGTGTGTTTAAAATAAGGTTGTTAGTGTTTAAGTGTTGCTGGTGTGTTTGAAATAAGGTTGCTGCTGTTGAGATAGGGTTGTTAGTATTCAAGTGAGACTGCTGGGGTGTTTCAAATAGGTTTGCTAGTGTGTTTATAACGTTGTTGTGTTAATTATGACCGTGAGCCTGCTGGTGTTGATGAAATGGTTTGCTAATATGTTTGTAAGCCTATAAATTCTAGCTTTTATAAGCAAAAAAATAGCCGTTTTTTATTCTAACGGCTATTTCCTTGGGCATTTGTTGTAAATTTTGCTTTTGTTGTTTCGTTCTTCTTAGAGGGTAAAATTGTCTTTTATGTTCCTAGGGGTATAATCGACTTTCAACATAATTTCCGTTAAGAACTAACGTTTTGTTAGTGGATTGGTAGTAAAATGATAACCGCACAAAACTTTGGTAGTAAAAGGTACTTTTCTATAATCTTGACATTATGTCGATAAACCTGTAGTAAAATGATATATCCATAAATAAATAAAACAACAAAAAATCAAAAAAAAAAAAGTCTCTTTTCTGTGCATTCTGCCATATAATGCCAGTTAACTAGGGATAGCAATGGGGAGGAAAGGAAAGGGTAGGGGATCGGCATTCCCGAACCCATTCTCGATATACTACGTATATCCCCGTTCTTATCAAACTTTCTTGAGCGGAGGGGACTAGAATGCCTAATTAATAATAGAGGATTTGGAAGGTTCCCAATCCCCGAATAATTGATACGTTTTTTATTTTTGAATTTAATTTAATCATATTAAAATAAAAAAATTTAGATAAAAGTAAAATTTGACAATATATCTTACATTAATATTAATCCATTATAAAGTCACATTATAAAATATAAATCATCAGTATAATTATTTTCATCAATCTTCATAATCTTATAACAAAAGATAAAAAAATTACTTTTATATCAGTAATGAAATAAATAAAATGGATATAGATATTTGAATTAATATTTCTAGTAAAAGAACTTACATCTTGCATCTCTATTACTCTAGTATGCGGATTATGAGCTTGTGGGCTTTAGGTTATGGTTAAGTCTAAATTACATTAAAATTTTTGCATTAACTGAATAAATATTTTAATATTTGTTATTTATACTAGTATATAATATTTTACAATCTAAATTTTATTATTTATTTACTAATAATTTGTACAAAATAAAATTAAAATTAAAATTAAAAATTAAAATGAAAAAATAAGAAAAATGAAAGGGGGTAGGAATTTTATCTTATCTAAAAAATTAGATGAAAAATCGTCCGCCTACTTGTCATTTCCAAAAAAAAATCTGAGTATAAAATCATCTCAGCACTGTTCCCGAATGGGGAAAATCTCCAAAGACCCCGTGCCCAAATGATTTCAACCATCACTACAGTTAACCGAATCCTCAATGGATTTTAACTACATCACTTGGAAATCAAGTCACCGGCTCTAATAAGCTCTGGTACTCAATTTGCTTACTTTTTAAATTCAAGGCCACATTACCATTAACTTTTTTCCCGCTTTTAATTGCTCGGTACGTGCTCACCGATTGTAGAATTGAAAGTCCTTCTAAATGCAAATTAATCTTGGCTTCATATGTTGTTGACTTCAGCTAAATCAAGTTTGTAAGAGTATTTTAAAAGTTTTTTAAATAAAATTTTATTACTTATTTAAAGAGTCACATCAGTATTCAAAATTTTAAAATATATTTTAATTAAAATTTTTTAAATAAAAAATAATTATTTCTTTTTTATTTTGTAGAGTTACTTTTTGTCTCTTCAATTTATATTTTATTACTTTTTAATAGAGAGATAGAGAAATGCTTTAATTACTATTTATTTTTTCTTTGAAAATATTTATTTTATTAAAATAATATTAACTTATTTATATTTGAAGAGTCTTTTAGAGAACAATATACTTTTTTACTTTTTTTTACCACATAGATAAACAAATAAATATTTGAAGAGTAAATTAGTAGAACTTTTTGAAGATGCTCTAATAATTCTCTAGTGCTTCCCCAAATTGTTGTTTTTTATGTGCTCTTCACCCATAATCTTTAATTAATTTCATGTTTAATAAAATAATTCAATAAACTAAAACAACAAATGAAAAAAATTAACAAGTACATAATTAAAGGTGTCTATGTGGGTGTGGGTGTGTGTGTGTGTGTGTGCTTATCAATTTTTAGAAGAAATTACCAAGATATTACACTGGTTGAGAATCTGGTTGATTGTTATTTCAAGGTATGTTTACATTCGTTGTCACAAAAAAAGAAAAAAACTATGTTTTCAATTTTTTTTAGTAATAATATAATACAAACTGTCTGAATATATTTTATATTTGACGTAGTATAAAAATTGGTTGAATTAAATATCTCTACCATACAATCTATTTTTATTATTTTGTATTTTTATTCAACTAATGAATTACTGACAAATCAGTTTGTATAAGAGTTTGTGGCTGTATCATCACCTTTTTTTTTTATTACATGAGACCATTTACTCAAGAGTACAACTCATATTACATAAGATTACAACTGATATTTATAAATTAAACTATTAATGAGACTAATTTATATCAATTCTTATGAAGTCCGCTTAAATTTTTATCTTCTATAATATTCGAGATATGTATACTCTATTTATATTTTGAAAAAAAAAATTATCTTCACTCAAATTAAAAAAAAAAACTTAAATCCCCACAATATATTATGAAGGCTGTATATTCGTAGGAGTCCAAACAATTGAGGTCTCAACTTTGTTTAGAATTATGTTAGCTAACTACGCTTTCATAACTACATTGCTTTTATGCGGAGTCAAAAAGTGCAATTGAAGGGTCAAAGGAGACTGCTGGGCTGCCCCGCAAAGCATGGTGTGACAAGATTCAATTTTTCTTTAAATGCCATAAACAATATATAAGATGATTATACGTTTGGTTAGTATTAACAACGGTACCATAATGCTTGTAGTCGATTGCTGCCGACAAGCATGAGGCAGCATTGCAACGACGGATGCCGAATATACCCCTTACGTTATTAGACCGCAAAAAATGGAAAAAAAAATTTATTAATGTTGTTAAATATTTTTTTTTTCTTTATCCCTAAGGTGCACCTAATTTAAAATAACAATGGATATTTTTGTTATGAAATTGGAGATAATAGATGATAATATGTTAACAATTATTTGATAATGATTTCTAAGTAAGAAATACTCAAATGGAGATTGAAGAAAAACAAGCAAAATAGCTTGAGCAAAGAATTGAAAATGTGTTCATTCATTAGTAAATGAATGCTATTTATAGGCATTACAAGGTGGAGTAATTCACCATTATTAATTATAAAATTAATAATGGGAAGAGCAATAAGAGAAAATGGAGAGAGCAATAAGAGAAAATGGAGAGAGCATTAAGAGAAAATGGGAAGAGCACCATTTGGTGGAATCCACCATAATTTACAATACTCCTCCTTGGATTCACCAATTATTTACTAGATATGCTCCTCCTGATACCATTGGATGTGATTTTAAACTGCCTCATTAAAAACCTTTGCCAAGAAACCCTGGGAAAACCCGTCAAAAGGAAAAAGAGACAGCAGATGTATGTCCAAATTCCACTCCTCCCATGAGTGCTCCTCCGTATGGCAACATGTATTATTCGATAGTTTATTGAGCGAGCGATGCCAATGCCATATATTATTTTCTCAAATGTAGATGTAGGTAGAGCTTTCGTAAATAAGTCAGCTAAATTATCTGTGGAGCGTATCTGTTTGATATCAATCTTCTTGTTCTCTTGGAGCTCATGAGTGTAGAAGAATTTCGGTGAAATATGTTTTTTTCTGTCCCCTTTAATGTATCCTCCTCTAAGTTGAGCTATACATGCAGCATTATCTTCATATATCACTGTTGGGATATCTGAACTTGAAGATATTCTACACATACTTTGAATATGATGGATTACAGATCTCAACCATATGCATTCTCGACTGGCTTCATGTAATGCAAGAATTTCAGAATGGTTGGAGGATGTTGCAACGAGAGTCTGTTTTGTAGACTTCCAAGAAATTGTCGTACCATTGAAAGCAAAAACATATCCCGTTTGTAAACGAGCTTTATGGGGATCAGATAAATAACCTGCATCAGCATAACCAACAAGACCTGGATTTTCATTAGTTCATTAGAATAAAATAAACCTAAATCAATTGTTCCTTGAAGATAACGAAAAATGTGTTTGACACCATTCCAATGTCTTCTAGTTGGTTCAGAGCTAAATCGAGCCAACAGATTAACAGAAAATGCTATGTCCGGTCTAATACATTGTGCAAAATACATCAGAGCACCAATTGCATTTAGATATGGTACTTCAGGACCAAGTATCTGTTCATCATCTTTTTTAGGATGAAATGGATCTTTTTTAGGATCAAGAGACCGAACTACCATTAGGGTACTCAATGGGTAAGCTTTATCCATGTTGAAACGTTTCAAAATATTCTCAGTATAAGTTGACTGATGGATAAATATACCATTAGGTCTGTGCTCGGTCTACAGCCCGAGACAATACCTAGTTTTCTAGAAATCTTTCATTTCAAATTCAATTTTCAAGCATTCAGCGGTCTTTTAGAGCTCTTCATGAGTTCCTATTAAGTTCAAATCGTGAACATAAACTGCGACAATAGCAATTCCAGATTTTGATTGCTTGATAAAAACACATGGACAGATAAGATCATTAATGTATCCTATTTTAATCAAGTATTCACTGAGGCGATTATACCACATGCGTCCAGATTGTTTTAATCCATATAAAGATTTTTGTAGCTTTATTGAATACAAGCCACAATGTGATGATTGACAAGATTCTGGCATTTTAAATCCTTCAGAGATTTTCATATATATATTTGTATCAAGTGACCCATATAAGTAAGCTGTCACCACATCCATGAGACGCATATCAAGTTTTTCTGATATAGCCAAACCAATTAAAAATCGAAACGTAATTGCACACATGACTGGAGAGTATGTCTCATTATAATCAATACCAGGTCTTTTGTAAGAAGCCTTGTGCAACAAGTCGTGCTTTATATCTTACAACTTCAATATTTTCATTACGTTTCCATACAAATACCCATTTGTACCCAACAGGTTTGACATCCTTAGGTGTTTGGACTACAGGTCCGAATACTTCACGTTTGGCTAAAGAAGTCAACTCTGTCTGGATTGCTTCTTTCCATTTAAGCCAATCATGCCTCAGTCTACATTCATCAATGGTTTGCGGATCATGATCATTTATAATATCGAGCTACCAGGCAAACACATCATTGATAACAATATTACCATCGATGATCAATGATCTCGTAAATCTCACTATTTCGGATTCATGCCTTTTCGCTTTGTTCTTCATAAAGAATTAGTGTATTATCAGGGTTTCTAGTCTTTTCAGAGACTAGTTGCTTTTTTGAAGCAATTTGTTCTTTTAGATTTTTATCATCATTTGCAACAGAACCCCATTTAATCATTTTTTTTCTCGGAACACTATCTTTTGAACCAATTGGTCTACCACGCTTCTGACGTGACACAGATAATTCATCAGCTGCACTTTTCATTAATTGTTCTTTAGGTACAATGACCCGGCCGGGTATATTTACAGCTGCTATATATGATTTGGTTACTTTTGCCGCATCTGTAAATGCATCTGGCAATTGTTCCGCAATTTGTTGCAAATGAATTATCCTTCGCACTTCATATTCACTTTGAGATATGCGTGGATCTAAATGAGATAGATGGGTCACTTTCCATTAAGGATCATGCCCAACCTCATGAACCTTTTTTCTTTCTCCCAATGGAGGAAAATTTGTTTCATCAAAATAACAATCCGCAAATCGTGCGGTAAATACATCACCAGTCAATGGTTCAAGATATCTGATAATGGATGGTGAGTCAAATCCCACATAAATTCCCAAACATCGTTGGGGTCCCATTTTAGTACGTTGTGGGGAAGTAATTGGCACTTGTACTGCGCAACCAAAAATGGGTAAATGAGATAAATCTGGTTGATGTCCCAATACCAATTGTAATGGGGAATATTTATGGTAGGCAGTAGGCCTCAAGCGGATTAATGCCGCAGCATGCAAAATAACATGTCTCCATGTCGAAATAGGTAATTGACTTCGTAATAATAAAGTTAAGCAATTACGAAGGCGTTTGATAAGAGATTACGCTAATCCATTACGAGTATGTACATGTAGTCTTGGGTATTCATCAATCCCAACTGTCATGCAGTAATCATCAAATATTTTGGAAGTAAACTCACCAGTATTATCTAGATGTATGGTCTTGATTGGATAATCTGGAAATTGTGCACGTAACCTGATTATTTGCGCAAGCAATCTTGCAAATGCAACGTTACGTGTAGATAATAAACAAACATGTGACCATCGTGCAGATGCATCAATCAAAACCATGAAATAACGAAATGGTCAACTTGGTGGGTGAATAGGCCCACAGATATCTCCTTGAATTCTTTGTAAAAATGATAGAGATTCAGAATTAATTTTACTGGGTGATGGTCTAATTATCAATTTTCCTTGTGAACAGGCAGTGCAACTATTCTCATTTGACAATAAATTTTTTAAATCTTTCAATGGATGTCCATGAGAATTTTTAATAATTTTACGCATCATTGTTGATCCAGGGTGACCAAGATGGTCATGCCAAAGTATAAAAGATTTTGGATCATATAACTTATCTTTTATGACTGTGTAACTTTCCATTAATTTTATCGTCGTATAATATAAGCCAGATGAGAAAGCTGGAAGCTTTTCTAATATCTCTTTCTTTTCAGACATATTAGAAGTAATGTATAGATATTCTACATTATTCTCATCCTTTGTTTCTATATGAAAATTATTACGACGAATGTCTTTAAAACCAAGTAAATTTCTTTTTTATTTAAGTGAATACATAGCATTATAAATATCCAATTTCGTACCTTTTGCTAATATGATCATTGCTCTTCCAGTACCTTCAATAAGATTTACTGGACCTGATATTGTATTCACATTTGCCTTAATTAGATTTAGATCTAAAAAATACCTCTTGTTTCGAAGAATCGTATGCATAGTTGCACTATCAGCCAAATATATTTCTCCATCAAACATTTTATTGAAATCCATATCCTTAGACAAAAAAAAAAAAGAAGGAAAATACATATTAGATAACATGAAAATAAAAATAAAAATTACATGAGAAAACATAAAGCACAAGTAGAATTTTAAATGTGATGAACATTTCCATCACCAATCAAATGATCAATTTTTCCATCCTTATCTTCAAAGAAGTCTGAAACATCAAGATGTGTAATATTCACTGGATCCGAGTCATCAACATAGTTTGTTTCAATATTCTTTCCTTTCGATTTTAAGGATGCCTGAAACATATCCACACGATGTCTGGGAGTACGACACTGTCTCCAAAAATGACCAGACATTCCACATCTATCACAAGTGTTTTCTTGAGTAATATGTTGATCCTTATTTTTTCCCTTTTTGTGGTTCTTATATCCACCACGAGGTCGATAATAATGATTATGTCCTCGACCTCGATAATAGCCACGACCACGTCCACAACTATTTCTACGGCCACGATTATGCCCACGACCACGCCCATTTTCATAATTATCTTCACGATCATGTGAGACAGAATTTGTTTCAAAAATTGGTTTTGCACCAGTAGGATAGGCTTGATGATTTTTCATTAATAACTCATTATTCTTTTCTGCCACAAGAAGGCATGCAATCAAGTCAGAATATTTTGTATACTGACGAGCTCTATATTGTTGTTGTAAAACCATGTTGGAAGCATGAAATGTTGTAAATGTTTTTTCCAACATATCCTCATCAGTAATATTTTCTCCACACAATTTTAATTGTGAGGTAATTCTGTATAGTGCAGAATTATATTCATGTACTGACTGAAAGTCTTGTAGCCTGAGAGCATTCCATTCACTACGAGCATTAGGAAGAATAACTGACCTTAAATGACCATATCTTTCATACAAACTGTTTCACAGAACATATGGATCTTTTATAGTGAGATATTCCATTTTAAGTGATTGGTGGAGATGATGCCGTAGAAAAATCATGGCCTTAGCTCGATCTTGAGTGGATGAGTCATTGTTATTTTTTATCGTGTCACTAAGCCCCATAGCATCAAGATGAATTTCGGCATTTAGGATCCAGGATAAATAATTATCGCCAGATATATCCAAAGCATTAAATTCCAATTTTGTCAAGTGAGACATTATCACAAACAAATAAAAAGGGATTATTATAATAAATATTGAAAGAAAAAAAATGTAAATAATGAGTATTACTTATAGGAATTTTTTTTTAAATAAATGCGTAGAAAAATAAAAGCATAAATGGATAGAATACTTCCTGTACCAGAGCGAACTTTGTGCTGATAACGTGTTATGAAATTGGAGATAATAGATGATAATATGTTAACAATTATTTGATAATGATTTCTAAGTAAGAAATACTCAAATGGAGATTGAAGAAAAACAAGCAAAATAGCTTGAGCAAAGAATTGAAAGTGTGTTCATTTATTAGCAAATGAATGCTATTTATAGGCATTACAAGGTGGAGTAATTCACCATTATTAATTATAAAATTAATAATGGGAAGAGTAATAAGAGAAAATGGAGAGAGCATTAAGATAAAATGGGGAGAGCACCATTTGGTGGAATCCACCATAATTTACAATAATTTTAAATTTTTATCTTAAATTTAATTTTGAATAATATATTATTTATTAAGTAATTATTTTATTAATTAATTGATAAATATGATATTTTTTAAATAAATTTCTAAAATAAAAAATTTAAAATGCACCACTCAATAACTTTTTACACCGGCCTTGTTGTACACTAGGGAATAAAGATGGTGGGACCATGGCGGGGAGAATAAAGATGGTAGAACGCTAATAAAATGCTCTCTCTGTTTTCTTGGGAAATTTACGTAAATAACCCAAAAACTTTTGGAATTTTACAACTAACCCCTCAATTTTTTGTATCATAATTAGCCAAAGAACCATCCAAATGCCGGAAATGCCCCTCCCATAATCACCCCCAAAAATTTCGGCAGCTCTCTCCCTCTCCTCCGGTTCTCCTCCCTTTATCCCTCTTTTCACCAAAATTTGCATTCCAACAAGCTTGATCATCGCCAGCGGGTTCCCGGAATCAATCTGCGGCAGCCAACAACATCAAACTTACAGTGAAGATTCGAAAAAAAAACCTAGGTAAGAACCCTAGATTTTGAACCATAGATTGTTTTTTATTCTTGTTTTATGTTGTTATTTTGTTGTTGTATTGGTGATGGGGAGTGAAGGTTGAGAAGTTTGTAATGTTAATTATATGGTTGAAGTTGTTGTTGTGGAAGAAATTGGCGTGGGTGAAACAAATGAAAGTGAAAATCCGAAACGTGATCAAAAGTATGAGCACCGTCGCTATGTGCGGCGTGTGCGTGCTCGTCGATTGATTCGCGCGCGCGCAAGGGCGCCGCCGCGATGGCGTGCGACGGGCGCCTGTCGCACGCCAAGTCGCGAGCCGCCTGGCGTGCCGCTACCGCTTGCCACGCGCATACAAAAGCGACAGCACCGTCACTGTAAACAGTTTAATAATTGCGAACAAGGATGTAAGTGTTACAATTATTAGCAGAGTACTAGTACAAGAAGAAGCAATTGCAAAATAATGATATCATTCTTTTTTATTAATTGCAGGGCGTGAAAGAGGCAGAGAGACCTTCGGACGGATTCTATATTCGATCTGGAATTACAGTGGTGTTGAAAAATACTACAATAAAGGATGGGACGATCATTTAAGGGATATGATTCAAGTATTCAACAAAGTAAAGAGATGGCCCAATGCAGCGTTCGTGTGTAAATATCAGATTCATGCTTAGTTTGTGATGAAATGAGCTGCAAACATGTTTATGAAACTTTTCGCTAAGGAAACTGGAAATGAAATTTTTCATAATTAAATTTCTCAAGCTATCACTGGATTTTTCCGGTTGAATTTACACAATCTCTATTTGTTTACAGGCACGAAATAATTAGTCCTCGTGCATCGATAATTACAAACGTTTGTTCAGTATTCTTGAACTCATCAAACATACAATTTTTCCGAACCAAAAAAGCAGTATTTTTAGCATTCACATACTCCAAACTCCCATCTGCTAATGTCTCCCACCAACCATCATAACACAATTGAAGCACAACTACATCCATTAAACCTGAAATAATAAAAAATAATTTAATTAATCGATGCACCGTCGCACTAAGAGGCAGATTCAATGCTTTTTCCTCTTAGTGCGAGCACCGTCATTGAATTGGCGCGCCCGTCAGACGATCGCGACATGTCGCTCGGCGACAGCAACCCGTCGACGATTCTTAGTGCATGTGCAGCCTGTCGCGACCAAAAATCGCGCGACAGCGCTTGTCGAACGAGGACTCCGTTGAGGTCGCGCGACAGTCGCCGTCGATAAAATCCGGGCGATGCACCGCCGCTCGAACATATGCATCGTATTTTTATGAAGTAAACAAAAAATACCCTTGATAATAAAATAAAGTAGATTGTCGTCAATCTAGATAGATTACAGATTCGATCCGAATATACTTTTATTGTTCGACGTTGTTTGTCACGGCATTGATTAAACCGTAGTTCGGGTTTGAGGGAACGAAGAAGTTCATGTTTGATTTAGAAAGAAGTAGCTTGTACATACATGATGTTTGGCTAATTATGATACAAAAAAATTGAGGGGGTTAGTTGTAAAATTCTAAAAGTTTTTTGGGTTATTTACGTAAATTTCCCTGTTTTCTTTGTAACATTAGAAAACGGAGACTTTTTGTTGCCGTAGAATTTTGCGCCAAAACGAGCCAACCCAGTACCAAACAAATTTCTGCATTTTCAATTTTCACGCACATTTATTAGAAAAACAAAGGAGTGAAAGTGGTACCAAGCGCACTCTTGTCTTGTCTTTAACCTGAAAGAATCACTCGGTTTCTCCTTTTTCTTTTCCTCGTGAATTTTATCTTATTGTTCCAGCTCTGCTGAAGCAATCATGCATTTCCTGTAATTTCATCTTTTCTTTTTTGAGAAGAAAAACAAATTTTGATCAGTTACTGGCACAACTGTAAGTATTTTCAACACCATTCAATTTCTCTGCCAAATTATCCATTTGGTTAAGAGTGAAGCAGAGGCTTTTGAAGTTGAGGAACCCAGACTGGCAGCTAGAACAAGTATGTATTCATGAGATTTAGTATCTTTTGTTTTCGATTATTTTGTTTCCTGTAGTGAATGCAATATGTTTCTCTTATAAGATTGATTGACAAGATGAGTTATTTATTCTGAAGAAAAACAATTGGCCATGTTTGAGTCAATATTTTTAAATAATTAAGTGTGTTTGGAATTGAGGTCCTGTGCTGTTAATCTATAATCCAAAGCTTTTGTTAAAATAAATCACTTGACGTCAGCATCAATGAGATGGTGGTTGGTAGAAGTATTAGCTGTCCGGTAAAAGTGGTGGGTTTAACGGATACTACTATGTTTCTAAAATGATTATTTTGGAAACATAGCAGTATTATAGTTTCTTTTGGATTTTGGATGGCTTGCCCTGTTTGAATTCATATGAATTTTCCACTTACATTTGATTTTCAACCAAATGTTTGTTATCTTTTTTGCATTTATCAAGTGTACTTATTTAGAATTGGAGTTACAGGGTAGAAAAATGGCATAGATGTTTTGGAAAATTAATGAAAAGGATCCATCGAAAGTACAGCAACCATAACAATAGGACAACCAAGTTTTTTATACATTTCCAAGTGATGTCTTTCATTTCAGCTTCAAGTTTATTTTTGAAACTTAGGAAATGTAATGCTTAGTGTGAGAATATTAATGAAAATTTTATGGACACTCATGTAGACTTAACTTCATTTGGAGCAAAAGAAAATATTAAATTTCGATGTGTTTCCTGTCCACATATGTTATTTGCAGTTGGCTAAATGCTATCACCCTTACTTTTCTGTTTTTCTAAAGCATGATTTGATTTCTATAACTTCAGTTTTGGTTCTATCACCTGTAGCTTGTGGTGAATAAGTTAATTAAATTTTCAGAGGCTTCCATGAGAATGGAAAGACAAATTTCATTCCGCCTTCTTATTATACCCCTAGTTGGAAGTATGATGTCTTCTTGAGTTTCAGAGGAAAAGACACTCGCAAAAACTTCACTAGTCATCTGAATGCTGCTTTGGATCAAAAAGGATTATTCACTTTTAAAGATAATCACAGACTAGAAAGAGAAAAGATAATATGGCCAGAAATCTCTAAAGCAATTGAAGAATCAAGATTTTCAGTCATCGTTTTTTCAGAGCACTATGCTTCGTCAAAGTGGTGCCTGGATGAACTTGCCAAGATTCTGCAGTGCATGAAAGTGATGGGTCAGTCAGTTTTGCCAATTTTCTACAATGCCTGTCCATCTGAGGTGAGAAACCAGACTGGAAGTGTTCAGAAAGCTTTTGCTGAACACGAAAAATTTCAGTGATGACATGGAGAGGGTGCGAAACTGGAGGGTTGCTTTGACAGAAATTGCAAATCTCTCCGGATGGCATTTACAGGATAGGTAACAGTAATGACCCTTTTTTCATTCTGCTACTTGATTGTTAACAATGTGAACCAGTGATGATGTTTACTGAAAAAACTAAGAATCAATCATGCATGTCTAGAGCAGGCAGTGGATGATAAAATTAAGAATCAATTAGGTTAAATGGAGATTGGAGAATAAAGCGTGGGCACAAAAGCTTATGAAGCTGTTACCATTGTCCCCCCCCCCCCTCTCCAAATTCTTCTTTTTGGTAGTTCAGTTTCACAATGACAGTTTTTCTAAAATAAAACTGTAAAAGTTACTGGATTTCTTTGTTGGCTTTTCTCCCTTTGTTATCCCATTAAGAACTGAAAGGTTTTCTAACATATAGATGCCAAAGAAAGAAGATGAATAGTATTTGGGTTGGTAGTTCTTTTCAATTCATTTTGGTAATATTAATTTGTTAACATTTACTTGATATCGGGATCCGTTACAATAAATTATACATAGTATATTTAGCTTAAATTCCTTTACCCATGTTTGCCCCATATTAACTTGCCTTATATCTGATACTTTTTTCTCATCTCAGGGAAGAATCTGAAGTTATTCAAGATATTGTTAATGAGATATCAAGTAGAGTGAGTCATACATTATTAAGTGCAACTGAGAAGCTTGTTGGAATGGACTATCGGACGGAGCAAATAAATTTGATGTTAGGTACGGGTTTGGATGAAGCTCGCATTCTGGGCATTTGCGGTATGGGTGGAATAGGAAAGACAACACTTGCTAGATTTGTTTTTGACAATATCTCTTACCAGTTTGATGGTAGTAGCTTTCTTGCCAATGTTAGAGAAGTTTCTCAGACACGAGGTCTTGTTGCCCTACAAGAACAGCTTGTTTCTGAAATTTTGCTGGATAAAAATGTAAAGATATGGGATGTTCATAAGGAAGTCATATCATACGTAGCAAATTACGTCATAAAAGGGTTCTTCTCGTAATTGATGATGTTGATGGATTTGACCAATTACAAGCATTAGCTGGAGAGCGTAATTGGTTTGGTTTGGGGAGTAGAATTATTATTACCACTAGAGATCGACATTTGCTCATTAGATGTGAAGTGCAAGACATATATATGGTTGAGAAATTGAATTACAACGAAGCTCTTCATCTCTTTTCTTGGAAAGCCTTTAGAAAAGGTCATCCTACTGATGGTTATTTTGAGCTCTCGCATGGTATGGTAAACTATGCTGATGGCCTTCCATTGGGCCTTGAAATTCTGGGATCCTTTTTGTTTGGTAGGAGTAAAGCTGAGTGGAAAGATGCATTGAATAGACTGAAATATGTTCCTGACCAAAAAATTTTTGAAATTCTCAAAATAAGTTATGATGGACTACAGGAAACAGAGAAGAAAATATTTCTGGATATTGCATGTTTCTTTATAGGAAAGGACAAAGATCAAGTAAGAGAATTATTAGACAGTTGTGACTTTTACCCAGATATTGGGATAAGCGTCCTTATTGATAAATGTATCATTACTCTCTCAAACAACAAACTGGTATGCATGATTTGATACAAGATATGGGTAGGAAATTGTTCGCCAACACTGCCGAGGAACCCAGGCCAACGCAGTAGGCTGTGGCTTTGGATGGATATTTCTCGAGTGCTCACAAAAAATGAGGTATGTAGTTTTGATGAAAGCATACACTGAAAAAATTACCATGCTAATTTAACAAGCCTTACATATAAAAGTAATTTGACAAACAGATGAAATATCATCACATATGTAGGTTCTATTTGTATCAGGGAACAGAAGCTGTTGAAGGTATCATATGCCTTCAACCGTTCAAAGGGGTAAAACTGAATTCTAAATCCCTTTCAAGGATGAAAAATCTGAGATTACTCAAACTCCATGACGTATGTCTGCTCCATGGAATAGAATATCTTCCGGATGAGTTACGGCTTCTGAAATGGCATGGCTACCCTTTAAGATCTCTGCCATCAAATTTCCAACCTGAGAGACTTTTCAAACTTAACATGTGTTATAGCCGTGTTGAACAACTTTGGCAAGGAGTACAGGTATGATCAATTCGTGAACATATGCATCCACACAGTCACAGATATATTTCTTAAAAATATTTGCCTAAATTTTTTATTGTTAATTAACCTTTATTCGATTTTTTTCTTTTATTATAACAGAATATGAGGCATCTGAAATTTATCAAACTCAGTCACTCGGTACACTTAACAAAGACCCCAGATTTCACAGGGGTTCCAAATCTTGAGAGACTCGTTCTTGATGGTTGTACGAAGTTATGTTTTGTTCACTCATCCATTGGACTTCTTAAAAGGCTAAAAGTGTTGAATATGAAAGACTGCAAACAAATTAAGAGCTTTCCTGCTGAAATTGAATGGGCATCTCTTGAAGTTCTTACTCTTTCTGGTTGCTTAAAACTCAGTAATGTGCAACAGATTGTGCGAAATGCAAAGCGTTTATTGCAGCTTCATTTAGATCAAACCTCTTTAGAAGAAGTACCCTTATCAATCAAATTTCTCAGTAGGCTTACTGTGTTAACTTTGAGAGACTGCAAAAAACTTGTTAGTCTTCCCAGCAGTATTTCTGATTTGAGGTCTCTTAAAGTCCTTAATCTAAATGGCTGCTCAAAACTTGAAAAAGTGCCAGAGAACTTGGGGCATATATCAAGTTTGGACAACCTTGATTTAGGTGGAACAGCCATACGCAGACCACCGTCCTCTATTGTTCTATTGGAGAACCTTAAAGAATTATCTTTTCATGGATGCAAAGGACGACAGAAGTCCTGGAGTTCACTCATCCGGCTACCATTTTACCCAAGAGCAAATCGAGATTCCTTGGGCTTCTTCATACCTTCTTTGTCAGGTTTATGCTGTTTAAGTAGATTGGATCTAGGTGACTGCAATCTCCAGGAAGGGGCTATCCCCAATGATCTTGGCAGCTTATCTGCATTGACAAACTTAACGCTGAGCAGGAACAATTTTTTCAGCTTACCTGCAAGCATCAATCAACTCTCTAGGCTAGAAACTCTCAAGGTAGACTACTGCAATAGGCTTAAAGCTTTGCCAGAACTTCCAGCAAGTATAGATGGATTATTCGCTCACAATTGCACATCATTGATCAAATTATGCAGTCCATCAAATATAACTAGGTTGACACCAAGGATGTTTTATTTAAGTAACTGCTTCAGACTGACGGGGAATATGGCCATCATCTTTTTCAAAAGTTTGCTTCAATAGCTGCTCAAAAGCCAACTCGGGGTATCTCTCTTTCTCCTTTTCTCTCGCATTGCTGCTAAAAATCAACTAAATTACCTTTATTCTGTAGGGACTTAAAAGTGCAGTAACATCCTCGGAGTTCGATATTGTTATTCCCAGATCCCAAGTGCCAGAATGGTTCACTTATCGGAGTATAGAGCAACCAACAACAATAATGCCACCAACAGATTGTTTTAATTCATTGGGACTGGCATTTTGCACTGCTTTTTCTATCTGCCAGGACAGTAGTTTCCGCAGCCGTGTTTCGGCTCCATCTAACACTTTAAATCTTGAGTTAGTTTTGGAAATTAATGGTCGTTACAAACATCGTATTTCTATTTCCTTTGATGCGAACTCTTTGGCTCAGTCCAATCACCTGTGGTTGTGCTACGCGTCAAAAAGTTACTTCGCAGCACCTGAATATCCTAATCCCATTAAGGCCTCATTTGCTGCAAGAGACCACAGATACATGAAGTTGAAGGTTAAAGGATTTGGGCTTCGTTTCTTATTTGATCAAGATGTTGAAGAATTCATCCGATCGTCTAGTGAGTTTGTCTCTGAGGATTTGGCTTCTGATAGAGTATCCGTAAAACCTATAATCAAGCGAAGCAGCGATTACGATTTCCCTTATGAGCAGCCTTTTAAAACGAGTCAGGTGACACAAGTTGTGTCCAAATGCTCAAACTCATGGACAAATACTTCCAGGATTTAATTCTTTTCTCCGGGTAAGATTCCTGTTTCTGATTTTGGCCGCTACTACTTTGTTACTTGGCTTTCTTTTTGCAGAAGAGACACTTAATACTTTTAAATATAATATGTGTGTTTTCATCCTGATATGATTCCAACAAGTTTTGTAAGTTATCAAATATCCAAAACTGGCATTTAAAAATAACAGCACTTTATAAAATATTTAAACCTTTTGGTTTACATCTACCTATTTTAATATCACAACTCATAGTAATTTTCAGAAATCGCTAAATTATCAAATCTCTGACTTCACCAACATAGTTGTTGTTGCAAATGATAAGAGTTGTTTTATCTTTGGCTTATCTGTTTACCATTCAATTAGCACTCTACTTCGTTGAGGCTGTCATCAGATGCAAGGGACCTGGTTTTGAGTTCAAGCAGAGTGCGGCTAGATTCATGTACTCAAAAGACATGTTTGATTAAACAATGTTCAGGGGCTGAGCAGTATGAGTATTTTACCTTCCAACTTGGGAATTTTGTTCAGCCAGCAGCTTAGAGTTGTGTAAGTGGGCAAAATGAATGATGAAGCAGGAACTAGTTGAAGCTGTTTATCTTATACTGTGGACCAGGCACAGGCAAGCAAGTCAGTTGATCACATGGTTGAGCTTCTCTGTAAGTACATCAAAGAATTAATTGATCCTCTCTTCTCTTAGTTTAGCTGCTTGATCAGTTCATTCTTCAGGGCTTTCTGTGCTTCTTAGCGACTATGACCGGGTAGCAATATATATATTGAGCCAATAATAATATTTAATAAAATAAAAGAAAGCATAGAAAATTTGTAATTTGACTCAAGTTGTGTATTAGTCACTGTGCAAGATAATTTATGTTGTTTTAATATTTAGGCTCCTGAATTGTCAAGTTTTATTGAATAGGCGCATAATGTTTCCTGATTTAGTAAACGAGCCCTTGACTCCTAACAAGTAACCCCTAAACTTAAATATCAAATGATGTTAAAGTTTGTACGAGCCGTTTTATGTTTTTATTTGGCTCACATCACGACGAAGTCGTTGTAGGATGGTGGTGAGCAATAACGCCCTGTCACTTGGGTCTTTCTTTTATTATTATTATTTCTTTTTTAAGTCTTGAAAATTAGTTTTAATATTTATACTTCATATTCGGGGTTTTTAGTTAAAGATGCCTTAAAGATAAGGTATTTAGTTAAATATACCCCATGTTTGAAAATTATCTAGATGTACCTTTTTATGTAATACATTATCTAAAATATCCTTAAAGAAAAATATAAAACACACACAACTCACTTCCAATACTCTTTACTTCTCACTCTTTTTAACTCTACACAACAAAAACTCACTACATTCTCAAAATCACTCATGAACAAGCAATGTATTGAGATTTTAGTTTGCAGCTGGGTGCATTATTCATCCCATGAATAAGGTATTTGAAACTTTATTTTTATTTTGTGTTATTTATTCATTTTGTTGACATTATATTATTTTTAGGGTTTTGTTTGGTTTGTGATAAACAATAAAGCAACTCACATTTTCGTTACATTTGCATCATATGACTGCTATTTGATGGATTTTATAACTGCATTCGTTAAAACCTGAGGTTGTTACCAAAATTTTGTTCTGCACCCGACATACACAACAGCAGTCGTGTATGTATGGATTTACACGACTGTAGTCGTGAAAACATGCAAAAGATTCCAATTATTATGACATCTTACCATTCTATTGGTGCAAAAAATATATATTTTTCACTAAATATATCATTTTACTATTACCGGATTATAGTGTGTGTTTTAATAAGTTACACGATTACTATCGTGTACGTATACGTATGAACTTACATACTATAATTATGCATATATGTAAAATGTTCCAACTGTTATGAGATCCCAGTATTTTATTAGTGCAAGAAAAATATTTTTTAAAGAAGAAATATGTCCTCTGACTATTTACTGAGTCATGTACTTTTGCAACTTACACGTCTTTTGTCGCATATATATGTATTTACACGACAGCAATCGTGTAAGTTTGCAAGTTTGAAAGATATAGTGGCTCTTATGACACATAGCATTCTGTTAGTAGAAAGATTATAGTTTTTTTACTTAATATATCCTCTGATTGTTTATTGGACTATAGTTGTATATTTTAGCAAGTTACACGGCTATTATCGTGTAAACTATGACGTCGTGTAAATAGACTTACAGTTCCACACTTTGTTATATACCTTGTTTGATTTTGTTCTTGTATTTGTTGTATAATCAACTGTTGTATTATTGCAGGAAATGACTTTAGTACGTGTGCCTATTATATTTTATGGTGAATGGATTGAGCAAAACGATCATTATAGATTTAATGGTAGATGATGTTGGGATAATATGCTCTTTTAAAGCATATTAATTTATTTTCTGATTAATAAAATATTTGAGATATTTTAATTGCATGAATATATTGAATAAAGTCCATTTAATCATATTATATGTATTTATGTGATCACCATGTGGATTCACAGAAGACATAAATACAAGTTATCTTATGATTAAATAAATTAAGTTTGCAGTTGATAAATAAAGTTGGGCACTTTATTTAGGTTTAGACTGTAGTAAATTCATTGAATGATTTGTCCTAATCATGTATGAATTTACTGATGTAGTTATTCGTTGAGGTGGATCATACATGAGATTTAATTAACCTTGAAATGTCATACTTATTAAATCTCATAGGCATTAATTTTACTGTAATCTTAATCTTGAGTTAATTATGATTTCATGATTATAATTGTTATTCCATTTGAGTTACCAATGGGCACGACACACCCTTGTGGTGAAGATTACCCGGTATCTTGGTGGGAGCAATTATGAGTATTGGAGTTATAAATTAACAATATAGAATTTGTCTGTCTCTTGATGGGTTTCGATTTGATCATAGAATTCTCTGGCGAGTGTGTCAACATATTTAATATGTTGAAAATGATCATTAGAGAAAACCGTAAGTATCAAGGAATAAGATGTAATTAAATCGATTGGATAGTTGAGATATCGATTGATTAACGATGTGGTACAAAGTTGAGCGATAAAAAGAAATCGATGTGGGCTTTGGGGCGAATTTTTATTCGAACATACAATTATGGAGGTCGATTCAATCTTATAGTGGAGTAGAGTTGGAATTAAATGATTAGGCTTGTTTAATTACAGGCTTAATTGTTGTAGCCACTATTGTATGTTCCCAAATGATCCCCGGGTTAGCTCATTTAATTGATTGCACCACTACTGGATTAATAAGCAAGATAACTAGCAATTTGGGTCAAAACATAATTATATGAGTTATTGGGAGGCTCCATTAATATACCTTGTATAAAGGAGCCATGTTATTTTGGTGATCATATGGAAAAATAAAAGTAACGTAACTTTAGTTTTGGTGCCTAGGGTTTCACTAAAGAAATAATATAGAAGGCTTATTTTTCTCCCAAAAGAAAGAGACAGCCACTTCAAAATTAGAGAGAAAAATATTTTTCTCTCTAATTTTGAGAGAAAAATTTTCGTCTTAGTTTCTTTTAGTAGTGATAAAAGGCGTCAGTCAGATCAAACCCGAGTCATAACTTGGAAGATCATTGGTGACATTCGTGATCTAAGCAGCGTGGTGGTGACGGATGGTGATCTAACGGAGTGGTGGTGACGGATCGTGATCTGGAGCCTAAATCATCAATGAAAAATCCAAACCGGATTTTCAAGTACGATTTCTTGATTATGATTTCATATATATATATGAGATCGGTCTAAAGTTTTTTTTTTTAAACTGAATTTTCCCAACAATTGGTATAGCCTCTCATATTAATATATAAGAATTTGTATGAATTAATCTTGATAATTATGTATTAAAGTGCATTGATATATATTTGTTTTAATATATGAATAAAGCATATTAATGGCCAGTTTAATTCATGGTTAGATTTTCTCACGTATTTTTCTTTGGATCCTTAATAAGAGGGGGTTTATCATCACCATGTTCCACCTCCTACTGATTTAATTCTTTGTAATAGACTTTGTAGTTAAGCCAAAAATTTGGCCTAGGAAATTTGTAAATTACGGATCGCGTGACGCATGGACGACGTGAGCGGGCACAGCATACACAGGCGAGGGCAGCCTTGCCTTCAGCAGGCTGTAGCATCGCGATCAGCAACAATCAGAAAGACCCACGCGCCAGCCTTGCCAACACACCTGTGACAAATAACCCAGCGTGTCCTGGCCTGGCCATGAGGCTCTATAACTGAACCGGTGAGCAGAACGAATATTGTCGGTTTAGGTGATCTGCAGGGTTGGCTATGGCCGAGAACTCTGTCGGTTCCGATGATCTGAGCAGCGTCAGAGATGGCCGGAAACAATAGACAGGGGCTGGTTTTGGAGATGCGGCTGGGAGAAGAATAGAAAGAAAAATATGGTTTTAGGGTTTTATGGTTTTTATCATGAGAGTCCTTATAGTTCCATGAGTTTTCTAATGGGAAGTAAAGTGTTAAGTTTTTGCATTTAAGTCCAAAAATAGTTTTGGGCTTAATGAATCCTAGTTTTAGGCCCAATTAAAATTTGGACTTAATGGATTAAAAATGCATAGATAAAATTTAACACATTAAATTTATTTTTTGTCCAAATTTTTCTTTTTATTATTTTTATAATTAAAAAAAATTTTATTTATTTCCTTTCAAAATTAAAATTGGACCATTAATAAATTTTAAAAGTTATCACTAGTCCCATTAAAGACAAACTTATGGAAGATGGGCGTTGTGAAGCCCAATGAAGATTAGGCTTAGTGTTAATATATTTTTCATTTTAAGAAAGCCATGAATTAAGATTATTTAATTGTTTTTCTATATGTTGTGTTTTGGTTGATAACATGCCATGATAACATGTCATATAGAATATAGTCTTATACACTCTACAATGTCATTCATTAATTATGAATTTCATGATATTGTTTGAAATTTGCAAAATGCTTTATAATATTGGATTTCATCTAGATAATATTATAGGAAGCATGCAATTAACAATATATTATTAATGTGTGTTTTTAAGGAAAAACCAATTTTAAAATATTGAGTGGAGAGGGAAAATTTAAGATAATTTTTCCCATGGGCTCCATTGTTAGTTCAATAATAAAATTATATATATACCCTCACGGTGATCTCTACGAGGTATATATATTAGATATTTTATTAGATGAACTTCTTAAAGATAAAATTGAAATATTTTTCAATCAATTGTTCATCCCAACGGTGACTATTGATATGAAAAATACGTAGATTGAAACAATGGTTATACACTCAATTAAAATTTGTTATTAACCTTCCCAACGAAGCTCTGTTAACAAATTTAGGCCTAAAGGGATAACAATAATTATTTATCATGTCTTTACATAAAAGTAAATAATCCAATGGAAAATTGGGTCTAGTAAGTGTAGACATGACTTCCCCAACGGATAGCTTGTCAAAGCGGTACTAGATTATCGTTACAATAAATTAAAATGCATTTATGGTTTTTTGCATTTTTGTCATTTATTGTGAATATTGTTTCAAAGTATTTATGCATGTCTATTTTTTCAGAAAATGACTTCCATCAACCCATTATTAATTATCCTTGTTAAAAATGAACTCACTGGAGAAAATTATTTAGATTGGAAACGCAATCTATTTAATATCCTCACTGCTAAGAGCTGCAAATATGTGTTGACCCAAATTGTCCTCCAACCATCGTTATACGATTATAGAAATCGAGAGGAGCCTTATGAGAAATGGTGTTAACAAAATGGCTAAGCGCTATATATTAGCTTCGATTTACGTAGAATCGCATAAGATACATCGAGCATGGAAACATCGAAATAATGGTTAGTCTTCATCGATGTTTGGGCGTAATACTCATTTTGCAGATGCAGTTAAAACGATAATGATACTAAGATGGAAGAGGCATAAAGTTCGTGAACATGTCCTCAAATGATGGACTATTCGAGTGAGGTAGAGATTCATGGTGTTCAAATCGATGATAAACAAAGATTAACATGGTGATTGAATCTTTACCGATACATTCAAAGAGTTTAAGGTCAGCTATATCTTAAATAATAAAGATATGACCTTAATTCAATTAATACACTAACTACGTACATGTAAGAGTTTTATCATAGCAAAACTTCACGAAAAAGGATTCTTCAAGGCTTAAGTCGAAAGACCGGAATAAGCAAGAAAGAGTAGGATTGACAAACTGCTCACTAAAAGAAGTGGCAAGCCAAGAGGCAAGTGTTACAAGTGTGATGAAGGGTCACTTGGAAGAAAGATTGTCCTAAGATTATTAAAATCGTGTATAGAAATCTTTAAGCTTCCTAATTAGTTCAGATTTCTATTGATTTATGCAATCGAATTCGAGATAGCTAATTTATAATTCATTTATTTGGTTTTCAAAGAACCAAGAGATTAAGTGAAGAAAACTTTAAGCGTGATGGACATGCTAGTTTATATCAATTGAAAGACTAGATCAATTTTACGAGAATTTAGTTTTGATATTTGTCTATATAAGAGGAAAATAATTTCGGTGACTTGTTTTAATAAACAGGAGTACACTGTTATTAATGGATCCTCTATTTATTACTTATTTTGGTTATTTATAAAGACATATTATATCATATAAGTCCATTGATCTATTCAAAGTAAGATATAATGATAAATAGTATATGTTTTTATCTAAGAAAAGAAATATTTCTCCTGACCAAAATAACCTCTAATATTTATGCTTAAGTCATATAAACTATAATAAAATTTTAAGAAAATGATTAATGATAGGCTTCTTAGCCTATTAAGATTGATCATGGTAATTCTATAAATCTTATTTAGAAAAGTAATGTGAAGAGAATGCTCTTTTTGAGCTAAAAGCATAACATTGTATTGGATGATTTAGTACATACAAATGTACAGACTAATCAGTTTACATGTGGTAAGAGGTTATGAGTATTCTATCAATTTTATTGATGAATATTCACTTTATTTATGTTTGTGTAAATGCGTCGTAATTCCATTGCTTTTGAAATTCAAAAGGGTACATGGATAAGATAAAGCAATTAGACAGAAACATAAAAGAACTTCGATATAATCGAAACAAAGAACACTATGATACGATAGTGTAATTAAATGGAGAAATAAGATTCTTTTGGATAAAACAAAATATATACTAATTAATTTATCAATTGCCTTTTTGATTCCAGATACCAAAACTGTAAAAGTTTAATGAACTTAGTTTCATCTACCTCAGTGTCTACTACTCCAAGAAATTATGAAAAAGTCACAAACATAGTTTGAGACACATTCGTATTTGGAATTTACTAGTATTTATACTAGGATCAGAGGTAGAGAAGATGAATTCGTGTTCAGAACTTTGCATGTTTTAAGTATCTTAAAGGAATAAGGTAAAGTCTGAATTATAGTCCTCAAGATAAGAATGTATTTATAGACATATTCTTTACTTTCTTTGAGGAAGACTATATAATGACTTATTACCTAAGAGTAAGGTAAAACTAGAGAAATAAAAAGAAGATCAGGTTGATGCTCAGCTTTCAACACCTGTTATTGAACAGGAAGAACAGCAACAACCAGCTGATCAATACAGGATTATCCCTGAACAACAATCACTTTTAGAACCTCGTCGTAGTGGGAGGGTAACTACGTTACCAGCGAGATACATGCTATTGGGAGAAACCTATACGGCTATCTCAGATGAACATGTACAAGATCCCACTAGTTACAACGAAGCTCTAATAGATAGAGATGTTGAATTTTGGAAAAAGGCTATGAATCAAGAAATGGAATCTATGAATTCCAATAAAGTCTGGGAACTTGTAGAGGCACCAAATGGGGTGAAACCTATAACGTGCAAGTGAATCTACAAGAGAAAAAGAAGAGTAAACGAAATGGTGGAAACATTTAAAGCAAGATTAGTAGCCAAAAAGTTCCACTCAGAAAGAGAATTTGATTATGAGGAAACTTTTTTCCGGTTGCTATGCTTAAATCCATCAGGATTTTACTCTATATTGCTGCAGTGCTAGATTGTGAAATTTGGAAAATTGATGTCAAGACTGCCTTTTTTCATGGCATCTTGAAGAAGACATCTACATGCAGCAACCAGATGGATTCATACTAAAAGACCAAGAACACATGGTATGTAAGTTGCAGAGATCCATTCATGGATTGAAGCAAGCATCTCGGTCATGGAACATCAGATTTGATCAAGCGATTAAATCGTTTGGATTCATTCAGAATATTGATGAACCATATGTGTACAAGGAAAATCAGGGAAAATCTGTAGCCTTCCTAGTTCTTTATGTAGATAATATTCTCCTGATTGGAAACAATATAGGAGTATTGACTACAATAAAGAGTTGGTTAGCAAAACAGTTTGATACGAAAGACCTAGGAGAAGCAAGTTATATTCTTGGTATCATCTTTATATGAAACCGGAAGAATAAAACTTTAACCTTGTCTCAAGAGGTCTATATCAAAAGGTATTGGCTAGATTTAGCATGGACAATTCCAAGATTGGTTTATTACCATTCAGATATGAAATTGTATTCTCTAAAGATCAATCTTCTAAGACATCTGAAGAGATAGAAAGAATGAGACGAGTTCCCTATGCAGAAGCTGTGGGAAGTCTCATGTATGACATGCTTTGCATTAGGACAGATATCTGTTTTGCAGTAGGAATGGTTAGCAGATATCAATTTAATCCTGAACCTGAACACTAGACTGGAGTCAAGCATATAATGAAGTATCTGAAAAGAACTAAAGATTATATGCTTGTGTATTCTGGTGATGAACTCATTCCAGTGGGTTATACATATTCTGACTTTATGTCAGATAAAGGATTCTAGAAAATCAACTTTCAGCTATGTGTTTGCATTAGGAAGTAGAGTTGTTAGTTGGAGGAGTGTGAAACAATCTTGTATCACAGACTCCACAATTTAAGCTAAATATGTGGCTACATCTGAAGCTGCAAAAGAAGTTGTATGGCGCTACAAGTTCCTATAAAATCTTGAGATGGTACCTGTTGTAACTGCACCCATTAAACTATCTTGTGATAATAGTGGTGCAGTAGCTCAACCAAGGAACCACAAGAAACAAAACATATTGAAAGAAAGTATTTAAGGGAATAGTGTAAATAGGTTATATGAAAGTACCCTAAATGGCATAAGATGCTAAATAGCAGATCTTATTACAATGGCCATTATTGGAAAATCTTTATAACCTGCACTTAGAGCCCTAGAGCATGCAGTGCGGATATGCTTTAAGAGCTAGTGGGAGATTGTTGGGATAATATGCTTTTAAAGCATATTAATTTATTTTCGATTAATAAAATATTTGAGATATTTTAATTGCATGAATATATTGAATAAAGTCCATTTAATCATATTATATGTATTTATGTGATCACCATGTGGATTCCGAAGACATAAATACAAGTTATCTTATGATTAAATAAATTAAGTTCATGATTGATAAATAAAGTTGGGCACTTTATTTAGGTTTAGACCGTAGTAAATTTATTGAATGATTTGTCTTAATCATGTATGAATTTCATGTAGTTTGACTACATTGAATTTGGATCACACATGAGATTTAATTAACCTTGAAATGATGCCGACTTATTAAATCTCATAGGCATTAATTTTACCGTAATCTTAATCTTGAGTTAATTATGATTTCATGATTATAATTGTTATTCCATTTGAGTTACCAATGGGCACGACACCCTTGTGGTGAAGATTACCCATTATCTTGGTGGGAGCAATTATGAGTATTAGAGTTATAAATTAACAATATAGAATTTGTACAACATCTCTTGATGGGTTTTGATTGATCATAGAATTCTACGGCAGAGTGTGTCAACATATTTAATATGTTGAAAATGATCATTAGAGAAAACCAGTAAGTATCAAGGAATAAGATGTAATTAAATCGATTGGACAGTTGAGATATCGATTCAATTAACGATGTGGTACAAAGGATTGAGCAGTAAAGAAATCAATATGGCTTGGGACGAATTTTTTATTCGAACATACAATTATGGAGGTCAGTTCCAATCTTATAGTGGATTAGAGTTGGAATTAAATGATTAGGCTTGTTTAATTACAGGCTTAATTGTTGTAGCCACTATTGTATGTTCCCAAATGATCCCCGGGTTAGCTCATTTAATTGATTGCACCACTACTGGATTAATAAGCAAGATAACTAGCAATTTGGGTCAAAAACATAATTATATTATTTAGTGAGAGGCTCCATTAATATACCTTTGTATAAAGGGGCCTTATGTTATTTTACAAGGTGGTCCCCTTATGGAAAAAGGAAAGTAACGTAACTTTAGTTTTGGAGCCTAGGGTTTCACTAAAGAAATAATATAAAAGGCTTATTTTTCTCCCAAAAGAAAGAGACAGCCACTTCATATAGATCAGAGAAAAAGATTTTTCTCTCTAATTTTAAGAGAAAAATTTTCTCGTGCTAGTTTGCTTTTAGTAGTGATAAAGGCGCCCACACGTCAAGTGCAGATCAAACCTGAGTCATAACCTGGAAGATCATTGGTGACAGTTCGTGATCTAACAGGCGTGGTGGTGACGGATCGTGATCTAACGGGAGTGGTGGTGACGGATCGTGATCTAGGAGCCTAAATCACTTCAGCGGAAAAATCCAAACTGGATTTTCAAGGTACGATTTCTAGATTACGAATTCATATATATTATATGAGATCGGTCCTAAAAGTTTTTTTTTTAAACTGAATTTTTCCCAACAGATGATTGTGCAACAACTTCCATTGTCTTACGACTTCTTCATGATTCGAATAAATATTGAATTTATGTTATTTGATGTACAATCACTTTTGTTATTTATTAAATTGAAGTTTGATATATTAAAGTCTATATTGATTGTGTCATCAATATAATGAATGTTTTAGGTGATTTTTTGTTTTATATCCACGTACCTGACTCCAATCATGTATTTTGCCTGTTATCCGACTACTGTCGTGCATATATAATTCTACTCACCTATAGGTGTATCTATTCAATACTCGATTACAGTCGTATATCTGTGAAGATACCTAATTGCAGACTTTCCAGTCGAGCATCTGTAAAAATACCAGCTGGTCATGTATGTTTGAAAATATCGAGTATCGGGCAAATACTCGACTTAGTCGTGCATTTTTTCGAGAACTGGTCATGTATATTTACAAATATTCATTGCGGTTGTGTATCGTGCAAATATCCGACTACGTAGTGTATTTGCTTACAGGTCATGTATATTTGCAAATACTCATCGTAATTGTGTATCTTTGTAAAACCTAACTGCGATCGTGTATTTTCTTACAGAGACTGGTATATATATTTACAAACACTCAACTACAATCGTGTATCTTTGCAAATACCCGACCGCGAAATGTGTATTTTATTACAAAGAGCTGGTTATGTATATTTGTAAATACCGACGTAGTCGTATCTTTGCAAATACCCGTAGTCGTGTATTTTCTTCTGAGCATTCCTTGAACATATATGACCATCTTATATATCACATATATTGTACAAACTATCTTCTTTATTATTAATATAATTAACAAAAAAATAAAATATATTAATGATGTCAAGTTATCTTTAATGACATCAAATATTAACAACATCCTCATTGTAACTATTACATCTCAAGGTCTAAAAAATGACACATCAATTTTTTTTTACGTACACTACGATCGGGTTTTTTTCCACGACCTATGCCCAAATAATTTGACAGCCAATGTTTTTTGAAATTGTGTAAGATGATCTTGTTGGCAATATGAATTGACATCAAGTCCATGGGCTAGGACCTCCAAGTACCGCAACAAAAATGCTCCACAATCACCACTAAAAAAACTCATATAAATCAATTGTTAAAAATCATTATTTTTATTGTTAAGTTCAAAACACAATATATATAGTACATACCCTGATTTTTGTTGCGAGATGTTACACACTCGCATGATGGCCCAAGGAATTTTCGATATAACCTCAGCACAGTCTAGCTGTGTTTCGTTATATGCTATCTTCTAAAGTACTAGATGTATCATGTCTGCAACAGGCAGCAATTGTCTGACAAAAACTGAATCCTTTGTTAAGTATATCATGGAGTTATAAATAAAAATCTTACCCCCGACTATATTGACCATACCGAGAACCCAATGCTCATTCATAAATATCGGCAAATATACTTACAAAATGTGGACAATATTCTTAACAACTAATGGCAAATATATCTACGAAATGCAGTAACTATTTTTATCTACATGCAATGCATATAATGTCAAAAACTAAGCATACAATGTGAAACTTACCATGAAAACATTTTTCCAAAGAGTGGCACAATCCAATTTTTTCCCCTTTAAGTTTTGTGTGCTTGTCAAAATGTGCTTGCTTTATTGATTCTTTTTTTCCCATGCCAATGCCCTTTATCTATTAATTTTATTCTTTTTTAAAATCTTCTTTAAAATTTTATATTTTATTTTCTACATTTGTTGGAAGTATTATCCACATTTCATTCATAAACTCTTTTGGCCTTCATTTGACATATACTATTATGCTAAAACAACCTTTCTAAATCACCCTCCCTAATCTTTCATGCATTTAAGAAACTTTTTTAAATAACTGTAAGCTTATACATAATTACAGTGAAGTCATATTTCAATTTTCTTATAAATTAAGAAACAATCAACTAATAAAGACATTCACTTGAAAAAATGAAGTATAAATAATGATAAAACTACTAACCTAAAACAATACCCAGCTGATGAATCAATTATAGGATCATTTACATCTCCTGTCTCTCGCAACTCCAAAATTTTCTTCCACTTTTGTTTTTTTTCCTAATTTGTCTCAAACCAAACAGTTCTCTTCCCTTGCCTGTCGCAAAACAAACCTGAACCCTCCAACCTGCTGCTGGTTATACTGCACAACAACTTCACTTCTATCTATTTCGACTGAATTCAGTTTGTATGAATTAGGGGAATTTGGGCATTGTGTATACTAATAGTGAATGATGAATTGAGGGAATTTGGACGTTGTGTATGCAGGTCGTGAATGATGAATTAGGAGAATTTGGGAGTTGTGAACGCTGGTTGTGAATGATGAATTGGGCGTAATGGCGTGAATGATTTTGGGAAATAAGGTTTTTAATAGGGTAATTTAGTACTTGCACATAAAAAAAGGTATATATGAGAAAATTTGAATTACGGGGGTGTATCTGAATAAATAACGTATCTTAAGAATATAGTAGGGACAAATCCCTGTCATATCTAAAAAGGAAATAGAAGATTACGAAACAAACTCAAACGAAGAGAATTTTATACTCCAAAAATTAAAATTTAAGAAAAAATAAATTGAGAAAAGAAAGAAAGTAATATTTAGATTAATGTTATTTATATATGACATTAGATCAATGATTGATGTGCCTAATCTTCAAACTACGTGGTGTTATTTAACTCTACTTGCGACCACTGTATTAGTTTTGTTTGATGGAGGATTTTGTTAAATGAAAAGACATAAGACATGATCGATCCATATATATAATCAAAAAAGGCAAAGAATATAATAATGAATAAAAACTAATCAGTAACAAAGTTGAATAAATGTTTTAAACTTATGTGATGTAAAGTTGAATAACTTGGAAAAAAATCTGACAAAATGTTGATAAAACAAACTACAATATCATCAGGTGTTAGAAGGAAAAAAATAAAATAATCAATTAACAGTATAATATCTGAGTTTGGATTCGTTTAGAATTGTTTTTAACAGGTTTAAAAGTAGTTTTAAAAAATTAAAAATTAATTTTAATATTTAGTAAATTTTTTTTAAAACTTTTTTTATAAAATTATTTCATCCTACAATAGTTTTTAAAAAATAGAGAAAGAGTATATTTTCAAAATTTAATTTTGAGAATTAATTTTATAGTTAATATAAATACGATTCCACATATAATGTTTTAATATTATAATATTTATGCCGACAAAATTTATCTTAATATCCTCATCCACTCCATCTCTCCAAGTTCTTTTTCTCCTTTGCCCGCTGTAACTTCTTCAATTTATTCATCAATTTCGTCTCTTTCTTTTTTATTCTTTGAAAGCTTGGAAAAATTAAAAAAATTTTCTGATATGGTAGTTTTCCGAGTGTACACGATCGTATCTACTTAATTAAGATAATTTTGTGATTTATTTTTTAAATTTTATTTTAAAAAAAAGACGAATGACCCAATTGGGATTGAATTTTGTGTGAGCCTAATGAAAAATCCTCTGCTAAGTCATCCATCACTGTCCTCACTTCTGCTGGGGAGAAAAGAAAGTTGATGAAGAAATTGAAGGAGCTGCAGTGGGCAGACGAAAAGGAAGAAAAAATTCAGAGGGCGGGGGAGGATGAGGATATTAAAGTAAATAACTAACATAAAAATAATAATATTAAAAATAAAATCAAAATTATCGATATTTTATTATTGATTGCAGCCGTCGCTATCACTCTTTTACGTTAATATTGGTATTGAAGCACTATAAATTTCGTACGATGTAGCTCACCAAGAGAGTTGCAGTTTCGCGGAGATTAAGAAGATATGAAGGGACAAATGGTAGTGGAAACAACTGTAAAGGTCGCAGCTGAGGAGTTTTGGGATGCACAGGGATGTTAAGCGTGTGAGAATTCTGCATGTATTATTAGGAGAGATGGTCGGCGAGCCTTGATTGGAAAAGATTTTTAACCAAAAAAAAAAAAAATAGACAAATTGACTGTATTTAAGTAATTCGAATCATTAGTTCTCGTCCTAAACTTTGCTTGCTTTCCTTGGGAAATTAAGGTCATCCGAGCTGGCCGGTATAGAGAGAAGGAGAGAAAATTAAAAAAAAAATCTAATTAAAAAATTTAAACTAGATAGTGTTTGTTTTTTTATATCTGAAATGTGAATGCGTCTAACTTTTTTGAAATCTAAATGAATTTAAATGCAAATTTTTAAATGATATATTTATATTTATTTTTCTTTTTAATATCCAAAAATTATTTGTTTTTATAAATAAAAATATCAGTATTCGATATTTATATCTTTGTAAATTGAAACTCAGAAATAGATGAAGTCTCATAGTTTAGGAAATAAGTACATTTAATAGAGATATTTTTAGAATATAATATTTGTTTCTCATTCAGATCTTTTTTTTAAAAAATTTAGATAGAAGCAATAAAATTTTACTTTTTCTATTCTAGTGTAAATGTTGAAAAATCAGACATGAGTTAAAAAAACAAACAATTAAAATTTAAAAAAGTGAACTTTTGTGGGGGATACAGGTCATCCGAGCTAGCTGGTATAGAGAACAGGAAAGAGGATAAAACAATTCTACAAAATTTGGATTTTATTTATTTATGAACAAAATTCATATAAGCTATTAATAGTTAATAGTTAAAATAGAATAAATATTTGTTTAGTCCTTATATTTTAAGTTAAGTTTCCATTTAGCTTTCATATTTAAAAAAGTATCTGAAATACTCCTATTATTAAATATGTTACACAAAATAAGGGTAAGAATATAACATATTTAACTACAAGTGTTTTGAAGCTTTTTTTTTTAATATATGAATTAAACAATCACTTAAATGAAAATATAATAACTAAATGAACATTTATCTAATTTATAAATATTTAAAATATTAACTCTCCACTAATACATATTATAAAATCTCTAAAATTTCAAGAGAACTATAACATGGGGAACGAATAGTAATGGTAAAAGTTTTGTTCAATGTGCATTGTCAATGTCATTTAACTGTATATTGATTTTCTCCTAAATTAATCACTATGAATATGTGTAAGCTATTGATCTTTTACTTGCTATCCATATTGTAAGCTGTTGACACTACTAGAAAAATGAGCTTTACTGACACCAATTTAGTGTCAGTAATAACTTTTACTGACACTTGTTAATTGTGTCAGTAATGCTCCAGCCAGAACGCACTGACACTAATTTTTGGTGTCAGTGATTTTAGTGTCAATAATTCGTGTTACTATAGTATCACCCAAATAATGACACTATAACGTTAGTACTTAATGATACTATTTACGTGTCAGTAATTCATGTCACTATAGTATCACTAAAATAATAGTACGAAGTGTAAATATTTAATAATACTATTTACATGTCTATTTAAAATTGAGTCGGTATTTAGATGTTATGCTGCTTTTGGTTAGTAATATATTTTTTTTTTAATTGTATTTTTCTAGTTCATTTTACATTTAAAAAACTAAATATATTAAATCTCCCAACACAATTCACATAATAAATATCCCAAATACATCACTTAAATTAACATAATTTAACTACATCGCTATTTGGAAAAAAAATAAAAAAGAACATAAATATCAAATTAAGTTTTCGACAAGTTTTAAACAACAAAGTACCAAATTCAGTTTCCACAAACATTAACCAACAAGAATAAGCACAAGAATGTACTGAATATCTGAGAATCACAGAACGAAAATATGCACTGATGAAGTTCCTAGAATACTTTGAAATGACCAATTAAATCTACAAGCAGATTAAATTCACATATCATTCCTCGGTTACCATTTGTACAGGCAATATCTACATCTTTCTCCATCTTCCTCACACGATGAACCACAAATTTACATCTAGCCATCTCTTCCTCTTCACTCAATTGCTCACAGAGTACCAAGTGATAAGCAGAAACTATTTTTTCAACTGTACCTCCTACAGTCAATTTCTGGTACCAGAAGCAACAATTATAACAGTGAGCTACATTTTAATCACACTGAAGGGAATGCAAAAAGATGTAGAAGTATCATTTTGATGAAATAGTTATCCAAAATTTAGAAAGTCTCCGAAGTAATCTTAATAGAACAGAAAGATAAGATAAAGATCAAAATGTCCTCGTTCTGACCGTTCTAATGGATCGTGAATCTCGTTTAACAATTTTGACAGGGTGTGATCGTTTTTTTCCACTGAACTCCAAAGGTGAAGGCACTTCTCCACCAACCATTACATCTTTAACGATCCGTGCACGGGATCCAAAGACTCTTCTTTCATCCCATATATTAACCTAATGATTTTGTCAAACAATTTGCATACATTTAGTTAATGCAATATCATACAAAAATAACATAGGACTAGCATTTTTTAATAAATCACATAACAGATCAACTGAAACTCTTGACTAAACATTCAAAGTTAACAGATAGAAAGTCGGTAAGATAAGTATGTAATCATCGTTAACTACTCAATATTATGAAAAAGCATCTCCATCTCAATTGATAACAAGATGTAACAAGATGAACCCAAGAAAAGATGGTGATTCATGAGTAACTTACCAATCTAGAAACCACATTCTTTCCACTATCATCACCATTCTCAACAACATCTTTGAGAGCTGCAGGAAGGACTTTCCAAAACTCAGTAACAAATTCATTACCCTTTCGCTTACTGTTCTACAAGATATCGTTTGCAAGACACAAAAGAGGAACTTTCTGAACCAGTTGAGAACTGTGAAACTGTTTATCCCATGTTGCAACAACCAGTTCTTCTTTACTGCGGTGAAATATATACCAATGTGACAAAGCTATGGACATAAGTTAAGGGAACATATCGCATGGATATAAGAACAATATGATTGCTTTAACGCCAAAAGGAGCACATTAAAAAAAATTAAACAAATAAATAAGAAGACTCAAAGATATATTACTCACACAGACACATCAGGCAAAGGTATCATTCAAATCTTGGAACTACATTGAGCAAAAGCATAGCAGAGCAAATGTTTCAAAGTTAGATCCAACCAAAATCATCTAGCACTCTATAGGAAAATAATTCATAATCAATAAACTAAATTTCACATACAAATGCAGCATATACCGGGGCTAAATTTCACCACAAGTGAAGACCTCGAGGGGTGGCCAATATATTTAACTGGCATCTAAAAGAAAAGTTTCAATCTCAAATATACTTCTCTCCACAAGTTCATCAATCATACTAGATAACCTTGCTTCCAATAATCTAATTTCAAGAAATGGGAAAAAGAAAACACAAGAACTTGCCTATATCGGAAAAATCAATTGACAAAGATCATTACCAATGCAAATACAACAAAATATGCAAGCACATTCATTTGAAGTGTCAAAATTTCGACATATCAAAATGGTAATTCATCGATCCTGTCAGATTGAATAGTGGTTAGTACAACATAACAAGCACATAAGCTCTAATACAACAAACTGAAAAAATGTTAATTTGCCAATAAAATGTATTGATTATTCTAGATAAAACTTAGGCAAATAATAACAACATAAAAATGATACTTTCAATACACTGCTGAGTGCAATTAAGCTTGGAGAGCTTCTCTGCAAGAATCTGTTCATTGAACACACTATTCATCCCATAAAAACCCAAAACCCCACCTCAAAAAACTAATTCTGTCAAAAAGGCTTAAAATTTCAAACAACAAAACGCTACTTAAATCTATCTAGAAGTTAAAACTAAAAGAATCCAAAACCAGGAAAAAAAAAATTAACCAAACTTATCAAAGTTTCAATCTTTAAACCCTAAAATTGACAAAGAACAGGATTTGACTGCAAAATAAATAAAGTGTATGTCCCAAATTAGAGAAATGAGAAGAGAATCAAATGACTGCATGAGATAAACCCCTAAAAAAAAAAACAAAAATCCGTAGAAAGAAAAATAGAAGAATTTTAAATGGAAAATCGACGACGTGTTGAATGTGGAAGTACACTGAAAGTGAGAGATTTGTTAGAACACCCAACGAGAGAAACGTTGTAAACGAGGAAGAAACTGGAGGTTTTAGCTTGAAAGACTGTTAAGATTTGGGCATTTGGCGCAAATAATTAGAGACACGAGGCATTTGTCCAAACGGCGGTGCACTGTAAACAGTTGGCACCGCCTAATAACGAAATGGAAACACAAGCTTAAAGGTGAAAACGATGTCGCCTAATCAATGTCCGGTGGCGTGCCTGAAACGATGACGTTTTTCCCGTTGTCTTTTGGTTTCAAGTTCTGGTTCTCGTCATTGTCGATGTCCATAAGCGACACCGTTTCCGCTTCCGCCATCTTGTTTGCTGGCCTCGCACGGGAGATGATGACAAAGAAAAGAGACTTTGGGTGCACGGAGTCGTGGCTAGTCAAGTGACGGCAGTGATAGGAGAGGTTTTGGGTGCGTCGGCGGCGTGGTGGATTTAGGGATTTTGTAAGTTTTCTTTTGTAAGTTTTGATTCACTTAGACGAAATGGGGCAAAGAGATCGATTGGGGATTTTGCTTTTTAATTTTTGTTCTTTAATTTTTTAATATAATATTTGGGTCTTAATTCAATAGGTCTGGTGGGCGGAAAAAGCGTAAGTACTTTAAATTTTAAAAGTCTTAGGTTCAAGTTCCAAGTTTTATAAATTTTAGTCTTTTTTTTTTTCAATTTTTGATACTTTAGTATTAGTGATTCCTAATATTTAATTTACTGACACATTAATATCAATAATTTATAATACTTGTTTGTTAAAAGTGGAAAATGGTGCATATGTACATAATTACTGATACTTTATATAAAGTGTCAGAAACGGAGTGTCAGTAAAGGTCATTTTTGTAGTAGTGTGATCTTTTTCTTGCTATCGGTTTTTTTTTTTCCAGAAGCTTTCTGGGGAAAAAGTGATACAAAGGAATTATATAGAATGATTGATGATGAGAAGCGAGACATGTGTTGAATTTATTGAAGGAGGACTCAAAGATCTTGGTTTTGATTATCTTTCAACTCATGTGGATAGCATTGAGAAAGATCCTCAAACAGCTATTGTCAAATCAACAGTGGATTATGAGACTGATGATAAATTAGCCCATAATGTTTCTTTGGTTAAGATGGAGTATTTGTTAGCCTATATGGCTGTAAATGTTGATTTTGATAATAACAAACTAAATGTTTTGGATAAACAAAGAATTACATATTATGTTTTTACAACAAGAAAATGATTTTATTAAATTAGTCCTATGGACTAAAATGAAAATTATTGATTTTAATAAGCATGTTTTGAATTCCGGATTTGAGCTTATTTACAAATATTTAAAACATTTTGGGTCATACTATAATTTTTATAAGTTTGGGCTTTATCATAATTTTAGAAAAGCTTTGGGATAAACAAGTATTACTTAGAAATTATGAAATTAGACCTATTTGTAAAGTTTCATAACGTTTTGGGTTATAATACAGTTATAAAAAATTTTGGAACAAAATTATAATTTTAGAAAATAGTACTATAGGAAGCGGCTAACATGATTTGACAAGTGTAGATCGGATTTGGGCAGTAACTTACTAAAAGGAAAACGGCTAACCGGATTCCGAAAGCGGCATAGTAGATGTTCAAAAATTCAAATTTTTGCTGTAACGGTAACTTAAAGCGGCAAACCGGATTCATAAAAGCGGCAAGCCAGTTATCACCAAAAAGTCAATAATGACTAATTTTCTTCTTCAACTATAAAATGGCTCAAATCTAATTTATTTCTAATAATACAACCATTGATATTTTAAGCATTTTCTCTGCAAATATAAAAGTATAAACTTGTGTATTCATTTCATTTATTCACACATATTGGGTTTTTATTTGTATTCAAACACATTGTGTGAGAAAGTTTTGTAATCAATTTTGTAAAATTAAATTGAGTGGTTATAAGTATTGGAATATACTTAAGTTAGGAGATTGGGGATAATCTCTTATTGTAAAGGTTCATTGACACATTGAAAGTCAATTGTAATCGTTTAAAGCCTTGGGAGGATTAGATAGTGAAATCCTCAAGTTGGTGCTAGATATGATTTAGCGTGGCGGATTGCCGAACCACGTAAAAATCTTCGTGTTTGTTTTCTCTTCCCTTACTCTTCTATTATTGTGATTTATTAAATTTATTATTTTCTATTTCATTAAGTCATTAGATTGAAATTATGTGTGATTTGTTTAGCGTAATTTTTAAAAACTCAATTCACCCCCCCTCTTGGCTTGCATAACTCGTATTTCCGTATTTCCGTATTTCCAAACAATCATTGAAGCTATTGTCGAGTATCTTAATACTGAAAAGAAAGCCGATGCTTAGAAATAACTATTCAATAAAAATTCTCTTTGAAGAAGAAAAAGAAGAATAAAAGAAACAAATGTAGCGTGTGATTTGTGCTTGAATATAATTAATAAATTTTTTGTTCTATAAAGATTATATTTGCATGGAGTTCGTATTCTCTGTATTTATTTAGTAATGCATATTGGCAATTAATTTCGATTCATTCGATTCAAACATTTCAACTCATAAGCATGAGATGGGCACAGCAAATGTGAAATTGCCAAAAAAAAGATAAAGGAAAATTGACCTGTTAAAATTACTTTTATTTTTACATCATTTTTTAGTCCTTAAATTTAATAACCAATGGATGGTTTAAAATTAGGTTGATTTAATGACATAGATTTTAAATAATAATTTATTGACACTGTATTATTAGTAATATCTTAATTAACATTTTTCTCCCCTACTTATTCACTTATCCCTCCATAGTTTTTATTTTATTTTTTTGACTTATCTCTTACTTTGTGATTGTTTCATCTTCTTATTAATTGTTTCACTTCCAAACTATTGACAATATTTTCATGCATTTGTAAAAGAATTCCAGCAAAATCAGCTAACTTGATGCTGAAGAACTTGTTATTTTTTTGAAACACATTTGCAATGATCGATTTTCATAAACATCACTGATTTTTATTCAAGCCAATATTAATTGATCCAGAGTTTCGCACACAACTAAAATTATAGATCAATAATGGCTGCTTAAACTTACGTAATAATTTTAATTTACGTTTTACAAGCTCGCATCTGAAATACAACTTTTATCTTCTAAGGTTTCGCTATGATAAACTTTCCAAAAATAGAGGTTGAAAATAAACATTTTTCTTTATAAAAAAAGGCATAAAAGACCATTGACTTTTGAAGCATTCTGCAGTTTTTCTATTTTCCTCTGCTACAAGCTTTTGTTATACTGTGAAACCATGAAGAAGATGACAAAGACAGATTAAAGAAAATGAACTAAGGAATGAGAAAATTGGAGAGAAAATTAAGGCCCAAAAATCTATATCATTAATTATTTATAAATATAGTAGATATAATTAATTACTTATAGTCCTAATCATTGATTAATCATTTATCCGAGGGTAAAAAAAATAGTGTAAATATAAATATAATTTTGAGGAGTCGTAGATCCTTCCTCATGTATAAGCCGTAAGATCCCCAATGTTTGCCTGGATACGCACTCATAGACTTTGTTTAAACAATGGTCAAATATATGTATATTATTTTTTTAGATAAACCTTAGAATTTAGATGACCATCTAAAATAAAAATGCATTCCGAATCTAAATAATACGTTTGTTTTATCAATTTCGTAAAATAAGTATTAAGTTGTTTGTTTTTTTCAACTTAAAAAACTGAAAGTATGTATTTTTACATTTGTATCCTTATTAAATTTGAATGTCAAATAAATAATATATTAAATACCATAATATTTTAACATTTATAAGTAAAGTAATATATTAATAGGAGATTTAAGAACTAGATGAGAGGAGTAAAGTGATGAGCGATTCTATAATCTATATCATTAAATTTATAAATATAGTAGATTATTATGTTGGGTAAATAGTCCTAATCATTGATTAATCAGTTTATCCGAGGATAGTGAAAATAAATTATAAAACAAGGATATTTTTGACATTAGAAAGTAATTGACTTAATTCAGATTTTTCCATTCAGTAAAAAGCTAAAAAAATTAGCTTATTTTATTAAGTCAAAATTATCTAAAAAATCTTATTAAGTTAAAAAAACAAACACTTATAATTAACTTAATTAATTAAGTTAAGTCACTTTAAGTCATTAAGTTAAAAAACAAACGCCACCTTAGTTCCCACACTTTACTGAAGTTTCCAGCAAAATCACCCCTTAGGAGTAAGGCTCTCATCTCAAATTAATTTTCCTATATAGATAGATATATAGGTGTAAAGAAACTCTTGTTAATTTATTATATATTAATTCAGTAACAGAGCTTGAAGCTAAAAGGAATGTGCTTTCCTAGGTGTTTTGCTCTTGAATAACTTCCTAGAAAAATCTTTAAAAGTAATCTATGATTTGGACTCCCCCCCCTCCCAAAAAAAAAAAAAAACCAGCAGAAAAAAAAATTATACTGGATTGAAAGTCCTTTAGTCTCATTTCTATTTTTCAAAATTAGGGGCCCAATTTATTATGCTCCATGTACTATTGCACATAATTTTGTCTCTGTTTACAAATGCGTTCATTTTATTTGCCATGTGTAATTTTGTTTGGACCAATAAATAAATAATATCTGTTCATGTCTTTTGGATATTGAGAGGGCACAATTTCAAATAGCCAAAGTTGGCATGCATGCTTTCCTATGATATAAAAACGAAGCCTTAACTCAAAAAACGCACTGTATATATTCACTACCGTATTAAGCAAATCCAGCCTGAAGGAAAATTGAGAAATCGGACAATTCTCCCTCATTGTTTCTCATATTTTGTCAGTAGCCAAAAACAAAGTTGAAGGATTCTCATATCCTTCCAACAACTATTTTATGCTCAAAATCTTAACCAAATTGTGGGATCTCCATCTAAACTAAGATAATTATTCATAAAATAAGAGTACAAATAAGAGATAAGGGGGTGCCGCAGGGGCGGAACCAATTAAGGCCCAGAGGGGGCTTAAGTCCCCCCCCCCCTGAGCTTTAAAATTTTTTTAAATTAAGCTCATAAAACCCTTTTTAATTATTAAGTTCAATACTATATATTAAATCATTTGAACTTTTCTCAACAAAAAAAATATTTTGGGCTTTCAAATTAAATCCAGTTAAATAATAAAACTTTTAAATTTAATCAAATTCTAATTTAAAATTAACTTACAAAACTATCGTTTTATACTAATAATAAAAAATTAAAAGAATAAAAAAACAAATCCCAAAATTAGAATCACCAAATCGCTAAGACTGGCCACCGCCACTGCCGAACGCTTCCATTTCTGCTGCCAATCTGCCACCAACTCGTTGTTATCTGTCGCCGCTATCGCTGAGCCTTTCATGAGTTTCGTCCCTTGCTACATCAGCCATCGATTGAAACAGGTATTGTGCTTGAATAGTTGAATGCTATTTTGAAGTTTGACTAATGATTTTGTCTGAATGAATGTTCTGCATCTCTGTAACTTCGTTCATCAATTCTTATTCTAATCGCGATCTACAAATTCCAAAAGTAAAAGTTCATTTGTCAAAAGTGATTAATTCTTTAATATTAAAATCGAAAAGGAAAGTGGTGGGATAATGAGTGTTTTGTGAGATGGTGAAACCGTGAAAGTGGTGTATAATTTATTATAGAAAAATAATCACTTTGTTAATGCAATAAACAAGCAATTGAATAAAAAAAATTTCCAATCATGAATCTAAGTATCTTTCGCATGAGCCCCGTTAAAATATTAAGTGTCTTGTAAAATAATATTTTTATAATATCGAATTTGTATTAAATTAATTATTCTTGTTCAGTTGTTGTAGTTATTTGTTTAGGATTTAGGCTTATTGTGAAATTTAATCTAATAATAGCTTTATTTTATTTGAAACAGATATGGAAAAAATTTTTAAAAAGAAACCACAGCTCCCATCTCCTCTAGAGGGAACTAGTAATGGTTTATATGAAGTTAATTTACAAAATTTGCCTGCTGATCCTGGCTTACGACCTTGTATTGATAGTTATAATTATACTATTCGAGATCAAGTTCGAAGAACATACTTACAAAGGGGTCCTTTTCAACCTAAGGGGCACAATTTTAAATTTGAGAAATTTGGAAATCAACAATGACAATTTGTTTCGGATTGGTTTAAAGAATTTGGTTCTTGGTTGGAATATAGTATAAAAGAAGAGTCTGCATATTGTCTTTTTTGTTATCTTTTCAAAGAAGATAATGGTGATCAAGCGGGCAGTGATACTTTTACTGGGAACGGATTTAAAAATTGGAAAAAGAAAGAAAAATTGAAAATTCATGAAGGAGGTGTCAATAGTGCCCATAACCGAGCTAGGCAGAAATGTAAAAGGTTGATGAATCAGAAACAACATATTGCAACATTTTTTGAAAGACAATCTGAGAAAACTCAAAGTGAATATGAAACTCGCTTGAATGCTGTTGTTGATTGTATTTGATTTCTTTTAAATCAAGGGCTAGCATTTCGTGGGCATGATGAGTCTGATGGTTCAAGCAACAAAGGGAATTTTCTTGAGCTTTTGCACTTCCTTGCTGATCATAATGAAGGTATTAATGCTGTTACTTTAAAAAACACTCCTCTAAATCTGCAAATGACATCTCCAAAGATCCAAAAAGACATTGTAAGTTGTGCTGCAACTGAAACTACTAATGCTATTATTAGAGAGATTGATGGTGCATTATTTTCTGTTCTAATTGATGAGTCTCGTTATATATCTACAAAAGAGCAAATGGCTGTTGTATTACGTTATGTGGATAAGAATGGATATGTGGTTGAACGTTTTATAGGCATTGAACATGTTTCTAGCACTACAGCTGCCTCACTTAAAGAGTCTCTTGATAGTATGTTTTCAAGATTTGGATTGGGTTTGTCAATGTTACGTGGGCAAGGTTATGATGGGGCAAGTAATATGCAGGGTGAGTTTAATGGTTTGAAAACGCTCATTTTAAAGGAGAATGAATCTGCTTATTAAGTTCACTGTTTTGCTCATCAACTTCAGTTGGCTCTTATTTCAGTGGCAAAAAAGCATGAAGAAGTTAATTCTTTATTCAATTTAGTTTCAATGCTAGTTAATGTTGTTGGAGCGTCAGCTAAACGTCGTGACATTCTACATGAGAAACATGCTATTGCAGTTGTTGAAGCATTAGGTAAAGGCGAGCTTTTAAGTGGACAAGGTTTGAATCAAGAGATTACTTTAAAGCGTCCTGCTGATACACGCTGGTCTTCTCATTATGGTACGTTAATGAGCATAATTTCTATGTTTCCATCTGTGGTTGATGTGCTTGAGATAATTGAAGTTGAAGGAAATTCTGAACAAAGATTTCAAGCTAAAACACTATTGAAGTTGATGCAATCATTTGATTTCATATTTTGTTTATTCTTGATGAAAAATGTTCTTATGCAGATGAGTTGTCACGAGCACTACAAAGGAAAGATCAAGATATTTTGAATGCTGTAAAATTGGTTGAAGTTTATAAGCATAACCTTCAGAAGTTGAGAGATAGTGGATGGGATTCTTTATTTGGTCAAGTTTCTACTTTTTGTAGCAAGCATGATATCGATATTTTAGACATGGATGATTTGTTTTATCTGTGGCGATCACGCCGTAAAGCTCGAGAGATCACAAATTTACACCGGTATCGAGTTAAGTTATTTTATGCTGTCTTAGACATACAACTTCAAGAGCTAAATAATCGTTTCAATGAGTCAAATACTGAGTTGCTTATTTGTTTGGCTTGTCTATGTCCAAATGATATGTTTGCAGCTTTTGACAAGGAAAAATTACTGCGACTTGCTGAATTTTATCCTAAAGATTTTTCTGCAATAGATCTTATTGCACTTGAGATGCAACTTGATGTTTACATTACAGATTTACAATCTAGTGCAGAATTTTTAGAATTGAAAGGGATTGGTGAACTTGCAAGGATAATGGTTAAGACTAAAAAGGATAAGGTGTATCCGTTAGTTTACCAATTGGTTACATTGGCTTTAATTCTACCTATAGCTACTGCCACTGTAGAGAGAGTATTTTCAGCCATGAATTTTGTGAAGAATCGACTTCGAAACCGAATGGGTGATCAATGGCTTAATGATAACTTGGTTTTGTTTATAGAAAAAGATGTATTTGCTTGTATTGACAATGAAGCTATTATTCGACGTTTTCAAAATATGAAAACACGTCGAGAACAATTGAAGAAGTTTTAAATTAAAATGATTATGTTAATGAAATTGAATATTTTACTTATTATTTTTTCAGTTGGCTTTTATTATCTTGTCGAATTTTTTTTTATCAATTTATATTAAGCCCCTCCTCAATTTATTTCCTGGGTCGGCCACTGGGGGGTGGTGATCGTTCTATGCATGTTGTTACATAGATGTGATGGACGACATATAAATTATCATATTTATAACAAACAATAGCCTTTATTGTAATTAAGATATGAGAATTAAAAGTGATATACATCGCTGCCGTATGATTCTTCGATCACTACCACCAACAGATAGGGAATAAAACAAACAAACGTCACTTAGTGTATGCATGCATATTGAATGATGTTATAAAGAGTATGATATGATATATTTTTTTTCGGCTTTCATGTACATATCAATAATTTTTGTTACATCTTTATTATCTATCATTACTTGAGCAGTTGAACCAAGATAATTATAAATATAATAAACATTCATCGGTGAATGTTCTTTGACCACCTGTAGCCATTATTTAGCATATGAAGAGGACTTTCGAATAGAATGGTTAGTTCCGCATATTTGGAAGAAAATTCCATGATATCATCCAAATTAACAAAGTTAAAAGAGAATACTGCTACTATTAATGAACATAACCTAAGACTTTTTTTCCCCTTTTCACTTGGTTCTTATAGGGTAATTCGGAGATGAGAAGGTAGATTCATTGGTGTAGATGGCATTCAATTTGTTATCCAGTTAAAGAGGGTGCTTGGGCATCCGGTCTTTTAATGATCTGACTGAGGCTTTTTAGCTAAGCTTCGGTGCATTTTTAAGAACAACGCTCTATTTGGGCTTCTTTCAATAAGTCCAAGTGCTGCAGAGCTATGTACCAAAGGTTGGTTCAATTTTGTTATCTTGCTTCCACTCCTTAGAGATACCTTTGCTTGATTCAATGTGTTGCTGAGCCTTATGCGCGGATCAATGGTTAGCTATGGGGCGTGTACTTTCTATATGATCGTCGGTTGCACTTTTGTCTTTTTTTTTATAATTTCGATGTGGCTTCTATTGCCAGTTTCTTTTTATTGGCAGCGTACTGTCAGGGTTAGGAGCAGGATGTGTTGCCCTCATCAATTGCCAAATAGATTATGTTGATTCTTATTTCTAGAATGGGTACGGACTTGATTGGTTAGGATCTTGCTCATGATGGTGATTTCCATTTATAGATAACTTGGAAGCTTATTCGTCGCTCTCAGTCGCGAGATGATGTTTTTTATTATATGGCAGCAACATATTCCTTCTGTTTTTTTTTTTCCTCTGGTGGCTATTACATGGCTTTTTGGCTATTGATGATGTCTTGTGCTCGAGGGAATTTTATATGTTTTCTCAGTGTCTCTATAGACAGGCTGCTGAGATTTGTCGGCATCTTTTTCTCGACTGCCCGTTGGATAGGCAGGTTTAGCATCATTTTATCCATACTTTTGGTTTGTGGCATGTTGTCTATTCCTCCCCGCATGCTCTTCTGATTCATTGGCGGTGTTGTGCTTCCTCTCGAAATCATCTTCGAGTTCTCCTAGTTTGCTTCATTTTGTAGCATATCTGGAAGGCATTTAATAGTTTTAACTTTGACTTAGTGGCTTTTTCTTAGATATGGTTATTCAAATAAAAATCACAAAAATTTTCTTTAGATATGATTATTCAAATAAAAGTTACAAAATTTTTTTTTTATAAATGTCTAAAAATATATATAAATTACACAAAATAAATAAATAAAATTTTAAAAATATAAAAAATTAATAAAATTTTAAAATTTTAGACTTTAAACAAATAACCCTTAAAGAGTTTATATGACCATTTATGAACTTAAGATTAAAAATAATAATAATAGTAGGAAAATGGAGTGAATTCGAGAGGTGACTTTGCAAGCGTTCAATCAAAATCAAATTGCAGTAATGGTGGGTGTGGTCCCACCACTTTATTAGGGTTTTCAGCAAAATATCATCCCAACTGAATTTTCCCTAAAAATATAAAGGAACTTGCAAATTTATTACTAATTCAGTAACAAAGCTTGAAGCCAAAAAAGAACATGCTTTCCTAAGCGTATTGATTTTTAATAACTTCATCAAAGATTCTTTAAAAATAATTTGCAATTTGGATTAATTCAAAAAAAAAATTGTATTTCGATTGAAAGTGTACTTCATTTCCACTTTTCAAAATTGAGAGCTCAATTTATTATGGAAATGATAGTTGTATTATAGCACATAATTTTATCTTATATTTCAGGGTCCTCATTTTATTTATCACGTGTAATTTTGTGGAGACCAGTAAATAAATAACAACAGTCCATGTCATTTAGATATTTTTATTTCTCTATAATATTGTATGAATTTTTATCGTATTGATAATGTAGTTAATATGGACCCTTGAATTTAAATGTTTTAATTTTTACAATTGATTTAATTTAGTGGATAAATAACTAATTACTTAAAAATTAATAGATCGTATTCAAATTCATGCATACAATTATATTTTTTGTAATTCCATAAATATTTTATAAGTCACCAGAAAAATTAAAAATTAAATATGCAAATATATAAATTAATCTAGATGTGTAAATAAAAAATATGGATTATTCAATCTTCAACAACACATGTTAATTTAGACCCATTTTTTCATTTATCATTGAGAAAATACAATTTTAAATTCTTAGTTTTATCTTTTTTTTTTTAATTGCTCATTGGCAAATATTGAGTTGAATTAATTGTTGCAATATTTATTAATTGAGTAAACTTTTGTTGAAAATGAGATAATAATAAGATAAATTAAGATTGAATTGTGTTAATATTAAAATACTATATTTTACAAGGAAATATAGAAGTATTAATCAACTATACTTGTTTCCTTTTATTATTTAATTTTTAAAAAATGCCTTTAATAGATTTGGTAATTAGTAAATTTAAATTTTTAATAATTAAAATCAAAATATTATTGTAACTAACTTTAATTTTATGAACTGTTGATTAAATGTAACAGTAAATATTTACACCACTATTAATACTATAATTTTTATAACAATATCATAGAGTGACCCTTAGATATTATATTCAAAGGACACAATTTTAAATAGACAAAATTGGCATGAATGCGGATAATGAGAACGCCATCTTTCTATTTAGAAATGCCTATAATATGAGAACGCGCGCAATTCTTTCTCGTTCTTTCTAGTATTTTTTCAGTGCTTTCGCTATCCTGCTCTATCAAATAATGAATTAATGATTGTACCCAATAGTGGATATGTAATAACGGACAAATGCTAAGTTACATAAGTATGGAACCACACAAATTGTGTGACCCCATAATTTATGTGGTTCTCATGCTTACATGCAAGTTACAATAAATGTAACTTAGGCTGTCGCCTAATAACGTGTGTGTTACCCATTTAGAAATGGCAAAAGCAAAATTTCGAACGAGAAAATCAAGGCACCCGAAAAAAAAGGAAAAGGTGCACGATGATTCAAAAGCACCATCCAATCCTAAGAGCATTAAGAAGCCATGCGTAAGATATTATTCTTAACAAGTCGAGTAATGGACAGGCATTATCTAAAGAGCAATAATGGAGAGTTACTCAGAGTCTATAAAATCAAGATGGAGGTCAAGGCTTTGGACTCATCAGTCACTTGGATCAAAATACTTTCTCTGAAAATAAAAACTGATTGTAATTATTTGTTTCATTTTATTTTTTCTAAAAGTTTTAAAAAAGGCCAATTTTTATTTAACTAATTTTTTTTAAACTAACCTGGGTTAGTCTACTTTTACACCTAAAAAGAAAATAGAAGATTACAAAACAGACTCAAACAAAAAGAATTTATATTAAAAAATTGAAATTTAAGAGAAATTAAATTGAAAAAAGAAAGAGATTAGTATTTAGATTAATGCTATTTGCATATGACATTACACACAAAATTACACACAGACAACAAAACTTTTCAGTAAAAAATTAACTCTTTCACTTTATTAATTTTATCATATGCAATTTTATGTACAAATGTAGTACTAAATTAACATTTTCCTGAAGTTTATGTGATTAATGATTTATGTGCCTAATCTTCAAGTACGTGGTCTTATTTAACTCTACTTGCAAGTATCGTATTACTTTTATTTTACAGAGGATTTTGTTGAATGAAAAAAAGATAAGATAGATCGATAGCCATGTATATAGCAACATTGTTGGTCAAAAAAGAAGAAGAGTATAACAATAAATAAAAATTAATTAGCATCAAAATTGAATAAATGTTTTAAACTAATGTAATCTAAGGTTGAATAACTTGGGGGAAAAAATCTGACAAAATGTTGATAAAATAAACTACATATCATAAGGTGTTAGAAAAAAAATGATGATCAATTAATAGTATAATATTGAGTTCGTATCTATTTGGAATTTTTTTTAGGAGGTTTAAAAACTGAAAATTAATTTTAGTGTTTGGTAATTTTTTTTTATAAATCTTTTTTTTGGGGTCAAAATCATAATATCCTATAGCAGTTTTTGAAAAGTAGAGAATGAGTAACTTTTTAAAATCTGATTTTGAGAATTAACTTTGTACTTGATACGATTCCACATATGCCCTTTTATATATTTTAAAAATCTAAACTTATCTTTATTAATTAGGAAATAAAATCATTAAATATGCATAATAAAAAATATTATTACCAATTATATTGGTATAGTTAAACTATTACCAATTATAATCAGATAGTAAAATAAAAATAAAATTAATAGTATAAAATATTTATTTTATGTATCAATAATTAAATATTCACAATAAAAAAAATTACATATACATGTTTATAAATGTGTAGATAAATTTTATTAAATATTATGTCTAATTCAATCATTTATATTCTTATAATAGTTCAACAAAAAGACTTATTGTTGTGAAAATTTTAATATATTCGCAAGCGCACGAATCTAGAAATAGAATAGTGGTAACGAGGTCGAACCCACAGGGATTGTTATAAATTGAAAAGTCTAATTTAAAAATAAAATTAATATTAATCCTAACCTAGTTGAGCGAATTGAGTTTTAAAAGAAATTAAACTAATTAAAATAAGAAAACAATTAACGCAAATGAGAATTCAATTAGATAAAAATTACCAAGGTTTCAGAATCCACCACTATCCAACTAGTAATTATCTAATTATTAATTAATTCCCAATTTTAGAGTGACAACTCGAAATCAATCTATGTCATCTCATGGATATAACAATTAAACCCAAATAAAATTAATCTTGTGTATGTTCTTTTTCTGCTTAATAATATGACATCTAAGAATCCCATGTGAACATATTGAATAACAAAGAGTCAAAGTTTTCCTAAGCACTCTGTGTAAACAATTTAATGAAAGACACAAAATCAAAGATAATCATGTATATACTTCATAGATCCAAGCATAGATTTAATTAAATATTAATTCTAACAACCAACAATGCATGACAGAATTGGTGAAAAGATTTAACAACATCCAATTAATCATGTGAAACAAAAACCATAAACATTAAAACACAAATATAGGGAATTAATTAAATAAAAAGACAATTATTTCATTGAATAGGGTTTCATCCTTAACCTCGGTATAAGAAAATTAGCTAGACATACTTGAATTGAGAGCAACAAATAAAATAAAACCAGCCATGGAAAAATTGCACTGCTGCAGGTTTTCGTCTCTTCCGGCGGCTTTCCTCCTTTCGCGGCTACCCCCCTCCAAAAGGCATAAGTCAGCTTCTTTTAGAGTCTTTAAAATACATTTTAAATTCTAAAGCCAAAGGCTTGGCCTTTATTTACCTCACACGTGCCCACTTTTAGAATTGCATTAGATTTCTTTTTCCACTCATGAAAGTCATGTGCAGGTCCCTTGAAATTACTTTCTATCATTTATCTGTTGAAAATTCGCTTAAAAAACTTTTGGTGACCGATCTCATATAATATATACGAATTCGTAATCTAAATCGACTGAAAATCCGAACTGCTCACCGGTTGATTTAGGTTCCTAGATCACGATCCGTCACCACCACTCCCGAGATCACGATCCGTCACCACCACGCCTCGTTAGATCACGATCCGTCACCACCACGCCTCGTTAGATCACGATCCGTCACCACCGCTGATGTTAGATCACGAACGTCACCAACGATCTTCCAGCATGACTCAGTGCTGATCCGACTGACGCATCGCTTTATACTAATAAAAGAAACTAAGACGGTAAAATTTTTCTCTCAAAGTTAGAGAGAAAATCTTTTCTCTCGATCCGTATGAATGCATCGCCTTTTCTTTTATAAAATAAGCCTTTTATATTATTTCTTTAGTGAAGCGCAAAACTAAAGTTACGTTATTCTTTCTTTTTCCATAAGGGATGGCAAAATAACGTAACTGCTCTGAAGGTATATTAATGGGCTCCACTAAATAATATAATTATGTTTTAATCTTAGTTATCTTTAATTAATCCAAAGGTAGTAGTCTGCGATTAAATGAAATTTAGCAGGGGATCGTTTGGGAGCATACTGATAGTAAACAATTAAGCGCTGTAATTAAACAAGCCTAATCATTTAATTCCAACTCTACTCCACTATAAGATTGAATGACTTCCATAATTGTATGTTCGAATAAAAATTGTAAAGCGTTGATTTCTTTTACCGATCCTTTATACCACATCGTTAATTAAATCGTTATCTCAACTGTCGATCGATTTAATTACATCTTATTCCGATACTTCTTGGTTTCTCTAATGATCATTTTCAACATACTTAAATATGTTGACACACCTGTGCCAGAGAATTACATGATCAATCAAACCCATGAGATGTCGTCTATATTGTTAATCTATAATTCCAATACTCATAATCGTCTTGACCACCAAGTGTAATCTGGACCACAAGGTGAATGGAATGAATATGATCAAATGGAATATATTAACTCAAGATTAAGATTACAAGAAATCAATGCCTATGAGATTTAATAATTACGGCTTATTTGAGGTTAATTAAATCTCATATGTGATCGATTGATGTAGTCAAACTACATCGGCAAATTTATACATGATTAAGACAAATCATTCAATGAATTTATTACGGTCTAAACCTAAATAAAGTCAACTTTATTTATCAATCTGAACTTAATTTATTTAATCGTAAGATAACATATTTATGTGTACAGCGAATCCATGGTGATCACATAAATATAATATGATTAAATGAACTTTACTCAAAAATTATGATTAAGATATTTGAATAAAATACCTCATTTATTTTATTAATCGGAAAAATTGTTTATTCTGATGAAATAAAACACATATCTTTAAGAGCATATTTTCCCAACATTATCTCCTTTGTCTTCATGTGCATAATGAATGAATTTGTTCATTGGCTTTAATCCAAATTGCTCCCAAAATCAATTAATCTTTAAAGCTTTCGAAATTGAATTGCTTTAAGCCCCTCTTTATCCATAATCTCAAATTAATTTCCTATTTAATAAAACAATTCAATTAATTAAAATAATAAATAAAAATAACTAACAATTCAATAATTAAGGGTAAAATATGTATATAAATTACGCCCATCAAATACCCCCAAACTTAGATTTTGCTAGCCCTCGAGCAAAACTAAAACTAAAATTAAAAATAAAAATAACAAAAAGTAAATCCTAACTAAACCACTTTCGCAGGTCATCGCGATTCGTTTAAGCGTGTCACAATGTGCCTTTAAACCTCACAGTGGATGAGTTATAATCTCGTGAGGCGATGATCTGCATAAACATCATTTTTTTTTAAATAAAATAAACTTTAAATAAAACATAAAAGTAGCCTAAAAGATTGCATAAATTATATAGCTCAAAGAAAATTTCAAATATTGGCAAAGTTTTAACTTTAATTCAATAATCAATCAAAAACTTATTGTGAAAATTTTAATATACTCGCAAGCGCACGAATCTAGAAATAGAATCGTGGCAACGAGGTCGAACTCACATGGATTGTTATAAATTGAAAAGCCTAATTTAAATCTAAAATTAATATTAATCCTAACCTAGTTGAGCAAATTAGGGTTTAAAAGAAATTAAACTAATTAAAATAAGAAAACAATTAACGCAAATGAGAATTCAATAAGACAAAAATTACCAAGGTTTCAGAATCCACCACTATTCAACTAGTAATTATCTAATTATTAATTAATTCTCAATTTTAGAGTGACAACTCGAAATCAATCTATGTCATCTCATGGATATAATAATTAAGCCCAAATAAAATTAATCTTGTGTAGGTTCTTTTTTTGCTTAATGTTATGACATCTAAGAATCCCATGTGAACATATTGAATAGCGAAAAAAAGTTTTCAAGACTATGTGTAAACAATTTAATGAAAGGCATAGAATCGAAGATAATCATGTATAAACTTAGATCCAAGTAGATTTAATTGAGCATTAATCACAACAACCAAATGATCGTACAAATTGGTGAAAAGATTTATGACATAATTAATCATGTGAAACAAAAACCATAAACCTTAAAACACATATAGGGAATTAATTAAATAAAACGACAATTATTTCATTAAATAGGGTTTCATCCTTAACCTCAGTATAAGAAGATTAGCTAGACATACTTAAATTGGGAGCAACAAAAGAAATAAAACCAACCATGAAAATAATTGCACTGCTGCAGGTTTTCGTCTCTTGTGGCGGCTCTCCTCCTTTCCATTGCTACCCCCCTCCAAAAGGCATAAGTCAGCTTCTTTTATTGTCTTTAAAATGGGCCCCACGTTTTTAAATTCTAAAGCCAAAAGGCTTGGCCTTTATTTGCTCTCACCCGTGCCCACTTTTTAGAATTGCTTTAGGACTTTTTTTTCCACCCATGAAAGTAATGTGCGGGTCCCTTGAAATTGCTTTCCATCATTTATCTCCTTTGTCTTCATGTGCATAATGAATGAATTTGTTTACTTCAGTTTTCTTGGCTTCAATCCTAATTGCTCCCAAAATCAATTAATCTTTAATGCTTTCGAAATTGAATTGCTTTATGCCCCTTGTTATCCATAATCTCAAATTAATTTCCTATTCAATAAAATAATTCAATTAATTAAAATAATAAATAAAAATAACTAACAATTAAATAATTAAGGGTAAAATATGTATATAAATTACATCAAATCTGCGAATTTAGATTTTCTTTAGTCATAAAACTAAAACTAAAACTAAAAATAATAAGAACAAAAAGTAAATCCTAACTAAACCACTTTCGAAGGTAATCCCGATTGCATTTAGCGTATGCCACAAGCCTTTAAACCCCTGGGCGGCCCTAATGGACGAGTTATAGTTTCGTGAGGGTTTCAACGATGATACCCACAAACATCATTTTTTTAAAAGTAAAACAAACTTTAAATTAAACATAAAAGTAGCCTCAAAGATTGCATAAATTATATAGCTCAAAGAAAATTTCAAATATTGGCAAAGTTTTAACTTTAATTCAATAGTCAATCAAAAACTTGGTGTGAAAATTTTAATATCTTTCATATTGTGAATCTAGAAATAGAATAGTGGTAGCAATTGAGCCGCGTGGATTATTATAAATTGAAAAGTCTAATTTAAATCTAAAATTAATATTAATCCTAACCTTGTTGAGCGAATTGAGTTTTAAAAGAAATTAAACTAATTAAAATAAGAAAACAATTAACTCAAATGAGAATTCAATAAGACAAAAATTAGGGTTTGAATCGCTCTTGTCCATTAGTAATTAACTAATTATTAATTAATTACCGATTTTAGGTATTCGAAATCGATCAATAAATCTCATGGATATAACAATTAGTAGAATAAAATTAATCTTTTGTAGGTTCTTTTATGGCAATGTTATGACATCTAAGAATCGTGTGAGCATATTGAATAGCGAAAATTCAAAGTTTTCTTAAGACTATGTGTAAACAATTTAATGAAAGGCGAATCGAAGATAATCGTATATAAACTTATAGATCCGGCGTAGATTTAATTGAGCATTAATCCAACAATAATGTCATGTGATTGGTGAAAAGATTCTTGTCCAATTAATCATGTGAAACAAAAACCATAAACCTTAAAACACACATATAGGGAATTAATTAAATAAAATGATAATTATTTCATTAAATAAGATTTCATCCTTAACCTCAGTATAAGAAGATTAGGTAGACATATTTGAATTGGGAGCAACAAAAAAAATAAAATCAGCCATGAAAATAATTGGACTGCTGCAGGTTTTCGTCTCTTCTGGTGGCTCTCCTCCTTTCCATTGCCACCCCCCTCCAAAAGACATAAGTCAGCTTCTTTTATTGTCTTTAAAATGGACCCTATATTTTTAAATTCTAAAACCAAAAGGCTTGGCCTTTATTTGCTCTCACCCGTACCCACTTTTTAGAATATCATCAAGATTTTTTTTTTTTTCCACTCATGAAAGTGATGTGTGAGTCCCTTGAAATTGCTTTCCATCATTTATCTCCTTTGTCTTCATATGCATCATGAATGAATTTATCTCCCTGAGTTCCTTGAAATTGCTTGAATGATGTGCGGGTCCCTTGAATGATGATGATGTGCGGGTTCCTTGAAATTGCTTTCCATCATTTATCTCCCTGAGTTCTTTTCTTCTTTTTCTCCTTCGCCCGCTGCAACTTCTTCAATTTATTCATCAATTTCGTCTGTTTATTTTTTTATTCTTTGAAAGCTAGGAAAAATTAAAAAAATTTCTGATATGGTAGTTTTCCGAGTGTACACGATCGTATCTACTTAATTAAGATAATTTTGTGATTTATTTTTTAAATTTTATTTTAAAAAAAAGACGAATGACCCAATTGGGATTGAATTTTGTGTGAGCCTAATGAAAAATCCTCTACTAAGTCATCCATCACTGTCCTTACTTCTGCTGGGGAGAAAAGAAAGTTGATGAAGAAATTGAAGGAGCTGCAGTGGGCAGACGAAAAGGAAGAAAAAATTCGTAGGGCGGGGGAGGATGAGGATATTAAAGTAAATAACTGGACATAAAAATAATAATATTAAAAATAAAATCAAAATTATCGATATTTTATTATTGATTGCAGCCGTCGCTATCACTCTTTTATGTTAATATATTGTATTGAAGCACTATAAATTTCGTACGATGTAGCTCACCAAGAAAGTTGCAGTTTCGCGGAGATTAAGAACATATGAAGGGACAAATGGTAGTGGAAACAACTGTAAAGCTGGCAGCCGAGGAGTTTTGGGATGCACAGGGATGTTAAACATGTGAGAATTCTGCATGAATTATTAGGAGAGATGGTCGGCGAGCCTCGATTGGAAAAGATAGTGGGACACACGGCGAGACGTGGCCAAACAGCAGCCGTCGCTATCACTCTTTTACGTTTTTGTTTTTTTTATAATCAGCCTTTTACGTTAATATTTGGGATTTTTCTAAGTTGCGTTTAACGCAACGTACGCCACGTAGGGGCTCCCTAATATTTGGTATTGAAGCAGTATAAATTTAGTACGATGTAGCTCACCAAGGAAGTTGCAGTTTCGCGGAGATTAAGAAAAATATGAAGGGACAAATGGTAGTGGAAACAACTGTAAAGGTGGCAGCCGAGGAGTTTTGGGATGCGTACAGGGATGTTAAGCGTGTGAGAATTTTGCATGAATTATTGGGAGAGATGGTCGGCGAGCCTCGAGTTGAACATGGCGATGGAGGTGTCGGTACCATTGTTAGAATTGCTAACCCGCCAGGTCTTTTTTTTTTTTAATTTCATTTTATTTATCTAATATAAGTTTTTCATTCACTTACATACACTAACAACGGCATATCAAAGGTCGATTATATTTTTAAATTTAATTGAAAATTTTAAATTTATTTATTAATTTGAAATCTCAATGGATTTAAATTTTTTTTAAATCTAAATGAATTTAAATATAAATATCTAAATGACATATTTATTTTTATTTTTTTAATATATGAATATTATTTATTTTATAAATAAAAAATATCTAAAATATAACTATTCAATAATTATGTTCTTATAAATCGAAACTAAGAAATGGATTAGATTTTATTGTTTAGAAAATAAGCACATTTAATATAGATATTTTTATAATATAATATTTGTTTCTCATTCAAATTTTTTTTATTTAGATAAAAACAAAAAAATTTCTTTTTTTTCTATTCAAATGTAAGTGTCTAAAAATCAGACATAAATTTAAAAAAAAAAAGTAAAATTTAACAAAGTAAACTTTTGTGGGGGATACTGGTCGTCCGAACTAGCTGGTATAGAGAGTGGGAAAGAAAATAAAAAAATTTCTACAAAATTTGGATTTAATTTATTTATGAACAAAATTCATCTAAGCAATTAATAGTTAATAGATAAAAATAGAATAAATATTTGTTTAGTTCTTATATTTTAAGTTAAGTATCCATTTAGACTCCATATTTTAAAAAAGGTCTCAAAATACTCTTATTATTAAATATGTTGCACAAAATAAGAGTAAGAATATAACATATTTAACTACAAGTGTTTTGATTTTTTTTTTAATATATGAATTAAACAATTACTTAAATGACAATATAAGAACTGAATGAACGTTTATCCAATTTATAAATATTTAAAATATTAACTCTCCACTAATACATATTATAAAATCTCTAAAAATTCAAGAGAATTATAAGATGGGGAATGTATAGTAATGGTAAAAGTTTTGTTCCTTGTGCATTGTCATTTAACTGTATATTGATTTTCTCCTAAATTAATTCCTATGAATATGTGTAAGCTGTTGATCTTTTACTTGCTATCCATATTGTAAGCTGTTGATCTTTGACTTGCTATCCGTTTTTTTTTTTCTAGAAGTTTTCTGAGGAAAAAGTGATACGAAGGAATTATACACGATGATTGATGATGAGAAGCGTATTATCGAAGTTGAATTAATTGAAGGAGGACTCAAAGATCTTGGTGTTGATTATCTTCTGACTCGTGCGGAGATCATTGAGAAAGATCCTCAAACAACTATTGTCAAATCAACAGTGGATTATGCAATCAATAACAAATTAGCCCATAATGTTTCTTTGGTTAAGATGGAGTATTTCCAAACAGTCATTGAAGCTGTTGCCCAGTATCTTAATATTGAAAAGAAAGCCAATGCTTAGAAAAAACTATTCAATAAAAATTCTCTTTGAAGAAGATGAAGAAGAAGAAGAAGAATAAAAGAAATAATGTACCGTGAGATTTGTGCTTGAGTATAATTAATAAATCTTTTGTTCTATGAATATTATATATGCATGGAGTTTGTATTCTCTGTATTTATTTAGTAATGCATATTGGCAATTAATTTCCATTCATTCGATTCAAACATTTCAACTCATAAGCATAAGATGAGCACAACAAATGTGAAAATTACCAAAAAAGAAAAAGGAAAATTGACCTGTCAAAATTACTTTTATTTTTACATCATTTTTTAGTCCTTAAATTTAATAACCAATGGATGGTTTAAAATTAGGTTGATTTAATGACAGATTTTAAATAATAATTTATTAATTGACATTTTTCTCTCCTGTTTAATCACTTACCCCTCCATAGTTTTTATTTTTATTTATTTTTTAACTTATCTCTTACTTTGTGTTTGTTTCATCTTGTTATTAATTGTTTCACTTTCAAACTATTGACAATATTTTCATGCATTTGTAAAAGAATTCCAGCAAACTCAGCTAACTTGATGCTGAAGAACTTGTTATTTTTTTGAAACACATATGCAATGATCGATTTTCAAAAACATCATTGATTTTCAAAAACATCATTGATTTTTATTCAAGCCAATATTAATTGATCCACAGTTTCACACACAACTAAAATTATGGATCAATAATGACTGCTTAAACTTACGTAATATTTTTAATTTACGTTTTACAAGCTCGCGTCTGAAATAAAATTTTTATCTTCTAAAGTTTTGTTGTGATAAATTTTACAAAAATAGAGGTTGAAAATAAACATTTTTCTTTTTAAAAAAGGCATAAAAGACCATTGATTTTTGAAGCATTCTGCAGTTTTTCTATTTTTCTCTGCAGCAAGCTTTTGTTATACTGTGAAACGATGAAGAAGATGACAAAAATAGATTAAAGAAAATGAAATAAGGAATGAGAAAATTGGAGAGAGAAAATTAAGGCCCAAAAATCTATATCATTAGTTACTTATAAATATAGTCGATATAATTAATTACATATAGTCCTAACCATTGACTAATCATTTATCGGACGGTAAAAAAATAGTGTAAATATAAATATAATTTTGAGGAGTCGTAGATCCTTCCCCATGTATAAGCCCCGAGATCCCCAATGTTTGCCTAGATACACCTCATAGACTTTGTTTAAACAATGGTCAAATATGTTAAGAAAAAATCACTCTCCGTTAATTCCCAAGATTATGATTATGATCACTCTCCATTAAATCTCAAGATTATGATTTTGTATATTACGATTCTGTAAATCTCATAATTTATACCTACAATATTTGTATTTATTTGGTTTCTTATTTGAGCTTCATGTAAAGCCTATATATAGGTAGGGGTGGGCGTTCGGATCGGGTTAACTTGGCCAACCGAACCGAAAATATCCTATGCAACCCGAGCAGTTCAAACGATCCGTTCGGGTTAAAATTGTTGAGTTGAACCGAATTTTGAACCCGATCGGGTTGAAGCTTTTTTTTTTTTTTTTCAGTTTTAGTCAATATTGATATTTTGGATTTTAGACTGGGTTTGTACTTTGTTGCTGACTTGCTGGCTTGCTCATAGCCATGGGTATTGTTTTTAATTGAATTGAATTTTTTAATTAATTAATTAACAATTGTTCAGTTATTTGGAGTGGGTTATTAATTAAATTGGATACTTTTAATTAATTTGGCTTGCTCGTGGGTGTTGATTTTAATTGAATTGGATTTTTTTATTAATTAATTACCAATTGTTTAATTATTTGAGTGGGTTATTAATTAAATTGGATATTTTTAATTAATATGGCTTGCTCATGGGTGTTGTTTTTAATTAAATTGGATTTTTTTATTAATTAATTAACAATTGTTCAATTATCTGGAGTTTGTCATGTGGAGATGTTTAATCATGGTTGCCATTTGCCACTTTAATTTTTAGATTTGTAATTTTTGTAGTTTTATTTTACTTGACTACATATTTCATGTTTTGTTAACTTTAAAAAGATTTGTTGAAATATTGTTAAGGATGATTTACAGTTGATATTTGTGTTAAGGATGTTTGGAATTGAGATTTTTAGATTTGAAGTGGTGGTGGTTAGAATTTTGGAATTAAATTGTTTTAACTCGTTCTAACCCAAACTAACCCGAATTTTTATATTGAATTATTCTAACCCAAATTAACCCAAACCGAAATTTAAACCCGAATTACCAACGTCCAATCCAGAATTATGAACCGGCCAAATAGATTGTTTGGTTCGGGTTGGCATTCAATAGATTGGGTTGATTCTCGGCCGAATGGGTTGAAACCAAAGCCGACAATCCGACTGAAACTCGTTTTGCCCACCCCTATATATAGGCTCATTCTCTTTGTAAATATAATTATCAAATATACAATAATATTCTTCATATTCGCTTTCATGGTATTAGAGCTCAAGGTAATTTAGCCATAATTTTCTTGTCCAATCCCTTTTTTGGTCTAACTTCAGCCATCGTGAATTGTGCAACCACATTCGGCCATCATCTCTTTTCATTGATTTGGCTTTGCCTTGGTTGGATTCTGTCTTGGTTTTGGCTGGTTGTTTCGACTTTATTTATTATCTTCTTTATTGCTTAGTTTTTTTTTTGGATGGAAAAATTTGATGTTTCACGGCCTATTCATATTATACTTGATGGATATAACTATGTTCTTTGGGCTCAAACAATGTGCCGTTTTCTTAAAGGTCGCAGATTGTGGCGTTATATTACTGGAACCACTGTTCAACCAGTCTAGAAAGGAGACGGGGATGCTGAAAATTTTGTTAATCGTCTTGAGAAATAGGATAGCAAAAATCATCAAATAATCACATGGTTCCGCAATACATACCAACCATCTATTCATCTCCAGTTTGGGTGATTTGATATAGCCAAATCACTTTGGGATTTTCTTGCTCATCGTTATACTACAGCAGATCTTTCACATCAGTATCAGCTGTTACAAACTCTACATCAGCTTAGACAAGAACCTGGACAATCAATTGATGACTTTCACTCTCGTATGCAATTCTTTTAGGATCAACTGGCACTTTCTGAACCTGAATAGAATGATCCTACAGATGCAAAAAAATTCTCAAGCTACCGGGATCGTCAATGGTTAATACAATTTCTCATGGCACTACATAATAATTTCAAGCCCACTCGAGTAGCTTTGCTTCATCAGACTCCGTTGCCAAGTCTTGATCACGCTATTGATCAGTTTATCTCAGAAGAAACTCGTCGAGCTAGCTTACAGTCTCCTCCTTTGGAAATAGCTTTGGCAACTCATCAATCTAAACCCAGTCATAGCTTAAAGAAGATATGCCAGTATTGTTGTGAACCTGGTCACATTTTACTTGATTTCCCAACGAGGCGTTGTAAATCTTGTCAGAAAATTGGGGTAGGCCATTATGAAAAAGATTATCCTAATAAAGGCAAACAATTTGTTCCTAAGGATGCACCTGTCAAGAGTAACCCACTTTCTGCTGCTGCTGCTAATGATAGTTCATCTGCTCAAGCAAATATTGAGCGGTCTCCTTTTTCGACCTCTATTACTGTTAGTGATTTAGAATCCTTTCTCGAACAACTTCTGCAGAAATCCGGTAATACTTTTATTTCTGCCTCATCTATTTTATTAGGTAACTCATCTTGGTACTTTGATTCTGCCTGTTGTAATCATATGACTCTTGACTTAAGATGGCAAAATAACCCACACCCGGCTCAGACCCGCACAAACCTAGACAATCCGAACCAGGATTAACCCGTACCGGATACAAATAACATCCAGATCTGGAAGTAAAATAATAAACCCAGATGTATCTGGGTCCGGAACCGGAATGAGCCAACCTGCATATCTGGAACCCAGACCAGGATTTCTTTATTCTTAATATTATGTTTTTAATGTTTCTTAGTATAAATAGAAAAACAAAAAGTTAACAGAATAAAAAAGGAAAGAAGAGACCCTAGTTTGTACTTTACATCTTTCTTTCAACACAGCCGCCAGCCATTTTCCTCTTCCCTTCGTTAATCGAACTCAGCTGCCAATTACTTTCTTTCTTGTCATCGTCGGCGCGCTGATTTACTGCTATCGCGGCTGTATTGATCATTATCGTCATTCGCTGCCATTCAATTCGTTGATTAGTGTCAAACTGGATTCAAGTGTGGTATCAATTACTAGCCTCCAGCTGGTGTTCCAGGCGGTGATCTCACAAAGGTGCAGACTGCAGAGGCTGTGTGCGTGATATTGAACCCAGCTAGTGAGGCCAGGGTGTTTTCTCTTCATTGACCATAAATTTAATTTGATGTAATGTTTAGAGAGCATAGAGAAAGGTGAGTTCTTTGAAGCCCGCGAGGATCTTACAGCTTTGGGGAAAGATTATGTAAAGGTGGGTGATGAATCTGGTGACGGTGAACATGGTGATCGGGGAGATGATCTGTGTTTGTAATTTTTTTAGCTTGTGTTCTTTCGCTTGCCTATTTGTTGTAGCAGTTGGATTCTATAATTGCATTAGTTCACATTCTACTGCTTTTGTTTTTTCGGGTGAAATTACTATGCGACTGTATGATTTTTTCCTATTGTATCCATACCTTGTCAAAGAAGTGGAAAAGAAAATTTTAAATAGGTATCCGGGTTTGAAACCCGCAATCCGAAAACCTGAATTTTTCCTGGTTAAACCCGCTCTGGACCCAGAGTCTAATTATCTGGGTTTATATTCGGATCTGGGATATAGTAAATTCGCATCCGGGTCTAGAACCGAAATGGCCAAACCCGGACCCGGACCCGGACCCAGAATTTGCCGTTCCTACTCCTGACTCTACCATATTTACTTTCAAATCTACTGTCTCCAATTCACCTGCTATATACACTACTAATGGATCCTCAATGTCAGTTAGTCATATAGGTCATGTCTCTGTTTCTAATTTGTCCTCATCAAATACTTTTCTTATTTTAAAATTGACCTTAAATTTATTATCTGTTGGTCAGCTATGCGAACTTGGACTTAATGTAATATTTGCTTCATCTGGTTGTTCTGTGCAGGATCCAAAGACGGGACTGACACTTGGGATAGGCCGTAAAGTATGGCACTCGTTTGAGCTTGTTCATCTTCACATCCCATCTCATTTCTCCTACACACATCAATTTGTTGCATCGACCTCAAAAATGTCTTCTGCAAAGCTCTGGTATTCACGTTTAGGACATCTGTCACCTAATCATTTGCAGTCTTTAACATGTTGACTGTTTATCTTGTCGGTTAGCAAAACAAACTGTTTTATCTTTTAATAAAAGTGAGTTTATTTCTCATGCTCCTTTTGATTTAATACATTTCGATATTTGGGGACCATCACTAAATGCCACTATAGGTGGATCTAGATATTTTGTGATTTTTGTTGATGACTATTCTTATTTTACATGGTAATTTCTTATGAAAAATTTATCTGAGTTTACTAAAATTTATTCTGACTTTGTACAAATGATTAAAACTCAATTTTCTCGGTCTATTAAAGTTTTTTGTACTGATAATGTCATGGAATACAAGAATAGTCAATTTCTAGACTTTCTACATAAACATGGCACTATATGTCATCGCTTTTGTCCAGGTACTTCTCAACAAAATAGGTGAGCTGAACATAAGCACAGACATATTTTAGAAATAGTTCACTCCTTTTTAATCTCTATTTCTTGTTTTAAACATTTTTGGAGAGAAGCTGCTCTTACTGCTGTATACACTATTAATCGCATTCCTTCTCTAATTATAAATAACCAATCCCCCTATGAGAGATTATATGGGATCTCACGTTATTATCATCAACTTAAAGTTTTTGGTTGTGCTTGTTTTGTTCTTCTTCAATCCCATGAACGTATAAATTAAAGCATCGTGCTCGCTTATGTTATTTCTTAGGATATGGCATTCAACATAAATGCTATCGATGTTCGGATCCCATCTCTAATCGACTTTGTACCTCTAGACATGTTGTTTTTTGGGAACATAAAATGTTTTCATCTATGTCATCGTTTCATAATATCCCTAAATCATCCACTCGCCTCTTTACAAATGCAACTATCGATTTGTTTCTTGATAATTGTCCTTTAGGACTATATTCTGAACTCCAAACAAGTGCTCTAGAGAATGTGATAGGACTTAGGGCTAAATTAGGGCTGACTTTTATTGATTAAATCAAAAGAAAACAAATAATCTTGACCTACAATTCGAGAGGTAGGTCAATCTCTCCCAAAGCTCCTAATAGTTCCTGACAAACTCAGCATAAACCCTAATGACTCCATAATCTCTATTTATAGTGAACCCTAATTAATAATAAAATTACTAAATTACCCCTACCCTACAATTACTAAACTATGCCTCTTTCTATTTGTGCTAACATAAGTTTTCATAGGTCTAACATTACTCCTCTAAAAAAACACCTTGTCCTCAAGGTGGAATCCGAGGCTATGTTGTGTTCTTATCCGCAATCATCTGCGCCAACTCCATTGACTCCCCAATCCCTCTTGGCCTTAGCAACCGTAGCGCGGCTCGAATTTCCGGCTTCAGTCCCTTCATAAAATTTCCTTCCAACACTGCCTTTGAGACTCCCCCTAGACGCCCCAACAACAACTCAAACTTTTCCGTATATTCCATGACTGTTCTCTCCTCGATTAGGACAAAAAACTGTTCGTGCAAATCTCCCTCTTGAGAGGCCTGAAACCTCTCCAACAGTTGGTCCTTAAATTCACTCTGCGGCCTCAATGGTTGTCGTTGTTCCCGCCATTGAAACCATGCAAGGGCCTTTCCCTCCAAACATAATGCTGCTGCCATCAATTTTTCCCTTTCTGAGAGTCCATTGATGGCGAAATAGCGCTCTAACCTATACACCCATCCATAGGCATCCTTGCTTTTGAAAATGGGCGTTTTTAGTTTCCTTACCCCAAAATCCGCTTCAAATTGAGTCAGGCCCGCCATGATTCATGCACATGAAGGTCTCCAACCTCCAAACTATTCCGGTTCCACAAATCTCACATACCCCACCCTAAATTCTCTTTGCCCAAATTTGGAATCCTGCTTTCGGTGTATTCACATAACCGCTCTCGTTGGTTACCCCTCCTCGCCATCCGCCCTAAATCCGACTGTCGGACCCAAATCCAGCCCGCCCCAATCCGACTTGCCCTGCCTTGACCCAAACGACCATGCCCGCCGTGCATCACCCCAAACGCCATCGAGACGCGAAGCCCAAGACTCTTGCCCCATTTTGGTCTTGAAACACTGATTCCCAACCCTAAACTGCCTCCTCCAGCCGCGTAACCCTTAGATCCACTACCCCTAGCCGCAACCCATTCTCCTTCGCCACACCCTATGCTAGAAAAGGCTCCCCTAAGTCATAAGTCCCCTGGGCTGACCTCCCCGCCACCAAATTTGCTGTGAACTGTTGCCCCTGGGTGTGTGAGACTAATAGTTTTCGGCCCTCCGCCCTCTATGCAGTCGCTGAGCACGGGTTCCATGTCGCCAGATCCTTCCCTCGCTACACCACCTTGGCCTATTGATACTACCGGTGGTGGGTTGAGGTGGAGTTCTATCAATTTCAGCAACATGGCTTCAAGGGATGAAAATTTTTGCTGAACGTTATTAAATCGCTCGTCAATAGTAGCCTTGAGCGATCCAATCTCCACTTCCAATTTTTCTTCAAGTGCGTCCACCTTCTTTGCTGCCATTGTTCCAGGATTTCTGCTCTGATACCACTTTGATAGGACTTAGGGCTAAATTAGGGCTGACTTTTATTGATTAAATCAAAAGAAAACAAATAATCATGACCTACAATTCGAGAGGTAGGTCAATCTCTCCCAAAGCTCCTAATAGTTCCTAATACCAGACAAAACTCAACATAAACCCTAATGACTCTATAATCTCTATTTATAGGTGAACCCTAATTAATAATAAAATTACTAAATTACCCATACCCCTACAATTACTAAACAGCCCATGCCTCTTTCTATTTGTGCCTAACATAAGTTTTCATAGGTCTAACAGAATGTTACACCTTTCTCTGAGTTACCTGTCCTACCTGATGGATCCTTACCAACCAATTGCAGCTCTTCTGACTCTATTCATTCTCCACCTCTTCGTCGTTGGGTATTATTTCAGATGAATGTAAAAAATACTTTTCTTAATGGCGATCTTTTTGAAGAAGTCTATACAAAACCTCCTCCTGGTTACTCTTATCCTTTAAATAAGGTTTGTAAACTTTGTTGTGCCTTGTATGACCTTAAACAGGCACCGAAGCATAGTTTGAGAAATTCAGCACTACAATCAAATAATTTGGTTTCAATGCAAGTTCTTATGACTCTTTTTTTTTTATGCAACTCTTTTATTACTTTATGTTAATGATATGATTATTACTAGAGATGATCTTACAAGAATTACATATCTTAAAGTTTTTTTTCAGCATCACTTTGAGATGAAAGATCTTGGGCAACTTAGTTTCTTCCTTGGACTTGAGGTACTCTCTGATTCGTCTGGTTACTATCTTTCACAAGCTAGTATACTTCTGATCTTCTTGCTAGAGCTGGGTTGACTAATAGTCAGATTGCCTCTACGCCTCTCGATCCTAACATTAAATTTGTGCCATCTGATGGAACATTGCTCAGTCATGCTACTCTTTATCGACAATTGGTTGGAAGTTTGGTTTATTTAACAGTGACACGACCAGATATAGCCCATGTTGTTCATATTGTTAGTCAGTTTATGTCGGCTCCTTATTCTACTCACTATACAGTTGTCATTCATATCTTGTGCTATCTTAAAGGGACTATGTTTCATTATCTCCACTTCTCAGCCAATTCTTCTTTAGAACTGCTTGGTTTTTCTGATTCTGATTGGGCAGGTGATCCCATTGATCAATATTCTACCACCGGCATTTACTTTTTTTTAGGCGATTCACTTATTTCTTGGCGTAGTAAGAAACAAAGTGTTGTTGCTTTGCCTACTGTTGAGGCTGAGTACCGAGCCCTTGCTAATACAACTCAAGAGGTTGTTTGGCTTCGTCAATTACTAGGGGACATGGGAGTTATATTTAATAGAGCTACATCTCTTTACTATGACAATAAAAATGCCATTGAAATCGCTCACAATGATGTCTTCCATGAGCACACCAAACACATAGAGACAAATTGTCATTTTATTCACCAACATTGTGCCCAAGGTACCATTCAACTTTAATTTGTGTGCTCTTGAGATAACACAACTAATCTTTTCACCTAGTCTCTTTTACCTAGCCGTTTTGGTGAATTGGTTTACAAACTCAAGCTTACTTCTATGCCACCATCTTGAGTCTGAGGGGGGTGTTGAGAAAAAATTACTTTCTGTTAATTCTCAGGATTATGATTCTGATCACTTTCCATGAAATCTCAAGATTATGATTCTGTATATTACGATTCTGTAAATTCTATAATTTATACATGCCATATTTGTATTAATTTAATTTCTTATTTGAGCTTCATGTAAAGCCTATATATAGGCTCTCTCTTTCTAAATATAATTATAGAATATACAATAATATTCTTCATATTCACTTTCATGTATATATTATTTTGTTAGATGAACCTTATAATTTAGATGACCATTTTTGGATTCAAAATTAAAAATAAAAAATAAAAAAGTCCATTGAATTAGAGACACAATTTTTGTAGCTAGGTTCAATTAAAAGTCAAATCGTTGTAAAAAGTGGTCGTCGTCCCCGCTACTTTACTAAAGTTTCCAGCAAAATCACGTCAAGTTAGGAGCAAGGCTCTCATCCCAAATTAATTTTCCTATATAGATAGATGTATAGGTGTAAAGAAACTCCTGTTAATTTATTATATATTAATTCAGTAACAAAGCTTGAAGCTAAAAGCAACATGCTTTCTTAAGTGTTTTGATCTCGAATAATTTCATAGAAAAATCTTTAAAAATAATCTGTGATTTGGACTCATTCCCCTCCCCCTTCCCCCAACAACACAAAAAAGAAAGATTATACTGGATTGAAAGCGCTTTAGTCTCATTTCCATTTTTCAAAATTAAGAGCCCAATTTATTATGCTCCATGAACTATTGCATATAATTTTGTCTCTGTATACAAATGCGTTCATTTTATTTGCCATGTGTAATTTTATGTGGACCAATAAATAAATAATACATGTTCATGTCATTTTAGATATTCAGAGAGCACAATTTCAAATAGACAAAGTTGGCATGCATGCTTTCCTATGCTATAAAAACGAAGCCTCAGCTCAAAAATGTAATTTATCTCGTACTGTTACTACTGTATATATTCATTGCCATATTAAACAAATCCAGCTTAAAGGAAAATTGAGAAATTGGACAATTCTCCCTTATTATTTCTCGTATTTTATCACTAGCCAAAAACAAAGTTGAAGGATTCTCATACCCTTCCAACAACTATTTCATGCTCAAAATCTTGACCAAATTGTGGGATCTCCATCTAAACTAAGATAATTATTCATAAAATAAGAGTACAAATAAGAGATAATGGGGTGGTGATCGTTCTATACATGATGTTACATAGATGTGATGGACAGCACATAAATTGTCATATTTATAACAAACAGTAGCCTTTATTATAATTAAGATATAAGAATTAAAAGTAATATACATTGCTACCGTATGGTTCTTCGATCACTATCACCAACAGATAGGGAATAAGACAAACAAACACCATTTAGCATATGCATGCATATTAAATGATGTTATAAAGACTATGATATGATATATTTCTTTTCGGCTTTCATGTACATATCAATAATTTTTGTTACATCTTTATTATCTATCATTACTTGAACAGTTGAACTAGGATAATTACAAATATAATAAACATTCATTGGTGAATGTTCTTTGACCACCTGTAGCCATTATTCAACATCTAGAGAGGACTTTCTAATAGAGTGGTTAGTTTCACATATTTGGAAAAACATTCCATGATCTCATCGAAATTAACAAAGTTAAGAGAGGATGCCGCTACTATTAATTAAAAGGACCTAAGACTTTTTTCCCCCTTTTCATTTGGTTCTTATAGGGTAATTCGGAGATTAAGAGGCAGATTCATTTGTGTAGATGGCATTTGATTTGTTATCCAGTTAAGGAGGGTGCTTGGGCATTCGGTCTTTTAATGATCTGACTGAGGCTTTTTAGCTAAGCTTTGGTGGCATTTTTTAAAACAATGCTTTTGTTAGCCTAAAGGGCTATACATATTATAATTTTGATGATAACAAATATATGTATTAAGTGTTTTAATAAATTTTGTATTTCACAAGTTCATTAGTTTTTGAAGGATAATTTTTATGCAAGTGAATCAAGTGAAATTAAGTTCAAGACACTCAACGGACAACGGCGAAATCAAGAATAGAGTTTAGAGCTCAACGGATAAATTATTGCGACAATTTTTTGTAAAGCCGGTATGATTTAATTTATGTTTGGTTCAGCATTTGAGAAGCTCAATATATTGTCTAGTAAATAATTACTTTTTTACAAACTAAAAGTTTTTATATTTATAAGATAAAATATTTTGTAGATTTGAGAAATTTGGTTTAAAATGAAAAAGTTTTAAATTTCGGAGTTGGACTTATTTGTCAAGTTTTAAACCTTTTGGGCTATATTGTAACTTGTAAAAGATTGAGGGTTTAAGTGAAAGATTTTGAGAATTTTAAAATTTTATGATGATTTTGTTAAAACTTAAAAAGGACCTATTTGAAAAGGTTTACTATAGCTTGGGTCATATTATAATTGTAGAAAGTTTGAGGAATTACAAATTATTTAGAAATTCTGGAATTGGACTTTTATGTAAAGTTTTATGACGTTTTGGGTCATAATATAATTATAAAAAATTTTAAGATAAACTTATAATTCTGTGAACAGTATTACTGTAGCAAAATTTAAATTTAACGGTAATTTCACTGTTACAATGTGAGATAAATTAAAGCATTAGGCTAACTAATTGGAATTTGTCTATTTTAGTTTTAACTATAAAAACTCAACTCTAACTTCATTTTAGAGACTAATGCAAGCATAAACATGATCTTATAACATATATTGAGCTTCCAATTCGCAAAATCATTATAGATTAAATCATCTTTGTGCTATTATTTGTGAACCACTCTTATAGAGAGTTTCTTGTTATAATTTTCTTTTCTCATAAAATTGAGAGTGTTCAAGGAGGAAAACACTTGGGGTAAAGAGATTGGGGTGATAGTCTCTTGATTGTAAAGAACTTAAAGCCTTGGGAGGCTTGGATAGTGAAATCTTCGAGCTTGGTTGGCTTGGAGAAGTGGACGTAGGCGGGGATTGCCAAACCACGTAAAAATTGTTGTGTTTGCATTCTCTTCCCTTACTCTTTTATTTTTAAGCATTGTCTAATTTATTGTATTTGATTTGATTGTTATAAAACTTATTGTTTTTGTGTCTATTAAGGCGTTAGATTGAATCGTTGTGTAATTTATTTAGTATAAGTTTTAAAAACTCAATTCACCCCCCTCTTAGGCTGCATAACTACGCCATGGAGTGCTTGCTTTCAATCAAGGCAACCTTTGGCTACAAGTTCATTGGTCAATTAACTATTGTTAAATCTGATATTGGACTATTTTGTGCTAAACTTTGACCTCGCATTTCATGTTTATGGATTCTCTAAAGCCCGAGATCCGGAGTTTGATTTTCACGGGGTTTAGTAATGAATTTCCCCTCCATATGTTTGTGAATTAATGGAATGTTGGGTTTATATGTATTCTTTTTTTTTTTTGTTTCACTGCAGTGCATAAGAATCGCTTTTTCTGAGGTTGCAATTAATGTAGAATGCGAAGGGTATGTCTTGTCGTTCCAGGAAAATGGATGTTATGTGCATCATTTATCCTCCCCAAGAGCGTAACATTTGCAAGAAGATCACCCAATATGTAAGTAGTTCAAGTTAAAGCCAAGGCGATTAGCTCTAGGCTTGTATCATAATATTTAATCCCTGGTCAATTAACTATTTTTTTTTTCTGGTATTCACTTGATTTTTTTAGAGTCAAAGTTAAATGCTTTTTCCCTTGAATTCTTTTTTTTTTTTTATTTACTCTTTGTGCGTTTGATGGTTTGGATGAATAGCATGAAAATAATAGAACGATGGGGATACATTGTTCAAGATTTTATATATGGGTGCGCACAATAAATCTACTATCTAGTAATTGTATTTTCCGAAGCCTTTGCAATAATTCCAAACCTACCGTCAATTTCCTTTACAACTGAATCCACTTATGTCATCGAGGGGGAGCTATTTTCTCTGAAACCATGACAGCCTGGCCTAATTTATTTACTTTATTTTTCTGCACCATTTTTCCTTTCCAATATTTATCCACGTTTATTACATTGACTGAGCAGTTGCAAATATTCTCAATTTGCTTTTCCACTGTATTGCTCATTTCTACAGGAATCTTTTCCTTTTCAGTTGTACCCGTTTGTTTTATCCAGCTACTATCCGATAATTTTACTTTTCTGATCCCTTGCAATAATTCCAAACGGACCAAACCTATTGCCAATTTCCTGCACATCTCAATCCACCTGGGTCATTGAAAGGGGCCTATTTTTTGTAAAACTGGACAGCCTGGCCGAATTTATTTATTTCACTTTCCTGCACCGTTTTTCCTTCCAATAATTATCTGCATTTATTTCATTGCCTGAGCAGTTGCAAATATTTTAAACGTCCTTGCAATTAATATCCCGAGTCCTGGCAATTAATTTCAAACCAATTATCAATTTCCTCCACATATGAATCTCTACGTGGATCAATGTTTTTGCATCATTTTTGTCCACATTTATTACGTCGGCTGAACACTCACAAATATTTTCAATGTCTTTATCCAGGTTTTTTTTTGATAAAGTCTTTATCCAGAGTTACACACCAAATTTATTAAAAAGAATTTATTTTACCAACTGTATATGTCAACATTTACATCTACCACCCAACGGCAGTTTTAATTTGATGGGCCCTTTCATTAATCTCAAACGTATTATCAATTTTTTCGACATCCAAATTCACTTGGATCATTTAGAGAAAGGGAGAGAGAGGCTGTACGTGAGAAAACATTGGTCTCCCCATCAAATTCAATTATTTTTCTTTGTGGATCCGTGTATTAATTGATCTCCAGCCACCATCGTCTCATTTAATTATTATTATTATTTTCGATTATTGGATGAATAATGGGTGAGGCTTCAAAGTAAAAGCTTTGCATGTTTTAATTGTCATTGTTTTGCACGCCAAATGTTTGATAAAATACCGCAACAAATACACTTACTTGATTTTCTTATAAATTTATTTATTTTTTTAATTTGAAACCACTTGAATGTTCAGAGAATTTTGAAGGCTTCGGTATATTCGGTAATATTTTTATTCAATTTATATTGTTTAACTAGAAGAAGATGATACATATAGCATCTTTTTTTTCCTTCTTTCTTTTTTCTTATGCTTTTTTATATGGTTCAAGCGTTATATTTTTTATTTTTCTTTTTTCAACATGGTCTCATATATCATTCTATATGGTATTGCTTGAAAAATTGGTGTACTATAATATTATGTAGAAACAAGCTTTTATTGTAATTTATTCTTTAGATCCACTAAACTAAATTAAAAAAAAAAAAAAACGGAATCTTAAAAAGTGTTTTCTGTATAATGTGGTGGATCGAAATCTCATGTGCAATATCTAAATGAAATGGTACTTGAAATGATGGAGACTTTGTTTTAACTTTTTTTACTATGTGCTTGTATCATGTTTATAGATATTAAAATACTTTTCTTCTTTTGTATTGGGAAGACTGAAATGCTTAAAGAATCTACTGGATTAATTGCTTGCTTCAAAAGATGTTCTAGAGGCAAAGGGTGGAGTAGTATAAAAGCAAAAGCTTGATAGGTAAGTTATTCCAATTTGTTTACATTTACTTATAGAAATTAAATTTACATATTTCTTTTGAATGTAAAGTATATTTGGGATTGAGAACGCGTTTGCTTGAAAAATTCAGTTAATGTTTCATTCTACTTTTGTGTTATTTTTCACTCATATTTTACAAGTGCTATCAATCTTACTATTTGTTTATTCTTAGTCAATGGAACTTATTATTCAATAAGGACATGATCCTCTTTCTTTTTTAGATGTGTTTAGTATTATTTTTAAACGTATATTAATTATTGACTTCTAATTATGCAGGACTAAATGATAGAAATAAAGAAAAAATTCTAATATCAAGGAAAGTGTTAAGCCATTAATTGATAATCAAGTTTATAAAATTATTTTGGGAAAGAAATCGAATTTTGTGAATAAAATGACAGGTCCGTCAAAGTTAGCATACACCATAGCATTGTCCCAACAAAGTCAGGAGATGGCGAGACGATTAAGGTGCAAGCTGAAAAGATTGAGAAACAAGATAATATACTACTGGTAGTTGAAGATTTCGTGAGATTCATGAAAGAGCAATCATCATTTTCACTTGCATATTCTTTTGATCCTACATTCTTTCAATGTCAAGCTTTGTGTTTGAATCTTTTGGATAATAAATATATATTTAAAGTCTTTTTTTTTTTAAATGTTAGTCTCATTGTTGTTGGTTTGTTTATTAATGACTACACTTGTATTTAATAGTCACACCAATTTTTCTATTATGATGTAACAAGTTGTAACATAATAAAATACATCGTCTTTAATAATGTGAGACTATATTCGTTTTCATTTGAAACGAAAATAATTTTCATGGAATAACATTTTTTGAATCAAAATTTGTCACTAGATATCAATCTATGTGACTACAATATGTTGTTGTGGATACAATATGTTGTTGCTGATGCTTTTTTTATCGACAATTGGAAGTAATCATTTTAACTTTTTAAATACAATATAAATAGTCATTAAATAATAAAGTATTTTATTATTAAAAATAATTTGAGACAAAATAACTTTTTACATATATTTTGCAATGAAAGAATACGTTGCAACATGTTAATTTTTCTAACTAAATGTTTATTGTTGTAAATGCTTACATTTTATGACAAGAGATAATGGTCACTTAAAATTTTTTGATACAATATAATTAGTCATGAAATAGTAAAATGAATTGTCCTCAAAATAAATTTGAGACTAAATTAATTACCAATTGTATTTGCAAAAATTGTCACAAATGACAATTACTTGGGACGATTATGTAACGTCATGATATGTAAATTTCAATGACAGAAAAATAGCGTTGCTAATTGTATCGTCAAACCTCTAAAATGAAGATTTTGAGTAATTGTTGTGACTATATTTACGTACTCTTGAGACAAAATTATTGTTGCTATAAATCACATATTATGACAAATGTGTAGTATCATTAATTGCATTTTGAAGTCTCCAATTTGACCATTTTGAATATTATTTGTGACAATTTTAACTTAATTTTAAGACAATTATTTTTGTCACAAAAATATATTTTAAAATGACAAAAATAATTTTGGTCGCTACAACCTTTTAAGATAGTCTTTCCACGACTATCGTGTGACAATTTATTTTTTGTCATAAAAAATATAAGGTGACTAATTTATTATTTTTAATGACTAAATTTTTTGTAACAAAATATTATTTTTCTTGTAGTGTGTGTTATTTATTCATTTTGTTGACATTATATTATTTTTAGGGTTTTGTTTGGTTTGTGATAAACGATAAAGTAACTCACATTTTTGTTACATTTGCATCATATGTTATTTGATGGATTTTATAACTACATTCGTTAAAACCTGAAGTTGTTGCCAAAATTTTGTTCTGCACCCGACATACACGACAGCAGTCGTATATGTATGGATTTACACAACTGTAGTCGTGAAAATATGCAAAAGATTCCAATTATTATGACATCTTACCATTCTATTGGTGCAAAAAATATATTTTTTTCACTAGATATATTATTTTACTATTACCAGATTATAGTCGTGTGTTTTAATAAGTTACACGACTACTATCGTGTACGTATGAACTTACATACTATAATTATGCATATATGTAAAATATTCCAACTGTTATGAGATCCCAGTATTTTATTAGAGCAAGAAAAATAATTTTTGAAGAAGAAATATGTCCTCTGACTATTTACTGAGTCATGTACTTTTGCAACTTACACGTCTTTTGTCGTATATATATGTATTTACGGCAATCGTGTAAGTTTGCAAGTTTGAAAGATATAGTAGCTCTTATGACACATAGCATTCTGTTAGTACAAAGATTATAGTTTTTTTACTTAATATATCCTCTTATTGTTTACTGGACTATAGTTGTATATTTTAGTAAGTTACACAACTATTGTCGTGTAAACTATGACGTCGTGTAAATAGACTTACAATTCCACACTTCGTTATATATCTTGTTTGATTTTGTTCTTGTATTTGTTGTATAATCAACTGTTGTATTATTGCAGGAAATGACTTCAGTACGCGTACTTATTATATTTTTGTGGTGAATGGATTGAGCAAAACGATCATTATAGATTTAATGGTAGATGATTGTGCAACAACTTCCATTGTCTTACGACTTCTTCATGATTCGAATAAATATTGAATTTATGTTATTTGATGTACAATCACTTTTGTTATTTATTAAATTGAAGTTTGATATATTAAAGTCTATATTGATTGTGTCATCAACATAATGAATGTTTTAGGTGATTTTTTATTTTATATCCACGTACTTGACTCCAATCATGTATTTTGCCTGTTACCCGACTACTGTCGTGCATATGTAATTCTACTCACCTATAGGTCTATCTATTCAATACTCGACTACAGTCGTGTATCTGTGAAGATACCCAATTGTAGACTTTCCAATCGAGCATCTGTAAAAATACCAGTTGGTCATGTATGTTTGAAAATACTTGATTGCAGTCGAGTATTAGTGCAAATACTCAACTCAGTTGTGCATTTTTTTTACAGAGAACTGGTCATGTATATTTACAAATACTCGATTGCAGTCGTGTATCTGCGTAAATACCCGACTACAGTAGTGTATTTGCTTACAGAGGGTCATGTATATTTGCAAATACTCGACTGCAGTCGTGTATCTATGCAAATACCCGACTGCAGTCGTGTATTTTCCTACAGAGAGCTGGTATGTATATTTATAAACACTCGACTACAGTCGTGTATCTTTGCAAATACTCGACAGCAGTCGTGTATTTTATTACAAAGAGCTGGTTATGTATATTTGTAAATACTCGACTGTAGTCGTATCTTTCTGAAATACCCATTGATCGTGTATTTTCTTACAGAGCATTTCCTGAATATATATGACCATCCTGTTATATCACATATATTGTACAAACTATCTTCTCTATTATTAATATAATTAACAAAAAAATAAAATATATTAATGATGTCAAGTTATCTTTAATGACATCAAATATCAACAACGTCCTTATTGTAACTATTACATCTTAAGGTCCAAGAAATGACACATCAACGAATTTTTTAGGCTACAGACACTATGAGGTTTTTTTCCACGACCTATGCCCAAATAATTTGACAGCCAATGTTTTTCGAAATTGTGTAAGATGATCTTGTTGGCAATATGAATTGACATCAAGTCCATGGGCTAGGACCTCCAAGTACCGCAACAAAAATGCTCCACAATCACCACTAAAAAATTCATATAAATCAATTGTTAAAAATCATCATTCTTATTGTTAAGTTCAAAACACAATATATATAGTACATACCCTGATTTTTGTTGTGGGATGTTACGCACTTGCACGATGGGCCAAGGAATTTTCGATATAACCTCAGCACAGTCTAGCTGTGTTTCGTTATATGCTATCTTCTAAAGTACTAGATGTATCATGTCTGCAACAGGCAGCAATTGTATGACAAAAACTGAATCCTTTGTTAAGTATATCATGGAGTTATAAATAAAAATCTTGCCCTCGACTATATCGACCATACCGAGAACCCAATGCTCATTCATAAATATCGGCAAATATACTTACAAAATGCGGACAATATTCTTAACAACTAATGGCAAATATATCTACAAAATGCAGTAACTATTTTTATCTATATGCAATGCATATAGTGTCAAAAACTAAGCATACAATGTGAAACTTACCGTGAAAACATTTTTCCAAGGAGTGGCACAATCTAATTTTTTCCCCTTTAAGTTTTATGTGCTTGTCAAAATGTGCTTGCTTTATTGATTCTTTTTTTCCCATCCCAATGCCCTTTATCTGTTAATTTTATTCTTTTTTAAAATCTTCTTTAAAATTTTATATTTTATTTTCTACATTTGTTGGAAGTGTTATCCACATTTCATTCCTAAACTCTTTTGGCATTCATTTGACATATACTATTATGCTAAAACAACCTTTCTAAATCACCCTCCCTAATCTTTCATGTATTTAAGAAATTTTTTTAAATAACTGTAAGCTTATACACAATTACAGTGAAGTCATATTTCAATTTTGTTTTAAATTAAGAAACAATCAACTAATAAAGTCATTCACTTGAAAAAATGAAGCATAAATAATGATAAAACTACTAACCTAAAACAATACCCAGCTGATGAATCAATTATAGGATCATTCACATCTCCTGTCTCTCGCAACTCTAAAATTTTCTTCCACTTTCGTTTTTTTTCCTAATTTGTCTCAAACCAAACAGTTCTCTTCCCTTGCAGCCATAAACAAACATGAACCCTCCAACTCTCTTTGGTTATCTTGCATAACAACTTCACTTCTATCTATTTTGACCGTGAATTCGGTTTGTATGAATTAGGGAATTTGGGCATTGTGTATACTAATAGTGAATGATGATTTGAGGAATTTAGGCGTTGTGTATGCATGTCATGAATGATGAATTGGGAGAATTTGGGAGTTGTGAGCGCCGGTTGTGAATGATGAATTAGGCAATGTCGTGAATGATTTTGGGAAATAAGGTTTTAATAGGGTAATTTAGTACTTGCACATAAAAGAGATATATGAGAAAATTTGAATTACGGGGGTGTATTTGAATAAATAACGTATCTTAAGAATATAGCAGGGACAAATCCCTGGTTCATATTGTCATATGTGAAGCATGGTGATAAGCTATAGCTAGTAACATTTGATACAATCCACTAACTCGAAAAAAGTTGACATGATTTAGTAACTTGATACGAGTACGAATAAATGAGTTTTGATTATTACTAAATGGATTGCGTTCACGTAACAGGTTTATAATTGTGGGAAATTTATTTTTAGTTGGTGTTTGGTTTTAAGAAAAAGAGAGATGAAAAGAGTGAAATCGAGGAGAAATGAGAAGAAAAGAGTGGAAGAGAATAGTAAAATTATTATTTGATTTGACATAAAATTTGGTGGGAAAAGGAATTATAATTTTTTTTTGACAAATTTATCATTTGCCTTAAATACTCAATTATCTATATTAGTAATAAAATATAATTTAATATTAATACCAAATTTTTTTAATTCCAAAAAGTTTTAAAACAATTCATGATTTATATTCAATATAAAATATAAAATATAAAATAATTTGATATACTAAATTATTTAATATAATTTAATATAAATAAAAGTTAGTTAACAGTAGCGGTCAACGAAAGTCAACGTTAGTCAACAAAAGTTAACGCAGGTCAATGGCAGCCGGTGACTTTCTGGCAAAATTTCTGTGGCTTCCGACGGATGTCTAAGGCTCCGGCGACCGTCTAATGAAGTTCTAGCAGAGGTTCAGCGATAGTTAATTTATATATATTTTTTCATATTAAATAAATAAATAAGTTTATTTATTTTATTAAATTTCTTAAATCATTCATTAAATTTATTTAATATAAAATTATTCATAATATTAAATTGATAAAATAAAATAAAAAATAATTATTATTAATAGCATTAAATAAGTTAAAATATTGAAAAGTAATTTTGAAAGTTTGGGTTTTCAACATAAGAGGAATTTAAATTTTTCACTCTTTGGTGTGTAATTCAAATTCTACATTATAAGGGATATTAAATTCTAATAGAAATTAAATTTTTATAATTTTATGCAACTAAACAATGAAAATAAAAATAGAATCGAAATTACTTTCCTCTCTCCCATTCTCTCCTCCCAACTAAACATCACCTAGACTTTTGATAAATAACCTGTTTATAACACTATTAATTATTCAATTAATTATATTATATCGACTTATATTCTAGTGTGTGTTTGCTACTTAGTTTCTTAAAAGTACTTAGGACCACCATGCTAGAGCCGCCATGTGGCAAATTGTAGAGGCAGGGAAAACGCAAGGGTTTCTTACTCTACAAGCTCACAAGTGTTGCTATCATAGGGACCAAACAAATATGCCAAAATAAATGTTGTCCCTCATGGATCAAATGGCCTATATAAGGATCAGAATTTTCCACACCAAGGGTAAGGAGAAAAGGGGTAAAGAAATGTTGTCCCTCTTTCTTTAGATTCTCTCTATGATCAAACTCGGAACGCTGACTTGAGCGTCGGAGGGTCATTGCCGGCAACCCCGGCACCCTTTGACAATTGCATTTCTTTTACAGAACCTTTGACAATAAAACTTGCACATGACGGAGATGATTCGCAAAGCTTAATATGAAAGGAACCCAGTAAAAATTAATTATTAAGTGTCGAGCAAAATTTTGCATCGACAGTTGGCGCCGTCTATGGGGAAGAATAAAAAGCCAATGTGATCATCTTGAGCATGGATGACAATTATAACAACTCCGAACTTGACGCTGATGATGAAAGTTCCAGGGATGCCGAGATTCATTTTCGACGACAAAGATATGTTGTAGATCCTGAAAGTGAATCTACAGTCCCAATGCATCCACCTAACTTCCAACATAATCCAAATCAATAATTTCGTGCACAACATCTACAGCCAGATCCAAATGTTCAACCTCGACGCCAAAGGCATGGCAGGATTGCCCGACTCCAGAGGCAAGTATAGCAGTTGACAACAAACTTCAACAGAATGTTCCATCAATTTCAAGCCCGAAATGATAAACAAGATAACCGCAGCAACTTTGATAGCAATGCAGCAAACTCCGGCTCTTCTCGGACAAGATCAAGAGATGATTTGAGTGATGATGATTTGAGACATGCTCTCAACCAGAGACGGACACGACAAAGAGCAACCCAAGATAATGAAGAGCCATCTGATTTACAAGAGAGAATGCAAAGGCTTGAACAAATGGTTCGTGAAATGGGACCACAAGACGATATGATGGCTGAGTCTGAGCCACCATTTACACAAGAAATCATGAGAGCTAGATACCCGCCAGGGTTTCAACTTCCATCAATAGAGCCTTACAATGGACAAAGGGATCCTATGGAGCATGTCGAGTTATATCGCTCTTTTATGGAAGTTCAGGGCGTGTCTTCGGCCATTTTATGTCGGGCTTTTCCTCTTACCTTATCTGGGGCTGCAAGAAGGTGGTTTCGAAGGTTAAGGCCAAATTCTCTTTCTTCATTCAACGAATTGATCTGAGAATTTACAATGCACTTTCGTAGTGCAAGACAAAGAGGAACGCCAGTTACCTACCTCTTGACAGTGAAACAACATGAGGGTGAATCGCTGAGGGAGTATATTCAAAGGTATAATGCTGAGACCACTGAAGTGGATGGATATGATGATGGGGTTGCTCTTTCCGGGTTAATGGAGGGCCTATAGATGGGAAGACTATGGTGGTCAGTAGCAAAGAATCCACCATCGACATATTCGGAGATGCTCTCTCGGGCTGAGAAATATGCTAATGCAGAAGAAAGATTTCAAAGTAAGAAAGGGCGAGAAAAATGTGAATCAAGTAAAAATAAGAAGAAGAAAGAAGACAAGCGTGATGTAAGACCTGGACGACTCGATCAGGCTTCTAGAAAGGATCAATTTCGCCCTAGGGACCAACTCAGCTCTCAAGAGCCTCGGTCTCGGCCTTATCTGATTTACTAACTATCTTTGAGTTAAGCTCCTAGGGAGCGCATTTTGATGCAAGAGAAAAATTCTACCTTGTTTAAAGCCCCTCCTCTACTGAAATCTTATCGTTCGCGGAGGAACCAAAAGAAATATTGCCACTTTCATAAAGATGTTGGCCACTATACATCTGAATGTTTTGACCTCAAAGAACAAATTGAAATTTTGGTGCGACAAGGTCAACTACAAGAATATGTCAAAGGCCGAGGTAGTCGAGAAAATAAAGACCTACCGGAATCTTCAAGAAAAGACAAAGGCAAAAAGAAAGAAAATGAAAGTGATGAGAATATGTCTGATGTCAACCATATTTGGGGTGGTCCTCTTGCTGGTAATTCTGGCAAGGCGAGGAAGAACTTAGCCAGGCAACCAAGGCATGAGCCTAGTGAGCTAGAAATAAATTTAACGGATCACCTACAGAATTCAAAATATCGTGACACTCCGATAATTTTTTCTGAAGAGGACACTCGGGGCATTCATCATTCTCATTGTGATGCCATTGTTGTGACTCTACCTGTGGCAAACAAACGACTTCACCAAATCTTAATCGATAATGGCAGCTCGGCTGATATATTATTTCTTTCCGCCTTCACAAAAATGGGATTGGAAAGATCCCAATTAATGCCATACACTACTCCATTGCATGGATTTGCTGGGGGAAGTATTATCCCCGAGGGAATGATTGAGCTTGCTGTATCTTTTGGCAAAACTCCGACTAAAGTTACCTCTATGGTTCAATTTATAGTGGTAGATCAACCGAGTGCATATAATTCAGTCGTGGGACGACCAACCTTATATGTTATTAAGGCCGCAACTTCTGTTTATCACTATACTTTGAAGTTTCCTACGGAGGCTGGCATAGGAGTAGTCTGGGGAAATCAGAAAGAAGCCCGGGAATGTTATGAGGTTTCCTTCAAAAAAGGAAAAGAGTCATTTCAAATCACAAGTCTGGACCCTAGAGCAGGAAGGGATGATCAACGAGCAAATCCGGTTGAAGATGATCTCAACAAGGTAGTTAAAATTGGATCCGATTATTGATCCACTTGAGAACAACTTGTGGATTTTCTAAAGGAATACTCGGATGTGTTTGCATGGACTCACGAGGATATCTTGGAATTGATCAGGAATAATTGTTCATCGCAAGTACTAAGCCTCGACAAAACATGTTCGACAAAGAGGAGAAGTTTGAATCTGAGAGAGCTCATTTGTTAAAAGAGGAGAAACTCTTAAAGGCAAAATTTATCAAAGAAGCTAGGTATCCAGAATGGCTTACAAACGTTGTCATGGTAAATAAAGCCAATGGAAAGTGGAGAATGTGTGTAGACTTTACTGACCTCAACAATACATGTCCCAAGGATAGCTTCCCTTTGCCATGGATTGATCATCTTGTAGATGCCACAGCTGGACATGAACTTCTTAGTTTCATGGATGCTTATTAAAATTACAACAAATTCGGATACATGAGCTGATCAAGAAAAGACGCATTCATTACCGATCGAGGCCTTTATTGTTATAAAGTCATGCCTTTTGGGCTTAAGAATCTTTGGGGCAACTATCGAGGCTCGTGAATGCAATGTTTGCTAATCAGATAGGTCACACAATGGAAGTTTATGTGGATGACATGTTGACAAAAAGCAAAAGCTCAATTGATCACATTAGAAATCTTCGTGAGACTTTTGATATCTTAAGAAACTTCAAGATGAAGCTTAATCCAGCTAAATGTGCCTTTAGAGTGGCCTTAGGAAAGTTTTTGGGCTTTATGGTAAATCAAAGAGGAATTAAAGTTAATCCTGAAAAAATCCAAGCCTTAGTCAACATAAAGTCACCAAAGAATGTGAAGCGCAGTGGCTGATTTAATCTTGCTCAATCGTTTTGTCTCAAAGGCTACTGAAAAATGCCTTCCTTTTTTTAAAGCCTTAAAGAAAGGGAAAGAGATGGTATGGACCACAGAATGCGAAGAAGCATTTCAGAAGCTGAAAGACTATCTCAGCAATCTACCGCTTTTAGTCAAACCGTCTGAGGCTGAGTCACTTTACATGTATTTAGCAGTTCTAACTCAGCAACAAGTTCCGTTCTTGTTCGAGATGACAATGGTGTCCAAAGGCCGATTTATAACACAAGTCAAGCTTTGGCCGATGCAGAGACTCGATATTCAAATTTAGAGAAGCTTGCTCTAGCGCTTGTCATTTCAGTGCGGAGATTGCGGCCATACTTCCAGGCCCATGAGGTCATCGTATTAACAAACCAACCACTGAAGCAGACTTTGCGAAAACCTTATGTGTCAGGAAGGTTGGTCAAATGGGCAGTAGAGTTGGGTGAATTTGATATCCAATTTAAACCTCGCACTTCAATTAAAGGGCAAGCAGTAGCAAATTTTATTGCAGACTTTACGGAGGTAGAAACTCCACATTCAGAAGTTTTGGGAGAACAATCCAAGCAATGGACTCTTTATGTTGATGTCGCATCTAATAGTAAGGGCTGTGGAGGAGGATTGATTGTTATCACACCGGATAAAACAGAAATTGGATGTGCCCTGCGGTTCGAATTTGATACAACTAATAATGAGGCCGAGTAAGAAGCCCTGCTTACTGGAGTTAGATTGGCACAAGCCCTTGGTGTAAAGAACTTGTTCATATTTAGCGACTCACAGGTAGTAGTCAATCAAGTCAATTGTAACTATGAAGCCCGAGATTTAAACATGATTGCTTATCTTAAACGAGTTAATGAGTTGCTGAAAGGTTTTGAGAGATTTGAAATAAGGCAAATTCCTCGAGAGCAAAACCAACGAGCAGATGCCTTAGCCCAACTTGCATCCACATCTGAAGGAAATTTGTTGAGGTCTATCCCAATTGCTACGATCCCAGAACCAAGTATCCTACGACCAGAGGTTAAAGAAGTTGCGACTATAGATCGAAGGGCAACATGGATGGAGCCCATTGAGAAGTACTTGATAAATGGGGAGTTACCAGCAGATAAAAATGAAGCTCGAAAAGTCAGACTTAGAGCTGCTAGATATCTGTTTATTGATGATGAACTATACAAACGAGGCTTCTCTCTCCCCCTCTTAAATGTCTTGCTCTTACGGATGCAAATTATGTTTTAAGAGAAATTCATGAGAGAATATGTGGAAACCACTCGGGTGGCAGAATGCTAGCATACAAGGCAATAAGACAAGGATATTTCTAGCCAACTATGCATGAGGATGCCCTTGAGTTGACAAAGAAATGTGATAAATGTCAAAGGTTTGCTAAAATCCCAAGACAGCCACCAGAAGACTTAATTCCTTTGCTTTCGCCTTGGCCTTTTGCCCAGTGGGGTATTGATCTTATTGGCCCTTTGCCGATAGGAAAAGGCCAAGTAAAGTTTGCTATTGTCGCTATAGACTACTTCACTAAGTGGGTCGAAGCGGAGCCTTTGGCAACAATTACTGAAAAGAAGACAACAGACTTCATTAAAAGAAACATCATCTGTAGATTTGGAGTCCCTCATACAATCATTACTGACAACGGCAAGCAATTTGACAATGCCAGTTTCAAAGCCTTCTGTAAAGCCCTTGGCATAGCAAATTGCTATTCCTCTCTAGCTCATCCTCAAGCAAATAGGCAAGTAGAGGCAGCCAATCGAGTGATAAAGCAAACTCTCAAGACTAAGCTTGAAAATGCTAAATGGCACGAAGAACTTCCTTTGTCCTATGGTCATACCGTAACTACTCGAGGATACCCACCGGTGAGACCCGTTCTCTCTCGGCCTTTGGCACCGAGGTCGTAGTTCTCGCAAAATAGAATGCCAACTTATCGAGTCTAACACTTCAATCCCGAGCGCAACGATGATCTTGACTTTAAAACTTAGATTTCTTAGAAGAAAAAACAGATCAAGCAATGATTAGAGTAGCTGCTTACCAAGGGAAAGTAGCCCGATATTACAATGCTCGTGTAGAGAATCGACGTTTCAGAGTTGGAGATTTTATCTTGAAGAAAGTTCTTCCTAATACGCAGGATCCAAGGGTTGAGACTCTTAGGCCAAATTGGGAAGGACCTTACATTGTGAAAGATGTTGTAAGGCCAGGGACTTATTCCCTTTCTACTCTTGATGGTAATATCCTGAGGCACGCTTGGAATGCCGAGCACCTTAGAGCATATTATCAGTAAAGTCCGAAAAATTTTATGATCAGACAAGTTTTGTTGTTAACCTACGGATTAATAAAAGTTTAGTTGCCTTAAATGCCCGCGAGCAAATTGTAACAAAGGGAGCTAGGTCCTTTCTTGCATAGGATGACCTAGGTCCAATTCCTTGAGCATAATTTCCTGAGGAAAATGCCCGCAAGCAAATTGCAACAAAAGGACCTAGGTCCTTTCTTATATAAGATGACCTAGGTCCAATTTCTTAAAATTAGTTTTCAAAGGAAACTGCCCACAAACAAATTACGATAAAAGACCTTAGGGTATTTCGTGCTTGGAAAATACTCTAAGTAAAACATTAAAAGGCAAACGATTGTCTGAAATGCCTAAATATATGTTTTAAATAAAAACGTCCCAGAGTTAGTGTTGACAAAAAGAGCCTTAAGGCTGATGTCAAAAAGCTTGATGGCAACTATTGACTAAATCTCCTAAGGGCGGATGTTGACTAAAACATCTGAGGATGAGTGTTTAAAGCTTTGGCTGATCTCAACCAAAACGCCTAAGGGCAAGTATCTATGAGAATTGACTAGAGTCACTATCTACAAAATTGTCTACCATTAAAGCAATTCAGTTTCAAAGGATGACCTTTTTGGAAAAGATTTAACATTGCTTCTCAGATCGATGAGCACTCGAAGAACTTCAGCAGTAGCTCGCCAAAGAACTGTCAGAAAATTCTCACATATCATTTAGAAAGCCAAGCATCTCTTTTTAAAAGGTACTTTTACTAACTCCCTATTTTTATGATTTTCAATAATTATTAAATTAAAATAGATTGTAGAGAGGTACAAAGCATTGAATTAAGTATGTGAGGTTGGTTATAGATCAATTTTACTGAGATAGGTGCTTTAGAGAAATTTTAAGACTTGAAATTTAATTCATAACAAGAAAAGCCTAGTAAAAAGTAAAAAAAAAAAAGTCTCACTTCTCAAAATTGAAAAGTAAGACTTGGAGGGCCTCTATTAGACCAAATTATGAAAGGCCCAAACCCCACGAAAAATATAAGTGCAATAAAATACAAACTAGGTTTATTCTTTATTAAGAAGAACTTAGGTCTATTTTAAATAAAACGCCTAAAGGCCAATTCTTCGGCAAAGCGCCCAAGATAAGTTTATACAAAAGCGATCTAGATCCACTTTTTATAAAGAAGGACTTAGGTCCATTTTAAATAAAACGCCCCAAGGGCAACTCTTCGGCTAAGCGCCAAAGATAAGTTTATACAAAAAGCGACCTAGATCCACTCTTTATAAAGAAGGACCTAGGTCCATTTTAAATAAAACGCCCAAAGGGCAACTCTTCGGCTAAGCGTCAACGATAAGTTTCTATAAAAAGCGACCTAGACCTACTCTTTATAAAGAAGGACCTAGGTCCATTTTAAATAAAACGCCCAAAGGACAACTCTTCGGCAAAGTGCCAAAGATGAGTTTCTATAAAAGCGACCTAGATCCACTCTTTATAAAGAATGACCTAGGTCCATTTTAAATAAAATGCCCAAAGGGCAACTCTTCGGCAAAGTGCCAAAGATAAGTTTCTACAAAAGCGACCTAGATCCACTCTTTATAAAGAAGGACCTAGGTCCATTTCAAATAAAACATCCAAAGGGCAACTCTTCGGCAAAGTGCCAAAGATGAGTTTTCTACAAAAAGCGACCTAGATCCACTCTTTATAAAGAAGGACCTAGGCCCATTTTAAATAAAACGCCCAAAGGGCAACTCTTCGGCAAAGCGCCAAAGATAAGTTTCTACAAAAAGCGACCTAGATCCACTCTTTATATAGAAGGACTTAGGTCCATTTTAAATAAAACGCCCAAAGGGTAACTCTTCGGCAAAGCGCCAAAGATAAGTTTCTACAAAAAGCGACCTAGGTCCATTTTAAATAAAACGCCCAAAGGGCAACTCTTCGGCAAAGTGCCAAAGATAAATTTCTACAAAAAGTGACCTAGATCCACTCTTTATAAAGAAGGACCTAAGTCTATTTTAAATAAAACGCCCAAAGGGAAACTCTTTGGCAAAGTGCCAAAGATGAGTTTCTACAAAAGCGACCTAGATCCACTCTTTATAAAGAAAGACCTAGGTCCATTTTAAATACAACACCCAAAGGGCAACTCTTTCGCAAAGTTACAAAGATAAGTTTCTACAAAAGCGACCTAGATCCACTCTTTATAAAGAAGGACCTAGGTCCATTTTAAATAAAACGCCCAAAGGGCAACTCTTCGGCAAAGCGCCAAAGATAAGTTTTTACAAAAGGGACCTAGATCTACTCTTTATAAAGAAGGACTTAAGTCCATTTTCTACAAATAATGACCTAGATGTTCAACATTTACTTACACTTGTATTGTCGTAGGTCAATGTTGTACCTCCCTCTTTGTACCCACCTCATGGACTATATAAGGATCATGACAACTTTTTCTACACAAAGAAAAGGAAAAAAGGGGTAAAGAGAAAAGAATATCCTCTTCTCTTTATTCTCTCTAATCAAACTCGGAATCTTGGCTAAGGCGTCGGAGGTCGGTCAGAAAAAGAAAAATTTAATTGCATTTTCTTTTGCAAAAAAAAAAACAAAAAAACGACGAGAGATGATAGCAAAACTTAATATAGAAAATTAAGTAAAAATTATTACGTGTCGAGCAAAATAACAATTATTATCATTAATTATTTTATCTATTATTAAAATTTTATCGCATCTTTTTTAAAAAATCGACAATTATTTTTATGGATGTTATCCATAGACAAAATAAGTAGTTCCGGGATGAACTTGATAAATCCAAATTATATCGAGAATGATGGTTGTTGATCCAAATGATTTTATATTTTATATAGCAGTATTGCATCATTCCTGTCATCCTCATTGCGTTTTTTATTCAATTATTTAAATCCTTTTTTGGATTTAGTATATTCTTGGTATCAATTAATTATATTCTATATATAACATACCTATAGTATCTAAAATAAGTGTGATAGATCGATAAAAGACATATATAGGCGTATATTAAATAAAAACAATATTAAATGTAAAGAGAGAGAAACAAAGTGGACTCTTGTAATGTGATCTCACGATATTTTCTTTTATTATTAATATCCTCTGACCATACGCCTACAATGATATGTATGCTTATCAACGTTTTGAAGAAATTACCAAGAAATTACACTGGTTGAGAATCTGGTGGTTGTTAATTTGTTTTCTTAAGGTATGTTGCATTCTTTTCGCGTGGAGTCAAAAAGTGCAATTGCTTATTTGCGTTAAGGACTCGGCTATTGCAAGGTACCACCAAATTTTTTTTTTTTTTGGTCATTTCAATCCTTAAATAACCGTTGGATTTAATGAAGACAATGATAAAAGATTTGTTTATTTAAATATTAACATTATACTCCTTGATATTTATCAAAAATTCAAATAAGTTAAAGAGTTAAAAATGTTTAGCACACTATTGTTGCAAAATTTTGCTCGACGCGTAATAATTAATTTTTTTACTTCGGATTCCTTTCTATATTAAGCTTTGCGAATCATCTCTCCGTCATGTGCAAGTTTCTATTGCCAAAGGTTCTGCAAAATAAATGCAATTGTCAAAGGGTGCCGGGGTGTCCGGCAATGACCCTCCGACGCTCAAGTTAGCTTTCCGAGTTTAATCATAGAGAGAATCTAAAGGAAGAGGGACAACATTTCTTTACCCCTTTTTCTCCTTACCTTTGGTGTGGAAAATTCTGATCCTTATATAGGCCATTTGATCCATGAGGTGGAGGTATCATCATGACACGTGGCATTGTCTTAATGACAGGTGTCCGTAAAACTCATGCATGAAGACACCTGTCATTACGTGTCAAGCTTGCTTATTGACAAGTCTTCCTTGAACACTTGTCATGATTTCGTGCTCTTAACCTTCATTGAACTCAAGCACTTCAACTTTTATATTGGTTCCTCGTAAAGAAGATTGATTTTGTGGTATTTCGCATGTATGTAACATTTGTAGAATATTACGTCTAAGTAGAACATCTAGGTCATTATTCGTAGAAATGAACCTAGGTCCCTCTTTGTAGACACATACCTTTGATGCTTTTGTTTTTAAGGGCGTTTTGCTTAGAATGGACCTAGGTCCTTCTTTATAAGAAGTGGACCTAGGTCGTTCTTGGTAGAAATATACAATTAGCGCTTTGTCGAAGAGTTGCCCTTTGGGCGTTTTATTTAAAAATGGACCTAGGTCCCACTTTATAAAGAGTGGATCTAGGTCATTCTTGTAGAAACTTATCTTTGGCGCTTTGCCGAAGAGTCGCCCTTTAGGCGTTTTATTTAAAATGGACCTAGGTCCCTCTTTATAAAGAGTGGATCTAGGTCGTTCTTGTAGAGACTTATCTTTGGCGCTTTGCCGAAGAGTCGTCCTTTAGGCGTTTTATTTAAAATGGACCTAGGTCCCTCTTTATAAAGAGTGGATCTAGGTCGCTCTTGTAGAAACTTATCTTTGGCGCTTTGCCGAAGAGTTGCCCTTTGAGCGTTTTATTTAAAATGGACCTAGGTCCCTCTTTATAAAGAGTGGATCTAGGTCGCTCTTGTAGAAACTTATCTTTGGCGCTTTGCCGAAGAGTTGCCCTTTGGGCGTTTTATTTAAAATGGACCTAGGTCCCTCTTTATAAAGAGTGGATTTAGGTCATTCTTGTAGAAACTTATCTTTGACGCTTTGCCGAAGAGTTGCCCTTTGGGCGTTTTATTTAAAATGAACCTGGGTCATTGCTCCTTAGGCCTATACTCATGTGAGTTTTATTTATTTATTATTTTTTATTTTTTTAATTGGGGCTTATTATAATTTTGGCACAACAGAGGCCCCCCAAGTCTATCTTTTCAAATTTGATAAGGTAGACTTTTATTTATTATTATTATTTACTTCATGTGTTTTGGGTTGGTCTTGGACCATTTTATAGCTTCCAACCTTGGCTTTTCTATGGGTTCGGGCTTAACTCAATTTTGAAATTCAAAATTTGTCAATCAATTTCTATTAATTAAATTTTTTTTCATTTCCGATGCCACCAAAACCAATGAACATCATTAGTGCCGCCCCAATCCCACCAATGATCTTAATTTTTCTTGCCCAATTACAGCAAATGACTTATAGCATTCCCCTTCCTCTCATCTATAAAAACCCCCAAAACTCCATAACGTATTCACAAGCACTACTAAAAGTTTAGTGAGAGAATTTACCTTAGAGGGGAACTCTGTTAATTTATAATGAAAAGGGTGAGCATGTTCTGGAGGAGCTTCACCTATTCGTGCTAGAGCAGTGCTCAATTTTGGTGTTTCTCCGGCTGCAAGGTATTTTTTCCTTTCTTTCTTTTTATTTTAGAAAAAGAACCGCATATATTGACATATAATTCTGCACATGCTTATGCCTTGTTATAATAATATGCCCATTTGAAAAGTCAGCAATTTGCATGCATGTGAAAATTTGGCAATTTGCATGCAAGTGAAGATTTAATATGTGTATATATAAAAATGTTATATGCACTTCTGAGATGAATGTGGATGCACAAATCGGTGCGTGGCTATCTATATGTACGTGTAAAGTTCTAGCCTTTTTTTTTTTTTTTTTTGCATGCTTATTAACATAAACTTAAATAAATGTAACCACATTTATAATTCTCGCATGCGAAGACTTAGCTTTTAGCATGAGTATTCACGTAGATTTTGATTATTAGGTTCCTAATATGGCCAAGTTACCCGAAACTGAAGCAACCAATGGCGAGACTTGTAGTAAGGACTCATTCAAACATGTAGGCGTTAAAATTGAATCCGAGGATGGACTAAATAACTTTAAAGTTTGGTTGGATAAAAATTGAGCTAAGACTTCTAGTGTGTGGACCATGGACAATTGCAGTAATTCACTTACTTGGGTCGATGTTGAGATACTTCAAATCATGTACCAAATTCCCCGTTCTATAGAAATGAACTTATTGGAGATTGATTTGATTAGCGAACCCCCTGCTGGCTGTGTCGGGTTTACAAAAGCAATGCTCAAAGTCGGAGTTTCTCTTCCTCTTGCCCCATATATTCGAAAGCTTCTACATTCTTTTAGACTTGCTCCTGCTCAGCTTGTTCCTACTGCTTGGAGAGCCATAATCGGAATGTGGGCTGTATGGAGGAAGCTTGGATTTTCAGACCCGTCTGTGATCGAGTTCCAATATCTATATCGTTTATGTCGTAACCCAAAAACTTATGGCCTTTGGCACTTCAAAGCTTATGAAGATTCCAATGAAACTTTACTTAATCATGTTCATATTTCAATCAAAAGGTGGAAGCATTTTTATTTTTTGGTCAGTGGAAACTGGGAGTTTGAGGATGAAGTTATTGATGCCCGGGTGCGGGTTCCAACACACTTTCGTGAACCAAGTGCGATTTTACATATATATATACATATATATATATATATATATTTTCACTAACCTTAGTTTCACTTCTTTATTGTAGATATTTGGAGAAGACCCAGGATCCGTGGGGTAGAGGTGGAAAACATTAAGTCAGCTCTAAAATTGCCTCCAGAAGACCGTGATTGCAACTTCTTATGCTCATTCAATACTTTAACCGAGAATCACGTAATTCCAAATAGTCCATTATCCATTCAGGAAGCCAAGCGTATCATGGATTCTTCAACTAATGAACCCGTTGGAGGAAAAAAGAGAGCAAAAAGACCAAGGTTATCTGAAAAGGCAAAACCCATTGAGAGGCCGAGACTGTCAGATAAGGCAAAGAATGTGGAGAAGCCACGACTCATGGAGAAGGGCTTTACTTCCCAACAACAGACAAAGGATCAGAATGATGGTACATTAATCCAAACTTTGATGCCGAAAGAAAGGACTAAAAAATTTACTATTGATCAAATCACCGATCCATCTGCGGTTCTCGCCTTAGGTGTTAAGTCATCAGCAGTTCGCGCTCCTGCCATTAGAAAGCGGAGTGTGAGGCCAACAATTCCTCCTCCTCAAGCCAATAATATTGATTGGGACTAATTTGTAAGTGAGGCTGGAGGCGCTAGTGTGAAGCATTTGGGGGCCATGGAGTCTCTCAAGGTTGCAGCAGGACTTGTTATGAAGGTAAAGAACTTTCGTTCCTTTAATATATTTACCCTTCATTTTTTATCCTGCCTCTCCTTATTTTTACTTTATTATTTTTGTTTGTAGCATTCGGAGTATTTGTCATCCAATGAAACACGAGTTAAGGCTGCCGAAGACTGCGTTGCTGCCACAAGTAAAGAATTATCTCAAGCTCTTGCTGCTAAAAAGAATTTAGAATCGGAGTTCATTGTCCTCCAAAAAGAAAAGTTAACAATTGAAAGTCATGTTGCATTTAGCCAAGGAGGAGCAAAAAAAGGCTGAAGAAAAGATTGCTCATGATACTGAGAGGATTTCTAGTTTTGAGACCCGTGTAAAGGATCTTGAAGAGTCAAATGAGCAACTTGAGGATGAGCTTTTGGAAGCACAAGCCGAAATTGAAAAAGCTAAAGAGAAAGAGTATGAAGGGTACATGCACTACAAGAATATTAGTCTTTAGCGACGAAACTTTTAGCGACGAAATTATTTTCGTTGCTGGAAGTACTTTTTAGCGACGAAAAAGAACTTTTGTCGCTAAAGTGATACAAAAAAAAATAATATTTAATTATTATTTTTAGCGACGAATTATTAAATAAAGAGTATTATAGCGACCAAATATTAGTTTCGCCAAAAATTAAAAAAAATGTGTTGGCCAAAATCTTTAGCGATGACAATTTAATATATTACGACGAAATATTTTAAATGCAAAAAAATAGTTTTAGCGACGCAAATATTTCGCTAAAAATAATTTTAGCGAAAATATTTAAATATTAATTTTAACGACGAAAATAGTTCGTCGCAATATATTAGTTTTAGCGACGAACTTGATTTCGTCGCTGAAACTCTCTGATGTGCCAAAAGAGCTTGTTTTAGCGACAAAAATATGTTTCATCGCTAAAAATATCTTTAGCGACGAATGAATTTCGTCGCTAAAATTCTTTGATATGTCAAAACATCATATTTTAGCGATGAAAATATATTTCGTCGCAATAAATAATTGTAGCGACGAATAGAATTTGTCGGTAAAATTCTTTGATATCTTAAATGGCCATGTTTTAGCGAGAAAAACAATTCGTCGCTAAAACTACTTTTGGCGACGAAATATATTTTCGTCGCTAAAAATTGTGAAAATTTAAAAAAAATTTGGCGGATGATTTTGCGCCAAAATTTAAGACCTTTAGCGATGAAATTGAATTTCATCGCTGAAAGGGTGCTTTTAGCGACGGAAATTACGTTTGGCAACGAAATATTTCGTCGCTAAAAAATGTCAAAATTTAAAAAATTTTGCGGGATTATTTTCCGCCAAAAATTAGGTTTTAGCGATGAATTTTAAATTTCGTCGCTAAAAAGTCCTGTAACCTATTTATATACCACTTACTTCATTTTTTTCATTCTTTCTTTCATTCTCTCATTCTCTCATTCACTTACTTTTATTATTCAATTCTCTCATCTCTAAATGTATAATTCTCATTTTCTAATTTACTCCCAACTTCTTTTCTCTTTTATTTTGAACTTGATGTAATTTTTTTATTAATCTTATTTATTCTAACTTATATTATTATTAAATTTGTGTTTATTATGTTAGCTAATTATTGTGTGTTTATTTGTAGGGAATATTGAAGACCAATTACATCAAGATGAAGAAAATTAAGAAATTTATATTCATTTGTAACAATTTTCTTTCAAAAAAGAGATATTAAATTTTGTAATTATTTTTTAATTATTCATCAATAATAACAATTGTTTTTAAATTAATTAATTTTGTTTTTATCATTATGGTGTAATTGTCATTGTAATTTAATATTAAAAATAATAATATTTTAACAATAGTAATAATAAATAAATGATAAGAAAAATGATACTTTTTAGCGACGAAATAATTTTCGTCGCTAAAACTACTTTTAGCTACAAAAATTAATATTTTTCGCTAAATGTTTACTTTTAGCGACACAAAAGTATTCGTTGCTAAAACCATTTTTAGTGACCAAACAAGATTCATCGCTAAAAGTATTTTTTGCGACGAAAAATTTTTCGTCGCTAAAAGTACTTTTAACGACGAAATTTGAAAATTCGTCGCTAAAGACCTAACGCGACGCTCCTATAGCGACGAAATGGCGACGACAATTTTTTTGTCGCTATAACCTTTAGCGACGAAAATCATATGTTTTAGCGACGAACTGTTTCATCGCTAAAGCCCTTTTTTGTTGTAGTGACGAGTGGGATTGACGATTTGTGTGCTTTCATTTTTAAACATGTTCCTAACTTTGATTTCAATCTTATTGATGAAAAGCTTGAAAGGAAGAAAGGTGAAACCGCTAGGAAAGCTCGAATGGCTAACGAGGATCCTGTTGCTTCAGAAACTGTGATTATTAACACTGTATTAGCGGATTCTGATACTCCTGCCACTTTACTGCCGGAAAATGAAGTTCCCATCAGTCGACCATCTGATATCATACTACCTGCAACTCCGGGGTTTGATGATTCCTATGAAGATCTACACCTTCGTCCTCCTGAGTTAGATGATGAAATGTGCAAAGATGTTGAGGAGATTGAGCACATCATGGATCCTTAGATTGTTCGTTAGAGCTTTTTTCAGCTTTTGTTGTCGCATTTCAATTTTTCTTTATTGTCGAATTTTAATTTTCTAAGGATGTAATCATGGCTGCAATTTTGGCTTCTTCTCGTTGTAACTCGCAGCATGAAATGCTTTATTTTCCTAATGAATGTTTAGCCCAAAATTTCTTAATTTGGCCAAGTAATTTTTACTTGAAGCTGAGCTAACTTGACGCCGGGCTAACTTGACGCCTTACATTCCTTTATGTAGGTCTTTGCTTGTAGATGTTTTAAGAAATATTTTATAACCAATCGGACCTAGGACATTCTTTTAAAAGAAACGACCTAGGTCCCTTTGTTGCAATTTGCCTGTGGGTGTGACGGAGTTGTCGAAGCTCCTCAAAACAAATACTGATTCACCTAAATAAATTTGTAGAAATAGTGGAACCAGGTCGAATCCCAAGAGAACTATGTATTTTAATTTCTCAAAGTCTAAAACAATTAATTTTCCAAGAAAACTAGGTAATTAGAGCTTTCTGACTCTAAACGGATCGCCGGTAAAGGAAAACGGTTAGCCGTTTATTTGTTTTTGATTTCTGGGTGTTAACCGGCTAACCGGTTGAGGAATCCGGACAACCGGATGCGATTTGTGATGTTTCTGACTTGATTCGGACAACCGGAAAATGAATCCGGAAATCCGGTTGTGGCTGGTAACGTTCCTGGTGCGATCCGGCTAACCGGATAGGGGAAAACGGCAAACCGGTTGTTGGTGGTAACAATTCTGGAAGCTAATCGGACAACCGGAAGATGGAAATCGGTAAGCCGTTTCTTGTTCTCTCTTCTCTGGATCTATTCGGTCAACCGGAAGATGGAAATTCGGAAGACCGGTTGCGGGAACTCTGGATTTCTGGAACTGAACCGGACAACCGGTTGAGGCAAACGGATGACCGAATGTTGCTTGTGACGGATCTGGAACTAAACGGCAATCCGGTTAATGAAACCGGTTAGCCGTTTTTCTGGGTTTTGAGTTGTTCTTTGTAACAAGAAATTGATAAAACAAAATAAACTAAAATAAAACAAGATTTAAAATTAAGCAAGGGAAATCAATCTTACCAAACTTCCAATCCAAGGGTGTCAATTCCATCCAATTGCAATTTTGATCATAGGCAAAAATATAAATTACTCAATCCAAGAACTTAGTCTACTTAATCGGAATCCCGCAGAAAGCAATTATTCTCCTAATGTAATAGACTCAAACAATCGCCTAAATCCAAACTTATCACTAATTTAACTGGGCATCATCGTTCCATATCAAATTAAGTGATAGCATTAAGAATAGTGAGAATGACTAAAACAAGATTAATTAATTCAGATTACTCCAATTTAATCAACTTTGTATTTTTATTTCCCTAGAGCCTATCATGCAAGCTATGTAATTGTGGCCACCAATATACACACACATGAGCCAACTCCTTGCTACTCAATTCAGTTATTCATGACAATTACGGATCACAAACTCCTGACTAGCGATAGAAAAATAAATATTAAATTAAGTCAACTCAATCAATATAAATAATTCATAAAATAAGAACAAGAAAATAAAAATTACTTGGATAGAAGAAATTCTTGTTAAGTTCAAAGCCTCACAAAACTACAACTGGAATTTGATTAACCCCTGGACCGGAATTAAAACCTTAGCCACTCATGGTGGCTAAACAAAACAAAATAAATTGCAGCAGCCTTTTTTTCTTTGCTTCTCACGTTCAAAAACTCCCCCCTTTGGCTTTTGTTTCCTTGCCTTTTATAAGAAACGGCAAGCTCTCCTTTTTCTTTCAAAGTAGGAGTCCTCTCTCACGTTGGTTTCCTTGGCTTTTATATTGATACTTTTTCCTTTCGCTTCCTTTTGGCTTCTTCCTCTTTGTGCTAGGAGACCAAATCCTTCTAGGAAAAAGTCAGCCACGTTTGCAAAGCCCAAATAAAGCCCTTTTATCCAAATTTTATCATAACCTCCATGTTTCACCTCTAAAATCAAATCAAATACAATTTCCACAAATTAGCACATATTCAATTAAAATATGAGGGAATTAAACAAAATAAAGTATGACTATTTATGACCTATCAGGGTGTTCTCCTTAGAAAATTATTTCTAAGGAATTGGACCTAGGTCATCATATACAAGACAGGACCTAGGTCCCTTTGTTGCAATTTGCCCGTGGACGTTATCCTCAGAAAATTATTTGTAAGGAATTGGACCTAGATCATCTTTTGTAAGAAAGGACCTAGGTCCCTTTGTTGCAATTTGCCCGTGGGCGTTCTCCTTAGAAAATTATTTCTGATAATTTCTCCAGGTTGACACTACCTATATTTTTATAAAACTTTTGCGATAACAAGCCTTTAAGCTTTTCGTAACTTGAATTCATAATTGGCTGAAGTGCTCATCATGAATTATGCAAGTTTAACATGATGCAATGTCGCTTTTCATAATATCTTTATAGGAATTACAAAAGAAATTTAAGGCAACCAAACTTTTATTAATCCGTAGGTTAACAACAAAACTTGTCCGATCATAAAAATTTTCGGACTTTACTGATAATATGCTCTAAAGTGCTCGGCATTCCAAGCGTGCCTCAGGATATTACCGTTAAGAGTAGAAAGAGAATAGGTCCCTGGCCTTACAACATCTTTCACAAGGTCCTTCCCAATTTGGCCCTAGAGTCCCAACCCCTGGATCTTGCGTATTAGGAAGAACTTTCTTCAAGACAAAATCTTCAACTCTGAAACATCGATTCTTTACACGAGCATTATAATATCGAGCTACTCTCCCTTGGTAAGCAGCTACTCTGATCATTGCTTGATCTCGTTTTTCTTCTAAGAAATCTAAGTTTTGAAGTTGAAGATCATCGTTGCGCTCAGGATTGAAGTGTTGGACTCGATAAGTTGGCATTCCTATTTCTGCAGGAACTACGACCTCGATGCCAAAGGCCGAGAGAGAGAATGGGGTCTCACGGTAGGTATCCTTGGAGTAGTTCTATATGACCATAGGACAAAGGGAAGTTCTTCATGCCATTCGCCCTTAGCTTTTTCAAGCTTAGTCTTGAGAGTTTGCTTGATCACTCGATTGGCTGTTATTTATTTTCATTTTATTTGATATTTTATTATTGTTATTTTTTTAAATGGATTATTATCATTATTAATAATGATAAAAAGTATGATAATTAATAATATATTAACAATAATTAATAATAATTTTTTATTGTGAATAATAATAATTAATTTTTGAACAATAATAATAATCACAATAATTAAAATAAAAAATAATAATTATGATAATACTTAATCAAGGATTTTATAGCAATTTGATTCATTCTAATTTTGATTATAAGACAAAGTAAACACATCAATGTCATACAACTTATTCTAATTACGATTCCTGCAGTTTAAGTAAATAATTTATTATGATTCCAATTCTTCATTTCGATTCCAGATGATTCTGATTTTAACTCATTTCGATTTCTTGTTATTAAACGCACTATAAAATTGTAAACATTTCATTTTTTCCATTTCTTCTCTCTCTCTCTCTCTCTCTTTGTGATGAGTCTAATGGTGGCTTCAATTGTCGATAAAGGTTGATGATGAAGAGAAAATGATAGTGGAGAGGGATGGATTCAATGGGAATTCGATTTTTTTTAATGCTTTTGTTATGAGATGATATCATAAAGAAGATGAATGATCATATCCTTGAGAATTTTGTTGATGATGAGTGATGAAAGATGAGATACCGTAATTCCTCAAGAGAGGAAAACTTTTTTTATAGAGATTTAATGAATTTTTTATCTTTTTACTAATATTTGTGTATTATGATTATTAATGTGCCATTGTTGTAAACAGAAAATCTTTTAATACTTACAAAAAAATAGTAAATGAAAAGGAGTGTAGGGAGATTAATTGAGTTTTGATAATACAGGTAACAGAAAGTTTCATAATTCTTATGAATAAAGTGAAAATAAAATAGAGTACGAAGGGTTCAACGAAAGTTAACAGTAACTAAGACGACAAAAGCCGCACAACAGTGACAACGTAGGGCGGACCCTCCGAGCAATTGATTATGTTATATGCGTCTCTCTCTTTTCCTCTTTTTTTTTTCTTTTTGACTAAAGACTTCTTCTTTTCTAATTGCGTGATTGCCTTATTTTCCACACTATCTTTTCTTTGAAAGACTTATTTCCCTGATCAACATGTTTAAACCTGCTTTTCTAAGTGTGTGATCGCCTTATTTCCCCGGGTTGGGTGGGGTTGAATATCATGTACCCCACGAATTTTCAACCCAACAGGTTGAAATTCTATCTCAACCCAACCCAACTCAACCCGCATTTTTACGGGTTGGGTCGGGTTGGGTTGATTGGGTTGGACTTTTAAAGAAAATTCATTTTTATAGTCTAATTAAATAGTAAAAAAATAAATTAATTAATTAAAAAAACTAAAAAATATAAATATTAAAATCTTTAAAACAAATCCAACATTTCAAAGTTTTTATATTTATATTTTTTAATTTTTCTATGAAATATCAAAATTTATATAATCCGATTGGTTTAGGTTGATTGGATTGAGCTTTTAAAAAAATTTATTTTTATAGTCTAATTAAATAGTGAAAAAAAATAATTAATTAATTACATAAACTAAAAAAATATAAATATTAAAATCTTTAAAACAAATCCAACATTTCAAAATTTTTATACTTATATTTTTTTAATTTTTATATAAATATCAAAATTTATTTAATAATTTATATATGTATATGCGGGTTGACGGGTTGGGTTGGGTTAAAATTTAACCCAACCCAACTCAGAATAAATAGTTGAGAATTTAATAACCCAACCCAACCCGTTTATTTTATCAACCCAACCCAACCCGTAAAAAATCGCACGGGTTCGCCTTATTTCCCAAACTAAAAAAGTAAAAATCCTCTGCTTTTCTTTGAAAGACTTATTTGCTTGATCAACTTCTTTAAAGCATTTACCTCACTAGAATTCAATTATAAATAGCTGCCTTCGGACACTCAAAGCTGTAAGTTTTATCTGTTGTACATATTTCCCTTTTATTTTCAGAATTAATCAGCATATCCTGGATGAAAGAAAGCTTGACTGTTAAATTTTGTTTAAAATGCTTGCTCAAGGTACCCTGTGCCTTCTCTTAGAGGCTCTAATCAAAGTCTTGCTTAAATAGAGGTCGGCATATTCATTCTCCAGTCAGCGTCCGAAAAATTAATTTTTTACTACATTTTGGAATTTGTTTACTACAAATTTTTCTTTCTGGTAAAGAAAGTATAATATGAAATGCCTCTTCGATTATGCGACATAAAAGTAGCGATTTAGGTCATATGTAATTGTAATCTAAGTGATCACATTAAGTAATTGATTTATATTTTCGGCTTTGACATTCACAATTCATTTTTGTCAAGCCCATGATTTTGGATCCAATCGTGTTGTTTGCATACAAATTATTGGCATAATGTTCCACATCTTAGTCGGAAGTGATAAATTATTCTGATCTAAATATTCAGGAACAAATATAATGGCTTGCATGAACATCGAAAAAGTCTCCAATTGGAAATATGATGCCTTCTTGAGCTTCAGAGGTGAAGACACCCGCAAAAATTTCGCAGACCATTTGTATGCTGCTTTGGATAAAAAAGGAATCATTGTATTCAGAGATGATAAAGAACTTGAGAGAGGAAAATCCATTTCACCAGGACTCTTTCAAGCAATTGAAGAATCCAGAATATCAATTATTGTTTTCTCAAGAAATTATGCTCACTCGACTTGGTGCTTGGATGAACTTGTTAAGATTGTTGAATTGAAGAGCACAAATGGTCAACAACAAGTGATCTTTCCAATTTTCTATGACGTTGAACCAACTGTGGTGAGGAAACAGACAGAAAGTTTTCAAGAAGCTTTCTCTAAACATGAAGAAACTTTTAGGATGAATATAGAAAAGGTAGAAAATTGGAGAAATGCTTTGAAAAAGGTGGCTGATATCTCTGGCAGGGAATTGAAGGACAGGTAATGGTTCTTATGCTCAAACATTGATTTTCTAAGACTAAGGTTGCTTATTTTTGTTTGTTCTGCTTGAGTCATGGCTAATGAGCAGATCGTAAGATCCCTTCACTAATATGTATTGTTTCATTCAACACACTTATGTATTGTTTCATTCAACACACTTAAAAGAGTCACTGAGGTAGTTAATTTCATGTTTTCAATGGCTTGATAGTGTATGTATATGTATACATGTCTTTAACAAAATTTTACCGCAAACACGGTGTGTCTATATTCAATTAGTTGTTCCAACAACTAACTTGTTTGGAAATAAAAATATACATGACAAGATTTGATTATTTATTGTTGCATGAATGATACAGAAGAACAAATGAATTCTAGAATTTCTAGAGCTTTTAGACATAAAAACAGAGACAGGCCATAGAATGAATGTGTGAAGAAATTATTAATACATATGATGTAAGAAGTAATAGCTTTGACAATGAATATCTGCAACTGAAGAAGCACAAGAGAACAGACGGATTAATCAACACATTTAATGAATTCAATTTGAGTCAATGAATATGCACAGTGTGGATACTCTATATTATGGAATTGATTTGATACCATGTTCACTCTTAACTTTAATTCAACAACACCAATCTTTTCTTGTTCTTCCAATCTGCAGGAATGAATCAGAATTTATTGTAGATATTGTCAAGGATATCCTGAAGATGTCAATTAAAATTCCTGCAAAATCTGAGATTTTTAAGGATCTAGTAGGAATAGATTCACGCTGGAAGAAATTGCGGTTTCTTATAGATAAAGAGCCTAATGGTGTTCGTATGATTGGGATATGCGGTATGGGTGGTATAGGTAAGACAACCCTTGCAAGAGTTGTTTATGACTTGATCTCTCATGAATTTGAAGGAAGTAGTTTTCTTGCCAATGTTAGAGAAATTTCAGAAAAAAATGGTCTGATCTCTTTACAAAATCAACTCCTTTCCCAATTACTAAAGCTTGCAGATAGTGGCATATGCAATGTTTATGATGGTCGCAAGATGATAGGAAGTAGGCTGCGGTATAGAAAGGTTCTTCTGGTTATCGATGATGCAGTTGATTTACAGCAATTAAAAAGTTTAGCTGGAGAGCGCGAATGGTTTGGTCCAGGCAGCAGGATCGTAATAACATCGAGAGATGAGCATTTGTTGACAACATATGGAGTAGATGAAGTGCATGGTACATCCTTTTGAAGAACAGAGTAGTGGTTTTGTTAATTGCCATGATCGACACGTACGTAACTTATTCTGGTGGCGAATCGATATATAAAAGGGATGATCGGCTCAATGCCCATTTCTTGTAACCGACAATGTCATCTCATCTGGATTATGGATTCTTGTTCATTTTTTAACCCGAGCAATATATGTTGCTTTGTTCAGTAGAGCTTGTGTAAGGCAAAACAGAGCATTATGTAATTTAAATTATTAACAATTTGTACGGAAGATTTCTATCTCTCTGAATTGGAAAAATGTAAATACGAAAGGAGATGGGTGCTTACTGCCCAAAAAAAAAAAAAAAAAAATTGCTCCGCTTACAGGTCTACGATATGGTATGTAACTAGTTAATTGCGTCATGTCTTTCACGTTGGAAGGCTATAAAATATCTGAATAATGGCAACATTCAAGTTGTGGACAAAAAAGACTGATGCCCCGAATATGATATTTGTTTATGCGATTACGAATTCTAAACTGTGTTTCCTTTAATCGAATTAATTTTTTTCCTTTTAAAAGTGTTTAGTTTTTTTTTTTTTCGCATGAAAATCAAGACCAAAGACAAGGTTGTAACCCAAATCTATTTTAGACAAGTATTAGATCTTGTGAGAATGTTTAATTAATTATTTTTTAAACTCTTAGATAAATCTAATTCCAACCCCATACTTGCATGGAACACTTGGTTTCATATATCAGTACAATTAGTTGTTAGTAATAAGTTTCCGCCAGTTTGCTGTGATTCTTTTCCTAACAGTTGTCTTTCCCCGCCTATTACTACTGTGGTTGCTCTCATGTGCTACATTAATGATGTGTTTACTCATGGATTTGGGAATTAAAGTTTAGAATGAGAATGATCGATAGTGTTACTTTTTATAATAGTAGAGAGGACGTTTATGAAACATGTGGGGCCTTTACATTTTTTGGAATCAAGTTCTCATTCTTTAGCTTCCGATTTTACCCAATTAAATTTCATAATTCTACTTTTATATTCAATTAAAATATTATTATATTACTATATTGTTGTTATTGTTATTATTCCTATTCTTGTAATTGTTAATAATAATAATAATGGTGCTGATGGTGATAATAATAATAAATATTATTATTGTGAAAATTAATTATTATAATAATGATAATTATTATTATCATTTTTTATAATGTCATTATTATTCCAATAAATGACGGTCATTATATATATATGTATATATATATAGACACACACACACACATACATATACATAAACGTATATGTATGTATATCTATATGTGTGTGTGTGTATTATCAGGTTTTACCATACTTATGTTTCTATTTCATAACCAATTTCCTGGAAGATGCTCAAACGATAGTTTTGTAGGCTATTTAATTAACTAAAGAAGCACGTTATTTTCAATGATAGTGAATGCCATGTGAAGAATTTTATGATAATAGAGAAAAAGATAGTTACGCTCTCAAAGTTTGTAGAAATGGTGATACAGACCATCAATTTTAAAAAAGTTTGTAGAAATGGTGATACAGACCATCAATTTTAAAAAAAGTAAGGTTATTTAAACCCACCAATTTCCTCTTTATACACTCTTTTTAGTCAATAATTTTATTACCTAAATAGTTTATGAAAAAATCACTTAATTAACACTTTCTTCTCTTTCTCTTCTCAATTTCAAAAATTCTTATTAATTAATTCAGATATATTCTTTTAGTTGTAAATAATTAGTATCCTTAACTAAGAGGAACAAAATGCATCATTTAAAAATGAACATCAACAAATTTTTATTAGCAATGAAAGTAATTAATACCAAGAAATTAATACCAAGAAAAAAGCTAATGAATGTCAAAAAAAAAATCTCATTAAATATAAATCATGATATATATTAGAAAGACTAAACAAGTAAATTGAAAAGAGAGTGAAATTGAGAGTTTAATTTACAGAAGATGATAATAGAGAGAGAATATGAAATTGTAATGTAGAGAGACAAAGTGATTACTAAAGGGTAATTTTGAGATTTTAAATTTTTTAATAATGAATTTGGTTCTGAAAATAGGTGTAGAGAGGAATTTGGTGAGCTCAAATAGCCCCATTCTTTGAAAAAAAAAAATACCAAAACTTAGTTTTGACCATAATACTCTTTAATAAAATATGTCTATTCATCTTAAAAATTACTATAATATAATAAATTTTGTATAATAGATTGTAAAATATTTTTCTAAATATTGAAATGAATTGAAAATGTATATATTATTATACTTATTTTAATATTATATTTCTATTTATCATAAAACATTGATGTTAATATTTTTTTTTTAGTTTATAGAGTCAAAAGAGATTATGATGTCTCTTATTAAAAATTTGGAGGTATTTACGATCATTTCTCTAGGTACTTGGGTGTGGGAATCCTTTTCACTTTATATTTGTTTGAATAATTAATTAGGACAAGGAGAAGTTTACAAGGAATAATTAATTATGCAAGTGGAATTTTATAATGAATAACCATTTATGTGATTTCTCTTGTTACATAAATGGTTATGTAACAAGTTTATATTTGCGATCATTTCTCTAGGTACTTGGGTGTGGGAATCCTTTTCACTTTATATTTGTTTGAATAATTAATTATGACAAGGAGAAGTTTACAAGGAATAATTAAGTATGCAAGTGGAAGTTTATAATGAATAACCATTTATGTGATTTCTCTTGTTACATTTTTTTGTAAAGTTAGTATGATTAAATGTATACATGATTAAGCATTTAAAAACTCAAATTATTTTTCATACATGTTAAATAAGTCATTATTTTCATAATATAATGGTTTTATATGTAAAGGAAAAATGATTTTGTGAAATTGTTTGTTTTTCAACTTTATGATCTAAGTTAAAAAGGTTTTGAAAATTTTGAAATCAATAAGTATTGTTTGAAATTCTAGAAACAAATTTCTTTGAAAAGTTCTATAAAATTTTAGGCCATAGTATAAATTTAAAAAGTTTTGAAGCTAAACTATAATTTTAGGAAATTAGCAGCTAACCATTTTCCTTTAGCAGCGAAATGATAATTTGCTGAGAGTTTTTGGAATAAAACAGCTAATCGACAATGCCAAACAGTGATCTGACTTGTATCAATAAACTCACTAGAATTTGATGGTAAACCAATTATTCTAAAGAGTGATATGATAATTCAAATTGCTGCATAATGGTAACTTGCACAAAGTCAAAATGGCAATCTAATTTCTATTGACAGTGATTCGATGACTTCCAGAAAGTGAATAACAGTTAATGTTTTGTGCTCAAACTATAAAAAGCTAAATCAAACTCATTTTAAAGAGAGTTATTCAATCTCCATCAAGCTTAAACTTGTTCATACGAATCATCTTAAGCTTTCATTTCCTTATTCATATCCATTGATTAATTATTGAGCTATCATTTGTAAACATGTACTTGTGAGAGTACAATCTTTGTAATCTTTATTTCAATATAAAAAATTAAGTAATTGTAAGTATGGGAAACACTTGGAAAAAAAAGCTGTGAAATTATCTTGAATTGTAAAGATTTATTGACATCTTGGAAATCAATTACAAATATCTTAAAGCCTTGGGTTGTAAGGTTTAGTTAGTGAAATCTCCAATCTTGATTTGCTTAGAGGCATGGAAGTAGATAAGTTGTCGAACCATGTACAAATATCGTGTTCATTTTCTCTACTGTTAACTCTTTATAATTTACTTATTGTTGAAAATAATATCATTATTTTTTGTGGTAATTGTTGGTATTAAATTATGGTATTGTAATTGAAGAATTTTTTAAAACTCAATTCACCCCCTCTTAGGCTATCTAGCTAGTGTTTCACTAGTTGCAAAGCTTTTTAGTCTACCCACATCCATCTTCGCCTCCATGAAATCTATTGCTTAAAAAAAAAAATTAACCCAAAATTTTGAAAACCCTAGCCACTACACTCACCATCATAACTGCCGCCACTATAACAACCATCACCACCAACTGCTGCAACCATCAAACTAGTTGATCTCCATTAACCAAAACCCGACTAGCCTCCGCCCTTGATCAACTGCGCAGCTACTGTGCAAACCACCCAAACTAGCGACATTCCACCTTCAAATTCTCTATCTATCGACCTTATCATTGTCGATCACCACAAGTAAAAGAATCCCTAATTGTCACCGACCAAAACCCAACCATCACCATCACCAATCATTGCCATAATCTCCACTACAAAACGTTGCCTCACCATCATAAGTGGTCACTGCTTCAGTTGATTTTTAGGTCAATTTGCCACGAGTTCCTCTTCATCGCCACCCTATTACATTCTTCACTACCACATCTTCTAAATCTGACCACCGCCTCTCCAAATCACTGGCCACACCAAACCCAAAAGTTTAGCCTTATTACAGTTTTGCCATTGGCTTTACATTTATGATTGAAATATTTAAAAGACCTCATGTTTCGAATGCTTGATGGAAATTACAGTCCTGAATATTTTCTTTCATGGTTGTATGAGATTAAGGCATGCATTATGAGACTTCCAAAGTATGATTAAGTACAATCTGTAGCCGATTTTCTGTTAGGAGGAAGTGCTTTAGAATAGTGGACCAAAGTACAAAGATGTAGAGTATTTGTCGAAGGCCTTTTTAAAATTGGATCTAGTGTCATGTAAAGCAAATGTTGAGATCGAGATTTATTGCTCTTAATTATGGTTTGGTACGACAAGTTACGAAATCAATTTTTGATTATGCTTCTGAATTTGAATAATTTTATGGATGCAAATATTATTATGGAAATGGATGCAAGATTTGTGAGAGGGCTTAGTTCTCATTTTCAAGAAAATATGCCTACATACACTATCTATACTTTACAACATGCAATTCTTTTAACCCCGTAAATTGAAATGCAAATCAAAAGAGAAAGAAGTCAAGCATTAAAAAGTTAAGTCGACCACATCCACGACACCACTCCGAGATCCTTAGTCTTATCATAAGTTAACAGCCTAAAGTGGAAGACATCCAGATGAAAGACATTGTGCTTCTCCACATTTTGAAGATGTGCCTAATGTTGTAAAAGCAAAGATACAATTTATTATTGATTTAAGGTTCCAATCTAAAAAATTGTGCATAATGTTTCCTTGGAAGAAAGACAAGTGTTGAAGATGATGAGATTATTGATCTATCTGAGATTTTTAAAGAAGAGGTATAACCAACTCTTGATTTGCAAATTGAGGCTAATAGTAAGATTGAGTTTGTGCAGCAAAATTAGTTGAATAGACCCCAACAATTATTGACATGATTACATCTATCCACATTGAAGACAAGAAAGTTATTCTTGAAGAAAATTTATCCGTAAAGATAAAGTTAATTGGCGAGATTATTGCGTGAATCTTTGCAAAAGACTTGAGAGGCTTGGAAGTGATTCATTTGTCTAAGACCTTATTTTCTCAAAGAGTTACTCATAAATGCAAGAAAAAGATAAAGCATGGAGAATTTCGAGTTTCAATCACGATTGATGATGAGTAAGGCTACAAGTGCAAGCTCAAAGATGCATTGATACTCCGCTTCAAGTCCTATTCTCTAGATAAACTCTAGTATGATATAGATGTAGGACGTTATTTTAGTATTCTAAAATTTTATTATTTTATATCTTTTGGTATTTTCTATTTTAATTAAAGGGATATTATCATTTTACTACTAAAGTTTTACTGACATATCATGTCAGTACAAAGGTTTGCCGAAAAGTACATTTTACTACCAAAGTTTTGCATAGTTATCATTTCACTACCATTCCGTTAACAAAACGTTAATGTTTAACAGAAATTATGTTAAAAATCGATTTTACCCCTAAGAGTTTGGTAGTAAAATGATAATTCTCCTAAAAATTCGGTAGTAAAATGATAATTCCACTAAAATTTCAGTAGTAAAATGATAATTCCCTTAAAAATTTGGTAGTAAAATGATAATTTATGTATCACATTAACAAAAAATTTTACTCTTACAGCTGGAAATGTCTTTGATACCCTTACGACATCAGCAAATTTTTAACGTTCTTAACGGAATGGTAGTGAATTGATAACGACGCAAATGTTTGGTAGTAAAATGTACTTTTCGGCAAACCATGGTACTGACATGAAATGTCAGAATAAGTTTAGTACTAAAATGATAATATCCCTTAATTAAAATCCATTATGTTATGTGTTTTATTATTTTGTTTCAATTTAATTGTGATTTAGTTTCTCTTCTAAGATATCTTACTATCTTGTTATTATTTTCATAACCTTTGATTAATTAAAAAATTCTCTTTTAAAATTTCCTTTCGGATTACCTATTAAAAAATATCTCGTAGAGTCATTTGAATTAAAGCTGTTGTGAGTGTGCGACGTTTATTTCAAAATACCGAATCCTACATAATTGAATTTCAATTAAATTAAAAGAATTCAAATTTAAACATACTGGAAAGCCAAATAACGTTAATAAAATTGTTGAAAGTTAATTAACTCATTTTAATAATGTTAAATTTTGTTAAAGGAGGAAGTTATGGCAGTTATGAAAATAACGTTAAAAGAAGTTGAAAGTATTTAAAAAAGAGTTAAATTAAATGGTGGCTATTTGAAGAGATATTTGGAATAGACACTATTAATCTATAAATAGTAGTTAGCAGATTACTGTGTAAGATATTGAATTTTTTGTACTTCTTCGTCAACTCTACTTCTTCCATATTCCAAACACTACTACTACATAAATCATTGTATTTAATATTTAATCGTCTAGTGTTCTAAATTATTGTATTAAGTGTGCACTCTTACAACAAGTACAGTCATTGTATTTCAGAGACTATCTATCAACAACTTATTTGTACCAAAATATTATTTTGAGGGATAGAAAATGATTTTAAGGACAGTGCAAAGCACGCCTTGACTTTTATTTATTTTATTCATACCCACATTCTATTTTCTACGGCATCTTATTATTTTCTTAAATTTTTACAACGCCTATTCATGCAAAAAAAAAAATTTTCTTATCATATTACCAGTGCTTTGCTTGGATCGAAAGCAAAGAGTACCTCAAAAGCCGTTCAGAATGCCCCTTCCATGAATCGAAAGTTGCATTCGTGCTCAATCACATTAGCCCCACACTGAAACTTCTTTGATGTTCGTTATTATAATCCAGTAAAAATGGATTTTGATCGAGATAATACAATGCCTTGTTGATAAGAAAACAAGCAGTTGAGTCGTATTTCAGTTAGGAAAATGTAGTTCATGTGATTGTTCGACAACTTAGCTTGGTCACGGATTAAAGAGCAGTGAAGCTGCCAAGCCATCAAGACTCTACCAAGTTTATTTCAAGGCTCCATCAAGATACAACATGACGATTGATAGGTTATAAATAGTCATATTATATTTAGTTTAATTCCCTCATATTTTGATTGATCTCGTGCTAATTTGTGTAAATTATGTTTGATCTGATCTAGGAGCCAAAGCATGGAGATTAAGATAAAAAGTGGATAATAAGGGCTTTATTTGGGCTTTGGAACGTGGGCTGACCGTTGACTTGAAGGAGACGGTTTCCTAGCATTAAACCAATGTGGGAAGCCAAGAAGGATTAGGAAAGCTAGCAAAAGAGGAAACCAAAAAGGACAAGAAAAGGAAACAAAAAGGAACGTGAGCAATATAAAAAGAGAGCAAGCTAGGCGTGAAGAAAAGAAACCAACGTGGGAAGCAAGAAGCGGCTGCAATTAGTTTTCTTCTCAAACAACTTTTGTTTTGTTTAGCCACCATGAGTGGCTAAGATTTTAATTCCGGTCCAGGGGTTAATCAAATTCCAGTTGTAGTTTTGTGAGGCTTTGAACTTAACTAGAATTTCTTCAATCCAAGTAATTTTTATTTCTTATTCTTATTGTCTATGAATTATTTATATTGATTGAGTTGACGCCTTAATTCAATATTTATTTTTCTATCGCTAGTCTTGAGTTTGTGATCCGTAATTGTCATGAATGATTGAATTGAGTAGCAAGGAGTTGGCTCATGTGTGTGTATATTGATGGCCACAATTACATAGCTTGCATGATAGGCTCTAGGGAAATAAAAATACAAATTGATTAAATTGGAGTAATCTGAATTAATTAATCTTGTTTTAGTCATTCTCACTATTCTTAATGCTGTCGCTTAATTTGATATGGAACGATGATGCCCAGTTAAATTGGTGATAAGTTTGGATTTAGGCGATTGTTTGAGTCTATTTACATTAGGAGAATAATTATTTTCTGCGGGATTCCGATTAAGTAGACTAAGTTCTTGGATTGAGTAATTTATATTTTTGGCCTATGATCAAAGTTACAATTGGATGGAATTGACACCCTTGGATTGGAAGTTTGGTAAGATTGAATTTCTCTTTGCTTAATTTTAAAAGTCTTGTTATTTTTATTTCATTTTATTTCATCTAAATCCTTGTTAAAGAACTTAAAACCCAAAAAAAACGGTTAACCGTTAATCCCAAACGGCTGACCGTTAGTGAGCAGAAAGTAGAAATCACGAATTCGGTTTACCGGTTTCATTAACCGGATTGCCGATTAGCTCCAGAACCGAGAGTTCCCGCAACCGGTCTTCCGGTTTCTCCTCATCCGGCCAGCCGAAATTGTTCCAGAAAATAGACAGCGCGCATTCGGTCTTAGGATCTCAAAGAACTGCAAGCGAATTAAGTCGAAAAAGGAAAACGAAAGCGGTCTTCCGGTTTCCATCATCCGGTCATCCGTTTCTTTCCAGAACCGACACAAGCCACAAACGGTCTTCCGCATGTCTCCTCAACCGGTTATCCGGATCGCATCCAGAACTATCACTAGCCGCAACCGGATTTCCGGATTCCTCTTCCGGTTGTCCGAATCAAGTCGAGCGAGAAGAAGACAAACGGATTTCGGATTTTCTCCAACCGGTTATCCGGTTCAATTCGTAAACGCAACAAAAAGAACGGACTTAGGTTTCGCCCGGCTGACCGAATAATTCGGAAGGGTTACGGTCACAAACGGTCATCCGGATTCCTCAACCGGTTAGCCGGTTAACGCCCATAATTCTTCAACTCGCAAACGGCTAACCGTTTTCTCTTAACCGGTGATCCGTTTGGTGGCAGCAAGCTCGAAAATCTGATTTTTCTTGGAAAATTAATTATTTTAAACTTTGAGAAATTAAATACATAGTTCTCTTGGGATTCGACCTGGTTTCACTACTTCTACAAATTTATTTAGGTGAATCAGTATTTATTTTTGAGGAGCTTCGACAACCTCCGTCAAAATTGGCGCCGTTGCCGGGGAACTAATTTTAGTTTCTCATTGTTTAATTGTTTATTTGATTTAGTTTATGACTCGTTCTTCTCAGGGTACTAATTTGCAGTATAATCCTGAAATCGAGAGGACAGCGCGTCAATTGAGAAAAGAGACTAGAGAGGGGAAACGTCGTCTTGAGGAAGAAGCAGAGATAGATTTAACTACTGGTGGTACATCCATTTTTGCAGAAGCTAAAGAAGAGATGGCAGACAGAACTCTCAAAGAACTCGCCGCACCAGATTTGAATCAACAGCCCCTATGCATTACTTTTCCTAATTTTGCTAATGATTTTGAATTAAAATCTGGTTTGATTCATTTACTTCCTTCTTTTCGTGGTTGTGCAGGTGAAGATCCTCACAAGCATCTTAAAGAATTTCACATTGTTTGCTCTGGAATGAAGCCACATGGTGTATCCGAGGAGCAAATCAACCTTAGAGCCTTTCCATTCTCTTTGAAGGATCAAGCTAAAGATTGGCTCTATTATCTACCTTCCGGTTCTATCACCACATGGAATGAGATGAAGAGGCTATTTCTGGAGAAATTCTTTCCTGCCTCACGAGCTGCTAGTATTAGGAAGGAGATTTATGGTATCACACAAATCACTGGGGAGACGCTGTACGAGTACTGGGAACGATTCAAGCGATTATGTGCTAGCTTTCCCCACCATCAAATTTCTGATCAACTCCTTATCCAATATTTCTATGAGGATTATTGCGCCAATGGATGGGAGTATGATTGATCACGCAGTGGTGGAGCTTTAGTGAACAAGGCGGGAAGCGGCCAAACAATTGATTTCAAACATGGCTGAAACTTCTCAACAATTCGCATAAGAGCGGGTGGAGGATCTATCAAGCACGTTAACGAGGTAAGTGACCTTAAAATCAAATTTCGATTTAACCGCTTTGGTTCGTCAAATGGCCGTAGGGCAACCTGCAAGCGGTGAAAGCGTGTGGGATATGCTCACTTGGGCACCCCTCGATATGTGCCCCACATTGCAACAAGACTCCACACAAGAAGCCAATGCCATAGGAGGGTTTCCTGGTCACGCTCAAAGGAAATACGATCCCTATTCGAATCACTACAATCCTGGATGGAGGGATCATCCTAACTTTAGCTATGGAAACCAAGGAGGACAACAAAGGCCACCTCCTCAGAACTTTACAAGACCACCTCCAATCCCTACACAGACTCAAGCTCCAAACTCAGGTATGTCTTTGGAAGATATTGTTAAAAATCTTGCTACCAATACTCTTCAATTTCAACAGGAAACAAGAACAAGCATCCAGAGTTTAGGCAACCAAATCACTCAATTAGCCACATCAGTTAGTAAGTTGGAAGCTCAAAATTCTGGAAAGTTACCTTCACAACCAGAAGTCAACCCAAGGGAGAACTGTAGTGCAATTTCACTGCGAAGCGGAAAAGAAATTCCCTCGGGATCAACTCCACCTAAAGACGCTGAAATGGCCAAGGGAGATGAAGATGAAGAAGCTCCCTCTAAAACAAGGCGTGGGGTAAAATTCGATCCTCCTTTATCTCTTTCATCTTACACACCTACACCTCCTTTTCCTAGCAGGTTAGCTAAGCCAAAAGAAGATGAGCAAGAAAAGGAGATTCTGGACACGTTTAGGAGAGTGCAAATTAACATCCCCTTATTGGATGCGATCAAACAAATCCCCAAATATGCAAAGTTCTTGAAAACGTTGTGCACCAACAAGAGGAAGATGAAGGAAAAGGGGAAGGTTGAGGTAAGTAAGAATGTTTCGGCGATTTTACAAAAGAATATGCCAGAAAAATGCAAGGATCCAGGTATGTTTTCATTACCTTGTGTGATTGGTGAAAAGAAAGTCGAGCATGCTATGCTAGATTTAGGAGCTTCAATTAATGTCATGCCATTTTCTGTTTACCAAGAATTAAAGTTAAATGACTTGCAAACGACTGGTGTAGTTATTCAATTGGCTGACCGATCTTATATTCACCCACTTGGGATAGTAGAAGATGTTTTGGTGAAAGTTAATGAGCTTATATTTCCTGTAGATTTTTACATCTTAGAGATGGAAGGTAATCCTTCTTCGAAATCAGCTTCAATTTTATTAGGAAGACCTTTCATGAAAACTGCCAAGACAAAAATTGATGTAGATGAGGGTACTCTCTCTGTCGAGTTTGATGGAGAGATTGTTAAGTTTAAAATTTTTGATGCTGTGAAACACCCTACTGATGTGCATTCTCTTTGTCAGATTGATGTGATTGATTCTATTGTGCAGGATGTTTTTGACCAAGGAAGTGTTGGGAACGAGCTAGAATTAGATGCACAATCTAATTTAAAAGGCATTGGATGATTTATTAAACTGCGTTGTGTCTAGCAAAGACATAAAACAAAAGGCGCTTTTGGGAGGCAACCCAAATATTTTCTTTATTCTCGCTTTTGAATTTTCATTTCTTTATTATATTTAGTTTTCTTTACTTTCGTTGATTTTATTTTAAGCCTCCAGATGTTCTTGATGAAGGAGATTAACCTCAATAAATCGTGCTCACGCCATTTTTCAGCTTTCCTTGGAACCCTCTCCCTAGCTCATTCAAGTCCACACCGCTCACATCCAGGGGAGTTTATTCTTCCCTTCTCATTTACTTTTTATCATTATTATTTTTTGTGAGCTATTTACTTGTTGATACATTGAGGACAATGTATTATTTAGGTGTGGGGGAGGATTTTGGCATGTTTTTTTTAAATTGTTCTTGAAAATTTTTGTGCTTTAAGTCTTCTCAATATCTTTGAATACCTTGTAAGCTAGGGGTACATCTTTGTTTTGAGTTTTAATGCATGAAAGAGGTAAGCATGAATAGTATTTTTCTTTAAAATTTTCGATAGTGTCGAATTTATTTGTTGATTGAAAAGTGCACAAGACTTGATGCATAGACACTCTAGTGAGCTTTTGAGCCTAAGAGCAACTCATTACATTTTTGCTCCATTTATTTTTGATTGAGTGCATCGAACTTAGTGTGTTTGTTCTAGAACTTGCTTTTGAATATATGATTGAGACCACATTTTGAATTGATGCTTAAGTGTGATAAGGGCAATTAGGTTCAACCAATTCTTAGACTCTAAAAGACCCACCTTGTATTTTCCCCTAGTTAGCCCCTTTGAGCCTATTTTTCCCTTTCATTTGTTTCTAACACATTGTTTAACCAAAAGCCTTCTTGTTTGTTATCCATGTTTTCTTTCTACCCTATCAAGACAAGAGTGAAGAAATTGCATGATGAAAAGCAATCGAAAAAAAAAAAAAAAAGAAAAAAAAAATTATTATCTGTTGAGAAATTTATTCCCTTAATTGGATGATTGGAGAATTATTTGCAAAAGCAATTGAACTATCAAATTGTTTCTCCAAGTGTTTTAAGTGCTTAAATGTGGGGATAAATTTCATCATCTTGGAAGTATGTTTGTTTATTTTGTTTGGCATCTAAATCATGCATGTAATTAACTCTTTATCTTGATCGTTAAACCCTTCATTTTTCCTTCTACCATACCCTTACCTAAGCCCCATTTCAACCCTTGTTAAGTCCCTTTGATTTTTGCATCATATTCATATGCAGTGATGGAGATTTAAATCATTTGCAAGCCTATGGTAATGACACGCTATGCTTTGATTTTGAGAGTAAAACACACACCCTAAACACTTTGAAAGCATAGAGCGAAACCATGCGAGGGTGTTAAGTCTTGCTGCATTTGATTTTGATGAATTGATAAGATGCTTATGTTTTTGTTACAAATTCTATCCTATGAATGCTTATTCTCTAGATTGTCACTATGATTCGACTCATTGATGTGTGTTTAGCTTTATTGGTATTCTTGGATATTGAATGGTTTGAAAGGAGGAGAAAGGGAGGATTGGTATGATGATTTAAGATATGCTTGAGGACAAGCATGGTTTAGGTGTGGGGGAATTTGATAGGTTATAAATAGTCATATTATATTTAGTTTAATTCCCTCATATTTTGATTGATCTCGTGCTAATTTGTGTAAATTATGTTTGATCTGATCTAGGAGCCAAAGCATGGAGATTAAGATAAAAAGTGGATAATAAGGGCTTTATTTGGGCTTTGGAACGTGGGCTGACCGTTGACTTGAAGGAGACGGTTTCCTAGCATTAAACCAACGTGGGAAGCCAAGAAGGATTAGGAAAGCTAGCAAAAGAGGAAACCAAAAAGGACAAGAAAAGGAAACAAAAAGGAACGTGAGCAATATAAAAAGAGAGCAAGCTAGGCGTGAAGAAAAGAAACCAACGTGGGAAGCAAGAAGCGGCTGCAATTAGTTTTCTTCTCAAACATCTTTTGTTTTGTTTAGCCACCATGAGTGGCTAAGGTTTTAATTCCGGTCCAGGGGTTAATCAAATTCCAGTTGTAGTTTTGTGAGGCTTTGAACTTAACTAGAATTTCTTCAATCCAAGTAATTTTTATTTCTTGTTCTTATTGTCTATGAATTATTTATATTGATTGAGTTGACGCCTTAATTCAATATTTATTTTTCTATCGCTAGTCTTGAGTTTGTGATCCGTAATTGTCATGAATGATTGAATTGAGTAGCAAGGAGTTGGCTCATGTGTGTGTATATTGATGGCCACAATTACATAGCTTGCATGATAGGCTCTAGGGAAATAAAAATACAAATTGATTAAATTGGAGTAATCTGAATTAATTAATCTTGTTTTAGTCATTCTCACTATTCTTAATGCTGTCGCTTAATTTGATATGGAACGATGATGCCCAGTTAAATTGGTGATAAGTTTGGATTTAGGCGATTGTTTGAGTCTATTTACATTAGGAGAATAATTACTTTCTGCGGGATTCCGATTAAGTAGACTAAGTTCTTGGATTGAGTAATTTATATTTTTGGCCTATGATCAAAGTTACAATTGGATGGAATTGACACCCTTGGATTGGAAGTTTGGTAAGATTGAATTTCTCTTTGCTTAATTTTAAAAGTCTTGTTATTTTTATTTCATTTTATTTCATCTAAATCCTTGTTAAAGAACTTAAAACCCAGAAAAAACGGTTAACCGTTAATCCCAAACGGCTGACCGTTAGTGAGCAGAAAGTAGAAATCACGAATTCGGTTTACCGGTTTCATTAACCGGATTGCCGATTAGCTCCAGAACCGAGAGTTCCCGCAACCGGTCTTCCGGTTTCTCCTCATCCGCCACCAAATTGTTCCGAAAAATAGATAGCGATTCGGTCTTCCGGATCTCAAAGAAGCGAATTAAGTCGAAAGGAAAACGAAACGGTCTTCCGGTTTTCCATCATCCGGTCATCCGTTTCTTTCCAGAACCGACACAAGCCACAAACGGTCTTCCGCATTTCTCCTCAACCGGTTAGCCGGATCGCATCCAGAAATATCACTAGCCGCAACCGGATTTCCGGATTCCTCTTCCGGTTGTCCGAATCAAGTCAGAACCGAGAAAGACAAACGGATTTCGGATTTTCTCCAACCGATTATCCGGTTCAATTCGAAACGCAACAAACAAGAACGGACTTAGGTTTCGCCGTGACCGAATAATTCGGAAGGGTTACCACAAACGGTCATCCGGATTCTCAACCGGCTAGTTCGGCTAACGCCAGAAGTTCTTAACCTCGCAAACGGCTTTCTTTTCTTCTTTTTTCTTGGAAAATTAATTGTTTTAAACTTTGAGAAATTAAATACATAGTTCTCTTGGGATTCGACCTGGTTTCACTACTTCTACAAATTTATTTAGGTGAATCAGTATTTATTTTTGAGGAGCTTCGACAACTCCGTCAACGATCTTTGTCACAACAGCTTGCATTATTTTATTAGAGCACAATTTGCTTTTGTCAAGCAAATTGTTGTACCTTTGACAAAATTTACCCAGCTTACATGGTCGGCCACCATTTTCAACATATATACAATAAATGCATCCCATGACGATAATGTCATTCACATGTCACTATAACTTAATAGATTACTTTAACCGATTGACTTATTTAGTAGGCCTTTTATTTCAGTAAGTTTATAAAATTGTGACTTGCACATTTCACTTTTGTAAAGCCCTTCGTTTTGGAGGAATCTTATCACTTATTTTGTTCTAAATTTTTATGATAAAATATAATGGCCTCCATGACCATGAGCATCCAAAAAGGAATCATTACAATATACTAATATGACAATTATATTTAATGGATAATGACTCAAAAATCTACATCTAATAGAAGTTTTTAGATTTACTCTCGTGTATTCATTCAATTGAAGCTTCCAGGAAGTTTCTTGTTAATGTGCCATGATCTACCGTGGGTAGAAGTAGTGAAGATAAATTAAGAAGGTCACTTTTTGACCAACGATTGCTTTTGGTTTTATGTCTGATCGTACAACAACAGAATGTAGAGATAGAAATTGTGTGAAGCAAAACTATGCTTTCTCAATTAAAAACGAAGCTATACATACAATACAACGGAAGTCAGAACTTTTTAATTTGCCAAATAAAAATCCTCTGCTTTCCCCTGAAACAAATATATTTGCCTGAAGCAAATGAATTCAATTAAATAGCTGTCTGCTGTGATCCGCAAAGCTGTAAGTTTTATCCTGTACACATATTTCTCTTCTATTTTGAGTATTGATTCCCATATCCTTTGTATATGTCAAGAAAAGGACAAAAAAAGGCATAACTATTCTAAAGTGGTTCATTTATGTTAGTGATAGTGAAGCAGAGCAAGGCACAGGAGCACCATGTGACTGATCGTAGCTGATTTCCTCACTGAGCTGACATGGTAAGTTGGTTATAGAATTAGTTATGCAGCTCATCACACATGTTCATTAAACGTCACGTGTATAACAGATTGTATAACTATTCAGCTTACTATATAAACAAGCTGAGTGTATTCATTTCAGTTAGTGAATGAAATATAATCTTCGATTCGTTTCCAAACAAAATCAGTTTGCTTTTCTTTCATTTTCTTGCATTTTCATGCTTGCCAAACAACACTTTCTTAGAATTCTTTCATGGTATCAGAGCTTCTAATGGCGAGCATAACTCATACCAACTCTTCCTTTAGCTTTGTTACTCCAGTAAAACTTAATCAGAACAATTTTATTCTGTGGCGTACACAAGTCCTTGCATCTGTTAAAGGAAACGGCTTAGAAGGTTTCATCAATGGAGAAAAGGAATGTCCTGAGCAATTTCTCGTCTCTGAGAGTGATATTGGCCCGAAGCATCAATCGAAACAGTTCGGATCTATAAATCCACGAGTTTGCGGCTTGGATGAAACCGATCAGCTCTCTTCTTGTGGATGATGTCATCTATTCAGCAAAATTTGCTCTCTACTGTGATTGATTGCACAACCTCCAAGCAACTTTGGGAGACACTCACTAGTATGTTTATCTCTCGATCTCAAGCTTGAATTCAAACACTTAGGATGCAGATCCAAACAACTAAAAAAGGATCCATGCATATGGCTGATTATTTTTCTAAAATCAAACGCATAGCTGATACTTTGGCTTTAGCTGGAAACCAGTAGAATTAAATGATCTTGTCATGCATGTTTTAAATGGTCTTGACTCATCAGACTATGAATCTTTGGTAACTATCGTTTTAGCTAGAGGTGATTAGATTACTTTAGATGAGCTATACTCTTTGCTATTGAATCATGAAAATAGAGTAGAGCAAAAGAGAGGAAAGATTGCTAGTGATGTAATGCATAATATGGCAGCAAATGTTGCTCAGAAGAGCACAAATTTTGGAAAGAATAATGGTGGATTTCAGAAGAATTTTGAAGGTAACCTTGGAAATGGAATTAGTCCAGGCTATGGAGGTTTTAATGGAGGATTTACTGGTAATAGTTCTGGACAGTTTAATAATGGAAACAATTTCTGAAGCGTGTGTCAAATATGCTTCATACCTAGACATGGAGCTTTTAAGTGCAGAAACAGATACAATTCATCATTTGTGCCTCAGAAGAACTATGGCAGAGGTAATTTTAATGGTGGTTTTAGACCACCTGGGCAATTTGGAAGAGGCAGGTTCTTTAATAATGGTGGAAGAGGTTTTGGACCAGCTAATGGCAATTATAATCCACCTAGAGGTTATGGTTTTCAAGGTGGTTCTGGTTTTCAAGGCAACATGGTGTTTACAAATCATACCAACATGATGTTTGCAGATCATACCCCTGGCACTCCCTCTGCATATTATTCCTTCACTCTTGGTTCATCCACATATACTCCTGTGGGTACTCATCTTCACAATGGGCAGTATACTGGATCCACCTCATCATCTCTACCTACATCAGCTCAAAATCCATCTCCTGAACTTGTTGAAGACCCTTTCTGGTATATTGACAGTGGAGCAACAAATCACATTACAAATAATCTGGGTAAGCTGCTTTATTCTCAAGTCTATACTGGTAAAGAAAAATTGTTTGTTGGCAATGGAAATTCATTACTTATTAAACATATAGGATCAGCTGTGCTTGAAACCTTAAATTCTGAACCCTTAGTGCTTAATCAAGTCCTTTATGTACCAAATATTACTAAAAATTTACTTAGTGTTTCAAAACTATTGGCTGATAATCTTGTTACCATTGAATTTTTTTGATAATTTGTGTTTTGTCAAGGCCAGGAACACAGGATTAATTCTACTTGAAAGTGTTGCTCAGGGAGGACCGTATAAGGTCAAATGTCTTACTTCTCATTTGTCTGCCGATCAGTCAGCTCCTTTCTTGTCAACAACCAAGCCTGAGTCTCTTTTTGCTTCTTGTTCCTTAGCTCATATCAATAAATCAGATGTTGTACACACTTCTGAACTAAGTCATAAGTTTGTCTATTTTGCTGTTGCATTGCAATCTGTTGATGTCAATATTCTTCATAGGAGATTGGGTCATCCAGCACCTCATATACTCAAAACTATACTCAAAGCTTGTAATGACTTTACTGGTTTCAATAAGATTGAAAAACTATCTTTTTGTAATGCTTGTCAGTATGGCAAAAATCATATGCTTCACTTTAATTCAGTTGAAACCAAAACCACAGCCCCTCTACAATTAATATATGCTGATCTCTGGGGGCCTTCTCACATTTCTTCTACTCAGGGTTATAATTACTATCTCTCTATTCTAGATGATTTCACTAGGTTTACCTAGATATTCCCATTAACTGCAAAATCAGATGCTCTTGAAGTATTTTCACACTTTAAACTCTTTATTGAAAAGCACTTGCAACATCAGATTAAAACAGTTCAAACTGACTGGGGAGGGGAATTTAGATCCTTTACTTCCTTACTTACTTCCTCAGGTATCCATTTCAGACATCCTTGTCCTCATATTCATCATCAAAAAGGCCGAATTGAAAGAAAACACAGACTCATTGTTGACACTGGCCTAACCTTATTAGCTCAAGCTCACTTGCCCCTCAAGTTCTAGTGGAATGCTTTTCATACAGCTGTTCATCTAATCAATAGACTTCCTACTCCAGTGTTGAACAATATTTCACCATTCCAGAAGTTATTTCATCAAACACCTGATTACTCTTCTCTAAAAACCTTTGGTTGTGCTTGTTATCCAGCTCTAAGACAATACAATAGACACAAATTTGATTTTAGAATTTGTCGATGCATTTTCATAGGCTATAGCTCTCATCATAAGGGTTATCAGTGTCTTCACTCTTCAGGCAAAGTTTACACTTCTAATCATGTTGTTTTTAATGAAACTAACTTTCCTTATATTTTGTGGTCAAATTTTTCTTCTTCTGAAAATTGTCAATCCTCCAATTCTTTATCAGAGTCCTCTGTTTCTTCTTCTACTCTTTCCTTTGTTTAGTTTCAGGTTCCCTTAGCAACGCCATCAATCAGAATTCCTGTTTTATCTCAGTCAAACACTCCTCCAACTACTTCTCATAATTCAGCCTCTCATTCTTCTTTACCATCTCATACTTCAGTTTCTCCATTACCAGTGCTTAACAATTGGGTACTCAGACAAGTAGATGTCAATAATGCCTTCCTTAATGGCATTCTTGCTGAAGAAGTTTACATATCCTAACCTGAAGGGTTTGTGGATCCTACTAAGCCTCAGCATATCTGCAAATTAAAGAGAGCTATCTATGGTTTGAAGCAAGCCCCAGAGCTTGGTTTGACATATTCAGAACTGCTATGACTGATCAGTGGCATTTTCAACATTCAAAATCAGATCATTCTCCTTTCTACAAATTGATCGATGGCCATGTAATTCTGGTTCTAGTTTATGTAGATGATATCATAATTACTGGATCCAGTTCTCAGCTAGTTCAACAAGTTATTCAAAGCATGAATCGCACATTTGCTTTAAAAGACTTGGGAGATCTTCATTATTTTCTCGGCATTGAAGTGGCTAAATCAGCACAAGGTGTTCACCTCTCTCAGGCTAAATATATTGCTGATATATTGGCCAAACATGATATGGTTCACTGCAGTCCAGTACCTACTCCCATGACTACCAGCTACTACCTTACCAAAGACTCAGGTGACATTATTGAAAATGTATCTCAGTACAGAAGTATCTTAGGAGCACTGCAATATGTTACACTTACTAGACCTGATATAGCATATTCAGTTAATAAGCTGAGTCAGTTCCTCTCCAGTCCTCGAACACAACATTGGGAGGCTTGTCAACGATTGCTAAGATATTTGAAAGGCACTTTGCATCTTGGGCTGCATTATCATACCAATGGGGCTCTTCAGTTAAATTGTTTTACAGATTCTGATTGGGCTTGTGATAAGGATGACAGGAAATCAGTTGCTGGTTTTGCTGTCTATCTAGGTCCTAATCTTGTTTCCTGGTCATCCAAGAAACAAGCAGTGGTTTCTAGATCCAGTACAGAAGCTGAATATCGTGCATTAGCCCATACTACCTCTGAGGTCATCTGGATACAGTCTCTTCTTCATGAGTTACGAATTAAGCTTAGCAGCACTCCTATTATCTGGTGTGATAATCAAGGTGCTATTGCCTTAGCTTACAATCCCGTCTATCATGCCAAAACCAAACATGTTGAGCTGGATATCCATTTTATCTGAGACAAAGTTGCAGCAAAATGTATTGAGGTTCATTATATGCTGAGTAAGGATCAGTATGCTGACATATTCACCAAAGCTCTCACCTTTAAACAATTTTATTATTTGAGAACCAAGCTGAATGTCTATCCTAGATAGTTCAGCTTGAGGGGGGATGTTAGTGATAGTGAAACAGAGCAAGGCACAGGAGCACCATGTGACTGATCGTAGCTTATTTCCTCACTGAGCTGACATGGCAAGTTGGTTATAGAATTAGTTATGCAGCTCATCACACATGTTCATTAAACGTCACGTGTATAACAGATTGTATAACTATTCAGCTTACTATATAAACAAGCTGAGTGTATTCATTTCAGTTAGTGAATGAAATATAATCTTCGATTCGTTTCTAAACAAAATCAGTTTACTTTTCTTTCATTTTCTTGCATTTTCATGCTTGCCAAACAACACTTTCTTAGAATTCTTTCAATTTATTTAATGATAACTTATGCATAATTATTTTAATCTTTGCCCTCTCTTGGGGGCTCTATTTAAGATTTGCTCAAGTGCACTCTCCAGTCACCTTCTGAAAAATTAAATTAAATTTTAATTTTATGCTACAATTTTTGCGATTTGTTTGGTATGATTTTTTTTTTTTTGTTAGTAAAGAAAAGGTAACATGAAATTATGCAAAGATATAAATGGAGATTTAGTTCACGAACATTTAATTTTTGTGAAGCCCGTAATTTTGGATTAATTTGTTACGTGCGTAGTGTTAGGGGCATATTCTTTCCAGGAAGTCGCTTGTAATTATTTATCCCAAGTTTTCAAGAACAAATTAATTTAATGGCCTCGTCAAAAAAAAAAAGATAGTTTAATGGCTTCCAATAGGACCTAAAGTGTCTCACATTAGAAATATGACGCCTTTTTAAGCCTTTGGAGGAGAAGACACACGTAAAAGCTACACAAATAATCTACATGCTGCTTTGAAAGGAAAAGGGATTTATGTATTTAAGGATGACAAATAGCTTGAAAGAGGAGAATCCATTTCCCCTAGCTTCTTTAAAGCAATTGAAGATTCAAGAATTTCCATTATTGTTCTCTCAAGAAACTATGCTTCTTCCACTTGGTGCTTGGACAAACTTGTTTATATTCTTGACTGCAAAGACACAAATGATTAGCAAATGGTTTATCCAATTTTCTAAGATGTGGAACCAACTATCGTAACGAAACATACACGAAATTTTCAAGAAGCACTTGTTAATCATAAAGAATTTTTTAGATAAGTATAGAAAAGGTGAAAAGTGGGGAGACGCTTTGAAAGAGGTGGTACATATCTCTAGCTGGGAGCTGAAGGAGTACAAGTGGCCATTCTTATTAATCAGTTTTATCATTTTAAACAGCTTTAAGCATCTTTAAGCACTTTTTGGATGAAAGAAAAAGAAACACAAGAAAACCAATCTAAAACAATGAAAATTATATGAAGGTGACAAGGTGCCTTGGGTAGTCGAGATGTGTTACTGAGTATGGCCTTGGGGTGAAGCGTGAGAGTGAATAGAGGAGGTAAGAGTGCTAAGAAAGGCTTAGAGTTGGACAAATATGCCTTGAAGGCAGCATTTAACCTACATCATAAGGAAAGGATGTTACAGGTGGAGCTGGTGATGGTCGGCGGCTACACTCTGACACTCAAATAAGTGTAGGGTTCATTTTTTGAGGAAAGAGTTAGCAAGCTCTTGATGATAAAGGAAGCTAGAGGTTGAAAAAGACCTTTGCTAGTTGTGTGTGTATAGTGATGAGTGAGAAAATAGAATTTGATTGTCTTTATATGGTGTACCTTGGCTGTCACGCAGTATGGCATGTTTTTGTTGTTATTATCTCTCTCTGACCAAAGAATATTCTTGTCATTTGGTTGTTCATGACCATTGGAGCCTTAATGCATGCTTGGAGAGCAAGCTACTTGATTATTTCACATATTACCTATATATTCACGTGTAGGGCTATGCTGGTAGTCCGGCAGCCTCTTAGATGTTGTTCAATAGTTGTGGGTGTGGTGGACCAGGATCAATGGTCCGAATTGTCCTAATGATTGGCATTTTGGCATGTTTATAACTGTGATAGCATGTTGTCCCCTCTTAGATGTTGTTCAGCAGTTGTGGGCGTGGCAGACTAAGACCAATGGTCCGAATTGTCCCCGTGACTCCTTTTTGGCCTGCTTGTACTTGCGACAGCCTGTTGTCCCCTCTTTTTTAGCACAATATTCTTTTATTGATTCCACATTCTTTGCGACAGCCTGTTGAAAAATAATTTGGGTGGTCTGCACCTGTATGGCCATGATGTAAGCTAAACACTGATGGGGCTTGCAAGCAAATATGGGTGTCCTCAGCTGGTGGTTTAATTCGGGATCACAATGGTAGGTGGGTCAAGGGGTTTGATATGAATATTGGTTATTGTTCTGTTACAATGGCTGAGCTATGGGGGCTATACCAGGGTTGAGCATGGCTTGACAGACTGGCATACAATGGCTACAAGCAAAAGTGGACAGTTTATGTGTATATCAGATGGTGGCTAATTCTTGTCATTCGAACAATGAATTTTCTTCACTCATATGGTCCGTAAAGGAGCTTCTGAAGCGTGATTGGCATGTTAGCATTAATCATATTTATCGTGAGGCCAACTATGCTGTATATCACATGGCAACTCTTGCTATCTCTTTCTCGTTAGGTCTCCACATGGTTATAATCCCTCCTGAAAGTGTTAGGTCTTTATTATTTCATGATTTGCATGGGGTAGCTTACCCCCGTTTAGTTTATCCTTAGCTCTGCATTGAAAGCCCCTCTGTAACCAAAAAAAAAAAAAAGAATCAACCAATCTTTTTTGTGATAGTAACTCTTTAAAAACTTGACATTTTTTTGGATATTCTCTCTGACCTTTCTCCTCTTATGTAATGTACCCCTTGTGCCATTTGGGGTACCTAGGAAACCCTGCATAGGCCAATATCCTAAGTACCCAAATTAAAACTCTTGTATCGACATGTGGCACCTATTAATTAGTCTTCCATTTCTTCCCTAAACTACGTCTCCTAGTTTTTTTATAGCAAAAGCAGTTGAGGCAAATGAGACTCGCAGAAGTATTGTGAATGACACATGGCAATATTCGACTCTCCTTTCTAAAGGGTTGAGTAAAAAAGGATACCTCGCTTACCTCCCTTTGGGCTAACCATATGAATTTCCAAGGTTAAAAATCGCCTTCTCTCTTTTTTTTTTTTTTTAATGCATGGCACTTTAGGAACTTATCTAACAAAAGAAGTGAAGTGGGCTTAACTATCCATATATTCATCTTGTTTCTCTCTTTCATTTTGAATTTTAAAGTGGTCAAGCCCTTTGAACTGCCGGTTTAGTATTTTTCAACTTAGGCAATACTTTCTGTTAAATGTTTTCGATCTCTTGCTCGCCTTTTATTTTCTGCCGGTTTAGGTGAAAGCTCTTTCTCTCTTCCACAAAGCTTCCCTTTTATTTTCATTTCTTTTTCACTTGCATACATCTCCTTCCTTAGTCAAAATCCATAGGCATTTCCTTCTATCCTCGGGTACTTTTGGTGGCAATTTGCATTCCTTGCTAGTGTCATTGATTTTGTGCATATGTTTCCTGTTTTTTTTTCTTTTTATTCATAGTTACCTTTTCTCCTTCTTCTTTTCATCCATTTCCCCTACATGTGAATCTCTAAATGTTTCCATTATTTTTTGCCCAATAGCACTGACTTCAGCTTTTCATTTGTGTCAGGCCTCTCCTCTCTTCCTTGTTATCCTCCTTTTTTTCCTGTCAAAATCCCTAAAAGCTTCTCTCTTCCCTCTCGATTCTTTGGCAATTTCATACTGTTCTAGCAAATTTTAGTTATTTATAGCTTCATTCTTAGCGTCATCGGTACAAGTTTTCTGTATTATTTTATATGTTTTCTCTTGGATTCATTTGCCATCTTGCTTCCTTTTCTTTCTCACGATAACTTAATAACATCATCTTGGATATAATTTCTTGTAGACTCAAGTTTGACTTTGGTGAACTTTGGGTATCTTTTCCGTATTCCTTTCCTCTTAGATGCACAATGAGGTGGTTTTCTCATTTTCTAGATTTTGCACTAAATTCTCCATTTTCTTTTTTTTGGTTGGATTTGTGACTTTTAGTATATGTTTGATTTGGTTGGTGGATTTGGTTTGAGCCCATGTGGTTTATTGATTTTTTGTTCATTGTGTTTTAGGAAAACGTGATAGGAAATAAAAAAAAATTGGGGTAAAAAGGCATAATGTGATTGAAGATTTGATACAGCCCCTCATTTGAGTTAATCCCAATGTGTTAATTAATGATGATAAGAGATCCCCTTCGAGTAGTTCCAAGAGTAACAAACAAGATTTAGAGACTTTCGTTGATGCTCTTAGTAAGCAACAAACAAGATTTAGAGTCTTCCCTTGATGCTCTTAGTAAGCACAATAGGCTTAGGTTTTCCTAATGCTCTAGGGACTCAAGTTAGAGGTAATCACTTGTTCAAGAAGCCAGTGGAAAAGACAAAGCTCCAACCTCTTCTCAAACTGTTAAACCATCTTTCTCTTCTCATGGGTGGATGTAGCTTGTGACGAATGGGGGCTTGAACCCCCACTAGCCAAAAAAAAAATTCTAAAATTAAAAAAGAAAAATATTTTAGTTTTCTAATTAGTCTCTATCAAAAATTTATTAAAATAATCACCATAAATTATAAACCCTCATCAAATTTAAATTTTATCTTTTAAGAAATTTAAAAACTTATATTTTAATTAAAAATAATGATAGCCCACCACTCAAACTATTCTTTATTCTTAAAAATAGAATTAATTCTTTCAGTCTCTATAATAATAGTAGAGCGAATGTCTTCAATAATGAAACTCATAAAGATTCATCTTTGGAATCAGATGGAATAAATAATAGTTTGGTTGTTTATACAGGAAACAATAAATTTAATAATATTAATAATGAGTCTATTGCATAAAATTTTTAAAATATGAAAATGCATAGAGAATAATTATAAATGTATTAGCAAATATTTTATATATTCAAAATTTTAGTTTTTCAAATTTTATTATTCTAATTTAGCTCCCGGTAAATTATTTTTCTAGATCCACACTACCTCTTCCGCCTCCAAACCTAGCAAACCTTATTCCTCGGTGGTAAGAGGGTTACCCTTCGAGATTTGGAGTATAGTGGTTCAATACTGCATTTCCTTCACTATAGGTTTTAGGGCATCTCAAAAGGATGAAACCCTAGATCATCCTAAGTGAGATGGGATTGTGCTTCACATTGACCTCTTTGACTTGGGCCTTTGTTTAGCCATGCAGCTTCTTTTTTAAGAAAATATTTAGTCTCCTAAGAATTGCTCTAAGTTAATTATCCCTTCTCGAGTGGAGAATATTCACTGGCCTTTAGGTGTTATGAATAGAGGTGTTGGAAAAGAACTTCAAAACTTGAAGGCCTTTACCAATTGAAAAAGCCATTAGGCTTGGAAAAGAACTTCAAAACTTGAAGGCCTATACCAATTGAAAAAGCCATTAGGCTTGGCTATCGCTAGCTTTTCTACTTGGGCTAAGGCTTGGCTATCACTTGCTTTTCTACTTAGGCAACCCATGATGCCCCAGTAAAAATGGAACCCTCTTTTTTTTAAAAAAAAAAGGTATAACATGATTGTTTTCAGAATCGACGGTGATTGGGATGGATGTCCTTATTGATGATAAGCGTATGTTAGCGCAGAACTTATTCAACAGAGATAGTATATATCCCTTATGTTCATATATATTCTCCTTTTTTTATTTATGGCTTGCTTTTCTTATTCGGGACTCCTTGTAACTCGATAGATGTCCCTAAAATCAATTGCACATGTTCCATTTGATAAGTGAAGAAAGAAATAAGTGGTTTTGAAAGGAGAATTTAGATTTGCAGAGGGAAAGTGATGTATTGGGTAGAAATTATAGAAAGATGGTCAAATTGATGAAAATTTCCCATCTGCTTCTGGTGGCGATTCATGTATGACAAGTAGGTATTGTAGGTGTCCTCTACCATTACCTATATTTTACTTTCAGTTTTCGTATTTGGTGCTTTTACTTTTCTTTCTGCTTGTGGTGCTCAATGCTTGTTTGTCTAACCTTTATGTTTTGTGCTTATTGAGCTGGGCAGGTATTTTCTTTCATGAAATGAGTGGCAGTTCATTTGGTGTCCCGCATATTGTTCTATCATTAAAAATACTAAGCCTCCTTAAGCTCTTGAAATGAAAACAAAGGCATGGGGTACCTCTCTTACAACCTTTAGAGGTAACCCAGGTACTCAAAAAAAGAAACTTGGTTTATTTCTCGTTTCCCCAATGACCTATGTAAGGTTAAGTTAGATATAGTGTTGAATAAGAAGGTTTGGCACATAGCCAAGTTTGTGCATTATACTGTTGTTTGGGGGATAGATAACGAGTAGAGCAGCCGTATTAAAGGTCACCCTTTTGCTCGAAAAAAAAGGAGCATGACTCCCCCTGCCACCAAAGATCAAAGACTTTTGCTCGGTATAAAGGAGCACAAGTCTCTGCTCGCTCTCAGAGAGGTTCTCCTGCTCAATTCCAAAATGGCGTCTTTTGCTAGAGGAGAGACTGGTTGATCCAACGAACGATGGTCAATAAGGTGTGCTCTAATCCACGAAAACCAAGGCACGAGTCACACTATTCCACCACTTTCATTTTCTGAAAATCCAGGCATGAGGCTCTCAACCGCTGCGTCAACTACCAATAGTTCACATACCCACGGCACAGAGTGAGCGAGGAAGTGGAAAACGTGGGTAGTAGAAGCCGAATACACAGGAAACCTATAAAAGGGGCAATCAAAAAAGGTAAAGGGATTGGACAAACAAACACTAAAATTCTTAAGAGAGAAAAAAAAAGTTCTAAGAAAGAGAGAGATTTTTCTTTTTTAGTATTTTCTAATAGAGATAAAGAGAGTCACAGGATTAGCGGCTAAAAGATTTCCCAAACAACCCAAATCGCTGACTTGAGCGCCGGAGGGTTTACGCCGGAAAATCACCCGATGCACTCAGACTACTTTTGTATACGCAGGATATCAGGGAAGAGAGGGATAAGCTTTCCTGGTCTGGTATAGTAAAAGAAAATGTCGCGAGGAGATTATAGGGTGATCATAAGCAAGTTCGTCGAGGAGAAATTCTGGTCGTTGATGAGCAGATTAAATCTTGCATCAACAACTATCAAGAACATTACCTCTGAAGCTGCTAAAGAGATAGATAAGTTGGATTAGATGAGTGCCACAGCTTAGTGCTCAGGGCATATTAAGAGATAAGTGTCTTTATGGTACCCCGGCTATACCTTTTTTACTTTTTTTTCTTCTTTTTTTTTATTATTACTAATTTTTTATTGCATGCGACCTTCCTTTTAAGTAATTGTCTCGAAGACTTCACTACTACTGCTGCTGCCCAATCAAAAATTGAAAAGTTGAAAAGTAAAGTGCAAAGTCATAAGTCCCATGAGGAGAAACTCATTCAAGAGAACAAGCATTAAAGGGTTGCCTTGATGATCTATATAGGGAGAAAGCGCGAGTGAAGAAGGATTTTGATGAGCTGAAAGTCAAATACTGTGGACTGCTTTCCTAGCAAAAGAAGATGGCTAGCAATGCTTTCACTCATATTATAATTGAAATATGGAGTGTAGATCTAAGATTGGTGGTATTTGGTGTAGAGAAATAAGTAGGCAGGGCGGCAATTCTGAGAGTGGTCGAGGACAAGAGGAAATTCCCTTTGTCCTATCCTGATAGCACATACAGGTTACCTAGTGTATCCAACATACTTTACTAAAGCTTTTGTCAGACGTCCCTGCCTCTGAGGTCCATACCTTTACTACCTTTAGAACTTTTCTTAATCCTTCTATTCAGAAGGATGGCAGAGATCTGCGACTTTTCTTTTTGTTTTTATATTGTGATTTTTCATTTGGTGTATTTAAATAACTTTCTCAGATAAGGTTATACTAGCATCTTTGCTTTTGTTTGTATTAAACTGTGATGGTAAAGTTGATCTACCTTGTCATTTGCTTTACCTCTATAGCTTTATATCTTGACATTTGACTGAGCAAATGTCGTTATGTTGCCATGTCATTAGAGAAGGCCACTTTAAAGATTTCTCGAGTACCCTTGATGCAATGAGGAATCCTTCTTTTACATGTGGCATCCCAGGTACCCGTTGACTCATATTCCGACTAATTTATTCCTTCTTTCTATATTGATTAACTTCATCTTATCTAATGTATGGTGAATTTACTTAGACATGCTTCCTACATATCTTGACAAAAGTTATGTTAAATTTTTAACAAATAATCGGTAATCAAAGCATGTTATAATAATTTGAATAAATAAGCAAATCTATAATTAGTGTAACAATAATGGCAAGTAGTTTCATTTCTTGCTCTCCTTGAGCTTTTTAGTTCCCTTCTCGCATCTTTTTACAAAATGATCAATGATCTCACGTTTTGCCATTCGCTTTAAATCAATATCTACAAGATAGATAATAATAATAAAGATAACTGCTCGCCTCCCTTTTTTCTTTTAAACATTCAACTCTTGTGATTGTCATTCATTTTTTAGTTGTTTTATCCTTTAATATGCTCAAATAAGAGAATGGAGATATGGACATATACATACCTTTATAGAATCTATGACGCTAGGGTATGTTGGTTTACTTTGCCCTGGGGTCTTCTTTGACCCTCTCTCACTTTGTTACTTTGTTCAAGTAACCACATTTTCATAATTATTTTAAAAGCTACTTGTGATTTCTTTGTATTCGTTTTATTGGTTGTGGCCTCGAATAAATTATCATGATTAGGACAGGTTGGGTATCCAGCTTGCTCTATGATAATGTAACACTTTGTGCATTATACTACATTATAATAAACATTGCACAATGATAAACATGGAGTTAAATTAATGGTGAAGGTATTCTTAGTGACTAGTATTCCAAACTATTCATTTACGTTCTATAATCGATAGACAAATAAAAATCACATTTTGAAAATGGATTTTTTTTTATAGATAACGGAAGCATAGATCATCATATGATTCTGCTTTACTATCCTAAGATGAAATAAACAAAAGAGGTTAAGACATTGTTCCATGGCTAGTGATATTTCCTTGGCATTGTAGTATTCCAAGGGTGCTTCACAATTGTTCCATCAATGTGAAATAGCCTATAAGCGCCAAATCCCACCAGCTTTTCCATGCAATATGCTCCTTTCTATTTTGAGTCACTCTTCATAAGACTAAATGCACTTTTTTTAATGATCTAGTGAGCATCTTCTTGTTATATAAACCTGAGATGCAGTGCTGATATACAATTACTCTCAATTTTACTTTAGCCCCCTTTTTTTTGCCATGAGGTCAAGACTATATGCAATTAAATAAGTATTTTCTGCTTTATCAAAATATGTAATCCTATGAGAGGGTATCCTGATCTCCGCTGGTCGACTCTACCGCCTATTTTATAATTCTATTTTAATCTCTATAGATGGCACTGCCGCCTACACTAAAGATTGTTATTAGAAACCATTGTGTGTTGATTCTGTTGTACCTCTAGGAACTTTGCATGTTGTGATATAAGTTGCATTGAATGCATGCATTTCATGGATTACTTTTAAAAAGACGTTTTAGAAAATGAATTTATGAAAAATAAGTTGTTGTACTACAAGGTGGTAAAGTTTCCAAAGAGGGCAAGCTCTCCAAGTTTAGTAAAAAGTAATCTTTTGGGAACGGTAATACATAATGCCCAAAAGATCAACTAATTAAGCCCAAGGACACTTCGTTTTAAATAACAAAAGTGCTAAACTTGTAGTACAACATATTTAGGGCACTAATAAAGATGTTTTGTATTTTTTTAAGCTTCTTTTAAAAGCTTAACATGATCATCTATATGCATAATAATCAATACATGCATCAAAATATTAACTTAGTAGGCATTAGCTCATAAAGTCCTTACATTGTAAGTAATGATGAGTAGGGCAAGATGGCGCCAAGTCCTAACCAAGATGGCGCCAAGTCCTAACCAAGATGAAGTGCATATAGATATAACAAACCTTGGATGGGCTCAGCTTTGTTTTAACCAATAATATAAATATCTTAGCCTTATGTACTAATAATAGGTTTTTAATAAATTTATTAAGGAATTTCTATATACTTCCTACTTTTGTAAGGAAGTTTTACTTGCTATGCAAAACTTTTTTTTTTTTTAAGAATTTATAGTTATATTAAAAAGTAACAATGCTTTAAATAGTTTTAAAATAAATATTTTTTTAAGTGGAATATTATAAGTGGGTTCTTGTTTTGTCATGATCAGATCAGCTGATTGCATTGCATTAAAGAAGGCCATTTTGGCCAAATTATCTACTTCGTAATTCTTTATCCTTGGTACCCTTTCCTCTTTGACTTTAGTAAACTAGGACATCAACTCCTACTTTTCCTGTGTACTCTTTCATGTTTTCTCCCTTGGCATAATACTCCAAGGTAATTTGGCTAACCACCAACTGAGAGTCACTTTTAATGTGGATTGACTCTTTTCGCTCTCAAAGCCTTAGACATTCTTAATCCTGCTATGATGGCTTCATTTCAACTTCATTATTTGAAGCTTGAATCTAAATTGCAATGCGTAGCATAACTTCACTTTACTTCGGTCGATGATGATTATTCCAGCACCACTTCTATATGAATTAGAAGAGCCATTTATGTATATCTCCTATACTTGCTCTTCTTCTTCTGTGGTTGTGGCTTCGCTTAGGTACCCCAAAATTCCCTCCCCCCAGAGCTATTGGCGAATTCTACTATAAAATCGACAATGACTTAAACTTTGATAGCCTAGCGACACTTGAAGATGAGATCGAGCTCACTCAGCTCAAGAGACCACCAGAAAAGCCATCAAGATATATCCAACTTTTATTAGATTTGTTAGAAAAAGAGATTCGTGATTACTACAATAATATGAGCCTAAAAGTACCGCCTGAGCTTCTTAGAGGAGCTAATTATTGATATGACTAATTTTTTAGAGGTGAGGTACCTCTTCTCCTCATCAATCATGGTCTTTTTAATGTAATAGATGGGCTGTTGTCCCATCCTTATCTTTTTTTAGTAGTACAGAATTATTGGTATGCTTGGTCATGGCGAGTTACAACAACAACACCTCTTCAGGCTTGGGTTTGGCGAGTAGCGATGAATGCACGAGGTTGTCCTTCAAGTGCTGAAAGACATCTTTACATTTTGTAGTCCATTAAAGCTTCTTGCCCGTTTTCAAAGCCTTAATAAAGGGCTTACCATGATCGGTGGCCTTAAAAATAAGTAGTTCAGGGTAGTTACCTGGCATGCTAAGCTCTACACTTCTTTATGGTGCATGGCGACTTCATTTTGAGAATTGCATGGATTTTGTTTCAGTTTGTGCACCTTAAATCTAAGAAATTACTAGAGATAACTTGGAATGCACATTTTTCAGAGTTAAGGCTGATCTGATTATTTTTTTAAACACTAAAAGTGTTCTTAAGGTGCCCCGCGTGGTCACATGCATGTACCAATGTTGTAATCATGTCATCAATTTACACTTTTATTATGCGCCCGATTTGACCTTTAAAGATTTTGTTGACTAATCATTGGTAAGTGGCCCCGGCATTCTTAAAACCAAATTACATAACTTTGTAGTTATACAACCTGCAGTCAATGATAAAGGTTGTCTTCTCTTGGTCTCGCTTATACATTAGAATATAGTTGTACCCAGAAAATACATCTATAAAGCTAATCATCTCATAGTCAACCCTGGCATTTACTAGCCAATCCACCCAAGAAAGCGAGAAGCTCTATTTTGGGGGCAAGACTTGCTTAATTTGTGCAAGTACCATTTTCCACTTGTTTTTTTGACCAAGAACATGCTCGACATCCAATCAGGGTACATGGCCTGGCAAAATATTGTCCGCTTTGAACCTTTTTAAGGCACATACAATTTTGTTTCTAAGGCACCCACACACCCCTAAATGTGTCTTGACAATTAAGGTGTAGGTCACCCCTCATAAACCAGCATCTCTCTCGTGCTTTGTTGATGTGAGATTCGCCTATAATAGTGCATATTCCCCTTTAAAAACTCATCATCCTCGTTGAGATTTACCCTATCATTGTTTAAAATGACACATGGAGCTGCTCTGATACCATTTATCATGACCCAACCCAAACCTAACAATTTATTGTACGCTTTTGACCCTTTACAAGCATAATTTTGTTTCTAGGGCATCCATACATCTCAAAATTCGTCTTGCCAATTAAGTTGTGGATCACCCCTTATAAACCCAACATCTCTTCTGTATTTTCCTGATATGGGATTCGCCTTAGATGTTACACTACAACTCTCATAAAGTAAACTAGCCCTTTAAATTCATCTCATCTTTGAAATTAAAAAGTTGGAGATATTTCTTTTTTATTTCAATTCGTTGCTCACATGTTGCCTCATTTATAGAGTGATTTTTCCAATGCACCTTTACAAAGGTAATAACTCTATTCCTCAACACTTGCTCTTTTTTGTCAATTATTTCCAAAGGCTGCTTCTTGTAAGACGTATCTCCGGATACATTGATAGGTTAGTAATATAATACATGAGAGGAATCTGAAATGTATTTCCTCAATATTGATACATGCAATACATTATGAAGCCTACCTAACTGAGGTAGTAATGCTACTCGATAGGCCATAGTTCCAATCCTTTCCAAACCGAAATAGACTCTGTCATGCCGAAATTTTTATAAGCACATAATCTCTAACTTGAAATTCCAAGTCGCGCCTCCAATGGTTAGCATAACTCTTTTGCCTAATTTGAGCTACAGCATGCCGCTCCTTAATTAATCTCGTTTTATCAGTTGTTATTTGAACTAATTTTGGTCCCAATAGTTGTCTTTCTCTAACCTCTTCCTAATGTATTAGGGATCTATACTTCCTTTCATATAAAGCCTCGTTAGAAGCCATGCCAATAATAGAATGATAACTACTATTATAGGAAAATTCAATCAGTGGCAAGTGTTTCTCCCAATTAACTTCCAAGTCAAGAATGGTGGCTCGTAACATAACCTCGAAAGTCTGAATAGTTTGTTTTGATTGTCCGTCAGTTTAAGGATGAAACCTACACTAAATTTAAACTTAATTTTCATTTCCCCATGAAAACTTTTCTAAAAATTTAAAGTGAACTAAAAATCCCTATTTGATGCAATATAACAACCTCTTAAACAAATAATTTAGCCAATTTATCAAAATTTTCACTAGTTTTCATGGTAAGATAATGGGCTAACTTGGTTAATCAATCCACAACTACCTATATTAAGTTAAGTTACAACCCTTTCGAGTATGTGGCAAACCACTAACAAAATCCATCATAACATGCTCTCATTTCCATTTTGGTAGAGTAAGTGACTGAAGCAAACCCGCTGGTTGTTGGTGTTTTACTTTCACTTATTGACATACAAGACATATGGACACAAATTCTGTAATTTCTCTCTTCATGCTCCTCCACAAAAAATTTTCATTCAAATCTCACTACAAGAAAACTAGCAATAGATGACAGCCACTTTATGACAAAAATCATTTTATCATATAACTATGATAGAGTCGTGATAGAATTTGGGTCTATCAAACTATTAATGATGTACTTGCGATAAAATATTTATCTATCAATAGTTTATGATATGCATGTGATAGAAATAAACTTGGTCACAAATATTGTGATAGGATTTTGATATTGACCGTATTTGACCAAATTTAAAAGGAATATTTTATTCTTTTATAATCTAAAACGCGGCGTTTAGATTATTGAAATGATTTAAAAATAAAAAATAAAACAAAACCCTGCGTTAAGGGAATCGTGTAAACAAAAAAAAAATTCTAAGTCTCTCGATGTTCTCTACTCATCAACATCCTCACTCTCCCTCGTTTACAACACTCAACCCTAGCCTAAATACTCATCGTTACTCTCAATCAATTAGCCACCACGTACACTACCAAGACCTTTTACGGCGGACCTTTCTCTACCCTTGTTCAAACTGCCAGCATTCAAATTGCCATTGGAGCTATTGTTTGAATTGTGAACTGAATCCGAGAAACCAAGATTTGTTGCTACTGTGTCTAGTCTCTCGCTATTGAAGATTTTGGTCCTTTCAGCGAAGCATTTGCAAGGTAAATGCTTAGTTGCTGTATTTAATTCTAGCGTGCATGCTTTAGGGGAGAAATTTATTTGTTTGTGAGAAGAGCGTGATTCGATCTGCCCTAGAAATTAATTGGGTTTTCCTCGTGAGCTTCGATTTTCATTATATTGCCATTTTTTTATAGTAATTGGTCATCAAAATTAAAAAATTGTTTGAATTTTTTTTGCCACATAGCCCATTGTTTGAATTTGGAGAAGATGTTATATTGTTAATTTTGGTTAAGTGGTGTGACTTCACTGATTTGGGAAGTGTCGTGGAGACGTTATGTGGTAAGCATATAGTAAAAGCAAATATGAAATGATATGGATATACAATTAAAGGAAGACTGGAACTTATTTATACCATGCAATCCCAGAGCAGTAGGTGTATTCTGCTTGGAAATTTAGATTACAAGGAAATGGTCTTGGTGATATCCTATATGGAGACAACATATTAAGAAGGATTTAGGAGTGAAAATTTAGTGGTGAAATTAGGAGTTATTTCACCAAGTGAGGCAGTTGCGGAATGATTTCTAACTAAAAGAATTCTGGAAGTTTATGAACAGCAAAGCAACACAACTTTTCTCAAGATTCCTCTGACTCTTTATGCAGGCGACTGGAAGTCAAGCTTTTCATTTAGGTAGGGCATGAAGGGATGCTGCAGCTTGTGCCATGCAGGGTTGGCATTCTAAGCGTCTTTTTGGTAGTGGTGAGGTTTGTGAACCAATCATCAAGGTCTATGGAGAACTTCTGTTTACTATTAATAGAAACACTTCTTTTTCTTTATTTTTATTAAGGTGAAGGGGGGAACTTTTTCCTTTGATGTTTACCTGATCATTGTTTCCATAACAAGGCATTTCTTTTCTTTATTAGGAAAAAAAATTCAAGTTGTATGCCAAAGAGTGATAGGAATATAGGTACATATTCAACTGTTGGAATCTTATCTAACCTTTTGGGATGTAGTTCCTTATTTTCCTTAAAATCTTTGTTCTTTGATGGTCAGTTATTGTCTTTCTCTAAAACTTGGTTTATTGATTTAAGTTAGCTGAAGCGTAGGAAGCCATCTATTGTTGAGCATAGTATTCAAGTTGCCATTGTGAAAGCTACAAATCCATAGTTAGGATCTCTAGTTGCCTTTTTGTCTCATCTAAGCTTGCATTGTATACCAATTTTGTATACCAAGTTGCCTTTTTGTCTCATTAATGAACTTGGAGCAACTGTCATCTTTGGATTATTTGCAATATCTTGGGTCATTCTACGATTAATATTCTTCCCCTTTTGGGTCATCAAATGTACAAGGTTTGCCTACATGATAAATGATTTGATGCAACCTTATTTGGTCGTCTAGCAGTTTCTTTGGCTTATTTGCTTTAGTAATTTGCATTTTCCAACTATGATCTTTAGTTCTACTTGAACTTATCCGAGATACGTTCATTTACTACTTGTTCAACACAATGTTGCTGATGCTCTTTGTGGTCCAGATATGCTGGTGGGTTCTCATATCCTCAATGATCTGGAGACAGCTAAAAAGTGGTCCACTTAGGGAAGATATAAGATCTATTAAGCATTTTGATGCTTCCATTATCAGTTTGATTCATTTAGTGTCATCAATTATTCCCAATAGTCTTCCTCCCTTTGTGGAAATAATCATTGTTTTTGCTTTGATAGTTTACAGGAAACTTGATCCTGTACAATAGTTTTGCTAGAACTTAATTAGTTATATTCACATGTGCCTAAGCCTTAGCCATATTTAAGTTCTTGTTTCAAAACCTAGATAAAATGAACTTGTAATTGGATATTAATTGTAAATCAAACAAAAGGGTAAAGGAATTAATTAGTTATATTCACATATGCCTAAGCTTTGAAGGAAAGTTGGCTGCCTTTATGGCTACCCTTTTGGTTCCACATTTTATTGCCACAAGGAATTAATTTAAGTTACATCAAAAACTTGAATGTTTTACTTTAATAGATAATTCTTTATAATGATACTATCGGCTATAGTCAATTGGTGTTGCACTTGCAGGTTGAGAGAAACTACTGGATTTAGGAGTTTTGCTGAGTATTTGTTGAGAATGGGAATTTATCTACTGGAATTTCACTGAGAATATGGGAGTAGTTTTGCACTACAATATTTGACGGCTTTATAGCTTGTAAAATTTGAAGCATTTGCTCGAGTTAACTTTCTTTTTATTACTTTGGATGTGTTAATTATTGGATACAAGTGTTTTTGGATGATGTTATTAATGTAAAGTGTTTTTAGACTTGATAGAATGTATAATTTAATTTTTGGTTTATTTTGAATTTGTGATTAAATATGCAGGAATGCATAAATTTAAATAAAATAATTCAGAATTTCTTTTAATATAAATTTAGATCCTGTGACAAAAAAAATCAGTCATAAATTATGTCATAAACAAAATAATTAATGATAAAAAATTTCAATCATTAATTCCATCACAAACAAAATAGTTTACCCACTAAAATTAATTGGATAATAATTTATGGGTAAAAAATAATTTTCCCGCCAAAATTTAAGTTAAAATTCAATTTTTGGGCCAAAAAATTAATTAAAATATGACTTCGGAACATTATCATAAGTTAATGACATATTTTTTTTCTATCATAAAAGAGTGACAGATACATAGACGATAAATAAATTCACTATCATCTACCCCCCCTTTATGATAGTTTTTTTAAGTCATCTATTGCCAGTTTTCTTGTAGTGTATATCTTGATACATCTTAGTACTTCTTTGGTGTGTAGTATAAGTTGAACTATGCACTTCCTCTAAGATTTCCTTTTTTTAGCTCCTCATTATTAAGCACTCACACTCGCTTACCAAACTTCAAAATTCTTTTTTCCACACTCTCTTACCAAATCTTAAAATTCCTTCTTCATTAACTCTAAAATCGGGTTTGGCATTTTCCTTCACTTCTTCAACAATCTTTAAAAGTTGAGGATCTTTTTACTGACTTTTCTTAATTTTCTCGATCCATGTAGGTCGAATCTGTATGTGAGACTATAAATCTCCCTGCCTATGAACTACCACTTGAATACCTATTCTCCAAACACATTAAAGAGGTGATTTTGTGAAGTAATCAAGCAAGCCATATAACCAATGGTTTTATACTCAGAGCGTTAACAACTATATTCGCTTTCCCCGGATGATAGTAGATTGAACAATCATAATCCTTCACCAATTCCAACCACCTTCTTTGTCTTAAATTCAAATATTTTTCAGTAAATAAATACTTTAAAACTTTATGGTTTGTAAAACATTGGGCATGTCTAACCATACAAATAGAGCTCCAAAGTTTTAATGCAAAAGCCATTGTAGCTAGCTCTAAGTCGTGGGTGAGATCATTTTGTTCATACTCTTTAGCTGTCGAGAAGTATAAGCCACCACTTTACCGTGCTACATCAATGCACATCCCAAACCCTTACATGAAGCATCACTATAGATAACGTATGCCACTTACAGGAATAGTTAAAATTGGGCCAGTAACCAATCGTTTCTTAAGTTCCATAAAACTCTTTTTACATTCTTCATTCCATACAAACTTAGCATTTTTCCTGGTCAATCTCGTGCACTGCAAGACTAGAAAAACCATTTACAAAGCGCTTATAATGCCTAGCTAAACTCAAAAAACTCCTTACTGCTGTTATAGTTGAAGGTCTCTTCCAATTGACGACTGCTTCAACCTTAGTTAGATCAATAGAAATTTCATCTTTGGTCACAACATGCCCCAAAAACAACACCCAATCAAGCCAAAACTCGCACTTCTTGAATTTTGCTTACAATTTCTTTTCTCGAAGAGTATGAAGAACTAGTCTTAAATGTTTGGCGTGTTCTTCTCCACTCTCAGAATGCCCCACAATATCCTCTATAAAATAATAATAAGCTAATCGACATATGGCTAAAATACCTTATTCATTAAGTCCGTGAATACCGCCAGAGCATTAGTCAAGCCAAAAGGCATAACCAAAATTCATAATGCCCATACCGTGTAGTTTTTCGCACATCATCACTCTTGATTTTCAATTGATGGTAACCCGATCTCAAGTCAATTTTAGAAAATATCTTTGCTTCACATTATTGATCAAAAAGGTCATCAATTCGAGGAAGAGGATATTTATTCTTAATGGTGACCTGATTCAATTGTTGATAATCTATACGTAGTTTCATGAAAACACTTTTTTTCTTGACAAATAAAACTAGAGCACCTCATGGTAAGACACTATGGCGAATAAAACCCTTATCTAATAACGCAGATTTTCTTCCAAATTCATTCAAATTCTAATTCCCTTATTCAATAATAAAATCCATCAGAATTAAACTGACCGTAGTTTAACATGTGATTAACAAATTTTTAAAAGTTCAAACCCAAAATACATCAATTATAAAAGAAATAAAATCAGCAAAGAAACCATATCAGAAATTTCTTAGATATCCAAAACTACTAAAAGAATTCCCTTAGCGTAATCAGTGAAGGCAGAAAATGCCTAAGCTTCGTAAGGGAATTTGAAGTATGAAAGTGAATGGCATATAATCCAAAAAAAGAAGGAAAAAAATGATTGTCGCATATAAAGAAAAGTTAACGGTAGTTACAGAAGTGGGGGTAGTTGAGTACAAATCAAATAATGACTGGTTACTAAACTCTCTCAAATCAATTTTAATTTTAAAAATAAAATAACACAAAAATAATATAAAGAAATAAAATAAGAATTACTTCTTCTTTTTTATTCAAAACACCAGATCTGTGACCACATCTACCACCATTCCGGATCTTGGACGGGGTTTATCGATCCTCCCACGAGGTAGACCACATCGAACCTGGAGCAACTCATTGATTGGATGCATCTGCCACTGAACTAGAACTGCAGAAAAATAAGAATTACTTTAAACTATGCAACATGCAAAACTAAAATACGTGGGTATTACAGTTAGACAAGTTCTGACTTCCAATCGCAGTGTGGGTGGCGGAATTCATGAAGGTGGAGCTGGAGCTTTCATTTGCCGTTGGAATGGATCATTGTTTTCTCCTTTGAGCTTAAAAGCTCTGATACGATAAAAGAACTTGATAATTATGAGGAAGACACTTACATTTCATCGATACAGAGGCTTGTACTTATACAATCAGAATTGTCTCTATACAAGGAAAGAATAATAGTAAATATTACAATATGAATGACTAAATAAACTAAAGGTAACATTACAGATAATGGCTAAGAATGTGGAGTACCACCATCAGTGGAAGGATTGTCAGTAATGGTATCATGGTTTGTGGCGATTTGGTTTTCTTGCCTAATAAATGGTACCAAACACACCCAGCTACTGTTGCAGCAATCATTCAGTTCAAGTAATTTCATCTTTTCTTTTTCTTATTGGCAATAAACACAACTGTAAGTCTTTTCAACGCTATTCAATTTCTTTGCCCAATTATCCATTTGGTTAAGAGTGAAGCAGAGGCCTTTGAAGTTGAAGAACCCAGATTGGCAGCTAAAACAAGTATGTATTCATGAAATTTAATATCTTTGCTTTAGTTTATTTTGTTTCTGAAGTGAATGCAACATGTTTCTGTTATAGATTGATTGACAAAATGAGATAGTTATTCTGAAGAAAACCATTGGCCATGTTTAAGTCAATATCTTTAAGTAATTAAGTGTATGTTTGGAATCGAGGTCCTATACTTTAATCTGTAATCCATAGCTTTTGTGAAATGAAATCACTTGATGTCAAGCATCACTGAGATGGTGGTTGGTAAAAAATATTATCCGACCAAAAAAAGTGGTGGGTTTAACTGTTATGTTTCCAAAATGATTATTTCATCATTTTGGAAACACAGTATTGTAGTTTCTTCCGGTTTTTGGATGGCTAGCCTTGCTGGGATTCATATGATTTTTCTACCTAAGTTTGATTCTCAACCAAATATTTGTTATTTTCGGTGCATTTATCAACTGTGCTTATTTAGGATTGGAGTTAAAAGGGTTGAAAAATGGTGTAAATGTTTAGAAAACAAATGAAAGGATCCATCGGAAGTACAGCAGCTGCAAAGATTGGACCACTAAGTTTTTTATACATTTTCCAAGTGATGTCCTTTATTTCAGTTTCAAATTTATTTTTGAAACTTATTAAATGTAATGCTTACTGTGAGAATATAAATGAAAATTTTATGGACACTCACGTAGATGTAACTTTCATTTGGAGCAAAAGATAATATTAAAATTCAATGGGCTTACTGTCCACATATGATTATTTATAATTGGCTAAATGCTATCACCCTACTTTGCTGTTTTGTGAAACGTGATTTGATTAACTTCAGGTTTGGTTCTATCACCTGTAGCTTGTGGTGAATAAGTTAGTTAAATTTTCAGAGGCTTCCACAAGAACGGAAAGAGAAATTTCATCTCCGCCTTCTTATTATACCACTGGATGGAAATATGATGTCTTCTTGAGTTTCAGAGGAAAAGACACTCGCACTAGTCATCTGTATGCTGCTTTGGATCAAAAAGGAAAATTCACTTTTAAAGATAATCACAGACTAGAAAGAGGAAAGATAATATGGCCAGAAATCTCTAAAGCAATTGAAGAATCAAGATTTTCGGTCATCGTTTCTTCAGAGCACTATACTTCGTCAAAGTGGTGCCTGGATGAACTTTCAAGATTCTACAATGCATGAAAGTGATGGGTCAGTCAGTTTTGCCGATTTTCTACAATGCCAGTCCATCTGAGGTGAGAAATTAGACTGGAAGTTTTCAGAAAGCTTTGCTGAACACGAAAGAATTTCAATGATGACATGGAGGGTGCGAAACTGGAGGTTGCCTTGACAAAGTTGCAATTCTCTCTGAATTTACAGGAAAGGTAACAGTAATGACTGTTGTTTTGGACAGATTTTGGAGTAGAAAAGATAAACCTATGTAGAACAATAAATTTGTATTTTTAAGGCAAACAGGATATCTTACTAGGTTGTTGCGTGCGATATTTCTAATTCGGAGGGGTGAAAAGGGATGAGGGAAATGATAACAATGGTGAAAGCTTCACGCCTACAAAACAATGAAATAGAGGTTAGAGGTGAAGCCGGAGTATCCCGGCGCTCACACTCCGACGCTCAAGTTAGCAACTCAAGCTTTTTAATGGTGGAGAGAGCTTGCCAGCCCTCTGTAAATTGAGTTTTGAGGTTGAAGAAAGCTTATTTTGTACGGTGTGAATGCTCATGAGTGAATAAATAATGATGGAGAATAAAACTTAGACACCTTTATATATGGGAAACCTCAGCTGCCATGTGGCGTTTTTCTATGACTATTAGCAGTCCCTTTTTAACCCTTTTGCGTCATTTTATCTTTTCTTATGATTTTTGGGCAGTTATGTGCATGCTTAGGAATCAAGAACGCATTCGTGGCGTATCTCATCCTTTTGGAGAGTGGTCCAGGGTATCCCAGCAGTAGTTGTCGGATGAAGCAGCTGGGGACCACTGTCCTTGGGACAGTGTCCTTTACTTTTGGCAGAGGTGATAGGCAGCTGTCACTACTTTTTAATACGATATTTTGATATTTAATTCTGACCAAATCAAATAATATCCTTCAAACAAGAGAGACGTCTCTCATGGTGGACTTTCCATAGGATTTTCCTGAATCTGACCCGTCAGATACCTCAAGTTACGTGGGGTACCTTGAGTTACTCTCGAGTTATACGAGGTACCTCGAATTATACGGGGTACCGTGAGTTACTCTAGAATTATGTAGGGTACCTCAAGTTACTCTCGAGTTATGCTAGAGTTATGTGGAGTACCTTAAATTATGTGGGTTACTCCGGATACTGAGTTAGATGGGGTACCCCTTATGCGGATAGTGAGTACTTGGAGTTATTCCACTCGTCGACACGTGGCATCTTATTGTTTTTCCTATTTCTCCCCAAACAACTCTTTTTCCATTCTGTTGATTATTAACAATGAGAACTAGTGATGATGTTTACTGAAAAACCTAAGAATCAATAGTACATATCTAGAGGAGGCAATGAACGATAAATTGAAGAATCAATTAGGTTAAATGAAGACTGGAGAATAAAGTGTGGGCACAATAGCTTATGAAGCCGTTACCATTGGTTTTCTCTTTTTTCTTTTTTTCGGTAGTTCAGTTTCACAGTGACACTTTTTCTAAAATAAAACTGTAAAAGTTACTTGATTTCTTTGTTAGTTTTTCTCCCTTTTTCATCCCATTAAGAACTGAAAGATTTTCATACATATAGATGGAGTAGAAAGAATATGATTATTAATTGGATTAGTTGCTCATTTCAATTTATTTTGGTAATACTAATTTGTTAACTCCGGTTCTCGTTACAATAAATTATTTATAGCATATTTGGCTCAAATTCCTTTACCCCCTATTGACTTGCCTTATATCTGATACATTTTCGCATCACAGGGAAGAATCTGAATTTATTCGAGATATTGTTAAGGAGATATCAAGGAAAGCAATTCATACATTATTAAGTGCAAATGATAAACTTGTTGGAATGGAGTATCGGTTGGAGCAAATAAATTTGATGTTAGATGCGGGTTTGGATGAAGCTCGCATTCTCGGATTTGCGGTATGGGTATAATGGGAAAGACAACACTTGCTAGATTTGTTTTTGACAATATCTCTTATCAATTTGGTAAGGGCTATAAATGGCAAATAAGGTCCAAGAGCAAGAAGTCATTAATTTTGTTTATATTTCAGTTGTGCAATATCTAAAGAATCTGATGTTTTCCAGGGATAAGAAAAATGAACATGGGCAAGGGTTGAATCTTTTTTTTTTTTTTTTTAATAGTTGATTTCATTAATTTTGAAGAAATATGAAAAGCACATCTTTAGTAACTTATTATATTATTAAAAATGAAATTCTTTTTTTTAAAAAAAAAGTTGGTGAATAATCTTTTTCTAGTTTAATGCAACATATGAAAAATTCATTTAAATTCTTTAATACAAATTATGTTGAATTCTTTAATATAATTGAAAAAGTTCACGATTTCAAAAGGTTAATTTTTACCCTAGTCCCTGATGTTTGTAGAAAAAAAAATTAAGAGACCCCAAGTTTTTATAATCCTTTTTTTGCTTCCTTTCAAATTCAATTTTTTTTTATTAATTGGTGTAAATATATCCCAAAAAAATAAGTTAAACGTCTGAAAATCAATTGCTTAATATAATTTTTTTTTTTAAATTTTAACATTTTTTTAATCAGCTCTACTTCGTAATTATAATTGTAGATTTGAAATTTCTTCTCAGTACAAATTGATCTTGGCTTCATGTTATTCGCTCTAGCTAAGTCAGACTTCTAATAATTCTTCAATGCTTCCCCCAATTGTTATTCTTTACATACTCTTCATCTACAACCTCTAATTAATTTCCTGTTCAATAAAATAATTCAGTAAACTAAAAATAATAAATAAAAATAATTAACAAGAATGTAATTAAAGGTTATATATACGACATGCTTATCAACTTTTAGAAGAAATTACTAAGAAATTACACAAGTTAGAGAATCTGATTGATTGTTTTTCCAACGCACATTTACATTCCTTGTCAGTTATTAAAAAAAAAAAAAAAAGACACAAAGGGTATGTTTACATTATTGCATTCTTTCTATGGGAGTCAAAAAGTTCAATCGCATTGAAGGGTCCAGCAGTCCCGAAAAACATCGCGTGACAAGATTGAAATTTTCTTAAATGCTATAAGCAATATATGAAATGCCAACACCTTTCTCCGGGTTATTATATGTTTGGTTAGCATTAACAACATTACCGTAATGCTTGTAGTTAGACTGCAAACATGAGGTTGCATTGCAACGCAAGGGTGCCAACTGCCAAATAACCCTCACGTTGTTAGACTGCAAAAAATAGAAAATTTTGTTATTGATGTTGTTAAATATTTATTATCATAGCTTACTTATTAATTTATTTCTTTATTCCTAAGGTCCGCCTAATTTAAAATAATAATAGATATTTTAAATTTTATCTTAAATTTAATTTTAAATAATATACCATTTATTAAGTAATTATTTTACTAATTAATTTATAAATATAATATTATTTAAATAATTTTTTAAAATAAAATTTTAAACTATAGAGCAACACGCAATAATTATTGCACCATTTCGTAAAGCCACACATATAAAAGTAATTTGACAAACAGATGAAATATCATCACATATGTATGTTCTATTTGTATCAGGGAACAGAAGCGGTTGAAGGTATCATATGCCTTCACCCGACCAAAGCGGTAAAACTGAATTCTAAATCCTTTGCAAGGATGAAAAATCTGAGATTACTCAAAATCCATGACGTATGTCTGCTCCACGGGATAGAATATCTTCCGGATGAGTCACGGCTTCTGAAATGGCATGGCTACCCTTTAAGATCTCTGCCATCAAATTTCCAACCTGAAGAGACTTTTCAAACTTAACATGTGTTATAGCCGTGTTCAGGGGCGGTGCTGCATTGGAGCTGGGGGGCTGCAGCCCCTTAGACTTTTTAAAATTTACAAATTTAGTTAGATATATGTCCCATTTTAAATTTAATTTATTAAGAAAGTTCTTGTTAAAATTTAAAAATAAACAATATATTAAGTATTTATTTTTACACTTCCAACTCACAAAGAAACATTGTATTTTGAAGTTTCTCCGGCCCTGACTCTATTCACACAAAAAAAGAAAAAAAAAACTATTTCACTTCATTGAGTTTATACAAATGATTTTTCTTTAATGAGTCTTATAGCACTTAAAATTCAACTTAATATTTACATTATAGAAGTGAGTTCTGATAATAAATTTTCAAAATTTGAAAGGATTTGATAAGCTAACAAGAAAAATAATTGATACTAAAAAAGATAAATTATATTCATTAATTTATTTATTGTTTTTACTAGTTCTCATCATCAAAGTCAAAAAATCATTTATGGCTATGAATTTTGTGAAAAATCATCTATGAAATCATATAAAAGATTAATGATTGAGTGATATTATTGTTGTATATACAAAAAAAGATTTGTTTTGTATTATTGATGATAAGGTTATTCTTCAATTTTTTTAATATATGAAAACAAATCGAGGTTAGTTATAAATGTATTAAATTAAATATATTAATGAATTTTTATTTTGATATTTATTATTTATTGACTATTTTTAAATTATATTATTATTTAAATTTAACCCCTCTTAAATTAACTTCCTGGCACCGCCACTGGCCATGTTGAACAACATTGGCAAGGAGTACAGGTATGATCAATTCGTGAACATATGCATCCACATAGTCACACAGATATATTTCTTAAAAATATTTGCCTAGATTTTTTATTGTTAATTGACCTTTATTAGATTTTTTTTCTTTTATTATAACAGAATATGAGGCATCTGAAATTTATCAAACTCAGTCACTCGGTACACTTAACAAAGACCCCAGATTTCACAGGGGTTCCAAATCTTGAGAGACCCGTTCTTGATGGTTGTACGAAGTTATCTTTTGTTCACTCATCCATTGGACTTCTTAAAAGGCTAAAAGTGTTGAATATGAAAGACTGCAAACGAATTAAGAGCTTTCCTGCTGAAATTGAATGGGCATCTCTTGAAGTTCTTATTCTTTCTGGTTGCTTAAAACTCAGTAATGTGCAACAGATTGTGCGAAATGCAAAGCGTTTATTGCAGCTTCATTTAGATCAAACTTCTATAGAAGAAGTACCCTTATCAATCAAATTTCTCAGTAGGCTTACTGTGTTAACTTTGAGAGACTGCAAAAAAACTCGTTAGTCTTCCCAGCAGTATTTCTGATTTGAGGTCTCTTAAAGTCCTTAATCTAAATGGCTGCTCAAAACTTGAAAAAGTGGCAGAGAACTTGGGGCATATATCAAGTTTGGAAAACCTTGATTTAGGTGGAACAGCTCTACGCAGACTTCCGTCCTCTATTGTTCTATTGGAGAACCTTAAAGAATTATCCTTTCATGGATGCAAGGACATCAAAGTCCTGGAGTTCACTCATCTGGCTCCCATTTACCCAAGAGCAAATCGAGATTCCTGGGCTTCTTCATACCTTCTTTGTCAGGTTTATGCTGTTTATGTAGATTGGATCTAGGTGACTGCAATCTCCGGGAAAGGGCTATCCCCAATGATCTTGGTACCTTATCTGCATTGACAAACTTAACGCTGAGCAGGAACAATTCTTACAGCTTACCTGCAAGCATCAATCAACTCTCTAGGCTGGAAACTCTTAAGATAGACTACTGCACTAGGCTTAAAGCTTTGCCAGAACTTCCAGCATGTACAGATGGATAATTTGCTCACAGTTGTACATCATTGATCGAATTATGCAGTCCATCAAATATAACCACGTTGACACCAAGGATGTTTTATTTAACCGCTTCAAACTGACAGCGAATATGGCCATTATCTTTTTCAAAAGTTTGCTTCAATCGCTGCTCAAAAGCCAACTCCGGGTATCTCTCTTTCTCTCTCTCCTTTTCTCTCGCATTGCTGCTAAAAACCAACTAAATTACCTTTATTCTGTAGGGACTTAAAAGTGCAGTTACATCCTCGGAGTTCGATATTGTTATTCCTGGATCCCAAGTTCCAGAATGGTTCACTTATCAGAGTACAGAGCAATCAATAACAATAATCCCACCAACATATTGTTTTAATTCATTCGTGGGGCTGGCATTTTGCACTGCTTTTTCTATCCACCAGCACAGTAGTTTTCTCAGCCATTGTTCGGCTCCATCTAATACTTTATATCTTGAGTTAGTTTTGAAAATTAAAGGTTGTCACAGACATTCTGTTTCCATTTCCTGTGATGTGAACTCTAAGGCTCAGTTCAATCACCTCTGGTTGTGCTACTTGTCAAAAAGTTACTTCGCAGCACCCGACTATTCTAATCCCATTAAGGCCTCATTTGCCGCAAGAGACCACGGATACATGAAGTTGAAGGTTAAAGCATTTGGGCTTCGTTTCGTATTTGATCAAGATGTTGAAGAATTCATCCGATCATCTAGTGAGTTTATCTCTGAGGATTTGGCTTCTGATAGATTATCTGTAAAACCTGTAATCAAGCGAAGCAGCGAGTACGATTTGCCTTGTGAGCAGCCGCACCCAAAACGAGTCAGGTGACACAATGTGTGTCCAAATGCTCAAACGCATGGACAAATACTTCCAGGATTCAGCTCTCTTCACGGAAATATTCCTGTTTCTGCTTTTGGCCACTACTACTTTGTTACTTGGCTTTCTTTTTGCAGAAAAGAGACTTAGTACTTTTAGTGCAAGTTATCAAAATGTTTTTATATATCATATATGTGTTTTCATTCTAATATGAATCCAACAAGTTTTATAAGTTAGCAAATACCCAAAACTCACATTTAAAAATAACAGAACTTAAAAATATGTATTTTATAAAATATTTAAACCTTTTGGTTTACATCTACTTATTTTATTAATACAACTCATGGTAATTTTTAGAAATTGCTAAATTATCAAATCTCTGACTTCACCAACATAGTTGTTGTAGCAAATGATAACAGTTGTTTTATCTTTGGCTCATCTATTTAGCTTTCTATTAGTAGTCTACTTGGTTGAGGCTGTCATCAGGCTCGAGGGACGTGGTTTTGAGTTCAAGCGAAGTGGGGCTAGATTCACGTACTGAAAGGACAGGTTTGATTAAACAATGTTCAAGGGCTGAGTAGTGTCTTAGTTGAACGAGTATTTAACCTTCCAACTTGGGAATTTTGTTCAACCAGCAGCTTAGAGTTGTGTAAGTGGGCAAAATGAATGATGAAGCAGGAACTAGTGGAAGCTGTTTATCTTATACTGAGGACATGGTTGAGCTTCTCTATAAGTACATCAAAGAATCAATTGATCCTCTCTTCTCTTAGTTTAGCTGCTTGATCAGTTCATTCTTGAGGGCTTTCGCCTTTCTGTGCTCCTTAGCGACTATGACCGGGTAGCAATATATATATTGAGCCAATAATAATATTTAATAAAATAAAAGAAAGCATAGAAAATTTGTAATTTGACTCAAGTTGTGATATTGGTCATTGTACAAGATAATTTATGTAGTTTTAATATTGGGCCCCTGAATTTTCAAGTTTTATTGAATAGGCGTATAATTTTTCCTGATTTAATAAACAAGCCCTTTAACTCCTAACAAGTAACCCCTAAAATTAAATATCAAATGATGTTAAAGTTTGTACGAGCCGTTTTATGTTTTTATTTGGCTCACATCACGACGAAGTCGTTGTAGGATGGTGGTGAGCAATAACGCCCATCGCTTGGGTCTTTCTTTTTTTTTTTTATTATCATTATTTTTTTTTTTTAAGTCTTGAAAGATCAGTTTTAATATCTATAGTTCATATTGTCATCTGTGAAGCATGGTTATGAGTTATAACTAGCAAAATTTGATACGATCCACTAACCTGAAAAAAGTTGACATGATTTAGTAACTTGATATGAATACGAATAAATGAGTTTTGATTATTAAATTTAATATATTACTAAATGGATCACGTTCGTGTGAAGTGGTTTATAATTGTGGTAAATTTACTTTTAGAGTTTTTGATAAATAACATGTTTATAACACTATTAATTATTCAATTAATTATATCATACCTACTTATATTCTAATGTGTGTTTGCTACTTAGTTTCTTAAAAGTACTAGGACCACCATGCTAGAGCCTGCCATGCGGCAAATTGTAGAGGCAGGGAAAACGCAAGGGTTTCTTCCTCTCCAAGCTCACAAGTGTTGCTATCATAGGGACCAAGCAAATATGGATCAGGATTCTCTCATGATCTGATCTCCTCCTGATCAAAAATACATGTGGTGATTGGTTGTTAATAAATAAAGAAAATAAAGAAGTTAAATCCTATCCATACACTACCACTTAAATCTGCGTAGACAAGATCTTTAAAAGCTGAGGCTCGGATCACGAGAGGATCCTTTCCAAAGAATATACCAAAATAACCATACCTGATGGAGGTTAACCAATGAATAATTGCTAGGTGTCCGAATTTACTGAAATAATCCTTAAGCACACTCCAACATAAAGCTCATGGGTTTTCCAAAAAGAGTAATCTTTTTATCATTCAAAAAAAAAAAAATTCATGCTTAACCTCAAGAGCCACGCTATTAAAAAGGGTAATCTTGTTAAAGATGGGTTCGGTGTGCTTACTTTTGATTCAAAGACAGTGGCTATATATAATGAAGATCTAAAGGTTCGAGGGATGGTGAGTCATGGATTCTAGTTGATTTATTATTATCATTATTATTTGTTTTATCCTCCAAGTTACCTTAACGCTAAAATAACGGTGTATGGATCTTTTTTATGGATGTTACTCCCCTGACAGCGAGTTCCCCTTGTAAATCACTAGGGTCAATTACGCATTCTAGAAAGTAATAGAGAATGAAGCTGATGAATCTGGTTGATCCAAATGATTTTATATTTTATAGCAATTGCAGATACATCATTCCTTGTCATCCTCGCATTCTGCTTTCACTCATTTTTCCTTCTTGGTCTCCAGACTTGCGTATGCTGATCAATTTCGATTACTTGACAGAAAGAGGCGGGTGCCTAGAAATGTTTTTTTTTTTTTTTTTTGTTTTTGGGTTGCTTATTGAATCCTTCGCTATGCTGTACAATCATAAAAGGAATCAATATGATGCTTTTTGTTGAAAGAAATATCAGGTACCTCCCCTTGGCTAATTCTCGTTGGCTTCAAAGGGTAACTGATACTTCATGCAGAGAGTAACTCACTGTTGTTATATAAATAATAAGAATTTTAACATTCTTTAATAGTTTGATTCCCATCTCTCTGTCAGCCATGGATTTAACCTTGGGCCCACATGATATTCAAGTGAATATATTTAAATGTTACTAGAAACGAAAAAAAAAAAATTCAATTTCACTCACTTCATTCACCAGCTAAAACACAGAGACGGAGTGATATGCTACTATCACCCTCAAAAGTCAAAACTATCCTCGTAAACCCATTTTAAATAAATGATTAAATCTCGTTGGAAAACTTAAAAGATTCTTTGATTACTAATAAGATTCCTGTAATTCCATAAATAACCTTATAATTTTTTTAATCAGAATTATACTCATATTTATAATTAGAAATATATCAGGATTACCCTTGATAAGTCTAATAACACAACTTAATTTATAATCCCACAAAATATTAGAGAAATATGGGCTTTATATATTAATAAAAGAGAAATTTTATTTTTATTCCCTCAGTACTAACAGAAATATTTGCTTTATCCATATTAATGAAAGAAAAAAATTTATTTTTACCCAATTTAATTGAGAAAGAATCGAGTGCCAACAATAATTAAGACTTTAAGTTATGCCCTCAAGAGAGGATAAAATATGTTGAGAGCCTGTTGCCCCTATATATGAACTTAACAAGAACGAAGGGACACACAGTGTCACTAGAGCTTGCACGGTCGCTTACTTCCAAGTTTAGCGCTAAGATAATTTATGTCACGTCCAACAACACGCGCGTGTTACACGTCCATCCGACAATTCACTTTCGCCGATCAGCGCCCCCTCAACACGAGTGCCCCGGAACCTAAAGACATTCTCGCGAAGGTGCGGGTGCTCTCCACGCGCGGCCACCTCACCGAAGCTCTCTCACTTTTCTTCGACACGCCGCCGCAGTTCCTCCACTCCACGCAAATCTACGCCACTCTTTTCCACTCGTGTGCGCTTCATGGGAACATCAAACAAGCCATGCATTTACACGAACACATGATCAACAATTTCCCAAATGAACCACAAGACCTCTTTGTAACTAATCATCTCATTAATGTGTACGCTAAGTTCGGATATTTACCAACGGCAGTTCATTCACTGGTAGCTAAATATGGGTTTGAGGATGACACAGTGATTGCAAATGCTTTGATTCATGCTTATGCAAGGTGTGGATCTATTAGTTTGTCCAAGCAAGTTTTTGATAAAATGACGTATCACGATTTGGTTTCTTGGAACTCTATTCTCAAGGCTTATGCACTGCATGGACAAGCTAAAGAAGCCTTACAACTATTTTCAAACATGAATGTCCAGCCAGATTCTGCTACTTTTGTTTCTCTGCTCTCGGCTTGCAGCCATGCTGGCCTGGTGGAAGAAGGAAACAAAACCTTTCGATCTATGCTTGAGAATCATGGTGTTGTTCCTCAACTGGATCATTATGCATGCATGGTCGACCTTCTTGGTCGAGTTGGGCGCATTCTTGAGGCTGAGAAGCTTATACGTGAAATGCCAATGGAGCCTGATTCTGTGATTTGGAGTGCACTGCTTGGGTCATGTAGAAAGCATGGTGAGACTCGGTTAGCTGAGTTAGCAGCAACTAAACTAAAGCAGTTAGAGCCTGGAGATTCATTAGGTTTCGTACAAATGTCAAACATATATTGTTTGAGTGGAAGTTTCAATAAAGCCAGGCTAATCAGGAAAGAAATGAAGGGATCTAGAGTGAGAAAGGAACCTGGTTTAAGCTGGATTGAGATTGAGAATCGGGTTCACGAATTTGCCTCCGGAGGCAAACGTCATCCACAAAGAGAGGCCATATTTAAAAAACTTGAAGAACTGATAGGGCAGTTAAAGGGGATGGGCTATGTGCCCGAGACAAGCTTGGCCTTGCATGATATAGAAGAGGAGCACAAAGAGGAACAGTTGTACCATCATAGTGAGAAGTTGGCTTTGGTGTTTGCCATAATGAATCAAGGCAGTTTGTGTCGTGAAAGGAGTGTAATAAGAATTATGAAAAATATTCGTATTTGTGTTGACTGCCATAACTTCATGAAGTTGGCGTCAGATCAGCTTGGAAAGGAAATTGTTGTGAGAGACTCAAACCGCTTCCACCATTTCAAAGATAGAATATGCTCTTGCAATGACTTCTGGTGAAAAACTAGCATCACTGAGAAAGCATCAACCTGATTCGCACTTTGCTTTTGCTCTCGGGTTAATCATTACCCTTGTGTGGGGATGATACTATATCTTGCTGTCAAGTTTTCAGGAATTAACTCAATTGATCTACAGGAGTTTTAAGTGGAAAAGCCATCATGATCTCATTAGTTTATCTTCAAATATATTGTCAGTTTTTCACGTTGAGAAATAGCAGAGTTGGTGCCTACATGTTCCTGGAGGAGTTGATTCTTAACATCCGTAGCATTGATAAAGCAATTTGGATTTGGGCTCAAGTCAAGTGTTACTGAGAATTAGCGGATTTCATGGCTGGGTTCTTGGAAGGTGTTTACTTCCGAAGAATGGTTGTGCTCCTAAAAGCAATGTGGATTATGCCGAAGTCAGGTGTCACTGACTTTCAACTAAATCTTCATGGGATGATTTTCAGAAGAAATTACGCTGAAAACGTGGTGCTAGATTTGCGTACTCCAAAGACATGTTGTTGAGGGCCTAAGTGTCTAAGTTGAATGATTATTCGACCCTGCAAGTTTGAACTTGGAAATTTTGTTCAGCCAGCACTCAGCAGCTTGGAGTTGTGTAAGTGAGCAAAAGGACTGATGAAGCAAGAACAAGTGGTGTTTATCTTATACTAAGGACCAGGCGGAGGCAAGCAAGTCAATTAATCCCATGGTTGAGCTTTAAGATATGAATACATCCAAGAATCAATTGATCCTCTCTTCTCTTAGTTTGGGCGCTTCATCAGTTCATTCTGAGGGCTTTGAGTGCTTCTCGGCAACGATGACCTGGTAGCAAAGAAATATATATATATATATATATATTGAGCCAATAACAATATTTATTGAAATAAAAGAAAGCATAGAATATTTGCAATTTGACTCAAGTTGTGAAATTGGATACTGTATAAGATAATTCGTGTAGTTTTAATATTTGGGCTCCCGAATTTTCAGTTCTGTTAAATAAGTGCAGAGTTCCACATTTAATAAACAAACTCTATAACTCCTAACAACCACCTCAAAAACTAAATGCCGACACGAAATGCTGTTAAATGGTCCACTGCTGTAGATTAAGAATACTCTTATATTAAATACTCAGGCAGCCCAACATCAAAGTCGTTGTAGTATAGTGGTGAGTATTCCCGCCTGTCACGCGGGTGACCCGGGTTCGATCCCCGGCAACGGCGTTTTTCCTCCCCAAATACTATTAAACTTAATTTGTTCACCTACTTTTTGCTTTCAAAGTTTCACATTCTAATTTGTGAAGCATGGAAACTAGATTTCATAAAATTTAACATGATCCACAAATCCTATACAAATAAATCAGTTTAAGTTGTTAAAATAGATCATCTTCGTCTTAGTTCGATTAATAACTGTGGCAAATTCAAGTTTTCAATTTCTGGCACGATTAAGTATTAAATCAATTACATTAAATTGACTTACATTTTAGTGAATGTGTGTGTTACAATAGTTATATTTTACAAATGCGTTAATTTATATTTTAAACAACATTGCTTAGAGTTTGAGAAGGTATCAGTAAAAAATTTCTACAAAATATAATTAAAATATGTTGAAAATATGATTTCTATGAAAAAAATAATATTTTATCAAATTAGTTAATTAATGAATCAATTAATACATGATCATAAATGAGTTGGGTTAAAATTTGAGATTCTTGACACAATTTATTAATTGCTAGATTTAGATCATCTCAAATTTAACATAACTTGATCCTTCACCAACTGGAACTGCAATTTCATTGGTGATTGCTATTTGCTAATGAATCAGTAGCGAGGGTCAAGTGAACTGATGGAACCTAAAAGAAAATTTGTGACAAAGAGAAATAAATCCAACTCTTGAAATAAATTTTTGAACTAATTCTGTATTGTCACTGTGACATTCACTTATTCCAATTTGAAATATTAAAATTTATTTAGTATAATTTAATTTTCCTTTCATGATTTGTCAATAATTATAAAGCATTTGAACTTCAAGAAAACTGTGAGAAATTAAGAGCAAACTAGGTATTTTATCTTCAAGGCCCTCTTGGCAATGAGGTTGAAACTCAATAGTACGCTTATTTCAAAATTTTAACAAAAATAGTATATAGTAATTTTTGTAAAAGTTGTTTATTTAATAATTTTTTCTATTTTGACAACAATTAGGAAATTACTTTTATAAGCAGTTTATTAAATATGTGATACCACCTTTCAAAATTTTTTATTACAACCTCAAAATTTTTAATAAAAAGATAATTATATCTTATTTTTATATAAATCTTAATATATAAACTATTAGATATAATTTTACTGTCATAATTGTATTACTCTATTAATAATTATGTCATAGCAACCACGACATTGCACAATTATATAAGGAAGCATGCACAAGATGATCTTCATTTTGATAACATTGAAATAATCCTAATTCAATCTTTGATGAAGAAATATAATGAGATAATGATATTGAAGAAAAATATCATAATGCTAATGGTTCTAAATCACAAGAAATCAAAATTTTAGTGGAATTTTATTATAACAAGTTTAATATATGAATGTAATGCATATTACTTTTATTTTATTTGGATTATATATTAGTATGAATTTTTACTATCTTTTATGTAGCAGATTATAAAGTTTATCAAATTTATTTAATTGAGTTTTTTTCTCAAATTTTATGTAATTTTAAATGTTTTAAAAACAAAAAAGGCATGTCTAAATAATTTATTAAATATACTATAAAAAAAAATAAAAGGCAATTTGAACTTATGTTTATTTTAGTCATTATACAATAAAAACAAAGATTTCGTGATAAAATTTACTAAATGCATAAATTCTACTTTTCATACTAAAAGAACCAATGATAATTTTACTTAAATACCGAGTTGCTTTTTTATCGAGTTAAATCTATATAAAAGTAACTTATTTTATTAATTTGAATCTCAAATTTGTAATTAATTTTAAGTGATGTGATATTCATCTATTGTATAATGGTTAACTAATTTTATAAGTTATAAAACCCACCATTTATTGAATTAATAACATATAGTATTGAGATTCAAATTGAGACTCAAATATTGGGATTCTTAATATTATTGGAGAAACTAAAAAGCAAAAGAGGAAATCAATCAAATGCAAATTGAGATGGTTATTGATGAATTAGACAAAATCGGATGGTAAACTATGCTTTTTTTTAACTTAATATTATTTTAACTTTAATTAATTAATTTGAAGTGTTTGTTTTATAACTTAACAACTTTTTATAATTTTGAAATTTAATAAAAGCAATGTTTTTAGCTTTTTACTGAATGGAGAAATTTGAATTAAGTCAATTACTTTCTAATGTCAAAAATATCTCTGTTTTATAATTTATTTTTCATGTCTATCCCAAGACTCACCTATAGACATTACCCAACATAATAATCTCATCATTATTTATTAGCTGTCATGGAATCACTTTTCACTTTGCTTCTCTCATCTAGTTCTTGAATCTCCCATTAATATATTATTTTACTTATAAATGTTAAATTATTGTGGTATTTAATATATTATTTATTTGACATTCAAATTTAATAAGGATACAAATGTAAAAACACATATTTTTAGTTTTTTAAGTTGAAAAAAATAAACTAACTTAATATTTATTTTTCGAGATTCAGACGAAAAAATAAATATATTATTCAGATTCATACATTCAGATCTATTCAGAATTCAGACCAATTCAGGTCTATTCATATTTCAGATAAAAAAATAAACGCCACCTATGTTTGTGATTTGATTAAAGAGTGGGAAAAATGTGTGGGATTTAGAATTTAAATCCTGTTGGTTTATTATTTAGATTACTTAATTCAATTTTTTATTGTTAGAGGGGATATCAATTGAGATTCTTAATATTATTCCTTTTTCAAAAGGTAATAATCATCCAATCATCAAATAAATATAGTTTTTCAACTTTTAATTATAATGAATTTAAAAAATATTAATTATAATGACATTTGAAAAGCTAAATTTTCAAAGATGCCCTTACAGTTTTCATTAGTTACAAATAATTCCAACATTGATCCATCACAGGGCACACCCCCAACACTGCACTGCCCGTCTGCCCCAGCTCCCAGCCCATGCCTCACTGGCCACGAGGGAGTGACCGCGTCATTCGACCTAATTCCAAAATTTATTTATGAAACCATTATTTAAAAAAAATATGGGGATAAAAAAGATGTACTTAAATCAAACGATTTTTATTTTTTTAATTTCCTTTCAACCCCTTTTTTTTTTTTTTTTTAAATTTTGAAAAATCAAAAGCCAACGGAGAGGGCCAACGAGCACCAGCAAATTGACTAGGAAGGAAGCTGTTAACTTAGCCAATATCTATCTTCATTAAAAAAAAAGAAAAATTCTTGGAATAAAACAATTAATAAAATAAACAGAAAAAATAAAAAATCTCTTCACAGAGGAAGAAGAGAAGAAGAAGAGAGCTGGAAGAAACGAACAAAGAGCAGCTTCTTCTCTAATTTTGTCCTCAAGCTTTTCGATTTAATTTCTCTTTGTTATTATATTTTTTAAGCCTAATTTTGATTTTAATCAAAATGTCTCTCAATATGAAAACCTTCACGCAAGCCCTAGCCAAAACCGCTGCAGTGATCGGGAAAACCGTAGAAACAACTGTACAGGAGGTAACCGGGCCAAAGGCGCTGCAGGATTACGAGCTCCTCGACCAGATCGGCTCGGCCGGTCCTGGCCTCGCCTGGAAATTGTACTCGGCGAGGGCGCGTGACGCGACGCGCCAGCAGGCGCAGTACCCGATGGTGTGCGTGTGGGTGCTGGACAAGCGGGCGCTGTCGGAGGCGAGGGCGCGTGCGGGATTGACGAAGTCGGCAGAGGACGCGTTTTTGGATCTTGTGCGTGCGGACGCTGGGAAGCTGGTGAGGCTGCGGCATCCTGGGATTGTACACGTGGTGCAGGCGATGGACGAGAATAAGAATGCGATGGCGATGGTGACGGAGCCGCTGTTTGCGTCGGTGGCGAATGTGTTGGGGAATTTTGAAAATGTATCTAAAGTACCTAAGGAGCTCAAGGGATTGGTACTGTGTCGTTTTGTTTGCTTTTGTGCGGCTTCATTTTTTTATGATTAGTTGGAGTTTTTGAAAGTGTTTGATTTACAGGAAATGAGTTTGTTAGAGATGAAGCATGGTCTATTACAGATCGCAGAGTCTTTGGAATTTCTTCATAGCAATGCGCGTCTTATTCATCGGGCTATATCACCTGAGGTTATTGCTTTACCTTATGCGTATTTTCTACATTTGGCCCTAAATTATCGAAGTAGGAACTATCTTCTGGTGTTGATTGTAAATTTATAAGCTATTCTGTATTTGCATTCTATGTTGTTTGTTCAACTTATGCTTTGTTTACAGTAGAACAACAATAAGAATGGTTGGAAATGATGACAGTAATGGGTTGTGATGATGACTGCTGTAGTAAACAATGAGAGGTGGTTGCAACAACAGTGTTGATCGTATTAATGTAGATGCAGTTTTAGTGTTGTTGAGGATTAGAGATCGTTAGTAATGCTGTGGTAGTCATGGCAGTTATGACGGTGATGGCAATAACAGTGACCATAGCAAAGTGGTTGCTGTGATGGCGCTAGGAGTAATTGTGGTAGGCATATTGTTGCTACTGATGAGAGTCATGACTCTGGTGTTCTTTCCAAATGTTGTGATAATTTTAATGTTGAGATGTCCATTAGCACTCAGAGGAGTTTAAATTCCTCATATCATTTCATTTATATGGCTAATAGGTTAACCTTGTTCGACATTTCTGCATACTAGGTTAAATTACCATCTTACATACTGAAAATTACCATTGATAGAAACTCTTTCCAATTTCTACATCTATTCAGGTCAGGAAGATGCTTAAATGGTTTGCAGGATGATTTTTTCCATTGATATGGATGTTTTTCCTTTTTGTTTTGTTTAGCTTTTTTGATTTTTTTGCTTCTCTGGTCTGCTTACTGAATGGAGGTTTTTGTCTGTTTTTGTGGCTCCAAGTGTAGTTCAAGTCATTAAATTTGAAATGATTATAGTCTAGACTTCAAGTGGCTATGGTGTTGGTCCTTGTAATTTGAGTTCCTAGAGATGCAGGTTATCCATATCTGATGATAAATTTTATCTTTCGCAGAATATCCTAATTACTTCCAATGGAGCTTGGAAGCTTGGTGGGTTTGGTTTTGCAATCTCAACGGATCAAGCCATAAGCGATTCTTCTAATGTCCTGGCCTTTCATTATGCTGTGAGTGATTTCAGTTAGATTAAGAATAAAAGCATTGTTCTTGATTATTATGTAAAAAACTGTTTCTTCGAGTTTAGTTCTTCCTTGTAGGTTGTCATTAGCTGTCTGGTTAGCACTTCTTGTTATTATTATTATTTTTGACCTTTTATGTAACTACAAGTTATCCATTTCGATTGTTACCTCCTGCTTACTGTTTTTGGGTCTATGAATACCTACTTCCTTGCCCTCTGCTTTAGCTGCAAGTATAATGATATTTCTTCTGTGTACTTTTTCTATGCAATGTTAATCACGTTCTATTACACATTCTACTTTAACGAGCCATATGATGGCTTGTGTGAAACATGAATGTTATTTGTTTGAGGTTTCATTCAGTCCAGGTTATTGGATTCCATTACATAGATGCAAATATATATAGTTTTTATAATGAAGCATGTTTATCTCCTGTTCCTAATTTATTGAATTGCACAGGAATATGATGTTGAGGATTCTATGCTGCCCCTTCAGCCATCATTGAATTATACTGCACCTGAACTTGTTCGCAGCAAGACAAATTCATTTGGGTGCTCTTCTGATATATTCAGTTTTGGATGTGTTGCCTACCACTTGATTGCTCGCAAGCCTTTGTTTGATTGCAACAACAATGTCAAGATGGTACTTTCTGATTTCTATGTTTCATATTGTGCACGTACACAGAGTGCACTCCCTCATTTTGACATATATTATGACATAATCTGAGATTTATAGATTAATTCACTTTAAATGGCTGAAGTAACATCTGATGGGTGTCTTTCATTAGGTGCATGAATTAGAAAAAATTAAAAAAACAAAGAATATGCCTTGCCCATCACCAATTGCTCTCTCTCAATTTTTTTTTTAAATTGCCAAAATAATGTCAATGTTAAAAAAAAAAAGAAGGATGTTACTCTTTTTATCAGCATTTTGATCTTTCTTTTTCATATTTGGACAATTCCTTATGTATATATTAATGGAATCATTTGTTTAACACCAACTTTAAAGAGTCTCTTAGTTTGGCTGTTTGTCACCATTAAATCACTGTATTTTTAATTTGAGGTGGTCTTTCTGAACATGTTTTGATTGTCAATATCTAATTCCTGTTCCTTTTATTTGGTTCTTTACTTGTGATCCTGCAGTACATGAATACCTTGACTTATTTATCCAGTGATGCTTTCTCGTCCATTCCATCAGATTTAGTTCCTGACTTGCAAAAGATGCTTTCAGCAAATGAATCATTCAGACCCACAGCAATGGATTTTACAGGTAAAATGTGAGCTTTTTTCACCCAAGATCTTTTTCTCCAAGTCTTTTATTTAATTAGATTGAGGATTGAATAAATGTCAGCTGAACTTAAAGAATTCTCAATAAGTGGACAATAAATGAGAAAAGGTATCAAATAGCATGGGCTAAAAGAAGGCACAATCATATGGTAAGGAAGTGTCAAGGATCACTCTGCATTAGATTATGGATGGAATACCAATAATTCAGGACTAGCAGCCTCCTTTTTTTTTTTTTGAAATATATATAGGCTATTGGCTTAAGCTAGTGGTTATTATCTGTATGCTATATCATTGTGTCGTTTCTTATATATTGATTCATTCCTATCTAAAAAGATTATTATTTTTTTCTTGGCAGGTTCTCGATTTTTCCGTGATGATACTCGGTTGCGTGCTCTTCGCTTCCTCGACCACATGCTTGTATGCATTCATGTTTTAGCTTGACTGACACAAGCCTATGGACAAGTTTTCCTGGGCACTTTGATTGAGTAAAGTTGAAAAAAGAAAAAAGGATTTTGAAGGAAATGGTGTTCTGGATAACAGATTGTGTTTTTGCAGGAAAGAGATAATATGCAGAAATCTGAATTCTTGAAAGCATTATCAGATATGTGGAAAGATTTTGACTCTCGTGTACTGCGATACAAGGTTTGAGCCCCATTGTGTCACAATTTTCATGATTTCTATGATAATATACTCCATTTGTAGATTCTTTTTGAACAATTAAATATGACTATGTCAAGCTCGGATTCTATGAAATCAGAAAATAGTTGACAAGTTTGATCTGTTTTCCTTCTTTTGGTTTTGCTAGTTTCTCTTTGTTTTTCTTGACTTGATGCAATTACAGTTATGAACTCTGGTTATGCATTTTAAAATGGAGTCTGGCATGTTATTAATGATACTGTACTTGGCATTAAGCATTAAGCTGACTCTGGCTTGCAAGCTAATTGGAAATTTAGGATTTTCTGTTTTCTCACTTAGAAAAGATGAGCACTCTCGCTGAGCTATGTTTTCATGCAGGTGCTACCGCCACTCTGTGAGGAACTTCGGAATTCTGTGATGCAGTCAATGATTCTTCCCATGGTTTTCACAATAGCGGAGTCTCAGGTGTTAGTTTTTTCATTGTGGTGAATCAATTAGGAATTGGCGTAACTATGTTGTAATCTTTTTATCATTGTCAATTACATTTTAAATCCTTGCTTGGCAGTTAACTAGGCATGTCGAGTGGTTGATGCTGATCCCCTTAGACTGGTTGTTCAAGGATGATGGCTTGATTTAGTCCATGTTGTTCATGTGTCATTTATTCCACTTTTTGGCATTCTCGATTCTTCCTTTTCTAGTGCAACAACTTCTCTTCCCAACCCCAAAAAAAGAGAAGAAAAAGAATATAATATGTATATATGAGGCCAGGGGCAGGTCTAATTAAAACATCACTCCCTCCAAATATTACATTTTAGTTAAAGACATGTATTGTCAAAGCTGTTGTTTGGATGGTTCTGGTGAGGGCTTTTCCATGAGGAGTGTTTGGGAAGTGTAGGGTTTTACTATAGTTATTTTCTGTGTGTTGAGTGCCTTGTTTTCCCCCTAGTTTTGAGAGTGGAGTACTTGAGGATGGAAGAAATGGATGCTTTTTTGGCATTACATTTGTAAATTTGGATGGGAAACTCTTGACCGCCGACGCTTCTTAATTGAGGTGGCTAAGTTGGTACCCCTTTTATCAGTCTAGTATTCTGTTGGTTATGCATCAAATTGAACTGTTGGGGTAGTACATCAAGGGAGTAGGAAGGGCATATTATCAAGGTCCTTCCTTTGTGTTATTATGTATTCCATGTGAGGTGGGGCACCTTAGATTCTGAATGCACAGAGCAGCCCTCAATGGCTCGCACTGGGATTCTTGTTGTGTTCATTCTATTGGCTTGCTGCTTTAATGAGTTTATTTCCTTCTGCAAGTACTGTTTTTCTCGTGTATATTTTGTTGTTTGCATTTTTTTTTTTTTTTTTTTTTTTTGGTGAAACTTTTAATAGTATTGCTTGTTGGAAAGAAAGAGTTGTCTAATTCTTTTGGAAAGTGAATTCCTGTAATGGGTGCAGTTTCTTGTTGGCTTTGCTATATTAGCTGAGAGCATTTTCTACCCATGTGTTTTTTGATTTCAGTTAAGAATTGTTTCTCTGCATAATGCTAGAAAATAACTTTCCTTGTGTGTCATTCTTACTGTCTGCAATGTTTTGTTTTTCTTTCTGGTTTGCTTTTGTATATCTAGGTTTGAATTGCTGCCTTGCACTTACATCTTTAAAAGTAAATTATATAGAATTTTTTCTGCTCTGTTTCTTTGTTCAATATGAAGTAGATCTCATCAAATTGATGAGTCTGCATGTGTTTATGGATCTAGTTCATCTTTTGTGTCTATCATTACCATGCATTAATGATTTTACTTTGGATAAGGAACTGATAACTGTCAATTTATTGTAGGACAAAATTGATTTCGAGCTAATTACATTGCCAGCTCTTTTCCCCGTCTTAAGTACCGCTTCTGGCGAAACACTTTTGTTACTTGTGAAGCACGCAGACCTTATTATCAACAAGGTAACAGACTGTCCTTGCTACAAAATATATGTTGTGAATGAGGGGATGAGAATACCAAAACTATATGGAGATGTGTTTGGCATTTTTGTGGGAATTATGGTTGGGAAGAAATAAATCTATTTTTGTTTTGATAGAGAAGAAAGCATTGGCAGCCTATGGGGATATCTTTTTTCTTTTTTGTGGCTCCTTTTTGGTCTTCGGTTTTAAAGAATTTTCAAGATTCATCCTTTTTCTTTATAAATTTAAGTGGTGAAGGGGCTTTGAGATATTTTAGTATTGGTTTAGCGAATGGTTGGAGATGCTGATACACAACTAGGATTTTGGGATGTTCTTTTGATTGAATAAGGTTCAAGTGGCCATCTAGTCACTTTTGAATAATCAACCTTCTTGCTGCAATACAATTTTGTTTGTGTCATTTATTAAATTATTAAAGAGAGAGAGAGAGAAGAAGAAGAAGAAGAAAAGCTAATGTTGCTGAATTCATTAGCCTCTTATTCTGTTTGTGTCTTTTCATTGATCTGGATTCATTCTTCAGAGATTTTCATGAAATTATTTTGTTTGAAATGGTTTTTTTCTCTTGTTTCTCATCTTTTTTATAAAAGTGGCTGCTGCAGATATTATACTTGACCATGATATCATCTGTTATATGGTTGTTGTAGACTAGCCATGAGCACCTAGTATCACATGTCTTGCCAATGCTTGTTCGAGCTTATGGCGATACTGATCCCCGCATACAAGAGGAAGTTTTGAGAAGATCTGTGCCTCTTGCAAAGCAACTAGATGTTCAGGTGACCACTGCTTGTTATTCTTTTAAAGTTCTTGTTATTTTGTACATCTGGGATTCGTTGATGGATTTCGGTTGCATTTTGCATCTCCTTCATGCACTTTCCGTTGTTTTTTTTGCTTATCATCAGTTTAAGTTTATAAACACTTAAAACAGAAGAACCATTTGCTAAACAATAAGAAATATAGAATTCTGACACAGCCATCAACTGTTTGTATTCTTTTCTCATTTTTCATCTCTGAGCAATTAAAAAGGTGTCGGTCCACTGCAGACAAAGTTAATCAAATTTTAAAGGCATCATCAATACTATTCTTCGTGGTGGCAAGTGCAAGGAAAAAGCACTGACATTTTTTGTTATACTTTTTCTTTCCAGCTGGTGAAACAAGCCATTTTGCCTCGTGTTCATGGCTTAGCTCTGAAAACAACAGTTGCTGCAGTAAGCATTTTATGTAATTTTGATCTTCTGACTTGACGATGAGTGATTCATCATTTTGAAGAATCTTATATAAGCCATTTGTTGAAAAGTTATGGAAATATCATCTGTTAGGAAGTCATAATTACTAGTGCTTCTGTGATTGCTTTAGTTACATGATGACACAAAGTGCATGTTCATGTCTTTTCATTGAGAAGTGGGGATCTGCCTGACCTTTGGTATTCCACTCTGCACTCTGACGAGAGCACTATGCTATTATCGAAGCGTGGTCACATAATATCTTTGGCTTATCACTGAGGATGATTGTTGAGATGTGGTGATAAAAACTCTTCACAATTTCTCAATAAAGACTATATATGTGTTGTAGTAAATATTGCATGGCTGCTTCCTAGTTATCTAATGATTGGGGGTGCTTTTTGAAGATGTTGGGAAGAAGGTTGAAATTTTATGGGATAAAGTTCTGTATTGGCTTTCTTTGTGGGCTTTGAATGAGTTAATATACAGCACACAGACATGCTCACGAACATTTGCACTTTTTTAACATCTGGGAGAATTTAAATGACGAAAAGGGAAAAAAAAGGAACTCCAATGCGTTAAAAGAATCGAAAAAATAAATGCAAGGAAGTTTGTGTTTTTGTGTTGTAGTCATCTAAGTTTATTTTCACTGATTATTGTCAGGAATGGAAAATGGAAAATCTGGATTTTGTAGACTTTTTTTTTTTTCTTCCGTGCCACCAAGCTTGCTAATGTGCATAGTCTCTTCTGAGTTTATGAGTAAAACAATTTTGATTGTTGGACTCTCATGTTTGATTCTTCTGATTTACAGATTTTGTAAGACCTCGTATTCCAAGTAGGCTTTTTATGCTACCATGTACGCCATGCTTGTAGCCATGGTTTTGGTGGTCATGGATAATCTTGGCATGACACATTTTATAGCAAGGTCAGCAGGCAGATTAATAGATAAGAAAAGTGAGGAGGCAGGAGAGAAGCTAGAGGGAAAATTGCTTGAGATAGTGGAGAGATTAGAGATAAAACATTAAATGGAGGAGAGAGAAAACATGTTATAACTATTGTTATCAAATCTTGACCCTTCATTGTTCTTTAATCTAAATGCCTAAAACTTGTGTATTATCTTGTGTCAAAAAGTTGGGCTGCTGAACTGGCCCCTGAAGTCTCTTAGTGTCAGGCTGGTTGTCATTGCTGTTTTTTAAGCTGTTTTTCATTTGGCTTCATTTTGGTCGACTGCTGCCCACAATTTTTAGATCTTTTTATTTATTAGTAATACAGTGTTGTTTTTTCTTAGAAAAGAACAATTAGATTAAAGCAATGCAGTGGATGGCCGTGACAAGAGCACACTGTGTCGGTGATGTTAACATGTTAAAGTGTTCATAGTATACAAAACTATTATTGTTAGTGTGGTGTGTACCTGCCTCTAGAAAACTGCTGATGCTTGTTCCGGAACATCTATGTTCCTTTTTTTCAATTTTAATTGTCGCCATTCTGCATTTTCTGCAGCCAAGTGGGAAGAAAAATATGAAGAGAAGCTGCTGATGTCTCTACGAAGACATTTAATTCATAATTTTTAGTATCTTCAACAATCTATGAAATAGCAGATCATGCTGCGAAGAGGGCAATGGAGAATTTCTAGGCTTTCTCGTAAATTTTGAGATTTGTTGTTATGGAATTATAATAGTTAAGCAAGTTTGAAAATTGGAAACACTAAGTTACCTTGTTATAGATAGTTCTGTTAGCAGGGTAATTCTTTTGAGTGAGTACTTGGTGCTCTATTTCTCCAACTTCCTATTATTGATTCTAGAGAGTGAATTTCAATCTGAAGCATTGGGTTTGTTTTTATGTGCAGGTGAGAGTCAATGCTTTGCTATGCTTGGGAGATTTGGTTAGCCTACTTGATAAGCATGGTGTTCTGGACATTTTGCAAACAATTCAACGCTGTACTGCTGTTGATCGTTCTGCTCCTACCCTTATGTGTACTCTCGGAGTTGCAAACTCAATTCTGAAGCAGGTGAGCATTAATTCCTATTTTTAGTTGCTTTAGGTTTCTGCCATAGCACGGTGTAGTGTGGAATATTTGTGAGATTACAGCTCATTGTTCTGCACAATTTGTCTTGTCCAGTACGGAATTGAATTTGCTGCAGAACATGTCCTTCCACTGCTCGCACCTCTTCTCACTGCTCAACAATTGAATGTTCAGCAGTTTGCAAAATATATTCTTTTTGTCAAGGATATTCTCAGGTACTATTAGCATACATGTGCAACTGTTGAGTACCGTTCCTAAACCATTTCTCTTCTTTTTGCTTGTTTGTTTGTGGTTTCTGCAGTCTAGTAAAGTTATTTGTTAATTTTGATTCTCATTGATCATTCCATTTCATTATAGGAAGATTGAAGAAAAACGTGGAGTTACTGTAACTGACTCCGGAATTCCAGAAGTAAAATCGTCTCTGCTTTCCAATGGGCTTCAATCTCAGGCTTTGGACAAAACAAGTGGGACTGTTGCTTCTGCAACTAGGAGCAACCCATCATGGGACGAGGACTGGGGTCCTACCACAAAGGGATCTACCAATTCCCACCAGTCTTCTATCAGTAACTCCTCATCCACTAGAACTGTTTCTAGTAATCAACCAATTCAATCAGTTCCTGTGCAGTTGCAACCGTCAATAGTAGCTGCCATATCAAGTCCACAAGCTGCAGAATCATGTCCTGCAGTCGATGTAGAATGGCCTCCTAGGGCAACTTCAGTAATGAACTCTCAGTCACATGAAGGTGAGAAGCAGCAACCGAATGCAGGATTGTCTTCCTCTTCAAGTTTTGATGAAATAGATCCATTTGCTAATTGGCCTCCACGGCGTAGTGGTGCTTCCAGTGGTTCAGGAACTCCTAGCAATGGTAATATGGGAGCAATGACTAACAATTTCAGTTCTGGTTTGATGACAAATACACCGAACAGCATGAACTTCCAAACTAACGGCAGTAACAGTTGGGCCTCCAATAATCACACTTCAGCATTGAACATCAGCAGTTTGAATAGTGGGGGCCTTAATAACCTGAACTCTATTGGGTTCATGAAACAGACTCAGAGTATCAATAGCGACAAGAAATCAAATGATCTTGGATCAATATTTAGTTCTAGCAAAACAGAACAGACAGCACCTAAACTTGCTCCTCCTCCCTCAAACGTTGTTGGTAGAGGAAGAGGAAGAGGGAGAGGGGTCATTACAACCTCACGACCTAGTCATGTCAAACCATCTTCGGAGCAACCTCCCCTCTTGGATTTGCTGTAACTGAAGCGATTTTCGCACTGTTGCATCGCAAACAAAATACACAGGAATTTTTGGAAGTCACCTTGTAGAGTAGCCACCCCACGCTGTACAGAGATGGCCAGGTCCTGTTTAATGTGTTTAACGTTTAAGTTCATCTATCATCTTGGACATGCAACTGCATTGGCTCTCGGGATTGCATGGTTTGGTATATAGTCATTTTGTTGCAAGTTGTTTGTAGTTTATCGTGATTGGTGCTGATCTCGTTTTTATTTTTGTTTTGTTATTTGTTCAGTTTCTCCACATTTCAATGATGAAAATGCCTTTTTCTGGATTCTGTATTCTTTGACATACATCAAGAGACTGGATATGAAAAAATAAAATGAAAATGAAATATATGAGTTGATGCTGAAGGTTTAACCCCCATGTGTTGGGTGTGGGATAGAAAAGATACCATAGTTGTCAAGTGTCTGCTTCCATTTGGCTTTCATATATTTATAACAGTTATTGTACGCTAGTTAGGTAGTGGAAGCAATTTATGGTGGCTATTTCTATGGACTATTGTTCATGGTGATATCACTTGAATTAGCTACATAACTTTGTATTATAGATACTCTTACTGTAATTGTTGTATTAAGGCAACAATGTAGATGTTAAGTTGTTTCTTTAAATGCCTTGTTCTTGTTTTCTGAACATTAAACTGAGAATTTTGGTGATACATTTTCGGTTTGCCGATGTTGATGTGCAAAAAGTTGCCTATAGAATTGTGTTTTCTTTTTATGTAACTTGCTGTAAATCAAATTGCGGATGCTGAAATATCCGACAAATTGAAACCGGTGTGATAATTCTGGTACCAAGCGACGGCAAGTTCTGGGCAGCGATTGGTATTCTTCTCTCCATATTATGTTAAAGCAACAAATTGTCTGTTTTCGTTGATCTTTTAAGGAACCTGACCGGTTCTTTCATGTGGGCGTTATGTCTTTCGTTCCATGCCAAGAAATTTGGAAACTTAGCAGAAACATTGTTATGATAACAAAATAAGCATTCGAGGGTGGTATTGCTAAATCAAGAGAATTGCAGACTTTATTCATAAGATAAAATATTGTTATGTGACAACAAATTTTGCATTTGTAAATCTTTTGTGCCGTGCAATACAGGCACTTTGATTCCTAGTTGATCTAGAAGTTCTATTCGTAATCTAGCATTCCGATATTTTTTGGAAGGCTAATTAGCATCTTAAGACTATCCATGCAGCTGATAATGTGATTTTCCCTTCAGATTCTTACCATATGTTAAGATGTGCGCAAGAGCAGTCATTTTGTTTGATTGCTGAACAATGACACTGCGTGTTGATGGATTCTGTGATAAAACAATCTCATATCCATCAAAATATGGCTGCATGCCTTCAGCCATAAGCTGCCAGACCATGCCGCCTCCAATTGCTCCACCATTTCTAGCTAAGTTGTAGATGTTCATGTAGATTGTGTTCAAGAATGAGTCTCTGACGTTGATGCTGAATCCAGCTTCTTTGCTCGATTTTCCAAACTCCGAAAATACCAACGGCTTCTTCAGAATTGTTTTTGAATCTGTCCAATGGCTTGCCAACCATTTTTGTACGAATTGCATTTGAGCATAATCGTTCTTTCCAAGTAGCCTGTTTATTAGGAAAGGAAAACCAAGTCAGTTTTAGTGAAATTTTTCTAGTGAAGATGTTTGCACGTTACAAAATGCAAATCCGAGCAATACATGATTGTTTGGCAGTGATACCAGTATCCTTCTCAATATGTTTTTTTTGGTTAAATGTGCGAACATGAACAAATTATTTTAAAGAACAATATTATAAACATGTTTCCGCTGTTTTCTACTTAAAAAAGTTAATTTAGAAAACATTATCGTATGTGTATTTTGTTTTCGAAAATGATGCAGCAAAAATGTGCATTTAATTTTCCTAGCTTACCATTGATCTGGATATGCGTGAATAGTTGTAAAATCAATCTCCTTGATCATATTGTTGCTAATAAAATCTGTGCCAACTTGGTAACCAGGATTAAATTGCTTCTTGTCAGGAATTGAATCTCCATAAAATCCTTCCAACCCAATCTCCAACAAGTGCTTGTTGTCAATAGATTTAACATAGGATGCCATTTCTTGAACCCAATTCTGTAGCACAAGACATTCTATATATATCATTTTACTTATTTGGTAACTAAGAGCACACGGCATATAATTTTGCATGCAACTTTTAGTAATTGATGCTCACATTTAAGGTCTTTCCGGAGTAATCAGCTTGGCATCGAGGCTCGTTTATGAGTTCCCATGCTATGATCGTGGGATCATCTTTATAAGCAATTCTAGTGATTGTGTTGATTCTTGTAAGCACTTTCTGCAGCAGAGAAAAAGGAAAAAGGAAAGCACTTTGTTAGCATATATATGATCACTTTCCATGTTATATGTAAGTCCAATAGAAAGCGAAACGCCAAAATGTTTGGTTTGATTTCTAGTTTTTTGATTTACCTTGACATGATTCTTGTAATACTCTTTAACAATAGCATTAGTGTAAAAATCATCATCGCTATTAACTGATGCACCAGCAGCTCTAGCCCAATTCACATATTGCGGCCGTCCTCCGAAGTCATGGTAGTTGTTGCTCAAGCTCAGAATCAAACCGATTCCATACTTTCTCGCCTCTGAAATCACAAAATCAAGTCCCTGCAAAATCGTTTATAATGAATCAGTAACAAATTAATGATTAAAAATGAATGCATGCAAATTAAAAAATTTTGCATTCACTAATATAAAATAGGTCTCGTTAACGGGTGTCCTTACTTGAGACTTATGACGCTGAGGGTTTGTAAAACACGGAAAAAGAAAACAAATTCATTTTTTTTTTTTTGGGTATAAAAGTCTCTTTAATGCGTCTCTTGGGAGATCACCACCTTGGTAGTTGGTATATTAAAGCCGCGTGTCCAACCAATCAGAAGTTGTCATTTTGATAAATTTGATGAGTTTTCGAAAGACTTTAATGCATGATTCACTCCAATGTTGTGAATATAAAAATTTGTTAGTCTTACTACGGAACTCAACAAGTGCCAAAATGGTCGTTTTTAGTTGGTCAAGCATTACTGTTTCAAACATCTTAGGTAGTATGACAGGCCCACAAACGTTTTCCTCTATAAAAATCAACGTAATTTCGTTCAATTGAGGCACTCGCATAAATTTTGGCATGCTCAAAATTATGAATACCGCCAATAGGTGATTGGAGAGTGAATTTTAAACGTTTTAGAGTGGACGCGGCCAGGATAAACCTAATGAAATATATAAACTGAAAGGCCAGACTCATTAAATGATGAGAAAACGAATTGAAGCGTAAACCTGAAAGACTGATTCATTGTAAACTCCGGGAGATTGCTGGAGAGCTCCATAACCCCCATCACTAAATGCCCATGTTCTACAAACACTTAACCCTGCGGCCGCGGCCTGGCGAAAGACATCGCTAACTTTGTGCCTTTGACTTGGCTGTGATGCCACATTCATCATCCAATAAGAGTTAAAGCCATTGAAGAGAAATGGAGAGCCGTTTAGAACAAACTGGGTGCCTCTAGTTTGAACAAAACCTGCTTGTGCTGGAAGTGTTCGAGCAGAAGCTAGGTGTAGGAGAAGGGCAATTGCCCAAAGAAAGGAAAATTTTGCTGGGGCTTTGGACATTTTTGCTAAGAGGATTTTGTTGACGAGTGTTGATGAAAGTGGTGAAGAGAACTCGTGGTGGGTTTGAACTTTGAGGGCTATTTATAGAAGAAAATTAAAAGAGAGAAAGATAGAGAGATTTTGGGCTATAAAAAGAAAATTAATAAAAAGTTTTGCAAGTGAATCTGTGAGCAAAAATAATATGGGAAATATCTTTTATTATTTTCTTGAACATGGCTAGTAAATGATGAAGTTGCTAGAAATGTGAGTGGTTTAATTTGATGACATATATATATATGTGTGTGTGTGTGTGTGTGTGTGTGTGTATGAGTTGCTAGAATCTGTTAAGGGCAAGATTTCTGTTGTAAGTTTGTTACAAACTTTGAGTGTCCATTTTAATCATAAAAATGATGAGTTTCTTTATATCAAATAAATTATATGGAGAATATTAAAACGGCATTGTTCATGAGACCAGCTACATTCACACGAATTATGCATATGAATACAGTGCCTTTAATTTACGTGTCCCTTAAGGTATTTAATTATATCATAGGTTATATAGTAAGATGATTAAGTTAATTAACGCGTGTTTTAAAGACACACGCTAAATAACAGACTTAATATGCAGTGTTTTTATAAGGATAACAATTTAATTACTTTTGATATATCCAAAAAAACGTATTGATGCATCTTCTAATTTTAAGTCTTTAATGTCTCAAATTTTTCTTTGATATACGTGCGCCCTGTAAGCACATTACATCATAACATTGATAAGAAGATATAGTAAACGGGTTTATGACTTGTACTGTTGTACAACTATTCTTGGTTTTCGTTATACATTTGATGTTCTTTATCTATTGGAGTTTAATTTTACTCTTTTCTTTATTGTATTTTTCAAACGATAAGGTTCATTGTATCACGTAAGTGAAATTCTCTTTTTCATTTAATAATTCTTTCCCATATTGTTGAGATTTTCAAAAGAAAGAAAAGAAAACTAAACTGATCTGGATGCTGGGGTAAGTAGCATCACATTAATTTCTAAATTGAATGCTTGGATATCAGAGGGTAAAATTTTAAACCTAATGCCAAAAAAAAAAAAAAAAAAAAAAGCTTATAGTATAATGCGAAATGACATATTTTCGTACAACGTATGGTATAATGATATAGTAGCGTCAATACCATTTAAAATTCCTTTCAGTAGATATAGATCTGCTTATGGTATTGATCGACAAAAAGTAATTGATAAACAAATCGTAGATAAGAGGTTTTTCTTTTTACACTTTTCAACATATATAGTGTAGAGCCAAAAGTAAAAGCTTATAATTCATGGCTTGCTCAAAATTATTTGGAAACCCGAAAATCAAATGTCGGCTGAATGGCAAGTAGCATGGGAATGAACCATACATGATATTGATAAGGCATGCTGATGACACAATTGTTCATCACAGGCGTGCAGCTGAAATTCTGGAAAGGATAAATAAATTATATCGAGAGACGGTTGCATGAATTTTAAAAAGAAGCTGCTCGAGCAAACGAAAGAAATTTAGCACATTACGAATAGTTCTTATGTATGCAAATGCACGTGGGTGGTTGTTATTATAACACCGATAATAAATAATTAATATAACAATGCATGAACCAAGCACCTACTATCATAATTATAAAAATTGCGGGTAATTTATGAAAATCAACAATTAAGTTTGTCATACTTTTATTGTAACTCTCTAACGTCGAACCAAAATCCTAATTCCGCCCCTACCTCCAAGAATCATGAAGCAGAAGAGATTTGATAGAGATATGTAACTTGGCTTTGGATTTTTGAGGTGCATACACTTTAAATGTTTAAAAAGCGGCGCAATTTGCAAAAAGATGACAGATGTAGAAGCTTGCAATTGCTAATAATAAGTGAATGGAAGTGGAGGCTTGCAGCCGATCATAAAGGAAGAAGATGATGATGAATTAACTGGTCAGTTGGAAACCCGAGCTGTTGGTTATTTCGGAACATGGGTTTTCTGATTTTATAACGTCATCACTCAGCAGGAATTCCGGAAATTTTTCTTTTTTCTTGGAAAATAGGAAAACCTTTTTCTAGGAAACCAAACACTGGATAACACCACATAACAAAATATAAGCTGGTGATGGTTTGCAATTAACGCATGTGGGCAATTTCTGATGATGCTTGTTTTTTTCCATTTAGGATTATGTAAAAATGTTAGATATTATACTTGTGCTGATGATCTGTGCTGGTTGTGCTAATGATGAGCTGGCAATGCTGACCTGGCTCAGTTGGTGATGTGTACTGATGAGCTGGTTTGATGAATGATGAAGTGTGTGCTGATGTATTGAGTCACTGTGTCAAGGTTTATGTAGTTACTATAAAGAGCCAGCTGGCAAATTATGATTGGTTAAAAGGATTATCAATTCTGGAGTTGGTTATCAATTTGCTAGCTCAAAATGCATGTAACGTTTTCAGATGCATTTCAATGAGGTTCAAGATTCTTCCAGATATTTCTAATTCATTTTCTCTTTGATTTCCTCTCAATCCGAACAAGCTCTCTAATTTCAACGAAAAGGTTCATATTTTTATCAGTAATAGTATTGCTTCAGTCGTACTTATAAATAAAAAATTTATTATCTAATTAATCAAAGAAACAGATAGACATTTAAAGGTTTATATATAAGCTTACATCTAGCTAGCATTTTAAGAATGAACAAATAAATTCCTTTTATTTTGTGTCATGAGAGTGAACGTCTCGCGTGTAACTCATTTATTACTCATTTTTCACAAACAATGTCACTTTTTGGTAGATCTCTTCAAAATAGAGCTCGAAAATGAAAAGGAAATGTTTGACATCAATCAACATTGAATACAATATGAAACCATTATTTAGCTCTAATTTTTGGGACATTTGACATTAATCAATCTTCTATGTATTTAGTAGTACAAGATCTTGATGGCTTTTTCACGGAGAGAGTGAGAAAGGAGGGAGTTCTGAAAAATTCGGTGCAGCTAGACTTGGAAATTAATAAATATAATAAAAGAGGAAGAATGCACGTTCAATAAACGATGAGGAGTTATATTTAATCGGTCAGTTGGAAACCTCAACTGCATTGGTTGTAAGTCTGAACGTGGGACTTCTGAGTTCTGATCCCACAACATCATCATTCAGCAGGAATTCCGGAAACTTTTTCCTGGAAAAATGAAAATCTCATTCTGCTAAACCAAATATTGTTCATACTTCGTAGGGGTGTGATGACGTTGGGTTTATCCAATTTTACTATTTGGAATCTTCAAGATTTTGATTCTTTTGCGTCAATTTGCAGTACAAAGTGAAAACTACTTTAAAGATCTTAATTAATTCAAATGGGTCCTAAAAATGGATTGTGAAAGATATAAGCCCAAGCCAATATCTGGCCCGAATTCTTTCCTTGCGACCAGCCCAATTAATTCGCAGTTTTGGGAGTTCTAGTTTAGTAGAATTTTTTTAATTACTTTTTATTGTATTTTATTTTTTTATTTTTATAATTTTGGGTATGAGGTGAAAAGATTGATAAAGTCTAAATCAAAATTTCAATCAGTACCTTCTTACAATTTGAACTTAGGTAAGCCAAATAAAATTTTTTGAAAACCACTCAATTAAGCCGTTGAGGGCAGAATTGTTTTTTTCGAAGAAATTTATTTTAAAATTTCTTGCTTAATTATTCTAGTATATGCAAGGATTTTTATCTCAATGATAATTTTTACCCAAAAAAGATAAGGACTTTGATTCACAATAAAATACCCTTATTATTACTTTTATCTTCCTATTTTAGAGCTATAATTCTAAACTAAATTACTAATATTGGAATAAATGTTTAATCACCTGAGTCTCATGATTAAGCTTCTCGTAACCAAAGTCTATTAGAGGAATCAACTATCAGCTTTAAGTACTTTCTTTCGCAATAACTACTGGTTTTGATTAATTTTGTTTCTGTAACAGATTTATTAAGTTAATTAATTGTGCACGTACGAGTTATATTGAAATAATACGAAGATCTTTTTTTTTTAACATGAATGATTTCTAAATGACATAAAAAACCTAAAGAATGTGTGAAATATTGCTCATATTAGCATCTTTTGAATTTAATAGTGAGATCTGGTGTACCTTAGCATCTTTTGAAATCATCTAAACTCAATCAACAATGTACATGTTGACTTAACAGAATGTTATTGTCTACCTCAGATACACCATGTAAAGGTATAAAAAGTCAGAGAAACATTCGTAAAAATACCCAAGGATCGATGGGCCCCAAATCTCAAAAAGATCGGCATAATACGTGCCAAGAAATAAAGAATCAACGAGGAAATCTTGTGCTGCGAAAGAGGAGACCGCCGCTGTCACGCCAACAAATCAGCCAAAAGTTGATACTATGACAGTTGGGACCACCAACATTTCCCTGCCACGCCTGCAAATTTACAACGGATTTGCAGAGGTACGCGGGACCACTCCATTACACCTAGCACGTGAATACACCCCAAACTTGCTCCCCAAGTATATTTTTTGAAGCGCCCAAGCCGCCACACGTATGAAAAGGAGAATATTCCTGATATGACAAGGAGGAACGCCAATAAAATAGCGCCAGGTGGCACGGCGACCGGGGTACACCATATAAATACTCAGGTTAATTTTTTATCAAGTAAGTTTCAAACGAAAAAAAAAAAAACGAAGGCTTTTTCAACCTTAAAACCTCCATTACCGAGAGCCTGCAAGCTCTCAAACCTGAGATAAACCCAACTCTGACTTGAGCGTCGGAGTGTGGTCGCCGGTCACCCCTGGCTCCACCTCTGACCTCGTTTCTCGTTGTTTTGCAGGTTTTAGAGGATTTCCTAGCCCTCTGAGTCTAAAGTCACCGTCTCCCCCATCTTTCTCCACTCCACAAAAAACCATTCAGCAAGTACACTCCGAACAAGTGAGGCGCCCCGCTCTCCCATCAAAAAATAAATTTATTGTTCTTAGTTTGTTTTTGGTAGTTTCCTTTTATTGGCCCCAAAATAAGCTAAAAACAATTGGCGCCGTCTGTCAGGATCGCACAAAAAGCCTCCACACGGTGCTAAGCTTGTTGGTACCAGTGCTTGCTCAACAATGACACCCGAGGTACCCGCTGACAATGCAGTTTTAGGTCATGGCGGATTGGGGGACCATTATGATGATGAGACGGGTGACTCAACAAGGAGGGTGCCTCGTCTAGACAAAGGCAAATCTGTTATGCAATCAACCGAAATTCATTCCGATGAAGAGCCCGTTACTCATAAATACTTCGAAAATCTGTGATGACGTTGGGTTTATCCAATTTTACTATTTGGAATCTTCAAGATTTTGATTCTTTTGCGTCAATTTGCGGTACAAAGTGAAAACTACTTTAAAGATCTTAATTAACTCAAATGGGTGCTAAAAATGGATTGTGAAAGATATAAGCCCAAACCAATATCTGGCCCGCATTCTTTCCTTGCGACCAGCCCAATTAATTCGCAATTTTGGGAGTTCTAGTTTAGTAGAATTTTTTTAATTACTTTTTATTGTATTTTATTTTTTTATTTTTATAATTTTGGTATGAGGTGAAAAGATTGATAAAGTCTAAATCAAATTTTCAATCAGTACCTTCTTACAATTTGAACTTAGGTAAGCCAAATAAAATTTTTTGAAAATCACTCAATTAAGCCGTTGAGGGCAGAATTTTTTTTTGAAGAAATTTATTTTAAAATTTCTTGCTTAATTATTCTAGTATATGCAAAGGATTTTTATTTTAATGATAATTTTTACCCAAAAAAAATAAGGACTTTGATTCACAATAAAATACCCTTATTATTACTTTTATCTTCCGATTTTAGAGCTATAATTCTAAACTAAATTACTAATATTGGAATAAATGTTTAATCACCGAGTCTCATGATCAAGCTTCTCGTAACCAAAGTCTATTAGAGGAAGCAACTATCTATCAGCTTTGAGTACTTTCTTTCGCAATAACTACTGGTTTTGATTAATTATGTTCCTGTAACAGAATTATTAAGTTAATTAATTGTGCACGTACGAGTTATAATGAAATAATACGAAGATTTTTTTTTTTTTTTAACATGAATGATTCCTAAATGACTTAAAAAACCTGAAGGATGTGTGAAATATTGCTCATATTAGCATCTTTTGAAATTAATAGTGAGATCTGGTGTACCTTAGCATCTTTTGAAATCAACTAAACTCAATCAACAATGTACATGTTGACTTAACAGAACGTTATTGTCCTCTTATTACGCCAAACGTAGAGACACTCAGAGAAATATTTATTAACCATATTTAACGACAAGTTAGAGTCACTGTGAACAGAGTATATAACAATGATGAGGAGATTGGTTTTTGTTTGATGCTATTTTTAATTTAATCTTATGATTTTTGTTGCCTTAGGTTAATATAACTTTCTGCCATTTATAACTGAGCTGGTCATATGTTGTATCTTCTCAATCAGCTTTTACATTTTCTTAATTATATTGAAGTCATTTGTTGGCTCTAAAGCTTATGTACTGATCATCATAATTAGGCTTTGTCTATGCTGAAGGTGTTACAAGAAAATCCTTTAATTTGTTCAAATTTCTTTGCAGGAGAAATAATTATAAAGTTTATTAGCGATGAGGCAAGAAGCTCATCTCTAACTTCAACTTTCTTCTTTGAATTTAGTTTCTACTGTTCCGAAACAATGAAATTTGTTCTAACCATTTCTTTTTTAAGGATTTATAGTTGCAGTGGAGAAATAATCTCCAAAGAAAGGGGAAAAAAAATTTTTGGTACCTCTTAAAATACATTTATTTTACATGTTCTATAAATTAGGATACATTATGTGTTGTTTATTATGTCTATAGCGCGCTCTTATGCTGATGATTAACTTGCAATGTGTAGGCTTATTCTAATAGGTTTGGAAGCTTCAGCTGGTAAGGTTGAAAACTTATTTTCTCTACGCCAAGGGATTGGCTGTATTTTGTTAATATTGAAATGTAAGTGTTATTATTGATCTACAATTTTGAGAGATTACTGCTTAGTACACTAAGATTTGTTTTTTCAGGATAAAGAAAGGTGACGATCATTTGTCTTAAACTGACTAATGCAATGACAATATTTCGTTAGCCTTCCAATATTGCAATGAGTGCATGCTAGATTTTATGTTTTCCCTTAATATATCCGTTTATATTTTCCTTTAGGTGATGTTTGGTTTGAAGAAATATTAGAAGATAAGAGGAGAGGAAAGTGGAGGAAAAGAGAGAAAAGTAGACACTACTACAAAAATGACATTTATAGACACTTAATTTTCTGACACTTTGTAAAAAGTGTCAGTAATTCTGTACATATGTACTATTTTTCAATTTTAACAAATAAGTATAATAAATTATTGATACTAATGTGTCAGTAAATTAAACATCAAAAATCACTGACACTTCAGTATCAGAGATTTAAAAATTTATTAGGATTTATAAATCTACCAACTCGAACTTAAGACCTCTAACTTAAAAGTCTTATGTTTGAAACACAAACCACTAAATCATATAAGGTTAAAATGTAAATTTTTCCATTAAAAAATAATTAAAAAAATAGAATAGCAAAAGCAAAATACCTAAATCCCAATCGAACATCTTTCTCTCATTTCATCAATCAAACCCTAAACATTTCTTTCTTCTACCAACTCAAACCTATTCTTCAGTTCATAAACTGGTCGAAATCTGGGAATTCACTACACTAACAATATTTTGAAGGAACGTAGAGCTTATCAATCCAACTCTAAACATGTCTTTCTTCTAAACATTTCTTTCTTCAGTTCATAAACTGGTCGAAATCTGGGAATTCACTACACTAGCAATATTTTGAAGGAACGTAGAGCTCTACAACATCGTCGTTGTTGTCTGCAATTACGGAACTACTTTTTTTTTTTTACCATTTCACTCACTTTCTTTATTTCAATTTTAGGGTTTAGTTGAATTAAATATTACAGCTTGAACTAGCCACTGTCTATCTAACGAAACTTGGGTACTCTCAGTGTGTATACAACCTGCTTTGTTGGAGTTTAATTATTTACTACACAGAACATGTTAACCAAACTCTAACATGTAGTTCATTGAAGGTTAGTTTTTGTTTGATTATATTAGTTTTAGTAATAATGTAGAATTAGATAAAATTAAAGTCATATTTATTAGTAAAATTAGTGTTTGCAAGTGTTTGCAGTCTCTAAGATAGTTGTGTGTTGCAAGGAGGGTATCTTTCAAAGGGCATAACTTAGGCTACATGTGTCCGTTTGGGGCGTATAATATACCGTTTCGAAGCTTGAGACGAGACGAATGAAATCCAGAGTGACTTTAGTCCAAGCTCGAGCCTAAAATTCTATTTCTTTCTTGGTTATTTTTTGGTTTTAAGATATTTTCTTATTTTTTTGGTTTCTTTTAGGATTTTTATGTTTTTTTGTAGATATCGGATTTGGACACCGTTTGTTTTGAATTTCTTATTTTGATTAGGATAATTTTATTATCAAATAATATCTCAAATTTACTTATTTTGTTAAATTCACAATATTAAGGGTTATTATATAAAAAGGGCTAAAATCCTAATTTTATTAATTCATCATTATTTAATAAACTTCATTAGTTAGAAATTTTGCTCAGCTTATTAAAAAGCCATTAAAGCTCATCTTACTAATTCATCTTTTTAAATTTATAGGTGGAGCATTAATTAGAGGACTTTCCAGTGATTTAAACTTGATCAAGATTACCTGTAAGTCGATATTTTCAAATTAATACATAAGGCATGTAATTCTCACAAAAAAAAACGTTATTATTAATATCTTTAAATTAATATAACTATACTAGAAAAATTATTATACTTTATGGTAATGCATTGATTTATAGTATAAGAGATGTAAGTGATTTTCCATAATTACGAATTTATTATTGAAGCTATAATCATAATAACTTTAAATATTTGAAATTAATCATGCAATTTATTAAACTTAGCCTGACGCTATATAATATATGAGCAGGTAAAAATATCTGAAATGGACAGAACTTGGATAACGTGTAATAGATTGTCCCCAGAGTATAGTACCGGAGTTACCGATTTCTTAAATTTTACCATTTTGAATGCTGAAAACCGAATGTTAATTACATGTCCTTGCACCTTTTGTTGTAATATGAAGTTTCAAACTCCTCAACATGTGAAGAATCATTTATTTGAAAAAGGTTTTCTTGCAAAATATAGAGTTTAGACTTGGCATGGTGAGACTAAACCTTTTTCTACATCTACAAAGTGTCAAGACTATCAACATAATCAAAGATTCAGATGCCATGATTACAGTGGCATACTTGACATGGTCGAAGATGCTTATGAGCATTGTGATAAAGATCCTAGTTCTTTTAAAGATATGCTTGAAGATGCTGAAAAACCTTTGTATCCAGGTGCAAAACATTCAAAGCTATCTGGATTGATGAGACTGTATAATGTGAAAAGAAACTATGGGTGGTCCGATAAAGGATTTTCTGCTTTGTTAGAAGTCCTTACTGATATTTTACTAAATGATAATAGTTTACCTAAGTCAATGTATGAGGCCAAGAAAACAATAAAAGTGTTAGGCTTAGAGTATGAAAAAATACATGCATGTCCAAATGATTGCATTCTGTATAGGAATGAATTTGCTGATCTTACTGAATGCCTAAATTGTAAAGTATCTAGGTGGCAAAGAAAAAAAGATGGCTCAAAAAAATTTAGGAAATGAGTTCCCGAAAAGGTGTTATGGTACTTTCCTCATATTCCTGAGTTCAAAAGATGGTTTCAATTACCACAAATAGCTCAAAACTTAATATGGCATGCTAATAAGAGAATTAGAGATGGCAAGCTTCGCCACCCAGCAGACTCTCCAGCTTGGCAGCTAATTGACAATAAGTGGCTAAAATTTGCTCAAGAACTCAGAAATCTTCGTTTAGCTCTCTCAACTGATAGGGTTAACCCACATAGTACACTTAGCACTACTTATAGTTGTTGGCCCGTTACATTAATAACATATAATCTTCCTCCTTGGTTGTGTATGAAAAGAAAGTTTATGAAGTTGTCTCTTTTGATATCTGGCCCTAAACAACCTGGAAATGATCTAGATGTATACCTGACACCTTTGATTGAGGACTTAAAAACTCTATGGGATATAGGTGTTGATGTTTATGATGCATATAGAAAAGAAACCTTCAATTTACGGGTTGTATTGATGTGGACAATCAGTGACTTTCCAGCATACGGAAACCTCTCCGGGTGTACTGTTAAGGGCTATTATGCTTGCCCAATTTGTGGGATAGACACTTGTGCATGTTGGTTGCCGCATAGTCGAAAAATGTCATATATGGGCCATCGTCGATTTCTACCACTTGCTCACCCATTTCAGAAACTTGAAAAGGTTTTTAATGGGAAGCAAGAGTGGAATGAGCCTCCTAAAACTTTGTCTGGTGAGGAAATCTTTAACATGGTGAAAGATATTAACAATAAGTTTGGAAAAAAGAAGAGCAAAAAGCGGAAACATGATGGAGGTGGTGATGGTGATGGTGACGGTGATGAAAACATAACTAGAAAGTTGTACAAAAAGAGGTCAATCTTTTTTAACTTAGAATATTGGAAGCATTTATTAGTTCGCCATCAACTAGATGTGATGCACATTGAAAAAAATGTGTGTGAAAATATTTATGGCACACTACTTCATCAACCGGGCAAGACAAAAGAAGGGATTAATGCTAGAAAAGATCTTGAGCATCTTGAGATAAGAGGAAAACTAATTCCTGATGAAAGCAAACAAAAATAACAAAGTTCTACCTCCAGTTCCATACACTTTGAGTAAAAAAGAAAAAAAATAGTTTTGCGAAACCTTGCAAAGTGTGAAAGTTCCTGATGGCTATTCTTCCAATGTCCAAAAACTTGTTTTAATGGATGATTGTTGGCTTCAAGGCCTTAAGTCCCATGATTGTCATACTTTGATGCAACAACTACTAACATTAGCCGTTCGAAATTGTTTGCCTATAAATGTTAGAAATGCTATAATCCGGATGTGTTTCTTTTTTAATTCATTGTGCTTTAAGGTGGTAGAACCTAGTACTATTGACCACTTGTAAAAGGAACTTGTAATCACTTTATGCTTATTGCAGCAATTAACTATGGCCAATGGGCTATGCCGTGCCGGCACGGCCCATCAACCTTCGGCCCACGACGTGCCGTGCCCAAAAAAAGCCCACCAAATTTTTTATTTTTTCCTCCCTTAAGCCCACGTGCCCAGCGTGCCTAAAAAAGCCCATGTGCTTGGCGTGCTTTATTTAAGCCCACGTGCCTGGTGTGCTTTTTTAAGCCCATCAGTCAACTAAAATAATAATAATAATAATAAATTCATAATCATATTAATTTTTATTAAAAGAGCAATTAATATTTTATCATCAGTTTATCACAATTTCACAACTATATATTTAATTTCAAAATAACCAATCATTCATAACACAACAATACATAAATTTAATTAAATTTAATTCTATAGATCATAAATTCATAATAATGATTAATTAAAATTAAAAATACAATCCTCAAATAACAATTACAATAAGTCATAACTCATAACTCATAACTACGAGATATCGTTTTTAATTTATCATAAATATATTTCATTCATAATAATTTTTTTTATAAATATGAAAAATATTTCATTCGAAACATATCTCTATTAAATATTAATTAAGTTATGATTTAATATTAATATGAAAAATATTTTGTATGAATAATTTTTTATTATTAAAATTGTAAAATTTTTTATTTTTTATTTATCATTTATAAATTTATGATATTTATAATTTTATTTATTAAAATTATGATATTTACTTATTCATTTAATACATTATAAATATAAAAAATTAATTAAATAAATATCATAAGTAAAATTAAATATTATAAATAAAAATTATTCATTTAATAAATATCATAAATAAAATTATGATTTTATTTATTAAAATCATGATATTTACTTATTCATTTAGTAAATTATAAATATAAAAAATTAGAATATTTATTTAAACTAAGATTTAAATTAATTTTTAAAAGTCTATGCTAAAAAATATATTAAAAATTTAATTTTAAGATATTTTACTTTAATTTTATAACATTGTATATTTTAAGATATTTTACCAGTGAAGCGTGTTTATTACGTGCTTTTTCGCGTGCCATGCTTTGGCCCATTTCTAATCGTGCCGTGCTTTGAAAGCCCGCGTGCCTATATTCTAGGCATGGCACAACCCACGTGCATGTCGTGCCGTGCCGCGTGCCTCGCCGAAACGTGCTCGTGCCATGCCCGTGCCGTGCCACGTGCCGCCCGGCCCATTGGCCATCTCTAGCAGCAATACTTCCTACCCAGCTTTTTTGACATAATAATCCATTCATCAGTCCATCTAGTTGAACAAGTTAAGTTATGTGGGCCAGTTTACCTTCAATGGATGTATCCTTTTGAGAGAGATATGAAAACTCTTAAGGATTATGTTCGTAATCACTTGAATTTTGTGCTGAGTATATCTTAAGTTGTGATGTTATTGGACTACCTAGTGGTTATCAAATTGATTTTTCAATCGAAAGACCTTCAAGAGGTGCAAACATTAAGGTGGTTGATGATCTTTTATTAGCGCAAGCACACCGATGTGTTCTAATGAACACCACTGAAATCCAGCCATACATCGAGTAAGCTATTTGTTAATTTTTTTTCCAATACATATTATTATTGAATTATAATATTGCTATTCTAATTTTAAGTGTTGATATGGCCTCATTATAGGGAGCATATACATTATTTGGCATCAACACACCCTTATAAGGCAAGAAAACATCTATGGTTGCAAAATGAGCACACTCATACATTTTCTGCTTGGTTATAACAAAAGGTTAGAATTAATGCTTAACTAAATGCAATATAAGTTACAAACTTTAATAAGAATTTTTTTTTCTTGTATCTAATTAGTATACTTTTTAATTTAAATTGTAGGTGGCACATGATAGAGCAAATAATGTGCAAGTTGAAGAGATAGTGTGGTCATTGGCAAACAAACCGTGCTCAAGTGTGGTGACATACCCTGGCTACCAAATTAATGGCTTCAATTTTGCAACAAAGAAACGAGACGATAATCGTGTAACCCAAAATAGTGGTGTTAGAGTTATTGCTAACACTCTACAAATTTCAAGCTCAAAAGATAAAAGTCCTCACTCTGGAGACATGACTTTTTATGGTGTCATTGATGAGATTTGGCAGCTTGATTATCTGATGGTTAAAAAAACACTTTTCAAGTGTGATTAGGTAGATAACAGGGGGGTTAGTGTTGATGATATAGGTTTCACTATAGTTGATTTAAATCGAATCAATTATAAATCCGACTGCTTTATTCTAGCATGTCATTCAAAGCAAGCGTTTTATGTAAATGGCCAAGTAGATAAGAGTAAATCAATAGTTTGTTCAGTGACTAAAAAAGCTTACAAGTTAAATTGGGAAACATGTGAAGACATGGATGTATTTTCACCATTATCCAACAAACTTCCAGTATGTGAGTTCGATGAGAAGGATAATGAAGGAATTTATGACAGAAAAGATTGTGATGCTATTTCAATATATATTGATTTAGAAAATCACTGAAAGTATTCTTGTAGCTAGCTTCCAACACCACTTTTATACTATTTTAGTGAGTAATTTATTTATTTTATTATATTTCACTACTATATTGACTTTTTAATTTAATTGATATACTTATTTGTTTTAATCATTTTCAGGATTGTAGGAGATATGGCTCAAAACGATGAGTTCACTCTTCCAGAACTCGAAGGAAGACCAAGGAGAAGAAAACAAACTAAAAAGAAAGGCTTACAAAAAGAAGAATTTAGTAATGAAGCTCTAGTTGAGTACAATTCGTATGGTGTCCCAGTTGGGAAGGGAAGAAATGATCTAAGAAGTTACATTCGCATCATCGTACGTGAAACTGTTTCGATCTTACTTGATGATTGGAGTCATATGCCACTGGAAATGAAAGAAACTCTATGGCTTCATTTTCAGGTTTTATTTAATTGTTTAATAGTATATTTCATGATTTTATATAACTTTTAGGCTTATTTAAACTTGGTGTTAATCCATGTAATTGCTTTATAAAAAAAGTTCAATTTGAGCTTGAAATGCAAAAGCCAAGTGTTAAAATGGATGGGCGTTGCATCAAGAAACTTTAGAAGTCACTACAACAAATATAACCTTTAGTAGCATTAGATTGTAGCACTTTTTTTTTAGTGCTACCAAATGTCATTCTATTGTAGCACTTTGTCCATAAAAGCTACTATTAACTACTCAATATTTACATTTTATTTTTTAATGTATATAACATTTAATTTGTAACATATAGTAAATGCTACTATAAATTTTTAATAATGTAGCACTTTATAAATGTTACAAATTTATGTTACACTTGAAAAACAATTATATAGTAGCATTTTAGAAGAGCTATGTATAACATTTAATAAGGTAGCATTTTATAAAAGCTATAATATAAACAAAAATTTTGCAGCACAAAGAAATGCTATAAAAAAGAGCAAAAAATATAGCGGGAATTAATCTAAGACTACCGCCAAATAAAAAAAAGAAAAATGAAATTCTAAAACATAATTCTAACATCCTTTTGCCTCTCTCTCACCTTCCACGTTACCACCCACCCAAAAGTCAAAGCCTTTTTTTTCTTCTTTCCTCAAGTCGTCACTTCCCACATACCAAAAGAGCTAAAGGCCTAAAATCCTAATCCCTCAAAATTTCCTTAGAAATCATATCATCTAATGATCCATTAATTTGTTGAGCACTGAATCGCCAAATCGCTTGATCTTGACAGAAGTAATTGATGGATTTTGTTCCCGAAAATGGTTTCATGAAGGTAATTCACAAGTTTTCGTTTTGGATCTTTAAAGTTTTGTTATAATTTTTTTTTCAATTTCTCTCTTAAAATTATTGATATCATTAATTTAGCTTTTGTATTGAATTGTGAATCTGGGTTTTGTAAAAAATTAATTGTCTGATTATTGTTTTTCCTAGGGTTTGATATGATAAAATGACGCCTCCTAATTGAAGAAGACAAAGCTTCTATTCCAGTAACTTTTGGCCAATTACATGCTTAACTAGTTTTGTAACCTTACCAAAGGTGAGTGTTTCGGTATTTTCTTGTCAAATTATTATTATTATTTGCTTACTTGCTTTTTGTTTGCAATCTTTTTAAAATTCTGAATTTTTTGCTTAATTTTTCTTAGTTATAGTAGTTGCCCAGAATATATCATTGAGTTATTTTTTCTTTTAATTTAGTTTTAGTATTTTTTTTATTTTTCTTTTAGTTTAGTCAACACAAAACAGTGGAGTTTCAGTAAAAGCAACAACTATATGTAGAGCAAGTGTGAAAGACACTGCACAAGTGTTGATGTTGTTTCTTATTATGGAGTTATAAGAGATATAATTTTGCTTGATTACGATAAGTTTCAGATTCCAATATTCAAGTGCGATTGGGCAAATAAAGGGCACGGTGTGAGGATTGAAGATGGTTTTACGATTGTTAATCTACACCAAGGTCAAAATCAGTATGAAAGAGAGCCTTTTATTCTTGCATCACAGGCAAAACAAGTATTTTATTTTGAAAGAAAATGATGCATCAAATTGGTATGTCTTACTTAAAGCACCACCAAGGGGATATTTTGATTCAGACATGTGCACAGAGAATGTTGATATAACTTTTGGGCTGAAGGATATATCAACACAGGATGTAAATTGAAATTTGCGTCATTAACATATTTAGGTAATCTCATGTCCATTAACTTTTATATTTTTTCTTGAGCATTTTTTTTATGTTTTTTTAGTGTATATGCCAACATGGAGCTTGAGGCACAATATATTGCTTCTAATGACTTATGGTAGTAGTAGTTGTTGGCTAGAAAGTATAATTTTGGAAGTGTTGAGTTGTTAATATATATATATGTTATATAAGTTGTAATTTGTTTGAGGAAATGTCCATGTTTTAAGGGAGATTCTATCAAAATTTTTGCTAAGAATAAGATTAGTTGTATATTTGAGTTCACTGCGTGTAAAACTATAAGTTAAAATAAAAGTTTTGCCACCAAAATTTTATAGTTATATGTTATATTATGTTGAAATCTCTTTAGTAAAAATAATTATGATAGTAAATTAAATTTTTCTAGTGAAATACTTACAAAAGTTTATCACTATATATTGCTCTATGCAAAAGATTTTTTGCACTTATTTTTTTGTTTTTAATTTATAACGCATGTCATGTTTGCACTGTTCTGGTGATTTTTTGGACTTATTTTTTGTTTTTAATTTATAATGCAGGTCATGTGGATAAGTACATTTTGCAAAGGAGTTTCCGATGCAAATTGAAGATGAAATAGTATTCTTTTTGTTTACTTATTGCCTTTTTGATATATAGCACATTATGTTTAAAGTTAAGCATATTCTAGATTTGTACTTGATGTCTATCTTTAAATTATGATGTTCGTCTTCATACATTATTGTTTTGATACAATATTTTATATGTATTGTATATTTTGTTCATATGGAATATAGTTTGAGAAAGATTTTGTATTATTATAAAAATTAATAAGTACAAATTGATAGACTTTGTTCGATTCTATTTAATAATTGTATCGCAACCAATTATAATAATTAAATGCTTCAGGTCCTTACTTTATAATATCCTAAGAATGCTTCAAATCATTCAACATTGTAGCATTTTTGTTAGGCTATGTAAAAATGCTTTGGTAGCATTTCGCAAATGCTACCACTCGTGTAATTTGTAGCATTTTTTTTATGCCACGAGAGACAATATGATTGCATTTTTGAAGTGCTACTAGATTAAAATGTGTAGCATGATTAAAGTGCTACAAATAACAAATTTGTAGCATTGTTATTATGCTATAAAAGACGATTTATAACATTTCTTGAGTGCTGCATAATGGGTAATTGTAGCAATTATCTGCAGCAACTAAAAATTAATATGTAGCTTTTGTTATATGCTACAAAATTGAAATTTTATAGCATTTTATAATTGCTACTAAAAAAGAATACTTTTAGTAACGTGGGCTAACATAGCACTTTGTAAAATGCTACCATTTACTTTTAGTAGCACTTTTCACGTGCTACTATATCTCAATTTTGTTGTAGTGAGTGAGCTAGCAAAAGAATTCATTATGCCATACAAGGATGATATAAAGTCATTGAAGTTGCCACCTATTGAATATCCAGGCATTAAAAAGGAAGATTGGAAACTTTTTGTTGACAAAGTTTTGTCTCAAGAATTTCAGGTGTGTTGTTTGTTAATATTACTTGATTTATTTGTTGTTAGTTACTAAACTTGATTTATTTGTTGTTAGTTACTAAAAATTAGTTGTAACCCTTTTGTCCTTTTTATATTATTTGTGTAGGAAAAAAGTGTGGAAGCAAAAGAAAAAAGAGCACAAAATGTCTACAACCATCGCTTGAGTAGCACATGATATAGTGCCATGTTATATAGGAAAGTATGTATAATAAGTAATTTGATATAATTGTGCAATAAAACCCAACTAATATATATAATATAACAAAATTAATATTTTTTGTTTTCTGTCAATCTATAACAGAAAAAGGAGCCAGGAGTTTCTGAGCGAGAGATTGATCGTAGTGAAGCTTGGTTAATGGCGCGAGTAAACCAAAATGGCAAATATGCTTCTGCAATGATGCCAGTGGCTGAGAAAATAGTAAGTCACATGTATATTTTATTTGAATCATTGATGAGAGATTGAAGAAACAAAGAAAATAGGAGAAGAAATGGTCTAAACCAAAAAACAACCAAGAAATAAATAGAATTTTAGCCTCGAGCTTGGACCAAAATCGCTTTAGCAATTCTAGATTTCATTGGTCTCGTCTCAAGCTTCGAAATGGTATATTATATGCCCCAAACGGACACCTGTAGCCTAAGTTATGCCCTTTGAAAGAATACATAATAGTCTAAACCCGTGAACAAGCGGCTAGCCGCTTAGGCACTGCCCAAACCCGAGAGCCGCTTGTTCACAAGTTTAGACCATTATATATTCTTTCAAAGGGCATAACTTAGGCTACAAGTGTCCGTTTGGGGCATATAATATACCATTTCAAAGCTTTAGACGAGACGAATGATATCCAAAGCTGCTAAAGTAATTTTGGTCTAAGCTCGAGCCTGAAATTTTATTTCTTTCTTGGTTGTTTTTTGGTTTTAAGATATTTTCTTATTTTTTTGGTTTCTTTTAGGATTTTTATGTTTTTTTGTAGATATCGGATTTGGACACCGTTTGTTTTGAATTTCTTATTTTGATTAGGATAATTTTATTATCAGATAATATCTCAAATTTACCTATTTTGTAGAATGAACTGAAGAGTCAAGTTGAAAAAGGAATTTTTCAATCACATGAGTCAAATGACATTTTAAGCGAAGCCCTTCAAAAGTAGCCAAATGGAAGTAGGGTGCAAGGAGTAGGACAATTCATCACCCCAGCCATGTACTTTCATATTCCTAATGCTACAGATTTGGCAAGAGAAAGAAGGATGTATCAAGAGAGTTTTCAATTTATGAATGCTCAATTGGAACACATGAATACAAGGTTGAATGCTTACAACAATACTGAAGTAGGTAGTTCTAACTATCTTAAGCCTAAACCTTTCACTGGTGCTCAATTTGATATTGATCAACAATCTCGTCAAACTCTTAGAAAGAGAAAGGTTAGTAAAGGGAATGTTATATGTCATTATTTTATTTTTATTTATTTCTATTTGTCTATGCATGTATTGTTACTAATGGTGTGCCTGTATATTTTAATTTCATAGGTTGGTTTCTTATTGAATTCAAAAAATACTCATTTCAAAATTTCTCAATCAACTACTACACGGACTCCAAAGAAGCTAGACTGTGAAGTTACTTCAAAGCTTACGCCAAAAAGAGTGTGTAAAGAATGCACATGCAGTTATACAGTTAAGAAAGAGTGTTATGAGTGAACATATGAATATGTTTACTATATTTATTGAGAATTCCTTGCCTTGATCGATAATGATTGGGTATGATATAGCAACGTTTGGTGAAATTTGGGAAATACACTTGGATAAAACGATTTATGATGAAATTATCAAGTTCGAAGAGGTCTCAAACTGCACTATTAACTTATGGATCAAGTAAGATAAGAGTGGATTATGTTTTATTAAACTTGAAGCTAATATGTTGTTTTTCTTTATTAAAATTTACCTTATGTACATTTATTTTCCCTTAGATACTTGTATGAGGAAATGAAGAATAATGGAAGTGTTAGGCCAATTCAGTTTGGGCTTTTTGAGAGGTTGCATCCAACAGTAGTCAGCTCCGAAAAGAGGTCTCAATATATTTCGAAACTTTTAGGCTTGGTAGAGTTGGAACAGATCGTTGTATTCCCATATAATCCTGGGTATAATCTTTTTCATTTCCTAACTATATTCTTTATTTAGTAAATTAATCGTGTAAAAAATTTTACTTGTAATCCATGTTTTCAAACAATTTTTATTTTGTACAGCTTCCATTGGGTGCTATTCGCAATTGATGTGGTAAGTTGTACAGTCGATTATCTTGATCCCCTGGGAAGTAATCCTAACGAAGAGATGACGCAGATTGTGAATCAGTTAAGTTTCTTATTTCTATCTTTGATCATATTCTTTTATTTTTCCTTTTTACGTTAATTATTTGCTAACATTCGTTATGTCTTCCTTGTAGCGGGATTAGAATACATCAATCTTTAAAGTCTGGTACAAAGGCTAATGTTCAATGGATCTCCGTCAAGGTAAAAACGAGACAAAATTAAATAATCATTGCTTATTTCAGAAAAAATTAAATCATGTAATTTTTATTTTATAGTGTCCGAAGCAACCTAGCAACTTTGAATGTGGCTACTACGTGATGAAATACATTCAAGATATTGTTGCAAACGTGAACATTCTTAAAAATAATGTAAGTATCGAAAATAATTTTTAGAATACTACATCATATTGTTTTAATGTACTATAAAATAAATCACCTTAAAAGAACCTTGAACAGTAAACCTAATATATGCTCCTTGATTGTTATGTTTTTATCATATATTGTATGTATTTTATATGCTGTAAGTAAAGATACTTACAATAATGGGTATATGGCATTTGTTTTTTTGGAGAGTTTAGGTGAATAGCTATAGTTTACAATTTAATTTTTCGTGAATAACTTGTTGTTTTGAAATTAAAGTTTAAAGGAATTGATGAGTACACCAAAAGTACTTGTAATAATGGGTGAATGATATTTTTTTTTTTGAAGAGTTTAGGTGAATAGTTATAGTTTACAATTTAAATTTTTGTGAATAACTTCTTATTTTGAAATTAAAGATTAAAGGAATTGATGAGTACATCATGGAAGAGGTTTCGCGACTTCGCGATCAATGGGCTACATATGTTGCCAAGTTAATTACAGCCTATAATTATGAGGTAATATATGAATAATTTTTTTTTTTTCCAAATATCCAAGACTTATTTGTTGTGGTGTACTAATTGATTTTATATACTTGTAGGTAGGAAACAATTGAAGTCATGTATGGATATTCAGTGACATTCTTGTATATATTCGTCTTGGTTAATATTTATGGAAACTTAATTTAGTACTTTGTTGTTATTTGGAACTTGTGGAAAACTTCATTTCGTAGTTATGTTTTTGTTTTTTTAAAACAATATTGTAGTTGAATCACGTTAATTTAAGTGATGTATTTCAAATTTTTATTATGTGAATTTGTTGTGAGATTTGATATATTTAATATATTTTTGATTTTTTATTTAATTGTAAAATAAATAGAAAAAATATAATTAAAATAAAATTATACTATTAATCAAAAGTAACATAACATCACTAAATACTGACGCTAAATATTTAAAATCATATAAATAAATACTAATCTATAGTTACACGAATTACTGACACTAAAATAGTATCATCAAATACTAACACTATAGTGTCATTATTTTGGTAATACTATTGTGACACGAATTACTGATACAAAAATAGTATCATCAAATACTAACGCTATAGTGTCACTATTTTAGTGATACTATAGTGACACGAATTCATCGACATTAAAAAATCGACACTAATTTTAGTGTCGTATTTTGATATAAGTATCGACAATTAATAAGTGTCGAAAGTAATCGACACTAAATTACGTCAAGAAACCTATTTTTTTAGTAGTGAGAGGAAAGAAGAGTGAAAAACTTTTCTAATGTTTGGTTTGTTACATAATTATACAAAGAAAGTAAATCTCTAATTTTTTATTTAGACAATTTTAACCTTAATAAGTGTTAAGCTTTCAATATTTAGGATGTGTATGATTCAAAAAAATAAACAATAAATGGTAAAAAGAAAGAGTTGGGTCACAGGAGAGACACGGGTCAACCTGAACCTGAGAACCCGACCTGAAAGCCATTTATGATTCCGGTCATATTACTGGCAATGGAAGGTACTTATTAGAACCTCAAGAGCCGGCCATCATTCCCCAGCCATCACTATAGTCGGAATACTGTCGGAAAGCCGTCGATTGAAGCATGAAAAGCCGTGGATATCGCTACTTCAAATTGGTGAGTTTTTGCCTTTTTCTGGTCACGTCTTCTCCTTGGTTTTGTCCATCAAGGCTGCCATTTCCATTTTCGACCATCCATAGCCACCAGTAACTACCAAATCACTGTCGATCAGCCTGATCTGTGGAAGTTAAAAAGTTTCTAAAATTTTTGAACCAGATTTGAACAACATACGACCATTTTTTTTTATCTCGATGACGACATAGTAATGTTGATCATTGATTGGCCAGTCGAATGGTAGTGGTGGTGAGTAACACGCGCCAATGACACCGGCAGTCGCATGATCCGGTGATTGTTAAAATTAAAATTTTATATTTTTAGATTAAATAAATAATAGATTTATTTTATTAAGCTTTTTTAATCATTATTTAGATTTTATTAATTTAAAATTATCTATAATGTTGAATTGATAAAATAAATTTATAAATAATAATTATGTGATTACATTAAATAAGTTAAAAAGTTGAAGGAGTATTTATGGAAGATTTGGTTTCCAATATAAGGAGAATTTGAATTCTTCGCTCCTTAGTATAGATTTCAAATTCTACATTATAATGAATATTCAATTTTAACATAAATTAAATTCTTATATGTTATATCAAACTAAATAATAAAATTTAAAAAAAATTCAAATTACTTTATTCTACTCTACCCTCTACTTCCAACCAAACACAACCTTAATAGATCCTTATTTGTTGGTATTTGACATAATTGCATGCGTTTTTTTTTTTTTTTCTTTTGAAAAACTGCATGCGTGCTTGAGAACTCGAGACAAGAAAGAAAAGGATGCCAGTGAGTGTAATACTCAAGAATTGTCAGTTTTGACGGCTTAAAGCCGTCGCAATTTTTGTAACCGATTTAACGTACCTTGTGTGACGGCCAAATTGACGTTTCAGAAAACTCTTTTTAACGCTAAAAATGCGGCTACAAAGCATTTGCAATGCCCACATATAGAACCCCACTTTACGGTCACAAAGCCATCACAAAAAGTCATATGTAACGGCAAAACAATGGTCACATAAATCATTTTTTTTTTCTTGCAGCGAGTTTTAGTGGTATATGATATACACCATATTAACAAATCAATGAACTCAAAAGCTTAACCTATTAGACAGATATCGATCATCAAAAACTTCACCTATTAGATGGATATCGATCGTCCAACATATATTTTGACTAATTTAAGCTTTAAATTTAAAAAGGCGTCCACGCATAGACAAACAAGCCCCCTTTGCGATTTTGTTATTACTGTTGTTATCTTGTGAATTACAAATTGAGTAATCTGGATGCGTTCCTAAAAGCCATGAATAACCAACTAACCAAAGCAATGCATGCAAAGAAAAGAAGCAACTAAATTGACCAGATAAATTAAAGAGTGTTGATGAAGTTTTTCAATTATTGCAAGCTGAATTGGAGAATAATTCTAAGCACAATGCAATGCATGAAAAGACGTAAAAGCATTTGTTTTCATATTTTTAATCATATATAGAGGTCCAGATATTATTGTTATTCAATAAAGCTTCAAACTGCGACAACATTTTGTCAAAAAATTATCAAATCAAGAGAAATCATATCCCGATGCCATCGGTTTAAGAAGATTCCTACTCTAGCTAATCCCTAGCTTTTCCGCTAATCAAGCTGTTCTTTACTAGTTAATTAGTTTAAATTTTCTACCTTCACTTTTGTACTTTTTTTAAAAAAATTTTTTATGTAAGTTTGTTATCCTAAAAGATATTGACCTCTCTTGTACGAAATCAGAAGGATTAAAAAAATATCAACGTTGTTGTATTCTTTAAATTTTATGGGCTGACCTAAAATCTTTATTTTATAATTTAAAATGTAAATAAGTAAAATCTGTAAAAATTTTTGGGTTTTAATCAGTGCGTCTATCTTAACGTATGTTAACACTTAGCAAAACTATCTCTTCCCTAATACATTTCTTAGGATTTTGTTAAGTTGTGAATAAGTTTTCCTCCCTATTTAAATATAATTAGATGAAGAATTGAGTTGAATTATTTAAACGGTAAGATAATGATTATTCCTTCTCATTTCAATATTTTTAACAACTTCTTAATAAATAATATATGCTAAACACATTCTTTTTTAAAGATACGTTACGATTGTGAAAGTAGAGTCTAGTAATGAAGCGCGCCCTTTTGAAATTGTCAAGGTAGGCCCATAAGTATTTTAGGTTTTTGGGATAATTATCAAACGTGTCACACATTTCCACACGATTTTCACTAACTTTACATTTTATATATATTGGAAATATTACAATTTAGAATCTTGGATTTATTAAAGTCCGCAAAAGTTGTTAGCTCATATATTTTAATAATATAATGTGATCGTAAAAAATATTAAACAAAATATTTTAATAATATAATGATATTATATTATTAAATCATGTAACTTAATAATTTTTCCACACTTTAATAAATTCAGGATCTCAAATTAATATATATATATATATAGATATAGATATAGATATATTATCATGTGCCTGCACTTTTTAAAATTGCGTATAGCAACACTAGAGAAAGATTTATATGTATAGATCATTCAATTCAGGTTTTGGATTTTGTTAAAGTTCTCAAAATATATATATATATTCTCATGTGGGCACCTTTATTTTTATTTTCATGTAAACTAGTTATTAAATCGTTTGGCCCGGACAGATATAATGTTTTAATTTTATGTTATTCGCCCAAGTTCGCTATTTCTCATTTGTGGCCCCATCATGCAAGTATGCTGGTTTTGCCACTGTGCCCAAACACTAATTAATATTGTAATTTCATTCCTTTCTAATCCTCATTTTTTAAATGAGGACATTTCTCGACATGGGAGTCAGCCCCCAGGAATCGACATAGTTCCACCTCTTTTTAGGCAACCATTAGGACTCGTCAAGAAGAGTTTTGCCAATAGCAGTTAAAGGAGTACCTATAAAAAGTAATAAAGTTCACATTTTACAAGGAGTTTGAATGAAAGTAATCTAATATAATAAAACTTAAATCTCTTTAATATGAAAGTTAGTTGGTTAATTACAAATTTGATTTTGTAAATTTTAATTTCCAATATTGTAATTTACTGATTTCGTTAGGTAACAAGATGGAATAATTAGGTAAACGTTCTATAAATAATGATTTAAATGTTGAAGTATCAAATGTCACAATAACTTTAAAATTTGAACCTCGCTTGTATGAATGAGGAGAAAATAGGATTGTTGTTAGATTAAATAATAAAATAAATAAATTTTAAATTTGATTTCATAATTTTTTTAATATTTTAAATAGTAAGTAGAACCCATTAAAATTAGTGTTAAAATTCAAATAAGATTTGAATCTAAAATAACAAAGTAACAAGTGAAAATTCTGTTGAAAATCACAAAGAAAAGAACCCCCCCAAAAAGAAAACTGCGAAAGAAGTACAAACTTAGTCCTAAAGCATAGGGAAGAAAGTAGATAAACTTAGATAAGTAGAGATCCCAAGAAGAGAATCAAATGAAAGCAACAAAGTGCAAAAGGCAAAATCCATTTAATGGACTCCACACTCATCATTCTCTTCATATTTTTCTTTCTTTATAATTTTGGCGCCGATTTCTTTGCGCAATCCAGGGCCCCAAAAATGCGCCATTCACGCCTCCACTTTTTTTTTTTTTTTTCCCAACAACAAAATTTTGACAATTGTTAATGATTAATTTTGCCGAATTTCATTTGATTTTGGCGGTTTTTTCGGTTATACTTTGGCCCACTAAACCAACACTTATAATTTTTTCGTAATTATTTTCGGTTAATGGTCGGGCACAAAACAAGCAAATTAGGGAACAAAATCAAAGTTTTAGTGCACGAGAAACTCAATTGGCTGCTTTTAATTGAGTTTAATTAAACTTCACCTAATAATGGTTAGTGAAGAAAGATTAAAATTATTTGATGATTAAAAGATTAGTGCCAATTCCAAGTAGAAGGAACATGCGGAATATGCATGCATGCCAGTATCAACAAAAAGATTGGGTAGTTTTGAAGTGATAGATGCCTAACCTACAACTCACATTTGACAACTATTATTTTTTCGAAATTTACCAGGACAGGCTAAAAACAGAGGCGGCACGCTTTGGTAATTTTGGCTTTCGGCCTGTCTAGAAACAATTCGGACAAAAATGTATGTCAAAAGACTGCTTTTGGCCTTCAACTTAGAATTGAAAATATTTATTGTGTATTTACTTCATGGAATAGGAATGGACTGGGAATGAGAATGAGCTGTAATGAGAATAAGAAATGAGAATGAGATTCTAATGTTTACTTGGCAAAAATAAATGGGAATAAAAATATGCTGGAATACCATTGATGTGTTTATTTAACAAATTATATGGGAACGAGAAATGGGTATGAGAATTAATTTATCAAAATACTATAGTATTAAATAATATAATTTTCATTAACTAGATACATGTATACATATTATTATAAAAATTATATTAATTAAAAAATAAAATATTATTAAAATATTATTAACTTTATTATTTTAGTTATTATTAATTATTGTTATTATTATTTTGATTAATATTATCATTATTAACTATTATTATTATTATTATTAAATTTTATTAACTTTATTATTTTAATTATTATTAATTATTGTTAATATTATTTTTAATAATAATAACAACAACAACAACAATAAGGATAATATTGTTAATAATGATAAATTAATTATTTTTATTATTAATATTGATAATATTAATAAAATAATAATTAGAATGGTACAAAAGTAAATATATTTTTCATTCATATTCCCTCATTTTCATTCCCTACGCCTTATGAGAATGAGATTTCCATTCCTTATTCCCAAATTGTGTGGAACCTACACATTTTATTTCTATTTTCAAATTATATTTTACCAAGTAAACATGAGTTTTATTCTCATTCTTTCATTTTCAATTCTCAAGCCCACAAGTAAACGCACCATTAGCTAATTGTTTTACCTCTCTTAATTCGAGATTGTAGAATACACAGTTGATATCACATGCAAGGCGGGTTTAAATTGTTGTGTTTTACTTAATTCAACTAAATAATACTCACAAATTAAATTTTTGTGTTCATAAAATAGATGAAAATTAGTAATTGCTGTTTTATTTAAGTCATAGTGAAGTAACCAAACAAAAAATTTTCTTTTCTTTTTTTTCTTTTCTTTATAAATGTTTGGAAAGAATGAAAATCTTCACCTACTAAATACCAACTTTACACTATTTGTTATTAGTAGAACCATCGAGTTACATTAGGAGGCCTGTCCAATTTTGTTTTATAATTATAATTTATCCAACCTTCAACTCTTAACTTCATCTCTAAATTTCTGATGAAAATATTTTTAAACAAAGCCTAGTGCCGAAATTTAACTAGTGTAGTGATGTCTGGTGATTATTTTTAACCTCAAAATAATCATAATGAACTATATGGTAATTTTTTTTTTTGGTTAAAGAAAAAAGAGTATAAGGTTGATGTAGCAAAATTACAGAATGAGTGACAATAATGTTAATTGTATTTAAGAAAAGTTAATAATAAAACTATAAAGTTAAATGTTAAGGGTATTTGAGAGTCACGTGACAAGTCAACTCAGTTGTAATTTTGACAGTTAATTATCTCCTTTTTCATTATGTAAACCCTAAAACGACGGACACGATGTTGAATTTGGACACATAAAAACGGCGCCATTTTATAATGACAACTAAACAAATTAACAAAACAAGTCTATGCATGGAAAATCAAAAGCCTAATATTGCGGCATTGTGATAGCAAGGGCCTTGCTCTTTTTTGCTCTCATTGATTCCTCTATAAAAGGCATAGCCATGCTTGACATAAACCCATTAACAGAAAGTAATCAAAATTAATTGAAATTAGCCAAAATATTGGTACTTTGGCAGCTAAGTACCAAAACAATATGGCAATGCGAAGGGGAGTTTTTTTGCGCTGCTGTTGCCTCTTTTTGTTTTTGCTTCTCATCGAAAATGCCCATGGAAACCCTAATTACAGAGAAGCTTTGGCAAAATCTCTGTTGTTTTTTCAAGGCCAGAGGTCAGGGAGACTTACCAAGGACCAACAAATCACTTGGAGATCCAATTCTGGGCTCTCTGATGGGTTACTTGCTCATGTATGTTTTTTATTTCTTAGATTATCCCCCATCTTTTTTCTTTGCTAATGTTTGAGTGTAATTTTAAGTACAGTTTGAGTTTAAATGAACTGCTAAATGTTTTAGATTTTGTTGTTTCTATGAGTCGTTAGAGTTTTTATATAAGAAAAAATATTTGGAAGTTCTTTCTTAATGCAAATGTTCATACATTTTAAAATAATTAAAACAATGTTATTCTTATTTAGCGTCAAATCTGTATTTTAAAATTTGCAAATGTATGCAAGAGAGGAATTATTTTTATTTGGTGCTTAAAAGTGTTTGGGATATTGATAAAAATGTCAATAGAGGAAAACATTTCTTTTACTTTTCTATTTGGAATATCTTGACTGAAACTTTTAAAAAATATTACATTTTTTTTTTCCAAAAAGAATGCTTGAAATATTTTCAGAAAACAACTAAATGTTTTTGTCGGAGATATTGTACGAGTACAACGCTTTCTACGAAGTGCTTATTTTTTTTAAAAAAAATAAAAAACCTTGCTCTCAATCTCATTATTATATTTCTCATGTTGGTCGAGTACTCTGAGGTCAAAAGTTTCCATTAAATCTCAAAAATACTAAGCAAAAGTAAAGAATAAATTAAACTATCCTTTCCTCTCCATATCCATTATTTGAAGCATTACTCCATCTTTTTTTCTTTTTTCTTTTTTTTAATATTATCAAATGTCAAAATATAATTTTGACATTCAATGTATCTCCTTATTTAATTAAATACAATATCCATCCATGCCTCCAAATATCATCAAGCACCATAGTTACTTGAAATAATATTTAGTTTCCCAACAAAGAATGTCTTTCTTTCCAATTTTCTTGAAGAAATGTTTTATTTGGTCTTATTAAAATAATTTTTTGTTCAATTTTCACTTATTTGTTTATTTAATTTTTTGTTCAGGTTGATTTAACTGGAGGCTACTATGATGCTGGAGACAATGTGAAGTTCAATTTCCCGATGGCCTTCACGACAACAATGCTATCCTGGAGCACACTCGAATACGGCAAGAAAATGGGCCCAGAGTTACAGAACGCCAGGGCAGCAATCCGGTGGGCGACGGACTATCTCCTCAAGTGTGCAACCGCAACGCCGGGGAAGCTCTACGTCGGCGTCGGGGACCCGAACGCCGACCACAAGTGCTGGGAGAGGCCCGAGGACATGGACACCGCTAGGTCTGTGTATTCAGTCTCGGCTAGCAATCCAGGTTCGGATGTTGCCGGAGAAACCGCGGCCGCGTTGGCCGCGGCTTCGTTGGTTTTCCGGAAAGGGGACCCTAGATATGCGAGCTTGTTGCTGAGGACTGCAAAGAATGTCTTGCAATTTGCCATGCAGTATCGCGGGGCTTATAGTGACGCTCTTGGCTCTGCTGTGTGTCCTTTTTATTGCTCATATTCTGGATACAAGGTGGGCTGTATATATGTATATTCCTTGTTATGTATATATAGGAAAAAGTTAGTGATACCGTATGATTTGGTGAAATAGCTATAGGAATTTCCTTATTTTGAAAAAATGTTTTTTAGGATTCATAAATCCTTTTTTTGGACAAATTCTATGCCTTGGGTGCATTTCTAAGTTAAAAAGGGGGTATATATGACTCTTTCTGAAAATAAATGTTAAAAACATACCTTAGAAAATAATTTTGAGGTGTCGCGATGTACTAGGGGCAATCTAAAAGATTTTACCAATTGAATTAATGAATAACCCACCATAAAAAATCTTCATAAATTGTTCTTAATGGGTTATTTAATATAATGATAGATTGATAGTGGGCTTACTATTTATTTGTTTGTTTAGTAATGTATTTTTATGTGCAGGATGAGCTGCTATGGGGAGCTGCATGGCTTTTCAGGGCAACGAATGACGTTACTTACTATAATTTCATAAAATCCGTTGGAGATGATGGCGGCACAGATGTTTTCAGCTGGGATAACAAATTCGCCGGCGCCCATGTTCTATTAGCAAGGGTAAATAGCGTCATAAATTCACAAAATTATGATTTAGTTAATCAAAATTTCATGAGATATTGGAGAGCTATCTTTATTCAATTTCAAAATTTTGACAAAAAAGTTTCTATTTGCAGGGAGCTTTATTGAACAGGGACAAAAATTTCGAGCCATATAGACAAGAAGCTGAAGACTTCATTTGCAGGATTTTACCCAACTCTCCTTTCACAACTACACAATACACACAAGGTGAATGTAAAAGCTTTCAAAGCCAAAAATATCCACATTTTAAACAAATTGCATATTTCATAGTAAATTTACATAAATTGAATTAATATCCTAGAAATTGGATTTTGGGTTGAAACATTGCAAGGTCATTTACCTTGGCTTCTTTTAAATTTAAATACAGGTGGGCTTATGTATAAGATGCCCGAAAGCAACCTTCAATATGTTACATCCATATCCTTCCTTCTCACAACTTACGCTAAGTACATGAGAGCCACAAAACACTATTTTAATTGTGGCAATATGGTAGTCAACCCCGGCTTACTCACAAACCTTGCAAAAAGACAGGCAAGTTGCTCTAAGATTTACTCATAATATTTGTCCCGTTGATTATTAATTTGATTTCCACTGAGCTTTGATTCTTAAACTAGCGTAATTATATTTGGAAATTTTTCAGGTGGACTATATATTAGGTGTGAACCCAATAAAAATGTCCTACATGGTTGGTTTTGGACCGAATTTCCCGAGGAGGATTCATCATAGAGGATCTTCTTTACCCTCATTGGCAAATCATCCTCAAAGCATCCGTTGTGATGGTGGATTCGAGCCATTCTTCCACTCATCAAACCCTAACCCTAATATCTTAGTCGGGGCCATCGTCGGAGGCCCAAACCAGAACGATGGGTTCCCGGATGATCGGAGCGACTATAGTCACTCAGAACCGGCAACGTATATCAATGCCGCTATGGTTGGACCCTTGGCGTATTTTGCTGGGGGCAAATCCGGTTGATTACACTCTCTTTTGTTGCAGCTGCTTGTTGTAGATATATCGTCCCACTAAGGGGCATGTGCCACTAGAAAGATTGGTGAAGCATTTGAATGTTTTCTTGGATTTTAGTTTAGTGCATGATGACTTTGTATTGTGCAATGATCACGATTCTTTCTATCACTAAAGAAGGTAAAAGAATCATGATCATGAAATCTAAGTATTTCGAATGCAATCTTCATCGCAATTAAACATTGTAGGACTACTTTCTAAAGTTGAATGAAATCAACATATTCACGTATACAGCCAATCAAAAGAAAATTTCACTCAACGAAATCTGAAGGCAATGATTTGGTTGAAGAAACAATGTCAAAGTTCATTCAAATAATCCTAAGTCCTCAATTATCTAATCTCCCCCCAGAACAAGTTAAAGCAACGAAACTTCACATCCACTCTCATTTCACGCTTAATGCCACGTCTCAGCATTTTGTCAAACACCTTCCATCTACCATGGTTCAGCCAACCTTGCAAACAGAATGCCATCAAATGCGGCTGTATTCTGCCGATGGAGGAAGGACAAAGACAGAAGAATGTGGGGGAGTACTGCACCCATTGAGGAAAGAAGCTACAAGAGAATTGGCAGCATCTCATATTTCATTTAATTCTTCGAATGTCTAAGACTGCTAATTGATGGCAAGGGCACCTAGACAGCCGCTAAGCCAGATCCAGGTAGGTTCCATCATCAGCTACTGGAGGAGACCACCAGTCATCCCAAGGTTTGTCCCCATCCAATGTAGACAGTGTATGAATAGCTATATGACCGAATAGAAGTGTGCCGGAGGCCATATGAACATCCTTTGTTGTAGCTCTAAAAAATCTGGACTCTGTCCTGATAAGGTTATACTGACACAAGAGGACTTTTCTTTAATTCTCGCATGATGTGTGAACACACACATAGAGAAGTATACAATAATTTGAGATCACGGGTTTGTTGTTCAACCATTGTTCATGTGTCAAATCAATAGGGTAGTGCACAAGTGTTCCAGCACTCCAGGCCTGTTAGGATTCTAGTTATCAGGCTTCCATTTGGATGCCAAACAGTTCATTTGTACATCAGGCTATTCTACAAGTCAAGCAGTAAGACACATGGGGCCTAATGTGATAACAAGGCACTCTAAAGAACTTATAAATTCACAGAATTTCCTTTGAATCCACCCAAAATTTGGTCAGTGCCGTAAATATTCAGAATTCCAGAAAGAAGCAGGATGGGTTCAAACCAATATAATTCGTCCCACTGCATCCCAGATCAGGTAGAGGGATAGCAACAACTGTCTAAAGCGAAAACAATGTTTTAGCCCAAAGTCAGCCAATAACTTCACAAAAAACAACTTATCATTGCAAAAAAACTCAGAATGGAATGAAATTCACAAAAAGAGCCCAAATTAAAAGTAAAAATAAGTGACCAATAGCAAAGTGATAAATATTTACTTGACCAAGCAGGTAAAAGCAGCAGTGAGTTCAGAATAAATTAATTAATTAATTAGTTAAAGGTTCGATCAGAGCATCAAGCAAAAAGTATTGGACATACAAAATATATCTTGCTGACTATGATTTGATGGGGAGAGGTAGCAACTATTACAGACCCCCAAATTTGACATCTGCAAATCAAAGGAAGTCCCTCTCCAACAGTCCCTGGGAGTAAATCAGGAAATTATGAACTAAACCAATCAAGATACCTGACTTATCCTTTTCAGTTTACTTGAATATTTGCATGTTTACTATCTGTTTAATACTTAACTACTGAGAACTAATCTTCCATATTATCAAGTAAATCAGATCTAAATCTCAATCTCAACCAGATATCAACTACTTTAGCAACGAAGACTCTAATATATATATATATATATATATATATATTACTATTTATAAAGACTCAATCCGGGGATTTCCCAACAGATAGATACTTGAATAGCAAAAGAAGAAGTTAGGAGAAGTTTACAAATTAAGATTGGGGGTATTCATGTATGAAAACACACAAATAAACATATATATACACTGAAAGAATTATATGCATCATCAGCAATTGAGTACAAAATAAAAAAATAATAAACAAAAATACACAAATCATCTGTTTTCCTGTTCATTCCCAAATAATAAAAATAATTAAAAAAAGTTTAAAAACCAATACCGCAGCAACATGATAAAATTAATTTAACTATATCAAAAATAAAAAAGACATTTAATTTAATTACTTGACAAGTGTTATTAATAAATAACTGCCTCCTATCAGGTTTCACAGTCCAGAACAATGACAGATATGCTACTTTTACAATTAAAACAACAAACAATTTTCTATGATACAGAATGAAGTACAGCTTTCGCAAGTCCAGCCATGGGTTGGCACACCTATGGAAATTACTTAGGAACTGAAACAAGCTTATCTTACCTGAACCATAACAACGTCACACTTTTACTTTTCATGAAAAAGAGTTCTTTTTGACTATGTGACATGATAAGCATCAGTAATGTCGATTACTAGTGTTATAGCGGCCAGATCTAGAGCGACTAATACTATCCAATGTTGCCCCAAAAACCCTTCGACTGTAATCATAATTGGCAACATTGAGATGTGTCTCATACCCATTAGTTTCAACTGTTACACCAGGGGGAGGCGGCTCTGAATCAAAAAGAAGGTTTCTCAGCAAAGCACAAAAACAGATACTATCAAAACACTCTACAGAAGAAAAAGGAAGAAAGACATCACCTTCGGAAGTATAATGATGGGGACCTGAAATCCTCGTCGAATGGCGAGAAATTTCCATACCATTAACTGGCACAGGTACTGGATCGCTCCTAGATTTACGAGATGATAAAGGGGTAGTTGTCATGGATGAGTTTTGCGTGCTTTTGTCTTGCCCAGAAAGCTGTTCATCAAAGTCTATGTCAATGAGAAAAGCTTCAAGTGGGACATTATAAACATGATTTCACTGTTTGTTTAAAACATTTAATTAACCTCAAAATTCTCCAGGAAGTCTCTAAAACCTTAATAATTAACACAAAAATCCTCTTTAACATTTGTTGGAACTGTCTATTCAAATTTTAAAGGGAGTAACACTACATATTCAAAACTCGGATATCCCAGCAGATAACTGCTGTATCAACTGTATATCAACCTACTTGAAAGAATAATGTTATACTCCTCAAAACATTGAAACAAATGTGAAATGTCTCTAGATAAGCTGAGTATAATAACTGTGAAATCATTGTTTTAACTAAGGACCCGAACGAAAGCAAATAGCAAAGTGTGACATTTACTCGTGATTTTGAGAAAACTAAGGGACCGGATCTTATTATCCCAAAGCTAAACAAATTGGGTCTGTTTGCATTTCAGCGAAAACTTAATGAAATTATACAAATATGGGGGAAAAAAGAGGGTTACGTACAGCAAATCTGAGGGTTCGATTGTAGAGAGTGACGATGCCGGAAAAAAGCTTAATGGCATAATCGGCGATCTCTTCGGATTCGTATTCAACGAAGGCGAAGCCTTTTGGTTTATCAGTTTCCTTGTCTCGAGGTATGTATAAATCAACTACTCGCCCTGCTTGAATTAGAATATCGTAAAGCACTCTCTCGCTCACTTTCTCATCCAAATTGCCTATAATAATATTAATTAAATTCAATCAAATTAATAACAAAAAATGAAAACTTAGAAATCGATTTTGGAGAAACTGATGATAGGACTGAGATTTGAGAGGTTATTTTTACCTATGTAGACGTTGCAGCCGGAGTTGGAGTTTCCCGACATGATTTGCCGTTTGTTTCTTGAAACGACGTCGTTGGCGGAAAATGAGTGTTTTAAAGACCAAGCAAGCTGACGCGGAGATTGTGGCTGCCACTTTTATAGGGAGTAGAGAGGGGTTGGAATCACCGACTTCGATTAGGTATCGGGGTTGGGCTACGTATGGCCTATTAGGTAATGCCACGTCATGGGAAAAACATTAAATTAAAGCGAAAAGGAAACGTATGCAGCGTTTGTATTTCTTGCACGAATGGATTTTTAACCATTAAATTTTGAAGTCTTTTTAAATTACAAGTAAATCAACACTGCTCAACAAAACTCAAAAAAAAAAAAAAAAACCCAAATTAAACAAGCACAGTTAAGTTCAACAGGAACATGAAAGCCCGGAAGAATTCCAACATCAAAATAAAAGGGGTAAGGATCGCAAATGTTCACAGACCATGAACAATAAAATCTTTTTGGTCAAAGATGTGATTGATCCTTGTAGAGAAAAATATATGATATGATCTTTACATATAAATGATAATTTTACTTCATCAAAGTACATTTGTCATTCAATTTCATTTTTCTCTATAAATTGTTATAATTTGTACAGTTTCTTTAATTCGCAGCTTTTTGTCAGGCCTAAAATTGCTTTAATTTGCAATGTTTACTCAGAAGGCGCCAGTGTTATTCCAAGTAAAATCTAATCAAATTCAGTAAGAATCTCAACAAACGAAAATCCATATTAGCTTCAAGTGCTATATGATTTAGAATAAACGAGGTTGGCCTGCTCAACTAGAACAACCGAAGCTATATGCCAAGAGTGAAAAAAAATACACAAAAAAAGAACATATTTAACGAAGATTGCAAATGAGATACTTATTTTATTGTTCACTTGTAGCAATTGGTATGCAATTCATCAATTATGACCCCTGTTCTCACCCCTTCAAGTGTGCCCGAAAAATCGCACTTGAAATAATGGATACGAAATGAGAGAATACTGCAGTGAAACAGAGATTTAAGTAAGAATACAAAACAGAGGATTAATTTTCCCTCTTTCTTCAATTTTCAACTCATGAGAAATCACAAATTTCAATGCTTCAACCAAACGCATTCTGATTCTGACCAACTTTTTGATCCAAGTCGAGCATTTCTAGTAATTTAACATGAAAATAAATTGCCAGAGTAGATACAATAAATAAACAAATAACAAGTAAATGAAATACCATGTGCAAATTCAAAGAACATAAATTGAAATTGAGAAGCGTACTTACACGTGAATTTACAGAAAATAATATTCACCAGGCTTTGCCCTTCATTCGAGTTGTCTAAATCTCTTAGGTTGTGGTTCCTCATCATAATCATCACAACAGCCACTTCCACTGGCTTTAGCCACTTCCATATTTGATCCAACAAAATCGTGGTGGACTTTATTCAGATTATGAGAAGTAAAGCAAGTCCATTGCTTTGTTGTTTCGTCAAACTCCTCAACTTCGTGCATATAAACTGGATGGAAGCCACACCTCTTCACCTTCCATGTAGGATCTGAGATGGAACTAAATGACAACCTGATAAGATTAGATTCAAATGGCCATTGAAAATGACAGCTGCTTTGACGAGGCAAAAAGAGTAGCCAAACATGGTCTGACACAGCATGACCGAATTTCCCTCTAAAATAAATATAATGACCTACACCAGAACCATCCATGGAGCATTCCAACTCATGTGCGGGATATGAATGGAATAAATAGGTACCAGTTGAATGTTTAGGCACCTGGAAAACACAGCAAATAGCAATTCCCACAACCTTATTCATATTGTACAAATATGAAGGCCTTGTGACCGTTATTGAAGAGCCCTCATTCTGATACATGAACCACTTTGGAATTTCACTTCCTGGAACAACAATGTTAAATTTATCGCCTAGATCTGACATTGCCTGCAACCAAAAAATAAAAAATGAACAAGTCCACATCATTGCTTAATTGTCAGGCATAATCTTGGCATAGCTGGAAGATACGGAGTGAGAGACTGACCTCAAGGTACTCTCGTAGCATTGAAATTGCCAAATTGTTCTTTCTGAGCAATTTCAAGCTGTCTACACAATCGATTATTGTGTATTTTGACCTGCGTAGTTTTAATGCACCAAATAATGTCTACCAACGATGCACAACCATTCACTCTAACTTTCCTTACGTTGGGTGGAATTTGTGGCAGAGATTGAAGCCTTTTACAATCTTCCAACTCTAGTTCTTCAAGATTCAAAAGACCACTAATGCTTGCTGGCAGCGTAACAAAATTGTTTCCACTTAGATACAACTTTTTCAATGAGTGTAAGTTGCCAATATCACTCGGGATTGCTGCTTCCCCTAGACCACAGTCACTGAGATCTAATTTTGTTAAAGAGCACACACCTGTAAGAGAGGGCAACATCAAAGCTACAGGACATGAACTCTTTCCCAACAAATTGAAGGGAAGGTGCAAATGCCATGATGCAGATGCTGGTGGTCCATTGCACCCAGCAAAAGAGAGTGTTCTAAGATTCTTCATAAGAAAAATGGAGGATGGAGGTCGTCTTATGGCTGTTCCGCTTACATCAAGTTCTTCCAAACTTTCTACTTTCCCAAGAGTGTCTGGCACATTTTCAAGTTTGCAGCAGCCTGAGAGCTTCAAAGTTTTGAGAGATTTTAAACCATTTATATTGCTAGGAAGTCTCACGAGATTTTTGCAGTCATTCAAATTCAACAATTGAAGTCCGGGCAAAAGTTCAATAGATAATGGCACTTCTGCAATCGGAGTCCCATCCAGATAGAGGTTGGACAGATTTTCCATTCTTGCCACAATCTGTGGAAACTTCGTCAGTTTCGAGCAACCAGAGAGCTCCAGAGTTCTTAGACATTTTAAACTGCTTATAGTAACTGGCAGACTCGATAGATTTTTGCAGTCTTTCAAAGTCAACAATTCAAGTCCGGGCAAAAGTTCAATAGATGATGGCACTTCTGTAATGGAAGTTCCATCCAGATAGAGGTTGGACAGATTTCCCATTCTTGCCACAATCTGTGGAAACTTCGTCAGTTTCGAGCAACCAGAGAGCTCCAGAGTTCTTAGACATTTTAAACTGCTTATAGTAACTGGCAGACTCGATAGATTTTTGCAGTCTTTCAAAGTCAACAATTCAAGTCCGGGCAAAAGTTCAATAGATGATGGCACTTCTGTAATGGAAGTTCCATCCAGATAGAGGTTGGACAGATCTTTCATACTTGCCACAATCTGTGGAAACTTCTTCAGATTTGAGCAAGCAGAGAGCTCCAGAGTTCTTAGACATTTTAAACTGCCTATCGTAATTGGCAGACTCAAGAGATTTTTGCACCCTTTCAAAGTCAACTGAACAAGTCCAGATAGATGTTCAATTGATAGTGGCATTTCTTTGATATCAGTTTCATCCAAAAAAAGTTTTCGCAGACGCTCCATACTTCCCGCAACGTGTGGAAATTTCATTAATTTCGAGCAACCAGAAACAACAAGTGTTTTAAGCGATTTCATAAAAATCTCACCAGGAAGAGTTGTCACACTTGTACAATCTCTCAAATTCAACAAGACCAGCTTATTGTGAAGTAGCAAAGATGGGTGAATTTCATGCAACCTTATACATCCTTCAAGATCCAACACTTCTAAATTTGGGACCTCTGTGAAGTCTGGAGTCTTAATCAAATTCTCTGAATGGCTGAGTTCCATGACTTTCAACATGTTTAAAGGCTGTTGAAAACGAAAGGGGGCTAAGATGATATTTCTTAATTCATATACAGCTACAATAATAAAATTGTTATCAACAATTATTTACTAAAAAAATAAATTAGTGACAAAAGCGTTGGTCTTACTTTGATTCCTTTTCATAATTCTTCAATGCGGCTGTAACACATTTTAAATTCAACAGTTTTATCCAACTGCAAATTTGACGGCAATGATTTCAAAGGATATCGATGCCAATCAAGCAACCGCAACTTGTTAGATAGAAATTCAAGACCTTCAGGAAGTTGCACATTACCGATTTTGAGCAATCTTAGGTTGGTCATCAATGAAAATGCTTTAGCACTTAAATGCACCTCGTTTTCAGGAAAGAAATGATCAATTATGATTCCTTCAACTACTTCACTTCCCTGAAAATATAAGCAAATAAAACAATAATTTGAAAATTCGTCTGGGTAAAAGAAATTAATAAACACAACATGTTTTCCATTTAATAATTCACTTACCGTGTTTTCTATCAACACCTGGCGTACTTCGTCTTTCTTCCATAATCTGGTGCGTTTCCCAGGTTCTTCGGGTGATTGTCTCGTAACAACCAGTTGTCCCAATTCCTGTAACAAATCATGCATCTCCAGTGTGTTGTCGTCATCAACTATTAACAGAGATCTTTCGATAAGAACTTCTATTCCAATGTCTGGGAAAAAACCACATTCCTCTAGAATTTTTGTTACATAATCTCTATTCTTCCCTTTAAAGAAACATGCAATATCGATAAATATTTTCTTTTCTAATTCTTGTAGTCCGTCAAAACTTATTTGAAGTACACTCATAATCTCATCGGGAGGCTCAATTTGTAGCCTTTCCAAGGTGCTTCTCCATTGATCCACGGATCTACCATTCAAAAAGGAACCCAAAACTTCGAGAGCTAATGGAAGACCATCGGCATACCGTAGAACACGTTCAGACAGCTGCACACATTCTTCAAGAGGCTTTTGGATTTTAAAAGCTTTCATGTTGAAAAGTTGTAGAGCATCATGGTAATTTAGTTCATTAGGCTTATATACTTCATCCATTCCATGTGTCTTTAATAGATGTTCATCTCGCGATGTTACGATGATTCTGCTGCCTGAACCAAACCACTCAAGCTTTCCAGCTAAATACTCTAATTGCTTTATGTCAACCACATCATCGATAACAAGAAGAACCTTTTTGTGTTGTAGCCTGCTTCCTAAAATGTTGATGCCATCGGCGACATTCCATATGCTATTATCTTCAAGCTTTAATGTTTGGGAAAGGACTTGCTTTTGTAAAGAGATTACACTGCCTTCTTTTTCAGATTTTTCTCTAACATCGGCAAGAAAACTACTCCCTTCAAATTCATGAGAGATCAAGTCATAAACAACTCTTGCAAGAGTCGTCTTACCTACACCTCCCATACCCCATATCCCTACCATACGAACATCATCATTAGAACCTTCGTCCATAAGAGACCTTAGTTCTTCCAAGCGTGAATCTATTCCCACTAGCTTCTTAAGAGTCTCTGATTTTACAGGAATTTTACTTGATATCGCCTCGACAATATCCCAAATAAATTCTGACTCATTCCTGCAGTTAAAGAACAAAGAAAAATCAGTATGGTTAAATTATAGTGCGTCTGAATATGGTATTAAATAGATTTAGTAATAGAAAAAACCCAAAATATGCAATATTTGTTGGACAAAATTGAAGTAATGTAAGATGTTGTTACATATGGCTAATCTTTAGGTGCGTTCTTGTAAATATCTGCATCCATCTATACCACTTTTGTTTGCAAATATTCGTATATGGAGCTATTATTCAATTAGTGCACATCATATATCATACACATACTGAATAAAAGTTGTTTAATTGACAACAGTATGCTGATTAAAGCTATTTAAAATGATAGACATATTAATAAGAATGGCTACCTGTACTCTTTCGATTCCCAGCCAGAAATATTAGCCACCTCTTTTAAAGCGTCTCTCCAATTTTTCACCTTTTCTAGATTCTCCCTAAAAGCTTCTTCATGTTTAGAAAAAGCTTCTCGAAAACTTCCGGTTTGTTTCCTTACCATAGTGGGTTCAACATCATAGAAAATTGGAAAAACCATTTGTTGATGATCGTTTTTGTTCTTGCATTGAACAATCTTAACAAGTTCATCCAAGCACCAAGTGGAGGAAGCATAGTTTTGAGAGAAAACAATAATTGAAATTCTAGAATCTTCTATTGCCTTAAGAAGTCCAGGTGAAATGAATGCTCCTCTCTCGAGTTCTTTGTCATCCTTGAATACATAAATTCCTTTTCCATTCAAAGCAGCATAGAGATGACTTATGAAGCTTTTACGGGTGTCTGCTCCTCTAAAGCTTAAGAAGACATCATATGGCCAATGAGGCACATTTTGTATGCTCGAGGAAGCCATTACAGTATTAATTTGTTCTGAAAATTTTGAAAAAAAAAGAAAAGAAATGAGTGCCTAGGAACAATACTATGTAAACAACAACATTCATCTAGAGTTATGGATTATCTCAAAGTGTCAAAGTCGTATACACTAACTTAGGGTGTATTTGATGCCCTACATTATATTACAGTACTATGTTTTAGTGTAGTATGTACAATAGTGTTTATTTAAATATTTTATACTAATATTATTATCAAAATTTATTATTTGAGTAATAAATTTTAAAAATTTATTAATAAATAATACTTAATTATATTGCTTGAGCTTTATTGCGTAGCAATATTACATTAACCTTTAAAACAGTGCCATGTTTAGTGCAGTATATGCATGATCTTGTTTATCTAAATTTTTTTATAATATTATTTTATTAAATTTATTGGTTAAATTCATTATTAAAATGAAAAATTCATTAATGACGTAGTACTATTTCTATTTAAGTAAATTATAAATCTCTCTAAAAAAAAGTAAATTATAAATGTGTTACGTAATAAAATAATTGATTAAAATTATTTTTACATAATAAAAGTAAAATAATAAAAATGATTTTATATCATAAAAGTAAAAAAGTACATAATTATTTATATTAAATTCATATTATTTGGATTTACTTATATTTAATTTTATAATTTGATTTAAATATCTTATTTAAATTTAGATAAAATGACACTTATATGCCATATTTTTAATAAGAAACACTAAAATCGTCTTTTGATTATGATACCATTTAGCTCTACTAACTCAAAAAAATTAATTTCAATGTTTTATAATTAATATAAATATGATATTAAATAAATGTAAGAATATCTATTAAAAAAATTTGTAATAAATAGAATTATAATATTAAGATAAATATATAAAAAATAATTTTAATATTATTAATACATGAAATCATTTTTATTAATTGTAAAATCCATTTAACCTAATGATTTATTTAAATTTTTTATAATAAATACAAATATATTAGTAAATATAATAATTTACATTTTTTAAAATTATTTTATTTTTAAAATATTATAATATTATTGGTCTATTAGAAAAATTAAAATATTAAATTATATATGTATTTTTTAAAAAAATTTAAAGTCAATGTTTTTAGTTACTATTTACAAAACAAAAGTAGTATAGCTGAAAAAGATTTTAGTGTCCTTTATTAAAAATTTAGAACTTTACATAACTATTTTCTTAAATTTTAGGGGTGTAAGTATCCTATTTCCTTAAATTTCTAACTAGATTATTACTTATTATTTTAATAAATAGTTAAATGCTAAAATACAATTTTTGAAGTAATTTTTAAATAATAATATTCAATGTCAGATCGAATTAGAATTCTCTCATGATTTAATATGCGATTGGTGGTTAATAAATAATAAAAATAAAGAAGTTCAATAGGTACCTCTTTGTACGTTGTTTTATAAAAGATTTATCTACAATAACTAAAAAGAAATTATTAGAGTTACATATATATCACCAAAAAAATAAAAACAAAAATATTAAGGCAATAACTAATCATCGAAACTATATATAAGCAAAGAGATTTTGAGAGAGAAACTGAAACTTTTCCATTTCCTTTCAACCACCTAATAAAAATGGACAAATATATAATAATTGTATTCTTTTTTTCAGACCTCGATGGGGAGGCTGAATTTGATTAAAAATAATTGACAATAAATTGGCCCAAATATTTTTAAAGTAAAAAATTTATTGAAATAAAAAGTTATTAAACTTGACAATGGTTCTGAATTCAAATTAATGATCTTATTCTCAAGCAAACTAAACCGATAATCCATCAGCTTCTCAATTACTCTGTTTACCAAAAAGAAAATTAAAATTATACATAATAAATCCCAAAATGTAATAGAAGTAAAATTAATTTTTTCTAGTGCCGATTGGAGAGTGTGTACACCGATCTCCACTTGAGCAAATCTTGATTAAAGCCTCTTAGAGAAGGCAGAGAGTTTGTGCAAAATTAACATTCAAATATTTCTTTCAATTTACAGTTTGTACAAAATTAACATTAAAAAATTTCTTTCAATTTTATCATTATTTATTTGTTTTTAAAACATCAAGATATGCAAATTAATTATGAAAGTAAAAGAGAGAGATGTATGAGATAGAACTTACAGCTTTTGATTGGTTTGCAGGAAGCCACTTAAATGAACTCCAATGCAGTATTTGATTCAAAGAATTTAATCATGCAAATATATTCTTTTGAAAAAAAAAAAAAAAAAAGCAATCAGCCAATGTAAGTATTTCCAAAAGCAAGTCTTCGTCAAAAAGTGACTTTCTTAATAATTAATAGACATTGTCACTGTTTACCCAACACGATGGAGTTCGCATCAAGCTTGCTGGAAGCTTCAAGGAATCTAAGCGCAGATTATCTTGCTTTTCAATTGATGACGCATCCAAGCCACTCCGCCCATGTTGAAACCATTGGATTCCATTAAAATGGAATGGAATCCAACGGTTGATGTTAATAATTAATTAAAAATAGTTAAATCTACCGGCAACCTATAGGAATGGTCAACTTTTATAACTTAAATTTCAGCTGGGTACTTAAAAGATGTTGGATCATTGGTAATATTGTAGTTTTTAAATTAATTATTGTAGTTTTTAAACTAATTATTGTTAGTTATATTATAAAATAATCAACTATAAAGATAATTAATTAAAGTTTGATATAAATTTCAAAAGTTTTGTGAATTTTAAAAACAGTTTATGTATTTAGTAAATCTTATTATTAAACTATAATAAGATTGTAAATGACAAGAATGTAAATAGTTAAGCTGGACATAATTTTGAATAAAATTTATTTATATATTTATAAATATATATATATAATATTTTTTATTGTGTATATATATATAATAATTTATAACTAAAATAAATATTTTATATTATTAATTTTATTTTTTATCTTTTTATCTCAATATAATTGATGATAATAATAGCAATTTCTTTAAAATTAATGATTTTATTTTTTAATTAATAAACATAATTCAATATAAACACTATCAATAAATTTAAAAATCAATTTATGGTAATAAAAATAAATATGTAAAGTAATGAACATCCACGACAAAGAGGTTTTTCTACGAGGGAACCCTGGATCCTCACAATTTAAGATAAAAAGGTTGATATTTTATTATGTCCACTTGTAGACAAAACAATTTACTATGAAAATAATGCGAGTTTACAATCGATAAAGAACACCTCCAAAGCTTCGCAACCGTAAACATCTCGAATTTAAATTCTATTGTGTCAACCCTCACAGACTAAAACACATTATCTAAAATAGGTTTGAACATTTTCCAAGTGGATTTGGGTGGGTAGCCTTGCCAAGACTTAGGTCATGGGTTTGAATCTTATGTAGTATAGTCTCATAGACTTTGTCATATTCACTAGTGTATTTTATTCATTTCAAAGATTCCTTATTTTCTATTGCTAATGCTAGTGGTAAGCCTCTGCTGGTAGACCATGCAACTGCTGCTGTTAATCGACCCTCACTCGCTAGAGTTCTAATTAAGTAGGATGTTTCAAGGCCGTTGTTGCCCAAACTTTGGACTAGTGAAGGTGATGGTGGCTTCTGGCAGAATGTCATTTTTGAGCATGTTCTTTTCTGCTATGCCTCATGTAAACATCTTGGGCACTTTGTTGATACTTGTTTTGTTGCCAATCCTGGGCTCTAGGAGCCTTGGCAGCCTATTGGTCAGGTGGAGGGTACTATTGTTCATGATAAAGGCAAGATGCTGATGTCTGATGCTGCTGTGCATCCAAGGGGATGGCAAAGAGGTTCAACCATTGAGGCCTAATGGCAGTGAGGGTGCTCTGATAGATGCTCAGCCACCTATTTATCAGGGTACTGCAGAAGATGGGTTTGATCTGGTTTCTAAGAAAAGAGTTCAAACTGATGATTGTTTGAAGGATCCTGCTACATTAGGAGATACTGCTGGATGCGCTGAGGTCTCTAACACTCCCTTTTTAGATGATCTGAGTGTTCAGAGGGCTTCCACTAGTGCTACTTTTTTGAGCTGCTGTAGAGGATATTCGTTTCTGTGAAGATGAGTGTTAACTGATTCGAGGGTCCAAGTGAAATGAAATAAGAGTAGTGTGGGTCGTTATGCAGATCGCATTCAGTTGAGGGGTGCGTATAAAATTTTCTGCTGACGTGGCACAAAAGCTGTTAAGTTCGTTACTTTGTTTCTGGGCATTTCCAGAAAACGTGATGCTGGTGATCAGCGTCTGATATAAGAGCTGGTTCTCTTTCGTTTCTTAACAGAATTAAGTGATTCTTCTTTGAGAGTGAATCTTGTAGTCTTCTTTTCATCTGTAATTGGTTTGTATTCAGTGGTGATGAATGAAAGCGTGTGAGTTTTTTCCTTCAAAGAGGGTTGTCGTGTTCTCTGATTTTCTATTCCGTTTTCTTGTTTTGATTCGATCTTCATTGATTAAGTGGTCTGAGTTGAATCTTGGTTAGTTAATACTCGTATAATTGATTGATTCTGATTAACAACCATTTAGAAATTAATAACAGTTTCATGATCGTGGGCTTCAATCCCCATTCTACATACATTCTTTTTCAGTTTGATGAGAAGTTTAGCTCTAATGAGAATCCTGTGACTAATGATTATTTTGCATCTGAGCTTGAGGGTACTGAAGGGCATGATCTTGATGACTTTTGTGTTGCTGAGCCGCAAGCCTTCAATTCTAAGAAAGGTTTCACATTAGTTACTGGCCGTAAGAATTGTAAGCGATTTTGTAGGTGGTTGCATTAATTAGTCCTATTTTCTATTGCTTTTGTTATTTTTATAGTTATTGGATGTATTTCTTTCCTGTGGTTCGAGGTTTTAGCATATGTTCCCTTCCATATGAATTTTCGTTTGGCATATGTCCCCTTCCATATGAATTTTCTTTTATTTATTAATTTACTAATAAAGGAGTCCGGTCTAACCCACATCCTAGTGGTTTTCAATTTTAAAAAAAAAAAATCCTCACAGTCCTCATAATTTTTTTTTCTACGTGAATCAAGCATCAAAATCTGCTCACCAGATAAATTTAAGAGTAAAATGATAATGGATGTGAGAGAATTCGTCTTGAATTTAACACCTTCAAGCTCTAAGACCATCAATCAACGAACTTGATGGAGCTAAAGAAAAGAGAAGAAAATAAATGCTAATTTGATTTTTGATGTATGAAAATAACATAGGTTGCACTCACCGAAAATCCAATCTAAAACATAAGCTTCCAACCCTTAAGAAACGTATTTCTCCAAAATCTAGGGTTTAAGAATAAATTTTAAGGACATAAAAATAAGAAGTCACTCACTAAACTCTTCCCCAAAATAAAATTGCCCAAACATGCATGGTTGATCCCCACTTCAAAATTTTTTGGCCTTAGCACTTGTGAGCTCGATCGAAATCAACGGCCTGTAGAGCTTAAAATGATGCTTTTACATTTTAAAGAGATGAAGAAAATGGGCATTGGATCCACCAAATTGGATTAAACCAATGGTTTAAAGTAGCAGAGTATGTGGCAGCTTCAGAAACCTTGGACCGCATTCAATATGATCAAATTATGGTCCAGATGCAACGTCAACCGTCCAGTACCCTCACACAACGCGGATCGACGGCCAACAAGACAGGTCACATACATCCTGCGGCCCAACCAAACGCAGGTCATACACGGGTCCAGTTGATCCATTAAAGAACACGTATTTAGCGGACCAACCTGCATTAAGCCGCAATCGGAGGCCAATCACGTTCAGTCAACAGAAAAGTCGTTAAAGATACATCATAATTCTGTACAGCAAATTACACAAGATTCCAATCTCCCCCAAAATCCGTCGGGGGACTCAAAATGACTAAAACAATCATTTTTCTCCAAATGATTTTTAACATAAAGTTTTGCCAAATTTTAATGCATTGGACATTTTAATATTATTTGAATAAAATGTTATCGGTAAATAGCTCTTAAAAATCATAATTAGCACACAGCCAGCAAATTAAAGGAGCAGAAAAGCAAGAGAAGAAAATTTCCTCTTAAATTAATTCAATTGAATTTTATATATGAAAGAAAAATACATAAATATATAAGACAAATATTCTTGTAAAGCGAATATTGAGATACAAGTATAAAATTATAAATGTAAGAAAATTAATTCGCGTCTTTGAGCTTATTGGAAGCAATGAAGATCGTAAATTTTTACTTGAGCTTGTTCTATTTAAAATTGAGGCTGGGAAGATGTAGTTTTTAAATTATAATATTAAAGTGTTCAATAAATATTAATTATTATGTCTTAAAAATTAAGTTGTATGACGGAAATTTTATTATATTTTTGTTAATTTTATAAAAATTATTATTTAAAAATTAAATTAAATTAATTATATATTATTAATTTTTTAATAATTATAATTTTTTAAATAATTTAAAACTAAAAAATTATGGTACCAAAGAGGACCTAACTTTCTTTCAAAGAAATAGAAATCAATGAGAGGAATTTTTTGTGTTCTAATTAATTTCTAAAAAACAAAAAGTGAAATCAAAAGTGTTTGCCGAAAGTAATTATGAAAAATGATTCTGGTCTTTAGTGGGGCATGGAATCAAAGATATGGCCGACATGATGTTGAAGAAAGCAAGGACTTCTTTTGGCATTTTATCAAGGGCGGCCTCAAGGGAATAATGAAGAATGATTTCGGTCTCTAGTGGAGAAAAGACATGGTCTATATGATGTTGACAAAAGCCAGCTTCAATAATCTACACACCAAAAGCAAGGATTTCTTTATGTATTTTATTAAGGGCATCTTCAAATGCAATTGCATTTTTTAGGGAAAAATGAATGAAATACTCTCTTGAAATAACTTCTGTACAATCTTTCAATTTTGTTTTTTAAATTGTAGTATTTTCTCATACAACCTTTCAAATTCAACAAACTCAGCTTCTTTGAAGCAGCAAAAATGAGTGAATTCACGCAACCTTGTAAATCCTTCAAAAATCAGCTCTACTCAAATTTATTGTAGTCATGCAAAACAGAGATAGTGAATGTGTATATCACTTTGCAGAATGTGTATATCACTTTGCAGAAGTAAACAAAGCATACAAGCATAATAAACCAAAGATCATGATATGTGCCTATGAGATTATTATAGAACGAACCTGCCATGGAAAATGATGCAGCGACTAAGCCAGTAGAAGAGGCTACCTGAGATGTGAATTTGCTGTTATTAGATTCAACTCTTTGGCATAGCTCTTGAGGTTTGAATCAGCCTATGGCAGGCAAGTGAGCAAGCTGATATTGCTGATGTAGATAGTATTGAAGATGAAGCTGAACATGAGTCAGTTCACCTTGAAGTACCAGCTGGAATGAATCTGAATACAAGCCACGCAGCTCACTTGGGAATCATGATTAAATCAGCACGTGATGTTATCAACTATCCTAGCTGGCAAAACTGTTATGCAGAGCTTCCTAAGCCATTGATCAGTTAAGTAGTTTGTTATATGTTAACGGCTGAGATTAAGTGCATTGTTAATCTGTTACTTTAATCATTTTGGCGTGTTTGCTACTTGTATATATTCTAAAGAATTCTGGATTCACAGATAGTAATCATTGAAAATAATAATGAGAGTTCGTTTTACATTTCCTCTGAAAATCTAACATGGTATCAGAGCCAGTTAGCTAAAATGGCTAGCTATGATCATCAAACAATCAGCAATCGAGCTTCAAGCTCAAATACAAATCCAGTTTTTGAATCAAGCTCCAACAATTCTATTCTTAGCTCCTTGAACTTCAACACGCCAATCAAACTCACAAACAACAATTACCTGTTATGGAGAACTCAAGTCATAGCAACTATCAATGCTAATGAACTTGAAGATCTAATTGATAACACAAAGTCTCCTCCAAAGCGTAATGTGATTCGTGTAGATGAAGATCAAACAGTCATAACCTTGCTGAATCCACAGTTTCAAGTTTGGAGAAGAAATGATCAACAACTCATGAGTTGACTACTCTCAACTCTAAGTGCAGTAGTTGGAGCAAGATCATCTCTGGAGGTTTGGACAACTCTCTCTACACAGTTTGGTGCTAGATCCAGATCTAGAGTCCTTCATCTAAAAACTCAGATCCAAACAATTAGAAAAGGATCTATGAGTATTCATGAGTATTATACTAGGATGAAAGTACTCTTAGATTCTCTCAGAGCTGCTGGAAACAATATGAGCGATGATGATTTCGTGTGTTGCTTATTGGCTGGAGTAGGTTCTGAATATGATTCAATCGTTGCCACAATTAATGCTAAAGCAGAAAGTATTACTCTCTCGAAAGTGTACAGCATGCTGCTGAGTCAAGAAAATAGGATCGAACATCAAAATTCTTTTGGTCATATGGATTATCAAGCAAATAAACCCAAGTCTATGGTGTCTGTCAGTTGTTGTGTCAATTGTATAAACAATAAAAATTCAAGAGTCAATAAAACACTTGATCTATGACATATGAGATTAGGCCATCCCAATGTTGTTGCTCTCAAGAAAACCTTGTCAGCTTGTAATATCTCTACTGGAAATAAATTCTCAGAACTTTCCTTTTGCAAAGCATGTCAACTTGGGAAACAACACAGATTATCTTTCAAAAGCAATGATTCAAAAGCATTGGTACCACTTGAAATTATTCACAGTGACCTCTGGGGTCCTGCACCCACACTGTCAAATCAAGGCTTCAAATAGGCTTCAAATACTATATCTCTTTCATTGATGACAAAACTAATTACACTTGGATTTATGAATTAACACATAAATCACAAGTATTATCAGCCTTCATTTCATTTAAAAACCAGATTGAAAAAGGCCTAGAGATGAAAATTAAATCCTTCCAATGTGATTGAAAAAGGCCTAGAGATGAAAATTAAATCCTTCCAATGTGATATGGGGGGAGAATACAAAGCCTTTGAAACTTATCTCAAGAATGAAGGAATTAGCCTTAGATACTCATGTCCTTACACACACCATCAGAATGGAAAAGCTGAAAGGAAACACAGGCACCTTGTCGAAACTGGTCTTACTCTCCTTGCACAGTCAGAACTACCTCTCAAATTTTGGTGGGAAGCATTCTTTCATGCTACATATCTTATAAATAGAGTCAGCACTCCTACTCTAAATAACAAAACTCCCTTTGAAGCTTTATATTCAAAGAAACCAAATTACTCATTGATCAAAATCTTTGGTTGTGAGTGTTATCCTTTCCTGAGACCTTATAACAGCCACAAGTTTGATTTTCACACATCTAAGTGTGTGCATCTCGGTTTCAGTAATGTGCACAAGGGGTATTTATGCTTGAGTTCAAATGGAAAAATTTATATTGCTGCACATGTCAACTTCAATGAAATTTCCTTTCCGTTCAAAAATGATTCTAGTTTTATGACTCCAAAATCAGTTCACTCTCCAGAATCAACCAATATTCTTAGAAAGTTCATTAGAATGTCTTTTCCTTCTGAAAGTCATGATCATGAGACAGCAGGAGCTAATACCAGAACATCAGAAGATATGCTTAATGAAAATATTTCTCCTAATGATCAAACTCCTGACAATAACATTGATTCAACAAACCTCACAGACAACAATTTCTCCATAACACATACTTCACCCGAACCTTCACACCAACCTTTTGAACCTGATAATATATCCCATGAAACACATGACCAAGATCCAACAACAAACCAGGAAACCACTCAACCAAAACCAACTCACCCAATGATAACCAGAGCAAAGGCTGGAATTTTCAAACCAAAAAACCTCAACACTGAAAAAACCCTATCATTAGAAACTCCCTCAAGTGTTACTGAAGCATTGAATGATCAAAACTGGAAGCAAGCAATGCAAGAAGAATTCAATGCACTTACAAGAAATCAAACCTGGTGTCTGGTGCCACAAACTTAAGATATGAAACTTGTGGGAAACAAATGGGTTTATAGAGTGAAGCAGAACTCAGATGGATCCATAAATAAATATAAAGCTAGACTTGTTGCAAAGGGGTTTCTTCAAACAGAAGGGATAGATTATCAAGAGACTTTCAGTCCAGTTGTGAAAGCTGCTACAATAAGAATTATATTGAGCCTTGCAGTGACAAATAACTGGAAACTGAGGCAAGTGGATATCAATAATGCTTTCTTAAATGGTGAGCTTACTGAAACAATTTTCATGTCTCAACCAGAGGGTTTTGAAGATCCTGTTCATCCCAGGTATGTCTGCAAATTAAGAAAAGCTCTCTATGGCTTGAAACAAGCTCCAAGAGCTTGGTTTGAAAAATTAAAGTCAGTACTTGAGTCTTGGGAATTTGTCAGAGCAAAGTCAGATACTTCTCTGTTCTATAAAGGAAATGGCAGTGACTTAACCTTGTTACTAATCTATGTCGATGACATTATAGTTACTGGTAGCAGCAATACTGAGATAGAAAGTCTTATTTCCAGATTAAGCAATACTTTTGCTCTGAAAGATTTGGGAGAACTGAACTTCTTTCTTGGAATAGAAGTTATTAGAAATGATGATACCTTAGTTCTATCTCGAAGGAAATACATAAAGGATCTACTAGCCAAGTTTAGTCGACACACCATTGGCAACTACTGAAAAATTAAGCAAAAGGTTTGGGAAAGAGTTTCATGACTCAACACAATATCGAAGAGCAATTGGTGGACTGCAATATGCAGTAATTACAAGACCTGAGATTGCCTATGCAGTTAACAAACTAAGTCAGTTCATGGCAAATCCTCTGACTCACCGGGTCACCGCAAACGAGTACTAAGGTATCTCAAAGAAACAGCTGATTATGGATTAGTGTTCAAGAAATCAAATTTTTTGGATTTGGTGGTCTACTCAGATGCTGACTGGGGTAGTGATCCAGATGATAGACGTTCAACTAGTGGTTACTGTGTTTTTCTGGGAGAAAATTTAATCAGTTGGAGTTCAAAGAAGCAAAGTGTGGTTTCAAAATCCTCAGCAGAATCTGAATACAGGGCCATGGCACTAGCTTGTGCAGAAATAACTTGGGTGTGTTCTGTACTTGCAGAGCTGAAGATAAAGTTACAAAATGCACCTCTACTATTGAGTGACAGCACCAGTGCAGCAGCCATAGCAACAAATCCAGTTCTCCATTCAAAAACTAAACACATAGAAATCGACATCCATTTTGTCAGAGACAAGGTTGAAAAGAAAGAAGTAGAAATTACTTTTGTACCAAGCAATGATCAGGTGGCTGATATTCTGACTAAACCACTCACCTATCCTAAGTTCAGTTTCTTCAAAAGCAAACTTAAAGTCTTTCAAAAAGACTTAAGTTTGAGAAAGGGTATTGAAGATGAAGCTGAACATGAGTCAGTTCACCTTGAAGTACCAGCTGGAATGAATCTGAATACAAGCCACGCAGCTCACTTGGGAATCATGATTAAATCAGCACGTGATAAACTAAAACTAATCTTCAGCTTCGATTATGTGTTTAATTTTCAAAAACACCAAACTAAACTAAAACTAAAACTAATCAAGAGTTATAGTTGCAAATGTTTCTCAAAGACCAAAATTTACAAGTACAGAAATTATGAAACTCGATAATGGTTCTGCTTTGGAAAGTAACGATCTTCTTCTCCATATTAATTCTGAAAATTCATAGACAAAAATGAAAATAAAGAGAACTCCATAGCATAAAACTTACAGCTTCGATTATGTTGCAAGCAGCAGAGGAATTTTCTTAATAAGAATTCCGACAGCAAACATTCTAAGCCCTAACATCCGATATGTTTTAAATATCAACTACATGTCAACGATGCAGAATTCCGAGGCATCTTCTATTTAACAAAAAAGAAATAATAAGAATCAACCATTGTCAATTCTTTTCAACAAAGTCTTCAAATTGACATTGCAGTCTCTGTTGTTTAAAAGGGAAAAAAAATTCAATAGTTGTCAATTCCTATCAACACTCTCTAACTCTTCGCTCTACCTTACAAACGAACACATTAAAGATTGTCAATAAATCAGCGATCAAGATCCTCTCCTGATCTGAGCACTCCTGCTTTTTTATAGATCTTATGCCACATGTATTTTAGTGTTAGTGAATGATTAGGATTTAACTATTTTTTCTTTTTAATTTATTAACTACCAATTATATTAACAGATTTTGCTCAGATAAAAATCAGATCAGGAGAGCATCCTGATCCATCAGTCAGACCCTGTTGTTTATTTGTAGCTGCTGCTAGAAGTGCTAACCACGGTTAACAAACTTGGACACCCATCCAGGCGGCTCACCAATGCCACGTCACTACCCCTTAACTGATTTATAACATATTTTTGAAATATATAGAATGTAAATGAATTATCATGTACAAACTAACATTTGAATTTGAGATGCATGCTTAGTGACAAATTCAGATAATATTATTTGAGCTCATCTTCGAGGTTGTGGTTCTTCATCACCACAGCAGCCATTTCACTGGCTTCTGTCCCCAAAACATATTTAGTTTATTTATATTAACAATATATTGATATTTATTTTTAAAATATAATATCAATTTTGGGGTCACTATAGTCAAAAGCATAATTGAACAAAAAGAAAAAAAATGGAAATAAGCACGTCGAAGCCAAGCCAATTATTATGTGATCACTTAAGTTGATTATTGACTAATTACAAACACTTAAAAAAAAAAAAAAAAGAGCTACTCAAAATTTTTTTGCAAAAGATAATTATAAAGGGTGACAAAATTGAATGGATGTCTTGTTGAAATTTTTACAATACCCATAAAGCAAATAAATCCTAATTTGCATGAACTTTAATCCTTAGGATCATAAAATATTATTATTTTTACATCATCATAATTGAGAGAAAATATAATTTTGATCCATAGACATTTTTCTTGATCAAATCTCACTACAAAGAATTAAAGATTAGTAAAATTGATTTCTCTCTCTTGGTCCTTTTAGAGTAACTCACTTTTCGATGGAGAAAAAAAATCACATGATAACCCTTTTTATAATGGGTGGAGAGAGGATTAATTTTAATAAAATCCTAATTCCCACGTTCTTAGTAATTAGTTTTTCCTAATGGATCAATAGAATTTCAGCTCATAATTTATTTTATTATTTATACCCCAATTATGACTTAAGTGGCACATGGACCACAAAAAGAATGGAAAGAGTGACTCTATGAGCACCCCATTATCATCTTTTAAAAAACCGCACTTCAAATTAAAAAAAATTTTTCCAGCAAATTATTTGTATTCATGATCAACCTTTTTTTTTTTTTTGGGTTTTCTTTATCATTCACGACTTCCTATCTATCCAAAATAAATCTACTTAAATTTAAAATATTGAATTATTTTTTCGTAATTCTTATTGATTAAACTTTTTTTCTTAGAAAAGCTTAGAAGTGAAGCTAGACCTCAACTTTGATATGAAAATAATATTAAAAATTAGATGAGTGATTAAAAAGGAGACATTTTTAAAATTAAAAGTAAGAATAACTGAAAGAAAAAATAATAATGAAAAGGTTTGATGAAAAGATTAGAGGGGTCCAACATAAAAAGAATCAACCGTGCTCAACAAAAGTCAGAAAACCCAAATTAAATAAGCACAGCTAAATTCAACGGACCCATTATTAAGGCCCAAAAAAATTCCAACATCAAAATAAAAGGGATAAGAATCACAAATGTTGACACTGAAGACGACCGTGAACGATAATTTTTTGGTCAAGTATGTGAAATGATCCTTGTACAGAAAAATATATCATATTATATCTATATATAAATGATAATTTTACTTCATCAATCTACATTTGTCGTTCAATTTCATTTTTCTCTATAAATTGTTATAATTTGTACAGTTCTTTAGTTCGCAGCGTTTTGTCAGCCTTAAAATTGCTTTAGTTTGTAATGTTTACTCAGAAGGCGCTATTGTTATTCTATGCAAATTCAGTAAGAATCTCAACAAGCGAAAATCCACATCGGCTTCAAGTGCTATATAATTGAGAATAAGCTTAGTTGGCCTACTCAACTAGAACAACCAAAGCCATTTGCCAAAAAAGTGAAAAAAAGGAAAAAAAAAAAAGAATATATTTAACCAGACAGCAATGAGATACTTATTTTATTGTTCACTCGTGGCAATTTGTATGCAATTTATCAATTATGACCCCAATCCTCAGCCCTTTCAAGTGTACCCAAAAGCTCGCACGTTGAATAACGGATACAAAATAACAGAATGCTGCAGTGAAACAGTGATACAAGTAAGAATACAAAACAGAGGATTAATTTCCCCTCTTTTTTTTTTTTTTTTAATTTTCAACTCTTGAGAAATCACAAAATACAAAGCTTCAATTTGGTCGAGCAACACATTCTGATTCCTATCAACTTTGGAATCCAAGTCGAGCATTTCTAGTAATTTAACATGAAAATAAATTGCAAGATTAGAATAAATAAAAAGTAAATGAAATTTAAAGAACATAAATTGAAATTGGGATGCGTACTGACATTGTTACATTAGGCTTTGTGCCCTTCATTTGAGTTGTCTAAATCTTTTAGGTGGTGGTTCCACATCTTCATCACAGCAGCGACTGCCATTGGCTTCAGCTGTCCCACATTTTCTGCAAGGCTTAGCTTTGATGTTGTGGCTACTTCCATATTTGATCCAACAAAATCGTAATGGAATTCATTCATATTATAAGAAGTAAAGCGAGTCCATTGCTTTGGTGTTTGGTCGAACTCCTCAACTTCGTGCATATAAACTGGATGGAAGCCACACCTCTTCACCTTCAATCCAGTACCTGGCAAAACCGCCAGACCGTCTTCCTTTAGAGTATCAATAAATGATAACTTAGAATGCCACATACTTTTATTATAGCATTCTTCACAATAGAGTAGCCAAAGATGGTCTGACCCACAATAACTGATTTTCTCTCTAAACTCAATATAATGATTAATGAGGGCGTCTACAACCACCCCAAGAGAATGCCAACACATGTGTGGGATATGAATTCCCCCGTCTTTTGATACCAATTGAATGTTTATTCAAATTATACAAATGTAAAGGCCTTGTGGCTGTTATTGAAGAACCCTCATTCTGATACATGAACCACTTTGGAATTTCACTTCCTGGAACAACAATGCTTAAATCTTTGAATGGATCTGACACTGCCTGCAACCAAAAAATAAAAAAATGAACAAGTCCATACCTTTGCTTAAGTGTCAGGCATAATCTTGGCATAGCGGAAGATACGGAGTGAGAGACTGACTTCAAGGTACTCTCGCAGCATTGAAATTGCCAAACTGTTGTTTTCGAGCAATTTCAAGCTGTCTGCACATTCAATTGATCTGTATATGGACTTGCATAGTTCTAATGCACCTAGTAATGTCACCAATGAAGAACAACCATTCAGTTCAACTTCACATACGTTGGGTGGAATTTGTGGCAGAGATTCAAGCCTTTTACAATCTTCCCACTTTAGTACCTGAAGATTAAAAAGACTGCTAACGCTTGCTGGCAGCGTAACAAAATTGTTTCTTGATAAGCCAAGAAGGTCTCAACGTGTACCCATCAAGAATGAGTCAAGATTGCATGGAGCCGTTGAGGATTTAGTGGGTGAAGTGGAGTGGCCAGCTTATGCACGTGCAAGTTAAGGCTTAGTTCTGTTAGCAAGTATTTCGTTATTTTAATAAGTGCCGGCTTTAGCTGGATTCAGTTATTGATTTTCAGTAGTTGTGGTATTATTTTTAGGAATTGTTTGTTATTCCCTTATGTATTTAAACTCGAGTATTATGCAGAAGAGAGTAAGTTGATTCAATAACAAATTCTTGTGGTTGATTCTCGCCCTAAGTAGAATCTCATTTACATACCAAGTCTACCGACCTGGACCTATCAATTGCACGAGCCGCGCTATCTTCGTCTCAAAAACTTTATTGATGTCATGGCAACCAACAAACAAAGAAAGGATTGAAAATTTGTATGCAGGCTTGACGGACTTCAAGATGGAATGCAACAAATGGAGATTGGCATTAATGACAAACTGCATCAGCTTGAGGAGACCATCAATCGTATGTATGAGGCTTTCTTTTCAAACAAAGAAGGGTCCAGCCACAACGTCAATAATCACCCTAGCCATTCTTACAAGGAGCATACCAAGGAGGAAGTTGGTGGAAGCCGAATGATTTTCTCATCAAAAATGGCTAAGCTTGAATTTCCAAGGTACGCTGGAGATGATCCAACAGAGTGGTTTAGCAAAGTTTCCCAATTCTTTGAATACCAGGGAACAACAGAGGCACAAAAGGTTGCATTGGCATCCTTCCATCTTGAAGGTGAAGCCAACCAATGGTGGCAGTGGCTGCATAAAGCTTATAAAGAGGAGGGAAGAACGGTAACATGGACAGACTTTGAAGAAGAATTATGGGCACGTTTCGGACCTACCGAGTGCGAAGATTTTGATGAAGCTCTATCCAGGGTGCAGCAAGTGGGCACCTTACGTGATTATCAACGAGAGTTTGAGAGATTGGGCAATCGGGTTAATGGGTGGACGCAAAAAGCTTTAGTTGGAACTTTCATGGGAGGTCTTAAGCCTGAGATATCTGATGGCATCAGGATGTTCAAGCCAAAGACTTTGCGAGATGCTATCAGTTTGGCACGTATGCAAGCAGACCAAGGCCAACGCAAGTTTTCTCAGCCATTCCCAGTTAGTGGAACATCAACATCGAATGTCAAACGCTTGACGTGGGACAAGATGCAGAGACGTCGTGCCCAAGGGCTTTGTTTTAACTGCCCTGGGAAGTTTACTGTAGGTCACAAATGTACAAGTCCTCAAATATTGTTACTTGAAGGAAGTACTGATGCGGGAAATATTACGTATGAAGAAAATGAAACTGGTGCGGAGGTTATCCCAACAGACCGTGCCAAAACAAAAATTTCATTCCATTCTTTATCTGATAACAGAGAAGCTATTGAATCAATTTAAAAAATATGGACCTTGTGGACAAGAGTCCACTTCCAGGGGAAGGTATTGATAAGCCAAGAAGGTCTCAACGTGTACCCATCAAGAATGAGTCAAGATTGCATGGAGCCGTTGAGGATTTAGTGGGTGAAGTGGAGTGGCCAGCTTATGCACGTGCAAGTTAAGGCTTAGTTCTGTTAGCAAGTATTTCGTTATTTTAATAAGTGCCGGCTTTCATTGGATTGATTATTGATTTTCAGTAGTTGTGGTATTATTTTTAGGAATTGTTTGTTATTCCCTTATGTATTTAAACTCGAGTATTATGCAGAAGAGAGTAAGTTGATTCAATAACAAATTCTTGTGGTTGATTCTCGCCCTAAGTAGAATCTCATTTACATACCAAGTCTAACAGCTCTGACTGGGACCTATCAATTGGTATCAGAGCCGCGTTATCTTGTTCAAAAACTTTATTGATGTCATGGCAACTAACAAAGAAAGGATTGAAAATTTAGAAGCGAGGCTTGACGGACTTCAAGATGGAATGCAACAAATGGAGATTGGCATTAATGACAAACTGCATCAGCTTGAGGAGACCATCAATCGTATGTATGAGGCTTTCTTTTCAAACAAAGAAGGGTCCAGCCACAACGTCAATAATCACCCTAGCCATTCTTACAAGGAGCATACCAAGGAGGAAGTTGGTGGAAGCCGAATGATTTTCTCATCAAAAATGGCTAAGCTTGAATTTCCAAGGTACGCTGGAGATGATCCAACAGAGTGGTTTAGCAAAGTTTCCCAATTCTTTGAATACCAGGGAACAACAGAGGCACAAAAGGTTGCATTGGCATCCTTCCATCTTGAAGGTGAAGCCAACCAATGGTGGCAGTGGCTGCATAAAGCTTATAAAGAGGAGGGAAGAACGGTAACATGGACAGACTTTGAAGAAGAATTATGGGCACGTTTCGGACCTACCGAGTGCGAAGATTTTGATGAAGCTCTATCCAGGGTGCAGCAAGTGGGCACCTTACGTGATTATCAACGAGAGTTTGAGAGATTGGGCAATCGGGTTAATGGGTGGACGCAAAAAGCTTTAGTTGGAACTTTCATGGGAGGTCTTAAGCCTGAGATATCTGATGGCATCAGGATGTTCAAGCCAAAGACTTTGCGAGATGCTATCAGTTTGGCACGTATGCAAGCAGACCAAGGCCAACGCAAGTTTTCTCAGCCATTCCCAGTTAGTGGAACATCAACATCGAATGTCAAGCGGCTTGACGTGGGACAAGATCTAGAGGCGTCGTGCCCAAGGGCTTTGTTTTAACTGCCCTGGGAAGTTTACTGTAGGTCACAAATGTACAAGTCCTCAAATATTGTTACTTGAAGGAAGTACTGATGCGGGAAATATTACGTATGAAGAAAATGAAACTGGTGCGGAGGTTATCCCAATGACCGTACAAAACAAAAATTTCATTCCATTCTTTATCCGATATGAGAGAATAATTTAAAAATATGGACCTTGTGGACAAGAGTCCACTTCCGAGGAAGGTATTGATAAGCCGAAGGTCTCAACGTGTACCCATCAAGAATGAGTCAAGATTGCATGGAGCCGTTGAGGATTTAGTGGTGAAGTGGAGTGGCGCTTATGCACGTGCAAGTTAAGGCTTAGTTCTGTTAGCAAGTATTCGTTATTTTAATAAGTCGGCTTTACCGGATTCGATTATTGATTTTCAGTAGTTGTGGTATTATTTTTAGGAATTGTTTGTTATTCCCTTATGTATTTAAACTCGAGTATTATGCGGAAGAGAGTAAGTTGATTCAATAACAAATTCTTGTGGTTGATTCTCGCCCTAAGTAGAATCTCATTTACATACCAAGTCTAACAGCTCTGACTGGGACCTATCATTTCTGCTCAGATGCAAACATTCTAATGAGTGTAAGTTGCCAATATCACTCGGGATTGCTCCTTCCCCTAGACCACAATCACTGCAGGACATGAACTCTTTCCCATCAAATTGAAGGGAAGGTGCAAATGCGATGATGCAGATCGATGGTGGTCCATTACACCCACGGAAAGATAATGCTATAAGATTCTTTATAAGAAAAATGGAGGATGGAGGTCGTCTTACAGCTGTTCCGCTTATATCAAGTTCTTCCAAACTTTCTACTTGCCCAAGCTTGTCTGGCACATTTTCAAGTTTGCAACAGCCTGAGAGATTCAAAGTTTTGAGGGATTTTAAACCATTTATACTACTGGGAAGTTTGGTGAGATTTTTGCAGTCATTCAAATTCAACAATTCAAGTCCAGGCAAAAGTTCAATAGATAATGGCACTTCTGTAATGGAAGTTCCATCTAGATAGAGCTCTGACAGATCTTCCATACTTGCCACAATCTGCGGAAACTTTTTCAGTTTCGAGCAGCCAGAGAGCTTTAGATTTCTTAGACATTTGAAATTGCTTATAGCAATTGGCAGACTCGATAGATTTTTGCAGCCTTTCAAAGTCAACTGAACAAGCCCAGATAGATATTCACTTGATAGTGGCATTTCTTTCATATCAGTTTCATCTAAAAGAAGTTTCCGCAGACACTCCATACTTCCCGCAACGTGTGGCAATTTCCTCGATTTCAAGCAACCAGTAAGAACAAATGTTTTAAGCGATTTCATAAAAATCTCACTGGGGAGAGTTGTAAGACTTGTACAACCTTTCAAATTCAATAAGATTAGCTTATTGTGACATCCTTGAAGATCCAACATCCTTGGAGATCCAACACCTCCAAGTTTGGGACCTCTGTGAAATCTAGTGTCTTAATCAGATTCTCTGAATGGCTGAGTTTCATGACTTTCAACATGTTTAAAGGCTGTTGGAAACAAAAGAGAGCTAAAATGATATTTCTTAATTCATATACAGCTATAATAATAAAATTGTTATCAACAATTATTCACTAAAAAAATAAATTAGTGACAAAAGCATTGATCTTACTTTGATTCCTTTCCATAATTCTTCAATGTGGCTGTAACACATTTCAATTTCAACAATTTTATGAAATTCCAAACTTTATGGCAATTGAAAAAGAGTTGTAATTTGAGCTATATTGACTGTTTGGTTGCTGAGAAAATCAAAGAATCATGATGAACATTCTGGAAATTTTTATTTTCTTGATAAAATGAAAAATGTATTAGTTACAGACTTTATACTTAATGACAGCTAGCTAATTGAATCTCATCAAAACCGTATACAAGCTAACTAACCAATCACATTATTCTTTAACAGAATGAATACTAACTAACTAATCATGCACGTGAGCTTCCTTGCTGCTTAACAGAATCAGCTAACTCTGTATTGACGTGGCATTGCCGATGTATCTTGACTGCTGACTTCATTCCTCTTTTCAACTCAGCACAATGAGCTTTCTTCACAGCCCCCTCAAACTCAAGGGACATAACTGCACATTGAGTTTGGCTCTTAGATAACTGAATTGAGAAGAGCTTAAGGGCTTAATTAATATATCAGCTATTTGCTTTGCACTAGGAACATAGAGTATCTTCAAGTCTCCAGCTAAAACTTTGTCTCTGATAAAGTGTAGATCAATTTCTATGTGCTTTGTTCTTGAGTGAAATACTGGATTGTGAGCAAGTTCAGTGGCACTCACATTGTCACACCATATAGTTGGTTTTTCAATGCAACAGAGACCAATTTCAAGAAATAATGATTTCAGCCATGTTATTTCTGAAACAGCTGATGCAAGGGCTCTGTATTCACTTTCTGCAGATGATTTAGTGACCACCGATTGTTTCTTTGAGGACCAGGATATCAAATTGTTTCCCAAGTAAACACAATAAGCTCCAATAGATCTTCTATCATCAAGATCACTTCCCTAGTTTGCATCTGTAAATGTTGTGAGCTTCATATCACCTTCTTTAACAAACTTCAGCCCATAATCTTATGTTTCCTTCAAATATCTTAGCACTCGTTTGCATGCCATAAGATGTTGAAGTGTTGGAGAAGGCACATACTGACTTAGCTTGTGAACTGAATAAGCAATCTCAGGCCTGGTTAAAACTAAATATTGCAGCCCTCCCACTATGCTTTTATAATAAGAAGGATCTTCAATGAAGTACCTTATTTCTCTTTCAACATTTTTCTGCAGTCTGTAATCTTTACTACTGCTCATTGGTATGTCTATTCCCTTACAATCAAGCATATCAACCTTGGATAGTAAATCTCTGATATACTTCTTTTGTGATAGGTAAATACTATCTTGATCATATAAAACTTCTATACCAAGAAAATAGGATAGTTTTCCTAGATCCTTTAATGCAAATGCAGAGCTAAACAACTTAATAAAATTTTCCAACTCAACACAATTTGATCCTGTAATCAATATGTCATCTACATATATTAGGATCAAAATGATTGAATTCTTGCTCCTTCTAAAAAACAGAGATGTATTAGACTTAGAATTTTTAAATCCCCATTTCAGAAGACTACCTTTTAGTTTGTCAAACCATGCACGAGGGGCTTGCTTCAGGCCATAGAGGGCTTTGTGTAGCTTACATACAAAGTCTGGTCTTTGAGGATCAATAAATCCTTCAGGCTAACTCATATACACTTCTTCAGTCAAATTGCCATTCAAGAATGCATTATTCATATCCACTTGTCTTATCTGCCACTGATTCATTACTGCCAAGCTTAGAACCACTCTAACTGTTGCTGATTTAATCACTGAGCTGAATGTTTCAAAGTAGTTAACTCTCTCTATTTGCTGAAAGCCTTTAGCAACCAGTCTAGCTTTGTACTTAGCAACACTTCCATCAGTGTTAGATTTTGTTTTAAACACCCATTTGTTGCCTACCACCTTGTAATTTTCTGTTCTTGGTACTAGTGTCCAAGTACCATATAACATCAGTGCATCATATTCATCCTTCATTGCTTGAAACCACCGTTCATTATTGAGAGCCTCTTGAATAGTATCAGGTTCTTTATGCAACAAAACTGCAGTATATACCTTGGACTTAAAGATACCTGCTTTTCCTCGAGTCACCATAGGATGATGGTTTTGAGTTTGTAAGGTTTGAACAGTTTGGTTTAGAGGAATTTCATTTGAGAGCTGATTAATTGTTGTGTCAGGTAAAGATGGGAGAACTATAGGTGCAGATGGATTTGATGTTGTTGCATTTGAGGTTTGCTGATCTGAGATATTTTCCTGTGTTGAATTCATTGTTGAAGGAAAAGTGTCACCACTGGAATATGCTTGAGAATAGAGTTCAGTGTTGTTATTTGACAAGTCTGATATAACAGGTAATGTAGACAATTGAAAAACTTGAATAGGTGTAATTGGTTCACAGAACTCTGATTGACACTTGTTCAAATGATGAAAACTGGAATCTGAAGAGAATGGATATGAGTTTTCATCAAATACAACATGTCTAGCAATATATGTATGACTAGAGGGATGAAAGCATTTGTAGCCTTTATGACATGGACTGTAGCCAAGAAAAATACATTTGGTTGTATGATAATCAAACTTATGCTTATTGTAATCTCTCAAATATGGATAACAAGCACACCCAAAGCATTTCAGCATGTTGTAATCAGCTTTATGTCTGTATAGTTTTTCATATGGAGTAGACATTTTGAGGGCAGTGGTTGGAAGTCTATTGATATGATAAGCTGAGGTATGGAAAGCATCCCACCAGAATTGGAATGGAAGCTTAGCTTGTGACAGAAGTGTTAATCCTAATTCTACAATCTGCCTGTGTTTTCTTTCAACAAGGCCATTTTGATGATGTGTATAAGGGCAAAAGTGTCTGAAAAGGATACCACACTCATTTAGAAAATTGGTGAATGGCCTATACTTTCCTCCCTAGTCAGATTGGAGAATTTTAATGGTAGTTTGAAATTGATTTTCAACCTGGAGTTTAAACAGTTTGAATACATCTAAAGCTTCTGATTTTAGTTTCAAAGGGTAAATCCAGGTATATCTTGTGTGATCATCAACAAAACTAATGTAATATCTATATCCATCTCTAGAGTATATAGGTGAAGGGCCCCACAAATCAGTATGAATAAGTTCTAATGCTAATTTGGTTTTAATGTCAGTGATAGGGAAATGAAGTCTGTGAAACTTACCCAGCTGGCAAGCCTCACAGAAATGCTTTGTAGCTTGGTTAAGAATATTTACAGAGAACAAATTTAGATGCACAAGTTTAAGTAAGTGAATCAAACTTTGAACATTAGGATGACCAAATCTTCTGTGAAATAGAGACATTTTATCTGAAGAATCAGTACAAGGTTCTTTATTTGATTGAAAACAATTTGCAGAACAAATATTACTAGTTGTAGAACTAAGCTGACAAAGAGATAGCATAGACATAGATCTATTTATTGAATTATGTGATAGAAAAGAACTGTATGAAGACTGTGGTGATGAGTTGAGTAGCAATTTGTATAAACCTTTCTCAGCAATACCCTGTAGCAGAACTTTCCCCTTCAATGAATCCTTCACAAAGCAAACAGATCCAAGAAATTCAACTGAGAGATTATTGTTAGTGGTAAGTTTGGAAATACTAATCAGATTTTTGGTAATAGATGGAACAAGCAGTATATCTTTAAGAACAATGCATGTATATGCAGTTTGTGATTTAGAACTTTTAGTTTTAAGAGTAGTGCTACCAATATGTGAAATTGATAAACCTTTACCATCACCTATGATAAGTTTGTCATTACCTCTGAATTCATCTGTGACATGCATATTTCTCATATTGTTTGTCAAATGATGTGTAGCACCACTGTCGAGATACCATCCTTCATCTGCTGGACCTTCAAAATTAGCAGCAAAAGCAGTAGCTCCAACTCCAGGCAAGTTCATTGATTCAGACATATATGAGGCACATGGTGAGTGATACACTTGATGCATTCCTGGATAATTAACTGGCCATGGATCTTCAGTTGGTGCATCAATGTAAGTCATGTAGGCTGACCTCTGATTTCTTCCTTTCTTTACATTTTGTGGCATATAGTTTTCTTTAAATCTGTGCCAACATTCTACTGCTGTATGTCCAGATTTGAAACAAATTTGGCATACAACAATTTGTTCCTCACTCCTATCAGAGTTAGACATACCAGAATTAGCACTGTATTGTCCTCTAAAAACTTGCATTTGTCTGTTATTTCCAATCATTTGACCTCTACCATGATTGTTACTAAAATTTCCAGATCCAGAGGGAAAACCTCTTGGATAAGAGTTAACAAACACTCCTCTTCCACCAAACAAATGATTTCTTCCAATTTGATTTCCACCATAAAGACCTCCATTATAACCACCTCTCCAAGCATTGCCTCTTGCTTGTGCATAATAGGAATTCATCATACCATAGTTATTATTGTGAGCAAACTTAGCAAAACTTGCATTGAACATTTGCTTCTCATTCATGCTCTGTTCAAGTCTTGTTTCATGTGCAAGTAGTAATGCATAAGCATCATCATAGTCTAATTTACTAGTAGTGATGAATGTAGTTAGATCAAGATAGCCTGGTCCAAGATCATTGAGAATTTGTTGCATCAGATCTTTATTAGAAACTGGACTTCCCGCACATGCTAGTTTATCAGCTATTTGTTTCATTTTCAAGCAATAATCTTCTATATTTAGTGAATCTTTTCTTAAACCACTCATTTCATATCTAAGTTGTAATACTCTTGCTTCAGATTTTGCACCAAACTTTTTCTCCAATGTTTTCCATACATCATATGAGGTACTACAAGAGTGAACAAGACTGAGAATACCTTTAGTGATTGAACTTAATAGCCAGCTCAATAATGTCTGATCTTGAGATCTCCAAATTATGTATTCTGGATTTTCAATTTGTTGAGTAGATCTTCCTGTTGCTCCAGCGTAGCTTCCAGCTGCAATGAATTGATTAGGTGCTGATTTCTCTCCATTGATATAGCCTTCAAGTCTGTTTCCTCTTATAGAAGCCAAAACTTGATTTCGCCAGAGCATATAGTTGGATCGATCTAATTTGAATGGTGTGATGAATGAAAATGTAGTTTGTATTGATTGATTTGTAGTAATTATATTAGAATTTGTGTTTAGATTACTTGAACTAGCCATATCGTGGCTCTGATACCATGAAAAAGAGTTGTAATTTGAGCTATATTGACTGTTTGGTTACTGAGAAAATCAAAGAATCATGATGAACATTCTGGAAATTTTTATTTTCTTGATAAAATGAAAAATGTATTAGTTACAGACTTTATACTTAATGACAGCTAGCTAATTGAATCTCATCAAAACCATATACAAGCTAACTAACCAATCACATTATTCTTTAACAGAATGAATACTAACTATCTAATCATGCACGTGAGCTCCCATGCTGCTTAACAGAATCAGCTAACTCTGTATTGACGTGGCATTGCTGATGTATCTTGACTGCTGACTTCATTCCTCTTTTCAACTCAGCACAATGAGCTTTCTTCACAGCAATGATTTCAAAGGATATCGATGCCAATCAAGTAAGTGCAACTTGTTAGATAGGTATTCAAGACCGTCAGGAAGTTGCACATTACCGATTTTGAGCAATCTTAGGTTGGTCATCAGCGAAAATGCAACTCAATTTTAGGAAAGAAATAATGATCAATTCTTATTCCTTCAACTACTTCACTTCCCTGAAAATATAAGCAAAGGATAAGCAAATAAAATAATAATTTGAAAATTCGCCAGGGTAAAGGAATTTAACGAGCACAACATGTTCTCCATTTAATAATTCACTTACCGTATTTTTTTTCAACACGTGGCGCACTTCTTCTTCCCTCCATATTCTGCTGCGTTTCCCAGGTTCTTCGGGGGATTGTCTCGTAACAATCAGTTGTCCCAATTCCTGTAACAAATCATGCATCTGCAGTTTGTTGTGACCTTGAAGCGTTTATCAAGACTTTTCACTAAGAACTTTTATCCCAATGACTGGAGAAAAACCACATCCCTCCAGAATTTTTTCTACGTAATCTCTATCCCTCCATTTAAAAAACAAGCAACGTCTGCCTTCTTTTTCAGATTTTTCTCTAACATCGGCAAGAAAACTACTCCCATCAAACTCATGAGACATCAAGTCATAAACAACTCTTGCAAGAGTTGTCTTTCCTAGACCTCCCATCCCCTATATCCCGATCATACGAACATCATTAGACCCTGTATACATAAGAAACTTCAGTTTCTCCAAGCGTGATTCCATTCCTACTGGCTCCGTAGGAATCTCTAGTTCTGTACGAATTTTACTTGATATGACATTGATAATTTCCTCAATAAATTCTGACTCATTGCTGCAGATTGAAACAAGAAGAATTATATAGTCTTCAAAAGTTCAAAATACAATAATTTAACGTATCAACGTCCGTATCTTTTTGTTTGCAAATATTAATTCATTAATAGTGCTACTATTGTAATTGAATCATGAATACTAAAATCTGTATCATAGTTACTAATCATGCAAAACCAAAAAAATAAAAAATAAAAAAAAAGGAATTGATAATAGAGAATAAGAATGATCACATGTCCTTCAATTCCCAGCCAGATTTATTGGCCACAATTTTTAAAGCGTCTCTCCACTTTTGCACCTTTTCTATATTGTTGATGCGAGATTTTGTCTGCTCGTCAATAACCAGAACTTCTCCTTACCGATTGTGCTCGTAATCATCCTATGTTCTCCTCTCGTGATTCCCTTCTACTACACCAGACCAAGAAAATCTGTCTCTCTCCTCCCTAATACCTCACAGACACAAACACCACCGAGGTCGTGATTTTCCCACAGAACCTCCGACGCTCAAGTCAGCGATATGGGTTATTTTGAAAAACCTGAGCCACTAATCCTATGGCTCTCCCTGAGTCAATAGAGTAATCTAGAAAATTTTTGCGTATTCCCTTCCTCAAAGAAAACCCCATTTCAAATCCCCTCTTTTTGTCTCTATTTTGTCTAACCCCTTTATCTCTTTTGATTGCGTCTTTTATAGCCTTCTTGCGAATTCGGCTCCCATTATTCACATTTTCCCCTCCCCGCTCAATTTGCGCCGTTGGTACGTGAACGGTTGGCTGTTGACGTTGCGGTTAAGAGCCTCATGCCTGGATTTTTAGAACGGAAGTGGCGAGCGGGCCTCATGCCTTGGACTTCGTGGAGTTATGCACGTTCTGATGGCTATCGTTGGTTGAATCTGCCAGTCTCTACTCCCGCAAAAGACTCCTTTTGGAACTGAGCAAGAGATTCTTGCTTGCGACAGCATTTTCAGGGAGAGTCTTTCTAGGAGCGAGCAGAGATTTGTGCTCCATTGGGCCGATCAGGGATTTCTGATTCTTGGCGGTGACGATCATGGACTTCTGATCCTTGGCGGTAAGGAGAGACTTCTACTTCTGGGTGGTCTGGTCGTTATTTATCCCCAAACACCGGTCCCCCAGTTTCTGGTATTTGTAATGTAATGGATTAATACTAAAAACTTGGTAGTCTGAGTCTACTCGAAAAGTATTTTTGCTTCTTGGCGAGGTGATACATAGCTCACTCTGTCCCTTCAGTAGCCAATAGTCTCTTCGAAGAGTCACGTCACAATTAAATGCTAGTGAGGTGGCAGAGATCTACCCATCCGTTTGAACCCTAGGGGCGCGTGCCGTTTAAAGGGTAATAACCTAAAAGTATTCTCACTCTTTGGGAACCCTGACCATTCAAAGGCAATTTTCTCTTTTTCTTGAATCCTCTAATAGCCTCCAATCCTTCCTTGTCGGAGTCCGAGTTATCATCCGTGTACACCGCTGTATTGCCTCCCTCTTACTTTATTTTTATTGTTGTCTTCTTTTCTCTCTCTCTCTTTTTTTGGTGGCGTTATTCTGGATAGAGTTTAGAGAATGTTGAAAGGCAAAGAGAAAGTGATTAAGGTTGACGACGACGAATCGGATTTCCTACCAAAATTATTAGCTGAGCTCCTTTTCCCCCCTGGGTTCCTTTAAAATTAATAGACCTTTCTTATGCTAGAAGTAGTGCTAGGAGAATGTCTCCCGAGGTAACCACGTCAGACAGTAATGATAACAACGAGGGATCTTCTTGTGAGGAGGATACCTTAAGTGAGGATCCAAGTAGGGAGTCTGGCGAAGCATTTTCACCAAAAGTGGTAAGACCAGAAAAGATGGGGAAACTAGGTGGTAGAGCCCTAGCAAGACATTATGCTTTTGACCATATAGCTTGCACGACCACAACAGTTCTTCGAGTTACTTTGCTTTTGGAAAACTTTAAGTTTGGAATAAGGCTTCCGCTGCAGCCATACTTTGTCTAGCTGCTCGATGGATTACACCTTACTCTTGGTCAATTTAACCCTAATGGATGAAGGACACTTTCTGGTCTGTTCATTATGTGGAGCAAATGTGGTCAGAGTGAGCCCACAGTTTATTAAGTCAAATATTTGTACCAGCTGAAGAGCAGCCCAAAAGACGCGGGCTGATATTATTTCATGTTAAATACCAAGACTAGGAAGCCTTTAACCGACCTTCCAACTAGTGGTGGTGGGAACTGAAAGAAGAAATTCTTTTTCGCTGGGGTCCCTAAGGTCAAGTGGCACATATTAATAGGAGGAGGGTTTATGTCCCCTCTCGTTTCGTAGTTCCAGGTTGCTTGCTTGTTTCAGATGTTTTGTGCCCCTGGCTTTTCTAATGATTAAATCATTTATAACATGGTCTTTGCTTGAAATACAGATTCTTGGGGTGTGCACTACGGTCTCGAACTGGAACCACTCAAGCGGGTTGAGACTACGTTGGCCAGATCCTGCCCGTATCGAGATCTACTCTCCATTTACAACTTGATCGTGTCTCACTTGATACCCGCGACTTTCGTTATAGAGGATGACGTGATTGGAGCTCTGAACAGAAAACGTTGTTGCCTCACCACTGCTAAGGGAGACCAACGCAAGGTAGCACCCCCTGGGAAGTGAGCCAATACAGTGGAGAAAGCTTCTCTTTTAAAGACTCTGCCACCTCGTCGTTTTTTAGTCGGTAAGGCCAGCGGAACTACAAGCGGAGCTGGTCCTACTACCTCATCTCTTCAAGCAGGATCCAAGCAGAAAGCATCTGACGATCGACTAGAGTTGACACCTTACTTCAGCGAGTTTACCAGGTTGGTGAGTAAGAAAGATTTGGACGATTTTGATGGTAGTACTCTCGGCGAGCTAATTACAAGTATGCAATTTGGCACTTTCCACTTGGGTTGTATGGCTACTTACTATAAGGCCAAAGTTGGTCACTATGAATGCAAGATGAAAAAAGATACTCAATCGGGGAAAAACAGAGCTGATGTAGCTAAGCAAAAGGCTGGAGATCTTAACCTCGAGAATTTAAAGTCGATAAAGGCACCTCCGCAGACATAAAGTCGCCACCCTCAAGATAAGGTGAAGAAGCTTAGAGAGAATTTAGAAGTTCAACGAACTGCCTACGAGGCCTAGTTGGAGTCGCTTCGTACCACCCACCAAGCTGAGGTATAGAACTGTGAGTAGGAGGTCGACAGTCAGTACGACTAGGGACTCTGTTACTCCTATTGGTACATCATGGCCATTATAAAAAAAAAACAGGATCCTGGACTAAAGATGGACCAGCTGGCTGCTGGTGTTACTCAGTATATGAATGAAGAGACAGCTAATGAGGATGCGGAAGAGCCAGAGCAAAATACCACCACGGGAGCGACCTCCCTCATTGTGCTACTCCTACTGAAGTGACCGAGGTCAACACCCACCAGCGGGGAGACTGCCCTGCCTCCCGACCAACCGAGCGGCTTTGCTTACTGACCTTCCATCTTCTTGAATGTACCATAAACTTCTTCTAAGAACGTTATATATTCAGATTACTATTTCTGACAATTTAATAAAAACTTTCTAACTTATTTGTTGTGCCTTTTTTTTATTCGCCCTTATAGAATCGAGTAGACTCTTACGGTTTCGACTCTTTATCTCACTACTAGGCGGGCTTCAAGACTTTGAGGCCTTTTGCATGCCTTAGAAAATTTTTAGATATCTTGGGAACCTACTCGCCTTCACACAGTTGAGCAGATCCTGTCACCCTTTGCCTCGTGTCTCGCCATCGAGCAGACTTTGAGACGTTGAGCCTTTCGCTTGCCTTAGAGATTTTATAGATATCTTGCGAATCTACTCGCCTCCACACGGTCGAGCAGATCCTGGCAAACTTGGCTTCGTGTCTCGTCATTGAGCAGGCTTTGAGACTTTGAGCCTTTTGCTTGCCTTAGAAAATTTTTTAATATCTTGGGAATCTGCTCGCCTTCACACGGTCGAGCAGATCCTGGTAAGCTTGGCTTTGTGTCTCGTCATCGACCAGGCTTTGAGACTTTGAGACTTTGAGACTTTGAGACTTTTACTTGCCTTAGAGATTTTTTGAATATCTTGGGAATCTGCTAGCCTTCACACATAAGTAGGCTTTGAGACTTTGAGCCTTTTGCATGCCTTACAAAATTTTTAGATATCTTGGGAATCTACTCGCCTTCACACAGTCGAGCATGTCCTGGCTAGCTTGGCATCGTGTCTTACCATCGAGCAGGCATTGAGACTTTGAGTCTTTTACTTGCCTTAGAAAATTTAACACCTGCTCCTTTTTTTGGTTGTTAATTAAATGAAATTCATCATATGTTCATTGATCATCGGGCTCATCACACATGAGATTAATCAAACACAAAGCATTAACCGAAAATAAATAGAAATTGACTTAACTCACTACCACTGGTCTCTCTCTACTGGAAATACTTCTTGAGGTGTATTGCGTTCCACGGTCATTTTAGCTCGCATCCGTCTGCATGCACGAGCTTATAAGTTCCTGGTCCAACCACCTGTTTGACTCTATAGAGACCTTCCCAGCTAGGACCGAGCACCCCTTAGGTCGAATCTTTTGTGTTTTGATATACTTTCCTAAGCACCCAATCGACCACCCTGACTACCGGACATGCACTTTCTGGTTAGTAGAAGGCAACTCTTTGCTGGTAGGTGGCCGACCTACTCGAAGTAAGCTCCCTCTTCTCAGTCAGTAAATCAAGGTTCAGGCACATCTGATTGTTATTCTCCTGCTCATTAAAGTGCTCTATTCGGTGTGTGGGTGCTCCAATCTCTACAGGCACAACTGCCTCATGCCCGGAGGCTATAGCAAATTGGGTTTCTCCAATTACAGTTTTATGCATCATCCTGTACGCCCAAAATACTCCTAGCAGCTCATCCACCCATGCGTATTTCTTCTCTCCCAGCCTAGTTTTCAAGAGTTTTTTGATGACTTTGTTAGTTGCTTCCACTTACCCATTGGACTACGGGTGAGCCGGTGAGCAGAACTTCAGCTCAATTTCCAGGTTCTAGCAAAACTTTCTGAAGTTATGGTTGTCGAATTGTCTACCATTGTCTGCTACCAAGGCGTAGGGAATTCCATATCGGCAGACCAAATTCCTCCACACAAAATCCATTGTGTTCTTTTCTGTAATGCTGTTGAGGGCTTCCACCTCGACCCACTTCATAAAATAGTCTACTGCCACCACAGCGTAAGTAGCCGCCCCTTTTCTTTTTGTCAAAAGCCTGATCAGATCGATTCCTTATTGGGCAAATGGCCATGGTGAGGTCATGAGGGTGAGCTTTTTGGGTGGTTGTGTGGGCAAACGTCCTGATGCATCGTTGGCTAGAAATACCCTTGTCTAAGAGCCTTATAGGCGAGTGATCTAGCCCCTGAATGATTTCCACAAACTCACTCATGTACCTCTCTCAACACGTAATCTGTATCATCCTCGTCCAGACATTGCAAAAGCGGCAAAGTATACCCTCGCTGATAGAACACCCCTTCAATCATTGTGCACCTCGATGCTTGGCACTTGACCCTTCTTGCTCTAAATTTTTCTGCTGGTAACATCTTGTGTCTTATGAACGAGATTATTGGGTCCATCCACGATGTTTTCTGCTCGATTTGCATTATCTCCAGGTTCTGCTCAATGCTGGGAGTGGGCTTGATCTCTAAAAGGAATAATTTCGGTATTTTGGGGTTTACTACAACTGCCATTTTGCGCAGGATATCTGCTCAACAATTCTTGCTCCTCGGGATTTGCACTACTGCCACCAATTCAAACATCTCGATATGATTGGCTTTCTTCAGATATTATCTCATCTTATTATCTTTAGGCTAGAATGCTTCACTGATATGATTAGCGACCAGTTGAGAATCGGTCCGTATTTTCACCCTATTTGCCTTTACTGCCTTAGCCAATTCTAGTCCTGGTATTAAAGCTTCGTATTCTGCTTGGTTGTTTATGGCCGTGAACCTCAATCAAATAATATAAGAGATCTCCTCTCCTTCTGGACTTTTCAAAACAATCCTGTAACCTTTAGAACCCATCAATCAACCGAAACCTACGATTCGCCTCCCGTTGTATGCAGTAATGTGATTGGTCAGATTACTTGCTCAGAAAATCTACCACAAAGTCTGCCATCGCTTGGGCTTTTGTTGCTGCTTGGGACTTGTAACTTATCTCGAACTCACTTGGCTTTACCGTCCATTTAACAAGCCAACTAGAGGCATCCAGTTTGTGCAACATTTGCCGCAGTGGTTGGTTTGTTGTCATCGAAACAGGGAATACTTGAAAATATGGTTTCAACTTACGAGCAGTCACTACAAAGGCCAGGGCTTTGCTCGTGTAGTATATCAGGTACTGAACTCATTCTTCTTCTCTCGCCAAAACCGAGCTAGTAGCATGATCTGATACTGCCAAATATAAAAAGAGCTCATCTCCGTCTCGTGGTGTGGTCAACAGCGGTGCATGTTGCAAGTATAGTTTCAGCTTTTGAAAGGCCTATTCACACCGGGGGTCCAGTCTGTTTTTCTTCCTTTCCTCATCACTTAGAAAAAGGCTTGGTACCTGTCTGTGGCCTTGGATATAAACCGAGCGAGTGCTGCCAACTTTCCTGTGAGACTCAGATTGCTAGGAGACTTCATCCCCATAATTACTTAGATCTTCTCAAGATTTGTCTCAATCCCCCGATGGCTTACCATGAATCCAAGGAATTTCTCTGATCCAACTTCAAAAGCACATTTCTCCGGGTTGAGCTTCATCTTATATCTTCGCAAAAGTCCAAATGTCTCCTCGAGGTGCTTGATGTGCTCGGTTGGGTTTTTTGACTTAGTAATCATATCATCTACATAAACTTTCTTTGTATGCACCATCAACGACTTAAAAATTTTGTTCACCAACCTCTAGTATATTGCCCCTGTAACAGAACAAACCCTCGTTAGTGATAAATGTTGTGTGCTCTTTATCCTGCTTGCTCATCAGGATTTGATTGTATCCCGAGAAAGCATCTATGAAGCTGAGCAAGCCATGGCCTGCTGTGGAATCGATAAGCTGGTCAATCTTAGGAAGAGAAAATTTTCCTTAGGGTATGCCTTGTTGAGGTCTGTAAACTTAACACACATTCTCCATTTTCTATTAGCTTTCTTCACAAGAACAACATTTGATACCCATTCGGGGTAGTTCACCTCGCAAATGAATCATGCTTTCAAAAGCTTCTCCACTTTACTGTTTATGGCTTCATACCTCTCTTGATTGAAACATCGTCTCTTCTGTCTCACTGGTCGAGCACCCTTCTTTATTGCCAATTTGTGGCAGGCCACCTCCAGGTCAATCCCTGGCATGTCTTCATGCGTCCAAGCGACACATCAGCGTGAGATTGCAAGAAGTGTACCAGCTCCTGTTTTAATTTGCCCTCCAATCTTGGCCCAATTTTGACTATTTTTCCTGAGTCGCCTTGTCTCAAATCCATTATTTCCAGTTCCTCAACTAACTCATGTCTGCCACTTTTGGTTTTTACTCGGATATCCAGCGAGGTGATTTTCATTGCTTCCTTTACTGCCGTAGAGTAGCAACTTCGAGCAACTCATTGGTTTCCTCGTACCACCCCAACTATTCCATTCACCCGATGTTTGAGAGTCAAGTAGTGGGTAGAAGGTACTGTCTTGCTCGCTCTAAGAAAGGGGTGCCCTAAAATCACTTGATAAGGACTCTCCTCATCAACAACGATAAAGTCCAAGATCATGATTTTTTTCTGATGGGCTAGAGCCAATCGTGATGGCAAGTTCGACCACGCCAAGGGGGTTTAGCCTCTCTCCTCCAAACTCTTTCAAGGAAGTGTTGGTGTGCTCTATCTTTAAATCTGCTATTCCAATTTCCTCTAAGGTTGACTTGAAAAGGACATCAACCGAGCTTTCTGTATCTACTAGGATTCAATCAAACTTTTGTTGGTGATGGTGGCCTCGATAACAAGTGCATCCTCGTGAGGGTATAGCATTCTTCATCCTTATATGTCTATATGATAGGTACCTATCTGGTTTTTACCTGTTTTGCCACTGGAATATTAAAGAACACCTCATTTCTAATCATAGCATATCTAGCATAGTTCTTTCTGGATCTATTCAAGTTTCCGGCTAACGTTGGGCCCCTGTGATAACTCTGACAACAGGCTGCTCATTACTCACACTTCTATCGTTCTGGTCTGCTCCACGTGATGAGGCTGTAATCGGCAGAGCTCCATCTATAAACTCATCTAAGTATAGATTTCTCACTGGATCTTCCACCTAGTTTTCCAAGTCCCTGCACGACACCGTTATATGGCCATGGGTGTCATGGAATTCACAAAATCGTCTTCTGTATCTTCTGCATGGTAATTTCATTATTGAAGCAGGAGGATACAGCAGACCACGATTCCTTATCGCTTGGTACACTTCGTCTAACGGTACTTTTAAGTGTGTATATCGCCCATAACTCTGGCTCTGGTCAATCATGTGCATTGCTCTTTCTCTAGGAGCATTGTCTTGACCAAGAGGCGGGACTGGGGCGTCAGGTCTGCTCGTCCTACTATTGTGCATGTGGCGGCTCATCGGTCGATGATGGTATGACTGGTTATATACCTGGTCCGTTCTTCCCCAAGAATCTCTAGCTGGAGGGTAAGGAGACTGCGCTCCGCTGCATTGGAATTAGGGTGGCCTCTGGTAGGGTTGGTACGAAGTAACACAGTTTCCTGTGTTTCCACCTAGAGCCTACTGGTCCCTCCGTTTAATTGGCTCGCTCCCTCTTGGGACTTTCTTATCTTTCCTCCTCAATTCTTCCAGTTGCTTGTTTTTAATTCTTGCTGCTTTTTCCTCCTCAATCTCCACATCCGTCTTTACCTACTCATAAGCTGCTGAGTATAACTGTATCGTAAGACTTCTTAAGTTGTACCACAGACGCCCTATTCGCACTCCTTCCTTCAATCCCTTTAGAGCTTGGGGATGGTTGAGAGCTCCAAGGTCAAGAACTGTATGATGGTACCTCTTAATGAACTCCCGAAGAGTCCCATCCTCTTCTTGCTTCATGCTCATCAGCTCCATCATATCATCTTCTGATGCCATCACCCCTCGAAAGATTTCAGTAAACTCTTGACACATCTGATTGAATGCCTTTATGCTCCCTCGAGTGAGCTGCTGATACTACTCCTATACTCATTCCTCCAAAGTCAGTGGGAACGCCTGACATCTCTGGGCTTGGGAGAGTCCCTGCACTCCAGTTATGTCATTGAAGCACTCTATATACACAAACGGATCAGTTCACCTAATGTATTTGAGGTCAAGGAGACGAAAATCTCTTAGGATGACAGCACCCATAATTTCTGCCGAGAGAGGTGATTCGTTGTCCAGTATTATCCTCCAACTGGGTGCTTTATTGCAACCCCTCATGTCGTCTATGATCTGCGCTAATCTTCGCACTTCTTCCTCCAACTACATGGCTCAACTAGGATCACGCGCTACTACTTGGTCTCACTCTCGCTCGACATTGTGCATGTGTTGTTGGAGCTCTCTCTCTTCCTCATTCACCAGTTGGTCATTGTTACGGTGTCTTGCCTGTCAGGGAATTAGTCCCTTCTCGCCTGATTTCCCCTCCAAAGGGTGGGATCATTAGCCCCATGACCTGGCCTTCCTGTGGTCCGATCTCTTATCTGCGTGACTTTCTCATCACTGTTCCTTCTATCCACACGATCCTGCGTCCCCCCACTGTTTCTCATTCGCTCCTCCTGAGATTTCTTTTGTCCACTTCTCAGCTCATGCAAGATGGTTGTTAGAGTTTCCATCTGCCTTTCCATTCACTCCGTCCGTTCGTGCATTGCTTTTTCTCGTGCCTCGTTAACACTCTCTCTTAGTGTTGCAGAAAGGAAGAACATAACCATCTTAGACATGGCAAGAAGCATGCTTAAAAGTAGGAGGTTACCTAAAGAATTTTGGGCTGAAGCTGTTGGATGTGCAGTCTACTTATCCAATCGATCTCCAACAAGAAGTGTGTAGGGCAAAACGCCACAAGAAGCTTGGAGTGGAAAAAAGCCCAGCATCACCCATTTATGAGTTTTTGGAAGCAATGTTCATGTACATGTACCAGATGAGAGAAGAGCCAAGCTGGATGACAAAAGTGAGAAATTATCTTAATCGGCTATGACAACAATTCTAAAGGATACAAGTTGTACAATCCAAACAACGGGAAAATTGTGATCAGTCGAGATGTAGTTTTTGATGAAGAAGGAGATTGGGATTTTGGCTCTGGTGTGGATGACTTCAACTTCTTTTCTGTTGAAGAAGATAATAAAACACAGATGAAACAAATAGAAGAGCAACAAGAGCCAGCTACTCCACCTATCTCACCAACATCAACTACACGCGGAGATTCACCACCATCCTTCTTAAATGAAAAAATCGATGAGCATACAAGGAGTCTTGAAGATCTCTATGAGGTAACTGAGAGACTTGATAATCTTACTCTCTTTTGTCTCTTTGCTGATTTTGACCCAGTCAACTTTCAAAAAGCTGCATAAGACGAGAAGTGGAGAATCACAATGGATGAAAAAATCAAAGCCATCGTGAAGAATGACACTTGAGAACTTACTACTATTCCTAAAGTACATAAGGCAATCGGTGTCAAATAAGTGTACAAGATGAAGAGAAATGCCAAAGGAGAAATTGAAAGGCACAAAGCAAGGTTGGTTGTAAAAAGCTATAGTCAAAAGGCTGGGATAGACTACGATGAAACTATTAGACTTATTATTTCTTTAAATGCTCAGAAAAAATAGAGGATTCATCAATTGTATGTAAAGTCTGCTTTCCTAAATGGAATTCTTGAAGAAGAAGTCTACATTGAACAACCATTGGGCTATGAAATTAAAGAGCATGAAGAAAAAGTTTTGAAATTGAAGAAGGCACTTTATGGGTTAAAGCAAGCTCCAAGAGCATGGAATAACAGAATTGACAAGTATATTCAAGAAACGGCTTCACCGAATGCCCATATGAACATGCTCTCTACATCAAAGAAAATGATGGAGATATTTTGATTGTATGTCTATACGTGGATGATCTCATCTTCACTTGAAGTAACCCAAGCCTATTTGAAGAGTTCAAGAGAGCGATGATCAAAGAGTTTGAGATAACTGACATCGGATTGATAGCATATTACCTCGGCATTGAAGTCAAGCAACAAGAAAATGGTATTTTCATTTCTCAAGAAAGTTATGCAAACGAGATACTAAAGAAGTTCAAGATGAATGATTGTAATCCAATAAATACACCAATGGAGTGTAGAATCAAGCTATCCAAGTATGATTAAGGAAAAAAAGTAGATCCAACCTTTTTCAAAAGCCTTATTGGGAGTCTGCGATACTTGACATGCACGAGATTTGACATTCTTTATGCTGTTGCACTTGTGAGTCGATATATGAATGAAATACAAGTTGTGCAACCCAAGAGGGGGGGTGAATTGGGATTTTAAAAATTATGCTAAGTAAATCGCACACCAATTTAATCTAATGCCTTAATCAAATCAAAAACAATAAATTCAAACAAGCATAATAATAAATGAGTAAGAGAGAAAGCAACTCAAGGATTTTTACGTGGTTGCCTATCCCCGCCACGCCCACGCCTCCAAGCACACCCCGAGGATTTCACTATCCAAGCCTCCCAAGGCTTCAAATGTTTACAATTGACTTCCAAGGTGTCAACCACCTTTACAATCGAGATTATCTCCCAATCTCTTCACCCCAAGTGTTTCCCACTGAACACTCACAAATCACGATGAAATAAAAATTAAAACAATAAATCTCTTTAAGAGTGGATAAACAAATTATAAACGATGACTCAACGAATGATGATTTACAAAATGCAGTTCAATATATGCTTTATAAACTTGCTTTTGTTTCTGTAGTTCTTAAAATGAAGTTGGAATTGAGTTTTTATAGTTAAAGTTCTAAAACTAGTAAGATAGACAAATTCCAGTAGCCAAATTTAATGAATAAATGATGTAATTACAGTTTACCACAATACTTTCAGAATTATATATATGCCCCAGAGAAATAGGTCCAATTTTGGACATCAAAATTTTGAATTACATTCAGGTCCTCCAACTTTCATAAATTATTGTATGGCCCAAATTGTTTCAAACCTTTGCAAATAACTCCAAATCCGAATTTATAAATAATACTAATCATTCCCAAAACTTTCTGAAATTATGCAATGGCCCAACATGTAATAATACTTTTTATAAAAGTCTTTTTAAGTTTTAACATAATCAACATAAATGTTAAAGTTCTTAAAACCTTTCACTTAGACCCTCAAACTTTTATAAGTTACAATATGGTCCAAAACGTTTTAAATCTTTGCAAATAAGTTTAAATTCAAATTGAAAATAATATTTATTAAAATCAAAGATTGTAAAACATTTTCATTTTAATCCAAATTACTCAAATCCACAAAATATTTTTATCTTAAATATAAAACATTTTGGTTTATAAAAAGTAATAATTTATTAAACAAAACTTAGAGCTTCTCAAATGCTAAATCATGCATCAATTAAATCATACCGGCTTTACAAGAAATTATCGCAATAATTTGTCCGTTGAGCTTTAAACTTCATTCTTGATTTTGCCGTTGTCCGTTGAGTGTCTTGAGCTTGATTTCACTTGATTCACTTGCATAAATATTATCCTTCAAAAACTAGTGAACTTGTGAAATACAATATTTATTAAATCACTTAAGACACATGTTTGTTATCATCAAAATTACATAATGTGTAGCCCTTTAGGCTAACAATCTCCCCCTTTTTGATGATGACAAACATCTCATATATTTTGACATTTATACTCCCCCTTAATACATGGCATACATGATTCAACAAATAAATCAAATTTAAAATATGTAAGCTCCCCCTTAATATTTCAAAACTATGCATGAATATTTTAGAGAATTCAAAGCACATGACTTCTCCCCCTTCATCATCAAAATTACTATGAATATTTGAAGTTCAAAATACATGTTTCCTTTATCCGGGAATTCAAAATACATGATCTCTCCCCCTTCATCATCAAAATTACTATAAATTCGATGCTCATACAAATAATATGTCAATGGTTAATCAAGAAACATATAAGTATATAATAACCAAACATTCAATTAACCATAACATGATCATGAACCACCATTCCATCAATTACCAAAACAACTCCTCATAACATAAGATCATCATATGAAAAAAAATCATGGAATTAAATCACCATCAAATCTTAAAATCATCACCATAATCATATATCAACTATAAAAATAAAATTGCTCAAGGTGCATGATATTCTCCCCATTTATGAATCATAAAAAAAGATATATTACTTTGTCTCCCCCTTTGGACAACAAAGAAATTCAAAATGCATATTATCCAAAATCATATTGTATGCTCCCCCTAAATATATGGCCAATTTAAAAAATTTAACCAAAATGATTTTATCCAAAAACATATCATATTTATCTCCCCCTTCATCATAAAATAAATAATAGATGCAATCAAAACAAGATCATCAAAAATAATTCGATGAAGATATTACCCATTTTGTGCGAGTAAAAATTTCGACAGAGTCTCCCCTTAAAAATGAGCAAATCCTTAAATACATAACATGATTAGAAAGACTTCCATATAGGTTTAAACAATTATAACAAACCAACAACTCCATCAATTCATCAAGCCACACTCATATAATCATCAATCATCAAAATCATCAAGAAATCAATTTAATAGTATTAATAACATGATTAGAATTTTTTTAAAAATTATTCTTCACAACATTCAAATTCAATATGAATTCCGAATTCTCACCATAATCTTCCTTGCATCTCTTGGCTATTTGTTTGCTCTTGGATTTGTCACCACCCACCATTGTTGAAACAAGAACAAGCTTAAATACCAATTTCGGATTTTTAAAACTTAAGTGAAATGGATGTGTTTGAGCCAAGAAAATCAATCTTAGATATGAATGGAGCTAATATATGATGTGGATTGGATCAAAGATGAGCTAAAGGAAGGTTAAAAACGTAGAGAGAGAAACGGCCAAAAGTTAGGTTTTTGAGATTTGGGATTTTTGTGAAAAGGTGATGAAATGGTGTTTGGAGGATGAAAATTGAAAGAGTAATAGATGGGTAATGAGTTAGATGATTGATTTTAACACGAAAATGAGTGAAAGATGAAGAAATTTGAGACCAAAATGGAGAGGTACTGTTCACTCGTGAGAGATGATAATGAGATGATGAAGAACAAGTGAAGAAATGATGATTGAGAGATGTTTAATGGAAGTTAAATGGATGGGTAATGGTTTGAATCATTGATTTTGACATGAAAATGGTTGAGAAATGAAGAAAAATTGAATGGAAATAGAGGAGGAGTTCACGGTTTGGTGAGAGAATGAACAAGTGAGGAAGAAAGCAAAAATGGGGAGGAAAAAGGGGACAAACCCGTGACCAAGCGGCTAGCCGCTTGCTCTCGGGTTTGAGGGCAGCATCCAAGCGGTTAGCCGCCTGGTTGCTGTCCGGTTGCACCGAGGTTGCTTTTCGGCCATTTTCGATCAATCCCGTCATCATTTCTTGATTCCGAAACATCTCAAGAGCCATTTTAATGCATGAATCATGATTATAAACATTCAAAAGATGATTAATTCAAACATATAACTCATCCATCATGCATATGCTTTACACAATCATGAAACATTTAAGCATTCAACGATTAATGATTCAAGCATATCACTTATTTATTATGCTTAAGCATTACATAATCATTAAAATCAAGCAAATCTATCATGATAAGTTGACAAGCTATCATCATATAAATATAACCATGTATCATAATAAAGCACTTGATGTTATACTCAATGATAAATCAATCATATAAACATACAAGTATACTCTCATAAATTCAAGTTATTATCCATTTTTCATGATCCACTCAACATAATAAATATTGCAAGAATTGTTACCAAAGCAATTAAAACATCTTGCCTCATTATTTTTGCTTACATCATGATCAAGTGATTGTCCTCATAAGCTTCATCAAGGAATTCTCCATCATTCCTTATTTGTGGTACCTACAAAAATTCAAGTTTTGTGCTTTGGTACCCAAATACTCTTGGGTCCTTGAATGTTAGCAATGGTTCCTTTTGGAACCCAAACACATTTTACACCATAATATGCATTTCTTTTTACTGGACATCTATATTTCATATGACCATTTTGATTGCAATAATGACAAACAATTTTATGATCACTTGTGGAGGTAGCCTTAACAAAATAATTCTTATAATATTTTTATTTCAAGTAAGGCTTATACCCAAGTCCGCCTTTATCAAATACACATTTTTGAGTGCTTAGTAATTTTTCTAAATTCTTTTGACCACTTGTGAATTTTAACACAATTTCATTGAGCTCATTAATCTTTTTCTTAAACACTTCATTTTCTTTTATCAATTCATCAACATGTGATTTTTCATGCTCATGTGAAATATTTTGTTTGCCTTTAAAAGATGCAATTTTATCATGCAACATTTTATTGTCTAACTCTAGTCCTTTAATCATTGCATTTAATGAATCATTGCATTTTTGTAAAGCATCATTTTCATTTTTCAAGTCATCTACATGTGATTCTAGATGCTTGTGTGAAGTGATAGATTTCTCATTTGATAAGGTAATTTTATCATGTAATGTTTTATTCTCTAATTCTAGGCATGTAATTTTTGCACTTAGAGATTCATTTTCATTTTTAAGCTCTACCATTTTCTTTTTAAGACATATATTCTTTTTGCCAATTTTCATCAACTCATCATGCAATTCTTTAAAAGCATCATGTAATTCATCATAAGTAGGAAGATCACTTACCTCATCAAGTTCATCATCCGATTCATCTCCAATTGCCATAAGTGCCAAATTTGACACTTCATGAGATTCCTCCTCATTTGTCGTCTCCTCATACATAAGTTCAAGTTTTCTCCATATTTCATAAGCATTAGAACAACTTGAAACTTTATAAAATTCCTTTTTATCTAAGGCACAAAATAAAGCATTCATAGCTTTGGAATTTAAAGACATCATTTTCCTAGCCGACTCACTTAAAGCATTATTCCTAGGAATGAAGGAATCATCACAAATTATTTCCCATTATTCATAATCTAAGGCTTGTAAATAAATTCTCATCCTAGTTTTCCAATATGGAAAGTCATTACCATCAAATAATGGTGGCCTAGTGATGGATTGTCCTTCCATGAAGATTGAACTAATTTGGGTTGCCATGGATCTTTAACTCTAGATGGTTAAGTCTACACAAGAGCACCTCGCTCTGATACCAATTGAAATACAAGTTGTGCAACCCAAGAGGGGGGGTGAATTGGGATTTTAAAAATTATGCTAAGTAAATCGCACACCAATTTAATCTAATGCCTTAATCAAATCAAAAACAATAAATTCAAACAAGCATAATAATAAATGAGTAAGAGAGGAGAAAGCAAACTCAAGGATTTTTACGTGGTTCGGCTATCCCTGCCTACGTCCACGCCTCCAAGCACACCGGGCTTGAGGATTTCACTATCCAAGCCTCCCAAGGCTTCAAATGTTTACAATTGACTTCCAAAGTGTCAATGAACCTTTACAATCAAGAGATTATCTCCCCAATCTCTTCACCCCAAGTGTTTCACTGAACACTCACAAATCACGAGAAATAAAAATTACAACAATAAATCTCTTTACTAGTGGATAAACAAATTATAGCTCAACGATGACTAAACGAATGATGATTTACAAAATGCAGTTCTCAATATATGTTTTATAAACTTGCTTTTCCGTAGTTTAAAACGAAGTTTTAATTGAGTTTATAGTTAAAGTTCAAAACTACAAGATAGACAAATTCCAATACGTTGCCAATTTAATGAACAGTGATGTAATTACAGTTTTACCCCAATACTTTCTGTAATTATACTATGGCCCAGAAAGTCACAAAACTTTTCAAATAGGTCCAATTTTGGACATCAAAATTTTGAATTACATTCGGGTCCTCCAACTTTCATAAATTATTGTATGGCCCAAATTGTTTCAAACCTTTGCAAATAACTCCAAATCCGAATTTATAAATAATACTAATCATTCCCAAAACTTTCTGAAATTACGAATTACCAACATGTAATAATACTTTTTATAAAAGTCTTTTTAAGTTTTAACATAATCAACATAAATGATAAAGTTCTTAAAACCTTTCACTTAGACCCTCAAACTTTTATAAGTTACAATATGGTCCAAAACGTTTTAAATCTTTGCAAATAAGTTTAAATTCAAATTGAAAATAATATTTATTAAAATCAAAGATTGTAAAACATTTTCATTTTAATCCAAATTACTCAAATCCACAAAATACTTTTATCTTAAATATAAAACATTTTGGTTTATAAAAAGTAATAATTTATTAAACAAAACTTAGAGCTTCTCAAATGCTAAATCATGCATCAATTAAATCATACCGGCTTTACAAGAAATTATCGCAATAATTTGTCCGTTGAGCTTTATACTTCATTCTTGATTTCATTGTCCGCCGGAGTGTCTCGAATTGATTTCACTTGATTCACTTGCATAAATATTATCCTTCAAAACTAGTGAACTTGGAAATACAATATTTATTAAATCACTTAAGACACATGTCATATCATCAAAATTACATAACGCCAGAAATTTTTGCGCTAACAAACGAAGAATTCAAAGATCACTCATTTCAAGGTTGCCAAAAGAATCCTTCATTATATCAAAGGTATAATTGATTTTGGCTTGTTATATTCATTCTCTAATAATTACAAGCTGGTTGGATATAGCAACAACGATTGGAGTGGAGATATAGATGATCGAAAGAGCACCACCAAATTTCTGTTCTTTATGGGAGATACTGCTTTCACATGGATATCAAAGAATCAACCCATTGTCACACTTTCCATTTGTGAAGCTGAGTACATAGTTGTTACATCAAGTGTTTGCCATGAAATTTGGCTCAGAAATTTACTGAAGGAGTTAGGCTTGTCACAAGTAGAGCCAACCAAGATATGTGTGGATAACAAGTCAACAATTGCTCTATCCAAGAATCCAGTTTTCCATGATCGAAGCAAACATATTGACACTGGCTATCATTATATACGAGAGTGCATCACAAGAAAGAATGTACAAGTTGATTACGTGATGTTAAAAAATCAAGTAGCTGATATCTTCACCAACCACTCAAGGTTGAAGATTTTAACAGATTCAGAAATATACTTGGTGTCGTAAAACAAGTTTAAGGGAGAGTGTTGAAAATAATAAACTTGTTTTACATAAGTAATTCACTTAAGTGAAATGAGGTGTTGCGTTGCACATGGCTTTTCTTTATTCTCCATATCATGGTTGAAATACAAGTTGTGCAACCCAAGAGGGGGGTGAATTGGGATTTTAAAATTTATGCTAAGCAAATCGCACACCAATTTAATATAATGTCTTAATCAAATCAAAAACAATAAATTCAAACAAGTATAATAATAGAGGAGTAAGGGAAGAGAAAACAAACACCAGAATTTTTACGTGGTTCGGCTATCCCCGCCTACGTCCACGCCTCCAAGCACACCGAGCTTGAGGATTTCACTATCCAAGCCTCCCAAGGCTTCAAATGTTTACAATTGACTTCTAAGGTGTCAATGGACCTTTACAATCAAGAGATTATCTCCTCAATCTCTTCACCCCAAGTGTTTCCTCACTTGAACACTCACAATTTGATGATAAATGAAAGTTACAACAATAAAACTATCTTTAAGAATGGATAAACAAATTATACATCAATGATGATTCAATAAATGATGATTTACGAAATGGAAGCTCAATATATATTTTATAAACTTGTTTTGGCTTGTTCGAGTTAGGAAAATGAAGTTGGAGTTGAGTTTTTATAGTTAAAGCCCGAAAACTAGCCGTTATAGATAAATTCCAGCAACCAAGCGGTTAGCCGCTTGATTTATCCAGCTAGCCGCTATGAACAGTGATGTTACCGTTATTTTTGAAATTTGCTACAGTAATACTGTTCACGAAATTATAGTTTTATCTCAGAACTTTCAGTAATTATACTATAATCCAGAATTTTATAAAAATTTTCAAATAGGTCCAATTCTGGATATTAAATGTTTAGATTACATTCAGTTCCTTAAACTTTCATAAATTATAATAAGGTCTAAAATGTTTCAAATGTTTGCAAATAAGTCCAAATCTTGAATTCAAAATAATATCATTAAAATCAAAGATTGTAAAACTTTTTCATTTTAATCCAAATTACTCAAATCCACAAAATACTTTATCTTATAAATATAAAACCTATTAGTTTATGAAAAGTATTTATTTAAATAAAATCTTGAGCTTCTCAAATACTAAATCATTCATAAATTAAATCATACCGGCTTTACAAGAAATTATTACAATAATTTGTCCGTTGAGCTCTAAACTTTATTCTTGACTTCGTCGTTGTCCGTTGAGTATCTTGAGCTTGATTTCACTTTATTCACTTGCATAAATATTATCCTTCAAAAGCTAGTGAACTTGTAAAATACAATATTTATTAAATCACTTAAGACACATGTTTGTTATCATCAAAATTACATAATGTGTAGCCTTTTAAGCTAACAATGGTCCTACCATTTTATGTTCATGAAGCATCTAATTGAATGGAGATAAGCTTTACAATTTGGATGCCATTAAAGGATTTCTTTAAAGCATGTTAGGTGAGGCGGTGTTATGATGAAAGCTTGGTGGAACATGGTTGGTAATGTGTATTATAATTATGATTATGTTTGTGTTTCATTCACTATAAATACCTATGCCATTTGTGTTGTATACATCAAGTGTAAGAAAAAGAAAGAATACAAAGTAAAACATAGCTTTTAAGAGTGATTTGTGAGAGTGTGGGAATTGTTCTTAAAGTGTTCTTGAGCTTTCTTTAATAAAATTTGTGTTTTATCCTTCAAATTCTCCAATAAGGAATTCCACGAACAAAATTTCACAAAAGGTTTAAACAAATTTCATAAATTTTCCAGAAACGTACGGGCCCCATTTGTCTTTTATTTTCATTCTCTCTTCTATTTTAAGAAGTAAACACTACGGATCATTCTCATTCTGAATTTGCTTCCTGAGTCCCTATGAGTAAACACACTACTAATGTAGCTCATGAGCGTAACTCGAGAGGTAAAGGCCAGTAAAGACAGCTGTTAGGAAAAAAATTACAGTAAATTGGTCGAAATTGATTACTAACAACTCATTGTATCTGTATATGAAACAAAGTGTTTCATGCATGGGCCCGGAATCAGATTACCTAAGAGTTTACAAAATAAATAATTAAATGTTCTCACAATAAGTAATGGTTTTCTAAAATAGATTTAGGTTAAAACCTTGTCTTTGGTCTTAATTTTAATGCGGAAAAAGAATAAACACTTTCAAAAGAAAAATAAAAATTAATTTGAAAGACAGTGAAGCAATTAGCTAGTTACACAAATCATAGACCTGTAAGTGGAGCAATTAGTTTGGATCTGCAACAAGCACTCGTCTCCTTTCTTATTTACATTTTTCCAAATTTTCTGTACAATTATTTGTTAATAATTTAAATTACATACTGCCCCTTTTGCTTCACACAAGCTCTACGAAACGGAGCAACATATATTATTCAGGTTAAAAAATGAACAGGAATTTAGAATCGAGAGGAGACGACATTGCCGGTTACAAGAAATGGAAAATGTGCCTAATTATATACGACATGTCGGTTTAATTTGAAAGGAGGATAGCATGATGAACAATTAATGTCGTCTAGCAGGGTAAGTTATGTACGTGCTGATCACTGATAATGAACAAAAGTTACAAAACCACTACTCCATTCTTGAAGAGGACAAAGCCTAGAAATAGTTGAATCTCTATCATTAGAGTGTTAAGACCCTTTTTTACATTGAGGTGTTGTAGAAAAAAATTATAATTATAAAATAAAAATTAATAGTATGTAATAAATATAATTTATAAATAATAATTTTGATAAAATTAATAAAGATATAATAGATTTTTCATCATATAAGCATAAAATTAAATTAACTTATCTTCAAAACTATAGCAGATAGTATTTACTAAATACTTTAGCATTGCAGCTTTGAAATTATAGCTATCCAAACTCAATCTTAAACAAATCCTAAGTGAGGTCTTGGGGGGTGGGGTGTGCCAAGACTAATCATCAAGTGATCTTGATCCAAGAATTTTCTTACTATTTGAGGGTTTTTAAACCTTCACTCATCATAAGCAAGATAATTCAGAGTAGGATGCTCTTCACAAAAAAAAAAAAAAAAAAAAAAAAAAGAGTAGAATGTGACAAAAATGGCATGTGGGCACCACCTTCTAGAAGGTGGTGCCCGCCCATTTTGAAGAAGAATGCATTGCTTCCGTCTTTGAATGGAATAGAAGAAAAATGGCCAAATTGAAGAAAGAAAAAATAATAATATATAATTGGTGAATAGTGCCTAGATTTTCCTATAAATAGAAACGAAGAGAGAGTGAGCATATTCATTCCATTTTGAGAGAGAGCTTGAGAGTTTTAAGAGCTTAAAATTATAAAGCTCTTATTCTAGTATTTCGAGAGTTCGTGTGTATCGATTTTGGGTAGTGAGCTAAAATCTACAATACTTGTAATTTCTTTTCACTAGTAAAATATTTTCCTTCCGTCCTGTGGACGAGGCTAAAAGTCAACCACGAATTTCCGTGTCCCGTGCGATGTTATCAGGTCTCATTATTTTCTCAATTTTACTTTAACTATGGCCCGCCCACCCACCAATTTCCTAACAAAGGGTATCGAGCTATTGGTTGTATTTTTCGAGCCTGAGGTAATCGCTCACTAAGGGTAATCGCTCACGATACAAGACTGCTCACGATACGATCGCTCACGATACGATCGCTCACGATACGTACTATTTACGATACGTACTATTCACAAGAAACGGTGGAGCGATCCAAGAATTCCGCCGGGAAAGTGGAATAGTGTGAGTAGTACAACCTGTAGTTTTGTACATGTTCAGGAAAGTTCTCACAAAGGCGATAAGAGCCCAAGGAGTCTGGGTTTTAAGCTGGGACCGCGACCCCTCCAGCCTTTCCCCGAACTTTCCTGTGTGCATTGTTACACATACTCACAACTATTCAAGGTGATACACTAGTTTGTGTGTGGTATTTATCAACAAAATGGCAAAGAAAGTATGAATTAAGAAATTCAACGGAATAATTTCTCCAGGAAAACAAGATGGCGGCGCTGAGGAAAATAATTGGCAAAAGAATCGAGAAAGACCCATGGAGATAATCGATGACAAGTGGAACGAGACGGCAACGTCATCACGATCTACACTTGGCACTGCAGACGGTGTTATCCAAAGGTGGCAGAAAAAGACAAGAAAGGAAATTGGATACTCTTACAAAATTAGACGAGGCTAAGTCAAGACAATAAAATATTCTCAAGAGAAAACTCTATACTCTTCGAATGGCGGAATCCACTTTATGGATCGACCATATCAATACTTTCAAGACTCTATTTTCACAACTCACAACGCTCATAATATGAGGAAAATGAACGCGTAGCTTCTACTCAAAGTCTACCATATTCAGTATGATCAACTTATCATCAATCTAACGAACAACAATCTCATGGACAATCTAGTTTTCGACGATGTTGCAGCCTCCGATTAAACGAGGAGAGCAAAGCGAAAAGTAAGGAAGATAGACAAACAAGTTCGCAGCAAGTGGAGGCGCCATCGCTGACGCAGAGGAGATCAATGTAACGCGGTCCCAGCGAGCCACAACCATGGTAGATCAAAACCGTAAGTGTTAAGAATGTTAAATGCTACAATTGTGGCAAGAAAGGACACGCAAGAAAGAGTGTGAGTAACCGTAAGAGAAGAGAGGGCAAAGAACCCGAGTCATCAAATGCCTGTGGTGTGTAGCAAGACTTTGATGATGGCGAAATTTCTACGAGGCAACAACTGCTTCGTAAGGCGTAAAACGGCTATCCGATGTCCTGCTCATGACTCGTGAGCTACCCGGCATATGACCTTCCTGAGAGAATGGTTCCACACATATGAACCTATCTTAGAGGATCTCAGATATACGGGTGATGATCATGCCTCGAGATCGGTATCGGGTACTATCAAAATTAAAATGTTCACGGCAAGCATAATCGAGGAGGCACGATATGTCAAAGGTTCAAGAAAATCTATTATCTGGGACAAATAGATAGCCGGTGTAAACCCATGTTGAAATGGATTATTAAGATTACTAGAGGGTGCCAGATTGATGAAGCGCAGAAAGATCGCTAACTGCTCATGCTTAAAGGAGAAACACTACAGAAACTGATGCGTGTGTCGCACAAATGGAGAAGAATCAACGACGATGTGGCATCTCAAACTCGGGCACATGTCGAACAAGGTTCAAGATTCTCCGAGCTTAAAATTGCCTGTGGCTCAAATCGAAGTTTACCATTTCATGAAACATCATGTTACTAGTTAAAGATAGATTAAAGTTTAGTAGATCCGCTGTAAGTAAATGCATTCTAGACTTAGTTCATTCCGATGTTCGGGAATCACCGACATATCCATGGAGGCAAAGTATACGGTGACTTTCATTGATGATTATTCAGGAGATGTTGGGTATATCCAATTAAGAAAAAGTCGATGTATTTCTAGTGTTTAAAGAATACAAAGCACGGGTAGAACTTGAACTGGGAAAAGATTAAGTGTTCGAGGACGATAATGGTGAGAGAGTATACAGACGAGTTTCTTGCTTTCTCGTAGAAGAAGTATTCAAAGACAACACGGTGGCGTACACCTCAACAAAACGGAGTGGCGAGCGGATGAATGTAACTCTACGTAGTTAATAAGAGCTATGTTGAGGATCACCGGTTCACCCAATTCATTCTCGCGTAAGCACCAAACCGCCTGTTATATAGAAATCGGTCGCCATCCACAAAGAATTGACAAGATGATGGAGATGGACAGAAAGCCAAATTACTCTCACCTACATGCATTTGGGTGTCCTGTACGTGATGTACAATGCCCAAGAAAGAACAAAGCCGATCCAAAATCTAAGATGTATTTTCTTGGGATACGTCACGAGTAAAGGGGTATCGTCTGTGGGACCCCACTGCCCACAAGATCGTCATCAGCAGATATGTTATCTTTATAGAAGATCAACTGTAGAGGAGAGATGAGGATGATAGCAATGCAAAAGAAAAGTCAGAGACTGTGCCGGTTTATGTGGAAAAAAATCTAGAAGATTCAGATTCTTCTGAAGCAGCACCAGAGCACGAGGAACAAAAATCAGTCGAGTCCGAGGCTCCAGAAGTTCGACGGTCAACTCGCGAGAGATGACCGCCAGTGTGGCACTCAGATTATGTGACAGAAATCAATGTTGCATACTGTCTTCTAACGGAGGATGGAGAACCATCAACTTTCCATAAAGCTTTAAACACCGTATCGCTTTGTGGATGACAAAGAATGCAGAAGAAATCGAGGCTCTACATAAGAACAAGACATGGGAACTTGTACCACTACCACGTGGAAGAAAAGCCATTGAAACAAACGGGTCAGCGTGATGGCAATGACCAAGTGAGCGGTATCGTGCAAGATTGGTGAAAGGATATGCTCGGAAAGAAGGTATTGACTTTAATGAAATATTTTCTCCGGTGGTTCGACTCACAACAGAATGGTTTTGGCAATGTGCTACATTTGATTTACATCTAGAGCGCTTAGATGTGAAAACCGCATTTCTTCACGGAGAACTCAAGAAGAAATTTATATGCTCCAACCGAAGGTTTTAGGAAAGGAGAACTTGGTTTCAGGTTGAACAAATCTCATACGGTCTTAAACAGCGCCAAGGTGTCAGTATAAGAGATTTGATTCTTCATCATGAGCCTTGGATACAGCAGACTCGCCTGCATAATTGTGCATATTACAAGAGGTTCAAGATAATGATTTCATCATTTTGTCATTGGATGGATGACATGTCATAAAGTAGCCCCAACAAAGATCGAGTCCAAGAATCAAGGCACAATTGGCTGGAGTTTGAAATGAAGGACTTGGGACCAAAGAAACAAGATTCTAGGGATGCAAATTTACCGAGATGTAAATAACAGAAGATTTGGCTTTCGTAAGAACTACTTGAAGAAAATTCATGCGCTTCAACATGCAAGATCAGGAAGTCAATTTCTACCCCACTTCCTATTAATTTCAAATTATCCTCAAGCATGTGTCCTAGCAATGAAGGCAGAGGAAAGAGATGTCTCGAAAATCCGTATGCATCGGCAGTGGGAAGTTTGATGTTCGCTATGATATGTACCAGACCGGACATTGCACAAGCTGGGAGAGCAATGGTCGACATACATGGCGAATCCTCAGTGAAGAGCATTGGATAGCTGCTAAGAGGATTTCGAGATACATCGAGGAACCCGATGTTGCATTATGTTATGGAGGATTAGAATTTACCGTGGCCACGTGGATTCAGATTGCGAGACCTCGATAAAAGGAAATCCACCATCAAGCATGTGTTTACATCATGGAGCAAAAAGCCGGGTTTCAAACCGCAGACCAGAATGGCTCTATCTACAATGTAAGTAATACATGGCGCTACACAAGCTTGCAGGAAGCTATTTGGATATGAGGTTATCGAGGAGCTCGAGCAAAAACAATGAAAATTCACATGTTTTGTGACGAGTGCCTTGCACATTGCAAGGAATCCAAATTTTCATTCCGTGACAAAGCACATAGGGTACAAGATCACTGCTCGAGAAGTGGAAGATTAAGTGTGGATTTGCGAAAATCCATACCAAGGAGAACCCAGCAGATGTTTTGACCAAGCCGATTAACACCGACAAGTTTATTCGAGTAGATCCTCTTGTGGCCAGCGTAAACGTGTTTACATGATAATGGCGAAGGATGGTGTGAGATTGATTGGTTCTCAATCTAATCTCCAAGTGGGAGTATGACAAAATTGGCATGTGGGCACCACCTTCTGAATGGTGCCTCACCATTTCAAGAAGAATGCATTGCTTCCGCCTTTGAATGGAATAGAAGAAAAATGTCAAAATTGAAGAAGAAAAAAAATAATAATATATAATTGGTGAATAGTGCCTAGATTTTCCCTATAAATAGAAACGAAGAGAGTGAGCATATTCATTCCATTTTTGAGAGAGAGCTTGAGAGTTTTTAAGAGCTTAAAATTATAAAGCACAGTGTTTTGAGAGTTTGGGTGTATTGGGATTTTTGGGTAGTGAGCTAAAATCTACAATACTTGTAATTTCTTTTCACTAGTAAAATATTTTCCTTCTGCTTCGCCCGTGGACGTAGGCTAAAAGCCGAACCACGTAATTTCTGGTGTCCCGTGTGATGTTATTGTGTCTCATTATTTTCTCAATTTTACTTTAGTTGCGTGCCTGCTTCACCCACCAATTTCCTAACAGAATGAACTAGTTATGGTACTTGATTCCTCTAATTACCCTCGATTAAGCTCTTAATTCTCATAAAAATAGGACAGTTAAACTCGAGGTGTGCCTACAAAAGACATTCTAACGCTAAAGTCAGTGTTTAGAGATTTTGAAAGCTAATTTAAATATGAATTTTCTCTTGACTTGATTCTGGAAATTGGCCACAAGTCATTTCTCGATCTTTCAACTCCTATTTATAGATTGAGAGATGAAAGATTGGGGAGATAACACTTTTTAGATTTGAATCATCGCCATTCATTCTCGTAATTTGATTTTGATAGTTAAATTCATTAACTATTTTTGTTTCTATTCGAATTTTCAGCACATGGCTCTGTTAGTAACCACATATCGTTACTTATCAACATTTTTGGGTTGAGAAATATACAATTTCTAAACAAGTACAGGAAATGCAAATTAATTCTTAAAATAAAAAAGAAATGAAGATAAAATTTACAGCTTATTGGAACTCCAGTGAAGTATTTGCTCAAAAGAAAGAAGATAATCAAATTACGCAACTTCTAGCTGCGCATCCTCAGCTCCATTTGTATGTTTGTATTCCAAAAGCAAGTCTTAGTGAAAATTGACTTGCATAATTAATTATTCATTATAAACTTCCATAATTCTAAAGTACTTGTTAATAGAAAATCGCTTTAGATTGTACTTAATCATACATCGGCACTATCATAATGTATTCCTTAATCTCATCTAACCATAAAAGAAAATATTTAGGACTATAATTTCCATCAAGCATTCGAAACATGAGGTCTTTTGAATATTCCAATCACAAATGCAAAGCCAATGCAAAACTATAAAGAAGACTGAACTATCAGGGGTGGTATGGCTACCAGTTGGTGGCCATAATTTGGTGTGATGATGCTTAAATCTTGTAGATATGGTGGTAAGGAACATAATGGTTACTATGGATTGGTCAGATTCACAACAGTAAAAGTGGATCGAAGAGGTAAATCTCACAGGTTTTGAAGGTTTTGTGTGGTGGGTTATGGTTGCTTTAAGATGGCTAATCAGACACAGTAGTGGCTTGGATTGGATGTAGCAGATAGAAGGAAGTTTGATGATGGTTGATTGATGGTGAGGCATCAGTGTTAGTGGTGGCACTAGATGAAACTAGGAAACTACATTACTTCAGGTCGAGTTTGCTTATAACAGCATGTCAAATCGAGCTACTAGCAATACTACTTTTGAGATCGTCTATACTTATTCCCCATACTATGCCTATTATCTGGTTGGGATGCCAAAAATAGTCGGAGGAAGTAAATCAGTGGATAATGTGGCAGAAAAAGACTGCAGATTCATGCAGAGGTGTGAGCTAATGTGGTTGTCAATGCTAAGTACAAGGCTAATGTGGACAAGCATCGACACAAAAAGGTATTTTTAGGAAGATGATTCCTGGCATTCACACTAAGTTGGATAAGCAGAAGTGTATTCCATCTCATGTGGCGATGTAGATTAATGATAAAACTTATGTGCTTCCGCTGCAAGAAAATTGGAACATCTCTAACTTTTAACGTGGTTGATTAGCTTGAGTATCATCCAGATGATGAAGAGTTGAATTGGCATAACTCGAGGGTAGGGTTGGCAATTTATGGCGGCGGGTCGGGGTGGTCGAGCCAAGACCCGAGCCCGGCCTGCATCAAGGAATACTAGCCTACAGCCCCAAAGTGTTTTACCTTAGGGTGGTCAATTAGAACAAAAGCAAACCCTGATTTTTATATTTAAATAATTTAAATTTAAATCTCTAATATAAAAATTTAAAAATTTTGAAATTAGTTTAAAGTAACATAAATATAAAGATTGTTCTACTCAACATCTTAACCATAAATTATATAAATAACTAAATATAAATAAAAAGTTCATCAATTAACACACAATTTAATTCCATAATCTAATCAAAGAGTTCATCAATTTAACAAATAAAATAAAACACAACTCAATACCATAAGTCCATAATTTAAACAATGAGTTCATTAGTTCATTGGTTTAATAAGCTACAATTCATAACCCACCTTTAAAAAAAAAATTTGCGGGCCCCATTCTTCTTCTTTCACAATTTCTTCTCCAGTAATAATTTCACTTTCAAGAATTTTACCTTTTAAAAAAGAAAAAGTGTAAAACAATTTAAGTATATAAAATTGTTACTAAACTAATTATTTAAATATATTGTATATTATTTGTATTTAAATATATTATAAATTGAGATGCCGAGGTTTATGGGTCGGGTCGGGTAGGGTCATATAAAGCCCTAACCTTGACCCTAATTTAATAGGGCTTTCATTTTTAAGCCTTAACCCTATTTTTTGACCCTTAAATTAGGGTCAAAGCCCTTAAAATTCGGGTCGGGCTAATCAGGCCAAAATTAGGGTCGGGCTTTTTTACCACCCTACTCGAGAGGGAGTTCTTTGCTTTGATACCAACTAATAATGCAAAAATGTAAAAAATTGATTGATAAGAGAAACTAGGTTTTTGAATAGCGAAAGTTTTATCATAAAAGTCTTAATAAACAAAACGAGGGTTTTAGGTCCCCTTTTATACTAACAATTAAACATCGTGAATTTACTAAAATAGAAAAATCTGAAATATTATTTTATAATAAATACTCCTAATCTAATTAATGAAAGCAAATAAACCGAACCCAAATTTGATGTAAAGGAAAAAAAGACAAAAATCATGAAAGTAATAGACAAATAAGAAAATAACTTTTAAAAAAAAAAGGGCCAAGAAGGAAGCAAAATTCTCAACTCGATCACAGGGAAAATAGCACAACCAATTCTGGATATGATTTATCTCGTTGCAAGCTTCGAAACGATATATTTTATGGCAAAAATAAACACCTATAACCAGTTGCGGTGCCAGAAATTTAACTTAACAGAGGCTAAGTTTAAATAATAATGTAATTTAAAAAAGGTCAACAAGTAACAAGTACCAAAAATAAAAATTTATTAATATATTCAATACATTTATAATTGATCTCAACGTGTTTTCATATGTTAAAAACGTTAAAGAATAAATTTATTATAAAGAATAAATTTATTATAAAGAATACAAAATAATATTTTTTTTACATGTGCAACAATAATATTACTCAATTATTAATCTCTAATCTGTTTTCACAGACAATTTTTCACAAAATTCATAGTTGAAAATGCCTTTTATTACTGTAATCATGACAACTAGTAAAATCAATGCTAATGTTATCAATAAATAAATTAATGAATACAATTTATCATTTTAAGTATCAACTATTTTTCTTGTTAACCTATCAATCTCTTTTAATTTTAAAAACTTGTTATTAAACCCACCTATGTAATATAAACATCAAATTGAATTTTAAGTGTCATAATTTTTTGTGGCTGGAAAGTTAAAATATATACTTAATATTTTGGTTATTTTTATATTTTAACAGGGACTTTTATGATAAATGAGACAAATATTAAATTAAATTTGTAAATTTTAAAAAATTAGAGGGGGCTTGAGCCCCTCCTTGTCCTAACGTGGCACCGCCTATGCCTATAACCCAAGTTACGACCTCCGGAAGGTACCTGCTCATTCAACAGAAAAGTCTACAACAGCATGACAAGTACAGAGGCTATTTAATTACAAGGTTTATTTTGGGACAAGTACGGGAGCAATTAAGATGTTTTATGACAGTCCAAGTGCTATTCACTTAGCAAAAAATCAAGTTTATCATGTAGGTACGAAATATATCAACATATAATTTCAGTTTGTGCAAAAAATAATCAATGAGGGGAAGATTCTTCTTTGAAAGGGTAAAACTATAAAGAATCCCACAAATATATTGACTAAGGTGGTGGCGGCAATCAAGTTTAAGTATTATCTAAACATGATCAATATTGCTTAAAATAGTAAGAAAGGCAGAAATTGGTGGGTGATTTACTGTATACAGAGTTCAATTTCATTCAAGTAAAGGTAGAGATTTGTTGAAATATTGATGTAATGTGGGAAATCATTAAAGACAAATTGGCGAATAATTAATTGGTAAAAGCGTGAAGATGAAATATTAAAACTATTTGACAATTGTTTTCGTAAAATTAAATGCTATACGCTGATTTTGGCAAAAATGGAACGTGGCAACAAATTGCACATGCAAAATTGTTAACAGAATGTGTGTGGCTTTAATGCATGCAATTAAAGTTGCTATCTCCATGTCATGGGAAATTGAAAGGATGGCAATTCATGCTACTTTTGTCAAGATTTGCCCAACAAAATGGCGGCTTGTCCCAGTGGATTTTGTTCCATAATTGTCAACGCTCGAAGCCATGCCTATAAATAGAGCTTCATTCCAGAGAGTTAAGGCATCCCAAATTGTAAAAATTGAGAGCATTTGTAAATGAACTCTTCAATAATGCAGAGAGAGTATTTTCTTGGGCGTTCCTTGAGTATGCTGCAGTAATTTTTCACTTTACTGATTTTGTAGATCCTTTTGTTTTTGCTGCTCTATAAGGCCTCGGCTACTGATGCTCTTTCTCTACTCGTTTCTGTAGCTACAGCGTAACCTTATAATAAACTTTCCATGTTTGTAGAGTTGCCGTGCTTGTTCAGCTGAATGCTACTTTTGTCCCCTGCTCTTCTCTGAAGTAAATTTTATAAATCAAATATATGGTATAAATCAGAATAGCACTTCATCCATCTCTCAAATTTTATCATACAATTATTATTCAATTCCATTTGTCTTTATAAATTAATTTAATTTGTACAGTTTCATCAATTTACAGCATTTTGCCAGACTTAAAATTGATTTAATTTGCCAAATTCGACCCAGTCTCTTCTTTTTTTTTTTTTTTTTTTTTTTTTTACCCCAAAGCAAAGTATCCAGTATTTTACTGAGAATTGATTTGTGGGTAGTGTAGATATATCCCTCTAATTATGAGGGTGGAATTCTGGATTGTACCTTAGTGAGAATTGATTAAGGTGAGTCCTAGTAGAGTTCTAATTGTAAAGTATGTAACTAGAATTTCCCCATATTGAAAAAAATTCATTTCATTTGTAATGTTAAGTGATATTCCACAAACATTAGCCACAATATCAGAAGTCACCCCGCCCATGTTATTCAAGTGAAATCCATAAAAATTCAATAAGAATAGATCTCAACGACCAAAGCCTTTGTCAGCTTGATGTGCAATATTATTTAGAAGAGGCAAGCTAAGCTATTCAACTAGAACACTAGAAGCTGTAAGTAAGGAGGAAAAAATCCAACCAGATCGCAAAAAGCTAGGTTAATTGATTTAGAGGAGTGCTACACATCCCAAATCCTTTATCCCAAAAATCTTATTCCAAATGATGTGTCATTCATCAATTGGTTAGTAAATATTTTATTTAGATCTTGTAAAGAATTACCCACCACTCAATTAATAACACCTCATTTGGGATAAAATTTAATTTTGGGAGGTCTATCATTACTCTTGAATTTATTGTTCATTCATCAACCATAAGGCAGCCTGTTCATATCTACACAAAAATATAGGATATTTTGCGGGGGGCAAAAAAAAAAGAAACGGACGGTTTAGTATTGTAATCTAATTTGAGTTAAAAACCCCTCTGTGAGCCATTTTCTTGCCCCAGATTGAAATAAAAATAAAGTTATTCAGATGGCTTTCAGCTAGACATAAAATGAAGTTAATGAGTACCATATACAAGTGTGCGCGCGCGCACAATAGTGCATGCAAAAATAAGAAAGCTGCTCGAAGAAACAATGCTGTAATGATAAGAGAAATTAAGAATAAAAAACAGAATAAATAGAGTCCTTTAGTTTTCCCTAAATAGCAAACTTACATAGCTTCAATTTCAAAGATCATGAATGCAATTTTGACTCATGAAAGCCACATTCTGAGCAACTTTTGGAATATTGTTTGTTTTTTATCCAAGCAGAGCATTCTCTGGTAATTCAGCATAAGAAAATTTTCAAGAGTAGATATAGTAAATAATAAAAAGAATGTAAATGAATTATAAATAGCAAAGAACATAAATTGAAATTGAGATATAAGCTCAAGAGGGTAATCACCAGGCTTCGCCCAATCGCTCTTCATTCGAGTTCTCTAAACCTTTTAGGTTGTGGTTCCTCATCATCACAGCAGCCACTTCCACTGGCTTCTGCCCCAAAGTATTCAGTAAGGCTTCGCTTTGACGTTGTGGCTACAATCATCTTCGATCCAACAAAATGTTGATCGAATTCATTCAGATTATAAACAGTAAAACGACTTGGTTGGTTTGTCGCTTGGTCTAACTCTTCCACTTCGTCCATATAAACTGGATGTAAACCACACATCTTCACCTCCAATCCTTGGCCCAACCAGGGTTCAAATGATACATTAACATGATTAGATTCAAAAGGCTCAAGATTAGACTCTAAAGGCAATCTAATATCATAGCATGTTTGACGAGACAAATAGAGTAGCCAAAGATGGTCTGACCCAGCCTGACCGAATTTATCTCTAAAATCAATTCGATAACTGCCATGTCCAATGCGGCAATTCAACTGATGTGTGGGATATGAACCAAAACGATTGTTACCACGTGAATTTTTGAGGACACGAAAAACACAGCAGATGGCATATCCCACCAACTTTTTCTTATTATACAAATTTGAAGGCCTTGTGACTGTTATTGAAGATCCCTCATTCTGATACATGAACCACTCCGGTATTTCACTTCCTGGAACAACAACGCTTAAATGCTGTCTTGTATTTGACACTGCCTGCATCCAAAATAATAATAATAATAATGAAGAAGTCCAAACCATTGCTTAATGTTTTGGCATATATAATTTTGGCATAGCTGGGAGACAGTAAAAAACTGACCTCTAGGTACTCTCGTAGCATTGAAAACGCCAAACTTTTGTTGCCGAGCAATTTTAAGCTGTCTAAACAATTAATCATCGTGCTGTCGGACTTGCATGATTTTAAAGCATCTAATAATGTCACTAACGAAGCACAACCATTTACTCTAACTTCCCTGATATTGGGTGGAAGTTGTGGCAGAGATTGAAGCCTCTTGCAATCCTCCAATTCAATATTCCAAAGCTTAGAAAGACGGGTAATGCTTGTTGGAAGTGAAACAAAGCTGTTTTTACTCAAATATAACTCTTCTAGTGAGCATAGGTTGCCAATATCACTTGGAAGGGCTCCTTCCATTAGATTACAGTCAGTGAGATTCAATTTCCTCAAAGAACACAAATCTGAGAGAGAAGGCAACTTCAGAGCCACAGACTTTCGCATTAAGTTGATTGGGATGTACGAATACCATGACGTTGAATGTGGTACAGCTGTTCCACTGATATCAAGCTCCTCCAAACTTTCAATTTGTCCAAGTGTCTCTGGCACATTTTCAAGTTTGAAGCAGCCAGAGAGATTCAGAGTTTTAAGAGATTTCAAGCCAATTATACTGCTTGGAAGTCTCACAAGATTTTTACAGTCACTCCAGCAATTCAAGTTTTGTCAAAAGTTCTATGGATGATGGCACTTCTTTGATAGAAGTTCCATCTAAAAAGAGCTCCGACAGATCTTTCATACTTCTTACAATCTCAGGAAACTTCTTCAGTTTCGAGCAACCAGAGAGCTTTAAAGTCCTAAGACACTTTAAACTACTTACAGTAACTGGAAGAATCTCGAGACTCCTGCAATTTTTCAAATTCAACAAAACAAGGCCGGACAGAAGTTCAATTGACAGTGGCAATCCTCTAATGGCTGTTCCCTCCAAATGAAGCTCCGACAGATGCTCCATATGTTCTACAATCTCTGGAAACTCTCTAAATTTCAAATCACCAGAGACATCCAAAGTTGAAAGGCATTTTAGACCACTTATGGTCGCTGGAAGACTTTTGAGATTCTTGCAATTGTTTAGAGCCAACAAGACAAGTTTGGATAAAAGTTTAATAGATAATGGCAGTTCTTCAATAGCTGTTCCATCCAACAAAAGCTTCGACAAACACTCCATACTTCCCACGATGTCTGGAAATTTCTTTAATTTTGAGCAACCAGAAAGAACAAGTTTTTCAAGAGATTTCATCAAAATCTTGCCAGGAAGAGTTATAAGACTTGTACAATCTTTCATGTTCAATATGATAAGCTTATTGTGAAGCAGCAGAGATGGGTGAATTTCATACAACCTTGTACATCCTTCAAGAATCAACTTCTCTAAATTTGGGGCCCCTGTGAAGTCTGGTATCCTTATCAAGTTCTCGGAATGGCTGAGTATCATGACTTTCAACTTGTCTAAATGCTGTAGAAAATAAAAAGGAGTGAGAAAGATATTTCTCAACTCAATTAGAGAGGAATGACAAAACTAATAAATTTATATACTATTATTCACTGAGAAAATATATATTAGTGAAAAAATTGATCTTACTTTGATTCCCTTCCACAATTCTCCAATGCGGCTATAACACATGTTAATTTCAATAGTTTTATCCATTTGCAAATTTGCTGGCAAAAATTTCAAAGGATATCCACGCCAATCAAGTAACCGTAACCTATTAGACAGGTATTCAAGGCCATTAGGAAGTTGCAGATTACAAATTTTGAGCAATCTTAGGTTAGTCATCTTCGAAAATGCTTTAGCACTTGCACACAAATACACCTCATTTTCACTATGGTAGTTATCAAGTACTATTCCTTCCACTAGTTCAGTTCCCTGAAAAAATCATAAGCAAAGGATAGTCAATAAAATAATAATGTAAAGATGCTGAAAAGTTGTCTGAGATTTAACTAGGTAAAAGAAATTAACAAGCACGAGCTGAGAAATACATGTTTTCCAAACAAATTAGTCACTTACAGTGCTTTCTGTCAACACATGGCATACTTCTTCTTCCTTCCATAATCGACTGCGTTTCCCAGGTTCTTCAGGGGATTGTCTCTGGACAATTTGTTGCCCTAATTCTTGTAACAAATCATGCATCCACAATGTGTTATTATGCACAGTTACTAGACATTTTTCAATGAGAACTCTTATTCCAATAACTGGATGAAAACCACATCCCTCTAGAAAGTTCGTGACATAATCCCTATCCTTTCCTTTAAAGAAACATGCAACATCGAGAAATATTTTTTTCTCTAGCTCCTGTAGCCCATCAAAACTTATTTGAAGTATATCCAGAATCTCACTTGGAGGTTCTATTTCTAGCCGTTCCAGGGTACTTCTCCACTCATCCACAGATCTACCAGACAAAAAGGAACCCAAAACTTCTACAGCCAATGGAAGACCACCAGCATACCGGATAACACGTGCAGATAGCTGCACACATTCTTGCAAAGGTTGATAAGTTTTAAAAGCTTTCATATTAAAGAGTTGAAGAGCTTCATCATAATTTAGCCCACAAGGCTTATACACTTCATCAACTCCATGTGTTTTCAACAAATGTTCGTCTCTTGATGTTATGATGATCCGGCTGCCTGAACCAAACCACTTACGATTTCCAGCTAAACTTTGTAATTGTTTTACATCAGCCACATCATCTATAACAAGAAGAATCTTTTTTCTTTGCAGTCTACTCCCTAACATGTTGATACCATCAAAGACATTCCATATGCTATTATCTCCAAGCTTTAGTAACTGGGAAAGGAGTTGCCTTTGTAAAGAGACTAGGCCCCCTTTACCGGAAATTTCTCTAACATTGGCAAGGAAACTACTTGCTTCAAATTCATGAGAGATCAAGTCATGAACAACTCTTGCAATTGTTGTCTTACCTAGACCTCCCATCCCACAGATCCCTATCATACGCACATCACTAGACCCTGAGTCCATAAGAAACCTTAGTTTCTCACAACGTGAATCCACTCCTACTAGCTCCTTAAGAGTCTCTGGTTTTGTACGAATTTTACTTGATACCACATTGACAATTTCATCAATAAGTTCTGACTCATTGCTGCAGATTGAAATCAACTAGAAAAGATTAGTGTTAAATTAAAGTGTGGACGTGGAGTCAAATTAATTCCATTAAACGTATATAAAAATTATGCAAAATTCATTGGACCAAATTGAAATAATACATTTTACATATGGCAAATCTTTAGTTGTATTCTTCATGTAAATATCTACGTCGATCTGTACCTCTCGGTTTGCAAAAATAAATTTGTGGAGCTACTATTTCAAATACTACACATCATATGAAATACATATTAACTAGAAGCATTTTAATTGAAAACACTCTAAAAGCCGTTTAAGAATGGTTACCTTTGTTTTAATTCCCAGCCGGAGATATTAGCCACCTCTTTCAAAACGTCTCTCCACTTTTGTACCTTTTCTTTATTGTCCCTAAAAACTTCTTCATGTTTAGCAAACGCCTCTTGAAAATCTCCTGTCTGTTTTCTTACCACAGTCGGTTCCACATCATAGAAAATAGGAAAAATTTGATCTTCTGCGTTCTTGCATTCAACAATCTTAACAAGTTCATCCAAGCACCATGTGGAAGAAGCATAGTTTTGCGAGAAAACAATAATTGATATTCTTGATTCTTCAATTGCTTTAAGGAGTTCTAGTGGAATGGATCTTCCTTTCTCAAGTTCTTTGTCATCCTTGAATACATAAAGTCCCTTATTTTTCAAAGCAGCATAGAGATGACCTGTGAAGCGTTTACGGGTGTCTGCTCCTCTAAAGCTTAAGAAGGCATCATATTTCCAATGAGAGATATTTTGGATGCTGGTGGAAGCCATTATATCTTTTTTCCTGAAAATTTACAATAAACTAAGTGGCTTCCTGGGAACAAAATGCCCATCATTACTATGCAAACAAAAATGCAATATATATCTCAATTGTCAAAGTTGCATAGCTTTAAGCTGTACTGCAGTGAATTGCATTAAGCTTTGAAGCAATACCATGTTTAACAAATAATAAAAAATTAGATTAACACTATTGTAGCAACTTTTTATGTCTAAACAGAGCAGCCAACCCAAAACCTGCTCCCAGAATATATTTTAATGCTGGTCTAACTACATCAGCAAACATTGCAACAAAAACTTGCAGCTAAATATGGGATAACAAAATTCTGATAAGGAACAGTATTTTAATGCAGGCTGCCAAACGATCTTCTTCTTCTTAATAATAGATCAACTTACTAAGCGTGCGAACGGTTCTGATTTCGAAGTTAATGATCTTCTCCTTAAACAAACTAAACAGACCCATCAGCTTCTTATTTACTTCATTTACCAAAAAGGAAAAATTATACCTAACAAATCCCAAATTGTAATAGAAAAAAAAAATTATTTTCGATGCCGATTGAAAAAAAAAAATTCCTTCTTTTACAGTCAGGGCATGCAAACTAATTGTGAAAATAAAAGAGAAATGTCCAAGCTAAAACTTACAGCTTGGAGAGTGTATCGCAGGGAGCCACTTAATTGAACCCCAATCAAGTATTTGAATGAAAGAAGGCAAATATATTTCTTCTGGTAAAAGCAATCAGGCAATTTTCGGAGCTCAGTGTTCTGCTGTATGTTTTCAGAAGTCTTATTTCCAAAAGCTAAGCCTTGGTCAAAAGTAACTTTCAAAACTATTGTTACTGTTTGCCCCCACGAAATTTCCTTGAAGCTACACGAAATGTTATTTTTTTAATACGCGTGTTGAACAGCGGTAAAGCACTCTTTTTTTCTCTTTATCTTTTTTCGTTTTTTCTTTTTTTTCCTTCCCTCACCCGGCCCCCCTCCAGCTATGATCAGATATTCTCCTTACGTAAATTTTAGGAAAAATGACATACACACCCTTAATATTTAGTAAAAAAATATAAAATTTTTTAATATTTCAAAAAATATATATATACCTCTAAAATTTATGATTTTAATATATAATAATCATTATACTCTTTTAATAATTTATTAATTATGTAATTTATCTATATATTATTATTGTTGATAAAAATAAGAAAATATCTTCATTGCCTAATTCCTTTATTTAAATTTTTGTCAAATTTTTTTTTCAAACTAAATAAATTTAATTAATTACTTAAGAATAAAAATAAATAAAATTAGTTATTAATATCATAATAATAACAATTGCTTGTAATTATTTAAGCATGATTACTTTTTTTTTTTGTTGATTATATAAGTTTAAATGATTGACATATAGAGAATTGTTATTTAAAAAAATAATAATTATGCTTCAATAACCACAAGCAATTGTTATTCTTATGGTATTAATAACTAATTTTATATTTTTTTATTCTTCAGTAATTGATTAAATTTATTAATTTGAAGAAAAAATTTAACAAAAATTTAAATAGAGGAATTCGGCAATGAGAGTATTTTTTTAATTTTATTAACAATATATAGACAAATTGATAGAAGGGTATAATGGTAAAATTATAAAATTTGGGAGTACGGATGTCTTTTTTGAAATATTAGTGGGTTTTGTTTCCCTTTACTAAATATTGGGGGTGTGTATATCCTTTTTCCTAAATTTTATCCAGTAAATTCTATTAATAATTAATGGTTAATAAATTAAAAAAATAATTAAATCCTAACCATATATTAATACTAAAATACAGGTGGCTTAATCTTCAACTACAGTAACGCTATTTATTATATGTAGGTGTCCAATTATTTTCACAATTATTTTATATGCTATCATTTTCTTAATATTTTTAGATTGCTGTAATACCTAGTTGGTGACAGAAATGTGAGGGTAGGAAATGTGGCAAACGTTGGTTAAACAAGCTAGTCGGGATAAATAAAATAATATTTGAAACGCTTTCTTCAACTTTTTATCTTCAATTTAAAACCGTAATGTCAAAAAATTGAAACCACAAGTTATCAGCTAAAAATAAAATCAAATCAAATCAAAAATAAAAATTTCTGAAATTTATGAGTAATTATATGCAAAGGGGTAATGCTAGACACACCGGTAGAATAACTTATCCTGTAACATATGTGTGAAAAAAAAAAGAAAAGAGAAGAAAGGAGGTGGTTAAAAATTAAAATAAATAAAAGAAGAAGCTGGAAACAGGGAAACATATACACACGTGGGAGTGAGAGAAGCTGCCAAAAACTGACCTGAAACTCGACCCAAACCCGCGAGCCCGACTCGGGCATATCTCCAAATTCCGGCCACCTCATTGGCCGAGCAAGGTACCAATCTAAAGCTTGAATACCATCATACCCCATCTGTCCTCGTCGCAACCGCGGTAAAATCCACCCCTTCTTGCCATCAATTCTGTCGGGTTTGGGTGACGTCATCGCTTTGGATCTTGATCCTCAGCTTATTCCCATCATTTTATGACCAACCCCACCACTTGAAACCGCCATTTTGGCCGTGAATGACCGCCGGAAAGCTTGCGACTTGGGAATCTCAATCCGCTGTTTTTGCCACGCGTACAAGCTCACTGCCGGCACCATTAGACTCAGTGAAACTTTCAGGCTTTTTTACCATTGACTGAATGTCATTGGTGACATGAGAATCCTGTAATTTCACTTTTTTAGGGCAATTTTATAATTTCTGATCCTGTGGAGATTTTAGTAATTCCAAAAAATTGAAAATCGATTGTAATTACGAATGCGATGGTAATTTGGTAATTTTCAATTTTATAGTATTTTAATAATGTACACACTTAAGGGTATTTTAATAATTTTATTGGTACAGGGGTTATAAATTATGGATAGATTTTGGTTTCGAGTTTATTGCATAAATTTAATCCTAATTGCAATTTACGAAAAAATAATTATGTCATTTCCTTGATTTAGGAAGATCCACGAGCGAACCAGTCCGCGGACGTGAGCGGTAACTGAGTTTGAGCATCGTCACTGTGAGTGGAATATACAAAACCTATTTTTATAGTTAATTATGATAGTGAAACATGTTTGTGAAATAAGAAATTTAAATGTTTTGGTTCAATAAAATTCTCGAAACGGATTTAAGTTACGCATTGATATTTTATTTTGGATTATGGTTTTCCATATCAACTTTGGAAAAAATATGATAGTGTTTTAAAGACAAGAAAAGTAGATTTCAATGTGATATAAAAAGAAAATAGATTTAAAGTATGTTAAATAGAAAGGAAATGAGATTTATAGTATGATTTTATGTTCATGTATATGTGTATCAAACGATGTTTGTAAAATCATTAAACAGTACCCTTCATTAAACAGTACCCTTCCTTGGTTACAGTGATACAGATATGATGAAGCTTTTGGAGTCCGTCTGAACACACATAGAGGCTTTGGGCCGTATATTTGGGCGTTTCTGCATTTTGGGAGCATGTGTATGTGATATGATGATAACAGTAACATAGATACAAATGATACAGATGAGATACAAGCCTTTGGGGGCTCGTCTGAGTACACACAGAGGCTTTGGGCTGTGTGCTTGGGCACTTTTATCCTTTGGAGACTAGATTATGCATGCACAAATATGATGATATATGAGATGACACTTTCCTGTCTATTCGTGTAGCTCCGGAGCATAACTGTATCTAGATAATACGTCAATACCTATCCGTTGAGGTCTGGATACGATGAGATCAGTTCCTTGGGTACTTGTTTAGTGATGATTTCATATTTGTGTACTTCTCCTCAAAAAAAAAAAATATATTTGTGTACTTTATACGATATTATGTATGTTCTTCAAGGTTAGTAATATGATTTAAATGTTAAATGATTTATAAATATTTTCTCGTATATGGTTTGATGAAATCATATTTAGAAATGATATGATTAAATTATTTTTAAGTTAAATTAATTTTCAAAAACTATTATCCATTGACCTCATTGAATTTTATATTCATCCCGTTTTTATTATATTTTCCCCCCCAAAAGGAGGTTGCAGGTACACCAAATCGACTTAGCGACTGTAGATATTTTGAATTTTGGCCACATAATAGTGTTAGAAGATATCGATAATTTTTATTAGGACATCCTTATCATCTCATTTTTTTTGCGATTGTATAATTTTGTTGTATTATTCTTTTGGGATTAAGAATAAACTAATGTATATTAATATTGGTTATAATAAATACAAATACAATATTAAAATAAAAATACTAACTAAAATAGCACATTAATACAAATAAGATATTAAAATAAATATAATTAAAAAACAGAATATATATGTCATGTAAATTATTTTAATATTTAGCCATTATCAACATGTCTCAATAGATTTTATTAAAACTTAAATCTGTTAATCCAAAAATTAATTTAAATTTATTCTATTATAGACATAACTCAAAAAAAGTAATATAATATATATATATATATATATATATATATATATATATATATATATTGATTTTATAAGTTATTTTGAACGTTAAATATATTTATTTATATTATTAATCTATGAAACCAATTTTATTACTATTAAACAAATCTAACAAATTAGTAATATCAAAAACAATATTTATTAATATTAAAATTATTTATAATATTTATAATATTTTATTTATTGGATTATTTAATATTATATTTGCATGTGTTATAAAAATTTATTTAAAGTCAATTTCTATGTTGTTGTAATCGAAGAATATAATCTTTTGAAAGGAGTTTGTGTGACTATTTATGAAACTAAGACGACTTATGTCATATTTTAAACAAATCTTGGAGGCATGGGTGGCTTTTTCCTTAAGAAAATTAAGACTTTAAAAAAATTTTAATTTGATTAAAGGAATTAGGATTTAGAATTCGTAATAGCATAAACAAATATCGTATTCGGGGCATCAATCTTTGTTATCCACAACTTGTTATTATTATTATCACCATCATCATTATTATTAACAATTACACAAATAAGAATAATAACAATAACAATAATATAATAATATTTTAATTGAAGACAAAAATAAAATTATGAAGTTTAAGTGGGGTAAAATCTAGAGCGCATAGGAATAAGAACTTGACTCCTAAGTTCCATAAGAATCAATTCCCATTCATTAATTCCAAAAACGTATCAGCCCTACATATTCCATTCTCGTTCTCTCTTCTATTTTAAAAAACAAATACCATCGCATCATTCTCGTTTCGAATTTTAATTTCAGAATTCAGCTAGTAAGCACACCATTAATATAGCACACGAGAGTAATAATAGTAATAGGCCGGCGAAGACAACGGTTAGGAAAATAACTGCAGCAAAGCGGTGGAAACAAAGTGTTCCATGCATGTATGGGCTTGGAATTAGATTTGTCTAGGAGTGTAAAAAATAATTAAATTGAATAACTGAGTTACGTAAGCCGAGCATTCATGTAAAGCAAATGCTGGAATACAAAACTGGGAGGAAACTTACCGCTCTGAGCGCGTGGGAGGCACTGAAACTGAAAGATGATGAAATTTTACTTGGATTACAATTAGGTTTCTTTCAAAGAAATCAGTTAGAGGATTTCATGTTTTCTAATTGGTTCCCCTACCTTATCGTACAAACGTGAGGTAACATCTCACACAGCAATAATGGTGAGAGTCCCATCACTATTCCTCCTCTTTTGTTGGCCGACAGCAAGTCTTGTCAACGATATTTGCAAGAGATAATTATAACGGGAGTCATCATACAGTACAGCAGCTGTACCATATAGTTACTTTTTTTTTTTTTAATTTTTCGTTACACTTTTTTTCGATTATTGCTTAATGTGTTTCAACTTATTTTTTACTGGTTTTATGTTTGATATTCCTACTAAATTTGTGAAATACCGAAATTTTAGGTTATATTCCAAGTAGCTTTTATTTTCCGTTAGATGAGTTCCTAATTTTCGTTGCACTTTCTCTCTTATTGGTTCATGTGTTTCAACTTATTTTTCACCGGTTTTATATTTGATATTTCTACTAAATTCGTAAAATACCGAAATTTTGGGTTATATTCCAAGTAGCTTTTATTTTCCGTTAGATGAGTTCCTAATTTTCATTGCACTTTCTCTCTTATTGGTTCATGTGTTTCAACTTATTTTTCACCGGTTTTATGTTTGATATTCCTACTAAATTCGTTAAATGCCGAAATTTTGGGTTATATTCTAAGTAACTTTTATTTTCCGCTAGATGAGTTCCTAATTTTCGTTGCACTTTCTCTGTTATTGGTTCATGTGTTTCAACTTATTTTTCACCGGTTTTATGTTTGATATTCCTACTAAATTCGTTAAATGCTGAAATTTTGGGTTATATTCCAATAGTACCGGTGCTGAAAAAAAAAAGTGGCTGTATCTCATACAGCCACTGTATTATAAGGGAACCCTTATAAAGGAAGACGAATGGAATAAAAGACATGTTCAACTGTAACAAATGGTTCAATAACCTAGAGTCATAGACACCTAAAGCAATTGCCTTATCTCTAATTATTTAAATAATAATAATTTAGACTACTTAATGAAACAAGACAAAGAAGATACATGGAATGAACCAACCTCTTCGCTGATCATTTAGGTGATGTTTGCTTGGGAGTAAAAAGAGTGGGGGAGAGGAAAAAAATTTAATTTCTTTTTCACTTTTTAATGTTTGGTTGGACTAAATTTAATAGAATTGAATTTCTATTAAAATTCAATTTCTATCAAATTGAAGATTTTGTATCCCTTACTAATGGGTAAGGATTTCTGACGGAGGTTGTCGAAGCTCCTCAAAACAAATACTGATTCACCTAAATAAATTTGTAGAAGTAGTGAAACCAGGTCGAATCCCAAGAGAACTATGTATTTAATTTCTCAAAGTTTAAAAATCAATTTTCCAAGAAAACTAGGTAATTAGAGCTTTCTGACTCTAAACGGATCGCCGGTAAAGGAAAACGGTTAGCCGTTTGCGAGTTGAAGAATTCTGGATGCTATCCGGCTAACCGGATAAGCGAAACCGGAAGACCGGTTGTAGTTTGTCTACTTACTGACTTGATTCGGACAACCGGAAAAGGAATCCGGAAGACCGTTTGCTGATTGGCTTGATTCTGGAAGGAAACGGATGACCGGATGATGGAAAACCGGACAACCGGTTACGCGTTGTGAGCTTTCTGGGAACAATCGGACAACCGGTTACTGAGATCCGGAAGACCGAATGCGTGCTGTGATGATTCTGGATGCGATCCGGTCAGCCGGTTTGGTGAAATCCGGTAGACCGGTTGTGACTAGATGCAATTCTGGAGCTATTCGGCTTGCCGGATGAGGGACAACCTAGACCTACACGGCGAAGACTTTACGGAATTGATTCGCCATGGGATGAGAAACCGTGCGAATTTGCGTTCTTCTTGGTTCTGGTTCTATCCGGTCAGCCGGTTTGGTGAAACCGGAAATCCGAATGTTTGAATTTAATGGGTTTTGAGAATTTGACGAAAATAAAATTAAATAAAACAAGATGTAAAATTAAACAAAGAGAATATCAATCTTACCAAACTTCCAATCCAAGGGTATCAATTCCATCCAATTGCAATTTTGTTCATAGGCAAAAATATAAATTACTCAATCCAAGAACTTAGTCTACTTAATCGGAATCCCGCAGAAAGCAATTATTCTCCTAATGTAATAGACTCAAACAATCGCTCAAATCCAAACTTATCACTAATTTAACTGGGCATCATCGTTCCATATCAAATTAAGTGATAGCATTAAGAATAGTGAGAATGACTAAAACAAGATCAATTAATTCAGATTACTCCAATTTAATTAATTTGTATTTTTATTTCCCTAGAGCCTATCATGCAAGCTATGTAATTGTGGCCATCAATATACACACACATGAGCCAACTCCTTGCTACTCAATTCAGTCATTCATGACAATTACGGATCATAAACTCATGACTAGCGATAGAAAAATAAATATTGAATTAAGGCGTCAACTCAATCAATATAAATAATTCATAGAAAATAATAACAAGAAAATAAAAATTACTTGGATGAAGAAATTCTTGTTAAGTTCAAAGCCTCACAAAACTACAACTGGAATTTGATTAACCCCTGGACCGGAATTAAAACCTTAGCCACTCATGGTGGTCAAAGGGAACAAAAGAATTGATTAAGAAGAAATTGCAGCCGAACCCTTTTGTCTTCCTCACGTCCAGCTACCTCTTTTTCCCCCTTTTTGCTTGCTTTTTATATTGCTTCCTTTTTCTCACGCCCAAGCAAGGATTTCTTTTGCTGGTTCTCTTTCCTCTTTTGCCTCTCAACTAATCCTTACCGATTCGATTGTTAGGAAATTAACTCCCTTTAGGAAAAGGTCAGCCCACGTTTGCAAAGCCCAAATTAAGTCTTTTTGTCCAAATTTTATCGTAACCTCCATGTTTTGGCTCCTAGATTAAATCAAACATAATTTCCACAAATTAACACAAGATCAATCAAAATATGAGGGAATTAAACTAAATATAATATGACTATTTATAACCTATCAATTTCACATTTCTCATTTATTGGAATATAAAATTCTAATATTATCCTCTGATAAAATTAATTTTAAATAAAAAATACAGATAATTTATATTTATTTTCTTAAATTAATAGAATAATTTATTTGAAAAAAGAAAAGGCATTAAGGTGAATCAACGGACCATCACCAGAGACTCGCCGGAGTTTTGCCGGATATGCATTTCACCATCAAAACCGGTATCAATGGAATCCTCATGAGCTGATCTACAACTCTATGGAGTAAAAAATGCTAATATACATTGTTATTTGCCTCAAATATTGTTTAAATGTTTAGGAAAATTTTTGAGAAAATTTTAACTCTCATATTTCCAACTATAGGTATGTTTGGGATTGAGGTTGGGCAGCTGTAGCTTCCAAGCTACAGCACTAAAGTGTTTGGTAAATACTAACTACTGTGGCTTGGAAGCTATGTTAATGTGATTTTTCACTTATATCATGGAAAATGTTTTATATCTTTAATAATTTTGTTAAAATTATTATTTAAATTTTATATTTACTATATATTACTAGCTTTTGTTTCATAGTTATAGCTTTTTTCGCGTAATTAAAAGTTTCAAAGACTCAATCCCAAACACACCCTATATAGTGTATTTTCTTCAAAATTAACACTTCCAATGAGTAGATCGTTCATTTCTGATCATTATAATGTATTTAACGCGACGAAAGATGGTGGTCAATGGAGGTCAAGGGTGGTTTTCAATGCCGGTCAACGCCGGTCAAATGAAGCCAACGGTGGCATAATTTTTATTTTAAAAAATAAAATTCTCTATGTAACTAGGTAATTTTAATAGCCTAACATATTATTGTTTTCAATAATTATAAATATTTAGAAACTAAATTAAACATATAACTAATTATGCAATGTTACTTATTTTGATTACAAAATAATAACAAATTAATTAAAAAATAATATGAAATTAAATACTTTGTTATCAAGTTATTTTCTATATTAAATTAATTCATAGTTTAATTATTTTTTTATTTGTTAACAATATTAACATTAAATATAATGGATATATTTGTCCAAATAAAAAATATGTAATTTCTTTTCCTTTTAAATTTAATGTAAAACCAAACAATAATAATTAATTTTTGGAGTCTTCTCCTCTCATCACCTCTCCACTCTTCTCCTTTTTTCTCTTCTCCTCTCCTCCCATTTCTTAAAACCAAACACCACCTTATTGTATTTTCTTTTTCTCTTCTTCAGGTTCTTTAGAAGGTGACGCGGTGTTTCATTTTGTTTATTCAGTAAAGACAAAACTGCCCTCGCAGTATCTTCCTGGAAATTATATATGAAACAGAAAAATAAGTACAGTGATATTATATTCATAAATTGGCTACAAATACAAAGTAAATTAAAATAAGATCAATGAAATAATAAAAATATAAATATCAATGATAGATAAAAAAACATGCGATATGAACCTAATTAGATAAATCAGTAATGCCTTTGGTAAACAATAGTACAGTTTATGGTAAGGCTAGCTATTTGAAGAGATGAAAATCCGCCGAACATCGTTTCCTCAATAAATAGGAACTTTTAAAACCACATGCATCTCAAAATTTACCAAAAATAAACTTTATTATACACGAATTATTCCGTGCCATTTTCCTGAGTACTTTTTGTATATTTTAGAAACACATACTTAAACAATCTGATCAACCATGAAATCATTTTGGACTCATGGAAGACAACAACTTTGGGGATGATATTTTGCTCTTGTGGTAATTGAAGATGCATTCTTACTGAAATATTCAGAGAATAGTAAGTAGGCTTCTCCCTTTATTTGAGTTCACTCAATGAGTCTTTGAGGTTGTGGTTCCTTCAGATTACCACAAGATTTTGACGGGGTTCATTCAGATTATAAGTGGGTAAAGCGACTCTATATAAACTGGAGGGATATCATACCTCTCACCTCCGATGCTGGCCAAAATACACCCCTGAGAAGCTACAAATTTTATGAAGACACGCAACCCTAAATTTATATTATTGAATCACACTCAACAGCTTAGGAAATTGACCTTGTTGATTGATTGCTTTTGGTTTGGAAATCACAGTGGTGGCGCAACGGATATCATTTCTCTTTGTTCAACCCTAATATAAGTTTAAATTGTTTTTTATTTGTATATTAGAGTCATTTTATTGGAAAATAAGATATAATTATCATTGTTTTTAAAATGTTAAGGATATAACAAGAACTTTAAAAAGGTCAACGACTTATTTAGTAAGCTGATTATAAAAAATAACTCTATCTTGCACTATTTCAAAAAACTATTGACATAATGGAGAAATTTATAAAATAAACCGTTTTAAAAATATTACTAAACACTATTTTTACTAAAATTTATGAAATAAGTTATTCAGAACATTTCAACTGCAATTCCAAATGGGATTTGTACTAGGAATAACAAGAACTCTTAAGGCGCTAATGCTATTTATGTAAAACTATACAAATTCAATAAGAATCTCAACGAGCGAAAATCCTTATCAGCTTCGAGTACTATTTATAATTTACAATAAGCTTAGCTGGGCTACTCAACCAGAACAACCGAAGCTATATGCAAAAAAGAATTAAAAAAATAAAGAGAGTATACTCAACCAGATTGCAATGAGCTAATTAGTTTATTGAAGATATTAATTAATTTATTTATAAAGAAAGTTCATTATCAAAATAACCTCAAAGGTAAAGTAAAAATAAATTATAATTTTTATTTTACTTTTGGGATTAATTTGGTAAATTAATTTTTTAAATAATTATTAGAAAGATTATAATTGTAAGGGTATTAAATATTGCTTTAAGTTAGCTACTATTAATTTTATTTTAAATCATTAGAAGATTGTTGTAAGAGTATGAAAAATACCAGTTCATTCAAACTGATAATAATTGGTTAATTTGCTAATAAATAATTATGGGTAAATTTGTTAATTAATATTTTTCATAGATTAATTAATTAATGTCTCCAAAATTGTAGTAAGAGTATTATTATAAAACAAAAGAAAACAAAAGGTAAGAGTGTATATATTCAATAAATAGGGTGTTTTGAGATATTTTTTAAATATAAGAACTAAACAGATATTCAATCTAAAATATAAAGACTATTTGAACATTTACCCGGAATCATAAAGGATAATAGCGTATTAAAAAAGTAATTTCTAGTTAAATTTATAATAGTCATGCAAAATAGAGAAACTTTGTTATAGTGAATGATAAAATAAATATTAAGATACGTACATATGAGATTATTATAGAACGAACCTGCTGTCAAACCCGAAGCTTGATCCTAAGCTGAGGTTTGTATTGTACAACCCCTATCATTGTCTAAATCCAGATTCCGTAAAATGCAAACGTTGAAAACAAGTTCTCCGAACATCAGTTGCTGGGTAGCTGGACCCGGCTAATGGACTGTTTAAATACACTTATAACTTTTTTTTTTTTTTTTTATCCGTCCGTGAAAATCACAACAAAAATAAATTTTGTTTTATTGTACATTCATTATTGAATCCGCCAATCATGTTTTTTAAATCCATCTGTGTAAATCACAATACAAGTAAAGTTTTTATTGTACATTTATTATTCAAATTCATTTTTCTGCAAAAGAATTAATTTGGTATGATTTGTGGCATGCACATAAAGTAGAGCTCGAATCAAAAACTTGAGTCTTAGAAAGGCTTCCTTTATAATTGGAGCTAAATCTAGCCTCTAACTTAGTACGTGCCCTTTTCTTCAAGTAAATTCATGTAAAGCAAACCCTGAGATGCAAGTAAAATTGAAAATGTAAGAAAATTAACTCACATGTTTGAGCTTATTGAAAGCAATCAAAGATGATAAATCTTTAGTGTCGCATGGGATCAAAGACATGGCCGACATGATGTTGACAAAAGCAAGGATCTCTTCAAGCATTTTATTAATGGTGTCTTCAATGTAATAGCATTTAATAGGGCAAAGTGAATAAAATATTCTTTTAGAAAATTCCACTTTAATCTTTTAAGAATTTATTCTTGTGGAAAAATTCTACTAAAATCTTTTAAGAATTTACTCTTTTGGAAAATTTTCATTATAATCTTTTAAGATTTTTTTTTTATTAAATTGTAGAATTTTCTTGTTAAAATAAGTAAAGATGGGAAAGTAAAGGTTAAAGGTCGATTTTTTTATTTGAATTTCCAATTAAGTTTGTTTCAAAGAAATCAATGAAAGGATTTTCATGTGCTCTAATTAATTTCTCAAACAACAATCTTAGTCTAAAGCGTGTGCCGAAAGAAATAATGAAGAATGATTTTGGTCTTTAGTGTAGACAAGACATGGTCTATTTGATGTTGACAAAAGCTAGCTTCATAATCTACATATCAAAGAAAGGATTTCAAATATAATTGCATTTTTTAGGGAAAACTGAATAAAATATTCTTTTGGAATAAGTCCTGTACAATCTTTCAATTCTTTTTTTTAATTGTAGTATTTTCTCATTAAAATAAGTAAAGATTGGAAAATAAAGGTTGAAAGCTTGACATTTTTCCTTGAAGTTGCTTAAAGCTCGGGAAAAAAGGTTTACGGCTGTCCACTTCTCTTAGAAATAATTGGTTTTAGGCATCTTTTGGTTACAAGCCTCACAAGTTGTAAGTTATTATTCAGATTTTTTTAATACAAGCAGTGGTCAAGGAGAGTCAACTCAGATAAAACTTAAATTTCACGCCCGAACAAAAACTAACAAACATAAAGAATTTGAATCATCCTTCAATAATAACATAAATAGCAACTCCTGAGGCTAGTAATTTGATCATTTCTGTATTTGTCAATGCATCATGGATTCTAAGACCAGGCTCTAAAATCAAATAAATGCTACAGTTGTATGCAATTGATGAATATATTACTTAGTAAGGTTAGGAATCCATCCGCAAGACAGCTGTAAATAATCATATACCCTGACGTATGACCTTTTTATATGATTAATAAAGGATAAGAGCATATTCAAAAATCAATTTCTACTTAAATTTATAGTAGTCATGCAAAATAGAGATAGTGAAATGTGTATATCACTGTTCACAGGTAAACAAAGCATACAAGCAGAATAGAGATAGTGAATGTCTATATCACATATCATGATAAAATAAAGATCATGATATGCGCCTATGAGATTATTATAGAACGAACCTGCTATCGTAAATGATGCAGTGACTAAGCCGGAACAAAAGACCACCTAAGATGTGAATATGCTGTTATTTGATTCAACACTTCGGCATGGCTCTTGAGGTTTGAATCAGCCTATGGGAGGCAAGTGAGCAAGCTGAAATTGCTGTTGTAGATAGCTTGATGCCCTTATCAACATTCTTCTTCCATGAATCTGAATCTTTCGTTCGAAGATATTGATAGGAATGCACATAGAAGTAATACGGTACTGCATGTTATAAAGGAAATCATTAATTTTGTAAAGTACCATAGCGATTCTGCTTTTGCTAACTTTGTTACTGTCTCCACTGCACTCTGTTCCACATAGTCGAAATCATTCTACATTTGGACCCGATTCTAACAAGACAATCTAACTTCCAAACTTTCAACTTTCCCCCAGGTTTCTGGCACATTTTTAAGTTTGATCAGCCAGAGAGATACAACATTCTAAGAGATCTCAAACCATTTATAGTACTTGGAAGACTCTTGAGATTCTTGCAATCTTTCAAATTCAACAAGACATTGCCAGAAAGTTGTTCAATAGATGCTGGCAATCAGCTTATAGCAGTTCCTTCCAAATGAAGCTCCAAGAGCTGATCCCTGCTTGAAGTTTTCTCTGGGAACTCTCTGAATTTCAAAGGGCCGGAGAGATTCAAAGTTGATAGATATTTTAGAGCACATATGGTCCTTGGAAGACACTCAAGATTTTTGTAGCCATTCAGAGTCAACTGAGCAAGTCCAAATAGAAGTTCAATTGATAATGGCAGTTCTTTAATATCAGTTCCAGAACTTCCCACAATGTCTAGAAATTTCTTCAATTTCCAGCAACAAGAAAGAACAAGTGTCTTAAGAGATTTCATAAAGATCTTTCCTGGAAGAGTTGAAAGACTTGTCAACCTTTCAAATTCAACAAAATCAGCTTCTTTGAAGCAGAAAAAATGAGTGAATCTCCTGCAACCTTGTAAATCTTTCAGAAATCAGCTCCCCTAAATTTGGTACTCTTGTGAAGTCTGATTGGTCATATTAGAAAAGGCTTTAGCACTGACATGCATCTCTTTGTTGTTAAAGCGATCAAATATGATCCTTCAACTACATCAGTTTCCTACACATTATAACAAAAAATAAGTGGGAACCAAAAAAAAAAAAACAAAAGAAAGAAAATCTTGATAAAACTATGCAAAGGTTTAACTAGTTAAATAAGTGATCATGATCCCAAAATTGCAAGTTTTCAACCTAACTGAAGGTTTACTTGTGCTTTGTGATAATACATGGCATAGATCTGCTTCCTCCCACAATCTATTGCAGTTTCCAGGCTTCTGAGGGGGTTGCCTCTTAACAATTTATCTACCCCATTTCTTGTAACTACTCATGCATCCACAGCCCGCTGAAATCATCTACAGTTAATAGAGATTTTTCAATAGGACCAACAATTTTGATAATTGGGTCAAAATCACAATCTTTGAGAATTTTTTTCACATAATCTCTGTACTTCCCTCCATAGAAACATGCAATATCGAGAAATATTATCTTCTCTGTTTCTTTTGACCCATCAAAACTTATTTGAAGTATATCAAGAATCTCATTTTCAGGATCTCCTTATAGTCATTGTAGTATAATTCTGAAAATATTTTCTTCTCTGCTTTGGAAATTAATGATCTTCTTCTTCATATTAATTCTGAAAATTCAAAAACAAAAATGAAAATAAAGAGAACTGCATGGCATAAAACTTACAACTTCGATTACGTTGCAAGCAGCATAGTAATTTTCTTAATAAGAATTCTGACAGCAAACATTCTAAGCTCTAACATCAAAATGTTTTAAATATCAACTACATGTCAATGACGCGGAATTCCAAGGCATCTTCTATTTAAAAAAAAAAAACAAATAATAAGAACCAACAGCTGTCAATTCTTATCAACGAAGTCTTCAAATTGACATTGTGGTCTGTTGTTTAACGAAAAAAGGGCAAAACAATAGTTGACAATTCATATCAACCAAGTCCTCTGACCAAATTTAAACATGGGTTGGAGAAAAGAAAAATAAAAATCAAATGTTGAATCCTCTTGGTTGTTTCATGGATAAATCTGATCTAGGTCTGAGTCCATATTTAACATATTCATCGACCCATTTTCAGACATGCCATGAATTGTAAATTAAGCCAAAGATTCACAAAAAACAACAAAGAAACAAAAAACAGACTCTGTGTTCAGCCACAAATGGGCTATTTCACAGCCAAGCACAATGGTTATGGAAGATTGCTACTAAACAAATGAAGAAAATTAATTGCTTTTCACAGGTTCAAGAATTAACACTATTATTGATTGCTTCTCTAGTGGAAGAAATAATTTTGAATAAAGCACAGCATCATTCCAACAAATGTGATGATATTTTTTTCATTCATTCTATGGCCTGACTCTGTTTTATGTCTAAAACTCAAGAAATTCTACAATTCCTTCGTTCTACCACATCATTCACGCAACAACAAATAATCAAGTTGTGTCTGTTAAAGACATGTGTACATAAACTACCAAGGCACTGAAAATATGGAATTTGATAGTGAAGGAATATATTGACAATATATTTAAACATTATATTGACAATACATATTGATAGTGAAGGAATCTCAGAATCTGCTCACTAGCTATGACTCACGCCGGACAAACCTTCACGAATTGACCTTGTTGATTGATTGGCTGATTGCTTTTGCTTGGGAAACCATAGGGTTGATGCAAAACATCAGGCCGGATGCACATTCCTTCGTAGGCATATTATCGAACACGTCCCAGGCACCAGAATATACCATTAATTCAACATATGTGCACCAAGCATTGCAGCCTCAATTCCGAGGTTCAAGTATTTAAACCGATAAAAATTCAGAGAGAAAATGACAAGGAAGGGGGTGAGCTCAATAAACACTCTATAACTCTTCGCTCTACCTTACAAGCAGACACATTAAACACTGCCAACTGATCAGACCCTGTGTCCATTTATAGCTGCTGCAAAGTGCTAACCACGGTTAACAAACTTGGACTCCAATCCAGACAGCTCACCAATGCCACGTCACTACCCCTTAACTGATTTATAACAAATTGTTGAAATATATAGAATGTAAATGAATTATCATGTGCAAATAATATTTGAATTTGAGATGCATGCTTAGTGACAAATTCAGATAATATGATTTGAGCTCATCTTCGAGGTTGTGGTTCTTCATCACCACAGCAGCCATTTTCACTGGATTCTATCCCAAAAACATATTTAGTTTTTTTATATTAATAATAATTTGATATTTATTTTTAAAATATAATATCAATTTTGGCGTCACTATAGTCAAAAGCATAACTGAACCAAAAAAAAAAAAAAAACAAGGAAATAAGCACGTGGAAGCAAAGTCAATTATTTTGTGATCACTTAAGTTGATTATTGACTGATTACAAACACTAGATACATCCCATCACTAAAAAATAAATATATAAATAAATAAATAAAAATCCTAATGCTCAAAAGTTTTTGCAAAATATAATTATAAAGGGTGACAGAATTGAATGGATGTCTTGTTGAAAATTTTCAATTCTCATAATGCAAATAAACCCTAATTTATACAAATTTTAATCCTTAAAATCATAAAATATCATGATTTTTACATTATCATCATTGAGAGAAAACATAATCTTGATCCACAAAAATTTTTCTTGATTGAATCTCACCGCAAAGAATTAAAGATTAGTAAAATTTATTTCTTTTTCTTGATTCATTTAGAGTGACTCCCTTTTTAATGAGGAAAAAAAAAATAGCGTGATATCCCTCCCTTTTTATAATGGGTGGAGAGAGGATCAATTTTAATAAAATTCTAATTGCCACGGTCCACTAAAGTGAGTGGTCCACTAAAGTGAGTGAGTAGTTAATTTTTCCAATTAATCAATAAGATTTCAACCTATTTTATTATTTATATCCCAATTATGACTTAAGTGACACGTGGGCCACAAAAAGAATGTCTAGTATACTTGTGGAAAGAGTGACGCTATGAGCACCCCCTTGTCATCTTTAAAAAAACACACGTTAAATTAAATTTTTTTTTTTCCAGCAAATTATTTGTATTCATAATCAGCCCTTTTTTTTTTTTTGGTTTTCTTTATCATTCATGACTTCCTACCTATCCAAAATAAATCTGCTTAAATTTAAAATATTATATCATTTTTTTTGGTAATTCTTATTCATTAAAACTTTTTTCTTTACTTAAGATTAATTTCAAATTATAACTTAAAATATGTCTATTTTAATTCAAAGTTATAATTTAAAATATTTTGTGATTTAAGTCAATATTTCACTTTCAAAAATTCATCACTGATAATTCATGTATAGGATAGATTACGAATTAACAAGAATGTTGAATAAAAGAAAAATTAGAAAAGTGTATTAAAAAAAGGATGTTTTTGGAATTAAATGTAAGAATAAGTAAAAAAAAAAAAAAGAGGTCTTATGAGAATATTAGATGGGTGGCAATAATCCAACTCCATAAAAAGACTCAACAAGAAAATGATAAAAGACATTTTTGAAATTAACTCACGCATCCATTAACCCATACAAATTTCACAGAGGAAATGACAAGAAGGAGCGTGCTTATTTTGTAGCTGACAAACTGACACATTAAAGATTGCCAATAAATCAAAGGGTCCGCTTAAGATGCAGTGGCTTTATCTCATACAGTCACTTTTTTTTTTTTTTCAGTACCGGTATTATTGAAATATAACCCAAATTTTTGGTATTTAACGAATTTAGTAGGAATATCAAACATAAAACCGGTGGAAAATAAGTTGAAACATATGAACCTATAAATGAAAAAGCTTAACCAAATTCAGGAACTAATCTAACAAAAAAAATTAATTTGGGTATTCAACCTAAATAACCGGAATCGTATCAAGTTAATTGGAATATTAAACGCAAAATCAGTGAAATAATAGTTGAAATATATAAACATATAAAGGAGAAAGTATAACCAAAATTAGGGATTTCCTTAACCAAAAATAAAATGATGAAAATAAATTTGGTACATAACCGGAATAATTGGAATCTTACCACATTAATGGGAATATCCAACACAAAAGTAAATGTGATTAGTTAAACACATGAACCAATAAGAGAAAGTCTGACGAAAATTAGGGCTCATCTAACGGAAAATAAAAGCTACTTGGAATATAGCCCAAAATTTCACCATTTCACGAATTTAGTAGGAATATCAAACATAAAACCGGTGAAAAATAAGTTGAAACACATGAACCAATAAGAGAGAAAGTGCAACGAAAATTAGGAACTCATCTAACGAAAAATAAAAGCTACTTGGAATATAACAAAAAATTTCACTATTTCACGAATTTAGTAGGAATATCAAACATAAAATCGGTGAAAAATAAGTTGAAACACATGAACCAATAAGAGAGAAAGTGCAACGAAAATTAGGAACTCATCTAACGGAAATTAGGAACTCATCTAAGGGAAAATAAAAGCTACTTGGAATATAACCCAAAATTTCGCCATTTCACGAATTTACTAGGAATATCAAACATAAAACCGGTGAAAAATAAGTTGAAACATATGAATGTATAAATGAGAAAGTGTAATGAAAAATTGAAAAATAAAAAAGTCGGCTGTATTGAATACAGCCCTGTATTCTAGGATGACTCATAAATCAGACCCTGTGTTTATTTTGCAGCTGCTGCTGAAGTGCTAACCACGGATGATGGACACCAATCTAGACAGCTCATCAATGCCACGTCACTAACCCTTGGCTGATTTATAACGGATTTTTGAATAAATAGAATGTAAATGAACTATCATGTGCAAAATAACATTTGATTTTTAGATGCGTGCTCGGTGATGAAGTCAGATAATAGTAAAAATAAAATAGTCAAGAATAAAAAATTTATATTATTGATATTAATAATATATTTATTTTTATTTTTAAAATATAATATATTTAGTTATTTATATTAATAATATTTTTATTTTTATTTTTATTTTTAAAATATAATATCAATTTTCGGCTTACTATAGTCAAGAGTATAATAGTAAAAAAAAAAAAAAAAAAAAAAAGGATGTCGAAATTGTAAAAAGAAGTCAACTATTATGTGACCACTTTAGTTATAGTTGTTACGGATGAATCAAATTTCTACTTTAATTGATCTTACACAATTTTATATTATCATTTCTTTAAAGAAAAGAAAATATCATACCGCAAATCCCAAAATATATCAAAAAATTTGACTTTTCAGATCCTGACGGGAGAGTGTGCCTGAGCAAGAGAGTGTGCCTGAGCAAATCTTAAATAGAGAGGATTTTTGTAAGCGAATGAATTCCAATGAAGTACTTTGCTTTGAGAGAACTTAAGCTAATCAGGCAAATATATTTGTTTTGAGGAAAAGCAGAGGATTTTTATGAGTAAATGCCTCTTAAATTGAAAGAAAATAAAAGGATTCAAGAGCCTACCTTTCTTCACAAGTCTTGCAGCGGAATGAATGTTGGATCACGTTAATGGCTAGAAGGAAATCACAAGTGGAAAACCTCCTTTGGATCACAATATAAATGCTTTCTTTCTTCAATGGATTGTTCAATGTTCTTTTTTTTTTTTCAGCATATGGATAAGAGAAGAAGTTGAAGAAGCAACTGTTTTTTTGTGTTATTGGAGGAAAAAAATGTGTACTCACATTGAGTTCTAACTCAACAAGTACCAAAAAAACTGTACATAAATAATCAAAATCAGCAAAGAAGAGAACAGAATCTCCTCTAATATTGACTGATTGAGTGTTTAGAAACACTCAATCTATCACATCCAAAAAAAAAGGTAAAAGGAAAAAAGAAACACTTGATACATAATAATGTAAGACAGACATTCATGGGAAGCAATGTTGGAATACAAAATTGCGAGAAAACTTAATGCTTGGAGCGTGTTGGACGCACTGAAAGATGATGAAAATTTACTTTGCCAAAGATAATTCTTCTTTATAAAGATAATTTCAACTTTGTTTGTTTCAAATAAATCTCCGAGAGGATTTCATGCTTTCTAATTTTCTTTTATTAAAAGCACGGAAAATTTATCCAAAAGAAGCAATCCAAGCAACGGATGGACCTTTCCAAACCTGCTGACTTGAATATGGAATTGATGTTGTTAGCTGCCAACGAAGAGATTTGATCTAATTGTTTTTAATAAGTATAAATTATGATTTCTTTCTTTTTAAGATGCTTTAGTTGTTTTCTCACTTGAAGTGTATAAAAGATATTATTGAAATTCTTGGTTCTTCAAGCACAAAGTGGAAGACGCATAGTTTCTGGAGAAAACAATTATTAAAATTCTTGATTCTTCAATTATTGTGAGTTAGTCGTGGTGAAATTACTTGTCCTGTCTCGAGTTCTTGGGCGTCCCTAAATACAACGACTCCCTTTTGATCCAAAGCAACACACAAATGGTTTGTGAAATGTTTGCGGGGGACACAACATATGGAGAAACGCCCTGCAGGATGCTCAATTGATTCCACAGCCGACAGCAGGTATTCTAATTAAATAATAATAATAATAATAATAATAATAAAAATAAAATAAATAAATAAATAAAGAAAACTACAAGTCAACCATGCTGCATTTCAAGCCAACTACAGGAAGAAATTCAACAGTTGTCAATTCTTATGAACTGAGAAAAGTGAAATTAAAAAAATGAAAATTTATTAAAAGGATTTAAATTTTGTCGAGTTGTGTCCCGACTAGTAAAAAGTAAATGCTTGAGTTTATAAATAAGACAAGTCACTCTACTTAATAAGTTAGTCTTTTGGGTTGTCTATCTAAAAATTCTACGCTAAGTTCCTCAACAAATATTTTATTAATACTAAAATTTAATCACCTAAAGATTGACTTGAAAATTTATGATAAATATAATGAATAAGATAGTATATAATTTGAATTTTTTTGAAATAATTTAATGTTATTAATATTTCAAATAAATTTATTAATTTAAGAACTATCGGACAGATTACCAAAACACACCCCTGAGAAGTTACAGAATTTATGATTACACACAACCCTAAATTTATATTATTGAATCATACTCAACAGCTTAGGAAATTGACCTTGTTGATTGATTGCTTTTGGGTGAGAAATCGTAGAGATGACGCGGCAGATGTATCATAATCATCTCTTTGTTCAACACTTCAGCTCGGAATTGGGATGGCATGGTTCCTACTCGGGCATTTTATCAAACAAGTTGAGATCATGGGCATCATACAATTATTCCTCAAGAACGTTTTATCAAATCTGCACAATTTAACTCATATTATAATTTAAAATACGTGTAATTCAAGTGAACGCATACAATTTTTTAATTTATGTGTAGGGGAAAAAAAAAAAGGGTTGGGAAGGGCACTTGTTGAAGCTTTAGCTCACAGTGAAGACAACAAAAACAATATAATTGTTGACTCGTAGCAATGCAATTCATCAGTCCCGAGCCCCTTCAAGTATACCAAACAACTGGCGCTCATCGCATCTATGTACGGCATCTTTTGCAGAAAAAACAGAGTAATAAAACAAAGCAGAGTATTTACTTCGGTCCTTTACTTTCCTTAAATGTTCACCTCATGAGAAATCAAATCTCAAAATTCAAAGCTTCGATTTGATGGGGCATGAATGCAATTTTGATTCACGGAAGGCGCATTCTGATTCTGTCCAACTTTTTGACCCAAGCCTGGCATTTTCTGGTAATTTAACAGGGAAATAAGTAGCAAGAACAGATGCAGTAAATAAAATGCGATCTGCAAAGAAAATAAAATTGAAATTGAGATGCGCACTTACAATAATATTCACCTGGCTGTGCCCTTCATTCGAGTTGTCTAAATCTTTTAGGTTGTGGTTCCTCATCATCATTACAGCAGCCACTTCCACTGGCTTCAGCCGCCCCAACATGTTCTTCAAGACTTCGCTTTAGAAAGCTTCGCTCGGACGACGTTTTTGATCCTGCATCATCCCGGCAGCAACTTCCACTAGCTTCTGCGCTGTCTAAGTCATCATTAAGGCTATGCGCAAAGGATGTTGATCCTGAACAATCCTGACCAAATTCGTTCAAATTCCAAACGGGACCAGTTGTTTGGTTGAACTTATCCCCTTCATGCACATAGATTGGATGCAAACCACACCTCTTCAACTCCTATCCCGACCGCGAAGAAAATTTCACTTCACTAATATCTTCCCTATCAAAATAGAAAGGACTTCACCATACTTGTAGGGAAACACGATAAACAGCTCATGTACGGGATATGGAAACCGTTCTCTATAATAAGGAAGTGAATATTTAGGGACATGAAAAACACAGCATGCAGCATATCCCACAAGCTTACTATTCTTATACGTCTTTGGAGGCGTGCTTATTGTTATTGAAGAACCCTCATTATTCTGATACTCGAACCACTTTGGGATTTCACTTCCAGGAACAACAATGCTAAAATATCTCCAACGCCACTGCAACGCCACCAAAATACGAAGACAGTGAATAAGATAGATAGGAAGTCTGAATCATAAGTTAATAAAACAGATTCCTCTAGATAAGGATGAAGCTTTAGTCAGAAAGTAAGAAGAGCAAGTGAGAAAGGATAAATGATGACCCCCATAAGATTCATATGAACCTCTCTGGCCTATATAAGGAGAGTCTCCGTAAGCATCGAAGAACGAGTGGGTTTTCATATGAGTGTTGTTTAATACTCTTGTAATCGTCAGTCTTCTTGTAAGTGAGTTCTTGCTATTATAAAAGTCAGTGTAAAAACCAAATGGTATCAGAGCCATACTTCCCAAAAGGAAGCACCTGGGTATAACAATACTATGCTCTGTGGTTGCCGAAGTAATTTCGGACCCTCCACATCAGAAAGTTGTTAGATCCTACTTCCTAGCCAATTCTGTCTTTTACTTTTCCTAAACTCAAACACTACCAAAGTATCCCCAAGGGTGTGGTACCCGTCTTGAGGCCAGGAGAGCCGTTTTTAGGGTTGTATCACCTGTAAGGCTATTAGGATTTCTTTGAGTCATGGAAAATCAAAACCAGAATAGCACTAGGAATGGATCCCCTCAACCAACTGATGTGAGTCCCTCTACTTTAAACACCACAGCCATTAGAATACCCCTAGATAGCTCACCCGTGTCAAATTTCCATTTTGATGTCCAAGAAGAAGACTTCAGGTCACAACGTGATCAAACACTTAGAATTGATCCCCTAGATCCATATAGGTATTACCATATAAACCCTACCATAAACACCCTTAGGATGTGGATACCCGCAAGAAAACCCAAACTGAGGACTATTTATAAGTCTTCAGAAATATGTGTCCAACCTGTAGCCTCAAGCTCACAGGAAACATACTTACCCATCATATCCTACCAGGAGATAGCCAGATATAAGGCAGAAGGCTATAAGGGATTGCATCTTGGAGCTACCCAGATAGGAATACAACCTCTGTTCCTAGCTGGTAAAAATGTCACGTGTTTTATAGCCATCCTTGACACAAGGTGGCAAACCTTTGAGAAGGCCTTAATATCTCATTGAAGGTGTCTCAACCAGGTCATGTGCAGGCTCCAAATTGAACCCAATTTTTCCCTTGATCTCCACAAACCATCTCTTTCAGAGTCCATAAAAGTTCTAATCCAAATGAATGGACTAGAAATGAAGCCAGATGAGTCAGCCCTAGCTATCCACCATACCATGACCTATAAAGTCCAAACCCACCTGTTCTCACTCAGCCAAACGGGAAAACCTATCACCAGATTTCTTGCTGGTGAAGGAAGAGTCATACAACCTAAGACCTACAGACAAGACCAACTCATTTTTCCACCTTCTTGGATTAATGAGTATGAAAAGTTGAGTAAACCTCTGCAGGTGCATGAAACTCCGTCGCAGACAGCGAGGTAGTCTGCTTCCTTTCCCACGAAACTATTCCTCTCATCTCGAGAAAGCACTGGTAGGCCACCTTCGTCTTGCACGCATACAATGAGAAGGAGTAGGTCTGTCAGACAAGGAGGACAGATCATGATGGTAAACACTCCAGACATCTACAATGAGTTCATAAAAGATGCAGATGGAGAGGTGTCTGCAGTAAAATGGATCATCCAAAAAACAAGCCCTTCAGAATTTGGACCCATCGAAAAGGCGATCAACTGGACAAACTTAAATGCTTGAATGTAATCGTGCCTCGAGATATTCTTGTCACCCAAGAAGAAATTCTCCTTTAACTCCATGAGATCAAAACAAGTAAGAAGGTCCGTAGTTAACATAAGAAAACAATAAGTACCGTCCCAGGGACATGAAGTTTCCAAGCCCATACACATGTTTGTCATGACAGGAGCAGCAGATAGCCGGGAAATGGAAGAGACATATGCTTGCTATAAAAAGAAGAAGGTGTCTAGACACTGGAAGAGCAAGCCGACAAAACCATGGCACATATGGGAAGAAAGTACTTCTGGAAATAACCAGAAGGCATTTTGGAGAAGCTATTCGGCCCCTCAACAATACCCATGGCCGGAATACCCGATGACGGGAAGAGGATATCGTACTGCGACGACTCAATCTCACTCGATTCGTAACCTCCGCCTTGCAGATCGATGGAACAAACCGGTGGCAAGGGAAGGAGCATTGCATTAACCTTCTATGGATACAAGGCGAGGTTTTCACCCACCATGAATGCGACAAACGCCTAATCCACGAGAGATCGCCACCTCCACAAATGTAAACTCAACCCAAGACAATCAGGAGTAATCCGCCCAAAGACCACCACCATAGCTACCGTGCACCACCGCAATGGAGAACAATGAAGGAGTAAGAACGGAACGCCTGTGTCAACATCAGCATTCTACTCGAAAGACGTTCCGAATATTGACAACCCAGCCAAGTGAAAGATCGCCCACTTCGGTAAGCACGTAGGTACGGGGCGAGAATGTCGAGGGCACCACAACTAATCTAAGAGCCTTACGATCGATCATCGGATTCACCTGCCCCCGAGAAGCACGCTGGGAAGAAGACGAATGAACAAAGAGAGTATATAAGGTCAAGAGAGGACCCAGGAGAAACTCTAGTTCAACAACTGGCCTTAGACTTCCTAGGTCAAAGAACTAGAGAAGAGGATATTGCAGAGAAGCAGTTCCTACAAAACAAATGCTGTGATGTCAGACAAATGGAGGAATATTACATGGAGCAGGAAAGGTTATACTACACCTTTCACAAGCCAACTGACACTATTCACAGAACATTTGTTCGCGCCCGCCATTAAATGAACGATGGCATTGCATGCTCAATTCGCGAAGACTTTCCAAGATGATACGACAAGAAATCTGTCAGACTTACCGCGAAGAACAGAAGACACGATAAAATTTTTAATTACGTTTATTGAAAAATGACAAGCAAGAGTTTTAAGAAAGACAAAGAATGCCATCGACTGTTCAGCGCAGACAGCGAAGAGCCGCGAAACCTTATATCGCTTATCGCTAAACGAACACGTAAGTAAGCTAGTGAAGATCGCTTCATCTCATGGGCAAAGCGACACTACGCCAGATTGCAAACGAAACAAAAGCCGCATGTTCGCCAAGATTATCGGCAGACGGTATTTACGACGAGATATACGAATGGGATGACAGTACCAATTAACGTCTCGCATTGAAGACAAGGAAGACGAATCGTAGTCCCAAAGGGTGAAGATTCTATCATCTGACATCGAGCGATCCGCCCACCTCTCAACCACCAATCCTACGACGACTAATACATCCTCCGATTTAAAGCCATATGTTAAGATTGCCATAACAACCTCGACGGATATCGATGGCTTATAAAGAATTATCGATACAGCACATCGCTATCGCAGCATGCATCCTGTAAGATACATCGTATTCCGGCGTCAGATTTTCGGAGTCACGACCGTGACTTTCACAAGAAAAGATATACTAGGCCATCATGGAAATCCTACCATTCGTTAGCATTCATTCTACACCCATGACATCAAGACGGTGAAGATCGCACCGGACTTTCTTAGTCCTCGCTCGCTTTTTTTCCGTATGATTTTCCTATACCGCCAAAAACTCGTTGACGGTAACTAAAATTGTTCCAGATCCCTGGATACGTAAACAACCTTTTGGAGAGGTAACCATACAACCCCTGTCCATCCATTACCAAGAACAGATCCAGAATCATGAACAGCAGAGCGCCAACCGCCTGGGCGCACGAGAAAGCATTAGACCGCCATCAAGCGACGGACGGAATGCCACATCGGACGGCCGCACCGGCATGCCCCACGACGAAGATCTACAAGGTCGAAATCCAAACCTCTTGATTAAATCGATCAGCCCTCCAAGTCATGGGCCACCGCTTTTGTCCAACAAGCATCAGTACGGCATATAAGAAAAGATCGCGATAGATTATCGTAGTTCTCAACGACCGCTTTCAGATATCGTATACCCATCCCACGAGATCACACTTCATCGAATACCAACAGTCTTTTCAAAGTTCGATACGGTCGCCGCGACGACCGGTACGTATACAAGACAAGATTTCATGTCCCCACGCATTAACGAACGCGATGCCTTCGCCTTTAAAGAACGCCCCGCCGTAATTCCGAACAGAACACGGTATACGTAACTATCTCGAATTGCCTAATCTACATGACGACGCCTTATTTCAGCAAACCATCAACGACGCCCAAGATTTATCTAAATCTGCCCCACCCATCGCGGATTACATAACGCGAATCAAAATGAAAATAGCCTCAAGAAGCAGATTTCAGGACATTACAAGAGGACATCACGTCACGCAATGACATACCGAAAATAAATGAATTCCCTGCATCAAACCGTAGTTAGTATCCAACAGAATAATCAACCACGCCGCAGATCACATCGCGATCCGAAAGACGACTAGTCGATCCAAACACCCAAAGAAAGTCTAGCGAGTTGTCACAAGACGCCACTGAGCAGCCGGCCGAGACCTAAAGCAGACGTCACTCACTTTAAAGATTCCAATGACATGCCAACATCCTACAGCATCGCCAAAGGACAATTATCGAGCATTATCATAAGAATCCGAGAAACAGAGAGTCTCAGCGTTATAAATCGCAAGCCAAGAAGCCGTGAGCCACTACCCTTCTTCAAGAAAGCAGGTCCTCGCAGAGTAAAAGTGGATCGTAAATTCCACCCTTCCTTTCACCCCTTTCATAGTGGCGCAGCATAGCATGCTACAGGATTACCAAGCAAGCAGGATGAGAAATTCCGCATCCACAACCGCAGCGTGGTCGAATCCTCTCCTGTGTTTAAATTCAAGTCAAGCATCAAAGTGAGAATCCAACATCGCCGCACTTTCTCTGGCCTATCAACACGACGGCACTAACCACTTACCAAGCAGATCGGCGAGTCCTCTATGAACAAGAACGCGCAGAAAGCGAATTGATCCTCCAGATTCCATACTTTATCGATACCGTAAGCATCCGCAACGACTCGCACCGAGAGATTAACGATCACAAGAACTTCGACGATGACACGACACGGAGAATGTGAACTGATGGCAAACCGCAGTTCGCATCACTTTACAAGGACGAAGCACCTTTTCAACCACATCCTGATCGACTGCATTTACGAAACCACTTTCAAAATAAAATGCAGCCATTATGTCATCGACGAAATTCCAATCGAACATTACGCGACATGCGACATCACACCTGTGCCTATTACATATTCTAGGCATCGGCTCAACCTTTTATCCCGGAGCTCAATTTTCGAACCCACCTCGATCCACACCGCCAGAAGATAACAAGCGAAGACGGTTCTATGAACGACGGGCCCCCATCTCAAGACATCCTCACTGACTTTCGACAGTGGTCCAAATTCTAATCCACCATACATAGTCAAGCTCGCGTGATATCCTAAGGTGAAAGCCCCAACAGTAATCATCACCATACCAAGTCGAGATCGATTCCATGCGACAGTCGCCTAACCCGCAGACAAAGCTTGCCAGATGAATACGGATCGCTCCAATGTACAATACACACGCCCCATATCCCCTCTCATTCAACCACACCAGATCTCTTTACAGTAGTCTATCGAACCTCACAAGACAACGGAAGGCTTATATGCTTCAGAAGTCCAGACATCTACAACGATCATCTTACCGTGGACGGAGAGAAATTCCTCAACGAAAGACGGAGGAATAATCTGGCGATACACGGATCGATCGACACCGCCGTAACGAATGATAGCGAGGCGTAACGCCGATCGGGAAGATGTCATCCAAGATGCAGGCTTCCATGATCGAAGCTGGCAACTCGACCGTAGCCAAGACGGTTGACCAATTGACGTGGCTATAGAAGATAGATCAAGTCTCGATCCACGAGTCAGAAAGCGTATTCCCTCAGACAAGGAAGTTTTTGCGGTAATAGAAGTAAGAAGAGTGCAAGAACAGAAAGGATAACGATGACGTCCCCATAAGATTGTTACACAACCTCGGCCTATATGAGTCTCTCGTAAGTCAGTTGCATCGAGTCGAAGGTTTTCATACGAGCGTTGTTTAATACCTTGTAATCGCCGCCTCTTGTAAGCGAGTTCTCATATTATAAAAGTCAAAAAACCAAATGGTATCAGAGCCATACTTCCCAAAAGCGAAGCACCCGTATAATAATACTACGCTCAGGTCACAAGTAATTTTGACCCTCCACATCGAAACAGCCAGATCCTACTTCCCAGCCAATTGCCTTTTTACTTTTCCTAAACTCAAACACTACCAAAGTATCCCTGCCGCTGGTACCTGGCCTCGAGGCTGTGAGAGCTGCTTTGGGGTCAGATCACTGTAAGTGCTTATTAGATTTCTTCAGTCATGGAAAATCAAAACCAATAAGACTCAGAACGATCCTCAACCAACTCGATGCGAGTCCTCTACTATAAACACCACAAATTATTAATACCCTTTAGATACCACTCGTGGGTTTTTACACTGACTTTTATAATAGCAAGAACTCACTTACAAGAAGACTGACGATTACAAGAGTATTAAACAACACTCATATGAAAACCCACTCAGCTACTCGATGCCCCTTCACTTACCAGAGACTCTCCTTATATAGGCCAGAGAGGTTCACTGTAACAATACTATGGGGGACATCATCATTATCCTTTACAACTCACACTTGCACTCTTACTACTTTACAGCACACTAAAGCTTCATCCTTATCTAGAGGGAATCTGCTTTACAACTCATGGATCGAGACTTCGATCCTATCTTACTTTATCGCCACCGCTACCGCTGGGTCCACTTCGTCTTCCGCTACAGTCCAGAGTTGCCACTTGTCGGAGTACTCATCCCAGAGGCTTCTCTATCTTGGATGACATCTTCCCAGTCTGGCCAATTACCTTCTCCTGGGCTATCATTACGTTCTGGCCAGTTGTCAATCCAATCCATGGTATCCTCAAGATTATTCCTCCATCTTTCGATTTGAGGAATTTCATTTTCTCTCCCATGCGCCTGCAAGATACCGTCCAGAGATGTCCCTGACTTCTACGGCTTCTCCTTCTTCTGGGTTGGCAAGGGCGTTCCCGATGACTCTCCAGAAAGGATCTCGTGTAGTTTGACCCAGTGATAGTGGACCGTGTGTATTGTACATTGGAACAGTCCCATATTCATCTCGCTAAGTGCCTGCTCGCAGTTGGGACAATTGCCCACATGGAATCGATCTCGACTCCGATGATTATGGCTCATAACCCCGACTCAAGTGGCTTTTCAAACCTTCCTGTGATATCCTCGAGCTTTGACTCACGACTATAGTCGTTTCCTTTAGATTCGTAACCACCTATCAAAGTCAGCGAGGATATCTTCAGCATGGCCATCATTCGTCAACCATCTTCCTCATATCTTCTCACGCGACTGGGTTCGAAATTACACACGGACAGTGCCGAGCCAAGCATCGTAATACGTAATAGGCCCGTGATGTCACATATCACGTATCGTCCCCGAATTTTCATCAATGACATAATGAAAACCGCAGCCTATTTTCGAAGTGGTTTCATGATCCGTCTCGACCCTGGATGGTTCGTGGTCTCGTCTTCCTCAGAAACTGGTCTCAACTCGGTTTGCCATCGATTCCACATTCTCCATGTCACAGTCATCATCCGCAAGTTCTGTGATCCGTTAATCTCTCCAGCATCATGCGATCTTCCGTAACCAATCGATAAAGCGTATTGAGATCCCTGAGGATCCATTCCTTCGCTTCCTAAAGACGCTCTTCCGCTTCCTGTAGGACTCACCTTTCAATCTCTGTAAGTTCCGCCGCTCATCATGTTGATAGTCTGCAGGAAGTCCGCAACAGCTGGATTCTCCTGATGTGCTTGACTCAATTTAAACCTGAGAGGATTCACCACCTTGCAAGTCATGATCCGGAATTTCTCCTTCTTCTTCTTAATCCTCAGAGATACTTATAGTCCGGCCCCTCGACTATGAAAGCGGTGCAGTATAAGAATCGAATTTTCCGATCCCTTTACTACCGCAAGGACTCTTTTCAAGAAGGGTAGGGCTCGAGCACCGAACCGCCTCGACGAGCCACTGCACTCTCCGCTTTCTGATTCTTCTATCAATAATGCTCCCAATAATTGTCACTAGTCTGCCTCAGGGACGAAATCGCCATCACTTGGAATCTTTAAAGCCAAGGACATGCACTGCTTTGCTACCAACGCTTAAGTGGCATCTTCGTGACCACCGCGGGCTCCTTTCTTGTGTGTTTTGAGATCCGACTTAGTCATCTTTGTCAGATCCTTGATGTGATCTGCAGCATAGTTGATTATTCCCAAAACTGCTGATCCGCTCGTCATACGACCTGAATTCACTATTTTTCTGGCCATGCAAGTGACACGTGTCCCTGCTTCACTTGTAATCCTAAGAAATCTACTTCTTCAAGGCCTATTTTCATTTTTGATTCTCGATACAATCCACGCCGATAGTCGTGGCCTTGAATTTAGATAAACGCTGTTCATCGTGATCAGCATCGAAAATAAGAGCATCATCTACGTATTGTATGTAATCTGCAGATACCGTATACCTCATCCATTCTGCTCGAATTCGACGGGCATTCTTGCGAAAGGCATCACGCTCCATTCATAACGCCTGGGGACCACAACGCCGCCTCAGGTTCATCCTTCTCACCGATCCCAATCGCCAAAAGTTCGACTTCATATCAAACTGAAAAGACTTTCATACCGGCTATTCTTTTCAATAAGCGTGATCTCCGGATAGTATCTCGATATCCCGCAAGCAGCCGAGTTTACTAGCTATCACCAATCTTTTCTTTCCTCGCCTCGAATGCTGGACATAAAGGTCATCACCGCCCAATTAGACTTGAGGCTCGATCAATTTCAAATCCAAGAGGGCTCGATTTCACCGCATAGATCTTCATCGCGCATGCCAGCGGTCACCGACGTGGCATTTCCCATCCGTCAGCGCAGTTGCAACAAACTGCTTTTCTCGTGCCTTTAATCGTTGTGCACCTCCGCATGCATTTCCTTAGTTCCTGGATCTGTTCTTCGAAGTAATGGATAGGACACGGGGGTTGTATGGTTATTTCACCCTCTCCCAAAAAGGATTGTTTCTGTATCCAAGGGATACGGAACAATTTTAGTTTACCATCAACAGGATTTTTGACGGTATAGGAAAATCCTTCTGGAAAAAAGGCAAAGGGGGCAACGAGACTAAGAAAGTCCGTGCCAAGCATAACATCTTCACCATTGATGTCATAGGTGTAGAATGAATGCCTAACCCCGAATGGTAGGATTTCCACAGCCTTAGTATATCTTTTCAGAAAGTCCGTCCATCGACTCAAAAAGGCAACCTTCGTGGAATACAAGATCTTCCTCGGGATGCCTCGTTCGATAAAGCGAGCACCGCACTGATCAATAATCTGCCGTGGCCATGCAATATCCGTCTGAGGTTGTTATGGCAATCTTAACATATGGCCTAAATCCAGAGGATGTATTATGAGTCATATTTAGGATTGGTGGTTCAGAGACCATTAAGACTGGATCCTCCTCAGTGTCCGATGAAGATACTTCGCCGCACTGATTCGTGTTCTGACTTTCTTCTAATGCCATAATAAGATTAATCGGACCGTCTCCCATTCAGTATATCTCATCATCAAGTCGCCCCGCCAATAATACTACAAGAATTACAGTACCTTTGTTTCATTTTGCAATCTCTGGCATAGTGTCCCTTTTTGCCGCAGATGAAGCATCTTCCTGCTCCCTTCTTCTGTGTTCGTTTCTTGATAAAACGATACTTCTTTCCCTTATAAGGTTTCCACGGCCTCCTGTACCTGTGCTTCCTTTTGTCTTTTAGCTTGGGTCTGCAATCACATTGCTTGTCTTTACTGCACCCAAACTTGTTTGGTTTGCTGTCGCAAAACTTCTGTAAAGAAGTCTTTTCTATCTGCTTCATGTGCTTCTTAAGTTCCTGCGATCTACAGTGACCTTGAATTAGTTCCTCAACTGCATGCCGCAACATCACATTCGAGCCAGATCTGCTATGCCATCCGCTTTAAATTTAGCCTCCATCATTTCAAACCATCGTCCTGATATCGAGAACAAATGTTCGTGAATAAGGTCAATAAAAGTGTAAGATAACCTTTCCTGCTCCATGTAATATTCCTCCATTTGTCTGACATCACAAAGATTTGCTTGCAGGAATCCGCTCATAATATCCTCTTCTCTAGTTCTTTGACCTAGGAAGTCTAAGGCCAGTTGTTGAACTAGAGTTTCTCCTGGGTCCTCTCTTGACCTTATATACTCTCTTTGTTCATTCGTAAGCTTTCTTCCCCACCATCTTCTCAGGGAACCAGTGAATCCAGCAATCAGTCGTAAGACTGCTGCCCTCTTAGTTAGTTGTGGTGCCCTCTGACATTCTCCTTCATACCAAGCTACCATCTTCTCAAAGTAGGCCAATCTTTCACTTGGCCTAAGGTTGTCAATATTCCAGAACATCTTTCCAGAAGTAGAATGCCCAATGTTGACCTGAGCATTCCATTCTTCTCCTTCCCATTGTTCCTCTTCCATTGCTGGTGGTGCACCAGCTGTAGCTTGTGGTGGTGGTGCTGGAGCGGATTCTACTCCGGATTGTGCCGGTTGAGTTTCTGTTTGTGGAGGTGGCGTCTGTCTCTGTGGATTAGACGTTTGTCCTTGTTCCATAGGCTGGGTAGAAAACCTCTGCCTTGTATATATACACCAATGCATAATTTTTAGGCATAATTTTTGCAACAGGTGAGAAACAGTGTAAGAAACTGACATTACACTTTTAATGTACTTGTCCGACAGTGACATATTCTGCAACCCCACGGAAAAAAAGAAAGTGAGTAAATAAATAAAATAGAAAGACATAACATATATTGCATAAGTTTTAGGCATAATGTTAGCACAGGTGAGAGTGAGAGACTGACCTTAGAATCTTTAATGTACTCTTTCAGTAGCGAAAGCGCCAAATGATTGTTACCAGCCAATTTCAAGCAATCCACACATTGAAGGCTTAAGTTTGAGAGTTGATGCTCGTTTAATTTTAATACATCTGATAATGTCTCCAACGAAACACAACCGTCTAACGAAATGTCTTGTGTACCCTTTGGAAGTCGAGGAAGAGTTTGAAGCATTTTGCACTCCTGTAATTCAATCTTCCAAAGACTAGAAAGACGGTAGATGTTTGCCGGGAGTGAAACAAAACTGTTTCTACTCAAATATAACTCTTCTAATAAGCATAAGTCGCCAATACTACTTGGGATTGCTCCTTCCCCTAGATTACAGTCACTGATATCTAATTTTGTTAAAGAGCATAAACTGGACAGAGAAGACGGCAAACTCAAAGCCACCGGATCTGAACTCCTTCGCATCAAATTGATAGGGAAGCGCAGAAACCATGATGTAGATGACGGTGATCCTTTGCACCCAAGAAAAGATAGTTCTTTAAGATTCTTCATAAAAAAAATCAACGATGGAGGTTGCCTTATAGCTGTACCACTTATATCAAGTTCTTCCAAACTTTCTATTTGCCCAACAGTTTCCGGCAGATTTTCAAGTTTGAAACAGCCAGAGAGACACAGAGTTTCGATTGATTTCAAACCGTTTATACTGCTGGGAAGCCTTACGAGAGTTTTGCAGTCATTCAAATTCAACAATTGAAGTTTGGTCATAAGCTCTATAGATGATGGCACTTCTGTAATAGAAGTTCCATCTAAAAAGAGCTCTAACAGATCTTCCATACTTATCACAGTCTCTGGAAATTTCACTATTCTCGAGCAACCAGAGAGCTTCAGAGTTCTTAGACATTTTAATGCACTTATGTTCCTAGGAAGACTCTTGAGATTCTTGCAATTGTTTAGATCCAACAAGACAAGTTTGGATAGAAGCTTAATAGATAAAGGCAGTTCTTTGATATCTGTTCCATCCAAATGAAGTTCGTGCAGACGCTCCATACCTCCTACAATGTCTGGAAATTTCTTCAATTTTGAGCAACTAGATAGAACAAGCCTTTCAAGTGATTCCATAAAAATCTTGCCCGGAAGAGTTGTAAGACTTGTACAACCTTTCAAATTCAACAAGATCGGCTTATTGTCATGTAGCAAAGACTGGTGAATTTTATGCAGCCTTGTACATCCTTAAAGATCCAACACCTCTAATTTTGGGACCTTTGTGAAGTCTGGTGTCTTAATCAGATTCTCCGAATGGCTGAGTTTCATGACTCTCAACATGTTTAAAGGCTGTTGAAAACATGTATAATAATCAAATTGTTATCAACAATTATTCACTGAAAAATATAAATTAGTGACCAAAAAAATTCTTTGTTCAGCCACAAATGGGCTATTTCACAGCCAAGCAAGAAAACAAATGAAGAAAATTAATTGCTTTCCACTGGTTCAAGAATTACTATCATTACAACAAATGTGATGATAATTTTCAATCATCAGAAGAAGATAATTTCTTCATACATGCGTTCTATGGCCCGACTCTGTTTCATGTCTAAAACCCAAGAAATTTTACAATTCCTTTGTTCTACCATATGTTCATTCAGCAATAAATAATCAAATTCTGTCATGTATATTTTTATTTAGAAAATTGCAAAACAGTTAGTGCTGGAAAATAGTAATTGATTAAAAAAACACTGGGTTTGCACTGTGTTTGCGGTAAAATTTTGTTAAAGATAAGTATACATAGACTACCAAGGCACAGAAAATATGAAATCAAAACAATATATTGAATCAAAATAATACATATCTATAGTGAAGGAATCTCAAAATCTGCTCACTAGCTATGACTCGTGTAGGACAAACCTTCACAAACTGACCTTCTTGATTGATTGCTTTTGCTCGGCAAATCATAGAGTTGATGCAACACGTCAGGTGGGATGCACGTTCCTTCGTGGGCATATTATCGAACACGTCATAGGCAGGAGAATTATGCCATAATTCCTCAACAACTCCCCTCCTCAGCTGGGCCTGCAAATTCCATATAATCATTCCATTGTCTATTTTTCCTTCGTTCTGAACCTAAATCAAGCTTGCCAATTCTTCCTAAAATCCTCAATCCAAGCTTGCCAATTCAGGCACCGTTCAACATTTGCCCACCAAGCATTGTAGCCTCAATTCCGAGGTTCAAGTATTTAAACCCATAAAAGTTCAGAGAGGAAATGGCAAGGAAGAGGGTGAGCTCAATGAACACTCTCCACCTGACCCTGTGTTTATTTCCCGCTAAACACGGCTAAGAAACTTGCACCCCAATCTGGACAGCTCATCAATGCCACGTCACTACCCCTTAAACAGATTTTTAACAGATTTTTGAATAAATAGAATGCAAATGAATTATCATGTGCAAAATAACATTTGAATGCATGCTTAGTGACAAATTAAGATAATAGTAAGTATTTGAGTTCATCTTTGAGGTTGTGGTTCCTCATCACCACAGCAGCCATTCCACTGGCTTCTGTCCCAAAAACATATTTAATTTATTTATATTAGTAATATATTTATATTGATTTTTAAAATATAATATCAATTTTGGGGTTACTATGGTCAAGAGTATAGTTGGGGGTAAAAAAAGCGCAAAATGAAATAAGCATGTTGAAGTTAAATTCATTATTATATGATCACTTAAAGTTGATTATTGAGGGATTAAAAACACTTAATACATCCCATCAACAATAACCAAAAAAAAAAAAAAAAAAAAAAAAAGATAGAAAGTCAAGACTCAAAGAGTATTTGCAAAAGATAATTATAAAGAGTGACTATGGTCAACGGTGGAGAATGGAATCAAAGACATTGTCAAAGGTAACAAAAGCTTCGATAATCTAAACACAGAGACTTTTCTTCAGGTATAGTTAAATAATAATAATTTAGATTACTTAATGAAATAATAAGTATTTATGACAAATAAGATACATGGAATAAACCAACCTCTCCGCTTATCATTTTCTCTGTTGTGTTTTTTTTCCTCTGTCTCTCCTTCTTGTTGTTTAGTAGATGACACAACATTTCATTTTGTTCATTCAATTTGCTGTTGGAGCATCTTCCAGGAAAGTAAGAAATATAAATATACAGGTTATATATATTTATGAATTATTTTATGTACAGTACACACTAAGTAACTAAAATAAGACAAATGAAATAATAAAAATATAAATATAAATGAGATAAGATCAAATATATGACACGATGACACTAAGTAAACAATATTGTTTATGGTAGGGTAGCCATTTGACCAGATGAGAAAACCGTGTTGGAGCAATAATGTAAGCACAGTAGTAATATAATATTTTACGTATAAAAATTATGTCTAGAAGTACAAATTAAATTGAAAAAAGATTAGTGAAATAACAAAAAACATAAATATAAATGATAGATCAAATAAATCATATGATCCTAATTTAATAAATCAGTAATGCCTTAGCAGACAATATAGTTTATGGTACATGTAAAATAAGCTGAACTTATGCTTAAGTGTTTGTTTGGTTACTGAGAAATGCAGAGAAAATGATGAACATTCTGTATTTTATTTTTCTTCAATGAATTCAATAAGCTTTCACATACGACTTTATATACACACACACGTGAATGTAAAGAACAAATTTAACTAACTGGATTACACGCTTAACAAATCAAATCAGAGAATGAGAGGTCGAGCTACTTAACAAACTAACTAATTCTACACGTGAGTCTTCATTTCGCTAATGTAATTGGATGACTCAAAGATTGTTGACATGGCATTGCTGATGTGTCTCAACAGCTGGCTTCTTTCCTCTTTTCAGCTCAGCACAATGAGCTCTCTTCACAGCCCCCCTCAAACTCAAGGGGCACAATTGCACATTGAGTTTGTTTCTTAGATAACAAAATTGTGGAGAGTTTAATGGCTTTGTTAGTGTGTCTGCAATTTGCTCTGCACTAGGGATATAAAGTATTTTCAAGTCTCCAGCTAGAACTTTGTCCCTGATGAAGTGCAGATCAATTTCTATGTGCTTTGTTCTTGAGTGGAATACTGGATTGTGAGCAAGTTCAGTTGCACTCACATTGTCACACCATATAATTGGTTTATCAACACAATGCAGATCAATCTCAAGAAATAATGACTTCAGCCAAGTTATCTCTGAAACAGCAGATGCAAGAGCTCTGTATTCACTTTCAGCAGATGATTTTGTAACCACTGATTGTTTCTTTGATGACCATGAGATTAGATTGTTTCCCAAATACACACAATATGCACCAATAGACCTTCTATCATCCAGATCACTTCCCCAATCTGCATCCGTGAATGCTGTAAGCTTTAAGTCACCTTCTTTAACAAACTTCAACCTAAAATCTTGTGTTTCCTTCAGATATCTTAGGACTCTTTTGCATGCCATAAGATGTTGAAGGGTTGGTGATGACACATACTGACTTAGCTTATGAACAGAATAGGCAATCTCAGGTCTGGTTAAAACCAAATACTGAAGACCTCCTACTAAGCTTCTGTAATGAGAAGGATCTTCTATATAGTAACCCATTTCTCCTTCAATATTTTTCTGCAGCCTTGAGTCTTTACTGCTGCTCATTGGTGTATCTATTCCTTTGCATTCGAGCATGTCAACTTTAGCAAGTAAATCTCTGACATATTTCTTCTGTGATAGATATACACCTTCTTGGTCATAGAGAACTTCTATTCCAAGAAAATAAGACAGCTTTCCCAAGTCTTTTAATGCAAATGCTGAGCTGAACAACCTGATAAAGTCTTCTAATTCAATACAGTTTGACCCTGTAATCAGTATGTCATCCACATATATTAAGATCAACATGATTGAATTTTTGCTTCTTCTCAAGAATAAGGATGTGTCAGATTTGGAGTTCTTAAAACCCCATTGCATAAGGCTGTTTTTCAACTTGTCAAACCATGCTCGGGGAGCTTGTTTCAAGCCATAGAGAGCCTTGTGTAGTTTGCATACAAACTCTGGTCTTTCTGGATCAATAAATCCTTCTGGTTGTCTCATGTATACTTCCTCAGTTAGTTCACCATTCAGGAATGCATTATTCACATCCACCGACCGCCACCGATTCATTAATCGCTAAGTTTTAGAACTACTCACCGTCGATTTTACAACTGGACTGAAAGTTTCAAAGTAGTTAACTCCCTCTATTTGTTGAAAACCTTTTGCAACCAACCTGGCCTTATATTTTGCAACACTTCCATCAGTGTTAGATTTTACTCTAAACACCCATTTGTTGCCTACTAGCTTGTGATTTTCTGTTCTAGGAACTAGTGTCCAGGTTTCATTTGACATCAATGCATCATACTCAGCCTTCATTGCTTGACACCATTTCTCATCTTTAAGAGCCTCCTGGACATTATCTGGTTCTTTGTGTAACAATACTGCAGTGTATAACTTTGGCTTAAAGATACCTGCTTTCCCTCTAGTAGTCATAGGATGATGATTTTGAGATGGTAAGGTTTGAACAATTTGGTTTGGATGTGATGAGAGGTTACTGATTTGGTTTTGTGAAGGCTCTTCTAAGATTTGGTTGTCAGATCGTGTAGGTGAATTATCCGATTTTAAGGGTTGTGATCCGGGTTATTTGTTCGTGTTCGGGTCATTGCTTGAAGAAGAGTGTGCTACTAGAGTTTGCCCGAGGAATAGTCATTGTCATTGCTTGAGAAACTGTAAAAAAGTAGACAACTGGAATATTTGAATAGGAGTAGTTGGATGATATGAATCTGATTGACATTTGTCTAAGGAATGAAATCTAGAATCTAAAGCAAATGGAAATGAATTTTCATCAAAAGCAACATGCCTAGCTGTATATATATGACCAGAGGGATGGAAACACTTGTAGCCTTTATGAGATGGACTATAACCAAGAAAAATACATTTAGTTGTATGATAATCAAACTTATGTCTGTTGTAATCTCTCAAATATGGATAACAAGCACATCCAAAGCATTTCAACATGTTGTATAATCAGCCTTGTGTTTGTATAATTTTTCGTATGGAGTGGCCATCTTAAGAGCTGAGGTAGGGAGTCTGTTAATGTGATAAACTGAGGTATGAAAAGCATCCCACCAAAACTGAAATGGAAGTTTAGCCTGTGCTAGAAGTGTCAAGCCTAATTCTACAATCTGTCGATGTTTTCTTTCAACAAGGCCATTCTGGTGATGAGTGTAAGGACATGAGTGTCTAAAGAGAATGCCACACTCATTTAGAAATGAAGTGAATGGTCTGTATTCTCCCCCCCAGTCAGATTGTAGGATTTTAATAGAAGTTTCAAACTGTTTTTCAACTTGAAGTTTGAACAATTTGAATACTTCTAGAGCTTCTGATTTTAGTTTTAAAGGATAAATCCAGGTGTATCTAGTGTGATCATCAACAAAACTTATGTAATATCTATAACCATCTCTAGAACACACTGGTGAAGGGCCCCATAGATCAGTATGAACAAGTTCTAGTGCTGATTTGGATTTAATATCAGTGATGGGAAAGTGAAGCCTGTGAAATTTGCCCAGTTGACAGGCTTCACAGAAATGCTTTGTTGCTTGATTAAGAATATTTGCAGAGAACAAATCAGGATGCACAAGTTTAAGCAAATGAATCAAGCTTTGAATATTCGGATGGCCAAATCTTCTATGAAGTAAAGACATTTTATTAGATGAATCAGAATTACAAGTGTTTTTATTTGTCTGGAAGCAATTTTCAGAACATGAACTCCTATCTGCAGAACTTAGATGACACAGTGACAACATTGACATTGGTCTATTTATTAGACTTTGGGATGAAACGGAATGCAGATCAGATGATGACTTGAGCAACAATTTATATAATCCTCTTTCAGCAATACCCTGTAGCAGAACCTTCCCCTTCTGTATATCCTTCACAAGGCAAACAGATCCAAAGAATTCAACAGATAGATTATTATCAGCAGTAAGTTTTGATATACTTATTAAATTCTTTGTGATAGATGGGACAAGCAGTATATCCTTAAGTGCAATATATGTACATGCAAATTGTGACTTAGAACTTTGGACTGCTAGAGTAGTGCTACCAATGTGTGTGATTGACAGACCTTTACCATTTCCAATGATAAGCTTGTCATTACCTCTGAACTCATCTCTGATGTGCATGTTTGCCATATTGTTTGTCAAGTGGTGTGTAGCTCCGCTATCAAGATACCATCCATCATCTGCTGGTCCTTCAAAATTTGCAACATAAGCTGCTCCAGCTCCATTTCCAGGTAAGCTCATTGAATCAGACATGTATGATGAACACGACTGATTATACATGTGAGGTACTCCAGAGTAGTTGATTGGCCATAAATCTTCAGTTGGAGCATCAAAGTGTGTCATATATGCTGATCTTTGATTTCTTCCCTTTTTCAAGTGTTGTGGTACAAAATTTTCTTCATATCTATGCCAACATTCTGCTGCTGTATGACCAGATTTGAAGCAAATTTGACAAACAATTTGTTCATCATTACCATCAACATTCTGCAGACCAGAGTTAGCACCATATTGTCCTCTCATAAATTGTGCTTGCTTGTTGTTGTTTCCAAAACTCTGTCCTCTTCCAAGACTATTACCAAAATTTCCAGATCCATGAGGAAAACCTCTTGGATGAGAATTGACAAACAATCCTCTTCCACCATGAAAATAATTTCTTCCAAAGATGATTTCCATTCGAAATCTACCATTATATCCACCTCTTTGAGCATTGCCTCTTGTTTGAGCAAAATAGGCATTCATCATACCATAGTTGTTATTATGAGACATTAGCAACATTTGCATTGAACATCTGTTTTTCATTTAAGCTCTGCTCTAGTCTTGTTTCATGTGTAAGCAACAATGCATGCATCATCATAATCCAATTTACTAGCAAAGAATGAAAGTGGCTAGATCAAGATAGCCTGTCCAAGACCATTGAGAATTTGTTGTAACAGATCTTTATCTCGTTATTCGATTGCCAAGACATGCTAGTTTATCTCGCTATTTGTTTCATTTTCAAGCAATAGTCTTCACATTTAATGATTCTTTTCTCAAACACTCATTTCATATTTAAGTTGAAGAACTCTTGCTTCAGACTTTGCACCAAACCTTTCTCTAACGTTTTCCACACATCATATGAAGTATCGCAAGAATGAACAAGACTAAGAATACCTTCAAGAATTGAGCTTAACAGCCAAATTAGTAATGTCTCGATCCTCGTGATCTCCGTGATTACATATTCGGATTTTCAATAATTTGTTGAGTAGTTCTTCCTGTTGCTCCAAACAGTAGCTTCCAGAGTTAACAAATTGATTTGGTCGCTTCTCTCCATTGATGTAGTTTTCAAGTCTGCTTTCTCTTATAGAAGCTAGCACTTGATTTCGCCAGAGCATGTAATTGGATCTATCCAGCTTTGATTGGTGTAATGAACGAAAATGAAGTCTCAGATTGATTGATTTGTACTGATTGTATTTTGATTTGTGTTTACATTGCTCGAGCTTGCCATGTTGGCTCGATACCATGTAAAATAAGCTGAACTTATGCTTAAGTGTTTGTTTGGTTACCGAGAAATGCAGAGAAAATGATGAACATTCTGTATTTTATTTTTCTTCAATGAATTCAATAACTGTTTCACATAGCTTTATATACACACACACGTGAATGTAAAGAACAACAGCTAACTAACTGGATTACACGTTTAACAAATCAAGTCAGTAGAATGAGAAGCTGAGCTACTTAACAAACTAACTAATTCTACACGTGATTCTTCATTTCTGCTTAACAGAATTGGATGACTCAGCATTGTTGACATGGCATTGCTGACGTGTCTCAACAGCTGGCTTCTTTCCTCTTTTCAGCTCAGCACAATGAGCTCTCTTCACAGTACATACTAAGCCACACCTCTTCACGTTCAAATCAGAAAGAACAATTTAAATTGAAATTGGGATGCGCACTTATACTGTTACACTAGGCTTTGTCCTTCATTTGAGTTGTCTAAATCTTTAGGTGGTGGTTCCTCATCTTCATCCCAGCAGTCACTCCCACTGGCTTCAGCTGCCCCAGCATTTTCTGCAAGGCTTCGCTTTGATGTTGTGGCTACTTCCATATTTGATCCAACAAAATCATGATAGGATTCGTACAGATTATAAGAAGTAAAGTGAGTCCATTGCTTTGTTGTTTGGTCCAACTCCTCAACTTCGTGCATATAAACTGGATGGAAGCCACACCTCTTCACCTTCAATACAGGACCTGACCCAGCCAGACCGTATTGTTTCTTGTTCATCAATAAATGACAACTTAAAATGATTAGATTCAAAATGCCACGACGAAAGCGGAAAATGACAGCATTGTTGTCGAGACAAATAGAATAGCCAAACATGGTCTGACCCAGCATGACCGAATTTCCCTCTAAAACTAATAAAATGACTGGCATTAGAACCATCCATGGAGCAGAGCAACCTAAGTTGGGGATACGAACGCCATAAATAGATACCAGTTGAATGCTTAGGGACATGAAAAACACAACAAATGGCATATCCCACAACCTTATTCATATTATACAAATATGAAGGCCTTGTGACTGTTATTGAAGAACCCTCGTTCTGATATATGAACCACTCTGGAATTTCACTTCCTGGAACAACAATGCTAAATTTATGGCTTGGATTTGACACTGCCTGCAACCAAAAAATAAAGAATGAACAGATCCATACCATTGCTTAATTGTCAGGCATAATCTTGGCATAGCTGGAAGATATGGAGTGAGAAACTGACCTCAAGGAACTCTCGTAGCATTGAAATTGCCAAACCGTTCTTTCCGAGCAATTTCGAGCTGTCTATACAATCAATTATTGTGTAGCAGGACTTGCGTAGTCTGAATGCACCTAATAACGTCACCAATGAAGAACAACCATTCACTTTAACTCGATTTACGTTCGATGGAAGTTGTAAGAGATTGAAGCCTTTACAATCTTCCAACATTAGTTCTTCAAGTTTTAAAAGACCGTTAAGGTTTGCTGGCAGCGTAACGAAATTGTTTCCACTCAGATTCAACTCTTTAATAAGTGTAAGTTGCCAATATCACTCGGGAATGCTCCTTCCCCTAGACCACAGTCACTGAGATCTAATTTTGTTAAAGAGCACAAACCTGACAGACAAGGCAACATCAAAGCTACTGGACATGAACTCTTTCCCATCAAATTGAAGGGAAGCTGCAGATGCCATGATGCAGATGATGGTGGTCCATTGCACCCACGGAAAGATAATGTTTTAAGATTCTTCATAAGAGAAATGGAGGATGGAGGTCGTCTTATAGCTGTTTCGCTTATATCAAGTTCTTCCAGACTTTCTACTTGCCCTAGCGTGTCTGGCACATTTTCAAGTTTGCAGCAACCTGAGAGATTTAAAGTTTTGAGGGATTTTAAACCATTTATACTGTTGGGAAGTTCAAGGAGACTTTTGCAGTCATTCAAATTCAACAATTCAAGTCCGGTCAAAAGTTCAATAGATGATGGCAGTTCTGTAATGGAAGTTCCATCCAGATAGAGCTTGGACAGATCTTCCATGCTTGCCACAATCTGTGGAAATTTCCTCAATTTCGAGCAACCAGAAACAATAAGTGTTTTAAGCGATTTCAAAAATCTCACCAGGAAGAGTTGTCAGGCTTGTACAACCTCTCAAATTCAACAAGACCAGCTTATTGTGAAGCAGCAAAGATGGGTGAATTTCACGCAACATAATACATCCTTCAAGATCCAACACCTCTAAATTTGGGACCTCTGTGAAGTCTGGAGTCTTAATCAAATTCTCTGAATGGCTGAGTTCCATGACTTTCAACATGTTTAAAGGCTGTTGAAAACGAAAGGGAGCTAAGATGATATTTCTTAATTCATATACAGCTATAATAATAAAATTGTTATCAACAATTATTTACTAAAAAAAAAAATTAGTGACAAAAACGTTGGTCTTACTTTGATTCCTTTCCATAATTCTTCAATGCGGCTGTAACACATTTTAAATTCAACGGTTTTCTCCAATTGCAAATTCGACGGCAATGACTTCAAAGGATATCGATGCCAATCAAGTAACTGCAACTTGTTAGATAGGTATTCAAGACCTTCAAGAAGTTGCACATTACCGATTTTGAGCAATCTTAGGTTAGTCATCAGTGAAAATGCTTTAGCACTTAAATGCACCTCATTTTTAGGAAAGAAGCCATAATCAATTATCATTCCTTCAACTACTTCACTTCCCTGAAAATAAAAGCAAAGGATAAGCAAATAAAAAAATAATTTGAAAATTCGTCAAGGTAAAGGAAATTAACGGGTACAACATGTTCTCCATTTAATAATTCACTTACCGTATTTTTGGTCAACACATGGCGCACTTCTTCTTGCCTCCATATTCTGCTGCGTTTCCCAGGTTCCTCGGATTGTCTCATAACAATCAGTTGTCCCAATTCCTGTAACAAATCATGCATCTGCAGTCTGTTGCAACCATCAATAGTTAATAGAGACTTTTCAACAAGAACTTCTATCCCAATGACTGGCGAAAAACCACATCCCTCCAGAATTTTTGCCACGTAATTTCTATCCCTCCATCTAAAGAAACATGCAACATCGAGAAATATTTTCTTCTCTGAATCTTGTAGTCCTTCAAAACTTATTTGAAGCATACTCATAATCCTGTTTGAAGGATCCTTTTTTAGTCTTTCTAGGGCACTTCTCCACAGATCCGCAGATCTACCAATTAGAAAGGATCCCAAAACTTTTAGAGCTAATGGAAGACCACCAGCATACTTCAGAACACGTTCAGACAGCTCCACATATTCTCCCACAGGCTGATGGCTTTTAAAAGCTTTCATACTAAAGAGTTGAAGAGCTTCATCATTATTTAGTACATCAAGGTCAAGAATATGCTCTTCATCCACTTCATGTGCCACCAACAACTGTCTATCTCTCGTTGTTATTAGAATCCTGCTGCCTGGACCGAAACAATCACGCTTTCCAGCTAACCTTTCTAATTGTTCAACATCAGCCACATCATCGATTATGAGAAGAACTTTTTTCCGTCGCAGCCTACTTCCAATTATGTTAATACCATCGTAGACATTCCATATGCTATAATCTGAAAGCTTCAGTAAATCAGAAAGGAGTTGCTTTTGTAAAGAGATTTCACCGCCTTCCTTTTAGATTTTTCTAACATCGGCAAGAAAACTACTCCCATCAAACTCATGAGACATCAAGTCATAAACAACTCTTGCAAGAGTTGTCTTTCCTACACCTCCCATCCCCATATCCTGATCATACGAACGTCATTAGACCCTGTACGCATAAGAAACTTCAGTTTCTCCAAGCGCCATTCCATTCCTACTAGCTCCCTAAGAATCTCTGGTTCTGTACGAATTTTACTTGATATGACATTGACAATTTCCTCGATAAATTCTGACTCATTGCTGCAGATTGAAAACAACAAGAAAAGATTGGTGTTGATAAATTAGAGTTAGTATGAACTTAGTAACAAATCAATTCCATATTGTGAATAAAATCCAAACTATGCAATACTCATTTCATCAAATTGAAGTCATATAATTAAGTACTATGTTATTATTACATCAGTCAACAACAATTGAATGAGAAATTGAAACCCAACAAAATAAAAATTGGATTGGACTGGGTTGCATTGTGATTTGTAATTTCAAAATTTATATATTAAAATTTGTTTATTATTTCTTTCTATAACAGGATGAGTTAGTTTAAAAGACAATTTAAATCAATTAGATCAGCTAAATATGTAATGATATTGATATAATTCGTATTGCGATTATTGCCATTGTTATTATTAGTATCTAGCAATCTAGGTCGAATCAATTCATAGAAGAAAATTATATTAAAATAAATAGCAAATGACACAAAACAGAGCAGTTTGCACGTAAGGACGGGGATACATTAATACAGTAAATAAATTTGGACTGAAAATATAATCACAAGCTTAAATCATTATATTGAGATGCCTAAGCTTAGGCAATTATCTAAGAATAAAGTTTTATTTCATTTTATTTTTTTTTCAAAACTGATAGCACAAAGCATCACAACATAAAAACATTTAGTCATCAAAAGTTCAAAATACAATAATTCAATGTATCAATGTCCATATCTCTTTGTTTGCAGATATTAATTCATTTATAAAATTTAGATTATTCTCCTCGTGATTTGAATATCTTCAAATCACACTACCTTTTGAACACCTCAATTACCCTATTTTTGTTCAAAAGAGAAGGAAAATTGGGGTGAGTTGATGAAATATTTTTGTATTCTTAACAAAAATGAGAGGTAAATTGAGGTTTTCAAAAGTGAAGGTATAATGTAAAGATAGTCAATTCACGGGAAGAACTCTTTTACTACACATCATATGATATACATACGTATTAAATAGAAGTTGCTTAATTGAATACAGTGTTAGAATGAATATTAAAATCTGTTCTGTAGTGGAGAAAAAGAATGATTACCTATCCTTCAATTCCCAGCCTGATATATTGGCCACCACCTTTAAAGCGTGTCTCCACTTTTGCACTTTTTCTGTGTTATCCCTGAAAACTTCTTCGTGTTTAGCAAAAGCTTCTCCGAAACTTGCTGTTTGTTTTCTTACAACAGTTGGTTCCACTTCATAAAAAATTGGAAAAATTTGACCCTCTCTATTTTTGCATTCAACAATCTTAAGAAGTTCATCCAAGCACCAAGTAGAAGAAGCATAATTTTTTGAGAGAACAATAATTGAATTTCTCGATTCTTCAATTGCTTTAAGGAGATTTATTGAAATGGATCCTCCTTTCTCAAGTTGTTTGTCATCCCTGAATACATAAATTCCCTTATTGTTCAAAGCAGTATAGAGATGACCTATGAACCCTTTACGAGTGTCTTCTCCTCTAAAGCTTAAGAAGGCATCATATTTCCCATGAGAGACATTTTGGAAGCTTGTGGAGGCCATTTTATTAATTTGTTCCTGAAAATTTAGAATAAATCAAGCGAAATCCAGTGAGCGTAAATATATGCAAACAATAAGATTCATTCAAGATTATGGGCAGCACAAAAATGAAAATGTTATAGATCATATGTAAATTCTACTTCTTTTTTTTTTTTACCAGCTAACTGAAAATGTTATACATTATTGTATAAGTAGCAATCCGTTCACAGTAGTTTTAGGAATAATTAATTAGAAAATTAATATATCTATTGTTTTAATTTACTTACACTTATTAAAATAGATATAAATTCTTTACACATGATAAGTCCCAAAATGTAATAGAAGATTTTTCTAGATGCTAATCGGGGAGTGTGCACACCGATCTCTGCTTAAGCAAATCTTGATTAGAGCCTCTAAAAGAAAACAAAGAGTTTGTACGAAATTAACATTCAAAGATTTCTTTTAATTTTTCCTTTTTTTTCTTTTACATCAGGATGTGCAAAATTAATTCTGAAAATAAAAGAGAGAGATTTATGAGGTAGAACTTGTAGCTTTTGAGTGTATTGCAGGAAGCCCTTAAATGAATTCCAATGCAGTATTATTATAATTATTATTACCACAACTCCGATGCAGTATTTGATTCAAAGAATTTATTCATGCAAATATCTTTTGGGGAAAAAAAAAAAAAAAGCAATAGGAGTTGTGTTGTTGCGCTAATGTATGATTTCCCCAGAGCAAATGCTGGTCAAACAGTGACTTTCTTCGTAATCAATAAATATTGTCACTGTTTACTCACGTGATGAAGTTAGCATCGAACTTCCTGGAAGCTACGAGGATTCTAAACGAAAATTATCAGGCTTTTCAATTGTATACGCATCTTTGCCATTCTGCCCATTAGCCGTGTTGAAACCACTGGATTCCATATTTCCATTAAAATGGAGTGGAATCAAACGGTTTATATTAATAATTAATTAAAAAAAGTTAAAGTTACCAGCAATCGATAGGAATGGCAAACATAATGACCTTTATCAGTAAAATTTTAAGGGAGTCCACTAAGCTAGGGTTGGACAAATCCAATCCAATCTAATCGTAGTTTCGTTATCATTAAATTAAAAAATAATAATATTTTAAATTTATAATTTCTTCCTCCAATATCAATAATTAAATAAGATTTTAATTATTACATGAACCAAATATTGTTCAACTTATATTTAATAAATTCTTATTAATTTTTCATAACTTATCCATAATTGTTTGTGGGATTTATTTTTATTGTGTTTAGAACAAAAGAAAAATTAAATTTCTTTAGCGTAGAAATATGCAAAAATCCATACACTAAAAAAAAAAACAAAGAGTATGCTAAACTGTAATTACTATTTAAAAGCTTCCAGTGAAAATTGATTCAACTTAAAAAACATGCGTTGTTTATAATACAGCCTGACCAACAAATATTGGCAAATGTTATTTATCGAGATCTAAAGAAAAAAAAATTACAAACCTAAAGATTCATCGAGACTTACGAGATTCAAGGAGATAAAATTATTAATGATTAGTGTTAAAAAATAGAAAATAGAGAGAAAGAGAAAATAATATAATATAATTACTATGACAATTTCTTTTAACATAAAATTATTGAACAACAAATTAATGATTTTCTTCTTAACTAAACAAACTAATTCAAAGCCTCTCATTTACGTCCAAAATATAACAAAAAAATTTTGTCAAATACTGATTGGAGTGTGTGTTTGCCGACCTTTACTTGAGCAAATCTTAACTAGAGCCTCAAAGAGAAGCAAATTAAAGAGTTGATACAATACAAATTAAATTAACGTTCAAAGCTTTCTTTCAATTTTATTTATATAATTAAAAGAGAAATGCATAAAATAAAACTTACGGCTTTGAGTGTGTTGAACGAAGCCACCTAATTGATCTGCTCAACTCCAATGAAGTGTTTTGATTCAATCATTCAAAGGAAAGAAGGTGAATCAGGCAAATATGTTTCTTTTGGGAAAAAAAAAAGTGCAATTTCCAGCTTCCCAGATTTATTTGAATGTATTCCAAGAGCCAGTCTTGGTCATCTCAGAAAGTTGGGAAAGAAGAGGGGGGTGTTGTGGAAAGCAAAAAAGCCAAAGGAATCTAAAGGTTATACTTTTCGATTAAACGTCTTAGGGGCGCAGAAAAAAAAAAAAAAATCTTAAAGCTTGTATTTAAACGGGGTGTATTTCACATGCCGCGCTAAAAGGTTGTATTTGAGAGAAACATGTATAAGCAAAAATAAATCTTAAAGCTTTGAGTGTATTAATCGCACAGGCAGCTACCTGTTGAATTTCAATGAAGTATTGCTTAGAGAAGCTAAGTTAATCAGTGAAATATATTTGTCCATATTATAATTAAATATGAATTACGTAGACCAAACATAAAACATACAAATTTAATATAAAACTTATAAATTAACAGTAAATATAAAATAAAACATGTATATAATTAGAATATAAAACTTCTAGTTCTAAATAGAAGGTAAGGTAAGTAAATTAAAATAATAATAATAATAATAATAATAATAATGACTATCTTATATATTTACTAATTTTGTTTCTAAATTGAATCGCTATATTTTTGGGCTTATATAATACATGTGATGATATATGTAAAATTTTATTAACAATAAAACTCTTTTTATGTGTTTTTAAAGTTGTTTATAAGATAAGGTAATTTTGCATCCTTCTAAACCTTCTCGGTAATAACCTCAAATAATTTTTAAGTACAAGAAGTAAAGTTTGAAACTATATAAAGTATGCATAAAACTGAAAAATTATATTTAATTTTATTGATATATCATATATATCTAGTAATATAAAAACAACCTTTATTTTGTTTTGGATTGATCTACATTAAAAAAAATTATTTTTGCCTAATTAACCTCTATAGTAAACAAATATTATGATAGAAAATTAAAAAAAAACTATAAATATCCTAGAATGAATATAGAAATCATGGTTAAACCAATTCAATAAAATTTATTCCATTTGTCTTCAATACTATTTTTTTTTGTTTTCAATTAATGAGTGGTTTCTTTGCCTAATTAATTAAATAAATCAACTATTTTCTGGTCTAGTTAAAGTTTAATGTTGATTTATAAGTTTTTAATTATTTCTACAAGTGTTTTTTATTTTTAATTTTAAATATTAGTTTACTACTCTTATATTAATTAATTTATTTGACTTTTTATTTATTAATCATATATACAAATTATAAAAATTATATTTATTACGTATTAATGTTGCAGTTTTTTTTGACATATGAATTAAAAAAACACACATGTGACGATTCTTGTTAGCGGTGTCTACACGCTTTATACTCACACACCCAAAGACTACCACACACTTTATACTCACACATCCAAAGCCACAAACCGATGTGGGATCCCGAAGATACCACCCCTAGACAGACTCAGGCCCATCCAAACTACGGATGGATGGCCTTCTTGTCGTTTTGGATTCGTTTTCTTTTTGACATATGAATTAAAAATTACTGTAACACACGTAGCATGTAGCGATTCACTACTGCATGATGTCCACACACTTTATCTTCATCCAAAGAGAAATTAATTAAGAAATGGCAGAATTTTTTATTTTTATTTAATTTGGAAAATTAAAGCGATTACACGGTTTCCAGCTCCTCGGTTCTGTTGTATATTCCAAAAGCAAGTCTTGGTAAAAAAGTATCACAATCTAGTCTTTACCCCACACGATGAAATTACCGTTCAATGAAGCTTCCTCTTAATGATAACTCTCTTTAATTGAAATTACACGTCTTCGGCACTCGGAAAATTTCTGTTGTGTGCATCGATCTTTCAAGCGAAAGATCGAGGATTTTTATTTAATTTGGAAAATTAAAGCGATTACATGGTTTCCATCTCCTCAGTTGCGTTGCATATTCCAAAAGCAAGTCTTAAAATAGGAATAAGTTGGAATGAGAATGGGTTGAGAATGAAAATAGGTTAAAAATAAAAATGAGAAATAAGAATAAGATTTTAATGTTTACTTAATAAAAATAAATGAAAATGAGGAATAAGAATGAGATTTTAATGTTTACTTAGTAAAAATAAATGGAAATGAGAATGTGCTGGAAAGAAAATACTTGGTGTAGAGAAGCACGAGAGAAATAAAAAAAAGGGGTAGAGAGAGAGTGAGTGCGTAGAGAGAGATGACAAATTTTTCTCGTCTTTTTTCATGTTTTTTTACACCTAACACTATTCGTACTAAAATGCTATTGATGTGTTTACTTGACAAAGTAAATGAGAACGAGGAATGGATATGAGAATTAATTTATCAAAATACCTATAGTATTAAATAATATAATTTTCATTAGCTAGATATGTATATAAATATTATTATAAAAATGATATTAATTAAAAAACTAAATATTATTAACTTTATTATTTTAGTTATTATTAATTATTGTTAATATTATTTTTATTAATATTATCATTATTAACATTTATTATTATTATTATTATTATTATTAAATTTTATTAACTTTATTATTTTAGTTATTATTAATTATTGTTAATATTTTTTTAATAACAACAACAACAACAACCATAAGGATAATATTATTAATAATGATAAATTCATTATTTTTATGAATTATTATTTTTATTGTTAATAATGATAATATTAATAAAATAATAATTAGAATGGTACAAAAGTGAATATATCTTTTATTTTTATTTCTTATTTCTAAATTATGTGAGATTCATATATTTTATTCCCATTTCTAAATTACATTTTACCAAATAAGTATAAGTTTCATTCTCATTACTCATTCTTTTATTTTCATTCCCCCAATTTACAAGTAAACACACTATTAAATTTTTATTCCCACACGATAAAATTAATTTGAAAGACGGTGAAGCAATTAGCTAGTTGCACATATCATCGACCTGTAAGTGGAGCACTACTCTCCTTTCTTACATTTTTCCAAATTGAGAGAGAGAGAGAAATTTTCTGTACAATTATTTTGTTAATGACTTGAAATTACACATTGCTGCTTTTGTCGGTTACAGGAAATGGAGACGTGCCTATCAGTATCACTCTCACTGAAAATAAATGGCCTACAAAACTGCCGTTCGAGCACCTTCCAGTAAATTGATTTGAAATCGTAATGTATAAGTACAGTAATAATGAAGAATGATTTGGATCGACGTGATGTTGACAAAAGCCAGCTTCAATAATCTACGCACCGAAAGCAAAAATTTCTTTTGGTATTTTATTAAGGGCGTCTTCATTGTAATTGCGTTTTATAGGGAAAAGGAATACGATTAATGATGTTTTAAGTTTTTTTTAAAAAAAATAATTTGTAGAATTTTCTCATTAAAATAAGCAAAAAATGGAAAATTAAGGTTAAAGGTTTCGCATTTTTCTTTGAAATTGCATAAAGCTTGGGAAGAGAAGAGAGGTTTAATGATGTTTTGTTTACTTTCTAGAGTGGGAGTGAGTCAGTGAGGAGTGTGGATTCGTTGCACTCCCACCTTTTCCTTTTCTATCCTCCTTTTATTCAATTTAATATTTAATATCTAATAAAATAAAATAAATACTATTAGATTTATTTAAATAATATTATTATATTTAACTAAATAATAATTTACATTAAAATTACTTAAAAATAATATTATTATATTAATAGAGAATTAATAACATTACTATATACTATCTTTATTTGAAAATATAATATTATTTTATTTATTTAAAAATAATAATATTATACTTATTTAATATTAATAATTAATAATAATAAATAGTTTATTCTAAGAAAATATTAATTTCTTACTAAATAATATTATATTATTATTTTATATAATAATAAATTTAATATAATTATATTATATTTAATTATATTAAATTTAAAAAATATTATATCTATTTAAATATTATTATTATATTTAACTAAATAATGATTTGGTTTGATTTTAAGTTAAAATAACTTAAAATAATATTATTACTATATACTATCTTTATTTGAAAATATAATATTATTATATTTAATTAAAAATAATAGTATTATATTTATTTAATATTAATAATTAATAATAATAAATAGTTTATTCTAAGAAAATATTAATTTCTTATTAATAAAAATTTGTGATTACAAATTAATAAAAATTTGTGATGTACATAATTAAGAATATTAATAATCATTATACATTTACAAATATAATAAAATAAATGTTTATTCATCAAATATATTTTTTTTAACTTTGTAATTAAAATTATAATTCTTTAAATAAGGGTAAAATTATAATTTAAAATTATTTACTCCTAATTCAAGATAAAGTAAACACATAAATTAGATTCTGATCTCCATTTTATACTTCTATTCCAATAGAAGTAAACAACTTACACCTACTCTTATTCCACGCTCCGAATCCTTAGATTCCCACTCCAAACTAAAATGTAAATGTTATCTCAATTTCTACTAAAAAGTTGGCTTTAGCTTCAGGCATCCTTTTGGTTACAAGGCTCACAAGCTGTTCTGTTATTCAGTTTTTATACAAGCTTTGGTCAACAAACGTGAGCTCAGCTAACCTCATTAACCCTTGTTAGTTAGTGGAATCCGCGTTAGCAGCATGAACTTATTTGCAAATTAAAGAAAAATGGAAAATTAATCCTCTGTCTTGTATTCTTACTAATATCTTTGTAAAGAAAGAGGGAATAAAAACTCATTATAATAATGATTACCTTATATATTTATTGTTTTTCTAAATTGAATAATGATAATTTTGTATTTATGTAATACATGTGATGATAATGTGAATTTTATTAAGGATAAAACTTATTTACAATTTTTGTTCATATTTTTGAAATTGTTTATATGATAAGTGATTTTGCATCTTTCTAAATCTCTGACAGCAACCCCAAATGATATTTTTCTATAAGTAAGAAGCAAAGTTTGAAACTACATAAAATATGTATAAAACTAAAAATTAGATTCAATTTTATTGATATTTCATATATATCTAGTAATATAAGAATGTCTTTTTATTTTGTTTTGGCTTTATCCACATCAAGGAAAAATAATTTTGCTTAATGTATGGTGAAAAATACCGTGACAGAAAATGAAGAAAAAATGTTTATAAATATCCTAGCATGAATATAAAATTTATGGTTAAACCAATTTAATAAAATTTTTTTCAATTTTTTTTCAATACAAATATTTTATTTTCAATTGATGAGTAATTTTTTTCCTTAAATAAATAAACTTTTTTAAAACTAAAATTTATTATTCATTTATAAGTTTTATGTTATTTTTAAATGTGTTTGTTTTGTTTGTAATTTTAAAACATTAATTTATCACTTTTTTATTAATTTACTTATTTTATCTTTTATTTACTAATTTTATGTGTAATTCAAAAAAATTATGTTTATCAGGACATTGATGCCGTAATTTTAATCATGGTATCGTAGAATTTTGCATGCGGGAGATTATTAGAGAACCAGTTATCAAACCTGAACTTTTGTCGGAGCCAAAATAAGTAGCCACCTAAGATTTGAATTTGCTATTATTTGATTTAACTTTTCCAGTTGTTAATTGTAGGACTGGGGAGAATCTGAGCATGAGTTTCGTCAATCAGTTCTGCTATTCGTTGCTTGCTAACCTTGTCAACATTTTTGTTCCATGAGCCTGAAACACTGTTGAACTACGCTGACAGCAATTCACATAGAAGTAATACAGTTTGTATATTATAAAAGAAGTTATGAAATTATGAATTTACTTAACTGCTCTCTGTTTCAAAGAATTGAAATTGTTCTGCTTTTTGCCTGGTTCTTACAAGCTACTGGCCTATGTTATCTGCACCTAAACATTCACATATTGATTGTTTTCTCTATAAATCATAGAGTTGAAGTAATAGATGCATCATCTCTCTGTTCAACACAACAGGTTGGAGTGTTGGACATATGGTTCCTTCTTGGGCATTTATCAAACATGTTCTGGACATGGGAATAATACACAATTCCTAAACAATTCCTCTCTATATCTAAATTATTGATCCCTGCATCGGTGCCTCAACATTAAGACACTTCAACATTAACCGTTTATATTTGATACTGTTCGACAAGAAGAAAAGCCCCAGTGCCCTAAAAGCAAAAATAAATCCCAAATCCTGAGAAGAGTCGGTTCAGTTGACAATGAAAGCGGATCCAAAAATATCAGATTATGTAGTGGAGTCTTGTGCAACTCGTTATTTTGAACCTTGGAGTGTGGAGGATAAGGAAGCAGACAAGCCAAAAAAGAAGAGATGCTGAAGAAACGCTTTGGGGAATAGAGCCTTGGCTTCAATGCTTTGGAAAAGGAGATGGATATCCTTGTAGCACTTGAAGAAATGAAGACATGCAACTGTTAGTGTAGATTCTATGCTTGAGGCCTTGTAAGTAGGCAGAGCATAGCTGCTGAGGATAAGAGCTTGAAAAAAGAAGGTGAAGCACTAATGAGATCAATATTCCAGAAACCGAAAGAAATTATTAAATGGATCACTGATGAAGATCATGATGGTAACAAAGATTGATATGCCGTTTCAGTTCGATAGTGAACGATTGAGCAACAACTTGAAGAAGAGATAGCTTGAAGCCTTGAAGAAGTTCAAATTAAACCCGATAAAAAGTTGCCTCAAAAGCCTCCATCAATCCGGTTTCAAGTCAGGAAACCAGTTGCGGTCCCCACCGAAGTTAATGCAAAATCAGGGAAGAAACCAGAGGAAAGCTGTTGACAACAATCGCTTTGCCAAAATTACCACAATAATGGTGATCAGTAAACCAAGGAAGAGTCTTGACGGAAGCAATTAATTGAAGGCTTTTTTTCGTAGGTTCCTTGCTGCGAAAAGCATTAATCAAGCTGTTATTTTAGCTGCTCGCGCTCAGCCAAGTACTGTCTTATCTTGCTGACCATAGGGGGTAAAATCTGGGATTTCCATCAGGATTTACTTGTTCATTTTGTGAGTTCCTATGTGGGCATTTTATCAAGCACGTTCAGGGCATGGGAATCAATTATTCCTCATAAACATTTTGTCAAATCTGTATAACTTAAGTCAAATTATGATTTAAAATATGTGTAATTTAAGTCAATGTTGACATTTAAAAATTTAACACCTATAAAAACCTTTTAATTTGTGTAGACTGTACATAACAAGATTGCAAAATGAAACGAACAAGAGAATTTTATTTTGAATTTTAGTAGTAGAACAAAATATTAAAAATTAGAAGAGTGCTAGTTGGCTGTTGGTCAACTCTATAGAAAAAGTGATATTTGAACTGCTCATTTTATTTGATCAGACCCCATCTCTTAATAAACTCATTAAAAAGAAATTATTCTTGTTTCTGATTGTGTACCCCATTTACTTCCCAATTTATCCTTATTTTTCATTCTATCCTTTCTACAATCCATCATTTGAGATTTGTACGTGAAAAAAAAAATTTGTGGCAATAGAGGTATCATAAAGTTGTAACATAATTGACTTTGTTGATTAACTGGGAAATCATAAAGTTGATTTTGTTGACTATTTGATTATGATTGCTTATCACAAAGTTACAGGAACAGATGCATCATGTCGTTGCTCTTCAACATGGCCAGTGGATGCATTCCTCCTTGGGTATTTTATCAAACATGTTCTGGGCATGATTTTTACCTGCAATTCTATCTAAAAGGACGAACGAGGCTGGCCCTGGGTCAATTGTTTTAAAGTTTTTTATTTTGTGATCAATTACTTTTAAATAAATCTAAAATAAAATTTATTTTTTTATTATTTAGTCTAATAATAGCAATCTAATTTCCTCTCTGTAATTTTTATTTTAGGATGCCATCTAGTTGAGATACTATAGTTTCTTATGTTGAAAACAAGATATTCAGAATTCCAAAATAAAAATTATTATTTTTGTTTATTTATTCTAATATTATATTTGCACTTATTTTAAAATTTAAAATAAATTTAAATATTTTTTTTGACATAAATAAATTTTAATATTACTATAATTAAAAGGTATAATAGCCAAAAAAAAAAAGATATCATAATGGGAAAATAACATCTACATCCCCAAGTTTAGGGAAATAGTCACAGACGCCCACAAATTTTCAAAATTGAACACCAAGACACTCTTTTAACTATAATACCCTTTAATCTCTATTATCCAAAAAAGAATTAACTCTAATGTTTTATAATAAATAGAAATATAACATTAAAATAAATATAATAATATATACATTGTAAAATAATATCAATACTTAAAAAATATTTTAATATTTTGCAATCTATTAGATATATTTTAGTATATAAAATTAAATTAATATGTGAGATTTTTATTTATTGTAAAGTATATTTAATGCAAATATTTATTTTAAATATCTAAAATAAATGAAAATAAATTATTAAATAATTATAACAATTTATATATTTAAATATTTAAATATTAAATTATTTTAATATTCTTAGTCCATTGCATAGATTAAATTATATATATAATATTTCTATTTATTTAAAAATTTAAATTTAATTTTTTTAAAGGATTAATGGTCAAAAAGAGGTCTTGATATCTTTTTTCAAAAAAGTTGAGGTGTTGGTGATTATTTCTTCAAATCTAGGGGGTGTAGATGTCGTTTTTCCAATTATAATTGATACATTAGAATGAGAGAAATATAAAAAAACAAGCACAGACTAATGATACAAAAGTCATCAGATTACATAATTCAAATGAATATATAGTTTATCAAGAAATTAAAAATCCAAGTTGGAATGCAATTTCAATTAGGTAATAGCGAGACATGAACATAATAATAAGCATGACTATGAAAAGGCTTTGCTCTTTATTAGATTTCCTAAATTCTTGTAGCTTGAGGTTCTTCATCATCAGTAAGGCTTCGCTCACAAAGAAAAAAAAAAAAAGAAAATATCAAAACACAAACACAATATCTAGAGATGTTTAGCTACAGTGGCCTATGCCTTCTTTAGCAAGATTTACTTGTTTTCTCAGAACAACTTACAAACTTAGGGAGAAGATTACAAGCTACAGAAATGGACCAAACCCTAGCATATGAGGCTTTATGTACAGCCACGACGACATCATACAATATACCTCATCGGTCATCAGCTAGTTATGGGTTTGTAATAATTTCCCGCCCTTTCAAACCGATTTAACAGCTATATACTGATACTAACGCTCTTCAAAACGACAGTCTTTTCGAGTCGTTTGATCATTATGTATAAGTGAGTGCACGTGACCAACGCGTGCACTCACTTACTAAGTTTAGACGACCTGAGCCGGACGTCGTACACGAGTCCTCTGGGGGTAGCCAAAAGATCGTATGCAAAGAAACAGCAGTTCATACTATCATTTATTCAGTCGACATTGCGTCTGGTCTGGGAATTAGATTCTGGTTCATTCTTGAACAATAGGCATAAGTGGCAAATATCACACGGGATTTCTCCGCCTTCCACTGGTAGATCACAGTCACTGAGATCCCATTATGTTGAAGAACACAAGCCTGATAGAGAAGGTAACATGTTCAAAGGCTGTTGAAAACAAAAGGGACCAAGAAGAAATTTTCCTTAATTTACAACGATATTTCTTGTATAAACTTAGAAAGTAATTGCAAAGTTTAAAGGGAAAAAATAAAACAATTATTCGCTAATAAACACAAACGTAAGTGATCTTACTGTTGAAAAGTCAAGACATTTTTATTGGACAAAGACAAAGATTTATGAGTTTGACAAAAAGCTTGACAAATTGGCCAAAGTTGGCACTGAACCTTGGAAACTTGACACATGCATGCATTCAAAGGTTGGAAAGTTGGCACCGGCCATTCAAAATTTGAAAGGAGCTCAAGACTTTTGCTTTGAAAATGGCAAGCATGAATGGCAAGGCTCAGTTATAAATAGAGGAGCGATCATTCATTGTAAGCATCCTAAATTTGAGAGCTTAAGAGAATTTGCAAGCGAAGCAATTCTAGAGTTCTGAAAGTGTGAGCAATTGGAGAGAGAGTATGTGAGAGTGCTTTGGGTGTATTTGGATTTTGAAAATGAGCTTTTCTTTACTCAAATTTGTACTCTAATAATTGTTAGTAATACAATTATTTTTCTCTTACTCTCGTGGACGTAGGCATACTGCCGAACCACGTAAAATTCTGTGTCCTTTATTTTTCTGTAATTATTTGGTGTGCTTGATTCCACATTCCGCACATAACAAGTGGTATCAGAGCCGACTGTTCGTACTTTGGGAGATATGATACTGTTCACATATACGATACTATTCAAGTATACGATACTATTTACGTACGACACTGTTCACAAATACGGTGGAGTTAACCGTTCGTACTTGGGAGGATTAGTAGCTTGTGTAGTGGTGTGGATTTGTGCATGTCTAAGAAAGTTCTGTCGCAAAGGCGATAAGAGTCTAAGGAGACTGGGTCTTAAGTGGAACCGGTGTGACCCCTCCAGTCTTTTCTGGAAACTTTCCTAGTACATTTTTTCACGCGTATATACACATAGACAATGATCTCTCAAGTGAGAATAGTTTATTGAGAAAGTGGTAGAAGATGAAACTTCCAGAAGTGGGGAGAGATCCACCCAGACTATTCCTGGAGATACTTCAGGTGGGAGGCGAGACTTTCGCCTTTCAGCACCTATTATAGGTGGTTAGAAGATCGATGTTGAAAAGTTTGATGGAAAAATCAACTTAGGCATGTGGAGGCACGAAGTTATGGATGCTCTTATTCAAAACAATCTCGATATTGTTTTAAAAAATAAAAGGCACTTGTTTGATGAAGAAAGTTGGGATTGTATGAACTAGAAAGCTTGTGGTCAGATCAAATCTTGTTTGACCAAGGAGGTGAAATACTTGGTGAAGGATGAGGAGTGTGCGATGACTTTGTGGCGTACATTGGAGGAGAAGTACCTGCTCCCTATAATGTTGATACCATCATAAACATTATATATGCCATTATTTGGAAGCTTTAGAAATTGGGAAAGAAGTTACTTTGTAAAGAGGTCAGACCGCCTTCTTCTGAAATTTCTCTAACATTGGCAAGAAAACTACTTCCTTCAAACTTACTAGAGGTCAGGTCATAAACAACCTCTTGCAAGAGTTGTCTTACCTATACCTCCCATACCGCATATTCCTATCATACAAACACCATTACACTCTTTGTCCATGAGAAGCCTCAGATTCTTCAAGTGCAAATCTATTCCTACTAGATGCTTAAGGATCCCTGAGTTTATGGACTTTTGCTTGATATCACCTTAACAACCTCCAAAATAAATTCAGATTCATTCCTGCAAATTAAAAAAGATCAGGAAAAGATTGGTGTCGTTGGATTGAAGTGTGTGTGGACATAGTTTCAAATCAAATCATTGAATAGGAAATTATAAATCTTTGACAATAAGAAAGATCACCTGTCCTTCAATTCCCAGCCTGATATATTAGCCACTTCTGTCAAAGCGTCTCTCCACTTTTGTACCTTTTCTATATTCTCACTAAAAGCTTCTTCATATTGAGCAAATGCTTCTTGAAACTTTTCTGTCTGTTTCCTTATAACAGCCGGTTCCACGTCTGATAGGTCATAAATAGTCATATTATATTTAGTTTAATTCCCTTATATTTTAATTGATTTTGTGCTAATTTGTGGAAATTATGTTTGAATTGATTTAGGAGGTGAAACATGGAGATTATGATAAAAAGTGGATAATAAGGGCTTTATTTGGGCTTTGGAACGTGGGCTGACCGTTGACTTGAAGGAGACGGCTTCCTAGCATTAATAGAAGAAGAAACTACAAGAAGAGGAAACCAAAAAGGAAAAGAAAAGCAACCGAAGACAAGCAAAAGAAGCAATTATAAAAAGAAGCTTTTTGGACGTGAGAAAGAGGAAGCAAGCAAAGAACGGCTGCTGCACTTTATTCTTTGAAAAAACAATCTTTTGTTTTGTTTTGCCACCATGAGTGGCTAAGCTTTTAATTCTGATCCAAGGGTAATCAAATTCCGATTGTAGTTTTGTGAGGCTTTGAACTTAACAAGAATTTCTTCAATCCAAGTAATTTTTATTTTCTTGTTCTCATTATCTATGAATTATTTATATTGATTGAGTTGATAATTCAATATTTATTTTTCTATCGCTAGTCATGAGTTTGTGATCCGTAATTGTCATGAATGATTGAATTGAGTAGCAAGGAGTTGGCTCATGTGTGTGTATATTGACGGCCGCAATTACATAGCTTGCATGATAGGCTCTAGGGAAATAAAAATACAAATTGATTAAATTGGAGTAATCTGAATTAATTGATCTTGTTTTAGTCATTCTCACTATTCTTAATGCTATCACTAAATTTGATATGGAACGATGATGCCCAGTTAAATTGGTGATAAGTTTGGATTTAGGCGATTGTTTGAGTCTAATGTATTAGGAGAATAATTACTTTCTACGGCTTTTCCGATTAAGTAGACTAAGTTCTTGGATTGAGTAATTTATATTTATGCCTATGATCAAAGTTGCAATTGGATGGAATTGACACCCTTGGATTGGAAGCTTGGTAAGATTGATTTTTCCTTGTTTAATTTTACATCTTGTTTTATTTTATTTTATTTTATTTTATTTTCGTCAAATTCTCAAAAACCATTAAATTCAAACATTCGGATTTCCGGTTTCACCAAACCGGCTGACCGGATAGAACCAGAACCAAGAAGAACGCAAATTCGGCTTACCGGTTTCTCACATCCGGGTAGCCGAATCTCAGTCTTCAAGTCTTCAACGGTCTCTACCGGTTTCCGTATCCGCTGTCCAATCTTTCCGAACCGTACAAATCGCAACCGTTTGTCCATATCCGCCAGCCGAAAAGGTTCCGAGAATCATCACAAGACGCATTCGGTCTTCCGGATCTCAAGAACGGTTGTCCGATTGTTCCCGAGCTCACAACGTAACCGGTCTTCCAGTATTCCATCATCCGGTCATCCGTTTCCTTCCAGAATCAAGCCAATCAGTAAACGGTCTTCCGGATTCCTTTTCCTGTCCGAATCAAGTCGTAGACAAACCACAACCGCCCTTCCGCCGGTTTGTTGTCCTAATAGCGTAGTAGCATCCAATTCTCTTCAACTCTGTTTTCGCTAACTTTCCTTCTTTTATCGCGAGAGCTCTACCTAGTTTTCTTGGAAAATTGATTTTTAAACTTTGAGAAATTAAATACATAGTTCTCTTGGGATTCGACCTGGTTTCACTACTTCTACAAATTTATTTAGGTGAATCAGTATTTGTTTTGAGGAGCTTCGACAACCTCCGTCAACGTCATAGAAAATTGGATAAACCATTGTTAATTATTTGTGTTTTTGCACTCAAGAATATGAACAAGTTCATCCAAGCACCAAGTCGAAAAAGCATAGCTTCTGGAGAAAACAACAATTGAAATTTTGGATTCTTCAATTGCTTTAAAGAGTCCGGGTGAAATGGATTCTCTCTCTCAATTTCTTTGTCATCCCGAATACAATGATTCCTTTTCATCCAAGGCAGAATACAAATGGTCTGTAAAATTTTTGGTGTCTTCTCCTGCTTAAGAAGACATCATATTTCCAATGAGGGAGAGGATAAGGGACATAAGAAGAAATTCCCTGGATGCTCATGATGCAAGAAATTAATGCCACAGCAGCCTCACTCTGAGTTCCTAAAAGTTTAATTTAGAATTAGATGCTATATCAATGCTCTGAGAAATCGGCAAACCCAAAAGGTCATATAAACATAACATTAAACTGCTGAAGTAGTCCAAAACCTGCACCCCCAACCTTTGTATCGATGAAACACAAACTACCAGCAACGAGTTTCTATGCCTTGGCAACAAGAGAACGAAATTCCCTCTAGAATTGATTTTTAAAATTATATGAAAATTTTATTACAAAAATATGTCAATCAAAAAAATCTATTACATATTTCTGTCAGACAAGACATACACGTAAAAGTTCAAAGAATAAGCTGAAATACAAGAAACTTGCAAGTATTTAACCACTGATAGATGAATTTGTACATTGTTTGAATGAAATCAATTAGAAGATTTTATATGTTCTAACTAATTTTTGCTCTTTTAGTTCTTTTGTTTGCCAACAAAACTTTATTTAAGTACCTGAGAATTAATTAGTAATAAAATGTTATACCTATGCCAAAAATAAAAATCTCTTTAAAAAAAAATTCTAAAAATACTGCATTAAACACAAAATTGGATATGGAACTGGAACCAAACAAAGCTAACTAAGAAGCGGAAACTCACACTAGCTACCAGCAAGCTGCAACAAGTTTGAGCCTTGGAAATAAGAGATCAAAATTTCCTCTCAAATTGAGTTATCAGTTATGTAAAACATTCATTACACAAATACAAGAGACATGTAAATATAAAACTGTTAGAAAACTTACCGCTTAGAGTTTGTTGGAACCACTACTGAAAGATGATGAATTTTAACTGGAATTACAAATTAAGTATGTTTTAATGAAATCAATGAGAGGAATTTTCATGTGTTCTAATTAATAATTTCATCTTCTCTTTTGCTTGCCAACTGCAAGTCTAGTCAAGAATGCCTTTAATAATAATAATAATAATTGGTCCTTCGGGATCCCACATCGGTTTGTGGTCTTTGGGTGCGTGAGTATAAAGTGTGTGGTAGACACCGTGGTAGTCAGCAATTGCCTGCTACGTGTGTTTGCTACAGTAATTCTTTAAATTCATTGTCAAAAAGAAAATGAATCAAAAATGATGTGTGCGTCATCCATCCAGAGTTTGGATGGGCCTGAGTCTGTCTGGGCCGAGGGGTGGGCTGGTCCTTCGGGATCCCACATCGGTTTGTGGTCTTTGGGTGCGTGAGTATAAAGTGTGTGGTAGACACCGTGGTAGTCAGCAATTGCCTGCTACGTGTGTTTGCTACAGTAATTCTTTAAATTCATTGTCAAAAAGAAAAAAATAATAATAATAATTAGCACTTTATTTAATGTGTTTTAAATATGGTTGCTTTTTACGAAGAAGATGAAGAAAATTTGTTTGAGAACTTCAACCAAAACTATTTTAAGACTTTGTTATCGGTATAGCGCAATAAATGTTAAATTATAGGCTTTAGAAGTTAGCATTTATCATAATTAATTAAAGGCTCTAGAAGTCGGGTCTAGCTATGTTGCAACTATGATATGGTACTACAGTTGCTTTTAGCCATTAGATCCAATTAATATAATTGTAGATACAGCGACTAAAAGCAACTGTGATATCATACCATAGTTGCAATATAATTTTGCTCCTAGAAGTCAACATTTCCCTTTAAAGTGAAATAAGAAGGAAATTTCCATTTCTCTATTAAAATATTAAGGAAAAAAGTCACCCACACCCCCAAAGGATGCTTAAATGATCACATAAATTCCCTTTGTTTTAGAAATAGATATACAAATCCTCTTTTTATGATTATACCTTTGAATTTAGTCAAATATTTTACAATAAATTTGAATGCAATACTTAGACAAAAATAATAAATAAAATAGCACATCAATACAAATAAAGTATTGAAATACATATAATTAATAAAATAACATATATATGTCATGCAAATTATTTTTAATATTAAGTTATTACCAACATATCATGATAAATTTTATTAATACTTAAATCTGTTAATCCAAAATTTAAAATTTAAAAATTATGCTAATCTTGACATTACATAAAAAGTAATAAAAATAATAAAAATAAATATATAATACATATTTTATAAATTTTTTAATGTTAAATACAATTATTTTAATATTAGTAATTTGTGGAATAAATTTTATTAGCATTAAGACATATGTGACATATTATTAACATTAAATTAATTATTTTATTCATTATAATAATATTTTATACTTTAGATTATTTCAATAATACATCTTGGGCTGTTATAATCAAACAATATAATCGTCAAAAAAGGGTCAATGTGACCATTTCTCAAACCAAATAGATCTCTATAGCCATTTAAGCGAAAACCAGGGTGCAGATGACTTTTTTCTAGAAAACAATAAAATAAAATAAAATAACACAAAAGTAAACTCTCATTTCTTAATAGCAAAAAACTTAAAAGTCTCCGTAAAATTATCAAAATGGCTGCACGTATGTATAAAAAATAAAATAGACTCCAAAACAAACAAAAGTAATCATCAACAATGGAAATATCCATTTAATATTTGATCACTTTTTGTAGAAATCGTTTTTTTTTTCCTTTTTCCCCCATTAGGAAGTGAACTTTTGTTGGGTTTTGACTGGGTTTCTATGTATTGAGCACATAAGCCGTAAAAAGGATCTTTGCTATGAGGGACTCAAGCCTTATTAAATATTGTGATGGACGGTTGTTGTTCAAAAGATATAGTATTTTAGTGTTTGATAAAACTTGTTGCTGTGATTTGGAAGTTAAGTTGAATTTGCGTCGCTTGTATGATGAAAAATTGCTGACAAGTTGTTGGTTGCAATAACCAACTGTCAATAAAATACTAGGAGTTGGGTTACTTGGATACAAGATTTATATATTTAACACTATTGATAATAAATAAATGCAAACTTAAGAGAAGGGACTAAGATCTGCTTTCTAGATATGAATCATGAAAAAAAACGTAACCTTAATCAACACATAGAAAATTAATCATTGAGAATAAAGAATTGTTACCCGTCCTTCAATTCCCAACCAGAAATTGGCCACATCTTTCAAAGAATCTCTCCAATTTTGCACTTTTTTCTAGATTCTCTTTAAATGCTTCTTCATGCTCATGATGCAAGTAATTGATTGTAAAGCCTTGTATTCAAGTTCCTGAAAATTAATTTGGAATTAAATGTTATAAGTAAATGGTTCTTAAATGATCATAATCAGCAAAGTAAATGCACCGTCAGCAAATAGAAGGAGGCTAAGATTGGCACTATCAGCAAAGTTACAATTACAAGAGATCAAAATCTTCTTAAACTGATTAACTGAATTATGAGAAACGTAGCACTTATTACATAAGCAAGCGCTTAAATACTGAGACAAGTTAATATAAAACGTAAGAAATTAGCTTACAGTTTTGAGCTTTATTCCAAAAGCATTGCCATGTATTCCAATTAATTCCCCCAAAAAGAAGATTAGATGTTGCTGAGCAAGAAGAAGCGGCCACTTAAGATTTGATTAGCAGTTATTCGATTTAATTTTTCCATTTGTTCAAGTACTGGTGAAACAAGGGATAGAAAATCAGAGCCTGAGTTTACTTACATAGATCAGTTCTGATATTCATCGTTGCTGCCCTAATCAACATTCTTGTTCCATGAGTCTGAATCACCATGTTGAACAACACTAAAAGGAATGAGCATTGATGAACTAACACTGTTTGCATGTTGCAAAGAAAATTATGAATTTTGTAAGGCAAGGAGCAGAGAGTATTAACAAAAGTTTTGCTGTTGCTAAATTTGTTACTGGCCTAACTGCACCGTTACTTTCCTTCTTGAGAATTTTATCGAACAACTTCTGCTCATGGGAATCATTCCATAATTGAAATAAAAAACAGTGATCAGAAAACAATTAACACAGATTTTCGAGGTTAAGCCAGATGGCCTACTTCCTGGTGCGGAACAGGGCAACGGATTTTATTAATCATCAGGAATTCAAGAGCAAGGTCAAAATTATGATGACCTGATTACAAGCTGACAGATCACAGCTGCTAAGGCTATTTATTATAGCCCCAAAGACCTTCTAGGAACTCTCCCACTTGCCAAGTTTGCTTCCCGCCCAAAACTAACGGCTGTAACAACTGATCATTTGACCGGCCTTATGCACGTGACCGGGGCGTGACAAGTTAAGTTTATCTTTAACAAACGTCAAGTGCAAGACAAGTGCTCTACTTTATGTTCGTAACCAGACATTACATGGATGTCTTATATTGATATGAATTGGGGAATGTGGATCATGATTCGCTTATTCATTCGAAATGATTAAATAGGTTTGGCTTGAAAAGTTAGTTCGCTTAATAATTAATCTGACCCAAATTTAAATGAGTTTCTCTAATATCAATAAAATGACAGCTTAATATAATGAGATTCAAAATACCTGTGTTAATCTAGTAATTATAAATAATAATAAGACAATATATAATAAGATGAAAAATTTATGGTTTAGATTATTTATTTAATTTTTCTAAACAAATTCATATTCAATTTGATTTGTTATGGGTTCTTTATTTTAGGATAAACGAATTTGTATTCTGATTTGATTCGTTTATTAATTCTATTAAACGAATCGAATTGAATATTAATAACCAAATCAAACCGAATTCACAGAATTTTGACCCAATTTATTTAAGATTTGATTATTCGCTTTGCCACCCAATATCAAGGAGTAACGATCTTTGGAGAACAATATGATAACAAAGAAGCAATAAAATCGAAACCGTTTTCCTTTCACCGTGGAAGCTTAAATTTGAGATCATCTAGATTTATTTATTTCACATATAATAATTCTAATTGTTTTCTATATTTTTGAATTAATACGTTGTCAATGTCAACATGAGCAAATTTATTAAGGATCAAATTATGTTATTGAGTCTAATTTTACCCTATATAAAGTAGCATATATGGATGCAGTATAATCATGTTAATTTTGTTATTTTAGCTCATAATGGATGGGCAATTTTGTACTAACATATGAGGGGTCTCACCAACCACGATTTAAGTAACTCCATCAAGTTAACGGTTCACCGATCTGCGGCACCTCTTCCTCTTTCCCTTTCTCGTACAAGAAATTAAGAGAATCAATCTTGGCCAAGGAAGCAAGCCTCGGTTAGATCAAGGTCAGAATAACTCAAAAGCTCCATAACAAGCTTCCACGCTCGATTCATGATCATGGCAAACTTAAATTTCACCCAAAGCATGTGTTTATTTAAATGCAAGATCAAGATATTTGTTTAGCATTTTCATATTGTTTGAGCAAGTGACTTAAAGCTCAGGCAGGTCTGAAGGAAGAAGAATGTTTTCAGCGGGAGTCTCATCTGGGTTGAGGTGGAGAGTCTCATGGTAAAGTTGGATACATGATGACGAAATATCTTTCAATCATGTATTGCATACACGAGGTTTGTACAGTTTTCTTGCTTTATTTAGCAAGGGTTGATTCAAACTTTATAAAAAAATCAAGAAAGATATGCGTGTAAAAGCAACAATTTAACTTATCTATTCTCGGTCTGAAACTAATTTGAGCTTTACTCGCCGTCCTCTTTAAAAATATAAATATAATATTCTCTTTACTAGAGCCAATTTTGTTTAATTTTTTCCCAGATTAGGTATGTAGATTTATTTCACATTTAACCTGATAAATCATTCAATTTTACCAATTAATGGATTAATGTCAAATATCCTGACAGACTCATTTATTGTTGATCAAATATTATATTATTGATCCGATTTGACATACCAAGTGATCTAAGTAATTTAAAAGTATAATCAGAATTGATTTTTTTAGGGCAATTTTGGATCAATATGAGGGGTCCTACAAGAGATAAGCAATTTTGGTCAGTTAACTGCTATGATCCGGGCTAATGATCTCTCCCTCGCTTTTCTTTCCGCATGCATGAGAACAAGAGAAAATCCAATCTCGAACAAGTGAAGGAATGAAGCTCGTGGAGTCGGATCAAGTCTCGGACAGCTCATGTACGCCTTGATTCATGGTATCAAGGTAAACTTCAAATTGATTGTTTATCTAAATGCAACAAGGTCTGATCGTGGTTTTTAAAGAGGTTCAACTTATACTCCCGGAAAAGCACCAATTTCAAAGGGTGACAAACTTCCAAGTCTCAATGTCCTAATAATGATGTAGACAAAGCTAGAATGCAATCCCATAAGAAGCTTATGTATGCTCAAGTTCAAGCCAGGATCAGATATTGCTTGCAGCGAGTATTTTGGAAGATACTGAGCAATCCTGATATGACATAAGGCAAGAAAGTGCTTAGATATTTGCAAGCCACTAAAGATTTCATCCTGACATATCGTAAAGAATCGACTATTTAAATATAGTTCTACGCCGATGCGATTGTAGGTGTTTGTAAGACAAGAACCACATCCGTTACATCTTCATGGCAGAGGAGCTATATCATGGAAAAGTGTCAAGGATAATCGATAGCTTCTTCAACAATGGAAATGTACGATATGTTTTCGAGCTCCATGTCAAGCTGCTCACGGATGCAGAATATCATTTTCAGATTTGGCTGTACCGAGGCCATTAAAATATAATTGTGATAATTCCGCACTGCTTTTCTCTCACAATACAAGTTTCTCACGCTCTAAACACATATGTTATTAAATATTTATTCATGAGAGAAAACTCTCATCTTATGTATCAAGAGAGTACATACCCATGTAACTCATGTTACCGATCCACTTACTAAAGCTTTAACTCCAAAAGGGAGCATGACTCATATGGGATTATTAGAATCCACTTATATAGCCGAGCCGAGTTCTTTTGTATATTATGAGTTACAACTTAAATGAGATTATGTATTACTATTTTGTTATTATGCATGCATATTATTATATGATATTGATATGCCATATTGTGTACACATTTGGTTGAATATGACATTATTTATATATCGAGGATATTGTGTCCAGACATTTTGTTTAGTCTCACATGGATATTATGGACTAAGCACGGGTTTCAGCAGCTTGAGACATTTTGTTACCTCATTAGGATTACAAGAAAGCACGACTTTCTGAGACATCTTATTAGTCTCATTATGATGAAGTTAGTTCATTTTATAGACATTTTGCTCGAGTCTCTCATTATAATAATGGTCTAGGATATTTTGTTTTCTCATTTTGCTAGACATGGGACTGTATGGAAATGATCACATTGTCATACTATTTCCATAATTATACTTGTATACTACTATAGTTACGTGTTTTGTGATCTTATCAGATGAGATCCCGGCACATATGATTTTGGTACTTATGGCACATTTTGGACTTATTTGTGTTTGGGTGATTGCTCACATTTGACTTTATGTCGTAGTCACATATTAATTAATTCGGTTGTTTTCAAAATATTTACTTTATTTTATTTTAAAACTATTATTAGAATGACTTCTGCCGTCCAAGTGGGAGATTGTTAGATTTATTTCTCACATTTTGTGGACTGGCATAAATCATTCTAACTGTTTTCTATATTTTACCGAATTAATACGTGACTAATGTCGAATATTAAGGAGCAATTTTGACAGACTCATTTATTAAGTGATCAAATATTATATTATTGAGTCTGATTTTGACATACCCTATACAGTAGTATCTTATGGACGAGTATAATCTGTAATTGTGTTATTTTAGCTCATAATGGGATGGGCAATTTTGTACTAACACATGAGGGGTCCCTGCGCTCAACCACAGTATTTAAGTAACTTCAGCCCATTGGAAGTTAACTGTTCACAGATCTGTGGCACGAGTGCAGTGCACCTCTCTCCCTCGTTTTTCCTTTTCCGTGCATGTACAGTAAATCAAGAGAAAATCCGAATCTTGAGCTGAAGTGAAGGAAGCAAGCTTTCAGGAGTTGGATCAAGGCTGCAACAACTCTGTTAAAGCTCTATAACAAGCTTCCACGTTCGGATTCATGGCTGATCAAGGTAAACTTCGAAATTTTACCTAAAGTATGTGTTTTTTGGAAATGCAAGATCAAGGGCACAAAGCTTGTATTTGTTTCAGCAGAGTATTCTGCCTAAAGCACATGCGTTTTGTTTGCTTCTCTGTTTCTGTTTAGAACAGGGGAGAGACAGTGTAAGAAACTGACCTCAGGGTAATCTGTTAGCATTGGAAATACCAAATCTTTGTTATCGAACAACTGATTTTCCTCAACTTAGAATTGCATAGCCTTAATGCACAACCATTTGCTCTTAGTACCCTTACACTATATGGAAGTTCTGATAGCGATTTAAGCCTCTTACAGTCCTCTAACTTGAGATTTTTAAGCTTAGTAAATGATTGATGGCTCCAGGTAGCAATTCAAAATTGTTACCGCTTAGATTTAATTTATCTAATGATAATAAGTTGCAGGTATCACTTGGAATTGATTCTTCCCTTAGATTACAGTCACTAAGATCCAATTTCCTTAAGGAGCAAAAAGCTTGTTCCCTTAGATTACATGGAATAAACCAACCTCTCCGCTTATCATTTTCTCCATTGTGCTTTTTTTCCTCTGTCTCTCCTTCTTGTTCTTTAGTAGATGGCACAACATTTCATTTTGTTTATTCAATTTGCTGTTGGAGCATTTTCCAGGAAAGTACAGAAATGTAAATATACAGGTAATATTATATTTATGAATTATTTATATGTACAGCACATACTAAGTAACTAAAATAAGACAAATGAAATAATAAAAATATAAATATAAAAGAGATAAGATCAAATATATGACACAATGACACTAAGTAAACAATATTGTTTATGGTAGGGTAGCCATTTGACCAGATGAGAAAACCGTCTAAAACATTATTGATGTTTAAGCATCTTCCAGGAAATTATGTACGAAACAGAAATGTAAGCACAGTAGTAATATAGTATCTTACGTATAAAAATTATGTCTAGAAATACAAAGTAAATTGAAAAAAGATTAGTGAAATAACAAAAAATATAAATATAAATAATAGATCAAATAAATCATATGATCCTAATTTAATAAATCAGTAATGCCTTAGCAGACAATATAGTTTATGGCACATACTAAGGGTAGCTATTCGAACAGATGAAAATGCTCTAAAAGTTGTTTGCTCAATAAACACGTTTAAAAATTTTTAAAGCCACAATCGTACTCCATACACCTACCCCCGGCGCACCCCACCCCCAAAAAAACCCAAAAAAAAAAAAATATTATACATATTAATCATTCATGCCATTTTCCTCAGTAAATTAATTTAGTTTGTATATTTTCAGATAAACATATTGAACAATCATGTGAACTGGTTTTTTTCCTCTAAATTTAATTCAAATAGTCCAGCAGGGGATAATCTCATCGAGCATGATTGCAATTTTGATTAAAGGATGGTATCAAATTTGGAGATAATCTTTACTTTTGATCCAAGCATCTTTGATCCAAAAATTGGCAGAGAATATTACTTACTAACATTAAAAATCCATCCGCAATTAATAAAGGATCACAGCATATACAAAAAGCAATTAATTTCGATTTAAATTTATAGTACTCATTGGAAATAGAGAAACTTCGTGGTAGTGAAATGTGTATGACACTGTGGCACAAGTAAACAAAGCATACAAGCATGATAAAATTAAGATCAAGATATGTGCGCATGAAATTATTGTAAGGACTTTTGAGGGGTGTCCAAAGTTTGATTCTTCTTGATTATGGATTATAAGCTGCTCGATCAGAACTCAGAATCACAAAATTGAATGGATGCCAAGCACGCTTGTGGAAAGAGTCACGCCATGAGCTCCCCTTTACCATCTCTAAAAAACCACACTTAAAATAAAATTATATTTTTTCTCCTGCAAATTACTTGCATTCATAATCAACTCATTTTTTTTTCTTTATCATTCACGACTTCCCATCTGTCCAAAATAAATTTGCTTAAATTTAAAATATTAAATTATTCTTTTCCCAATTCTTATTGATTGAACTTTTTTTTAAATTAAGATTAATTTCAAAATTTGGAACATGTGTAATTTAAGTCATAATTATAATTTAATAAGTCGTAATTATAATTTAAAGTATTTGTAATTTAAGTCAATGATTTATATTAAAAAATTCATCACTGATAATTCGTGTGTAGGATAGATTACAAGTTAACAATAATGTTAAAGAAAAGAAAACTTAGAAGAGTGTATTAAGAAAAATGATGTTTTTGGAGGTTGTTATATAATTGCCAGAGTGATACAACAGTTACTATATTGATCTATAATTGCACAATTACACTAACCTGATCTAATTACCAAGAATCATCTGCATAATGTATTTAACATAAAGACTGTTTTTGGAATTAAAAGTAAGAATAACTTTAAAAAAGAGAAAGAGAAGGTTTCATGATAATATTAGTCCAACTCCATATATAGAAATTAGAAAGAATCAACAAGATAATAATAAAAATACATTTTTTAAAATTAACTCACCCATCCATTAAAGCTCAAACTCAGGACCTGAGTCTTAAAAAGGCTTGATAGTGAAGCTAGACCTCGAACTTCAATGAGAAAATAATATTAAAAATTACAAGAATCTATTAAAAAAGGGGAACATTTTTGAAATAAAAGTAAGAATAACTAGAAAAAGAAAAAAATAAATTGTAAGAATAAATGGCTACTCGGCGTCTCTGGTTCTGACGCAATCAATTTCAATTTAAGCATACCTCTGTTGACGGCCTGAGTACGCTTCATGACATTCGAACCAGAGCAGAGAAAATCAACTACATAAATAATACAGGCCTAGTCACGACATCAGGAGAGTAGACAAATGGATTGCATGGAGTGCCCCAACTTGGCCATGATGCAAGGTGGACACTGATGGAGCTTGTAAGCGAACAGGAGCATCAAGTGCTGGTGGAGTAATTCGTGATCATAAGGGGGCTTGGATCTTTGGCTTCGGAATGAATATAGGGCATTGATCTGTTACGGTGGCTGAGTTATGGGGTTTATATCATGGTCTAAAACTGGCATGGGAGCATGGGATAAGGTGGCTGGTGGTGGAAATTGATAGCCTATGTGTCACTGAACTGGTTAGGAAGCCTGTGGTACTGACAATAATCCAGCGTAAAAAGAACAAAAGTCAAAAAACCCAAATTAAATAAGCACAGCTAAATTCAACGAACTCATAAAGGCCCAAAAAAGTTCCAACATCAAAATAAAAGGGATAAGAATCAGAAATGTTCACAATGAAGACAACCATGAATTTTTTTTTTTGGGTCAAAAATCGTTTTGGTCAAATATGTGATATGATCCTTGTACAGAAAAATATATAATATGATCTTCATACATAAATGATAATTTTACTTCATCAAAGTTCATTTGTCATTCAATTTCATTTTTCTCTATAAATTGTTATAATTTGTACAGTTTCTTTAATTCGCAGCATTTTGTGAGACTTAAAATTGCTTTAATTTGCAATGTTTAATCAGAAGGCGCTAGTGTTATTCTAGGGTAAAATCTATGCAAATTCAGTAAGAATCTCAACAAGCGAAAATCCATATCAGCTTCATGTGCTGTATAATTTAGAATAAGCTTAGTTGGCCTACTCAAATAGAAAGAACAGCAGAAGCTGCACGCCAAAAGAGTGAAAATAATAATAATAATAAAAGAATATATTTAACCAGATTGCAATGAGATACTTATTTTATTGTTCACTCAGAGCAATTGGTATGCAATTCATCAATTATGACCCCAGTCCTCAGCCCTTTCAAGTGTACCCAAAACCTCGGACGTTTGATAATGGATACAAAATGATAGAATGCTGTAATGAAACAGAGAAACAAGTAAGAATGCAAAACAGAGGACTAATTTTCCCTCTTTTTTTAATTTCCTACTTGTGAGAAATCCCAAAATACAAAGCTTCAATTTGGTCGAGCAACACATTCTGATTCTGACCAACTTCTGAATCCAAGTAGAGCATTTCTTGTAATTTAAAATAAATTGCAAGATTAGAATAAATAAGAAGTAAATAAAATACCATGTGCAAATTTAAAGAGCATAAATTGAATTTGGGATGCGTACTTACACTGTTACACTAGACTTTGCCCTTCATTTGAATTGTCTAAATCTTTTAGGTGGTGGTTCCTCATCTTCATCGCAGCAGGCACTGCCACTGGCTTCAGCTGTCCCGGCAATTTCTGCAAGGCTTCGCTTTGACGTTGTGGCTACTTCCATATTAGATCCAACAAAATCGTCAGGGACTCATACAGATTATAAGAAGTAAAGTGAGTCCATTGCTTTGTTGCTTGGTCCAACTCCTCAACGTCCTCCATATAAACTGGATGGAAGCCACATCTCTTCACGTTCAAATCAGTACCTCGCCCATACAGACCTTCTTCAATAAATGACAACTTAAAATGATTAGATTCAAAATGCCACTTATCATTGTAGCATTCTTGTCGAGACAAATAGAATAGCCAAAGATGGTCTGACCCAGCATGACCGAAGTTCCCTCTAGAACGAATAAAATGACTGACATTAGAACCATCCATGGAGCAGTGTAACTCAACTTGGGAATACCAACGCCATAAATAGGTACCAGTTGAATGCTTAGGGACATGAAAAACACAGCAAATAGCATATCCCACAACCTTATTCATATTATACAAATATGAAGGCCTTGTGATTGTTATTGAAGAACCCTCATTCTGATACATGAACCACTCTGGAATTTCACTTCCTGGAACAACAATGCTAAATTTATGGCTTGGATCTGACACTGCCTGCAACCGAAAAATAAAAAATGAACAGGTCCATACCATTGCTTAATTGTCAGGCATAATCTTGGCATTGCTGGAAGAAACGGAGTGAGAGACTGACCTCAAGGTACTCTCGTAGCATTGAAATTGCCAAACTGTTGTTCCCGGACAATTTGAAACTATCTATACAATTAATCATTGTGTGGTCGGACTTGCCTAGCTTTAAAGCACCAAATAATGTCACCAATGAAGAACAACCATTCACTGTAACTACGTTTATGCTGGATGGAAGTTGTGGCAGAGATTGAAGCCTTTTACAATCTTCCAACTCTAGGTTTTTTAGATTTAAAAGACCGTTAATACTTGCTGGCAGCGTAACGAAATTGTTTTTACTCAGATACTACTCGTTTAATGAGTGTAAGTTGCCAATATCACTCGGGATTGCTCCTTCCCCTAGACCACAGTCACTGAGATCTAATTTTGTTAAAGAGCACAAACCTGACAGAGAAGACAACATTAAATCCACAGGACATGAACTCTGTCCCATCAAATTGAAGGGAAGGAACCAATGCCATGATGCTGCTGATGGTGGTCCATTGCACCCAAAAAAAGAGAGTGTTCTAAGATTTTCCATAAGAAAAATGGAGGATGGAGGTCGTCTTATAGCTGTTCCGCTTATATCAAGTTCTTCCAAACTTTCTACTTGCCCAAGCGTCTCTGGCACATTTTCAAGTTTGGAGCAGCCGGAGAGATTCAAAGTTTTTAGTGAATTCAAACTATTTATATTGCTGGGAAGTCTCACAACACTTTTGCAGTCATTCAAAGTCAACTGAACAAGTCCAGATAGAAGTTCAATTGATAGTGGCAGTTCTTCGATATCAGTTCCATCCAAAAGAAGTTCCCGCAGACACTCCATACTTCCCGCAACGTGTGGAAATTTCCTCAATTTCAAGCAACCAGAAAGAACAAGTGTTTTAAGCGATTTCATAAAAATCTTACGCGGAAGAGTTGTAAGACTCGTACAACCTTTCAAGTTCAACAAAATCAGCTTATTGTGAAGCAGTAAAGATGGGTGAACCTCACGCAACCTTGTACATCCTTCAACATCCAACTCCTCCAAATTTGGGACCTCCGTGAAGTCTGGAGTCTTAATCAGATTCTCTGAATGGCTGAGTTCCAAGACTTTCAACATGCTTAAAGGCTGTTGAAAACAAAAGGGAGCTGAAATGATATTTCTTAATTCAAAAGGGAGCTACAATAATAAAATTTTCACCAACAATTATTCACTAAAAAAAATAAATTAGTGACAAAAACATTGATCTTACTTTGATTCCTTTCCATAATTCTTCAATGCAGCTGTAACACATTTTAAACTCCACAGTTTTATCCAATTGCAAATTTGATGGCAAAGATTTCCAAGGATATCCATGCCAATCAAGTAACCGCAACTTGTTAGAGAGGTATTCAAGCCCTTGAGGAAGTTGCAGACCGCAGATTTTGAGCAAGCGTAGGTTGGTCATCTTTGAAAATGCTTTCGGACTAGCACTTAAATACACCTTATCTTGGAGAAAGTAATAATCATCAAGTATTATTCCTTCAACTACTTCACTTCCCTAAATATTATCAACAAAATAGCTTATTAGAGGATTTTACTAGGTAAAAGAAAAAAAATTTCCGATCCCCTTTATTAGTCACTTACTGTGTTTTGTAACAATACATGGCATAGGTCTGCTTCCTCCCATAATCTGCTGCGTTTTCCAGGCTCCCGTGGGAACTGCCTCCTAACAATTTGTCGACCCATTTCTAGTAACAAATCATGCATCCATAGTCTGTCACTCTCACATATTGTTAATAGAGATTTTTCAATCAGAACACCAATGCCAATTACTGGTTCAAAACCACAGCTGTCGAGAATTTTTGATACGTAATCTCTCTTCTCCCCTTTAAAGAAACATGCAACATCGAGAAATATTTCCTTCTCTGCTTCCTTCAAGCCATCAAAACTTATCTGGAGTATATCTATTATCTCATTTTCAGGTTCTCTTTTTAGTCTTTCCAAGGTACTGGTCCACTCGTCCACAGGTCTACCAAACAAAAATGAACCCAAAACCTTGAGAGCTAATGGAAGACCACTAGCATACTTTACAACAAGCTGAGATAGATGAACATATTCTTCCCTGGGCTCCTGGGTTTCAAAGGCTTTCAAACAAAAGAGTTGGAATGCCTCATCATAAGTAAGTGCCTCAAGCTTAAAAACTTCCTCCACTCGATGCAACTTCAACAAATGTTCATCCCTCGTTGTTATTATGATTCTGCTGCCCGGGCCAAACCAATCGCGCTTTCCAGCTAATCTTCGTAGTTGCTCAACATGAGAGACATCATCGATCACGAGAAGGACCTTTTTTTGTCGCAACCTACTTCCTATCATGTTAATACCGTCATAGACATTTCGTATGCTATTATCCGCAAGCTTCAGTAAATCAGAAATGAGCTGCTTTTGCAAAGAGGTTACACTCCCTTCTTTATCATATTTTTCTTTAACATCAGCAAGAAAACTACTACCATCAAACTCGTGGGAGATCAAGTCATAAACAACTCTTGCAAGAGTTGTCTTTCCTAGACCTCCCATACCCCATATCCCTATCATACGAACATCATTGCACCCGGCACCCATAAGAAACTTCAGTTTCTCCAAGCGTGATTCTATTCCTACTAGCTCCTTAAGAATCTCGGGCTGTGTACGAATTTTACTTGATATCACATTGACAATTTCCTCAATAAATTCTGACTCATTTCTGCAAATTGAAAACAACAAGAGAAGATTACTGTTGTTAAATTAAAGTTTGTGTCAACGTAGTAACAAATCAATTCCATATTATGTATACAATCCAAACTATATAATATTCATTTCACCAAATTGAATTCGGATAATCAAGTAACATATTTTATCGCGTAGGTCAGAAACAACAAGAATGAGAAAATTCAATTTCTTTTGCTGTTTTCTTCTCATGTACATATTATTTCTTTCTGTAGGAGGATAAATTAGATTAAAAGAGAATTTATATCAATTTTTTATGAGAACAATTATTGCTCACATGAAATCAATTACATGATGATGATAAACTTCCCAAATGATATGTCATTTAATAAGTGGTTGATAATTCTTTAGAAGATTCCAGTGAGTTAATTAGATTATCTCAAGAACCAATTGATGGACGTCACATCATTTTGGGATAATTTTTTAAAATAAAAAATTTGGGATGTATAGCACTACAATTAGCTAAATATGTAATGATATTCATGATATCATTGGGCTTCACGATTATTGTCATTGTTATTATTAACAGTTAGCTAAAGAGTCAATCTAAGAGTAATGTTTTATTTTTATTTTTTAGATGTGATTAATAGAGCACAAAGCAACACAAGATACATATGTATAGCCTTCAATAGTTCATAATACAATAATTTATAGTATCAACGTCCATATCTATTCATTTGCAAATATTAATTCATTTATAGCACTACTGTTTTAATAACGACACATCATATGATATATATACATATTAAACAGAACCTATTAAATTGAAAACAATGTTGAATCATGAATACTAAAATTTGTTTTGTAGTTACTAATCATGCAGAACAACAACAACAACAATAACAACAACAATAATAATAATAATAATTGAGAATAAGAATGATTACCTGCCCTTCAATTCCCAACCTGATATATTGGCCACCACTTTTAAAGCGTGTCTCCACTTTTGTACTTTTTCTATATTATCCCTGAAAAATTCTTCGTGTTTGGCAAAAGCTTCTCCAAAACTTGTTGTCTGTTTCCTTACAACAGTTGGTTCCACATCATAGAAAATTGGAAAAATCTGATCCTCTCTATTTTTGTATTCAACAATCTTGATAAGTTCATCCAAGCACCAAGTGGAAGAAGCATAGTTTCTTGAGAGAACAATAATTGAAATTCTTGATTCTTCAATTGCTTTAAGGAGATTTGGTGAAATGGATCCTCCTTTCTCAAGTTGTTTGTCATCCCTAAATACATAGATTCCTTTATCGTTCAAAGCAGTATAGAGATGACTTATGAACGTTTGACGGGTGTCTTCTCCTCTAAACCTTAAGAAGGCATCGTATTTCCTATGAGAGACATCTTGGCAGCTCGTGGAAGCCATTATATTAATTTGTTCCTGAAATGTAATATTAATCTGTTTTAATTTGTTTATGCTTATTAAAATAGATCTAACTTCTTTACACATGATAAACCCCAAAATGTAATATAAATTTTTTCTAGATGCTAATCGGGGAGTGTGCACACCGATCTCTGCTTAAGCAAATCTTGATTAGAGCCTCTAAAAGAAAGCAGAGAGTTTGTACGAAATTAAGATTCAAAGATTTCTTTCAATTTTTCCATTTTTTTCTTTTACATCAAGATGTGCAAAATTAATTCTGAAAATAAAAGAGAGAGATTTATGAGATAGAACTTACAGCTTTTGAGTGTATTGCAGGAAGCCCTTAAATGAATTCCAATGCAGTATTATTATTATTATTACGACAACTCCCATGCAGTGTTTGATTCAAAGAATTTATTCATGCAAATATCCTTTGGGAAAAAAAAATTAGGCAATAAGAGTTGTAGTGTTGTCAAAAAGTAGCCTTTTTAATAATCAATAAATATTGTCACTGTTTACTCAGACGATGAACTTAGCATCGAACTTCCTGGAAGCTTCAAGGAATCTAAACGAAAATTATCAGGCTTTTCAATTGAATGCGCATCTTCGCCATTCTGCCCATTAGCCGTGTTGAAACCATTGGATTCCATATTTCCATTAAAATGGAGTGGAATCCAACGGTTGATATTAATAATTAATTAAAAATAGTTAAAATTACCAGCAATCTATAGGAATTAATGGTAAAATAGTGATCTTTATTACTGAAACTTTAATGGAGTCCAGCCAGGTGGGAATTAATATATTTTTTAGCATTTGAATTTGGTTTTAAGTAGCAAATAGCTTTTTTAAGTTCAACTTTTATGTTTGAACTTTTTTAATTTTTAGTTTTAATCAATCTGATTGAGCCAGCCTAGATTGGGTTGGGTTGAACATATTTATTTGATTGGTTGATTTGATTTTTTCTGAAACTAATCAATAGTGGGTTGGGTTGGATGACCACCCTTACCTTAAAGAGATTTAGCCTAAAATTAGATATCTGTTTTTAAAATTTGACACTAATTTTCCGGGTGTTAGTTTTGTTAATTTAAATTGGATATTAATTTGGTAATTACTGTTGTAACCTTATAAAATTTATCTTATTATTTTTATCATAATTAATACTTTATATTTAAACACTAATTCTATTTTCTAAATATACATTTCCATGAAATATGTATATTGGAAAATAGTACACTATTTTGTTTTTCAAAAAAGTGATATTAATTTTGTTATCATTAAAATAAAAAATAATAATATTTTAATTATTATATCAACAAAATATTGTTCAACTTATGTTTAAAAAATTCTTATTAATTTTTCATAACTTATCCATAATTGTTTGTGGGATCTATTTTTATTTTGTTTAGAACAAAAAGAAAAATTAAAGTTCTTTATCATAGAAATATGCAAAATCCATACACTTAAAAAAAAAAAAAATTATGCCAAACTGTAATTACTGTTTAAAAGCTTCCAGTGAAAATTGATTCAACTTATAAAATCTGCGTTGTTTATAATACAGCCTGATCAACAAATATTGCCAAATGTCATTTATCGAGATCTAAAGAAAAAAATTTACAAACCTAAAGATTCATCGAGACTTACGAAATTCAAGGAGATAAAAATTATTAATTATTAGTGTTAAAAAAGAGAAAATAGAAAGAAAGAGAAAAATAATGTAACATAATTACTATAATAATTTCTTTTAACATAAAATTATTGAACAACAAATTAATGATCTTCTTCTTAACTAAACAAACTAATTAACAGCCTCTCATTTACTTCCAAAATACAATTAAAAAGTTTTTCAGATGCTGATTGGAGAGAGTGTTTGCCGACTTTTACTTAAGAAAATCTGAATTAGAGCCTCAAAATGAAGCAAATTAAAGAGTTGATACAATACAAATTAAATTAACATTCAAAGCTTTCTTTCAATTTTATTTATTTCCTGTTCTAAACATCCAGGATGTGCAAATTAATTCTGAGGATAAAAGAGAAATGTATAAAATAAAACTTACAGCTTTGAGTGTGTTGAACGAAGCCACCCGATTGATCTGATCAACTCCAATGAAGTGTTTTGATTCAAAGGAAAGAAGTTAATCTCAGGTAAATATGTTTCTTTTGGGAAAAAAAAATGCAACTTCCAGCTGGCCCAGATTAATTTATATGTATGCCAAAAGCAAGTCTTGGTCATCTCAGAAAGTGGGGGTGAGAAAAGCAAAAAAGCGAAGGGAATCTAAATTCTAAAGGTCATACTTTTTGATAGGGGCGAAAAAAAAAAGTAGAGAGGTGTGATTAGATTTAAACGGGGTGTATTTTGCATGCCGCGCCGAAAGCTTGTATTTATTTATTTATTTATTTTTTTTTTTAGGAGGCCAAAAGCTTGTATTTGAGAGAATAAAACTCTTTTTATGTTTCTTTAAAGTTATTTATAAGATAAAGTAATTTTACATCCTTCTAAATCTATTCGGTAATAACCCCAAATCTTTAAGTATAAGAAGTAAAGTTTGAAACTAGATAAAGTATGCATAAAACTGAAAATTAAATCTAATTTTATTCATATATCATATATGTCTAGTAATATAAAAATAATTTTTATTTTGTTTTGGCTCGATCTATATTTAAAAAAAATTAATTTTTCTGTGTAGTAAACAAATATTATGATAGAAAATAAAAAAAATTACAAATTTCCTAGGATAAATATAGAATTCATGGTTAAACCAATTCAATAAATTTTATTCTAATTATTTAAATACAGTTTTTTTTTAATTAATGAGTGATGTTTTTGCTTAATTAGTGATTTTTTTGCATAATTAATTAATAAATCAACTATTTTCTAGTCTGGTTAAAGTTTAATGTTGATTTATAAGTTTTATATTATTTTTACAAGTGTTTTATATTTTTAATTTTAAAACATTAATTTACTACTCTTATATTGATGTATTTATTTTACTTTTTATTTACTAGTTATACGTATAAATTATAAAAATTTATATTTATTATGTATTAATGTCGCAATTAATTAAGTCATGATAGAATTTTCCTTGTGCACATATCTTTTCAAAGGGATGGCAGAGGATTTTTATTTGATCTGGAAAATTAAAGCGATTACACCGTTTCCAGCTCCTCAGTTGTGTTGTATATTCCGAAAGCAAGTCTTAGTAAAAGGCTGTCACTCTTTAGCCTTTTACCCCACATGATGAAATTACCGTTCAATGAAGCTTCCTCTTAATAATAACTCTCTTCAATTGAAATTACACGTCGTCGCCACTCGGCCTTGTTAGGGTGCAATAACATCTTCATCTGCTAATGTTCTGATAATTTGTAATAATTAACTCATCGACTATGATTCTACGAAGATGCAACCCTGAGGAATTCAGTTGCAATCACTTGCTTCGGATTTGTGTTGATTTATCTTTAATATGAGTATTAAGCCTTTGCTTATCAGCTTAAGCTTTCCGATTATATATTGGCAAATGGGAGCTTGTTGTGAGCTGATAATAATTAAAGGAAGTTAAACCATTTCCTTCGAGCCTCTGTACTGTAGCTTCCACGTACCTTTGTTATTTGCTGTTTCTGTTCTGAGTTGAACTTTGCTGACTCTGTAATTTGTATGCTTATTGCTAGTAATCCACCTTTGCTGTTGGCGGTAACTGTTAGAAATTCCACGAACAAATTTCACAAAAGGTTTGAATAAATTTCACAAATTTTCCAGAAACGTATGAGCCCCATATTTCTTTCATTTCTATTCCCTCTTTTATTTTAAGAAGTACACATTATGGATCATTCTAATTCCGAATTTGGATTCTTAAGTCCCATGAGTAAAAGCACCATTAATGTAGCTCATGAGAGTAACCAGAATGGTAAAAGGCCAGTAAAGACAACTGTTAGGAAAAGAATTACAGCAAATTGGTCGAAACTTATTACTAACAACTAATTGTATTTGTATACGAAGCAAAGTGTTCCATGCAAGTACGGGGTTGGATTAGACTTATCCAAGAGTTTAAAAAATAAATAATTAAATGTTCTCACATTATGTAATACTTTTCTAAAATAGATTTGGGTTAAAGCACTGTCTTTGGTCTTAATTTCAATGCGGAAAAAAAAATTAACATTTTCAAAAGAAAAAAAGAAATAATTTGAAAGACAGTGGAGCAATTAGCTAGGTGCACATATCATAAACATGTAAGTGGAGCAATTAGTTTGGATTCGCAACAAGCACTCGTCGCCTTTCTTATTTACATTTTTCCAAATTCAGAGAGAGAGAATTCTTCTGTACAATTATTTGATAATAATTTAAATTACATAATGCTCCTTTTGCCTTACACGAGCTCTACTAAACAGAGCAACATATATTATTCGGGTTAAAAAATGAACAAGAATTTATAATCCAGAGGAGACGACATTGGCGGTTACAAGAAATGGACACTGTGCCTATCATCCACTAGTTATATACAACATGTCGGTTTATTTTGAAAGGAGGCTCGTATGATGAACAGTTAATGTCGTCTCCCAGAGTAAGTTACGTACGTGTTGATTTCTAATCATATGAACAAAAGTTACAAAACAACTGCTCCGTTCTTCGAGAGGACAAAGCCTAAAAATAATTGAATCTCTATCACTGGAGTGTTAAAGCCCAAGTTAAAGCCTAAGTATTATAGAAAAATGTTGTAATAATAAAATAAAAATTAATAGTATGCAATAAATATAATTTTTAAATAATAAATTTGACAAAATTAGTAAAGATATAGTAGATTTTTTATCATACAAGTGTAAAATTAAATTAATTTAGCCTCCAAACTACAATAAATAATATTTACTAAGCATTTTAGTGTTGCAGCTTTAAAATTATAGCTGTCCAAAATCAATTGTAAACAAAGCCAACGCGAGGTGGGGGGGGGGGGGGCGCCAATACTAATCATCAATTGATCTTGATCCAAGAATTTTCTTACTATTTGAAGGTTCTTAAACTTTGACTCATCATAAACAAGATAATTCGGAGTAGAATGAACTAGAGATGGTACTTGATTCCTCTAATTATCCTGGATTAAGTGTTAGAGTGTAATTTATGCACTAGTTTTGCATTGTTTACTTCCTTTAATATCAATGTTTTGCACTTAATAATAGTGATTTATTTGTGTTTTATTTTGTAGGTGCAATTCTATTGATTGGTGCTAAAATTGAGCTATAAGATAATGTTTGAGAATGGTTGTTTTCTTAGAGAAATTATGAATTTCAGAAGAACTTAATTGATAAGGCGTGGACGCGTGCTGTCAACGAATAACTTACAGTTTTTATTTTAACGTGTTTTATCTTTTTGAGTTATTTTTATAATTCCAAATTTAGAGAATATTTTAGATATTAGTATTCTATTTTTTGAGAAACTCTAGAGGAGAAAAGGGATTGAAACACAAAAGACAAAAAAAGGAAGAAGGGAAGAAAACCCTAGATCAAAATTTTTCCCTTCTCCCTATGAGGAACTAAGCTTAGTATTCTAGTTTAAGGTTAATGAAGCTTTGATTCATCATTACTGTGAGATCTTTCTTATGCTTTAACTGTTTTATTACTTTTTGGGTATTTGTTTATTCTCTGAATTATTGTCATGATTATGTTTGTTAATTAGATAATTGGCCAATATTTAATTACCAACTTAATCTATTGTCAATTAAAAGATTCATCGTATGAAAATTTTGATGTTTGTGACAAATAGTATAGCAGTGCATTGTGTTATGAGAATAAATAATCTAATTTAAATAAACCATCGTATGCGTTTGTTGATTAGGATTTGGGTCTCTCTGGTTTTCAGGCTGTCAATTGATTAAATCCTATGATCGCATCTAGGGTTGTCTATTGATTAGGGAAATAACCAATGGTCGTACCTTGGTTATCGACTAGTTAAGGAGAAATTGCCTATTAGAGGGTCTCAGTAGCTATAACCAGTCTATTCATAAGTAGTAATGATTTATATTTGGATCAATGATGATCGAATAATCAAGTTCGAGTTAATTCCTTCAACCAGAGCTTTTCCCAATTTGAATTACAATATTAATTTGCAATCTTGTTATTTTTATTTGATTTTAATTATTGTCAACAATTCCCCACATTTTGCATTTTACATTTTAAAAGGATTTAAATAATTACCAATCTCTGTGAACACGACCCTTCTCAATTACTATACACAATTTATTTAGAGTAGGTATTTATTTTTGCTAGCTTCGACAACCATCATTAAGCTCTCAATTCTCATAAAAATAGGACAATTAAACTTGAGCATGTGCCTGCAAAAGATGCTCTAATGCTCAAGTCAGTATTTGGAGATTTTGAAAGCTAATTTAAATTTGAATTCTCTTAATTTGAATTGAATCATCACCATTCATTCTCTTAATTTGATTTTGATAGTTAAATTCATTAACTATTTTTGTCTCTATTCGAGTTTTCAGCACATGGTTCTATTGGTAATCACGTACCGTTATTTATCAACATTTTGGGGTTGAGAAATGTACAATATTTAAACAAGGATAGAAAATGGAAATTAAAATAGTTATTCTGTTAAAATAGTTGACTTTAGATTTAGGCATCCTTTTGGTTACAAGCCTCACAAGTTGTTCTATGATTCAATTTTTGTACAAGCCTTGGTCAACAAAAGTCAGCTCAGCTAACCTGATTAACACTTGTTAATTAGTGGTGTTGGGAAAGGGACTACCACAAGCAGTTATAAATTAAGCAGAAACAAAACCCTTTCCCTCTTTGTGTGATTAAAATAGGGTGTGCAGCATAAATAAATAGGCAGAAAAATAAAGTAATAAATCCAAAGCAAAAACCAACTACAAGAGACACATATTTTTATGTGGAAAACCCAAAGAGAGAAAAACCATGGGACAATAGTTCGATATAGTCTTCCCTTGTATTAATGGGATTACAGCATAAATTCTTCTCTAGATAATACTAGAGGCTACTAACATCAAGAATCTCATTATTCTTATCTTACAGTAACAACCTAATAACTATTTCTCCAGCAAGTGGGTATATCAAATAATAGCCAAAGATAAGATAAAATAAAAATCAACACCAGTAGGATTGTAGAGGGCGAGACCAAAAACTTACCCTTAAAATTTGGAAGAAAACGGAGTCAATAACACCTTCTGTTCACCCAATTAAAGATTAAAAATACTATTCTCATATTAAAACATTATACTAGCTTTTCTCTCTCTTTGGCCAATTTTTCTTCTCCACTCGTCGGTTTGTGTGATGAGAAAACTAGGTCTGCCGCTTGTTTTTATAGCTAAATTACATGGTAAATTTCATCCAAGTCTAAGGTTTAATAATAATTACAAACCAAGCAAATTTATTTGGACTTATGGGCTTTTGGGCCACCAAATGAGATGAACCCAACAAAGCTTGCTCTCTGCATACAGCTTTTCAGCTTTTCCCTAGGCAATGGCTTTGTCATCATATCGACCCATTCTTCGTTATGTGTATCTTCTCAACTTGCAACTGTTTCTTCTCAAGCACGTCTCGTATCCAATGATATTTTACGTCAATATACTTGGATTTCGAATGGTATGTCGAATTCTTTGCCAAGTGAATAACACTCTGACTATCGCAGTGCACAATAAAATTGTCTTCATTTTCACCCAACTCTTGTAGGAAATTCTTCATCGACAAAGTTTCTCTGCAACCTTCAGTAATTGCAATATACTCTGCTTCTGTGGTAGACAATGCAACATATTGCTGAAGTTTGGACTGCCATGAGACTGATCCCCCTGCAAAGGTAAGTAAATAGCCTGATAGAGATTTTCTCAAACCAACCTCTCCTACCATATTTGCATCTGTATACATTTGTAAGACAGGTTTGCCACCACCAAAACATAAACATGTGTTGGAAGTGCCTCTGAGATATCTGAAAATCCACTTCGCTGCTGTCTAATGTTCTTTTCCCTGATTAGAGAGAAACCGACTAACTATACCAACTGCATGAGTAATATCTGGTCTTGTACAAACCATGGCATACATCAAACTACCAATTGCCGAAGCATAAGGAACTCCTCTCGTCTCTTGCTTCTCTTTCTCACTTGTAGGACAATGCTCAGCACTCAGCTTAAAATGGCCTGCAAGTAGAGAACAAACAGATTTTGCCTTGCCCATGTTAAATATTTCAAGAATTCTTTCAACATATGCTTGTTGAGGTAACCATAACTTCCCAACTTTTCTATCACGGGAAATTTTCATGCCAAGAATCTGTTTTGCCAGCCTTAAGTCCTTTATTGCAAACGATTTGCTAAGCTCCCTTTTCAGATTGCCAATGTTACTAGCATCCTGACCAACAATTAACATATCATCCACATAAAGCAAAAGGATAAAAAAATCATTATCACCAAACTTCTTCACAAAAATACAATGATCGCACATAGTCTTGCTGAGTCCATGATTCTCTATGAAAGAATCCAACTTTTTGTATCACTATCTTGTTATTTGTTTCAGCCTATACAAACTTTTCTTTAACTTGCACACAAGTTCTTCTTTGCCTTTGACGCTGAATTCTTAAAGTTGCTCTATATATATTTCCTCTTTTAAGTTACTGTATAATAAAGCTATCTTTACATCGAGCTGTTCAATCTCCAAGTTTAAGCTGCTAGTCCTAGGACAACTCGGATAGAAGACATCTTTACCATAAGAGAAAATATTTCTTCAAAATCAATACTTTTCTTTTGACCAAAACCCTTCACAACCAATCTAGCCTTATATCGCTACTGTGAGTTGTTTTCAGTCTTTAATCTATAAACCCACTTGTTCTTTAGTGCCATTTTTCCCTGAGGAGGCTTCACTAAGTCATAAGCATGGTTCTCATTCAAGGATTTCATCTCTTCTTGCATGGCTTTAACCCATTCACTTTTATGCTACTGAGACATGGCTTCTTCAAAATATTCTATCTCTCCTCCATCTGTAAACATCACATACTCATGTGGAGGATATCTAGCGGAAGGTAGCCGTTCTCTTGGAGAGCTTCTCAATTCTGCCTCAACTGGTGGTGCTAGTGGTTCAGGAGTGCTTGGTCAACTAGTTCTACTGGACCATCATTATTATTCTCTTTAACTCCCACATGATCATCATGAACTACAGATGGAGAAACTGAAATTGGAATAATAGAAATCTCTGGAGATGACTAAAACTCATCATTCTTCTCTACATCACCAACTATCTGATCTTCAAGGAACACAACATCTCTACTTCTGATCAATTTCCTCGCCACTGGATCCCATTATCTGTACCCAAATTCTTCATGCTCATAGCCTAAGAAAATGCATTCCTTGGCTTTATTACCAAGCTCTAATCGTTTATCTTTAGAGATGTGAGCATATGCTCTGCAACCAAACACTCTCAAGTGTTTATAAGAAACATCTTTCCTGATTTAAACTCTTTTAGGTACATTGCCGTCTAATGGAGCTGAAGGAGAAATGTTAATCAAGTCAACTGCAGTACGCATAGCCTCCGCCTAGAAGGATTTAGAAAGCTTGGTATGAGAAACCATACATCTGACCCTTTCTTCAATTGTTCTGTTCATCATTTCTGCAATATCATTCTGCTGCGAGGTTTTTGATACAGTCTTTTCAAGTCTGATTCTATAGGACCTGCAATATTGCTCAAATGGCCTTTTGTACTTGCCACCATTATCTGCCGTAACACATTTTAACTTTCTTCCGTCCCTCTCTCAACATAAATATAGAAGAACTTAAATATATCAAGCACCTGGTCTTTAGATTTTAAAGCAAAAGTTCACATTTTTCTAGAACAATCATCAATAAAAGTCACAAAATAAAGTGCACCTCATATTGATCTACTTTGTATCATGCAAACATCAGTGTGAATTAAATCAAGGATTTGTGACTTTCTAGATGGATAAAAGCTTTTAAAAGATACTCTGTGTGTCATTCCAACTAAGTAATGAACATAAATCTTGAGGGACATACCTGTGAAGCTGGGTAGAAATCATTTTCTGGTAAGAGTTTCTAACCCTTTCTCACTAATACGACCAAGTCTTTTATGCCATGTCTCAATGTCAGAATCGTTTACAGCTACATTCACATCTTCTTTATTTATCTTAGCTTCTATTACATATAGAGTGTTTACTTTCCTCTCCTTAGCTAACATTAAGGAGCTTTTGGTGAGCTTCCATTTTCCTTCACCAAATTCATTAATATAACCATCATCATCAAATTTTCCTGTAGAGATCAAATTGAGGTGAATATCTGATACATGTCTGACATCTTTAAGCAACAACTTACAGACAGTGCTGGTCTCTAAGAAAATATCTCTTATGCACACAATCTTAGATGCCCTTTCATTTCCCATCCAAACATGGTCGTAATCACCATTAATATAGGATGTAAAGTAATCATGATGTGCAGTAACATGAAACGAAGCACCCGAATCAATCACCCAATCACTGATATAGCAAGTGAGATTTATTGAGCTTTCATCATAAACAATACCCAAATCACCATCAACTATGGTTGCAGTGTTCTCTTTGTCATTTTTCTGAGCATCACCATTTTCTTTCGCATGTTCTCTTTTCCACAATCTACACTCCCTTTTAACGTGACCTATCTTCTGACAATGAAAGCACTTCATATTTCTCCTATAGGACTTACATCTTCCTCTGGGGCTATCATTATTTTGCTGGCGGAAATTTCTACTTTGACTTCTCATCTGTCTTTCTTGCTTTTCTAAAATAAGTGCATATGGCTAAGAGGAAACTGCTTCAACACTCTTTCTTTTAGATTCTTCATTCCACAGCCTATTTGTAATCATATCCAAGGTTAATTTTCCGTTTGGCGCTGAATTATTCACTAAAACCACTAATGTCTCCCAATTGTCAGGTAAAGAACTAAGCAACAATAATGCTTGTAACTCATCATCTAGAATAATTTTCATAGCAGTCAACTGATCAACCAAGCCCTAAAAACTCACTAATATGTTCAGTTATACTGCGCCCGTCCTTGTATTTCAAATTAACAAGCCTTTTCATCAGATTGGCTTTATTCTGTGCTGTCGGTTACTCATAAGTTGTCTCTAATTTTCTCCAAAGAACATCAACGCTAGATTTCTTCGCGACATGGTGATACACACTCTGATCAATCCATGATCTAATAGTACCCACAATCTTCTGGTTTAATTGAGCCCATTTTTTATCATCTAAATCGGCGGGTCTAGCTTCTTCGCCTTCAATAGGTTCATATAAGTCTTTCATGTATAACAAATCCTCCATTTTAGACTTCCAAATACAATAATTCCAAGACTTTAATTTAATCATGCATGCTAAGAATTCCTCTGTCTCAACCATACAAGTAATAAAACACACAACCTGATATTCTGATACCACTCTGTGGAAAAGGAACTGCCATAAGCAGTTTCAAATTAAGTAGAAACAAAATTCTTTCCCTCTTTGTGTGATTAAAATAGGATGTGCACCACAAATAAATAGGCAGAAAAATAAACCAATAAATCCAAAGCAAAAACTGACTATAAGAGGCACAAATTTTTATGTGGAAAATCCAAAGCGGGAAAACCATGGGACCGTATAGTTCGATATATTTTTCCATTATATTAATGAGATTACAGCACAAATTCTTCTCTATATAATACTAGAGGCTACCAACATCAAGAATCTCACTATTCTTAGCTTATAGTAACAGCCTAATAACTATTTCTCTTACAAGTAGGTATCTCAAATAATAGCCAAAGAGAGGATAAAATAAAAATCAACACCAGTAGGATTGTAGAGAGCGAGGCCTGGAACTTACTCTCAAAATTTAGGAGAAAACGGAGTCAAAATCACCTTCCGATTGCCCAATTAAAGATTGAAAATACTATTTTCAAATTAAAACCTTCTACTGGCTTTTCTCTCTCTTTTGCCGCTTTGTCTTCTCCACTCGTCCTTTTGTGCGATGAGAAAACTAGGGCTGCCGCTTGCTTTCAAAGCTAAATTACATGGCAAATTTCATCCAATTCCAAGACTTAATAATAATTACAAACCAAGCAAATTTATTTGGACTTTAGGGTTTTGGGCCTCCAAATGAGATGGACCCAACAAGTGGAATCCGCGCCAGCAGCTTGAGCTTATAATTTTCCCACCAAAACCAAAACTCCGGACTCTACGAATTTGAATCATTCTTCAGCAATTAAGGCTTGTAATTTTTGCTTGAATTTGAAGCAGTCATGCAAAATAGAGAAACATTGCGAAAGTGAATGTGCATGGAAATGGATCTGCGGCAAAAGTAAAGCCAAGCATACAAGCGTGATAAAATTAAGATCATGTTATTAGATAACCTGCTGTCAAAACTGAACCTATGATCGAGCCAGAAGAAGTGGCTATGTAAGACTTGAATTTGCTATTATTTTATTTAACTTTTCCAGCTGTTAATTGTGGGATTGGTAAGAATCTGAGCCTGAGTTTTCTCGATCAGTTCTGCTACTTATAACTTATTAACCTTATCAACATTCTTGTTCCATGAGTCTGATAACATTATGTTGAACAACACCGAAAGCAATTCACATAGAAGTAATTGTTGAAAAATTGAGGATGATTAAATTGCTCAAAACTAAAATTATTTGGGCAATAGAAGAATTTTACTAAACTGAAGGACTTCATTGATATTATTTATCCCACCACAATTTGAAAATGAGGAAGGGAAGACTCATTCGAAGGGGAGGTGAGAATGAGTTTCTTATATGGTGGATTGATCATTTTACCCCTCTCCAAAAATTAAAATGTTCATTTTATCCTCATTTATGATTAATTAATATATTACTATAATTAATTAATTAATATATTATAATTAATTATTAACAATAATTATTAATAGTAATTATATTTAATTAATAATAATTATAAAATATTACTATAATTGAAGAATTAATATAGTTATTATTATTATTAATTAATATATTAATTATTATTAACAATAATTGTTAATAGTTATAATTTTTAATAAATAATCACAATAACTAATATATTATTATAATTAAATAATTAATATTTATTATTTATTAATATATTTTTATAATAATTATTAATATAATTATTATAATTAATTAGTATATAAATATAATTAAATTATGTATTATTAACAATAACTAATAATAATAATCATTTTTTAATAAATCATCGCTATAATTAAAATAGAAAATAATAATTATGACAATAGTTCATTAAGTACTTTATAGCAATATGTTACAATGTAACTCATTCTAATTCTGATTCAAAGACAAAGTAAACACATTAATGGCAATCCAGCTCATTCCGATTCTAATTTCTGCAGTTCGAGTAAACAACTTATTCTAATTCTCATTATCCATTCTCATTCTAGCTCATTCTTATTCCTGTCCATTCTAATTTCAGCCCATTTCGATTCTAGTTTAGTAAACGCAGTATAAAATGGATTGGAATCCAACGGTTGATATTAATAATTAATTAAAAATAGTTAAAACTACCGACAATCTATAGGAATGGTAAACCTTTATTAGTTAAATTTCAATTGGGTCCTTAAAAGATATTGGATCATTTTGGTAATATTATAGTTTTTAAAATAATTATTATTAATTGTATTATAGAAATAATCAACTATAAAGATAACCAATTAAACGTTTGATACATTTTTCAAAAGTTCTATGAATTTTAAAAACAATTGTATGTGTTTGGTAAATCTTATTATTAAACTATAGTAATATTGTACATAACAAGAGTGTAAATGATTGAAGTGGACATAATTTTGAATAAAATTTATTTACATATTTATAATATGTATATAAAATATTTTTTATTGTGTATATATATTAATTGATAATTAAAGTAAATATTTTATATTATTAATTTTATTTTTTATTTCACTATCTCAATATAATTAGTAATAATAATAATCTCTTTAAAATTAATGATTTAATTTCCTAGTTAATAAGGATAATTCAATAGAATAAATTTAAAAATCAATTTATGGTAATGAAAATAAATATGCAAAATAAATGAATATCCACAACACAAAGTTTTTTATGTGGAAAACTTTGATCCTCATGATTTAGGATAAAATTCTCAACACGTTATTATGTCCACTTGCTGACGAAACAATTCACTATGAAAATAATGTAAGTTAAAGTGGATTAAGAACACTTACAAAGCTTCGCAACTATAAATATCTCGAATCTACATTATATTGTGTCAACCCTCACAGACTAAAATACGTTATCTAAAATACATTTGAACATTTTCCAAGTGGATTTAGGTGGGCAGCCTTACCAAGATTTAGGTCCTGGGTTTGAGTCTCATGTAGCGTAGTCTCATACATGTTGTTTGGGTGCTATGAGGAATCTCCTTTTGTTCCTGTTTGGGTTTCTTTGTTGTATTGCTAATGCATTTTAATCATTACAAAGATGCCTTATTTTCTATTGCTAATGCTATTGGTAAGCCTCTATGGGAGGACCATGCTACTACTACTGTTAATCGGCCCTTAATCGTTAGAGTTCCGATTGAGCATGATGTTTTGCGGTCGTTGTTGCCCAAACTTTGGACTGGTGAGGGTGATGGCAATTGTTGACCAGATGTCAATTTTTAGCGTGTTCCTTTATAGTCTCTCATGTAAGCATCTTGGCACTGTCCTGATGCTTGTTTTGTTGCTAATCCTGGGCTTTAGGAGGCCCAGCAGCCTGTTGGTCAGCTGCAGGATGTTGTTGTTCATGATAAAGGCAAGGTGCCTATGTTTGATGCTAGTGTGCATCTAAAGGGGGATGGTGAAGATGTTCAGCCATTGAGGCCTGGTGGTGGCACCGTGGCAAGGGTGCTTTGGTAGATGCTTAGCCGCCTATTTATCAGGATACTGTAGAAGATGGGTATGGTCCAATTTTTATGAAAAGAGTTCAGACATGTGATGGTTTGAAAGATCCTACTACTTTGAGAGATGCTGCTGGATGAGCTGAGGTCTGTAACCCTCCTTTTTTAGGTGATCCAGGTGTTCAGAGAGCTTCTACCAATGCTACTCTTTTTTGAGCTGTTGTAGAGGATATTCGCTCCATGATCGTGGGCTTCAATCCCTATTCTACAAACATCCTTTTTCAGTTTGATGAGAAATTTAGCTCTATTGGTAATCCTATGACTAATGAATATTTTGCATCTGAGCCTGAGAGTCCTGGAGGGCATGATCTTGATGACTTTTGTGTTGTCGAGCCGCATGCCTCTAATTCTAAGAAAAGTTTCACATTAGTTATTCGCTGTAAGAATTGTAAGCGATTCTCTAGACAGTTGCATTAATTAGTCCTATTTTTTATTGCTTTTGTTATTTTCATAGTTATTGGATGTATTTGTTCCCGTGCTTCGAGGTTTTGGCATATGTCTTCCTTCATATGAATTTTCTTTTATTTTATTAATTTACGGATAAAGGAGTCTCGCCTAATCGCACACCCTACCTTAAGTTGGTTTTTAATTAAAAACAAAATCTTCACAGTTCTCACAATTTTTTTTTTCTACGTGAATCAGGCATCAAAATCTGCTCACCAGATAAATTTAAGAGTAAAATGATAATGGATGTGAGAGAATCCGTCTTGAATTTAACACCTTCAAGCTCAAAGATCTTGCATCAACGAACTTAATGGAGCTAAAGACGAGAAGAAAATAAATGCGAATTTGATTCTTGATGCCTGAAAATAACATAGGTTGCACTCGTCAAAAATCCAATCTAAAACATTCGCTTCCAACCCTTAAGAAAAGTATTTCTCCTAAATCTAAGGCTTAAAAATAAATTTTAAGGACATAAAAACAAAGCCACTCACTAAATTCTTCCCTAAAATCAAACTGCCCAAGCATCCATAGTTGATCTCCTCACTTCAAAATTTTTTGGCCTTAGCGCTTGTAAAGCTGGCTCAAAATCGACGGCCTGTAGAGCTTAAAATGATGCTTTTGCATTTTAAATAGGTGGGGGAAATGGCCTTTGGATCCACCAAATTGGATTAAATCAATGGTTTGAAGCAGCAGAGTACGTGGTAGCTTCAGAACCCTTGGACCGCGTTCAAATATGATCAAAATGACGGTCCAGATACAAAATCAACCATCCAATACCCTCACACACGCGGATCAATGGCCATCAAGACACGTCACAGACATCCTGCGGTCCAACCAAACGCGGGTCAAAATCGGGTCAAACACGGGTCGAGTTGATCCATTAAAGAACACGTATTCAGCGGACGGACCTCCATGAGATCGCATTCAGAGGTCAATCAAGTTCAGTCACAGGAAAGTCGATAAAGATGCATCATAACTCTGTACAGCAATTTACACAAGATTCCAATCTCCCTCAAAATCTGCCCGGTAACTCAAAATGACAAAAATAATCATTTTTCTCGTAATGATTTTTAACATAAAGTTTTGACAAATTTTAATGCATTGGACATTTTTATTTTATTTGAAATGAAATGTTATCAGTAAATGGCTCTTAAAAATCATAATTGGCACACAACCAGCAAATTGAAGGAGCAGAAAACCAAGAGAACAAAATTTCCTCTTAAATTAATTCAATTGAATTTTATATGTGAAAAAAATAATACATAAATATGTAAGACAAATATTCCTGCAAAGCAAACGCTGAGATACAAGTAAAACTCAAAATGTAAGAAAATTAACTTGCATGATTGAGCTTGTTGGAAGCAATAAAAGATGGTAAATTTTTACTTAAATTTCTAGTTAAGGCTATATTTAGAATTGAGGTTGGATAGTTGTAACTTTTAAATTACAATACTAAAGTGTTTAATAAACACTAACAACTGCATCTTGAAAATTAAATTGTATGATGAAAAATTTATTATATTTTTATTAATTTATGAAAATTATTATTTAAAATTATATTTATAATATATTATTAATTTTTATTTTATAATTATAATATTTGTCAACAATTTAAACTTAAAAGTTACATTATCTCATTATTAAAGAGGACCTAGCTTTCTTTCAGAGAAATCAATGAGAGGAGTTTTTTGTGTTCTAATTAATTTCTCAAAAACAAAAAGTGTAATCAAAAGTGTACACCGAAAGTAATTATGAAGAATGATCATATAGTCATTGTAGTGCACTTTCCCGCTCAGCTATGGTTCTACCAAACAAAAATGAATCCAAAACCTTGAGACCTAATGGAAGACCACCAGCATACTTTACAACACTTTTTGGTGTTTAGTGAATGAGGTTTCTCATCTCATCTCTACCTCACAGGGAAAAAAAAAAACACCAAACCAAACTAAAACTAAATTTAATCAAGAGTTGTAGTTGCAAATATTTCTCAAAGACCAAAATTTACAAGTACAGAAAATTATGAAACTCGATAATGGTTCTGCTTTGGAAAGTAACGATCTTCTTCTTCATATTAATTCTGAAAATTCAAAGACAAAAATGAAAATAAAGAGAACTGCATAGCATAAAACTTACAGCTTCAATTATGTTGCAAGCAGAAGAGGAATTTTCTTAATAAGAATTCCGACAGCAAACATTCTAAGCCCTAACATCCAATATGTTTTAAATATCAACTACATGTCAACGATACAGAATTCCAAGGCATCTTCTATTTAACAAAAAAGAAATAATAAGAATCAACCATTGTCAATTCTTATCAACAAAGTCTTCAAATTGACATTGCGGTCTCTGTTGTTTAAAGGAAAAAAAAAAAATTCAATAGTTGTCAATTCCTATCAACCAAGTCCTCCAACCAAAATTACCTACGGGGGTGGAGAAAAGAAAAATAAAAACCAAATGTTGAATCCTCTTGATTGTATCATGGATAAATCAGATTTAGATCTGAGTCCATATTTTAACAGATTCATCGGCCCATTTTCAGACATGCCATGAATTGTAAATTAAACCAAATATTCACAAAAAACAACAAAGAAAAAAAAAAATTCTGTGTTCAGCTACAAATGGGCTATTTCACAGCCAAGCAAGAAAACAAATGAAGAAAATTAATTGCTTTCCACTGGTTCAAGAATTACTATCATTACAACAAATGTGATGATAATTTTCAATCATCAGAAGAAGATAATTTCTTCATACATGCGTTCTATGGCCCGACTCTGTTTCATGTCTAAAACCCAAGAAATTTTACAATTCCTTTGTTCTACCATATGTTCATTCAGCAATAAATAATCAAATTCTGTCATGTATATTTTTATTTAGAAAATTGCAAAACAGTTAGTGCTGGAAAATAGTAATTGATTAAAAAAACACTGGGTTTGCACTGTGTTTGCGGTAAAATTTTGTTAAAGATAAGTATACATAGACTACCAAGGCACAGAAAATATGAAATCAAAACAATATATTGAATCAAAATAATACATATCTATAGTGAAGGAATCTCAAAATCTGCTCACTAGCTATGACTCGTGTAGGACAAACCTTCACAAACTGACCTTCTTGATTGATTGCTTTTGCTCGGCAAATCATAGAGTTGATGCAACACGTCAGGTGGGATGCACGTTCCTTCGTGGGCATATTATCGAACACGTCATAGGCAGGAGAATTATGCCATAATTCCTCAACAACTCCCCTCCTCAGCTGGGCCTGCAAATTCCATATAATCATTCCATTGTCTATTTTTCCTTCGTTCTGAACCTAAATCAAGCTTGCCAATTCTTCCTAAAATCCTCAATCCAAGCTTGCCAATTCAGGCACCGTTCAACATTTGCCCACCAAGCATTGTAGCCTCAATTCCGAGGTTCAAGTATTTAAACCCATAAAAGTTCAGAGAGGAAATGGCAAGGAAGAGGGTGAGCTCAATGAACACTCTCCACCTGACCCTGTGTTTATTTCCCGCTAAACACGGCTAAGAAACTTGCACCCCAATCTGGACAGCTCATCAATGCCACGTCACTACCCCTTAAACAGATTTTTAACAGATTTTTGAATAAATAGAATGCAAATGAATTATCATGTGCAAAATAACATTTGAATGCATGCTTAGTGACAAATTAAGATAATAGTAAGTATTTGAGTTCATCTTTGAGGTTGTGGTTCCTCATCACCACAGCAGCCATTCCACTGGCTTCTGTCCCAAAAACATATTTAATTTATTTATATTAGCAATATATTTATATTGATTTTTAAAATATAATATCAATTTTGAGGTTTTTTTTTTTTTTTTTAATTTTAAAAGGAAAGGGGTGAAAATATATTTTAACCCCCCACCAAGAATCGAACCCGGGATCAAGAGGCTACTAATTGAACCATCCACCACGCCATGGGGCAATTTTGAGGTTACTATGGTCAAGAGTATAATTGGGGGAAAAAAAAGCGCAAAATGAAATAAGCATGTTGAAGTTAAATTCATTATTATATGATCACTTAAAGTTGATTATTGAGGGATTAAAAACACTTAATACATCCCATCAACAATAACCAAAAAAAAGATAGAAAGTCAAGACTCAAAGAGTATTTGCAAAAGATAATTATAAAGAGTGACTATGGTCAACGGTGGAGAATGGAATCAAAGACATTGTCAAAGGTAACAAAAGCTTCGATAATCTAAACACAGAGACTTTTCTTCAGGTATAGTTAAATAATAATAATTTAGATTACTTAATGAAATAATAAGTATTTATGACAAATAAGATACATGGAATAAACCAACCTCTCCGCTTATCATTTTCTCTGTTGTGTTTTTTTTCCTCTGTCTCTCCTTCTTGTTGTTTAGTAGATGACACAACATTTCATTTTGTTCATTCAATTTGCTGTTGGAGCATCTTCCAGGAAAGTAAGAAATATAAATATACAGGTTATATTATATTTATGAATTATTTTATGTACAGTAGACACTAAGTAACTAAAATAAGACAAATGAAATAATAAAAATATAAATATAAATGAGATAAGATCAAATATATGACACGATGACACTAAGTAAACAATATTGTTTATGGTAGGGTAGCCATTTGACCAGATGAGAAAACTGTGTTGGAGCAATAATGTAAGCACAGTAGTAATATAATATTTTACGTATAAAAATTATGTCTAGAAGTACAAATTAAATTGAAAAAAGATTAGTGAAATAACAAAAAACATAAATATAAATGATAGATCAAATAAATCATATGATCCTAATTTAATAAATCAGTAATGCCTTAGCAGACAATATAGTTTATGGTACATACTAAGCCAAACCTCTTCACGTTCAAATCAGAAAGAACAATTTAAATTGAAAGTGGGATGCGCACTTACACTGCTACACTAGGCTTTGTCCTTCATTTGAGTTGTCTAAATCTTTTAGGTGGTGGTTCCTCATCTTCATCCCAGCAGTCACTGCCATTGGCTTCAGCTGCCCCAGCATTTTCTGCAAGGCTTCGCTTTGATGTTGTGGCTACTTCCATAAATTTTCTTCATATCTATGCCAACATTCTGCTGCTGTATGACCAGATTTGAAGCAAATTTGACAAACAATTTGTTCATCATTACCATCAACATTCTGCAGACCAGAGTTAGCACCATATTGTCCTCTCATAAATTGTGCTTGCTTGTTGTTGTTTCCAAAACTCTGTCCTCTTCCAAGACTATTACCAAAATTTCCAGATCCATGAGGAAAACCTCTTGGATGAGAATTGACAAACAATCCTCTTCCACCATGAAAATAATTTCTTCCAGCATGATTTCCATTCTGAAATCTACCATTATATCCACCTCTTTGAGCATTGCCTCTTGTTTGAGCAAAATAGGCATTCATCATACCATAGTTGTTATTATGAGAGACATTAGCAACATTTGCATTGAACATCTGTTTTTCATTTAAGCTCTGTTCTAGTCTTGTTTCATGTGTAAGCAACAATGCATATGCATCATCATAATCCAATTTACTAGCAGTAATGAAAGTGGCTAGATCAAGATAGCCTGGTCCAAGACCATTGAGAATTTGTTGTAACAGATCTTTATCTGTAATTGGATTGCCAGCACATGCTAGTTTATCTGCTATTTGTTTCATTTTCAAACAATAGTCTTCTACACTTAAGGATTCTTTTCTCAAAACACTCATTTCATATTTAAGTTGAAGAACTCTTGCTTCAGATTTTGCACCAAACCTTTTCTCTAACGTTTTCCACACATCATATGAAGTACTGCAAGAATGAACAAGGCTAAGAATACCTTCAGTAATTGAGCTTAACAGCCAGCTTAGTAATGTCTGATCCTGTGATCTCCAGATTACATATTCTGGATTTTCAATAATTTGTTGAGTAGTTCTTCCTGTTGCTCCAGCGTAGCTTCCAGAGTTAACAAATTGATTTGGTGCTGCCTTCTCTCCATTGATGTAGTTTTCAAGTCTGTTTCCTCTTATAGAAGCTAGCACTTGATTTCGCCAGAGCATGTAATTGGATCTATCCAGTTTGATTGGTGTAATGAACGAAAATGAAGTCTGTATTGATTGATTTGTACTGATTGTATTTTGATTTGTGTTTACATTGCTCGAGCTTGCCATGTTGGCTCTGATACCATGTAAAATAAGCTGAACTTATGCTTAAGTGTTTGTTTGGTTACTGAGAAATGCAGAGAAAATGATGAACATTCTGTATTTTATTTTTCTTCAATGAATTCAATAACTGTTTCGTTACAGCTTTATATACACACACACGTGAATGTAAAGAACAACAGCTAACTAACTGGATTACACGTTTAACAAATCAAATCTGTAGAATGAGAGGCTGAGCTACTTAACAAACTAACTAATTCTACACGTGAGTCTTCATTTCTGCTTAACAGAATTGGATGACTCAGCATTGTTGACATGGCATTGCTGATGTGTCTCAACAGCTGACTTCTTTCCTCTTTTCAGCTCAGCACAATGAGCTCTCTTCACAGTACATACTAAGCCACACCTCTTCACGTTCAAATCAGAAAGAACAATTTAAATTGAAATTGGGATGCGCACTTATACTGTTACACTAGGCTTTGTCCTTCATTTGAGTTGTCTAAATCTTTTAGGTGGTGGTTCCTCATCTTCATCCCAGCAGTCACTCCCACTGGCTTCAGCTGCCCCAGCATTTTCTGCAAGGCTTCGCTTTGATGTTGTGGCTACTTCCATATTTGATCCAACAAAATCATGATAGGATTCGTACAGATTATAAGAAGTAAAGTGAGTCCATTGCTTTGTTGTTTGGTCCAACTCCTCAACTTCGTGCATATAAACTGGATGGAAGCCACACCTCTTCACCTTCAATACAGGACCTGACCCAGCCAGACCGTATTGCTCTTGTTCATCAATAAATGACAACTTAAAATGATTAGATTCAAAATGCCACGACGAAAGCGGAAAATGACAGCATTGTTGTCGAGACAAATAGAATAGCCAAACATGGTCTGACCCAGCATGACCGAATTTCCCTCTAAAACTAATAAAATGACTGGCATTAGAACCATCCATGGAGCAGAGCAACCTAAGTTGGGGATACGAACGCCATAAATAGATACCAGTTGAATGCTTAGGGACATGAAAAACACAACAAATGGCATATCCCACAACCTTATTCATATTATACAAATATGAAGGCCTTGTGACTGTTATTGAAGAACCCTCGTTCTGATATATGAACCACTCTGGAATTTCACTTCCTGGAACAACAATGCTAAATTTATGGCTTGGATTTGACACTGCCTGCAACCAAAAAATAAAGAATGAACAGATCCATACCATTGCTTAATTGTCAGGCATAATCTTGGCATAGCTGGAAGATATGGAGTGAGAAACTGACCTCAAGGAACTCTCGTAGCATTGAAATTGCCAAACCGTTCTTTCCGAGCAATTTCGAGCTGTCTATACAATCAATTATTGTGTAGCAGGACTTGCGTAGTCTGAATGCACCTAATAACGTCACCAATGAAGAACAACCATTCACTTTAACTCGATTTACGTTCGATGGAAGTTGTGGCAGAGATTGAAGCCTTTACAATCTTCCAACATTAGTTCTTCAAGTTTTAAAAGACCGTTAAGGTTTGCTGGCAGCGTAACGAAATTGTTTCCACTCAGATTCAACTCTTTAATAAGTGTAAGTTGCCAATATCACTGGGAATGCTCCTTCCCTAGACCACAGTCACTGAGATCTAATTTTGTTAAAGAGCACAAACCTGACAGACAAGGCAACATCAAAGCTACTGGACATGAACTCTTTCCCATCAAATTGAAGGGAAGCTGCAGATGCCATGATGCAGATGATGGTGGTCCATTGCACCCACGGAAAGATAATGTTTTAAGATTCTTCATAAGAGAAATGGAGGATGGAGGTCGTCTTATAGCTGTTTCGCTTATATCAAGTTCTTCCAGACTTTCTACTTGCCCTAGCGTGTCTGGCACATTTTCAAGTTTGCAGCAACCTGAGAGATTTAAAGTTTTGAGGGATTTTAAACCATTTATACTGTTGGGAAGTCTGGCGAGACTTTTGCAGTCATTCAAATTCAACAATTCAAGTCCGGTCAAAAGTTCAATAGATGATGGCAGTTCTGTAATGGAAGTTCCATCCAGATAGAGCTTGGACAGATCTTCCATGCTTGCCACAATCTGTGGAAATTTCCTCAATTTCGAGCAACCAGAAACAATAAGTGTTTTAAGCGATTTCATAAAAATCTCACCAGGAAGAGTTGTCAGGCTTGTACAACCTCTCAAATTCAACAAGACCAGCTTATTGTGAAGCAGCAAAGATGGGTGAATTTCACGCAACATAATACATCCTTCAAGATCCAACACCTCTAAATTTGGGACCTCTGTGAAGTCTGGAGTCTTAATCAAATTCTCTGAATGGCTGAGTTCCATGACTTTCAACATGTTTAAAGGCTGTTGAAAACGAAAGGGAGCTAAGATGATATTTCTTAATTCATATACAGCTATAATAATAAAATTGTTATCAACAATTATTTACTAAAAAAAAAAATTAGTGACAAAACGTTGGTCTTACTTTGATTCCTTTCCATAATTCTTCAATGCGGCTGTAACACATTTTAAATTCAACGGTTTTCTCCAATTGCAAATTCGACGGCAATGACTTCAAAGGATATCGATGCCAATCAAGTAACTGCAACTTGTTAGATAGGTATTCAAGACCTTCAAGAAGTTGCACATTACCGATTTTGAGCAATCTTAGGTTAGTCATCAGTGAAAATGCTTTAGCACTTAAATGCACCTCATTTTTAGGAAAGAAGCCATAATCAATTATCATTCCTTCAACTACTTCACTTCCCTGAAAATAAAAGCAAAGGATAAGCAAATAAAAAAATAATTTGAAAATTCGTCAAGGTAAAGGAAATTAACGGGTACAACATGTTCTCCATTTAATAATTCACTTACCGTATTTTTGGTCAACACATGGCGCACTTCTTCTTGCCTCCATATTCTGCTGCGTTTCCCAGGTTCCTCGGATTGTCTCATAACAATCAGTTGTCCCAATTCCTGTAACAAATCATGCATCTGCAGTCTGTTGCAACCATCAATAGTTAATAGAGACTTTTCAACAAGAACTTCTATCCCAATGACTGGCGAAAAACCACATCCCTCCAGAATTTTTGCCACGTAATTTCTATCCCTCCATCTAAAGAAACATGCAACATCGAGAAATATTTTCTTCTCTGAATCTTGTAGTCCTTCAAAACTTATTTGAAGCATACTCATAATCCTGTTTGAAGGATCCTTTTTTAGTCTTTCTAGGGCACTTCTCCACAGATCCGCAGATCTACCAATTAGAAAGGATCCCAAAACTTTTAGAGCTAATGGAAGACCACCAGCATACTTCAGAACACGTTCAGACAGCTCCACATATTCTCCCACAGGCTGATGGCTTTTAAAAGCTTTCATACTAAAGAGTTGAAGAGCTTCATCATTATTTAGTACATCAAGGTCAAGAATATGCTCTTCATCCACTTCATGTGCCACCAACAACTGTCTATCTCTCGTTGTTATTAGAATCCTGCTGCCTGGACCGAAACAATCACGCTTTCCAGCTAACCTTTCTAATTGTTCAACATCAGCCACATCATCGATTATGAGAAGAACTTTTTTCCGTCGCAGCCTACTTCCAATTATGTTAATACCATCGTAGACATTCCATATGCTATAATCTGAAAGCTTCAGTAAATCAGAAAGGAGTTGCTTTTGTAAAGAGATTTCACCGCCTTCCTTTTTAGATTTTCTCTAACATCGGCAAGAAAACTACTCCCATCAAACTCATGAGACATCAAGTCATAAACAACTCTTGCAAGAGTTGTCTTTCCTACACCTCCCATCCCCCATATCCCGATCATACGAACGTCATTAGACCCTGTACGCATAAGAAACTTCAGTTTCTCCAAGCGCCATTCCATTCCTACTAGCTCCCTAAGAATCTCTGGTTCTGTACGAATTTTACTTGATATGACATTGACAATTTCCTCGATAAATTCTGACTCATTGCTGCAGATTGAAAACAACAAGAAAAGATTGGTGTTGATAAATTAGAGTTAGTATGAACTTAGTAACAAATCAATTCCATATTGTGAATAAAATCCAAACTATGCAATACTCATTTCATCAAATTGAAGTCATATAATTAAGTACTATGTTATTATTACATCAGTCAACAACAATTGGAATGAGAAATTGAAACCCAACAAAATAAAAATTGGATTGGACTGGGTTGCATTGTGATTTGTAATTTCAAAATTTATATATTAAAATTTGTTTATTATTTCTTTCTATAACAGGATGAGTTAGTTTAAAAGACAATTTAAATCAATTAGATCAGCTAAATATGTAATGATATTGATATAATTCGTATTGCGATTATTGCCATTGTTATTATTAGTATCTAGCAATCTAGGTCGAATCAATTCATAGAAGAAAATTATATTAAAATAAATAGCAAATGACACAAAACAGAGCAGTTTGCACGTAAGGACGGGGGATACATTAATACAGTAAATAAATTTGGACTGAAAATATAATCACAAGCTTAAATCATTATATTGAGATGCCTAAGCTTAGGCAATTATCTAAGAATAAAGTTTTATTTCATTTTATTTTTTTTTCAAAACTGATAGCACAAAGCATCACAACATAAAAACATTTAGTCATCAAAAGTTCAAAATACAATAATTCAATGTATCAATGTCCATATCTCTTTGTTTGCAGATATTAATTCATTTATAAAATTTAGATTATTCTCCTCGTGATTTGAATATCTTCAAATCACACTACCTTTTGAACACCTCAATTACCCTATTTTTGTTCAAAAGAGAAGGAAAATTGGGGTGAGTTGATGAAATATTTTTGTATTCTTAACAAAAATGAGAGGTAAATTGAGGTTTTCAAAAGTGAAGGTATAATGTAAAGATAGTCAATTCACGGGAAGAACTCTTTTACTACACATCATATGATATACATACGTATTAAATAGAAGTTGCTTAATTGAATACAGTGTTAGAATGAATATTAAAATCTGTTCTGTAGTGGAGAAAAAGAATGATTACCTATCCTTCAATTCCCAGCCTGATATATTGGCCACCACCTTTAAAGCGTGTCTCCACTTTTGCACTTTTTCTGTGTTATCCCTGAAAACTTCTTCGTGTTTAGCAAAAGCTTCTCCGAAACTTGCTGTTTGTTTTCTTACAACAGTTGGTTCCACTTCATAAAAAATTGGAAAAATTTGACCCTCTCTATTTTTGCATTCAACAATCTTAAGAAGTTCATCCAAGCACCAAGTAGAAGAAGCATAATTTTTTGAGAGAACAATAATTGAATTTCTCGATTCTTCAATTGCTTTAAGGAGATTTATTGAAATGGATCCTCCTTTCTCAAGTTGTTTGTCATCCCTGAATACATAAATTCCCTTATTGTTCAAAGCAGTATAGAGATGACCTATGAACCCTTTACGAGTGTCTTCTCCTCTAAAGCTTAAGAAGGCATCATATTTCCCATGAGAGACATTTTGGAAGCTTGTGGAGGCCATTTTATTAATTTGTTCCTGAAAATTTAGAATAAATCAAGCGAAATCCAGTGAGCGTAAAATACCATGCAAACAATAAGATTCATTCAAGATTATGGGCAGCACAAAAATGAAAATGTTATAGATCATATGTAAATTCTACTTCTTTTTTTTTTTTACCAGCTAACTGAAAATGTTATACATTATTGTATAAGTAGCAATCCGTTCACAGTAGTTTTAGGAATAATTAATTAGAAAATTAATATATCTATTGTTTTAATTTACTTACACTTATTAAAATAGATATAAATTCTTTACACATGATAAGTCCCAAAATGTAATAGAAGATTTTTCTAGATGCTAATCGGGGAGTGTGCACACCGATCTCTGCTTAAGCAAATCTTGATTAGAGCCTCTAAAAGAAAACAAAGAGTTTGTACGAAATTAACATTCAAAGATTTCTTTTAATTTTTCCTTTTTTTTCTTTTACATCAGGATGTGCAAAATTAATTCTGAAAATAAAAGAGAGAGATTTATGAGGTAGAACTTGTAGCTTTTGAGTGTATTGCAGGAAGCCCTTAAATGAATTCCAATGCAGTATTATTATAATCGATAGGAATGGCAAACATAATGACCTTTATCAGTAAAATTTTAAGGGAGTCCACTAAGCTAGGGTTGGACAAATCCAATCCAATCTAATCGTAGTTTCGTTATCATTAAATTAAAAAATAATAATATTTTAAATTTATAATTTCTTCCTCCAATATCAATAATTAAATAAGATTTTAATTATTACATGAACCAAATATTGTTCAACTTATATTTAATAAATTCTTATTAATTTTTCATAACTTATCCATAATTGTTTGTGGGATTTATTTTTATTGTGTTTAGAACAAAAGAAAAATTAAATTTCTTTAGCGTAGAAATATGCAAAAATCCATACACTAAAAAAAAAAACAAAGAGTATGCTAAACTGTAATTACTATTTAAAAGCTTCCAGTGAAAATTGATTCAACTTAAAAAACATGCGTTGTTTATAATACAGCCTGACCAACAAATATTGGCAAATGTTATTTATCGAGATCTAAAGAAAAAAAAATTACAAACCTAAAGATTCATCGAGACTTACGAGATTCAAGGAGATAAAATTATTAATGATTAGTGTTAAAAAATAGAAAATAGAGAGAAAGAGAAAATAATATAATATAATTACTATGACAATTTCTTTTTGTTGATTTTCGAGCAAGAATCAACATAAAAACTTGTAAATCCGAATTTAAACACATACCCGAATTATTTGCGAAAAAATGATAAACCAAGGTTGTGCCACTGATTTATGGTCGGAAGATGATCACAAAGTTGGAAAATCTTCTCAATTCACGTTGCAAGAACCCTCTAAGCTTCTCTTGACTTGAAATTTCTCTAAATTGCACTTTGCATAATTTTTCTTAACTCTTAGCTTATCTATGGATTTGCCTCTATTTATAGCATTCCAAGAAGTAGTGATCATCTTCTCAATGATCTCTAAATAAGCTTAAATAATTTGTTGGAGTGATCATTTTCTTAATGATCACTTAATATCTTAAATATAATATTTAAGATATTATAGAGTTCTAATTCAAGATGATCACTTGTTCTTGGTCATGCTTCCCTCATGGGTGACCTCAAAGTGATAGAACCCTATAATAAATATATATACTCACATATATATTTCCAACATCTCCCACTCGCACATGATGGGATGCTTATAGTGCAACGAGAACTCTATGTTCAAGTTTCAAAACTCAATTTTCATACTAGCAAATGCAACGTGTGACCCATGAACAATAAGCATGAGCTTTATCGCTTCGAATCTCAATTGTATTCTATACAAAAGAGTTGTTCATCATGTATCCTAGATTCCATATTATTACATCGAATTCAAGCATACTAAGTCCCATATCAAAAGTTATGCTTGACAATATACACTCTATGCAATCACAATTGTATCAATCTCAGATACAATCGGTACCAGTGAAAAACATAAGGTAGATGTAAGTAATGAATCTTCCTATCAATCTCATATTTCTTAGTTTCAGATTAACTGCTTTCCTAGACTTGTTTCATAAACCGAATAACATCATAGCTTTAGAAAACAAGTTTAAAGTAGCAAACACTAATCTTTCACCTCAAAATATAGCTGATAGTATATAAGGATACCTATTGAGGTTTATAATACCTCAAAGAAACTTTACACAATGAGAAATAAGGGAAATTTTCTCATTTTTCTTTATTTGGTCATTAAGCACACGTTGTATGAAACACGTGCTACAGTGAATTCTCTTTTCTAAGAGTATATGTCTAAATTATTTCACTGTACAGATCTTAGTTCAGTCGCTACTCAAGCGCCTAACCTGAGTTTTTAATAAACTCGCTTATCTAAAGCGCCAAATTAAAATACTCACATCTGGCTATTAATCAGGTTTCCATGATTATTGGGTATATCATGGTCGGTTTTATATTTATCATATATAAACCTCATCTTGACTTAGTCAAGGCAACATATTTATAAATGCTCCATGAGAATGTACATAGTATCTAATTCTCTCTCTATTGTCTCATCTCAGCTTGCTTTTCTAGCAACTGAGGCGATCGCTTGTGTAAGAAAGCCGATCACAACCTGATGACATAACTTTCCTTTAAATATGTGTAAAAAATTTATATGGACAAACGATAATAAGAATTTAATCACATGAAAAATTTATCACATGTCCATTAAAAATAATATCTCATCAAGTACAATTTTACAATCTACGTAAGCCCAATGATCGAGTATGTTTCAAGTAAACATCTCGTGTTATGGCTTTAGTAAATGGGTCTGCTACCATAAAATGTGTAGATGTGTATTGTATTAGCACTTCTCTTTGTGCTACAATATCTCTCACAAAATTATACTTGGTTTCTATGTGTTTTGACTTACTGTGGTATTTAGCATCTTTTGTAAATGATATTGTCATTGACTATCACAATGTATAATTACCGGTCTAGCGTAATCGAACTATTTTGAGATCTTCAGCATGACGAACATGCCACATATTCAGCTTCCATTGTAGATAGAGCAATACATGTTTGTTTCTTACTACTCCAAGAAATCGCGCCACGACTAAGTAAAAATGCATATCCGGAGGTTGATTACCATCTAGATCGCCACCCCAATCGGCATCTGTATAACCAATTAGTTGTAATTCACCTTCCTGATAGCATAGAGAGTAGTTGGCAGTGCCTTTTAGATACGCAATAATCCTCTTGACTGCATTCCAATGCTTTCGTCCCGGATTTGATTGGTATCTACTTACTAACCCCACAGCATAACAAATGTCTGGCCTGGTACACATCATAGCGTACATAAGACTGCCAACAGCACTTGAGTATGGAACTCGTGCCATTGCTTTTAGTTCTTCAGGAGTCTTAGGGCACATTTCAAGGCTTAGAGTTTGTCCTTTTGAAATAGGAGTATCCATAGGTTTACAATCTGACATATTGAATCGTTCAAGAATTCTTCTAATGTATGTCTCTTATAAAAGAGATAAAAGTCTTCTTGAACGATCCTTATGAATTTTAACTCCTAAAATATAAGCTGCTTCGCTCATATCTTTCATTTCAAAATTTGAGGATAACCATTCTTTAATGATTTTGACAAACTCTAGATTGTTTCCAGCCAACAAAATATCATCCACATATAAAGACAAGATAACAAAGTTATCTTCTGATCTTTTAACATATACACAATGGTCTTCGTCAGTCATCAAAAATCCATAAGAAATTATGGCTTCATGAAACTTAAGATACCATTGTCTGGAGGATTGTTTCAGCCCATATATTGACCTTTTAAGCTTGCAAACTTTGCGCTTTTGGTTCTGCAATATATAACCCTCAGGCTGATCCATGTATATTTCTTCCTCCAGTTCTCCATTGAGAAATGCTGTTTTAACATCCATTTGATGTAATTCAAGATCCATATGTGCAACGATTGCTAGAATCAATCGTATTGAGGCAAACCTTACCACAGGGGAAAACGTTTCCTCATAGTCTATACCTTCTTGTTGGGTATATCCTTTTGCTACCAAGCGTGCTTTATATCTTTCAATTGTGCCATCCGCTTTACGTTTTATACGTAGAACCCATTTATTTCCAATGGTTCTTCGTTCAGGCGGTAAATCAACCAAGTCCCAGACCTGATTTGATTTCATGGACTCCATCTCTTCGTTCATTGCTTTTATCCATAATTCTTTAGCAGATGATGCAATAGCCTCACTAAAAGTTCTTGGCTCATCGCTATCATGTGAAGCAACCATAAATGCATCCCCTTCAATCTCAAAACGACGACGTGGGATGGAAATACGATTACTCCTTCGAATTGAGGCATCCTGTGAAGTTATTCCATAAAATGGTTGACTTCACTCAGATCGAAATACCTGTTAAATTTGGGTTTTCCTCAACTCGATTGACAATACCCAGTGGATCATTTATTTCATATAAATGAATATTTTTGTCAACATCTGTAATGCTAGGAAATTCATTCTCTAAGAATATGACATCTCGTGATTCTAGTTCAGTTATAGTTCCATCATCACGCTCACCAATCAATACATACCCTTTCGAGTGCTCGTGATATCTTATAAAATACATTTTTTCCTCTTGCACCCAATTTTCCATGTGTATGAAGGATTGTGAACATAAGTCTGCAGACCTGTGGTCGCAAATGAGTTAGAACAGTTTTCACCCGCCCACATCTCATATGGAGTGGAACTAATTGACTTACTTGGGACTCGATTAAGATACGAGGCAATGTTAGCATAATGCATCTCACCAATAGGATATTGGGAGATTTGCTTGTGCCATCATAGACCTAACCATCTCAAGTAATGTCCTATTTCTTCTTTCCGCAACACCATTTTGTTGTGGAGTCCCAGAAATAGTCAATTGTCTCTCAATACCTTTCTCTTGACACAATTCCTTGAACTGTTCAGAAAGATATTCACGCCCACGGTCTGTTCTTAAGACTTTGATCGTTTTGTCTAGTTGATTTTCAACTAATTTTGAAAAATTTTTAAAGCAATCTAATGCTTCGGATTTGTGAGAAATCAAATAGACATGACCAAAACGTGAATAATCATCAATGAATGTAATAAAATATGAGGCACCATGTCTGGCCCTTACACTCATTGGACCACAGATGTCAGAATGGATAATTTGCAAAGAACTTTCAGATCTAGTTCCTTTACCAAATGGTTTTCTAGTTGTTTTTCCAGCTAGACAATTCTCACATATAGGCAATTCTATTTTATCGAGTGAGCCCAAATAACCCTCTCTAGATAATCGATGCATTCTGTCTTGCCCTATATGTCCTAGTCTGGCATGCCATATATTAACATCCACAGAATCAGAAGATGTTATCAATGAAAAACAATCTTGATTATAATTGATTAATTACATTCAAAATCATAAAACCATTAAGTAAATAACCAGTTCCGACTAGAGTTTTATTAAGAACTAATTGCATACAAACATCACGTAATATCACATGATATCCCATGTTCAAGTACAAAGGATGACACTAAGTTTCGTCCGAATATCCGTGCATATAACACATCGTGGAGATAAAGCATTTGGCCACCATGCAGTTGTAATTTGCAAGTGCCAATCCCTTTAGCTTCAACCCTCGAGTTATTTCCCACATATATCCACTTAGTCCCTTGACTAATCCGACGATATTCCACATAGGCTCCACGCTCATCTACATGTTCTGGTTCTCGAATCTACAATCCACAAAGCGATGAGTTTCACCATATAAACAGAGCCTATTACATACACATTATGTAGATTTGGATTTGAAGATGTACCTTTTTCTACCAAGGTAATCACGAGCTTAAATGGCCAAGTTTGCTACAATTGTAACATGTCACTTGCTCATATCCTTCTTCCCGACCAGCTTTCCTCTTTGCGCTACCCAAACCGGATTGCCCTTGATTAGATTTCTTCCTATTCCGAGAAGAGATTTTACCTCCTTTTATGCGCTTAAAGTCCAAGCTTTTCGCGAGTTGGTATCACCATATAAAGTCGAGTAGAAGATTTACCGCCCCAGCGCCATCTTCCAACCCAAGTGACGCTGTATATCTTTAAACGCCTCGACACCTCATTGTGTGTCATATTAACTTTCATATGCTCCCAACTATCTCGAAGAGATCGAATAACCGCTCGAACTTGTTGTTCATCGCTTATAATGCTATTAGCATTTTTAACTCTCTTATTAAAAGTGACATTTCTCTCAAACGCCGCCTCCATCAAGTATCAGCGCAATTTATGTTGTCAAATTTAATAGTAAGTCTTCTAAGTTTAGTATACCACCATACTTGTCTTTCAAGGCATTCCATATTCGTGAGCCATTTGGTATTCCTCATACCACACATAAAATCATCTTCCATAGTGCTCAAAGAACAAAATGCGCCAAGACTACGATTTTTATCTTCCAAGCTTCATAAGCTTCAAGATCTCTTTACGCCGAGTAGAATTACCTTTGGTGGCTCCGCCATAACGCTTGTAATTACCTCTAGTGAGTCTTGTAATTCAAGGAGGTTTTGAACTTTACTGCACCAAATATCATAATTGTTGCCGTTAAGTTTAATTCCTTTGTTTAATTCACCATACACTATTTGTTGCCATTTCTAAAAAAAACACAAAACACGTATATAAGAAACAACTTTCGATTTTATTTATTATATATTTAATTATTTTGTCAAGAACAAATAAACTAAAATATAATAAGTTTAATGTAAAGATTTGATTCAAAAGTCGCCGAGGCTTCTATTCATCATCATTTCTAAACATTAAGTTAATATAATGAAAATATTAATTCATTTATTGTTCAAAAAATTTTAACAATAAAAGAACTCCCATCGACAAAACATGTTAATACATCCATCATGCATCCGCTCACGTGATAGGCACCGTGAAAATTCCTGTGAAGATGGTGGAGATTAAAAATCTCTCAATACCAAAGTTCCTTAGCTCATGCCTTTTTGTCGTAATTTTCCTAGACATGCAATTCATCCATATTACTACGCCAGATTATTCTCATTTTATATTTCAAGAAATTTTGTTATGCTTCCATCAAGACAACTCTTTAAGATGTATCATCAAAAAAACATTTTTTTCATTTTTTTTTAATACTTACAAAGTATTATTCTCTAATTTTAAAGTATTTATTTAACTAAAATTGAAATTAAAAAATAAACATTTAATTTTTTTTTTTAAATACAGAAAATAGAGAATATAATTGAAATGGTCCAAACTACCAAAATTCAAATCCGGAAAGAGGGTGGATTACACTCTCCAATCGCCGGAAGGGCTTTACTCAACAAGCCAAATCCGGTTCAAAAGCCAAACCGGTTCGGTTTAGCAATTGATTCGATGCTGCTACGATGTCGACACGATTGCTAGCTACAGTTTATTCTGATGTAAATCTACGATGGCAGCTACGATGTTAGCTTCTGATCTTTCTCGATTCATCTTGACCTTTTTCCATAAATTTCCAGATTTCGAACCAAGATTTCAAAGCTTTCGTTCTCTCTCAATATACGTCAGAATTTCACATGTGATATACCGTTGGAAAGATATTTTCATGCTCTTTCTAATGATACTAATTTCATATTCATATGTTATGTATCATGAAAGATATGAGTAAAATAAACTTACGGGTTCATATCCTAGGTTTTCATTTTACTCATTACATGAATCATATTAATCCTCATGGCAACAAGGATTTAATCTATACACCATTATTTGTTTATTAATCCAGTTGCATGGCATCAAAAACGAGTAAATTTTAATATGCCATTAATAAGTGTTCTTGATGAAAAATGAACTTTCTTAAAGAACATGCTTGATTCTCATGCTTTACATGCTTAAAACAGAACACAACCTATTTGGCTCTGATACCAATGTTGATTTTCGAGCAAGAATCAACATAAAAACTTGTAAATCCGAATTTAAACACATACCCGAATTATTTGCGTAAAAATGATAAACCAAGGTTGTGCCACTGATTTATGGTCGGAAGATGATCACAAAGTTGGAAAATCTTCTCAATTCACGTTGCAAGAACCCTCTAAGCTTCTCTTGACTTGAAATTTCTCTAAATTGCACTTTGCATAATATTTCTTAACTCTTAGCTTATCTATGGATTTGCCTCTATTTATAGCATTCCAAGAAGTAGTGATCATCTTCTCAATGATCTCTAAATAAGCTTAAATAATTTGTTGGAGTGATCATTTTCTTAATGATCACTTAATATCTTAAATATAATATTTAAGATATTATAGAGTTCTAATTCAAGATGATCACTTGTTCTTGGTCATGCTTCCCTCATGGGTGACCTCAAAGTGATAGAACCCTATAATAAATATATATACTCACATATATATTTCCAACACTTTTAACATAAAATTATTGAACAACAAATTAATGATTTTCTTCTTAACTAAACAAACTAATTCAAAGCCTCTCATTTACTTCCAAAATATAACAAAAAAATTTTGTCAAATACTGATTGGAGTGTGTGTTTGCCGACCTTTACTTGAGCAAATCTTAACTAGAGCCTCAAAGAGAAGCAAATTAAAGAGTTGATACAATACAAATTAAATTAACGTTCAAAGCTTTCTTTCAATTTTATTTATATAATTAAAAGAGAAATGCATAAAATAAAACTTACGGCTTTGAGTGTGTTGAACGAAGCCACCTAATTGATCTGCTCAACTCCAATGAAGTGTTTTGATTCAATCATTCAAAGGAAAGAAGGTGAATCAGGCAAATATGTTTCTTTTGGGAAAAAAAAAAGTGCAATTTCCAGCTTCCCAGATTTATTTGAATGTATTCCAAGAGCCAGTCTTGGTCATCTCAGAAAGTTGGGAAAGAAGAGGGGGGTGTTGTGGAAAGCAAAAAAGCCAAAGGAATCTAAAGGTTATACTTTTCGATTAAACGTCTTAGGGGCGCAGAAAAAAAAAAAAAAATCTTAAAGCTTGTATTTAAACGGGGTGTATTTCACATGCCGCGCTAAAAGGTTGTATTTGAGAGAAACATGTATAAGCAAAAATAAATCTTAAAGCTTTGAGTGTATTAATCGCACAGGCAGCTACCTGTTGAATTTCAATGAAGTATTGCTTAGAGAAGCTAAGTTAATCAGTGAAATATATTTGTCCATATTATAATTAAATATGAATTACGTAGACCAAACATAAAACATACAAATTTAATATAAAACTTATAAATTAACAGTAAATATAAAATAAAACATGTATATAATTAGAATATAAAACTTCTAGTTCTAAATAGAAGGTAAGGTAAGTAAATTAAAATAATAATAATAATAATAATAATAATAATGACTATCTTATATATTTACTAATTTTGTTTCTAAATTGAATCGCTATATTTTTGGGCTTATATAATACATGTGATGATATATGTAAAATTTTATTAACAATAAAACTCTTTTTATGTGTTTTTAAAGTTGTTTATAAGATAAGGTAATTTTGCATCCTTCTAAACCTTCTCGGTAATAACCTCAAATAATTTTTAAGTACAAGAAGTAAAGTTTGAAACTATATAAAGTATGCATAAAACTGAAAAATTATATTTAATTTTATTGATATATCATATATATCTAGTAATATAAAAACAACCTTTATTTTGTTTTGGATTGATCTACATTAAAAAAAATTATTTTTGCCTAATTAACCTCTATAGTAAACAAATATTATGATAGAAAATTAAAAAAAAACTATAAATATCCTAGAATGAATATAGAAATCATGGTTAAACCAATTCAATAAAATTTATTCCATTTGTCTTCAATACTATTTTTTTTTGTTTTCAATTAATGAGTGGTTTCTTTGCCTAATTAATTAAATAAATCAACTATTTTCTGGTCTAGTTAAAGTTTAATGTTGATTTATAAGTTTTTAATTATTTCTACAAGTGTTTTTTATTTTTAATTTTAAATATTAGTTTACTACTCTTATATTAATTAATTTATTTGACTTTTTATTTATTAATCATATATACAAATTATAAAAAATTATATTTATTACGTATTAATGTTGCAGTTTTTTTTTTTTGACATATGAATTAAAGAATTACTGTAGCAAACACACGTAGCAGGCAATTGCTGACTAGCACGGTGTCTACCACACGCTTTATACTCACACACCCAAAGACTACCACACACTTTATACTCACACATCCAAAGACCACAAACCGATGTGGGATCCCGAAGGACCAGCCCACCCCTCGGCCCAGACAGACTCAGGCCCATCCAAACTCTGGATGGATGACGCACACATCATTTTTGGATTCATTTTCTTTTTGACATATGAATTAAAGAATTACTGTAGCAAACACACGTAGCAGGCAATTGCTGACTACCGCGGTGTCTACCACACACTTTATACTCACACATCCAAAGACCACAAACCGATGTGGGATCCCGAAGGACCATGTTGCAGTTAATTAAGAAATGGCAGAATTTTTTATTTTTATTTAATTTGGAAAATTAAAGCGATTACACGGTTTCCAGCTCCTCGGTTCTGTTGTATATTCCAAAAGCAAGTCTTGGTAAAAAAGTATCACAATCTAGTCTTTACCCCACACGATGAAATTACCGTTCAATGAAGCTTCCTCTTAATGATAACTCTCTTTAATTGAAATTACACGTCTTCGGCACTCGGAAAATTTCTGTTGTGTGCATCGATCTTTCAAGCGAAAGATCGAGGATTTTTATTTAATTTGGAAAATTAAAGCGATTACATGGTTTCCATCTCCTCAGTTGCGTTGCATATTCCAAAAGCAAGTCTTAAAATAGGAATAAGTTGGAATGAAATGGGTTGAGAATGAAAATAGGTTAAAAATAAAAATGAGAAATAAGATTTTAATGTTTACTTAATAAAAATAAATGAAAATGAGGAATAAGAATGAGATTTTAATGTTTACTTAGTAAAAATAAATGGAAATGAGAATGTGCTGGAAAGAAAATGCTTGGTGTAGAGAAGCACGAGAGAAATAAAAAAAAGGGGTAGAGAGAGAGTGAGTGCGTAGAGAGAGATGACAAATTTTTCTCGTCTTTTTTCATGTTTTTTTACACCTAACACTATTCGTACTAAAATCTTTATTGATGTGTTTCTTGTGAGTAAATGAGGAATGGATATGAATTAATTTATCAAAATCTATAGTATTAAATAATATAATTTTCATTAGCTAGATATGTATATAAATATTATTATAAAAATGATATTAATTAAAAAACTAAATATTATTAACTTTATTATTTTAGTTATTATTAATTATTGTTAATATTATTTTTATTAATATTATCATTATTAACATTTTTTATTATTATTATTATTATTATTAAATTTTATTAACTTTATTATTTTAGTTATTATTAATTATTGTTAATATTTTTTTAATAACAACAACAACAACAACCATAAGGATAATATTATTAATAATGATAAATTCATTATTTTTATGAATTATTATTTTTATTGTTAATAATGATAATATTAATAAAATAATAATTAGAATGGTACAAAAGTGAATATATCTTTTATTTTTATTTCTTATTTCTAAATTATGTGAGATCCATATATTTTATTCCCATTCCTAAATTACATTTTACCAAATAAATATAGGTTTCATTCTCATTACTCATTCTTTTATTTTCATTCCCCCAATTTACAAGTAAACACACTATTAAATTTTTATTCCCACACGATAAAATTAATTTGAAAGACGGTGAAGCAATTAGCTAGTTGCACATATCATCGACCTGTAAGTGGAGCACTACTCTCCTTTCTTACATTTTTCCAAATTGAGAGAGAGAGAGAAATTTTCTGTACAATTATTTTGTTAATGACTTGAAATTACACATTGCTGCTTTTGTCGGTTACAGGAAATGGAGACGTGCCTATCAGTATCACTCTCACTGAAAATAAATGGCCTACAAAACTGCCGTTCGAGCACCTTCCAGTAAATTGATTTGAAATCGTAATGTATAAGTACAGTAATAATGAAGAATGATTTGGATCGACGTGATGTTGACAAAAGCCAGCTTCAATAATCTACGCACCGAAAGCAAAAATTTCTTTTGGTATTTTATTAAGGGCGTCTTCATTGTAATTGCGTTTTATAGGGAAAAGGAATACGATTAATGATGTTTTAAGTTTTTTTTAAAAAAAATAATTTGTAGAATTTTCTCATTAAAATAAGCAAAAAATGGAAAATTAAGGTTAAAGGTTTCGCATTTTTCTTTGAAATTGCATAAAGCTTGGGAAGAGAAGAGAGGTTTAATGATGTTTTGTTTACTTTCTAGAGTGGGAGTGAGTCAGTGAGGAGTGTGGATTCGTTGCACTCCCACCTTTTCCTTTTCTATCCTCCTTTTATTCAATTTAATATTTAATATCTAATAAAATAAAATAAATACTATTAGATTTATTTAAATAATATTATTATATTTAACTAAATAATAATTTACATTAAAATTACTTAAAAATAATATTATTATATTAATAGAGAATTAATAACATTACTATATACTATCTTTATTTGAAAATATAATATTATTTTATTTATTTAAAAATAATAATATTATACTTATTTAATATTAATAATTAATAATAATAAATAGTTTATTCTAAGAAAATATTAATTTCTTACTAAATAATATTATATTATTATTTTATATAATAATAAATTTAATATAATTATATTATATTTAATTATATTAAATTTAAAAAATATTATATCTATTTAAATATTATTATTATATTTAACTAAATAATGATTTGGTTTGATTTTAAGTTAAAATAACTTAAAAATAATATTATTACTATATACTATCTTTATTTGAAAATATAATATTATTATATTTATTTAAAAATAATAGTATTATATTTATTTAATATTAATAATTAATAATAATAAATAGTTTATTCTAAGAAAATATTAATTTCTTATTAATAAAAATTTGTGATTACAAATTAATAAAAATTTGTGATGTACATAATTAAGAATATTAATAATCATTATACATTTACAAATATAATAAAATAAATGTTTATTCATCAAATATATTTTTTTTTTAACTTTGTAATTAAAAATTATAATTCTTTAAATAAGGGTAAAATTATAATTTAAAATTATTTACTCCTAATTCAAGATAAAGTAAACACATAAATTAGATTCTGATCTCCATTTTATACTTCTATTCCAATAGAAGTAAACAACTTACACCTACTCTTATTCCACGCTCCGAATCCTTAGATTCCCACTCCAAACTAAAATGTAAATGTTATCTCAATTTCTACTAAAAAGTTGGCTTTAGCTTCAGGCATCCTTTTGGTTACAAGGCTCACAAGCTGTTCTGTTATTCAGTTTTTATACAAGCTTTGGTCAACAAACGTGAGCTCAGCTAACCTCATTAACCCTTGTTAGTTAGTGGAATCCGCGTTAGCAGCATGAACTTATTTGCAAATTAAAGAAAAATGGAAAATTAATCCTCTGTCTTGTATTCTTACTAATATCTTTGTAAAGAAAGAGGGAATAAAAACTCATTATAATAATGATTACCTTATATATTTATTGTTTTATTTCTAAATTGAATAATGATAATTTTGTATTTATGTAATACATGTGATGATAATGTGAATTTTATTAAGGATAAAACTTATTTACAATTTTTGTTCATATTTTTTGAAATTGTTTATATGATAAGTGATTTTGCATCTTTCTAAATCTCTGACAGCAACCCCAAATGATATTTTTCTATAAGTAAGAAGCAAAGTTTGAAACTACATAAAATATGTATAAAACTAAAAATTAGATTCAATTTTATTGATATTTCATATATATCTAGTAATATAAGAATGTCTTTTTATTTTGTTTTGGCTTTATCCACATCAAGGAAAAATAATTTTGCTTAATGTATGGTGAAAAATACCGTGACAGAAAATGAAGAAAAAATGTTTATAAATATCCTAGCATGAATATAAAATTTATGGTTAAACCAATTTAATAAAATTTTTTTCAATTTTTTTTCAATACAAATATTTTATTTTCAATTGATGAGTAATTTTTTTCCTTAAATAAATAAACTTTTTTAAAACTAAAATTTATTATTCATTTATAAGTTTTATGTTATTTTTAAATGTGTTTGTTTTGTTTGTAATTTTAAAACATTAATTTATCACTTTTTTATTAATTTACTTATTTTATCTTTTATTTACTAATTTTATGTGTAATTCAAAAAAATTATGTTTATCAGGACATTGATGCCGTAATTTTAATCATGGTATCGTAGAATTTTGCATGCGGGATTATTAGAGAACCAGTTATCAAACCTGAACTTTTGTCGGAGCCAAAATAAGTAGCCACCTAAGATTTGAATTTGCTATTATTTGATTTAACTTTTCCAGTTGTTAATTGTAGGACTGGGGAGAATCTGAGCATGAGTTTCGTCAATCAGTTCTGCTATTCGTTGCTTGCTAACCTTGTCAACATTTTTGTTCCATGAGCCTGAAACACTGTTGAACTACGCTGACAGCAATTCACATAGAAGTAATACAGTTTGTATATTATAAAAGAAGTTATGAAATTATGAATTTACTTAACTGCTCTCTGTTTCAAAGAATTGAAATTGTTCTGCTTTTTGCCTGGTTCTTACAAGCTACTGGCCTATGTTATCTGCACCTAAACATTCACATATTGATTGTTTTCTCTATAAATCATAGAGTTGAAGTAATAGATGCATCATCTCTCTGTTCAACACAACAGGTTGGAGTGTTGGACATATGGTTCCTTCTTGGGCATTTATCAAACATGTTCTGGACATGGGAATAATACACAATTCCTAAACAATTCCTCTCTATATCTAAATTATTGATCCCTGCATCGGTGCCTACCAAAGACACTTCAACATTAACCGTTTATATTTGATACTGTTCGACAAGAGAAGAAAAGCCCCAGTGCCCTAAAAGCAAAAATAAATCCCAAATCCTGAGAAGAGTCGGTTCAGTTGACAATGAAAGCGGATCCAAAAATATCAGATTATGTAGTGGAGTCTTGTGCAACTCGTTATTTTGAACCTTGGAGTGTGGAGGATAAGGAAGCAGACAAGCCAAAAAAGAAGAGAGATGCTGAAGAAACGCTTTGGGGAATAGAGCCTTGGCTTCAATGCTTTGGAAAAGGAGATGGATATCCTTGTAGCACTTGAAGAAATGAAGACATGCAACTGTTAGTGTAGATTCTATGCTTGAGGCCTTGTAAGTAGGCAGAGCATAGCTGCTGAGGATAAGAGCTTGAAAAAAGAAGGTGAAGCACTAATGAGATCAATATTCCAGAAACCGAAAGAAATTATTAAATGGATCACTGATGAAGATCATGATGGTAACAAAGATTGATATGCCGTTTCAGTTCGATAGTGAACGATTGAGCAACAACTTGAAGAAGAGATAGCTTGAAGCCTTGAAGAAGTTCAAATTAAACCCGATAAAAAGTTGCCTCAAAAGCCTCCATCAATCCGGTTTCAAGTCAGGAAACCAGTTGCGGTCCCCGGCACCGAAGTTAATGCAAAATCAGGGAAGAAACCAGAGGAAAGCTGTTGACAACAATCGCTTTGCCAAAATTACCACAATAATGGTGATCAGTAAACCAAGGAAGAGTCTTGACGGAAGCAATTAATTGAAGGCTTTTTTTCGTAGGTTCCTTGCTGCGAAAAGCATTAATCAAGCTGTTATTTTAGCTGCTCGCGCTCAGCCAAGTACTGTCTTATCTTGCTGACCATAGGGGGTAAAATCTGGGATTTCCATCAGGATTTACTTGTTCATTTTGTGAGTTCCTATGTGGGCATTTTATCAAGCACGTTCAGGGCATGGGAATCAATTATTCCTCATAAACATTTTGTCAAATCTGTATAACTTAAGTCAAATTATGATTTAAAATATGTGTAATTTAAGTCAATGTTGACATTTAAAAATTTAACACCTATAAAAACCTTTTAATTTGTGTAGACTGTACATAACAAGATTGCAAAATGAAACGAACAAGAGAATTTTATTTTGAATTTTAGTAGTAGAACAAAATATTAAAAATTAGAAGAGTGCTAGTTGGCTGTTGGTCAACTCTATAGAAAAGTGATATTTGAACTGCTCATTTTATTTGATCAGACCCCATCTCTTAATAAACTCATTAAAAGAAATTATTCTTGTTTCTGATTGTGTACCCCATTTACTTCCCAATTTATCCTTATTTTCATTCTATCCTTTCTACAATCCATCATTTGAGATTTGTACGTGAAAAAAAAAATTTGTGGCAATAGAGGTATCATAAAGTTGTAACATAATTGACTTTGTTGATTAACTGGGAAATCATAAAGTTGATTTTGTTGACTATTTGATTATGATTGCTTATCACAAAGTTACAGGAACAGATGCATCACGTCGTTGCTCTTCAACATGGCCAGTGGATGCATTCCTCCTTGGGTATTTTATCAAACATGTTCTGGGCATGATTTTTACCTGCAATTCTATCTAAAAGGACGAACGAGGCTGGCCCTGGGTCAATTGTTTTAAAGTTTTTTATTTTGTGATCAATTACTTTTAAATAAATCTAAAATAAAATTTATTTTTTTATTATTTAGTCTAATAATAGCAATCTAATTTCCTCTCTGTAATTTTTATTTTAGGATGCCATCTAGTTGAGATACTATAGTTTCTTATGTTGAAAACAAGATATTCAGAATTCCAAAATAAAAATTATTATTTTTGTTTATTTATTCTAATATTATATTTGCACTTATTTTAAAATTTAAAATAAATTTAAATATTTTTTTTGACATAAATAAATTTTAATATTACTATAATTAAAAGGTATAATAGCCAAAAAAAAAAAGATATCATAATGGGAAAATAACATCTACATCCCCAAGTTTAGGGAAATAGTCACAGACGCCCACAAATTTTCAAAATTGAACACCAAGACACTCTTTTAACTATAATACCCTTTAATCTCTATTATCCAAAAAAGAATTAACTCTAATGTTTTATAATAAATAGAAATATAACATTAAAATAAATATAATAATATATACATTGTAAAATAATATCAATACTTAAAAAATATTTTAATATTTTGCAATCTATTAGATATATTTTAGTATATAAAATTAAATTAATATGTGAGATTTTTATTTATTGTAAAGTATATTTAATGCAAATATTTATTTTAAATATCTAAAATAAATGAAAATAAATTATTAAATAATTATAACAATTTATATATTTAAATATTTAAATATTAAATTATTTTAATATTCTTAGTCCATTGCATAGATTAAATTATATATATAATATTTCTATTTATTTAAAAATTTAAATTTAATTTTTTTAAAGGATTAATGGTCAAAAAGAGGTCTTGATATCTTTTTTCAAAAAAGTTGAGGTGTTGGTGATTATTTCTTCAAATCTAGGGGGTGTAGATGTCGTTTTTCCAATTATAATTGATACATTAGAATGAGAGAAATATAAAAAAACAAGCACAGACTAATGATACAAAAGTCATCAGATTACATAATTCAAATGAATATATAGTTTATCAAGAAATTAAAAATCCAAGTTGGAATGCAATTTCAATTAGGTAATAGCGAGACATGAACATAATAATAAGCATGACTATGAAAAGGCTTTGCTCTTTATTAGATTTCCTAAATTCTTGTAGCTTGAGGTTCTTCATCATCAGTAAGGCTTCGCTCAAAAAGAAAAAAAAAAAAAGAAAATATCAAAACACAAACACAATATCTAGAGATGTTTAGCTACAGTGGCCTATGCCTTCTTTAGCAAGATTTACTTGTTTTCTCAGAACAACTTACAAACTTAGGGAGAAGATTACAAGCTACAGAAATGGACCAAACCCTAGCATATGAGGCTTTATGTACAGCCACGACGACATCATACAATATACCTCATCGGTCATCAGCTAGTTATGGGTTTGTAATAATTTCCCGCCCTTTCAAACCGATTTAACAGCTATATACTGATACTAACGCTCTTCAAAACGACAGTCTTTTCGAGTCGTTTGATCATTATGTATAAGTGAGTGCACGTGACCAACGCGTGCACTCACTTACTAAGTTTAGACGGCCTGAGCCGGACGTCGTACACGAGTCCTCTGGGGTAGCCAAAGATCGTATGCAAAGAAACAGCAGTTCATACTATCATTTATTCAGTCGACATTGCGTCTGGTCTGGGAATTAGATTCTGGTTCATTCTTGAACAATAGGCATAAGTGGCAAATATCACACGGGATTTCTCCGCCTTCCACTGGTAGATCACAGTCACTGAGATCCCATTATGTTGAAGAACACAAGCCTGATAGAGAAGGTAACATGTTCAAAGGCTGTTGAAAACAAAAGGGACCAAGAAGAAATTTTCCTTAATTTACAACGATATTTCTTGTATAAACTTAGAAAGTAATTGCAAAGTTTAAAGGGAAAAAATAAAACAATTATTCGCTAATAAACACAAACGTAAGTGATCTTACTGTTGAAAAGTCAAGACATTTTTATTGGACAAAGACAAAGATTTATGAGTTTGACAAAAAGCTTGACAAATTGGCCAAAGTTGGCACTGAACCTTGGAAACTTGACACATGCATGCATTCAAAGGTTGGAAAGTTGGCACCGGCCATTCAAAATTTGAAAGGAGCTCAAGACTTTTGCTTTGAAAATGGCAAGCATGAATGGCAAGGCTCAGTTATAAATAGAGGAGCGATCATTCATTGTAAGCATCCTAAATTTGAGAGCTTAAGAGAATTTGCAAGCGAAGCAATTCTAGAGTTCTGAAAGTGTGAGCAATTGGAGAGAGAGTATGTGAGAGTGCTTTGGGTGTATTTGGGATTTGGAAAGTGAGCTTTCCTTTACTCAAATTTGTACTCTAATAATTGTTAGTAATACAATTATTTTTCTCTTACTCCCGTGGACGTAGGCATATTGCCGAACCACGTAAAATTCTGTATCCTTTATTTTTCTGTAATTATTTGGTGCGCTTGATTCTACATTCCGCTTACAACAAGTGGTATCAGAGCCGACGGTTCATACTTTGGGAGATATGGTAATGTTCACATACACGGTACTATTCACGTATACGGTAGTATTTCGGTATATGGTACTGTTCACGAATATGGTGGAGTTAACCATTCGTACTTGGGAGGATTAGTAGCTTGTGTAGTGGTGTGGATTTGTGCATGTCTAAGAAAGTTCTGTCGCAAAGGCGATAAGAGTCTAAGGAGACTGGGTCTTAAGTGGAACCGGTGTGACCCCTCCAGTCTTTTCTGGAAACTTTCCTAGTACATTTTTTCACGCGTATATACACATAGACAATGATCTCTCAAGTGAGAATAGTTTATTGAGAAAGTGGTAGAAGATGAAACTTCCAGAAGTGGGGAGAGATCCACCCAGACTATTCCTGGAGATACTTCAGGTGGGAGGCGAGACTTTCGCCTTTCAGCACCTATTATAGGTGGTTAGAAGATCGATGTTGAAAAGTTTGATGGAAAAATCAACTTAGGCATGTGGAGGCACGAAGTTATGGATGCTCTTATTCAAAACAATCTCGATATTGTTTTAAAAAATAAAAGGCACTTGTTTGATGAAGAAAGTTGGGATTGTATGAACTAGAAAGCTTGTGGTCAGATCAGATCTTGTTTGACCAAGGAGGTGAAATACTTGGTGAAGGATGAGGAGTGTGCGATGACTTTGTGGCGTACATTGGAGGAGAAGTACCTGCTCCCTATAATGTTGATACCATCATAAACATTATATATGCCATTATTTGGAAGCTTTAGAAATTGGGAAAGAAGTTACTTTGTAAAGAGGTCAGACCGCCTTCTTCTGAAATTTCTCTAACATTGGCAAGAAAACTACTTCCTTCAAACTTACTAGAGGTCAGGTCATAAACAACCTTTTGCAAGAGTTGTCTTACCTATACCTCCCATACCGCATATTCCTATCATACAAACACCATTACACTCTTTGTCCATGAGAAGCCTCAGATTCTTCAAGTGCAAATCTATTCCTACTAGATGCTTAAGGATCCCTGAGTTTATGGACTTTTGCTTGATATCACCTTAACAACCTCCAAAATAAATTCAGATTCATTCCTGCAAATTAAAAAAGATCAGGAAAAGATTGGTGTCGTTGGATTGAAGTGTGTGTGGACATAGTTTCAAATCAAATCATTGAATAGGAAATTATAAATCTTTGACAATAAGAAAGATCACCTGTCCTTCAATTCCCAGCCTGATATATTAGCCACTTCTGTCAAAGCGTCTCTCCACTTTTGTACCTTTTCTATATTCTCACTAAAAGCTTCTTCATATTGAGCAAATGCTTCTTGAAAATTTTCTGTCTGTTTCCTTATAACAAAATAAATAGTCATATTATATTTAGTTTAATTCCCTTATATTTTAATTGATTTTGTGCTAATTTGTGGAAATTATGTTTGAATTGATTTAGGAGGTGAAACATGGAGATTATGATAAAAAGTGGATAATAAGGGCTTTATTTGGGCTTTGGAACGTGGGCTGACCGTTGACTTGAAGGAGACGGCTTCCTAGCATTAATAGAAGAAGAAACTACAAGAAGAGGAAACCAAAAAGGAAAAGAAAAGCAACCGAAGACAAGCAAAAGAAGCAATTATAAAAAGAAGCTTTTTGGACGTGAGAAAGAGGAAGCAAGCAAAGAACGGCTGCTGCACTTTATTCTTTGAAAAAACAATCTTTTGTTTTGTTTTGCCACCATGAGTGGCTAAGCTTTTAATTCTGATCCAAGGGTAATCAAATTCCGATTGTAGTTTTGTGAGGCTTTGAACTTAACAAGAATTTCTTCAATCCAAGTAATTTTTATTTTCTTGTTCTCATTATCTATGAATTATTTATATTGATTGAGTTGACGCCTTAATTCAATATTTATTTTTCTATCGCTAGTCATGAGTTTGTGATCCGTAATTGTCATGAATGATTGAATTGAGTAGCAAGGAGTTGGCTCATGTGTGTGTATATTGACGGCCGCAATTACATAGCTTGCATGATAGGCTCTAGGGAAATAAAAATACAAATTGATTAAATTGGAGTAATCTGAATTAATTGATCTTGTTTTAGTCATTCTCACTATTCTTAATGCTATCACTAAATTTGATATGGAACGATGATGCCCAGTTAAATTGGTGATAAGTTTGGATTTAGGCGATTGTTTGAGTCTAATGTATTAGGAGAATAATTACTTTCTACGGCTTTTCCGATTAAGTAGACTAAGTTCTTGGATTGAGTAATTTATATTTATGCCTATGATCAAAGTTGCAATTGGATGGAATTGACACCCTTGGATTGGAAGCTTGGTAAGATTGATTTTTCCTTGTTTAATTTTACATCTTGTTTTATTTAATTTTATTTTATTTTATTTTCGTCAAATTCTCAAAAACCATTAAATTCAAACATTCGGATTTCCGGTTTCACCAAACCGGCTGACCGGATAGAACCAGAACCAAGAAGAACGCAAATTCGGCTTACCGGTTTCTCACATCCGGGTAGCCGAATCAGCTCCAGAAAGTCTTCAAGCCGTAACCGGTCTACCGGTTTCCCGTATCCGGCTGTCCGAATCTTTCCAGAACCGATACAAATCGCAACCGGCTTTCCGTTTGTCCATATCCGGCCAGCCGAAAAGGTTCCAGAATCATCACAGCACGCATTCGGTCTTCCGGATCTCAGTAACCGGTTGTCCGATTGTTCCCAGAAAGCTCACAACGCGTAACCGGTCTTCCGGTTTTCCATCATCCGGTCATCCGTTTCCTTCCAGAATCAAGCCAATCAGCAAACGGTCTTCCGGATTCCTTTTCCGGTTGTCCGAATCAAGTCAGTAAGTAGACAAACTACAACCGGTCTTCCGGTTTCGCTTATCCGGTTAGCCGGATAGCATCCAGAATTCTTCAACTCGCAAACGGCTAACCGTTTTCCTTTACCGGCGATCCGTTTAGAGTCAGAAAGCTCTAATTACCTAGTTTTCTTGGAAAATTGATTTTTAAACTTTGAGAAATTAAATACATAGTTCTCTTGGGATTCGACCTGGTTTCACTACTTCTACAAATTTATTTAGGTGAATCAGTATTTGTTTTGAGGAGCTTCGACAACCTCCGTCAACGTCATAGAAAATTGGATAAACCATTGTTAATTATTTGTGTTTTTGCACTCAAGAATATGAACAAGTTCATCCAAGCACCAAGTCGAAAAAGCATAGCTTCTGGAGAAAACAACAATTGAAATTTTGGATTCTTCAATTGCTTTAAAGAGTCCGGGTGAAATGGATTCTCCTCTCTCAAGTTCTTTGTCATCCCGGAATACAATGATTCCCTTTTCATCCAAGGCAGAATACAAATGGTCTGTAAAATTTTTGCGGGTGTCTTCTCCTCTGAAGCTTAAGAAGACATCATATTTCCAATGAGGGAGAGGATAAGGGACATAAGAAGAAATTCCCTGGATGCTCATGATGCAAGAAATTAATGCCACAGCAGCCTCACTCTGAGTTCCTAAAAGTTTAATTTAGAATTAGATGCTATATCAATGCTCTGAGAAATCGGCAAACCCAAAAGGTCATATAAACATAACATTAAACTGCTGAAGTAGTCCAAAACCTGCACCCCCAACCTTTGTATCGATGAAACACAAACTACCAGCAACGAGTTTCTATGCCTTGGCAACAAGAGAACGAAATTCCCTCTAGAATTGATTTTTAAAATTATATGAAAATTTTATTACAAAAATATGTCAATCAAAAAAATCTATTACATATTTCTGTCAGACAAGACATACACGTAAAAGTTCAAAGAATAAGCTGAAATACAAGAAACTTGCAAGTATTTAACCACTGATAGATGAATTTGTACATTGTTTGAATGAAATCAATTAGAAGATTTTATATGTTCTAACTAATTTTTGCTCTTTTAGTTCTTTTGTTTGCCAACAAAAACTTTATTTAAGTACCTGAGAATTAATTAGTAATAAAATGTTATACCTATGCCAAAAATAAAAATCTCTTTAAAAAAAAATTCTAAAAATACTGCATTAAACACAAAATTGGATATGGAACTGGAACCAAACAAAGCTAACTAAGAAGTGGAAACTCACACTAGCTACCAGCAAGCTGCAACAAGTTTGAGCCTTGGAAATAAGAGATCAAAATTTCCTCTCAAATTGAGTTATCAGTTATGTAAAACATTCATTACACAAATACAAGAGACATGTAAATATAAAACTGTTAGAAAACTTACCGCTTAGAGTTTGTTGGAACCACTACTGAAAGATGATGAATTTTAACTGGAATTACAAATTAAGTATGTTTTAATGAAATCAATGAGAGGAATTTTCATGTGTTCTAATTAATAATTTCATCTTCTCTTTTGCTTGCCAACTGCAAGTCTAGTCAAGAATGCCTTTAATAATAATAATAATAATTGGTCCTTCGGGATCCCACATCGGTTTGTGGTCTTTGGGTGCGTGAGTATAAAGTGTGTAGTGACACCGTAGTGAGAATTGCTACGTGTGTTTGCTACAGTAATTCTTTAAATTTATTGTCAAAAAGAAAATGAATCAAAAATGATGTGTGCGTCATCCATCCAGAGTTTGGATGGGCCTGAGTCTGTCTGGGCCGAGGGGTGGGCTGGTCCTTCGGGATCCCACATCGGTTTGTGGTCTTTGGGTGCGTGAGTATAAAGTGTGTGGTAGACACCGTGGTGAGTGAATTGCACCCTACGTGTGTTGTGTGTGTTTCATTGTCAAAAGAAAAATAATAATAATAATTAGCACTTTATTTAATGTGTTTTAAATATGGTTGCTTTTTACGAAGAAGATGAAGAAAATTTGTTTGAGAACTTCAACCAAAACTATTTTAAGACTTTGTTATCGGTATAGCGCAATAAATGTTAAATTATAGGCTTTAGAAGTTAGCATTTATCATAATTAATTAAAGGCTCTAGAAGTCGGGTCTAGCTATGTTGCAACTATGATATGGTACTACAGTTGCTTTTAGCCATTAGATCCAATTAATATAATTGTAGATACAGCGACTAAAAGCAACTGTGATATCATACCATAGTTGCAATATAATTGCTCCTAGAAGTCAACATTTCCTTTAAAGTGAAATAAGAAGGAAATTTCCATTTCTCTATTAAAATATTAAGGAAAAAAGTCACCCACACCCCCAAAGGATGCTTAAATGATCACATAAATTCCCTTTGTTTTAGAAATAGATATACAAATCCTCTTTTTATGATTATACCTTTGAATTTAGTCAAATATTTTACAATAAATTTGAATGCAATACTTAGACAAAAATAATAAATAAAATAGCACATCAATACAAATAAAGTATTGAAATACATATAATTAATAAAATAACATATATATGTCATGCAAATTATTTTTAATATTAAGTTATTACCAACATATCATGATAAATTTTATTAATACTTAAATCTGTTAATCCAAAATTTAAAATTTAAAAATTATGCTAATCTTGACATTACATAAAAAGTAATAAAAATAATAAAAATAAATATATAATACATATTTTATAAATTTTTTAATGTTAAATACAATTATTTTAATATTAGTAATTTGTGGAATAAATTTTATTAGCATTAAGACATATGTGACATATTATTAACATTAAATTAATTATTTTATTCATTATAACTTATAATATTTTATACTTTAGATTATTTCAATAATACATCTTGGGCTGTTATAATCAAACAATATAATCGTCAAAAAAGGGTCAATGTGACCATTTCTCAAACCAAATAGATCTCTATAGCCATTTAAGCGAAAACCAGGGTGCAGATGACTTTTTTCTAGAAAACAATAAAATAAAATAAAATAACACAAAAGTAAACTCTCATTTCTTAATAGCAAAAAACTTAAAAGTCTCCGTAAAATTATCAAAATGGCTGCACGTATGTATAAAAAATAAAATAGACTCCAAAACAAACAAAAGTAATCATCAACAATGGAAATATCCATTTAATATTTGATCACTTTTTGTAGAAATCGTTTTTTTTTTCCTTTTTCCCCCATTAGGAAGTGAACTTTTGTTGGGTTTTGACTGGGTTTCTATGTATTGAGCACATAAGCCGTAAAAAGGATCTTTGCTATGAGGGACTCAAGCCTTATTAAATATTGTGATGGACGGTTGTTGTTCAAAAGATATAGCATTTTAGTGTTTGATAAAACTTGTTGCTGTGATTTGGAAGTTAAGTTGAATTTGCGTCGCTTGTATGATGAAAAATTGCTGACAAGTTGTTGGTTGCAATAACCAACTGTCAATAAAATACTAGGAGTTGGGTTACTTGGATACAAGATTTATATATTTAACACTATTGATAATAAATAAATGCAAACTTAAGAGAAGGGACTAAGATCTGCTTTCTAGATATGAATCATGAAAAAAAACGTAACCTTAATCAACACATAGAAAATTAATCATTGAGAATAAAGAATTGTTACCCGTCCTTCAATTCCCAACCAGAAATTGGCCACATCTTTCAAAGAATCTCTCCAATTTTGCACTTTTTTCTAGATTCTCTTTAAATGCTTCTTCATGCTCATGATGCAAGTAATTGATTGTAAAGCCTTGTATTCAAGTTCCTGAAAATTAATTTGGAATTAAATGTTATAAGTAAATGGTTCTTAAATGATCATAATCAGCAAAGTAAATGCACCGTCAGCAAATAGAAGGAGGCTAAGATTGGCACTATCAGCAAAGTTACAATTACAAGAGATCAAAATCTTCTCTTAAACTGATTAACCGAATTATGAGAAACGTAGCACTTATTACATAAGCAAGCGCTTAAATACTGGAGACAAGTTAATATAAAACGTAAGAAATTAGCTTACAGTTTTGAGCTTTATTCCAAAAGCATTGCCATGTATTCCAATTAATTCCCCCAAAAAGAAGATTAGATGTTGCTGAGCAAGAAGAAGCGGCCACTTAAGATTTGATTAGCAGTTATTCGATTTAATTTTTCCATTTGTTCAAGTACTGGTGAAACAAGGGATAGAAAATCAGAGCCTGAGTTTACTTACATAGATCAGTTCTGATATTCATCGTTGCTGCCCTAATCAACATTCTTGTTCCATGAGTCTGAATCACCATGTTGAACAACACTAAAAGGAATGAGCATTGATGAACTAACACTGTTTGCATGTTGCAAAGAAAATTATGAATTTTGTAAGGCAAGCGAGCAGAGAGTATTAACAAAGTTTTGCTGTTGCTAAATTTGTTACTGGCCTAACTGCACCGTTACTTTCCTTCTTGAGAATTTTATCGAACAACTTCTGCTCATGGGAATCATTCCATAATTGAAATAAAAAACAGTGATCAGAAAACAATTAACACAGATTTTCGAGGTTAAGCCAGATGGCCTACTTCCTGGTGCGGAACAGGGCAACGGATTTTATTAATCATCAGGAATTCAAGAGCAAGGTCAAAATTATGATGACCTGATTACAAGCTGACAGATCACAGCTGCTAAGGCTATTTATTATAGCCCCAAAGACCTTCTAGGAACTCTCCCACTTGCCAAGTTTGCTTCCCGCCCAAAACTAACGGCTGTAACAACTGATCATTTGACCGGCCTTGGCGCACGTGACCGGGGCGTGACAAGTTAAGTTTATCTTTAACAAACGTCAAGTGCAAGACAAGTGCTCTACTTTATGTTCGTAACCAGACATTACATGGATGTCTTATATTGATATTGAATTGGGGTGGCAATGTGGATCATGATTCGTTTATTCAGTTCGATTCGAAATGATTAAATAGGTTTGGGTTTGAAAAAGTTAGTTCGTTTAATACAGAATCTGACCCAGCCTAAATGAGTTTCTCTCTAATATCAATAAATGACAGCTTAATATAATGAGATTCAAAATACCAGGTTAATCTAGTAATTATAAATAATAATAAGACAATATATAAATAAGATGAAAAAATTTATGGTTTAGATTATTTATTTAATTTTTCTAAACAAATTCATATTCAATTTGATTTGTTATGGGTTCTTTATTTTTAGGATAAACGAATTTGTATTCGATTTGATTCGTTTATTAATTCTATTAAACGAATCGAATTGAATATTCGTTTAATAACCAAATCAAATCCGAATTCACAGAATTTTGACCCAATTTATTTAAGATTTGATTATTCGTTTTGCCACCCCAATATCGAAGGAGTAACGGGTATCTTGGTCATGTTGGAGACAACATGACAGTAAGCAATAAAATCAGAAACCGACGGCGTCTTTCACTGTGGAAGCTTAAATTTGAGATCACTTTTTTGTTAGATTTATTTCTCACATTTTGTGGACTGGCATAAATAATTCTAATTGTTTTCTATATTTTTTTGAATTAATACGTGACTAATGTCAAATATTATGGAGCAATTTTGACAGACTCATTTATTAAGTGATCAAATATTATGTTATTGAGTCTAATTTTGACATACCCTATAAAGTAGCATATTATGGACGAGTATAATCTGTAATTGTGTTATTTTAGCTCATAATGGGATGGGCAATTTTGTACTAACATATGAGGGGTTCCTGCGCTCAACCACAGTATTTAAGTAACTTCAGCCCATTGGAAGTTAACGGTTCACCGATCTGTGGCACGAGTGCAGTGCACCTCTCTTCCTCTTTTTCTCCTTTCTGTGTGTGTACAGTAAATTAAGTGAGAATCCGAATCTTGAGCTGAAGTGAAGGAAGCAAGCTCTCAGAAGTTAGATCAAGGCTGTAACAACTCTGTTAAAGCTCCATAACAAGCTTCCACGTTTGGATTCATGGGTGATCAAGGTAAACTTTAAAATTTCACCTAAAGCATGTGTTTATTTAGAAATGCAAGATCAAGGGCACAAAGCTCGTATTTGTTTCAGTAATTGGTATCAGAGCCTGTGGTTTACCATAATGGGGTTTGGGGTTTGGGATTTCTGAGCAAATGCCTGATGCATCTTGGATACATGCGATGCATGATGAGATGGCATCTATGTACCATAATGGGGTTTGGGATTTAGTTGAGTTACCAGATGGATGCAGGCCAATTAGTTGCAAATGGGTTTTCAAAACCAAGAAAGATGCCAGAGGTCAAATAGAAAGATACAAGGCCAGGCTTGTGGCCAAGGGTTTCGGTCAAAGAGAAGGTATTGATTTTACAAAAACCTATTCTCCTGTTTCTACCAAAGATTCTTTCCGTATTATCATGGCATTGGTAGCTCATTTCAATTTAGAACTGCATCAGATGGATGTGAAGACAGCTTTTCTTAATGGAAACTTGTCTGAAGATGTGTACATGCTGTAACCTGATGGTTTTGTTGAGCCTGATAAAGAAAACATGGTGTGTAAGCTTAAAAGGTCCATTTATGGACTTCAGCAGGCATCCAGACAGTGGTTTTTGAAATTTCATGACATTGTCACCTTTTATGGTTTTTAGGAGAATGTTGTTGATCAATGTATATACTTGAGGGTCAGTGGGAGCAAGTATATCATTTTGGTGCTTTATGTAGATAATATATTGCTCGCTGCTAATGACATTGACTTTTTACATGAGACAAAGCAGATGATATCCTGCAATTTTGATATGAAAGATCTCGGTTAAGCCCATTATGTATTAGGGATAGAGATTCTTCGTGACAGATCTAGAGGAGTTCTAGGATTGTCTCAAAAGGCCTACATTGATCGTGTTTTAAAGAGGTTCAACTTACAGTCTTGTACTCCTGGAAAAGCACCAATTTCAAAGGGTGACAAACTTTCCAAGTCTCAATGTCCTAATAATGATGTAGACAAAGCTAGAATGCAAACAGTCCCATATGCATCAGTTGTGGGTAGCTTGATGTATGCTCAAGTTTGTACTCGCCCTGATATTGCTTTTGCAGTGGGAGTATTTGGAAGATACTTGAGCAATCCTGGATATGAACACTGGAAGGCTGCAAAGAAAGTGCTCAGATATTTGCAAGCCACTAAAGATTTTGCATTGACATATCAGCAATCTGACTATTTAAATATAGTTGGATATTCTGATGCTGATTTCGCAGGGTGTTTAGAAGACAAGAAATCCACATCTGGTTACATCTTCATGATGGCAAGAGGAGCTATATCATGGAAAAGTGTCAAGCAGACACTGATAGCTTCTTCAACAATGGAGGCAGAATACGTATCATGTTTTGAGGCTCCATGTCAAGCTTTATGGATGCAGAATTTTATCGCAGGACTAGATTTTGTATTGGTTGTACCGAGGCCATTAAAAATATATTGTGATAATTCTGCAGCTGTTTCTTTCTCTCACAATACAGGGAGTTCCTCACGTTCTAAACACATAGATGTTAAATATTTATTTGTGAGAGAGAAAATTACTCTATCTTATGTATCAGTAGAGTACATACCTACAGAACTCATGTTAGCTGATCCACTTACTAAAGCTTTAACTCCAAAAGTGTTTAGGGAGCATGTGACTCATATGGGATTATTAGAATCCACTTATATATGCTGAGTCAGTGGGAGTTCTGGTTTGTATTATGAGTTACAACTTAAATGAGATTATGTATTACTCATTTTGTTATTATGCATGCATATTATTATATGATATTGATATGTCATATATTGTGTACACATTTGGTTGAATATGACATTATTTATATATTGAGGATATTGTGGTCCGAGACATTTTGTTTAGTCTCAATATGGACATTATGGACTGAAGCATTATGGTTTGGCTTCAGTGTGTTTTCTTGAGACATTTTGTTTCAGTCTCATTAGGATTACAAGAAAGCACGACTTCCTTGAGACATCTTAGTATTAGTCTCATTATGATGAAAAGGAAGCTCGCTTTTCGAGACATTTTGCTCGAGTCTCATTATAGTTATAAAGAAGCGATGGTCTAGGAGATATTTTGTTTTCGTCTCATTTTGCTAGACATATGGACTGTATGGAAATGGGTATGTTGATCACATTGTCATACTATTTCCATAATTATACTTGTATACTACTATATAGTCACGTGTTTTAGGTATCTTATTGTATGTAGCATCCTGTCGGTGCACATATGATTTTGGTACTTATGGCACATTTTGGACTTATTTGTGTTTTGGGTGATTGCTCACATTTGACCTTATGTCATAGTCACATATTGATTAATTCGGTTGTTTTCAAAATATTAACTTTATTTTATTTTAAAATTATTATTAGAATTACTTCTGCCGTCCAAGTGGGAGATTGTTAGATTTATTTCTCACATTTTGTGGACTGGCATAAATAATTCTAATTGTTTTCTATATTTTTCCGAATTAATACGTGACTAATGTCAAATATTATGGAGCAATTTTGACAGACTCATTTATTAAGTGATCAAATATTATGTTATTGAGTCTGATTTTGACATACCCTATACAGTAGTATATTATGGACGAGTATAATCTGTAATTGTGTTATTTTAGCTCATAATGGGATGGGCAATTTTGTACTAACACATGAGGGGTCCCTGCGCTCAACCACAGTATTTAAGTAACTTCAGCCCATTGGAAGTTAACGGTTCACGGATCTGTGGAACGAGTGCAGTGCACTTCTCTTCCTCTTTTTGTCCTTTCCCTGTGTGTACAGTAAATCAAGTGAGAATCCGAATCTTGAGCTGAAGTGAAGGAAGCAAGCTCTCAGAAGTTGGATCAAGGCTGTAACAACTCTGTTAAAGCTCCATAACAAGCTTCCACGTTCGGATTCATGGGTGATCAAGGTAAACTTCGAAATTTCACCTAAAGCATGTGTTTATTTGGAAATGCAAGATCAAGGGCACAAAGCTCATATTTGTTTCAGCATTTTTCACATATTGTTTCTGAGCAAGTTAGCGACTTGTCAAAGCTTGGTGGCAGGTTTTGTCGGAAGAAGAATGTTTTTCAGCGGGAGTCTCATCTCAGGTTGAGGGGTGGGTGGAGAGTCTCTAATGGTAAAGTTGGTTACTTATACAGTGGTCATTTTGGACGAAAATATCTTTCAATTTTCCTCGATTGTATGTACACGAGGTTTGTACAGGCGTTTTCTCTTGCTTTATTTACTTAAGCGCAGTTGATTTCAAACTTTTTATACAAGTGGAAAAATAGAATTTGTTGCAGTAAGACTATGCATGTGCAAAAGCAACAATTTAACTTATCTATTCTCACAAGGTCTCGAAACAATTTGAGCTTTACTCGCCGTCCTCTCTTTAAAAAATATAAAATATAATAAAAAATAAATCAAGTTACTAGAGTTGGCTATTTCAACAACAGTGTTAATTTTTTTCCCCCAGAGATGTAGAGTATGTTAGATTTATTTCTCACATTTTGTGGACTGGCATAAATCATTCTAACTGTTTTCTATATTTTACCGAATTAATACGTGACTAATGTCGAATATTAAGGAGCAATTTTGACAGACTCATTTATTAAGTGATCAAATATTATATTATTGAGTCTGATTTTGACATACCCTATACAGTAGTATCTTATGGACGAGTATAATCTGTAATTGTGTTATTTTAGCTCATAATGGGATGGGCAATTTTGTACTAACACATGAGGGGTCCCTGCGCTCAACCACAGTATTTAAGTAACTTCAGCCCATTGGAAGTTAACTGCATTCAGATCTGGCACGAGTGCAGTGCACCTCTCTCCCTCGTTTTTCCTTTTCCGTGCATGTACAGTAAATCAAGAGAAAATCCGAATCTTGAGCTGAAGTGAAGGAATCAAGCTTTCAGGAGTTGGATCAAGGCTGCAACAACTCTGTTAAAGCTCTACAACAAGCTTCCACGTTCGGATTCATGGCTGATCAAGGTAAACTTCGAAATTTTGCCTAAAGTATGTGTTTATTTGGAAATGCAAGATCAAGGGCACAAAGCTTGTAGTTGTTTCTGCAATTGGTATCAGAGCAATTGGTTGTGCATTTCCTTATAAACCATAGTCGATTTTTGATGAAATATCACTCATGGAGTTTTTCTTTTAATTTTGAATTTTTTGAGTTTTTCGAATTTGGGTATATTTGAGTATATGGTTGTTAAATAATGCATGAGTGATGATTTTGGAGTGAAAATATAATTTTTCCATAATTTTTGGTGGCCGAAATTGGGTGGGTATGAACGAAGTTACTGTAGCTGCACTGTTGAAGCATCGCGAGGTTGAAGATGACCTTGTGGGATAATATCATTGAAATCCCTAAACTTTGTGAAATACCATTATGGCCCAATATGTTTGAAAAATGTTCATAATGGTCCTTGACCGAAAGTCAACATAGTAAAATATCATTGGTCCCTTAAAGTATTGGTAAATTATATTAGGGCCCAATTATTTATGTTATTTTATTTACAGTTTGGGCCAAAAGTTTTAATATTTAAAACATTGAGCATAATTCTGAAAATTAGTCATTTTAGTCCAAAATCCTTGCAATTTTGGCGATTTTTCAGAATTTTAAATTTAGAATAATCCATAATTGTTGGATGCTATGGGCATAATATTCATACATTTCATTGAGGCATTTAAACATATTTTATTTAATTTAATATCTTGGTGGAAGTTTTGTTTGTGTTTGATAAAGTTTATTTAGTCTCAATTTTGTTAATGTATGAAATATATATATATATATATATGATATATGATGCAAAAATACAATTTAGAGTGATTGCGTATTTGCTTGCCGTGGGACCAATCATGATAAATTATTTAGTGTTTTGCGATTAAATGCCCATTTATAATTATTAATTATGGATTATGTGATGAATTGTTATTGTTATTACCAAGATCCATACGGGTGATGATACTGCCCTGTCGGCAAATCACTACTTAGTAGGATGCTTGGGTAGATAAAGAGATTTGTTGAGTATTTTCTACTGAGTGGCTTGATTACCCTGTCGGTAATAGGTCAATGTTGGTATTATATTCAACTTGCCTTCTCTATCTTTGGGTTAGTGTATTCCTATATTGCTAAAGGATGCTTAACATATTGTGTTGTTATTGGAGAAGCATAGAATGAGGAGTCATTGATTATAGCATGATTTTGTTTTTGCATGCTTGATAATTTTTGTTGTTAATTCCTCAGCTCTAGATATTCTCTCCTTTCTCCAAGTTGCCTCCCTCAAGACTTTAACTGCGTCAAATTTTGAGGACTGGCGTGAGTCCATTATGTTTTATCTGTCTACGTTAAACAGAGACTTGGCATTAAGAGTAGATGAACCAGCCAAGCCCACAGATAAGAGCACTGCAGCTGAAAAAGCAGAGTGGGCAGCTTGGGATGAATCTAATAGACACTGTCTGGTCGCAATGAAACACACCATTGATAGAACAACTAGAGATAGCATCCCTGCATGTGATAAGGCCAAAGATTACTTGGCAGCTGTTGGAAGAACTTTCAAGAAGGTAGATAAGGCAGAAAAGGGTAACTATCTGAGGCTGCTTGCTAATACCCAGTATGATGGTGTTTCTGGGGTGAGAGAGCACATCCTTAAGATGACCAGTTACCATAAGAAGTTAAAAGACATGGATGTCAATTTGCCTGATGGCTACCTGATCTTCCAAATTCTTGAATCCCTTCCATCACAGTTTGGCAATCTGAGAAGCCAATACAATACTCAGAGAGATACTTGGAATATCACTGAGTTGACTGCTTATGTGGTTCAAGAAGAGGAATCATTGAAGAAGGGGAAATCTCACACTGCCATGATGGCATCTACTCAAGAGAGTGGGAGTGTGAAAAAGGGCTCTTCAAAGGGCAGCAATAAGTTTTTCAAGAAGAAGAAGTTTAGAAAGAAAACTTCACGTGGTAATTCCTCTACCAATTCGGGTTCCACTTCTGAGAGCTTTAAGGGAAAATGCCACTTTTGTAAGAAACCTGGGCACAAGAGAGCTGAATGCAGGGGATTCAAAGCATGGTTGGAAAAGAAAGGTATTCCCGTAGCTTTTGTAGGCTTTGAATCTAATCTAGTTGATGTCCCCTCTAATACTTGGTGGTTGGATACTGGTGCAACTATTAATATAACGAATTCCTTACAGGAATTCAGAAGCAGGAGGGAGCCCAATGAAGGGGAGTTGATAGTTCACATGGGCAATGGAGTGAAAGCCAAAGTTGAGAGCATAGGAGTTGTCAGACTACATCTAGCCACAGGATATTTTTTGGATCTATTGGATACAGCTTATATTCCTTCTATAAGGAGAAACTTGATATCTGTATCTATTTTGGATAGATGTGGCTATACTTTTCATTTTGGTGATAGAAAAGTTTACTTATTCCGCAATTCAGAGTTAGTTGGTTCTGGCACTCTATACGATGGCTTATATATGATTGATTTATTTTCTTGTGCTGTTGAATCATCATCCAATGCTCATGCTATGAACGTTGTTATCTCTAATCATGCTAGAGTTGATGAAAATTCCTCTATGTTGTGGCATAAACGGTTAGGTCACATTTCTAAACAGAGGATGGAAAGGCTCATTAAAGATGGTATCCTCCATAATCTAGATTTCTCTGATTTTGACACCTGTATTGATTGTGTCAAAGGCAAACTTACTGCCAAAATTAGAAAAGACAGAACTCAGAGAAGTCAACAGGTGCTGGACTTGATACATACAGACATTTGTGGGCCACTTACTCCTACTGCTATCGGAGGTTATAAGTACTTTATCACTTTCATCGATGACTTTTCTCGTTATGGTCATGTTGAACTTCTTGCTGAAAAATCTGAATCTTTATCTGCTTTTCAAGCCTTTAAGGCTAATGCTGAGCTCCAAAAGGGCAAGAAAATTAAAGCAGTAAGATCAGACAGAGGTGGTGAGTACTATGGGCGATATGATGAAACTGGGCGTAATCCTGGAGCTTTTGCTAGATTTCTTCAGGAATGTGGAATAGAAGCTCAGTACACAATGCCTGGGACTCCTGAACAGAATGGAATTGCAGAAGAAATCGCACTTTCTCGATATGGTGCGGTGTATGCTTTGTAACTCTACTTTACCAGATTTTCTGTGGGGTAAAGCTTTAAGAACTGCAGCTTACATTTTGAATCAGGTACCCAGTAAATCAGTGCCCAAAACTCCATATGAATTGTGGTCAGGGAAAAGACCGAGTCTTCGTCATTTTCATGTTTGGGGATGCAAAGCAGAAGTGAGGCCTTATAATCCACAATCAAGGAAACTTGATCCGAAAACTATTAGTGGTTATTTTATTGGCTATTGTATAGGCTCAAGGGGTTCTAGATTTTATTGTCCATTCCACACTACTAGAATCATTGAGTCTGATCGTGCCATTTATTTTGAGGATGACCACAATAGTGGGAGTTCTGAGCCTCGCAATCTTACTTTGAGAGAAGAGCATGTGGTTTAACCTATTCCATCTTTTCCAACTTCTGTGATGGGATTACCACATACTAATGTTTCTTCTGTTAATCCTGAACCTCATCTTAATTTGGAGCCCACAACTGTAGAGGATGATGTCACTGATATGCAATCGGCGAGATCGTAGAGGTTGTGAGACCTGCAATTTCTGATGATTATGTGGTGTATTTGCAGGAACATGATTTTGATGCCGACTCATCATCTGATCCAGTTACCTTTCAAGAGGCTATTGGTTGTTCAGAATCCTCATCTTGGATACATGCGATGCATGATGAGATAGCTTCTATGTACCATAATGGGGTTTGGGATTTAGTTGAGTTACTGTATGGATGCAGGCCAATTGGTTGCAAATGGGTTTTCAGAACCAAGAAAGATGCCAGAGGTCAAATAGAAAGATACAAGGCCAGGCTTGTGGCCAAGGGTTTCAGTCAGAGAGAAGGTATTGATTTTACAGAAACCTATTCTCCTGTTTCTACCAAAGATTCTTTCCGCATTATCATGGCATTGGTAGCTCATTTCAATTTAGAATTGCATCATATGGATGTGAAGACAGCTTTTCTTAATGGAAACTTGTCTGAAGATGTGTACATGCTGCAACCTGATGGTTTTGTTGAGCCTGGTAAAGAAAACATGGTGTGTATGCTTAAAAGGTCCATTTATGGACTTAAGCAGGCATCCAGACAGTGGTATTTGAAATTTCATGACATTGTCACCTCTTGTGATTTTCAGGAGAATGTTGTTGATCAATGTATATACTTGAGGGTCAGTGGGAGCAAGTATATCATTTTGGTGCTTTATTTAGATGATATATTGCTCGCTGCTAATGACATTGACTTTTTACTTGAGACAAAGCAGATGCTGTCCTGCAATTTTGATATGAAAGATCTCGGTGAAGCCCATTATGTATTAGGGATAGAGATTCTTCGTGACAGATCTAGAGGAGCTCTAGGATTGTCTCAAAAGGCCTACATTGATCGTGGTTTAAAGAGGTTCAACTTGCAGTCTTGTACTCCTGGAAAAGCACCAATTTCAAAGGGTGACAAACTTTCCAAGTCTCAATGTCCTAATAATGATGTAGACAAAGCTAGAATGCAAACAGTCCCATATGCATCAACAGGGTAGCTTGATGTATGCTCAAGTTTGCACTCCTCGATATTGCTTTCAGCTGGGAGTACTTGGAAGATACTGAGCAATCCCGGATATGAACACCGGAAGGTCACAAGAAAGTGCTCGATATTTGCAAGCCACTAAAGATTTTGCGTTGACATATCGTTAATCGACTATTTAAATATAGTTGATATTCGATGCCGATTTCAGGTGTTTGTAAGACAAGAAATCCACATCCGTTACATCTTCACGATGGCAAGAGGAGCTATATCATGGAAAGTGTCAAGGCATAATCGATAGCTTCTTCAACAACGGAGGCGCAATATGTAGCATGTTTCGAGGCTACACGCTTTTATGGATGCAGAATTTTATCGTAGGGCTAGATTTTGTATTGGTTGTACCGAGGCCATTAAAAATATACTGTGATAATTCTGCAGCTGTTTCTTTCTCTCACAATACAGGGAGTTCCTCACGTTCTAAACACATAGATGTTAAATATTTATTTGTGAGAGAGAAAATTGCTCTATCTTATGTATCAGTAGAGTACATACCTACAGAACTCATGTTAGCTGATCCACTTACTAAAGCTTTAGCTCCAAAAGTGTTTAGGGAGCATGTGACTCATATGGGATTATTAGAATCCACTTATATATGCTGAGTCAGTGGGAGTTCTGATTTGTATTATGAGTTACAACTTAAATGAGATTATGTATTACTCATTTTGTTATTATGCATGCATATTATTATGTGATATTGATATGCCATATATTGTGTACACATTTGGTTGAATATGGCATTATTTGTATAGTGAGGATATTGTAGTCCGAGACATTTTGTTTAGTCTCAATATGGACATTATGGACTGAAGCATTATGGCTTGGCTTCAGTGTGCTTTCATGAGACATTTTGTTTCGGTCTCATTAGAATTACAAGAAAGCACGACTTCCTTGAGACATCTTAGTATTAGTCTCATTATGATGCAAAGGAAGCTCGCTTCTTGAGACATTTTGCTCGAGTCTCATTATAGTTATAAAGCGATATGGTCTAGGAGATATTTTGTTTTCCTCTCATTTTGCTAGACATATGGACTGTATGGAAATGGGTATGTTGATCACATTGTCATACTATTTCCATAATTATACTTGTATACTACTATATAGTCACGTGTTTTAGGTATCTTATTGTATGTAGCATCCTGTCGGTGCACATATGATTTTGGTACTTATGGCACATTTTGGACTTATTTGTGTTTGGGTGATTGCTCACATTTGACCTTATGTCGTAGTCACATATTGATTAATTCGGTTGTTTTCAAAATATTTACTTTATTTTATTTTAAAACTATTATTAGAATGACTTCTGCCGTCCAAGTGGGAGATTGTTAGATTTATTTCTCACATTTTGTGGACTGGCATAAATCATTCTAATTGTTTTCTATATTTTACCGAATTAATACGTGACTAATGTCGAATATTAAGGAGCAATTTTGACAGACTCATTTATTAAGTGATCAAATATTATGTTATTGAGTCTGATTTTGACATACCCTATACAGTAGTATATTATGGACAAGTATAATCTGTAATTGTGTTATTTTAGCTCATAATGGGATGGGCAATTTTGTATTAACACATGAGGGGTCCCTGCGCTCAACCACGATGGCAACTTCACCCATTGGAAGTTAAGCTCACGATCTGCGGCACGAGTGCACCTCTCTCCCTCGTTTTTCCTTTTCCGTGCATGTACAGTAAATCAAGAGAAAATCCGAATCTTGAGCTGAAGTGAAGGAATCAAGCTTTCAGGAGTTGGATCAAGGCTGCAACAACTCTGTTAAAGCTCTACAACAAGCTTCCACGTTCGGATTCATGGCTGATCAAGGTAAACTTCGAAATTTTGCCTAAAGTATGTGTTTTTTGGAAATGCAAGATCAAGGGCACAAAGCTTGTATTTGTTTCAGCAGAGTATTCTGCCTAAAGCACATGCGTTTTGTTTGCTTCTCTGTTTCTGTTTAGAACAGGGGAGAGACAGTGTAAGAAACTGACCTCAGGGTAATCTGTTAGCATTGGAAATACCAAATCTTTGTTATCGAACAACTGATTTTCCTCAACTTAGAATTGCATAGCCTTAATGCACAACCATTTGCTCTTAGTACCCTTACACTATATGGAAGTTCTGATAGCGATTTAAGCCTCTTACAGTCCTCTAACTTGAGATTTTTAAGCTTAGTAAATGATTGATGGCTCCAGGTAGCAATTCAAAATTGTTACCGCTTAGATTTAATTTATCTAATGATAATAAGTTGCAGGTATCACTTGGAATTGATTCTTCCCTTAGATTACAGTCACTAAGATCCAATTTCCTTAAGGAGCAAAAAGCTTGTTCCCTTAGATTACATGGAATAAACCAACCTCTCCGCTTATCATTTTCTCCATTGTGCTTTTTTTCCTCTGTCTCTCCTTCTTGTTCTTTAGTAGATGGCACAACATTTCATTTTGTTTATTCAATTTGCTGTTGGAGCATTTTCCAGGAAAGTACAGAAATGTAAATATACAGGTAATATTATATTTATGAATTATTTATATGTACAGCACATACTAAGTAACTAAAATAAGACAAATGAAATAATAAAAATATAAATATAAAAGAGATAAGATCAAATATATGACACAATGACACTAAGTAAACAATATTGTTTATGGTAGGGTAGCCATTTGACCAGATGAGAAAACCGTCTAAAACATTATTGATGTTTAAGCATCTTCCAGGAAATTATGTACGAAACAGAAATGTAAGCACAGTAGTAATATAGTATCTTATAAAAAATTATGTCTAGAAATACAAAGTAAATTGAAAAAAGATTAGTGAAATAACAAAAAATATAAATATAAATAATAGATCAAATAAATCATATGATCCTAATTTAATAAATCAGTAATGCCTTAGCAGACAATATAGTTTATGGCACATACTAAGGGTAGCTATTCGAACAGATGAAAATGCTCTAAAAGTTGTTTGCTCAATAAACACGTTTAAAAATTTTTAAAGCCACAATCGTACTCCATACACCTACCCCCGGCGCACCCCACCCCCAAAAAAACCCAAAAAAAAAAAAATATTATACATATTAATCATTCATGCCATTTTCCTCAGTAAATTAATTTAGTTTGTATATTTTCAGATAAACATATTGAACAATCATGTGAACTGGTTTTTTTCCTCTAAATTTAATTCAAATAGTCCAGCAGGGGATAATCTCATCGAGCATGATTGCAATTTTGATTAAAGGATGGTATCAAATTTGGAGATAATCTTTACTTTTGATCCAAGCATCTTTGATCCAAAAATTGGCAGAGAATATTACTTACTAACATTAAAAATCCATCCGCAATTAATAAAGGATCACAGCATATACAAAAAGCAATTAATTTCGATTTAAATTTATAGTACTCATTGGAAATAGAGAAACTTCGTGGTAGTGAAATGTGTATGACACTGTGGCACAAGTAAACAAAGCATACAAGCATGATAAAATTAAGATCAAGATATGTGCGCATGAAATTATTGTAAGGACTTTTGAGGGGTGTCCAAAGTTTGATTCTTCTTGATTATGGATTATAAGCTGCTCGATCAGAACTCAGAATCACAAAATTGAATGGATGCCAAGCACGCTTGTGGAAAGAGTCACGCCATGAGCTCCCCTTTACCATCTCTAAAAAACCACACTTAAAATAAAATTATATTTTTTCTCCTGCAAATTACTTGCATTCATAATCAACTCATTTTTTTTTCTTTATCATTCACGACTTCCCATCTGTCCAAAATAAATTTGCTTAAATTTAAAATATTAAATTATTCTTTTCCCAATTCTTATTGATTGAACTTTTTTTTAAATTAAGATTAATTTCAAAATTTGGAACATGTGTAATTTAAGTCATAATTATAATTTAATAAGTCGTAATTATAATTTAAAGTATTTGTAATTTAAGTCAATGATTTATATTAAAAAATTCATCACTGATAATTCGTGTGTAGGATAGATTACAAGTTAACAATAATGTTAAAGAAAAGAAAACTTAGAAGAGTGTATTAAGAAAATGATGTTTTGGAGGGTTAAGCATGTTATAATATTCTTTAGTATTTGATACATCTTTGTTGATTCTGTTACTTTGATCTAATGCACAATTACATAACTAAATCTATAGATTACCTAAGAATCGTGTCTGCAAGTCACAATGATTTAATATGGGCCTGTTTTTGGAATTAAAAGTAAGAATAACTTTAAAAAAGAGAAAGAGAAGGTTTCATGATAATATTAGTCCAACTCCATATATAGAAATTAGAAAGAATCAACAAGATAATAATAAAAATACATTTTTTAAAATTAACTCACCCATCCATTAAAGCTCAAACTCAGGACCTGAGTCTTAAAAAGGCTTGATAGTGAAGCTAGACCTCGAACTTCAATGAGAAAATAATATTAAAAATTACAAGAATCTATTAAAAAAGGGGAACATTTTTGAAATAAAAGTAAGAATAACTAGAAAAAGAAAAAAATAAATTGTAAGAATAAATGGCTACTCGGCGTCTCTGGTTCTGACGCAATCAATTTCAATTTAAGCATACCTCTGTTGACGGCCTGAGTACGCTTCATGACATTCGAACCAGAGCAGAGAAAATCAACTACATAAATAATACAGGCCTAGTCACGACATCAGGAGAGTAGACAAATGGATTGCATGGAGTGCCCCAACTTGGCCATGATGCAAGGTGGACACTGATGGAGCTTGTAAGCGAACAGGAGCATCAAGTGCTGGTGGAGTAATTCGTGATCATAAGGGGGCTTGGATCTTTGGCTTCGGAATGAATATAGGGCATTGATCTGTTACGGTGGCTGAGTTATGGGGTTTATATCATGGTCTAAAACTGGCATGGGAGCATGGGATAAGGTGGCTGGTGGTGGAAATTGATAGCCTATGTGTCACTGAACTGGTTAGGAAGCCTGTGGTACTGACAATAATCCAGCGTAAAAAGAACAAAAGTCAAAAAACCCAAATTAAATAAGCACAGCTAAATTCAACGAACTCATAAAGGCCCAAAAAAGTTCCAACATCAAAATAAAAGGGATAAGAATCAGAAATGTTCACAATGAAGACAACCATGAATTTTTTTTTGGGTCAAAATCGTTTTGGTCAAATATGTGATATGATCCTTGTACAGAAAAATATATAATATGATCTTCATACATAAATGATAATTTTACTTCATCAAAGTTCATTTGTCATTCAATTTCATTTTTCTCTATAAATTGTTATAATTTGTACAGTTTCTTTAATTCGCAGCATTTTGTGAGACTTAAAATTGCTTTAATTTGCAATGTTTAATCAGAAGGCGCTAGTGTTATTCTAGGGTAAAATCTATGCAAATTCAGTAAGAATCTCAACAAGCGAAAATCAATATCAGCTTCATGTGCTGTATAATTTAGAATAAGCTTAGTTGGCCTACTCAAATAGAAAGAACAGCAGAAGCTGCACGCCAAAAGAGTGAAAATAATAATAATAATAAAAGAATATATTTAACCAGATTGCAATGAGATACTTATTTTATTGTTCACTCAGAGCAATTGGTATGCAATTCATCAATTATGACCCCAGTCCTCAGCCCTTTCAAGTGTACCCAAAACCTCGGACGTTTGATAATGGATACAAAATGATAGAATGCTGTAATGAAACAGAGAAACAAGTAAGAATGCAAAACAGAGGACTAATTTTCCCTCTTTTTTTAATTTCCTACTTGTGAGAAATCCCAAAATACAAAGCTTCAATTTGGTCGAGCAACACATTCTGATTCTGACCAACTTCTGAATCCAAGTAGAGCATTTCTTGTAATTTAACGTGAAAATAAATTGCAAGATTAGAATAAATAAGAAGTAAATAAAATACCATGTGCAAATTTAAAGAGCATAAATTGAATTTGGGATGCGTACTTACACTGTTACACTAGACTTTGCCCTTCATTTGAATTGTCTAAATCTTTTAGGTGGTGGTTCCTCATCTTCATCGCAGCAGGCACTGCCACTGGCTTCAGCTGTCCCGGCAATTTCTGCAAGGCTTCGCTTTGACGTTGTGGCTACTTCCATATTAGATCCAACAAAATCGTCAGGGGACTCATACAGATTATAAGAAGTAAAGTGAGTCCATTGCTTTGTTGCTTGGTCCAACTCCTCAACGTCCTCCATATAAACTGGATGGAAGCCACATCTCTTCACGTTCAAATCAGTACCTCGCCCATACAGACCTTCTTCAATAAATGACAACTTAAAATGATTAGATTCAAAATGCCACTTATCATTGTAGCATTCTTGTCGAGACAAATAGAATAGCCAAAGATGGTCTGACCCAGCATGACCGAAGTTCCCTCTAGAACGAATAAAATGACTGACATTAGAACCATCCATGGAGCAGTGTAACTCAACTTGGGAATACCAACGCCATAAATAGGTACCAGTTGAATGCTTAGGGACATGAAAAACACAGCAAATAGCATATCCCACAACCTTATTCATATTATACAAATATGAAGGCCTTGTGATTGTTATTGAAGAACCCTCATTCTGATACATGAACCACTCTGGAATTTCACTTCCTGGAACAACAATGCTAAATTTATGGCTTGGATCTGACACTGCCTGCAACCGAAAAATAAAAAATGAACAGGTCCATACCATTGCTTAATTGTCAGGCATAATCTTGGCATTGCTGGAAGAAACGGAGTGAGAGACTGACCTCAAGGTACTCTCGTAGCATTGAAATTGCCAAACTGTTGTTCCCGGACAATTTGAAACTATCTATACAATTAATCATTGTGTGGTCGGACTTGCCTAGCTTTAAAGCACCAAATAATGTCACCAATGAAGAACAACCATTCACTGTAACTACGTTTATGCTGGATGGAAGTTGTGGCAGAGATTGAAGCCTTTTACAATCTTCCAACTCTAGGTTTTTTAGATTTAAAAGACCGTTAATACTTGCTGGCAGCGTAACGAAATTGTTTTTACTCAGATACTACTCGTTTAATGAGTGTAAGTTGCCAATATCACTCGGGATTGCTCCTTCCCCTAGACCACAGTCACTGAGATCTAATTTTGTTAAAGAGCACAAACCTGACAGAGAAGACAACATTAAATCCACAGGACATGAACTCTGTCCCATCAAATTGAAGGAAGGAACCAATGCCATGATGCTGCTGATGGTGGTCCATTGCACCCAAAAAGAGAGTGTTCTAAGATTTTCCATAAGAAAATGGAGGATGGAGGTCGTCTTATAGCTGTTCCGCTTATATCAAGTTCTTCCAAACTTTCTACTTGCCCAAGCGTCTCTGGCACATTTTCAAGTTTGGAGCAGCCGGAGAGATTCAAAGTTTTTAGTGAATTCAAACTATTTATATTGCTGGGAAGTCTCACAACACTTTTGCAGTCATTCAAAGTCAACTGAACAAGTCCAGATAGAAGTTCAATTGATAGTGGCAGTTCTTCGATATCAGTTCCATCCAAAAGAAGTTCCTGCAGACACTCCATACTTCCCGCAACGTGTGGAAATTTCCTCAATTTCAAGCAACCAGAAAGAACAAGTGTTTTAAGCGATTTCATAAAAATCTTACGCGGAAGAGTTGTAAGACTCGTACAACCTTTCAAGTTCAACAAAATCAGCTTATTGTGAAGCAGTAAAGATGGGTGAACCTCACGCAACCTTGTACATCCTTCAACATCCAACTCCTCCAAATTTGGGACCTCCGTGAAGTCTGGAGTCTTAATCAGATTCTCTGAATGGCTGAGTTCCAAGACTTTCAACATGCTTAAAGGCTGTTGAAAACAAAAGGGAGCTGAAATGATATTTCTTAATTCAAAAGGGAGCTACAATAATAAAATTTTCACCAACAATTATTCACTAAAAAAAATAAATTAGTGACAAAAACATTGATCTTACTTTGATTCCTTTCCATAATTCTTCAATGCAGCTGTAACACATTTTAAACTCCACAGTTTTATCCAATTGCAAATTTGATGGCAAAGATTTCCAAGGATATCCATGCCAATCAAGTAACCGCAACTTGTTAGAGAGGTATTCAAGCCCTTGAGGAAGTTGCAGACCGCAGATTTTGAGCAAGCGTAGGTTGGTCATCTTTGAAAATGCTTTCGGACTAGCACTTAAATACACCTTATCTTGGAGAAAGTAATAATCATCAAGTATTATTCCTTCAACTACTTCACTTCCCTAAATATTATCAACAAAATAGCTTATTAGAGGATTTTACTAAAAGAAAAAATTTGATCCCTTTATTAGTCACTTACTGTGTTTTGTAACAATACATGGCATAGGTCTGCTTCCTCCCATAATCTGCTGCGTTTTCCAGGCTCCCGTGGGAACTGCCTCCTAACAATTTGTCGACCCATTTCTAGTAACAAATCATGCATCCATAGTCTGTCACTCTCACATATTGTTAATAGAGATTTTTCAATCAGAACACCAATGCCAATTACTGGTTCAAAACCACAGCTGTCGAGAATTTTTGATACGTAATCTCTCTTCTCCCCTTTAAAGAAACATGCAACATCGAGAAATATTTCCTTCTCTGCTTCCTTCAAGCCATCAAAACTTATCTGGAGTATATCTATTATCTCATTTTCAGGTTCTCTTTTTAGTCTTTCCAAGGTACTGGTCCACTCGTCCACAGGTCTACCAAACAAAAATGAACCCAAAACCTTGAGAGCTAATGGAAGACCACTAGCATACTTTACAACAAGCTGAGATAGATGAACATATTCTTCCCTGGGCTCCTGGGTTTCAAAGGCTTTCAAACAAAAGAGTTGGAATGCCTCATCATAAGTTAGTGCCTCAAGCTTAAAAACTTCCTCCACTCGATGCAACTTCAACAAATGTTCATCCCTCGTTGTTATTATGATTCTGCTGCCCGGGCCAAACCAATCGCGCTTTCCAGCTAATCTTCGTAGTTGCTCAACATGAGAGACATCATCGATCACGAGAAGGACCTTTTTTTGTCGCAACCTACTTCCTATCATGTTAATACCGTCATAGACATTTCGTATGCTATTATCCGCAAGCTTCAGTAAATCAGAAATGAGCTGCTTTTGCAAAGAGGTTACACTCCCTTCTTTATCATATTTTTCTTTAACATCAGCAAGAAAACTACTACCATCAAACTCGTGGGAGATCAAGTCATAAACAACTCTTGCAAGAGTTGTCTTTCCTAGACCTCCCATACCCCATGTCCCTATCATACGAACATCATTGCACCCGGCACCCATAAGAAACTTCAGTTTCTCCAAGCGTGATTCTATTCCTACTAGCTCCTTAAGAATCTCGGGCTGTGTACGAATTTTACTTGATATCACATTGACAATTTCCTCAATAAATTCTGACTCATTTCTGCAAATTGAAAACAACAAGAGAAGATTACTGTTGTTAAATTAAAGTTTGTGTCAACGTAGTAACAAATCAATTCCATATTATGTATACAATCCAAACTATATAATATTCATTTCACCAAATTGAATTCGGATAATCAAGTAACATATTTTATCGCGTAGGTCAGAAACAACAAGAATGAGAAAATTCAATTTCTTTTGCTGTTTTCTTCTCATGTACATATTATTTCTTTCTGTAGGAGGATAAATTAGATTAAAAGAGAATTTATATCAATTTTTTATGAGAACAATTATTGCTCACATGAAATCAATTACATGATGATGATAAACTTCCCAAATGATATGTCATTTAATAAGTGGTTGATAATTCTTTAGAAGATTCCAGTGAGTTAATTAGATTATCTCAAGAACCAATTGATGGACGTCACATCATTTTGGGATAATTTTTTAAAATAAAAAATTTGGGATGTATAGCACTACAATTAGCTAAATATGTAATGATATTCATGATATCATTGGGCTTGCGATTATTGTCATTGTTATTATTAACAGTTAGCTAAAGAGTCAATCTAAGAGTAATGTTTTATTTTTATTTTTTAGATGTGATTAATAGAGCACAAAGCAACACAAGATACATATGTATAGCCTTCAATAGTTCATAATACAATAATTTATAGTATCAACGTCCATATCTATTCATTTGCAAATATTAATTCATTTATAGCACTACTGTTTTAATAACGACACATCATATGATATATATACATATTAAACAGAACCTATTAAATTGAAAACAATGTTGAATCATGAATACTAAAATTTGTTTTGTAGTTACTAATCATGCAGAACAACAACAACAACAACAACAACAATAATAATAATAATTGAGAATAAGAATGATTACCTGCCCTTCAATTCCCAACCTGATATATTGGCCACCACTTTTAAAGCGTGTCTCCACTTTTGTACTTTTTCTATATTATCCCTGAAAAATTCTTCGTGTTTGGCAAAAGCTTCTCCAAAACTTGTTGTCTGTTTCCTTACAACAGTTGGTTCCACATCATAGAAAATTGGAAAAATCTGATCCTCTCTATTTTTGTATTCAACAATCTTGATAAGTTCATCCAAGCACCAAGTGGAAGAAGCATAGTTTCTTGAGAGAACAATAATTGAAATTCTTGATTCTTCAATTGCTTTAAGGAGATTTGGTGAAATGGATCCTCCTTTCTCAAGTTGTTTGTCATCCCTAAATACATAGATTCCTTTATCGTTCAAAGCAGTATAGAGATGACTTATGAACGTTTGACGGGTGTCTTCTCCTCTAAACCTTAAGAAGGCATCGTATTTCCTATGAGAGACATCTTGGCAGCTCGTGGAAGCCATTATATTAATTTGTTCCTGAAATGTAATATTAATCTGTTTTAATTTGTTTATGCTTATTAAAATAGATCTAACTTCTTTACACATGATAAACCCCAAAATGTAATATAAATTTTTTCTAGATGCTAATCGGGGAGTGTGCACACCGATCTCTGCTTAAGCAAATCTTGATTAGAGCCTCTAAAAGAAAGCAGAGAGTTTGTACGAAATTAAGATTCAAAGATTTCTTTCAATTTTTCCATTTTTTTCTTTTACATCAAGATGTGCAAAATTAATTCTGAAAATAAAAGAGAGAGATTTATGAGATAGAACTTACAGCTTTTGAGTGTATTGCAGGAAGCCCTTAAATGAATTCCAATGCAGTATTATTATTATTATTACGACAACTCCCATGCAGTGTTTGATTCAAAGAATTTATTCATGCAAATATCCTTTGGGAAAAAAAAATTAGGCAATAAGAGTTGTAGTGTTGTCAAAAAGTAGCCTTTTTAATAATCAATAAATATTGTCACTGTTTACTCAGACGATGAACTTAGCATCGAACTTCCTGGAAGCTTCAAGGAATCTAAACGAAAATTATCAGGCTTTTCAATTGAATGCGCATCTTCGCCATTCTGCCCATTAGCCGTGTTGAAACCATTGGATTCCATATTTCCATTAAAATGGAGTGGAATCCAACGGTTGATATTAATAATTAATTAAAAATAGTTAAAATTACCAGCAATCTATAGGAATTAATGGTAAAATAGTGATCTTTATTACTGAAACTTTAATGGAGTCCAGCCAGGTGGGAATTAATATATTTTTTAGCATTTGAATTTGGTTTTAAGTAGCAATAGCTTTTTTAAGTTCAACTTTTATGTTTGAACTTTTTTAATTTTTAGTTTTAATCAATCTGATTGAGCCAGCCTAGATTGGGTTGGGTTGAACATATTTATTTGATTGGTTGATTTGATTTTTTCTGAAACTAATCAATAGTGGGTTGGGTTGGATGACCACCCTTACCTTAAAGAGATTTAGCCTAAAATTAGATATCTGTTTTTAAAATTTGACACTAATTTTCCGGGTGTTAGTTTTGTTAATTTAAATTGGATATTAATTTGGTAATTACTGTTGTAACCTTATAAAATTTATCTTATTATTTTTATCATAATTAATACTTTATATTTAAACACTAATTCTATTTTCTAAATATACATTTCCATGAAATATGTATATTGGAAAATAGTACACTATTTTGTTTTTCAAAAAAGTGATATTAATTTTGTTATCATTAAAATAAAAAATAATAATATTTTAATTATTATATCAACAAAATATTGTTCAACTTATGTTTAAAAAATTCTTATTAATTTTTCATAACTTATCCATAATTGTTTGTGGGATCTATTTTTATTTTGTTTAGAACAAAAAGAAAAATTAAAGTTCTTTATCATAGAAATATGCAAAATCCATACACTTAAAAAAAAAAAAAATTATGCCAAACTGTAATTACTGTTTAAAAGCTTCCAGTGAAAATTGATTCAACTTATAAAATCTGCGTTGTTTATAATACAGCCTGATCAACAAATATTGCCAAATGTCATTTATCGAGATCTAAAGAAAAAAATTTACAAACCTAAAGATTCATCGAGACTTACGAAATTCAAGGAGATAAAAATTATTAATTATTAGTGTTAAAAAAGAGAAAATAGAAAGAAAGAGAAAAATAATGTAACATAATTACTATAATAATTTCTTTTAACATAAAATTATTGAACAACAAATTAATGATCTTCTTCTTAACTAAACAAACTAATTAACAGCCTCTCATTTACTTCCAAAATACAATTAAAAAGTTTTTCAGATGCTGATTGGAGAGAGTGTTTGCCGACTTTTACTTAAGAAAATCTGAATTAGAGCCTCAAAATGAAGCAAATTAAAGAGTTGATACAATACAAATTAAATTAACATTCAAAGCTTTCTTTCAATTTTATTTATTTCCTGTTCTAAACATCCAGGATGTGCAAATTAATTCTGAGGATAAAAGAGAAATGTATAAAATAAAACTTACAGCTTTGAGTGTGTTGAACGAAGCCACCCGATTGATCTGATCAACTCCAATGAAGTGTTTTGATTCAAAGGAAAGAAGTTAATCTCAGGTAAATATGTTTCTTTTGGGAAAAAAAAATGCAACTTCCAGCTGGCCCAGATTAATTTATATGTATGCCAAAAGCAAGTCTTGGTCATCTCAGAAAGTGGGGGTGAGAAAAGCAAAAAAGCGAAGGGAATCTAAATTCTAAAGGTCATACTTTTTGATAGGGGCGAAAAAAAAAAGTAGAGAGGTGTGATTAGATTTAAACGGGGTGTATTTTGCATGCCGCGCCGAAAGCTTGTATTTATTTATTTATTTTTTTTTTTTAGGAGGCCAAAAGCTTGTATTTGAGAGAATAAAACTCTTTTTATGTTTCTTTAAAGTTATTTATAAGATAAAGTAATTTTACATCCTTCTAAATCTATTCGGTAATAACCCCAAATCTTTAAGTATAAGAAGTAAAGTTTGAAACTAGATAAAGTATGCATAAAACTGAAAATTAAATCTAATTTTATTCATATATCATATATGTCTAGTAATATAAAAATAATTTTTATTTTGTTTTGGCTCGATCTATATTTAAAAAAAAATAATTTTTCTGTGTAGTAAACAAATATTATGATAGAAAATAAAAAAAATTACAAATTTCCTAGGATAAATATAGAATTCATGGTTAAACCAATTCAATAAATTTTATTCTAATTATTTAAATACAGTTTTTTTTTAATTAATGAGTGATGTTTTTGCTTAATTAGTGATTTTTTTGCATAATTAATTAATAAATCAACTATTTTCTAGTCTGGTTAAAGTTTAATGTTGATTTATAAGTTTTATATTATTTTTACAAGTGTTTTATATTTTTAATTTTAAAACATTAATTTACTACTCTTATATTGATGTATTTATTTTACTTTTTATTTACTAGTTATACGTATAAATTATAAAAATTTATATTTATTACGTATTAATGTCGCAATTAATTAAGTCATGATAGAATTTTCCTTGTGCACATATCTTTTCAAAGGGATGGCAGAGAATTTTTATTTGATCTGGAAAATTAAAGCGATTACACCGTTTCCAGCTCCTCAGTTGTGTTGTATATTCCGAAAGCAAGTCTTAGTAAAAGGCTGTCACTCTTTAGCCTTTTACCCCACATGATGAAATTACCGTTCAATGAAGCTTCCTCTTAATAATAACTCTCTTCAATTGAAATTACACGTCGTCGCCACTCGGCCTTGTTAGGGTGCAATAACATCTTCATCTGCTAATGTTCTGATAATTTGTAATAATTAACTCATCGACTATGATTCTACGAAGATGCAACCCTGAGGAATTCAGTTGCAATCACTTGCTTCGGATTTGTGTTGATTTATCTTTAATATGAGTATTAAGCCTTTGCTTATCAGCTTAAGCTTTCCGATTATATATTGGCAAATGGGAGCTTGTTGTGAGCTGATAATAATTAAAGGAAGTTAAACCATTTCCTTCGAGCCTCTGTACTGTAGCTTCCACGTACCTTTGTTATTTGCTGTTTCTGTTCTGAGTTGAACTTTGCTGACTCTGTAATTTGTATGCTTATTGCTAGTAATCCACCTTTGCTGTTGGCGGTAACTGTTAGAAATTCCACGAACAAATTTCACAAAAGGTTTGAATAAATTTCTCAAATTTTCCAGAAACGTATGAGCCCCATATTTCTTTCATTTCTATTCCCTCTTTTATTTTAAGAAGAACACATTATGGATCATTCTAATTTCGAATTTTGATTCTTAAGTCCCATGAGTAAAAGCACCATTAATGTAGCTCATGAGAGTAACCAGAATGGTAAAAGGCCAGTAAAGACAACTGTTAGGAAAAGAATTACAGCAAATTGGTCGAAACTTATTACTAACAACTAATTGTATTTGTATACGAAGCAAAGTGTTCCATGCAAGTACGGGGTTGGATTAGACTTATCCAAGAGTTTAAAAAATAAATAATTAAATGTTCTCACATTATGTAATACTTTTCTAAAATAGATTTGGGTTAAAGCACTGTCTTTGGTCTTAATTTCAATGCGGAAAAAAAAATTAACATTTTCAAAAGAAAAAAAGAAATAATTTGAAAGACAGTGAAGCAATTAGCTAGGTGCACATATCATAAACATGTAAGTGGAGCAATTAGTTTGGATTCGCAACAAGCACTCGTCGCCTTTCTTATTTACATTTTTCCAAATTCAGAGAGAGAGAATTCTTCTGTACAATTATTTGATAATAATTTAAATTACATAATGCTCCTTTTGCCTTACACGAGCTCTACTAAACAGAGCAATATATATTATTCGGGTTAAAAAATGAACAAGAATTTATAATCCAGAGGAGACGACATTGGCGGTTACAAGAAATGGACACTGTGCCTATCATCCACTAGTTATATACAACATGTCGGTTTATTTTGAAAGGAGGCTCGTATGATGAACAGTTAATGTCGTCTCCCAGAGTAAGTTACGTACGCGTTGATTTCTAATAATGAACAAAAGTTACAAAACAACTGCTCCGTTCTTCGAGAGGACAAAGCCTAAAAATAATTGAATCTCTATCACTGGAGTGTTGAAGCCCAAGTTAAAGCCTAAGTATTATAGAAAAATGTTGTAATAATAAAATAAAAATTAATAGGATGTAATAAATATAATTTTTAAATAATAAATTTGACAAAATTAGTAAAGATATAGTAGATTTTTTATCATACAAGTGTAAAATTAAATTAATTTAGCCTCCAAATTACAGTAAATAATATTTACTAAGCATTTTAGTGTTGCAGCTTTAAAATTATAGCTGTCCAAAATCAATTGTAAACAAAGCCAAAGCGAGGTTGGGGGGAGGGGGGCGCCAACACTAATCATCAATTGATCTTGATCCAAGAATTTTCTTACTATTTGAAGGTTCTTAAACCTTGACTCATCATAAACAAGATAATTCGGAGTAGAATGAACTAGAGATGGTACTTGATTCCTCTAATTATCCTGGATTAAGTGTTAGAGTGTAATTTATGCGCTAGTTTTGCATTGTTTACTTCCTTTAATATCAATGTTTTGCACTTAATAATAGTGATTTATTTGTGTTTTATTTTGTAGGTGTAATTCTATTGATTGGTGCTAAAATTGAGCTATAAGATGGTGTTTGAGAATGATTGTTTTCTTAGAGAAATTATGAATTTCAGAAGAACTTAATTGATAAGGCGTGGGCGCGTGCTGTCAACGAATAACTTACAGTTTTTATTTTAACGTGTTTTTATCTTTTTGGGTTATTTTTATAATTCTAAATTTAGAGAATATTTTAGATATTAGTATTCTATTTTTCGAGAAACTCTAGAGGAGAAAAGGGATTGAAACACAAAAAACAAAAAAAGGAAGAAGGGAAGAAAACCCTAGATCAAAATTTTTCTCTTCTCCCTATGAGGAACTAAACTTAGTATTCTGGTTTAAGGTTAATGAAGCTTTGATTCATCATTACTGTGAGATCTTTTTTATACTTTAATTATTTTATTACTTTTTGGGTATTTATTTATTCTTTGAATTATTGTCATAATTATGTTTGTTAATTAGATAATTGACCAATATTTAATTACCAACTTAATCTATTGTCAATTAAAAGATTCATCGTATGAAAATTTTAATGTTTGTGACAAATAGCATAGCAGTGCATTGTGTTATGAGAATAAACAATCTAATTTAAATAAACCATCGTATGCATTTATTGATTAGGATTTGGGTCTCTCTGGTTTTCAGGCTGTCAATTGATTAAATCCTATGATCGTATCTAGGGTTGTCAATTGATTAGGGAAATAACCAATGGTCGTACCTTGGTTATCGACTAGTTAAGGAGAAATTGGCTATTAGAGGGTCTCAGTAGCTATAACCAGTCTATTAATAAGTAGTAATGATTTATATTTGGATCAATGATCAAGAATAATCAAGTCGAAGTTAATTCCTTCAACCAGAGCTTTTCCCAATTTGAATTACAATATTAATTTGCAATCTTGTTATTTTTATTTGATTTTGATTATTGTCAACAATTCCCCACATTTTGTATTTTACATTTTAAAAGGATTTAAATAATTATCAATCTCTGTGGACACGACCCTGCTCAATTACTATACACAATTTATTTAGAGTAGATATTTATTTTTGCTAGCTTCGACAACCATCATTAAGCTCTCAATTCTCATAAAAATAGGACAATTAAACTTGAGCATGTGCCTGCAAAAGATGCTCTAATGCTCAAGTCAGTATTTGGAGATTTTGAAAGCTAATTTAAATTTGAATTCTCTTAATTTGAATTGAATCATCACCATTCATTCTCTTAATTTGATTTTGATAGTTAAATTCATTAACTATTTTTGTCTCTATTCGAGTTTTTAGCACATGGTTCTATTGGTAATAACGTACCGTTATTTATCAACATTTTGGGGTTGAGAAATGTACAATATTTAAACAAGAATAGAAAATGGAAATTAAAATAGTTGTTCTGTTAAAATAGTTGGCTTTAGATTCAGGCATCCTTTTGGTTACAAGCCTCACAAGTTGTTCTATGATTCAGTTTTTGTACAAGCCTTAGTCAACAAAAGTCAGCTCAGCTAACCTGATTAACACTTGTTAATTAGTGGTGTTGGGAAAGGGACTACCACAAGCAGTTATAAATTAAGCAGAAACAAAACCCTTTCCCTCTTTGTATGATTAAAATAGGGTGTGCAGCACAAATAAATAGGCAGAAAAATAAAGTAATAAATCCAAAGCAAAAACCAACTACAAGAGACACATATTTTTATGTGGAAAACCCAAAGAGAGAAAAACCATGGGACAATAGTTCGATATAGTCTTCCATTGTATTAATGGGATTACAGCACAAATTCTTCTCTAGATAATACTAGAGGCTACTAACATCAAGAATCTCATTATTCTTATCTTACAGTAACAACCTAATAACTATTTCTCCAGCAAGTGGGTATATCAAATAATAGCCAAAGATAAGATAAAATAAAAATCAACACCAGTAGGATTGTAGAGGACGAGACCAAAAACTTACCCTTAAAATTTGGAAGAAAACGGAGTCAATACTACCTTTTGATCACCCAATTAAAGATTAAAAATACTATTCTCAAATTAAAACCTTGTACTGGCTTTTCTCTCTCTTTGGCCACTTTTTCTTCTCCACTCGTCGGTTTGTGTGATGAGAAAACTAGGTCTGCCGCTTGTTTTTATAGCTAAATTACATGGTAAATTTCATCCAAGTCTAAGGTTTAATAATAATTACAAACCAAGAAAATTTATTTGGACTTATGGGCTTTTGGGCCACCAAATGAGATGAACCCAACAAAGCTTGCTCTCTGCATATAGCTTTTCAGCTTTTCCCTAAGTAATGACTTTGTCATCATATCTGACCCATTCTTCGTTATGTGTATCTTCTCAACTTGCAACTGTTTCTTCTCAAGCACGTCTCCTATCCAATGACATTTCACGTCAATATACTTGGATTTTGAATGGTATGTTGAATTCTTTGCCAAGTGAATAACACTCTGACTATCGCAGTGCACAATAAAATTGTCTTCATTTTCACCCAACTCTTGTAGGAAATTCTTCATCAACAAAGTTTCTTTGCAACCTTCAGTAATTGCAAATATACTCTGCTTCTGTGGTAGACAATGCAACATATTGCTGAAGTTTGGACTGCCATGAGACTGATCCCCCTGCAAAGGTAAGTAAATAGCCTGATAGAGATTTTCTCAAACCAACCTCTCCTACCATATTTGCATCTGTATACATTTGTAAGACAGGTTTGTCACCACGAACACATAAACATGTGTTGGAAGTGCCTCTGAGATATTTGAAAATCCACTTCGCTGCTGTCTAATGTTCTTTTCCCTGATTAGAGAGAAACCGACTAAGTATACCAACTGCATGAGTAATATCTGGTCTTGTACAAACCATGGCATACATCAAACTACCAATTACCGAAGCATAAGGAACTCCTCTCATCTCTTGCTTCTCTTTCTCACTTGTAGGACAATGCTCAGCACTAAGCTTAAAATGGCCTGCAAGTAGAGAACAAACAGATTTTGCCTTGCCCATGTTAAATCTTTCAAGAATTCTTTCAACATATGCTTGTTGAGGTAACCATAACTTCCCAACTTTTCTATCACGGAAATTTTCATGCCAAGAATCTGTTTTGCCAGCCTTAAGTCCTTTATTGCAAACGATTTGCTAAGCTCCCTTTTTAGATTGCCAATCTTACTAGCATCCTGACCAACAATTAACATATCATCCACATAAAGCAAAAGGATAAAAAAATCATTATCACCAAACTTCTTCACAAAAATACAATGATCGCACATAGTCTTGCTGAAACCATGATTCTCTATGAAAGAATGCAACTTTTTGTATCACTGTCTTGTTATTTGTTTCAGCCTATACAAACTTTTCTTTAACTTGCACACAAGTTCTTCTTTGCCTTTGACGCTGAATTCTTAAAGTTGCTCTATGTATATTTCCTCCTTTAAGTTACTGTGTAATAAAGCTATCTTTACATCGAGCTGTTCAATCTCCAAGTTTAAGCTGCTAGTCCTAGGACAACTCGGATAGAAGACATCTTTACCACAAGAGAAAATATTTCTTCAAAATCAATACCTTTCTTTTGACCAAAACCCTTCACAACCAATCTAGCCTTATATCGCTACTGTGAATTGTTTTCAGTCTTTAATCTATAAACCCATTTGTTCTTTAGTGCCATTTTTCCCTGAGGAGGCTTCACTAAGTCATAAGCATGGTTCTCATTCAAGGATTTCATCTCTTCTTGCATGGCTTTAACCCACTCACTTTTATGCTGGTGAGACATGGCTTCTTCAAAATATTCTAGCTCTCCTCCATCTGTAAACATCACATACTCATGTGGAGGATATCTAGTGGAAGGTCGCCGTTCTCTCGGAGAGCTTCTCAATTCTGCCTCAACTGGTGGTGCTAGTGGTTCAGGAGTGCTTGGTCAACTAGTTCTACTGGACCATCATTATTATCCTCTTTAACTCCCCCATGATCATCATGAACCACAGGTGGAGAAACTGAAATTGGAATAATAGAAATCTCTGGAGATGACTAAAACTCATCATTCTTCTCTGCATCACCAACTATCTGATCTTCAAGGAACACAACATCTCTACTTCTGATCAATTTCCTCGCCACTGGATCCTATTATCTGTACCCAAATTCTTCATGCTCATAGCCTAAGAAAATGCATTCTTTGGCTTTATCATCAAGCTCTAATCTTTTATCTTTAGGGATGTGAGCATATGCTCTGTAACCAAACACTCTCAACCAAACACTCTTTATAAGAAACATCTTTCCCGATTTAAACTCTTTTAGGTACATTGCCGTCTAATGGAGCTGAAGGAGAAATGTTAATCAAGTCAACTGCAGTACGCATAGCCTCCGCCTAGAAGGATTTAGAAAGCTTGGTATGAGAAACCATACATTTAACCCTTTCTTCAATTGTTCTGTTCATCATTTCTGCAATATCATTCTGCTGTGAGGTTTTTGATACAGTCTTTTCAAGTCTGATTCTATAGGACCTGCAATATTGCTCAAATGGCCCTTTGTATTTGCCACCATTATCTGCCCTAATGCATTTTAACTTTCTTCCGTCCCTCTCTCAACATAAATATGGAAGAACTTAAATATATCAAGCACCTGGTCTTTAGATTTTAAAACAAAAGTCCACACTTTTCTAGAGCAATCATCAATAAAAGTCACAAAATAAAGTGCACCTCATATTGATCTACTTTGTATCATGCAAACATCAGTGTGAATTAAATCAAGGATTTGTGACTTTCTAGATGGAGAAAAGCTTTTAAAAGATACTCTGTGTGTCTTTCCAACTAAGTAATGAACATAAATCTTGAGGGACATACCTGTGAAGCTGGGTAGAAATCATTTTCTGGCAAGAGTTTCTAACCCTTTCTCACTAATATGACCAAGTCTTTTATGCCATGTCTCAATGTCAGAATCATTTACAGCTACATTCACATCTTCTTTATTTATCTTAGCTTTTATCACATATAGAGTGTTTACTTTCCTCTCCTTAGCTAACATTAAGAAGCTTTTGGTGAGCTTCCATTTTCCTTTACCAAATTCGTTAATATAACCATCATCATCAAATTTTCCTGTAGAGATTAAATTGAGGTGAATATCTTATACATGTCTGACATCTTTAAGCAACAACTTACAGACAGTGCTTGTCTCTAAGCAAATATCTCATATGCATACAATCTTAGATGCCCCTTCATTTCCCATTCAAACATGGTCGTAATCACCATTAATATAGGATGTAAAGTAACATGAAACGAAGCACCCGAATCAATCACCCAATCACTGATATAGCAAGTGAGATTTATTGAGCTTTCATTATAAACAATACCCAAATCACCATCAATTATGGTTGCAGTGTTCTTTTTGTCATTTTTCTGAGCATCACCATTTTCTTTCGCCTGTTCTCTTTTCCACAATCTACACTCCCTTTTAACATGACCTATTTTCTGACAATGAAAGCACTTCATATTTCTCCTATAGGACTTAGATTTTCCTCTGGGGCTATCATTATTATGCTGGCGAGAATTTCTACTTTGACTTCTCCTCTGTCTTTCTTGCTTTTCTAAAACAAGTGCATATGGCTCAAAGGAAACTACTTCAACACTCTTTCTTTTAGATTCTTCATTCCACAACCTATTTGTAATCATATCCAAGGTTAATTTTCCGTTTGGCGCTGAATTATTCACTAAAACCACTAATGTCTCTCAATTGTCAGGTAAAGAACTAAGCAACAATAATGCTTGTAACTCATCATCTAGAATAATTTTCATAGCAGTCAACTGATCAACCAAGCCCTAAAAACTCACTAGTATGTTCAGTTATACTGCGCCCGTCCTTGTATTTCAAATTAACAAGCCTTTTCATCAGATTGGCTTTATTCTGTGCTGTCGGTTACTCATAAGTTGTCTCTAATTTTCTCCAAAGAGCATCAACCCTGGATTTCTTCGCGACATGGAGATACACACTCTGATCAATCCATGATCTAATAGTACCCACAATCTTCTGGTTTAATTGAGCCCATTTCTTATCATCTAAATCGGCGGGTCTAGCTTCTTCGTCTTCAATGGGTTCATATAAGTCTTTCATGTATAACAAATCCTCCATTTTAGACTTCCAAATACAATAATTCCAAGACTTTAATTTAATCATGCATACCAAGAATTCCTCCGTCTCAACCATACAAGTAATAAAACACACAACCTGATATTCTGATACCACTCTGTGGAAAAGGAACTGCCATAAGCAGTTGCAAATTAAGCAGAAACAAAATTCTTTCCCTCTTTGTGTGATTAAAATAGGATGTGCACCACAAATAAATAGGTAGAAAAATAAACCAATAAATCCAAAGCAAAAACTGACTATAAGAGGCACAAATTTTTATATGGAAAATCCAAAGCGGGAAAACCATGGGACCGTATAGTTCGATATATTTTTCCACTATATTAATGAGATTACAGCACAAATTCTTCTCTATATAATACTAGAGGCTACCAACATCAAGAATCTCACTATTCTTGGCTTATAGTAACAGCCTAATAACTATTTCTCTTACAAGTAGGTATCTCAAATAATAGCCAAAGAGAGGATAAAATAAAAATCAACACCAGTAGGATTGTAGAGAGCGAGGCCTGGAACTTACTCTCAAAATTTAGGAGAAAACGGAGTCAAAATTACCTTCCGATTGCCCAATTAAAGATTGAAAATACTATTTTCAAATTAAAACCTTCTACTGGCTTTTCTCTCTCTTTTGCCGCTTTGTCTCCTCCACTCGTCCTTTTGTGCGATGAGAAAACTAGGGCTGCCGCTTGCTTTCAAAGCTAAATTACATGGCAAATTTCATCCAATTCCAAGACTTAAAGCGCTTTATTTGGACTTTATTTTTAAATGAGATAAGTGGAATGCTTATTTAATTTTCCCATAAACTCCGGACTTTTTTAAATTTTATAGGTTTGTAATTTTTCTTAGTAGATTTGAAGAGTCTTTTCAAAATAGAGAAACATTCATATAATATCATAAATATCTCTTAAAAGTAAACTAAGCATACAAGCATGATAAAATTAAGATCATGTTATTAGATAACCTGCTGTCAAAACTGAACATATCGAGCCACTATATAAGACTTGAATTTGCTATTATTTTATTTCTTTTTTTTTTTTGAAATAACTAGTTTCCTCACATTAATAACTTTGTAACCTTATCAACATTCTTGTTCCATGAGTCTGATAACATTATGTTGAACAACACCGCAATTCACATAAGTAATTGTTATTGGATGATTATTATTTATTTGGGCAATAGAAGAATTTTACTAAATGATGTCATTGATATTTTTATTTTGAAAATTAAAGGAAGACTCATTGAATTAATTTTCTTATTAATTGATTGATCATTTTACATGCTATAAAATTAAAATGTTCATTTTATCCTCATTTATGATTAATTATATATTACATAATTAATTAATTAATATATTATAATTAATTATTAACAATAATTATTAATAGTAATTATATTTAATTAATAACCAAAAAATGATAATTTTTTAATCAACATTCTTGTTCCATGAGTCTGATAACATTATGTTGAACAACACCGAAAGCAATTCACATAGAAGTAATTGTTGAAAAATTGAGGATGATTAAATTGCTCAAAACTAAAATTATTTGGGCAATAGAAGAATTTTACTAAACTGAAGGACTTCATTGATATTATTTACCCCACCACAATTTGAAAATGAGGAAGGGAAGACTCGTTCGAAGGGGAGGTGAGAATGAGTTTCTTATATGCTGGATTGATCATTTTACCCCTCTCCAAAAATCAAAATGTTCATTTTGTCCTCATTTATAATTAATTAATATATTATTATAATTAATTAATTAATATATTATAATTAATTATTAAAAATAATTATTAATAGTAATTATATTTAATTAATAATAATTATAAAATATTACTATAATTGAAGAATTAATATAGTTATTATTATTATTAATTAATATATTAATTATTATTAACAATAATTGTTAATAGTTATAATTTTTATTAAATAATCACAATAATTAATATATTATTATAATTAAATAATTAATATTTATTATTTATTAATATATTTTTATAATAATTATTAATATAATTATTATAATTAATTAGTATATAAATATAATTAAATTATGTATTATTAACAATAACTAATAATAATAATCATTTTTTAATAAATCATCGCTATAATTAAAATAGAAAATAATAATTATGACAATAGTTCATTAAGTACTTTATAGCAATATGTTACAATGTAACTCATTCTAATTCTGATTCAAAGACAAAGTAAACACATTAATGGCAATCCAGCTCATTCCGATTCTAATTCCTGCAGTTCGAGTAAACAACTTATTCTAATTCTCATTATCCATTCTCATTCCAGCTCATTCTCATTCCTGCCCATTTTAATTTCAGCCCATTTCGATTCTAGTTTAGTAAACGCAGTATAAAATGGATTGGAATTCAACGGTTGATATTAATAATTAATTAAAAATAGTTAAAACTACCGACAATCTATAGGAATGGTAAACCTTTATTAGTTAAATTTCAATTGGGTCCTTAAAAGATATTGGATCATTTTGGTAATATTATAGTTTTTAAAATAATTATTATTAATTGTATTATAGAAATAATCAACTATAAAGATAACCAATTAAACGTTTGATACATTTTTCAAAAGTTCTATGAATTTTAAAAATAATTGTATGTGTTTGGTAAATCTTATTATTAAACTATAGTAATATTGTACATAACAAGAATGTAAATGATTGAAGTGGACATAATTTTGAATAAAATTTATTTACATATTTATAATATGTATATAAAATATTTTTTATTGTGTATATATATTAATTGATAATTAAAGTAAATATTTTATATTATTAATTTTATTTTTTATTTCGCTATCTCAATATAATTAGTAATAATAATAATCTCTTTAAAATTAATGATTTAATTTCCTAGTTAGTAAGGATAATTCAATAGAATAAATTTAAAAATCAATTTATGGTAATGAAAATAAATATGCAAAATAAATGAATATCCACAACACAAAGTTTTTTACGTGGAAAACTTTGATCCTCATGATTTAGGATAAAATTCTCAACACGTTATTATGTCCACTTGTTGACGAAACAATTCACTATGAAAATAATGTAAGTTAAAGTGGATTAAGAACACTTACAAAGCTTCGCAACTATAAATATCTCAAATCTACATTCTATTGTGTCAACCTTCACAGACTAAAATACGTTATCTAAAATACATTTGAACATTTTCCAAGTGGATTTAAGTGGGCAGCCTTACCAAGATTTAGGTCTTGGGTTTGAGTCTCATGTAGCGTAGTCTCATAGATGTTATTTGGGTGCTATGAGGAATCTCCTTTTGTTCCTGTTTGGGTTTCTTTGTTGTATTGCTAATGCATTTTAATCATTACAAAGATGACTTATTTTATATTGCTAATGCTGTTGGTAAGCCTCTATGGGAGGACCATGCTACTACTACTGTTAATCGGCCCTTAATCGTTAGAGTTCCGATTGAGCATGATGTTTTGCGGTCGTTGTTGCCCAAACTTTGGACTGGTGAGGGTGATGGCAATTGTTGACAAGATGTCAATTTTTAGCGTGTTCCTTTATATTGTCTCTCATGTAAGCATCTTGGCACTCTCCTGATGCTTGTTTTGTTGCTAATCCTGGGCTCTAGGAGGCCCAGCAGCCTGTAGGTCAGGTGCAGGATGTTGTTGTTCATGATAAAGGCAAGGTGCCTATGTTTGATGCTAGTGTGCATCTAAAGGGGGATGGTGAAGATGTTCAGCCATTGAGGCCTGGTGGTGGCAAGGGTGCTTTGGTAGATGCTTAGCCGCCTATTTATCAGGATACTGTAGAAGATGGGTATGGTCCAATTTTTATGAAAAGAGTTCAGACATGTGATGGTTTGAAAGATCCTACTACTTTGAGAGATGCTGCTAGCTGAGGTCTCTAACCCTCCTTTTTTAGGTGATCCAGGTGTTCAGAGAGCTTCTACCAATGCTACTTTTTTTTGAGCTGTTGTAGAGGATATTCGCTCCATGATCGTGGGCTTCAATCCCTATTCTACAAACATCATTTTTCAGTTTGATGAGAAATTTAGCTCTATTGGTAATCCTATGACTAATGAATAATTTGCATCTGAGCCTGAGAGTCCTGGAGGGCATGATCTTGATGACTTTTGTGTTGTCGAGCCGCATGCCTCTAATTCTAAGAAAAGTTTCACATTAGTTATTCGCTGTAAGAATTGTAAGCGATTCTCTAGACAGTTGCATTAATTAGTCCTATTTTTTATTGCTTTTGTTATTTTCATAGTTATTGGATGTATTTGTTCCCGTGCTTCGAGGTTTTGGCTAGAGATGGCAAAAATACCCGCCCGGTCCGGACCCGGACCGCACCCGGGTGTTGTGGGCCGGGTATTACCCGGCCGGGTATCTTGCATCAGGTGGGTCTCGGCGTCACTTGATAAAAATTTTATTAAAAAAATATTATAAAATATATATTATTTTAAATATTTATATTTATTTGACTCATTTATTACACATATATAAAGTTTTAAACACTTAAAGTTTATATTTTCATGTTAAATTTCATTAAAATAAATTTAAAACTTATAAAATTACCAAAAAATAAAAAAAAATACACATATAATATTAAAAAATATAAAATCCGGGTACCCGGATAAAAACCCGGTAAAACCCGGCCCGGACCCGGTTCCATCCGGGCAGGGTCCGGTCATTGCGATACCCGGACCCGGCCCGGGGTTTTGCCATCCCTAGTTTTGGCATATGCCTTCCTTCATATGAATTTTCTTTTATTTTATTAATTTACTGATAAAGGAGTCTCGCCTAATCGCACACCCTACCTTAAGTTGGTTTTTAATTAAAAAAAAAATCTTCACAGTCCTCACAATTTTTTTTTTCTACGTGAATCAGGCATCAAAATCTGCTCACCAGATAAATTTAAGAGTAAAATGATAATGGATGTGAGAGAATCCGTCTTGAATTTAACACCTTCAAGCTCAAACATCTTGCATCAACGAACTTGATGGAGCTAAAGACGAGAAGAAAATAAATGCGAATTTGATTCTTGATGCCTGAAAATAACATAGGTTGCACTCGTCAAAAATCCAATCTAAAACATTCGCTTCTGTTTGGGGAAGAATCAGAAGGCCAATGATGAAGCGCCACGTGTCGACATTTAAGGAGTTCGTTTAATCTGGGTACCTTGGGTACCTTGGGTACCTCGGGTACCTGAGATACTCGGGGTATCCTCGAGAAACATGTGCAAAGATACCCAAGGATCGGTGGGCCCAAAATCTCAAAAAGGTCGGCATAATATGTGCCGAGAAATAAAGAATCATTGAGGAAATCTTGTGCTGCAAAAGAGTCGACCGCCGCTGTCACGCCAACAAATCAGCCAAAAGTTGCTGCTATGACAGTTGGGACCACCCACATTTCCCTGCCACGCCTGCAAATTTGCAACGGATTTGCAGGGGTACGCGGGACCACTCCGGTACACCCAGCACGTGAACTTGCTCCCCAAGTATGTTTTTCGGAGCACCCAAGCCGCCACACGTACGAAAGAGAGAATATTCCTGATATCACAAGGAGGAACGCCAATAAAATAGCGCCAGGTGGCACGGCGACCGGGGTACACCATATAAATACTCAGGTTAATTTTTATCAAGTAAGTTTTACACACACACCAGAAAAAACTTAGGTCTTCTTCAACCTAAAAACCTCCATTATTGAGAGCTTGCAAGCTCTCGAACCTGAGATAACCCCAACTCTGACTTGAGCGTCGGAGTGTGGTCGCCGGCCACCCCCGGCTCCACCTCTAACCTCATTTTTTAGTTGTTTCGCAAGTTTAAAGAAATTTCCAGCCCTCTGAGTCCGAAGTCACCGTCACCTCCACCTTCCCCCACTCCACAAAAACCCAGTCAGCCCGTACACTCCCAACAAGCAAGGCGCCCCGCTCTCCCGTTAAAAAATAAATTTATTGTTCTTAGTTTGTTTTTGGTATTTTCCTTTTATTGGCCCCAAAATAAGCTGAAAACAATTGGCGCCGTCTGCCGGGACCGCACAAAAACCCCCACAGTTACTAAGCTTGTTGGTGCAGTGCTTGCTCAGCAATGCTTTTAAGTGCAGCCCGTAATCACGGTTCGGATTCATGGCGAATCGGGGGACCATTATGATGGTGAGGCGGGCGACTCAACAAGGAGGGCGCCCCGTCTAGACAAAAGCAAATCTGTTAAGCAATCAACCGGAATTCACTCCGATGAAGAGCCCATTACTCATAAACACTTCGAAGATCTAGCTCACGCGATTCTTAGGGCTGTAGGATCTCGGGTACCCGAAGCAGCCACTTCCCCGGTGACTCAAGATATCCCGCCTCCACGAGGTGAGAAGCAAATCGTGCCAAGATCTGAAATACCGGAGGGGAGTAGACCAAAACACGGACCAGCGGGCACCCGTTCAAAATTTCAAACCGGCGGCTCTCGAGAAGAACGCTCCACTGCTTCTTGCTATTCTCGTAGTAGCCAAGGTACCAAGCGCAAACAAAAGGCGCAAGAAGACCTCCGATACAAGCTGAACGCCAAAAGAGCTTCCCAAACAACTGCGGCATCCTCGGGTGCACCTTGGGTACCCCGCGAGTTCATGGAAAAAATGGAATACCTCGAAGCTCAAGTGAAGCTCCTTTCTGAAAGACAAAACCCCACCATATGACGGAAATACCACCAGCAAAAGGGAAGCACTTTACTTCTTTCAGTTTTCTTTATTTATTTTCCATTAATGATTATGTGTTTGATATATGTGGTCGACCATATAGGGTACCCAGAATACCCTAAATTGATCGGTTGCACTTTTTAATTCTCCAAGTCTCTAATGACAATAACAAGTGATCCTAGAATCCCCTGTAGTCTCCTCAGGATGACAAAATAGTATCATATAATGATCTATATCTCGCTCTTTATGAATGCATTCGCTTTACAAAATTTGATGATGTGTGCACTTTTATTTGCATTTTGATTATTTGATATGGATAAGTAGTTTGAAATGTTATAAGAATATTTCGCCATTAAACTAACTCCATGTATTTCGTTGTGCAATGTTCATTGTGGTACAATATAGCACCAAAGATTGCTCCATTACAAGATAGCTTAAGGAACCTGGGGTATCTGACCCGGCTTGATCATGAAGATCTGCTCAAGGTCAACGCCAATAAATAAATAAAAAAAACAATAAATTTAAAGAGGGAGGGTCAGAGAAGACCCGAGGGCAAGGTAAACCAGCATACCCTAGCGCCATGAGGCTCCGTTAAGGTATGCACACGCCCACACCTCTATTCGGTCTGAGCTCAGAACCGAGGATAAATCACCGCAAATTTAAAGAGGAAGGGTCAGAGAAGGCCCGAGGCGTAAACCAAAGACACCTAACGCCATGAGGATCCGTTAAGGTATGCACACGCCCACACCTCCATTCTTTTACTTAGCTTAGTAAAGAATAATCAAACAAACGGCAATCACAAGAGTTGAATGCCTAAAAGAAATGAGGGAGGCAAGCATGCACTTCCATTATCTCATTAAACGCCTACTAGAAGCAGATGGCCAAAACAAGCATGTTTTTGATCAATTCTGCAAGAGAGGAGGCCAAGAAGGTCCCCGATAAGAATAATAAGGGGTACCTGGGGTACCCCGACGAACCTCGACAAATCTATTAGAAGATGCGCCATAATCTCCATTTACATCTTAGTTTCGCCAATTATAAATTTCATTTTATAGATGATGTTCGGATTGTTAAATTATTTGGGATACGCCATAATCTTTACCAAGATGAACAGCGAGCATGTCTAAGAAGGCCAACACGCAAGCGCCAAGAACATATCGGGGAGTACAGGGTGCACGAGAACCTCCACTAGTCTACACAATCAATCATAAACAAAGAATGCAATGGCACAACCAAGTCAAGTCTGATATTGAAAGTTTAAGTGAACAGTAGCAAGATTGCCGAGGCAACCTTTCAAAAAGGAAATATCCAGATACACCAAAAGTTACAAAAGTAAAGGAAGGAGGCTACCAAAACATCTGGAAATGAACCCTAAATAACAGCAAGAAGAATCAAACAGAAGGGGGGAACATCTTCTACACCATTCCCCTCAACTGGGGCATCAGCAGAAGCACCCATGCCAAAAGGGGTACTACCTTCATGAACAATGTTGGCGGAAGGGAGGTCTGCATGAGGTACCAAGGGTACCCCAGAAGATTGCTGAGGACTCAGAAATGGAGGAGCCTGGGGTATCCCCTTGTCTTTAATCGCTTTCAGAATGGCTGACTAGTCCACCCATTTCTCTACTCGGGGTACCACGAGTTCTGGATCTACACTCCAAACCTCTGTCATGATAAGCGTAAAGGCTTTATCCATCATTTCCTTTTGGCGAGATACAAACTTGATAAGTTATAAATAGTCCTATTATATTTTGTTTGATTCCCTCATATTTTGATTGATTTTGTGCTAATTTGTGGAAATTGTATTTGATTTGATTTAGGAGGTGAAACATGGAGGTTACGATGAAATTTGGACAAAAAGGGCTTAATTTGGGCTTTGCAAACGTGGGCTGACTATTGGCTTGAGGGAGAGTTTCCTAGCAATCAGAATTGGAGAAGGAGTCGGTTTTCTAGTATTGAGAGAAGAGGAAACTGCAAGGAAAAAGGAAAAGCTAGCAAAAAGGAAACAAAAAGCAATATAAAAGACCAAGCTGGGCGTGAGAAAAGGGCTGGAACGTGAGGAGGAGAAGAAGTCAAGAACGGCTGCAACTTTCTTCTTAGTCAAATCTCTTGATTTTGTTTTGCCACCATGAGTGGCTAAGGTTTTAATTCCGGTCCAGGGGTTAATCAAATCCGATTGTAGTTTTGTGAGGCTTTGAACTAAACAAGAATTTCTTCAATTCAAGTAATTTTTATTTTCTTGTTCTTATTTTCTATGAATTATTTATGTTGATTAAGTTGACGCCTTAATTCAATATTTATTTTTCTATCGCTAGTCATGAGTTTGCGATCCGTAATTGTCATGAATGATTGAATTGAGTAGCAAAGAGTTGGCTCATATGTGTGTATATTGATGGCCACAATTACATAGCTTGCATGATAGGCTCTAGGGGAATAAAAATACAAATTGATTAAATTGGAGTAATCTGAATTAATTAATCTTGTTTTAGTCATTCTCACTATTCTTAATGCTGTCACTTAATTTGATATGGAACGATGATGCCAGTTAAATTAGTGATAAGTTTGGATTTGGGCGATTGTTTGAGTCTATTACATTAGGAGAATAATTGCTTTCTGCGGGATTCCGATTAAGTAGACTAAGTTCTTGGATTGAGTAATTTATATTTTTGCCTATGAACAAAATTGCAATTGGATGGAATTGATACCCTTGGATTGGAAGTTTGGTAAGATTAATTTTCTTTGTTTAATTTTAAAGTCTTGTTATTTTATTTATTTTATTTATTTTATTTTATTTTATTCCTTGTTAAAGAAGAAAATTAAAACCCAGAAAAACGGTTAACCGTTAACCTCTAACGGCGAACCGTTAACCTCTATCGGCGAACCGTTAATCCCAAACGGCTAAACCGTTAGTGGACAGAACCGATAGTTTAGAAATTCGGCTTACCGGTTTCCTTAACCGGTTAGCCGATTGTGCCCAGAAAGGTTACGAACGAGATTCGGTTTTCCGTTTTCCCTAAACGGTTAGCCGATTAATTCCAGAACCAAGCCAACCCGCAACCGGTCTTCCGTTTTCCCTTAACCGGTTGTCCGAATAATTCCAGAAAACTTCGAACAATTAACGGTTCACCGATAACAATAAACGGTTCGCCGTTTATTTGCAGAAAGCTTGCAAATCTAGTTTTCTTTGGAAATTAATTTTTGTTTTAAACTTTGAGAAATTAAATACATAGTTCTCTTGGGATTCGACCTGGTTCCACTATTTCTACAAATTAATTTAGGCGAATCAGTATTTATTTTGAAGAGCTTCGACAACTCTGTCAAAACTCATCATGCTTAGCTTCGACCTCTTCGAAGCCCTTGGATAGGCGGACATTACATGCCGGTCGAGATCCTCCGACCGCCTTTAAGGCACCGACCTCCTATGACTTCTCCTCCAGGAAACGTGAGGTTGAGCTCTCCTTTTAATCTCCCCACCTCTGCAGGTGCAGCTGAGGTACCTCTAAAGTCGCGAAGACTGTGACTGAGGTAAAAGGCCGCCTACAACAAAAAAAAGGAGAGGGAAAAGCAAAATTAGTAACAAAGAAAATATATATATAAGAGAGGCCATGTCCGCAGAAATGCACTCGGAGGAATGGAGAAAGCAATCACTCAGATAGGATATGCTTTTGTTCGCCACTGGATCAAGTTCGCCCTCCACGAGATCCCCAGAGACCGTGAGCAGCGAGCTAAACTTGCGCTTGTGGGCACCTGGGGTACCCCGGGAACTACCAAAAGAGAACTCATGCAACTTCCCCTTGGAGCCTGTAACGACCGGAGGTCGAGCACCTTTTGCTGAGGTACCTAAGGTACCGGAGGAACTGCCGCTCATACGGTTGAAAAAGGCATCAAAGTCCTCGGCACCACGATCCATACCTGTCCAGTGCCAAAAAGAAACAAAGAGGCAGGTCAGAAAAACGGACATAAGAACCATCACAGGCGGAGACCTAAATCAAAGAGGTCAATGTGGAGGGCTACACCGCCAGAATGAGGGTGCTCGAGACGCTCACCCTCGAGAGGTACCCTAAGGCGCACAGAGGGAGGTATGTTGTACTTAGCTCTAACTCTATCTAAATCTCTGGGAGTGGCTGTCCTACCCCCAATGAGTAGGGCTTGCGAGATAAAGAGACAGAGGGGGAGACCATGAGAGGTTCGGGAATACTGGCTGGGGTAGGAGATTGGGGTCTGCTACTCTTTGAACGAGTTCTTCTGTGGGCTAGCTCAGCTGTTTGTTTGCCCCTGGTCTTAGGTTTACTACGAGGATCGGTTCGAGATAACTTGGGACTAGTTGGGAGGACTTATCGTCATCACTAAGAGAAATATGGGGGGCTGATTTGGAAAAGGGAGCCTCCTCACTCGACTCCCTCGACTCCTAGACCACGTTACGACCCTTTCTCCCCATAATCTTTCCCCCTATCCCGCTTGCCTAAAAACAAAACTCCCACATCAGAACATACAAGCCCCACAAATCTCAGACTCCATCCAGCAAAACAAATACCAACATCCACCAATCAAACCACACAAAAAAGAAAGGCAGCAACAACACTCTGCAGGAATTCCGGAAGCAATACCACAACAATATTTCTCCAGTAATAATAATATATACATGCGTATATACCTGAAAACTTCATCGAGGATTTCAGAGCACAAATCGAGATGGCTCATCATTTCAAAACAAAAAAAGGGGGCACTAACAAGTGCGATGGTGTGATTTGGTGAACATTGGTAATAATAATGATATTATTATTATCATATATGTATTAAAAAAAAAGGAAACAGGAAACCGAAGCAGCCGTGAAGGAGGGAATCACAGACGCCGAGGCCAAGATCTCGCCGCCACGCCCAGTATCTGCCGAGTTTCAGCTGCCGAAACACCGCTACTAACCAATGGAGGCCGGCCGAGAGAAGAAACGGGAGAGAAGCACCACGCCGACCGCTGAATCGGAGAAGTCGCTGAGGCCAGCAACGCCCAGATTCTGAGCCAAAACCCGTCGTAATACCGCCGAAGTTGCACTTAAACGGAGTGGAAGAAGTCCAACCGTGACCGGAAGAGAAGAGAAAAAGAAAAGAAAAAAAAAAGAGAAGGAAAAGAAAGTAAAAAGCCCCGGGGAAAATGAATGGACGCGTAAAAGGAAGAAAAATTTTACCTGCAAGTGATGTTGATGAAACCAGAAAAAAGACGTAGAGAAAAATCAGAGAAAAGACGAAGAGATAGAATAAGAAGTTGCAGAAAATAATTAACTTTTGAAGTTTGGGGATTTTCAAAATAACCTGGGAAAGAGAGAGACGGAGCAGAGTTTTTAAATTAAGTTTGAAAAAGTCAGTGACTTTTCAGAATAAAGTCAGCGAGTTCGAAATTCAAATCAGGTGTCAGACGGCTGCCATTTCCCAAGAAAAGCGGGAAAGGACACGAAGACCACTGTTCACTTGCCAAAAAAAAAAAAAAAAAGAGAGAAAGAGTTTTAGAAGATTACGAAGAGTTTCACAAGAAGGAGTCGGGTACTCCTTCAGTTCGACTATCCTCCAAGCTAAATGTTACATCGCCACGTGTCGTTTCAACCGCATATATGAGTTTATTTTGCCTCTGTTACCTTCGCCAAAAAGAAACTAGGGGGATGTTGTTTGGGGAAGAATCAGAAGGCCAATGATGAAGCGCCACGTGTCGACATTTAAGGAGTTCGTTTAATCTGGTAAATTGTACCCTGGAGATACTCCTGCAGACTTCCAAATGGGCACTAGTGGACCCTGTCTTGACTTCGTCAAGATTCTGCTACACATGTAAAATATAAAGGTTAGAGAAACATGTGCAAAGATACCCAAGGATCGGTGGGCCCAAAATCTCAAAAAGGTCGGCATAATATGTGCCGAGAAATAAAGAATCATGCAGAAAGAGGACCACATTGTCACGCCAACAAATCACCAAAAGTTTGCATGACAATGGGACCACCCACATTTCCCTGCCACGCCTGCAAATTTGCAACGGATCTGCAGGGGTACGCGGGACCACTCCGGTACACCCAGCACGTGAACTTGCTCCCCAAGTATGTTTTTCGGAGCACCCAAGCCGCCACGCGTACGAAAGAGAGAATATTCCTGATATCACAAGGAGGAACGCCAATAAAATAGCGCCAGGTGGCACGGCGACCGGGGTACACCATATAAATACTCAGGTTAATTTTTATCAAGTAAGTTTTTCACACACACCAGAAAAAACTTAGGTCTTCTTCAACCTAAAAACCTCCATTATTGAGAGCTTGCAAGCTCTCGAACCTGAGATAACCCCAACTCTGACTTGAGCGTCGGAGTGTGGTCGCCGGCCACCCCCGGCTCCACCTCTAACCTCATTTTTTAGTTGTTTCGCAGGTTTAAAGAAATTTCCAGCCCTCTGAGTCTGAAGTCACCGTCACCTCCACCTTCCCCCACTCCACAAAAACCCACCACCAGACACTCCCAACAAGCAAGGCGCCCCGCTCTCCCGTTAAAAAATAAATTTATTGTTCTTAGTTTGTTTTTGGTATTTTCCTTTTATTGGCCCCAAAATAAGCTAAAAACAGCTTCCAACCCTTAAGAAAAGTATTTCTCCAAAATCTAAGGTTTAAAAATAAATTTTAAGGACATAAAAACAAAGCCACTCGCTAAATTCTTCCCTAAAATCAAACTGCCCAAGCATCCATAGTTGATCTCCACTTCAAAATTTTTTGGCCTTAGCGCTTGTAAAGCTGGCTCAAAATCGACGGCCTGTAGAGCTTAAAATGATGCTTTTGCATTTTAAATAGGTGGGGAAAATGGCCTTTGGATCCACCAAATTGGATTAAACCAATGGTTTGAAGCAGCAGAGTACGTGGTAGCTTCAGAACCCTTGGACCGCGTTCAAATATGATCAAAATGACGGTCCAGATACAAAGTCAACCATCCAGTACCCTCACACACGCGGATCAATGGCCATCAAGACACGTCACAGACATCCTGCGGTCCAAACGCGGGTCAATATCGGGTCAAACACGGGTCGAGTTGATCCATTAAAGAACACGTATTCAGCGGACGGACCTACATGAGATCGCATTCAGAGGTCAATCAAGTTCAGTCACAGGAAAGTCGATAAAGATGCATCATAACTCTGTACAGCAATTTACACAAGATTCCAATCTCCCTCAAAATCTGTCCGGTAACTCAAAATGACAAAAATAATCATTTTTCTCGTAATGATTTTTAACATAAAGTTTTGACAAATTTTAATGCATTGGACATTTTTATTTTATTTGAAATGAAATGTTATCAGTAAATGGCTCTTAAAAATCATAATTAGCACACAACCAGCAAATTGAAGGAGCAGAAAACCAAGAGAACAAAATTTCCTCTTAAATTAATTCAATTGAATTTTATATGTGAAAAAATAATACATAAATATGTAAGACAAATATTCCTGCAAAGCAAACGCTGAGATACAAGTAAAACTCAAAATGTAAGAAAATTAATTTGCATGATTGAGCTTGTTGGAAGCAATAAAAGATGGTAAATTTTTACTTAAATTTCTAGTTAAGGCTATATTTAGAATTGAGGTTAGATAGTTGTAACTTTTAAACTACAATACTAAAGTGTTTAATAAACACTAACAACTGCATCTTGAAAATTAAATTGTATGATGAAAAGTTTATTATATTTTTATTAATTTATGAAAATTATTATTTAAAATTATATTTATAATATATTATTAATTTTTATTTTATAATTATAATATTTGTCAACAATTTAAACTTAAAAGTTACATTATCTCGATAATGGCTAATGAGAAATTCTGTGAAAAACAAAATTGCCTGCTAGTGGAAAGCTTTCTGCATTCAGTTAATCTACACAAGATGAATCCATTCCTAAGGAACTCCCAAAGAAATCAGTCTTTCTTGCCATTCACACACACACACACACACATACATATATGACAATGTGGCACTATCTAATTAATCTATAGCTCTAAAAATATATATAGTAAGCTATAGAATTCTGCACCTGTATAAATGCTCATTATATGATAAGCACCGGTGGGCACCAGATTATCTTTATATATATATATATATAATTATAATGCAAATGTAAATTAATTCCTGTTCATTAAATGTAAAATTAGCTATATTAGTTAATTTTTATTGAGGATTCTTCTAGCCCTTGGGGTCGGGTTATAATTAGAAAGTTTTTACCATTGCGTGAAAATTCTTCATATGGAGATCCAGCTCCAGTTAAGAGTTGAAAGCAAATAAAATAATTATATTAAAGAACTAGGACGATGATCAGAATGAATAGTTTATAATTACACCGTAATGATAAACCTACGGCCCCAATCACATGGAACTTATTAACTAAATTTAATCAAGAGTTGTAGTTGCAAATATTTCTCAAAGACCAAAATTTACAAGTACAGAAAATTATGAAACTCGATAATGGCTCTGCTTTGGAAAGTAACGATCTTCTTCTTCATATTAATTCTGAAAATTCGAAGACAAAAATGAAAATAAAGAGAACTGCATAGCATAAAACTTACAGCTTCAATTATGTTGCAAGCAGAAGAGGAATTTTCTTAATAAGAATTCCGACAGCAAACATTCTAAGCCCTAACATCCAATATGTTTTAAATATCAACTACATGTCAACGATACAGAATTCCAAGGCATCTTCTATTTAACAAAAAAGAAATAATAAGAATCAACCATTGTCAATTCTTATCAACAAAGTCTTCAAATTGACATTGCGGTCTCTGTTGTTTAAAGGAAAAAAAAAAAAATTCAATAGTTGTCAATTCCTATCAACCAAGTCCTCCAACCAAAATTACCTACGGGGGTGGAGAAAAGAAAAATAAAAACCAAATGTTGAATCCTCTTGATTGTATCATGGATAAATCAGATTTAGATCTGAGTCCATATTTTAACAGATTCATCGGCCCATTTTCAGACATGCCATGAATCGTAAATTAAACCAAATATTCACAAAAAACAACAAAGAAAAAAAAAAATTCTGTGTTCAGCCACAAATGGGCTATTTCACAGCCAAGCAAGAAAACAAATGAAGAAAATTAATTGCTTTCCACTGGTTCAAGAATTACTATCATTACAACAAATGTGATGATAATTTTCAATCATCAGAAGAAGATAATTTCTTCATACATGCGTTCTATGGCCTGACTCTGTTTCATGTCTAAAACTCAAGAAATTCTACAATTCCTTTGTTCTACCATATCGTTCATTCAACAATAAATAATCAAATTCTGTCATGTATATTTTTATTTAGAAAATTGCAAAACAGTTAGTCGCTGGAAAATAGTAATTGATTAAAAAAACACTGGGTTTGCACTGTGTTTGCGATAAAATTTTGTTAAAGATAAGTATACATAGACTACCAAGGCACAGAAAATACGAAATCAAAACAATATATTGAATCAAAATAATACATATCTATAGTGAAGGAATCTCAAAATCTGCTCACTAGCTATGACTCGTGTAGGACAAACCTTCACAAACTGACCTTCTTGATTGATTGCTTTTGCTCGGCAAATCATAGAGTTGATGCAACACGTCAGGTGGGATGCACGTTCCTTCGTGGGCGTATTATCGAACACGTCATAGGCATCAGAATTATGCCATAATTCCTCAAAAACTCCCTTGCTCAGCTGGGCCTGCAAATTCCATATAATCATTCCATTGTCTATTTTTCCTTCGTTCTGAACCTAAATCAAGCTTGCCAATTCTTCCTAAAATCGTCAATCCAAGCCTGCCAATTCAGGCACCGTTCAACATATGTCCACCAAGCATTGTAGCCTCAATTCCGAGGTTCAAGTATTTAAACCCATAAAAATTCAGAGAGGAAACGGCAAGGAAGAGGGTGAGCTCAATAAACACTCTCTACCTCAGACCCTGTGTTTATTTCCCGCTAAACACGGTTAAGAAACTTGCACCCCAATCTGGACAGCTCATCAATGCCACGTCACTACCCCTTAAACAGAATTTTAACAGATTTTTGAATAAATAGAATGCAAATGAATTATCATGTGCAAAATAACATTTGAATGCATGCTTAGTGACAAATTAAGATAATAGTAAGCATTTGCGTTCATCTTTGAGATTGTGGTTCCTCATCACCACAGCAGCCATTCCACTGGCTTCTGTCCCAAAAACATATTTAATTTATTTATATTAGTAATATATTTATATTGATTTTTAAAATATAATATCAATTTTGAGGTTACTATGGTCAAGAGTATAATTGAGGGAAAAAAAAGCGCAAAATGAAATAAGCATGTTGAAGTTAAATTCATTATTATATGATCACTTAAAGTTGATTATTGAGGGATTAAAAACACTTAATACATCTAGGGCTTGAATTGAGCACCGAAAAAAAAGGAGCGAATGGAACCGAACCCTAATCTGCTGAAAGCGGACCCTCCCTTGCTGGAGGAAGACCGCACGACTAAGAAGGCACGTTTCAGGGAACAGGGGTCCCATGAAGACAATCCACCGGCTATGTCCTTTAAGGATAGTTTGATGAAGGATCAGTCAGGGGCTGCAACTGAGATGAATGAGGGTGATGATGACCTAGATATTGTGGATGCAGATGTAATCATTGACAAAGATGGTCGTATTCCTTCCGTTGAGTTTTCACCGAAGATGCAGGAACAGCTAGTTCGGCCGTGGAAAAACACAGTGATTGTGAAATTATTAGGGAGATCTATAGGCTATAGATCATTATGCAACAAACTGGAGGCCTTATGGAGAGTGGAACGAAGGTTCACCATAATTGATTTAGAAAATGATTACTATCTTGTACGTTTCAGAGCAGAGGAGGATGTGGAATTTGTTCTCACGCAAGGCCCTTGGATTATTTTTGGGCATTACTTAACTGTCCAAAAGTGGTCTCCAACTTTTGATTGTCTTTCGGACAAAATTGAATCTATAGTGGCGTGGATCCGACTTCCTAGCATGCCGCTTCATTACTATCATAAAAAGGTTCTTCGGATACTGGGGGAAGTGGTTGGTCGTGTCATAAAGATAGACTACAATACTGAGGCTGCAAAGCGTGGCAAATTTGCCCGAGTGGCTGTGGAAATTCGCTTAAATCAGCCCTTGGTTTCACAATTTCAGTTGAATGGCAAAATTCAAAGGATTGAATATGAGGGACTCCCTACTATATGTTTTGAGTGTGGTAAATATGGTCACACAGTGGATACTTGTCCAAGCAAGAAGGAGGTGTCGAATGAGAAAGGCTGCGACGGAGAGCCCCAACCGGAGGGTGAAACGACGGGAGCGACGGTGGAGCCTTCAACTGCTAGAAATCCGAATAATTCTCTATTTGGTCCGTGGATGATTGTAACTAAAAAAGGAAGGTCAAGAAAGGTTAAGGAAGGTACAATGCAAGGAAATCATAATCGTGCCCAGCATGGTAATGTCAGAACGGGATCCCGCTTTTCACTCCTCCATTCTGATGATAATATGGATAATGATCGCGAAATCAGTGAAAGGATTCCTCGCAATCATGCACCTGAAGGCAGACTGGCAATGCAAGAAGAAAACCCGATGAACAACCAGGCCAAACAACCTAACCATAGATATTCCTTACGTAAACATAGCCAAACACCAAACCGTGGCCAAGCTACGTCTCCCCGTAGTTCTAGCCTTGTCCAACTACGTACCCGTCTTCCCCATGCAAACCATGCAGAACAAAATACGACCCTATCACCAGCCATGCTAAATGCTAACTCAGACCTTACCAATATTCAGAACCCACCCGCTACTACTAGAAACAACCAGCCCCACCTCGCCAGTACATCCCTTGATCCTCTTAAACATTCGGTGTACTCCTTTGCTAATCTATCTGATGGTGCTGACATGCTGACTCAGTTTGCTAGAGAAAACCCCCTCTTTACCGACATGACTAAGGATAATAGGAACCATCCTCTGGGGGAGCCACCTGATACTGCGAGACGGTATGGGACTAATGAGGATGATGACTCGGAAGGGAGTGACTATATGGCTCGAGAAGGCATTGACGAGTCCCAAGATGATTCAGATTCTGGAGGATCTTTGGAAGAAGAAGCGGATATGGAGTTGGAGCTTCAAGCTCACAGCCTTCGTCAGTAAAGATACTGGCTCCTTTTTATCTTATTATTTTTAATGAATTGCTCTATTATGTTTTGGAACTGCCAAGGTGCGCTGTCCCCAGAATTTCGGAAGACTTTCAAAGCTCTAGTTCAGACATATAAACCTTCCATGGTTGCGTTATTTGAACCAAGGATAAGCGGGAAAAAAGCTGATGATTTTATTCTCCGGAGTGGCTTTGAGAGGTCGCATAGAATTGAGGCTGAAGGTTTCTCTGGGGGTATTTGGTTAATGTGGAAAGATTGTGTTAAAGTGGACGTGGTTATAAACCATAAGCAGTTTATTCACTTTAGCATAGCTACTGACAGGGGTTTTACCTCTTGGGCTACTGCAGTTTATGCAAGTCTTAATAAACATTTTCAGAAATCTCTTTGGAAGGACCTTGAAGTAGTGGCTCGCACTGTAACGGGACCTTGGATCCTTGGAGGTGACTTTAATGCCATTTTACATCCTTCGGAGAGGAGAGGTGGTTCGACTCGTACAGAAGGTGTTTGTCAGCGGTTTAATGATTGGTTTCATCGAAATCAATTTTGTGATCTTAACTTCAGTGGACCGAAATTCACTTGGGCGAGAGGAAGTTTGATGAAACGTCTAGATAGAAGCTTTTGTAATGATGAGTGGGTGCTGAATTTTGGTAATTCACAAGTCATGCATTTACCCAAACTCAATTCTGACCATCGGCCTATTCTAGTTCATTTTGAGAGGGTAAGTCGACAAACCAGTAATGCCAAGCCATTTCGCTTCTTGGCGTCTTGGCTCACTGATAGTAGGTTTAAAACCTTTGTTTCTGAGACGTGGCGTAGGAGTGGAGATTATGTTAACTTGGCTAACAACTTCATTATGGAAGCTCGGAAATGGAATAAGGAGATCTTTGGAGACATATATAAAAGGAAGAGTAATATCTTAGCAAGATTGGCTGGCATTCAACGTGTTTTAGAGTGGCGCAAACCTCGTCGCTTGGTGGAGCTGGAGAACACTCTTAAGAGGGAGCTGAAGAGCATTTTGAAACAGGAGGAGATTTTGTGGTATCAGAAATCTAGGCGGGACTGGATTGAGTTTGGTGATCGAAATACCAAATATTTTCATCGCCAAACAATTCAAAGGAGAAGACAGAACCAAATAACGATGATTAAAGATGAGAGTGGCAATTGGATTGAGGATGAGGATATTATTAAAACTCATGCAATGAACTTTTTTAAGCATCTGTATACTAAAGAGCTGGAGGAGTCTATCCCGTATCCTTTGGTGAATATGTTTCCTGGAATTGATGAGCTTAGTTTTGGTAAGCTTAATGCGGCTTTGTGTGAGGAAGAAATTAGGGAGGCAATTTTTAATATGCATCCGTTTAAGGCTCCAGGAATAGACGGTCTGCATGCGGTATTTTATCAGACGCAATGGGATACTGTAGGTCGTTCGGTGAGTAACTTGGTGCAAGGGATTTTCAATGGCCAGAGTATACCTAGTGAGATCAACAAAACTTTGATTGTGCTTATTCCGAAAGTTGAGCATCCAGATAGCCTCCGATTATATAGACCTATAAGCCTTTGTCCTGTCATCTATAAAACAATTACTAAGATTGTGGCGAATAGACTAAAATGCATTCTTCCTAACTTGGTAGGGCCAATGCAAACTAGCTTCGTTCCTGGGAGGCACATAACGGAGAATATTATTATTGCTCAAGAAGTGATTCACACCATGCGTCGGAAATCAGGGAAGGTTGGTCAAATGCTTCTTAAAGTAGATCTGGAGAAAGCCTATGATAGGCTGGAATGGGATTTCATTTATGAAACTCTACGTGAAGGTGGATTCCTTGAGACCTTATTCGCATTACAATGGATCAGATTACCAAAGATCTATGATTCTGGAATGGGGAATATACCGAGGAGTTTGTTCCTTCTCGAGGGATTAGACAAGGGGACCCTATTTCTCCATATCTTTTTGTCCTCTGTATCGAGAGACTCAGCCATGGCATTCATCGTGCCGTTGATAATGGAGATTGGAGTCCGATCCGACTGTCGCAGCGAGGTACCCCTATCACTCACTTATTTTTTGCTGACGATCTGTTACTCTTTGCTGAAGCCTCTTGCGCTCAAGCTGCTGTGATCAATAATGTTCTCCACACGTTTTGTGCAAGCTCGGGGGAAAAGGTCAATAAACAAAAGTCTCAGGTGTTCTTTTCTAAAAATGTTAAACCGTGTGATGTGAGTAAGATTGGCATGGCTCTTGGTTTCTCTGTGACTACGGACCTGGGCAATTATCTGGGAATGCCGCTCTTGCATTCGAGAGTTAGAAAAGCAACGTATCATGGCATTTTGGAGAAGGTAAAGCGTAAGCTGAATGGTTGGAGTGCCAAACATTTATCTTTGGCTGGTCGAGTCACGCTCACACAGACTGTGATGCAGGCGTTACCGATTTATTCAATGCAAACCACGAGACTACCTACAACTGTTATAAATAAGCTTGAGCAACAATGCCGTAGATTTATTTGGAGTGGTAACTCTGAGATCAAGAAGCTTCATCTAGTTAATTGGGCTGAGGTGTGTCGTCCGAAGCTGTCAGGAGGTTTGGGACTGAAGAATCTAACGCTTATGAATGAAGCTTTGCTAATGAAAATTAGTTGGGGATTGCTGGTCAATAATAATAGTTACTGGGCACAGGTTCTTTGCTCAAAGTATGGCTTTAACCCTACAACTGATGCAACCTCTATGCCTACAAAATATGGCTCGTATTTGTGGAAGGCTATTGGTCGGGTTTGGCCTAAGATGCTGAATGGTTTGCGATGGAATGTGGGGGATGGTAGGCGTGTTCGGTTTTGGCAAGACGCTTGTCATGGATGTTGGGCCGCTCATCAATATTGCGGTGGCACCTATTCCTGAACATATTTTACATGATGGGGTGGCTGATGTCATTAACTCTGATGGTTCCTGGAACTGGAGCCGTTTTGGATCCCTTCTCCCTCATAAGGTGGTGCTTATGATTGCAGCTATTAAGCCTCCTTCTCCGAATAGTAGTGCTGATGGGTTTTATTGGGGTTCATCAAATTCGGGTATTTTCACGGCTCGAACAGCTTATAATTTGCTTCTTGGAAACGATATTCAGGATGTGGAGGTGAACTGGAAGAGCATCTGGAAATGGCGAGGGCCTCATCGAATCAGGACATTTCTTTGGCTTGCTGCTAAGGAAAAAATTAAATGCAAAGCCGAGCTTTATCGAAGACATATTGGGATGGATACGATATGCATGCGGTGTGGCTGTGCTGTAGAGGATACGGTTCATGCTCTTCGAGATTGTGTGTCATCTCGAAGAGTATGGAACAAGCTGCTAGCAGGTCGTGAAAATGGTTCTTTCTTCACCTTGCCAGCCAGGGAGTGGATTTTGGCCAATATCCAAGGAACGGGTATTCATGGCAGCTCCCGAGATTGGAGTTGCATTTTTGGGGTGGCCATATGGTGTATATGGGCGGGAAGGAATCAAATGCTGTTTGAAGGTAAAGTTGTGAATGAGGAAAGCATGGTTCGGGATATTCAGGTGAGAACTGAGGAAATAATTCATACCTTTGATGCTTTTCAAAGTGATCGCGGATTGAGAGTCCAAAACATGTTTGGTTGGTTGCCTCCTCGATGGCCGTACTATAAGCTCAACTCTGATGGTGCAAGGAAAGGCTCTGGCTTGGCGGGAGCAGGTGGTTTGATTAGAGATGCGACTGGTAGATGGCATGGTGGCTTCTGCATGAATATTGGGATTTGCTCTGTAACCATTGCAGAGCTTTGGGGTTTGTACCAGGGACTGCTCTTGGCTTGGCAAATGGGTATACAATTGCTGGAGGTGGAGATTGATAGCCTTTGTGTCACTCAGCTGCTTAACAGAAATAGCTTTAATGCTACCTTACCCCTCGTCAATGATATTCTTGGTCTTCTCTCCCGCGGTTGGCAAGTGCATGTTCAACATGTTTATCGCGAAGCTAATTTCGCAGCAGATTTCATGGCTAATCATGCCCTTACTCTCCCTCTTGGACTTCATCATTTTGCTACCCCTCCCTTGGGCGTCGAGACGTGGTTACGTACGGATGGCTTGGGGACGGTGTTCCCTCGTGTTCTTAATTCTTAGCTTTTGCTGAGATTCTTTAGTTAGCAAAAAAAAAAAAAAAACACTTAATACATCCATCAACAATAACCAAAAAAAAAAAAAAAAAAAGATAGAAAGTCAAGACTCAAAGAGTATTTGCAAAAGATAATTATAAAGAGTGACTATGGTCAACGGTGGAGAATGGAATCAAAGACATTGTCAAAGGTAACAAAAGCTTCGATAATCTAAACACAGAGACTTTTTCTTCAGGTATAGTTAAATAATAATAATTTAGATTACATGGAATAAACCAACCTCTCCGCTTATCATTTTCTCTATTGTGTTTTTTTTCCTCTGTCTCACCTTCTTGTTGTTTAGTAGATGACACAACATTTCATTTTGTTTATTCAATTTGCTGTTGGAGCATCTTCCAGGAAAGTACAGAAATATAAATATACAGGTTATATTATATTTATGAATTATTTATATGTACAGTACACACTAAGTAACTAAAATAAGACAAATGAAATAATAAAAATATAAATATAAATATAAATGAGATAAGATCAAATATATGACACGATGACACTAAGTAAACAATATTGTTTATGGTAGGGTAGCCATTTGACCAGATGAGAAAACCGTGTGGAGTAATAATGTAAGCACAGTAATAATATAATATTTTACGTATAAAAATTATGTCCAGAAGTACATAGTAAATTGAAAAAAGATTAGTGAAATAACAAAAAACATAAATATAAATGATAGATCAAATAAATCACATGATCCTAATTTAATAAATCAGTAATGCCTTAGCAAACAATATAGTTTATGGTACATACTAAGCCAAGCCTCTTCACGTTCAAATCAGAAAGAACAATTTAAATTGAAAGTGGGATGCGCACTTACACTGTTACACTAGGCTTTGTCCTTCATTTGAGTTGTCTAAATCTTTTAGGTGGTGGTTCCTCATCTTCATCCCAGCAGTCACTGCCATTGGCTTCAGCTGCCCCAGCATTTTCTGCAAGGCTTCGCTTTGATGTTGTGGCTACTTCCATATTTGATCCAACAAAATCATGATGGGATTCGTACAGATTATAAGAAGTAAAGTGAGTCCATTGCTTTGTTGTTTGGTCCAACTCCTCAGCTTCGTGCATATAAACTGGATGGAAGCCACACCTCTTCACCTTCAATACAGGACCTGACCCAGCCAGACCGTATTTCTCTTGTTCATCAATAAATGACAACTTAAAAAGATTAGATTCAAAATGCCACGACGAAAGCGGAAAATGACAGCATTGTTGTCGAGACAAATAGAATAGCCAAACATGGTCTGACCCAGCATGACCGAATTTCCCTCTAAAACTAATAAAATGACTGGCATTAGAACCATCCATGGAGCAGAGCAACCTAAGTTGGGGATACGAACGCCATAAATAGATACCAGTTGAATGCTTAGGGACATGAAAAACACAACAAATGGCATATCCCACAACCTTATTCATATTATACAAATATGAAGGCCTTGTGACTGTTATTGAAGAACCCTCGTTCTGATATATGAACCACTCTGGAATTTCACTTCCTGGAACAACAATGCTAAATTTATGGCTTGGATTTGACACTGCCTGCAACCAAAAAATAAAGAATGAACAGATCCATACCATTGCTTAATTGTCAGGCATAATCTTGGCATAGCTGGAAGATATGGAGTGAGAAACTGACCTCAAGGAACTCTCGTAGCATTGAAATTGCCAAACCGTTCTTTCCGAGCAATTTCGAGCTGTCTATACAATCAATTATTGTGTAGCAGGACTTGCGTAGTCTGAATGCACCTAATAACGTCACCAATGAAGAACAACCATTCACTTTAACTCGATTTACGTTCGATGGAAGTTGTGGCAGAGATTGAAGCCTTTTACAATCTTCCAACATTAGTTCTTCAAGTTTTAAAAGACCGTTAAGGTTTGCTGGCAGCGTAACGAAATTGTTTCCACTCAGATTCAACTCTTTTAATAAGTGTAAGTTGCCAATATCACTCGGGAATGCTCCTTCCCCTAGACCACAGTCACTGAGATCTAATTTTGTTAAAGAGCACAAACCTGACAGACAAGGCAACATCAAAGCTACTGGACATGAACTCTTTCCCATCAAATTGAAGGGAAGCTGCAGATGCCATGATGCAGATGATGGTGGTCCATTGCACCCACGGAAAGATAATGTTTTAAGATTCTTCATAAGAGAAATGGAGGATGGAGGTCGTCTTATAGCTGTTTCGCTTATATCAAGTTCTTCCAGACTTTCTACTTGCCCTAGCGTGTCTGGCACATTTTCAAGTTTGCAGCAACCTGAGAGATTTAAAGTTTTGAGGGATTTTAAACCATTTATACTGTTGGGAAGTCTGGCGAGACTTTTGCAGTCATTCAAATTCAACAATTCAAGTCCGGTCAAAAGTTCAATAGATGATGGCAGTTCTGTAATGGAAGTTCCATCCAGATAGAGCTTGGACAGATCTTCCATGCTTGCCACAATCTGTGGAAATTTCCTCAATTTCGAGCAACCAGAAACAATAAGTGTTTTAAGCGATTTCATAAAAATCTCACCAGGAAGAGTTGTCAGGCTTGTACAACCTCTCAAATTCAACAAGACCAGCTTATTGTGAAGCAGCAAAGATGGGTGAATTTCACGCAACATAATACATCCTTCAAGATCCAACACCTCTAAATTTGGGACCTCTGTGAAGTCTGGAGTCTTAATCAAATTCTCTGAATGGCTGAGTTCCATGACTTTCAACATGTTTAAAGGCTGTTGAAAACGAAAGGGAGCTAAGATGATATTTCTTAATTCATATACAGCTATAATAATAAAATTGTTATCAACAATTATTTACTAAAAAAAAAAATTAGTGACAAAAACGTTGGTCTTACTTTGATTCCTTTCCATAATTCTTCAATGCGGCTGTAACACATTTTAAATTCAACGGTTTTCTCCAATTGCAAATTCGACGGCAATGACTTCAAAGGATATCGATGCCAATCAAGTAACTGCAACTTGTTAGATAGGTATTCAAGACCTTCAAGAAGTTGCACATTACCGATTTTGAGCAATCTTAGGTTGGTCATCAGTGAAAATGCTTTAGCACTTAAATGCACCTCATTTTTAGGAAAGAAGCCATAATCAATTATCATTCCTTCAACTACTTCACTTCCCTGAAAATAAAAGCAAAGGATAAGCAAATAAAAAAATAATTTGAAAATTCGTCAAGGTAAAGGAAATTAACGGGTACAACATGTTCTCCATTTAATAATTCACTTACCGTATTTTTGGTCAACACATGGCGCACTTCTTCTTGCCTCCATATTCTGCTGCGTTTCCCAGGTTCCTCGGATTGTCTCATAACAATCAGTTGTCCCAATTCCTGTAACAAATCATGCATCTGCAGTCTGTTGCAACCATCAATAGTTAATAGAGACTTTTCAACAAGAACTTCTATCCCAATGACTGGCGAAAAACTACATCCCTCCAGAATTTTTGCCACGTAATTTCTATCCCTCCATCTAAAGAAACATGCAACATCGAGAAATATTTTCTTCTCTGAATCTTGTAGTCCTTCAAAACTTATTTGAAGCATACTCATAATCCTGTTTGAAGGATCCTTTTTTAGTCTTTCTAGGGCACTTCTCCACAGATCCGCAGATCTACCAATTAGAAAGGATCCCAAAACTTTTAGAGCTAATGGAAGACCACCAGCATACTTCAGAACACGTTCAGACAGCTCCACATATTCTCCCACAGGCTGATGGCTTTTAAAAGCTTTCATACTAAAGAGTTGAAGAGCTTCATCATTATTTAGTACATCAAGGTCAAGAATATGCTCTTCATCCACTTCATGTGCCACCAACAACTGTCTATCTCTCGTTGTTATTAGAATCCTGCTGCCTGGACCGAAACAATCACGCTTTCCAGCTAACCTTTCTAATTGTTCAACATCAGCCACATCATCGATTATGAGAAGAACTTTTTTCCGTCGCAGCCTACTTCCAATTATGTTAATACCATCGTAGACATTCCATATGCTATAATCTGAAAGCTTCAGTAAATCAGAAAGGAGTTGCTTTTGTAAAGAGATTTCACCGCCTTCCTTTTTAGATTTTTCTCTAACATCGGCAAGAAAACTACTCCCATCAAACTCATGAGACATCAAGTCATAAACAACTCTTGCAAGAGTTGTCTTTCCTACACCTCCCATCCCCCATATCCCGATCATACGAACGTCATTAGACCCTGTACGCATAAGAAACTTCAGTTTCTCCAAGCGCCATTCCATTCCTACTAGCTCCCTAAGAATCTCTGGTTCTGTACGAATTTTACTTGATATGACATTGACAATTTCCTCGATAAATTCTGACTCATTGCTGCAGATTGAAAACAACAAGAAAAGATTGGTGTTGATAAATTAGAGTTAGTATGAACTTAGTAACAAATCAATTCCATATTGTGAATAAAATCCAAACTATGCAATACTCATTTCATCAAATTGAAGTCATATAATTAAGTACTATGTTATTATTACATCAGTCAACAACAATTGGAATGAGAAATTGAAACCCAACAAAATAAAAATTGGATTGGACTGGGTTGCATTGTGATTTGTAATTTCAAAATTTATATATTAAAATTTGTTTATTATTTCTTTCTATAACAGGATGAGTTAGTTTAAAAGACAATTTAAATCAATTAGATCAGATAAATATGTAATGATATTGATATAATTCGTATTGCGATTATTGCCATTGTTATTATTAGTATCTAGCAATCTAGGTCGAATCAATTCATAGAAGAAAATTATATTAAAATAAATAGCAAATGACACAAAACAGAGCAGTTTGCACGTAAGGACGGGGATACATTAATACAGTAAATAAATTTGGACTGAAAATATAATCACAAGCTTAAATCATTATATTGAGATGCCTAAGCTTAGGCAATTATCTAAGAATAAAGTTTATTTTATTTTATTTTTTAAAAAACTGATAGCACAAAGCATCACAACATAAAAACATTTAGTCATCAAAAGTTCAAAATACAATAATTCAATGTATCAATGTCCATATCTTTTTGTTTGCAGATATTAATTCATTTATAAAATTTAAATTATTCTCCTCGTGATTTGAATATATTCAAATCACTACCTTTTGAACATCTCAATTACCCTATTTTTGTTCAAAAGAGAAAGAAAATTGGGGTGAGTTGATGAAATATTTTTGTATTCTTAACAAAAATGGGAGGTAAATTGAGGTTTTCAAAAGTGAAGGTATAATTTAAAGATAGTCAATTCACTGGAAGAACTCTTTTACAACACATCATATGATATACATACATATTAAATAGAAGTTGCTTAATTGAATACAGTGTTGAATGAATATTAAAATTTGTTCTGTAGTTACTAATCTAGCAAAACAAACAAAATTACTAGTTGAGAAAAAGAATGATTACCTGTCCTTCAATTCCCAGCCTGATATATTGGCCACCACCTTTAAAGCGTGTCTCCACTTTTGCACTTTTTCTGAGTTATCCCTGAAAAATTCTCCGTGTTTAGCAAAAGCTTCTCCAAAACTTGCTGTTTGTTTTCTTACAACAGTTGGTTCCACTTCATAAAAAATTGGAAAAATTTGACCCTCTGTATTTTTGCATTCTACAATCTTAAGAAGTTCATCTAAGCACCAAGTGGAAGAAGCATAATTTTTTGAGAGAACAATAATTGAATTTCTCGATTCTTCAATTGCTTTAAGGAGATTTATTGAAATGGATCCTCCTTTCTCAAGTTGTTTGTCATCCCTGAATACATAAATTCCCTTATTGTTCAAAGCAGTATAGAGATGACCTATGAACCCTTTACGAGTGTCTTCTCCTCTAAAGCTTAAGAAGGCATCATATTTCCCATGAGAGACATTTTGGAAGCTCGTGGAGGCCATTTTATTAATTTGTTCCTGAAAATTTAGAATAAATCAAGCGAAATCCCGTGAGCGTAAACACCATGCAAACAATAAGATTCATTCAAGATTATGGGCAGCACAAAAATGAAAATGTTATAGATCATATGTAAATTCTACTTCTTTTTTTTTTTTACCAGCTAACTGAAAATGTTATACATTATTGTATAAGTAGCAATCCGTTCACAGTAGTTTTAGGAATAATTAATTAGAAAATTAATATATCTATTGTTTTAATTTACTTACACTTATTAAAATAGATATAAATTCTTTACACATGATAAGTCCCAAAATGTAATAGAAGATTTTTCTAGATGCTAATCGGGGAGTGTGCACACCGATCTCTGCTTAAGCAAATCTTGATTAGAGCCTCTAAAAGAAAACAAAGAGTTTGTACGAAATTAACATTCAAAGATTTCTTTTAATTTTTTCTTTTTTTTCTTTTACATCAGGATGTGCAAAATTAATTCTGAAAATAAAAGAGAGAGATTTATGAGGTAGAACTTGTAGCTTTTGAGTGTATTGCAGGAAGCCCTTAAATGAATTCCAATGCAGTATTATTATAATTATTATTACCACAACTCCGATGCAGTATTTGATTCAAAGAATTTATTCATGCAAATATCTTTTGGGGAAAAAAAAAAAAAAGCAATAGGAGTTGTGTTGTTGCGCTAATGTATGATTTCCCCAGAGCAAATGCTGGTCAAACAGTGACTTTCTTCGTAATCAATAAATATTGTCACTGTTTACTCACGTGATGAAGTTAGCATCGAACTTCCTGGAAGCTACGAGGATTCTAAACGAAAATTATCAGGCTTTTCAATTGTATACGCATCTTTGCCATTCTGCCCATTAGCCGTGTTGAAACCACTGCATTCCATATTTCCATTAAAATGGAGTGGAATCAAGCGGTTGATATAAATAATTAATTAAAAATAGTTAAAATTACCAGCAACCTATAGGAATGGCAAACATAATGGCCTTTATTAGTAAAATTTTAACCCAGTCCATTGAGCTAGGGTTTGACAAATCCAATCCAATCTAATCGTAGTAAATTTAGATGGATCGATTAGATTATAATGGGCTGAAATTCTCCATTTTTTTTATTTGATTAATGATTGAGTTAGGTTGGGTTCATTATCTTGAACTCAAATAACTCAATCCAACCCAAAAACAATAAAGTCATAAAAAAAAACACTAAGCTATTAACTATTCAATCTTGAACCTAATTTTGAACCCTAAAGAGATTCTTTCCAGTTTCACTCATTTATACATTATATTTATTGAATTCTTTGGACTTAAATTCAAAAGTTAAATCAAACTTCGGCTAAAACTAAGTTGATAGATATTCAAACATTAAGTTAAATTATTTTATTGACCGATATTGGATATAAAGATAACATATAATGGTACGATGAAGAATTAATATGTTTTTTTTTTTTTTAACTATTCGAATTTGATTTTAAGTACCAAGTAGCCTTTTTTTTTTTCAACTTTTGTGTTTGAACGTTTTTCATTTTTTATTTTAATCAATTTGATTGACCCAGCCCAATGATTTACGAATAAGATTGGGTAGGGTTGGACATATTTATTTGGTTAGTGTAGGTTAATTTTTTGTCAATCTAACTAATACTGGGTTGGGTTTGATACCCACCCTTACCTTAAAGAGATTTAGCCTAAAATTAGATATATGTTTTTAAAATTTGACTCCAATTCTCCTGGTGTTAGTTTTGTTAATTTATATTGGATATTAATTCAGTAATTACTATTGTACCCTTATAAAATTTATCCTATTACTTTTATCATAATTAATACTTTATATTTAAATACTAATTCTATTTCCTAAATATACATTTCCATGTAATATGTATATTCGAAAATAGTACACTATTTTGTTCTTCAAAAAAGTGATATTAATTTTGTTATCATTAAATTAAAAAATAATAACATTTTAAATTTATAATTTCTTCCTCCAATATCAATAATTAAATAGATTTTAATTATTACATGAACCAAATATTGTTCAACTTATGTTTAATAAATTCTTATTAATTTTTCATAACTGATCCATAATTGTTTGTGGGATTTATTTTTATTGTGTTTAGAACAAAAGAAAAATTAAATTTCTTTAGCGTAGAAATATGCAAAATCCGTACACAAAAAAAAAAGAGTATGCTAAACTGTAATTACTATCTAAAAGCTTCCAGTGAAAATTGATTCAACTTATAAAACATGCGTTGTTCATAATACAGCCTGACCAACAAATATTGTCAAATGTTATTTGTCGAGATCTAAAGAAAAAAAATTACAAACCTAAAGATTCATCAAGACTTACGAGATTCAAGGAGATAAAAATGATTAATTATTAGTGTTAAAAAAGAGAAAAATAATGTAATATAATTACTATGATAATTTCTTTTAACATAAAATTATTGAACAACAAATTAATGATCTTCTTGTTAACTAAACAAACTAATTAACAGCCTCTCATTTACTTCCAAAATATAATAAAAAAGTTTTTCAGATGCTGATTGGAGAGTGTGTTTGCCGATTTTCACTGAAGCAAATCTTAATTAGAGCCTCAAAGAGAAGCAAATTAATGAGTTGATGCAATACAAATTAAATTAACATTCAAGGCTTTCTTTCAATTTTATTTATTTCCTTTTCTAAACATCTAGGATGTGAAGATTAATTGTGAGGATAAAAGAGAAATGTATAAAATAAAACTTACGGTTTTGAGTGTGTTGAACGAAGCCACCTAATTGATCTGATCAACTCCGATGATGTGTTTTGATTCAAAGGAAAGAATTAAACCAGGCAAATATGTTTCTTTTGGGGGGCAAAAAATGCAATTTCCAGCTTCCCAGATTTATTTGAATGTATTCCAAGAGCCAGTCTTGGTCATCTCAGAAAGTTGGGAAGGGGGGTGGGGGGGTGGGTGGGGTGTTGTGGAAAGCAAAAAAGCCAAAGGAATCTAAAGGTTATACTTTTTTATTAAACGTCTTAGGGGAGCCCCAAAAAAAAAAAAAAAACGAAAAAATTACTGGAGAGGTGTGATTAGATTTAAACGGTTGTATTTGAGAGAAACATGTATAAGCAAAAATAAATCTTAAAGCTGTGAGTGTATTAATTGCACAGGCAGCTATCTGTTGAATTTCAATGAAGTATTGCTTTAGAGAAGCTAAGTTAATCAGTGAAACATATTTGTGCTTATTATAATTAAATATGAATTATGTAGACCAAACATAAAACATATAAATTTAATATAAAACTTATAAATCTACATTAAATATAAAATAAAACATCGATTAAGTAATTAGAATATAAAACTTCTAAATAGAAGCTAAAATAAGTAAATTAATATAATAATAATAATAATAATGCTTACCTTATATATTTACTAATTTTGTTTCTAAATTGAACGACTATATTTTTGGGCTTAGGTGGTACATGTGATGATATATCTAGAATTTTATTAAGAATAAAACTCTTTTTATGTGTTTTTAAAGTTGTTTGTAAGATAAGATAATTTTGCATACTTCTAAATTTCCTTGACAATAACCTCAAATGATCTTTAAGTACAAGAACTAAAGTCTGAAACCATATTCCCTAGAATATGGCATTGGGAGCAGTTGCGCAGTGGCAACGCAGCTGCCCCAAACAGGTATAAAGTATGCAAAAGCTGAAAATTATATTTAATTTTATTGATATATTATATATGTCTAGTAATATAAAAATAACCTCTATTTTGTTTTGGATTGATCTACATTAAAAAAAAATTAATTTTGCTTAATTAACCTCTATAGTAAACAAATATTATGATAGAAAATTAAAAAAAAAAAAGTATAAATTTCCTACCATGAATATAGAAATCATGGTTAAACCAATTCAATAAAATTTATTCCATTTGTCTTCAATACTAATTTTTTTTTTGTTTTCAATTAATGAGTGGTTTTTTTTGCCTAATTAATTAAATAAATCAACTATTTTCTAGTCTAGTTAAAATTTAATGTTGATTTATTACAAGTGTTTTTTTATTTTTAATTTTAAATATTAGTTTACTACTCTTATATTAATTAATTTATTTGACTTTTTATTTACTAATCATAAATACAAATTATAAAAAATTATATTTATTACATATTAATGTTGCAATTAATTAAGACACGGCAGAATTTTTTTATTTTTATTTAATTTGGAAAATTAAAGCAATTGCACGGTTTCCGGCTCCTCGGTTGTGTTGTATATTCCAAAAGCAAGTCTTGGTCAAAAAGTATCACAATTTAGTCTTTACCCCACACGATGAAATTACCGTTCAATGAAGCTTCCTCTTAATGATAACTGTCTTTAATTGAAATTACACGTCTTCGGCACTCGGAAAATTTCTGTTGTGTGCATCGATCTTTCAAGCGAAAGCGGAGGATTTTTATTTAATTTGGAAAATTAAAGCGATTACACAGTTTCCATCTCCTCAGTTGCCTTGCATATTCCAAAAGCAACATAAATTATTCGGGTTAAAAAATGAACAAGAACCTATAATCCAGAGGAGACGACATTGTCGGCTACAGGAAATGGAGTCCGCGCCTATCACTATCATTGAAAATAAACAGCCTACAAAACTGCCGTTCGAGCACCTCCCAGTAAATTGATTTTGAAATCGAAATATATAAGCACAGTAATAATATATATTAATGAAGAATGATTTGGATCGACATGATGTTGACAAAAGCCAGCTTCAATAATCTACGCACCGAAAGCAAAAATTTCTGTAGGTATTTTATTAAGGGCGTCTTCATTGTAATTGCGTTTTATAGGGAAAAGGAATACGATATTCTTTTGGAGTAATTCCACTCGAATCTTTTAAGTTTTTTTTTTTTAAAATTAATTTGTAGAATTTTCTCATTAAAGTAAGCAAAAAATGGAAAATTAAGGTTAAAGGTTTCGCATTTTTCTTCGAAATTGCATAAAGCTTGGGAAGAGAAGAAAGATTTAATGATGTTTTGTTTATTTTTTAGAGTGGAAGCGTGGAGTGTGGATTCCTTTTACTCCCACCTCTTCCTTTTCTATCTTCCTTTTATTAAATTTAATATTGAAAATTTAATAAAATAAAATAAATAATATTATATTTATTTAAATAATAATTTACATTAAAATTACTTAAAAATATATTATTATATTAATAGAGAATTAAAAACATTACTATATACTATCTTTATTTGAAACTATAATATTACTATATTTATTTAAAAATGATAGTATTATATTTATATAATAGTATTATATTTATTTAATATTAATAATTAATAATAATAAATAGTTTATTCTAAGAAAATATTAATTTCGTACTATGTTAACAGTAAAATGTTTCATTTATATTGCCCTCATCAATAATTTTTAATTTACATAATTAAAATTAAAATTAATAAAAAATTGTGATGTACATAATTAAGAATATTAATAATCATTATACATTTACAAATATAATAAAATAAATGTTTATTCATCAAATATATTTTTTTATTAACTTTGTAATTAAAAACTATAATTCTTTAAATAAGGATAAAATTATAATTTAAAATTATTTACTCATTATCTAAGATAAAATAAACACATAAATTAAATTTTGATCTTTATTTCATACTTTCATTCCAATAGAAGTATACAACCTACACCTACTTTTATTCCAATTATTTTCAATTCAAATTTTTTATTTTCAATTGATGAGTAATTTTTTTCCTTCAATAAATTAAATAAATAAACTATTTTTTAAAAAAATCAAAGTTTATTGTTCATTTATAAATTTTATGTTATTTTTAAAAGTGTTTATTTTGTTTGTAATTTTAAAATATTAATTTACTATTTTTTTATTAATTTACTTATTTTATCTTTTATTTACTAAGTTTATGTCTAATTTATAAAAAAAACTTTTTATCACGACATTGATGCGGTAACCGTAATCACGGCATCGTAGAATCTTGCGTGCGAGAGATTATTAGAGAACCAGCTATCAAACCTGAACTTGTGACGGAGCCAAAGAAGTGGCCACCTAAGATTTGAATTTTCTATTATTTGATTTAACTTTTCCAGTTGTTAATCGTAGGACTGGTGAGAATCTGAGCCTGAGTTTCCTTGATCAGTTCTGCTATTCATTGCTGGCTAACCTTGTCAACATTCTTGTTCCATGAGTCTGAGACATTCTGTTGAACTACACTGACAGCAATTCACATAGAAGTAATACAGTTTGCATATTATAAAAGAAGTTATGAAATTATGAATTTACTTAACTGTTCTCTCTTTCAAAGAATTGAAATTGTTCTGCTTTTTGTCTGGTTCTTACAAGCTACTGGCCTCTGTTATCTGCACCTAAACATTCACATATTGATTGTTTTCTTGGGAAATCATAGAGTTGGAGTAACAGATCCATCATCTCTCTGTTCAACACAACAGGTTGTAGTGTTAGACATATGGTTCCTTCCTGGGCATTTTATCAAGCATGTTCTGGACATGGAAATAATACACAAATCGCAAACAATTCCTCTCTATGACTAAATTATTGATCCCTGCATCGGTGCCTCAACATTAACCGTTTATATTTGATACTGTTCGACAAGAGAGGAAAAGCACTAGTGCCTTAAAAGCAAAAATAAATCCCAAATCCTGAGAAGAGTCGGTTAAGTTGTATTTGAACCCAGCCATGTGGAGGATAAGGAAGCAGACACAGATGCTGAAGAGACGCTTTGGAGAATAGAACCTTAACTTCAAAAAAGGAGATGGCATATTCTTCCAGCACTTGAAGAAATGAAAACATGCCACTGTTAGTGTAGATTCTATGCCTGATGCCACGGAAGTAGGCAGAGAGCAGCTGCTGAGGTAAGGGCTTGAAAAAAGAAGAAGGTAAAGCAGTAATCAGATCATTGATGAAGATCTTAATGATAACAAAGATTTGCTGTTTCAGTTTGACAGTGAAAAATTGAGACAATTGGAAGAAGAGATAGCTTGAATCCTTGAAGAAGTTCAAATTAAACCCGATAAAATGTTGCCTCAAAAGCCTCCATCTATCCGGTTTCAAGTTGTCAGGAAACCAGTTGCGGTCTCGGACACCAAAGTTAATGCAAAATCAGGAAAGAAACCAGAGGAAATCTGTTGACTGCGATCACTTTGCCAAAATTACCACAATGATGGTGTTCAGTAAACCAAGCAAGACTCTTGATGGAAGCAATTAATTGATGGCGTTTTTCGTAGGTTCCTTGCTGCAAAAAGCATTAATCAAGCTGTTATTTTAGCTGCCCAGGCTCAGCCAAGTACTGTCTTGTTAACCGAAGGGGGTAAAAGCTGTAATTTCCATCAGGATTTACTAGTTCATTTTGTGAGTTCCTATATGGGCATTTTATCAAACACTTTCAGGGCGTGGGAATCGATTATTCCTCAAAAACATGCTATCAAATCCGTGTAACTTACGTCAAATTAAGAATTAAAATATGTGTAATTTTAGTCAGTGTTGACATTTAAAAATTTAACATCTATAAAAACCTTTTAATTTGTGTATACTGCACATAACAAGATTGCAAAATAAAACAAACAAGAGAATACTATTTTGAATTTTAATAATAGACCACAATATTAAAAATCAGAAGAGTGCTAATCAGCCAACTCTATAGAAAAAGTGATATTTGAACACTTCATTTTATTTCATCAGGCCGATCTCTTAATAGACCAATTAAAAATAAATTATACTTATTTCTTAGTAGTTTACCCCATTTACTTCCCAATTTATCCTTATTTTTCATTCTATCCTTTCTATTATCCATCACTTGAAACTACCAAAAACAAAAAAAGGAAAGAAAGAAGAAAAAATCACTCGTTTCTTTTATTTGTTGATAAAAAAAAAAAAACTAGTTTCATGTTAATCGTTTCAATTAATTTTATTGAATTTTCTATGGAAAAAAAAAATTGTAGCAACGGATGTATCATAAAGTTGTAGCATAGCTGACTTTGTTGACTGTTTGATTCTGATTGCTTAGGAAATCACAAAGTCACAGCAGCAGATGCATCGTGTAGTTGCTCTTCGACATATCAGGTGGATGCAGTCCTTCTTGGGTACTTTGTGAAACATGTTCTAGGCACATGATATTTACCTGCAATTCTATATAAAGGGACGAACGAGGCCGGCCCTGGGTCAATTGTTTTAAAGTTTTTTATTTTGTGACCAATTACTTTTAAATAAGTCCAAAACAAAAATTAATTTTTTTGATTATTTAGTCTAATAATAGCAATCTGATTTCCTCTCTATAATTTTTATTTTAGGATGCCATCTAGTTGAGATACTGTACTTTCTTATGTTGAAAACAAGATATTCGGAATTCCAAATAAAAATTACATTTTTTTGTTTATTTATTCCAATATTATATTTGTATTTTACTATAATTAAAAGGTATAATAGTGATAAAAATATTATAATTGATACATTAGAATGAGAGAAATAAAAAACCAATAAGCACGAACTAATGATACGAAAATCTTCACATTACATAATTCAAATGAATAACTTACAAACTTACAAACTTAGAGAGAAGATTGTAATTTAAATAAATTGTAATTTAAAATTATTTACTCTCAATTTAAAATAAAGTAAATACATGAATTGGATTATGATATCCATTCCATACATACATGAATTGGATTATGATATCCATTCCATACTTTCATCCTATTGTAAGTAAACAACATATTTTCACTCCTATTTCACACTCTCAATCATTAGATTCTCACTCCTTAAAATTCATACTCCAATCCAAAATGTAAACACAATCTCAATTTCTACTAAACAATTGGCTTTTGCTTCAGGCATCCTTTTGGTTACAAGCCTCACAAGTTGTTCTGTTATTAAGTTTTTATACAAGCTTTGGTCAACAGAAGTGAGCTCAGCTAACCTCATTAACACTTGTTAGTTAGTGGAGTCCACGTTAGCAGCATAAACTTATTCGCAAATTAAAGAAAGAGGGAAAATTAATCCTCTATTTTGTATTCTTACTTATATCTTTGTAAAGAAAGAGGGAATAAAAATTCATTATAATAATGATTACCTTATATATTTACTGTTTTCTTTTTAAATTGAATAATGATAATTTTATATTTATGTAATATATGTGATGATAATGTGAAATTTTATTAAAGATAAAATTTATTCGCAAAATTTTTTTCATATTTTTTAAAATTGTTTATATGATAGGTGATTTTGTATTTTTCTAAACCTCCTTGACAGCAATCCCAAATGATCTTTTCCTATATTCCTATAAGTAAGAAGAAAAGTTTGAAACTACATGAAATATATATAAAATTAAAAATTAGATTCAATTTTATTGAATTTCATATATGTCTAGTAATATAAGAATGTCTTTTTATTTTGTTTTACCTTTATCCACATTAAGGAAAAAATGATTTTGCTTAATGTATGTTAAAAAATTACTGTGACCGAAAATGAAGAAAAAATGTTTATAAATATCCTAGCATGAATATAAAATTTATGGTTAAACCAATTTAATAAAATTTATTCCAATTGTTTTCAATACAATTTTTTTTTCAATTGATGAGTAATTTTTTTCCTTGAATAAATTAAATAAATAAACTATTTTTTAAAAACTAAAGTTTATTATTCATTTATAAATTTTATGTTATTTTTAAAAGTGTTTGTTTTGTTTGCAATTTTAAAACATTAATTTACCACTCTTTTATTAATTTACTTATTTTATCTTTTATTTACTAACTTTATACGCAATTCACAAAAATTTATATTTATCACGACAGTAATACCGTCACTTTAATCACGGCATCGTAGAATCTTGCGTGCGGAAGATTATTAGAGAACCAGCTATCAAACCTAAACTTGTGACGGAGCCAAAGGAAGTGGCCACCTAAGATCTGAATTTGGTGTTATTTGATTTAACTTTTCCAGTTGTTCATTGTAGGACTGGTGAGAATCTGAGCTTGAGTTTCCTCGATCTGTTCTGCTGTTCATTGATTTAACTTCTTGGGTACTCTGTCAAACATGTTCTGGGCATGATCTTTACCTGCAATTCTATATAAAGGGACGAACGAGGCCGGCCCTGGGTCAAGTGTTTTAAAGTTTTTTATTTTGTGACCAATTACTTTTAAATAATCCAAATTAAAAATTAATTTTTTTGATTATTTAGTCTAATAATAGCAATCTGATTTCCTCTCTATAATTTTTATTTTAGGATGCTATTTAGCTGAGATACAATACTTTCTTATGCTGAAAACAAGATATTCGGAATTCCAAATAAAAATTACATTTTTTTGTTTATTTATTCTAATATTATATTTGTATTTATTTTAAAATTTAAAATCAATTTTAATATTACTATAATTAAAAGGTATAATAGTGAAAAAAAATTATAATTGATATATTAGAATGAGAGAAATAAAAAACCAATAAGCACGAACTAATGATACGAAAATCTTCGCCTTCCATAATTCAATTGAATATATAATTTATCAAGAAATTAAAAGTCCAAGCTGGAATGCAATTTCAAATAGGTAATAGTGAAACATGAGTGTAAAAAGGCTTTGCTCTTTATTCGATTTCCTTAATTCTTGTAGCTTGAGGTTCTTCATCACCAGTAAGGCTTCGCTCAAAACAAAAAAACAAAATATCAAAACACAAAACACAATATTCATAGAGGTTTAGCCTATAATCAGTAAGGTTTGGCCTATACCTTCTTCAGCATTCTTTATTTGTTTTTTGAGAACAACTTAGAGAGAAGATTTTTTTTTTTTAATTAAAAACCACCATAGAGATGGGGGGTTAGGCAGGGACCCCTACCTGTAGTATAGATCCGTAAATGAAAAAGTACAAGAGGAGGGGGACAAAGACCGAAACCTCCAATAAAAATACAAAACACGGAATACATCAGATAAGGCAAAGCCTACATAAATGGACCAAACCCTAGCATATGAGGCTTTATATACAGCCACGATGGCATCATACAATAGACCTCATCGGTCATCGGCTCGTTAAGCGTTTGTAATAATTTCCCGCCCTTTCTAACCGATTTCACAGCCATATGATGATACTAATGCTCGTCAAAACGGCAGTCATTTGGGGTCGTTTGATCATTATGTATAAGTGAGTGCACGTGACCAACGCTTGCACTCGCTTACTAAGTTTAGACGACCTGAGCCAGACGTCGTACATAAGTCCTCTAGGGATAACCTGAAATATAAGTGTGCAACCTAAGAGGGGGGGTGAATTGGTGTTTTAAAAATTATCTTAATCAAATCACACAATAATCCACAACAATCAAAATCTAATGCCTTAATAAAATTGAAAATAATAAGTTCAATAAAAGCACAATAATAAATGAGTAAGAGAGGAGAAAGTAAACTCAATGATTTTTACGTGGTTCGGCTATCCTCGCCTACGTCCACGCCTCCAAGCCACCCAAGCTTGAGCATTTCACTATCCAAGCCTTTCCAAGGCTTCAAATACTTACAATTGACTTCAAGGTGTCAATAAACCTTTACAACAAAGAGATTATCTCCCAATCTCTTCACTCAAGTGTATAACACACTTAAACACTTACAAATTTGATGAAGAAATGAATCTTACAACAAAAACTCTCTCAAAGAGTGGATATACAAAATGATAGCTCAATGAATATTTAATCTATGATGATTTTCGAATTTGAAGCTCAATATATGTTGTGTGCACTTGTTTATACTTGCAAAGATTACCAAAACTGAATTGGATTTGAGTTTATATAGTTTGAGCACAAAAACTAGCCGTTATGAATTTTTTGTTCATAACCGGCTTACCGTTTAAGTGGATCCGGTTAGCCGCTTCAAATTACCGTTACAACCAATATTTGAATTTTTTGAACATTCGGTATGCCGGATTTGCCAATCTGGTTAGCCGCTTATGCTTTGGTAACTCACTGCCCACATCCGGACTTCTGGTTTGTCACATCCGGTTAGCCGCTTTTCGTTTGGGTGAGATTCTGCCCATAACCGGTTTGCCGCTTTCATCAATCCGGTTAGCCGCTTGCTACAGTAACAGCTACAGTGAACTGTTTACAAAAATTATAGTTTTACCCCAAAACTTTCTATAACTGTACTATGGCCCAAAATGTTTATAAAACTTTACAAATAGGTCTAATTTTAGAATTTCTAAATAATAATTTGTGAATCCTAAAACTTTCTGAAATTATGATATCACCCAAACTTTATAAAATTATAGAATGACCCAATATATTAAAATATTTTCAAATAGGTCCAAATCCGAAATTCCAAACAATATTTATCAAAGATTATAAAATTCTTTCATTTTAGTTCACAACTTGAAAAACAACTTAATTCCATAAAATCATTTTTCCATTAAATATAAAACCTTTATAATGTGAAAATAATGATTTATCTAAAACGTATAAAAAATAATTTAAACTTTTAAAAACTTAATCATTCTTCATCTTATTTGTTATCATCAAAATCAATAATATGGAAACATATATGTTAACAATCTCCCCATTTTTGATGATGACAAATCTTTCATTTTTTTTAAAAAAATGATTAAAAAATTATTCCCCCTAAATGTAAGCTCCCCTTACAATTTGAGTTTAAAAGATTAATCATTCTTAAACTTGTTTGTTATCATCAAAATCAATATTATGAAAACGTATATGTTAACATTCTCCCCCTTTTTGATGATGACAAACATTTCATGTATTTAAAGAATGATTCCATAAATTACTCCCCCTAAATGTAAGCTTCTCTTATAATTTAGCTAAATTAACAAATTTAAATACATGTTATCTTCTCCCCCTTCATCATAAAAAAGAAAACTTAATGGAAAAAAAAGCAAAATTTTTTATAAGTTCAAAACATGTATTTTTCTCCCCCTTCATCGTTAAAAAAAAAGAAAACTTAAAGGAAAAGAATAAGATGAGCAAATTTGTTACCCATGTTGTCCAAGTAGAAATTTTGATAGAATCTCCACTTAACAACAAGTATCACCTCAAATACAAGTTTAGTAATATCACTCTCAAATTATCATCATCACATAATTCATCAACCATAAAATGATCATGAATCATGATCCCATCAATTTTAAATCAACAACTCAAAACATAAAATCATCATATAAAACACCCATGTAATCAAATCACAATATCTCAAAATTATTAAAATCATTACCATAAGTACAAATCAATCATTAAAAGAATGCTCAAAGTGCATGTTTTTCTCCTCTTTTTGAAAACATAAAAAAGATATATTACTTTGTCTCCCCCTTTGGACAACAAAAAAAATTCAAAATGCATATTATTCAAAATCATATTATATGCTCCCCCTAAATATATGGCCAATTTAAAAAATTTTAACAAAAAAGATTTTATCCAAAACCATATTATATTTATTTCCCCTTTCATCATGAAAAAGAAAAGATAAATAGATGCAATCGAAATAAGATCTTAAAAAATAATTTGTGAAGATATTATCCATTTTGTGCGAAAGCAACAATTTCGCAAAGTCTCCCTTAGAAATGAAGAAATCCTTAAATACACAACATGATTAAAAGACTTCCATATAAGAAACAATTATAACAAACCAACAACTCCATCAATTTATCAAGAAACGCACATATAATCATCAATCATCAAAATCATCAAGACAAGCACATTAGTTCAAAATTATCCAAAACATAAGTAAAGAACATAACCAACAATCATATCAAATCCATGTCATCCAAAATAGACACTTAGTCCAAACTTATATCAAACATGCATAAATATCCACATAATTAAAAAAAAAATCATAAAGTAGTAAATGTTGGTGTCCAAATATAAGCATAAGAGACTCCTTGTGAGTTTGATGATGAAAATAGATTTTGAAGATGACTTTGAATACAAGAAATCGTGAGAAATATATTTTTGTGAATTGATTTGATGTGAAAAATGATAAAGATGATGAATTTTGGAGAGAGGAAGAAACAACTTTAGAGAAAGAATGATATCCGGATTGCCGAAAGAAGGAAGAAGGTGAAGAACACCAATAGTCCCACGAAACCGGCCATCCGGATCGAGCTAACCGGTTAACCGGTTGAAGGCAGTAGCTAGCATTTGTGAATTCGGCTAGCGTTCGGCTATCCGGTTCCATAACTGGTTATTCGGTTCTGGGCAGCAAATAGGCAATGGCTTTTCTTCAAATTCGGTTTGCCGGATAACTAAACCGGCTGTCTGGTTAAAGACAGTAAAGCACAATTGAGCAACTGGCGTTTCGGTTCTCACAACCGGTTATCCGGTTTAGAAACAGAACCAATGTTTTGAAGATTTGGCTTACCGGATGGCAAAGAATCTAATCGGTTTGGCAAAGAAAAAATAATCCGGTTGACCGGTTGACAATAACCGGTTATCCGATTGAGTCCAGCAAGTGAGCAAAGAGTATGAGTGCAAAAATTCGATTTGCCGGTTGTCCGAAAGTTAACCCGAGAGTGACCAAAGCTAATCTGGTTTACCGATTAATGAAATATGGTTATCCGGAATGGGACTCTTATTGAATTGAGACTAACTCTTATGCTTGTATTACACACCACTTTATTTTTTGCTGAAACAATTGATCAATTTTAAAAATATTTTGTGATTAAAAAAAAAATTTCAATGAGTCATTTAAAACATAAAAACATAAATGTATGCATTCACCAATCATAGATCACATAAGATCATACTTCATCAAATATATATAATCATCAAAGCATATTCTTTATCTCAAATCTTTAGATCATCAAAATCAACATAGCTATTTAGAAAGGCCATCATTATGAACAAGTGATCAAATCCATTATTACAAATGCTCACATAGACTAATTTAATGAATGATGATATAATACAATAATTAATGGCATGCTTTCGCACATACATAAGAGATGGACAATGATGATAGACAATTAAGAATATGAAATTAAAGACCATACAATCATCAAAATCAAACAAAGGCATCATGATAAATCACTCAATGTTATATACAATGATAATTCCATCATGTAAACATACAAGCATGCTTTCGCAAATTCAAGCTATTGTCCATCTATCATGATCCATTCAACAAAATCAATATGGCAAGAATTGTTACCAAAATAATTAAATCATCTTGCCTCATCTTTTCTTCCTAGATCATGATCAAGTGATTATCCTTACAAGCTTTCATCAAGGAACTCTCCACCATTCCTTGATTGTGGTACCTACAAAGAAAATATTCATGTTGTGCCCTTTGGTACCCAAATATTCTTGGGTCCTTGCGTGTTAGATTTGGTTCCTTTTGGAACCCAAACACATTTGATTCCATAATACATATTTCTCTTAGTTGGACATCTAAAACTCATATGACCATTTTGATTGCAAAAATGACAAACAATTTTACGATCGCATGTGGAGGTAGCCTTAACAAAATAATTCTTATAATATTTTTGTTTCAAATTTGGCTTATAACCAATACCTCCTTTGTCAAACACACATTTTGTGTATTAAGTAAGTTATCCAACATCTTTTGTCCATTTGTAAATTTTAACACAATTTGATTTAAGTCATTGCTCTTCTTCTTTAGCACTTCATTTTCTTTCATTAATACATCAATATGTGATTTGTCATACTCATATGAAGTACTTTGTTTACAAGTAAATGATGCAATCCTATCATGTAGCATTCCATTATCTAATTCCAATTCTTTGATCTTTTCATTTAATGAAACATTGGATTTTTGCAGGACATCTTTTTCATTTTTCAAGTCATCTACATGAGATTCTAGATGCTTGTGTGAAGTGTTAGATTTCTCATTTGATAAGACAATTTTATCATGCAATGTCTTATTCTCTAATTCTAGGCATGTAATCTTTGCACTTAAAGATTCATTTTCATTTGTGAGCTCTACCATTTTCTTTTTAAGACATACATTCTTTTTACCAATTTTCATAAACTCATCATGCAATTCTTTAAAAGCATCATGCAATTCATCATAGGTAGGAAGATCATTTACCTCATCAAGTTCATCATCCGATTCATCTCCAATTGCCATAAGTGCCAAATTTGACACTTCATGAGATTCCTCCTTATTCGTCGTCTCCTTATACACAAGTTCAAGCTTTCTCCATATTTCATAAGCATTAGAACAATTTGAAACTTTATGAAATTCCTTTTTATCTAAGGCACAAAATAAAGCATTCATAGCCTTGGAATTTAAAGACATCATTTTTCTATCCGACTCATTTAAAACATTATTCCTAGGAATGAAGGAATCATCACAAATTATTTCCCATATTTCATAATCTAAGGCTTGTAAATAAATTCTCATCCTAGTTTTCCAATATGGGAAGTCATTACCATCAAATAATGGTGGTCTAGTGATGGATTGCCCTTCCATGAAGATTGAACTAATTTGGGTTGCCATGGATCTTTAACTCTAGACGGTTTAGTCTACACAAGAGTATCTCGCTCTGATACCAATTGAAATACAAGTGTGCAACCCAAGAGGGGGGGTGAATTGATGTTTTAAAAATTATCTTAATCAAATCACACACACAACAATCCACAACAATCAAAATCTAATGCCTTAATAAAATTGAAAACAATAAGTTCAATAAAAGCACAATAATAAATGAGTAAGAGAGGAGAAAGCAAAATCAAGGATTTTTACGTGGTTCAGCTATCCTCGCCTACGTCCACGCCTCCAAGCAACCCAAGCTTGAGGATTTCACTATCCAAGTCTTTCCAAGGCTTCAAATACTTATAATTGACTTCAAGGTGTCAATAAACCTTTACAACAAAGAGATTATTTATCAAAGATTATAAAATTCTTTCATTTTAGTTCACAACTTGAAAAACAACTTAATTCCATAAAATCATTTTTCCATTAAATATAAAACCTTTATAATGTGAAAATAATGATTTATCTAAAACGTATAAAAAATAATTTAAGCTTTTAAAAACTTAATCATTCTTAATCTTATTTGTTATCATCAAAATCAATAATATGGAAACATATATGTTAACATAACCGAGAGATCGTATGTAGAGAAACAGCAGGTCATACTATCATTTATTATTTAGCCTACATTGCGTCTGGTCTGGGAATTAGATTCTGGTTCCTTCTTGAACAATAGCTATAAGTGGCAAATATCACTTGGGATTTCTCTCGAGTCTTCCCATTTTGTTGAAGAACACAAGCCTGATTGAGAAGGTAACATCATATTAGTCATGGGATCTGAACTCCTTCACATCATATTGGTAGGGAAGCACAAATCCTATGATGTAAATGCCCACCATCGCTCCCTATCATACGAACATCACTAGGCCCTTTGTCCATAAGACAAGTTAGCTTCTCCAAGTGTGAATCTATGCCTACTAGCTCCTTAACAGTCTCTGATTTTAAAGGAATTCTACTTGATATCTCATTTGACAATCTCCATAATAAAGTTCGATTCATTTCTGTGGGTTGAACAGAACAAGAAAAGATTTGCGTTGGTGAGTTAAAGCTAGCGTGTACGTAACGTGGTGTCAAAAAATTACATTACATATATCTACAAAACGGAAGTGATCAAGTCATAACATGTGTTTGATTAATCTCTAGGTTATTCCTCATGTATATATCTACATTTATTTGTAACTCTTCTCCAATTTTGTCTATAACTCTTCGTATGTAGATATTCATTGATTAAGTCATAATTTCAATTAAATCCTATGATTTTAATAAATCCTTATACATTGATTCCAATCGCCTCCCTCGTTTCTATGCCTAAAAACTTGATAAGTTCGAGAATCTTTAGCTACTACATCATTCACACAACAAACATACTATAAAATCTTGTCATGTAAAGTTTATTGGAAAAATGTAGGCTAGTGGTTGTTGCAATAATGAGATGACTATGAACGCTATTTTGGTAAAATCTTATTGTTGATACAAATATACACATGCACATGCACACACAGAACATGAAACTAGTAATCTCAGTGACTCGTCTAAACAAACTGATTAAATATTGGCAGTTTTTTAATACTGGAGAAATCCAGACATCTTCTCGCTTGTTATGATTCATGCAGAACAAACAAAAATTAGCTAATCCACATCTTAGAAAATTAATCATTGACAATAAGGATGATTACCTATCTTTCAATTCCTAGCCAGAGATATTAGCCACCTCTTGCAGAGCGCTTTCCCTTTTTTGCACCTTTTCTATATTCTCCTTTAAGAACTTCTTCATGATTAGCAATCGCTTCTTGAAAACTTCCTATATATTTCCTTACCACTGTTGGTTCAACATCACAGAAAATTAGAAAAGCCAATTGTTGGCGAACATGACGTGTTCTTCCATTCAACAATCTTAACAAGTTCATCCAAGCACCAAGTTGAAGAAACATAGTTTCTTGAGAAGATAGTAACTAAAACTTTTGATTCTTCAATTGCTTTAGACAGTGCTGCTAAAATGGATCTTCCCCTTTCAAGTTCTTTTTCATCCCTGAATACATTAATTCTATTTTTATTCAAAGTGGCCCGGAGGTGATAAAGCACAGTTAAAGTAGATCAACATTTGATCCACAACATAGTCCAACATCCAACTGAAGCATGCTTAATGGCCAAGATAACAACCAACAGTTCAGCAACAAAAGTCGTCTCTGTTGATTGACTGATTCAAAATTAAGTTGCAATGTTAGAGATTTACGTGGATTAGTGATGAGTGAGTTGTTTTGTTTGTTGCTAGAGTCATGGGATTATGAGATTATGGTCTAGTATTATGTTCCTATTTTTTAGCTAGAGTTGTTAGTCTTTTGCTTGTATTTAAGACTTGGTGTACTCTCTATACGAATCATGCAGTAGATTTTAGATTTCAAAATTGTCTCTCAATTATTCAATTTAGAAAATTCTCTATCTCTTCCTAATAAAATTGGCATCAGAGACAGGTTGAGAGAGACTGTGAGTGTGTGAAAGACACAAAAAAAAATTACAAAGAAGCAAGTGGGAGCAAAGCAAGCTTTCGAAGTTCCAGAACAATGGCAGCTAATGGCATGAATTATTCATCTCAGCCCCTTCTTCTTGTTTTTAAAGGGGTGAACTACCATTTCTGGAGTCTTAAAATGAAGACTCTCTTCAAGTCTCAAGAATTATGGGACTTGGTGGAAACTGGGTTTATAGACCCAGAGCCCGACGAACCCAGCCAGCAGCTACGGGAAGCTCGTAAGAAGGACTCTAAGGCACTCTTCATGATCCAGCAAGCTCTTGATGATGAAGTATTTCCCAGAATTGCAGCATCAACCACTTCTCATAAGGCATGGGAAATTTTAAGGAAAGAGTATCTGGGAGACGGGAAGGTAATCTCTGTGAAATTATAAACCCTTCATCGTGATTTTGAAACTTTAGTTATGCAAGAGAAAGAATCAGTGCAAGAGTTCTTACATAGAGTCTCGGGAATTGTTAATCATATGAAGTCTTATGTTGAAAATGTGAGCACTGAAACTGTTGTGAGTAAGGTTTTGAAGAGTCTAACTAAAAGATTTGATCATATTGTGGTCGCAATCGAAGAGTCAAAGGATTTGTCTGAATATTCCTTTGATGAACTAATGTGTTCTTTGCTAGCTCATGAAGATAGGCTTAATTGATCAGTTGTAAAGACAGAGGAGAAGGCTTTTCAAGTGAACTGGGAGTCTTCTTACAAGGGAAAATCAAAGGATTCAGGAGGCAGAGGTAGAGGTGGTTTTCATAGTCGAGGACGTGGTGGCAGAGGTAGAGGCAATGCTGGTGATTCCTGTCAATAAAGAAGTGCAATTCAATGCCAATACTGTAAAAAATATGGCCATAAAGAAGCTGAATGTTGGGACAAGCAGAAAGATGAGCGAAAGAATGTCAACTTCGCGGAAAAAGTTAATAATCAGGAAAGTAACTTGTTCATGACTCATTCTCCCATTACTGATGCCTCAAGCGATGTTTGGTTTGTTAACAGCGCATGTTCGGATCATATGTCTGGGTTAAGGTCATTGATCAAAGATCTTGATGAGACACAGAAAAGTGACGTTCGGCTTGGGGATGACAAACAAGTGAAGGTTGAGGGGAAAGGGACAGTTGCCATTAAAACTATACAAGGTAATGTGAAATTTCTCCATGATGTGCAGTTTGTGCCTAGTTTAGCTCATAATTTGTTAAGTGTCGGGCAATTGATGAATATTGGATATTCAATTATGTTTGATGGTGGTTCATGTGTTATTCATGATAAGAAAACTGATCAGTCTATAATAAGTATTCCTATGACACAAAATAAAATGTTTCCCTTTGATGTTTCAAATGTTGTAAAGAATGCCTTTGCTGTCAGGGGAGTACTGAAACTAATTTGTGGCATTTACGTTATGGGCATTTGAATGTGAATAGGTTGAAACTTTTGAGTAAAACAAGAAATGGTTGTTGGCCTACTGAAAATCAATGAACTTGTATTTTGTGAAGGATGTATTTTAGGGAAGCAGAGTAGGAACTCATTTCCTGTTGGAAAATCTTAGAGAGCTTCAAATTGTTTGGAACTTGTGCATGCAGATTTGTGTGGGCCAATGAAAACTGAGTCACTAGGTGGAAGTTGGTATATTTTATTATTCACCGATGATTATAGTCGTATGAGCTGGATTTATTTCTTGAAATTCAAATCTGAAACCTTTGAGAATTTTAGGAAATTTAAGGCATTGGTTGGAGAAGCAAAGTGTTAAGAGTGTAAAAGCACTTCGTATTGATCGGGGTGGTGAATTTTATCTAAAACTTTTGATGAATTTTGTGAGGAGAATGGTATTCGCAGGAGAGCTCATCATACACAGAGCGAATACGTGAGCAGAAGAATCGAACAGTTGTAAAAATGGCCAGAAGCTTGTTAAAAGGAAAGGGGCTTCCAGATTTATTTTGGGGAGAAGCAATTGCAATAGCAATATATTCTCCTTAACATCTCTCCAACAAAAGCAGTTTTAAATCAAACACCTTATGAAGCATGGATGGGTAAGAAGCCTCGGGTAAGCCACTTAAAAGTTTTTGGTTGTATAGCATATGCTTTGGTTAATTTTTGTTCTAAGCTTGATAAAAAATCTGAGAAATGTATTTTCATTGGCTTTAGTACTAAATACAAGGCATATCGTCTATATAATCCTATAAGTTACAAAGTGATAATTAGCAGGAATGTTGTGTTTAAAGAAGAAGCTAGTTGGAAATGGAATGATGATAAGGAAGGTACAGTAATTCAATCTCCTAAAGATGAAAATTTTCAGCAAATACAAGCACCATCATTTGATGTATCATCACCTTCAAGTCCATATTCTTTCTCTCGATAACAGCAGCAACAGTAGTCTTGCAAATTCTTCATCACCTAGCTCCTCTAGTGAAACATCACCCAGGAAATTCAGAACTTTAAGGGAAATATATGATTCTTGTAATTTTACCTTGTATACCTCTGACCCAATGTGTTTTGAAGATGCGGCAAAAGATCCAGAGTGGCAGATTGCTATGACAAAGGAGATGCAAGCCATTGAGAAAAATTCTACATGGGGGTTGGTGGATATGCCTGAAGGCAAAAATGTTATTGGGCTGAAATGGGTGTTTCGAACAAAGTACAATGCTAATGGAAGAATTCAAAAGCACAAAGCACGGCTCGTGGCTAAGGGATATTCACAACAGCAAGGTATAGATTTTAAGGAACCTTTTCTCCTGTCGCTCGCTTTTAGACAGTGAGAGTTGTTTTGGCTTTAGCTGCACAATTTCAACTACCTGTATCAATTTGATGTGAAATCTGCCTTTTTGAATGGAGCTTTAGAGGAGGAGGTTTTTGTGTCTCAGCCTTAAGGCTTTGTTATTAGTGGTTGTGAGGACAAAGTGTACAGGTTGAGAAAAGCCCTTTATGGATTAAAGCAAGCTCCACGTGCATGGTATAGCAAAATTGATTATTTCTTTCTAAGTAGCGGATTCACAAGAAGTGAAAATGAGCCCACTCTTTATTTTAAACGGCAAGGTAATAGAGATTTTCTAGTGATCTGCCTTTATGTAGATGATATGATCTATATGGGTTTCTCAAAGTCATTAATTGATGATTTTAAGTCTAGCATGATAAAAAATTTTGAGATGATAGATTTAGGCTTACTACAATATTATTTGGGGCTTGAAGTGAAACAAGGTGAAGATGAGATTTTTGTATGTCAAAAGAAATATGCTGCAGATCTTTTAAAGAGGTTTAACATGAGCATTTGTGAAGTGGCAGCCACACCAATGAACATCAATGAGAAGCTACAGCGTAAAGATGGGACTGAAAAAGCAAATCAAAGATTGTTTAGAAGTTTGGTTGGTGGATTAAATTATCTGACACACACTAGGCCTGACATTGTTTTTCCTGTTAGTGTTGTGTCTAGATTTATGCACAATCCTACGAAGCAACACTTTAGTGCAGCAAAAAGAATTCTTCACTACGTGGCTGGAACATTTGATTTTGGCAGCTGGTATTCCAAAGTTTCGAATTTCAGATTGTTTGGATTCACAGACAGGGCTGGTTGTTTGGATGATCGAAAGAGCACCTCTGGCAATATTTTTAGCTTTGGTTCTGGAGCAGTAACCTAGAGTTCAAAGAAGCAGGAAACAGTAGCTTTGTCATCATCTGAAGCAGAGTATGCAGGAGCAACTTCAGCAGCACGGCAAGCATTATGGCTCAGAAAACTCCTTGCTGATTTTGGCTATGTACAAGAGGAAGCTACTGACATATTTTGTGATAACAGGTCTACAATTGCAATGGCCAAAAACCATGTTTTTCATTGCAGAACCAAGCATATTGATGTGCAACATCACTTCATTCGGCAGCTGTTGGCAAATGAAAAAATCGTGCTGAAATTCTATGGTACAAATGAACAAGCAGCAGACATATTTACAAAGTCTCTTCCCCAAGCTAAGCATGAGTTTTTCAGATTACAGTTGGGAATTTGCGATTTTGAATCAAGGGGGAGTGTTGATTGACTGATTCAAAAGTAAGTTGCAGTGTTAGAGATTTACGTGGATTAGTGGTTAGTGAGTTGTTTTGTTTGTTGCTAGAGTCATGGGATTATGGGATTATGGTCTAGTATTGTGTTCCTGTTTTTCAGCTAGAGTGGTTAGTCTTTTGCTTGTATTGAAGACTTGGTGTACTCTCTCAACGAATCATGCAGTAGATTTCATATTTCAAAATTGTCTCTCAATTATTCTATTTAGAAAATTCTCTCTCTCTTCCTACCAATCTCAACATGTAATGGACGAGAAAAATTCCCCAGAAATTCTCCCTCACAGGTTCTGAACACAGCCCCACAAGCGGAAACATGCAAAGAACCTTTCAGCGATCTCTAACTATAAATATCAGTAGATTTCTAATTGTATTATACATGTAATGATTTATCTAATTGTATGTATGTATTTATATTTATATTCCCGTTCCTTTGAAAGCGTGAGTTGAGGTTTGATCCCGATCCGGCCTTGATATTAAGACCTTGTTCCTTATGCATGGGCCCAAACGGGCTTGGATATTTTATTTTAAGAGTAGCCTTTTGACATCACCCTAAAATGCCAAGTGAAATTGAAGCATGAAAGCATTTTCCTGAGCACTTGTATATTTTAAGACCATTTTACTGAGCACTTTTGTTTATTTTAGGAGCGCATACTAAAACAATTTGATCAAGCATGAAAGCATTTTCGGTTCATGGAAGGTAACAACTTTGGAGATGATATTTTGGTTTTGTGGTAATTTAACATATATAAAATAAAAATTGCCAAGTGAAATTGAAGATGCGTGCTTTCTGAGATATTCAGAGAATAGTAAGCAGACTTCTTCTTTTATTTGACCTTGTTGATTGATTGCTTTTGGGTGGGAAATCGTAGAGGTGACGCAGCAGATGTATCATCATCATCTCTTTGTTCAACACTTCAGCTCGGAATTGGGATGGCATGGTTCCTACTCGGGCATTTTATCAAACATGTTGAGAGCATGGGAATTATACAATTATTCCTCAAGAACATTTTATAAACTCTGTACAATTTAACTCAAATTATAATTTAATATATGTGCAATTCAAGTGAACGGAAAAAAAAAAGGGAATATTACATTGAATTTTAACAATAATAAAATAACATAATTTTATTTTTTATTAACACATACTTGTTAAAATTCGAATCCAGAAGTTGGGTGTAAAAAAAAAAAAAAAAAAAAATTATGAAAAGATTGGGGGTGGGCAATATTCCAACTCCGTAGAAAAGAATCAACAAGGCTTAACCAAAGTGAGAAAGCCCAAATTAAACAAGGGAGGTTAAATTCAACAAGGCCGCGAAGACCGACAAGATTCCAACATCAAGATGAAAGATTAAAAGGGTTTGGAAGGGCACTTGATGAAGCTTTAGCTCACAGTGAAGACAACATAAACAATATAACTGTTTACCAAAAATATTTTTGGTCAAATACGTGATATGATCATTGATCCTTGCACACGAAAATAGATGATATGACGAGATTGCGGTAACCAAAATGGTAAATTATTTCTCCTATGCGGTTAAAATAAATTATTAATTAACAATTTAATTCAGTATTTTGTGAATTATGTCGTTGCGGTTGTTATGAATTTAAAAAATAAAATATATCCTTTTGTTAATAAACTACTTGTAAAATACAACCCCGATCTAGCACCTACTTTTTAAAATTGTTATCAAAATAAAAACAAGCTGCTTTTAAAATATTTACCAAGCACTGTTATTGTCAAAACTTATGAAATAATTTATTTTTAACATCTTAACCGCAATCTCAAATAGAGTTTGCAACGTGAATAACTCGAACTTAGAAGGCGCCGGTGCTATTCAAGTAAAATCTATGCAAATTCAATAAGAATCTCAACAAGAGAAAATTCATATCCGCTTCACGTAATTTACAATAAGCTTAGCTGGGCCGCTCAGCCAGAATAACGAAAGCGACATCTTTTGCAGTCCCGAGCCCCTTCAAGTGCAGCATCTTTTGCAGAAAAAACAGAGTAATAAAACAAAGCAGAGTATTTACTTCGGTCCTTTACTTTCCTTAAATGTTCACCTCATGAGAAATCAAATCTCAAAATTCAAAGCTTCGATTTGATGGGGCAAGAATGCAATTTTTGATTCACGGAAGGCGCATTCTGATTCTGTCCAACTTTTTGACCCAAGCCTGGCATTTTCTGGTAATTTAACAGGGAAATAAGTAGCAAGAACAGATGCAGTATATAAATAAAAAGAAAGTAAATAAAATGCGATCTGCAAAGAAAATAAAATTGAAATTGAGATGCGCACTTACACTGTTACACGTAGACTCAGGGAAAATAATATTCACTAGGCTGTGCCTTTCAGTCGAGTTGTCTAAATCTTTTAGGTTGTGGTTCCACATCATCATTACAGCAGCCACTTCCACTGGCTTCAGCCGCGCCAACGTATTCTTCAAGACTTCGCTTTAGACAGCTTCGCTCAGACGACGTTGTTGATCATGCATCATCCCTGGCAGCAACTTCCACTGCCTTCTGCCCTGTCTACGTCATCATTAAGGCTACGCGTAAAGGATGTTGATCCTAAACAATCGTGACCAAATTCGTTCAAATTCCAAACCGGATCACTTGTTTGGTTGAGCTTATCCCCTTGATGATGCACATATATTGGATGGACACCACACCTCTTCACCTCCAATCCCGACGGTGAATAAAATTTCACTTTACGAATACCTTCCCTATTCTGGCAGTATAGGAAAAGATGGTCTGACATAGCCTCACCGAATTGCTTTCTAAAATAAATGCCAGACAAACCCAAGGTGGTAGACAAACACAGCTCATGTACGGGATATGGATACCGTGGTGTATAATGAGGAAGTGAATATTTAGGGACATGAAAAACACAGCACATAGCATATCCCACAAGCTTACTATTCTTATACGTCTTTGGAGGCGTGCTTATTGTTATTGAAGAACCCTCATTATTCTGATACTCGAACCACTCTGGGATTTCACTTCCAGGAAGAACAATGCTAAAACTTCTCAGAGAGTCCTGAAACCCCACAAAAACCTATATATATATATATATATTAGAAAGCCATACCAATGCATAATTTTTAGGCATGATTTTGGCAACAGGTGAGAGACTGTAAGAAACTGACATTAATGTACTTGTCCGACAGTGACATATTCTGCAACCCCACGGAAAAAAATGTTTTAGGCATAATGTTAGCAAAGCTGAGAGTAAAAGACTGACCTCAAAATTTTTAATGTACTTTTTCAGTAGTGAAAGCGCCAAATCATAGTTGCCAGCCAATTTCGAGCAACCCACACAATCAAGTACGAAAAACGGCAGTCGATGCTCGTTTAATTTTAATACATCTGATAATGTCTCCAACGAAACACAACCATTTAAAAAAATGTACGGTACACCGCCTGGAAGTCGAGGCAGAGATTGAAGCATTTTGCAATCCTCTAAACAAATCCTCAAAAGTTTAGAAAGACGGTAAATGCTTTCTGGTAGCGAAACAAAACTGTTTCCACTCAAACATAACTCTTCTAATGAGCATAAGTCTCCAATACTACTTGGGATTGCTCCTTCCCCTAGATTACAGTCACTGATATCCAATTTCGTTAAACTACACAAACCTGACAGGGAAGAAGGCAATCTCAAGGCCACCGGATCTGAACTCCATCGCATCAAATTGATAGGGAAGCGCAGAAACCATGATGCAGATGATGGTGGTGCTTTGCACCCACGACAAGATAGTTCTTTAAGATTCTTCATAAGAAAAATCGACGATGGAGGTTGCCTTATAGCCGTACCACTTATATCAAGTCTTTCCAGACTGTCTACTTGCCCAAGCGTCTCAGGCATATTTTCAAGTTTGGAGCAGCCTGAGAGATTCAAAGTTTTGAGGGATTTCAAACCCTTTATACTGCTAGGAAGTCTCACGAGACTTCTGCAGTCATTCAAATTTAACAATTCAAGTCTGGCCAAAAGTTCTATTGATGATGGTACTTCGGCAATAGATGTTCCATCTAAAAAGAGCTCCGTCAAATCTCCCATACTTCTCATTATCTCTGGAAACTTCACTAGTCTTGAGCAACCAGAAAGCTTTAGAGTTCTTAGACATTTTAAGCTGTTTAAAGTAATTGGAAGAGTCTCGAGATTTCTGCAATCCTTCAAATTCAACAAAACAAGGCCAGACAGAAGTTCAATTGACACTGGCAATTCTCTAATAGCAGTTCCCTCTAATTGAAGCACCGACAGATTCTTCAGACTTCCTATAATCTCTGGAAATTCTCTGAATTTAGTGCCGGAGAGATTCAAAGTTGAAAGACATTTTAATGCACTTATGTTGCTTGGAAGACTCTTGAGATTCTTGCAATTGTTTAGATCCAACAAGACAAGTTTGGATAGAAGCTCAATAGATAAAGGCAGTTCTTTGATATCAGTTTTATCCAAAAGAAGTTTTCGCAGACGCTCCATACTTCCCGCAACGTGTGGAAATTTCCTCAAATTCAAGCAACCAGAAAGAACAAGTGTTTTAAGTGATTTCATAAAAATCTTACCCGGAAGAGTTGTAAGACTTTTACATCCTTTCAAATTCAACAAGATCAGCTTATTGTGAAGTAGCAAAGATGAGTGAATTTCACGCAACCTTATACAACCTTCAAGATCCAACACCTCTAAATTTGGAACCTCTGTGAAGTCTGGAGTCTTAATCAGATTCTCTGAATGGCTGAGTTCCATGACTTTCAACATGTTTAAATGCTGTTGAAAACAAATGGGAGCTAAGATGATATTTCTTAATTCATATACAGTTATAATAATAAAATTGTTATCAACAATTATTTACTAAAAAAATAAATTAGTGACAAAAACGTTGGTCTTACTTTGATTCCTTTCCATAATTCTTCAATGCGGCTGTAACACATTTTCAATTCAACAGTTTTATCCAATTGCAAATTTGACGGCAATGATTTTAAAGGATATCGATGCCAATCAAGTAACCGCAACTTGTTAGATAGGTATTCAAGACCTTCAGGAAGCTGCACATTATCGATTTTGAGCAATCTTAGGTTGGTCATCAATGAAAATGCTTTAGCACTTGCACTTAAGTACACCTCATTTACAGGAAAGAAACGATAATCAATCATCATTCCTTCAACTACTTCACTTCCCTGAAAATATAAGCAAAGGATAAGCAAACGAAACAATAATTTGAAAATTCGTCAAGGTAAAGGAAATTAACGAGCACAGCATGTTCTCCATTTAATAATTCACTTACCGTATTGTTGGTCAACACATGGCGCACTTCTTCTTCCCTCCATATTCTGCTACGTTTCCCAGGTTCTTCGGGGGATTGTCTCGTAACAATCAGTTGTCCCAATTCCTGTAACAAATCATGCATCTGCAGTCTGTTGCCACCATCAACAGTTAATAGAGACTTTTCAATAAGAACTTCTATCCCAATGACTGGCGAAAAACTACATCCCTCTAGAATTTTTGCCACGTAATCTCTATCCCTCCATTTAAAGAAACATGCAACATCGAGAAATATTTTCTGCTCTGAATCTTGTAGTCCTTCAAAACTTATTTGAAGTATACTCATAATCTTATTTGAAGGATCTTTTTTTAGTCTTTCTAGGGCACTTCTCCATAGATCCACAGATCTACCAATTAGAAAGGATCCCAAAACTTTTAGAGCTAATGGAAGACCACCAGCATACTCCAGAACACGTTTAGACAGCTCCACATATTCTCCCACAGGCTGATGGCTTTTAAAAGCTTTCATACTAAAGAGTTGAAGAGCTTCATCGTTATTTAGTACATCAAGGTCAAGAATATGCTCTTTATCCACTTCATGTGCCACTAACAACTGTCTATCTCTCGTTGTTATTAGAATCCTGCTGCCTGGACCGAACCAATCACGCTTTCCAACTAACCTTTGTAATTGTTCAACATCAGCCACATCATCGATTATGAGAAGAACTTTTTTCCGTTGCAGCCTACTTCCAATTATGTTAATACCATCATAGACATTATGTATGCTATAATCTGAAAGATTCAGTAAATCAGAAAGGAGCTGCTTTTGTAAAGAGATTTCACTGCCTTCTTTTTTAGATTTTTCTCTAACATCGGCAAGAAAACTACTCCCATCAAACTTATGAGACATCAAATCATAAACAACCCTTGCAAGAGTTGTCTTTCCTAGACCTCCCATCCCCCATATCCCGATCATACGAACATCATTAGACCCGTTACCCGTAAGAAACCTCAGTTTCTTCAAGCGTGATTCCATTCCTACTAGCTCCTTAAGAATCTCTGGTTCTGAACGAATTTTACTAGATATGACATTGACAATTTCCTCAATAAATTCTGACTCATTCCTGCATATTGAAAACAACAAGAAAAGATTGGTGTTGTTAAATCAAAGTTAGTATGAACGTAGTAACAAATCAATTCCATGTTCTGAATAAAATCCAAACTATGCAATATTGAATATTCATTTCATCAAATTGAATATAATTAAATAATATGTTATTATTACATCAGTCAACAACATTTGGAATGAGAAACTCAAACCCAGCCCAATAAAAATTGGATTGGATTGGGTTGCATTGTGATTGGTAATTTCAAAATTTATATATTATTTCTTTCTACAACAGGATGAGTTAGTTTAAAAGACAATTTAAATCAATTAGATTATCTAAATATGTAATGGTATTGATATCATTTGTATTGCGATTATTGCCATTGTTATTATTAGTATTTTGCAATCTAGGTCAAGAGTCAATTCATAGAAGAAAATTATATTAAAATAAATAGCAAATGACACAAAACAGAGCAGTTTGCAAGCAAGGACAGAGATAGATTAATCCAGTAAATAAATTTGGACTAAAATTATAATCACAAGCTTAAATCATTATATTGAGATGCCTAAGCTTGGGCAATAATCTAAGAATACAGTTTTATTTTATTTTATTTTTTTTCAAAACTGATAGCACAAAGCATCACAACATAAAACTTTTAGTCATCAAAAGTTCAAAATACAATAATTCAACGTATCAATGTCCATATCTCTTCGTTTGAACATATTAATTCATTCATAAAATGTAGATTATTCTCCTCGTGATTTGAATATCTTCAAATCACTCCCTTTTGAACGCCTCAATTACCCTATTTTTTTTCAAAAGAGAAGGAAAAATGGGGTGAGTTGATGAAATGTTTTTGTATTCTTAACAAAAATGGGGGCTAAATTGAGTTTTTCAAAAGTAAAGATATAATTTAGAGATATTCACTTCACAGGAGGAACCCTTTTACTACACATCATATGATATACATATGTATTAAATAGAAGTTGTTTAATTGAAAATAGTGTTGAATGAATATTAAAATCTGTTTTATAGTTACTAATCTTGCAAAACAAACGAAATTAATAGTTGAGAAAAAGAATGATTACCTATCCTTCAATTCCCAGCCTGATATATTGGCCACCACCTTTAAAGCGTGTCTCCACTTTTGCACTTTTTCTATATTATCCCGGAAAAATTCTTCATGTTTCGCAAAAGCTTCTCCGAAACTTGCTGTTTGTTTTCTAACAACAGTTGGTTCCACTTCATAAAAAATTGGAAAAATTTGATCCTCCCTATTTTTGCATTCAACAATCTTAAGAAGTTCATCCAAGCACCAAGTGGAAGAAGCGTAATTTTTTGAGAGAACAATAATTGAAATTCTCGATTCTTCAATTGCTTTAAGGAGATTTGGTGAAATGGATCCTCCTTTCTCAAGTTGTTTGTCATCCCTGAATACATAAATTCCTTTATTGTTCAAAGCAGTATAGAGATGACCTATGAACCCTTTACGGGTGTCTTCTCCTCTAAAGCTTAAGAAGGCATCGTATTCCCCATGAGAAACATTTTGGAAGCTCGTGGAAGCCATTATATTAATTTGTTCCTGAAAATTTAGAATAAATCAAGTGAAATCCAGTGAGCGTAAAACACCATGCAAACAATAAGATTCATTCAAGATTATGGGCAGCACGAAAATGAAAATGTTATAGATTATATGTAAATTCTACTTTTTTTAACCACCTAAATGGTAACTCGAATGAATTGTGATTGTAAGCAGTATTGCGTGAACAGTATTGTATAGGCATTAATTCGTGCACAATAATTTTAGGAGTAATTAATTAGAAAAATTAATATATCTATTGTTTTAATTTGCTTACACTTATTAAAATAAATCTAAATTCTTACACATGATAAATCCCAAATGTAATAGAAATTTTTTGTAGATGCTAATCGGAGAGTGTGCACACCGATCTCTACTTATGTAAATCTTGATTAGAGCCTCTAAAAGAAGGCAAAGAGTTTGTACAAAATTACCATTCAAAGATTTCTTTCAATTTTTTCAGTTTTTTTCTTTTTCTGTACACCAAGATGTGCAAATTAATTCTGAAAATAAAAGAGAGATTTATGAGATAGAACTTACAGCTTTTGAGTGTATTGAAGGAAGCCACTTAAATGAACTCCAATGCAGTATTGTTATTATTATTACCACAACTCCAATGCAGTATATGTTTCAAAGAATTTATTCATGCAAATATCTGTTGGGGGAAAAAAATATTAAGCAATAGAAGTTGTGTTGTTGCACTAATGTATGATTTTCTACAAGCAAATCTTGGTCAAAAAGTGATTATTTATTTCATAATCAATAAATATTGTCACTATTTACTGGCCTGATGAACGTAGTTTTCAATTGTATAACGCCTTCTCGCCATTCTGCCCATTAGCGGTGTTGAAACCACCGGATTCGGAATCCAACGTTTGATATTAATAATTAATTAAAAAAGTTAAAATTACCAGCAATCTATAGGAATTAATGGTAAACATAATGACTTTATTAGTAAAATTTTAATGGAGTCCATAGAGGTAGGGTTGGACAAACCCAATCCAATCCAATCGTATGAAATTTAGATAGTTTGATTAGATTATAATGGGCTGAAATTCTCGATTTTTCTTTTTTATTTGATTAATGATTGAGTTATGTTGCGTTCATTATCATGAACTCGAATAACTCAATCCAACCCAAAAATAATAAAAGTCATAAAAAAATAACTTTAAGCTATTAATTATTCAATCTTGAAACTAATTTTGAACCCTAAAAGATTTTTTTTTTCAGTTTCTCTCATTTAAACATGATATTAATTGAATTCTTTGGACTAAAATTCAAAAGTCAAATTAAACTCTAACTAAAATTAAGTTGATAGATATTCAAATATTAAGTCATATTTTTTAATTGACAGACATTGGATACAATAGATAACATTTAATGATATGATGAAGAATTAATATGTGTTTTTACCATTTGAATTTAAGTACAAACAGCTTTTTTTTAAAAAAAAAATTCATGTTTGAACTTTTTTCGTTTTTAATTTTAATCAATCTGATTGACCCAGCCCAATGATTTAAGGATAAGATTAGATTGGGATGAACATATTTATTTTATTGGTTAGGTTGACTTTTTCTCAAGCTAATCAACAGTGGGTTGGGTTGGATATTAGTTTGTGTCAATGTATGGTTTTAAAATTTGACTCTAATTCTCGTGGTGTTAATTTTGTTAATTTATGTTGGATATTAGTTTGTGTAATTATTATTTTACCCTTATAAAATTTATCTTATTATTTTTTATAATAATTGGTACTTTATTATTAAATACTAATTATATTTTCTAAATACACATTTCAGTGTAATATGTATATTCGAAAATAGTAGACTGTTTTGTTCTCCAAAAAAGTGATATTAATTTTTTGTTATCATTAAATTAAAAAATAATAATATTGTAAATTTATAATTTCTTCCTCCAACATCAATAATTAAATAAGATTTTAATTATTATATCAACAAAATGTTGTTCAACTTATGTTTAATAAATTCTTATTAATTTTTCACAATTTATCCATAATTGTTTGTGGGATTTATTTTTATTGTGTTTAGATCAAAAGAAAAATTAAAATTCTTTAGCGTAGAAATATGCAAGATCCATACACTAGGGGCCAAAAAAATACTAAACTGTAGTTACAATTTAAAAGCTTCCAGTGAGAGTTGATTCAACAAATATTGTCAAATAAAATCTGCTAGATCAATAAAATCTGCGTTGTTTATAACACACACACACACACCCTGATCAACTAATATTGTCATATGTTATTTATCTAGATCTAAATAAAAAAATTTACAAACCTGCATAGAGACTTATGAGATTCAAGGATATAAAATTATTAATTATTAGTGTTAAAAAAGAGAAAATAGAGAGAAAGAGAAAAATAATATAATATAATTACTATGATCATTTCTTTTGACATAAAATTATTGAACAACAAATTAATGATCTTCTTCTTAACTAAACAAACTAATTAACAGCCTCTCATTTACTTCCAAAATATAATTAAAAAGTTTTTCGGATGCTGATTGGAGAGTGTGTTTGCCGACCTTTACTCAAGCAAATCTTAATTAGAGCCTCAAAGAGAAGCAAATTAAGGAGTTGATACAATACAAATTAAATTAACATTCAAAGCTTCTTTGAATTTTATTTATTTCCTGTTCTAAACATCCAGGATGTGCAAATTAATTCTGAGGATAAAAGAGAAATGTATAAAATAAAACTTACCGCTTTGAGTGTGTTGAGAGAAGCCACCTAATTGATCTGATCAACTCCAATGAAGTGTTTTGATTCAAAGGGAAAAAAAAATGCAACTTGCAGCTCCCCCAGATTAATTTATATGTATTCCAAAAGCAAGTCTTGGTCATCTCAGAAAGTAGGGGTGAAAAAACCAAAAAAGCGAAAGGAATCCAAAGGCTATACTCTTTGACTACTTCATTACGTCTTAGTGGCGAAAAAAGAAATTAGAGAGGTGTGATTAGATTTAAACGGGGTGTATTTTGCATGCCAAGCTAAAAGATTGTGTTTGAGAGAAACATTTATAAGATAAATAAATCTTAAAGCTTTGAGTGTATTAATTGCACGGGCAGCTACCTGTTGAATTACATTGAAGTGTTGCTTCGAGGAAGCTAAGTTAATCAGTGAAACATATTAGTGCATATTATAATTAATATGAATTATCTAGATAAAACATAAAACATAGATTATGTAATTAAAATATAAAACTTTTAAATAGAAGGTAAAATAAGTAAATTAATATAATGATAATAACGACTACCTTATATATTTAACTAATTGTTTCTAAATTGAATAATGATAGTTTTGGGCTTATGTAATACGACATATGTAAAACATAGATTATGTAATTAAAATATAAAATTTCTAAATAGACGGTAAAATAAGTAAATTAATATAATAATAATGATGACTACATTATATATTTAACTAATTTTGTTTCTAAATTGAATAATGATTTTTTTGGGCTTATATAATACGATATATGTGAAAACATTTTAAGAACAAAGCTCTTTTTATGGTTTTTTAAATTTATTGCAAGATAAGGTAATTTTGCATCCCTTTAAACCTCCTGGGCAATAACCCCAAAGGATCTTTAAGTACCATAAGTAAAGTTTAAAATTATATAAAGTGGACTCAGGTACGGTACAACAGTGGTATCGTACCACTTCTTTTTGTCTTTTTGCGGTAAATTTTCATATAACCCCTTTCACTTATTTTTATTTAAACTTGCTTCACAAATATTAGGTTAATGTCTACTGCATCCATGTGAATCCTTCAACGGCAAATCGGCTCCCCCGGTGGCTGTGGTTGGTCAGACAAGACAGAGGGAATTGTTGGGAACAAAACCCAAGTGGTGATGTCACCGGAAACTAGCAAAATCGTGGTCATTCCACGGCTTTTCACTGCTTCGATCGGCAGCTTTCCAAACACTTTCTGACGACAAGGATGGCATGGAGATGACTAGCGTCGCACGAGCTTCCGATCGGTACCAACCTTGGGCGGTGGAGTGGCTGGAAACGGAAACAGAATTAGGGTCGGGTTCGCGAGTTCGGGTTGTGGCTTTTTACGGCTTCGATTAGCAGCTTTCCAAAAGCTTTCCGGTGACAAAGATGACATGGAGATGATTAGTGTCGCATGAGCTTCCGATCGGTACCAACCTTGGCCGATGGAGTGGCCGGAAATGGAAACAAAATTCGGGTCGGTTTGGAGGGTTCGGGTCAAGCCGGTTATTTTTCTTATTAATTATTTAATCTCAAAATTATAAAGATAGGAAGTATTGTGATACAAGAGCAAGATAGAATAAAAATTTGTAAATAGTAAATAGTATAAGGTGCTAATTAAAATATTTATATGGATGCAGTAGAAATTAATGTGAGGCAAAGTTTAAATAAAAATAAGTAAAAGGGGTTATATGCAAATTTACAGCACTATAATCACAAAAGACAAAAGAAGTGGTATGATACAACTGTTGTACCGTAGTTGGACTCATATAAAGTAGGCATAAAACTGAAAATTAAATTTAACTTTATTGATATATCATGTGTGTCTAGTAATATAAAAATAACTTTTATTTTGTTTTGGCTTGATCTACATTAAATTTCTTTATCATAGAAATATGCAAAATCCATGCAATACAAAAAAAAAATGCTAAACTGCAATTACTGTTTAAAAGCTTCCAGTGAAAATTGATTCAACTTATAAAATTTGCGTTGTTTATAATACAGCCTGATCAACACATATTGTCAAATGTCATTTATGGAGATCTAAAGAAAAAAATCTACAAAATTCTAATTGAGATTCACGAGATTCAAGGAGATAGAAATTATTAATTATTAGTGTTAAAAAAGAGAAAATAGAGAGAAAGAGAAAAATAATTTAATATAATTACTATGATAATTTCTTTTAACATAAAATTATTGAACAACAAATTAATGATCTTCTTCTTAACTAAATAAACTAATTAACAAATTAAAGAGTTGATACAATACAAATTAAATTAACATTCAAAGCTTTCTTTCAATTTTATTTATTTCCTGTTCTAAACATCCAGGATGTGCAAATTAATTCTGAGGATAAAAGAGAAATGTATAAAATAAAACTTACAGCTTTGAGTGTGTTGAGAGAAGCCACCTAATTGATCTGATCAACTCCAATGAAGTGTTTTGATTCAAAGGGAAAAAAATGCAACTTGCAGCTCCCCCAGATTAATTTATATGTATTCCAAAAGCAAGTCTTGGTCATCTCAGAAAGTAGGGGTGAAAAAACCAAAAAAGCGAGAGGAATCTAAAGGCTATACTCTTTTACGTCTTCGGGGCGAAAAAAGAAATTAGAGAGGTGTGATTAGATTTAAACGGGGTGTATTTTGCATGCCGCGCTAAAAGCTTGTGTTTAAGAGAAACATGTATAAGATAAAACTTAAAATAAATCTTAAAGCTTTGAGTGTATTAATTGCACAGGCAGCTACCCGTTGAATTTCATTGAAGTGTTGCTTCAAAGAAGCAAAGTTAATCAGTGAAACATATTTGTGCATATTATAATTAATATGAATTATCTAGATAAAACATAAAACATAGATTATGTAGATAAACGAGTTGTATTTCGCATGCCGCGCTAAAAGGTTGTATTTGAGAGAAACATGTATAAGAAAAAAGTAAATGTTACAGCTTCGAGTGTATTAATTACGGCCGTGCTTTACATTCAGCGTAATTTAAGCCAGCAGATGATGGGCCCATAAGCCATTGTTGTGTGTGAATATGCGTTAAATGTAGCAAATCACATGTAAGCGAGCCATAGGCATCGAATAAAGTATTGCTTCAAAGAAGTAAGTTAATCAACTAAACATATTTGTGCATATTATAATTAAATATAAATTATTAGATAAAACACAAAACATATAAATTTAATATAAAACTTACAAATCAATATTAAATATAAAATAAAACATCGATTATGTAATTAGAATATAAAACTTCTAAATAGAAGGTAAAATAAGTAAATTAATATAATAATAAAATGACTATCTTATATATTTACTAATTTTGTTTCTAAAATGAAAAACTATATTTTTGGGCTTATGTAATACATGTGATGGTATATGCAGAATTTTATTAAGAATAAAACTCTTTTTATGTGTTTTTAAAGTTGTTTGTAAGATAAGATAATTTTGCATCCTTCTAAACCTCCTCGGCACTAACCTCAAATGATCTTTAAGTACAGGAAGTAAAGTTTGAAATTATAAAAAGTATGCAAAGGCTGAAAATTATATTTAATTATATTGATATATCATATATGTCTAGTAATATAAAAATAACCGCTATTTTGTTTTGGATTGATCTACATTAAAAAAAATTAATTTTGCCTAATTAACCTATATAGTAAACAAATATTATGATAGAAAATTAAAAAAGAAAACTATAAATGTCCTAGAATGAATATAGAAATCATGGTTAAACCAATTCAATAAAATTTATTCCATTTGTCTTCAATACTATTTTTTTTTTGTTTTCAATTAATGAGTGGTTTTTTTGCCTAATTAATTAAATAAATCAACTATTTTCTAGTCTAGTTAAAATTTAATGTTGATTTATAAATTTTTTATTATTTTTACAAATATTTTTATTTTTAATTTTAAATATTAATTTACTACTCTTATATTAATTAATTTATTTTATTTTTTATTTACTAATCATAAATACCAATTATAAAAAATTATCTTTATTACATATTAATGTTGCAATTAATTAAGACACGGCAGAATTTTTTTATTTTTATTTAATTTGGAAAATTAAAGCGATTACACGGCTTCCATCTCCTCAGTTGCGTTGCATATTCCACAAGCAAGTCTTCGTCAAAAAGCGATTACACACTCTTTTGTCTTTTCCCCACACGATGAAATTAATTTGAAAGACAGTGAAGCAATTAGCTCGTTACACATATCATAGACCTGTAAGTGGGGCACTCGTCTCCTTTCATACTTCATTTTTCCAAATTGAGAGAGAGAAATTTCCTGTACAACTATTTTGTTAATAATTTAAAATTACATAATGCTCCTTTTGCCGACACAAGCTCTACTAAACAGAGCAACATAAATTATTCGGGATAAAAAATGAACAAGAACCTATAATCCAGAGGAGACGGCATTGTCGGTTACAGGAAATGGGGACCGTGCCAATCGCTATCATTGAAAATAAATAGCCTACAAAACCGCCTTTCGAGCACCTTCCAGCAAATTGATTTTGAAATCGAAATACATAAGCACAGTAATAATATATATTAATGAAGAATGATTTTGATCGACATGATGTCGACAAAAGCCAGCTTCAATAATCTACGCACCGAAAGCAAAAATTTCTGTAGGTATTTTATTAAGGGCGTCTTCATTGTAATTGCGTTTTATAGGGAAAAAGAATACAATATTCTTTTGGAGTAATTCCACTAGAATCTTTTAATTTTTTTTTTAAATTATAGAATTTTTCTCATTAAAATAAGTAAAAAATGGAAAATAAAGGTTAAAGGTTTCACATTTTTTTTTAAATTGCATAAAGCTTGGAAAAGAAGAAAAGCTTAATGATGTTGTGTTTACTTTTAGAGTGGGAGTGAGGAGTATAGATTCTGTCCACCCCAGTATCTACTTCAAGAGAATTGAAAATTTTACTCTATAAGTCCCATTTAATTTTAGGGTGCAGAGTGGGAATGGGACTCGCATCAGATCCCACTCCCACCTCTTCTTTTCTATCCTTCTTTTATTAAATTTAATATTTAATACTTAATAAAATAAGATACTCTTTTTACAATTACACTCTTTTTCAAAAAGAAAATTAAAATCGTACATAATAAATTCCAAAATGTAGTAGAAATTTTTTTCAAAATGCTGATTGGAGAGTGTGTACACCGATCTCTACTTGAGCAAATCTTGATTAAAGCCTCTAAGAGAAGGGAAAGAGTTTGTGCAAAATTAACACTGAAGGATTTCTTTCAATTCACAGTTTGTGATATACATATGTATTAAATAGAAGTTGTTTAATTGAAAACAGTGTTGAATGAATATTAAAATCTGTTTTGTAGTTACTAATCTTGCAAAACAAACAAAATTAATAGTTGAGAAAAAGAATGATTACCTATCCTTCATGTTTAGCAAAAGCTTCTCCAAAACTTCGCTGTTTGTTTTCTTACAACAGTTGGTTCCACTTCATAAAAAATTGGAAAAATTTGATCCTCCCTATTTTTGCATTATACAATCTTAAGAAGTTCATCCAAGCACCAAGTGGAAGAAGCGTAATTTTTTGAGAGAACAATAATTAAAATTCTCTATTCTTCAATTGCTTTAAGGAGATTTGGTGAAATGGATCCTCCTTTCTCAAGTTGTCTGTCGTCCCTGAATACATAAATTTCTTTATTGTTCAAAGCAGTATAGAGATGACCTATGAACCATTTACGGGTGTCTTCTCCTCTAAAGCTTAAGAAGGCATCGTATTCCCCATGAGATACATTTTGGTAGCTCGTGGAAGTCATTATATTAATTTGTTCCTGAAAATTTAGCATAAATCAAGTGAAATCCAGTGAGTGTAAAATACCATGCAAACAATAAGATTCATTCAAAATTATGGGTAGCACAAAAATGAAAATGTTATAGTTATGTAAATTCTACTTTTTGTAACCACCTAAATGGTAACTCATATAATTCAAAAAAAAAAAATTGGTAACTCACATGAATTGTGATTGTAAACGGTATTGCATGAACGGTATTGTATAAGCAGTAATCCGTGTAATATGTATATCCGAAATAGTACACTCTTTTGTTATTCAAAAAGTGATATTAATTTTTTGTTATCATTAATTAAAAAATAATAATATTGTAAATTTATAATTTCTTCCTCCAATATCAATAATTAAATAAGATTTTAATTATTACATCAACAAAATATAGTTCAACTTATGTTTAATAAATTCATATTAATTTTTCACAATTTATCTATAATTGTTTGTGGGATTTATTTTTATTGTGTTTAGAACGAAAGAAAAATTAAATTTCTTTAGCGTAGAAATATGCAAAATCCATACACTAGGAAAAAAAAAATGCTAAACTGCAATTACAATTTAAAAGCTTCCAGTGAAAAAGGTCTGCGTTGTTTATAACACACACACACACACCCTGATCAACAAATATTGTTAAATGTTATTTATCTAGATCTAAAGAAAAAAATTTACAAGCCTGCATCGAGACTTACGAGATTCAAGGAGATAAAATTATGAATTATTAGTGTTAAAAAAGAGAAAATCGAGAGAGAAAAATAAAGTAATAAAATTACTGTGATAACTTCTTTTAACATAAAATTATTGAACAACAAATTAATGATCTTCTCCTTAACTAAACAAAATAATTAACAGCCTCTCATTTACTTCCAAAATATAAAAAAAAAAAAAAAAAGTTTTTCAGATGCTGATTGGAGAGAGTGTTGCTGACTTTTACTGAAGCAAATCTTAATTAGAGCCTCAAAGAGAAGCAAATTAAAGAGTTGATACAGTACAAATTAAATTAATATTCAAAGCTTTCTTTCAATTTTATTTTTTTCCTTTTTTAAACATCCAGGATGTGAAAATTAATTCTGAGGATAAAAGAGAAATGTATAAAATGAAACTCACAGCTTTGAGTGTGTTGAACGAAGCCACCTAATTGATCTGCTCAACTCCAATGAAGTGTTTTGATTCAAAAGCAAATATTCCAAAAGCAAGTCTTGGTCATCTCAGAAAGCGTTTGGGGGGTGGGGGAAAAAGCAAAAAAGGCGAAAGAAATCTTTTTGACTACATATGCGCTAAAAGTTTGTGTTTGAGAGAAACATGTATAAGATAAAATAAATCTTAAAGCTTTGAGTGTATTAATTGCACAAGCAGCTACCTGTTGAATTTCATTGAAGTGTTGCTTCAAAGAAGCTAAGTTAATCAGTGAAACATATTTGTGCATATTATAATTAATATGAATTATCTAGATAAAACATAAAATACAGATTATGTAATTAAAATATAAAACTTCTAAATAGAAAGTAAAATAAGTAAATTAATATAATGATAATAATGACTACCTTATATATTTAACTAATTTTGTTTCTAAATTGAATAATGATAGTTTTGGGCTTATATAATACTAGATATGTAAAAAAATTTTAAGAATAAAACTCTTTTTATGTTTTTTTTAAAGTTATTTGTAAGATAGGATAATTTTGCATCCCTCTAAATCTCCTAGGCAATAACCCCAAAGGATCTTTAAGTACCAGAAGTAAAGTTTAAAATAATATAAAGTGGATTCAGCTATGGTATAATAATGGTACCGTACCACTTCTTTTTGTCTTTTGTGGTAAATTTTCATAGAACCCCTTTTACTTATTTTTATTTAAACTTTGCTTCATAAATATTTTGTTAATGTCTATTCATCCATGTGAATCCTTCAACGGCAAATCGGCTCCTCCGGTGGCCGTGGTTGGTCAAAAAAGACAGAGAGAAGTGTGGGGAACAACCCAAGTGGTGACATCACCAAAAATCGACGAAATTGTGGTGATTCCACAGCTTTTCACGACTTCAATCGGCAGCTTTTCAAATGCTTTTTGGCTACAAGGATAGCATGGAGATGACCGGCGTCGCACGAGCTTCTGATCGGTACCAACCTTAGGCGGTGGAGTGGTCGAAAATGGAAACAGAATCAGGGTTGGGTTCGCGAGTTCGGGTCGCAGCTTTTCACAGCTTTGATCAGCAGCTTTCCAGAAACTTTCTGGCGACAAAGATGACATGGAGATGACCAGCATCGTACGAGCTTCCGATCTGTACCAACCTTGGCCGGTGGAGTGGCCAGAAACAGAAACAAAATTCGGGTCAGTTTGGAGGGATCGAGTCAACCCAGTTATTTTTCCTATTAATTATTTAATCTCAAAATTATAAAGATAGGAAGTATTGTGATACAGGTGCAAGATAGAATAAAAATTTATAAATAGTAAATAGTATAAGGTGCTAACTAAAATTTTCATATGGATGCAGTAGAAATTAACTTAACATTTGTGAGGTAAAGTTTAAATAAAAATGAGTAAAAGGGGCTATACGCAAATTTACAGCACTACAGCCACAAAAGACAAAAGAAGTGGTATGATACAATTGTTGTACCGTAGCTAGACCCATATAAAGTATGCACAAAACTGAAAATTAGATTTAATTTTATTGATATATCATGTGTGTCTAGTAATATAAAAATAACTTTTATTTTGTTTTGGCTTGATCTACATTTAAAAAAAAAAATTGCTTAAGTAACCTATGTAGTAAACAAATATTATGATAGAGAATGAAAAAAATTATAAATGTCCCACCATAAATATAGAATTCATGACCAATTTAATAAAATTTGTTCTAGTTGTTTTAATACAGTTTTTTTCTATTCAATTAATGAGTTTTTTTTTTTGGCTTAATTAGCGATTTTTTTGCTTCATTAAATTAAATAAATTAACTATTTTCTAGTCTAGTTAAAGTTTAATGTTGATTTATAAGTTTATATTATTTTGACAAGTATTTTTATTTTTAATTTTAAAATATCAGTTTATTATTTTTATATTTATTTATTTATTTTACTTTTTATTTACTATTTATAGGTATAAATTATAAAAAATTATATTTACTACGTATTAATGTCGCAAATAATTAAGACATGATAGAATTTTCCTTGTGCATCTATCTTTTCAAAGGGAAGGCAGAGGATTTTTGTTTAGTTTGGAAAATTAAAGCGATTACACGGTTTCCAGCTCTTCAGTTGTATCACACTTTAGTCCTCACCCCACACGATAAAATTACCACTCAATGAAACTTCCTTTTCTTTAATTGAATTACACTTCTCCGCCGCTCGGCCTTGTTAGAGTGCAATAATGTCTTCATCTGCTTATTATATATTATTACAAATTAATTTAAAATAATTTAACATTCAAAGATTTCTTTCAATTTAATTTTTTTTCTTTTTTAAACATCAAGATATGCAAATTAATTCTGACAATAGAGGAGAACAATGTAAAAGATAGAACTCACTGCTTACAGCTTTTTTTTTTTTTTTTTTTGAATTATATGGTAATCGCCGACATACTCATATTATATATGAGATATTTATAATCAATCGAGAGGCCGATTTTAAACCTCTCAAATATTCGAGGACGCCAAACTCCCATATTAGAAAATTCACTGGCTCCGGAAAATATAAATTAAACTCATGCGTTTACCAAACTTATTTAGAAGCTTTTGAGTGTATTGCAGGAAGCCACTTAACTGAACTCCAATACAGCATTATTATTATTATTTAATAATACAACTCCAATACAGCATTTGATTCAAAGAATTTAATCATGAAAGTATATTTCTCTGGGAAGAAAATTAAGCAATCAGGCAATTTCTAGCTGCCCACTCAGTTCTGTTGTTGTACTAACGTATGAATTTTCAAAAGCAAGTGTTAGTCAAAAAGTGTCACTCTTTAGACTTTACCCCACGCGATGAAATCACCATTCAATTAATTGAAATTGCACGCCTCCGGCAGTCGGAAAATTTTTCTTGTGCATCGATCTTTCAAGCGAAAGTGGAGGATTTTTTTATTTAATTTGGAAAATTAAAGCGATTACACAGTTTGCATCTCCTCAGTTGCGTTGCATATTCCAAAAGCAAGTCTTGGTCAAACAGCGACTTTCTTAACAATTCATAAATATTGTCACTGTTTACTCTAATGGTGAAGTTACCATCAACCTTCCTGGAAGCTTCAAGGAATCTAAATGAAAATTATCTGGCTTTTCAATTGATTACGCGTCTTCGCCATTCTGCCCATTAGCCGTGTTGAAACCATTGGATTCCATTAAAATGGGATGGAATCCAACGGTTGATATTAGTAATTGATTAAAACTAGTTAAAACTACCGGCAATCTATAGGAATTGTAAACCTTTATTTGTTCAATTTCAGCTGGGTCCTTAAAAGATGTTGGATCATTTTGTTAATATTATAGTTTTTAAAATAATTACTGTTAACTGTATTGTAAAAATAATTAATTATAAAAATAATTAATTAAACATTTGATACAATTTTCAAAAGTTTTGTGAGTTTTAAAAACAGTCTATGTGTTTGGTAAATCTTATTATTAAACTGTAATAAGATTATAAATGACAAGATTGTAAATGATTAAATCGGACATGGTTTTAAATAAAATTTATTTTTATATTTATAAATATGTATATAAAATATTTTTTATTGTGTTTATATAATAATTGATAACTAAAGTAAATATTTTATATATTAGTTTTATTTTTTATTTCGTTATCTCAATATAATTAGTAATGATAATAATCTCTTTAAAATTAATGATTTTATTTCCTAACTAATAAAGATAATTCAATATAAACACTATCAATAAATTTAAAAATCAATTTAGGGTAATGAAAATAAATATGCAAAATAAATGGACATCCACAACACGGAGATTTTTTTACAAGGAAACCTTTGATCCTCACGATTTAGGATAAAAATCTCGACATGTTATTATGTCCACATGTAGATGAAACAATTCACTATGAAAATAATGTGAGTTTACAATGGACCAAAAACACTTACAAAAGCTTCGCAACCGTAAACATCTCGAATGTAAATTCTATTGTGTCAACCCTCACAAACTAAAATACGTTATCAAAAGTATGTTTGAACATTTTCTGAGTGGGTTTAGGTGGGCAGCCTTACCAAGACTTAAAGGTTGTTTGTTAAACATCTGAAGTCTGAAATTTTATTAATTTCAGACATTTTTTACAGTTTGTTTGTTTGTTTTTTGTAACTTATGTATAATTTTTAAATATTTACATCTAAATAGAAAAAGTAAAGTTTTGTAACTTTTATCTGAATGGAAAAATATTTCAATGACAAATAAATATTATATTTCAAAAATATCTCTATAAAACACTTATTTCATAAATTATAAAATCTAATCCTCTTTTTTTATTTTAATTTACAAGGACATAAATGTTAAACAAACAAGTTTAAGATTTTTTTATTGTAAAAACAAACAAGATGCCACTTATATTCAGATATTAAAAAAAGAAAAACAAACATGACATTTAGATTTTCGTATTCAAACTCATTCAGACTTTAGAAAAATTCAGATCAATTTAGATTTCAGATAAAAAAACAAACGCTACCTTAGGTCTTTGTGTTTGAGTCTCATGTAGCGTAGTATCGTAGAATTCATTTTGGTGCTCTGAGGAATCTCCTATGTTCCTATTTGAGTTTTTTTGCCGTATTTGCCAATGCATTTTATTCATTGCAAAGATGCCTTATTTTCTATTGCTAATGCTATTGGTAAGCCTCCATGGGTGGACCATGCTACTGCTGCTGTTATTCAACCCTCGATCGCTGGAGTTCTAATTGAGTATGATGTCTTGCAGCCGTTGTTGCCCAAATTTTTGGACTGGTGCGAGTGATGGCGGTTTCTGGCAAGATGTCATTTTTTAGTGTGTTCCTTTATATTAGGCCTTGCGTAAGCATCTTGGGCACTCTGCTGATGCTTGTTTTGTTGTCAATCCCGGCTTTAGGAGCCCCAGCAGCCTGCTGGTCAGGTGCAGGATATTGTTGTTCGTGATAAAGGCACGGTGCCAGATGTCTGATGTTGCTATGCATCCAAAAGGGATGGCGAAGAGATTCAACCATTGAGGCCTGGTGGTAGTGAGGGTGCTCCAATAGATGTTTGGCCACCTATTTATCAGGATACTGCAGAAGATAGATCTAATTTGATTTACAAGAAAAGAGTTTAGACTGATGATCGTTTGGAGGATCTTACTGCTTTAGGAGATGCTGTTGGATGCGCTGAGGTCCCTAGCCCTCCTTCTTTTTTGGATAATCCGGGTGTTCATAGGGCTTCCATTGGTGCTCCTTTTTTTTTTTTTTCCTGAACTGTTGTAGATTATATTCGCTCCATGGTCGCGGGCTGCAATCCCCATTCTACAGACATCCCTTTTCAGTCTGATTACAAGTTTAGCTTTGATGGGAATCCTATGGCTAATGAATATTTTGCGTCTGAGCCTGAGGGTATTGGAGGGCATGATCTTGATGACTTTGTGTTGCCGCCCGCATGCCTCCGGTTCTAAAAAAGGCTTCACATTAGTTACTGGCCGCAATAATCGTAAGTGATTCTCTAAGCGGCTGCGTTAATTAGTCCTATCTTCTATTGTTTTTGTTATTTTTCTAACTCATTGACTATGAAGATGCAACGCTGAGGAATTCAGTCGCAATCACTTGCTTCGGATTGTGTAGATTTATCTTTTATGTTAGTATTAAGCCTTTGCCTATCCTTTCCGATTGCACATTATTGGCAAATGGGAGCCTGTTGTGAGCTGATAATAATTAAAGGAAGTTAAACCTTTGAGCCTCTGTACGGCGGCTTCCACTTACTTTTGTTATTTGCTGCTTCTGATCTGAGTTGAACCTTGCTGACTTTGTAATTTGTATGCTTATAGCTAGTAATCCTTGCCCTGTGCTGCTAGTGTTATGTTGATTCCATCGCTGCTGTTGGCAGTAGCTAGCTAGGAATTCCTCAAGCAAATTTCACAGAAAGGGTTTGAAGAAAATAATGGCAGGCACGTAAGGTCAAGGTTTCCTGTGATGGAGCTGCCAAAACAAAATTGCAGTTTTTTTATGTTTGATGCAAGGGAAGCTGACCTAGTGAATTGACTTTGCTTGAGTTTAAAATAGTGTGCCAGATACACCCATATATCATTCAGAAAATTGGAATAATTGTTGTCTATTTTCTTACAACATTTGGTTTCGCATCATAGAAAATTAGAAAAATTTGATCCTTTCTGTTTTTGCATTTAACAATCTTTACAAGTTCATCCAAACACCAAGTAGGAAAAGAGTAGTTCTTTTAGAGAACAATAATCGAAATTCTTCTTCAACTGCCTTAAAAAGTTCTGGGGAAATGGATCCTCCGTTCGCAAGTCTTGGTCAAAGAGTGACTTTGTTAATGACTAATAAATATTGTGACTGATTACTCACACGATGAAGTTCTCATCAAACCTCCTGGAAGCTTCAAGGAATCTGAACGCAAATTGTCTAGCGTTTCATGATCACGCGTCTTCTCCACTCTACCCATTAGCCATGTTGAAACCATTAGATTCAACTAAAATGGAATGGAATCCAACGGTTGATATCAATATATAATTAAATATCAAGATAAGCGAATTAATTCTGAAAACAAAAGAGCAATACCTATGAGATAAACCTTATAGTTTCTGACTGCATTGCAGGAAGCCACTTTATTGAACTTATTGAAAGCAATGAAAGATGATAAATTTTTACTTAAATTTCGAATTAAGTTTGTTTCAAAGAAATCAATGCAAGGGTTTTTATGCGTTCTAATTAATTTCTCAAACAAGAAACAAGTCTAGTCTAAAATATGCCCCGAAAGTAATGACGAAGAATGATTTTGGTCTTTAGTGCAGAAAAGACATGGTCTATTTGATGTTGACAAAAGCTAGCTTCAATAACCTACACACCAAAAGCAATGATTTCTTTATGTATTTTATTAAGGGTATCTTCAAGTGTAATTGCATTTTTTAGGGAAAAATGAATAAAATATTCTTTTGAAATAATTCCACTACAATCTTTTTTTTTTTTTTTTAAGTTATAGTATTTTCTCATTAAAATAATTAAATATTGGAAAGTAAAGGTTGAAGGCTTGACATTTTTCTTTGAAGTTGCTTAAAGCTTGGAAAGAAAGGTTTAAGGCTGTCCACTTCTCTTAGAAATAAGTGGTTTTAGGCATCTTTTGGTTACAAGCCTCACAAGTTGTAAGTTATTATTCAGATTTTTTATACAAATCATTGGTCAAGGAGAGTCAACTCAGATAAAACTTGCTGGTGGAGTCCACGTCAGATGCTCAAATATTGGAAAGTAAAGGTTGAAGGCTTGACATTTTTCTTTGAAGTTGCTTAAAGCTTGGAAAGAAAGGTTTAAGGCTGTCCACTTCTCTTAGAAATAAGTGGTTTTAGGCATCTTTTGGTTACAAGCCTCACAAGTTGTAAGTTATTATTCAGATTTTTTATACAAATCATTGGTCAAGGAGAGTCAACTCAGATAAAACTTGCTGGTGGAGTCCACGTCAGCCGCTTGAGCATCTGAATTTCCTACCTAAACAAAACTAACAAACATAATGAATTAGTCAGTAATTGCCTGCTACGTTGGTTTGCTATAGTAATTCTATATTAATCATGTCTTCAAAAAAAAAAACAAACATAATGAATTTGAATAATTCTTCAACAATGACATAGCAACTTGTGAGGCTTGTAATTTGATCATCTCTGTATTTGTCAATGCATTATTGATTCTACGACCAGGCTCTAAAATCAAGTAAATGCTACAGTTGTATGCAATTGATGAATATAGATCAGCAAATCTAAAAATTGTTGATAATATTACTTATTAAGATTACGGATCCATCCGCAAGGCAGCTGTAAATAATCATATAGCCTGACGTCTGAACTTTTTACATGATTAATAAAGGATAAGAGCATATTCAGAAATCAATTTCTACTTAAATGTATAGAAGTCATGCAAAATAGAGAAACCTTGTTATAATGAATCTGTGAATAGGTATGGCACTGTGGCAGAAGTAAACAAATCACACAAGCGTGATAGAATAAAGAATTAAAGATCATGATATGTGCATATTAGATTATTATAGAACGAACCTGCTGTCAAAACTGATGAGTGACTGAGCCTGAAGAGAAGGCCACCTGAGATGTTAATTTGCTGTTATTTGATTTGACTTTCGGTATGGTTCTTGAGGTTTGAATCAGCCTATGGCGGCCAAGTGAGCAAGCTGATGCTGCTGTCGTAGATAGCTTGCTGCCCTTATTTACATTCGTCTTCCATATTACAGTAGTACAACATTGAAAGGAATGCACATAGAAGTAATATGGTATCTCTTGTTATAAAGGAAATTGTGAATTTTGTAAAGTACCTAAGCAAAATTTTCTTTTGCTGACTTTGTCACTGTCTTAACCGCATTCTGTTCCACAGTTGAAATCTTTCTGCTTTTTCGCCCGACTCTAACAAGACAATCTAACTTCCAAGCTTTCAACTTTCCCCAAGTTCTCTGGCACATTTTCAAGTTTGGAGCAGTCAGAGAGATGCAACGTTCGAAGAGATCTCAAACCATTTATAGTCCAAATAGAAGTTTGATTGATAATGGCAGTTCTTTAATATCAGTTCTGTAGTGAATTGACTGCCTTATTGGAAATGAGCAATCAACCACTGCCCAGGAATTTTGCCCACGATTAATGCAAGATGCTATTGATTTTAGATTGACTAAGAACTTCAATGATGAACTGAAAACTTAGTACTAGGTTAATGGAGTTTAACAGAGGACTAAATGAAACAAGAAACAATCACACACTCTAATCAAGAAAGAGATTTTAACGTGGTTCAATTATGCACAAATGTACATAATCTACATCCACGGGAGAAGCCACAGAGTTTCTTTATTGATGATTCAAGATGAATTACAGAGCAATTACAGAGAGTGTTTTACAAGGAACAAGACGAATCTTTCTCTCTCTCAACAACCTCTCCAGAAAGCTCACTCATTGAACTTCCATCTGCTTCGAAGAACAGCTTCTTATATTCTGTTACTGAAACCCAGATTGCACAGCTCTTGGACACGTGTGTAACGGTTTAATAACGAATTGATTCCCTCACGCATGCTTGCTCACGTGTTTCAACTTAAGCATTCTCCAAAACGACATGAAGCCCTGCCGTATTCCTTAAGTTGATAAGCCCGTGACAGCACGTGATCTTGAAGTGATTTCACTTACTCAAAACGCTGCCGTTTCTGGAGTCCAGAGTTTTGAATTCATTCACTCCAGTCCACACTTCTCCACCTTGAATCAAAACTTCTCTTTCTGCTTCCTTCTCCAGTTCTTTTGAGCAATTTAATCCTTTTCAATCCAGCAGCTCAAACACAAATTGAACTTGGTGAAGGTACTGGTTAGCATGTCATTTGGATTCTCGTCTGTATGCACCTTAGCCATTATCACAGTTCCCTTAGACACTTCATTCCTAATGAAATGAAGTTTAATGTCTATGTGTTTAGTCCTTTCATGGTGTGCAGGGTTTTACGCACAAATGAAGAACCTTGGGCTGTCACAATGAATTATCCGCAGACTTGATTTACTCCCGATTCACCAAGTAACCCTGACCACAAGCTTCCTTAATGACGGCTTGATAGCATTTGTATATTCAGCGATGGTTGAGAGAGCAACCACATGCTGTAAGGTTGCTTTCCAGTTAATGAGACATCCATCATACATGAACATGAAACCTGTCAGTGACCTCCTCCTATCTAAGTCTCCTGCGTGATGCAGTCCACGAATCCCAGCAGCCCTTCACCTCTCCCTTTTGATCTTCCATATACCAGACCATGGTTTAAGGTACCATTTAAGTACCTCATGATCCATCTCACAGCTCTCCAGTGTTCTCTTCCAGGTTGTGCCATATATCTGCTGACTACACTAACTGAGTGAGATATGTCTGGTCTTGTTAGAACCATGGCATACATCAAAGCGACCTCGGCGTTTGCATAGGAACACTTTCCATGTCAAGCTTCTTCGTGGGTTTGGGACTGGCGATTACTCAGCCTGAAGTGAGCTGCTAGAGGTGTTAACACAGGCTTAGAGTCCAACATCTTATAAGTTTCCAGAACCTTAGTCAAATATCTCTCTTGACTGAGAAATATTTCCCCTTTTGTTCTGTTTCTCATGATTTCTACACCCAATATCTTCTTGGCAGTCCCCAAGTCTTTCATGTCAAATTCTGAGTTCAGTTTCACTTTCAACTTCTCTATTTCATCTCTCAGTTTGCAGGCTATCAGCATATCATCTACATACAGGAGGAGATAGATGTAGTGATCACCTTCCAGCAGCTTAAAGTACACACAACAATCATAGTTGCATCTCATGAATCCATTTGTAATCATGAACTCATCAAACCTGAGATACCACTGTCTTGGAGACTGTTTTAGACCATAGAGTGACTTCTTGAGCAGGCATACATGTCTTGGCTTCTTGGGATCCAAATACCCCTCAGGTTGAGTCATGAAAATTTCTTCTTGGAGTCTGCCATGCAGGAATGCAGTCTTGACATCGAGTTGATCAAGTTCCATGTCTTGAACTGCAGTTAGAGCTAGAATCACTCTAATGGATGCATGTCTAACAACTGGTGAGAAAACTTCCTTGAAATCAATCCCTGCCTTCTGTGTGTACCCCTTTGCTACAAGTCTTGCTTTAAATCTTCTTGGTTCAGAAGCTGTGAGTCCTTCTTTTATTTTGAAGATCCACTTACAGTCTACCACTCTTCTCTTATCAGGTCTCTTTACCAGTTCCCATGTGTTGTTTTTATAGAGAGACAAAATTTCTTCTTGCATGGCTGCTTGCCATTCATTTTTAAACTTGCTTTGGATTGCTTCTTTGAATGTCTTGGGTTCATCCTCGTCAATCTCATGTGCAGCTGCTAAAGCATAGGAGATAAGATCAGCATATCCATACCTTCTGGTTTGCTTGATGTCTCTTGGCTCTATCTCTAGTTAATTGGTAACCTTGCTGTTGTTTCTGATGTTCTTGTTCTCTCTCGAATTTCGGCTCACGATCATTAATGTCTTCTCCGAATCTGCGCTTGTGAACTCTTAAGGGGCTCCACCTCAAATTGTTGCTTATCAGTAACTTCAAGAACTTCCTCACCGACCTTTGGGGATTTCGGCCCGATGCTCTCCTCATTAAAGATTACATCCCTGCTTATAATACTTCTGGGTGGATTCAGGTCTGTGCACCAGATTTTATAACCTTTTACTCCCTCTGGATACCCTATGAAGAACCCTTTCAAAGCCCTTGGAGCTAGCTTTCCCTGGCTTGTGTGAGCATAGGCTGGGCAGCCAAATGCTCTCAGGTTCCCATAGTTAGCTGGTTTACCAGTCCATTTTTCATAAGGTGTTTTGAATTCAATAGCTGTAGAGGGACTTAGGTTAACCAAATAACAAGCGATCAAAGTGTTTACCGCGAAGTTTTAGGAAGCTTGGATTGAATCAACATGCTCCTCATCTGTCCATGAGTGTTACATTCGTTCTTTCAGCTAACCCATTCTGCTGAGGTGTTAACCTCACTGTTCTATGTCTAGCAATTCATTCCTTTGCACAGAAGCTATCAAACCTTTGGTTACAGAACTCCAGGCCATTGTCTGTTCTCAGCTTTTTAACCTTCTTTCCACACTGATTTTCTACCAAGTTTTTCCATTCTAAGAATTTCTCAAAAACTTGATCCTTACTCTTGAGAATATATACCCATACCCTCCTAGAGTAATCATCTATGATGGACAAGAAATAACTGTTACCCCCTAGAGACACTTGCTGAGCAGGCCCCCATAAATCAGCATGTACATACTCTAATTTTTCATTAGATTTATGCACACTGTTAAAGCTAGCTCTTGTTGCCTTTCCAAGCACCAACTTTCACAAAATTCAGTTCCCAATCTTATCTTTCTCAAAGACACCTTGTTTATCCGACTCCTTAAGACCTTTCATCCCTATGTGCCCCAGCCTTAGATGCCATATTCTAGTTTTATCAGTGTTGTCATTCACAGTTATGCCAACCTCTCCAGTGACAACTTCCCCATCTAAGATAAACACTCCATTCTTCCTTAAACCTTTCATGATGGTTTCAGTGCCCTTGATTACCAACATTTCACCTGTTTCAATCTTAACACTGTACCCCATTTGATCAAGCATTCCCAGGGAGATCAAGTTTCTTTTTAAGTCAGGTACAAATCTTACCTGTTTTAGCTCTCTTATGGACCCGTCCATGTAGTTTAAGTCTGTCTACCAATTCCTATGATTTTACACATAGCATTGTTCATCGTCACTCTACCTCCATCAAGGTCATGATATTCGATAAAGTAATTTTAACGGGACACATATGAAAGTGCAGAGTCAAGGACCCATTTACCTCTGTCTACGCTTTACGATGCATGAGACTCAATGATTCATACCCTTCTACCACAGCTGCATCACCATTTTTCTTTGGCTTCTTTTCTGGACAATCTTTCTTGAAATGCCCCTCTTTGTGACACAAGAAGCATCTCAGATTCTTTGATTTGTCTTTATTCTTGCCTTGCTTCTTTTTCTTCCCCTCAGGCCTTGACTTTCTGGATAAACCTTCACCAGAGCCATTTCCAAGACTTTCTTGCTTTCCTTGAAGTTCTTTGGTGCTGAGTGCTGACTTAACTTCATCCAGGGTTAATGTTTGCCTCCCATACATCAAGGCATCAACAAAATGTTCATAGGATTTGGGCAGAGAGCTTATCAAAAGTAATGCTTTATCCTCATCATTTAATGCAGCATCAATTGTTTCCAGAGTATCACACACCTTATTGAATTCATCAAGATGTACATCAAGTGATGAGCCTTCATGCATTCTCAGCGTAAACATTTTCTTTTTGATGTACAATCTGTTGGCAAGGGACTTTTTCATGTAAATGCTCTCCAACTTTGCCCACAAGTCAGCAACAGTAGGCTCTTTAGCTACTTCTCTTATAACAGAATCTGCAAGACTTAGTATAATGGTTCCCCTTGCCTTCTTATCTATCTCAACCATTTGTTCTGGTGTTTTCGAAGAGACCACTTCCTTCCCATCTTTCTTGGTCACTGGTACAAGAGCATCTCCAAGACCTTGTGTTATTAGCACTGCCTCCATCTTAACTTTCCACATGTTGAAGTCGTTCTTCCCATTGAATTTCTCGAGATCAATCTTGGTGGTAGCCATACTTGAATCTTGGACTAAGAACCCTGCTCTGATACCACGTGTAGTGAATTGACTGCCTTATTGGAAATGAGCAATCAACCCTTTGCCGAGAATTTTGCCACGATTAATGCAGATGCTATTGATTTTAGATTGACTAAGAACTTGATGATGAACTGAAAACTTAGTACTAGGTTAATGGAGTTTAACAGAGGACTAAATGAAACAAGAAACAATCACACACTCTAATCAAGAAAGAGATTTTAACGTGGTTCAATTATGCACAAATGTACATAATCTACATCCACGGGAGAAGCCACAGAGTTTCTTTATTGATGATTCAAGATGAATTACAGAGCAATTACAAAGAGTGTTTTACAAGGAACAAGACGAATCTTTCTCTCTCTCAACAACCTCTCCAGAAAGCTCACTCATTGAACTTCCATCTGCTTCGAAGAGCGACGCATATTACATTCGAAACCCAGTTACGCGGCTCTTGGACACTTGTGTAACGGTTTAATAACGAATTGATTCCCTCACGCATGCTTGCTCACGTGTTTCAACTTAAGCATTCTCCAAAACGACATGAAGCCCTGCCGTATTCCTTAAGTTGATAAGCCCGTGACAGCACGTGATCTTGAAGTGATTTCACTTACTCAAAACGCTGCCGTTTCTGGAGTCCAGAGTTTTGAATTCATTCACTCCAGTCCACAAGTTCCATCCAAAAGAACTTCCCACAATGTCTGGAAATTTCTTCAATTTCAGGCAACCAGAAAGAACAAGTATCTTAAGAGATTTCATAAAAGTCTTGCCTGGAAGAGTTGTAAGATTTGTACAACCTTTCAAATTCAACAAAATCAGCTTCTTTGAGGCAGCAAAGATGAGTGAATCTCATGCAACCTTGTAAATCCTTCCAAAATCAGCTGTGAAGTCTGGTGTCCCCAAATTTGGTATCCCCGTGAAGTCTGGTGTCCTTGGAATGCTTGAGACTCATGATTTTCAACTTGGTCAAAGGCTATAAGAAACAAAATGGCACAAAAAGGACGTGCTTTTCTCAGTTTATCACATTACTTAAAAGAATGAAAGTATGAAATTATCAATAAGCATTTACTGAAAACTATATCGCACAAAAAGTTGATTTTATTGAGGAAATCAATAAAGTTAGTTGTTGGGATAACTAATTGATTAAATAGACACTGGGTCTCCACTCTGTTTGTGTAAAAATCTGTTAAAGACATGTATACATAAACTACCAAGGCACTAAAAATATGAAATTAACTGCCTCAGTGACTCTTGTAGATATATTGGATAAAACAATACATATTGATGGTAAAGGAATCTTAAAATCTGCTCATTGTTCACTAGATGAGTAACCTTAGTCTTAGGAAATCAATTTTTGAGAATAAGAATGGTTACCTGTCCTTCAATTCCCAGCCAGAGATATTAGGCACCTCTTGAAAGCGTTTCTCCCCTCTTGAAAGCTTCTTCATTTTTAGAAAAAGCTTCTTCAAAACTTCCGGTTTGTTTCCTTATCACCGTACTTGGTAGAAAATTGGAAACATCATTTGTTGATGATCACTTGTGTTCTTCAATTCAACAAGCTTAACAAGTTCATCCAAGCACCAAGTCGATAAAGCATAGTTTCTTGATAAAATATAACTAAAATTCTTGATTCTTCAATTGCTTTAAATAGTTCCGGTGAAATGGATTTTCCTCTGTCACATTCTGTCATTGCTGAATAGAATGATTCCTTTTTTAATCCAAAAGCAGCATATAAATGGTGCAGAAATTTTTTTGCGGGTGTCCTTGCCTCTCAAGCTCAAGAACACATTGTATTTCCAATTACAGAGGAGATGGAACATAAGAAGAAACTCCTGGATTCTCATGATTCAAGCAATTGATTCCACAACAAAGTTGCAACAAGTACCAGAAAATTGATCTTGGCATAGATAATCGTCGCTTAAATAATGATAATCAACAAACAAACACAGTTATGAAAGCAAACAAAATTCGATGTGGAGCCGAAAATGGAAAACCCACAGCAAATTTGCAACAAGTTCGAGCCTTGGCAACAAGAGATTAAAATTTCCTCATAAATTGAATTATGTAAACACTTATTACGTAAAATATGTAAAGTCAAACATCACTGAAATACAAGAGTAAGTAAATACTAAAATGTAAGAAAGTAACTTACAACTTTGAGTGCATTGTTCCACTGCAAGATGAAGTTTTACTTGAAATCAATTAAGTTTGTTTCAAATAAATCGATAAGAAGATTTTATGCATTCTAGTTACTAATTTCTCCTCTTTTCTTTGGTACAAGTCTACTCAAAGTATTCACAAAAGATAATACTAAAGGATCTGCGGTCTCGATGGTGTTTCCAATGATCATATTTTCTACCAAAAAAAAGGTAAAATAAATTAATTCAAAATGAACACGAAGGTGACAGCAATTTCCATTTCTATCTTTGAGCTCCCAAACTCAAGCATTGGTTTGTTTTGAATTTGTATAAATACAGTTGCTGTTCCTCCTTGCGAGAGAGGCGAGTTCTTTGATTGAAGATAGCTATATGCTCTTATTAGATCTCTTCCATTGTTGTAATCTTGGTGAAGAAGGGTGAAAATACGAGTCGAGTTTAAATCGCATACGATCGATTCGCTATTTGACGAGTTGTGACTCTTGAAATAAATCTTGATTCACTAAATAAATTTGTAGAAATAGTAGAACCAGGTCGAATCCCAAGAGAACTATGTATTTAATTTCTCAAAGTTTAAAACAAAAATTAATTTCCAAAGAAAACTAGATTTGCAAGCTTTCTGCAAATAAACGGCGAACCGTTTATTGTTATCGGTGAACCGTTAATTGTTCGAAGTTTTCTGGAACTATTCGGACAACCGGTTAAGGAAAACGGAAGACCGTTTACGGGTTGTGACCTTTCTGGAATTTATCGGCTAACCGTTTAAGGAAAACGGTAAACCGTTTGCAGGTGGTAACGTTCTGGGATTAATCGGCAAACCGGTTAATGGAAACCGGAAGACCGAATCTCAACTCTCTCGTTTCTGGGCACAATCGGCTAACCGGTTAGCGTAACCGGCAAACCGAATTTTTGGTCCTTTTTCTCTATCGGTTCTGTCCGCTAACGGTTTAGCCGTTTGGGATTAACGGTTCGCCGATAGATGTTAACGGTTCGCCGTTAGGGATTAACGGTTAACCGTTTTTATGGGTTTTAATTTTCTTCTTTAACAAGGAATTGATAAAATAAAATAAAATAAAAATAAAACGATTTTAAAATTAAGCAAAGAAAATTAATCTTACCAAACTTCCAATCCAAGGGTGTCAATTCCATCCAATTGCAATTTTGATCATAGGCAAAAATATAAATTACTCAATCCAAGAACTTAGTCTACTTAATCTAATCCCAGAAGCAATTATTCTCCTAATATGATGATAGACTCAAACAATCGCTCAAATCAATTCTTATCACAAATTTAACTGCATCATCGCTCCATATCAAATTAAATGATAGCGTTAAGAATAGTGAGAATGGCTAAAACAAGATCAATTAATTCAGATTACTCCAATTTAATCAATTTGTATTTTTATTTCCCCTAGAGCACTATCATGCAGGCTATGTAATTGTGGCCATCAATATACACACACATGATGAACTCTTTCTTCTTCTCAATTCGATCGTTCATGATTACGGATCACAAACTCATGACTAGCAATAGAAAAATAAATATTGAATTAAGGCGTCAACTCAATCAATATAAATAATTCATGGAAATTAAGAACAAGAAAATAAAAATTACTTGGATTGAAGAAATTCTTGTTAAGTTCAAAGCCTCACAAAATTACAACCGGAATTTGATTAATGCCTGGATCAGAATTAAAACATTAGCCACTCATGGTGGCCAAACAAAACAAAAGAATTGTTTTTGAATGTTGCAGCCGTTTGTTGCTTCCTCACGTCCAAGCTCAGCCTTAGCTTATTTTGCTCACGCTTTGCTTCCTTTTATAATGCTCTCTCTCACGTTCTTTTTGTTTCCTTTTTTGCTAGCTCTCCTTTTTCCTCTTTCTCTCTTAATCTTTGAAACCGAATCCTCTCCAATTCGATTCTTTGGAAACCGCCTCCTCAATCAACGGTCAGCGTTCTCAAATAAAGCCATTTTTATCCAAATTTCATCATATCATCCAGGATTCATCTCCTAAATCAATTCAAACATGATTTCCACAAATTAGCACAAAATCAATCAAAATATGAGGGAATTAAACTAAATATAGCATGACTATTTATGACCTATCACTATTCATTGCTAACTGCCCTCATCCACATTCTCGTTGCACGAGTCTGAATCGTTCTCTCGAGCAACATTGAAAGGAATGCACATAGAAGTAAAACAGTATTGCATGTTATAAAGGATATTATGAATTTTGTAAAGCACATCAGCAAGGGGTTATATCAATATCATGGTTTCGCGATTGTGCGGCATCCCTCGCTGCCATTTTTGCTTTTGCTGATCTATTTACTGTCTCAACTGCACTATTTTCCACAGAGTTGAAGTCATTCTGCTTTATGGCCTCCGTTGTCTGCCCCCAGACCTTCACAAATTGACCTTATTGATTGATTGCTTTTGCTTGGGAAATCACAGAGTTGATGCGACACACCAGGTGGGATGCACTTTCCTTCTTGGGCATATTATCGAACACGTCCTAGGCATGAGAATTGTACCATAATTCCTCAACAATTTGTCTCTTGAACCTGGCCTGCAAATTCCATATAATCATTCGTTTGTCCATTTTTGTTTGTTCTGAAGCTAAATCAAGCTGAGATCGATCATATACATATTTTTTATTCTCCTTAAAATCCTCAACATTTGCCCCCCAAGCATTATAGCCTCAATCCCTAGTTTCAATTATTTAAACCCATAAAATTCTCTGAAAATCACAGAAGTAAATTTAATTATAGGTTTATTATTCAAATCCTACACCTACATCCATGGCTGATAATGGCTTGCAGAGATATTATTAATGGAGGATTTTATGTTAAAATTACAGAGGAAATAACAAGGAAGAGAGTGTGCTCAATAATACTCTTTTATTTATAAATGCTGCTAAGTGCTAACCACGGTTAACAAACTTGGACACCAGACAGCTAATCAATGCCACGTCACTACCCTTAACTGGTTTATAACAGATTTTTGAATAAATAGAATGTCAATGAATTACCAGATGAAAAAAAAAAAAAAGAATTTGAGATGCATACTTACTGATAAATTCAGAGAATAATAAATAGCCCTTCCCCATTATTTGAGTTCATCTTTGAGGGCGGTTCCTCATCATCACAGCAGCCATTCCATGGCTTCTATCCCAAAAGCATATTTAGTTTATTTATATTAATACTATATTTATATTTATTTTTTAAATATAATATCAAGTTTGGGTTACTGTAGTCAAGAGTAGTCAAGACAATAATAGTAAAAGAAAATTTTTACTATTATAATGGAGGCATATTAAATTGGTAAAGTGAAGTACTTGCTAATATGTGTTAAACAGACCAAAACTAATAGTCTGTTAGACTTCACTAACTTTCAAATCGCAATAATGGACGCATTTTTAAATTGATCCAACCCAAAAATATCATTAAGAAGAAAAGGGGAGAGGATAAATGGCGGCTGCAGTATGTTTAGGCCTTTAGGGTTATTTTTTCAATTTTTTTTCTTTTATACTTAAAATTAAATTAATTAATAACCAAAAACTAATTATCTAGTGAATTTTAAAATAAAAAATATCCAGATACGAGTTCTGGATTTCTGGGTTCGGTAAACATGAAACCGGAATCAGATATGTACGGGTTCAAAATATCACTGTCGGATCCACATTGTTTTAGCATTAAACCCAGCCCGGATCATCCAGGTTTATCCGGGTTTTGGTTAAGTTGCCATCCCTAAACCCAATGACGAAGCTTTGGATGCCTTCTTCAACATTAAAGCTAAAGCTAATTCTTTGACTGGCTTTTTCAACATCCCGGCTGCAGCTTTCACCGGTATCTGCCCTGTCATAGTCATCAATGAGGCTTCTCTCAAACGGCGTTTTTGATCCTGAAGAGTCGTGATGAAAGTCGTTCAAATTCCAAACAGAAGTTGTTTTGTTGGACTTCCCCACTTGAATCTCATAAACTGGATGGAAACCACACCTCTTCACCTCCAATCCGGACGAAGATTCAAATGACAACACCCCATTATTCATTCCAAACAAATGTACGTTAGGCTCATAGTGTAGCCAAAAATGTTCTGGCACAGCCTGACCGAATTGCTTTCTGAACATAGGAGTAGAAATCCAAGTATCACCACCATCACATTTGATTTTGCAGTCCAGCTTATGAAGATGACTAAACCACTCTGGATGAGGAGGTGAATGCTTATGGACTTGAAAAACACAGCACATAGCATATCCCACAAGCTTACTGTTCTTATACGTCTTTGAAGACCTGCTTATTCTTATTGAAGAACCCTCATTATTCTGATACTTGAACCACTCTGGGATTTTACTTCCAGGAACAGCAATGCTGCAATATTTGTGATAATCTGACATATCCTGCAACCCCACAAAAAATAAATAAATAATATAAAAAGGCATGCCATTGCATAATTTTTAATTTACGCATAATGTTAGCACAGGTGAGAGATAGTGAGAGACTGACCTCATACTGTTCCATGTGCTTTTTCAGCAGTGAAAGCGCCAAATCATTGTTGCCAACCAGTTTCACGCAATCTATACATTGAATTTCAATTTTCTTTAGCTTGGTTAATCCTAATGGATCTGATAATGTCTCCAATGAAGCACAACCATTTACACTAGTGATTCTCATTCTTGCTGGAAGTGGAGGCAGAGATTGAAGCTTCTTGCAACCATTCAAATCTAGGCTTTCAAGCTCAGAAAGATGGCTAATGCTTGCTGGCAGCGAAACAAAACTGTTGTTACTCAAACGTAGAACTTTTAACGAGCGTAAGTTGCCAATATCGTTTGGGATTGATCCTTCCCCAAGATCACAGTCACTGAGATCCAATTTCGTTAAGGAACACAAACCCGATAGAGAAGGCGGAAAACTGAAAGCCACCGGATCCGAACTCCTTGTTATCAAATTGAAGGGGAAGTGCCGTGTCCATGATGTAGATGACAGTGATCCTTTGCACCCACGAAGATATAGTGCGTTAAGATTCTTCATGTGAAAAATCCACGATGGAGGCTGCCTTATAGCTGTACCACTTATATTAAGTTCTTCCAAACTTTCGACTTGCCCAAGCGTCTCCGGCACATTTTCAAGTTTGAAGCAGCCTGATAGATTCAGAGTTTGGAGTGATTTCAAACTATTTATACTGCTGGGAATTCTCACCAGGTTTTTGCAGTCATTCAAGTTCAAAAGTTTAAGTCCGGTCAAAAGTTCTATAGATGGGGGCACTTCTGTAATAGAAGTTCCATCTAGAAAGAGCTCCGACAGATCTTCCATACTTTCCATAATCTCTGGAAACTTCTTCAGTTTCGAGCAACCAGAGAGCACCAGAGTTCTTAGACATTTTAAACTGCTTATGGTGACTGGAAGATTCTTGAAATTCTTGCAATCATTTAGATCCAATGAGACAAGTTTCGATAGAAGTTCAATAGATAGTGGCAGTTCTTCAATAGCTGTTCCATCCAACAAAAGCTTCGACAAACATTCCATCCTTCCCACAATTTTGGGAAATTTCTTCAATTTTGAGCAACCAGAAAGAACAAGTTTTTTAACAGATTTCATAAAAATCTTGCCTGGAAGAGTTGCAAGACTTGTACAACCTGCCAAGTTCAGTATGATAAGCTTACTGTGAAGCAGCAAAGACGGGTGAATTTTACGCAACCTTGTACATCCAGTGAAATTTGGGACTCCAGTGAAATCTGGTATCTTAATCAGGCTCTGCGAATAGCTGACTTTCATGACTTTCAACATGTTTAAAGACTGTTGAAAACCGAAAGAGCAAAAAGGATATTTCTTAATTCATTTACGGATGATAATAAAATTATTATCAACAAACTTTCACCTAAAAATTATAAATCAATGACAAAAATATTGGTCTTACCTTGATTCCTTTCCACAATTCTTCAATGCAGCTGCATAACATTTTAAATTCAATTGTTTTATCCAATTGCAAATTGGACGGCAAAGATTTCAAAGGATAATCATCCCAATCAAGTAACCGCAATTCGTTAGAGAGGCATTCAAGGCCTTCAGGAAGTTTCAGATTACAAATTTTGAGCAATCTTAGATTGGTCATCTTCGAAAATGCCTTAGCACTTGCACATAAATGCACATCATTTTCAGGGAAGCAACATCGATCAATTATTATTCCTTCAACTACTTCACTTCCCTGAAAATTGTAAGCAAAAAATAATTGTATAAATGATTAAAACAGTCGTAAAAATGTTGAAAATTCAAAATAGGTATAACTGGGTAAAAGAAATTAATGAGCACAGCATGTTTTCCATTTAATAATTCACTTACTGTGTTTTTTGTCAACACATGGCGCACTTCTTCTTCCCTCCATATTCTGCTGCGTTTCCCAGGTTCTTCGGGGGATTGTCTCGTAACAATCAGTTGTCCCAATTCCTGTAACAAATCATGCATCCCCAGTGTGTTGTCGTCATCAACGGTTAACAGAGATCTTTCAATAAGAACTTCTATTCCAATGACTGGGGAAAAACCACATCCATCTAGAATTTTTGCCACATAATCTCTATCCCACCGTTTAAAGAAACATGCAACATCAAGAAATATTTTCTTCTCTGAATCTTGTAGTCCATCAAAACCTATTTGAAGTATATTCATAATCTTATTTGAAGGATCTCTTTTTAGTCTTTCTAGGGCACTTCTCCATAGATCCGCAGATCTACCAATTAGAATGGATCCAAAAACTTTTAGAGCTAATGGAAGACCACCAGCATACTCCAAAACACGTTCAGACAGCTCCACATATTCTCCCACAGGCTGATGGGTTTTAAAAGCTTTCATACTAAAGAGCTGAAGAGCTTCATCTTTATTTAGTACATCAAGGTTCAGAATATGCCCTTTATCCACTTGATGCGCCACCAACAACTGTTTATCTCTCGTTGTTATTAGAATCCTGCTGCCTGGACCGAACCAATCACGCTTCCCAGCTAAACTTTGTATTTGTTCAACATCAGCCACATCATCGATTATGAGAAGAACTTTTTTCCGTCGCAGCCTACTTCCGATTATGTTAATGCCATCATAGACATTTCGTATGCTATAATCTGAAAGCTTCAGTAAATCGGAAAGGAGTTGCTTTTGTAAAGGGATTTCACTGCCTTCTTTTTCAGATTTTTCTCTAACATCGGCAAGAAAACTACTCCCATCAAACTCATGAGACATCAAGTCATAAACAACTCTTGCAAGAGTTGTCTTTCCTACACCTCCCATCCCCCATATACCGATCATACGAACATCATTAGACCCTGTACACATAAGAAACTTCAGTTTCTCCAAACGCGATTCCATTCCAACTAGCTCCTTAGGAATCTCTAGTTCTGTACGAATTTTACTTGATATGACATTGACAATTCCCTCAATAAATTCTGACTCATCGCTGCAGATTGAAACAACAAGAAAAGATTGGTGTTGTTAAATTAAAGTTAGTATTAACATTGTAACAAATCAATTCCATATTATGAATAAAATCCAAACTATACAATATTCATTTCATCAAATTGACGTCATATAATTAACATGTTATTATTACATTAGTAAAAAGCAATTAAATGATAAATTCAAACCCAACCCAATAAAAATTGGATTGGACCGGGTTGCATTGTGATTTGAGGGTTCAAAATTTACTTAATTTACTCTGCTGTTTTTCTTTTCCCAATCATTGCTGATATGCTATTTCTTTCTATAACAGGTTACATTAGATTGAAAGAGATTTAAGATTAGTTCTTAATAAGATCATTTATTACACACATGAAATCAATTAGCTTAGCCAAATATGTAATGAAATTGATCTATCATTGGCGTTGCAACTGTTGTCATTGTTATCATTAGTATTTAACAATCTAGCTCAAGAGTCAATCTAAGAATAAAATTTCATTTTTAATTTTTTGAATCTGATTAATAGAGCACAAAGCATCACAACATATTATATAGTCTTCAAAAGTTCAAAATACAATAATTTAACGTATCAACGTCCATATCTCTTCGTTTGAAAACATTAATTCATTAATAGTGCTACTATTGTAATTGAATCATGAATCCTAAAATCTGTTTCATAGTTACTAATCATGCAAAACCAAAAAAAAAAAAAAAAAAAAAGGAATCGATAATAGAGAATAAGAATGATTACCTGTTCTTCAATTCCCAGCCAGATTTATTGGCCACAACTTTTAAAGCGTCTCTCCACTTTTGCACCTTTTCTACATTATTCCTAAAAACTTCTTCATGGTTAGCAAAAGCTTCTCCAAAACTTGCTGTCTGTTTCCTCACCACAGTTGGTTCCACATCATAGAAAATTGGAAGAATTTGATCTTCTCTGTTTTTGCATTCAACAATCTTAACAAGTTCATTCAAGCACCAAGTCGAAAAAGCATAGTTTTTGGAGAGAACAATAACTGAAATTCTTGATTCTTCAATTGCTTTAAAGAGTTCAGGTGAAATGGATCCTCCTTTCTCAAGTTCTTTGTCATCCCTAAATACATAAATGCCTTTATTTTTCAAAGCAGCATAGAGATGACCCGTGAAGCTTTTACGGGTGTCTTCTCCCCTAAAGCTTAAGAAGACATCATATTTCCCATGAGACACATTTTGGATGCTCGTAGAAGCCATTGTCTATTAATTTGTTCCTGAAAATTTAATATAACTCACGTGAAATCCTTGGAACAATTGCCCATTAACACTATGCAAGCAATAAAACTATTCCAAAATTACGGGCTTCTAAAAATGAAATGTGCATGTCAAAGATGTAACTAGAAGTCAATTATTTAGCGTGATCACTTAAGTTTATGTCACATATGAACTAAATTTCTACTTTTATCTTTGCGCAACTTAATGTTATCCTTACTTTACCAAAAAGGAAAATTATAATAAACAAATCCCAAAAGTTGTAGCAGATGATTTAAATTTAAGTTTTCCGACTCAGAGTGGAGAGTGCTCTCAAGGAAATCTTAAATAGAGCATCTAAGAGAGAGGTCAAAGGTTAAAATAAGGGTAAAAGCCAGATAGCCCCTCAAAGTTTGGTTAAATGTCTTTGATTTCATAAATGGTCATACAAACCCCTTTTTAATCATTATATCTTTGGATATAAAGACAAATAAAATATTAAAATAAATATAATTAACTAAATTAACACATTTATGTCATGTAAATTATTCTTAGTATTTTTCTATTATCAATATATCTTGATAGTTTTAACTAAAACTTCAATCCATTAATCCGAAAATTAACTTTAAATTTATGCTAATTTAGACATGATATAAAAAAAGGTAATATAAAAAATTATAAACAAAATATATAACATAGAATTTGTAAGTTATTTTGAATGTTAAATGTATATTGACTTTATGTTATTAGTATGAGAAAAACAAAATAATAATATAAAAATCATTTTGCTTAAAATTCAAAAATAAAGTTTAAACTTTATAATATTATATATTAGATTATTTTAATGTTATATATGCACTTATTCCAGAAGTTTATTTAAAATAAATTTTTGTGTTGTTATAATCCAAGGGATAATTGTTAAAAAAGGGTCTTTATGAATATTTATGAAATTAACAGAATTTATATGATCATTTAAGCAAATCTTGAGAGTGTGGGTAGACTTTTTTCCTTTAAATTAATTATATTTAACATTCCAGCTCCTTACCCCCCCCCCCCCCGCGCTTTCTTTTCTAACATATATACAGCATATGGAAATTAATACTGAAAATAAAAGAAAAATGTGTGCATAAGATAGAACTTACAGCGTTGAGTGTATTGCAGCAGGCAGCCACTTAATTGAATTCCACTGAAGTACTTGCTTCAGGCAAATATATTTGTTTCAGGGGAAAGCAGAGGAATTTTATTTGGAGAATTAAATTTCTGTTATATTTTATGTATGGCTTCACTTTTTATTGAGAAAGCATAGTTGTGCGTCACACAAATTCTATCTCCTAAACTCTGTTGTTGTATGTTTATATGACAAAACGAAAAGCAAGTCTTGGTCAAACAGTGACCTTAATTATTCATTTTTTCTGCCCACAGTACATCATATGACATTACCGCGAAATTTCCTGGAAGCTTCAACTGTATGAATACACGGGACTAAATCTAGAAACGTCTATTAGAAGTAGATTTCTGAGTCATTTCCATTAAATATAATTGTAACATCAGTAAGATTACGATGATTCCTTCTTGTATGCTCATGGTCACGGAGGCCATTATATTTGATCTTAAAAATTTAGAACAAAATAAGTGACAAGATCCTTAAAAATGATGGGCTTCACAAAAGTGAAATGTGCATGTCAAAATTTTATAAACTAACTTGATGAAATGAAAATGCGTACTAAGTATAAGTCAACCAGTTAATGTTATCAATTAACTTATATGATTACATGTGAATGAACTTATTATTTGTGGGGAATGCATTTATTATGTATATGTTGAAAATGGTGGGACAATGGGACAACAATTTGCTTGACAACAGCAAATTGTGCACCAATCAACTAATGCAAGCTGTTGTGACATAGATCGTCATGTTGTGTCTTGAATCTTGATGGAGACTTGAGGTAAACTTGGTGGAGTCTTGATGGTTTGGCGGCTTCGCTGCTATTTAATCTCCGACCAGCTGAGTTTGTCGAGGAATCACTTGAACTGCATTTTTTTCTCCAACTGTTTGCTTTCTATCAACAAGGCATTGTATTATCTTGATCAAAATCCATTTTAACTGGAATTTAATGATAAACATCAAAGAAATTCCAGTACAGGGTTAATGTAATCGAGCACGGATGCAATTTCGATTCATGGAACGCACATTATGAACAACTGTTTTGGTATTCTCTGCTTTTGATCCAGGCAGAGCACTCGTAATACATGTTTTATTAGTCGTGTGTACCACTTCAAAACATGCTAACATTAGTATTCAATTGATTTGTTTACATGCAAATCCAAAAAATTGTTGAGAATCACTCATTAAGGTTACCGATTCTATCTTTTTCCAAGAATCTGAATCTTTCTGTCGAACAACATCGAAAGGGGTGCACATAGAAGTAATACAGTTTGCATGTTAAAAAGGAAATTATGAAGTTTGTAAAGTGCTTGAGCAAATGGTATATGATGTTAAAGTACGTAAGCAAATGGCATCCCTGCAGCAATTTTTGCATTTTCTAACTTTGTCACTGTCTTAAGTGCTTTCTGCACCATAGAGTTGAAGTCATTCAGCTTTTTTACCGTAGGCCTCTGTTCTATGCACATAAACCTTCTGTTAAAGCAAAACTGTCGTAATACCAGATTCTATAGCACCGCAGGATGATTGGTTAATGACCAATCAATACCCTTGATCTTGAACAAGCGCAAATATTTCAGGTCGAAGAAAAGAAGTACGATTAATCAGAGTTATCAATCAAGAACAGAGCGCAACTAGAAAAATTGAAGAACAAGAAGAGAGTTTCATGCTCTTTCTTTCCGAAAGAAATCAAACCTACAATCTTTAAAACTATACCTCTTTTGCTTCCTAAATCACAGTACTTACAGAGACATCAAGCCTAGAAAGATTGCCCAACGCTCAGCTAACAAACCCAGAAAAGTCAACCAACACTTTTTCTAACCAATTCTTTTGACCAAGACAGCAACGCCAATAACAGCTTTTCCCGCTAAATACAGAAGTCTCATTTTAAGCAAATACACGCCTGACAACTTTCGAGTTATTACGAGCTAACCTCAGCGAGTTTACAAATCTTTTAAACACACCCCTAAATTTATATTATTGAATCAGTCAGACTCCATTCGCTAGTTCCTCTCTTGAGCTTGGACTGCAATTCCATGTAATATATAACTCGAGATCGATCATCTACATATTTGTCTTTCATCCTTCCAATGCGTGGCTTTATGAGAAGATTACGGCGGTGCCAAGGCTCAACGAAAGTCGAAAAGCCCAAATTAAATAAGCGCAGTAAAATTCAACAAAATTCCAATATCATCAGACGGGAATGGGCCTTGGGGATATGCTAAGATGTTGTGACACTAACTGTCAGCGGCTATGAACAATAATTTTTTGCCGAATATATTTTTGGTCAAATATGTGATACGATCCTTACATAAAATATAAGTAGTATTGATAATTTCAGTTCATCCATCTCTAAAACTAAGAAAAAACAAATTTGACCTATACATTGGTCATTCAATCTCATTTTCCTCTATAAAGCAATTTAATTTATGCAGTTTGTTTAATAATTTAATTTTTACAGTTTATTTAATTTCCAGCATTTTGTCAGACATGGTATTGGTTTAATTTATAATGTTAATAACTAAAACTCAGAAGGCGCTAGATGTAACACCCCAAATCTAACACGTGCAGAGCACGTGAAGAAGGAGGTTACTCGCAAATCATAATCTCTATTCATAAATTCCAAACTGAAATATCTCAAAATTTTATCCAAATAAAACCACAAGTTCAAAGGTCTGACACTAAACAATCTTCTCCAGATACATAAGAAAAAGTAAAAGTCTTAAACTCCAAATCACAAGTTCACATCAGAAATAAACTATATGGAATCATGAATCTGATCCTCTTCTTATTCCAATAGAAAAAATAAACGAAAATCTCTAACTCCAAGGCTAGGTACACCTCTCAAAGGAACTTAATCTGCAAAAAGTAATGACGAGGGATGAGCCGTCAACTCGGTAAGTAAAACTATTCCTAACACATTAGGCCTATCGATACCCAAAAATATTGTAAGCCTCGTTTTATTTAAAAACATATATATCATAATCCGTAATTTCATAAAACGATATCTCACGATAAAGTAACATAAATTCACAGTAATTCAGAATATTAAAAGCATAGTTACTTCCAAAAGCAAATCATATATCACGTTCATAGAAAACATAACGTTAGCTCATGTCACATAGTGTCACCTATAGTCCCGGTGACCCGGCCCAGACAGAATCAGAATATCGTGTGCACATTCATAATAGAAACTCAGTACTAGTCCAGATAGATATATCGTATATCACGATCAGAATCAAAATCAGAATAACTACGGACAATGAGCCAAAATATAATGAATTATACGTGGCACTTTGCGCTATATGTGGCACTTTGCGACGCTTTGGCCTTCAAGAGGTGGCCCCCATATAGTCACAAGAGGTGGCTCCCATACAATCATAAAAAATTTAAATCATATATGGGTACAAAACATTCGTATCAAATTCATAAAAGTCTATGACAACAATTTAGGCTTGCTAAATATTTTATAAACAAAATCATAAAACGTAGGCATGTAACAAAATAACTTACATATTTAAAAGCATTTAAAAATGTTTCATTCAAGAGAATTTAGGTTTGAAAACATTTAACATAAACTGATTTTTTTGTTATAAAAATCATTTAATCTTCTAACTAGTATAAAACATTTATACTTGTAATAATATCAAAATAATCATATATTTATCCAGTATATTAGGAATGAAGTTACTTATCTCGATAAGATAATCTTGACCTACACATCTCTAAGTCTCTAAGAGCCTTCAACAATCAACTGTTGGGGAAAATACAGTTTTTAAAAAACTTTTAGGACCGATCTCATAAAATATATATGAATTTGTAATCTAGAAATCGTACCTTGAAAATCCAATTTGGATTTTTCCGCTGAAGTGATTTAAGCTCTCATATCACGATCCGTCACCACCACGTTCGTTAGATCACGATCCGTCACCACCACGTTCGTTAGATCACGATCCGTCACCAAACGATCTTCCAGGTTATGACTCAGGATTGATCTGCACTTGACGTGTGGGCGCCTTTATCACTACTATAAGCAAATTAGCAGGAGAAAATTTTTCTCTAAAATTTGTTGTGTTGTCGTAGAGAAAATCTTTTTCTCACATATATATATAGTGTCTTTTTCCTCTCCTGTTTAGGATAGAATAAGCCTTTTATATCTCTTTCATAGTAGGAATCCTAAGGCTCCTAGAATTATGAAACTTACGTTACTTTCCTTTTTCCATAAGGGGACCACCTTGTAAAATAACATAAGGCCCATTTATACAAAAGTATATTCATGGAGCCTCCCACTAAAAGATATATTTATATTTTTGACCCAAATTGCTAGTTATCTTGCTTATTAATCCAGTAGTGGTGCAGTCAATTAAATGAGCTAACCCGGGGATCATTTGGGAACATACAATAGTGGCTACAACAATTAAGCCTGTAATTAAACAAGCCTAATCATTTAATTCCAACTCTACTCCACTATAAGATTGGAACTGACCTCCATAATTGTATGTTCGAATAATAATTCGTCCCAAGCCACATTGATTTCTTTACTGCTCAATCCTTTGTACCACATCGTTAATTAAATCGATATCTCAACTGTCCAATCGATTTAATTACATCTTATTCCTTGATACTTACTGGTTTTCTCTAATGATCATTTTCAACATATTAAATATGTTGACACACTCTGGCCAGAGAATTCTATGATCAAGTACCGAAAACCCATCAAGAGATGTGTCGTACAAATTCTATATTGTTAATCTATAACTCCAATACTCATAATTGCTCCCACCAAAATACCGGGTAATCTTGACCACAAATGTGTGTCATGCCCATTGGTAATTCAAATGGAATAACAATTACAATCATGAAATCATAATTAACTCAAGATTAAGATTACAGTAAAATCAATGCCTATGAGATTTAATAAGTCTGACAGTTATTTCAAGGTTAATTAAATCTCATATGTGATCCAGCTCAATGTAGTCAAACTACATCAGTAAATTTATACATGATTAAGACAAATCATTCAATGAATTTACTACAGTCTAAACCTAAATAAAGTGCCCAACTTTATTTATCAACTGCGAACTTAATTTATTTAATCATAAGATAACTTGTATTTATGTCTTCTGTGAATCCACATGGTGATCACATAAATATATATAATATGATTAAATGGACTTTACTCAATATATTTATGCAATTCAAATATCTCAAATATTTATTAATCAGAAAATAAATTAATATGCTTTAAAAGAGCATATATTCCCAACATCAACACCTTAACAAATACAAAGCATGACTATTAATAACTCACTCTAAGAATCTGCCTTTCTAATTCATTCATGTACAGGTCTGATCTCAGAATTTTAACTCTTAATCTAAAACTCGAAATGACATAATATTCTACAAAACTATTCTGGACATCCATGGGTACCTCATATAAAATTGACAAGAGAATCCGAAATCAAAAACATTTTTAAAACTATTTATTTCTCAACAACTTAAAACTGTTTTCTCATAACCTTAACCGAACAGAACAGGTTCTGAGAATTTTATAAAATAAACTACTAACCAGAAAATTATGAAATTAAAACTGGAGATACTAGACACGTATATTAATTTCTGTATAAAATTTCATAATTTTTCGATTTCAGTTGATAGTGAAAATAATCTTGTGAACCTGATCGCACTGCTGGAATCGCAGTTTTCCAGTGCAGTAGCTTCTATTTCGAAAATACATATAAAATTGAAAACGAACTCAAATTTAACTAAATAAAATTTATTCCAGAAACCCTACATGACTAGTTTCCAGGTATATAAATTTCATAAGAAAATTCATTCACGAAATATAAGTATAAAATCGAGATACTTATGCTGTCCAGAATCATCCTACATGCTTAATATGCCAAAGGTTGATTAACCAAACTCATAATTAATCAAAACCCTAAAGAAATCTTAAACACATTGTAAATCATGCATTATAAACCCTAGATAAAGATGATTGGCAATATTGTGAGGGAAAAAGAAGAATAAACTTACCAATCATACCAATTCTCTCCTAAAACAAAGTTGAAGCCTAGGGTTTGGGTAAGAGCATAGAGAGCAATAGAGAAGAAAAAGAACGTCGTTGAATTAGAGTTATAGAATTAGAAAAATATGAATTTATAGGGAGTCTAAGAAATCCTATGGAATTTAGAAAAATAACCCTTAAAAAAAATTACCCCATAAATAACCCCTCCATATAAGGGCAATAATGTCATCTAAAAAAATTTCATTAAAAAAATAAAAAAATAGAAATTTGGCCATTACACTAGAGCTATTCAAGTAAATTCCAAAAAAATTAAGTAAGAATCTCAACAAAGGAAAATCCATATCAGCTTCAAGTGCTATATAAGTTAAAATAAGCTTAGCTGAGCTACTCAAATAGAAAGAACAGCAGAAGCTGCATGCCAAAAGTAAAAATAATAATAATAATAATCATAATAATCATAATCAGATTGCAATGACCTAATTATTAGTTTATTGTTCACTCGTACCAATGCAATTGATGTAGGATAGTTGTGTGGGATAAACAGAGTATCTTACAATGAGACGAATCTAATCTAATATGACTGTACCAAAGGAAAAAAAAAAATCAATCAGATTGAGATGGCCTAATTAGTTTACTGTTTGCTCGCATCGATGCTACAATTCGTCAATTATGTATTCAAAAAATGAGAGAGCTTCAAGAAGAGACAATGCTGCAATGAAACAGGCATAATAAGAATATAAAGCAGAGGTTTACTTCAGTCCTTTATTTTTTTTTCCTTTCCCTAATTTTCAGCTCATGAGAAATCACAAAATTCAAAGCTTCAATTTGACCGTGCATGAATGCAATTTGATTCTGACCAACTATTTCACCCTAGTCGAGCATTTTCTTGTGATTTAACCCAAAAAAAAAAAAAACTGCAAGAGAAGATATAGTAAATAAACAAAAAGAAAGCAAATGAAATACCATATGAAAAGAAAATAAATTGAAATCGAGATGCATACTTTCACATAAATTCAGAGAATAAGTAACAAGTAGGCTTTGCCCTTCATTCGAGTTGTCTAAATCTTTTAAGAAGTGGTTCTTCAACATCATCACGGCAGCCCCTGCCACTGGCTTCAGTTGCCCCAATATTTTCTGCACGGCTTCGCTTTGATGCTGTGGCTACTTCCAAATTTGATCCAACAAAATTGTGATGGAATTCGTTCAAATTATAAGAAGTAAAGCGAGTCCATTGCTTTGTTGTTTGGTCAAACTCCTCGACTTCATGCATATAAACTGGATGGAAACCACACCTCTTCACCTTCAATCCAGGAACTGACTGAGGTTTAAATGACAACTCAATATGATCAGACTCAAAATGCCAATTAGTATCATAGCAGCGTTGACGAGACAAATAGAGTAGCCAGAGATGGTCTGACCCACAACGACCGAATTTCTCTCTAAAATCTACAAAGTAAAAGGTATTAGAACCGACCATTTCGCAATGCAATTGATGTGTGGGATATGAATGCCATAATTTGATACCAGTTGAATGTTTAGGGACATGAAAAACGGAGCAAATAGCATATCCCACAACCCTATTCTTACTATACAAATATGAAGGCCTTCTGACAGTGATTGATGAACCCTCATTCTGATACATGAACCACTTGGGAATTTCGCTTCCTGGAACAACAATGAAGAAAAAATTATTTTGATCTGACACTTCCTGCAACCAAAAAATAAAAAAGTAAGGAGTCCATATCATTGCTTAATTTTCGGGCATAATTACGGCATAGCTGGAAGGCATGGAGTGAGAGACTGACCTTAAGATACTCTCGTAGCATTGAAAATTCCAGACCGTTGTTTCCGAGCAATTTCAAGCTGCCTATACAATTAATTAATGTGCAGTACGACTTGCGCAGTTTTAATGCACCCAACAATGTCACCAACGAAGCACAACCATTCACTTTAACTTTCTTTACATTGGGTGGAAGTTGTGGCAGAGATTGAAGCCTTCTACAATCTTCCAACACCAATATTTCAAGCTTCAAAAGACGATTAATGCTTGCCGGTAGTGAAACAAAATTGTTTCCGCTCAGATACAAATTTTTTAATGAGAATAAGTTGCCAATATCACTCGGGATTGTTCCTTCCCCTAGATCACAGTAACTGAGATCTAATTTGCTTAAAGAGCACAAACCTGATAGAGAAATCAATCTCAAAGTCCTTAAGTCTGAACTCCTTCGCATCCAATTGAAGAGAAATTGCAAATGCCATGATGTAGACGACGGCTGTCCATAGCACCCAGAAAAAGATAGTGTTTTAAGATTCTTCATAAGAAAAATGGACGATGCAGGTCGTCTTATAGCTGTCCCGCTTATATCAAGTTCTTCCAGACTTTCTATTTGCCCAAGCGTTTCCGGCGCATTTTCAAGTTTGGAGCATCCTGAGAGATTTAGAGTTTGAAGAGATTTCAAACCACTTATACCGCTGGGAAGGCTCACTAGATTGTTGCAGTTATTCAAATTTAACAATTGAAGTCCGGTCAAAAGTTCTATAGAAGATGGCACTTCTGTAATGGAAGTTCCATCTAAGTAGAGCTCCGTCAGATCTTTCATACTTCCCCAAGTCTCTGGAAAATTCCTAAACTTTGAGCAACCAGAGAGCTTAAGAGTTCTTAGGCATTTTAATCTTGTTAAAGAAATGGGAAGACTCTTCATATTTTTGCAATCTTTCAAACTCAACAAAGTAAGCCCAGTTAGATGTTGAATTGATAATGGCAACTCTTCAATAGTTGTTCTGTCTAAACAGAGTTCTGACAGATCATTCATATTTCCATCAAACTCTAGAAACTTCTTTATCAGTTTCGAGCAACCAGAAAGAATGAGTGTTTTAAGCGATTTCATAGAAATCTTGCCTGGAAGAGTTGTAAGACTTGTACAATCTTTCAGGTTCAATATGATAAGCTTACTGTGAAGCAGTAAAGATGGGTGAATTTCACGCAGCCTTCTACATCCTTCAAGATCCAACTCTTCTAAATTTGAGACGTCTGCGAAGTTCGGTGTTTTAATCAAGTATTGTGAATGGCTGAGTTTCATGACTTTCAGCATGTTTAAAGGCTGTTGAAAGCAAAAGCAGGAAAAATGATATTTCTTAATTTATATACAGTTGTAATACTATCAACGATTATTCACAAAAAAAAAATTCAAATTATTGACAAAATTATTGATCTTACTTTGATTCCCTTCCATAATTCTTCAATGCGGCTGTAGCACATTTTAAATTCAACAGTTTTATCCAATTGCAGATTTGATGGCAAAGATTTCAAGGGATACCGATGCCAATCAAGTAACCGCAACCTGTTAGAAAGGTATTCTAGGCCTCCAGGAAGTTGCACATTACTAATTTTAAGCAGTCTTAGGTTGGTCATCTGCGAAAATGCTTTAGCACTTGCACTTAAGTAAACCTCATTTTCAGGAAAGTAGGCATTAACTATTATTCCTTCCATTACTTCACCTCCCTAAAAATTATAAGCAAACAATAAGTAAATAAAACAATAATGTAAAGATGTTAAAAATTCGTCAGAGATATAATTGGGAAAAATGAAGTAGCAAGCATCAACAAGTTTTCCATTTAATAATTCACTTACTGTGTTTTCTATCAGCACCTGGCGTACTTCATTTTCCTTCCACAATCTGCTGCGTTTCCCAGGTTCTTCGGGGGATTGTCTCGTGACAATTAGTTGTCCCAATTCCTGTAACAAATCATGCATCCCCAGTGTGTTGTCGTCATCAACTATTAACAGAGATCTTTCAATAAGAACTTCTATTCCAATGACAGGGAAAAAACCACATCCCTGTAGAATTTTTGTTACATAATCTCTATTCTCCCCTTTAAAGAAACATGCAATATCAAGAAATATTTTCTTCTCAGAATCTTGTAGTCGGTCAAAACTTATTTGAAGTATACTCATAATCTTATTTGGAGGATCTATTTGAAGTCTTTCCAGGGTACTTCTCCATTGATCCACAGATCTAACATTCAAAAAGGAACCTAAAACTTCGATAGCTAATGGAATACCACTAGCATAATTTACAAAACGTTCAGATAGCTGCACATGTTCTTCCAAAGGCTGATTGGTTTTAAAAGCTTTCATGTTGAAGAGTTGAAGAGCTTCATTGTAGTTTAGTCCATTAGGCTTATACACTTCATCCACTCTGTGTGCCTTTAACAAACCTTTATCTCTTGATGTTATGATGATCCTACTGCCTGAGCCATACCACCCATGCTTTCCAGCTAAATATTCTAATTGTTTTGAATCAACCACATCATCAATAACAAGAAGAACCTTCTTGTGCTGCAGCCTACTCCCTAAAATGTTAATGCCATCATCCTCATTCCATATCCTGTTATCTGCAACCTTTAATAATTGGTAAACGAGTTGCCTTTGAAAAGAGATTACACCGCCTTCCCTTTCAGATTTTTCTCTAACATTAGCAAGAAAACTGCTTCCTTCAAATTCATAAGAGATCAAGTCATAAATAACTCTTGCAAGAGTCGTCTTACCTAAACCTCCCATACCGCATATCCCTATCATACGAACATTAGCACTAGGACCTTTATCCATAAGAAACCTCAGTTCCTCCAAGCGTGAGTCTATTCCTACTAGCTTCTTAATAGTCTTTGATTTTACATGAATTTGACTTGATATTGCATTGATAATATCCCAAATAAATTTTGACTCGTTCCTGTAGTTTGAAAAGAACAAAGAAAGATTGGTGTTGTTAAATTAAAGTTATTATGAACGTGGTAATAAATCAATTCCATATTATGAATAAAATCCAAACCATGCAATATTTATTGGATCAAATTGAAGTAATGCACGTAACATGTTATTACATATGGCTAAGTAACATGTTATTACATATGGCTAATTTAGGCGTGTTCTTGCGAAATACCTACATTCATCTGTACCTATTCATTTGCAAATATACATATATGGAGCTATTATTTCATTTACTGTGCATCATATGGTAGACATAATAATTAGAGGAATTTTAGCTGAAAATAGTATATTAAATGCTGTTTGATTAAACTAATAAACATATTAATCAGAACAGCTACCTGTACTCCTTTAGATCCCAGCCTGAGATATTAGCCACCTCTTTCAAAGCTTCTCTCCACTTCTGTACCTTTTCTATACTCTTCTTGAAAACTTCTAAATGTTTACCAAATGCTTCTTGAAAATTTCCGGTCTGATTCCTTACAACTGTTGGTTCCACGTCATAGAAAATTGGGTAAACCATTCGTTGAGCATTTGTGTTTTTGCATTCAAGGATATGAACAAGTTCATCTAAGCACCAAGTGGAAGAAGCATAATTTTTTGAGAAAACAATAATTGCAGTTCTTGATGCTTCAATTGCTTTAAGGAGACGAGGAGAAATGGGCCCTCCTTTCTCAAGTTCTTCGTCATCCTTGAATACATAAATTCCTTTCCCATTCAAAGCAGCATATAGATGACTTATGAAGCTTTTACGGGTGTCTGCTCCTCTAAAGCTTAGGAAGACATCATATGTCCAGTGGGAGACATTTTGGTTGCTTACTGAAGCCATTTTATTTGTTCCTGAAAATTTAGAATAAAGTAAGTCTTGCTAGGAAGAACTGATACTTTTTAGAATTATAGAGAAAATTCATTCTTATTAATTTCAAATGTCTCTCAGGCCTAATTTAGATAAAATATTCAATAACGTAAAAGTAATCAATCATCATAAAAAGGATGCATATTCATAAATAATAATAGTTGTAATACTTTTCATATGTGTATGACTGTAATGGCCTTGATTATTGCCATATTCGAATGCCATAATGGTCTTGATTTTGGCCATTCATGCATCACATAGTGGGCTTGATCTTGTCATTTGTGTATATCATGATAGTCCTCATCCTTGTCATACGTTTGTCACATTACGGACCTGATCCTTGCCATATATGCATTATAGTCATGTGAATCTTACCGACAACACCATGCAAGCAACAAGATTCATCCAAAATTATGGGCACCAAAAAAGAGGGGAAAAAGTGTCAAGTAGTGTAATTAATTCAGGGTGTGTTTGGCCGTTGGTGCGTCGTAATCAGTTGCATAAGCTCCATTGCATTAAATAAATTTTTTTATTAGAATTTTAATATTTTAAACTATTACTAATAACTAAATTTATTATTTATCTTTCTCAATAAAAATTTTAAAATATTATCAATGAAGTAGTATTTTTTATATTAGTAAATAAAGTAAAATAAAATATTGTATATAATTAAATAAATAGTGTGCCAGACAAACCTATATATCATTTAGAAGAATTGAGAGGAACATTTATGGTACGAGTTACATATGAGCAAATACTTTAAAAAAATTCTTTGCGCAAAGATCTTGATTTTCAAGTCAGAGAAAGAATCTGACAGAAACTGAAATTTTTCCTTTCTTTTTTCGCCTACTCCACCTCATCACTTCCACAATAGAGTAATAGACAAACATATATAAATTGTACCTGATTTTCTCTTTTCTTTTTTTTTTAAAATTTTGTTCAATGGTGCGAGGGAATTTTATTAATTAAAATTAGTTGACAATAAATTGTACCAAAATATTGTTTAAAGACAACAAATCACTAATATAAAAACTTAATAAGAGAATGCTTCTGATTTGGAAATTAATGATCTTCTTCTTAAAGAAAATAAACAGATCCACAGCTTCTTATTTGCTTTCTTTACTCCAAAAAAAAAAATTTATGCTTTCTTTACTCCCAAAAAAAATTATACTTAATAAATCCCAAAATGTAATTAGAAATTTTATTCAGATGCTGATTGTAGAGTGCGTATGCCGGCCTTTAAGTTCACATAAAACTAACATTCAATCTTTCTTTCAATATTTAAACATACAGGATATGCAAATTGATTCTGAAAATAAAAGATAAATATACAAGATAAAACTTACAGTTTATTTGAACTCCAATGAAGTATTTTCCCAAAGGAAAGAAGTTAACAAAATGGCGCAACCTCTAGCTAGTTTCGTATCCTCCGCTCCGTAGTATGTTTATATTCCAAAAGCAAGACTTAGTGAAAATTGACTTGCATAATTAAATTACTCATCATAGACTCCTACTCGCATAACTAATTATTCATTATAAATTACCACTTGTTACAATTAATTATTCAAAGAACTGTTTAAGAAAAAGGACACTAAGTGTCATGGACCGTCCAAATTTTCCAGCCTTTTAACTTGGCAAGTTCAAGATGTCCTGGCTTGGCTTGTCTCTAGAATGCTCCATCTGTATCGCATTCCACACTTGTACCTGCTTGGGATGTCTTCAGAATTTGCTAGAGTGTTTTAGCATGCAGCTTGTACATAAAATTCTCTAGGATAGAATTGGCACTGTTAGACATAAGAGCTCTCTATAAGATATGAAAACTCTCTAGATTTAGAATACTCTAGAATAAGGCAAACCTCCTTATAATTAGGGCATGACACTAAGCATTTGCAGTAAGTAAGAGTAATAAGTGACTTGAGTGCTTGTAGATAAGCTATCAAAGCTCTCTTGTACTTATACTCAATTCTCTAGGATAGTGTAGGCACTGTTAGACATAAGAGCTCTCTATAAGCTATGACAACCCTCTAGACTTAGAATACTCTAGAATAAGGCAAACCTCCTTATAAATAGGGCATGACACTAAGCATTTGCAATAAGTAAGAGCAATAAGTGACTTGAGCGCTTGTAGAAAAGCTATCAAAGCTCTCTTGTACATATACTCTTGTGAATAATATACGTTCTCTTTGTCTGAATTGCTCCCTTTCTCTTTAGTACTTCCACAAGCATCTTACTTAACCAGTCAAGAAGATCAAAGCTTACTTAACAACTTTCGAGAAAAAATTGTATAAGTACCACATAGGTTTGTTGTGCAAAATACTCACCAAGATTTCCTTTTCACTATAATACCCACCGGCTTTATAAACTAAAAAAAAACTATATTAAATATTTTTATAATAAATAGAAAGACAATATTAAAATAAATGTGATAATATATATTTTTAAATAATTTCAATATTTTAATATAATTTAATATTTTTCAAATATATTTTATTGAGTTAAAGTCAATTTTATAATAAAAAGAAGCATAATATTTAAAAACACATTAAAATTTAAATTATTTTCAATAATACGTAAAATAATAATTTTAATATAATCAATACGTGAGATATTTTACTAAACGCTAAGATTTATTTAAAATCTTTATAATAAATAAAAATATATTCTAAAACAAATATAATAATTAAAAACTTTAAAATTGTTTTAAGTACTAAGAAATTCTTTAATACTATTAATCTATAAGACAAATTATACTACATATTTATTTGTATTTATTAAAAAATTTAAGGTCAATTTTCTAACTGCCATATTCAAAGAATTTTATTGTTAAAAATGAATGTTGTTATCCGTATTTATTAAAAAATTTAAGGTCAATTTTCTAATTGCCATATTCAAAGAATTTTATTGTTAAAAATGAATATTGTTATCCCATTTTGAAAAATGGGACATCCATAACCATTTCCACAAATCTTGATGGTTTAGCTGTCTTTCTCCCTATTAAATATCATAAAATTCTTCAAATAGCATTCACTATCATTGAAAATAATGTGCTTCTTTAGTTTGTTAAATAGTAAACAGAATTGTCATTCGAGCATCTTCCAAGAAAATGTTTTTGAAATAGAAATATGGTGGTGTTGTTTCAAGTTGATAGACTATTAATTTCAAGCAATTTAGTTATAGATATTGGAAGTTAAAGTAGTATTTAATATTGATTCTTCATCGACTATTAGATTTCTTAGAACCAATCTCTGAAGATTTACGTCAAGATTCTAAGTAAAAGTTTTAATTTAAAATATCATAGTCCTGCAACTATATATATATATATATATATATAACCACGACTACGTTGCATTATGGGTAAATAAAACCCATTGTTTGTCCTTTACCTAAATTAATTGCAGCAAACTGGTGGAAAGTTAGTAATAACTAATTATGCATTATATGCAACAAAGGGCTATGCATGTGGGGTTTGGAATCAGATTTATCTAAGAATATAAAATATTATAAGGGAAGAGGACATTTACACTTTAAAATTTAAGAAAATGATCACTAACATTTTTTAGTTTTTGAAAAGAGGTATTAAGACTCCATTTTATTCATAATACCCTTTGTGTCTATTATTCCAAAAACCTTTATACTAAATAGAAATATAATATTAAAATAAATGTAATAATATATACATTTTAAAATATTTTCAATGTAGTTAAAAATATTTTAATATTTTACAACCTATTGATATATTTTATTATGTTAAAGTAAATTTTATAATAAAGCGAAACATAACATTAAAATAAATGTGTTAAATTTAAATTATTTTGAATAATGTAAAATAATAATTTCAACATTATTAGTATATGAGATTCTTTTTAATTGTTAAATGCATTTAGTTCAAATATTTATTAAAAATCTCTACAATAAAGACAAATATATTATTAAAATGAATATAATAATATACATATTTAAATTTATTTAAATATTTAAATATTTAAATATTTAAATATTATTAGTCTACTATATAGATTACATTATTTATATAATATTTGTATTTGTTAAAAATTTTTAAGTTAATTTTTCAAAGCATATTACAATCAAAATGGAGTCTTGGAGTCCATTTTTTTTAACTTGGGGATCTGCATGACCGTTTCCCCAAACCTTCCAAACCTTGAGGTATAGATATCCTTTTCCCAAATAATTAGTTAAATATTCTTACAAGATCTATTACTCTTCTAAAATAGATTATGGTTAACATCTTGTCTTTGGTCTTAATTTAATTCGAAAAATCTAAAGACTTTTAAAGAAAAAAATTAATTTGATTGAAGGAAACACAGTTACAATTCGTAATAGCGTAAACAAATATCAAATTTTAAAGTTTCCATTATTCAGATTTTAAAGTTTCCATTGAACTTCTTACATATCATATCATAGACCTGCGGATTCGCATCGAGCATTCGTCTCCTTTCTTTTTTACATTTTTCCGAATTCAGCGAGACAGAAATCTTCAGAACAAATTTTTAATAATTTAAATTACATAATGATCTGCTTTGCTAACACAAGCTCTACTAAACAGAGCAACATTATTAGTAGTGTTTGAAAATGAACAAGAATCTGTAATCCAGATGAGATGGCATTGTCGGTTACAAGAAATGGTTGTACTGTGCCTATCATCGGCTTATATACGACATGTCGGTTGTTGTTGAGAGGAAGCTCGTAGATGAACAGTTGATGTTGTTTACAAGAATAAGTAACGTACGTGTTTGATCACTTACAAATTTACAATAAACAAAACTAGTGCTCTGTTCTTCAAGACGACATAGGCTAGAACTAGTTGAATCTTTATAATCAGTGTTAAGTGAGGTCTTGGGGGGTCGACATCGATCATCAACTGATCTTGACCCAAGATTTTTCTTACTATCATAAAAGACGGCATCAAGGAGACAACAAGGGAGAGAGCTTTTGCAACGGGCCTAAGCTTCTCGAAGCTGCATTCAAGCACAGCCACATCTCAAGCAAGTCTCAAGATTGCAGATCTTTGGATTTAGTTCATCTAGCGCCTCAAGAAGCAGCTCTCACATTTCAGGTAACAGCAGGAATGTTAGTAACAAGTTCTTTTAATAAGCATAAGTTGCCAATATCAATTGGGATTGCCCGCCCCTTCCCCTAGACTACAGTTACAGAGGTCCAATTTTGTTCGAGTGTTGGGCAAGTTGATGAAATTCTACTTAAAGTTTGTTCCAAAGAAATTAATGAAAGAATTTGACCTTTTCTGCTTGCCAACAGCAGGTAATTATAAAGAATGACTACGGTCCATGGAGGTTTATGGAATCAAAGACATTGTCAATGATAACAAAAGCTTGAATAATCTAAGCACCAAAAGCAAGGAACTTCATTAAGGGTGTCTTCAACGTAAGTACTTACATAATAATTTAGAGTATTTAATGAAACAAAATATTTTTAAAATGACACAAAATTTTCAACTATAATTTTAAACCAATGGGCTTCACATCTTTGTTCTAATCGAAAGTTCCAATTAGAAAATTCCTTGGATAAAAAAAATATGTAAAGTTCCATTGAAGATGCAGAAGTGACAAATTTCAAAGGATTTATTGAAAATCATGAAATTCCTCCCTCGGATAATCGTATATGAAATTAAACAAAAATATAAATGCAGTCATATTATATTTATAGATTATGTATGCAAATAGTAGGTTATCTTAATAAGACTAATGAAGTGATAAAAAAATATAAATATAACTGGTATAAGGTTAAATACAGGATATGATTCTAATTTAATAAATCAATAATGCCCAAAGAACTCAATCAAAGCCCAAGGAAAAAAAACACATTATTTGAAGCCCAAACTCAATATGGAAAATCCTCCAAACATTGACGCTAAGATTTTTTAAATTTAGATGAGTAGTAAGTACCACATAAATCTTTTAGGTAGTGGCTCGAATTAATAATAGATACGAAATCAGATAACGCTGCAATGAAACAGAGATATTAAGAATATGAAACAGAGGATTTAGGGTCCTTTTGGGATTGCTTTTAGGAGGTTTAAAAGTGATGTTGAAAATTTAAAAGTTAATTTTAGTATTTGGTAAAAAAAATCAAAATTACTTTGGTCAAAAGCAGCTTTTCCTACAGCTGATTTTGAAAAGCACGGAAGGAGTAACTTTTAGATTCTGATTTTGAAAATAAATTTTATCCTTTAATACAATTCCATAAACATCCTTAAAATTATTAGCCAAATCCAAAATTATTCTTGTTCAAATTGGAAACAAAATAAATATTTTAATAAATTTTTATTATAATTCATCAATATAAATTTATTAATATCAATTTGTTAGTCGAATTATTATTAAATTTGTTTCACTATATTATTAATTTAATTATCAATTGTTTTAAGATAAAAAATAAAAAAGTAAAATCAATAGATTATAAATTTTATTTTTAGTAAAGATTATTATAATACACAATTAAAAATATTATATGTACATATTTTTATATGTATAAGTAAATTTGATTTTATATTATGTATATTTTAGTCATTTATTTAACAGTAATTTAATATATTCACACAACAAAAATAATTAGAGCAAAGTGGTTGTTCATAGGCTCAAATCCTCACAAAGTTGGTAAATTTGCCATCAAATCATGTACATTATTCAAATGAATCAACCATCAAAAGTGGTGTAGAATGAGAAGAAGGTATGAGTGATATATAAAAGGAAAGGTAAAACGGATAAGAAGCGAGAAAGATGTATGTAGTGATATAAAAAGTGAAAGATAAATTGAGATAGAAAGAAAAAAAAAATTAAACCTAATATATGAAGCATACTAACTCCAAAATCATTTAAGGATGAGCAGAGTGAAAATAACACTTCCAGACATCAATATTGCACAAATCCCTCCCCCACACCAAGAAGTTACATTGTCCCCAATGTATGATAATCAAAGCTCACATAAAATAAAATAATGCATAAGGATAAAAGATTGAAGGCAAAAAGAAAAACATCCCTGAATGGTGAGCTTTGATCCACATGAAGTCTATGGGCTTGGTGGAAATGGTGGGATAAATCCCACACTCTCAAAGTATGCGGCCAAATTCTGCTCTATTTTGTTCAGCTTGTGCTCCATTTTCTCTAACTGAATGCTCAAAGGTGGTGTAAATGTAGAAGGAATAGTTGGTGGGGCGGCAGTTGAGTCACAAACTCACATCGAGGTAGCACCACTCCTAGCATAAAGCTTCTGGAAGTTGAGTGGGTCCCGTCCAAAGAACTCAAATCTCCTCCTTGAATTGGATCACACCTGCTCTTTCAAACACGTATATATCTAAAATTCTTTTGGCAAGGGATGTAAATCATTATCGCTGTGATCAATCACTCATAAATTTATAGCCAACAGAGTAATATATTGACCAAGATATAAAGTCCTATACTTTTTAGCCACACTCTGAAATTGATCTGCTAACCAAAAATCTAGATTAGGCCTCACATCATTTAATATGCACCAGATAAAATAAAACTCAGTTTTAGAGAAAACTCCCGAGTGATCTTTCTTATCCAAAAAAATATATGCTAAGAATCGATGCACACATTTCAAAACAGGATCATGTAAGAAAGAGTTCTTTGATTTACTCGGGTCATAGGCACTGTGATCTAAAGATAAATTACGCCAAAGATCATAAGACTCAAAATTTTCACTAAAGTCACAAGTTGTCCCTAAATATGCATCACTAGAAGCATAATCATCATCAATGAATCCTAAAGCTATGTTAAAATCTGTAATAGAGTGTGAAAAATTTCATCCCATTAACCTAAACTTTATAACATTCGGAGTATGCAAAGTAAAATCATTCGATATATTAAATTGAAAAGTAGCATAGAACTCCCTAATCAACTCAACATAACCCAAACAATCAACATCAACAAATTGTCGCAAACCAATTTTATCTATCAAAGCATTAAACTCATCCTTAACATTTAATTTTTCAAGAGTCGGGTAATGAATATACTTAGCTGGAAGTATTTTTCACTTGGAAATATCTTTGTACCACTCTTTTTCTTGTTGAGTCGTGAATGTGAGGTACCCTCCGAGATTGGATTCAGCAAGCGGCAAAACACTCATGCCTTTTCCATGCTTCAATCTTTGTCTCACGGCTTGACGTGAATCTGAAACGGTGTTCCATGGGACCGTAGTGGGAGCGGTAATTTTGGATTTATTTGTGACGGGCTTCTTTTTGGATGTTGATGACTTGGTGGTTGATGCTTTCCTCTTCGGCATCGGCACAATAATTTCACTCACGAGTTTTGTTTGAATGCAAAATTACAGCGACTGGGATGTGGGTTGGCTGGAAACCGGATTGAAGTGCGCTGGAAAATTTACTTGCTGGATACCGAATTAAAGCTCGCTGGAAATTTGTTTGGCTGATATGGGCTGCTGCGTGTGGCTGGAGTGAGGTGCAGCGCGGCTGGGATTGTTGGGCTGCTTTAGCGGTGGGTGTGAGGAGACTCTGCTGCTGGATGAGGAGAACTGGTTGCTGGAATGGTTGGTTACTCGCAAAGACGCACGCGGGACTGAGATGCAGTTGCTGGAGACGCGCGTGGGCGCTGGTGAGGCTGAAGTTGCTGCTGCTTGAGTTGCGAGCGTGGACTGGTGCAGCGCGCGGGCGTTGGTTGTTCTAGACTGCTTACAGTCGCGTGCGGGAGTCGCGCGCTGGGGACACAGGTAGCCGTTGACTGGTGCAGCGCGCGGGCGTTGCCGACACAAGAGGAAGAAGCGCGGGAGTTGGTGAGGCTGGGCTGGAGCTTGTGCGCTGCTTGGCTGCTGGAGACGCGCGGATGTGCTGGTACTGGTTGCGTGCGGCTGGGAAGCTACGGGGGAGGGAAACAAAGTTAGGGATTTGTGAATAGTAAAATCGTTTTGTGTTTTTTTTTTAATAATAAAATTAAAAATAAAAATTAAAAAAATCACTTTTTTTTCGAATTTTTAAAAATAAAAATAAAAATAAAACCCTTTTTTTTAAAACAAAAAAAAATAAAAAATAAAAACTCTTTTTTTTTTTTTTACAAACTGAAAACTAAAAGAGACACTTGAGACACCAAAAATTACAAAAGTACTTTTTTAATAAACATGCGGGCACGCCTTAAAATCATTTCACTTTAAAATCACAGAAGTACTTCTTAGTTAAAGCGTGGGCACGCCTTAAAACCATTTTACCTTAAAATCACAGAAGTACTTATTAGTTAAAGTGTGGGCACGCCTAACCAAAAATTTACTTCTGGCCAAAATAAGCAAAAACATTATTTAAACAATCTGAATCAAAATTAAAAGCAATAGATTTAACAAAAATCAAAATAAATAAATCCTTTGGGTTGCTTCCCAAAAAGCGCCTTTGTTTTATGTCTTTGGCTAGATATATTTATGCATCAATCTCCATAAACGGACTCGAGAGCCACTTCCTCCACAATATTCACCAAAAAACCTTCATAGAAAGGTTTTAAGCGATGACCATTAACCTTAAAAACTTTGTCAGAGGTTGGACTCCGAATCTCAACTGCACCATGAGGAAAAATATTAGTAACAATAAAGGGTCCAATCCAGCGAGAACGTAATTTACTGTGAAAAGATAAGTTTAAATGAAAAAGAAGAACTTTTTGACCAATATAGAACTCTTTTCTCAAAATCATTATATCATGAAATGTCTTCGTCTTTTCCTTGTAGAATCGCGAACTCTCATAAGATTCATTTCTAATTTCCTCTAACTCTTGCAGCTGCAACTTCCTCCACAGTATTCTATGCATGGACGTGGACAGACTTATCCCTTTGATATCAGCAATTGTCCATCCAATAGCCTTTTTGTAATCCTTAAGCACTCTAATAAGCTTTTTTTCCTCTAAAGTACTAATCTTTGAAGAGATGATCACCAGAAGTGTCTCACCATCCCCTAGAAATATGTACTTTAGATGACTTGGCAACGGTTTAAGCTCTATTTTCGGTGCCTACAAAATATATAGAAGAAGTTTTGCATGAGTTGAAGGTAATTCAATATAAGATACATGATGAGTTAAAGTTCTCAAAGAATTTAATTCATAAATTGTCTCTTGCAATACATAATTTAAAACAAATTCATTTTCATTCCTTTGCAATCCTTTGAGGTCCAAACTATTGTTTAAAGTAGCTACCAATGAATCTTCAACATCCAAATAAAAAACTTCCTGCACTATACGATTAATAACATCCACAGAAAATATTTCATGGCGTCATTCATATTGAACTCTATAACCTCTCCATCAAATTCCATAGTGAGAATCCCTTTACGACATCCATTTTAGTCCCAGTAGCCTTTAGAAAAGGCCTTCCTAGCAAAATCGGGATGACTTAGAGGAGTTATCATCTTCTATATCAAGTACATAAAAATCAGCAGAAAAATCAACTCATTAACTTGTACTAAGACATCTTCTAATAATTTATCGGATATGCATTAGACCTATCACTAGTTGAATTATCATGCTTTTTTAATGGACCAACATTCAAAGATGAATAAATAGAATGAGGCATGACATTAATAGAAGCTCCTAGATCTAACATAGCCTTCTCAACTCTAACACTACTAATTTTGTAAGGGATAGTAAACATACATGGATCTTTGCACTTAGGTAGTTTTCGGAGAATCACAAACATTCTCCCCATATGTGAACTTTTTCATCTCCTCTTAATTTTCTCTTAGTACAGCCTCAAGGAATTTAAGATATCGAGGTATTTGTTTTATAGCATTTAATAAAGGAATATTTACCTCAACCTTGCGAAATGTCTCAAGAATGTCTTTCTCTTGTTCCTCCTTCTTGGATTTTACAAACCGGCTTGGAAAAGGAGGAGGTATCATCACAGGTAGGGGTTTCGCTCTGGTGGGTTGCGCATCTTGAGATTTAGGCATCAATTCATTATTCTCAAGCTCATCTTCTACTTGGTTTGTCACTTTCTTACTAGGTTCTTGCAACCCTTCCCATTTCTAAGCGGGTGACAAAGACTAGCGCTTTGCTTTGGATTCACCTCAGATTGTGAAGGCAATCTCCTTAATACTTGAGACTCCAGGCGGCTCACTGTAGTCGCCAATTGACTCATTTGGTTCTCCAAATTCTAAATGCTCGTTTTAGTTGCCTGCTGAAATTATTGAGTGTTAGTCGCAAGTGATTTAACAATTTCTTCAAGAGATAAACCTGACTTGGAGTTTGACTGTAGAGGGGCAGGTTGCTTGGCGGGTATTGTTGTGGGAATCTTGACGGCCTAACTCCATAGCTGAAGTTGGGATGATCCCTCAATCCCGGATTGTATGTTTGTGCATAAGGATCATACCTCCTCTGAGGCATGCCTGGAAATTTTCCAACTGCATTGGCTTGTTCAACGAGTTCTTCTTGAAGTGTAGGACACATATAAGTTAAATGACCCATATTGGAACAAATGCCACAAGTCTTCACCTGTTGCACATTACCTACAACAAACTTTTCCACAAGCGAAGTAAGTTTATCTAAACGTTGATCAATAGAAGAGATATTTACCTCATTCACTTTTCTTAAAATGGGATCTTGTCCGCCAAATCACAGTGCATTGGTAGCAATATTCGAGATCAACTCCCTTGTTTCGAGTAGGGTTTTGTTCACCAACACACCTCCACTAGCAAGCATCTATCATACTTCTATCCATCAATGACAATCCTTCGTAAAAATATTGAATGTTGTCGATTAGAAATCTAATGTTGAGGCAACCGGCACACAATTGTTTGAATCGCCCCAATACTCATTCAAAGTCTCCGTGAAGTTGTCTCGATCCCACAAATATTTTTCTAATATTAGCTCTCAAGCAGTGAAAGTACTTCTAAAGGAACTGCTTCTTCAAACCATTCCATGTTGTAATAGATCCAGGAGGCAAGCAGTACAACCAATCTTTAGCTAACCCATCTAAAGAAAAGGGAAAAGCACGCAGCTTAATCTGCTCTTCAGTCACGCCTTGTGGCCTCATACTTGAACATACAAATCGTGCAATCAGATCTGTTCTAAAAAGCAAAGGTGAAGAGGATCGCTGCTTAGCTCGCTTCGTCTACTGTCTCAGCTGGCGAGCTGTCTTCTCAATTTCAGGATCAAACAAAAGTGTACCTGTACAAGAAGAACGAACCATAAACCAAGTAAAACGTAAAAAGGATTAAATAAACGACACCAATCCCCTGCAACGGTGCCAAAATTTGATGGTTGTCGAAGCTAGCAAAAATAAATACCTGCTCTAAATAAATTGTGTATAGTGATTGAGCAGGATCGTATCCACAGAGATTGGTAATCATTTAAATCCTTTTAAAAAGTAAAATGCAAAATGGGGAGATTGTTGACAATAATAAAAATCAAATTAAAATAACAAGAATACAAATTCAAATTGTAATTCAAATTAGGAAAAACTCTGGTTGAAGGAATTAACTCAGCTTGATTCGACTACTGATCATTGATCTAAATACAAATCATTACTACTCATGAATAGACTGGTTATAGCTACTAAGACCCTCTAATAGCCAATCTCTCCTTAACTAGTCGATAACCAAGGTACGACTATTGGTTATTTCCCTTATCAATAGACAACCCTAAATACGATCATATGATTTAATCAATTGACAGCCTGAAAAGCCAGAGGACCCAAATCCTAATCAACAAACGCATACGATGGTTCATTTAAATTAGATTGTTTATTCTCATAACACAATGCACTGTTATGCTATTTATCACAAACATTAAAATCTTCATACGATGAATCTTCTAATTGACAATAGATTAAGTTGGTAATTAAATAGTGGCCAATTATCTAATTAACAAACATAATCATGACAATAATTTAGAGAATAAACAAATACCCAAAAAGCAATAAAACAATTAAAGCATAAGAAAGATCTCACAGTAATGATGAATCAAAGTTTCATTAACCTTCAACCAAAATAATAAGTTTAGTTCCTCATAGAGAGAAGAGAAAAATTTAGATCTAGGGTTTTTCTTTTTCCACTCCTTGATGATCCCCTTTCTCTATGTTTCAATCCCTTTTCCTCCCTAGAGTTTTTGCAAAAATAGAATACTAATATTTCTAATATTCTCTAAATTCAAAATTACAAAAATAATCCAAAAAGATAAAACACGTTAAACTAAAAACTGCAAGTTCTTCATTGACAGCACGCGCCCACGCCTTATCAATAAAGTTCTTCTCAAATTCATAATTTCTCCAAGACAATAATCATCCTCAAACATCATCTTGTAGTTCAATTTTAGCACCAATCAATAGAATTGCACCTACAAAATAAAACACAAATAAATCACTATTATTAAATGCAAAACATCGATATTAAAGAAAGGAAATAATGCAAAATTAGTGCATAAATTGCACTCTAACATTGACCCAGCCTGTCCGAGTTTCTCTCTAACATGAATAAATGACAGCTTAATTTTTTGACTATCAAGAATTCATGTATGATTTTTAATTTTGACTTTAATTGTATCAACATTTTTAGTTTTTAACCAAAAGTTAATAATAAAAGGAAGCGACACTGAAACAAAGACGTCTATTGATATATCCATCATCCCAACCAAACATTCAGTAAAGGTTTACAGATTTCTCGTATTCTTGGAGGGGAGGACAGCAGAAGGAAAGGATAGGTCCTCCAAAAAGTTCTGTATGCAGACATAGATGTATCCATCATCCCAATAAATCAATCTTGTAATTTTGTGTGTGTGTTCTCGCGCGCGTGTGTATGAAGATCACACGCATACACAGCTATTTATGTTATAATTATAATTTAATAAACAATAGACATGATCAACAGAGGAAGAGACATGATCACACATGCGCCGGCCATTTTTCCCACGTGCTGTACCTTTTTGGATGACAAATCTTTTAAAACTGATTTTGGTCTTTACATCATCTAGTATTTATCAAGCTCCCTTGATTGGAAATATGAAAATGTTGTGCTGAATCAGAAAGTTGATCCTGTTGTTTACCAAGACCCTTACCTTCGAATGACACTGACATTTTCTTCGAAGAAAATTTAGGAATATTTTTTGTGATATAAGAAATTAGATATTAATTTTAGGAATATTTTTTGTGGTATCTCTTAAGATGTTGTACTAATCTAATATAAGATATTAGATATTAATGGATGAATTTGAATTTGCTATTAATGGGATAAACGTTATTATCTCTTTATATTTTTCTGTCTTTTTGGGTGGTCCTCTGGACACAAGTGAGAGCGTACATGTCTCTTCACCCAAAGTATTTAACAGGTGGTCCTTTGGACACAAGTGAGAGCGCACATGTCTCTTCACCTGTTTGGGTCCCACTCTAAATTTGTAATCGAGTCTTGTGGGCTCAGGTCTGCTGAGTGCAGAACTATTCTCACACGCTCTGCCTAAAGCCTAAAGCTGGGTCCACGACTTCGTGATTCAAGTGATCGAAAGAGGCCCCGCCTCCTTTTCCCCGCCTATTTAAAGAGGAAGCTTGGCTCAAGGCGTGTTGTTTTTCTAACCTCTCTCTCTCTAAAGAATTCTCCTCCTTCTCTAAGAATAAGATCTAAAGACATCAAGGAACTTATTCCTGTCTTAAAGATCATTCATATTCTTTTCAAATATTCTGTAAAAGCATTCAATCCAAAGATTACATGTAAGTTTCTTATTTGTAATTTATTCAAAGCATTGTAATAATTTTATATTTATGGATGTTTAAATTTCTGTATATTTATTTCTCTTAAAGCATCAAGCAGACTGATTCATATCAGATCTGCCATATAACTTGTACTTTCCTCGAAGGCAAAGAGACCAGATCTCTGTCTTTCGTTGTATTTCTTCTCCCCCTCCAAACAGAATACTATTTCTGGGATCCAGATCTAGTATTTTCTTTGAGCCTTGTGGTGCACACACTTGCCACATATTAAAATAATTAATAACTTAAAGCTGGTAAAAACACTAAAGGTATATTGGCTGGAAACCAAATCGTGCGAACTATTGATCTGTCCTAAATCAGATCTGGGTTCAAATGCAGATTTATTTCTGCATCGTATCGGTTCAACAACGCCTGTACCAATTAAAATTGACTTACTAAAATTGACAATAAAGAATTAATTTGATCATTCACACACTTTCCACGATCCCATCTTATCGTATCGTAGCCAGGGAAGTATATGGGGTAATAAGGTTTTATTGGTTAAACGTTGATAAACATTTTATCCCAAAAATCTAAAGCTAATCACTTTGGTCACGCCAAAACAAGAAGAATATTTCAAAGTTATGGAATGCCACTGTGTCGAGCCTTCCGTCAAAGCTCCAAATTACCTGGATCAAGTGGTCATCGAGCCGTTTATATCTTTGGGAGACAACAATGAAGACGATTGCTTCGGAATCCTCCCATCTCTAAAGCATTAATTTTGTATCGGAGAACCGTTAGTATGTTATCGGTGATCCGTTTCTATTTTGTCAATTTTCGGTGATCCGCTATTGTAAATTGTGTTTATCGGTGATCCGTTATGTAAAAAAAAAAAAAAAAAAAAAAGAGGAGTAAATATTATCGACGTTGCTTACAGGGCAGTAATACCAATTCTTAGCCTAAGACATTTTACTTTGTCTTATTAGAATTTTTGAAGTCTTTTAAAATTTTGCATCTCATGGAGTCTTTGCTCTGTAGAGCACAGTCTTTCTCTAGCTCTTCTTCCGAGAAGACTAGTGTTTCAAAGAACGTGGTGAATTCAGAAGAATTCATTGTTGAAGATTTTAATAAAGCAATTGACAATTGGGATTTACCAAAGATTTCCAAAGATAAGATTTATAAAATGAAAATTACAGATTTTCTAAAAACTGATTGTGTTATAAAGACAGAAGAAAGAGATATCACTCTTTCAAAACCTTTTGAGACAATTCATTTATTTGCAAAAGATTCTATAAAGAAATTAATAAAAAGAGGTTTTAACTATATCCATATCGGCTTGATCCAAGTCGGTATAAAGCCATTAACTAAAGAAGGTTTGAACACCTCTATTCTTGCAGTCCTCAGAGATGGGAGGTTCATCTCCTTTGATGATTCCTTACTTAGTAGTATTGAATCTAGTCTCAGAAGGACCCATCTCATTCGATTGTTATCCAAACATAACGATCTCTTTAAAGATGAAAATATTTTGAAAAGCATGATTTTACAAATCAAGACACATAACTACCACATGTTGGAAGGATCTATTCCAAAGGGCATTAATTTTCAAAATATCCTATAAAGCCATGATCTCGGCTTAACACGCAACATAAATTCCAGTCAAAAAGAGATGAAACTCTTCTCTTACAGACTGATCTTTCTAAAGCAAACACTGTCATACCAAGGCCAATCCAATGGAAAGATATTAATCTTCCTGAGGAATGGATTCTCGAAGGAGCCACTCAACCAGTGATTCCTAGACACTTTGAGCCAAATACAGAGTTACAAAATGTGACTCAGTATTCTGATGGTAAAGTTAAATTATCATTCAGGAGATCCATGTCTTCCAGATTCTCCGTATCTTCTGATAAAGATCTAAATTCCAGTATTCCAATATTAGAAAGAAAATTCACAAAAGTCCCCTCTGTTATAAATTTACCTTTTCAAAGCCAACCTAGGTTCTCTACTTCAGACATACCTAGTACCTCTATACGTTCTGTTGATTATACTACAAGTATTCCTCATCCGATCTATACCAGTAGTCAACAAGAACAAAAGCAGGAAGAGAAGGAACCTTCTTCTCCAACCTCTCCTACGTTTTCTGCAGTAACAGAAAATGTCATTAATGCCCTTGAAAAGGATTTTGAGCTTGATAAAACTCTCCTTCATAAAGATTTTTATTCTGAGATTAATAAGGAAAAAAAAGACTTTGGTTTTTTAAACAATTTTTAAACCGAAGAAAAGAAATTCAAGAGGTCTATTATGAATTTGTAAACCTGCATAAAGTTCATATCATGTTTTTTGATTGGTTTGAGATTTATGCGAAAGAAAATAACATTTCTTATCCTTTTAAAGAATCAAATCCAATCACAATTCGTAAAAAGATCACTGAATGGAACCTATCAGATACTGATAGAACCATTGAATCTGAGCATCCTCCTCTCAGGAGTATTACCATAAATCATGGTGAGCCTCCAATCCAAATCAAGGCATCCCCTTACAAAGTTCAAAAGCCTAATGATTCTGAGAAAAACTTAGATAGCATTATTCAACAGAATAACTTCTGTAATGCTAATCTAAGCACATTAGGAAGCCAGTTGACTAGGATAGAGAGTCAGATCCAAAAGTCAACTATCCAAATCCATTCTGATTCATCAAAATCTGATTCTTTTAAACCAGATTCCTTGAAAAAGCTTAAAGAACCTATTTTCAAACCTTTTCAAGTTTCGAAACATAGTCAAAAGCTTGTTCAAGAATCAAAATCCGATTTTGTCAAAGCCATTAAAGAACAACTTGACAGAATAGAGGCATCCTCTTCTACCTCTATTCCTAGAGTTATGATTGCTCCTGATACTCCACAATCCAGCAGGATTGCTGCCTTGGAGCAAGACCAATCTTCCATAGCTTCTTCTGATATTGAAGCCTTCACAGAAGAACCAATTCCTAAAGTCAACAAAGTTCATTGGGAATTAACACTCCCAAACATCCATAGTCCACCAGATCTAGCAATAGATAACAGGCCAAGTACGTTAAACCAATCCAGGTTTAATGCATCTTCAGTCTATGAGTGGAATATAGATGGAATGTCCGAGTATAATATACTAGGATTGTTGCAACAAATGACTATGGCAGCTAATGCCTACAAAACCCAATCAGGAACTTCTGACAGAGCCATTGCAGAAATCCTTATTGCAGGTTTTACTGGTCAATTAAAAGGATGGTGGGATCACCTCCTCACCAACCAGCAACAATTAGAAATTCTAAATTCCATCCAAAGTGATCAAGATGGGTTACCCATCCTTGATGAGCACGGTAATCCTATTCAGGACGCCGTCATACCGACATCATCAGATCTCTCCATTTTATCGGAGATCCGTCTCATCTCAGAGACAAAAATGCTGAGTTACTACATAACTTAAGATGTAGAAAACTTAGTGAATTCCAAGTTTACAAAACCACTTTCTTCTCCAGACTTTTCTTAAGAGATGATGCAAACCATACCACATGGAAAGAAAAATTCCTTGCTGGTTTACCTACTCTCTTAGGTGAAAAGTCGAAATTCCATTAAGACTTTTATGACAATCGCATTCCTTATAATGAACTCACCTATGGTGAACTTGTCAGTTTTGTCAATAAAGAGGGCTTAAAGATTTGCCAGGATATCAAATTACAGAAACGCCTAAAACAAGAGCTTAGACAATCTAAGCGAGAATTAGGCAGTTTTTGTAAACAATTTGGTCATGATCCTCTAAAGCCATCCACTTCCAAAGATTGTAATGGTAAGTGCCCTACAAAGCCTTACAAGAAACATTACAAATCTAAGTACCATAAGAATTTCAAATCTGATTTTAGAGAACAACGTTTTCATAAGAAACCTTCAAGGCCTTATAGAAAACCAAATTTCTCTAAAAAGAAAGATTGCAAAGCAAGACCAAAAACTCCTTTCAATTGTAAGGAAGCCACATGTTACAAATGTCATCAGAAAGGACACACTGCAAGATTTTGCAAAGTGAACAAAAGACTTCATGAGTTAGATCTCAATGAAGAAATCCTTTCTAAAATTGCCCCTCTTCTTATTGAGTCTTCTGATTCAGATTCAGACTTCTTCCTAAAAGGAGACAGTGATCCTTTACAAGTTGATGAATTAAATGATTTTGATTCTGACACTTCTGTTTCAAGCAATAGTGATTCGATTCTAATCCTATTTAAAGAAAATCAATGTTTTAACAAGAGAACAGACTTTTCTTGAACTTGTTAAACATATTTCCGATCCAATTCTTCAAAAAGATTATCTTGATAAACTCCTGAAAACTCTGGAACCGAAACCAGAAACTTCTAGAGTACCAACCATTAAAAAGAACACTTATGATCTCACTGAAATCTTGAATAAAAAGAAAACAAAGAAAACAGGTTCCCAATATCCAAGATCTTCAAAAGAGATTAAAGATATTAAAACAGAGATAAAAGATTTAAAAGAAAAACAAAAAAGTGATTCAGAAGCCATCCAAATTTTAATACAAAATCTTTATTACATGACGACTGATAATAGTTCTAATTCGATGGTAATAATGAAAACAACCAACTTGAAAACATTGAATCCATACCCAATGATTTTCTTTTGTTCTAAAACAAGTCACCACCGTGAAATATTTAGTTAAAATAACTTTAAACTTCTAATGAACTTGAAATTGACACAATTGCCCTTTTCGACATCGGTGCCGATTTAAATTGCATTAAAGTTCGATATTGTTCCAAAACGTTTTACAAAGATACTAGAGAAAACTCTCACCGCCAATAATTCAAAATTAAAGATCATTTCAAAAGTTGATGCGTCTATTCGTAACAACAATTTTGATTTTAAAACTTCTTTCCTTTTAACAAATGACATCCATCATATTGTTATTCTAGGAACCCCTTTTATAAACCTTATTACCCCATATAATCAGTAATCATGACAATATATCTTTCAAAGCAAACAATAAAATATTAAATTTTCCTTTTATAGAAAAACCTAGAACTAGAAATTTAAACATGATAAAAGCCTGTTCTATTCACCAGAATAAGATCAATGTTTTGATAAAAACAAAACAAAACGACTTATTTGACTTAAAGAAAGATTTAAACCTACAAAGAATCGATAGCCAACTTCAAAATGATTTTATAAAAAAGAAAATTTCTGATTATCACAAACTCATTGAAAAAGAAATATGTGCAAATTTATCATCCGCTTTCTGGAGCAGAAAACAACATATGGTAGATTTACCATAATTCTTCGATGAAAGAAGATTCCTACTAAAGCACGTCCTATCCAGATGAACATGGATCTAGAGAGGCATTGTAGGGATGAGATTAAAGATTTAGAATCTAAGGGTTTGATTGTCAAATCTAGGTCACCATGGTCTTGTGCCGCTTTCTATGTCAATAAAAATTCTGAAATAGAAAGAGGAACACCTAGATTGGTGATTAACTACAAACCTTTAAACAAAGCCCTAAAATGGATTAGGTATCCTATACCTAATAAAAAAGATTTGCTTCAAAAACTTCATTCTGCATTCATATTTTCAAAATTCGATATGAAATCAGGTTTTTGGCAAATTCAAATTCATCCTAAAGACCGTTATAAAACTGCCTTCACTATTCCATTTGGTCAATACGAGTGGACAGTCATGCCTTTTGGTTTAAAGAATGCACCTTCAGAGTTTCAGAGAATTATGAATGATATTTATAATCCTTATTCTGAATTCTGCATTGTTTATATTGATGATGTTTTGATCTTTTCTCATTCTATAGATCAACACTTCAAACATTTAAAAACTTTCTATTTAATAACTAGAAAAGCTGGTTTAGCCATTTCTAGTTCAAAGATTTCGTTATTTCAAACTAAAATCAGGTTCCTTGGTCATTATATTTCTAAGGGAACTATCACTCCTATTGAAAGATCTCTTGCCTTCACTGACAAGTTTCCTGATAAAATCCTTGATAAAACCCAATTGCAAAGATTTTTAGGAAGTCTAAATTATGTTCTCGATTTTTGTCCAAATGCTATTAGGATAGCAAAGCCTTTACATGATAGGCTTAAGAAGAATCCTGTTGCATGGTCTGAAGAACATACAGACATAGTAAAGCACTTAAAGAATATTGTTAAAGAAATTCCATGTTTATTTCTTGCAAATCCTGTATTACCTAAAATTGTTGAAACTGATGCATCAGACTTAGGTTATGGAGGAATATTAAAACAAATAGACAATAATAAAGAGCAGGTAGTTCAATATGTTTCTGCACATTGGAATGATTGTCAGAAAAATTATTCTACCATCAAAAAAGAAATCCTGTCTATTGTTTTATGCATTTCAAAGTTTCAAAGTGATCTGTTAAATCAAAAATTTTTACTTAGAATTGATTGCAAAGCTGCAAAACATGTTTTAGAAAAAGATGTTCAAAACATTGCATCCACTCGTATTGACCAAATGGAACAGTGAAGGCAGTTTTATAACGGTCTTTAGGATGAATTTGAATTTGCCAAAAACCTGATTTCATATCGAATTTTGAAAATATGAATGCAGAATGAAGTTTTTGAAGCAAATCTTGGGTAGTTCCAAGTAGCTGAAGCTGTTAGGGGAAATCTTTGGTCAAAATTGAAAATGGTGTCTCTGATACCAATAAGGACGTATTGGTCAAAATTAAGATGAGCTCATTTTAAGGCGCTTACCACTCGCCCTAAAAGCTTAAGCTGTTAGGGGAAGGCGCTACTTGATACTTAAGCGCCACCAGGACCGAACCAGGATCTGGGCCAAGCCCGTTACGTGCTGGACTCATTACAGGGAGCGGGGCCCACCCATATGGCAACACCTGGCCTTCGCGGGAAATTACAGCCCTTCCTCCCCCACCAACACTCGAACCCTGGCTGGCTCTGATACCAATAAGGACCGGGATCGTGGAAAGTGTGTGAATGATCAAATTAATTCTTTATTGTCAATTTTAATAAGTCAATTTTAATTGAGTGCGTATTAGACCAATACGATGAAATAAATCTGCTTTGAAGATCGATTTAGAGACGGATCGATGGTTCACGATTTGGTTTCCAGCCAATATACCTTTAGTGTTTTTACCAGCTTTAAGTTATTAATTATTTTAATATGTGGGCCCCGCTCCCTGTAATGAGTCCAGCACGTAACGGGCTTGGCCCAGATCCTGGTTCGGTCCTGGTGGCGCTTAAGTATCAAGTAGCGCCTTCCCCTAACAGCTTAAGCTTTTAGGGCGAGTGGTAAGCGCCTTAAGATGGTATCAGAGCCAAGGGGAAGTAGTGTGTTTTATAGTTTAAAGATTTTGTGTGTTTGTAAAAATTTGAAGAAGACTAAAAATTGACTAATCGGATAAAGGGTAGCCTTCGGGTGCTTGGGTAGCATTTGGGTGTAAGTCCCGACGTTGCTTACAGGGCAGTAAGACCAATTCTTAGCCTAAGACATTTTACTTTGTCTTATTAGAATTTTTGAAGTCTTTTAAAATTTTGCATCTCATGGAGTCTTTGCTCAGAAAGTACGCCTTTCTCTAGCTCTTCTTCCGAGAAGACTAGTGTTTCAAAGAATGTAGTGAATTCAGAAGAATTCATTGTTGAAGATTTTAATAAAGCAATTGACAATTGGGATTTACCAAAGATTTCCAAAGATAAGATTTATAAAATGAAAATTACAGATTTTCTAAAAACTGATTGTGTTATAAAGACAGAAGAAAGAGATATCACTCTTTCAAAACCTTTTGAGACAATTCATTTATTTGCTAAAGATTCTATAAAGAAATTAATAAAAAGAGGTTTTAACTATATCCATATCGGCTTGATCCAAGTCGGTATAAAGCCATTAACTAAAGAGGGTTTAAACACCTCTATTCTTGCAGTCCTCAGAGATGGGAGGTTCATCTCCTTTGATGATTCCTTACTCAGTAGTATTGAATCTAGTCTCTGTAAAGGACCCATCTCATTCGATTGTTATCCAAACATAACGATCTCTTTAAAAGATGAAAATATTTTGAAAAGCATGATTTTACAAATCAAGACACATAATTACCACATGTTGGAAGGATCTATTCCAGTGGCATTAATTTTCAAAATATCCTATAAAGCCATGATCTCTGCGTTTAATACGCAACATAAATTCCAGTCAAAAAGAGATGAAACTCTTCTCTTACAGACTGATCTTTCTAAAGCAAACACTGTCATACCAAGGCCAATCCAATGGAAAGATATTAATCTTCCTGAGGAATGGATTCTCGAAGGAGCCACTCAACCAGTGATTCCTAGACACTTTGAGCCAAATACAGAGTTACAAAATGTGACTCAGTATTCTGATGGTAAAGTCAAATTATCATTCAGGAGATCCATGTCTTCCAGATTCTCCGTATCTTCTGATAAAGATCTAAATTCCAGTATTCCAATATTAGAAAGAAAATTCACAAAAGTCCCCTCTATTATAAATTTACCTTTTCAAAGCCAACCTAGGTTCTCTACTTCAGACATACCTAGTACCTCTATACGTTCTGTTGATTATACTACAAGTATTCCTCATCCGATCTATACCAGTAGTCAACAAGAACAAAAGCAGGAAGAGAAGGAACCTTCTTCTCCAACCTCTCCTACGTTTTCTGCAGTAACAGAAAATGTCATTAATGCCCTTAAAAAGGACTTTGAGCTTGATAAAACTCTCCTTCATAAAGATTTTTATTCTGAGATTAATAAAGAAAAAAGACTTTGGTTTTTTAAACAATTTTTAAACCGAAGAAAAGAAATTCAAGAGGTCTATTATGAATTTGTAAACCTGCATAAAGTTCATATCATGTTTTTTGATTGGTTTGAGATTTATGCGAAAGAAAATAACATTTCTTATCCTTTTAAAGAATCAAATCCAATCACAATTCGAAAAAAGATCACTGAATGGAGCCTATCTAATACAGATAGGACCATTGAATCTGAGCATCCTCCTCTCAGGAGCATTACCATAAATCATGGTGAGCCTCCGATTCAAATCAAAGCATCCCCTTACAAAGTTCAAAAACCTAATGATTCAGAAAAGAATTTAGATAGCATTATTCAACAGAATAATTTCTGTAATGCTAATCTAAACACAATAGGAAGCCAGTTGACCAGGATAGAAGACCAGATCTAAAAGTCAACTATCCAAATCCCTTCTGATTCATCAAAATCTGATTCTTCTAAACCAGATTCCTTGAAAAAGCTTAAAGAACCTATTTTCAAACCTTTTCAGGTTTCGAAACATAGTCAAAAGCTTGTTCAAGAATCAAAATCCGATTTTGTCAAAGCCATTAAAGAACAACTTGACAGAATAGAGGCATCCTCTTCGACCTCTATTCCTAGAGTTATGATTGCTCCTGATACTCCGCAATCCAGCAGGGTTGCTGCCTTGGAGCAAGACCAATCTTCCATAGCTTCTTCTGATATTGAAGCTTTCACAGAAGAACCAATTCCTAAAGTCAACAAAGTCCACTGGGAATTAACACTCCCAAACATCCATAGTCCACCAGATCTAGCAATAGATAATAGGCCAAGTGCGTTAAATCAATCCAGGTTTAATGCATCTTCAGTCTATGAGTGGAATATAGATGGAATGTCCGAGTATAATATACTAGGATTGTTGCAACAAATGACTATGGCAGCTAATGCCTACAAAACCCAATCAGGAACTTCTGACAAAGCCATTGCAGAAATCCTTATTGCAGGTTTTACTGGTCAATTAAAAGGATGGTGGGATCACCTCCTCACCAACCGGCAACAATTAGAAATTCTAAATTCCATCCAAACGGATCAAGATGGATTACCCATTCTTGATGAACACAGTAATCCTATTCAGGACGCTGCTACCTCGACATCATCAGATCTCTCCATTTTATCGGAGATCCGTCTCATCTCAGAGACAAAAATGCTGAGTTACTACATAACTTAAGATGTAGAAAACTTAGTGAATTCCAAATTTACAAAACCACTTTCTTCACCAGACTTTTCTTAAGAGATGATGCAAACCATACCACATGGAAAGAAAAATTCCTTGCTGGTTTACCTACTCTCTTAGGTGAAAAAGTCAGAAATTCCATTAAGACTCTTTATGACAATCGCATTCCTTATGATGAACTCACCTATGGTGAACTTGTCAGTTTTGTCAATAAAGAGGGCTTAAAGATTTGCCAGGATATCAAATTACAGAAACGCCTAAAACAAGAGCTTAGACAATCTAAGCGAGAATTAGGCAGTTTTTGTAAACAATTTGGTCATGATCCTCTAAAGCCATCCACTTCCAAAGATTGTAATGGTAAGTGCCCTACAAAGCCTTACAAGAAACATTACAAATCTAAGTACCATAAGAATTTCAAATCTGATTTTAGAGAACAACGTTTTCATAAGAAACCTTCAAGGCCTTATAGAAAACCAAATTTCTCTAAAAAGAAAGATTACAAAGCAAGACCAAAAACTCCTTTCAATTGTAAGGAAGCCACATGTTACAAATGTCATCAGAAAGGACACACTGCAAGATTTTGCAAAGTGAACAAAAGACTTCATGAGTTAGATCTCAATGAAGAAATCCTTTCTAAAATTGCCCCTCTTCTTATTGAGTCTTCTGATTCAGATTCAGACTTCTCCCTAACAGGAGACAGTGATCCTTTACAAGTTGATGAATTAAATGATTTTGATTCTGACACTTCTGTTTCAAGCAATAGTGATTCTGATTCGGAATCCTATTTAAAGAAAATCAATGTTTTAACAAGAGAACAAGAGACTTTTCTTGAACTTGTTAAACATATTTCCGATCCAATTCTTCAAAAAGATTATCTTGATAAACTCCTGAAAACTCTGGAACCGAAACCAGAAACTTCTAGAGTACCAACCATTAAAAAGAACACTTATGATCTCACTGAAATCTTGAATAAAAAGAAAACAAAGAAAACAGTTCCCAATATCCAAGATCTTCAAAAAGAGATTAAAGATATTAAAACAGAGATAAAAGATTTAAAAGAAAAACAAAAAAGTGATTCAGAAGCCATCCAAATTTTAATACAAAAATCTTTATTACAGGATGACTCTGATAATAGTTCTAATTCTGATGGTAATAATGAAAACAACCAACTTGAAAACATTGAATCCATACCCAATGATTTTCTTTTTGTTCTAAAACAAGTCACCACCAGGAAATATTTAGTTAAAATAACTTTAAACTTCTCTAATGAACTTGAAATTGACACAATTGCCCTTTTCGACACTGGTGCTGATTTAAATTGCATTAAAGCTGATATTGTTCCAAAAAAGTTTTACAAAGATACTAGAGAAAAACTCTCTACCGCCAATAATTCAAAATTAAAGATCATTTCAAAAGTTGATGCGTCTATTCGCAACAACAGTTTTGATTTTAAAAATTCATTCCTATTAACAAATGACATTCATCATATTGTCATTCTAGGAACCCCTTTTATAAATCTTATTACTCCTTATACTGTAAATCATGACAATATATCTTTCAAAGCAAACAATAAAATATTAAATTTTCCTTTTATTGAAAAACCTAGAACTAGAAATTTAAACATGATAAAAGCTTGTTCTATTCATCAAAATAAGATCAACGTTTTGATAAAAACAAAACAAAATGACTTATTTGACTTAAAGAAAGATTTAAACCTACAAAGAATCGATAACCAACTTCAAAATGATTTTATAAAGAAGAAAATTTCTGATTATCACAAACTCATTGAAAAAGAAATATGTGCAAATTTACCATCTGCTTTCTGGAGCAGAAAACAACACATGGTAGATTTACCATATGAAAATTCTTTTGATGAAAAGAAGATTCCTACTAAAGCACGTCCTATCCAGATGAACATGGATCTAGAGAGGCATTGTAGGGATGAGATTAAAGATTTAGAATCTAAGGGTTTGATTGTCAAATCTAGGTCACCATGGTCTTGTGCCGCTTTCATGTCAATAAAATTTGAAATAGAAAGAGGAACACCTAGATTGGTGATTAACTACAAACCTTTAAACAAAGCCCTAAAATGGATTAGGTATCCTATACCTAATAAAAAAGATTTGCTTCAAAAACTTCATTCTGCATTCATATTTTCAAAATTCGATATGAAATCAGGTTTTTGGCAAATTCAAATTCATCCTAAAGACCGTTATAAAACTGCCTTCACTATTCCATTTGGTCAATACGAGTGGACAGTCATGCCTTTTGGTTTAAAGAATGCACCTTCAGAGTTTCAGAGAATTATGAATGATATTTATAATCCTTATTCTGAATTCTGCATTGTTTATATTGATGATGTTTTGATCTTTTCTCATTCTATAGATCAACACTTCAAACATTTAAAAACTTTCTATTTAATAACTAGAAAAGCTGGTTTAGCCATTTCTAGTTCAAAGATTTCATTATTTCAAACAAAGATCAGGTTCCTTGGCCATTATATTTCTAAGGGAACTATCACTCCTATTGAGAGATCCCTTGCCTTCACTAACAAGTTTCCTGATAAAATCCTTGATAAAACCCAATTGCAAAGATTTTTAGGAAGTCTAAATTATGTTCTCGATTTTGTCCAAATGCTTATTAGGATAGCAAAGCCTTTACATGATAGGCTTAAGAAGAATTACATTGCATGGTCAGAAGAACATACAGACATAGTAAAGCACTTAAAGAATATTGTTAAAGAAATTCCATGTTTATTTCTTGCAAATCCTGTATTACCTAAAATTGTTGAAACTGATGCATCAGACTTAGGTTATGGAGGAATATTAAAACAGATAGACAATAATAAAGAACAGGTAGTTCAGTATGTTTCTGCACATTGGAATGATTGTCAGAAAAATTATTCTACCATCAAAAAAGAAATCCTGTCTATTGTTTTATGCATTTCAAAGTTTCAAAGTGATCTGTTAAATCAAAAATTTTTACTTAGAATTGATTGCAAAGCTGCAAAACATGTTTTAGAAAAAGATGTTCAAAACATTGCATCAAAACAGATTTTTGCACGATGGCAAGCTATTTTGAGTGTTTTTGACTTTGAGATAGAATTCATTAAAGGAGATACAAATTCTCTCCCTGATTTTCTAACCAGGGAATTTCTTCAAAACAGATAATGCCGCCAAAGAAAAAAGACAAAGGGAAAGGGATCTCCAAAGACCCTGTGTCCCAGACACCCTCTAAAGCCTCCTCTCCTCCTAAAGAAAAATTATTATCCTCAGCTATGCCCATAAAATCATGGATCGACATGATTGAGGAAGATGATAAAGCCCTGGCCTCCCAGGAACAGGTAAATAAATGGATCAAATCCATGACTAAAACCCCTGAGCTTATGCTCGCTTTACAAAGTTTTTCCCAAAGTCAATCTTCTCCCAAGGAAGAATCTTCTAAAGGAATTTCTAAAGTATCTTCACAAAATGTGATTCTTTCTGGTGAAAGTTCATCATCCCAGATTGTTTTATCACAAACAAAACTTCCAAAGAAAACTTCGGAATGGTTTGATAAAATCCATTTCCAAAACATCTTATCTATGGAAGACGGGTTTTACCACTCTGATCCTTTTCAAGCAATTACAAAACTTTTTCCCAAAGGCTGGTTTTTCAAACCATGGGATTTAACAAAACCCCAGCCTTATTACCAAAGTATTTTGGAATTCTGATTCAGAAAATTCAAACATTTTATTTGAGTGAAGCTCATTCTGAGCCTGCCTATTCTACGGCAACCATCCTCAAAGTCCTTAGCCCAAAGCAGTGGGGAGACTTTCTCCACAAAACAAAACCTTTTCCTTTAAATTTCCAAAAACAATTAAACCATTGCCAGTCCTTTTCTTATTGGGACTACCAACAAGCCTGGTTTAACACCTTCTTTATCCAAAATCCAAAGAAATCCCATTCATGGTTATTTTTCTTTAATTCAAAAATAACCATCCAAAGCCTTCCAAATTGGTTTCAACAATGGTGGAACTATTTTGGGTCAAACCCAGAAATTCTCACCCCAAATGCCACTCATTGCTTAAATCTTTTTAAAGCCCATTATGAGCCAACAGAATCAGAGAAACGTTTTTCTCCATTTCTCTGTTTTTGTACAAACTTCTTCCTACCATGGGTCTGGATGTGGAACCTTCGGTACCAAAACCAGGATGCCCAAATTATCCTTCAAAGAACCTTTAAAATTAAATGGTGGTCAAAATTTGATGAACATTCAAAACTGACTATTCCTATAGTTCAGAATTGGTTAGCTACAAAGATGACCCCCACTATTAAAGACATCAAAGCACAGGGAACATTTTTATCCCAAAAATCTAAAGCCCAATCACTTTTGGCTGGCGCCAAAACTGAAGAAGAATATTTCAAAGTTATGGAACAGCTCCTTGCCACCAGGTCAGAGCCTTCCGTCCAAAGCTCCAAATTACCTGGATCAAGTGGTCTCATCGAGCCGCTTATATCTTTGGGAGACAACAATGAAGACGATTGCTTGAATCCTCCCATCTCTAAAGCATTAATTTTGTATCGAGAACCGTTAGTATGTTATCGGTGATCCGCTTTATTTTGTCAATCGGTGATCCGCTATTGTAAATTGTGTTTATCTGATCCGTTATGTAAAAAAAAAAAGAGTAAATATTATGTCTTTATTAATTTTTCTGTATTTTTGGGTGGTCCTCTGGACACAAGTGAGAGCGTACATGTCTCTTCACCCAAAGTATTTAACAGGTGGTCCTTTGGACACAAGTGAGAGCGCACATGTCTCTTCACCTGTTTGGGTCCCACTCTAAATTTGTAATCGAGTCTTAGGTGGGCCTTTGTGTCTGTTGAGTGCGAGAACTATTCTCACACGCGTCTGTCTAAAGCCTAAAGCTCTGGGTCCACGACCCCCGTGATTCAAGCGTTTGAAAGAGGCCCCGCTCTCCTTTTCCCTGCCTATTAAAAGAAGAAGCAGGCTTGGTTCAAGGCAGAAGTTGTTTTTCGGAACCTCTCTCTCTCTCTCTAAAGAAATTCTCTCCTCCTTCTCTCTAAGAATAGAAGATCTAAAGACATCAAGGAACTTATTCCTGTCTTAAAGATCATTCATATTCTTTTCAAATATTCTGTAAAAGCATTCAATCCAAAGATTACATGTAAGTTTCTTATTTGTAATTTATTCAAAGCATTGTAATAATTTTATATTTATGGATGTTTAAATTTCTGTATATTTATTTCTCTTAAAGCATCAAGCAGACTGATTCATATCAGATCTGCCATATAACTTGTACTTTCCTCGAAGGCAAAGAGACCAGATCTCTGTCTTTCGTTGTATTTCTCTTCTCCCCCTCCAAACAGAATACTATTTCTGGGATCCAGATCTAGTATTTTCTTTGAGCCTTGTGGTGCACACACTTGCCACATATTAAAATAATTAATAACTTAAAGCTGGTAAAAACACTAAAGGTATATTGGCTGGAAACCAAATCGTGCGAACTATTGATCTGTCCTAAATCGATCTCGGGTTCAGATTTATTTCTGCATCGTATTGGTCTAACAACGCCCCGTACCAATTAAAATTGACTTATTAAAATTGACAATAAAGAATTAATTTGATCATTCACACACTTTCCACGATCCCGGTCCTTATTGGTATCAGAGACACAGAAAATCTTAATTTAAGAATATCTTATATTAGATTAGTACTATCTGAGTGTGTCTGATTGCTTAGAGTATGACTTTGGACTGATCCAATATAAGATATTCCTAAATTTAATATCTAATATCTTATATTAGTTCAGTATTATCTGAGTGTGTCTGACTGCTTAGGGTATGACTTTGAATACTTAAGAGATACCACAAAAAATATTTAAAAATTAACCAAGCAGGAAATTGATAGTAATGAAGCACAAATTGACTTATGGGTCCTGAGGATGCATATCCTGTATGATACTGCATGCTTTTTCTTGATTGGAAGTAACGAATTTAGACTAGTATCTCTTTGTGAGACTTACTTAACCCACATATGTGAGAATTGAGTTAGTTACAAGCTGTAGTTGATAATAAAGCTGTAAAGTAGATTTTCTGATTGCCAGTCGATTCAAATGGTAAGACATAAAGGGGCTGTGCAAGAGATTGTGGTTCTAATCCCACCTTTTTTAAGGAGCACTAATGTATTGTTTTAAAGAAAATTTTTATGGGTGCTTTTAGTTAATAACTAACTAGTAAGGTTTAAAGAAAAGAAAAAAAAAAGTTGTTTATAGACATGATATATGTATGTTTCAATATTTTATTTTATCTCACTCTGTTTTAGCACTCAAAATGAACTATGAGGCAGTAACTTTTGATGACCCAGCGGGTCTAACCATTTTCTTACTGAACTATTAACTTGATCAAATAAATGCAACTAGGAATACAGCTATTCGTACTTGAATATGATACATGTAAGAGGCAGGGCATACCAATTTGGACATATTCAAATGGTGCCAAGGAAACAGTAAATGATCGGAGTTTGTCTCTACCTGCCCCAAGTGTGGAAACAATCATAAATTCTTTAATTTTTTTTTTTAAATGCCTTACTTCAAAAAAGGGGTCTTGCCTTATTTTTCACTTAATATTTTCAATTGATGGAACGGGATACATTTTACTTGGCTTTGCTGCTGCTGGAAGAGGACTACATTTTGCATGGCTTTGGTGCTGGATATTGCTGAACGGTGAGTACATTACTTTGGTTTTGGGTTGGCCTTGGCTTGACTTTGAACTGTTGGTTAACTAATGTATTGTAAAGTTTGTAAAATTTGAATTGTATGTTTTTGAAATTTAGAAGTACTGGATGTTTTTATGGATAATAAAGTTCAATAATTTAGTTCATTAGTTTTGGATTTGATTTCATTTATTAATTTATTTTCTTTCATATAACTTTTATAATTTAAATTTTAAATTGAGGAAGCCAAAATTGCATTTTTTTTTAAAAAATAAATAAGTAAAATAATAATCAATTTTTTTAAAAAAATTCTGATAGAAAATAGAAGTCACAACATATGGCTCACTATTTTTATCCAAAATTAATAGTTACAATTTTAACTTCATAAAATTTAAAATTTTCAGCCAAAGTTTCTAAAAATAGTTTTAAAAAAATCAGTTTCTCTCCGCGTGAATTCTGACAGTTAAAATTTCCACAACATAAAATTTACCACAACATAAGATGGGTGTTTCCATAAGAATAATGGGTATTTTCGTAAGAATAACGGGTTTTTCCATAAGAATCGGAAACTGATAGTTAGCTGACATTTGGGGATGGCAAAAAAACCCGGGCTCCAGGTTGAATCGACCCTGTTCATTAGTACGGATTTTGGCCTGAATTTTCCTTACGAGAGCCTGAATAAGAACTTTAAAAAAAAAATTCGGACTAGGGTCAAGCTCTCTATTTTTAAAAAAAATAAATTTATAAATTTAAATAATAAATTTAAATTTAAAAAATAATAAAAAAATAAAAAAGTTAAAATTCCCAATTTACATATCAATAATAAATTAAAATATTTAAAATTATAATACTAAATATTCTTTTAAGTAATAATTAGTTAAGAGAGTTTGTGAATTAGAGAATTCAGTATTAAAAAATTAAATCTCTAAATTTTTATTTATTTTATTTTTATTTATTATTTTATTTTAAAAATATTTATTTTATTTATTCATTATTGATTATAACAATTTAATTATTATTAACTCATTTCAAGTTTACAATAATTTTTAAAAAATTTAAAAAATAAATAAAAATTCAAATCCAACCCAAGCCCGCAATAAACCCACACCCAAACCAGCCCTTACACTAGGCCTCACACTTTTAATTTAACGAGTGAATAAGTTCCTGACCCAAGCCCGACAATAGGCAGCCCTCCGGTCGGGCAGTACTCTCATCTTTATGAGAGCTTTTCGCAGACAACGGATGCTTTTGCTTTGACGACGACGGGTGTTTTCGCCGCTACTTTGGCGTTCGATATAATTAAGAAGCCCACCACATGCTTCGTGTAACTCTGCATCTGTACAAAATTCACTCAGACGATCAATAAACCAAGTCCATTGGCTTGTTGTTTGGTAGAAATCCTCCGCTTGGTTTTCATCCAGATAATCAACTAACCGACACCATACATTGTTGAGCTTCACTTGATTTTGACACAATTCATGCAGATGATCAATAAACCGAGTGCAGATGTTTCCATTCAGATCATAATCAATAATAGATCGAGTCCATCGGTTTGTTGCATGGTCGCACTTCACCGCTTCGTGCCTATAAACTGGATGGAAACCACAACTCTTCACCTCCAATCCTGGGCCTGAATCAGACTGAAATGACAGCACAAAATTCCTAGATTTAAAATTCCATTTGCGCGAATAGCCTTCTTTATGAGACAAGTAAAAAAGCCACAGATGGTCTGACCCAGCTTGACCGAACTTTTCCTTAAAATCAATATAGCAACTCATACAAGAAGCATTCCTAGGGCAGCTCAACTGATGTGTGGGGTATGAGCGCAACCTTTTGATACCACTCGAACCTTTACGGACATTAAAAACACAGCAAATAGCATATCCCACACCTCATTTTCACACAAAAATAAAGGTATTGTGACTGCTATTGCCGAACCTTCTTTCTGATACCTGAAACACTTTGGAATTTCACTTCCTGGAGCAACAATGCTTAAATGCGGTATTGGTTTTGACGCTTCCTGCAACTTAAAAAAGCACAAAAACATAAGAAATAAAGGTCCATGTCAATGCATAATTTTTAGGCATGATCTTTGGCACATCTGGGAGACAGAGTGAGAGACTGACCTCAAGGTTCTCTCTTAGCACTGACAATGTCGAACCGTTGTTGTCGAGCAATTTCATGCGGTCCATACAATTAATTACTATGTAAATTGACTTGCATAATTTCAATGCATGTGATAATGTTCCCAAAGAAGCACAACCATTTACCCGATCTTGCTCTATATTGGACAGAAGTTGTGGCAGAGATTGAAGCCTCTTGCATTCCTCCAATTCTATAATCCAAAGCTTAGAAAGACGGTTAATGCTTGCTGGCAGCGAGAAAAACCTGTTTTTACTTAAATACAACTCTTTTAATGAGCATACATTGCCAATATCACCTGGGATTACTCCTTCCCCTAGATTACAGTCACTGACCAATTTCGTTAAAGAGCACAAACCTGCAAGAGAAGGCAACCTCAAAGCTACACTATGTGAACTCCTCATTTTCATCAAATTGATTGGGAAAGGAAAATACAGTGATGATGATGACTCTGCTAATTTGCTTCCAAGAAAAGACAGTGCTTGATAATTCTGCATAGAAAAAATGGACGACTCTGGGTTCTGTAAAGGAGTTCCACTTGAATCAAGCCCCTCCAAACTCTCTACCCTCTCAAAACTCTCTAGCACATTTTTAGATTGGAAGCAGTCTGAGAGATTCAGGGTTCTAAGAGATGTTAAACCGTTTAGAGTACTTGGAAGTCCCACAAGATTTGTGCGGTTTTCCAAATTCAACAAAATGAGTCCAGTAAAAAGTTGAATTGATGATGGCAGTTCTTCAATAGCTGTTCCATCAAGAAAAAGGTCCATCAAACATTCCATACTTCCCATTCAATCTGGCTTTATTAGATTGTGGCTTAAAGTATGTTGGTTTTGCTAGAAGTCCTTTTACTTGGACTAATGGAGACGCCTTAATAGAGTAGTGTGTAACTCCGTAGTCGGGTTATTTTCAGTATTTAGAGTTTCTCATCTTAACTATACCGATTCGGATCATTCTCTTTGTTACTGTCCCGACAGTAAACACTGCTATGGGAACATCTAGGTTCAAGTTTCTTTATGCTTGGCTTAAACATCATAACTGTTAGGATATTATTAAACATTCTTGGTCTGCCCCTGTATTAGGTTATGGGATGTGGGCTTTTCAACAAAAGCTTATTTGCCTAAAGCTTTGCTTAAAAGCTTAGAACAAAGATGTTTTTGGCAATGTTTTCAAACGGGTTAAAGAAACTGAAGGAGAGGTAGCTCATAAGGAGAGGCAATATGATTTATCTGGTTCACCCAAGGACAAGGTTATTTTTTCAGAGGCTAGGGCTTGACTTCAATATGCTTTATTGTACGAGGAAAGTTTTTTGAGGCATCAGTCTAGTGTTCGTTGGGTCCGGAAAAGAGATGCTAATACCTGATTTTTTCATATGATGATTTTTAAAAAAAATCAGTTGGTCCATGTTCACCGGATTCAGGATGCTTCTTCGATATGGTTTTCTAAGTCTTCTGCAATTGCTGATTCTGCTGTAACATTCTTCCAGGGCCTATTGACAGATGAGGATAGCTAATTTCAGCTAGAAGATTTTAGTTTTATCCCTTCTTTGATTACAGAAGATGATAATGTAGATCTATACGGGATTCCTAATATAGAGGAGGTTCGTCAAGTGGTTTTTTCTGTCGACCCTGATAGTTGTTGGAAAGTCAAAATAGCTTTTTTGACAAACATAACCTCTAGCCGCAATGTTGGAAGCGTGTGGATGGAATCATTGAAAATTTGGCAAATTGTTGGTGGGCCGAAATTGTAACAGTGCAAAAAACTTCTTATAAATAGAGGGAGTTTTTTCATTTGTTTGCATCCCAAATTTGTTAAGCTTATAATTTCTAAGCTTTTGAGAGAGGTGAGAGAAGTGTGTCTGGGGAATTTATATTTCCTGCAGTGTGTGAGAGTACTGGGTGTATTTGGGTTTTGGGAAGTGAGCTTTTCTTTACTCAAATATTGTACTCAAATAATTGTTAATAATACAATTATTTTTCTCTTGCTCAGTGACGTAGGCATCACGAACCACGAAAATTCGTGTCCTTTATTTTTCTATAATTATTTGGTGCATTTGATTCCGCATTCCGTGCACAACAAGTGGTATCAGAGCCGACGGTTCGTACTTTGGGAGATCTGATCGTTCACGATCGTTCGCATCGCTCACGATACCATCGTTCAAACATACTGATCTTGTTCACAAATACGGTGGAGTTAATCGTTCGTACTTGGGAGGATTAGTAGCTTGTGTAGTGGTGTGGATTTGTGCATGTCTAGGAAAGTTCTGTCACAAAGGCGATAAGAGCCTAAGGAAACTGGGTCTTAAGTGGGACCGGTGTGACCCCTCCAGTCTTTCCTGGAACTTTCCTGGTGCATTTTTTCACTCGTACATACATATAGACACTGATCTCTCAGGTGGGAATAGTTTATTGTGAAAATGGTAGAAGGTGAAACTTCCAGAAGTGGGGAGAGATCCACCCAGACTATTCCTGGAGATACTTCAGGTGGGAGGCGAGACTTTCGCCTTTCAGCACCTATTATAGGTGGTCAGAAGATCGATGTTGAAAAGTTTGATGGGAAAATCAACTTCGGCATGTGGAGGCGCGAAGTTATGGATGCTCTTATTCAAATCGATCTTGATATTGTTTTGAAAAATAAAAGACACTTGTATGATGAAGAAAGTTGGGATCGTATGAACGAGAAAGCCTGTGGTCAGATCAGATCTTGTTTGACCAAGGAGGTGAAATACTTGGTAAAAGATGAGGAGTGTGCGATGACTTTGTGGCGTACATTGGAGGAGAAGTACCTGCTAAAAAGTCCTGAAAATCGCCTTCATGCAATGAGCCAAGTATATGGCTTTCGAATGAAGCCTGGGGTGTCAATGCACGATCATGTCTCAAGATTTGAAAAGTTACTTGCTGATTTGAAGAATCTTGATGAAGATATTAAGGATGAAGTCAAGGCTATGATTCTGTTACATTCACTACCAGAGGAATATAGCCATTTTGTGACTACCTTGATATATGGGAAAAGCGTAATCATCTTCAAAGATGTCTGCACAGCATTGACCAATTTGGAAATTCGGAATAATGATAAACATTCTGAAAAAGCATCATCCGAAGCTTTGTTTGCAAGAGAAAGGATGATGGAGAAAAAGAAGAAGCATGGTGGAAAGAATTCTCGATCCAAATCGAGAAGCAGAAACATAGCTCGAGATGAGTGTGCCTTTTGTCATGAAAAGGGCCATTGGAGGAAAGATTGTCCAAAGGCTCAAAAGAGAGATGGGAAGAAACCAGCAGCAGCAAACATGGCACGTAAAGATGAAGACTCTGATTATTCATTAAGTATTACTCCTGCAGCATACGTGGCTAGTTCGAGCGAGTGGATACTTGATACTGGAGCAACCTATCATTTGTGTCCCATTAAAGAATGGTTTACGGATTTTCGTAATCTGGAATCTGGCGCAGTTGTGATGGGGAATGATCAACCTTGTCGTACAATGGGGATAGGAACAATTCGGCTAAAAATGTTTGATGGAATGGTCAGAGAATTGAAAGAGGTTAGATATGTTCCAACTTTAAAGAAAAATCTAATTTCTGTGGGTGCTCTAGAAGCTGAAGGCTACAAGGTTACTATTGAAAATGGCACAATGAAGATCATATATGGGGCTATGATAATTCTACAAGGGGTTCGGCGTCACAATTTGTACTATTTGAAGGGAGGTACAACTGATGAAGCAAATGTTGCTGAGGCGCACAGTGACACCACCAAGCTATGGCATGTACGACTAGGACATGCTGGAGAGAAGTCTTTGCAAACCCTGATGAAGCATGGACTCTTAAAAGGTACCAAAACCTGTAAATTAAATTTCTGTGAGCATTGTGTAGTAGGCAAGAAAACAAGGGTCAAATTTGGTACTGCTAATCACGATACTCGTGAGATCCTTGAATATGTTCATAGTGATGTATGGGGACCAACCAAGACTGCATCAATTGGTGGAAGCCATTATTTTGTTACATTTGTTGATGATTTCTCTAGACGTGTGTGGGTGTACACCATGCGAGCAAAGGATGAGGTTCTAGAGATTTTCGTGAAATGGAAGAAACTGGTGGAGACTCAAACTGGCAGAAAGATCAAAGTATTGCGTTCTGACAATGGGGGTGAATATACTTCTGATCCATTCTTGCAAGTATGCCAGAACGAGGGTATTAAAAGACATTTCACGGTGAGACATACTCCGCAACAGAACAGTGTGGCTGAGCGTATGAATCGTACTTTGCTGGAGAAGGTACGGTGTATGTTATCTAATGCTGGTTTAGATAAAATGTTTTGGGCTGAAGCTGTGAGCTATGCAAGTCACTTGATAAACCGGTTGCCTTCTCAGGTAAAACTCCTATGGAAATGTGGTCTGGAAAGCATGCACAAGACTATGATTCCCTTCGTATATTCGGGTGTCCAGCTTATTATCATGTCAAAGATGGTAAACTGGATCCTCGTGCTAGAAAAGCTATCTTTGTGGGATTCAAAGGTGGAGTAAAAGGCTTTAAGCTTTGGGATCTCAAAGAAAAAAAAAAAGGTGTGTAGAAGAGATGTCACATTTGATGAAGCTTCAATGTTGAAAGCTTCAAGTTCTCAGCAGGTGGAGAACAAGACCACAGAGGTATCGCAGCAGGTGGAGTTTGATGCAACTCCATATGTACCAGTTAGCTCTACATCAGAGAACGGTTCAACTATGGAGGAGACACACAGAGTTGAAGAACAAGTTGTTTCTTCTGATGTCCCACAAAATGAAGAAACAACTGACGATGTAGATAATGATGATTCTATAGCAACAAGGAGGCCAAGAAGAGAGATAAAGAAACCCGGATGGCTTACTAAAGATATGGTGGTAGCCTATGCACTTCCAGTTATTGATGATGACATCCCCAACACTTTCGGTGAAGCATTACGCAGCAGTGAAAGTAATCAGTGGAAGTTAGCCATGGAGGAAGAGATGAAATCTCTCCATCAAAATCAGACTTGGGAACTTATGAAGTTACCAAAAGGGAAAAGGGCTATTGGCAATAAGTGGGTCTACACCAAGAAGCAAGGATCTCCAAATCAAACAACTCCCCGATACAAGGCAAGGCTCGTTGCAAAAGGTTTTGCTCAGAAGGAAGGTATTGATTATAATGAAGTTTTCTCTCCAGTCGTAAAACATACTTCTATTCGTATCCTACTTGCCTTAGTTGTAGAATATGAGTTAGAGTTGGCTCAATTGGATGTTAAGACGGCATTCTTGCATGAAGATTTGGAGGAAGAAATCTATATGACTCAGCCTTGTGGTTTCAAAGTTTCTGGAAAGGAGAATCATGTGTGTAGATTGATTAAATCTTTGGACTAAAAACAAATACCAAGGCATGGTACAAGAGATTTGATCAATTTATACAAGGCGAAATTCACTAAGTGAACACGATCACCGTGTTTACTTTGAAGACTACAAGATGGAGCTTTCATCTATCTCACATTTACTATATGTCGACGATATGCTTATAGCTGAAGAATAGAGATGAGATTGAAAGAATAAAGCCGGCATCCGAGTTCGAGATGAAAGATTTGGGTGATGCATGTAAAATACTGGGATGGAGATTTGTAGAGACAAGAAGAATGGGAGTATATGGTTGACTCAAAGATCTTATTTGAAGGGTGCTAGAAAGATCTTGATGGATGACAAACTAAACCGGTATGTACTCCTCTAGCCCCTCACTTTAAATTAAGCTCTTCTTTATGTCCTACATCCCAAGAGAGCATGATTACATGGCTCATGTTCCATATGCTAGTGAGGGTAGTCTTATGTATGCTATGGTATGCACAAGGCTGATATATCCCAAGCCGTTAGTATGGTTAGTCGATACATGCATAATCCGGGTAAAACCATTGGCTCATGTAAAGTGGATTCTCCGATATCCGTATGGGATTGATGTTGGGTTATTGTTAAGAAGGATTACGGTCAAGAATGTGTTGGGTATTGTGATTCGATTTCACGGAGACATTGACAAGCGAAGATCAACAACGGCCACGATTCACATTGGGTGGAGGTCCGATTATCGGAGGTCGATTCTGCAATCGACAATTGCTCTATCCACTACTAAGCAGTATATGGCAAAGAATCAAGCTGAAAAGCTTATCCGGTTGAAAACTTGTTAGAGATTTGGGAGTAATCCAAGAACATTACGATTCGTGATAATCAAAGTGCGATATTCTTACGAAGAATCAAACATATCACGCCGACAAAACACATAGATGTGAAATATCATTATGTGCGAGATTATCGAGACCGGTGTTGGGTTGTCGAGAAAGGTCGATACCAAAGATAACCCATCGATATGTTGACAAAAGTGATCGGAGTTAAGTTTCAACATTGCTTGAAATTAATTCAAATTCTTGAATGTGTTGAGTTTGAAGAATTATGAACTACGGTTGGCTTGATCCCAAATTATGCACGTGGCGATCAGAGATGCGACCACTTTGGGGATGATGGTTCGTTGGTAGTCGGCTCGATTTGGACAAATTTTCGTGGAGAATGTTGGAAAGTCAAAATAACTTTTGACAAACATAACCTCTAGCCGCAATGTTGGGCGTGTGGATGGAATCATTGAAAATTCAAATGATTGTAAAGGCAAAAACTTCTTATAAATAGAGGAGTTTTTTCATTTGTTTCAGATCCCAAATTTGTTAAGCTTATAATTTCTAAACTTTTGAGAGAGGTGAGAGAAGTGTCTGGGGAATTTATATTTCCTGCAGTGTGTGAGAGTACTGTGTGTATTTGGGTTTTGTGAATTTAGCTTTTCTTTACTCAAATATTGTACTCAAATAATTGTTAATAATACAATTATTTTTCTCTTGCTCCCGTGGACGTAGGCATACCGCCGAACCACGCACAATATTGTGTCTTTTTTTTTCTTTAATTATTTGGGGCGCTTGATTCCGCATTACGCGCACAACAAGTGGCATCAGAGCCGACAGTTCGTACTTTGGGGGATACGGCATCGCTCACGATATCGCCATCGCTCACGATACCAGACTGCTCAAACATACCAGATCTGCTCACAACACGGTGGAGTTAATCGTTCGTACTTGGGAGGATTAGTAGCTTGTGTAGTGGTGTGGATTGTGCATGTCTAGGAAAGTTACACAGCGATAAGAGCAAGGAAGCTGGGTCTTAAGTGGACCTATGTGACCCTCCAGCCTTTCCCGGAACTTTCCAGTGCATTTTTCACTGACATACATATAGACACCGATCTCGTGGGAATAGTTTATTGTAAAATGGTAGAAGTGAAACTTCCAAGTGGGAGATCCACCCAGACTATTTCTGGAGATACTTCAGGTGGGAGGCGAGACTTTCGCCTTTCAGCACCTGTTATAGGTGGTCAGAAGATCGATGTTGAAAAGTTTGATGGGAAAATCAACTTCGGCATGTGGAGGCGCGAAGTTATGGATGCTCTTATTCAAATCGATCTTGATATTGTTTTGAAAAATAAAAGACACTTGTATGATGAAGAAAGTTGGGATCGTATGAACGAGAAAGCCTGTGGTCAGATCAGATCTTGTTTGACCAAGGAGGTGAAATACTTGGTAAAAGATGAGGCACGATGACTTTGTGGCGTACATTGGAGGAGAAGTACCTGCTAAAAAGTCCTGAAAATCGCCTTCATGCAATGAGCCAAGTATATGGCTTTCGAATGAAGCCTGGGGTGTCAATGCACGATCATGTCTCAAGATTTGAAAAGTTACTTGCTGATTTGAAGAATCTTGATGAAGATATTAAGGATGAAGTCAAGGCTATGATTCTGTTACATTCACTACCAGAGGAATATAGCCATTTTGTGACTACCTTGATATATGGGAAAAGCGTAATCATCTTCAAAGATGTCCGACAAAGATTGACCAATTTGGAAATTCGAATAATGATAAACATTCGAAAAGCATCATCAAGCTTTGTTTGCAAAGAGAAAGGATGATGGAGAAAAAGAAGCATGGTGGAAAGAATTCTCGATCCAAATCGAGAAGCGTAAACATAGCTCGAGATGAGTGTGCTTTTGTCATGAAAAGGGCCATTGGAGGAAAGATTGTCCAAAGGCTCAAAAGAGAGATGGAAGAAACCAGCAGCAAACATGGCACGAAAGATTAAGACTCGATTATTCATTAAGTATTACCCCTGCAAAGATACGTGGCTAGTTCGAAGTGGATACTTGACATCGAACAACCTATCATTTGTGTCCCATTAAAGAATGGTTTACGGATTTTCGTGTCTGAATCTGCAATTGTGATAGGGAATGATCAACCTTGTCGTACAATGGGGATAGGAACAATTCGACTAAAAATGTTTGATGGAATGGTCAGAGAATTGAAAGAGGTTAGATATGTTCCAACTTTAAAGAAAAATCTAATTTCTGTGGGTGCTCTAGAAGCTGAAGGCTACAAGGTTACTATTGAAAATGGCACAATGAAGATCATATATGGGGCTATGATAATTCTACAAGGGGTTCGGCGTCACAATTTGTACTATTTGAAGGGAGGTACAACTGATGAAGCAAATGTTGTCGAGCAAAGGTGACACCACCAAGCTATGGCATGTACGACTAGGACATGCTGGAGAGAAGTCTTTGCAAACCCTGATGAAGCATGGACTCTTAAAAGGTACCAAAACCTGTAAATTAAATTTCTGTGAGCATTGTGTAGTAGGCAAGAAAACAAGGGTCAAATTTGGTACTGCTAATCACGATACTCGTGAGATCCTTGAATATGTTCATAGTGATGTATGGGGACCAACCAAGACTGCATCAATTGGTGGAAGCCATTATTTTGTTACATTTGTTGATGATTTCTCTAGACGTGTGTGGGTGTACACCATGCGAGCAAAGGATGAGGTTCTAGAGATTTTCGTGAAATGGAAGAAACTGGTGGAGACTCAAACTGGCAGAAAGATCAAAGTATTACGTTCTGACAATGGGGGTGAATATACTTCTGATCCATTCTTGCAAGTATGCCAGAACGAGGGTATTAAAGTATGTTATCTGTCTTGGTTTAGATAAAATGTTTTGAAATGGTGAGCTATGCAAGTCACTTGATAAACCGGTTGCCTTCTGCGCAATGAGGTAAAACTCCTATGGAAATGTGGTGCGGAAAGCATGCACAAGACTATGATTCCCTTCAGATATTCGGTGTCCAAATTATTATCATGTCAAAGATGGTAAACTGGATCCTCGTAGAAAAGCTATCTTTGTGGGATTCAAAGGTGGAGTAAAAGGCTTTAAGCTTTGGGATCTCAAAGATAAAAAGTTTGTGTGAAGAGATGTCACATTTGATGAAGCTTCAATGTTGAAAGCTTCAAGTTCTCGCAGTGGAGAACAAGACCACGAGGTATCGCGGCAGTGGAGTTTGATGCAACTCCATATGTACCGCTTAGCTCTACATCGAGAACGGGTTCAACTATGGAGGAGACACGAGTTGAAGAACAAGTTGTTTCTTGATGTCCCACAAAATGAAGAAACAATGACGATGTAGATAATGATGATTCTATAGCAGGAGGCCAAGAAGAGATAAAGAAACCGGATGGCTTACTAAAGATATGGTGGTAGCCTATGCACTTCCGATTATTGATGATGACATCCCCAACACTTTCATTGAAGCATTACGCGGCGGTGAAAGTAATGGAAGTTAGCCATGGAGGAAGAGATGAAATCTCTCCATCAAAATCAGACTTGGGAACTTATGAAGTTACCAAAAGGGAAAAGGACTATTGGCAATAAGTGGGTCTACACCAAGAAGCAAGGATCTCCAAATCAAACAACTCCCCGATACAAGGCAAGGCTCGTTGCAAAAGGTTTTGCTCAGAAGGAAGGTATTGATTATAATGAAGTTTTCTCCAACAAAACATACTTCTATTCGTATCCTACTTGCCTTAGTTGTAGAATATGAGTTAGAGTTGGCTCAATTGGATGTTAAGACGGCATTCTTGCATGAAGATTTGGAGGAAGAAATCTATATGACTCAGCCTTGTGGTTTCAAAGTTTCTGGAAAGGAGAATCATGTGTGTAGATTGATTAAATCTTTGTACGGACTAAAACAGTCACCAAGGCAGTGGTACAAGAGATTTGATCAATTTATACAAGGGCAGAAATTCACTAGAAGTGAACACGATCACTGTGTTTACTTTAGAAGACTACAAGATGGAGCTTTCATCTATCTGTTACTATATGTCGACGATATGCTTATAGCTTCGAAGAATAGAGATGAGATTGAAAGAATAAAGAAGCAGCTGGCATCTGAGTTCGAGATGAAAGATTTGGGTGATGCACAGAAAATACTTGGGATGGAGATTTGTAGAGACAAGAAGAATGGGAGTATATGGTTGACTCAAAGATCTTATTTGAAGAAGGTGCTAGAAAGATTCGGTATGGATGACAAAACTAAACCGGTATGTACTCCTCTAGCCCCTCACTTTAAATTAAGCTCTTCTTTATGTCCTACATCCCAAGAGGAGCATGATTACATGGCTCATGTTCCATATGCTAGTGCTGAGGGTAGTCTTATGTATGCTATGGTATGCACAAGGCCTGATATATCCCAAGCCGTTAGTATGGTTAGTCGATACATGCATAATCCGGGTAAAAACCATTGCGGTAAAGTGGATTCTCCGATATCCGTATGGGACGGTTGATGTTGGGTTATTGAAGAAGGATTATGGTCGAATGTGTTGGGTATTGTGATTACGATTTCACGGAGACATTGACAAGCGAAGATCAACAACGGGCTACGATTCACATTGGGTGGAGGTCCGACAATTTGGAGGTCGATTAATCGACAATTGCTCTATCCACTACTGGGCAGTATATGGCGCAAAGAATCGTGAAAGCTATCCGTTGAAAAACTTGTTAGAGATTTGGGAGTAATCCTAAGAACATTACGATTCGTGATAATCAAAGTGCGATATTCCTTACGAAGAATCAAACATATCACGCTCGGACAAAACACATAGATGTGAAATATCATTATGTGCGAGAGATTATCGAGACCGGTGTTGTGTTGTTGAGAAAGGTCGATACCAAAGATAACCCATAAGATATGTTGACAAAAGTGATTGCTGGAGTTAAGTTTCAACATTGCTTGAAATTAATTCAAATTCTTCGAATGTGTTGAGTTTGAAGAATTATGAACTACGGTTGGCTTGATCCCAAATTATGGGTACGTAGGCAGTCACAGAGATGCAGCCACTTTGGGGATGATGGTTCGTTGGTAGTCGGCTCAGATTTGGACAAATTTTCGCCGAGGTGGAGAATTGTTGGAAAGTCAAAATAACTTTTTTGACAAACATAACCTCTAGCCGCAATGTTGGAAGCGTGTGGATGGAATCATTGAAAATTTGGCAAATTGTTGGTGGGCCGAAATTGTAACAGTGCAAAAAACTTCTTATAAATAGAGGGAGTTTTTTCATTTGTTTGCATCCCAAATTTGTTAAGCTTATAATTTCTAAGCTTTTGAGAGAGAGAAGTGTCCGGGGAATTTATATTTCGCAGGTAAATCTTGGGTGTATTTGGGTTTTGGGAAGTGAGCTTTTCTTTACTCAAATATTGTACTCAAATAATTGTTAATAATACAATTATTTTCTCGCTGGACGTAGTATACCAACCACGAAAATTCTGTGTCCTTTATTTTTCTATAATTATTTGGTGCGCTTGATTCCGCATTCCGCGCACAACAATAGTGCCTCTGGACCTAATAGTTTCTGTAGTAGATTTTATCAGTCATGTTGGGATATAGTTGGGGCTGACTTGCATGCTGCTGTTTTAGATTATTTCAGTGGATCTGCTATGCCTCGAGGATTTCAAAATACTTTGCTAATTCTCTTACCCAAGAAGGACTCCCCTGCTACTTGGGTAGATCGTCGACCTATCAGTCTTTGTAATGTTAGCAATAAAGTGCTAACTAAGTTGTTGGTCCTGCGATTATCCGCTCTTCTTTCTTATATTACTTCTATATCCCAGAGTGGCTTTGTTCTGGGTCGGATGTTATATGATAATGTATTATTGGTCCAGGAGCTCGTTCATGATATTAATAGACGTATTCGAGGTGGTAATGTGGTTCTTGAACTGGATATGGCAAAGGCTTATGATAGAATGTCCTAGTCCTTTATTCTTTAGATGCTCCGGTGTTTTGAGTTCTTTGACTGTTGGATATCCTTGATCAAACGGGCGATTCATGGGCCATGATTTTCAGTACTGGTTAATGAAGTCAGTCATGGGTTCTTTTAGTCACAAAGTAGTCTTCGATAAGGTGATCCTTTGTCGCCCTGCCTATTTATCATTGCCGGTGAATTTTTGTCTTGAGGCTTGGACCAATTATACTCTCAATAGCCTTCATTGAGATACAATATGGTTGCTCTTGTGATGTTTTCCATTTGAGCTTCACTGATGATATTATTATCTTTGTGAATGGGTGCCGATCTAGTCTTCATCATCTTATGGATTTTTTACGTCATTATGAGATTGTTTTCTGGCCAACTGATCAATCAGTCGAAGAGCAGTTTTTATGTTAGGGGACAACTTTCAGTCTCACGTAGGACTATAATTTAGTCTATTGCTGGTTTCCAACCATGACAATTTCTATTTATTTATTTGGGTTGTCTAGTGTATGTGGGAGGTGTGCGGATTCAGCACTTTAATGATATGATCCGTAAGATCAGGGGAAGGATTTTTGGATGGGCAAATCGACTGCTCTCTTTTAGAGATAAGTTAGTACTCATTCAGCATGTGCTTTCTTCTATATCACTTCATCTTTTTCATGTCCTGCAGTCGCTGGCTACAGTTATTCAGATCCTTGAAAGATTATTTACTAGATTCCAATAAAGTGATACAGATTCTCGGTGGCACATTCATTGGTGCAGATGGCCATCTGTCTATTTTCCAGTGGCAGAAGGTAGTCTTGGCGTTCGTTCCTTTTCTAATTTAGCCGATGCTTTTGAAATAAAACTATGGTGGCGGTTTTGGGACCAACACTCGCTTTGGGCTTCCTTTATGAAATTTAAATATTGTAGAATTGAGCATCCAAGTATAGTTTGATTTCGCTAACCTGCCTCTTCTTTGTAGAGAAAATTATACCCTATTCATTATATTGCTGAGTCTCATAGTCGCTGGCTAGTTAGATCGAGAGATAGTAGTTTTTGGTATGACTGCAGGCTTGATTCTACGCCTCTCTTTTATTTCAATCCTTTAGCAGCTTTTATGGCCCCAATATCTTTTTTTTTTTTTGTGGTGTGGATTGGGATATGGGAAGCTTTTATCAGTACTGCCGTCTTGAGTTGTTGAACATATTGTATTAGTACCTATTTTCTGGTACTGGCTAGATATACTTCATTGGGCCTTACTTAGAGATAGGAAATTTTCTCTAAGGAGTAGCTGGGAATTTGTACTTGGGTCCTGTAGCTAAAATGAGATTTTTTCTTTAATTTGGAAACGATATAGTCCTTCGTAGTTTCTTTTTTCTTGTGCATTTATTAAATGGTTTCTTAGCCACGGATGATGCTTTGTGCTCGAGGGTTTTCACATGGTTTCACGGTGTCTTTGTAATCGGGATGTTAAGACTGTCAAACACTTGTTTTTGGATTGCTCATTGGTTCAACAGTTAGGGTTTTACTCAATGATTGGTCTTTCGTAACTCCCTTTTTTGTCCCCTCATGCTTTGTTTAGTCACTGGCGACGGTGTTGCAGATTTTCAAAATATATTCGAGTCATTCTTTTATGTAACATTCTATCACATGTTTGGAAGGCTCGAAACACCCTTAAGTACGATTCAGTTGCCTTTAATGTGAACGCTGTTATTTTTAGAGTGCTCCTAGATATTAGGCTAGTCAATGACGCGTTTGGTTTCAAGACATCTTAGTTAAGGGACATCTTGGACACTTAGATTGAGGAGGGATTGAGGATTATCTTGCCTCCTCGTAGACCACCTCGATTGGTTTCTCGGATGAAACTGCCACTGGGGGTGGTGAAGTTGAGTGTGGACGGTTGTTCTAGGGGAAACTCAAGGATGGCTGCTACTGCTGGTGTGTTGCGAGATCATCAAGGCGTGATATTAGCTGCTTTTGTTTCTTTTTTGGGGTACCAATCTATTCTTTTTACTGAATTGATGGCTCTATTAGAGGGTTTAGATCTTGATGCTCAGCTTGGTTTTTCAGATCTCGGTGGAATCGATTCAGCCCATCGTAGTTTCTTGGGCTATTTCGTGGTTTTGTGCAATAGGATTTTACTTACCTACTTGGGCGAGTTCAAGCATTGGCTTCTAGCCTATCTATTGTTATCAAACATGTTTTTCAAGAAACTACATCTGATGCTGACTTTATGGCCAATTGGACTTGCCCTCATTACACTTGTCAATGATTTTTCAACCCTGGTGATCTTCCTACCAGTTTATCAAATATTCTTCATTTGGATACTCTCAGAATTCCATACATTTGGCATTAGTCGCCTTGATTTAAATTAGTTTTATTTGATCATTAAATTATTTGCTTTTTTTGAGAGATTTTGGTTTATGTCCCTCTCCTTATGTTTTTTTCATTGATTGATTTAATTACAGGTAGAGGTCCGGCCTAAACCCTCTACCACCTTGGTGGATTATCAAAAAAAAAAAAATCTTCTATATTAGGACTAAGGATAAAACCCTATGCAATGAATAGATTACTTTTTTTTTTTTATTCAATTAATTTCTTATATAAGCGCTTTAAGGTTTATAGCTCTTGTTTCACATATTTGGTTGAGTATAATTAAATTGTTTCATCAATTCTGTTGTGCATTATTAATAGTTAGGACTAATATTTGATTAAATTTATACTTGGATCCATAAAACTTATATGTGATTTTCTTTGATTCAGTGTCTTTCATTAAATTATTTGTATAGAGTGCTTAGGTAAACTTTTGCTATTTGTTATTTAATATGATTACATGGATACTTAGATATCATACTATTAAATAGAAAAAAAACTTACATAAGATTAATTTTAATAGGGCTTAATTATTATATTCGTGAGTAGACATAGATTGATTTCAAGTAGTTATACTAAAGTTGAGAATTGATTAGTAATTAGATAATTGTTATTTGAATTGGCTAGATTTTGAAATCTTGGTACCCTCAATCTCTTGAATTTTTGTGTTAATTTAATCGTTTTAATTTTAATTGCTTCCTTAACTTTAATTTTCTCAAACAAAATATTTTTTATTCAACTGGGGCAGAGTTATAATGGACTTAGATTAAATTTTACTTTTCTAAAAATTGACAGTCCATGTGGATCCGATCTCAATTATTTTTAGTCTATACTTCAATAGACTAAAGTACTTGCGAATATATTAAAATTTGCACAACACATTTAGCTAAAAAAAAAAAAAATTATGTAAATAAAATATAAAATTTATAAAAAGAGGGTTAAATAAGTAAATTAATATAAGAGTTATTAAAAAAATAAAAACTTATAAATTAAAAACTTATTATAATAATGACTATCTTATATATTTACTGATTTTGTTTCTAAATGAAATAACTATAGTTTTGGGTTTATATAATACATGTGATAATATATGTAAAATTTTATTAAGAATAAAATTCATTTTATGTTTTTCTAAACCTGTTTATAAGATAAGGTGATTATGCGTTCTTCTAAATCTTTTGGACAATAAGCCCAAATGATTTTTAAGTAAAAGAAGTAAAGTTTGAAACTATATAAAGTATGTATAAAACCAAAAATTAGATCCAATTTTATTGATATTTTATATATATTTAGTAATATAAAAATATCTTTTTATTTTGTTTTGGTTTGATCCACATTAAGAAAAATAATTTTGCCTAATTAACATATGTAGTAAACAAATACTATAATAGAAAATGGAAAAAAAAAAAAAGTTATAAAAGTCCTAGGATGATTATAGTATTTATGGTTAAACCAATTAACTAAAACTTATTCTAGTTATTTTCAATACAATTTTTTTTTTTTTGGTTTTCAATTAATGAGTGATGTTTTTTCTTTGCTTAATTAGTGCTTTTTTGTTTAATTAAATTCAATGAATAAATTTCTTTTTGGTTGAGTTAAAGTTTAATGTTGATTTATAAGTTTTATCTTAATTGGACAAGTGTTATTTTTATTTTTAATTTTAAAACATCAACTTACTACTCTTTTAATAATTTACTTATTTTTATTTATTTATTAGTTGTATGTATAATTTATAAAATTTGTGTTTATTACGTGCTAATCCCGTAATTAAATATGAAATCATAAAATTTTCCTGGTACATCTACCTCTCGAGGGAAATCTGAGGATTTTTATTAAATTTGGAAAATTAAAGCGATTGCACAGTTTTCAGCTCCTCAGTTGCGTTGCATATTCCAAAAGCAAGTCTTGTCAAAAAGTGTCACACTGTCACTCTTCAGTCTTTACCCCCACACGATGAAATTGCCGTTCAATGAAGCTTCCTTTCAATGATAACTCTCTTCAATTGAAATTACACGTCGTCGCCACTTGGCCTTGTTAAATTAGCGTTGTAGCCTTGTATGTTCCAAAAGCAAGTCTTCCTCTCAATGATAACTCTCTTTAATAATTGAATTACACTACGTCCTGATTGGAGGGTGTGCGCCGGCCTTTACTTAAGTCAAATCTCTTTTAAGAGCCTATAGGGATTCCAAAAGCAAGTCTTAGTGAAAATTGACTTGAATAATTGGTTATTCGATATAGTCCACTTGCATAATTAATTATTCCTTATGAACTTCCACTTTGTCATAATTAATTCGTCAAAGAACTATAAACAAAAAAATCATATCTATACCCCAATGCTCAAAAGAATGATCATAATGATCCTTAGAATTTTAATAAAGAACACCATAATTCTTTTTTTATTATAATATCCTTTAACTCTATAAATTTAAAAAATTATCATTAATTTTTTAATAAATAAAAATATAATATTAAACTAAGTATAATAATATATTTTTTAAAATAATTTCAATATTTAAAAAATCTTTTACAATATGTTAGACATAGTATATCATATTATAATAATTTTTAAAATGAATAGACATACTCTATTAAAATATATTATGGTCAAAAATAGGTCTTGGTATTCTTTTTTGAAAAAGACCTATTTGAACCCACTAAATTCCTCTTTACACCCATTTTAGAAAATAATTTTATTATTAAAAAATTCAAATCTAAAAATCTAAAAATTACCCTTCACTAATCATTGTCTCTTTACCTTATAATTTTATATTCTTTATCTATTTTCACATTTTACAAACTAAATGCTCAATTTTACTCTCTTTAGGATTTATTTTTTGGCCTTTCTAATATACATCATGATTTATATTTCATGAGAATTTTTTTTCTTGATATTCATTAGCTTTTATGTTTGCTAAAATTTTTTTGGTATTCATTACTTTCATACTTGATAAATATTTATTGATGTTTATTTTAAAACGGTGGGTTTTGTTCCACTTAATTAGTGATGCCAATTATTTATACCTAAAATAATATATAAAAATAAATTGATGAAAATTCGTGAAATGGAGAAGAGAAAGAGAATAAATGGTTAATGAAGTAATTTCTAAATTAAAAAAAGAATGTAAAGAAAAAATTGATAAGTTCAAATAGTTCTATTGTTTTAAATTTTTGACGGTCTATATGACCATTTCTACAAACTTTGAAAGTGTAGCTATTTTTTTCTCTATTAAATATTGTAAAGTTCTTCACATGAAAATCACTATCATTGAAAATAATGTGCTTCTTTAGTTAATTAAATAGCCTACAACACTGTCGTTTGAACATGTTTTAGGAAATTCTTTATGAAATAGAAACATAAGTACAGTGAACCTTAGTTAGACATTCTCATTTTTTTTCATTTGGACACACTCTTAAATCCTTTAAGAGAGTTAATTTTAACTCTCTTAAACCATGGATTAAGAGGGTATCCGCATTAACAAAGTTATGAGCATTTACGAGCATCGAACTCTGTGTGTGTGTGTGTATCATTAGGGTTAGCAAACTGATGGTTGTCGAAGCCAACAAAAATAAATACCTACTCTAATAAATTTGTGTATAGGGATTGAGAGGTCACGTAGACGGTAGAATTATTTAAATCCTTTAAAATGTAAAATGCAAAATGGGGGGAATTGTTGACAATAATCAAAATCAAATTAAAATGACAAGAACGTAAATTAAAATTGTAATTCAAATTGGAAAGAAAGCTCTGGTTGAAGGAATTAACTCAGCTTGATTCGACTACTGATCATTGATCTAAATATAAATAATTATTACTCATCGAGACGCTCTAATAGCCAATCTCTCCTTAACTAGTCGATAACCAAGGTACGACCATTGGTTATTTCCCTAATCAATAGACAACCCTAGATACGATCATAGGATTTAATCAATTGACAGCCTGAAAAACCAGAGAGACCCAAATCCTAATCAACAAACGCATACGATGGTTCATTTAAATTAGATTGTTTATTCTCATAACACAATATGCATGATGTGCTATTTGTCACAAACATTAAAATCTTCATACGATGAATCTTCTAATTGACAGTAGATTAGGTTGATAATTAAATAGTGGCCAATTATCTAATTAACAAACATAATCATGATAATAATTCAGAAAATAAACAAATACCCAACAAGCAATAAAACAATTAAAGCATAAGAAAGATCTCACAGTAATAATGAATCAAAGCTTTATTAACCTCCAACCAGAAAAATAAATTTAGTTCCTCATAGAGAGAAGAGAAAAATCTAGGTCTAGGGTTTCTTTCTTTTCCTTCCTTGATTGATTCCCTTTTCTCTTTGTGTTTCAATCCCTTTCGTATTGTAGAGTTTTTCTAAAAATAGAATACTAAAATCTAAAATATTCTCTAAATTCGAAATTACAAAAATAGCCCAAAAAGGTGAAACACGTTAAAATAAAAACTGCAAGTTCTTTGTTGACAGCACGCGCCCACGCCTTATCAATAAAGTTCTTCTGAAATTCATAATTCTCCATGTAAATAATCATCCTCAAACATCATCTTCTAGCTCAATTTTAGCACCAATCAATAGAATTGCACCTACAAAATAAAACACAAATAAATCACTATTATTAAGTGCAAAACATTGATATTAAAGGGAGTAAACAATACAAAATTAGTGCATAAATTGCACTCTAACAAATTCCCCCACACCAAGATGATGCTTGTCCTCAAGCATATAACTCAAGACTAATCCCAACTCTCCACCCAATTCTCATCTCAACTCATCCAAAAACAATCTGAAGCAAGCACACCTCAAGAAATTAAGTCAATCAACATTCGAGAGATAAGGATTTTAAGGCATAGGGTCTCATAAGCTAGTAGAAAGACATTCAACCACCAAGAAAGTCTTTTCAAAATTCAAGTACAACAAGATTTAATAGCCCTCTCATTGACATCACTCCATGCACTCAAAGTGTTTAGGGTATCATTTATGCACTCAAATCAAATCAAAGAATGCTATTACCATAAGCTTGCTCATATATCACATCTCAATCCACAAAACATGAATTAAATGCAAAAATCTAAGGGTCTTAGAAAGGTTGTAATGGGGCTAAATGGGGTAAATGAAAAAGAAAGGTCTATGAAACAAAAAGGGATCAAAAAGAGAAGAATGAACTCATTGAATGAACCTTATGATATCAAAATGCTTATTTATACTCAAGTCGCCAAGAATGTAGACATTTTTTTTTTCTTCTTCTTTTTTTTTTTATTGATTTTTTTTTTCAATTTCTTTTTTTTTTCTTTTTTTTTTTTTTGGTGAATCAAACAAAAGGAATGATCCTCGCACAATTTAATTCAAGCATAATGCTTGTTGATCTAATTGAGGGACTTTAATTCAAGATAACAAAAGCAGCAAAATATATCCAAACAATGAGTCCAAAAATCTCCTTAAATTTAGGCTCAAATAGAAGGAAAATGGGTAAGTAGATGGAGAGAATTAGAAAAGAATGGTTAAGGCTCAAACAAATATAATAAATAAAGGTCTTAGGGTGGAGAAAAAAAAAAGAAAAATGCAGAAATAAAGAAATGAAAAGTGGTTTGCCCTTATCATTTTAATGCATAAAATCCTGTAATGCGGCTTCAACATGCATAACATAGCAAGTTCTAGAATAAACAAACTAAGATTGATATTCACACAACAAAAATAATTAGAGCAAAGTGGTTGCTCATAGGCTCAAATCCTCACAAAGTTGGTAAATTTGCCATCAAATCATGTGCACTCTTCAAATGAATCAACTATTAAAAGTGGTGTAGAATGAGAAGAAGGTATGGGTGATATATATTAAGGGAAAGGTAAAAAAAGTAAAAAGAGAGAAAGATATATGTAGTGATATAAAAAGTAAAAGATAAAATGAGATAGAAAGAAGAAAAAAAAATGAAAGAGTATGATGAAATAGAAATAGATGTAAATGATTTAAGATGGATGGGAAAAGAGTAGTGAGAAAGAAAAGAAAAGAAAAATTTAACCTAATATATGAAGCATACTAACTCCAAAATCATTTAAGGATGAGTAGAGTAAAAATAACAATTGCAGATATTAATATTGCCAAAATCCTTCCCCCACACCAAGAATTTACATTGTCCCCAATGTATGATAATCAAAGCTCACATAAAAAAAATAATGCATAAGGGTAAAAGATTAAAAGTAAAGAAAAACGTCCCTGAATTGTGAGCTTTGATCCACATAATGTGGCTGGCACGGACTGCTTTAGTGGTGGCTGGTGTGAGGAGACTCTGCTGCTGGATGAGGAGAACTAGTTGCTGGAATGGTTGGTTTATCGCAAAGATGCACGCGGGCCTGAGATGCAGCTGCTGGAGATGCGCGTGGGCCGTGGTGAGGCTGAAGTTGCTGCTGCTGGAATCGTGAGCGTGGACTGGTACAATTGAATGCGAAATTTGCAGCGCTGCTGGAAAATTGGGTTTGGAATCCAATCGCGCGCTGAAATTACTTTACCGGCACATGATGCTTGAGTGGTGGCCGGAGTGTTGAGCGCTGAGGACAAAAGGCCGGGTTCCGAGAAGATACAATGAGTCGCGCTGGCCGGTGCAGACTCGTGTCGCGCTTGACCGGAATCGCGAACGCCGGTAGGTAGGGGCGCGAATCGAGCGCTAGAGATGTGCGGGCGGGTCGCGCGACGCGAGACACGCGAGCGAGGTCATGAAGGGCAAGAGGGCTTGTGGCAATACCGGTTCTGAGATGCATGGTCGCGAGGTCATTGGAATCACTTGTCGGTGACCGATCAAAGAAATGGAAGGGGAGAGATTTGCTGGAAAGAGGAAACGGAGTTAGGGTTTTGTGAACAGTAAATCTTTTTTTTTTTTTTCGAAACTTTTTTTTTTTTTTTTTTAAAAAAAAAAAAATAAAAGAGACCATTAAAAAACCAAAAATTTAAGAAATAATTTTTTAATAAGCATGAGGGCACGCCTTAAAAATATTTAACTTTAAAATTAAAGAAGTACTTTTTTGTTAAGGCGTGGGCACGCCATAAATTCATTTTGCTTTGAAATCACGTAAGATTTATTAGTTAGGACGTGGGCACGCCTTACCAAAAATTTACTTCTGGCCAAAATAAACAAAAGCATTATTTAAACACTCTAAATCAAAATTAAAAGCAATAGATATAACAAAAATCAATATAAATAAATCCTTTGGGTTGCCTCCCAAAAAGCGCCTTTGTTTTATGTCTTTGGCTAGACACATTCATGCATCAATCTCCATACATGGGACTCTCGAGAGCTACTCTTTCATAATATTCACCTACAAACATTCATAATTAGGTTTTAAGCGGTTATCATTAACCTTCACAACTTTCTGAGGTCGGACTCAATCTCAACCGCACTAAGGAAAAACATTAGTAATAATAAAGGGTCCAATCCAAAGGTGAGAACGTAATTTACTGTGAAAAGTTTAAGCTTAGAATGAAAAAGAAGAACTTTTTGACCAACAGATAACTCTTTTCTCAAAACCATTTTTCATTAAATGTCTTCGCCTTTTCCTTGTAGTAATCGCCGAACTCTCATAGGATTCATTTCTAATCTTCTAACTCTGCAATGCAACTTCCTCTCGCTTTCCTCTTCATCCATAAAAAACTTCCGCACTATAGGGTTAATAGGATCCACAGAAAATCGAATGTTCCTCACTAAGATATTTCATGGCATCATTCATATTGAACTCTATAACCTCTCCATCAAATTCCATAGTGAGAATCCCTTTACGTATATCCAATTTAGTTCTAGCCTTAAGAAAAGGTCTTCCTAGCAAAATTGGGATGAATTAGAAGAGTGATTATCATCCATATCAAGTACATAAAAATCAGCAGAAAACCAACTCATTAACTTGTACTAAGACGCCTTCTAATACCCCATCGTGATATGCATTAGACCTATCACCTAGTTGAATTATCACACCGCTTTTTAATGGACCAACATTCAAAGATGAATAAATAGAACGAGGCATGACATTAATAAGCTCCTAAATCTAACATAGCCTTCTCAACTCTAACACTACCAATTTTGCAGCGGATAGTAAACATACCGGATCCTTGCACTTGTGAGGTAGTTTCTTTTCGAGAATCACAAACATTCTCCCCATGTGAACTCTTTCATCTCCTCTTAATTTTCTTTAGAGTACAGCCTTCAAGGAATTTAGCATATCGAGGTATTTGTTTTATAGCATCTAATAAAGGAATATTTACCTCAACCTTGCGAAATGTCTCAAGGATGTCTTTCTTGTTCCTCCTTCTTGGATTTTGCAAACCGCTTGGAAAATGAGGAGGTATCACCACAGTGGGGTTTCACTGGGTTGCATTTTGAGAATTAGGCATCAATTCATCCTTCTCAAGCTCATCTTCCACTTGCTTTGTCACTTTCTTAGTAGGTTTCGCAACCCTTCCCACTTCTGGGCGGTGACAAGACTAACGCTTTGCTTTGGATTCACCTCGATTGTGAAGGCAATCTCCGATACTTGAGACTCTGCGTGCTCACCGTAGTTGCCAATTGACTCACTTGGTTCTCTAAATTCCGAATGCTCATTGTGGTTGTCACTGAAATTGTTGAGTGTTAGTCACAAGTGATTTAACAATTTCTTCAAGAGATATACCCGACTGAGTCCGACGGAGGAGCTGGTTGTCTTGGTGGGTATTGTTGTGGTAATCTCGATGGCCTAGCTCCATAGTCAAGTTTGGATGATCCTCCATCCCGGATTGTAAGTCTCAGATAAGTGATCATACCTCCTCCGAGGCATGCCCGAAATCCTCCAACCGCATTGGCTTGTTCAAAGGGTTCTTCAAGTGTAGGACACATATCGCTTAAATGACCCATATCGGAACAAATGCCACAAATCTTCACCGTTGCACATTGCCTACAACAAACTTTTCCACAAGCCAAGTAAGTTTATCAAGACGTTGATCAATAGAAGAGATATTTACCTCATTCACTTTTCGGTGATCTTGCTCGTCAGAAATCACAGCATTGGCGCCATATTTGAGATCAACTCTTGCTTGAGTAGGGTCTTGTTCACCAACACACCTCCACTAGCAAAGATCTATCATACTTCTATCCATCAATGACAATCCTTCGTAAAAATATTGAATAAAGGTTGATCGAAATTTGACGCCGAGGCGTACCGCACACAACTGCTTGAATCGCCTCCCAAGACTTGTGACAAAGTCTCCGTGAAGTTGTCCGATCCCACAAATGTCTTTTCTAATGTTGGCGCTCTCAAGTGAAAGTATTTCTCGAGGAATTGTTTCTTCAAACCATTCCACGTTGTAATAGATCCAGAGGCAAGTAGTATAACCGCCTTTAGCTAACCCATCTAAAGAGAAAGGAAAAGCACGCAGCCTTAATCGCTTCTTCACCACGCCTGGCCTCATACTTGAACACACCATATGAAATTCCTTCAGATGTTTATGAGGATCTTCACCGCAAGACCATGAAACTTGGGTAATAAATGAATAAGACCAGATTTTAATTCAAATTTACCTCCAAGTCCGTGATATCGAATGCAGAGTGGTCCGATTCAAGTCCGTTCAAATAACTCTAAGAGTTCTTTCTACAGCGCAACTATATCCATCACTTGTTCTTCCGAATCGCTAGATGATTCAACCAAATCAGCACCGTGATCTGCTTTCGTGAAGCAAAGGCAACGAGGATTGTTGCTTAGCTCGCTTCGCCTCGCCTCACGAAATTGCCTTCTCAATTTCGTGATCAAACAAAGTATACCGCACGAGAAGAACGAACCATACACTAAGTAAAACGTAAAAGGATTAAATAAATGACACCAACTCGCAACGGCGCCTAAAATTTGATGGTTGTCGGGTTAACAAAAATAAATACCTACTCTAATAAATTCAGGTATGGATCGAAGAGGGTCGTGTCCACAGCAGATTGGTAATTATTTAAACTTTAAAATGTAAATGCAAAATGGGGAATTGTTGACAATAATCAAAATCAAATTAAAATGACAAGAACGTAAATTAAAATTGTAATTCAAATTGGAAAGAAAGCTCTGGTTGAAGGAATTAACTCAGCTTGATTCGACTACTGATCATTGATCTAAATATAAATAATTATTACTCATGAACAGATTTATAGCATCGAGACGCCTAATAGCCAATCTCTCCTTAACTAGTCGAACCAAGACGACCATTGGTTATTTCCTAATCAATAGACAACCCTAGATACGATCATAGGATTTAATCAATCGACACCGAAAACCAGAGACCCAAATCCTAATCAACAAACGACACGATGGTTCATTTAAATTAGATTGTTTATTCTCATAACACAATATGCATGATGTGCTATTTGTCACAAACATTAAAATCTTCGATGAATCTCTAATTGATGAGATTAGGTTGATAATTAAATAGTGGCCAATTATCTAATTAACAAACATAATCATGATAATAATTCAGAAAATAAACAAATACCCAACAAGCAATAAAACAATTAAAGCATAAGAAAGATCTCACAGAATAATGAATCAAAGCTTTATTAACCTCCAACCAAAAATAAATTTAGTTCCTCATGTAGAAGAGAAAATCTAGGTCTAGGGTTTCTTCTTTTCCTTCCTTGATTGATTCCTTTCTCAGGTTTCAACCTTTCAGACAGAGTTTTTCTAAAAATAGAATACTAAAATCTAAAATATTCTCTAAATTCGAAATTACAAAAATAGCCCAAAAAGGTGAAACACGTTAAAATAAAAACTGCAAGTTCTTTGTTGACAGCACGCACCCACGCCTTATCAATAAAGTTCTTCTGAAATTCATAATTCTCCATGTAAATAATCATCCTCAAACATCATCTTCTAGCTCAATTTTAGCACCAATCAATAGAATTGCACCTACAAAATAAAACACAAATAAATCACTATTATTAAGTGCAAAACATTGATATTAAAGGGAGTAAACAATACAAAATTAGTGCATAAATTGCACTCTAACACAAACCCATTGCTTGTCCTTTATCTTAATGACCAAAATTTATGGGAATAATAATGTCATTAAAAAATAATGATAATAATAAAAATGAAATAATAATTGCCATTATTATTATTGTTATTGGTGTTGTCACTACTATAATAATGATGATGATGATAATTTTAACAATAACAATATTATTAACAATTACAAGAACAAGAACAATAGCAACTACAATAATATACTTATATAATAATATTTTAATTGAAGACAAAATTAGAATTATGCTATTTGAGAAGGATAATCATGAGTTCAATAAATGAGAACTTGATCCCAACTCTCATGGACGTATGAGCCCCACATGTTTTATTCTTATTCCCTCTTACATTTTTAATTCAGAACACACTATCGACCATTCTCATTCCGAATTTTGATTTTTAATTTGTAATTGTTGAGGATTTGACCCCAATTAGCGAGATCAAATTCACCCCAAGGACCCTTAACTCACTGTTTGTTAATCCAAGATTTGCCAAGAATTAATCAACACACTTTTAAGAACAAGAACAAGAAACAAATCAAGACAAAACGCACACGAATTTTAAGTGGTTCAGCACCAAATTAATGATGCTTACATCCACTGGAAACAAACACTGTGACTTCACTTTTATTGCTTTCAAGAATTACAGAGAGCACAAAGGAATTTCAGAGACTACAAGCTTTTCTTCTTTCTCTCAACCCTTCCTAAAGTTCTCTGTTTTTCCACTCCACAAATACCCAGAACTCAGCTCTTTTTATGACCTGGATTCTGGACCCGTCTCTTTTAGTAGCTTTCCCGCCAAATCTAACTGACTTAACAGCCTTGATCACGCGTCAGGAGCATGGCTTCAAAGTTCAAAAGACTCTCTTCGAAACGGCACCTTTCTCAGTCGTTTACACAGAATGAGTTGTTTAGCCAGCTCGTGTGCACAACATGTGAGCTACTTACTGCCTCTGGATGACAAATTGGTTAGCGTCGGTTTTAGCCTGAGCTGTTACCAACCGACGTGTCATACTTTAGAGAATACGAATATGACATGTCGTGATTGAGTATTTAGATCATATTACATCAGTAAACACTATCGACCATTCTCATTCCGAATTTTGATTTCTGATTCCCACAAGTAAATTAGCTGTTAGGAGTAGAATTACAGCAAATTGGTGGAAACTTATTACTAACAACTAGTTGTATCTGATATATGGATGGAGCCTCTCTACTGTTTATAACCTTGATGATGCTTTTGCCGGATCAAAGAGGCATGTAGCCACGAGGTCAAAGCAAAGCGTTACCGGCCATATTACAGGGAAGTCCAGTAGATGTATTGACTGCTGTGATTATGATGATGAACCACAAGCTAAAAGATTTAAAGAACTCGAATCAAAAGGGAAAAACCTAACTAGTTGTTTTCTTAATATTTCTACATGTGTGGTTCTATTTCCTTTTCTTTTTCCAACATTTATTGCTTTAATTTAAAGTGGTGTGCGTTCATTCAAAATTCTTGTGCTGATATGAATTTGCAGCGCAGTCTGCAGATTTGCTATGAATTTCAGCTGCTACGTGCTTGCTATGCTTAATTTCTTGGCTCTTCTGAAGACATTTACTTGTATTGTTGAGTGGTTATTGGGATTTGAGTAATTGAACAACAGGGAAACATTTATTTGAAGTTGAGTGATTGAACAACAGGTAATTTGAGAACAGTTTCCCAGGTTTGAGAAACTGTAGAAATATTGGAAAACCTGAGAAATTTTGTTCCATTAACCCCCTAATATTGACGTGCTACTTATTTTCTTATAGTTCGACCTAGCTAAAACAAAAGGTGTTTGATATAAATATCAATCTATTTGACAAAATATCCCAACGAATAAATATTTGGCGGGAAAGTTTGTATTTGAACTATGAAGCACAAAAAGCCATCAGAAAGGTCTGAGAATAAAAGCTCTCGAAGTTTCCAGAATTCATGGACAAGATTGAGAAACAAGCATCAAGGGTCGACATTGTTGAATAAAACAACAGTACACAACAAACCTTCATCATCTTTATAATCTTTCTACAGAAACTCTTTGCCCTTAGATTAATCTTTTCCCTAACATAAATTTTTTTGGCACAAGTCATAGAACATTTGAGAGAAACAGAGTGAGAGGCTCACGTTGGATAAGTGGAAAAGCCAAATCCTTGTTGCCAATCAATTTCAAGCACTGTGCACAGCTATATAAATTAGAGCATTGACAGGCATAATTTAAATGCATCAGATTGCAGAAGCTATATAAAAAAATTCAAACAGATTCAACAAGCTAATCTAATTTCTTTATTATTCATTCATAGCAATGCAATTCATAAATTCTGACATCTAATTCAATACAATGATGGTCAAATGAAAAAGCTGCAAGATATTAAGAATACAAAACAGAGGATTTGTTCCAATCATTTAATTTTCAACTCATGAGAAATCACAAAACTCAAGGCTTCAAATTATATTTTATATTTCTTCAACTTCTTTCATTCACAGAAACGAAAATTAAAAAAAAAAGATTTTCTGAAATTTTACTTTCTTTCAATCTCTTTTTACTCTAGTTCAGTTCTAATTCCACATTTTCTCACGTTCCAAACAACAAAAACGAAATAATCAAAACAAAATTAAATAAGAAACACTTGCAACAATCAAATGAACTGCTTGTTTCTTTATCAACAGGGCGTAAGCATTGGATTATCTTGATCAAAATCCATGTTCACTGGAATTTATTAACAAACCTCAGAGAAATTCAAAGTGCTTATCTGATAGAGCGCAAATGCTACTTCAATTCATGGAAGGCACATTTCAACAACTTTGAAGCATTCTTTGCTTTTCACCCAAGCAGAGCATTTCTAGTAATTTAGCATCAAATATTTTTGCATGAGTGGATAAAATAAATGAATAGAAAGAATGTAAATGAATTACCCGTGCGAAGAACATAAACAGAAATTGAAGATGCATGCTTGCCAATAAATTCAGAGAATCATCTGAGTTCTCTAAATTTTTTATTTTTGAGGTTGTGGTTCCTCATCAACACAGCACCAATCCCACTGTTCAACCCCAAATATTTAATAAGGCTTCAATTTAACGTTGTGGCCACAGCAATCTTTGATGCAACAAAATTGGGATAAAATTCATTAAGATTATAAGTGGTGTAGCGGGTCCACTGGTTTCTTGGTTGGTTGAAGAACTCCACTGTGTGCCTATAAATGGGATGGAATCCACATTTCTTCACCTCCAATCCTTGGCCTGACACAGGTCGAAAGAACAACTCAATGAGATTATTCTCAAAACCCCAATTGCTGTAACAGCAATTTTGAAGAGACAAGTAGAGAAGCCAAAGATGGTCTGTCTCAGCTTGACAACCTTTTTCTCTAAAATCAATAAAATAACTGGTAGAAGAACCACTAAAATGGCAGCTCAACTGATGCGTGGGATATGAGCGCCTTATTTGGATACCAGGTGAATGATTATGGACATGAAAAACACAGCAGATGGCATATCCCAGCGCCTTATTCTTACAATACAAATTTGAAGGCATTATGAATTTTATTGAAGATCCATCATTCTGACACATGAACCACTCTGGAATTTCACTTCCTGGAACAACTATATCAAACTTTTGCTTTGGATTTGACATTACCTGCAACCAAGAAAAAAGGGGGAAAAAAAGCCCATAACAGTGCATTATTTTTATGCATAATATTTGGCACAAATGAGAAAGGGAGTGAAAAACTGACCTCAAGATACTCTTTTAGCATTGAAAATGCCAAACCATTGCTACCGAGCAATTTCAAGTCGTCTATACAATTAATTGAAATGTATTCCGAGTTGCAAAATTTTAATGCACCTGATAATGTTTCCAATGAAGCACAACCATTTACTCTGACTTCCTCTATGCTGGGTGGAAGTTGTGGCATAGATTGAAGTCTTTTGCAGTCTTCCAACTCTAGTTTTTCAAGATTAAAGAGACAGTTAATGCTTGCTGGCAGTGTAATAAAACTGTTTTTACTCAGATACAACTCTTTTAATGAGCATAAGTTGCCAATATCATTTGGGATTGCTCCTTCCCCTAGATTACAGTCACTGAGATCCAATTTCCTTAAAGAGCCCAAACCTGACAGAGAAGGAAAACTCAAAGCCATGGGATCTGAACACCTTTGCATCAAACTGATTGGGAAGGGCAGATACCACGATGATGATAGTGGTGGTCCTTTGCATCCACTTAAATCTAGCACTTCCAGGCTTTCTACTTTCCCCAAGTTCTCTGGCATACTTTTAAGTTTGGAGCAGCCAGAGAGATACAAATTTTTAAGAGACTTCAGACCATCTATAGCACTTGGAACAGCCTCGAGGTTTTTACAGTCTCTCAAATTCAACAAAACAAGGCCAGTAAGATGTTCAATTGACACAGGCAATCCTCTTATGGCCGTTCCTTCCAAATGAAGCTCCAACAAATGCTCCATACTTGTCCTGACCTCTGGGAACTCTGAAAATTGAAAAGGCCAGAAAGATTCAAAGTTGGATGATATTTTGGAGCGCTTATGTTTTGGTAGTTCTTTAATATCAGTTCCATCCAAAAGAAGTTCTGACAGACACTTTCGACTTCCCACAATCTCTGGAAAGTTCTTCAATTTCAGGCAACCAGAAAGTACAAGTATTTTTAGAGATTCCATACAAATCTTGCCTGGAAGAGTTGTGAGACTTTTACAATCTTTTAGATTCAATAAAATAATCTTCTTGTGAAGTAGCAATGTTGGGTGAATTTCACGCAATCTTGTACATCCTCCAAGATCCAGCTCCTCTAAATTTGGCATGCCTGAGAAGTCCGGTGTTCTGATCAGATTTTTAGAACTGCTAAGTCTCATGAATTTCAACTTGCTTAAATGCTGTTCAAAAACAGAGATTTCAACAACTTTCAAGTTATGAATGATCACACTATGAACAATTATTCACAGAAATGAAAATAAAAGAATCTCACCTTGATTCCACACCACATTTGTTCGATGCGACTATAATGCATGTTAAGTTCAACAATTTTATCAGGCTGAAAATTTGATGGCAATGATCTCAAAGGATATCCATGCCATTCAAGTAACCGTAACTCATTAGAGAGATATTCAAGGCCTTCAGGAAGTTTCACATTACGGATCAGAAGCATTCTTAGGTTAATCATCTTCGAAAATGAATTGAAACTTGCACTGAAATGCACTTCTGCTTCTTCAGGGAAGTTATCAAGCTTTATCACTTCAACTGTTTTAGTTCCCTGAAAGTTACAAGTAAAGAATAAGTGAAAAAATGGAATGTGAAAAGGTTTTAAAAAGCACATGTTTTTTACTTAGTTGCTTACTGTGCTTCTTGTCAACATGTGATGTACATCTGCTTCCTTCCACAATCTGCTACGTTTCCCAGGATCTTCAGGGCATTGTCTTTTAACAATTTGTTGACCCATTTCTTGCAACAAATCATGCATCCAAAATCTATTGTCAGTTGAAATTTCTATGAGAGATTTATCAATAAGAACCCTTATTCCAATAACTGGGTCAAAATCACAGTAATCAAGAATATTTGTTACATAATCTCTATTCTCTCCTCGATAAAAACATGCTATATCGAGGAATATTTTCTTCTCTGTTTCTCTAAGCCCATCAAAACTTATTTTAAGTATGTCCAAAATTTCATTTTCTGATTCCCTTTTCAGTCTCTTTAGTGCACTTTCCCATTCTTTTGTAGTTTTACCATACAGAAAAGATCCCAAAACTTTGAGAGCCAATGGAAGACCACCTGAATACTTTGCAACCCATTTAGACAGCTGCTCATATCCTGTACAAGGCTGGTGGCTTTTAAAGGCTTTTTTACAAAAAAGTTGAAGAGCTTTATCGTCATGTAATTCCCTGAGCTTGTATATTTCATCTACTCCATGTGTCATCAACAAATGCTTATCTCTCGAGGTTATCACAATCCTGCTGCCAGAACCAAACCACTCACGGTTTCCAGCTAGACATTCTAATTGCTTTATATCAACTACATCATCAATAATTAAAAGAACCTTTTTGTGCCGCAGCCTCCTCCCTATAATGTTGATACCGTCATAAACATTCCATATGCCATTATTTGGAAGCTTTAGTAATTGGGAAAGGAGTTGCTTTTGTAAAAAGGTCAGACCGCCTTCTCCTGAAATTTCTCTAACATTGGCAAGAAAACTACTTCCTTCAAACTTATGAGAGGTCAAGTCATAAACAACTCTTGCAAGAGTTGTCTTACCTATACCTCCCATACCGCATATTCCTATCATACAAACACCATTACACTCTTTGTCCATGAGAAGCCTCAGATTCTTCAAGTGTGAATCTATTCCTACTAGATGCTTAAGTATCCCTGATTTTATAGGACTTTTGCTTGATATCACCTTAATAACCTCCAAAATAAATTCAGACTCATTCCTGCAGATTAAAAAGAACAAGAAAAGATTGGTGTCATCGAATTGAAGTGAGTGTGCACATAGTTTCAAATCGAATCATGGAAGAGGAAATTATAAATCTTTGACAATAAGAAAGATCACCTGTCCTTCAATTCCCAGCCTGATATATTAGCCACTTCTTTCAAAGCATCTCTCCACTTTTGCACCTTTTCTATATTCTCACTAAAAACTTCTTCGTATTGAGCAAATGCTTCATGAAAAGTTTCTGTCTGTTTCCTTACAACAGCTGGTTCCACGTCATAGAAAATTGGATAAACCATTTGTTGATTATTTGCGTTTTTGCACTCAAGAATATGCACAAGTTCGTCCAAGCACCAAGTCGAAAAAGCATAGTTTCTGGAGAAAACAACAATTGAAATTTTTGATTCTTCAATTGCTTTAAAGAGACCGGGTGAAATAGATTCTCCTCTCTCAAGTTCTTTGTCATCCCTGAATACAATGATTCCCTTTTCATCCAAAGCAGAATACAAATGGTCTGTGAAATTTTTGCGGGTGTCTTCTCCTCTAAAGCTTAAGAAGACATCATATTTCCAATGAGGGAGAGGATAAGGGACATAAGAAGAAACTCCCTGGATGCTCATGATACAAGAAATTAATGCCACAGCAGCCTCACTCTGAGTTCCTAAAAGTTTAATTTAGAATTAGATGCTATATCAATGCTGTGAGAAATCGGCAAACCCAAAAAGTCATATAAACATAACATTAAAGTGCTGAAGTAGCCCAAAACCTGCACTGCCAACCTTTGTATCGATGAAACACACACTGCCAGCAGAGTTGCAACCAGTTTCTAAGAGAACGAAATTTCCACTAAAATTGATTTACGAAAAATTTATTACAAAAATATGTCAGTCGAAAAAATTTATTACGTAATTACGTCAGACAAGACATACATGTAAAAGTTCAAAGAATAAGCTGGAGTACAAGAAACTTGCAAGTATTTAACCACTGATAGATGAATTTGTACATTGTTTGAAGGAAATCAATTAGAAGATATTATATGTTCAAATTAATTTTTGCTCTTTTAGTCCTTTGTTTGCCAACAAAAACTTTATTTAAGTACCTGAGAATTAATTAGTAATAAAATGTTATACCTATGCCAAAAATAAATATCTCTTTAAAAAATATTCTAAAAATACTGCATTAAACACAAAATTCGATATGGAATTGGAACCAAACAAAGCTAAACTAAGAAGCGGAAACCCACACTAGCTACCAGCAAGCTGCAACAAGTTTGAGCCTTGGAAACAAGAGATCAAGATTTCCTCTCAAATTGAATTATGTGATACATTAGTTACACAAATACAAGAGACATGTAAATATAAAACTGTTAGAAAACTTACCGCTTAGAGCTTGTTGGAACCACTACTGAAAGATGATGAATTTTAACTGGAATTAAAAATTAAGTGTGTTTTAATGATATCAATGAGATGAACTTTCATGTGTTCTAATTAATGATCTAGTCTTCTCTTTTGCTTGCCAACTGCAAGTCTAGTCAAGCATGCCTTTAATAATAATAATAATTAGTACTTTATTTAACGTGTTTTAAATATAGTTGCTTTTTACGGAGAAGATGAAGAGAATTTGTTTGAGAACTTCAACCAAAACTATTTTAAGATTTTGTTATCGATATAGCTCAATAAATGTTAAATTATAGGCTTTAGAAGTTAGAGTTTCTCATTAAATTAATTAAAGGCTCTAGAAGTCAACATTTCCCTTTAACGTGAAATAAGAAGGAAATTTTCATTTCTCGATTAAAATATTAAGGAAAGAAGTCACCTACCCCACCCCCCCCCCCCCACGGAAGCATGCTTAAATGATCACATAAATTCTTTTAATTTTAGAAATGGATATACAAATCTCTTCTTATTATTATACCTTTGAATGTAGTCAAATTTTTTACAGTAAATTTGAATGCAATACTTAGAAAAATAATAATAAATAAAATAGTACATCAATACAAATAAAGTATTGAAATAAATATAATTAATAAAATAACATATATATGTCATGCAAATTATTTTTAATATTAAGTTATTACCAACATATCATGAGAGATTTTATTAATACTTAAATCTATTAATCCAAAACTTAATTTTAAAAATTATACTAATATCGACATTACATAGAAAGTAATAAAAAATAATATAAATAAATATATAATACAGATTTTCTAAATTTTTTAATGTTAAAATACAATTATTTTAATGTTAGTAATTTGTGGAATAAATTTTATTAACATTAAGACATATATGACATATTAATAATATTAAATTAATTATTTTATTCAATATAATTTATAATATTTTTATACATTAGATCATTTCAATAATATATTTTGGGTTGTTGTAATTAAAGAGTATAATCATAAAAAAAGAGTCATGTGACCATTTCTCAAACTAAATTAGATCTCTATCGCCATTTAAGCAAAACCTAAGGGTGTAGATGACTTTTTCTTCTAAAAAAACAATAAAAGAAAATAAAATAGTACAAAAGGAAACTCTCATTTCTTAATAACAAAAAACTTAAAAGTCTCCGTGAAGTTATCAAAATGGCTACGCGTATGTATAAGAAATAAAATAGACTCAAAAACAAACAAAAGTAATCATCAACGATGGGAATATCTGTTCTGGTTATAATATTTGTTCACTCTTTGTCGAAGTCACTTTTTTTTTTTTCTTTCCCCACTAGGAACTAGGAAGTGAACTTTTGTTGGGTTTTGATGGGGTTTCTGTGTTTTGAGCACATAAGCCGTAAAAAGGATCTTTGCTATGAGGGACTCAAGCCCTATCTAATATTGTGATGGGCGGTTGTTGTTTTGTTCATAAGATATAGCATGTAAGTGTTTGGTAAAACATGCAGCTGTGTTTTGGAAGTTAAGTTAAATTTGTTTCGCATATTTATTTTTGTCAAAATTTTTCATTCAAAATCAAATTTACCAAAAACTATCATTTATTCATGGGCTCCTTCATTCTGAAAATTGCTGACAAGTTGTTAGTTTCAATAACCAATTGACAATAAAATACTAGGAGTTGGGTTACTTGGATACAAGATTTATATATTTAACACTATTCATATATAAATAAATGCAAACTTAAGAGAAGGGACTAAAATCTGCTTTCTAGCTATGAATCATGATAAAAAAGATAATAAAATAAAAGTAACCTTAATCAACCCATCGAAAATTAATCATTGAGAATAAAGAATTGTTACCTGTCCTTCAGGTTCCCAACCAGAAATTGGCCACCTCTTTCAAAGCATCTCTCCAATTTTGCACTTTTTCTATATTCTCTCTAATTGCTTCTTCATGCTCATGATGCAATTAATTGATTGTACAGCCTTGTATTTAAGTTCCTGAAATGAATTTTGAATTAAATGTTATAAGTAAATGGTTCTTAAATAATCATAATCAGCAAAGTAAATACACCATCAGCAAATAGAAGGAGGCTAAAACTGGCACTATCGGCAAAGTTGCGATTACAAGAGAACAAAATCTCCTCTTAAACTGATTAACTGAATTATGAGGAAACGTAACACTTATTACATAAGCAAACGCTTAAATACAAGAGACAAGTAAATATAAAAATGTACAAAATTTACTTACAGCTCTGAGCTTTGTTCCAAAAGCATTTTCATGTATTCCAATTAATTCCCCCAACAAAAAGATTAGATGTTGCTGAGCAAGAAGAAGTGGCCACTTAAGATGTGATTAGCTGTTATTCGATTCAACTTTTCCATTTGTTGAAGAACTGGTGAAACAAGGGATAGAAAATCAGAGCCTGAGTTTACTTACATAGATCAGTTCTGCTATTCATTCGTTGCTGCCCTTATCAACATTCTTGCTCCATGAGTCTGAATCATTATGTTGAACAATACTGAAAGGAATGCACATTGATGAACTGACACAGTTTGCATGTCACAAAGGAAATTATGAATTTTGTAAATCACACGAGCAGAGAGTAATATCAAAGCTTTGCTTTTGCTAAATTTGTTACAGGCTTAACTGCACTCTGTGAAACCATTCTGCAAAAACCATTCTGTTTTTGCTTTCAATTATGATTTTCGTAAACGCTACTGGAAGCAGGTGGGATCATCTCTTTTGTTTGTTCAAGACATCCGGGATGTACGGTTCCTTTCCTTCTAGAGCATTTTATCGAACGACTTCTGGGCATGGAATCATCATACCATAATTGAAAGCAAAAACAGTAATCAGAAAACAATGAACACAGATTTTCGAGGTTAAGCCAGACGGCCTACTTCCTGGTGCAGAACAGGGAAACGGATTTTATTAATCATCAGAAATTCAAGAACAAGGTCAAAATTATGATGATCTGATTACATGCTGACAAATTTCAGCTTCTAACGCTATTTATTATAGCCTCGAAAACCTTCTGGGACCTCCCCCACTTGCCAACTTGGTTTCCCGCCAAAACCAACGGCTGTAACAACTAATCATTTGACCAGCCTTGGTGCACGTGTCTGGGGCGTGACAAGTACAGTTTATCTTTAACATATGTCACGTGCAAGACAAGCGCCCTACTTAATGTTCATAACCGACATTACATGATGTCGTACATTGATATTGAAGGAGTAACCGTTTTCTCGCTCCCGTTTAAGACGACATAACAGTAAGCAATGGAATCAGAAACCGACAACGTCTTTCGCTATAGAAGCTTAAATTTGAGATCAGTCTTTCACATGTTGTTTCCGAGCAAGTTAGCGACTTGTCAAAGCTTGGCGGCAGGCAGGTTCTCATTCTGGTTCAGGGGTGGCTGGAGAGTCCCTAATGGTAAAGTTGGTTACTTATATAGTTATATAGTGTTCATTTTGGACCAAAAAAACTTTCAATTTTCTTCCATTGTATGTACATGAGGTTTCTGCATGCGTTTTCTCTTGCTTTATATACTCAAGCGCAGTTGATCTCATAATAGGAAAAATATAATTTGTTGCTGTAAAACTCTGCATGTAGAAAAGCAACAATTTAACGTATCTATTCCCACAAGGTCTCGAATTGATTTGAGCTTTGTTTGAGGTCTTATCTCTAAAAAATCTAAAATATAATAAAAAAATAAATCAAGTTACTAGAGTCGGCCATTTCAGTATAGAGTATTCTGCCTAAAGCATAGATGTTTTGTTTTTGAATCCAAATTGCCACGGAAGTAGGATAAAGGTGAACTGCGAATACAAAACTATAACAAAAAATCTTTTAAAATTTAGTTTAGTATATAGTGGTGCTGTGACTTTTAAATAATATGTTTTATGATATGAAAGTTTTATTTATAAAGTAAAAATTGATAGTATTTGATAATTATAATTCTTGAACCTTCTAAGAAGTTTTGTAACAATTTCATCTTTTAATTAAAACAGAATAGATGATTCTCCAATCAAAATAGAGATAATTAGAATAAGAAACCTTTTTTTTTTTTTTCAGAGTCTGTCCTATGTTTTCTCTTTCTTTAATTCTCAACTCATCAGAATTCATAAAATTCAAATCTTCAAATTTTCCTTTCTCTTCTATAACAATGAACTCAAAAAACGTAAAAGGAAAAAGAAAATAATAATAAATAAAATAAAAAATTTAAAAAATAAGACTCAACATACAGCATGAGCTGCATTTTTTCTCACGGGCCATCCATTCCTTTTGCTATTTGAAATGCGACTCAAGGGCTTGCTTATATCAGCAGGCATTGGATTTAACTACAATTTATTAACAAACCTCAGAGAAATTCCAGTAAGGGGCTAATCTGATCGAGCACGAAAGCAATTTTGGAGATATTCTTTGCTTCTGATTGAAGCAGAGCATTTTCTAGTAATATAAAATAAAGCTTTGCATGAGTAGATATAACAGATAAAAAGAACAAAAACTGAAAATTGAAATTGCGTACTTACTGGTAAACTCGGAGATGTTAAACCTAGTATTAATGTTAATTAACTATACTTGATATGCACGAAATTTAATACATGAACCAGATGAAGATCTTGTTGTAAGCAGTGACGGATTGAACAACAATTTGAAGAAGAAGAAGCTTGAAGAAAATGCAAAGTACACCAGATGCAAAGTTGCCTCGAAAGTCTCCATCAATACGGGTTCAGGTTATTCGGAAAGCCAAAGTTAATGCAAAATCAGAGAACAAACCAGAGGAAAGCTCTGTACTACAATCATCCTACCAAAACTACCACAATGATATGTGATGATGAGCAGTAAACCAAGCAAGACTCCTGATGCAAGCAATTTATTGAAGGCTTTTTCTTAAGTATCAGGCAGTTATTTTAGCAGCCCAGGTTCAGGTTTGCTTGGTCGTTTTGAGACTACTTTGCAGACTCATATTCATCTGGAGAGTAAACATTTAATGTTTCCGGGTTGAAACAAAGCCGTCTCTGATCTGGTCCTAACCCATAATATGAAAGTATAATTATTATTTTTTAAAACAAATAAAATTTTAATATGATATTCATCATTGATTTAACCGCTTTTATCTAATAAATTATATTATAATTAATTTAAACACCCTACATTACATTATAATCGATTCCATAAAAGATGAGATCTATCATCTATCATTTCCCTGCAAATCCACAATCATTCCTTGTCTATTTTTCGTTTGCTCCAAACCCAAAACAAGAAGCAGGAAGATATTAATCCTTCATATTTTGAAGCTTAATTGTAATCTCAAGTTATGAGTTAAGTCATCAATTTTCCAAATCTTACTATCTGCTAACTGGTAGTAAACAAACAACAGCCATAACATCAGAACGCACCCGTGCAGTTCAAGTAAAATCTATGCTCATTCAGTAAGAATCTCAACAAGCAAAAACTGTGTCAACTAGAACTCCAGAAGCTATAGGCAACACAAGAATATTCAATCAGATTGCAATCAGCTAATCTATTTATTTTTCATTCATTACAATGCAACTCATCGACTATGATACAAACCACTTTCAAGTGTACCCAAGAAACTTGCCCTTATCAGTTCCGGATCTGGCATCTGTTGCTCAAAAAGAAGGGAATGGATGGTTAAGTCCTCTTCTCATTTGAGTTCAAAACCCCTCTTGAGTCACTTCCGTGCACTGTACTGAAATAAAAAATAAAGTTATTAATTATACATATGCGTTGTGTGTGCACACGCACATGAAATAATAAATACAAAAATGAGAAAGCTGCAAGAGATATTGATGCAATGAAACAGTAATAGTAAGATCCAAAACAGAGGATTTATTTCAGTCCTTTACTTTTGATCCAAGCAGAGCATCTTCTTGTAATTTAAGATGAAAATGTTTTGCAAGGTTAGATACATTAAATAAATAAAGAGAATGTAAATGATTTGCCATATGCGGCGAACATAAATTGGAACTAAGAATCCGAGATGCGTACCTGCACATAAATTCAGAGAATAATCACTAGTTTGTTCCCTTCAATCGAGCCATCTAAATCTTTTAGCTTGAGATTTCTCATCATCACAGCGGCCACTTCCACTGGCTTCAGCTGTCCCAATATATTCTGCAAGGCTTCGCTTTGATGTTGTGGTTACTTCCATATTTGATCCAACAAAATTTTGACGAAATTCATTTAGATTATAAGAAGTAAAGCAAGTCCATTGGTTTGTTGTTTGGTCGAACTTTTGCTCCACTTGGTGCATATAAACTGGATGGAAACCACACTTTTTCACCTCCAATCCTGGGCCCCACAAGGGTTGAAATTCAAAATACCAATTGTGTTCGTAGCATTCTTGTTGTTGACGAGGCAAATAGAGTAGCCAAAGATAGTCTGACCCATCCTGGCCGAACGTTTCCCTAAAAGTAGTACTATCAACAACTCTAGAACCTTTCAAGTGCCAGGTCAAACACTTTGTAGGATATGAACGTAACGTTCTGATTCTAGTTGAATGCTTATTGACATGAAACACACAGCAAACGGCATATCCCACCACCTTATTCTTATTAAATGAATCGGGAGGCCTCTTGAGTGTTATTGAAGAACCCTTGTTCTGATACATGAACCATTCCGGAATTTCGATTCCTGGAACAACAATGCTTAAACGCTGTCGCGAATTTGACACGGTCTGCAACCAAAAACTTAAGAGGAAAATATGAAAAATAAAACCATACCTCTGCATAAATTAATGCCATATGTTTGGCACAGTGGAGAGATATGGAATAAAAGACTAACCTCGAGGTACTCTTTCAGCATTGAAAATGCCAAGCCGTTGAATTTGAAACAGTCCATACAATAAATGTACGTGCGGTTCGACTTGCATAATTTTAATACAGATGATATCATTTCCAAAGAAGTACAACCATCTACTCTAATTGACACAATACTGGGTGGAGGCTGTGGTAGAGATTGAAGCCTCTTGCAATCCTCCAATACCATTTTCCAAAGCTTAGAAAGATGGATAATGCTTGCTGGGAGTGAAACAAAGCTGTTTCTACTCAAATATAACTCCTTCAACGAGCATAAGTTGCCAATATCACTTGGGATTGCTCCTTCCCCTAGATTACAGTCACTGATATCTAATTTCCTTAAACAACACAAACCTGATAGAGATGGGAATCTCAGAGCCACAGGACCTGAATTCCTTCTGATCAAATTGATAGAGAAGTGCAGAAACCATGATGTTGATTGCAACAGTCCTTTGCACCCACTTATATTAATTACTTCCAAGCTTTCTACTTTTCCCAAGTTCTCTGGCACATTTTTAAGTTTGGAGCAGCCAGAGAGATGCAATGTTTTAAGAGATCTCAAACCATTTATAGTTCTTGGAAGACTCTCGAGATTTTTGCAATCTTTCAAATTCAACAATACGAGGCCAGAAAGAAGTTCAATAGATGCTGGCAATCCTCTTATAGCAGTTCCTTCCAAATGAAGCTCCAACAGCTGCTCCATACCTTCCACGATCTCCGGGAACTCTTTGAACTTCAAAAGGCCAGAAAGATTCAAAGTTGATAGATATTTTAGAGCACTTATGGTACTCGGAATACGCTCAAGATTTTTGCAGCCATACAAAGTCAACCGAACAATTCCAGATAGAAGTTCAATTGAGAGTGGCAGCTCTTTAATATTAGTTCTATCCAAACAAAGTTCCCGCAGACACTCCATACTTCCCACAATGTCTGGAAATTTCTTCAATTTCAAGCAACCAGAAAGTACAAGTGTTTCAAGAGATTTCATAAAAATCTTGGCTGGAAGAGTTGTAAGACTTGTACAGCCTTTCAAATTCAAAAATTTCAGCTTCTTGTGAACCAGCAAAGATGGGTGAATCTCACGCAACTTTGTACATCCTTCAAGAATCAACTGCTCTAAATTTGGTACTCCTGTGAAGTCTGGAGTCCTTATGAGCTTCTCAGAATGCTTGAGACTCATGATTTTCAACCTGGTCAAAGGCTATAAGAAACAAAATGGCACAAAAGAACATGCTTTTCTCAGGTTATCACATAACTTAAAAGAATGGAAGTATGAAATTATCAATAAGTATTCACTGAAAACTATAAATATGTAGTTGAATTAATCTTACTTTGATTCCACTCCACAGCCATTCAATGCTGCTAAAAGGGACGTTAAGTTCAATAAGTTCATCTAATCTCGAATTTGATGGCAAGGATTTCGATGGATATCTTGTCCAATTAAGAAACCGTAACTCGTTGGAGAGGTATTCAAGGTCTCCCAAAAGTTGAACATAATGGATTTGGAGCACTCTAAGATTGGTCATATTAGAAAAGGCTTTAGCACTGAAATGCATCTCTTTGTTGCTAAAGCAATCAAATACGATGACTTCAACTGTATCAGTTCCCTAAACATTTTAACAAAAAATAAGTGGGAAAAAAAATAAAAGAAAGAAAGTCTTGATAAAACTATGCAAAGATTTACCTAGTTAAACATATGATCAAGATCCTAAAATCGCAAGTTTTTGACTTAACTAATCACTTACCGTATTTTGTGATAATACATGGCACACATCTGCTTCCTCCCACAATCTACTGCGATTTCCAGGCTCTTGAGGGGATTGCCTCTTGACAATTTGTCGACCCATTTCTTGTAATAAATCATGCATCCACAATCCATTGAAATCATCTACGGTTAATAGAGATTTTTCAATAAGACCTGCAATTCCAATAATTGGGTCAAAATCACAGTAGTTGAGAATTTTTGTTACATAATCTATATACTTCCCTTTATAGAAGCATGCAATATCGAGAAATATTTTCTTCTCCGTTTCTTTTAACCCATCAAAACTTGTTTGAAGTACATCAAGAATTTCATTTTCAGGATCTCTTTCAAGTCTTTGTAGTGCACTTTCCCATTCAGCTATAGTTCTACCACACAGAAATGAGCCCAAAACCTTGAGAGCTAATGGAAGACCACCAGCATACTTTACAACACTTTTTGACAGTTGCTCGTATCCTTTCCATGGCTTATGGGATTTAAAGGCTTTTAAACAAAAAAGTCCAAGAGCTTCATCATAATTTAGATACTCATGCATATAAACTTCATCCACTCCATGTGCCATCAACAAATGCTTATCTCTTGCTGTTATGAGAATCCTGCTACCTGTAGCAAACCAATCATGCTTTCCAGCTAGGCTTTCTAATTGCTGTATGTCAATCACATCATCAATAACAAGAAGAACCTTTTTGCATCGTAGCCTACTTCTGATCATGTTCATACCATCATAAACATCCCATATGCCACTATCTGCGAGGTTTAGTAACTGGGAAAGGAGCTGCTTTTGCAAAACGACCAGACTACTTTTTTTTGAAATTTCCCGAACGTTGGCAAGAAAACAATTCGCTTCAAACTCATGAGAGATCAAGTCATAAACAACTCTTGCAAGAGTTGTCTTACCTATACCTCCCATACCACAGATACCTATCATACGAACATCAGTAGTCCCTTCATTTATAAGAAACCTCAGTTTCTCCAAGCGTGAATCTAGTCCAACTAGCTCCTTAAGAGTCTCAGATTTTGCAGGAATTTTGCAGGATATCTCCTTGACAATATCCACGATAAATTCCGACTCATTCCTGTACATTGAAAAGAACAAGACAATTAACATTGGTATTGTTGAATTAAAGTTAGCATGAATGTACGGTCAAATCAATTCCACCAGTATAATATCCAAACTATGCAATATTATGTTCATTAGATCGAATCTTTTGTTGCTTCTTCAAGTATGTATCTATGTTCATCTATAACACTTCATTTACGAAAATTCGTTGATGAAGTTATTATTTCAATTACATCTTATGATGTTAATAAATTGCTTTATACATTGATTATACGCTCTGTTTTTATTTCTGAAATCCAAGAAATTCTAAAATGGCTCAAAGACCTTTTAAAATATTCAATGAAAACAATACGTTAATGGAAGTTTATTGATAGGGAAGGAATCCCAAAATCAACCCATTAGTTGAGACTCATGCAAGACAATAAAAAATAACTAACCTTAATCTTTGGTAAGATAGTATTTTAGAAAAGGAATGGTAACCTGTCTTTCAATTCCCAGCCAGATATATTGGCCACCTCCTTCAAAGCATCTCTCCATTTTTGTACCTTTTCTATATTCTCCCTGAAAGCTTCTTCATGTTCTAAAAATGCTTCTTGAAAACTTGCCGTCTGTTTCCTCACCCTAGTTGGTTCCACGTCATAGAATATTGGAAAAATCATTTGTTGATGATCACTTGTATTCTTGCATTCAACAATCTTAACAAGTTCATCCAAGCACCAAGTTGAAAAAGCATAGTTTCTTGAGAAAACAATAATTAAAATTCTTGACTCTTCAATTGCTTTAAGTAGTTCTGATGAAATAGCTTTTCCTCTCTCAAGTTCTTTGTCATCTTTGAATACAACAATTCCTGTTTTATCCAAAGCAGCATACAAATGATCTGTGAATTTGCGGGTGTCTTCACCTCTGAAGCTTAAGAAGGCATCATATTTCTGACGAGAGAGAGGTGAAGGAACATATGAAGAGATTCTCCGGATGCTCATAATGCAAGCAATTGATCCGACAGCCTTCTGTTTAAGTTCCTGAAAATAAATTTTGATCAAAATTTACACCTACGCCATAAATAAATGTCTCTTAAGTAATCATAAAAAATAACCAAATAAAGTTACGATATCTAATTTATAAGATTTCATACAACAAACAAATACGGTCAAATCATTAATTATAAATTGCAGCTGACGATACATTCATCATTGTATTATGCAAAAAAATAATAATAATAATAATTATATATCCATAAGTTATATGGGGAATAATATATGGGAGAGTAGTATTAGCTAGCTAGCTACCGGCACATGATGGCAGAAAAATTTCTTTATACAAATAATATATATATCCTAAAAAGAATTAAGAAAATTAAATATGTTGCCAGAGCATACCGAGGCAAGAGTTGTGTTTAATAAGTGACGTTTTGTTTTTTTAAAAAAGAACAAAACTAAAACTAAGGTTGTAGCGAATGATTTATTTTATAAACAAAAAAATTTATTTATTTACAATGTAATCTTACACGATTAGATTAAGAATTATAGACGCAAATATTTCTCAAAGACCAAAATTTACCGGTTCAAAAATATATGATACTTGATAATGCTTCTGTTTCGGAAATTAATGACCTTCTTCTTCATATTAGCTCCGAAAATTAAAAAAAAAAAAAAAAATACAAGGGAACTGCGCGGCATAAAACTTACAGCTTCGATTGTGTTGCTGGCAGCAGAGTGGACTTTTCAATAAGATTTCCGACGGCAAATCTTCAAAGTTCTAACATCAAATATGCAAGTCAACGATGCTGCGTTCCAAGGCATTTTCTAAAAAACAAATAATATAAATTCAACACTTGTCAATTCTTACCAACAAAGTCTTCAAATTGACACTGCGGTCTCTGTTGTTTAGTAAAAATTTAAAAAGGTTCAATAGTTTTCAATTCTTATAAACTAGGTCCTCCAACCAAAATAAAGAATGAGGGTGAGTAAAAGGATTATATCATGGCTAAATCCAACTTAGATCCGAGTCCATATTCTACCATATTCAGCGATCCATTTTCAGACACGCCAACAATTGTAAATAAATTGAAAGATTCACATAAAGCAACAAAGAAACAGGGAGGAAAAATGACCTATTTCACAGCCAAACAGAATCGCTGTGGTTTCTTTAGTTCTTTTATTCCGATTCAATAGAACATATTACAACCTACATAAGGTTATAGACAATATGAGGAAACAAACAACACTTGTGAAGCTACACGTGACAATATTACCAGTTCCAGCACATCAATGAGATGAACCGCATTAATGGCAGCTGATTCCACAATTGCTGACTGAGTCAGTCCTGTTTCGGTGGCTTGTTTCAAACCTTTTTCAATTGCAAAAGCTTCCAAGAATTCTACATCTTCTGTGGAAAAAGATCAGTGAATGGAAGCAAATATGATTTCTCCCTTTCATTCCTCATGAATGCAACAGTTAATAACACCATAAGAGTTGATCTGCTGTGACCCAACCTAGACATATTGAGTATTTATATACCCCAAAACGCATCGTGTCAATTAAGATGTGAATTACCTATTATAAATCCAACATCTTTCCTATACTTTACTGATGTGAGATTTACTTAAGATGTTACATGATCGCCAAGAGGTCTTTTAGGTAAAGGGAATTTTAAAATACATGAAGTATCTTCGTATTAGGGGCTGGGACTAAGAGGACTTGTCTAGTGGGTGGAGGGACAATGTGGCACACAACTCAACACTTCGGATTAAGTCATCTTTCCGCCTGCCATTTTCATCAACTAATTGAGAATGCTGCAACCGAGGTGAGGCTTGAACGTACAGAGGAAAGTAACACTGCAATGCACAGAAATAATGAAACCTCCAGCATAGCTATTTCTTTATTTTCATTCACTATTTATATTACATCAATGTATGAAGCTGCGTTACTCTAAAATCTAAAACTAAAAGGAAGATTACAAGGAGATAAATGAAAAGAATTAATTGCTTTCAGCTGGTTCAAGAATTAACAGCGTTATTGATAGTTTTGTCTCTAGTGGAAGAAAGAATTTCGACTAAAGCACAGCATCATTACAACAAATCTGATGATATTTTTCCAATTACATCCGATAACGATAATTTCTTCATGCATGCAGTATATGGTCTGACTCTGTTTTTTGTCTAAGAACTGGAGAAATTCTGGAATTCCTTTGTTCTAACACGTCATTCATGCAACAATAAATAATCAAATCTTTTCATGTATGATTTTATTTGGAAAATTTTTAAAATTTTTTTAGCTGTTTGAATAACTAGTTAATTAAGTAAACAGAGTTTGCACCATGTTCGTGGTAAAATTTTGTTAATGACATGCATTCAAGTCACTGCAACGATGAAAATAACTGCCTCAGTGACTCTTTAAATATATTGAATCAAAACAATAGTTATTGATAGAGAAGGAATCTTAAAATCTGCTCATTAGCTATGACTTATGTAGGACAAACAAAAATAAGTAACCTTAGTCTTAGAAAATCAATGTTTGAGAATATTAATGGTTACCTGTCCTTCAATTCCCCGTCAGACACATTAGCCACCTCCTGAAAGCGTCTCTCCACTTTTGCACCTTTTCTATATTCATACTGAAATCTTCTTCGTGTTTATAAAAAGTGTCTCAAAAACTTCTTTTCTGTTTCCTTTCACAGTTGGTTCCACCTCATAGAAAATTGGAAACATCATTTGTTGCTGATCACTTCTATTCTTGCATTCAACGATCGGAACAAGTTCACCCAAGCACCAAGTCGAGCAAGCATAGTTTCTTGAGAAAATATAATAACTGAAATTCTTGATTCTTCAGTCCTGGTGAAATGGATTTTCCTCTGTAACGTTCTTTGTCATTGCTGAATACAATGATTCCTTTTTTTTTTAAATCCAAAGTAGCATACAATGGTCCGTGAAATTTTGCTGGTTTTTTCTCCTCTGAAGCTTAAGAACACATCATATTTCCAATGAGAGAGAAGAGAAGGAACATATGAAGAAACCCCTGGGTATTAAGATAGTCTTTACTTAGATAGTTAGAGAGCTAGCTAGTTTTTTAGATATGCTGATGTGCAAGCTGAGTTAGCTGAATTTGTTAAAGGTTGTTATAAGTTTCTTCTGGAAAGCTTAGTTTCATCTAGCATACATAATACGTGTACAAAATTCTACATCTTAGTACATATACATAATTGTAATCAGTGAATATTGAATAAGATACATTCATCATTCATCACATTCTACTCTTAATATTTCCTCTCTGTTTCCTTCACTTTCTGAGCTTCCAAACACCACAGTTTATGCTTTAACTTGGTATCAGAGTTAGAACCTGAAGTGTCAGGGCTTTATCAAGTACAAATCTTAATAAAAATCAATCTGTTTCACCCTTCACCATTACAAGTGCAATCAAATTCGAGAGAACTAACTACGCAATCTAGAAATCTCAAATTCTTTCTTCAGTGCTTTGCCAACGGACTGGAAGGTATTCTCAATGAAACTAAAAGTTGTCTTGATCAGTTTCTTATTCAAGAAGATGAAATCTCTGCAAGAGAGACATGAGAGAATCCAACCTTTGTTGCTTGGAAAAGATAAGATCAGCTGCTGTTAAACTCGCTCATGTCCTCGATCAGCGTTGAGATACTCAGCCTTGTGGTAGACTCTAACTCTTCTTATGCACTTTGGAAAAATCTTGAGGAACAATTTGGATCTAAAACTATGGCTAAGAAAGTACATCTGAAAATGATGTTGAATAATCTCAAAAAAGGATCCATAACAATGATTGAATATTTTGGCCAACTTAGAGCTGCTACAGATGAACTGGCTTTAGCTGGAAGTCCTGTGAGCAATCTAGACTTTATCACTTATTTGATTTCTGCTTTTGGTCAGTCATACTATCCTGTTTTTGTGTACATTGAAGTTAAGATGATAAAAATGTCTGTTAATGAAGCATAGTCTATGCTTTTTACTCATGAAGTATGGATTGAAAGCAATCAGCTGAGTGCTAATAAAGAAGCTAAGCTGAACTATGCAGCCAACATAGCTCAGGCTGGACCTAATAATAAGAAACCTAATGGCCAAGCTAATCATTATCAAGGTAATTGGAACAAAAATGCTAATTATCTGGGTAATAATGGAGGCAAAGGTGGATATGGCAAAGGTTTTTCTGGACAAGGAAGAGATAATCGGAACAATAGTAGATGCTGGAATATTAGATTGACTTGGAATGGTGGAATGTTAGGATCTTTTCGTGGCAGAGGAGGTTATAATAGTTCTAGTAATAATAATAGTGGTTTTGGTAAACATGTTGTTTTTAACAATAAGAAAGGTGTGCTTAACTCTTCTATTTCTGCTGTAATCTATCAAATCTGCTTTAAGCCAAAATATATATCTGCTGAGTGTAGAAATAAATACAACAAAGAATTTGTTCCCTCTTATCCACCAACAAGCTACAATCTTTATCAAACCTCAACTCCAAGGGCTACTTAGCTCACAGCATGTAAAGATGAAATGGTTGATCAGGGATGGTACTTAGACAGTAGCGCCACTTATCATCTCACCAACAATCTTCAAAACTTGAATCATGCCATCAAATACTCAGGTAATCATCTGTTGCATGTTGGTAATGGTGAAGGATTGAAAATTCCACACATAGGATATACATGCTTCAAATATCCTATAATTCTCTGCTGCATCTAAATGATATATTGTGTGTACAACCAAAAATCTCATAAGCATTTATAAACTGTTAGCAAACAATAACATAACTATTGAATTTGTTGTCAATCTTTGTTTTATTAAGGACAAGAAGAAGGTTGTGCATCTGGTTCAAGGGATTGCTGGAGATGGATTGTATCAGTTGCCATCAAACTGCTATCAAAGAATGACTTTCTATCTAGTTCATGTTGTTTGGCCTCTGTCTCTAGTTCAATGCTTTCTGTTTTCAATAATTTAGATACTGCTGATAATAAACCCTGTCCTAAGCTTTTTTCTAATATTTTCAATGCTTAATGTCATGTAAACACTACTCATTTAATTGTTTCTGGTACTTTGTTACATCAAAGACTTAGTCTAGGAAAGCATGTTCTGAAATGTATCTTGCTTGATTTGTCTCTTATTTCTTCTATAACATTACCTGATTTTTGTGATGTCTGTCAATGCAGAAAATTTCATCAACTTTATTTTTATTTTGTGGGAATAAAGACCTCAACGCCTTTAGAACTTGTTCTTATTGACCTTTATGGACCAGCTACTATGTTGTCTTATTTGCATTATTATAGATAGTATGTAAGCTTTGTGGATTATTCTAGGTACTATTGGTTATTTCCTTTAATCCTCAAGTTTAATGCCTTTGAAACTTCCAAAATTTCAAAGCCTTGCTTTGAGAAACTGTTTGATATTCCTCTGAAAGCACTTCAATCAAATTAGGGTTGAATATTGAAATTTTGAAACCTATCTTCAGAAAGAGGGCATATTTTCAGACATACTTGCCCTTATATCGCCACCAAAATGGAGTGGTAGAAAGAAAATATAGTCATGTTGTAGAAACTGGGTAAACGTTAGTTGCAAAAGCACAAATGCCTCTTTTCTTCTAGTGGAAGCTTTCCATACTGCATCATTTCTTATCAATAGGCTGCCAACAACTATTTGAAACAATACATTATCCTTTGAAAACTATATGGTAAAAACCAGATTACCAATTCCTAAAGCATTTGCTTATTCTTTCCTTTGTTTAGGCCTTGCAATAAACACAAATTCGACTTTCATTCACAAAAGTGCCTAATGATAGGTTATAATCCCATTCATAAAAGTTATAAATGCTTAACTTCTACTGGAAAAATCTATATTGCAAGGCATGCACAATTTAATGAATCTGAGTTCCTATTCAGTCATTTTTTCTTTCTCTTAAGTCTGATCACTCTCCATCTACAGGTTCACAATCTTGTAATCCTTTTACTACTTTTCCTAATATATCAATCATTCAAGATAGCGATGCTGCATACCTCTCTATAAATACTCTTGTTTCAGGTGCAGGTTTTGATTCAGATGCCTTACACTCACTTTTTGCTTACAACCTCCTAAATGCATCACCTATTCAACACTTATCAAATGCCTCTTCTCCAACATCCCGTCATCCTCCACCACACCAATACCTCAGCCAGTTCAAAATGCTCATCCAATGGTCACAAGATCTAAGGTTAGTCTATTCAAGCCTAAATTATATCTAGTTGTTTATCAAGAACTTAAAACAGCCTCTGTTAAATTAGTTTTACATGACCTAAATGGAGACAAGTAATGCAGGCAGAGTTTGATGCTTTACGAGACAATAATATCTGGGTTTTAATTCATAAAGAAACTGCACAAAAGGTTGTTGGAAATACATAAGTGTTGAGAGTCAAATATAACCTTAATAGCAGCATATCAAATTACAAAGTTAAACTTATTGCAAAAGGTTTCATGAGACCCGAGGTGTGGATTTCTTTCAAACATCTAGTCCAGTAATTAAACCTTGCACATTTAGAGTCATTTTAGCAGTCACATATCACTAGTCCATTAGACAAATTGATGTCAATAATGCATTTCTCAATGGCATTCTTAGTAAAGATGTGTATATAATTCAACTAGAGGGATTTCTTCATCCTTACTATCCTTCTCATGTGTACAAAATTAAAAGGATCTTTATGGAGTTAAACAAGCACCAAGGGCTTGGTATGATAGACTGAAAAACTGTGTTATAGTGGGGTTTTCATGCTTCCAGATCATACACTTTACCATTTATTTAGCATATGGAAAAGGCATTGGTTTTGGTTTGTATATATGTTGATGATATATTGGTCACTAGTTCAAATATTAAATTTGTTGGGCAGTTATTCAACAACTGGGGTTTAGAAAATACTTTGAAAATCTTGGAGAATTCAACTATTTTCTTAGCTTTGAGGTTACACCTTCTAATAAAGGACTCCATCTCTCTCAGACAAAGTATATTAGAGACTTACTTAAGAAGGCACAAATGCTAGAAAGCAAAGGCTGTCAAACTTCTAAGAGTTCAATTGAAAGATTAGTTAAAGACAGATGTGCTGCCTTTGAGAATCCTACTCCATACAAAAGTATAGTTGACTCTTTGCAATGTATAACCTTGGCCAGACTTAAAATAGCATTTTCTATTAATAAGCTTAGAAGACTTAAAATGCACTTTCTGTATGTCATTGGCAAGCCTGCAAATGATTTTTGAGATATTTTCAGTATACAGCCAGCTCTGGGTTACAATTTTACAGCATAGAAGATTTGATAATTACAACCTTTTTATATGCAAATTAGGGATTAGATTTGGACGATAGAAAGTCAGTTGGAGGTTACTGTGTTTACTTAGAAAACAATCTAATATCATGGTCATCAAAGAAGCATCAATTATTCCAAGAAGCACAGCAAAGTCTGAATATAGAGCTTTGGCTTCAACTGCTTCCAAAGTACTCTAGATCACTTGTTCAAAGAATTGCAAGTGAAACTGCTGCGTAGTCCAACACTTACTTGTGACAGCAAAAATGCAGAAGCATTAGCATGTAATCCGAAGTATCATTCCAAGACTAAGCATATTGAACTTAACCTGAATTTTGGTTGAGAACATATTTAAGAACAGAAGTTTAGAAGTTTAGAAGTTTGAAATGATTGAAACAACATACTTACAAGTTGTTGGGACCTTGATGTATGCAATGGTTTGCACTAGAGTAGATATAGCTTGGGCAATAAGTGTAGTAACCAGATTCATGGGTAATCCTGGTAAGGTACATTGGGATGCTGTGAAGTGGATTATGAGGTAATTGAGAGGTCTAGCCATGGTTTAACAGATGGGAGATCTAAACCTGAAGTTAGTGTAATCAGAGGTTATGTAGACTCTGATTTTGCTGGAGACTTGGATAGAAAGAAGATAATTTCTAGGTACTTATTCATGCTGGATAGTTGCCTTATCAGTTGGAAGGCAACATTGCAATCTATAATGGGTCTATCATCTATTGAGGCTGAATTTGTTACAACAAAGGCTGTGAAGGACTCCATGTGGCTTAAAGTGCTGTTGAATGAACTTTGGTTGAAACAAAAGACCATTGATATCTTTTGTGACAACCAAAGTGCTATTCAGCTCGTCAGCAATCAAGTCTATCATGAGATGACTAGGCACATTGATGTCAAGCTGTATTTATCGAAGATGAGGTTGCAAAGTGGTCTATTGTAGTGACAAAGATCCATACATATGTCAATACTGCTGAAATGCTGGTAAAGGTGCTTCCAATAGCCAAATTCAAACTTGATTGGTGTTGGGAGTGGTTCTAGTTGATAAGCTGTGTGCTTGAAGGTTCTTTAATGCAGTTTTTATGGTAAAAAGTCAAGCTGAATCAGATCTGCAAGGTGGAGAGTGTGAAGATAAGTATGCTGTTTCGAGGACTAAACTGCAATCGAGGAATAGATTTTGGATCTTGGTGCAGATCGACTTCAGCTAAGGGGTCCATTTGCAAATATGTTGCTGACGTGGCCTAGAGGTGGTTAAGTTTGTTAGGCTGTTTCTGGAAAATTTCCAGAATAAAAAGGCTGGTTTACAAGGCCTGATGTATCATTCTTTTCTCATTCATTTCTTCATCAAATCGTGTGATTCTTGTTTAAGACTAATATTTGTAATCTACTCTTGTGATCTGGTTATCTACAACCCGCTTTGATGAATAAAAGCTTATGAAGTTTTCCTTCTGATCTGGTAACTCGTGCTTTGGTGTTGGTTTCTGGGTTCTTGAACTGTTTGATTTCTTTTCTATTTCCTTGGTTCTTTTTTTATCTTGATCGATTAGTTGATTAATTTCTTAGTGAATTAGCCATTAAAACATAACATTTTCCTTTTTTAAAGATGTATAAAGGACATGGAAATTAATCCTCTGCTTACAAACTTATGAACTGCGGCAAGCAGCTACTTATTTGAATTCCAATGCAGTATTTGCTTCAGGCGAACATATTTGTTTCAGGGGAAAGCAAAGGATTTTCATTTAAAAAATTAAAAAGGTTCTGTTGTCTTATATGTATAGCTTCAATTTTAATGGACAAACCTCAGTTTCGCTTCACACAATTTCTATCTCCATAGCTCTGTTGTCGTATGATTGTATTACAAAACCAAAAGCAAGTCTTGGCTAGAAAGGGACCATCTTAATTATTTTCATGTTTCTGCCCACAACGTGATGGCTATGTTATGATTACATGTGAATGAACTCATTACTTGTGGGGAATGCATTTGTTGTATGCGTTGAAAATGATGGCCGATCATATAATCTTGGTAAATTTTGTAAAAGGTACAACAATTTGCTTGACAAAAGTAAATTGTGCACCAATAAAATTAATGCAAGCAGTTGTGATGAAGATCGTCATTTTGTTCCTTGATGGAGACTTGAAGTAAACTTGGTAGAGTCTTGATGGTTTGGCAGCTTCACTGGTCTTCAATTGGTGACCAGCTGAGTTGTGGAACAATCACATAAGTGCAATTTTTTCTTCTCTAAAATTAATTTATTGCTAGCTAGTCTAATAATCCTACGGAACCATGTCTTTCTTTTCATCACGGAAATACGTATCAACTGTTTTTTTCTTTCTTTTTTTTTTCCCCGTAATAAGGCATTGTATTATCTCGATCATAATCAATTTTTCCAGGAAGTTAATAGCAAACATCGGAGAAGTTCCAGGGTTGGCTTAATGTGATTAAGCACGACTGCAATTTCGATTCATGGAATCCACATTCTGAACAACTTTTGAGCTAGCCTTCGCTTTGATGAGGCAAAGCACCGGCAATATGATAAGAAAAAGTTTTGTGCATTAGTAGGTGTAATAGATAGATTTAAAATTTAAAAAAAAAGTGCGACTATTAAGCTTTTATTTTTAATGATAGTTTGCATTAATATCCATTTTTGTTTAAGCTTAATTAAGTTTGTTTGATTTCGAATAATTGTGTGCTTAAAACATATGCATAATTGTAGGTAACTAGAAGTTCAAATTTCATGGGAAGGATGTTGTGGCAATGGGCTTACAAAAAGGACAAAAGAACATGGCTTTAGAAGAAGTGGAGTAAATTTAGAATAGTGCAGATGTTGTAGTCATTGCTGTAGCAACCATTGCTGTAGCAACTAGTGTTGTAGCAACTAGTGCTATAGCAATCCTGGAACATTGAGAGAAAAAAATCACAAACCAATTAACATATTGCGATATAAAGTTTTCTAATCTAGAAGATGCGCACTCTAGACCTCCGTTTATCCTAATTTTGAGTTATAAAAGAGGCACACACACAAAAGAAGAGGGAGGCCGTCGACCAAGATCAAAAACCAAAAAAGAAACAAAGGAAAAACAGAATTCAAGAGCAAGAATCAAGGCTGCACCAATGGAGAATTTGCGAGAATTACTTGGAATTCAATCTTTCTTATTCTTTTTTTTTTTGTTTATTCTTTGATCATGAAAATGTATTTGATAACTGAATGTTGGGGGGACTTTGCATAAGATTTCTAGGTATCCAACCCAAAAGACTAGCCTTTTAGGTGGAGTGACCTACCACCTTATAAACCCAAGTATCTCCCCTTTACTAGCCAATGTGGGACACAACTCAACAATCCCCCCCTCGGACGAAACCACCGCCTTGACTCCAGTCCTTTCGTCCGACACACCTGAGTTGTTCCACCACCACATTCCGGCTACTAGGGTCTGGCTCTGATACCACTTTGACTGTCACACAGGATGTTTACAGATGATTGTTGGTACCCCAATTCATTCATCATACCCTTTAACCAAATTGCTTCCTTGAAAGCCTCTGCAGCAGACTTGTAATCTGTTAAGCATCAATGAGAAGTCTATGGCTCCTGTTTCTCAAGAGGATGTAGGCTGCATAAGCCGAACCTCTATAATCCTTCTTGTTCCTTGTTTGCTTTATTTTCTTTTCTTTTAATCTCTTACAAATTCATCTTAGTTCTGTTTCTGATTCAAACAAACACATTCTTTAATAACACAAGATCAGTGTGTGGATATTTTCTTGGGGATAGAATTTGAGTTTTCACCTTAAATTCGCAACAAATTGGTATCAGAGCCAGACCCTAGTAGCCGGAATGTGGTGGTGGAACAACTCAGGTGTGTCGGACGAAAGGACCGGAGTCAAGGCGGTGGTTTCGTCCGAGGGGGGGATTGTTGAGTTGTGTCCCACATTGGCTAGTAAAGGGGAGATGCTTGGGTTTATAAGGTGGTAGGTCACTCCACCTAAAAGGCTAGTCTTTTGGGTTGGATACCTAGAAATCTTATGCAAAGTCCCCCCAACAAATTGGTATCAGAGCTCACATCTCTGAATCTTGTGAGCAAGAATGGCAACACAGAAGCTGGATGTGGAGAAGTTCACGGGTGAAAATGAATTCCATCTTTGGAGGCTGAAAATGAGGGCGTTGCTGGTTCATCAAGGAATTGAAGAAGTCTTGGAAGATAAAAAAACCTTGAAGAAGGTCAGCAAAATCAAAGATGAAGACATGCAAGATGCCATGGACAAGGCACACAGCACAATAATCCTGAGTCTTGGGGATGGTGTATTAAGAGAGGTGGGAGATCAGACGACAACTGCTGGCGTGTGGAAGAAACTGGAGGATTTGTATACCAAGAAATCTCTTACAAAGAGATTGAGTACAAAGAAAAGGCTCTACACACTTCAAATGGAAGAAGGCTGTTCTTTATCCACTCACATTAATGCCTTTAATAAGATCATTTTGGATCTTGAAGACATAAATGTGAAGATTGAAGATGAAGATAAGGCCATTATTCTGTTGGCTTCATTACCATCTTCTTATGAACACTTTTTAGATACTCTCTTATACGGCAGACAATCCCTGACCATGCAGGATGTCAAAGAAGCTTTGAGTTCCAAAGAAAGCTCCAAGAAATCAGAAAACAGAGTTGGTGAAGGGCTGACAGTAAGGGGAAGGTCTGAGAAACAAGAAAGCTGGAAAGGTAAAAAGAAGGGAAGGTCAAAGTCCAAGAATAGGTCATTGAAGTGTTTTCTCTGCCACAAAGAAGGTCACTTCAAGAGGGACATCACGAGAGAAAGAGTAAGAAAGGATTCTAACAATGTAAATGGAATGTCATTGCTTCAAGAATCAGATGAAGGATATGACTCTGCTGGTGTTCTGGTAGCCTCTGATTCACAAATTGAAGGTAAATGGGTTCTAGACTCGGGCTGCACCTATGACATGTGTCCACATAAACACTTATTTACTAGGTATGAATCCTTTGATGGAGGTAAAGTCTTGATGGGAAATAATGCATCCTGTAAGGTTGTTGGCATAGGCTATATAAGATTGAAAATGTCAGATGGTGTAGTAAAAGAATTAGAAAATGTAAGACATATTCCAGAGCTTAAAAGAAACTTAATATATGTTGACAAAGCGGTGTACTATTGTGGTTGAATCAAGTTCTTTAAAGGTCATCAAAGGGTCTCTGGTATTGATGAAATGATTATAGAGGTTCGGCTTATGCAGCCTACATCCTCTTGAGAAACAGGAGCCATAGACTTCTCATTGATGCTTAACAGATTACAAGTCTTTTCAGAGTATTACAAGGAACAACTATATCAATTTTTTGCGCAGTTTTTTTTTTTTGCGGTAAAAGCGGGTTTTGCAGAAGTCGATTTTGTGCGGTTTTGTACAGTAGTACTATTTGTACAAAGACATGAGCACGTAATAGTGTAATATATGTGAACAGTGACATTTTTTCTTTTATGCTCCTCCTAAGGTTTTCGACCGTCCTGAGTTCAAATGTGACGTCCGTTTTGCTGTCTGATCACTCGTTCATTGTGAAACGATCGTGATACCCCTAAAATACATAAAATAACTAATTATAATGAAACACACGTAATTAAATAACAAAATACTTAAATAAATAAAAGTAGCAATGTTAGTGAGACTTGAAGTGTAAAATGACGATTTTCTCCTTTATAAATATACACTTTCTAACACTCAACAGAAGCCTCCAAAGGTACTGTGAAGCTTGTGAAGGTACATACCAGTAACAATGCTGCTGATATGTTGACAAAACCAGTTCCCATAGCTAAGTTTGAGTACTGCTTAAACTTAGCTGGTATCTGTGGAAAATAAAGACACAGAAAATGAGAAGAAGAAGCCGTAGGGATGCTGGAATTCAGATTCAAGGTGGAGATTGTTAATTGTGAACCTGAATTAAGTGATTATGGAAGAATGACTTTGTCGGTTGTATAATGGGTTAGCAAACGACATGACATCCATGGAGGTGATGCCGCTCATACAACTTCAGCCTTTTTGTCGTCCAAGAGAATAAGTTGTGCACGTGGCTTGCTCGTGCAATTACTTAGTCACGGTTAAAGAAAAAACGGCAGCACCAAATGTCGTTTTGATTCAAAAGGCTGTTAGTCTTGGCGGGAAGATTTTCTGGGTTTGTTGTAACAAACCCAGAACATGTGCTGACGAGTGGCACCTGTGTGAGCTTCCCCTCAGAGCTATATATAAAGCCTCTGAGGTTAATCTTCGATATAGTTGTTCCTTGTAATACTCTGAAAAGACTTGTAATCTGTTAAGCATCAATGAGAAGTCTATGGCTTCTGTTTCTCAAGAGGATGTAGTATGTCAACCTCTATAATCCTTTTTGTTCCTTGTTTGCTTTATTTTCTTTTCTTTTAATCTCTTACAAATTCATCTTAGTTCTGTTTCTGATTCAAACAAACACATTCTTTAATAACACAAGATCAGTGTGTGGATATTTTCTTGGGGATAGAATTTGAGTTTTCACCTTAAATTCGCAACACTGAAACTTTGTTATTTTCTTTCCTTTCACAAACTATGAACTAAATTTACTTATAGTTGAGTGATAAACAATCTTAATGATTTCTTGACTGAATTTATATGTTGCTGCATATTTGATATAACATTTTGTTTTGGTAAACCTTATTTACATTCATTATTTCAGCTAACCACCTATTTAATGATACAAGCTAAGAAAAAGCCACAAAAGGGCTTAACTTAGTGGAATATATCAGAACAATACTTGATTTTAAATTGGGTTTCCGTAGTTGAATTTAACTTGATTATAAAGGGGTCATGCTTAATCTAAAATTAGTGATGAACTAGACATATGGATTCACCTTGTAGGGTAAATAGAACTTAAACATGTAATGCTATATCTTATATTGGCATAACAATTGGTCACTGTAGGTTTCATATAGATATAAGACATCCAACATGTAACAGCTGAGGATACATAAAGATTCGCCTAACTTGTCAGAAGAGATGTTGTAGCAATTGAACTTAGAATTAAAAGAAATTATCAAAACCATTAAGAGAGTTCAATCACTCAACTATTTCATTTTTATTGATTTTATCCTTATGTGTATGACGTTAAAGTTTGTTTTCTGCTTAGTCATTTATTGCATTTTATTAAGTAGTGTATTAGTTTAATTGTTAATCTATTTTAATTTAAGGTAAACTACGCTATTAAGATTGCTGTAGCAATTTCAGTACATCAATCCCCGTGGATACGATCTTGAATACCTATCATTATATTACTTGTTGTACACTTACACATTAACATCAATAGCATTTGAATTTATACCAACAAATTTTTGGCGCCGTTGCCGGGGATTGATTGTTTATTGTGATTTGTTAAATTATTGTTAACAGTGTTAATTTTGATTTTAATTTAATTTGCTTATTTTATTGACAGAAAACTCTTGCATGCACAAATATAAACCTGTTGAGTTTCAAGTTGATCTAGAGACTGAAAGAACTGCAAGTAGATTAAGAAGAGAGCACAAAAATTCAAAAGCTGCTGTAGCAATAGATGACATGGAAGATGTGGAAAACTTGAACCCTCTTGGAGAAATACAACTAGTCAATGGTTAAGAAGGTCAGAATGGACAAAATGATTAGGGACAACCAGGAAACAATAGCATCATATACATTGTAGATGATAAAAATAGAGCCATTAGAGACTATGCCATGTTGACCCCTCAAGTTATGCATCATGGAATTGTCAGACCTGAAGTGCAAGCTGCTAATTTCAAACTCAAACCAGTGATGTTTCAGATGCTGCAAACAGTAGGGCAATTTGCCTTCAGAAGATCCTCATCTTCACCTCAAAATGTTCTTGGAGGTAAGTGATACTTTTAAAATTGCTAGGGCATCACAAGATGTACTGAGACTCAGACTTTTCCCGTATTCATTAAGAGATTGGGCACGAGCATGGTTGAACTCTTTACTACCAGACTCTATCACCACAAGGAATGATTTGGTTGATAAATTTTTAATTAGATATTTCGCACCGACCAAGAATGCAAAGTTGAGGAATGAGATCACATCTTTCTATCAACTTGAAGATAAAAGCTTGTGTGATGCATGAGAAAAATTTAAAGAGTTACTCAGAAGATGTTATCATTATGATATTCCTTGTTGCATACAGATGGAAACTTTCTATAATGGGTTGAACCCGAGCAATAGATTGATGGTTGATACTTCAGCAAATAGAGCTTTGTTGTCTAAATCTTACAATGAAGCTTACGAAATTTTGGAAACAATTGCTAACAACAATTATCAATGACTATCAGCTAGACAAATTGTAACAAGAGGAGCAGCAGAAGTCCACAATGTGGATGCATTTACAGCATTATCAGCCCAAGTAACTTCACTAACAAACATGGTAAAAGTCATGACAAATGCTCCATCAAGTTCTGAGTTTGTTTATCATGAGGGGCACTTGTTTGATAACTGTCCAGGGAATCCAGTTTCAGTCAGTGGACAATTATAATAAAGAAAATCAGAGCAATCCATACTCAAACACCTATAATCATAGATGAAGGCAACACCTAAACTTCTCATGGAGCAACCAGAATCAACCTGCTGCAGCATCCAATGGACATAACAGACCTGCACAGCCACTAGGATTTCATCAACAAAATTAGGGACAAAGAACCACCAACAATGATCAACTTAGTTCTCTTGAAGCTTTGCTCAAGGAATATACTGTGAAGATCGAAGGAGTTGTCCAAGTTGTAACCTTGAGGAATTTAGAAAATTAGATTGGACAACTAGCATTGAGTAACAGACTTCAGGGCAGTCTACCTAGCAACATAGAAGATCCAAGAAGAGAAGACAAAGAACATTGCAAGTGAATTAACTTAAGGTCTAAAAAGATGTTGATATTCCTGTTGGTATTCCAAGGAGAAGGATGGAACCTAACTCAACTCAAAAGGAAACTCAAGTTAAAGTAGAGCCACAACAACTCATTTTTCAACATAATGGTGAGAGTAGTCAAGCTACAGCAACTCCAGAAAAAATAATTCAGTGCCTGTTGAAGAAGAAGCTACAGCACCAATAGCAACAAACCTGACTAAATCAAAAGAATAACAACCTGCACCACTTGCTGAAGCACAAAAATTTAGATACCCACCACCTTTCCCAGAAAGGTTTCAGAAGCAGAAATAAGATAAACAATTCAATAAATTTCTAGAAGTTTTAAAACAATTGCATATTAACATTCCTTTTGTGGAAGCATTAAAATAAATGCCAAATTATGTGAAGTTTTTTTAAGATATTTTGGCAAGGAAAAAGAGGCTTGAAGAATTTGAAACTATTACTCTAACATAAGAATGCATCCATATTCTTCAAAATAAAATTCCCCAAAAATTTAAAAATATAGGGAGCTTTACAATCTCATGCTATATTGAAACTAGGTATAATAGTAGAGCACTTTGTGATTTGGGGGCCAACATCAATCTTTTGCCCTTATCTGTGTTCAAGTAATTGGGAGTGGGAGAATGCAGACTAACAACAGTGATTCTACAGCTGGCTGACAGATCTCATGCATACCCTGAGGGCAAGATCGAAGATGTGTTAGTAAAGGTGGATAAATTTATTTTTCCAGTGGATTTTATTGTGTTGGACTTTGAAGCAGACAAAGAAGTGCCAATTATTCTTAGTAAACCTTTCTTAGCCACTGGAAAAACCTTCATTGATGTGCAAAAAAGAGAACAAACCATGAGGGTGAATGATCAACAAGTCACATTCAATGTGCTGGATACTATAAAGAATCCTGATAAGGTTGAAGATTGTAATTTCATCAGTGTTGTGGATATTGTTGTGACAAAAAGGTTAAACCGTTGCTGTAGTAAAGAAAAGATCAAAGCTGCTGCCTTTGAAAAGCTTGAAGAACAGGACAATGCACCAGCACGCATAGCATGGCGAGGAAAAAAACTTGACTGACCATTTGAATCTTTTAACCCTTCAAATAGGGAAGTAAAACCATATGTACTATCTGTTGAATCACCCCTTATTTTAGAATTGAAAATCTTACCTTTACATTTAAAATATGTTTATCTTGGTAAAAACAATACATTCGTCGTAATCAGGGGCGGATGCAGTGCAGGACCACTGGGGGCTCAAGCCCCCATTGGAAAAAAAAAATGTATTTGATTGTTTATGTAGAAAAAAATATATTTAATAATATTGATAATGAGTCTATTGTACAATATTTTCAGAATATGAAATCGAGTAGAGAATAATTGTAAATGGGTTACCAAACTTTTTATATATTTAAGTTTCAATTTTTACATTTTATCATTATTTAATTTAGCCCCCTGTAAATTATTTTTCTAGATCCGCCACTGGTCGTAATCATTTAATCATCTTTGAATGCTGATCAAGAGAAAAACTTAATAGAAGTGTTGGGGAGATACAAGAGAGCTATTGGATGGACCATGGCACATATAAAGGGAATCAACCCATCCATATGCATGCACAAAATTTTACTGGAAGACTGCTTCAGTAATTCAGTAGAGCAACAGAAGAGATTAAATCCTATCATGAAGGAAGTTGTGAAGAAGGAGATCATAAAATAGCTTGATGCTAGGATCATCTGCCCAATATCTAACATTTCGTGGGTTAGTCTAGTACAATGTGTTTAAAAAAATGGAGATATTACTGTTGTAGCAAATGAAAAGAATGAACTTATCCCTCCAAGAACAGTGACTGGATTGAGAGTTTTCATGGATTATAGGAAGCTGAACAAAGCCACAAGGAAGGACTATTTTCCATTGCCCTTCATAGATCAAATGCTGGACAAACTTGTTGAAAAAGAATACTACTGGTTCTTAGATGGTTACTCAAGAGACAACTAAATTGCTATAGCACCAGAGGATCAAGAGAAGACAACGTTCATTTGTCTTTATGAAACGTTTGCTTTCAGGAGGATGCCATTTGGAGTGCAATACTCCAGCAACTTTCCAAAGATATATGATGTCCATCTTTTTAAACATGATTGAGCAAACACTAGAAGTATTGATGAATGACTTCTCGGTTTTTGGAGAAACATATGATGATTGCTTGAGTAATTTAGAAAATGTGCTTAAGAGATGTGAAGAGACCAATTTCACTTGGGAAAAGTGTTATTTTATGGTACAAGAAGGCATAGTCTTGGGATATAGAGTTTCTAAGAAGGGGAGAGAGGTAGACAAGGAAAAAATAAAGGTGATAGATAAACTCCCACCCCAACTTGATCGAGGAATTATAAGTTTTCTAGGTCATGCTGGGTTTTACAGAAGGTTCATTAAAGACTTTTCCAAAATAGCTAAACCATTATGCATACTGCTATAGCATGACAGACCTTTCAACTTTGATGATGATTGCTTGAAGGCCTTTTGTGAATTAAAGTAAGCCCTTGTTACAGCACCTGTTGTCATAACACTAGATTGGAGTTTACCTTTTGAGTTGAAGTGTGATGTCAGTGATCACTCTGTGGGAGCAGTGTTAGAGCAAAGGAAAAACAAGAATTTTCACTCAATTTACTATACCAGCAATACCCTTGCCAATGCTCAGATCAATTATACCACCACTGAGAAGGAATTGTTAGTAGTAGTATTCACATTTGACAAATTCAGAGCTTATTTGGTGGGCACAAAGGTGACAGTTTATACAGACCATGCAGTAATAAAGTATTTAATTGTAAAAAAAGATGTTAAATCAAGGTTGATAAGGTGGATCCTCTTACTACAAGAATTTGACTTGGAGATCAAGGATAGAAAAAGGGCTGAGAATCAAGTGGCAGACCATCTATCAAGGCTTGAAGCAGATGCGAGTACATTAACCAAGCAAGACATTACAAAATCATTTCCTGATGAGCAACTACTAATGTTACAACATACATAGATGATACAACATTCTGGACTCCCATGGTATGTAAATTTTGTGAATTATTTGGTAGGTGGACTACTCTCACCTGATTTTAATTATCGTGAAAAGATTCTTCCATGATGTTAGAATTTATCAATGGGATAAACCCTATTTATACAATATGTGTTCAGACCAAGAGATCAGAAAGTGTGTACCAAATGAAGAAATTCCACACATATTGCGTTCATGCAATGCTGCAGCATATAAGGGACATTTTGGAGGCTACAGAATAGCAGTTAAAATCCTACAATCATGTTATTTTTAGCCCTCTATTTTTAAAGATGCTTATGAATTTGTTAAATATTGTGACAGGTGCCAAAGAACAGGGAACATATCTCAAAAGCATAAAATGCCATTGACAAATATTTTGAAGGTGGAGCTCTTTGATGTATGAGGGATAGACTTCATGGGTCCATTCCGTCCTTTGGAAATATATATATTTTAGTTACGGTAGATTATGTGTCCAAATGGGTGGAAGCTGTAGCATTACCAACAAATGATGTCAAAGTAGTGGTAAAATTCCTTGAAAATATCTTCTCAGGTTTGGGATTCGAGGGCCATCACTAGTGATGAAGGCACTCATTTTACAATAGGATATTTCTTTGCGATGTAATGGCTAAGTCACGAAATTAAACACAAGATTGCTACAACATATCACTCATAATTCAATGGTCAAGCAGAAGTATCTAACCGAGAGATCAAAAGGGTTTTAGAGAAAGTAGTGAACCCCACTAGAAAAGATTGGTCGATTGCATGATTCTTTATGGGCTTATCGTACTGCTTATAAGACACCACTTGGCAGGTCTCCATACAGAATTGTCTATGGCAAGGCTTGCCATTTGCCATTAGAGCTAAAGCATAAAGCATATTGGGCACTAAAACAACTCAACATGAACATACATGCTGCAGAAGAACATCGAAAACTCTAACTTTGTGAGCTAGAAGAATTAAGGTTGTTCTTCTACAAAAATGCAAGGAATTACAATGAGAGAACAAACCAATGGCATGACCAAAGAATTCAGTAAAGAAAACTTGTTTCCTGGCAATTAGGTTTTGCGTTACAACTCCAAACTAAAGCTCTTTCTAGGAAAATTAAAATCTAGATAGTCAGGACCTTTCAGGTTAGTCAGAATCTATCATCATGGGGCTGTGGACTTCTTAAATAAAAGAACATGCCAAGAATTCAAGGTGAATGGGCATAGAGTAAAACATTACATGGATTCTACTGTGGATCATTCAAAGGAGGACTTACTCTTGAGGGATCCAATATTGCGAGCAATCAAAGAAGGTCAGGCTTAAGGACTTAAAATCAAGCGCTAATTGGAAAGCAACCCAATAATGAGGGAGTTATTTTTATTTCTTTTACATTAAGTTTAAATCTTGCATATTTGTCATTCACGATTTTTATTATTTTGAATTAAGTATTTAATTTCTTTTCTTTCCTTTAAAATAAAAAATATGTTGAGTCAAGAGACTTCTGGATGTTCTTCGATGATACCAATTCATATTTGTTGAACTATGTTATGCAATGACCCAAGAGACTTCATTCATCTTGTTGTTGAACAAGATTTGTTCTGAGACGGATATACTCAGATAATTATATTTTATTGTTGGGAATAAATTGTGACAATTGGCTTGGCAAATCGGATAGAGATCGTAGAGGATTACGTAATCCACTAAATTGTCGAATCAATATCCTTTTCCTATTTTAAGTGGATATGTCTTAAAATTAAAAGTCCTCTTTCAATTTTATCTCTTTAATTTAATTTCCTTTTAATTTTACTTATCGATGCTTATATATAAAGGTTTCACTATTTCAATTGTCTTGAACTTTACTTTCTTTCCTGCAGCCCTGATCATCAAAATTCATGATCTTTTCTTACAGCTTTACTCTTTGGTTACCAACGAGTTCATTCCCACTGCTGTAGTAATGACAAGATATAAGAAGACAGCAAGCCGCTTAAAGGACCCATCTCGATTCCAAGGATACAAAGCAAAAGAGAAGTACGAGGAAATTATAGAACCACACAAAATCCTAGAAGAAAAAGGGTTCCAGTTCCCGCCATAACCTTTGGGAATAAGTCAAATCGTTCATGCTGCTGCAGCAAGAAGAGGTTGGCTAGAGTTTTGCAACCATCCAAAGGACCCAATGCTGCTGTTGGTCAAAGAATTCTCTGACTGTTGAGAAAAGACAAACGAATAATATGGAGGGCTACCAATTGATGTTGGGACAATTATTGAGCGAGAGATTAGGGATTGTGCAATGAAAAAGCACAAAACTGCAACCCTGTTGTTTCCCTCCCTTATCACCAGCATATGTTTGGTGTCTGGACTTCGCACCACTGTGCCGGATGAGCATATTAAGAATAAAGGTGCTCTCACTGCCTGAACTATCAAAAGAATTGCTGGTGAATCAGCTGCAGCACCACCAGAACTAGCTGTTGTAGAAGGGGCAAGAAGAGTTATTGGAGTGGAAAGGAGATTACAAGATCTGAGTGATAATATTGAAGGACAACATTTGTCCAAGCAGTTCCTAAAACGCAACTTTCGCCCAGTAAAATTAAAACGAATGGCGAAAGCTCTGAAAACCTCAGATCAACTTCATTCAAAAACGAAAATCAAGAGGAAAGATTAAAGTTTATTTACTTGTAGTTTTATAAACGAATTTGTGAGGCAGGAGAAAATGACTGAAAACAGCAAGGTACGAACACTGTCCAAGAAATAGACCACTGGATGAACAACTTTTGTTTTTGCACGATTTGAGATCCTTAAAGCACCCCAATTGTAAAACTTCTAATGTGTCCACACTTAGAAATGTTCTAGGAGTTAATAGAATTTGGAATCACCAAATTCTGTTTGGAAATGTGAGACATAATGGAGAAACATGAATGCTAGTTCATGATTGTTCATTCCACTAAAAAAAGCCACCATTATCTTTTCCATAATGGCATCAAACATTATTATGAGCTAGACCCACCTACTATGCCATTCTTTATTTAATGAGATCTTATCACTTCAATAATTTATTTAATCAAATTAATATTGAATAAATAAATAGCTAAATTAATTAATTTTATCTTTAATTAATTATGTCCATTTTAATCAAATCAAATGGTTAATTGTGGGCTTCTTTTGTGACATGTTCTTATGCCTTTCCCTAATCCATATTAGGTCCAATAAAAGCCTAAAATTCTAAACCCAAAATTGGTCTGGAAGTCCATAATCATTTAAGAACCGAAACATGTCCGATATGGTCATTTTACTTGCTCGATCTTGTACATAATCTTTAATTGAGGATTTATGAAATTTATTTTGTTCCTTAAACTATTTATAGAACATCTAAATTTCTATCTCAAATCATATTTAAGATATATATATTCATTCTTAATGAATTATAATATAAAACCGATTTTCCTAAAATTAGGAAATTTAAATATAAATATGAATTATAATATAAATTCTCATTTTGTAGTAACTCCATTTTTCATTTTTATTAGGTGTGTGACCTATTTTAATGATAACTCTTTATTCATTCAATAATGTTAAACTCTTTAGTCATCAATTAAAACTTTTGTAATGACCTTAAGATGCATTGCTAATACGCTTTACCAATAATGATCTTAAGGTTTCTACAAGTCATTGACACTAAGATTTCACAATCACCCAAATAACAAGAATTGTTGGATCTATAGAATCTATTCCATTGTTGCTCTATATCCTGGTCTCTTCATCATCCATGTCCAGAGAAAAGCACGGCTTATGGTTTAGTGTGTTAAGCATTTATGTTTTATCTTAAAATAAATCTAAATGAACTTAGCATGTAAATATAATTTGAACTCCTTCAAACATATTTCACCTTAGCCAAGGATTTCTCATGCCAATTCATATTATCTCAAAGGGACATCCTTTTTATACATTACAAAGTGATGAATTCTATATTGGTCATACACTTGTCTCCATGCATAGCTAACCATGATAGCTATTGCTAGATCACGTCCTTAATTAGGAATAAATCCTTACTCTTTCACATATCAAAGATATCTATATACAAGACATATGTGATGCCTCAAGTCTAAAGACCATTACTAAACATAATGTCTATCACAATGTATAATAAGCTATTAACACTCAAAACAATATGGCTTATTATTATTTAGTCAAGTTTAGTAAACTCGTTCTCACAACAAGTACCTATGTGTTTGACTTGATATCTCATGTCAATGATATAAAACTCACCATCCATTTTAGTATTATATACCATAAATAAGTCATAACACATACTAGTGTTCATAGAAATTTATGACGTCCAATCATAAATCCACCACTATGAGCTATTTTAGAAGTATAGTACAAATGATACACGTTTCATATTTTTGACAAACTTGAGAATGTGTTCCTTAACTATTTTACTTCTTGGACTATATTCATTAAATTAATTTATGAATGTTGATAATTTTGTCATTTTATAAATATCAAAATGCTAATCAAACACAATCATTTTCTAAAAGCAAACACCATTCGATTGGCCTTTAGGGCATATCACTAACAAGTATCACTCAGTGTGTTGAAGCGCAGCAGAGGGAGAATAATCGATTCTGGACCTATTTGCGGCATTTGGAGGACCGCCTGTACCAATTTGCACATATATGAAAAGCCAAAACAGCAACTTCCCAGTTCACTACTACGGCCATTTAATTTTGGAGCAAGCAGAGACTTCAGAGAAGAAAGTGAGGATGTTCCGGAGGCGAAGCTGCGAGAAAAGTAAAAAGCGATTCGGATGAAAATAAAACGAAGCGAGAAGGTGATAAATCTAAAACAAATAGTTAACGAGTAGAAGAGGAAGGAGAACCGAATAAAATGCCAGACGAACCACGAATGGCACGTCCCACATAAAAAAAATGGCGATGAGGAAGATGAATCAAATGAAGAGCCTCCGGTCGATCCTCTCTAGAAAGGGCAAGGAAAAAGTGATGAGTTCAGACAAATTTGAGGAAGATCGAGAGGACATTGATGCGGGCTGGGCTACGACCACAAGGGTTACTCATGGTATAGAGAAGAAGAGCACTGTTAGACAACATTCTTTGAAATCACTAGTAAAGGGCTCTCTTGTGGCAAAATCTACTCCAATTACTTCACAATAAACTCACTGGCATATCCTCCCACTCTTAAGGGATCCAACAACGAAAGGGGCCACCAGGGTGTTACACCACTAGAAGAACGAGCCAAAGCGGACAAGATCCATTCAGCCCAGATGTTGTACCTCGCGGAACACCACCAATCTAACTCAGAGCAAGAGGAAAAAGCGATCGCTGTGTCACTCTGAGGTTCACCGACACGCTGGGAAGTTCCACAGCGGTGAACGCTTTCTGCTATTCTTTGCGTGATACATTCAACAATAAGGAGTATCCCTTGCCGACTCTCTTTCTTTCCAATTCTAAAACTTTTCTTTTAATTTTCTTTATTTACATTGCATCTTTTTCATGCTCATATATTTATATTTAGTTTGTTTTGTTTTATGTATGTTTGTGAAAACACAACACCTTTCAAGTTTGGGGCGGCTATTTTAGTATCTGTGCATGTGTTTGTATTGTGCATTGTGCGTTTTGTGTGATGTGCAGCTCTGTTGTCTAGCTATGAAAGTTAAAATTCTGTCCAGACACTTAGGTTTTGGCTGAGTTTTATGAGCATGCTGTAGCTGAGCCAAGAGAAAAACATTGAAGGTAGAAAATCCCTCAAGTTTGGGGGAAAACTTTTGTTGAATCGGGTCTGTTATGAAATAAAATTTGCTCCAATGGTTTAAGCTGCTAAGTAACTAAGGCTAAGTATATACCCCATATGCAGACTTAAGTCAAAAGGCAATAAGAGCTATCTGCGATATGCTACAACAACTAAAAAAAAGGTGCATTGCCTAGGATATTGAGTAACGGTGTGTTCCTAAACCCAGTATTGGTCTTGAGTCAAAGGCATCCAGGTAAGACTTAGATATAACATCCTGGATGTGTTTGCTACAGCAATTCTGGCATGTGCTTTGAGTGTGTACTTGGGTGTCATCATTACAAGTGATAGGCATTCACATGAAAGCTCAATATTGCATTGAAAGGTTTGAGTGATTTGAAAATAAATAAATAAAGGAAAATTATCGTTCTCTTCTCTTTTGCATATTCGTTAGCATGAATTCTAACGTGTTTTTTACTACCTTTCTTTTTAAGTTTGTATCAATTAGCCACTTTTGTACTAACGTTAAATAATTTTAATAAAATGATAATTTTACCTAAATAAATAAAAGATTATTTTATTTTATAAAAACTTTGAAAATAAAAATTATAATTATAAAATACTCTAATTTAATAAAAAAAATACATCCAAAAATTAGAATATTTATTTTTTCAATAAAATTATTTTAATAAAAAATTATAATTATAAAATAATTACAAAATTTTGGGAATAAAAATTCCCTAAAGTATTAAAATTTTGGGATTTATTTTTTAATAAATAAATTCAGTTATTTTAATAAAATTTTGTAAAATTATAATTTTTAATAAATAAATTCACTTATTTTTATTAACATATTACAAAATTATAATTTTTAATAAAAATAATTATTAAAATTTTACAAAATCTAAATTTAATAAAAATTAGCTGAGCACCTCTATTTGAGATTTATTTTTTATTAAATTTAGGAGTATTTTTATAATTATAATTTTTTATTTTTTTAATCTTTTATAAAATAAAATGATCTTTTAATTTATTTAGGGGTAAAATTATCATTTTGTTTAAATTATTTAGCGGTGCTAGTGCAAAAGTGGCTAATTGATACAAATTTAAAAAGAAATGTAGTGTAAAGAACATGTTAAAATTTTGTGGTAGTTGGATGAACATTAGGTAAAAGAAAGGTGAGGCAATGATAATTTCCCATAAATAAATAATGAGGATGATTGTTGTAGAACGGTTTGAATCTATTTTAGGAGCTTTGTCTCCCCCATAAGATGGATTTGGTTATATTGTTTTATATCTATAAAAATGCATCTAATGCTTAAGTAATGTTGCAGCATCTCTAAGACTTGATCAAAGTACACACACACACTTGGGATAAAATGATGCTTAAGTCTATAATTAAACTGCTATGACAATTTAGTGTGATTAAGAGTGTGATCTAAGGGTTGAAGAAGTCATGCAAACTTGATGGCAGAGCTATGTTATTGTTGGGTGATTGTGTGATTAAGTTGTTGTCATTACTTGAGGACAAGTAATGATTTACATCTGGGGGTGTGATAACTCTATGAAATGAGAGTTATCATGATACTTTATGCTTAAATCAAGATTGCTTAGAGAGTAATTAATATATTTTAGTACATTTTAATGATAATTTGTATTAACATCCATTTTTGTTTAAGTTTAATTAGGTTTGTTTGATTTCGAATAATTGTCTGCTTAAAACATATACATAATTGTAGGTAATCGGAAGTTTAAATTTCATGGGAAGGATACTGTGGCAATGGGCTTACAAAAAGGACAAAAGAACATGGCTCTAGAAGAAGTGGAGTAAATCTGGAACAGTGCAGATGTTGTAGCCATTGATGTAGTAAGATGCTATATCGCAATCTGGAACATTGTGAGAAAAAAATCTTGCGCAAACCAATTAATAGATTGTGATTTGTAGTTTTCTAATTTGGAAGATGCACACCCTAGACATCCGTTTACCCTAATTTTGAGCTATAAGAGAGGCGCACATGCAAAAGAAGAGGAAGGCCGTCAACCAAGATAAAAAAACCAAAAAGAAAGTAAATTTACTTGTGGTTGAGTGATAAACCAAGGAGAATTTGCGAGAATCAATTGGAATTCAGTCTTTTTTATTCTTTTCTTGTTTTCTTATTTATTCTTTTATCATGAAGATGTATTTGATAGCTAAAACTTTGTTATTTTCTTTCCTTTCACAAACTATGAACTAAATTTACTTGTGGTTGAGTGATAAACAATCTTAACGGTTTCTTGACTGAATATTTTTTGTTGCTACATGTTGCTACATTCATTACTTCGACTGACCACCTATTTAATAATACAAGCTAAGAAAGAGCCACAAAAGGGCCTAACTTAGTAGAACATGTCAGAGCAATACTTGATTTTAGATTGGATTTTCTGAGTTGAGTTTAACTTGATTTTAAAAGGACCATGCTTAATCTAAAATAAGTGATGAACTAGACATAGTATCTAAAATAAGTGATGAACTAGACATAGGTATTCACCTTGTAGGGTAAATAGAACCTAAATGTGTAATGTTATATCTTATGTTGGTATAATAATTGATCACTGTTAGGTTGCATATGGATATAGGACATCCAACATGCGATAGCTAATGATACTTAAGGATTATGCCTAATGCTGTAGCAGATGCTGTAGCAACTGAACTTAGAATTAAAAGAAATAGTTAAAACCATTAAGAGAGTTTAATCATTCAACTACTTCATTCCTATTGATTTTATCCTTACATGTGTAATGTTAAAGTTTATTTTCTGCTTAGTCATTTATTGCATTTTATTAAGTATTGTATTAGTTTAATTGTTAATCTATTTTCATTTAAGGCAAACTACGTTGTTTAGATTACTGTAGCAATTTTAGTAATATCAATTCCTGTGGAGACGATCTTGAATACTTCAACTTATTGTGTACACTTGCACATTGACATCAATAGCATTTCAATTTATACCAACAATGCTACTATATTCCTCTCGGAACTTAGCAAACGTCTTGTACATTGTTCACTTGAACTGTCATACGTGCTTTAATACTCACCATGATGGTCATATCTAATTCTTTTTTAATTCTTTTGCCAAGTTGATTCTTAACTTTAGCCTTAAAATTTTTTTAAAAAATCAATGATTGTGACATTTAACGAAGGAGATATATGTGGCCATATCGACAAAAATCGCCAATGAACGTCATAAATTATTATTAACTATTCCAAATAACCTCAAGGAATGACCCATAAATATCTATGTGCATGAGTTCTAAGAAGTCCAAAATCTTATTAGCCTAAAATCTCCTTTTCTTGGTTTGTTTTCCCTTAATACAATTAGCACAAATATTAAAATCTATAAAATCTAAAGGGTCAAGAATTTCGTCTACGCTAAAATTTGATGGCAATGATCTCAAAGGATGTCCATGCCATTCAAGTAAGCTAACTCATTAGAGAGATATTCAAGGCCTTTAGGAAGTTGCGTTCTGGTCAGATGTATTCTTAGGTTAGTCATTGTTGAAAATGTATTGGAACTTACAATGAAATGCACTTCTACATCTTCAGGGAAGTTATCAAGCTTTATCACTTCAAGTGTTTTAGTTCCCTAAAAGTTAAAAGTAAAAAATAAGTGATAAAAAGGAATGTGAAGAGGTTGAAACTTAAAAATTACATGTTTTTTACTTAGTTTCTTACCGTGTTTCTTATCACTATGTGATGTATATCTGCTTCCTTCCACAGGATTGCCTTTTAGCAATTTGTTGACTTACTTCTTGCAACAAATCATGCATCAAGAATGTATTGTTGGTCGAAATTTCTATGAGAGACTTATCAATAAAAACCCTTATTCTAGTAACTTGATCAAAATCACAATAATCAAGAATTTTTGTCACATAATCTCTATTCTCCACTCGATAAAAACATGCTATGTTGAGGAATATTTTAAAACGACACATCCCTAACTCTCAAGATGATTCTATCTAGTCTCATCAAAATTAGTCGATAATAATCTAATAAAAAGGATTACGTAAAAATTCAACAAAGTCTTCCTATAAGAATAACACACCCAACTTGCAAATGAGTAAAAACAAAACTCCCAAAATAATCAAATAAACAACCTTCAACGCTCAACATTTGCAATCATAATGCCAAATATTACCCAAAATATCTCCAAAGTATCAAAATATTATATTATAGCTAATATTAACATACATTGATTTATTCTTAATCTCAAAAGAACAATATAATACATTATACAATCCCAATTAAAATGCCCTAACAAAAATCATTTGTATCTTCTAACACTACCACGCGGCCAAAATTCAAAATATCTACTGGGTCGATTTGATGTACCAACCTCTATAGAAAATTTAATAAAACGAGATAGGTATAAAACTCAGCGAGCTCAGTGAGTGGATAATTTTTTTAAAATAAACTTACTTAAATAATTATATCATTTCAGTAAAGAATTTCATAAAATTACCATAAGAAACCTAAATAACTTATTTAATTATAAATCATACACTGACATAAATGTAACATTTATAATACCACATAAAATCAATGAAATTATAAACACACTGTAATCTCAAATATTGAATTCTGAAAATTGTCACTAAACAAGTACTCAAAGGGAATAGTCTCATCATACTCGGACCTCAACGGACGGGCAATAACGTACTATCAGGATACCATCATGCCCCCCAGCTACAATGGGTAGACCAATGAAATGCTATCTTATATAGCTCATATATCTCATCATATCTCTGCTTACATAAACTAGTCCCCAAAGGACAAAAACGTCCAAGCACATAACCCAAAACCTCTGTGTATACTCAAACGGGTCCTGAAGCCCTGTATCTCATATGTATCTCGATGCTATAACATTGTTATCATCATTCTACATACATGAGCCCTAAAGGCAAAACGCCCAAGCATACTCAAAGTCTCTAAGTGTGTTGGACAAGCCCAAAAGGCCTCTTATCATATATGTATCATTATGGCGAGAGGAAGGGTATTGTCCAATAATTTTACAAATAACGTTTTACACACATATAAATGAGCATATAATCTACTATAAATCTCATTTCCTTTCTATTTAAAATAGTTTAAATCCATTTTTTTTTCTTTAAAATATTGGCATGCATTTACTCAAAATCGAGAATAAAATCGTTACACATAAATATTGTTTTAATTACAAATATAAATCGTAGAAAATCCCATTTATAGAAAACCATTAAATCGAGCATTAAAATTTATTTTCGTGAACATGTTTTACCATACCTTAAAATTATAATAAACTATAAAGAAAATAAGTTTTATATATTTCACTCATAATGACGATGCTTAGACTTGGTTATCATCCATGACCACGAACTGGTTCTCACTCTTGATTCCTCATAATCAAGGAAATGACATAATTAATTTCTAAAAATCTGAATTGGGACTAAATTTATGCAATAAACTCGAAACAAACATCCACCCATAATTTGCAACTCCTACACTGTTAAAATTATTAAAATACCCTTATATCCATAAATTATTAAAGTACTCCGAAATTGTAAATCATTTAATTACCCTCAAAATCGTTGTTACTAACCTATCTTCAATTTTAGAAATTACTAAAATATATGTAGGGTCAAAAATTACACAATTGCCCTCAATACGCGAAACTATCGAAATGCCCTCGCTGGTCAACGATGACTGAAATTCAAGCGACAATGACCAGGAAGCTTGGGTTAGATATTTTTGGCCGAGCTGAATTCAATGGTACTAGTAATGAGCTCCCATGCGTGACAACGACGCTAGAATCGAGCTCGACAACCGTGAAACTCCAACAGCTAAATGGCGACAAATCAACAGCTTTTAGTGGTTGTGGATGGTTGAAAAATCAAAGGGGAGTCATGGAGAACAAAACTAGGGTAATGGCATGGTCTAATTCCAACGAAATTGATGGCGGTGGTGACAGGTTTTGGCTGCAACTTTTCGTGCTACATGGCAACATTCCGGTCAGTTTTTGGCGATGGAGACGATAGGAAGTGATGGCCAACTCAAGAGCTTTTTTTTTCTACCTTTCATGGCCGATGAGGTGGTAAAAAATTAAAGACATAGACGGGTCGGGTTTTGCAGGTTTGGGTCAGGTTTCGGGTCATTTTTTGGCAGCTTCCTCTCTCTCTCACGTAGAATATGCTTCCCCTTCCCTTAAAAAATTTCTAGCTTCTCTTATTTTTTTCTTTAAACGCCTTGCTTTTGTTTTTACTTTTTTTTTTTGTTCTTTACATACGTTACAATTTTCTTCTCTATTTCTCGAAGCCCATCAAATCTTATTTTAAGTATATCCAAAATTTCATTTTCTGATTCTCTTTTCAGTCTTTTTAGTTCACTTTCCCATTCTTTTATAGTTTTACCATAAAAAAAAGATCCCAAAACTTTAAGAGCCAATGGAAGTCCACCAGAATATGTTGCAACCCATTTAGACAGCTATTCATATCCTGTACTAGGTTGGTGGCTTTTAAAAGATTTTTTTACAAAAGAGTTGAAGAGCTTTATCGTTATGTAGTTCCCTAATCTTGTATGCTTCATCTACTCCATGTGTCATTGACCAATGCTTATCTCTCGATGTTAACATGATCATGCTGTCAGGACCAAACAATTCACGCTTTATAGCTAGACATTCTAATTGATTTATATCAACTACATTATGGATAATCAAAAGAACCTTTTTGTACTGCAATCTCCTTCATATAATGTTGAAACCATCATAAACATTCCATATGCCATTATTAGGAAGCTTAGGTACTTTTCAAAGGAGTTGCTTTTATAAAGAGGCCATACGGCCTTCTTCTGAAATTTCGCTAACATTGGCAAGAAAACTTCTTTCTTCAAACTTATGAGAGGTCAAATCATAAGCAACTCTTACAAGAGTTGTCGTACCTATAACCCCCCATAGAACATTATTACACTCATTGTCCATGAGAAGCCTCAGATTCTTCAAGTGTGATGCGGTATGAAATTGAAGAGATCTAATTAAATTGAAATTTATAAAGTTAAGAATAGTTTAAAAAATTTGTATTCTAGAATAAGTTGGTTTCATAGTTAGAGTCTTATTGTTGAGGCATTATTTATTTGAGTGATATTCATAATTTAGATATAAGTTTTATTAAAATAGGTTTTCTAATAAAATTATGATAAATATTATTTATTATAAATAAGTTTCTTTTGTAGCTTTTACAAGGTGAGATAGAGATTATTGAGTTCAATAATATTTCAGTTTTCAAATATCTTGTGAGTATTTAAATAGTTAATTCTCGGTATTCTGAGCAATCAACGAGTCTTAACCCCTAAATTCGCGGTATTCTTTTGAATCAACCTGAATTTAGTTGTTCCTTATTCCGGTATTATCTAGAATCAACGGAATATTTTGAACATTAAACTTACGCTGCATCAAAGTGTCAACCTATTCCTACTAGATGCTTAAGGACCCCTGATTTTATAGGACTTTTGCTTGATCCTTGACAACCTCCAAAATAAATTTAAAAGCTTTCCTGCAGATTGAAAAAGAACAAGAAAAGTTTGGTGTCGTTGAATTGAAGTAAGTGTGAGCATAGTTTCAAATCGAATACTGAATAGGAGATTATAAATTTTAGAGAATAAGAAAGATCACCCATCCTTCATTCCCAGCTTGATATATTAGCCACATCTTTCAAAGCGTCTCTCCACTTTTGTACCTTTTCTATATTCTCACTAAAAACTTCTTCATATTGAGCAAATGCTTGAAAAGATTACATGCATTCACAGCATTGGTTCCACCTCATAGAAAATTGGATAAATCATTTGTTGATTATTTATGTTTTGCATCCAAGAATATGAACAAGTTCATCCGCATCAAGTCGAAAAAGCATAGTTTCTAGAAAACAACAATTAAAATTTTCCATTCTTGAATTGCTTTAAAAAGTCCGGGCGAAATGGATTCTCCTCTCTCACGTTCTTTGTCATCTCTAAATCAAATTCCCTTTTCACCTAAATTAGAATACAAATGGTCTGTGAAATTCTTGTGGGTGTCTTCTCCTCTAAAGCTTAAAAAGACATCATATTTCCAATGAGGGAGAGGATAAGGAGCATAAGAAGAAACTTCCTCGATGCTCATGATTCAAGAAATTGATGCCAAAGCAACCTCACCTAGGTTCCTAAAATTTAATTTAGAATTAAATATTGTATCAATCTTGTGAAATCAAGCAAACCCAAATAGTCATATAAACACAACATTAAAGTGCGAATTGAAGGAGGCGAAAATTTGCCTTTGCCAACTTTCATGTCAACGAAACATATGTTAAAGTCAATGTGTTAGCCTCCATTCTTGAACCATGGGAACAACTATGGTTGAATATGACCAAATTTATTTGATCAAATTTGGTGGGTAAGCCACCCAATTTGATCAAACTTGAAGGCTATTAGGCAATTTTTTACCAATAAATAGAAGGTGCCCTTCCTTCATTTTAATCATCCTAGAGAGAAGCATTTAAAATTCTATAGAGCTCTGAAATCTAATGCAAGTTAAGCATTAAGTGAGTATTAGGAGGTTTTAACATTTTGGGTGTATCTGGGGCTTAGGTGAGAGAAAATTATTTCTGAGAGTGTGGTTGTAATAATTTTTCACATATTTAATATTTTTCTCTGGTTGTCTTTTTGACAACGGCTGTGGTTTTTCTCCGGATTTGGAGTTTTTCACGTAAATTTTATGTTGTGAAATTGATATATTTTTCATTTAATTTTTTTATTGATTTGTTGCTTGACAAATTACTTAGAGTGATCTTGGGAGGAAGCTCAATTTCCTAACAGTGGTATCAGAGCCATTGATTGAAGTTTTGGTATCGGAGGCATTCACGTAGATGGTCTTGTTCACGTATATGGTCTTATTCACGTGAGTAGTGGGAGCCAATCAAATAGTCCGTGGTGAAGAGTAAAGTTGATCAAAGTAAATATGTCGAGATTGAAATTTTCAAGTCTTGTGAAATTTGAAATAGAAAAATTCGATGGGAGAATTAACTTTGGCTTGTGGCAAATTCAAGTCAGGATGTGTTGATTCAATGGGTTACCAAGGCATTAAAGGGAAGTCATCTCCTTCTTTCGGTAGTAGCTTTGGAAAAGCTAGTATAAGTGATGAAGATTGGGAAGATTTAGATGATGAAAGCTGCAAGTGTTATCTGTTGTGTCTAGCAAAGAATGTTCTTGTAAATGTAGGAAATATTCCTACAGCAAAAGAATTTTGGGAGAAGCTAGAAAAGTTATATCAAACAAAGAGCATCTCAAATCGATTGTACATGAAGGAGGGATTTCATACACTGCGAATGGCTGAAGGTACAAAAATTTCCGATCACCTGAGTGTTTTTAAAGGTATTGTGTCAGAACTAGAAGCCATTGGAGTTAAAATTGAAGATGAGGACAAGGCACTTGGGTTGTTGTGGTCACTTCCAACTTCCTACAAACACCTATTACCTACTTTGATGTACGGAAATGAGACAGTAGATCTTGAAGAGGTTACTAGTACTTTACTCTCGGAAGAAAGAAGATTGAATGATGAAAGTACTGAAACTACAGATGTCTCGGCTTTGACAGCTGTGTGGAATTGGAAGAAAAATAATTCTAAGAAAAAAGGAGTCTTCTGGGGGTGTGGACAATCAGGGCATCTAAAAAGAGATTGTCAAAGGAGAAATGGAGCAGGATCGGCAAGTGGCTCCAGATCAGATGTTGATAGCATTGCTAGTGGTAAGTCTCTCATCATCGTGGGAGACGATGATCCCTTGTAAAATGGATGATGATGACATCCCTATGGTATACCGCTAGTACCATGAAAGGGATGTGTTACTGCTAGCGGATCCACAAGATTTGCACACAAGGTATGGTTGGCATTGATGCAGGGTGTGTGGTGGAATTTATGTCGATGGCTGACGAACTTCCAAGAAAGCCAACATAGAAGTTGCACCATAAATTTCAGTGGGATATTTCGACATGTGCCGATGTAAAATTCTTAAAATTGGTAATTAATTCTAAGTGGTATACTCTTTATGATGGAATATGATAATTCTCTATGTTGAGAATTATGACTACAATGAAGACAATAAGGATGGTGTGGAGATTGATTGATTCTCAATCAAATCTTCAAGTGAGAGAATGTTAAAGTCAATGTTTTAGCCTCCATTCTTGAACCATGGGAACAACCATGGTTGAACCATGGCAGCAGCCATGGTTGAACATGACCAAATTTGTTTGATCAAATTTGGTGGGCAAGCCACCAAATTTGATCAAACTTGAAGGCTATTAGGCAAGTTTTTTTGCCAATAAATAGGAGGTGCCCTTCCTTCATTTTAATCATCCTAGAGAGAATCATTCAAAACTCTATAGAGCTCTGAAATCTAATGCAAGTTAAGCATTAAGTGAGTATTAGGAGGTTTTAATATTTTGAGTGTATCTGGGGATTGGGTGAGAGAAAATTATTTCTGAGAGTGTGGTTGTAATAATTTTTCATATAGTGAATATTTTTCTCTGGTTGTCTTTTTGACAACGGTCGTGATTTTTTTCCGGATTTAAAATTTTCCACGTAAATCTTGTGTTGTGAGATTGATATTATTCTCTATTTAATTTTTCTTATTGATTTGTTGCTTGACAAATTGCTTGGAGTGATTTTGGGAGGAAGCTCAATTTCCTAGCAACATACACTACCAGCAGAGTTGCAACCAGTTTCTAAGCCTTGGCAGCAAGAGAATGAAATTTCCTTTAAAATTGATTTTTGAAATTATGCGAAAAATTTATTACATAAATATGTCAGTTAAAAAAATTTATTACATATTTATATCAGACAAGACAGACATGTAAAAGCTCAAAGAATAAGCTGACATACAAGAAACGTGCAAGTAGTTAACCACTGATTGATGAATTTTTACACTGTTTGAATGAAATCAGTGAGAAGTTTTTATGTGTTCTAATTAACTTTTGTCCTTTAGTTCTTCGTTTGCCAACAAAAGTTTATTTAAGTACTTGAAATTAATTAGAAATAAAATATAAACATACGACAAAAATAAAAATCCCTTAAAAGATTCATAAAATACTGCATGAAACACAAAATTTGAAGTGGAACTGGAATCAAATAAAGCTAAATTAAGGGCGAAACCCACACTAGGTATCAGCAGGCTGCAACAGGTTTGAGCCTTGGAAACAAGACATTAGAATTTCCTCTCAAATTGAATTATGTGAAGCGTTAATTACACATATGTAAGCGACGTGTAAATGTAAAACTGTTAGAAAACTTACTGCTTAGAGCTTGTTGGAACCGCTACTGAAAGATGATGAATTTTCGCTTGAATTACAAATTAAGTCTGTTTCCACGAAATCAATGAGAGGCATTTTCATGTGTTCTAATTAATAATTTCATCTTCTCTTTTGCTTGCAAACTCCAAGTCTAGTCAAGCGTGTCTTTAATAATAATCATAAGTACTTTATTTATGGTATTAGAAATACAGTTGGTTTTTACGAAGAAGATAGCAGAGTTTTTTGGAAAACTTCAACTAAAACTATTTTAAGATTTTGTTCTTTAAATTAATTAAATATAGCACAATAAAGGTTAAATTAGAAGTTCTAGAAGTTAGCATTTCTCATTAAATTAATTAAAGGCTCTGGAAGTCAGCATTTCCCATTAACTTGAAATGAGAAGGAAACTTTCATTTCTCTATTAAAGAATTAAGGGAAAAAACTCGCACACCCCCAAAAGGATGTTTGAATGATCACATAAACTTTTTTAATTTCAAAAACGGCCTTTTTTCATTATTGTACTCTTAGATTATGGTCAAAATTTTTACAATACATATGAATACGATACCAAGATAAAAATAGTAAATAAAATAGCACGTCAATACAAATAAAGTATTCAAATAAATATAATTAATAAAATAACACATATATGTCATGCAAATTATTTTTAATATTAAATTATTATCAACATACCCTGACAGATTTTATTAATACTTAAATCTATTAATTGAAAACTTAATTTTAAAAGTTATACTAATATCAACATTACATAAAAATTAAAAAAAGAATATAAATAAATATATGATACAGATTTTATAAATTTTTTAATGTTAAATACAATTATTTTAATATTATTAATTTGTCAAATAAATTTTATTAGCACAAAAACACATATGACAGGTTAATAACATTAAATTAATTATGTATTTGATTTAATTTAAAATATTTTATATGTTAGATTATTTCAATACTATATTTTGGGTTGTTATGTTTCGAAGAGTATAATTGTCAAAAAATGATCAATGTTGACATTTCAGAAACTAAATAGATCTCTATGACCATTTAAGTAAAACAAGGGATGTAATTGGCTTTTTCCTTAAAATAATAAAATTAAATAACACAAAATTAAACTCTCATTTCTTAATAGTAAGAAATTTAAAAGTCGCCATGAGGTTATCAAAATGCTATGCGTTTGTATAAAAACTAAAATACACTCCAACGAAAACTAAAGTAATCATCAACAATGGAAATATCCATTCTAGTTATAATATGGATTCACTTTTTTTAAAAGTGGGTTTTTTTTTTTTTTTTTTTTTAAATATTGTTAGGAGGGTGAACTTTTGTGGCGTTTTGATGGTTTCTACGTTTTGAGCACATAAGCCATAAATGAGACGTTTGCTATGAGGGACTCGAGCCCTACTTAATATTTTGATGGGCAGCTGGTGTTCAAAAGATATAGCATTTAAGTATTTTGTAAAACTCGCAGTTGTGATTTTAGAAGTTAAGTTGAATTTGTCCCACTAGTATGATGAAAAACTTATAATATCTTTATTATTTTTGTCAAAATTATTATTTCAAAATCAAATTTACCATGTATTATCGTTTATTCATGTGTTCCTTTAATCTGAAAATTGCGGACAAGTTGTTGATTGCAATAACCAATTGACAATAAAATACCAGGAGTTGGGTTACTTGGACAAAAGATTTATATATTTAACACTATTCATATATAAATAAACGCAAACTTAATCTAATATAAATGGAGAGACATTTAGAGAAGGGACTAAAATCTGCTTTCTAGTTATGAATCATTGGGAAAAAAAAAGGTACACGTAGTTAGAAAATTAATCATTAAGAACAAAGAATTGTTACCTGTCATAATCAGCGAAAATTAATTTGGAATAAATGTTATAAGTAAATGGTTCTTAAATAATCATAATCAGCGAAAGTAAATACACTATCAGCAAATAGGAGGGGCTAAAACTGGCACTATCAGCAAAGTTGCAATTACAAGAGAAGAAAATCTCCTCTTAAACTGATTAACTGAAGTATGTGAAACGTAACACTTACTACACAAGCAAACGCTTAAATACAGGAGATAAGTAAATATAAAAATGTAAGAAATTAACTTCCAGCTTTGAGCTTTGTTGCAAAAGCATTTTCATGTAATGGATACTTACTGATAAATTCGGAAACGTTAAGCCTAATATTAATGTTAATTAACGATACTTAATGTGTGCAAAATTTAATACCTGAACCAGATGCAGATCTTGTTGTAAGTAGTGAAGGATTGAGCAACAATTTGAAGAAGAGGAAGCTTGAAGAAGTGCAAAGTACACCAGATGCAAAGTTGCCTCGAAGGTCTCCATCAATCTGGGTTCAGGTTATTCGGAAAATCAAAGTTAATGCAAAATCAGAAAACAAATCAGAGGAAAGCTCTGGACTACGATCACTCTGCCAAAACTACCACAGTGATATGTGATGATGAGCAGTAAACCAAGCGGGACAACTGACGCAAGCAATTTATTGAAGGCTTTTTCTTAAATTCCTTACTGCAAAAATGCATGAATCAGGCAGTTATTTTAGCAACCCAGGATCAGGATTGCGTGGTCATTTTGAGACTACTTTGCAGACTCATATTCATCTGGAAAGTAAACATTTAATGTTTCCAGGTTGAAACAAAGCCGTCTCTGATCTGGTGCTAACCCATAATATGAAAGTACAATTATTATTTTTTTAAAACAAATAAAATTTTAATATGATATTCATCATTGATTTAATCAGTTTTATCTAATAAATTATATTATAATTAATTTATACACCCTACATTACATTATAACGGATTCCATAAAAGATGAGATCAATCATCTGTCATTTCACTGAAAATACACAATCATTCCTTGTCTATTTTCAACCTGATAGAGATGGGAACCTCAGAGCCACAGGATCTGAATTCCTTCCGATCAAATTGATAGAGAAGTGCAGAAACCATGATGTTGATTGCAACAGTCCTTTGCACCCACTTATATCAAGTACTTTCAAGCTTTCTACTTTCCCGAAGTTCTCTGGCACATTCTTAAGTTTGGAGAGATGCAACGTTTTAAGAGATCTCAAACCATTTATAGTTCTTGGAAGACTCGAGAATTTTGCAATCTTTCAAATTCAACAAAACAAGGCCGGCAAGAAGTTCAATAGACCCCGGCAATCCTCTTCTAGCAGTTCCTTCCAAATGAAGCTCCAACAGCTGCTCCATACTTTCCACGATCTCCGGGAACTCTTTGAACTTCAAAAGGCCAGAAAGATTCAAAGTTGATAAATATTTTAGAGCACTTATGGTACTCGGAATATGCTCAAGATTTTTGCAGCCATACAAAGTCAACCGAACAACTCCAGATAGAAGTTCAATAGAGAGTGGCAGCTCTTTAATATCAGTTCCATCCAAACAAAGTTCCCGCATACACTCCATACTTCCCACAATGTCTGGAAACTTCTACAATTTCAAGCAACCAGAAAGTGCAAGTGTTTCAAGAGATTTCATAAAAATCTTGGCTGGAAGAGTTGTAGGACTTGTACAACCTTTCAAAGTCAAAAAAATCAGCTTCTTGTGAACCAGCAAAGATGCGTGAATCTCACGCAACCTTGTACATCCTTCAAGAATCAGCTGCTCTAAATTTGGTACTCCTGTGAAGTCCGGTGTCCTTATGAGGTTCTTGGAATGCTTGAGTGATGGGCATAATTTATATACATATTTCACCTTTTATTGTATAATTATTAATTATTTTTATTTTTTATTTTTAATTAATTGAATTATTTTATTGAATAAGAAATTAATTGGAGATTATAGATAAAAAGGACCTAAAGAATTTTAAATTAAAAAAAGATAAAGATTAAATTAGAAGATAAAAATACAGTCAAGAATTAATAGAAGTCAAGACTCAAGAAGACCAAAATTGAAAGTCAATCTCTTCAAATAATGAACGGTGGGCGTGCATTTGGAAAGTAAAGATGTGGCAATTTGGAATGGATGTGCAGGGCATTAAATGAAGAATCTATTAATTGGCCTTTTGCTTTTAAGTTAAACGTGTGGCTAGTTTTCAAACCTTAATAAGGAAAAAATTTAAAAAAGGTTTTGTTAAGTCGGTGGATGGCTAAGCATTATAAAAAGCCGACTTTGGCTTTCGAAAGGAGGAGAGCGGCCAGAGGAGAAAAAGGAGAGCAACGTTCGGTATTAGGGAGGAGGAGCGGCAGCAGCAGTAGTTTGGCTTCTCCATAGCTGGTTTTATTTTATTTATTGCTCTCAATTCAAATATGTCTAGTTAATTTTCTTACATTGAAGTTAAAAATTAAATTATATTCAATGAAATAATTATCTTTTTATTTAATTAATTCTCTATATAAGTTCTTTGATGATTATGATTTTTGTTTCACATGATTAATTGAGTATTATTAAATCTTTTTATCAATTCTGTAATGCATTATTGGTTGTTAGGATTAATATTCGATTAAATCTATGCTTAGGTCTATAAAGTTTATATATGATTATTTTTTATTCTGTGTCTTTTATTAAATTGTTTACACAGAGTGCTTAGGAGAACTTTGACTCTTTGTTATTTAACATGTTTACATGAGATGCTTAAATATCATATTATTAAGTAAAAAAAGAACCTACATAAGATTAATTTTAATTGGCCTTAATTATTGATGGTTGTCGAAGCCAGCAAAAATAAATACCTACTCTAAATAAATTGTGTATAGTGACAGAGCATGGTCATATCCACAGAGATTAGTAATTATTTAAATCATTTCAAAAAGTAAAATGCAAAATTGGGGGATTGTTGACAATAATAAAAATCAAATTAAAATAACAAGAATGCAAATTAAAATTGTAAATTTAAATTGGGAAAAGCTCTGGTTGAAGGAATTAACTCAGCTTGATTCGACTATTGATCATTAATCCAAATATAAATCATTACTACTTATGAATAGACTGGTTATAGCTACTGAGACCCTTTAATAACCAATCTCTCCTTAACTAGTCGATAACCAAGTGCGACCATTGAGTATTTCCCTAATCAATAGACAACCCTAGATATGATCATAGGATTTAATCAATTGACAGCCTGAAAAACCAGAGAGACCCAAATCCTAATCAACAAACGTATACCATGGCTCATTTAAATTAGATTGTTTATTCTCATAACACAATGCACTGCTATGCTATTTGTTACAAACATTAAAATCTTCATACGATGAATCTTTTAATTGACAATAGATTAAGTTGATAATTAAATAGTGGCCAATTATCTAATTAACAAAAATAATCATGGCAATAATACAGAGAATAAACAAATATCCAAAAAGTAATAAAATAATTAAAGCATAAGAAAGATCTCACAGTAATGATGAATCAAAGTTTCATTAACCTTCAACTAGAATAATAAGTTAGTTCCTCAAAGAGAGAAGAGAAAAACTTTAGATCTAGGGTTTCTTCTTTCTCCTCTTGATTCCTTTGTGTTTCAATTCCTTTTCCCCTCTAGATTTTCTCCAAAAATAGAATACTAATATCTAAAATATTCTCTAAATTCGGAATTACAAAAATAACCCAAAAAGGTAAAACACGTTAAAATAAAAACTGTAAGTTCTTAGTTGACAGCACGCGCCCACGCCTTATCAACAAAGTTCTTTTGAAATTCATAATTTCTCCAAGAAAATAATCAGCCTCAAACATCATCTTGTAGCTTAATTTTAGCACCAATCAATAGAATTGCACCTACAAAATAAAACATAAGTAAATCACTATTATTAAGTGCAAAACATCGATATTAAAGGAAGTAAACAATGCAAAACTAGTGCATAAATTGCACTCTAACAAATTCCCCCACACCAAGATAATGCTTGTCCTCAAGCATATAACTCAAGACTAATCCCAAATTTCCACTTAATTCTCATCTCAACTCATCCAAAAACAATCTTAAGCAAGCACACCTCAAGAAATTAAGTCAATCAACATTCGGGAAATAAGGATTTTAAAGCATAGGATCTTATAAGCTAGTATAAAGACATTTAACCACCAAGAAAGTCTATTCAAACTTCAAGTGCAACAAGATTTAATAGTCCTCTCATTGACTTCACTCCATGCACTCAAATAAAATCAAAGAATGCTATTACCATAAGCTTGCTCATATATCACATCTCAATCCACAAAACATGAATTAAATACAAAAATCTAAGGGTCTTAGAAAGGTTGTAACGGGGCTAAATGGGTTAAATGAAAAAGAAAGGTCTTTGAAAGAAAAAGAGATCAAAAAGAGAAGAATGAACTCATTGAATGAACATTATTATATCAAAATGCTTATTTCTACTTAAGTCGCCAAGAATGTAAACACTTTTTTTTCTTTTTTCTTTTTTTTTGATTTTTTTTTGTATTTTTTTTTTCACAGTGATGAATCAAACAAAAGGAATGAAACTTTAATTCAAGATAGCAAAAGCAACAGAATATAAACAAAATATATCCAAACAATGAGTCCAAAAATCTCCTTAAATTTAGGCTCAAATAGAAGGAAAATGGGTAAGTAGATGGAGAGAATTAGAAGAGAATGGTTAAGGCTCAAATAAAGATAACAAATAAAGGTCTTCGGGTGGAGAAAAAAAAGAAAAAAATGCGAAAATAGATAAATAGAAAGTGGTTTGCCCTTATCATTTTAATGCATAAAATCCCGTAATGCAGCTTCAACATGCATAACAAAGCAACTTAGAATAAACAAACTAAGATTGATATTCACACAACAAAATAATTAGAGCAAAGTGATTGCTCTGAGCTCAAATTCTCACAAAGTTGGTAAATTTGCCATCAAATCATGTACACTCTTCAAATGAATCAACTATCAAAAGTGGTATAGAATGAGAAGAAGGTATGAGTGATATATAAAAGGAAAGGTAAAAAGGATAAGAAGCGAGAAAGATATATGTAGCGATAAAAAAATGAAAGATAAAATAAGATAGAAAGAAAGAAAAAAAATGAAAGAGTATGATAAAATAGAAATAGATGTAAATGATTTGAGATAGGTGGGAAAAAAGTAGTGAGAAAGAAAAGAAAAGAAAAGAAAAGAAAAATTAAACCTAATATATGAAGCATACTAACTCCAAAATCATTTAAGGATAAGAAGAGTGAAAATAACACTTTCAGACATCAATATTGCAAAAATCCATCCCCCACACCAAGAACTTACATTGTCCCCAATGTATGATGGTCAAAGCTCACATAAAAAAAATAATGCGTAAGGATAAAAGATTAAAGGCAAAAAGAAAAACGTCCCTGAATTGTGAGCTTTGATCCACATAACGTCTATAGGCTTGGCGGAAATGGTGGGATAAATTCCATACTCTCAAAGTATGTAGCCAAATTCTGCTCCATCTTGTTCAGCATGTGCTCTATTTTCTAATCGAATGTTCAAGGTGGTGCGGATGTAGAAGGAATAGTTGGTCTTTGGAAGTTGAGTGGGTCTGGTTCGATGGCGAAATCACCGCTCCTTGAATTCAATCACACCTGTTCTTTCAAACACAGACATATCCAAAAATTCCTTTTTGCCAGCAGGATGTAAATCATTATCGTCAGGATCAAGCACACATAAGTTTATAGCTAACAGAGTAATGTATGGACCAAGAAATAAAGTCCTATACCTTTTAAGCACACTTTGAAATTGATCTGCTAACCAAAAACTTAGATTAGGTCTCACATCATTTAACATACACCAGATAAAATAAAATTCAGTTTTAGAGAAAACTCCCGAATGATCTTTCTTTCTTAAAAAATTATATGCCAAGAACCGATGCACGCATTTCAAAAGCGGGATCACGTGAAAGAGCTCTTTGATTTACTCGGGTTATAAACCTTTGTGATCTAAAGATAAATTACGCCAAAGACCATAAGGCTCAAAATTTTTGCTAAAGTCACAAGTTGTCCCTAAATATGCATCGCTAGAAGCATAATCATCATCAATGAATCCTAAAGATAGGTTAAAATCTGTAATAGAGTGTGAAAAATTTCGTCCCATTAACCTAAACTTTATAACATTCGAAGTATGCAAAGTAAAATCACTCGGTATTTTAAGCGATGACCACTAACCTTAAAAACTTTGTCAGAGGTCGGACTCTAAATCTCAACTGCACCATGAGGAAAAATATTAGTAACAATAAAGGGTCCAACCCAGTGAGAACGTAATTTGCCAGGAAAAATTTAATCTTAGAATGAAAAAGAACTTTTTGACCAATAGCGAACTGTTTTCTCGAAATCATTCTATCATGAAATATCTTCGTCTTTTCCTTGTAGAATCGCAAACTCTTATAGGATTCATTTCTAGTCTCCTCTAACTCTTGCAGCTGTAACTTTTTCTGCTTTCCTACTTCATCCATCCGCATATTGCATTGCTTGACCGCCCAGTATGCTCTGTGCTCTAGCTCTACAGGTAAATGACAAGGCTTACCAAATACTAAATGATAAGGAGACATACCTATGGGAGTTTTGTACGTGGTACGATACGCCCACAATATATCATCTAATCGTAAACTCAAATTTTTTCGAAATCTCAGCTTGTCCACTTGTCTGTGAATGATAGACGGTAGACACTCGGTGGGTAACATGATATTTCTTTAACAAAGCCTCCATCATCCGATTACAGAAATGAGTGCCTCTATCACTTATCACCGCCCTCGGTACACCAAACCTGGCAAAAATATTAGACTTGACAAAATCTACAACAACTTTAGCATTGTCAGTCCGGGTGGCCTTAGCCTCTACCCACTTAGAAACGTAATCCACTACTAAAAGAATGTAAGCATTGCCAAAAGATAAGGGAAAAGGTCTCATAAAATCAATGCCCCACACATCGAATATTTCGCACACAAGAATAGGAGTAAGTGGCATTTGATTCCTATGGCTTAAATTGCCAGTCTTTTGACAATTCTCACACGACTTACAATACATGTATGAATCAAGAAATAAAGGAGGCCAAAATAGACCACATTCTAACACCTTAGACGCTGTTCTTTTGGGACCAAAATGACCACCGCATGCATATGAGTGACAAACCTGAAGAATATAAGGAATTTCAAACTCAGATACGCACCTTCTAATGACTAAGTCAGAGCAATGTTTCCACAAGTAAGGGTCATCCCAAACATAGTACTTAGCATCACTCTTAATCTTATCTTGTTGAGCCCTCGTTAGATCACTAGGTAGTGTTCTTGTAACTAAGTAATTGACAATGTCAGCTTACCAAGGAATCATACCTTAAGTTACAAAGAGATCCTCATCTAGAAAATCATCCTTCAAAGGTGCTGCTTCTTCACTCGTGGTCAATCTACCAAGGTGGTCTGCAACCAAGTTTTCTGCTCCTTTCTTGTCACGGATCTCCAAGTTGAACTCTTGAAGTAGTAGGATCCAGCGGATGAGTCTCGGTTTCACTTCCTTCTTGGCGAGCAAATATCTGAGAGCTGCATAATCAGAAAAAAAAAACAATCATTTTAGTACCCAATAAATATTAACAGAATTTTTCTAAAGCAAAAACAATAGACAAAATCTCTTTTTCCGTTGTTGAGTAATTGCACTGAGCACTATCAAGTGCCCTTGATGTGTAATATATCACATGAGTAGCTCTTCCAACCATTTGTCCGAGAACAACACCAACAGCATAGTTACTGGCGTCAAACATTATCTTAAAAGGGAGGCTCCCGTTGGGTGGCTATATAATTGGAGCTGAAGTCAATAATTCCTTGAGCTTATCAAATGCTACCTTAAATTGAGCGTCACATCATTACGGCGGTTTGCATAAAGGTGAGCTATCTTCGATAAAGCCTTGATAAAGCGTTGATAGAAACTGTGTGACCAAGGAAAGAAACGAACTTCCCGCATGTGGGGTAAGGTAAAGATTTAATAACATCTATCTTAGCTTTATCTACCTCGATTCCTCTGGCGAGACTACATGACCTAAAATAATGCATTGATCTACCATAAAATGACATTTTTCATAATTCAAGATAAGGTTTATTTGAATGCATCTTTCAAGTAATCCTTGAGCACTCTAATAAGCTTTTCTTCCTCTAAAGTACAAATCTTTGAAGAGATGATCACCGGAAGTGTCTCACCATCTCCTAGAAACATGTACTTTAGATGACTTGGCAACGGTTTAAGCTCTACTTTCGGTGCCTACAAAATAGATGGAAGAAGTTTTGTACGAGATTAAGGTAATTCAATATAAGACATATGATGAATTAAATTTCTCAAAGAATTTAATTCATAAATTGTCTCTTTCAATACCGAATTTAAAACAAACTCATTTTCATCCTTTTGCAAGCTTTTGAGGCCCAAACTATTGTTTAAAGCAGCTACCAATGAATCTTCAACATCCAAATAAAAAACTTCCTGCACTATAGGGTTAATAACATCCACAGAAAATACCGAATATTTCTCACTAGGATATTTCATGGCATCATTCATATTGAACTCTATAACCTCTTTATCAAATTCCATACTGAGAATCCCTTTATGTACATCCATTTTAGTCCTAACAGGCTTAAGAAAAGGTATTCCTAGCAAAATTGGGACAGAATTAGAGGAGTTATCCTCTTTCATATCAAGTACGTAAAAATCAGTTAGAAAAGCCAACTCATTAACTTATACTAAGACATCTTCTAATGGACCTATCAGCTAGTTGAATTATCACGACAATTTCTTTTAATGGACCAACATTCAAAGATGAATAAATAGAACGAGACATGACATTAATAGAAGCTCCTAGATCTAACATAGCTTTCTTAACTCTAACACTACCAATTTTGCAAGGGATAGTAAACATACCTGGATCCTTGCACTTAGGAGGTAGTTTCTTTAGGAGAATTACTAAAACATTCTCCCCCATTTGAATTCTTTCATCTCTTCTTAATTTTCTCTTAGAGGTGCACAGTTCCTTAAGGAATTTAGCATATCGAGGTATTTATTTTATAGCATCTAATAAACGAATATTTACCTCAACCTTGCGAAATGTCTCAAGGATGTCTTTCTCTTATTCCTCCTTCTTGAATTTTGCAAACCGACTTGGAAAAGGAGGAGGTATCACCACAGGTAGGGGTTTCGCTCTGGGTGGTTGCACATCTTGAGAATTAAACATCAATTCATCCTTCTCAAGCTCATCTTCTACTTGCTTTGTCACTTTTGAGCTCTTTAACCTTCTTACTTACAGGGTGACAGCACTAACATTTTACTTTGGATTCACCTCAAATTGTGAAGGCAATCTCCCTGATACTTGAGACTCCAGGCGGCTCATTGTAGTCGCCAATTGACTTATTTGACTCTTTAAATTCTGAATGCTCGTTGTGGTTGCCTACTGAAATTGTTGAGTGTTAGTCGCAAGTGATTTAACAATTTCTTCAAGAGATATACCGGACTTGGAGTTTGATTGTGGAGGGGCTGGTTATCTTGGTTGGTATTGTTGTGGGAATTCTGACGGTCTAACTTCATAGCTAAAGTTGGGATAATCCATCCATCCGGGATTGTATGGTTGTGCATAGGGATCATACCTCCTCTGAGGCATGCCTGGAAATCCTCCAACTGCATTGACTTGTTCAACGAGTTCTTCTTGAAGTGTAGGACACATATCAGTTGAATGACCCATATTGGAACAAATGCCATAAGTCTTCACCTGTTGTACATTACCTACAACAAACTTTTCTACAAGTGAAGTAAGCTTATCTAAACGTTGATCAATAGAAGAAATATTTACCTCATTCACCTTCCTTGAAGTGGGATCTTGCCTGCTGCCAAACTATTGTGCATTGGCAGCCATATTTGAGATCAACTCCCTTGCTTTAGTAGGGGTCTTGTTCACCAACACACCTCCACTAGCAGCATCTATCATACTCCTATCCATCAATGAGAGTCCTTCATAAAAATATTGAATAAGAAGTTGATCAGAAATCTGATGCTGAGGACAGCTGGCACACAATTGTTTGAATCGCTCCCAATACTCATACAAAGTCTCCCCAGGAAGTTGTCTGATCCCACAAATGTCTTTTTTTTATGTTTGCAGCTCTTGAAGCAGAAAAGTACTTCTCAAGGAACTGCTTCTTCAAACCATTCCACGTTGTAATAGATCTAGGAGGCAAGTAGTACAACTAATCTTTAGTTAGCCCATCTAAAGAGAAAGGAAAAGCAGGCAGCTTAATCTGCTCTTCAGCCATGCCTTGTGGCCTCATACTTAAGCATACAACATAAAACTCCTTGAGATGTTTATGAGGATCTTCACCTGCAAAACCATGAAACTTGGGTAATAAATGAATAAGACCAGACTTTAATTCAAAATTTACCTCAAAGTCTGCATATTGAATGCAGAGTGGTTGCTGATTCAGGTCTGGTTCAGCTAACTCTCTAAGAGTTCTTTCTACAAGTACAGCTCTATCCATCACTTGTTCTTAGAATCGCTAGATGATTCAACCAAATCGGCAAGTGTCATTCCAAAAGCAAAGGCAACGAGGATTGTTGCTTAGCTCGCTTCATTTGCTGTCTCAGCTGGCGAGCTGTCTTCTCAATTTCAGGATCAAACGAAAGTGTACCTCTACGAGAAGAACGAACTATACACTAAGTAAAACGTAAAAGGATTAAATAAAGCGACACGATCCCGACAGCGACATCAAAATTTGATGGTTGTCGAAGCCAGTAAAAATAAATACCTACTCTAAATAAATTGTGTATAGTGACTGAACAGGGTCGTGTCCATAGAGATTGGTAATTATTTAAATCCTTTCAAAAAGTAAAATGCAAAATGGGGCGATTGTTGACAATAATAAAAATTAAATTAAAATAACAAGAATGCAAATTCAAATTGTAAATTCAAATTGTAAATTCAAATTGGGAAAAGCTCTGGTTGAAGGAATTAACTCAGCTTGATTCGACTTCTGATCATTAATCCAAATATAAATCATTACTACTTATGAATAACTAATTATATCTACTGGACACTCTAATAGCTAATCTCTCCTTAACTAGTCGATAACCAAGGTAGGACCATTGGTTATTTCCCTAACCAATAGACAACCCTAGATACGATCATAGGATTTAATCAATTGACAGCCTGAAAAACCAAAGAGACCCAAATCCTAATCAACAAACGCATACGATAGTTCATTTAAATTAGATTATTTATTCTCATAACACAACGCACTGCTATGCTATTTGTCACAAACATTAAAATCTTCATACGATGAATCTTTTAATTGACAATAGATTAAGTTAATGTGGCCAATTATCTAATTAACAAAAATAATCATGACAATAATACAGAGAATAAACAAATACTCAAAAAGCAATAAAACAATTAAAGCATTAAAAAATTCTCACAATAATGATGAATCAAAGCTTCATTAACCTTCAACCAGAATAATAAGTTAGTTCCTCATAGAGAGAAGAGAAAAAATTTAGATCTAGGGTTTCTTCTTTCTCCTCTTGATTCCTTTGTGTTTCAATCCCTTTTCCCCTCTAGAGTTTCTCCAAAAATAGAATACTAATATCTAAAATATTCTCTAAATTCATAATTACAAAAATAACCCAAAAAGGTAAAATACGTTATAATAAAAACTGTAAGTTCTTAGTTGACAGCACGCGCCCACGCCTTATCAACAAAGTTCTTCTGAAATTCATAATTTCTCCAAGAAAATAATCATCCTCAAATATTATCTTGTAACTCAATTTTAGCACCAATCAATAGAATTGCACCTACAAAATAAAACACAAGTAAATAACTATTATTAAGTGCAAAACATCGATATTAAAGGAAGTAAACAATGCAAAACTAGTGCATAAATTACACTCTAACAATTGTTATATTCATGAGATGATATAGATTGATTTCGAGTTGTCATTCTAAAATTGGGGATTAATTAATAATTAGATAATTACTAGTTGAATAGTGGTGGATTCTGATACCTTAGTGATTTTTATTTTATTAAATTCTCATTTACTTTAATTATTTTCTTAGTTTAATTAGTTTAATTTCTCTTAAAGCACAATTTTCTCAACTGGGCTAGGATTAATATTAATTTTAAATTTAAATTAGACTTTTTAATTTATAAAAATCCCTATAGGTTCGACCTCGTTACCGCTATTCTATATTTAGATTCATGCGCATGCGAGTGTAATAAAATTTTTCACAACATTGTGACTCATGATTTTCAACCTGTTCAAAGGCCATAAGAAACAAAATGGCACAAAAGAACATGCTTTTCTCAGGTTATCACATAACTTAAAAGAATAGAAGTATGAAATTATCAATAAGTATTCACTGAAAACTATAAATATGTAGTTGAATTAAACTAACTTTGATTCCGCTCCACAGTTGTTCAATGCTGCTAAAAGGGATGTTAAGTTCAATAAGTTCATCTAATCTCGAATTTGATGGCAAGGATTTCGACGAATATCTTGTCCAATTAAGAAATCGTAACTCATTGGAGAGGTATTCAAGGTCTCCCAAAAGTTGAACATAATGGATTTGGAGCACTCTGAGATGGTTCATATTAGAAAAGGCTTTAGCACTGAAATGTATCTCTTTGTTGCTAAAGCAATCAAATACGATGACTTCAACAACATCAGTTCCCTAAACATTTTAACAAAAATTGAAAGAAAGGAAGTCTTGGTAAAACTATGCAAAGATTTACCTAGTTAAATATATGATCAGGATCCTAAAATCGCAAGATTTCGACTTAACTTACCAAATTTTTTATAATACATGGCATACATCTGCTTTCTTCTACAATCTACTGCGATTTCCAGGCTCTTGAGGAGATTGCCTCTTGACAATTTATCAACCCATTTCTTGTAATAAATCATGCATCCACAGTCCATTGAAATCATCTACAGTTAATAAAGATTTTTCAATAAGACTTCCAATTCCAATAATTGGGTCAAAATCATAGTAGCTGAGAATTTTTGTTACATAATCTATGTACTTCCCTTTATAGAAGCATGCAATATCGAGAAATATTTCCTTCTCTATTACTTTTAACCCATTAAAACTTGTTTGAAGTACATCAAGAATTTCATTTTCAGGATCTCTTTCTAGTCTTTGTAGTGCACTTTCCCATTCAACTATAGTTCTATCAAACAGAAATAAGCCCAAAACCTTGAGAACTAATGGAAGACCACCAGCATACTTTACAACACTTTTTGACAGTTGCTCGTATCCTTTCCATGGCTTATGAGATTTAAAGGCTTTTAAGCAAAAAAAAAGTCCAAGAGCTTCATTATAATTTAGATACTCATGCATATAAACTTCATCCACTCCTTGTGCCATCAGCAAATACTTCTCTTGCTGTTATGAGAATCCTACTGCCTGTAGCAAACCAATCATGCTTTTCAGCTAAGCTTTCTAATTGCTGTATGTCAATCACATCATCAATAATAAGAAGAACCTTTTTGCATCGTAGCCTACTTCTGATCATGTTCATACCATCATAAACATCCCATATGCCACTATCTACGAGGTTTAGTAACTGGAAAAGGAGCTGCTTTTGCAAAACGACCAGACTACTTTTTTTTGAAATTTCCCGAACGTTGGCAAGAAAACAACTCGCTTCAAACTCATGAGAGATCAAGTCATAAACAACTCTTGCAAGAGTTGTCTTACCTATACCTTGTTGTGCGCGGAATGCGGAATCAAGTGCACTAAATAATTATAGAAAAATAAAGTACACAGAATTTTACGTGGTTCGGTAGTATGCCTACGTCTACGGAAGCAAAAGAAAAATAATTGTATTACTAACAATTATTAAAGTACAAACTTGAGTAAAGAAAAACTCATTTCCCAAAACCCAAATACACCCAAAGTACTCTCACACACACTCTCCAATTGCTCACACTCACAGAACTCTAGAATTGCTTCACTTGTAATTCTCTTAAACTTTTAAATTTAGGATGCATTTTGCTCTCTGAATGAAGCCCTATTTATAGGCTAAAAGTGGCCAAAATTTCAACACGACAATTTGGCAATTTGTGCAAGCTTGCATGCCAACCACAAGTTTGTTGAAAAGTTGGATTTGGTTGCTGACTTTTCAACACTTGTGCAGATGTTTTTTGAAGGATTTGAATTAATTTCAAGCAATGTTGAAACTTAACTCCAACAATCACCTTTGTCAACATATCTGATGGGTTATCTTTAGTATCGATCTTTCTCAGCAACACAACACCGCTCTCGATAATCTCTCGCACATAATGATATTTCACATCCATGCGTTTCGTTGGAGCATGATATGTTTAATTCTTCGCAAGGAATATCGCACTTTGATTATCACAGAAGACTGTAATGTTCTCCTATATTACTCCTAAATCTCCTAACAAGCCTTTCAACCAGATAGCTTCCTTTACAGCCTTAGTTGCTGCCATGTACTCTACTTCTGTAGTGGACAGAGCAATTGTCGATTGTAAAATCAACCTTAAACTAATCGGACCTCCACTCAATGTGAATACGTAGCCCGTTGTTGATTTTCGTTTATCAAGGTCTCCGGTGAAATCAAAATCACAATACCCAATACATTGTTGACAACAATCCTTCTTGAATAATAACCCAACATCAACTGCCCCATACAGATATCAGAGAATCCACTTTACCGCAAGCCAATGGTCTTTACCCGGATTATGCATGTATCGACTAGCCATACTGACGGCTTGAGATATATCAAGCCTTGTGCATACCATAACATACATAAGACTACCCACAGCACTAGCATATGGAACACGAGCCATGTAATCATGCTCCTCTTGGGATGTAGGACAAAAAGAAGAGCTTAATTTGAAATGAGGAGCTAGAGGTGTACATATTGGTTTAGTTTTGTCATCCATACCGAATCTTTCTAGCACCTTCTTCAAATAAGCTTTTTGAGTCAACCACATGCTCCTATTCTTCTTGTCTCTACGAATTTTCATCCCAAGTATTCTCTGTGCATCACCCAAGTCTTTTATCTCGAACTCAGAAGCTAGTTGCTTCTTTAATCTTTCAATCTCACCTCTGTTCTTCGAAACTATAAGCATATCGTCGACATAGAGTAACAAATAGATGAAAGCTCCATTTTGTAGTTTTCTAAAGTAAACACAGTGATCGTGTTCACTTCTGGTGAATTTCTGCCTTTGTGTGAATTGATCAAATCTCTTATACCACTGTCTTGGTGACTGTTTCAGTCCGTACAAAGATTTAATCAATTTGCACACATGATTCTCCTTTCCAGCAACTTTGAAACCACAAGGCTGAGTCATATAGATTTCCTCCTCCAAATCTCCATGTAAGAACGTCGTCTTAACATCCAATTGAGCCAACTCTAACTCATATTCTACAACTAAGGCAAGTAGGATACGAATGAAAGTATGTTTTACGGTTGGAGAGAAAACCTCATTATAACCAATACCTTCCTTCTGAGCAAAACCTTTTGCAATGAGCCTTACCTTATATCGAGGAGTTGATTGATTTGGAGAGATTTCATCCAATAGACCCATTTATTGCCAATAGTCCTTTTCCTTTTTGGTAACTTTACAAGTTCCCAAGTCTGGTTTTAATAGAGAGGTTTCATCTCTTCCTCCATGGCTAACTTCCACTGATTACTTTCACTGCTGCGTAATGCTTCACTGAAAGTGTTAGGGATGTCTTCATCAATAACTGGAAGTGCATAGGCTACTACCATGTCTTTAGTAAGCCATCCGGGTTTCTTTATCTCTCTTCTTAGCCTCCTTGTTGTTATAGAATCATTATTATCTACATCGTCAGTTGTTTCTTCATTTTGTGGGACATCAGAAGAAACAACCTCTTCTTCAACTCTGGGTGTCTCCTCTATAGTTGAACCATTCTCTGATATAGAACTAACTGGTACATATAGAGTTGCATCAAACTCCACCTGTTGCGATACCTGTGTGGCCTTGTTCTCCAACTGCTGAGAACTTGAAGCTTTCATCATTGAGCTTCGTGACATTTCGCTACACACATTTTTTTTTTATCTTGAGATCCAAAACTTAAAGCCTTTTACTCTACCTTTGAATCTTACAAAGATAGTTCTTCTAGCACGAGGATCCAGTTTACCATCTTTGACATGATAATAAGCTGGACACCCAAATATACGAAGGGAATCATAGTCTTGTGCATGCTTTCCAGACCACATTTCTAGAGGAGTTTTACCTCCAATTGCAGTAGAAGGCAACCGATTTATTAAGTGACTTGCGTAACTTACAGCCTCAGCCCAAAACATTTTATCTAAACCAGCATTAGATAACATATATAATACATTTTCCAGCAAAATACGATTCATACGCTCAACCACACCGTTCTATTGCAAAGTATGTCTCACCGTGAAATGTCTTTTAATACCCTCGTTCTGGCATACTTACAAGAATGAATCGATATATTCACCCCATTGTCGAGCCTTGATACTTTGATCTTTCTGCCAGTTTGAATCTCCACCAGTTTCTTCCATTTCATGAAAATCTCTAGAACCTCATCCTTTGCTTGCATGGTGTACACCCACACGCGTCTAGAGAAATCATCAACAAATATAACAAAATAATAGCTTCATCAATTGATGCAATCTTGGTTGGTCCCCATACATCACTATGAACATATTCAAGGATCTCATGAGTATCGTGATTAGCAGTACCAAATTTGAACCTTGTTTTCTTGCCCACTACACAATGCTCACAGAAATTTAATTTACAAGTTTTAGTACCTTTTAAGAGTCCATGCCTCATCAAGGTTTGCAAAGACTTCTCTCCAACATGTCCTAGTCGCATATGCCATAGCTTGGTGGTGTCATTGTGCACCTTAGCAACATTTGCTTCATTAGTTGTACCTCCTTTTAAATAGTACAGATTGTGACGCCGAACTCCTTGTAGAATCACCATAGCTCCATATGTGAACTTCATTGTGCCATTTTCAATAGTAACCTTATAGTCTTTAGCTTCTAAACTACCCATAGAAATTATATTTTTCTTTAAAGTTGGAACGTATCTAACCTCTTTCAATTGTCAGACCATTCCATCAAATATTTTGAGCCGAATTGTTCCTATCCCCATTGTGCGACAAGGTTGATCATTCCCCATCACAACTGCACCAGATTCTAGATTACGAAAATCCGTAAACCATTTTTTAATGGGACACAAATGATAGGTTGCTCTAATATCAAGTATCCACTCGCTCGAACTAGCCACGTATGCTGCAAGAGTAATACTTAATGAATAATCAGAGTCTTCATCTTTGCGTGCCATGTTTGCTGCTGCTGGTTTTTTCCCATCTCTCTTTTGAGCCTTTGGACAATCTTTCCTCCAATGGCTCTTTTCATGACAAAAGGCACACTCATCTCGAGCTATGTTTCTGCTTTTCGATTTAGATGAAAATTCTTTCCACCACACTTCTTCTTCTTTTCCACCACACTTCGTCCTTTCTCTGGCAAGCAAAGCTTCAGATGATGCTTTTTCAGAATGTTTATCATTATTCCAAATTTCTAAATTTTTCAATGCTATGCAGACATCTTTGAAGATGATTACGCTTTTCCCATTTATCAAGGTAGTCACAAAATGGCTATATTCCTCTGGTAGCGAGTGTAACAAAATCATAGCCTTGACTTCATCCTTAATATCTTCATCAAGATTCTTCAAATCAGCAAGTAATTTTTTAAATCTTGAGACATGATCGCATTGACACTCCATGCTTCATTCGAAAGCCATATAATTGGCTCATAGCATGAAGGCGATTTTCGTGACTTTTCGTGTACTTCCTCAATATACGCCACAAAGTCATCGCACACTCCTCATCTTTCACCAAGTATTTCACCTCCTTGGTCAAACAAGATCTGATCTGACCACAGACTTTCTCGTTCATACGATCCCAACTTTCTTCATCATACGAGTGCCTTTTATTTTTCAAAACAATATCGAGATCGATTTGAATAAGAGCATCCATAACTTCGTGCCTCCACATGCTAAAGTTGATTTTCCCATCAAACTTTTCAACATCGATCTTCTGACTGCCTATAATAGGTGCTGAAAGACGAAAGTCTCGCCTCCCACCTGAAGTATCTCCAGGAATAGTCTGGGAGGATCTCTCCCCACTTCTGGAAGTTTCACCTTCTACCATTTTCTCAATAAACTATTTCCACCTGAGAGATTAGTGTCTATATGTATTTACGCGTGAAAAAATGTACTAGGAAAGTTCCCAGGAAAGACTGGAGAGGTCACACCGATCCCACTTAAGACCAAGTCTCCTTAGGCTCTTATCGCCTTTGTGACAGAACTTTCCTAGACATGCACAAATCCACACCACTACACAAGCTACTAATCCTCCCAAGTATGAACGGTTAACTCCACCGTATTCGTGAACAATACCGTAAACGTGAACAGTACCGTAAACGTGAACAGTTCCGTATGTGAACAGTACCATATACGTGAACAGTACCGAATCCCCCAAAGTACGAACTGTCAGCTCTGATACCACTTGTTGTGCGCGAAATGCGGAATCAAGCGCACCAAATAATTATAGAAAAATAAAGGACACAGAATTTTACGTGGTTTGGCAGTATGCCTATGTCCACGGGAGCAAGAGAAAAATAATTATATTACTAACAATTATTATAGTATAAATTTGAGTAAAGAAAAGGTCACTTCCCAAGAGTATAAATTTGAGTAAAGAAAAGTTCACTTCCCAAAACCCAAATACACCCAAAGTACTCTCACACACACTCTCTAATTGCTCATACTCACTAAACTCTAGAATTGCTTCACTTGCAATTCTCTTAAACTCTCAAATTTAGGATGCATTTTGCTCTCTGAATGAAGCCCTATTTATAGCCTAAAAGTGGCCAAAATTTCAACACGGCAATTTGGCAATTTGTGCAAGCTTGCATGCTAGCTGTAGCAAGCTTGCATGACAACCACAAGTTTGTTGAAAAGTTGGATTTGGTTGCTGACTTTTCAACACTTGTGTAGATTTTTCAACATACCTCCCATACCACAGATACCTATCATACGAACATCAAGGTCCTTCATTTTATAAGAAACCCCGGTCCAAGCGTGAATCTAGTCCAACTAGTTCCTTAAGAGTCTCAGATTTTGCAAGAATTTAGCAGGATATCTCCTTGACAATATCCAATATAAATTCCGACTCATTCCTGTACATTGAAAAGAACAAGATAATTAACATTGGTGTTAGGGATGGCATGATTTTCAAAGCCCAGGCCCAAGCCCACATCATCACATCAAGGTCCAGGCCCTTCAAAAGTCCGTCCAAATTGGACGGGCTGGGCTTGGGCCTATGCGGGCCCGTGCTTTTTAGATTAAGTATACTATATTTTTTTAATTAAGAAAAAATATTTAAATTAAAGATAATCATCTAATATATAATAAAATAACAGTCAAATACGTAAACTATTAGTAATATAACCTAATAAATAACAAATACTAATATAAAAAATTAAATTAATTTGGTATTTTGAGTTTTTTTCTTTTTTTATTTAAATTAAATTTATTTTTTATTTATAAATTAACAGTCGCCAAGTCCATGTTCTTATCCGTGCATATGCCTTTCAATTTTTAGGCCCTTATCCATGCCCAACGTATGCGGGCCGGGCTTTAGGCCTCATGCTGGGCTGGCTTAGACGGCTTAGGGCCCGGCTTTTTGCCACCCCTAATTGGTGTTGTTGAATTAAAGTTAGCATGATTGTACGGTCAAATAATTCCACAAGTATAATATACAAACTATTCAATATTATATTCATTAGATCGAATCTTTTGTTGCTTCTTCAAGTACGTATCTACGTTCATCTATAACAATTCATTTACAAAAATTCATTGATGAAGTTATTATTTCATTTACATCATATGATGTTAATAAATTGCTTTATATATAGATTCTACACTCTGTTTTCATTTTTGAAATCCGAGAAATTCTAAAATGGCTCAAAGATCTTTTAAAATATTGAATGATCATTATCACATGTTTATTATCTCTTGTATATATCTATTAGCAGCACTTATCATGTAAATATTCTTCTTTATCTATGTTGATAGTTATCTCTAGAGTTAGCACACCTTATCATGAGTCCTTGCTCACGTGTATAAATTGTAATGATCATATTCAATGAAGTAAGCTTTCAGCAATTCTTTCAGCCAGAGCATAACGACGCAAGAGTTGTGTTTAATAAGTGAGGTTTTTCATTTTTTTCCCCAAAAAAAAAAAGAACAAAACTAAAACTAAGGTTGTAACGAATGTTTTATTTTATAAAAAAAAAAATCTATGTATTTGCTCTGTAATCTTACACGATTAGGTTAAGAACTATAGACGCAAATATTTCTCAAAGACCAAAATTTACCGGTTCAAAAATATATGAAACTTGATAATGGTTCTGTTTCGGAAATTAATGACCTTCTTCTTTATATTACCTCTGAAAATTCAAAAGCAAAAAAAAAAATACAAGGGAACTGCGTGGCAAAAAACTTACAGCTTCGATTGTGTTGCTGGCAGCAGAGTAGTTTTTTCAATAAGTTTTCTGACAGCAAATCTTCTAAGTTCTAACATCAAATATGCAAGTCAACGATGCTGCATTCAAAGGCATCTTCTGAAAAAAAAATAATATAAAATCAATTCGTATCAACAAAATCTTCAAGTTGATAGGGTGAATGGTAGGGTGGGTTATCGTGAATGGTACTAGGAAATGGGAGGTGCCTCCAGTAGGTTGGTATAAATTAAATGTTGATGTAGTTATAGATAGGGTGAATGGTAGGGTAGGTTAAGGTGTTCTAATAAGAAATAGTGATGGTCATGTTATGGTTACGGGGGTTGATCAGGCAGTTTTTTCTGATGATGTGGATATTGAAGAGGCTAAAGCTCTTTGTTGGTGGTGGATTCGGATTTGTTGCGGGTTATTCAGTTTTGTTAACAGTAAATGTCATATGCGTACCGAGTTTTTTTGGATTATTTCAGAGATTCAAACGCTTATCTCAGCACAGCAGAGTATCAAGATTCAGTATACCTGAAGATTTTGTAACCATGTTGCTGATGTATTAGCTAAATTTGCTCTTAAGTGTTCATAGTCTTTAGTTTGGTTGGAAGATTATCCTAGTTTTTTAGAAAGTTATTTAATTTGGTTGGAAGATTATCCCAATTTTTTAGAAAGTTATCTGTAAGCTGAATTTTGAAATAAAATACATGCATTTATTTTTAAAAAAAAAAGATGAAGACTTTCTTTTATTATTTGTTATAACTTGGTTTATTTTTGTAAATTACCATAAGCTGTATAAGTTGTTTTTATAATTTATAATTGGTAAAGAAGTGTCAATTATGAGCTTTACAATTATGTTTTACGAGAAGGGTTATTGAAAGTTTATAAAATGAATTTACAATTATGTATTACAATTATGTTTTACATGAATTTGTAAAATGAAAATGAGAATGGCCGGTGAAAAAGAGTACCGAATGCTCCCTTATACATGTTTTCCTTGTTTTATAAAATAAATTGAAGAATAATTTATAATAATAAACACGTATTACTTTATCAAAATCAAAAATTTATTTAAGAAATCCCAAAAGGAAATTGAAAATTTTTTCAGATGCTGATGGAAGAGTGTGTATGCCGACATCTACAGAAGTAAATCTTATTTAACATTCAACCTTTTCAATTTTAATTTTTTCCCTTTTTCAAACATCCAGGATGCAAATTAATTTCGAAAATAATAGAGAAATGTATAAGATGAAACTTACAGCTTCGAGTGCATCGAAGGACGCCACTTAATTGAACTCCAATGAGGTGTTTCCGTGTTTGATTCAAAAGAAAGAAGTTAATCAGGCAAATGTATTTATGTTGTAAAAAGCCACAAATGTATGTACTCCAAAAGCAAAGGCAAGTCTTGGACAGAAAAGTAATGTAACGTTCATAATTACTGTCATTGTTTACCCACATGATGAAGGGAAAATTATTAGCATGAAGCATTTTCCTAGCAGCTTCAAGGAATCCAAATGAGGAAAATATTTATGACAAACTGGCCAAGCAATTGCATAGCAAAAGCTTGAAGATCAAGTACCAAAATTGTTTGACAATTTTGTGCATGCTCAATTAATAGCTACGGTAATTCAAAAAAAAAAAATTAATAGCTACGAGGTGAGGTTGGTGAACATTGAAAAAGTCGGAAAATTGAATTAACATGGCAAAATTGTTGATAAACATTTGCATATATGGCTTTAAATGCAAGCTATAAAATGTTAAATGATGAACCAGATCAGATTAGAGGCTTAAGTGAATTGTCAGCTCCTTAAATACAACATGTCAGATATACATTCAAAGGCTGACAGCTAGCTTAGGTCGTCTAAAGTCCTAAGGAGGTGTTTGGTTGGAAGGAGAGGAATGGAGAAAGTGAAGTAATTTAAATTCCTTATTTATTTCCTTTGTTTGATTTACCATAATTTCTATGAATTTAATTTCCACTAGAATTTAATATACATTATAATGTGGAATTTAGATTCCACCCTAAAGAGTGATGAATTTGAATTCCTCCTCTATTGGAAACCAAAACATCCAAAATTACCCTTTCAATTTTTATTAACTTGTTTAATATTATCAAATAATTTTTATTTACAATTTTATTTTATCAATTTAATATTGTAGATAATTAATTTTATATTAGTAATTTAATAAAATTTTATATTTAAATAATTTAATAAAATTACTTTATTTATTTAATTTTAAAAAATATAAATACAAATTAGATGCGTGGAATCGTTGGAACGCCATTTGGAGTCCGATCAACGCTATTATACCATCATATAAATGAAACAATGAATCTATCTTCCGCAAAATCCGGTAAAAAAATTGGAAAACTTTCTAACTATCTCGGATCCGGATAAACATCAAGTATTTGGCCAAATAAGTTGTTTCAATCCATAGATCGTTCACGATTATTTTCATATAATTTTCGAGTTAAAATGACATGTGTAGTGGTGGCGGCCGTGCGCAAACTCAATTTTTTTTGTTGTTCAAATAAAATTTTAAAATTATAATATATTAATTAAGAAATTATTTGTATTATGTCATAATTTATTTAGAAATAAATTAAATTAAACTAATTTTAAAATAAAATTACGTTAATGAACTTTTTAAATAGAGTTTAATTATAAATATAATTATATTATCTAAAATAACTTTTTATTAGTTATTTATATAATATATTAAATATAAATTTATTATTTAATTTTTGAATTATATTTATAATAAATATTAAAAGTTTAACACTAAAGGGTGAAAGTGTCCAAATAAAAATTAAAACATTTCCTTTCCTTATATAATTTTAGAACAAATCAAACATTAGAAAATAATTTTAATATACTCACCTCCTTTCTTCCACTTTCCTCTCCTCTTCTCCATCCCTTTTAAAACCAAACACTCTAAGTGTTTGGGGAGTACATAGAAAATTGGAAAAGAAGCACCACGTGTTAAGATTTATACAACTCTAAGTAGTTTTTGTGGAGTACCCAACCTATGCCAGGTACACATGTTAATTGAGTTGATATGCGGGATACGCCATGACAGAATTAAGGTATTAAATAAAATATCCTAAAATATTCACCGCATGTGATATCTCCATTGCTTAAAGAGAATATTTGATTTGACAAAATCAAATAAGGAATATCTTGTTGGAAAATAGGGGACAACTAGTTGTCATGCTTGCAAAAAATAAAAAGCAGCACGGCAAGGACAGTGGCCCGCAACTCTCACGCTTACAACTGCCCAAACAGTTTTTGTGGAGGTATCCTGGACCACCTGCAGCATAAGGCACGTGCACAAAACAACAAACCTTGCCGAATAACCGCCACCTCACTTCCCAAGCATGCTCTTAATGGCCTAAAAAGCATGATAAATGTGAAAAGGATGAAATATCTCAGAAAGGACAATAGAATCACCACTAAAGATGTACCACATAGTCGGGTACTCAGGGTATATATAAAGGCAAAACAAGGTTCTATCTTTCTCGTACTCATCACAAACATACACAAAAAAGGGGTTGATGTCTTTTTTAACCTCCAGCCACCATTTTAGAGAGCTTGCAAGCTCTCATCACTATTTACCTCTTATATTTGATTCAGAGCGAATAGCAGGTCATGAGGTTTTCAACCATTTCACAAAAGGATTTGCCACATTTTTTTTTTAAGATTTACTGTAAGCATGTCTAAGTAAATCGCCATACACCGATGAGATAAGATTAGAGGTACTTGGGGTACCACATGCCAGAAAGTCATTCCTCGAATGCACCAAGAGGGACCCTAAGAAGGCATGAGGAGGGTAGAAAATAAGTTCATCTTTGTTGTTACGCTAATTATGGATTTACATGATTTATCAATTTGTTGCGCCGATACTTTAATTACTAATAAGTGCTAAGAATCGCCACAATCTCCTAAAGATTAGCAGCAAGCATATCTTGATGAATCACCATATTGATGATGAAATTGGGTTGCTCCATCATGAAGTAAGAGATAGCTCAGTGAACATATAAGCTAAAGGTTACCCAAGGTACCCCATGTGCCTAGTCAGATTTTAGAATGCATAAAAGAAACAGCATCCAAAGCCACGGGAAATGAAATACCATTATAGGCAATCACAAAATAAGAGGAGTTTGCTAATACCACATTGAAGTGGTTTGGGTACTCTGACAGAACAGGGTATAACAGAAGTTAAGAAAATAGTTCTAAGTCAGAATTCGGGAAAAGTTCCAACAAACGAGTAGTAACGCCAAATAAAGTCACACAACAGGCACCTCATCCTCACCCTCATCTCTCTGAATAGGGAATAAGCAGAAGTTGTAGAGGTATGAAATTTAGTAGCAAGAACATCTGATGAGAGCTTTGCCTGGGCTAGGTAAGGTACACTAGATGACCTTTGTGGACTACTAAATTAGGGTGCACAGGATTCCTTTTTTCCTCAGTCACCGCCAACATAGCCAATTTATTACCTACTTCTCCACCTTCGGTATCAGGCTGTCAATAACCCTAGCTCTACAATCCAACCTTTAGTCATTATGCAGCCCGCAACTCTGCATGATCTATTGGCCATCTAAGCCTTTTCGTCAGGCAGATCATTGAGGTACCCTTTAAAGTTTTGTTCTACTGACTAAACTTCTCTTCACGGGACTTGCAACTTTGGCATTCACCTTTCAGCTTCTCCACCTTAGACTGAATGTTGGAGGCAATATTGAGGTCTTGAAAGCAATGACTTAGAGAACAATTCGCTTGTAGCCAGCAGGAGGTACCACAAGAAATGCAAGCAAAAGGTTGCCTGTGGCACCCAATCAGCCCAACCTATTCGAACCGACACAAGCTCTCCTTCAGCGAAATCCCTAGGCAGAGAGAAAAGGCCAATTTTCTTTTTCAACTAGTACATGCACCCTTGAAGTTGCCCATTTTTCAGCTGAGACCGTCCACACAAGCATTTTTACTGAGTGAGTGAGGAAGTAATATCTAAGTTTTTAGGTGGCTTAATTTATTTACCTCCCATGAAGCGAGGAGGTCGGACGCTCTTCACAGCATGAGGGGTACCTGACCCACCCATAGAGCTACTATTCATTTAGCTAAAAAAAGTATTAGAGTCATCAAAGGGAGAATCCAAATTTGCCAATCGCCGTGTGTAAAGAAAAAAGGTTAGTTGCATAAATATTAGACTCTATGGTAAAAAAGAAGAAAGAGGGGTATGAAATACTGAAAACAGAAACAAACTCTATCCCAGGATCACCCTCTAACCATACATGGCCTATGTTGAGAAGTAGGTAGAGGGCTTTTATCAATTAGCCCAGCTTTCACCAATCTATCTAGACTCAACACATCATTTTTCCTCTGCAAAGCCCCTTCAATTCTCTAAGTGAATCTCTCAAGTAATTCCGACCATAACACCTGAAGGTTGGTAAGCACCTCAATCTTGGCAAGTACAACTACTCAGGAGCAATTTGTAGATAGCTAAACATCCTCTTATAAAAGGATTGGAGGGATAAGCGGGGTCCCATATCAATATGAAGTGCTATCTCATATATTTTGGGGCACTCTGGGGTTTTATTCTTGTGGAGTACCTGAAGCTTAACCAAAGAAGGAATATAATACTTAACCCTGATAGTAGCCCTCTGGTCACCTAGAGAGCGGATTTGTTGGACCTGGAGACAGAAAGTGAGGGACAATTTTTAGACGTGCAAACCCATGCGAGGTACCCTTTTTTTCTTACTCAACTATCCATGAAGGTGGGCCAAATATCGCCATTGTCGTTCGCACTTTTCCCATAAGTTTCTTTTGCCTCAAATGCTTTTGCCATAAAAGCATTAGAGGGTGTTACTTGGAGAATATAAAGAAAATTGGAATAGAAAAACCACGTGTCGTGGTTTTACAACCGTAAGTTATTGAGGGTACCCAACCTGTAGTAGATACACCTGCTAATTGAGCTGGTATGCAAGGTACGCCATGATGGAACTAAGGTGTTAAAGAAAATATCTAAAAATATCCGCTACACGTGATATCTCTATCACCCAAAGAGAGTATTTGATTTGGCAAAATCAAATAAGGAATATCTTGTTGGAAAAAAGGGGACAGTTGTAATCCCCAAATCTCCTAAGGGTATTTATATTTGTTTAGTTTTTAGTGATTCTTTTTATCCTAGTATAAATAGAATAAGATGTCTTTACTATTATAAAAGAGAGAGGGAAAGAGAGATCGGTAGAAAAAAAAAAAAAGAAAAAGAGAGAGAGAGATGGAGAGAAAAGAGAGAAAAGTAAAGAAAAAGAGAAGAAGAAAGCCTTCTTCTTTGTTCTGCCATGAGCAACGCATGAAATCAAGTTATATTTTTTGAATTGGGTATTGTTGATGAAAGATTTGGATCTGGAGGTAAGCTTTTATTCTTGTTTTTTATTAAATTGTTGTGGAGAAGCATGATTGCAATAGAAGTAGAAACTTAAGGTTTTGCAGAAATATGCTGACAGTGAATTATTACGAAAATAATAGTAATTTTTATAAATTGATTTTGATTCTGATTTTTGGGTAGGTTAAATTAGACATTGTTTAGAATGTTTTGAAACTTGTTTCAAGTTAATCGGATATGATTTCAATTAATTACGATTTTTCAAAATTAAGTCTGAAAACCTGGAAATTTCTGATTTCAATGAATAAAGTGAATTCCGATTTATTGTTACCATAGCTAGACGTCTTCAAAATTTATGAAATTTGGACCAGTGATTTTTATATATGTATAGTATGATTATGTAAATTTTCATGATTTTATGATAAAGCAATAAATTTTTTCGTATTTTTAAAGCAAGTGTGTTCAAAACAGAAAACTGTTTGACAGTATTAATGATGTCTGAAACGTCAATTATTTTAAATAGGTTTTGAAGGAATTAAGTTATAAAATTTTTATCAAATAACTTTCAATATGTCAGCATATGGTCTGTAAAATTTGGGATTTTTCCAACAAGGGAATAATTTATTAAAAATCAAAGAATACAGAATGTTCTGTTTTGAGGGCCGATTATTGAGGACATTGAGGCTGAGTTTGTGAGTTGTTTAAATTGAGATATTTGAGAACATTAGAGTTTATGATTGAGATTTGATTATATCTTATGATAGTTTTATTGATGATTGGTTGCCATGTGTTTATGTATGTTGTTTATTGTTTATGTTATGTGATTATGTACAAATATATGTATTCATAATTAATAAGCAACGATAATGAATTCAAAAATGCATTGAGTTTCTACGAATGAGAAAAAATAATTTTTTATTTTTATTTTTGCAATTTTTTTTTTAAAAGCCCAGACGGCCACCCTCACAGAGGCGCGAGCCACACTTGAGACCATGCCACGAAAGGCAGCGCGCAGCGCCACGCATGGTGCAAAGTACTTAAGCACAAAGCCAAATTACAAGATCACGATTTTATTGAAAGAAAATATGAAAATTTGAAAGCGATAGAAAGAGATTTTGATGAATTTGTTTTCAAGTATTTAGAAAGATCATGGCATATTATCCATTGCATTATGTATAAGTATGTATGTATTTTTGTATAAGAAAATTAATTTACTTACCGAGTTTTGTACTCATTATAGTTTATGGTTCGCCTCAAAAGTCGATTGATTTATGAGGACTTGAATTGAGGACGATATGTATGGTTTGACCAAATTTTTAAGTTATTCCGCTTTGTAATTGAGGCTGGAATTTTATCGTTATAAAGAGTTATTTAAATTTATATGGGAATTGTGGACATATTTACCCTCAGAATTTGGGTTGGGGTGTTACAACAGCTGGCTGTCACACCTGTAAAAAGTAGCACGACAAGGACAGTGGACCTCAACTGTCACGCTTACAATTGCCAAGATAGCTTTTGCAGGTATTCGATTACCACAGAGTGCCAGTGTGCACAAGACAACAAACCCTCAAAAATAACCGCCTTGCTTCCTAAGCATGGTCTTAATGGCCCCAAAAGCATGAGAAGGTGAAAAGAATGAAAATATCTCGTAGCGACAGAAATGCCACTAGAAATATGTTAGGCAACAGTACCTGTGATATACTATATAAGGCAACAAGGTTCAATATTTCTCATTCTCATCACAAGCATGCACGAAAAAGGTTGAGGTTTTCTTTAATCAGCCATCATTTTAGAGACCTTGCAAGCTCATCACCTAAAAAGGTCCAAGTAGCTAAGGTAATATAGGACAGCCAAGAACATAAATTGCCAACCTCTACTTTTAACCTCCTTTGCAGTCTAAAGACATCTTTTCGAGCCTCACCTCCACACTTGACCTCTCACCATTATCAGCCCTCTCCCCTCTTTCATCATCTCCTAAAGCCTAAAACTCCATTTGCGGAGGTACCCAAATCTCAAAAAATAAATTTATTATTTTGTAGGTTTTGTCCTTTTCTTGCACCAAAATCCACTTAAAACACTTAAGTAGCACATGATTATCACTTCTGCTTAACGGCCAAAATTAATACAAATTTATTGTTGAAGAGCTTTAGTAAACCACATGTAACTCACGTGAGATATTAGTTTGTTATGGCCCCTCGTAACTGGGTTTGTTCGTTGGTGGGTGGGCAATCTTGTATGATGCCATCGTAGATGTATATAAAGCCTTAGATGACGTAGATCTAGTTGATTCCATTGTAATACAATACAAACTCTTAATACAACATTGTTTGGGGTGCCAAACACGCCATTATGGTTTAAAGCACCATAGAGATTTTCTTGAAGTTCTAGAAACCTTATAATTTACCAAGAACTGTTTTGACTGGTTCATAGCTGAGAGGCACCGATACGATAGTACATATACTTTAAGTTCTATTCAAACCTGGTGATTATTTAAATTCGTGCATATTTTGAAATATATGGAGGAATTGTTGTGAAAACTGAGTACGGAATCGGTATTTCAAATTGTCATATACCGCGTTAAAATTTACTATAAGCATGTGATCAGTGGTCCTCCTACTCTCAAATTGTGCAAAGTCATTTTTGTTGGACTTAAAATTAGTTAAAAGATTTGTATAATTATTTAGCTCCCCTTTATAAGTCTCTCAAAACTCATTTCTCTTCTAATGATAAATTAAACCTTAATTAAAATCATTCCTCGTGAAATCCTAATCTTCAGTTTTTCTCTTTTTCCCTAAAAAGAAAAAAGAAAAAATTCCTAACAAAACTATCACTTACACACAAATACTATGTTATTTTTTATACAAATTTATTCTATTTATCTGCGCATGCTTGATTTTTAAATAAATGTACTTAGTTAGGGTTAAAACATAAAAGGGTTTTATTTGGGGTAGGGGTGGGCATTAGTTTGGTTTTGGTTCCTGCACTCGAACCGAACCAAACTAAAACCAAATGGTTCATGAAAATATGAACCAAATATGAACTAAACTATAGAACCAAACCAAACCGAATCAAATTAATTCAGTTCGGTTCAGTTTGGTTCGATTTGGTTCAGTTTCAACCTATATCTTTATTATTTAATAAAAATAATATAACATTAATACACTATTACTACAACAATAAATCAATAATCCTTAGTCTATAAATCCGTAAATAATAAACATCATAAAATAAAATCCAACAATAATTAAAAAATCTACTACATATTACAAAATAAACTTCAATCCACAAATAATAAGCATCATAAAATAAAATCCATAAAATAAAATCCAACAATAATTAAAAATCTACTACATATCACAAAATTAACTTCAAACTTCCATAGCCCATAGCCAACGAACACTCTTTTAAGTAAAAATTCATAAATAATAACCAATATAATAAATTAAAATAATAAAGTTCAACAATAAAATAAATGTACGCTATTAATATATATATATATATATATATTATCATGTATTAATTAACAAACAAAAATAAAAAGATAAATTCAACTATTTTAATTTTAATTTTAATTTTAATTTTTTTTGAACTATTTGGTTCGGTAATTTGTTCGCTTTTGAACCTAACTAATAAAAACTAAATGGTTCAGAATTTTCAAACCATTTGGTTTTTTGCTTCAACCAAACCGAACCAAATTGATATCGTCTTGACGAATCAACCAAATGCCCACCCCTAGTTTGGGGAATAGAATAAGGTGACCAAGATAAGGTGCTTGCTCAAATATTATCATGCTCTTCTCTAAGTAAAAAGTGAGCAGCACCTCGACCAGGATGCTACTTGGTGACCTCGAGCACATTAGGTTGACCAGGATGCTACTTGGTGACCTCGAGCACATCACCTCGACCAGGATATTATTTGGTGATCTCGAGCAGATCATCTCGAGCAGAAGGTTACCGGGAAGCACGACTCAGTCAAAACAAATCTCAATTATTTTCTCCGAGATATTAGAGACCATATTCTTAGTGGGTTGAAAATTAGTGCTCTTCTTGAGAGCTTTAGGGGAGAGGATAAAAACCGCTATAATTTCCTATAAAAACCCTTGGAAAGGGACGAATCCTCTCTCTCTCTCTCTTTCTCTCTCTGGGTAACTGAACCCATTGGATCTTTTTCTCACTCTACCACTGGAAAATTTCTCTTTTGCTTATGATTTCTTTAAGATTAATTATTTTCAATTCTTTTCCTTTAAATTTACTTAAAAGCTTTTTGTTTAAAGCAATCATAATTAAGCCACATGAATTGTGGTATGGGTTTTTTCAAGTAGACCCAAATCGCTGACTTGAGCGTCGGAGGGTTTTCGCTGGAAAAACTTCCGGCGCCTCCTAACTATTGTTTGTGCTCACAGGCTCATGGGTCGTCTACTCATTGATCGTCTGCTCATGGATCGTCTGCTCATGGATCGTCTGCTCATGGGTTATCTGCTCATTGGTTATCTGCTCATAGAAAATCTGCTCATGGTGCTAACTAATCAACAGCTTCCCACCAAACAAATTTAATGCTGATGCAGAGATCTGAGATTAAGTCACTAACCAACTCATCCGGATTTCGGCATCAACAGGTTTATAACAATAGCGTTAAAATTTTGTTTACGAATAACAAATATTATGCGTAAAGAGTTTTCTGCAAAAGAATGCATTCAAAATGTGGGTTTACCTAAGCCGGCCAATTATCCCACAAGCACCAATCTGTTCACCTAAATTTTGGCAGACAGGTTCAAGTCTCAGCCTTGTCTTAGGACTTCATCTCCTCCCAATTGTATCATATGAATAAAGAGTAAAGCTATAAATATTCAAAAGAATAAGTGGTAGAAAATAATAAGACTAACGCCTGATAGGTCATAAATAGTCATGCTATATTTTGTGTAATTCCCTCATATTTTGATTAATCTTGTGCTAATTTATGGAGATTATGTTTGATTTGATTTAGGAGGAGAAACAAGGAGATTATGATAAAAAGTGGATAAAAAGAGCTTTATTTGGGCTTTGCAATCATGGGCTGACCGTTGACTTGAAGGAGACGGTTTCCTAGCACAAAGAAAAGAAGAAGCCAAGAAGGATTAGGAAAGCTAGCAAAAGAGGAAAAGAAACGTGAGAGAGGACTCCTACTTTGAAAGAAAAAGGAGAGCTTGCTTCTTTATAAAAGGCAAGGAAACAAAAAGCCAAAGGAGCCGGAACGTGAGAAGCAAAAAAAAAAAAAGGCTGCTGTAATTTATTTTGTTTTGTTTAGCCACCATGAGTGGCTTTTAATTCGATCCAAGGGTAATCAAATTCCAGTTGTAGTTTTGTGAGGCTTTGAACTTAACAAGAATTTCTTCAATCCAAGTAATTTTTATTTTCTTGTTCTCATTATCTATGAATTATTTATATTGATTGAGTTGACGCCTTAATTCAATATTTATTTTTCTATCGCTAGTCATGAGTTTGTGATCCGTAATTGTCATGAATGATTGAATTGAGTAGCAAGGAGTTGGCTCAGGTGTGTGTATATTGACGGCCGCAATTACATAGCTTGCATGATAGGCTCTAGGGGAATAAAAATACAAATTGATTAAATTGGAGTAATCTGAATTAATTGATCTTGTTTTAGTCATTCTCACTATTCTTAATGCTATCACTAAATTTGATATGGAACGATGATGCCCAGTTAAATTGGTGATAAGTTTGGATTTAGGCGATTGTTTGAGTCTAATGTATTAGGAGAATAATTACTTTCTACGGCTTTTCCGATTAAGTAGACTAAGTTCTTGGATTGAGTAATTTATATTTAAGCCTATGAACAAAATTGCAATTGGATGGAATTGACACCCTTGGATTGGAAGTTTGGTAAGATTAATTTTCCTTGCTTAAATTTAGATCTTGTTTTATTTTATTTTATTTTATTTTATTTTATCATAATCTCGTTAAAGAAACCCTTAAAATCCCAGAAATTCGGATAACCGGTTTTCCTAAATCGGCTAGCCGTTTGTAGACAGAAAGGAGACAAACGAGTCCCGCTTTCATAAACCGGATAGCCGAATACGCCCGTAATCCGTAGTTCGCAACCGCCTTCCGGATTTCCATCTTCCGCTGACCGAATAGATCCGTAGAAGAGAGAACTCGTGATTCGGCTTCGGATCTCGAATCGTTAGCCGAATCGCCCGTAATCAAGCACACCAAACCGGATTTTGATTTTTCCTGTTGTCCAATAAAGTCGCGAATGAGAGAACCCGCAACCGCTATCCGCTTCCTTCATCCGCCAGCCGAAAGACTTGTAATTGTTGCCATCTGCATTCGGGTTCTACCGGTTTCAATAACCGGATTGCCGATTATTTCCGTAACCATCACAAATCAGATTCGGTCTTCCGGATTTCTCCTCAACCCATAGCCGGATCGCATCCGTAAATATCACTAGCCGCAACCGGATTTCGGATTCCTCTTCCTGCTGTCCGAATCAAGTCGAACCGAGAAGAAAGACAAACGGATTTCGGATTTTCTCCAACCTCCATCCGCATCAATTCGATAAAAACGACGGTCGGTTAAATCAGAAGTTAAATACAATCCTCACCACCGGATCCGGATATCTCCATAAAATAAAAATATCTTTATCTTTTCGAACGTAAATGAAGGAACCAATTAGCACTTATCATGCCCCTTTAACTTATATTTTGGGCCAAGAGATCGGAAGCCGTGTGCTGCATTTACTTCTTCATTTGCAAGTGGCTTGACCTTGACACAAGTCTATTGCAACTGAGCTATTTGCTGCACCATATGCATCTACCACTAGTTTTTTTGGTTGTTTGTAACGGTATTTCGTTAATAGTAATAATTTTATTGTATAATTTTTCTGGCATATATTGTCATAAAAAAATAAAGGTTGCATATGTAATGAAAAATTTGTTATTAATAACGGAAAAGACGGTAGAAGAGCGATGAAGTTGATGCACCTAGTCATTCTAAACAGAAAAATAGTATATATATATATATAAACATATATCCACTCCATTGATAAACTTCATCTCAATTCCATTAATTTAAAATTTATGATAACTTTATCGTTAATTCAAACTTTTAAGAAGATTTCATAACCAATTTTCTAATTCCCTATGTTTATCAAAGCTGTTCCACAATTTCCAGTGTAACATATGCTTTTTTTTTAAATGTATTTTTTTGTTCAACAAATTTTTTTTAAAGTTTTAGGCCTATTACAACTGTCACTGGCAAAATTTGATGTGACTCGATTATTCAATATGAATAAAATTATGGATCGTCAAATTTTACACGTTTATTAAATTGTTGTATTTAGATTAGCTTAAATTTGTCACGATCCAATGACCGGTGTTGCCAACTTTTATTACAACAGCCAAATTCAAGACACCACATTTCACATATAATCTTGATTATGATTTTCCTGGATCAAAGATGCATGTAACCACAAGGTCTAACCGAAGCCTTACTGACTATATTACTGGGAAAGCCAGTGGATGTAGCTGCTGTGATGATGACGAGGATCCACAAGCTAAAAGATTTAAAGAACTCGAATCAAAAGGAAAACCGAGTTATTTGTCCTCTTAAAATACCTGTATTTATGGTTCTATTCCATTCTTCTCTTTTCAGATAGATTTCTGTCTTCTTATAATCATGCTTACTTTTTCATGTTTACTAGAAAATGCTCCTCTGATCCAAAAGCAAATGACTACAACTGAAGTTGTAGTTGAGCATGAATTCCTCGAAGTCGTTCTGAATGTACCACTGATTTTCATTCCAACTGACGTTTATTGCTGTTTCTGTGGACCGGAAGTTACTCAACATGTATTGCTTTAATCCAAACACTACGCTTCCATTCAAAATTCTATTGCTGATACGAATTTGTAGCTGCAGTCCGCAGACTTGCTAATTTCAATTGCTATGTGGGTGCTATGCTTAACTTCTTGGCTGTTCTGAGGTTATTTACATGTAGGTATATTGTTCAGTGATTGAACAACAGGGAACCTGAGAAATTTTGGTCCATAAACCCATCCTAGATTTATCGTAGATTGCCAGTTTCCCCTAATATTTATTTGCTTTCACTACTTATTTTCTTATAGTATCCATAATAGCATGTGACAAGTCAAAACCTCTAATCCAACCCAGCTAAAACAGAGTGTGTTTGTTATAAATATCAAACTGTTCGACAAAATGTCGCAATGAAGAAATATTTGGCGGGGAAGTCTGTATTTGAATTATGAAGCTAAAAAAGCCATCAGCAAGGTCTGGGAATGAAAGCTCTTTGAAGTTTCCAGAATTAATGGACAAGATATGAGAAACAAGCATCAGGGTTTGAGATTGACACAACAAACCTTATCATTTTTATTTTCTTTCTAGAGAAGAAACTCTTAGCCCTTAGATTAATCTTTTCCACAACATAAATTTTTAAGCATAAGGCTTAGAACATTTGAGGAAAACAGAGTGAGAAGGCTGACCTTAGTTAAGATACTCTCTTTAAAACTGAAAAAGCCAAATCGTTGTTACCAAGCAACTTCAATCCCTGTGCACAGGAAATACATGAGAACTTTGACTCAATGCATCTGATTGCATAAGCTTTATTAAAAAATTCAAACAGATTCAATAAGCCAGGCTAATTTCTTTGTCATTCATTCATGGCAATGCAATTCATAAACTATGACCCCAGCCCTTTCATGTGTACCAAAAGTCCAACCTAATTGGCTCTGATTCTGGCATCTTTTGCAAAAAAGAAGGGAATGGATAGTTAAGTCCTCATCTCATCTGAGTTCAAAAGCCCTATGAGTCACTTTGAATCCCTGGATTAATTTAAAAATAAATTTATTCTTGTAGTAAAATTAGTGGCTCTCAGTTAACCGTGTATCAAATTATGCACTATTTACAAAAATGAGAAAGTTGCAAGAAGAAATATGATAAGAATACAACAAAACAGAGGATTTGTTTCAATCCTTTAATTTTTCAACTCCTAAGAAATCACAAAATTCAAGGCTTCAAATTTTATTTTATTTTCCTTTAACTTCATTTATTCCTAGAAACCCAAAAAAAATTTTAAAAAAAGGATTTTACTAAACTGTACCCCTTTCTTTTATTTTCTCACAAACCAAACAACAAAAACGAAAAAATATGTCATAAGGAACACTTGCGAACAATCACTGCTTGATTTTTTATCAACAGGGCATATCTCAATCAAAATCCATGTTCACTGTAATTTATCTCAGAGAAATTCAAGGAGCTAATCTGATAGAGCACGAATGCTATTTCAATTCATGGGAGGCACATCCTGAACAACTTTAGGTATTCTTTGCTTTTGATCCAAGCTGAGGATTTCTAGTAATTCAACATCAATATTTTTGCATCAGTTGACACAATAATAAATGACAATAATGCAAATGAATTACCAAGTGCCAAGCACATAACCTGAAATTGAAGATGCATGCTTACTGACAAACTCAGAGAATAAGTAGGCTTCGGTATCTATTTGAGTTCTCTAAACTTTTCAGGTTGTGGTTCTTCATCAGCACAACACCATTCCCACTCTTCAACACCAAATATTCATCGAGGCTTCAGTTTGATGTTGTGGCTACAAGCATCTTTGATCCAGCAGAATCGGGATAGAATTCATTCACATTATAGGTAGTGTAGTGAGTCCATTGGTTTCTTGCTTGGTTGAAGAACTCCACTTTGTGCTTATAAATGGGATGCAAACCACATCTCTTCACCTCCAGTCCTGGGCCAGACAGAGGTCGAAACGACAAGTCAATGAGATGATTCTCAAAACCCCAATTGCTATAATAGCATTTTTGAAGAGAGAAATAGAGTAGCCAAATATGGTCTAACTCAGCTTGAGAAAATTTCTCTCTGAACTCGATAAAATAACTGGTAGAAGAACCATTCATATGGCAGTTCAATCGATGCATTGGATATGAACGCCTCATTTGGATACCAGGGGAATGTTCATGGACATGAAAAACACAGCAGACAGCAAATCCCAGCGGCTTATTCTTACAATACAAATTTGAAGGCATTAAGAATTTTATTGAGGAACCATCATTCTGATGCATCAACCACACTGGAATTTCACTTCCTGGAACAACTATACCAAACTTTTGTTTTGGATTTGACGCTACCTGCAAGCGAAAAAGCAGGAGAAAAAATGCCCATAACAGTGCATCATTTTTAGGCATCATTTTTTGTACAAATGAGAGAGGGAGTGAGAGACCGACCTCAAGATACTCCTTTAGCATTGAAAATACAAAACTACTGTTGCCGGGTAATTTCAAGTCGTCTATACAATTAATTGAAATCTCCTCCGAGTTGCATAATTTTAATGCACCGGATATTGTTTCCAATGAAGCACAGCCATTTACTCCGACTTCTTCTATGTTTGGTGGAACTTGTGGCATAGATTGAAGTCTTTTGCAATCTTCCAAATTTAACCTAACAAGTCCAGATAGAAATTCAAATGGTAATATTGGTAGTTCTTTAATATCAGTTCCATCCAAAAGAAGCTCTGACAGACACTTCATACTTCCCACAATCTCTGGAAAGTTCTTCAATTTCAAGCAACCAGAAAGTACAAGTATTTTTAGAGATTCCATACAAATCTTTCCTGGAAGAGTTGTGAGACTTGTACAATCTTTTAGATTCAACAAAATAACCTTCTTGTGAAGTAGCAATGTTGGGTGAATGTCACGCAGTCTTGTACATCCTCCAAGATCCAGCTCCTCTAAATATGGCATCCCTGAAAAATCTGGCGTTCTGATCAGGTTTTTGGAATTGCCAAGTCTCATGAATTTCAAACTGCCTAAAGGCTGTTCAAAACAATGATTTCAGCAATTATTTAAGTGATGAATGATAACTCTTATCAACATTTATTCACGGGAAAAAATAAAGAAAAGAAATAAAACTTACTTTAATTCCACTCCACGTTTGTTCAATGTGACTGTAACGCATGTTAAGTTCAACAATTTTATCGGGTTGAAAATTTGATGGCAAGGATTTCAAAGGATATCCATGCCATTCAAGTAACCGCAACTCATTAGAGAGATATTCAAGGCCTTCAGGAAGTCGCACATTACGGATAAGAAGCATTCTCAGGTTAGTCATCTTCAAAAATGTATCAGCACTTGCACAGAAATGCACTTCTGCTTCTTCTGGGAATTTATCAATCTTTATGACTTCAACTGTTTTAGATCCCTGAAAGTTAAAAAGTAAAGAATAAGCAAAGATAAGAATATGAAGCGGTTGAAAGCTTAAAACTATATGTTTTTGACTTATAGTTGCTAACCGAATTTCTTGTTAACAGGTGATGTAGATCTGCTTCCTTCCACAATCTGCTACGTTTCCCAGGATCTTCAGGGCATTGTCTTTTAACAATTTGTTGACCCATTTCTTGCAACAAATCATGCATCCATAGTTGATTGCTGGACAAAACCTCTATGAGAGATTTATCAATAAGAACCCTTATTCCAATAACTGGGTCAAAATCACAGTAATCAAGAATTTTTGTTACATAATCTCTATTCTCCCCTCGATAAAAGCATGCAATGTCAAGAAATATTTTCTTCTCTGTTTCTCTGAGCCCATCAAAACTTATGTGAAGTACATCCAAAATTTCATTTTCTGAATCTCTTTTCAGTCTCTTTAGAGTACTTTCCCATTCTTTTGTAGTTTTACCATACAAAAAGGATCCCAAAACTTTGAGAGCCAATGGAAGACCACCTGAATACTTTGCAACCCATTTAGACAGCTCCTCATATCCTTTCTTAGGCTGATGGGTTTTGAAGGCCCTTTTACAAAATAATTGAAGAGCTTTATCATCGTGTAGTTCCTTGAGCTTATATATTTCATTTACTCCATGTGTCATCAATAAATGCTGATCTCTCGATGTTATTATGATCCTGCTGCCAGGACCAAACCATTCACGCTCTCCGGCTAAACATTCTAATTGCTTGATATCAACTACATCATCGATAATTAAAAGAACCTTTTTGTGCTGTAGCCTACTTCCTATGATGTTTATACCATCATAAACATTCCATATGCCATTATTTGGAAGCTTTAGTAACTGAAAAAGGAGTTGCTTTTGTAAAGAGATCAGGCCGCCTTCTTTTGAAATTTCTCTAACATTGGCAAGAAAGCTACTTCCTTCAAACTTATGAGTAGTCAAGTCATAAACAACTCTTGCAAGAGTTGTCTTACCTATACCTCCCATACCGCATATCCCTATCATATGGACATCATCAGACCCTTTATCCATGAGAAGCCTCAGATTCTTCAAGTGTGAATCTATTCCTACTAGACTCCTAAGAATCCCTGATATTATAGGACTTTGACTTGATATCACCTTAACAACCTCCAGAATAAATTCAGACTCATTCCTGCAGATTGCGAAAAGAACAAGGAACCATTGGTGTCGTTTAATTAAAGTGAGTGTGATCATACTTTCAAATCAAATTTATCACAGGAAATTAATCTTTGTGAGTAAGAAAGACTACTTTTCCTTCACTTCCCAGCCAGAGATATTAGCCACTTCTTTCAAAGCGTCCCTCCACTTTTGCACCTTTTCTGTATTCTCAGAGAAAATTTCTTCATATTGAGCAAATGCTTCTTCAAAATCTCCTGTCTGTTTTCTTACAACAGTTGGTTCCACATCATAGAAAATTGGATAAACCATTTGTTCATGGTTTTTGCTTTTGCATTCAAGAATATGAACAAGTTCGTCCAAGCACCAAGTCGAAGAAGCATAATTTCTAGAGAAAACAATAATTGAAATTTTTGATTCTTCAATTGCTTTAAATAGTCCAGGTGAAATGGATTCTCCTCTCACAAGTTCTTTGTCATCCCTGAAGACAATGATTCCCTTCTGATCCAAAGCAGTGTACAAATGGTCTGTGAAATTTTTGCGGGTATCTTCTCCTCTGAAGCTTAAGAAGACATCATATTTCCAGTGAGGAAGAGGATAAGGAACAAAAGAAGAAACTTTGTGGATGCTCATGATGCCAGCAATTGATGCCACGACAGTCGCACTCTAAGTCCCTAATAAGTAATTTAGAATTAGATGCTATATCAATGCTATGAGAAATCAGTAAACTCAAATAGTCATATAAACACAACATTAAACTGCCCAATTGAAGAAGACTTAAAACCTCCACTGCCAACTTCCCTGTCCAAGAAAGAAGCACACATGTAAAAGTTCCTCTAAAGAAACACACATGTAAAACCTCCACTGCCAACTTCACTGCTAACTGCAGAGTTGCTATCAGTTTTTATGTCTGGCCAATAAGAGAACGAAATTTCCTCTAAAGTTCTGAATTATGTGAAAAATTTATTACATAAAATATGTCAGACAAAACACACATGTAAAAGTTCAAGAAATAAGCTGAAATACAAGACACATGCAAGTAGTTGACCACTGATAGATGAAATTTTTACGTCGTTTCAATGAAATCAATAAGAGGATTTATGTGTTCTAATTAAATTTTACTCTTTTAGTCTTCTGTATTCCAGCGAGAAGTTTATTTAAGTACCTAAGAATTAATTTATAATCTCTTAAAAATAATTAATACAAATACTGCATTAAGCGCATAAAATTCTTGTGGAACTTGAACCTAACAAAGCTAAGCTAAGGAGCCGAACCCACACTAGCTGCCAGCGATGTTGCGATAAGTTTTCAGCCTTGGAAGCAAGAGATCAAAACTTCCTCGTTTGCTTATCTGAAACACTAATTATGCAAACAAAAGAGACACATAAATAAAAAACCGTCAGAAAACTTACTGCTTAGTGCTTGTTAGAAGTCGGAACCACGGCTGAAAAATGATGAATTTTCACTTTGATTACAAATTAAGTCCATTTCAACGAAAATCAATGAGAGGAATTTTTTATGTGTTCTAATTAATTAGTACTTTCATCCTCGTTTGCTTGCCAATTGCAAGTCTAGTCAAGCATGTCTTTAATTTGCTTCCAATTGACATGACATCACATCTTGCATGTAACAATCAAAGGTAGGTGAAACAATTATTAAAATAAAAAATAGTCCATATTTTATTGTATCTTATATTTGAAGTAATAAAAACTATACGGTATATTATTCATAATAAATTAATTGATTTACTAAAAATAATATCACCATTGGCCATGACCAACCACAACTGATCATTTTCCTTGATCAGCCTTGTTTGGAGGGTATAAAATGCCTGGTTAAGTCGTATCTGGTACTTTTGCTTGTTTTAATGTACGACAAAATCTACCCAAACATTGCGGCGGTGGCTACAAGCGGCTGTGCGCATTTAGCTATTGACGGCTGAATATGATTATCTTAGCTAATATTTTTTTTAATTTATAAAGTTAGATTGATTTAAGTTCAAGTGATTCTAGAATGAAATTAAATTATTACAACGAAAAGCAAAAGAGTAGTGCGAACGTGCTATACTTGGATCTTATAAAAAATTATCAGACCTCTTACTCTTGATGAATGGCACATCATATATTATAGATAAAATTTGAGATTAAATTTTGAGGGGAAAGGAGATTTTACATCCAAGGTTTGAGGAAATGGTCATGCTGACCCTCAAATTTTTCAACAAGGGGATACTAAGACCCCTTGTGACTATAATACATTTTGGCTCTAACAATTCAAAAAAAAGACTTCAATGTTTTATAATAAATAGAAAATAATATTAAAATAAATGTAAAAACACAAACATTTTAAAATAATTTCAATATTTGAAAAAATATTTTAATACTTTTGCAATCTTATATTATATTAAACTAAATTTTATAATAAATCTAAACATAATATCGAAATAACTCTATAAAAATTTAAATTATTTTCAATATTAGATCAAATAATTTTAATATTATTAATACATTAGACATATTTTATTAATTATAAAATCTATTTAGCCCAAAGGTTTATTTAAAATTCTTACAATAAATAAAAATATATTTGCATTTTTAAAATTATTCTATATGTTAAAAAATGCTTGTATTATTAGTCTGTTAGAAAAATTAAACTATTTACATTATATTTGTATTTATTAAAAAAATTTTAAATCAATTTTTTAGTTATTATCTAGAATGTTTGTCGAAAACTTGAGGGCGTATATGACCATTTCCCCAACCTTTAGTAATGTAGATGTCTTTTTCCCAATTTTGGGATATCCACCATTATTAAAATATTATTAATATTAAAAAGAAAGAAAACACTCTAATTTTATAAAATGGAAAATATAGTTTGAAAGAAATACAAACATTGTCTTTAAAAATGGCTCACGAGAATCAATACAAGAATAAAGGCCCGTTTAGGATTACTTTTGGGAGGCTTAAAAATGATTTTGAAAATTTAAAAGCTAATTTTAGTGTTTGGTAAAAAACAAATAAAAATTACTTTTGTCAAAATCAGCCCCTCTTAGAACTGCTTTTGCAAAGCAGAGAAGAAATATCTTTTAAATTCTGATTTTAAATCAATTTTATTCTTTAATATAATTCCATAAATATTCTTAAAATTATTACCTACACCCAAAGTTATAATCAATTTTTATTATAATTCATCAATATAAATTTATTAATATCAATTAGTTGGTCAAATTATTATAAAATTTGTTTCACTATATTATAAATTTAAGGAAAATTATCATTCGTATACCCTTAGTTTACTCCGTTATCAAAAATACTACAATACTTTGAGGGTGTATCAATCATCAACCCTAAGTTGACAAAATGTATCAGCCGACCACCAAACCGCTAGTTGTCGTTTAAATATGATGACGTTAGAGGGGTAATATGGTCTTTTCATAGATACAAGTGATAATTTAAGGGTACACAAGTGATAATAAGAGAATTTAAGGGTATACAAGTGATAATTTAAGGGTGTACAAGTGATAATAAGAGAATTTAAGGGTATACAAGTGATAATTTTTAAGGGTAAAATCATCAATTCAGAATTCGTTAACTTTCAAACGGCGACTAACGGTTTGGTGGTCGATTGATACATTTTGTCAACTTAGGGCGGACGATTGATACACCCTCAAAGTGTTGTAGTATTTTTTATAACAGAGCAAATATAGGGTATACAAATGATAATTTCCCTAAATTTAACTATCAATTATTTTAACATAAAAAATAAAAATATAATATATTATAAATTTTATTTTTAGTAAAAATATTATAAATACAATTAAAAATATTATATGTACATGTTTTTATGTGTTTAAGTAAATTTTATTTTACATTATGTACATTTTAATCATTTATTTTCTCTCAGCGGTTTAACAGTAAAATTTACCAAACGTCCATAACTACTTTCAAAACTCATAGTACTTTTGAAAACAAAATTTACTAAATACTTAACTGATTCTCTTCACAATTAATTATTCTTACAATACAGTTAATAACAATTCTTTTAAAAGATACAGCATGTCCAAACTGGACCTAAGAGTAGTGATGATACGGGTGATGTGACTTTTCTTATGGAGAGCAATATGGCACATGTTCAGTTTCTAGGAGAGTTGTAGGTCCTACTTCACAAGTCCCCTAATTATAATTAGACACATGCAGCATTGTTCTCCATAAAATATGAGACACTGCTCACTCTACAAAAATCCCAAAAATAAATTACAAATATCCTCGTTTAACAAACATCGAATTAATTCTAAAGGCTCGTCTCATCATTTCAGATTAGGGCATGTTAACCCCAGGTTCACAAAAAAAATCAGCCATTTTATTATTCCCTTTACATAACAAACATTAGAACTCATCATGAAAATTAATTTATCATTGACGACTGTGAAGCTATTGGTGTCTTGAACTCTTTCCATGCTATAGTGCTGGCCGAAAAGTTTTGTGTAAATTTTGAATAAGTGTGGGACTATTAGCACTCTTCCAGTTTTCTTTTAAATCTCTTTTCATTTTTATCAAAACCTATTTTAATTCTCAAAATATTTTTTTCTATTTTTTCAATTTCTTCCACTCAAATCTAATTAAAGATTTCTTCAACAAATTTTTTAATCATTAAATCATATATATTTAACTATAAAAAAAAACATGCATATTTGAAATAACTAGAGTTATATAAGTAGATTATCTGTAATTTTTTTAAAAATTGATATGTAAGAAAATAATAAGAAAAAATAGTTTATTGTCTAAGTTCGCACAAGAAATTGAAAAAGATTGATAAGATTGAGAATTTATTTGTAGAATCACAATGAATAGATGTTGCATTTACTAAACTCGAATCGGAATGTCTTGGAATCGGAATAGGCTAAAATGAAAATGCGCTGAAATGAGAATAGAGAATGAGAATCAGAATAAATTTTTTACTTGAACTATAGGAATCGGAAGCAGAATGAGTTGGATTGCCATTAATGTATCTACTTTATCTTGGAATCAGAATTGAAATAGGTTAGATTGTTACAAATTACTAAAAAGTCCTTAATAATGATGATAATAATATTCATTAAAACAATAAAATTAATAATAATAATAAAAAATTAATAATGATAATATTAATAAAAATAATTAATAATAAATAAAGTAATAAATAATAATAATAATGCCATTATCATTATTATTATTATTTAATATTATTTAATATTATTTTATTATTTTTTATTATTTAAATGAAATTATTATTATTATATTAATAAAAATAATAATAACAATAATTAAAATAATTAAGTATATTTTAATAATAATTATAATGATGATGATGATGACAACGACAACATTATTGACGATACTAATAATAAATAACAAAACTTAATAAATTTTAAATAATATTAATGTCATTAATGATAGTAATAATAACAATTAAAATAATAAAATTAATAAATTTTAATTATTATTATTCATTAATTTTATTATTATTATTTAATTTTATTATTAATAAAAAATAATAAAGACCTATTTGCAAAAAATACAAAGTTTTAGGTATTTTCATAAATTCTGTAGGAACCAAAATGTAAAAACGACAAAAGTTGATTGAGGGTAATTTGGGAATAATACAAATTTAATGGGAATAAAATGGGAAATCTAGGGAATGGGATATTGATCCCCAAACTGGCTTGGAAATCAATCTCTCATTCCCCATTCCCAAATTTGGATGGAGTCCACGATTTCGATTTCGATTCCTCTCTTTATTTCGTGAAAAAAACTCTGTCAATGATTCCGATTCCGGATTCCAATTCCTTAATCCGTAAAGTAAACACTGTCAGAAATGTGGCTTGGTTATGTAGGTGTAAAAGTTAGAGAGAGAAACTTATAGAGAGAGAAAAAATAGGGATTTGATTAAATTTCTTTTATTTTAATGTAGTTGTGATAGAAGAAATATATATAGAGTCCTTTTAATGTGGAAACAGTTGCGGATCATGAGTTGATAAATGTAGTTAGAAGTGAGGTGAAGGAGCTGAAAGACATGCTAATAAATGATACAGATTTTATAAATTGTTTAATGTTAAATACAATTATTTTAATTTTAGTAATTTGTGGAATAAATTTTATTAGCATTAAGACATATATGATATATTAATAATATTAAATTAATTATTTTCTTCAATATAATTTATACTATTTTATATGTTTGATTATTTCAATAATATATTTTGGTTTGTTATAATCAAAGAGTATAATCATTAAAAAGAAAAGGTCTATGTGACTATTTCTCAAATTAAATAGGTCTCTAGAGCCATTTAAGCAAAACCTGAGGGTGTTGATGACTTTTTTCTAGAAAACAACAAAAGAAAATAAAATAACACAAAAGTAAACTCTCATTTCTTAATAGCAAAAAACTTAAAAGTCTCCGTGAAGTTATCAAAAAGGCTACACGTATATATAAGAAATAAAATAGACTCCATAACAAACAAAAGTAATTATCAACAACGGAAAAATCCATTTTGATTACAATATTTGTTCACTTTTTGCAGAAGTCACTTTTTTTTTCCATTAGGAAGTGAACTTTTTTTGGTTTTTCATTGGGTTTCTATGTTTTGAGCACATAAGCCGTAAAAAGGATCTTTGCTATAAGGGACTGAAGCCCTATTTAATATTATGATGGGCGATTGTTGTTAAAAAAATATAGCATTTAAGTGTTTGGTAAAACATTATTGTGATTTGAAAGTTAAATTGAATTTATGCCGCTTGTATGATGAAAGACCTATAATATTTTTATGATTTTTATCAAAAATTTTATTTCAAAATCAAATTTACCAGACACTATCATTTATTTGTGTGCTCCTTCATTCTGAAAATTGCTGACAAGTTGTTGGTTGCAATAACCAATTGACAATAAAATACTAGGACTTGGGTTACTTGGATACAAGATTTATATATTTAACAGTATTCATATATAAATAAATGCAAACTTAAGAGAAGGGACTAAAATCTGCTTTCTAGTTATGAATCATGAAAAAAAAAAAAAGTAACCTTAATCAACACATAGAAAATTAATCATTGAGAATAAAGAATTGTTACCTGTCCTTCAGTTCCCAACCAGAAATTGGCCTCCTCTTTCAAAGAATCTCTCCAATTTTGCGCTTTTTCTATATTCTCTCTAAATGCTTCTTCATGCCCATGATGCAAGTAATTGATTGTACAGCCTGTATTTAAGTTCCTGAAAATTAATTTGGAATTAAATGTTATAAGTAAATGGTTCTTTAATAATCATAATCAGCAAATAAAAGGAAGCTAAAACTGGCACTATCAGCAAAGTTGCAATTACAAGAGAACAAAATCTCCTTTTAAACTGATTAACTGAATTATGAGAAACGTAACACTTATTACATAAGCAAACGCTTAAATGCAGGAGACAAGTAAATACAAAATGTACGAAATTAACTTACAGCTTTGAGCTTTGTTCCAAAAGCATTTTCATGTATTCCGATTAATTTCCCCAGCAAGAAGATTAGATGTTGCTAAGCAAGAAGAAGCGGCCACCGAAGATGTGACTGGCTGTTATTCAATTTAACTTTTCCATTTGTTGAAGTACCGGTGAAGAAAGGGATAGAAAATCAGAGCCTGAGTTTACTTACATAGATCAGTTCTGCAATTCATCGTTGCTGCCCTAATCAACATTCTTGCTCGATGAATCTGAATCATTATGTTGAACAATACTGAAAGGAAAGCACATTGATGAACTAACACAGTTTGCATGTTACAAAGGATATTATGAATTTTGTAAAGCACACGAGCAGAGGGTACTATCAAAGTTCTGCTTTTGCTAAATTTGTCACTGGCATAACTGCACTCTGTTCCACAGAGTTGAAACCATTCAGTTTTTGCCCTGGCTCGTAAAAGCTACGGGCATCAGGCGGGAATCATCTCTTTTGTTTGTTCAAGACATCGGGTGGGATGCACGGTTCCTTGTCCTATTGAGCATTTTATCGAACAACTTCTGGGCATGGGAATCATCATACAATAATTGAGCAAAAACAGTAATCAGAAAACAATGAACACAGATTTTCGAGGTTAAGCCAGATGGCCTACTTCCTGGTGCAGAACAGGGCAACGGATTTTATTAATCATCAGAAATTCAAGAACAAGGTCAAACTTATGATGATCTGATTACATGCTGACAAATCTCTCGCGGACCTTCTGGGACCTTCCCTACTTGCCAACTTTGTTTCCCGCCAAAACTAACGGCCGTGACAACTAATCATTTGACTACCCCGGCGCACGTGACCGGGGCGTGACAAGTTAAGTTTATCTTTAACATATGTCACGTGCAAGACAAGTGATCTACTTGATGTTCGTAACCGACATTACATGGATGTCATATATCGATATTGAAGGAGTAACCGTGATCTCGATCCTGTTTAAGACGACATGACAGTAAGCAATACAATCAGAAACCGACTGCGTCTTTCGCTATAGAAGCTTAAATTTGAGATCAATCTTTCAGATATCGTTTCCGAGCAAGTTAGCGACTTGTCAAAGCTTGGTGACCAGATTCTGTCGGAAGAAGAATGTTTTTCAGCGGGAGTCTCATCTCTGGCTGAGGGCTGGCTGGAGAGTCCTTAATGGTAAAGTTGGTTCCTTATATAGTGGTCATTTTCGACGAAAATAACTTTCAATTTTCCTCCATTTTATGGACATAAGGCTTCCGCATGCGTTTTCTCTTGCTTTATTTACTCGAGCGCAGTTGATCTCGTACTCAGAAAAATAGAATTTGCTGCTGTAAAACTCTGCATGTAAAAAGGCAACAATTAACTTATCTATTCCCATAAGGTCTCGAATTGATTTGAGCTTTGCTCGCTTATCTTTAAAAAGTATAAAATATAATAAAAATAAATCAAGTTACTAGAGTCGGCCACTTCAGTGGAGAGTATTCTGCCTAAAGCATACGTGTTTTGTTTTTGAACCCCAATTGCCATAGAAGTAGGATAAAGGTGAACTGCAAATAGAAAGTTATAACAAAAAATCTTTTAAAGCTTCGTTTAGTATGTAGTGGTGTTGTAACTTTTAAGTTATACTTCTTATGGTATGAAAGTTGTAATTTAATAGCGGCTCGATCTCTAGACAACTTAGGCATTTGCTTAGGACCCCGCTTTATATAAAGATCTCATGAAATAATTATTTTATATATAAAAGGAGAAAGTAAATTTAAATGTTATTGTCATTCATTTAATTTATTATTATTTTGTAATTATCATTTCCTAAATAAACTATCAAATTCCTGTAAAGTTTATTTAATTTAGTACTTAGTAGTTTTAATTCCTACAAAACCGACAAATTAATAATTTCAATCCTACAAATTCTCTTTTTCATTGTTAAAATTAATATGTTATTATTTAAAAGTTTCATATTCATTTTAAACCTCTATAAAAGCCCCATATTTTATTACTTGTCCATTAAATTTTTTCTCCAACAATCAAGACACGATATGTTCTTGTTTCCTCTACTTTCCACTCAAGAAGAAAAAGAAAAAATCTAATAATTTTCTCTATTCTCTATGACTATGGGTCATTACTCAAATTCTCAAACAATTAATATAAAGATAAAGTTAATTTATGATTTCATCTCAAATTTTAGATTTTATATTTTTATTGTTCTCTTAATTAGTTGTGTTATTTATTTGTTCTTATTTCTTTTTAATATATTCTTTTATTCATCTACTTTTTTTGTGCTTGTTTTATCTATTTTGAAATAAAACTATATCGAAAAACTTTAGAAAATAGAAGAATAGAAAAATTAGTTTAATCTAGAAAATGAATACTAAAAAAGATGTATTTGAGTTAAAAAAATAAGTGAAAATGTTATAATTGAATTAAAATTTCATGGATTAGCAATAATAGAGTAGAATTTTATGTAATAATTTTACATTTTAGAGTGTTTAAAGAATTGATTTTTAATAAATAATATATAACTAATATATATATATATATATATATCCAGCTACCTTGCAACAATTGCAAGGTGACACCCATTTTTGTCTCATGTGAAGTCAAATTTCGTTCAACCTCTTATTTACTTTTTTATTTATATTTTATTTATAAGTTTTTATACTTTAGCCAATGACCTTTTAAAATGTAATTTTATTTTATTTAATATTATTTTTTTACATTTATTTATAAGCTTATATGCTTTGGCTAGTAACTTTCTAAAATATAATTTTATTTTATTTAACATTATTTAAAAAATAATAAATACAATAATAAGCCTATGACTAAATAATATTAAATAAAATGAAATAAATAATATTAAAAAGTTTTTTAAATAAAATAAATAATATTAAAAAGTTTTTTAAATAAAATAAATAATATTAAAAAGTTTTTTAAATAAAATAAATAATATTAAAAATGATATTATTTTTAAGACACTATTGATTTTTTAATATTATTCAGTTTTTTAAAGAATAAATATAATTATAAGCCTGTGACTAAATAAAAATAATATTAATTTTTTAACACTCATTAATGATTATTTTATTTTATTTAACATTATTTAGTTTTGTGAAAGAATAAATATAATAACAGGCCTATGACTAAATAATATTGAATAAAATGAAAGTAAATAATATTAAAAATAATATCTATTTTTAAGGCTCACTACTGATTCTTTTATTTTATTTAATATTATTTATTTTTTAAAAGAATAAATATAATAATAAGCTTATGATTAAATAATAGTAAATAAAAAATAAAAAAATATTTATTTTTAAGGCTCCCTATTTATTTTAATAATAAGCCTATGATTAACAAAAATGGGTGACACCTTGCAACTGTTGCAAGGTAGATGAGTCCTATATATTGTCCTAAATTTTAAGAAGAACTAATTAAAACCATTTGCCTAAGGCGCCAAATATGATTGAACCGGTCCTGTTTTAACATTAATAAAAGTTGATAGTATTTGATAATTATCACTTTTGAACCTCCCTAGAAGATTTGTGACAATTTCATCTTTTAATTAAAACAGAATCGATGATTCTCCAATCAAAACAGAGATAGTCAGAATAAGAAACTGAATTTTTATTATTAATTTTTTTTTGTTTGGGTTGGGGTCTGTCCTTTATGTCTTCTCTTTCTTTAATTCTCAACTCATCAGAATTCATAAAATTCAAATCTTCGAATTTTCCTTTCTCTTCTTTAACAATGAACTCAAAAAACGAAAAAAAGGAGAAAGAAAATAATAATAATAAATAAAATATAAAACAAAAAAATAATGCTCAACGCACGGCATGAGCTGCATTTTTTTCTCACGGGCCATCCGTTCCTTTTGCTATTTGAAATACGACTCAGCGGCTTGTTTCTATCAGCAGGCATTGGATTTAACTACAATTTATTAACAAACCTCAGAGAAATTCCAGTAAGGGGCTAATCTGATCGTGCACGAAAGCAATTTTGGAGATATTCTTTGCTTCTGATTGAAGCAGAGCATTTTCTAGTAATATAAAATAAAACTTTGCATGAGTAGATATAACAGATAAAAAGAACAAAAACTGAAAATTGAAATTGCGTACTTACTGGTAAACTCGGAGACGTTAAACCTAATATTAATGTTAATTAACTGTACTTGATATGCACGAAATTTAATACATGAACCAGATGAAGATCTTGTTGTAAGCAGTGAGGGATAGAACAACAATTTGAAGAAGAAGAAGCTTGAAGAAAATGCAAAGTACACCAGAAGCAAAGTTGCCTCGAAAGTCTCCATCAATACGGGTTCAGGTTATTCGGAAAACCAAAATCAGAGAACAAACCAGAGGAAAGCTCTGTACTACAATCATCCTGCCAAAACTACCACAATGATGTGTGATGATGAAGCAGCAAACCAAGTTACATGATAAGTCTACTGAATCTGTTATAACCAACTTGACAACTCAGCATAACTAATTCTCAGCTGGTACACTAAGCTACATGCTAAACCACCAGCCTTATCATGTTCTTCTATCATACTCTGTAAACTCTGCATAACACCATAGCAGTATCACTACATGGCACCATCAGCTCAACATCACTGCACAACATCATCAGCATCATCAGATACTCCTAACACCCATAATATATTCGAGATTGACACAACAAACCTTATCATCTTTATATTCTTTCTATAGAAACTCTAAGCCCTTAGATTAATCTTTTCCGCAGCATAAATTTTTATGCATAAGGCTTAGAACATTCGAGAGAAACAGAGTGAAAAGGCTGACATTAGTTGACATACTCTAAAACTGAAAAGGCCAAACCGTTGTTACCAAGCAATTTCAAGCACTGTGCAAAGCGAATATGTGGGAACTTTGACTCACATAATTTAAATGTCTCTGATTGCATAGGCTATATAAAAAAAATTCAAACAGATTCAATAAGCTAATCTAATTTCTTTGTTATTCATTTATAGCAATGCAATTCATGAACTATGACACCAGCCCCTTCAAGTGTACCAAAAAACTCACCCTAATTGGCTCCGAATCTGGCAACTTTTGCACAAAAAGAAGGGAATGGATAGTTAAGTTCCCATGTCATTTAAGTTCGAAAGAACTCTTGAGTCATTTTGAATCCCTGGATTGAATTAAAAATTAAGTTATTCTTGTAGTAAAATTAGTGGCTTTCAGTTAAGCTTCTACCAAATTATGCACTATTTACAAAAATGAGAAATTTATGAGAAGAAATATAATAATAATACAACAAAACAGAGGATTTGTTTCAATCCTTAATTTTCAACTCATAAGAAATCACAAAATTCAAGGCTTTAAAAAAAAAATACACACACATACACAAAACTTTACATTCTTTCTTTTTCTTCTCATTTCTTCTCACTCTAGTGCAGTTCTAATTCCACGTCCTCTCACAAACCAAACAACAAAAACGAAAAAATATAAAATAAGAAACACTTGCAACAATCACAACAACTGCTTGATTTTATCAACAGGGCAAAAGCATAGGATTATCTCGATCAAAATCCATGTTCACTGGAATTTGGAATTATTAACAAAAATCAAAGAAATTCAAGTGAGGAACCAATCTGATAGAGCAGTAATGCTATTTCAATTCATGAAGGCACATTCTTAACAACTTTAGGTATTCCCTGCTTTTGATCCAAGCAGAGGATTTCTGGTAATTTAACATCAAATATTTTTGGATAAGGAGATGCAATAAATAAATAAAATTAATGTAAATGAATTACCAAGTGCAAAGAACATGAACTGAAATTGAAGATGAATGCTTACCGATGAATTCAGAGAATAAGCAGGCTTCCGCATTAAATTTTTCAGGCTGTGGTTCCTCATCAACAGAACACCATTCCCACTCTTCAAGCCCAAATATTCATTCACACTTCACCTTGACGTTGTGGCTACAAGCATCTTTGATCAAGCAGAATCGGGATAGAATTCATTCACATTATAGGTAGTGTAGCGAGTCCATTGGTTTCTTGTTTGGTTGCAGAACTCCACTTTGTGCCTATAAATGGGATGGAAACCGCATCTCTTCACCTGCAATCCTGAGCCAGACACAGGTCGAAACGACAACTCAATGAGATTATTCTCAAAACGCCAATTGCTATTATGGCATTTTTGAAGAGACATGTAGAGTAGCCAAAGATGGTCTGACTCTGCTCGAGCAAATTTCTCTCTGAACTTGATTGAACAACTGGTAGAAGAACCATTCATCTGGCAGTTCAATTGATGCATGGGATATGAACGCCTTGTTTGGATACCAGGGGAATGTTCGTGGACATGAAAGACACAGCAGACAGCATATCCCAGCGCCTTATTCTTACAATATAAATTTGAAGGCATTATGAATTTTATTGAGGATCCATCATTCTGATGCATGAACCACTCTGGAATTTCACTTCCTGGAACAACTATACCAAACTTTTGTTTTGGAAGTGACACTGCCTGCAACCGAAAAAAGGAAGAAAAAAGAGGCCATAGCAATGCATCATTTTAAAGCATAATTTTTTGCCCAAATGAGGGGTTAGAGAGAGACTGACCTCAAGATACTCTTTTAGCATTGAAAATGCCAAACCATCGTTGCTGAGCAATTTCAGGTTGTCCATGCAACTAATTGAAATGTACTCCGATTTGCATAATTTTAATGCATCTGATAATTTTTCCAATGAAGCACAGCCATTTACTCTGACTTCTTTTGTGTTGGGTGGAAGTTGCGGCATAGATTGAAGTCTTTTGCAATCCTCTAACTCTAGTTCTTTAAGATTAAAAAGACGGTTAACGCTTGCTGGCACTGTAACAAAACTGTTTTTACTCAGATACAACTCTTCTAATGACCGTAAGTTGCCAATATCATTTGGTATTGCTCCTTCCCCCAGATTACAGTCACTGAGGTCCAATTTCCTTAAAGAGCGCAAACCTGACAGAGAAGGAAGCCTCAAAGTGGTGGGATCTGAGCAGCTTTGCATCAAACTAATGGGGAAGGGCAGATACCATGATGATGATACTGGTGGTCCTTTGCACCCACTTAATTCTAGCACTTCCAAGCTTTCTACTTTCCCCAAGTTCTCTGGCACGTTATTAAGTTTGGAGCAGCCAGAAAGATACAACTTTTTAAGAGACTTCAGACCATTAATAGTACTCGGAAGACTCTCAAGTTTTTTGCAATCTCTCAAATTCAACAAAACAAGGCCAGTGAAAAGCTCAATTGATATAGGCAATCCTCTTATGGCAGTTCCTTCCAGATGAAGCTCCAACAAATGCTCCATACTTGTCATGATCTCTGGGAAGTCTGAAAATTTCAATAGGCCAGAGAGATTCAGAGTTCGATGATATTTTAAAGCACTTATATTTCTTGGAAGACGCTCAAGTTTATTACAGCCTTCCCAATTTAACCGAACAAGTCCAGATAGAAGTTCAAATGGTAACATTGGTAGTTCTTTAATATCGGTTCCATCCAAAAGAAGCTCTGACAGACACTTCATACTTCCCACAATCTCTGGAAAGTTCTTCAATTTCAAGCAACCAGAAAGTACAAGTATTTTTAGAGATTCCATAAAAATGTTGCCTGGAAGAGTTGTGAGACTTGTACAATCTTTTAGATTCAACAAAATAACCTTCTTGTGAAGTAGCAATGTTGGGTGAATGTCACGCAGTCTTGTACATCCTCCAAGATCCAGCTCCTCTAAATATGGCATCCCTGAGAAATCTGGCGTTCTGATCAGGTTTTTGGAATTGCCAAGTCTCATGAATTTCAAGTTGCTTAAAGGCTGTTCAAAAGCAATGATTTCAGCAGTTATTCAAGGGATGAATGATAACTCTATCAACATTTATTCACGGGAAAAAAATAGAAAAGAAATAAAACTTACTTTGATTCCACTCCACATTTGTTCGATGTGACTCTCACACATGTTAAGTTCAACAATTTTATCGGGTTGAAAATTTGATGGCAAGGATTTCAAAGGATATCCATGCCATTCAAGTAACCGTAACTCATTAGAGAGATATTCAAGGCCTTCAGGAAGTCGCACATTACGGATAAGAAGCATTCTCAAGTTAGTCATCTTCAAAAATGTATCAGCACTTGCACAGAAATGCACTTCTGCTTCTTCAGGGAAGTTATCAATCTTTATGACTTCAACTGTTTTAGATCCCTGAAAGTTAAAAAGTAAAGAATAAGCAAAGATAAGAATATGAAGCCGTTGAAAGCTTAAAACTATATGTTTTTGACTTATAGTTGCTAACCGAATTTCTTGTTAACAGGTGATGTAGATCTGCTTCCTTCCACAATCTGCTACGTTTCCCAGGATCTTCAGGGCATTGTCTTTTAACAATTTGTTGGCCCATTTCTTGTAACAAATCATGCATCCATAGTCGATCGCTAGATAAAACCTCTATGAGAGATTTATCAATAAGAACCCTTATTCCAATAACTGGGTCAAAATCACAGTAATCAAGAATTTTTGTAACATAATCTCTCTTCTCCCCTCGATGAAAGCACGCAATGTCAAGAAATATTTTCTTCTCTGTTTCTCTGAGCCCATCAAAACTTATTTGAAGTATATCCAAGATTTCATTTTCTGAATCTCTTTTCAGTCTCTTTAGTGCACTTTCCCATTCTTTTGTAGTTTTACCAAACAAAAAGGATCCCAAAACTTTGAGAGCCAATGGAAGACCACCTGAATACTTTGTAACCCATTTAGACAGCTGCTCATATCCTTTCTTAGGCTGCTGGGCTTTGAAAGCCTTTTTAGAAAATAATTGAAGAGCTTTATCATCATGTAGTGCCCTGAGCTTATATACTTCACGTACTCCGTGTGTCATCAATAAATGCTGATCTCTCGATGTTATTATGATCCTGCTGCCAGGACCAAACCATTCACGCTCTCCGGCTAAACATTCTAATTGCTTGATATCAACTACATCATCGATAATCAAAAGAACCTTTTTGTGCTGCAGCCTAGTTCCTATGATGTTGACACCATCATAAACATTCCATATGCCATTATTTGGAAGCTTTAGTAACTGGAAAAGGAGTTGCTTTTGTAAAGAGATCAGGCCGCCTTCTTTCGAAATTTCTCTAACATTGGCAAGAAAGCTACTTCCTTCAAACTTATGAGAAGTCAAGTCATAAACAACTCTTGCAAGAGTTGTCTTACCTATACCTCCCATACCGCATATCCCTACCATACGGACATCATTTGACCCTTCATCCATGAGAAGCCTGACACTCTTCAAGTGTGAATCTATTCCTACTAGATTCTTAAGAATCCCTGATATTATAGGACTTTTACTAGATATCATCTTAACAACCTCCGAAATAAATTCATACTCATTCCTGCAGATTGCGAAAGAACAAGAAAAGATTGGTGTTGTTGAATTAAAGCGAGTGTGGACATAGTTTCAAATCAAATCTGTTATAAGAAATTAATCTTTAAGAATAAGAAAGACTACCTGTCCTTCAACTCCCAGCCGGAGATATTAGCCATTTCTTTCAAGGCGTCTCTCCACTTTTGCACCCTTTCTATATTATCGGCAAAAATTTCTTCATATCGAGCAAATGCTTCCTGAAAAATTCCTGTCTGTTTCCTTACAACTGTTGGTTCCACATCATAGAAAATTGGATAAGCCATTTGTTGAGGATTCTTGTTTTTGCATTCAAGAATATGAACAAGTTCGTCCAAGCACCAAGTCGAATAAGCATAGTTTCTAGAGAAAACAATTATTGAAATTTTTGATTCTTCAATTGCTTTGAAGAGTCCGGGTGAAATGGATTCTCCTCTCTCAAGTTCTTTGTCATCCCTGAAGACTATGATTCCCTTCTGATCTAAAGCAGCGTACAAATGGTCTGTGAAATTTTTGCGGGTGTCTTCTCCTCTGAAGCTTAAGAAGACATCATATTTCCAATGAGGGAGAGGATAAGGAACATAAGAAGAAACTCCCTGGATGCTATTGCTCATGATGCAAGAAATTGATGCCACAGTAGCCTCACTCTAAGTTCCTAAAAGTTTAATTTAGAATTAGATGCTATATCAATGCTGTGAGAAATCACCAAACTCAAATAGTCATATAAACACAACATTAAACTGCTCAATTGAAGAAGGCTTAAAACCTGCACTGCCAACTTTCCTGTCCAAGAAAGAAACACACACTAACTGCCGAGTGGCAACCAGTTTTTATGTCTTGGCAACAAGGGAACGAAATTTCCTCTAAAGTTGATTTTTCGGAATTATGTAAAAAATTTTTTACATAAAATATGTCAGAGAAGACATACATGCAAAAGTTCAAGAAATAAGCTGAAATATAAGACGCATGCAAGTAGTTGACCGCTGATAGATGAAATTTTTACGTTCTTTTAACGAAATCAATGAGAAGATATTATGTATTCTAATTAATTTATACTCTTTTAGTCATCTGTATGCAAACAAGAAGTTTATTTAAGTACCCAAGAATTAATTTAAAATCTCTTAAAAATAGTTCATAAAAATACTGCATTAAACGCATAAAATTCGATGTGGAACCTGAACCTAGCAAAGCTAAATTAAGGAGCCGAAACCCACACTAGCTGCCAGCGATGTTACGATAAGTTTTCAGCCTTGGAAACAAGAGATCAAAACTTCCTTTTCCATTGAATTATGTGAAGCACTAACTGCACAAATAAAAGAGACATAAATATAAAACTGTCAGAAAACTTACTGCTTCGAGCTTGTTAGAAGTTGGAACCACCGCTGAAAGATGATGAATTTTCACTTTGATTACAAATTAAGTCTGTTTCAACGAAATCAATGAGAGGAGTCTTTCGTGTGTTCTAATTCATTAATTGTTGTGGATGAATAACGATCAGGCCAGCTCCACGTGAAATTCCTGCTCGACCTATTCTCCACGAGATATCTGCTCATCCCATCAAAGATTCTTCACTGCGATACTCATGGCGAGATCTTCCTACTCAAAGATCAACGGGTCGTGCTCGGGAGCAGGTGCAGATTCATTCCACAACAACTACCAGAACGCGCATATTGCGGTAAGACCCAGAGCCACGAGGCCTGTCACGACCCCCACCTTCCGAAACTCCAGGCACGAGCCTCTCAAACCGCCACGTCTGCCATCAATCCGCCACACACCATGACGCGTTAAGCGGAAGCGAAACGCCAAGGGTGGAAACCGAATCCTGTGAAGCCTATAAATGGCACGATCAAGAAGGTAAAAGGGTTGGACAAAACACACAAAATAGATCTAAGGGAGATTCTAAATTTTAGCATTGTTTTATTAAGTTAAAACCACTGATTTGTGGTAAGAGGTTTTCCGAGGAACCCAAATCACCGACTTGAGCGCCGAGGGTTTACGCCGGAAAATCGCCGCACTGACCGGGTACTTGTGCACGCAGGAAATCAAGAAGGATTTGGACATTTCGCCGAGATAGCAGAGGAGTCTAACGGCGAGGCCACTGTGAAGTAGAATTACCAAGCGAGAGGAATTACCGCCGAAAGGCATAAATTCACAGATCAACATTTTGGCGCCCGCGGGGAGTCGGGCAAAAGCTTCCGATATCGAAAGCGTAAGAAGGAGAAGGTTGAGAAACCCATGGATACGGCAGAAGAAGTGCGAGGGGACACAGGTTGAACGAATCAACTCTGTGGAAATAGCTAATGAGGCACGAGAACGAGGGATGCATGAACGGATGGAACGGATGGAAAGGCAGATGGAAACCCTGACAACCATCCTGTGCGAATTGAGAAGCGGGCAAAGGGAAGCTCAGGAAGAGCGTAGGCGAGCGTGCAGGTGGACGCAGGACCGCTTGATAAGGAATGGCGAGAGAGTTACATGCATAGGGAGGGGTCACAGGAGCTCGAGTCAGGGCCAATGATCCCAAGCATCGGAGAGGAAGCCAAGTGAGAGGGACCAATTCCGATAGGTAGGTCGGTAACAATGACCGGGTGGTGAACGAGGAGGAAAGGGAGCTTCGACAACATCCGCATGATGTTGAGCGAGAGCGAGACCAGGTGGCAGCACGTGATCCTGGTCGAGCTATACAGTTGGAGGATGAGGTAAGGAGACTAGCGCAGTCATAGATTTACATGAGGGCTGCAAGAAAGCACCGAGTCGGAGGATAATGCCGATGAGTCACCCCTCTCGGAAATTACGGGGGCCGCCATCCCGAGGGATTTTCGCCCCCGACCTCGATATGCCGGACTGATCGACCTCTAGTGCACATAGAGCGATTCAATGATATGACCGAGTGCGTGGGCTTTCACATGCCCGTAGATGTCGAGTATTCCCACCGACATCGAGGGACGAGCACGGAGTGGTATCGGCAGCTGCTCGAGGGAGTATAAAAGCATTCACCGATGTGTCGTGAGTTCCGAAGATTTTCGGGCGATAAGATGACATGATGGAATTAATGAGCATAAAGCAGGGGGAGGAGGAGACCTTGCGGGAGTTTATTAAGAGGTATCACCGGGCAGTGCTCGACCTTGGAGCTTTTAATCATCCACAAGCTCTCAAGGGACTGAAAAGTGGAGTAAGAATAGTATGCTGGTATAACCCGAGGAGCTCAGAAGATACCCCTACTCAAGAAAGATATGAAAGGTGCAAAGAGAGACATGGAAATCGAGGAGGAAAAGGTCAAAATTGTAAGTGAACAGATGGAAGGCCAAGGAGGAAGGATAAGAAAGCCCTGGAGGGGCGGGCCGATTAAACTGAGGGAGCACTGTTCCCGGGAAACACGAGCAGCCGCTCCACTATGTACCAACCCCACCAGAGGCCACCTCAAACCCAGCCGAACAGAGGGCAACCTGCTCACCATCCACCCCGAGATTCCTGGAGGAGGGTGGAGCAGGCATATGAACAACTACACCGTCATCCACCGGTGAGCCAAAGACATGACGGAAGGATGAGTGCACTGATGCCCCGCCTCCACCTCCTGGTCGAAATAATGCCCCCGGAGAAAGAACAGTGCACCTGGTCGATCAGAGCCAAAATTATGGGCAGTATACACGCCTGAAAGCACCATTAGACGAAGTGTATCAGACGATCAGAAATCGTGGCCTGCTATATCCACCCGCTCCAGTAACGAAGCTACCTAGCAGGGGAGACAGGGGACGATTTTGTGAATTCCATGACACCCATGGCCACACAACCACACAATGTCGAGACTTGCGGAACCAGGTGGAGGATTTAGTGAGGAATCGATACTTGGACGAGTTTGTCGACGGAACACTCCCAATCACTGAGTCGTCATGGGGCCCACTGCAGGACAAGAACGGGGAGTGAACAGCGGTGAGAGTTATCACGAGGCCCCAACCTACCGGAGATTCAAACAGATCCGTGAAGAACTACGCCAGATATGCTATGACCAGAAGCGAGGTATTCTTTAATACCCAAAGGGCAAACGGGCTAGAACCAGCAGCCGATAATGTGGACTGAAGATGAAGAGGGTGTTGTATCCTCACGAGGATGCACCGGTTATCGAAGCCACCATCACAAGCAAGAGGTTCAATGTAATCCCGGTCGACACGGGAGCTCATTGATGTCCTCTTTAAATCCACATTGAGGAAATGGAATAATGGATCTTAAGATAGAGCACACCAACACTTCGAAAGCGGTTCGGAGGAGGAAGATCCGAACCCCATAGTGTGGTCGAGTTGCCTATTACAATTGGCTCGGTCCATCGAGAAAACCATGATTCGACTTTGTGGTTGATGAAGAAAGTCCTTACCAGTGATTTTAGCCGCCTCTTCCGAGATCGAGCAAGGTTGCCTACCCACTACTTGGCCCTCAAGTATCGGGTAAACGGAATAATAATGGGGTCATACGGGAAACCAGAGAGTTGCTCGAGTCGCTACTCCACTAAAGAAAGCGAGGCAATGCAAATCACCCGCTAGATTCCCGAGCAGAGACCGAGGCTTATAAAATCGCTCGCAGATGAGTCCGTGAAGTGACCATGGAACGCACCATCTCAAAAAGTATTTCAAAGAAAGCGGACGATCGCGAGTCACGCTTAATTCATGTTTTATCAGCTATTGTTTCTGCTTATTTTTACCAATTACATGTATGACGAGCTGCAGCATTAATGAAGATTATAATGAATTTCGTGAATCATATCCGTGTACAAAATATTCTAAGGCAAGCGCAAGGCTCAATGTCTCAAAGCCTGCTCTATGGCGAGACACGGTTGTTGCCAGATCCGCTCCGTAAAGGCGCAGAATCCCAAGTTCACGAAAATTTCTAAGGCAAGCGCAAGGCTCAATGTCTCAAAGCTCGCCTATGGCGAGACACGGTTGTTGCCAGATCCGCCTACCGTGCGGCAAAGCAGAATCCCAAGTTCACGAAAATTTCTGCAAGCGCAAGGCTCAATGTCTCAAAGCCTGCTCTATGGCGAGACACGGTTGCTTGCCGTGATCCGCCGCCTGCGCGGCGCAAAGAAATCCCAAGTTCACGAAGAATTTCTAAGGCAAGCGCAAGGCTCAATGTCTCAAAGCCTGCTCTATGGCGAGACACGGTTGTTGCCAGATCCGCCGCCTGCGCGCAAGCAGAATCCCAAGTTCACGAAAATTTTAAGCGCAAGGCTCAATGTCTCAAAGCTCGCCTACGGCGAGACACGGTTGTTGCTGTGATCCGCCTACCGTGCGGGCGCGCAGAATCCCAAGTTCACGAAAAATTTCTAAGCGCAAGAAGGCTCAATGTCTCAAAGCTCGCTTATGGCGAGACACGGTTGTTGCTGTGATCCGCTTCTACCGCCGCGGCGCAGCAGTAATCCCAAGTTCACGAAGAATTTTGGCGCAAGGCTCAATGTCTCAAAGCTCGCTTATGGCGAGACACGGTTGTTGCTGTGATCTCGCTACCGTGCGGGCGCAAAGCAGAATCCCAAGTTCACGAAGAATTTTGGCAAGCGCAAGGCTCAATGTCTCAAAGCTCGCTTTATGGCGAGACACGGTTGTTGCAGATCCGCCACCGCGGGGCGCAGCAGAATCCCAAGTTCACGAAGAATTTCTAAGACAAGCGCAAGGCTCAATGTCTCAAAGCTCGCCGGCTACGAGACACGGTTGCTTTGCTGATCTCGCCGCCGTGCGGGCGCAGCAGAATCTCAAGTTCACGGGCACTTTCGGCAAGCGCAAGGCTCGAAAGTCTCAAAGCCTCAATGGCGAGACCAGGTTGCGTAATCTGCCGACCATGGGGTGAGCGGACCACAAAATTTCAAGAAAGTTTATAAAGAAAGGCTCGAAAGTCTCAAAGCCTCCTCGATGGCTAGACGGAGCTTGCGTAATCTGCCGACCATGGGTGAGCAGACCACAAAATTTCAAGAAAGTTTATAAGGTAAAGGCTCGAAGTCTCAAAGCCTCCTCGATGGCGTAGACAGAAGCCGTAATCTGCCGACCATGCGTGAGCGGACCACAAAATTTCGAAGAAAGTTTATAAGGTAAGCAAAGGCTCGAAAGTCTCAAAGCATCCTCAATGGCGAGACCGTGTTGTAACTGCTCGACCATGTGAAGGTGAGCAGACCACAAAATTCCGAAGAAAGTTTATAAGGCAAGCAAAGGCTCGAATGTCTCAAAGCCTGCTCGATGGCGAGACACGAAGCCAAGCGTGCCAGGATCTGCTCGACCACGTAAAGGCGAGCAAAACTTTAAAGTTCCCCAAAATTATTCTAAGGCATGCACACGACTTTTCGAGGAGATGATCGGCCATTGAAGAGGCCAAGTGGGCTACACGCTATCTCAACAAGCAGATAGATTATATCGCGGGCCGGGCTACACGCCATCTCAACAAGTAGAAAGATTACACCGCGGGCCGGACAGAAGTACCAAGTTTCTAGTATTAGTCTATTTTATTACAAATACCAGAAACTGGGGGACTGGTGTTGTGGATGAATAACGATCAGGCCAGCTCCACGTGAAATTCCTGCTCGACCTATTCTCCACGAGATATCTGCTCATCCCATCAAAGATTCTTCACCAGGATACCTTGGCGAGCAGAGATCTCCTACTCAGTACCGAACGGGGTCGTTTCGGGAGCAGAAGCGGCAGATTCATTCCACAACAACTACCAGAACGCGCATATTGCGGTAAGACCCAGAGCCACGAGGCCTGTCACGACCCCCACCTTCCGAAACTCCAGGCACGAGCCTCTCAAACCGCCACGTCTGCCATCAACTGCTCACACACCCATGACGCGCGTTAAGCGGGAAGCGAGAAACGCGAAGGGTGGAAACCGAATCCACAGGAAGCCTATAAATGGCACGATCGAAGAAGGTAAAAGGGTTGGACAAAAACACACAAAATAGATCTAAGGGAGATTCTGAATTTTTAGCATTGTTTTATTAAGTTAAAACCACAGGATTTGTGGTAAGAGGTTTTCCGAGGAACCCAAATCACTGACTTGAGCGTCGGAGGGTTTACGCCGGGAAAACCGCCCGGCGCACTCTGACTGGTACTTGTGCACGCAGAACCCAAGAAGAATGACGGACATTTCTGCTCGAGATAGCAGAGGAGTCTAACGAGGAGGCGACCAGGAAGTAGAATTGGCTGACCAAGCGAGGAGGAATTACCGTTGTTGCCGAGCAGACAAATTCGCGCATCAACATTAATAATTTTATCCACTTTTGCTTGCCGACTGCAAGTCTAGTCAAGCAAGTCGTTAATTATTATTAGTACTTTATTAAAGGTGTTTTAAATATAATTGTTTTTTCCGAAGAAAATGAAGAGAATCTTCTTGAGAACTTCAACCACGAATATTTTAAGAATTTTCTTTGAATCAATTAAATAGAGAGGAATGAATGTTCAATTACAGGCTCTAGATGTCAAGCATTTCTCTTTAACGTGAAAGAGGAGTAGTATCGGTAATAGGCGGCCTCCTCATGTCACGCGCTTATGTTAATGTTTTCTTATACATCAACTTTGTTATATTATAATTTAAAAAAAAAGAAGAAGAAGAAGAAAGAAAGTGCCCTTCAAACTAAAATTTATTACAAATTTACCATACTCCTACCTCGTTCAACCGTTCTTGTGTTTTGAGAGAAAAGATAGAAAATACAAAAATTCTTAAGCCTTTCAATTTGCTGGAAATGGATATATGTATTCTCCTCATGTGTATGGAATAAGACTTGGGACATGATTCCGAATTTAGATCTCTTTATTTTAAAGAACAAAACTTCCAGTTAATGCTTTTTTTCTTCTAAAATTAAACATACATTATCATCAAGTAAGTACGATTATGTTGATGCATTTTGATGTAAATGCATTTTTATGCTTGTTTATTTATAAAACTTTGAAATATGTATGTTGCTGAGAGAATTTAGAGCTGAAAGACGAATTTGAAAATCATTTATTAAGTTTGTAATTTGTTTATTTTGTAATGGAGATCAGTTCAAAAAATTAAAAAAAAATTAAAGATTAAAAATCAGTAATCAATTTTGGTATTTAACAAAAGTATAATTTAGAATTAAATTTATTCTATTGTTTGAGAGTGCGTATGCGTGTGCAGCGTTTTGAGAGAGAGAATTAGAGAGCGTGTAAGAGCGGATGATGAGAATTCTTGATAATTTTAAAATAAACTGCAAGAGAAAGACTCTTATATACTTTTGTTTTTTTTTATTGCCAGAAGAAAGGTAAATAAAAGTACACGTGGTTTGATGCTGGCGACTGCTTCTGGGTTTTCTGTCGCATGTTGCCTTTTAATTCCAAAAGCAAGCCCTGATTGTAAGTATCACTACACTAGACATTGTAGTCCCAGATCATTGTATTACAAAAAAAAAAAAAAAGTATTGGTCAAAAATTGAGTTTCATAATTATTGTCGCCGCTTAGCGACACGAAACCTCCTGGAAGTTACGACGATTCACTACCTCAAAAGATTGACTTAGTCCACAACTTTACAGGAGGTTGTATCTTACATTGGAACTAAAATCTTAACTTTATAATCTTGACTTCATAATTATTGACATTGTTTATTTAAAAAAAATAATAGGACTCACATAATTAAGTGGTTCTTCTAGATTGTGTATGTTACATGTAATATAGAATTTACCTAATGTGGTAATAGACAGCCACGTGTAAGTTTTTCTCGATAACAGAAATGTGAAGTGATTGAAACCGTGGCAAAGTTGGATATTCAAAACTCCTTCTTCAATTTTTTTTATTTTAAATTTGAAACCACTATTTAAAAAAGTTTAATAAAAACCACGTATCAGTTAAAAATAAATTAAAACCATAAACAAAATTTTTTTAAATTTGTGAGTAATTGAATGAAAAGTGATAATTTTTTTAAATAATCCTACGCGTATATATTAGGATGCATATATAATTTGCTTCCAATTGTAGCAATCAAAGATTGGTGAAACAACTATTAAAATAAAAATAGTCCATATTTTCTTGTATCTTATATTTGATGTAATATAGACTATATGGTATATTATTCATAATAAATCAATTGATTTACTATAAAAAAAAATATCACCATTGGCCATCACCAACCACTGCTGATCAATTCCCTTGATCAGCCTTGTTTGGAGGGTCCATGCCTAAAAATGCCTGGTTAAGTCGTATTTGGCACCTTTGCTTATTTTAACGTACGACAAAACCTACCTAAACATTGCGGCGGTAGCGACAAGCGGCTGACCGCATTTAGCTATTGACAGTAGTTAGAAATCAAGAAAATTATGTTTGGATACTGAGAAAATGAAAATCACATTTGAAGGATCAATTGAGAAATATTCCAGAGCTTTCTAGCTCATTTTGTTATTGAAAACCGAATTAATGAATTACAAAGTTTATGAGGCATTTATATATACAAGATTGTTGAGCTGTTATTAAGCTCTATTTAACTAATTCTTTAACAAACTATTTTAGCTAGCTAACTAACTACTGCAAGCACGTGTGGCTTTGTAACCGTATGAAGCCAGCTGGCATTCCATCTCTGCAACTGGTATAAGCTGACTGCAGCTACTAGAATCCTCTGCAATGTTGTCCAGGTTACTGATGTGTGCCTCCTTAACATCCCCCTTCAAGCTCAATGGTCTATTAATGACATTGAGCTTGGAGCGGAAGTAATTGAATTTTTGAAAAGACAAAGGTTTAGTGAGGACATTAGCTACTTGTTCTTCTGAGGGAATGTATCTAATGCTGAGTTCCCCTTTGAGCACCTTATCTCTTATATAGTGGACATCTAATTCGATATGTTTGGATTTGGAGTGAAAAACAGAATTACGAGCAAGGTCCCCTGCACTCTGGTTATCACACCAAAGAACTGAAGTTGGTAACTTGATAATGTTGAGTTCAGAGAATAATGATTGAAGCCATGAAAGTTCAGAGCTTGCTGCAGATAGGGCTCTGTATTCACTCTCGGTGCTGGACTTATTGTTTTCAAGAGATCAAATTGTTTCCAAGATAAATGCAGTAAGCTCCAATGGACTTTATGTCATCAACATCACACGCCCAATCAGCATCAGTATAACCAGTTAAACCTATAGTATCTAGGTTCTCTTCTTACTGAAAATGAAGCCCATAAGTGAGGGTAGCTTGCAGGTATCTGAGCATTTTTTTTACAAGCTAACCAATGTTGAAGAGTAGGTGCATTGAGATACTGACTGAGTTTATGGACAGCATAGGCTATATCAGGTCTTGTGAGAATGAGATATTGAAGACCTCCAACAATGCTTCTATAAAGAGTTGGATCTTCAAATTCTTGTCCCAAATGCCCTCTGACTGTTCTTTCAAGTTTTAAGCCTGTACTGAAAGGTGTATCAGAACCTTTATAGTTCTGCATTGATGCCTTACTCAGCAAGTCCCTTATATATTTTATTTGTGAGAGATGCATACCATGATCAGTGTAGCTAACTTCTATACCAAGGAAGTATGCAACTAGCCCCAAATCCTTCAAAGCAAAAACTTTGCTAAGCTTGCTGATAAAATCTTCTAGTAGAGCAAAATCAGGTCCGGAAACTAGAATGTCGTCCACATAAACCAAAATAACAATTAAGCCCTTGACATCATGTTTTATAAACAAGGAAGTATCAGCTTTAGAGTTGATGAATCCCCATCTAACAAGACAGCCCTTTAGTTTTTCATACCAAGCTCTTGGAGCTTGCTTCAATCCATATATGGTGCGTTTACTAATCCGTAATCAGAATGGGTTGGAATCGGAATGAATTGGAATCGGAATGAGTTGGAATGGGAATGAGGAATGGGAATAAGAATTCATTGTTTACTTTTAACTGTAAGAATCGGAATGGGAATAGACTTTATTATTATTATATATTTATTTTATTTTAAAATCAGAATAAGTAATTTTAAATTACAAAAATATCCTTTACCTTATTAGTGTCATTATTTTTATTTATTTATTTATTATTATTATTATTAAGAAAATTACTTTTAATAATAATAATAATTACAATTTTTATCCTCTTTCATTTTATTTTTATTATTTTATCTCTCTTCTTTCTTTTTTCTTTTCTCTTCTTCTTTTTCTTCTTCTCTTTTTTCTTTCTCTTTGCTGCAAATTGCTCGTAACTTTTTCGTCATTAATCACGCCATTTTCATCTTCTTCATCAACATCACTATCATCACAATTTCTTCTTTTTCCTCTTGTCAATTTTAGTTCTTTTTCTTCATCAACATCAAAGTTTAATCTCATCTTCATCATCGTCATAAAAATCATCTTCATCATCGTCACAAATACATAATCTTCATCATCACAATTACATCATCACCGATCATCATCGTCATCTCTATTGCTTGTTATAAAAAATCATCATCACCACCAATCTTACCATCAATAATCATCATAATCTGATGGAGAGGTCGAACATTGATGAAGCAATGACATCCACCAATGACAAGCAACAAAGATGGGTCAGAATCGGGCGTGTCCACGATCGCTTTTTAGTTCTGATGATGACGAGTGGGTTAGTTGGTCAAGTTAAGGATTTCATGGGTTTTTCTTCTTTTTCAATTTTATTATTTAATTGTAAATAGGGTATTTTAGGAAAATTAAAATATAATGAGGATAGTTTTGTCATTTCATGGAATCCCGATTCCAAGTCCCCCACCGAATCGTAACTCCGAATCAAACCTGATTTTGTGTGGGTCCCATCCATTCATTCCCATTCACGACATCAGTTTTAGCAAGTAAACAATTGAATAACTCCCTTTCCCCCATTCCGATTCCCATTGAGGATTACTAAACAGGCCAATAGAGCTTTGTTAAGTTTGCAAACATAACCTTCCTTTAATGTAAACCCCTCAGGCTGTGTCATATATACATCTTCAGTAAGTTCACCATATAAGAAGGCATTATTCACATCAATTTGCCTATCTTTCCACCCCTGCATCACAGTTATACTCAGAATAACCCTCACTGTTGAAGATTTCACTACAGGACTGAAAGTTTCTGAGTAATCAATGTCGGCAGTTTGATGAAACCCTTTTGCAACTAACCTTGCTTCATGTTTAGATACTGAACCATCTGTGTTATACTTGGTTCTAAACACCCACTTGCAGCCAACCAGTTTCAAGTCTGAGAACATAGGCACTAGTTTCCAAGTATGATTTTTAATAAGAGCACCGTATCGCTTCTTTTCCATTTAGGATCAGACAATGCTTCTGCAGTAGTTGTGGGTTCTAGGCTGTTATGAGCTGATAAGAAAGCCTTAGGCTTGAAAATTCCAGTTTTTGCTCTAGTGATCATGCTGTGAGTAAGTATTATTGGTTTGGATTTTTGAGATATAGTGGATGAAATGGTTTGAGATGGAAGGATATTAGATGAGATTTGTAAGTTTTGTGAGGTAGATGGTATAGTTGTTTGGTGAGATAAAAGAGGGTCTTGTGATGTGAGTTGTGTTTGTAAGCTAGGTGATGAGGGTACAGATGGGGTGTTATGTGAGTAAGGTGAAATGTGTTCTCCATGTTGTGGAGAGAGTGAATCATGTACTGTAGCATCAGCTTCAAGATTATTGAAATTGCTATTGGGAACAGATAAGGTAAAAGATGGGAAGAGATTATATTTAAGTCAGAAGGATTAGACTTTAAAGAAGAAAAACTAGGATCAATAGAATAGGGAAAAGATGTTTCATCAAATAAAACATGACTGGCTATGTAGACTTTGCTTGAAGAATGCAATCATTTATACCCCTTGTGAATAGGACTATATCCTAGAAATATACATTTTGAGGTATGAAAATGAAACTTTTGTTTGCTGTATTCTCTGAGAAAATAAAAACAAGAACAACCAAAGGTTCTTATAAACTTGTAATCTGGTTTAAGATGAAAAATACATTCATAAGGTGATTTCATGGATAATACATGAGTAGGTAGTCTGTTTATGATATAAGTTGCAGTATGGAAGGAATCCCACCAAAATTTGATAGGTAGTTTAGCTTGTGCAAGTAAGGTTAACCCCAATTCAGTGATATGTCTGTGTTTTCTTTCTACCAAGCCATTTTGATTGTGAGTATAAGGGCATGAATGTCGAAATTGAATCCCTTCTTTATGAATAAGGTCAACAAATAGTCTGAACTCCCCACCCCAATTAGATTGAAGGCATTTGATTGATCTGTCAAGCTGTTTTTCCACTTGTGTTTTAAAGATTTTGAAAATAGACAATGTTTCATCCTTAGATTTTAATGGAAAGATCCATGTAAATCTAGTATGTTCATTAACAAAGCTTAAATAGTATCTATATCCTTGAGTTGAAATTACAGGGGCAGGTCCCCAAAGATCAGTGTGTATGATTTCTAGAGGATGACTGGTTTTTGTTTCAGTTGCTGGAAAATGTAATCTGTGCATTTTTCCAACTTTACAAGCATCACAAGAATCAAATACTATGTTTTGATTGACTTGCTTAAAAGATGGACAAGATTGAATTACATGATTTAAGACTCTAGAATTTGGATGATCGAATCTTTGGTGTAATACTGATGTACTGAACAAACATTTGGAATTTACACAATCATCTGTTGCAGTAGGCAAACAGGAAGTTTTATTTTTGGAAATAGATTATACAGCAGAAAACATTGAAAGAGGAGTTTTACTAACAACTGATTCAACACCAGCAACAAGACTTTGACAAGTTGTTGACGAAATTATAGGACTAGAGGAAATCAATAGCAATTTGTATAATCCTTTTTCAGCCTTACCTTGTAGCATGATCAAGTTCTTCACCTTGTCCTTCATAAAACAGAATTTATCAGTGAACTCAACTACAACATTATTGTCTTTGGTTAGCTGTGAAATGATAATCAAGTTTTTGGTGATTTGTGGTACAAGAAGTATGTTATTTAGTTTAATTGTGGGACAGGTAATTGAGTTCTTTAATCTCAACACAGCATGACCAATATGTGTTATGCATAAACTAGCTACATTGCCAACAAAGAGTTTAGAAGTACTTGAGAAAGCTTCACTGATATGCATGTTGTTCACATCATTTGTAAGATGGTGTGTTGCACCACTGTCTAGGTACCAATTGTTATCAGATGGTCCATCCATGTTAGTTAGATAGGCTGACCTTGGATTTCTATTCGGTGGTGGTTTATAAGCACCAGAAGCCATGAATTCAGCAAGTTTCCAGCAAACATTTGCAGTATGCCCAGCTTTGAAGCAAATCTGACAAGTTGGTTTAGATGCATTCCAATTTGGTTTAGTGTTTCCAGGAGCTCTGGAGTTATTGAAATCACTAGGTCCAGCATTTTGATTCGAGTTTCCACCACCACCTCCTCTTTGATTATCTCCTTGATAGCCTCTGTACTGTGCATTAGTACTAAAAGGATTTCCAGAAAAACCAGAATTCCCATAACCTCCTCTATAATCATTGTATCTAGATTTTTCATTATGGCCATAACCAAAACCATATCCAAAATTACCAAAGCCTTTTCCCCCTGACATATTTCCTCTCTTAGGTCCCCTGTTCTGAGCAATATTAGCCTCAAAGTTTTGTTTCACATCTATACCATTAAGCATATGATTCTATTGCTCAATCCTAGATTTAGACTGTGATCCAAATTGTGTTTCAATAGCTTTCCATACCTCAAGAGAAGTTTCCAGATTGAATACAAGACTGATGATGCCTTCACTCATTGAAGAGAGTAACCATCTGAGAAGCACTTGATCTTGCAAGCGCCATGTTATGAAATCTAGATTTTTAACATATCTGAGATCATCACCAACTCTTTGAGTAATGTGAGAGGCAAGTGGAGTAATTGATTCATCAATGAACTTCTCAAGTCTATTGCCTCGAATTAAAGCTAAGACTTGTGATCTCAATATCAGATAGTTTGACTGATCGAGCTTAACAGGTGTATTAAAAGTGAAAGTGACTGTCGATGAGTTGGTGTTAGTATTTTGAACTGGAGTAGAGGAGGAAGCAAAATGTACTGACGCCATAGCTGGCTCTGATACCAAGTTAGAAATCAAGAAAATTATGTTTGGATACTGAGAAAATGAAAATCACATTTGAAGGATCATTTGAGAAATATTCCAGAGCTTTCTAGCTCATTTTGTTATTGAAAACCGAATTAATAAATTACAAAGTTTATGAGGCATTTATATATACAAGATTGCTGAGCTGTTAATAAGCTCTATTTAACTAATTCTTTAACAAACTATTTTAGCTAGCTAGCAAACTAACTAATGCAAGCACGTGTGGCTTTGTAACCGTATGAAGCCAGCTGGCATTCCATCTCTGCAACTGGTATAAGCTGACTGCAGCTACTAGAATCCTCTGCAATGTTGTCTAGGTTACTGATGTGTGCCTCCTTAACAAAATACGATTATCTTAGCTAATGTTATTTTAATTTATTTATAAAATTAGATTGATTTAAGTTCAAGTATTCTAGAATGAAATTAAATTATTATGTAGAAAAGCAAAAGAGTAGTGCGAATGCACTATACTTGGGTCTTATAAAGAATTATCAAATCTCTTAATGAATGGTACATCATATATTATATATTTTAGATAAAATTTGAGATTGAATTTTGAGGAAAAAAGAGATTTTACATCCAAGGTTTGAGGAAATGGTCATGTTGATCCTCAAATTTTTCAATAAGAGGTATTAAAACCCCTTTTTAACTATAATGATTTTGGCTCTAGCAATTCAAAAAAGTACTCCAATGTTTTATAATAAATAGAAATATAATATTAAAATAAATGTAACAACACAAATATTTTAAAATAATTTCAATATTTGAAAAAAATATTTTAATACTGTTGCAATCTTATATCATATTAAACTAAATTTTATAATAAATATAAACATAATATTGAAATAACTCTATAAAAATTTAAATTATTTTCAATATTAGATCAAATGATTTTAATATTATTAATACATTAGACATATTTTATTAATTATAAAATCTATTTAGCCCAAAAGTTTATCTAAAATTTTTATAATAAATACAAATATATTTGCATTTTAAAAATTATTCTATATGTTAAAAAATTCTAGTATTATTAGTCTATTAAAAAAATTAAACTATTTACTTTATATTTGTATTTATTAAAAAAATTTTAAAAACAACTTTTTAGTTATTATCTAGAATGCTTATTGAAAACTTGAGGGTGTATATAACCATTTCCCCAAACTTTAGTAATATGGATGTCTTTTTCCCAATTATGGGATATCTACCATTATTAAAATATTATTAACATTAAAAAGAAAGAAAACACTCTAATTTTATCAAATGGAAAATATAGTTTGAAAGCAATACAAACATTGTCTTTAAGAATGGCTCACCAGAATCAGTACAAGAATAAGGGCCCGTTTGGGATTGTTTTTAGGAGGTTTAAAAGTGATTTTGAAAATATAAAAGTTGATTTTAGTGTTTGGTTAAAAAAAAAAAATCAAAATTACTTTTGTCAAAATCAATCTCTCTTACAGCTGATTTTGAAAAGTAAAGAAGGAATAGTTTTTAAATTTTGATTTTGAAAATCAATTTTATCCTTTAACATAATTTTATAAGTATCCTCAAAATTATTACTAAAACCCAAAATTAACATATGTCACGTGCAAGACAAGTGATATACTTAATGTTCATAACCGACATTACATGGATGTCATATATCGATATTGAAGGAGTAACCGTTGTCTCGATCCTGTTTAAGACGACATGACAGTAAGCAATACAATCAGAAACCGACTGCGTCTTTCGCTATAGAAGCTTAAATTTGAGATCAATCTTTCAGATATCGTTTCCGAGCAAGTTAGCGACTTGTCAAAGCTTGGTGACCAGATTCTGTCGGAAGAAGAATGTTTTTCAGCGGGAGTCTCATCTCTGGCTGAGGGCTGGCTGGAGAGTCCTTAATGGTAAAGTTGGTTCCTTATATAGTGGTCATTTTCGACGAAAATAACTTTCAATTTTCCTCCATTTTATGGACATGAGGTTTCCGCATGCGTTTTCTCTTGCTTTATTTACTCGAGCGCAGTTGATCTCATCTCATACTCAGAAAAATAGAATTTGCTGCTGTAAAACTCTGCATGTAAAAAGGCAACAATTAACTTATCTATTCCCATAAGGTCTCGAATTGATTTGAGCTTTGCTCGCTTATCTTTAAAAAATATAAAATATAATAAAAATAAATCAAGTTACTAGAGTCGGCCATTTCAGTAGAGAGTATTCTGCCTAAAGCATACGTGTTTTGTTTTTGAACCCCAATTGCCATAGAAGTAGGATAAATGTGAATTGCCAATAGAAAGTTATAACAAATAATCTTTAAAGCTTCATTTCGTATATAGTGGTGCTGTAACTTTTAAGTTATACATCTTATAGTATGAAAGTTGTAATTCAGTAGCGGCTCGACCTCTAGGCAATTTAGGCGGTTGCCTAGTGCCCCGCTTTATATAGAGATCTCATAAAATAATTATTTTATATATAAAATGAGAAAGTAAATTTAAAATTATTGTCATTCATTTAATTTATTATTATTTTGTAATTATCATTTCCTAAATAAACTATCAAATTCCTGTAAAGTTTATTTAATTTAGTACTTAGTAGTTTTAATTCCTACAAAACCGACAAATTAATAATTTCAATCCTACAAATTCTCTATTTCATTGTTAAAATTAATATGTTATTATTTAAAAGTTTCATATTCATTTTAAACATCTATAAAAGTCTCATATTTTATTACTTGTCCATTAAATTTTTCCTCCAACAATCAAGACACGATATGTTCTTGCTTCCTCTACTTTCCACTCAAGAAGAAAAAGAAAAAATCTAATAGTTTTCTCTATTCTCTATGACTATGGGTCATTACTCAAATTCTCAAATAATTAATATAAAGATAAAGTTAATTTATGATTTCATCTCAAATTTTAGATTTTATCTTTTTATTATTCTCTTAATTAGTTGTGTTATTTATTTGTTCTTATTTCTTTTTAATATATCCTTTTATTCATCTACTTTTTTTTGTGCTTGCTTTATATATTTTGAAATAAAACTATATCGAAAAACTTTAGAAAATAGAAGAATAGAAAAATTAGTTTAATCTAGAAAATGAATACTAAACAAGATGTATTTGAGTTAAAAAAATAAGTGAAAATGTTATAATTGAATTAAAATTTCATGGATTAGCAATAGTAGAATAGAATTTTATTTAATAATTTTACATTTTAGAGTGTTTAAAGAATTGATTTTTAATAAATAATATATAACTACCTAAATTTTAAGAAGAACTAATTAAAACCATTTGCCTTAGGCGCCAAATATGATTGAACTGGTCCTGTTTTAACATTAACAAAAGTTGATAGTATTTGATAATTATCACTTTTGAACCTCCCTAGAAGATTTGTGACAATTTCATCTTTTAATTAAAACAGAATAGATGATTCTCCAATCAAAACAGAGATAGTCATAATAAGAAACTGAATTATTATTATTATTATTATTATTATTATTATTTTGTTTGGGTTGGGGTCTGTCCTTTATGTCTTCTCTTTCTTTAATTCTCAACTCATCAGAATTCATAAAATTCAAATCTTCAAATTTTCGTTTCTCTTCTATAACAATGAACTCAGAAAACGTAAAAGGAAAAAGAAAATAATAATAAAATAAAGAAAATTAAAAATTAAAAAATAAGACTCAACGTACAGCATGAGCTGCATTTTTTTCTCACGGGCCATCCATTCCTTTTGCTATTTGAAATACGACTCAACGGCTTGTTTCTATCAGCAGGCATTGGATTTAACTACAATTTATTAACAAACCTCAGAGAAATTCCAGTAAGGGGCTAATCTGATCGTGCACGAAAGCAATTTTGGAGATATTCTTTGCTTCTGATTGAAGCAGAGCATTTTCTAGTAATTTAAAATAAAACTTTGCATGAGTAGATATAACAGATAAAAAGAACAAAAACTGAAAATTGAAATTGCGTACTTACTGGTAAACTCGGAGACGTTAAACCTAATATTAATGTTAATTAAGTATACTTAATATGCGCAAAATTTAATACATGAACCAGATGAAGATCTTGTTGCAAGCAGTGAGGGATTGAACAACAATTTGAAGAAGAAGAAGCTTGAAGAAAATGCAAAGTACACCAGATGCAAAGTTGCCTCGAAAGTCTCCATCAATACGGGTTCAGGTTATTCGGAAAACCAAAGTTAATGCAAAATCAGAGAACAAACCAGAGGAAAGCTCTGTACTACAATCATCCTGCCAAAACTACCACAATGATGTGTGATGATGAGCAGTAAACCAAGCTACATGATAAGGCTACTGAATCTGTTATAACCAACTTGACAACTCAGCATAACTAATTCTCAGCTGGTACACTAAGCTACATGCTAAACCACCAGCCGTATCATGTTCTTCTATCATACTCCGTAAACTCTGCATAACACCATATCAGCATCACTACATGGCACCATCAGCTCAACATCACTGCACAACATCATCAGCATGATCAGATACTCCTAACACCCATAATATATTCGAGATTGACACAACAAACCTTATCATCTTTATATTCTTTCTATAGAAACTCTTAGCCCTTAGATTAATCTTTTCCGCAGCATAAATTTTTATGCATAAGGCTTAGAGCATTCGAGAGAAACAGAGTGAAAAGGCTGACATTAGTTGACATACTCTCTAAAACTGAAAAGGCCAAACCGTTGTTACCAAGCAATTTCAAGCACTGTGCAAAGCAAATATGTGGGAACTTTGACTCACATAATTTAAATGCCTCTGACTGCATAGGCTATATAAAAAAAATTCAAACAGATTCAATAAGCTAATCTAATTTCTTTGTTATTCATTTAAAGCAATGCAATTCATGAACTATGACACCAGCCCCTTCAAGTGTACCAAAAAACTCACCCAAATTGGCTCCGAATCTGGCAACTTTTTCACAAAAAGAAGGGAATGGATGGTTAAGTTCCCATGTCATTTAAGTTCGAAAGAACTCTTGAGTCATTTTGAATCCCTGGATTGAATTAAAAATTAAGTTATTCTTGTAGTAAAATTAGTGGCTTTCAGTTAAGCTTCTACCAAATTATGCACTATTTACAAAAATGAGAAATTTATGAGAAGAAATATAATAATAATACAACAAAACAGAGGATTTGTTTCGATCCCTAATTTTCAACTCATAAGAAATCACAAAATTCAAGGCTTTAAAAAAAAAAATAGACACACATACACAAAACTTTACATTCTTTCTTTTTCTTCTCATTTCTTCTCACTCTTGTGCAGTTCTAATTCCACATCCTCTCACAAACCAAACAACAAAAACGAAAAAATATAAAATAAGAAACACTTGCAACAATCACAACAACTGCTTGATTTTATCAACAGGGCAAAAGCATAGGATTATCTCGGTCAAAATCCTTGTTCACTGGAATTTGGAATTATTAACAAAAATCAAAGAAATTCAAGTGAGGAGCCAATCTGATAGAGCAGTAATGCTATTTCAATTCATGAAGGCACATTCTTAATAACTTTAGGTATTCTTTGCTTTTGACCCAAGCTGAGGATTTCTGGTAATTTAACATCAAATATTTTTGGATAAGGAGATGCAATAAATAAATAAAAATGAATTACCAAGTGCAAAGAACATGAACTGAAATTGAAGATGAATGCTTACCGATGAATTCAGAGAATAAGCAGGCTTCCTCATTAAATTTTTCAGGCTGTGGTTCCTCAGCAACAGAACACCATTCCCACTCTTGAAGCCCAAATATTCATTCTCACTTGACTTTGACATTGTGGCTACAAGCATCTTTGATCAAACAGAATGGGGATAGAATTCATTCACATTATAGGTAGTGTAGTGAGTCCATTGGTTTCTTGTTTGGTTGAAGAACTTCACTTTGTGCCTATAAATGGGATGGAAACCGAATCTTTTCACCTACAATCGTGGGCCAGACACAGGTCGAAACGACAACTCAATAAGATTATTCTCAAAACGCCAATTGCTATAATGGCATTTTTCAAAAGACAAGTAGAATAGCCGAAGATGGCCTAACGCTGCTCGAGCAAATTTCTCTCTGAACTCGATAGAATAACTGGTAGAAGAATGATAACTCTATGAAATGAGAGTTATTATGGCTCTTTTTAGACTTAAATCAAGATTACTTAGAGAGTAAATGATGTGTTTTTATTACATTTTTATTATAATTTGCATAACATTCATCTTAGTTTATTCTTAATAAAACTTATTTAATTTAGAATAATTTGTGCGCATAATTATAGGTAATTGGAAGCTTAAAAAAAAAAAAGTCAACGAAGGAATGCTGTAGTAATAGGTTTACAAAAGAGAATTTGGCTGCAAAACCAAATCTAGAACAGTGTAGTTGCTGTAGCCTTTGCTGTAGCAATCACTATTGTAGCAATCTTGGAACAACGACAAAGAAAATTTTGCAGTGATACTTGCAGAATGGCGATTTGCAGTTTTCTAATCTGACTTATGCGTGCCTTAAGCTTCCATTTACCCTAGTTTTTTGCTTTAAAAAGGAGTGTACATCATAAGGAGGGAGGGGGGCCGTCAATCGAAAGAGAGAAGAAAAACAAAGAAAGAAACAAAGAAGAAGAAGAAGTGAGGAGAAAGACGCAAGTCTGCACCCGTGACAAATCTACAGAATATTAAGATATAACTTTTCTCTTTACGTTCTTGTTTTTCTTGTTTATTCTTCGTGTGGAAAGATGTATTTGATGGTTGAAACTCTGTTGCTCATTTTTTTGTTATAAACTATGAACTAAATTTAATTGTAGTTGAGTGACAAATAATCTTGATGGATTCTTGACTGAACAAATAAGTTGTTGTATGTTTGCTGTAATATTTTGTTTTAATAAATGATATTACATTCATTATTTCAGTTGACCCCTTATTTAAAGATACGAATTAAGATAGAGCCACAAAAAGGTTTGTCATAGTGGAACATATTAGAGTAATACTTGGTCTTAAATTGAGTTTCTTAGACTGAGTTTAACTTAAGTCTAAAAAGGCCGTACTTGATTTAAGATTAATGATGAACTAGATATAGAGATTCACCTTGTAGAGTAGCGAGAGTATAAATTTGTAATGTCATATCTTATATTGGCTTAACAATATCAGGGGTTACAGGAAAAGGTACGATGTCAAACATAATGATAGTTGACGATGCATGATAATTCTACCCAATGCTGTGGCGAATGTTGTAACAATTGATGTTAACATGAACAGAACAATCAGCCCATCAAGAGAGTTTGATCACTTAACTAGTCCATTCTTATTGATTCTCTTTAGTTTTTAACATGCCTTTAATTCATTATTGCAATTATTTGGTTACGTTGTGATTTTCATTAGTTATTTAATCCTGTTAATTCCTCTAAACAAAATTTGAATAGAATTAGCATTGTTGAGATTGTTGTAGCAATTCCAGTAACATCAATCCATGTGGAGAAGATCTTGAATACTTATCACTTTATTACTTGTTGACACCGATGATGACACCGATGGTCCTTTGCACCCACTTAATTCTAGCACTTCCAAGCTTTCTACTTTCCCTAAGTTCTCAGGCACGTTTTTAAGTTTGGAGCAGCCAGAAAGATGCAACCTTGTAAGAGACTTCAGACCATTAATGGTACTCGGAAGACTCAAGATTTTTGCAATCTCTCAAATTCAACAAAACAAGGCCAGTGAAAAGTTCAATTGATATAAGCAATCCTCTTATGGCAGTTCCCTCCAGATGAAGCTTTAATGCTCTATACTTGTCATGATCTCTGGGAAGTCTGAAAATTTCAATAGGCCAGAGAGATTCAAAGTTGGATGATATTTTAAAGCACTTATATTTCTTGGAAGACGCTTAAATTTGTTACAGCCTTCCAAATTTAACCGAACAAGTCCAGATAGAAGTTCAAATGGTAATATTGGTATTTCTTTAATATCGATTCCATCCAAAAGGAGCTCTGACACACACTTCATATTTCCCACAATCTCTAGAAAGTTCTTCAATTTCGAGCAACCAGAAAGTACAAGTATTTTTATAGATTCCTAAAAATCTTGCCTGGAAAAGTTGTGAGACTTGTACAATCTTTTAGATTCAACAAAATAACCTTCTTGTGAAGTAACAATGTTGCATGAATGTCACGCAATCTTGCACATCCTTCAAGATCCAGCTTCTCTAAAATATGGCATCCCTGAGAAATCTGGTGTTCTGATCAGGATTTTGGAATTGCTAAGTCTCATGAATTTCAAATTGCTTAAAGCTGCTCAAAACAATGATTTCAGCAATTTTTCAAGGGATGTGTGATAACTCTTATCAACATTTATTCACGGAATAAAAATAGAAAAGAAATAAAACTTACTTTAATTCCACTCCATATTTTTTCAATGTGACTGTAACACATGTTAAGTTCAACAAGTTTATCGGGTTGAAAATTTGATGGCAAGGATTTCAAAGGATATCCATGCCATTCAAGTAATGGTATGAAACGGCCCACCCCAAACCCCAAGGGCAAGTCTGTCTCATGTCACATAAAACTACATGATAAGAATCTAATTAAGATGATTCACGAAAATTCGCAGTAGTCTCCTTCATATATATAACATTCCCAACCTGAAAACATGTAAAACAAACACTTCTAAAATAATATACTATACAACAAACTCCAAGAATCAACATCCTCAACCCAGATGCTGAGTTTTACGTAAAATATCTCCAGAATCTCAAAAGATAATATAATAACTAATATTAATATACATCAGTTTATTCTTAATCCCAAAAGGATAAAATTTTCTAATCCTAAAAGAACATGATCATCGAGATATCCTAACAAAAATCATCTATATTCTCTAACACCATCATGTGGCCAAAACTCAAAACATATCTATTGTCGCTGGGTTGGTCTGGTGTACCTGCAACCTCATTGTAAAAATGGGGTGAGTTTAAACTCAGTGAGATCAGTGAATGGATAGTAGTTTTTGACAATAAATTAATATAACCTTTACTTTAAAAGAAATAATCATATCAATTTCCAAACACGATTTTATCAAATCATATGCGAGAAATCAGTAATAAATTGTTTAACATTTAAATCAAACTAGTAACCACAAAAAGCATATTACCATATCATATACAATATACAAATCTAAATATCATCACCAAACAAGTACCCAGGGAAAATAATCTCATCATATCCGGACCTCAGCGGACATGCAATGACGTATTATCTGGGTATCATCATGCCCCGGAGCTATACAGATAGACAGGGAAATACCATCTCATATTTTATCATATATGTATACGATAATCCAGCCTAAAAACAAAACAAGATAAAGACACTACCCAAAGTTCTCACAGATTCAGACGCCTAAAAGTTCAGATCTCATACGATCATCATATTTCATTCAGAATCATCACATCGCACGATACGCCTGCGAAATACCAAACACACTACCCAAAGTTCTACGACGCCCAGCGCCTTCATCTCATATCATCTATATCACTATATCTGTATGCAGTGATCATTCCAATGCTTTTAAAACACAATCTCTATATTCATATTCATACACATTCTAATCCATACTTTAAATTATACATTTCTTTTCATTATCATATGTAAATTCATTTTTCTCATCTTTAAAATACTATCATACTTTATTCAAAGTCAATACGGAAGTTCATTAACCAAACATTTAATAAATACCAACACGTTAATATAATCCATTTCAAGAAAATCATTAAATCAGAACATTTAAAATATTTATTTCGCAAACATGTTTTACTATCATAATTCACTATGAAAATAGATTTTGTATATTACACTCACAGTGACAGTGTTCAAGCTGGGCTATCGTTCACATCTGCAGACTGGTTCTCGCTCGCGAATCCTCCAATTTGCCCTCGCCGGTCAACGGTGGCTGGAATTAGTCAACACTTGCCGGGAAGCTCAAATCTTAACGTTCTAATCACGCTGAGTCTATTGGTGCCGGCGGTGAGCTCCCACGCGCGGCAACGGCTCCGGATCAGGCTTCCAAAGCCGTGAGTCTTTCAACGGCCGATCAACGGCAAATCAAGGTTCCCAGTTGCAGCGGATGGTCGGAAAAGATAGAGGGCAAGATGAGGAACAAAACCCAAGTGGCAGCGTGGCCTAACTCCGGCGTGATCAATGGCGACAAAGGACGGTTGAGCTGTGATTCTTTCCAACTAAATCGGCGACGTTCCGGTTGGTTTTTGGCAGAGGTGATGGCTGGGATGTGACGGCCGGTATTCAAGCTTCAAATTGACACCAAGCTCAGCTGAAACGGTGGCCGGAAATGGAAGTTACGGTTGGGTCACGTTCGCGGGTCGGGTCCTGTTTTCGGGTCGGATTTTGGATAACTCCTCTCTCACTCGTGTATATATTTCCCCTGTTTTCTAATCCTTTCTTATTTTATTCATTTTTGTTCATAGCTTCATCTAGATATTATTATTTTTTTTTGTTACCACCGAATGTTACACGGTAACTCATTAAAGAGATATTCAAGGCTTGAGGAAGTTGCACTTGCACATTACAGATAAGAATCATTCTCAGGTTAGTCATCTTCAAAAATGTATTAAAAATTGCACTGAAATGCACTTCTGCTTCTTCAGGGAAGTTATCTATCTTTATGACTTAAACTGATTTAGATCCATGAAAGTCATAGGCAAAGAATAAGCAAAGATAAGAATGTGAAGAGGTTGAAATCTTAAAACTACATGTTTTTGACTTTTCAATGCTTACTGTGTTTATTGTTAACAGGTGATGCACATCTGCTTCCTTCCACAATCTGCTACGCTTCCCAGGATCTTTAGGGCATTGTCTTTTAACAATTTGTTGGCCCATTTCTTGTAACAAATCATGCATTCATAGTTGATCGCTGGATAAAACCTCAATGAGAGATTTATCAAAAAGAGCCCTTATTCCAATAACTGGGTCAAAATCACAGTAATCAAGAATTTTTGTTACTTAATCTCTATTCTCCCCTCGATGAAAGCACGCAATGTCAAGAAATATTTTCTTCTCTATTTCTCTAAGCCCATCAAAACTTATCTAAAGTATATCCAAGATTTCATTTTCTGAATATCTTTTCAGTCTTTGTAGCGCACTTTCCCATTCTTTTGTAGTTTTACTATACAAGAAAGGATTTCAGAACTTTGAGAGCCAATGGAAGACCACCTGAATACTTTGTAACCCATTTAGACAGCTGCTCATATCCTTTCTTAGGCTGATGGGCTTTGAAGGCCTTTTTACAAAATAATTGAAGAGAATTATCATCATGTAGTTCCCTGAGCTTATACACTTCATCTACTCTGTGTGTCATCAACAAATGCTTATTGCTCGATGTTATTATGATCCTGCTGCTGATGATGGGCTCCTATTTACCAGATATGCTGCTGTGTTAACAGCCTCTGCCCAAAAAGGTTTTGGTAGATTTGCATTAAACAGCATGCATCTGACCTTTTCAATCAAGGTCCTATTCATTCTTTCGGCCAGCCCATTCTGCTGAGGTGTGTATCTAACTGTTCTATACCTCGCAGTGCCCTTTGCCTTACAAAATTTTTCAAAGTCACTGCTACAGAACTCCAAGCCATTGTCAGTTCTCAGCCTCTTAAGGTTTTTCCCTGTTTGATTTTCCATAAGAGCTGTCCATTCTTTAAACCTTTCAAATGCTTCACTCTTTTGTTTCAGCACATAAACCCAAACTTTCCTTGAGTAATCATCTATAAAGGTGATAAAGTATCTTGCTCCACCATGAGAAGATACTTGAGATGGACCCCAAAGGTCTGAATGAACATAGTCTAAGGTATGTTTTGTTTCCTGCTTTCCAGTGTTAAACTTATGCCTTGTGGCTTTACCAAACACACATTTTTCACAGAATTGTAGGGAGGTGATTTGATCATTTCCTAACAGCCCCTGCCTGCTTAGTTCTTTCAACCCCCTCTCACTCATGTGTGCCAGTCTCATGTGCCATAGTTTGGTTCTATCACTGCTTACACTGGCTGTGATAGCTGGCATAGTTGTAGAGCCTATAAGTACATATAATTCATTTCTTCTTATGCCCTTTATTATGATCTGGCCATTGTCTTCAATTTCCAGATTTCTATTTTCTGCTTTTATACTACAGCCAGCTTGATCCATTGTCCCTAAAGATATAAGATTTCTTTTTAATTCTGGAACATATCTAACATGCTTTAGATCCCTGGCAATGCCATCAAACATCCTAAGGCTGATGGTTCCAATTCCAGCTACTCTACAAGCAAGATTGTTCCCAAGCAAGACTTTCCCACCATCAATATTTTCAAAAGTCTTAAAGAACTCTTTATTCGGACACATATGGAAAGAGCAACCTGAATCGAGTATCCACTCACCAGAAGATTGTTTTTTTGCAGCAATGAGGACATTTGCATCATCTGACATTCCTTCATCTTCTGAAGCTACAGCAGCCTTTCCATTTGATTCTTTCTGCACTTTTTCAAGTTTCTTCTTCTCAAAACAGTCTTTGATGTAATGTCCCTCATTTTGGCAGAAATAACACTTCCTCTTCTTTTTCTTCTTCTCTTCTTTATCTTTCTGATTGTTGTTCTTCTTATCTTTATGGAATTTCTTTTCTGGTTTTGCTTTTGCAACTAAGCTTTCTGCATGGTTTTTATCCTTTCCATCTATTCTCTTCTTCAGATCTTTTGATTCCAGGGCATTCTTTACATCCTTTAATGTGAGTGATTGTCTCCCATAAAGTAATGTATCAACAAAGTGCTCATAAGAATCTGGTAGTGAACTTAAGAGGATTAGAGCTCTGTCTTCATCTTCAAGAACAATATTCACATTTTCTAGATCTAATATCAGCTTGTTGAACTCATCCAAATGATCTTTCAAAGCTGTCCCATCCTTCATTGAAAATGTATACAATTTCCTCTTCATATACAGTCTTTTTGCTAGAGACTTCTTCAAGAACAATTCTTCCAGTTTCGCCCATAGCCCAGAAGCAGACCTCTCTTTAGCCACCTCTCTCAGTACTTCATCTGACAGATGCAGGATGATAGTGCTGTGAGCTTTGTTGTTTATAGTCTTCATGTCTCCACCGAAACTAGATGATCCTCCTTCCTTCTCTTTCTTGGATTTCAGGTCATCATCTTCTTCGAGAGCAGCATCAAGACCTTGTTGAATTAATATTGCCCTCATTTTAAGACTCCACAAATAGAAGTCATTTTCCCCGTTAAACTTCTCAAAATCAAATCTTGAGGTTGCCATCTCAGATCTTTAAGACTCAGATAGACTAGCTCTGATACCAGTTTATTGAACTCGGCGAACCGTTAGCAGTTAGCCTTGAGCCGATTACGTTAGCCTTTCACCGATTAAGCTTTAACCTTGAGCCGTTTTCAATGTATCAGATGCAAGGCTTTTACACTTCCAGTAGAATTCGATCACCAGTAATCAAATAAACAGAAAACAAGAATGAAGTAAAGAAGATTAAGAACACAGAAAGGGTTAACGTGGTTCGGTACCAGGTACCTACATCCACGACCAGAAACAGCAGGGCCAAAGCTTTATTGAAGAGGAACAAGATTACAATGGACTCTCACAATGAACAAGAAACTGGCTCACTCACACACAGAACCTTTCTTTTCACCCGAAAAAGAAACCCACAGACTGATCTCACTTAGAAATCCAACTTATCAGCTCACGTTATATTTCACACGCTACTCTGAATACAACAGCTGGTTATAAACTAATTTTAACCACCTGTGGACCCACTTTCTTGCTGACTCAGCTCTGCCACTTCATCACTTATAACCGAATATAACTAACTTGATTCCACACCTATGATGTTGATACCATCATAAACATTCCATATGCCATTATTTGGAAGCTTTAGTAACTGGAAAAGGAGTTGCTTCTGTAAAGAGATCAGGCCGCCTTCTTTCGAAATTTCTCTAACATTAGCAAGAAAGCAACTTCCTTCAAACTTATGAGAAGTCAAGTCATAAACAACTCTTGCAAGAGTTGTCTTACCTCTATCTCCCATACCGCATAGCCCTACCATACGGACATCATTAGACCCTTTACCCATGAGAAGCCTCAGACTCTTCAAGTGTGAATCTATTCCTACTAGATTCTTAAGAATCCCTGATATTATAGGACTTTTACTAGATATCACCTTAACAATCTCCAAAATAAATTCACACTCATTCCTGCAGATTGCGAAAAAAAACAAGAAAAGATCAGTGTCGTTGAATTAAAGCGAGTGTGAACATAGTTTCAAATCAAATCTGTTATAAGAAATTAATCTTTGAGACTAAGAAAGACTACCTGTCCTTCAATTCCCAGCCAGAGATATTAGCCATTCCTTTCAAAGCGTCTCTCCACTTTTGCACCTTTTCTATATTCTCGGCAAAAATTTCTCATGACGTCATATTTCCAGTGAGGAAGAGGATAAGCAACAAAAGAAGAAACTTTGTGGATGCTCATGACGCAAGCAAATGATGCCACGACAGTTGCACTCCAAGTCCTTAACAACTAATTTAGAAATAGACGCTATATCAACGCTGTGGGAAATCAGCAAACTCAAATAGTCAAATAAACACAACAGTAGACTGCCGAGTTGAAGAAGATTTAAAATCTGCACTGCCAACTTTCCTGTCCAAGAAACACACTATCTGCAGAGTTTCAACGAGCTTTTATCTCTTGCAACAAGAGAACGAAATTTCCTCTAAAATTGATTTTTCAGAATTATGTGAAAATTTTATTACATAAAATATGTCAGACAAAACGTACATGTAAAAGTTCAAGAAATAAGCTGAAATACAAGACGCGTGCAAGTAGTTGGCCCTGATGGATGGAATTTTTACGTTGTTTCAATAAAATCAATGAGAAGATCTTATGTGTTCTAATTAATCTTTACTCCTTTAGTCCTCCGTGTTGCAACAAGCAGTTTATTTAAGTACCTAAGAATTAATTTAAAATTTCTTAAAAACAATTCATTAAAATACTGCATTAAACGCATAAAATTGTTGTGGAACTTGAACCTAACAAAGCTAAATTAAGGAGCCGAAACCCACACCAGCTGCCAGCGATGTTGCGAGAAGTTTTCAGCCTTGGAAGCAAGAGATCAAAACTTCCTTTTACATTGAATTATGTGAAAAACTAATTACACAAATAAAAGAGACACATAAATATAAAACAGTCAGAAAACTCACTGCTTAGAGCTTGTTAGAAGTTGGAAACTGTTGGTGGTATGCGCTTGTGGGGAATAACAAACAATGTTAATGGTGAAAATTTACGATGTAAGAAAAAAATAATAGTAATGGGTAAACTACAAAAAATAATGTGCACTTCAAGGCATATTATAAATGCCGCTTTCCTTAAGACATTATTTGCCCCCATCAATTGAGTGATACATATGGACTAAGCAAATACGCCTCTGGGATACAATGAAGCACTTGTTTATTTGCTTCCATTGTGCATCGACGAAAATAAACCAGAATACTTTTGAATATTGCAAGTCTGCCAAGAAACAATATATTGTTCCTGCAAAAACAATATATTGGATTTTTAATGCACAAAAGTAAGGAATCTTTATGTTGAAATTCGTTCTAGAAGAGAGGCCTAAGAAAATAGTGGTGTGGGATCACTATTTTCATGTCTAAATAGCTTAAACATTACCCTTATTTGTAGATATACTTGTGCCCCTTCATTCGAGTTGTCATCTTTTATGATACCCCTCCATTCATGGCCATTAGATCTAGATTTAATTTTAATCAATGGTCCAAGTTGAACCATCACCATTTCAAATGAAATGTCACCATGAAATGATGCATCTTTAAGCGAAATGACGCCATGAAAAGTTATATCCTTAAGTGAAAAGATATATTTTCTACGAGGCATAATTAATTGGATAAATCTTTACAATAAGACATCATTCAATTAAACATATCTTTACAATAAGACATTATTTATTTTAAAAATATCCAATAGAACCACCCTGAAAGTTGATGAATTTTCAATTTGATTACAAATTAAGTCTGTTTCAACGAAATCAATGGGAGGAATTTTTTATGTGTTCTAATTTATAATTTCACCCTCTTGTGCTAGCCAACTGCAAGTCTAATCAAGCATGTCTTTAATAAATTATTAGTAGTGTTTTAAATATATTTGTCTTTTCATCCAAAATAAAAAAAAGAAGAGAATCTTCTTGAGAACTTCAATCACGAATATTATAAGAATTTTCTCTTTGAATCAATTAAATAGTGGGAAATAAATTTAAATTAGACAGGCTCCAGATTTTGAGCATTTCTCTTTAACGTGAAAGAGGAGTACCAGCGACCATCGCTGGCCGTTAATGCCTTTTGTCTTCCATAATTAAACATACATTATCAACAAGTAAGTACGACTATGTTGATGGATTTAGATGTAAATGCAATTGTTTGCTTGTTTATTTATAAAACTTTCAAAAAATGTATGTTGCTGAGAAAATTTAGATTGAAAGATGAATTTGAAAATCATTTATTAAGTTTGCAATTCGCGTATTTTGTTATGGAAATCAGGTCAAAATTTTAAAATATTTAAAGATTAAAAATTGGCAATCAATTTTAGTATTTATCAAAATTATAATTTGGAATTAAATTTTAAAGTGGTGGTTCTTTTTCTCTATTTAACTCCTATTTTTGAGTCTTTTGAGAGAAAAGTGTTTTATTCTACGAAAAAATTTAGAAAACAAAAGAATGTGTATAAATGAATGAAAAAAATTGATTATTATTTTGAAATAAACTGTAAGAAAAAGGCTCTTGTATACAATTTTATTGCCAAAAAAAAAAGATCTAACTATGGTGCAACGGGTGCACCATACCTCTCTTTTTGTCCTTTTGTGCTGCCACCATTGAATCTAACAACAAAATAGTTTCAAGGACGTGAATGTATTTATTTAGTTTTTAATAATGCAGTCTCTATTGTTTAGTGAAAATTTAGAAAAGTCAAAGTTTATAAAATTATGCACCAACTTCTTTCCCTTCGAATATTTTTAATAAAAATCACTAATTATTAATTTATCATCATTGTGTTATAGTATTTACTCTCACATGATATAATTAATAGACTAAATGTGCTAGATGCATCAACAAAGACAACAAAAATTAAGATGAATTTTGAATTTTTGTTAATCTCTTACTTTTGGTCATTTGCGAAAATATTTTTTTCCTTGAAAAAATAAACCTCTAGACAAGAAAATCAACTAGCCAGACTAGCTAAATAGCACCACTCATTTTTCTCTTTTTTCCTTTTCGAAGAATATATAACATATATGATAAGAAAAAAGTTCGGAAAGAAAGTTTTATTGGGCCTTTAAAATTAAATGATAAATTTTAAGGCCCATGGGGGCTAATTTAATGAGCTCATGCTAGGTTTTTTTTTTTTTTTTTTTGATAAGGAGCTTATGGTAGCTGATTACATACTAACACTTTGGGATTGTTTGTTAAATGTTTGAATTCTGAAATTTTATTAATTTTAATTTTTTTTAAAATATACTTATTTATTTTTTAAAACTTATGTCTGATTTTTAGGTATTTATATCTAAATAGAAAAAGTAAATATTTGTGACTTTTATTTGAATGAGAAAATGTTTGAATGATAAATAAATATTATATTCTAAAAATATCTCTACAAAATAACTTATTTCCTAAACTATAAAATCTAATTCTTTTTTTTTAATTTATAATGATATAAATATCAAATAATCAAATTTAAAAATTTTTTTATTATAAAAATAAACACTGCCTTTGCTTTTTTTACTTTTTCTAAGGAATTAATTACATTATCTTGATGAGTACTGTATCATTTGAAGTAGAATTTCGGATGCATGGATACTTTCATTAGATGGAGAAAAATTTGTGTTTTGAGGTGGTAGACTAGTCAATGGTGGCAAGTAGAAGGTGATATTGTGGGACCCACATTTTAAAAATTAAACTGACTGAATTCTGTCAGTTACTTCGTTGTTAATCTACGAAGATCGCCGTTTAAAGCACATATGGCAATATGCATTAATTGCCTTGGCAGAAGGGGTTCAAAGGATTTGCAAGACAAGGGTCACATGATCTCAAGAGATACTTTCAACTTAGTCATAATATACGATTAGAAAATAGTGACATAAAGCGTTTTTATGTAAGGGTGTCAAATGGATCTGTATTGACGTCATGAATTAGGCGATATGAAACTGATTTTTTATAATATCATTAATAAAATAACTACAAAACATTAATAAATAAATAACAAGTCAACTGTCACGTCATTTGACACTTAAGAAAAAACTTCAGATAATATAAAAGAGGGTTCCCTTAGAATACAGTGGCTGTATGAGATACAATCACTTTTTTTTTTTTTTTAGCACCGGTACTATTGAAATATAACCCAAAATTTCGACATTTCACGAATTTAGTAGGAATATCAAACATAAAACCGGTGAAAAATAAGTTGAAACACATGAACCAATAACAGAGAAAGTACAACGAAAATTAGGAACTCATCTAACGGAAAATAAAAGCTACTTGGAATATAACCCAAAATTTCGGCATTTAACGAATTTAGTAGGAATATTAAACATAAAACCGGTGAAAAATAAGTTGAAACACATGAACCAATAAGAGAGAAAGTGCAACGAAAATTAGGAACTGATTTAACGGAAAATAAAAGCTACTTGGAATATAACCCAAAATTTCGGTATTTCACGAATTTAGTAGGAATATCAAACATAAAATCGGTGAAAAATAAGTTGAAACACATGAACCAATAAGAGAGAAAGTGCAACGAAACTTAGGAACTGATCTAACGAAAAATAAAAGCTACTTGGAATATAACCCAAAATTTTGGTATTTCACGAATTTAGTAGGAATTTCAAACATAAAATCGGTGAAAAAAAAGTTGAAACACATGAACCAATAAGAGAGAAAGTACAATGAAAATTAGGAACTGATCTAACGGAAAATAAAAGCTACTTGGAATATAACCCAAAATTTCGGTATTTCACGAATTTAGTAGGAATATCAAACATAAAATCGGTGAAAAATAAGTTGAAACACATGAACCAATAGGAACTGATTTAACGGAAAATAAAAGCTACTTGGAATATAACCCAAAATTTCGGTATTTCACGAATTTAGTAGGAATTTCAAACATAAAATCGGTGAAAAAAAAGTTGAAACACATGACCCAAAACTTGAGAAAGTGCAACGAAAAAAAAAAAAAAAGTGGCTGTATGAGATACAGCACTGTACACTAGGATGACTCTGTAAAAGAAGGCAAACATAAGTATGTATATTCTTATAATATGGAGTTATTTGCACCTTAAAATAGTTTATTTGCCCTCCATACACCCATTCAGCGAATAACAAACTTTTCTCTCCCTTTTTTCTTTTTCCCCGCTGATGGAAGACTTTCTCTAATTTTTTTCACTGATAAGGGAAGCGTCAAAGAACGCGACAAGAATTACTCAATCAAAGACAAGGATCGCGCAACTGCAGCAAACCACGATGATCTTCACTCAGCATATCCAAAGGATTCAGCTTTTCAAAGTTTGATATTGGTTACTGTCTTTCAGCTTTATTACAATTTCTTTATGCTAAAACATATGAATCTTGCCCTAAGTGTTACTACTCCTATGTGTATAAGTTCACTTGTCGTACAAACATTGAAAATCAATCCGAAGCCTATTCATTTAACCCTTTTGATTCACATCCTGTACAGGTGCATGTTGTCCAAGCGTTTATTTTATTCACTCTTCTTCATTCTTCTTTGTTTACCTCATATACTTTAAAGAAAAACACTCCCGTAAACATATTAAATAATAATAATAACAAATAGAAAAGGGCCAAAAACATTGCTCAGAAATTTTCTTATTTTCTATGATGCCTATGTATTTATTTTTACTAAATTATCCATAAATGAAATTTTTATTAATACATGAGTGTTCAAAGAATATTTCAGCGTACGTGTAGGTAACTCCACTCGTTCCTAAAGTGTTCAAACAACTAACAAAGAATGGGAGAGACAGAAAACCAACCCGCACAAACTAATTAAAGATACAGAATCTTGACATCACATTATTCAAACGGATATTGTTCTTAGAGATATGTTACAATCAGATACAATAGCTAGATGGCTATAGCTTTACATATTTAACAGGGAGGCAAAACTTCCCTCCTTGTTGTTGGATGGCTATAGCTTTATTCTTCTTAGAATAAATACGACACTTTAGTTGTCTCTAGACAACAAAAGTTTTATTTGAAGCACATTGGTTTCGAAAGTCACATTGTTTTGGGCAACAGTGTTAATTCGGAGACCATAGGTGTCTGCTTATAGCAGTCAAGATTGTCGCCAGTAGTAGTATTAAGGAGGTCACAGTACTTTGCAAAGTACCCAATGCGATTAGCTCCCCTTGCATCTTGTCCATTACCACATTCATTAAAGCCATTAATTATATTTGTGGTGAGACCAAATCCGGGAAACCAGCCCTTGGACTCATCACCTTCAGTGGGCTGCCATTCGCCGGTCATGACTTCATGGCACGAAGGATTATCGGAGCGTGATGTCATCCAGAACCACAGTGCTGACTTGAAGGAAATCACTGGATCAGTTACAAGAAGGTCCGGATTGTTTACTAAGTCCACTTCTATGGCTTCTCCACATTCTATATAGTTCTTATTCCTGAAATGTTGTGACCAAATTATATGATATCAATAACCAATAATAAAGTAATGGGAGGGTGGCACTGAGGTCAGTTCAAAAGTCCCTCTTAGATATTATTTTTACCACTTGGGTTGCTAATAAATTTTTAATTACTTATTTATCCTTTGTCTCGGAATATAATATGATGACACAAAAAGTTTATGAGAGACTAAAGTGTATAAAACTACTAAAGATCACGCGGTTACCATTTGAGTTGAAAAGGACCTCGGCCATAGTACTCCTTGGGACAAATATAGTGAGGGTTACAGTAATTCGATGGAGGATTGTGTTCACTGAGAATGCATAAACCCCACACATATCGATCAAACGGAGGAAAAGGAAGAGGAACAGGGTGAACGCCTGCATGTAACCAAATACATAGTCAATTAATAAAATTAAATATAATTAATAAATACATATTGTGAAATGAAAATGGAAACAAATTAACCCGAAGATTCATGGGAAATTTGGGCCAAGAAAGCAGCAATTTCCCTTTTGCGTGTTTCATCATCTCCAACGGAAGCAAAGCCAGAAAAGTGCTTTGCTGCATTTATTAAAGCATCATAAGTGTAGAAGCCTTGAGATGGACAATCGTTCGAGTTTTGATTTGGAAACATCTCATCAAAGGTTGATTGGTCAAGGTAGCTTGGGAGATGATGGCACTGGCTTTGGCAGCCTTCGCCACAATAGGCAGATGTTATGCCACAAAAACCATCCTTGCTACAACAGTTTTCATTTGGGCACAATGCACCACCAACTTTCCATCCGCATTGCTCATTTTCAGCTGAGATAACAAGTAAAAAAGAGAGGACTAGACAGACTAATAAAAAGGCTTGAAATTTCATTTTAGCTCTAAGCAGACGTGATGGAGAATTCTGTTCGGTTATGACAGAGTTTGAGCTTAAGGGAGTGTATAAATAGAACAGGAGTGATAGAATGAAACAAAATAAGAGTATTACTTTCACTTGGGGCCTTCTGTTTGTAGAAAATAAATTCGAAAACACCAAGCTTTATAAAATGCATCATTTAAGTACTTACAAATTCAAAATTGCTATATTAATTCTGGTTTTGACTGAATTTCACTTTGGAAAAAAATCAGCACGAGGGCATTCTAGTAAGATTAATTAATTTAATTGAGCTGTCTCCTCGTAACTCCCTGGTATGGGCCAAAATTTGACTTGACTAATGCTAATGTTAACTATACCCAACAGGAAGCTTACGCCTATGTTTTGTCTTTGAGGGGGGGGGGGATTATTTTTTTATCTTGACCTTTTTTGTGCTAATTTTAATTCATATATTACATAAATATGCACTATTTATAGGCTGGCAAGCAATTGAAATGCGTCATTCATCTTTCTTTTCTAAAAAATCCTAATTTCTAAATAAATTTAAAAGTGAAGATATTATATTATATTTAAGTGTTGGTGTCCTTATTTTTTTCATACAGACGTACTATTAACTCATATAATTTTATAATTAATTAAACATTAATTCAATTAAATGATATGTCTTAATAGCATAATCACGTGAAAAAAATAAAGACGCCCGCATAAAAAAGATTTTATGGAGAGGACAAGCGTGATAAATGGTAATGATTGAATTGATCATGGGATTTTCTAAATGGTAGGAATTCAAGTAAGGACCGGAAAACTACAAAATTGAACGTAGAAGGACTCTTAAGTAATGCATTTTAATAACTTTTGTCTTTGAGTTTCTTTCTACAAACAACAAGGACTCGGACTAAAAATGCAAAGTAAAATAATAATGCATGCTCATGGCCGCAAGCCCTAATGGCTTTTATCCATTATTACATATCATGATATTTATTGTTTTTGTTTTAGATTATACCATAATAAATTGTATGCTAATAAACTAAATTTAATAAATCATTTTTATGTTATATACTCTTTAGATACCAAAAACATTCTTACTTAAATTCTTTTTTTTTTTTGGAGACTTCCTTAAATTCTTTAAATTAGTTATTTCTATTTATTCTGCACACTAGTTAAATTGTTCAGTAAACCTATAAAAAAATATTAATAAATTACAATATACCTGCGGCACTATAATCAAGTAAAGTACAAACTGCTTCGACAGAATTTTGACCATTAAGTTTTATTTAGTAAAATCTTATTAGTACTTCTATATCATAAAAGCAAGAATTCTTAAGTTTTCATTAGATAAAAAAAAATGGAGAAGCAGTTGAAAAATTCGTTTTTAAGAAACGGGTACGAAGAGGCGCGCGCACACACACACTCTTTCGAACCCATCTCACAAATATTTCGTTGTCAAATTACTAAGTAACCACTTTTTTTCTTTTTTTTCATATAACGGATAAATCAATATATTACAAACATAGTATAGTTTAAGCTATTCAAAGAAACGTTTTTTGCATTTATGATAGGACATTTATACATTGAGAGAGCGTTACAGAGTAACAATTTTATATTTTCCTAATAATAAGAGATATTGGGCTAAGCACAAATCAATTTTCAGCCCTCTATCTTTTCGAGGATTCGAATTCAATGATCTAAAACTTAAAGCTACTTGAAACCGACTCACCTTAACGCTTGAGAGCAAAGCCAAGGCTGACATACATACAAAATGAGGACTATCCAAAGCAAGCACATAATCCACGTGCTAGTAAATATATTGTGCCATAGGCCGATAAATACGATTATATGTGGTTGCAAAATTATTCATTTGAAAAAAATTAATGTAATGATAAATATATAATAAAGTTTAAAATTATTCCATGGGTTAGATGAATATTACAAAGGGTGAATGTCCTTTGCATCTCTATAGTTCGGTTTAATAACTCAATGCACCTCTATAATGTGAAAATACATCAATATAATTCTACATCTCAAATGTTTATATAATTTAATTGTTTTACCCTTATAATTTAGATAATTCAAATAAATATTAAAAAATACAAATTTAATTAAAAATTTTCAAAGTTAATTTGCAAGGGAATAAAAAATATTAACAAATTATATTCACGTTAAAAATTTTATACTTATTATTATAAATATAATTGTTAACTTGTAATTTCTTTCGAAATTACTTTTTTGTATGTTTATATGCTAATCAACACTAAATTCTAACAATTGAAGAAATTATTCTAATTTAATTTTGAAAATCATTACAGTAATTCATATAAAAAATTTATTTACCATTAGTATTCAAATATTTTTCCTTTTAGAAAATACGCCTTATATGGTGGATAACTATTGTGTAAATTTAAATAAGAATATTTTTTTTATTATCATGCTCACTAATTCTAAATAGTTCACTATTATTTATGTCATTTATTTGAATTATCTGAATTTATCAAAAGTAAAACTGAAAAATTAAGTACAAAATTGAGACGCAATAGTGTGCCTTGTGTATTTTAAATTAGCAAAGCTATACTTAGTTTATATACTTAGTTTTGATACTCATTAATGTATCACCAATCATTTAATACGTGCATATGATATTAATTTTTTTTATTATTAATTATTAATATATTATTTATACAACTCACCCTATGGATGACATATAAGATGTCACATTGAGTATCGCGATTGAATATCCAAAGTAAGTGAGCTTAGCATTATAGGACTATCATAAAATCTTGTCAATTTCAAATAAGTTTCTACCACTAAATAAGAAACATATATTTCTTAAAAAAATCTTGAAATTTTATTGTACTTGATCAATGATCAGTATAAATATTAATCAAGATGTTCCTAAAAATATTGGGTCTTATATGTGATGGCCTTATTCGTCTAACTAAAAATATTGCGTTAAAGGCTTTTATCACTTAGTGCATGCGATTACATTTTCTTTTTTTTTTAAAAAAAAATTTCATCTAAGGAATTATTGTTTTCATTTTTTTTCCATATTTACCTTAGAAGTATTATTATTATGATAATGATGATGATGATGCCAGAGATATTCTACGAAAGGAAAAGCTAATATGCAAAGTGTGAAGAGTCCAAAAGGAACACATAATCCACTAGCTACAATAGAAGTGATAATGGACCAGTGCCTATGTTTATATGTGGCCGCAAAATTATTCTTTAAAACAATTTTGTTTAACAATAATTCAAAACCGAACTTTCATTTTTTAAATTCAGGACCATTTTTTAAAGTCCGGTTGAGATTTGCGGGCATAGTCTAGAGTCAACCATCTTTTGAATGTCCATGCAAATTGTTCACGTGTTTGAAAAATTAGTTGATATGGAGTTGCGGATAGAAATAGTTCAGAACAAAGATATAATATATATATAAATGTACAGTTCAACGTCAAATTGATTGTCTAAATCTTAATTTGTCGATCAAAATGTTTCATTGACAATCAATCAATATTATTGAGGGCCGTTTGGGATTGTTTTTCACAGACTAAAAGTGATTTTAAGAAGTTAAAAGTTAATTTTAGTAGTTGATAATTTTAATAAAATCATCCCATTTTATAGCAGATTTTGAAGAGCTGGGAAATAGTAGTTTTTCAAAAATTGATTTTGATAGTCAATTTTATACTCAATAGAATTCCATATATATCCTTTTGTATACTTTAAAAATTCAAATGTATCCTTATTAATTACGAAACAAAATCATTAACTTTAAAAAGATGATTATTATTATTACCAATTGTACTGAGATAACAAAATAAAAAAATAAAATTAATAATATAAAATATTATTTTATTTATCAATTATTATATATACACAATAAAAAAATTATATACATGTTTATAGATGTGTAAATAAATTTCATTCAATAATATGTCTAATTTAATCATTTAATTTTTTATAGTAGTTTAATAGTAAGATTTATTAAATACGTACCATTGTTTTTAAAGGCCATAACACTTTTAAAAATAAATTTTATTAAATGTTTAACTAATTCTTTTCATAACTATTTACTTGCATGACACAGCTAACAACAATTATTTTGAAACTAAATCATTTCGAAATTGGCCCTAAGTTATGCTAATTGCGGTATTTCTAACTTCAGTGATTCTGGGCTTTTGGCATGTTTGACTTAAAGAAGTGAAAGGAACGAAGAGAAAATTAAAGAAGGAGAGAAGAAAGACATAAGGAAAAAATAAATAAACTCACTATCAACCAAACAATAAAATTGATATTAACCAATTTTTCGCCCATATCCTCTCCCTTTCAGCCAAACATGTGCAAACTATGTAAGTAAATTTGGGTGATTACTATTTTCTTTGCATTGTGTCATATTATTTTCTTCATGACATCTAAGGCAAATCGATAATGGGATGCCTGAGACTGGTAGAGTACAGGTAAACATTGTCGTTATGTGAAAAAAAAAAAAACAAAATAACAAATAAAAAGCAGCTGCCCAAGTCGCCGCGCACCTCCGCCTATCAATAAAAACAATTAACCACCTTATTGGTTCATCTCACTTCAATCTATGTTACTTATACATATATAATTTTTTTTGTCTTTTCCTCTCTCTCTCTCCCCACAATCTATGCCATTGGTTTATATGAAATTTCAAACATTGATATTTTTTTTATTTTTCTTTCTTATTTATATTGATAATTTTTTTTTTTTGAGAAATTAGAGTATTTTTTAGTTTTATCGAGGGAGAAAGTTTGAAGAGAAGAACACAGATAATAACCCTGCAAAAAAAAAAAGTTAGAAGAAAATTTCTGGAAATTTAATGATTTACCAATAAAAAAAAGTGTTTATTTAGAGAGGGAAAAAATATACTTTTGATCTTGGATGGAGTATAATTGAAAATGGTGTTTGAGAGGACATTGGAGGTGTACCATAGCCAAATTCTTTCATTTTAACTTGTGCATTAGGGTTTAGGTCGAGTTTTTACACTTTAATTTTGTAATATTAAAAACAAAATTGAAAATGAGTCTTAGGGATAAGTCCAAGTGTCCAATCCGTAGTGTACATCGGTTGTGCGGGTTTTGCGCCAACCCAATCTGTACCGGTAGTTTTGATACATTACTTCCTTTTACAGTTTTTAAACATACGATATGTTGATGGAATTGCTGATTAAATAAAAACAGTGAGGATCAATATAGTGTTCCGAGATTTCGTTGTGACAGTAGTTTCGAAACAAGTGACTTTAAATATTAAAAAGTATTATTTATTTTGAGCTTGCGTAAATTTCAATTTATTCCCCACTTAAATTGAATAAAAAAATTATTTTTTAAAGGTATAAAAACATTAATTTTTCTCATTTATTATTCAAGCGCCCTAATTTACCTTAGTCTTTCGGAAAGTAAATAAGAATAAATTGATGTTTTTAGTACCTAAAAGTATAAGTTAAAAATTATCGCTTTAGGCAGGAAAAATTTCAAGAGCCTCATAGAATCGTGTTACATCACGCACCATCACTTAGCCTCCCGCAAACCACAATACATTGCACCAAACACAGCCGTGGTCACCTGTTGCGGAGACTCGGTTCTATAATCGGGCTGCAGCCCACGAGTAAAGTGTGTTAACACTTGTCGCCTGTCCTGATTTTTTTTTTTTTTTTGTTTTTTTTGTTTTCATATCGTAATCATCTAAGAATCTATAATCTTTTGACCAGTTGAAGATAACGACAAAGCTGATAGCTACAACGCAATACGAGTTGTCCAAAATTCGTACACAATCTGCGTGCTAGGATAGCAGAGATGATGTGTCGGTGCACGCTATTTTGTAGGGTTGGTAAATTATTCTCTAAAATAATATGATGTAAAGTTAAAGACAAACTTAATATTCATTTATTAATTTTGAAATATCTCAATTCAAGATCAGTTTTGAAAAGTCCAAGTGAGATTTGTTTGCACAATACCATTTTTGTGGATATTCATATATATTGTGCACGTTCTTTTAATGGTATATTTACTAATCAGTAATTAAAATAGGCTGTAATCAGACTGAGCTAGAATAAAAAAAGATTGGAATTGAAATCAATTTGGGAATCAAAATAAGTTATTTACTTGAATTGTAAAAATTGGAATGAACTATCCGAATTTGGTAAAATGCCCTTGTTAATTATTGCCAATTGTTAATAACAATAGCAACAACAACAACAACATTAATAAATAATAATATTATTATTGATTAGAATATTATTAGAATATTATTTATAGTAAAAAATAATAATATTAATAATATTAATTTATTATTAGTACTACTATAATTTATTTATTTCATAATAATAATAATTATTAATTTTATTATTTTATTATATTATTATTTGTGAAAATATTATTATAATTAAAATTTATAATTATTATTATTACAGTAATAAGTTATTGTTATTATTTATTAAAAATAATTTATAATAATTTATTAATTTCATTATTTTTAATTTTTAATTATAATTTAAATTAAGGATAAAATGGGTGTTAGAAAGTTTAGTTGGGGATGAAAATGTCATTTTTGATAATGGAGTTATAATTCTCAACCCCTTGGGAATCATAACTTTGGTAATGATTCCCAAATTTGAGGAAACACTATTTTGATTCCGATTCCAAATCTTAGTTTTGCAACTAAATGAATTATTTATTTTAATTCTAGAATTCTCATTCTCATTGCTGGTAAGTAAAGACACCATAAAATAAGTTGGTTTTGAGTTACTAATTGTGGATGAAAATATTTCCTAACAAAGAAAAGAAATTTTTTAAATATACATAAGACTAATCTATTCTTTGAAACTCTCTCTATTGATCATTTGCAAAATTATTCTTGCATAATCAATCAGTATTCCGGACTAGTTAAGCTAATATATTGGGTCATTTCTAGTATAGTCACTTGTTTTATAGAGGTCAGTTCCAATCTTTTAGTAGAGTAGATTTAAAATTAAATAATTGGCCTAGTTTAATTACAAACCTAATTATTGTAGCCATTATTGTGTGTACCTATATGATCCTCGAGTTAACTCATTTAATTGAATGCGCTGCTACCGGATTAATAAGTAAGTTAACTAGTTATTTAGATTAAAAGCCTAAATATATTATTTAGTGGGAGACTTCATGTAATATACATGTGTGTAATGGATCTTGTATTATTTTACAGGGTAGGCCCCTATAACACAAGAATAAGTAATTTATCCAAGCGCCCTAATTTACCTTAGTCTTTTGAATAATAAATAAGAATAAATTGATGTTTTTAGTAACTAAAAGTATAAGTTAAAAATTATCGCTTTAGGCAGGAAAAATTTCAAGAGCCTCATAGAATCGTGTTACATCACGCACCATCACTTAGCCTCCCTCAAACCACAATACATTGCACCAAACACAGCCGTGGTCACCTGTTGCGGAGACTCGGTTCTATAATCGGGCTGCAGCCCACGAGTAAAGTGTGTTAACACTTGTCGCCTGTCGTGATTTTTTTGTTTTTTTGTTTTTTTTGTTTTCATACCGTAATCATCTAAGAATCTATAATCTTTTGACCAGTTGAAGATAACGACAAAGCTGATAGCTACAACGCAATACGAGTTGTCCAAAATTCGTACACAATCTGCGTGCTAGGATAGCAGAGATGATGTGTCGGTGCACGCTATTTTGTAGGGTTGGTAAATTATTCTCTAAAATAATATGATGTAAAGTTAAAGACAAACTTAATATTCATTTATTAATTTTGAAATATCTCAATTCAAGATCAGTTTTGAAAAGTCCAAGTGAGATTTGTTTGCACAATACCATTTTTGTGGATATTCATATATATTGTGCACGTTCTTTTAATGGTATATTTACTAATCAGTAATTAAAATAGTTAATCGGTAGAATAAAAAGATTGGAATTGAAATCAATTTGGGAATCAAAATAAGTTATTTACTTGAATTGTAAAAATTGGAATGAACTATCCGAATTTGGTAAAATGCCCTTGTTAATTATTGCCAATTGTTAATAACAATAGCAACAACAACAACATTAATAAATAATAATATTATTATTGATTAGAATATTATTAGAATATTATTTATAGTAAAAAATAATAATATTAATAATATTAATTTATTATTAGTACTACTATAATTTATTTATTTCATAATAATAATAATTATTAATTTTATTATTTTATTATATTATTATTTGTGAAAATATTATTATAATTAAAATTTATAATTATTATTATTACAGTAATAAGTTATTGTTATTATTTATTAAAAATAATTTATAATAATTTATTAATTTCATTATTTTTAATTTTTAATTATAATTTAAATTAAGGATAAAATGGGTGTTAGAAAGTTTAGTTGGGGATGAAAATGTCATTTTTGATAATGGAGTTATAATTCTCAACCCCTTGGGAATCATAACTTTGGTAATGATTCCCAAATTTGGGGGGCCAACACTATTTTGATTCCGATTCCAAATCTTAGTTTTGCAACTAAATGAATTATTGATTTTAATTCTAGAATTCTTATTCTCATTGCTGGTAAGTAAAGACACCATAAAATAAGTTGGTTTTGAGTTACTAATTGTGGATGAAAATATTTCCTAACAAAGAAAAGAAATTTTTTAAATATACATAAGACTAATCTATTCTTTGAAACTCTCTCTATTGATCATTTGCAAAATTATTCTTGCATAATCAATCAGTATTCCGGACTAGTTAAGCTAATATATTGGGTCATTTCTAGTATAGTCACTTGTTTTATAGAGGTCAGTTCCAATCTTTTAGTAGAGTAGATTTAAAATTAAATAATTGGCCTAGTTTAATTACAAACCCTAATTATTGTAGCCATTATTGTGTGTCTATATGATCCTCGAGTTAACTCGTTTTAATTGAATCTTCTTCTAGGATTAATAAGTAAGTTAACTAGTTATTTAGATTAAAAGCCTAAATATATTATTTAGTGGGAGACTTCATGTAATATACATGTGTGTAATGGATCTTGTATTATTTTACAGGGTAGGCCCCTATAACACAAGAATAAGTAATTTATCCAAGCGCCCTAATTTACCTTAGTCTTTTGAATAATAAATAAGAATAAATTGATGTTTTTAGTAACTAAAAGTATAAGTTAAAAATTATCGCTTTAGGCTGGAAAAATTTCAAGAGCCTCATAGAATCGTATTACATCACGCACCATCACTTAGCCTCCCGCAAACCACAATACATTGCACCAAACACAGCCGTGGTCACCTGTTGCGGAGACTCGGTTCTATAATCGGGCTGCAGCCCACGAGTAAAGTGTGTTAACACTTGTCGCCTGTCGTGATTTTTTTGTTTTTTTGTTTTTTTTGTTTTCATACCGTAATCATCTAAGAATCTATAATCTTTTGACCAGTTGAAGATAACGACAAAGCTGATAGCTACAACGCAATACGAGTTGTCCAAAATTCGTACACAATCTGCGTGCTAGGATAGCAGAGATGATGTGTCGGTGCACGCTATTTTGTAGGGTTGGTAAATTATTCTCTAAAATAATATGATGTAAAGTTAAAGACAAACTTAATATTCATTTATTAATTTTGAAATATCTCAATTCAAGATCAGTTTTGAAAAGTCCAAGTGAGATTTGTTTGCACAATACCATTTTTGTGGATATTCATATATATTGCACGTTCTTTTAATGGTATATTTCTTAATCGATTAAAATATGAATCAGTGGTAGAATAAAAAGATTGGAATTGAAATCGATTTGGGAATCGAAATAAGTTATTCTTGAATTGTAAAATTGGAATGAACTATCCGAATTTGGTAAAATGCCCTTGTTAATTATTGCCAATTGTTAATAACAATAGCAACAACAACAACAACATTAATAAATAATAATATTATTATTGATTAGAATATTATTAGAATATTATTTATAGTAAAAAATAATAATATTAATAATATTAATTTATTATTAGTACTACTATAATTTATTTATTTCATAATAATAATAATTATTAATTTTATTATTTTATTATATTATTATTTGTGAAAATATTATTATAATTAAAATTTATAATTATTATTATTACAGTAATAAGTTATTGTTATTATTTATTAAAAATAATTTATAATAATTTATTAATTTCATTATTTTTAATTTTTAATTATAATTTAAATTAAGGATAAAATGGGTGTTAGAAAGTTTAGTTGGGGATGAAAATGTCATTTTTGATAATGGAGTTATAATTCTCAACCCCCTTGGGAATCAGAACTTTAGTAATGATTCCCAAATTTGGGGGGGCCAACACTATTTTGATTCCGATTCCAAATCTTAGTTTTGCAACTAAATGAATTATTGATTTTAATTCTAGAATTCTCATTCTCATTGCTGGTAAGTAAAGACACCATAAAATAAGTTGGTTTTGAGTTACTAATTGTGGATGAAAATATTTCCTAACAAAGAAAAGAAAATTTTTAAATATACATAAGACTAATCTATTCTTTGAAACTCTCTCTATTGATCATTTGCAAAATTATTCTTGGATAATCAATCAGTATTCCTAACTAGTTAAGCTAATATATTGGGTCATTTCTAGTATAGTCACTTGTCTATATTGACCTTTTTAGGTCACGTGAAAGAAAAATAATAGTTATTGCTATTTTCTTCAGAGTAATGATAGGTAGAGTCTTATTGCTATTTTCTTCGTAGTAATGATAGATATAGTCTTTTTCTAGTATGTGTACCCAGATTTTCTAAAATCAAGATTTGAAGTTTCAATAGGTGCAAACTACTTTTGCTTTGTTGTAAATTTTTTTCCCACCCGTTTATAGTGGTATAAAAGCATTTGACTTCTTTATGAAACCCAAATCCGTGTTTTAAAAAATAAAGATGTCCGCGCCTGAATGATTAATGATATCGGGCGTCCTGAGAATAATTAATTATAGATATACGTATTCATGATCGATCTCTGAAAGTTTTGTACCGCATTTCTTTCCAAAGTAAATGATATATAATTTATTCCAAATAAAAAAGAGAGGAATAGAGAGAATAATAAAGAGCCCTGAAATTTTAGTTTAGCACTAAGCAAAAGTGATGGCGATTCTGTTTGGTTATGACAAAGTTTGACCTTATCGAGTGTATAAATAGAAAGAAGTGATAGTATGAAACAAAATAAAAGGGTTTTACTTGAATCATTTTGCTTGTAGAAAATAAATAATCGCAAGCTTTATAAAATACATCATTCATGGTTTCTTCCAAATTCAAATTTGTTTCAATAATTCTGGTTTCGACTGAACTTCACCATTTAAAAAAAAATTAACAGCAAAAGGGTATTTTAGCAAGAATAATTAATTTAATTGAGCTGTTTCCTTATTTAACTCTATGATACGAGCAAAAATTTAACTTAACTAATGCTAATGTTAACTAAACCCAAAAAGAAGCATAAGCCTATGTTACAAAACAAATTGTTTAAATTATTTTTTTCAATTTTAACTTTTTTGTTGTTGCTAATTTTACTTCATATCTTACATAAATATGTACTATTTACAAAGTGTCAAGCAGTTAAATGCATCGTTCATCTTACATTTTTGGGAAAAGAAATTCTAATTTTTAAATAAATTTAAAAGTGAAGGTATCAAATCATAATGATGTAAGAAATGTTATGTTCAGAGATATGTGTGCGCGCGCACATGCACACACACACGCACCCGCGCCTGCCCACCCATATATATGTCAAAAGGTGGTGGGCCGCTCTTCTAGAAGAGCAAGATTTCCACACCATCTTTTGAAATTTGCTAAGGGCGGCACCAACCATATTGACAAAGATGGTGCCGTCCATAATTGAAAGAAAGAAAAAATTAAAATAATAGCCAAACGTTGGCTATAAAATGGGGGGTTTCCCTCATTTATGTGCATCCCAAAATAGAGAGCAATTTAGCTATTAGAGAGAGTTTTTGAAGAGTTTATAAATTATAAGCTCTTGTTCTAGTGAGTGAGAGATTGGGTGATTGGGGTTCTAGGTAGTGAGACAAAATATCACAATACTTGTAATCCTCATATCATTAGTGAAATATTTTCTTTCTATCTTCGCCCGTGGATGTAGGTTAAAAGTCAAACCACGCAATTTTCTGGTGTCCTGTGTGATTATTATTGTCTCATTATTTTTCAATTTCACTTTAGTTGTATATCTACTTCACCCACCAATTTTCTAACAGTGGTATCAGAGTAATTGATTGTATTATTTGGAGTCGGAGGTACTGTTCACCTACCAAGCTCTTGTTCTAACAGGTACAGTACTGTTCATGTATACGATACTATTCACGTATACGGTACTGTTCATATACGGTACTGTTCACGAGAAACGGTGGGAGCGATTCAAGAATTCTGCAGTGGAAAGTAGGGGATAGTGGTGTGAGTAGAGCAACTATGTGGTTTTGTACATGTTTAGGAAAGTTCTGTCACAAAGGCGATAAGAGGCTAGGGAGTCTGGGTTTTAAGTGGGACCATTGTGACTCCTCCAGTCTTTCCTGGGAACTTTCCTGGTGTGCATTTTCACACATACTTACAACTATTCAAAAGGATACACTAGTTTGTGTGCGGTATTTATCAACCAAATGGCAGCAAAGTATGAAATTGAGAAGTTCAACGGGAATAATTTCTCGTTGTGGAAAATGAAAATGAGGGCAGTTTTGAGGAAAAATAATTTCTTGGTAGCAATTGGAGAAAGGCCCATGGAGATAACTGATGATGACAAGTGGAATGATATGGACGGCAACGCCATTGTTGATCTACACTTGACACTTGCTGATGGGGTATTATCCAGTGTGGCAGATAAAAAGACAGCAAAGGAAATCTGGGATACTCTCACAAAATTGTATAAAGCTAAGTCGCTGCACAATAAAATCTTCTTAAAGAGGAGACTTTATACTTTTCAAATGGCGGAATCTACTTCGGTGACCAACCATATCAACACTTTAAAGACTCTATTTTCACAACTCACAACGTTGGGTCATAATATAGAGGAAAATGAACGTGCGGAGCTTCTACTTCAAAGTCTACTAGATTCGTATGATCAACTTATCATCAATCTGACAAACAACAATACTGTGGACAATCTAGCTTTCGACGATGTTGCAGCCTTCGTATTAAATGAGGAGAGCAGGCGGAAAAGTAAAGAAGACAGACAAGCAAGTTCGCAGCAAGTGAAGGTGCTATCTAGGGGTGGGCAAACGGTTCGGTTTTTGCCGAACCGAACCGAAAAAATTCGGTTCGGTTCGGTTCGGTTCAATGAGCAAAAACCGAATGGTTCTAAAATTAGTGAACCGATTGGTTTTTATTCGGTTCGGTTTAAAACCGAACCGAACCGAAAAACCAATCGGTTCGGTTTGATTTTATTATAATATATTTAATTAAAAATATATTAACTAAAAAATAAATTTCTCTCTTAAATTCCTAACCCTAAATATTTAAGAACCGAACCGAATTTAACAAATTTAATAAATTTTTTAACCAAACCGAACCGAAATATTTCGGTTCGGTTCGGGTTCATTTTAAATTATTGATTCTTAGAACCGTCGGTTTGGTTTAGTTCGGGACTGACCGAACGAGAATTCGGTGGACGAGAGGAGATCAACGTGGCCCCGTGGGAGTCACCAATCATGGTAGATCAAAATCTGAAGCAAGAAGAATGTTAAATCTGCTAGCAATAAAGAACGTCGAGAAAGAGTGTTGGAGTAATCAAAGAGAGAGACAAAGAACCACGGTCAAATGATCAGGGGTGTGTAGCAAGTACCTCGGATGATGGCAAAATTCTCTACAGCGAGGCAACAATTGTTTGGAAGGTGAAAAATATCAACGTCTGGCTCATAGACTCAGGAGCTACCTGACACATGACCTCTTGGAGAGAATGGTTCCACACATATGAACCTATCTCAGGAGGATCTGTATATATGGGATATGATCATGCCTTGGAGATCGCTGGTATTGGTACTATCAAAATAAAAATGTTTGATGGTACAATTCGTACAATTGGAAAGGTACGACATGTTAAAGGCCTGAAGAAAAATTTATTGTCTTTGGGACAAATAAATAGTCATGAGTGCAAAACTTATATTGAAAATGGGATCATGAAGATTACTAGAGGTGTGCTTGTATTGATGAAGGCAGAAAAGATTGGTGCTAATCTATTTATGCTTAAAGGGGAAACATTGCAGGAAGCTGATACGTGTGTTGCGTCAAATGGAGAAGAATCAATGATGATGTGGCATCTCAAACTTGGGCATATGTCAGAACAAGGTTTGAAGATTCTCTCTGAGCGAAAATTACTTCCAGGGCTCAAATTGGTAAGTTTACCGTCTTGCGAGCATTATATTACTAGTAAGCAGTATAGATTAAAGTTTAGTAGATCTGTTGCTAGATGTAAATACATTCTAGACTTGATTCATTCTGATGTTTGGGAATCACCTGACATATTCATGGGAGGTGCAAAGTATATGGTGACTTTCATTGATGATTATTCTAGAAGATGTTGGGTGTATCCAATTAAGAAAAAGTCAGATGTATTTCCAGTGTTTAAAGAATACATAGTGCGGGTAGAACTTGAATCTGGCAAAAGGATCAAGTGTTTGAGGACAGATAATAGTGGAGAGTATACAGATGGCGAGTTTCTTGCTTTCTGTAAGTAAGAAGGTATTCAGAGGCAGTTCACGGTGGCATATACTCCTCAACAAAATGGAGTGGCAGAGCGGATGAACAGAACTCTTACAGAAAAATTAAGAGTTATGTTAAGGACTGCTGGTCTACTCAATTCGTTCCGGGCAGAAGCAGCCAAAACCGCCTGTTATATAGTAAATCGGTCGCCATCCACAGCAATTGGGCTGAAGACAGCGATAGAAATGTGGACTGGAAAACTAGTTGATTACTCCTACCTACATGCATTTGGATATCCTGTGTATGTGATGTACAATACCCAAGAAAGAACAAAGTTAGATCCAAAATCTAGAAGATGTATCTTCTTGGGATATGCTGATGGAGTAAAGGGGTATCGTCTGTGGGACCCCACTGCCCACAAGATCGTCATCGTGATATTTTTATAGAAGATCAACTGCAAAGGAGAGATGGGGATGGTAGCCGCAAAGAAAAGTCGAGGCATGCGGTTTATGTGATAAATAATCGAGAAGATTCATATTCTTACAGTAGCCGAGTCTGAGGACGAGAACGAGTCAGAGGCTCGAGTTCGTCGATCAACTCATGAAAGACGACCGCCAGCGTGGCACTCGGAGTATGTCACGGAGATCAATGTTGCATATTGTCTTCTAACAGAGGATAGAGAGCAATCAACTTTCCATGAAACTTTAAACAGCTCAGATGTTGCTTTGTGGATGACAGCAATGCAGGAAGAAATTGAGGCTCTACACAAGAACAAGACATGAGAACTTGTACCACTACCACATAGAAGAAAAGCCATTGGTAACAAATTGATCTACAAGATCAAACGTGATGGCAATGACCAAGTGGAGCGGTATCGTGCAAGATTGGTGGTGAAAAGATATGCTCAGAAAGAAGGTATTGACTTTAACGAAATATTTTCTCTGGTTGTTCGACTCACAACAGTCAAAATAGTTTTTGCGATGTGTGCTTCATTTGACCTACATCTAGAGCAGTTAGATGTGAAAACGGCATTTCTTCATGGAGAACTTGAAGAAGAAATTTATATGCTCCAACTAGAAGGTTTTGCTGAAAAAGGAAAGGAGAACTTGGTTTGCAGGTTGAACAAATCTTTATACAGTTTAAAACAGGCGCCGAGGTGTTGGTATAAGAGATTTGATTCCTTCATCATAAGTCTTGGATACAAGACTCAGTTCAGACCATTGTGTATATTACAAGAGGTTTGAAGATAATGATTTTATCATTTTGTTGTTATATGTGGATGACATGTTGGTATGACTGACAAAGATCGAGTCCAATTGAAGGCACGATTGGCTAGAGTTTGAAATGAAGGACTTGGGACCAACAATAAGATTCTAGGGATGCAAATTCACCGAGACAGAAATAATAGGAAGATTTGGCTTTCTCAGATGAACTACTTAAAGAAAATCTTACTGCGCTTCAACATGCAAGATTGTAAGTCAATTTCTACTCCACTTTTTGTTAATTTCAAATTATCCTCAAATATGTGTCCTAGCAATAAAGTTAGAGAAAGAGACATGTCTCGAAAATTTATGCATACGGCAAAGGGGAAGTTCGATGTTCACATGATACATGTACAAGACTGCATATCGCATTGAGCTGGGAGCAGTCACCGATACAGGCGGCATGTAATCTCAGTGGAGAGCATTGATAGTCCAGAAGAGAATTTCGAGATACACGAGGAACCCCGATGTTGCATTGTGCGGAGGATCGAAGCCATACGTCAGGCTACGGATTCGATTTGGCAGAGACCTCGATAAAGAAAATCCACTATCGCTATGTGTTTACACTGGCGTGAGCAATGCAAACTGGTTTCAAACTAGCATCATTGTGGCTTTATCTACAATGTACAGTAATACATGGCGCACACAAGCTTGCAAGGAAGCTATTTGGATACAAAGGTTATTGAGGAGCTCTGGGCACAAACAACAAAAATTTCTCGAGCCATGATGACATGAAAGTGCCTTGCATATTGCAAGGAATCCAGCCTTTCATTCCAGGACAAAGCACATAGGTACAAGATCACTGCTCGAGAAGTTGTGGGAAGACTAAGTGTGGATTTGGAAAAACCATACCAAGGATAACCAGCAGATACATGTTATGACCAAGCCAATCAATACTGATAAGTTTGTATGGAGTAGATCCTCTTGTGGCCTAGTAGAGACGTAAAGCAACATGACTATGCCGAAGCAGAAAGGATGGTGTAGGGATTGATTGGTTCTCAATCAAATCTCCAAGTGGGAGAATGTCAAAAGGTGGTGGGCCGCTCTTCTAAAAGAGCAAGATTTCCACACCATCTTTTGAAATTTGCTAAGGGCGGCACCAACCATATTGACAAAGATGGTGCCGTCCATAATTGAAAGAAAGAAAAAATTAAAATAATAGCCAAACGTTGGCTATAAAATGGGGGGTTTCCCTCATTTGTGTGCATCCCAAAATAGAGAGCAATTTAGCCATTAGAGAGAGTTTTTGAAGAGTTTATAAATTATAGTTACAGTGAGTGAGAGATTGGGTGTATTGGGGTTCTGGGTAGTGAGCCAAAATATCACAATAGTTGTAATCCTCATATCATTAGTGAAATATTTTCCTTCTCTCTTTGCCCGTGGATGTAGGTTAAAAGCCGAACCACGTAATTTTTCTGGTGTCCTGTGTAATTATTATTGTCTCGTTATTTCTCAATTTCACTTTAGTTGCATATCTGCTTCACCCACCAATTTTCTAACAATATATATATATATATATATATATATATATATATAGAGAGAGAGAGAGAGAGAGAGAGAGTAGTTTTCAAATCAAGAATCCCTGACTTTGTTATTGTCAGAATCTCTTACTGAAAAACTACTATATATATAATCATTCTCAGGTATGGACGCCCGTATTTTTTTTAATACGGGCACACTTTTAAACCGTGTGGTTTAAAAGAATTAGTTATTAAATGAACTATAAAACTGTACGGTTTTAAAGAGTTAAAAACCAACTCTCTTAAACCCTGCAGTTTTAAAACGAGTCTGCATGAAAAATAAATGAGGGCGCCCGCATTAGAGAATCACTATATATATGTGTGTGTGTGTGTGTGTGTGTTGAGAATGTGAAAATCAAGTGTTTGGGAGAGGACAAATATGATAAATGGTAACGTTTGAATTGATCGGTAGATTTTTTTAAATGGTAAAAGTTCAATTAAGGACTGGAAAGCTGCAAATTTGAATGTAGAGGGACTCTTAAATAACGATTTTAATAACTTTTGTCTTTGAGTTTCTTTCTACAAACAACAAGGACCGGGATTAAAAATGTCAGGCTAAATAATAATGCATGCTCATGGTCCTTAAAGTCTCTCATCAATTAATTACATATCATGACATTTATTGTCTGTGTTTTAAATGAGGCTATTTTTACCGTAATAAATTGTACACTAACAAACTAAATTTAATAAAATTAATTTCTAATTTGTGCACTTATTAAATACCAAAAATATCCTCAGTGAAATCCTTCATATAATTTTATTAAAAAAAAAATCTGCACACCCGTTAAATTGTTCACTGCACCTTTAAAAAAGTTTAATAGGTTCACTATATACCTGCGACAATATAACCAAGTCAAATACAAATTGCTTCCACAGAATTTTAACCATTAATTTATTGGAGATTATGTCTCCTTTTCCAATGAGAATTTATTCATCCTAAATTAGTATATTTCCTAAGCTTTTCTGATTTATTAGTTTTCTTAGAAGGATTGTTATTTAGGGAATAAATAATTTTTCCTTTGAAACTTGACTTATTCAAGGAGAATTACTAGTAGTATAAGAAAAAAAATATTTCTTTTACAAGAAATAATTACTATATACTATGATTTTCACATATTTGCATAACACATTAATCAATTATCTGCAAATAGATAGTTTTTATTGAGAGATTGGGTGTTATTGGGTTTTGGGCGTGAGAAAAATACTATTGTGATTGTAATAATTTATCACATAGTTGATTTTTCTCTCATCGTCCTAGGCGACCATAGTTTTTCTTAGGTATAAGAGTTTTTCACGTAGATTCTTGTATTGCGTGATTGATTTTACTCTCCACTTATTTTTTTATTTATTATTTGTTTAATAATTTTGCTTGCAAGATCTTTAGTGTGATTAAAAATTCTCTAACATAATTTTCATTTATTAAAGAGTTTCAATGTATCTAACAATCTTGTTAGTACTTTTGTATCATATATAAAAGCAAGAATTCTTGAGTTTTTATTAAATATAAAATCATTAAGTGTCCAAGACCAACAAACGAAAAAAAAAAGGTGAATAAGAAGAAGAAGAATAATTCGTCTTTAGGAAAATGGTAGGAAGAGGCATATATACTCTCGAACCCATCTCACAACTATTTCATAGTTGAATAAGTGAACCACTTTTTTTTTTTTCATTTAAAAAATAGATCAACATGTTGCAAACATAGTAATGTTTAGCATAATGAAAGAAATGTTTTAGCATTTAAGGTAAGCAATTTATATGTTGAGCGGGTGTTATAAAGTAACAATGTTATATTTTCTTAATAATAAGAGATATTAAATTCAAATCCAGTTTTGGCTGTCTATCTCTACCTCTCTCAGGATTTGAATTCAGAGTTCCAATCAATTAAGCCGAAGAGATAAATTGAAAATTATCATTTTAGGCGGGGAAAATTTCAAGAGTCTTGTAGAATTGTGTTACATCTTGCACCGCCACTCAGCCTTCGCAAACCACCGTACATTGCACCATAAACAACCGTGATCACCTGTTGTTTTCATGTTTTTATGTCGTATGCATCTCAGAATTTATAACTTTGTGATCAGTTGAAGAGAAAGACATAGCTGATAGCTACAACACAATACGAGGTGTCCAAAATTCGCAAAATTCGCACACAATCATCGTGCTGGAATAGTAGATATAATGTGTGGATGCATACTATTTTATGCGTTTGCAAAATTATTCTTTAAAACGACATCATGTAAATGTCAAAACAATGGCTGTCAAAGCCGGTGGCTTTAACAATCCAAATTCAAATTGGCTTTGACAGCCATCAATCTAGAAGAATGAAGAAACTTTATGCAGCAAAGGACGCAGACGGTTTTGACAAGGAAGAAGAAAGAAGAAGAAAGAAAAAAAAGATAATGGCGGTGGAAAAAAAAAAAAAATATATATATATATATTAAATTAATAGCCAATTTTGGCTATAAATAGAGGGACTCACCCCCTCATTTCCATAATCCGTTCTTCAGTTTTTTTCTTCTATTGTGAGAGAGAAAAATTAAGAGTTGTGTGAGAGATTAAGAGTCTTAATACTCTTGTGTAATTAGTGAGTGAGAGATTGGGTGTGTTGGCGTTTTGGATAGTGAGCCAAAATATTATAATACTTGTAATTCTCATATCACTAGTGAAATATTTTCCTTCTATTTTTGCTCGTAGATGTAGGCTAAAAACCGAACCACGTAATTTCCTGGTGTCCTCTTTTGTGCTTGTTCTTTATTTTTCTTCCAATTTCATTTTAGTTGTAGTCCTGCTTCACCCATCAATTTCCTAACAGTAAAGACAATGACAAACTTAATTTTCATTTATTAATTTTAAAATGTTTCAATTCAGGACCATTTTGAAAAGTCCAAATCAATTTGTTGGTACTATGCCATTTTCGTCGACATTTTTATGCAAATTGTGCACGTTCTTCTAAAATTAGTTGGGTGGAAATAATTCAAAACAAAGAATAGAAAAATGACAAATATACATCAGACCGATATATTATTTAAATCTCCGTGATCATTTCCAAAATGATCCTTGGATAATCAATCAATATTCCCAATTATTTAAGCTAATTGTGTCATTTTAGTTCAATCACTTGTGTATGGTGAGCTTATTCCCAATTATTTAAGCTAATTGTGTCATTTTAGTTCAATTGCTTGTGTATAGTGAGCTTTTTAGGTTATATGAATGAAGAACAATAGTTATTGCTATTTTCTTCGGAGTAATGGAGTCTTTCACTAGTGTAAGCACTCACATTTTTTTAAAATATAAATTTTGAGTTTCATACAGTGTCAAATTCTTTACATTGTTGTAAAATTATTTTTTGCATGGTTACAATGATATAAAAGTATTTGACATCTTTATAAAACCCAAATCTGTATTTCAAAAAAATATAAATACCCGCACTTGAAAATGATTAATGATATCTGCCGTCCTGATATAATTAATGATAGATCCCTAAAAATTTTGTGCCAAACTTCTTCCTAAAGGAAATGAAATGTGCTGTTCCAAATAAAACAGTGACAACGAACTGCCTCCTCAAATTTCAAGTGAGAAAAACTTGACCATTATTGCAAATTGTACCAGAAGACCTCATGTGTTACTGCTCAGTCCATCACACACTGCCACTTGATTGTTGTGACTTACGGACTACTTCTTTTTCCTTGAAAAATTCTCTAAAAAATTCCTATTTAATTAATTAATTTTCATCCTTACCTAAATACTATTCTGTCGCCAGTCAGAAAAAGTAACCAAATGATAGCAAATCCGGTACGATCAAACTCGGAATTTCACAATCTACACAATGGTACTAATGTTGGGAAAATATGCTCTTTTAAAGCATATTAATTTATTTTCTGATTAACAATTATTTGAGATATTTTAATTACATAAACATATTGAATAAGGTCCGTTTAATCATATTATATGTATTTATGTGATTATCATATGGATTCACAGAAGACATAAATACAAGTTATCTTATGATTAAATAAATTAAGTTCGCAGTTGATAAACAAAGTTGAACGCTCTATTTATGTTTAGACTGTAGTAAATTCATGGGATGATTTGTCTTAATCATATATGAATTTACTGATGCAGTTTGACTACATTGAGTTAGATCACATATGAGATTTAATTAACCTTGAAATGACTGTCAGACTTATTAAATCTCATAGGCATTGATTTTACTGTAATTTTAATCTTGAGTTAATTATGATTTCATGATTGTAATTGTTATTCCGTTTGAGTTACCAATGGGCACAACACACAATTGCGGTCAAGATTACCCTGTATCTTGGTGGAAGCAATTATGAGTATTGGAGTTATAGATTAACAATATAGAATTTGTACGACACATCTCTTGATGAGTTTTCGGTACTTGATCATAGAATTCTCTGGCCAGAGTGTGTCAACATATTTAGTATGTTGAAAATGATCATTAGAGAAAACCAGTAAGTATCAAGGTACAAGATGTGATTAAATCGATTGGACAGTTGAGATATCGATTTAATTAACGATGTGGTACAAAGGATTGAGCAGTAAAGAAATCAATGTGGTTTAATTTTTATTCGAACATCTGATTATGGAGGTCGGCCCAATCTTATAGTGGAGTAGAGTTGGAATTAAATGATTATCTTGTTTAATTACAGGTTTAATTGTTGTAGCCACTATTGTATGTTCCCAAATGATTCATGGGTTAAATTTCATTTAATCGACTGCACTCTTTGGATTAATAAGCGAGATAACTAGATTTGGGTCCAAAATATAATTATATCTTTTGGTGGGAGCCCATTAATATCTTTATGTTTAAGGGCATGTTATTTTACTGAGGTGCGCATAAAGAAAAATAACGTGAGTTTCATAATTTTAGGATTTAATGGGATTCTTATGAAAGAGATATAAGAAATTTATTTTATCCTAAGCAGGGAGAGAAAAGAACTATATAAATATATCGAAAGAAAAGATTTTTCTACGATGACGACAAGAATTTTTAGAGAAAAATTTTCTCCTGCTAATTTGCTTATAGTGGTGAAAAAGGCGCCCACACGCCAAGTGCAGATCAATCTTGAGTCATAACCTGAAAGATCGTTTGGTAACGGATCGTGATCTAACGAACGTGGTGGTGACGGATCGTGATCTGAGAGCCTAAATCACATCAGCAGAAAAATCCAAATTGGATTTTCAAGGTACGATTTCTAGATTACAAATTCATATATATTTTATGAGATCGGTCCTAAAAGTTTTTTTTTTAAAAACTGAATTTTCTCCAACAATTGGTATCAGAGCCATCTCATATTAATATATAAGAATTTGTATGAAATTAATCTTGATAATTATGTACTAGAGTGACACAATTTATTTAGATATATATTATTTATTTAATATATGAATAAAATATATTTTGGATTGTCTTAATTCATGGTTAGATTTTCTATTGTATTTTTCTTTAGATCTGTAACAAGAGGGGTGGTTTATCAATACCATGTTTCCCTCTTGATTTCATTTACTATAATAGAATTTTTGTAAGTCAAAATTAGCCTAGGAAATTTGTAAATTACATATTACAGTTCGGAGGAACAAGGCTGAAAATTTCAGCGGAAGCACAGCAAGCCAGCAAGCGCACGCAGCAAGCCAGCAATGCCGCGCGCAGCAAGCCTGCAGTGCCGCGCGCGCTACGCGCAGCAAGCCTGCAGTGCCGCGCGCGCTACGCGCAGCAAGCCTGCAGTGCCGCGCGCGCTACGCGCAGCAAGTCTGCAAGTGCCGTGCGCAATGCCCAGCAGTGCTGCGCGCGCTGCACGCACAGCAGCTGCAGTGCGCGGCCAGCCACTGCGGCGTGCGGGTCTGTCGATTTTCGCTGAGGCAATCCGGCGTCGGAGATGGCCTGAAATGGCAAACAGCAGCTGGAGCTTTTTTCGTTAATGGCGGCTGGGAAAACGAAAGATAAGAAGATAGGGTTTTTTCAATGCTTTTTATTGTTGGGGTCCCTATGGTTCCATAATTTCTTTTGGGTAGGAAACGTGTTACGTTTTTGCATTTAAGTCCAAAAATAGTTTTGGGCTTAATGAATCCTAGTTTTAGGCCCAATTAAAATTTGGGCTTAATGGATTAAAAATGCATAGATAAAATTTAACACATTAAATTTATTTTTGGTCTAAAATTTTTTATTTATAAAAAAAAAGATTTTATTTCTTTCAAAATTAAAAATTGAACCAATAATAAATTTTAAAGCCCAATATCCCCTAGTCCATTAACAAAAAAGCTTATGGAAAATGGACATTGACAAGAAGCCCAATAAAGATTAGGCTTAGGTTTAATGTATTTTTTCATTTTAGAAAAGCCATGAATTAAGATTATTTAATTGTTTTTCTATATATTGTGTTTTGGTTGATAACATGCCATGATAACATGTCATATAGAATAGGTAGTGTCACTCTATGCATAATGATACATGTCATTCATTAATTATGAATTTTATTATATTGTTTGAAATTTGTAAATGCTTTATAATATTTGATATCATCTAGATAATATTATCTAGATGATATCAAATATTATAGGAAGCATGCAATTAACAATATAATTTAATGTATGTTTTAAAAGAAAAAACTAATTTTAAAATATTGAGTGGGAGAGGGAAAATTCAAGATAATTTTTTCCATGGGCTCCATTGTTAGTTCAATAATAAAATTATATATATACCTCGACTTCATGATACGGTGTTGCTCCCTACAGAGGGTATATATATATTAGATATTTTATTGGATGAACTTCTTTAAAGATAAAATTGAAATATTTTTCAATCAATTGTTTACCCCAACGGTGACTATTGATATGAAAAATACGTAAATTGAAACAATAGTTATACACTCAACTAAAATTTGTTATTAACCTTCCCAACGAAGCTCTGTTAACAAATTTAGGCCCAAAGGGATAACGATAATTATTTATCATGTCTCTACATGAAAGTAAATAATCCAATGGAAAATTGGGTCTAGTAAGTGTAGACATGACTTCCCCAACGGATAGCTTGTCAAAGCGGTACTAGATTATCGTTACAATAAATTAAAATGCATTTATGGTTTTTTGCATTTTTGTCATTTATTGTGAATATTGTTTCAAAGTATTTATGCATGTCTATTTTGTTTTTTCAAAAAATGACTTCCATCAACCCATTATTAATTATTCTTGTTAAAAATGAACTCATTGGAGAAAATTATTTAGATTAGAAACGCAATCTATTTAATATCCTCACTGATAAAGGCTGCAAATATGTGTTGACCCAGCTTTGCCCTTTAGAACCATCGTTATACGATTATAGAAATCAGAGGGAGCCTTATGAGAAATGGTGCGAAGCTAACAAAATGACTAAGCGCTATATATTTGCTTCGATTTCTGTAGAACTGCATAAAATACATCAGAGCATGGAAACAGCCACTGAAATAATGGCTAGTCTTCATCAGGTGTTTGGGTAGATACTCATTTTGCCAGAGATGCGGTTAAACGACACGGATACTAAGATGGAAGAGGGCACAAAAGTTCGTGAACATGTCCTCAAAATGATGGACTATTTGAGTGAGGTAGAGATTCATGGTGTTCAAATCGATGATAAAACAAAGATTAACATGGTGATTGAATCTTTACCTGATACATTCAAAGAGTTTAAGGTCAGCTATATCTTGAACAATAAAGATATGATCTTAATTGAATTAATGCACGAACTACATGCTATAGAAGAGTTTTATCATAGCAGAAAACTTCCTGAAAAAGGATTCTCTTCAAGGCTTAAGTCGAAAGACTGGAATAAGCAAGAAAGAGTAGGGATTGGCAAATTGTTCACTAAAAGAAGTGGCAAGCCAAAAGGTAAGTGTTACAAGTGTGGACAGAAGGGTCACTGGAAGAAAGATTGTCCTAAGATTATTAAAATCAGGTTTAGGAAATCTTTAAGCTTCCTAATTAGTTCATATTTCTATTGATTTATGCAATAGTGAATTCTGAGATAGCTAATTTATAATTAATTTATTTGGTTTTCAGGAAACCAAGAGATTAAGTGAATAAAGCTTCAAGCAGCAGTTGAGGACATGCTAGTTGTTGAGTGTTAGAAAGTGTATATTTATAAAGGAGAAAATCGTCATTTTACACTTCAAGTCTCACTAACATTGCTACTTTTATTTATTTAAGTATTTTGTTATTTAATTATGTGTGTTGCATTTTAATTAGGTATTTTATGTATTTTAGGGGAATCACAATGGTTTCACAATGAACGAGTGATCAGACAGCAAAACGGACGTCACATTTGAACTCAGGACGGTCGAAAACCTAAGGAGGAGCATAAAAGGAAAAATGTCACTGTTCACATATACGGTACTGTTCATACATACGGTACGGTACTGTACAAATAGTGTTACTGTACAAAAACCGGCTTACTGTGCAAATTTCGGCTTACTGTGCAAATTCCGGCTTACTGTGCAAATAGTGGTCAAACCGTGTGAACTGTGCAAATAGTATTACTGTTCAAATAGTGGCTGTTGACTGTTGACTGATGACGTGGCGCAATCCTGAGCGTCCAATCTGTTTTTAATCCGATGGTCATGATTCACTCAATGTACCTATAAAAAGGGGGCTTCCCCCCCCTAATTTGATATCCCTGAATTCATTTCTAAGCTTAGATTTTTGTAATTCCTTCTCTTTCTTGTATTTTCTACGTATTTTAATAAATTCCCATTTTACCCCTAGTTCAAAATGAGTAGCTAATTTTCTTTTAAGCTTGGGTTGAAGGTGAAGTCTCAACATGTTCCATGGGCTTTATTTGGTAAATTTATTTTCTTTTCCCCTCTAATATTTGTGGTTGTTTTGACTTTTCGTCGACAAATAATAATAGTCTTGTCTAGATACAGTTAAAGCACTAGTACAAGGTTATTATTATTTGTACGATAATACACCATATTTATTTGGCGTGGTTCATGAGTGTGGAATCCCCTCATGGTTTAATTGGTATTAATATAGAATATTTAGCCCATGGAGCATGTTGATGCATCCGGATACCCAGTGCTTTATTTCAATAGATTTAAGTTATTTATTTCGATTTAATTTCTGATTGTCTCAATTTAATTTCTAGCATAGTTTAAATTAATTTCACCACAAATTCATCCACCCATTTAAAGAAAATTAATTCTGCATATAATTAAAATCAACCTCCTCGTGGGATCGACACTCGTCACCATTGATCTATTCTGATAGATTAGATGCGCGAGTTCAATAAAATTTGCACAACAAGTTTTGCGCGTTGCGGGGAGGTATTTTAATTCATAGAATTAGTTTTTTTTTTCTAATATTTATTTATTTTAGTTATTTTCTTGTAATTTTATTTTTCTCCTTTGCTCATTTAAAAAAAAAATTTAAGGTTAGAATTTCATTTTTTTCTTTTCTTTAAATTTGTGTAATTTAATTTTCCTATTTTTCTTTGTAATTTAATTTTGCTTATCTTGTTATATTTCTTTGTAATTTATTTTAATTTTAGTTAATATTTGTTTCACGTAATTTCTTTTTCTTATAGCAATTGAGTTTATTTTCATAGTAAAGATTGTAACAACGTGACAAGGATAGTATCGTAATTTCTCCCTCTTCTTTATTTTTTGTTTTGTTTTTATTTATTTTATTCTTTGCATGCATAGTCGAAGGTCATTATCACCTAATCTTGAACCTTTAGACCTTGAACTTGAAAAAAAACTCCGCACACACAAACACACTGCATTTAAAAAAAAAATTGACATGGATTTGCAAAACCAACCAGAACCACAGGAGAGGCCATTTAAGGATTATTTCAGTCCTTTAGCTAATTTGAGCACATCATGCATAAGGTACCCAAATGTAGGCTGCGAGGTTTTTTTAAAACCTAGTGTGCTAAATTGTCTCCCCACATTCTATGGCCTAGAAAATGAGGACCCATATAATCATCTGAATGATTTTCATCTATTTGTCAAACTTTTAAATACAGAATTTTTCGGATGATGTTAAACTTAGATTATTCCCATTTTCTTTAAAGATAGAGCTCGTTCATGGTTCAATACATTGCACCTAATAGCATTACATCATGGGAACAAATGGTAACAAAATTTTTAAATAAATATTTCCCAATTCATAAAACCAATGCTATTCGCGAAATTTCAATTTACTCAAAGAGACGAGCAATTTTTGAAGCATGGGAGGCGATTCAATGGGCTACTCTTGAAGTGTCCACATCATGGAGTACGAAATGGCACCAATGCCAATACTTTTGGAGGATTATTGCCACATGTGCAGAATGGCTAATGGCAACCCGGTGGAGGAGAGCTTATGTCAAAAAGCGCTTCAGAGATTTGGGAATTCTTCCAGCGCCAATCGGATAATTCCCAACAACGTAGTCGATCACTCAGGAATACCATGAGAATTAAGGGAGTGAATGAGGTTAACATTGGTGAGTCAAGTTCGGGAATTAAAGAAGTCAAGGAGATGGTCGAAGGTCTTTCTCGACAAATAGCATCGTTATTACGAACAGAACCACGATCATGACTCATATTCAGATCAAGCCAATGCCATAGGAGTCATGAGAAAACCATCAAATTACAACCCATACTCCAACACATACAACCCTGGATGGAGAGATCACCCCAATTTTTCATGGTCTCAAGGATTCCAACAAAATGAACCAACAGCTCCACCAATTCAACCAAATCCACAAAATCCTCAAATGTCTCAACCTTCTCAGCCACCATTTAGACCATACAATCAAAACCCAAACCACTCTCAACCCAGACCATGGGAGGATACATTCCAGAATTTCAAGAATTCTACTCATTCCAGAATCGAGCAGCAGTAATCAAGCACCATTGATGAATTGCGAATGAATGAGGGCGGGCTTCAACTCACAAGCTCAACCGCCTAAGCCTCGAGAAAATGGTAGCGGACAACTTGCTTCTTCGGCTCAAACCTTGGCAATGACCGCTGAGAAAGGTAAATTCCCAAGTCAACCAAAGGCTCAACCCTAAAGAACGGGCAAGTACCACCACAACATCATGGAGAGGTCAAAGCAAACATGACTCACAAAAGGAAAGAAGTCGACAACAGTGAGATGCCAAAATCAACTCAGATTGTACCGTGAACTGAGATTCCATCACCAAAGGAGAAAGAAGAAACCAACTCACGAGAATATGTTCCTAAAGCTCCATTTCCTCGTAGGTTACTAAAGGAACAAAGGAAAATCCACAGTGAGATTTTTGAAATCTTCAAACAGTAAGTGTTAACATCCTTTACTGTTTATAAAACAAGTGCCATCATATGCCAAGTTTCTAAAGACCTTTGCACTAAAAAGAGAAATATTCATGTTCGTAAAAAGGCCTTTAATGTAAAATGTTAGTTCTATACTCCAACATAAAATACCTCTAAATGCAAAAGATCCGTGCTCCCCACTATCTCTTGTAGTATAGTGGAACCACACAATCGGTAATGCTTTGTTGGATTTAGAGCTAGTGTAAATGCTGGCCTTATTCTCAGATTTGTGAAACTTGATCGAGAATTACACCCAACTCCAGTGGTGTTACAAACAGATCGGTCCACAAAATCCCTCGTGGTATTGTGGAGGACGGCTTATTCGTAGACAAGTTTTATTTTCCGTTGATTTCATTGTAATCGACACTCAACCAAGACAGATTCAAAGCACATCCCCATTATCCTAGGCCGACCTTTTCTTGGCAACTCGCCGATGCTCACATTCAATGCAGTAATCGAAATATGCAGCTTGTCCTTGGCAATATGACCACGGAGCTCAATATTTTCAACATTGCCAAACAACCTCACAACGTGGATGATGGAATTGTTGATGTGGATTTAATAAAGCATTAGTTGATAATAATTTTCTTTCAAACCTTAGTGACGACCTTTGCAAACATGTTTAACTCACTTTGGTTTGATTTTGATATTGACAGATCAATCGATGAGGTCAATGCCTCGCTTTGACTCAAAGACCATCCATGGACACAAATAAATGGAAGTCAAGAGTCGAACAACTAGTGCCATCAGAGAAAAACTCAACCCATCATCGTAATCACCACCAAAACTCGAGCTCAAGCCATTACCCAACACTTTGAATACGATTCGGGAGAAGAAAAGCACTTTGCCAAGAATCATCTCTTCCTCCCTTGATGACAAACAAAAAGGTAAGTTGTTGGATGTTTTAAAAGAGCATAAAGGAGCATTAGGATGGACCATAGCATATAAATGTATAAACCCAAGAGATCATGCATTACATTCACCTTGATGAAAATGCTAAACCTACTAGGAAATGCAACGCGGTTAAATCCTAACATGAAAGAGGTTGTTCAGATCAAGTCCTGTTTATTGGGATGCAGTATTATTTACCCATTTCGATAGTTCATGGTCGGCCCCTGCAAGTTGTCCCCAAAAGTCGTGAGTCATGAGTTACCAATGCTAATAATGAATTAGTGCCCACCAGAGTAACTACAGGATGGCGTGTATGCATTGATTATAGTGAAGTTGAATTCGTTACACGAAGACCATTTTCCTTTACCATTTATCGATCAAATGCTTGATAGATTAACAGTCATGAATTTTATTGCTTTCAGATGGCTACTCGTGATATAATCGATTTCATATAGCACCAAAAGATCAAGAGAAGACTACCTTCACTTGCCCTTTCGTACTTTTGACATGGTGAGAATGCCATTCGATTATGTAATGCACCGCTACATTTCAACGATTTACGCCGAGCATTTTTTCCGATATGGTTGAACGATTCTCGAGGTCTTTATGGATGACTTTTCCGTTTTGGTGATTCATTCGATCAATGTTTACATCATCTAACACTAGTTCTGCAGAGATGTATCGAGAAGAATTTAGTCTTGAATTGGGAAAATACCATTTTATGGTAAAACAAGGTATTATTCTTCACATCATTTCAAGCAAAGGTATCGAGGTTGATAAAGCCAAGGATCTCATTTCTAATCTTCCTCCACCAAAACAATGTAGAAGTAAGATCTTTCCTGGGCCGGGTTTTTATAGACGCTTCATTAAAGATTTTAGCAAAGTTTCTAGACCCTTATGCAATCTACTCAAGGATGTATCTTTTGTCTTTGATGATTCATGTCTTGTGGCATTTGAAAATTAAAGAATTGACATCATCACCCATCATTCAAATTTACCCCCAAATTGAATTTACCTTTTCGAGCTTATGTGCGATGCATCCGACATGCAGTAGAGCAGATAGACAAAGAGTTGATCGAGTTCCCCATGTGATTTACTATGCTAGTATGACATTGAATGATGCACAATTGAATTATTCAACCACCGAAAAGAAATGCTAGTAGTGTTTGCATTAGAGAAATTTCGATCTTATCTCATTGGTTGTAAAATAATTATATTCACAGATCACGCCGCTTTTAAATATCTTCTCACAAAGAAAGATGCAAAAGCAAGACTAATTGGGTGTTACTTTTGCAGAATTTGACTTAGAATTCGACAAGAAAGCGAATGTAAACGTTGGGTCGACCATCTTTCTCGCCTCCATTTTGACACAACTATGTAACCATTACCCTCGAACGAGTCATTTCGATGAACAATTAACGAGTGAAGTAGTATCACGGTATGTCGATATTGTTAATTATCTTGTTACAGTGTCAACTTCCGTGAGCATCGACTAAGCAGACAAGGCCAAATTCTTCGTAAATAAAGAATTTCTTTGGGACGATCCTTATCTATTCAAGTATTGTGCAGATCAAATTGTTCGACGATGTGTCCCGTAGAATGAATTTCAAAACATTCTTTCATTCTCGCCATGAACAAGCTTTCATGGAGGCCACTTCAGCTAAGAAAATGTACAAAAATTTTACAATGTGGTTTCTATTGGCCAACTATATTTCGAGATGCTTACACATTTTGTTCTTCATGTGATAGGTGTCAACGAACGGGGAGCATAACACTAAGAATACGATGCCACTAAATCCAATTTTAGTGGTTGAAATTTTCACGACGGGTATCGATTTCACGACCCTTTCCTCCATCTTTTGGCCATCAATACATATTGGGTGTTGACTATGCTTTCAAACGCAGAGGCAATTCCGGTAGACCAACGATCACAAAGTAGTGATAAGATTTTAAAAGCAACATTGTTTCCCGCTGATTTCTCGAGCAATTATCGACGCGGTGCCCACTTTGCAATAAATCCTTCAAAGCACTTTTGACAAAGTACTCCATCACTCATAAAGTGGCAACCCCATATCATCCGCAAACCAAAGGGCTGCAGAGAGATCTCCAATCGAGAAATAAAGCACATTTTAGAAAAGAGAGGCCCGAAAAGATTGGTCGCTGAGGCTCACGATGCATTACGGGCATATAGAATTTTTCAAAACCCAATCGGATGTCACCCTACATGTGCTAGTGTAATGGAAAAGCATGCCACCCACCGTGGAACTCGAGCATCGTATGCGACCGGGCCATCAAGAAATTAATTTTGACATGCGCAAGTCGGCTCGTAAAGAAGATTACAACCGCGTAACTCAAGAAATTGCAATGACGCTGTATGAAAATGCCAAAATTAACAAGCAACGAAACAAAGTCTTTCACGACAAGCAAATTATGAAAATCTTTCACCTGTGTCGAAAGTGCTTTATTCAATTCTTGCACCTATTTCCGTGTAAGTTACGCTCTCACGGTCCGCCCATTTGTTGTTCAGACTGCTTTTCCACACGGGCAATTGAAATTAAGGATCCAAAGAACGCTATTTTTAAAGTTAACGGTCAAAGATTAAAGCCATATCTAGAATACCAACCACATGGAGAGGAGAGGAAATAAACTGAGTGACCCACCAAGTTTAAATTGAGGTTTTTCTTTTCTTTTCTTAATTTGATTTGATTCTTTTCTTTCTTTGATTATTCTTTTCGATTGAAATTATTTTTGTTTAAGTGTTTGTTTAACCATTATAGTTTTCTCTTATCATTTTAATCATGAGACAAGACTTCTTGTACACGATTAGAACACTTCAACGATCCAAACTCATCTCGTAAAGAAGATACGATTTTGTAAATTTCATCCTATCGGATCTACAACCGCCAGAGTTAGTATTCCACGTTAAAGATCTAGAAAGACAACTCACGTAAATAGAGGATGGTATTTTTGATCCGAATCGAGCTCGAGGTAATTCTGACAAGAGGACGATTTTAATTTGCTTTGTGTGTTTTAATTTGTTTTTCCGCTTGTGTGTTTTAGTTTGCTTTGTGTTTAAGTTTGTCACCCCGCGAAGAGGATAACTGATTCGTGACAATCAAGTCGGTTACTTCAGCTTCCCACAATAACCGAGTATTCGAGACGAAGTACGGACAGAGACGAGATTTTAGCAAAGCTTCACAAACGATTCCCTTCGCTTCTCGTAATGCACTCTTTTCAATCTATAAAGCCCGATCCGAACGCATGCGATTGCTTACGAAGAATGGCATACCCACGACATCCGCCGGTTAATCGAGGCCAAAGTACGCTTAAGGTGTGAGTTACCTCCTAAATTTATCGCACATGCCTGGTTGTGGTAAAGGAAATTACGCGAGAAAACGACGAGCTAAAAGACTTTCTCGTTTGTCATAAGTGCCGTAACGATATGCAATAAAAACCATGTTCTTTAGAATGGTGTCCGATAATGTGGAAGATAAGATTAAATTCATTGTGATGGCTTGAATAAAGAGTCATCGGATAATATCCTTTGTCTTTCAAACGCATCCCAGCTGGATACGCATAAAGAGCATTCTCCGCTTATGGCCATTATTCGAAAGAACGAACGCACGATACGCCCCTGAATCGACTATAAACGACTCGCTTGCCGCTTGTAAGAAAACCGACGGGAAGCCTATCCTCGACCCATGAGGGCGCTCGCCGCTTCGGACGAAACCAGAGGAAGATGCGAGCCATACAAGAACTACCCGCGAATATCCTTTACTTTATCGTTGTTTTATTTCATCGTTTTACCATTCGTGATTATTGCTTGTAATAATTTTTGTTATCATTGTTTTGCTTTTCTTTTTATCGCTTTTCTTTTCGACTCCTCGAGCCATGTGCCTTAGTGTTAATCTGACATTGACATAATGCCTCATACACAACAGGACCCGCTGTCACCAAGGTTCTTAAATATAATTTTTTTTGTTGTGCACTCACAAATTGTTTTTGAGCAAGATCCTAATGGCGTACTCCCAAAGAAACAATTCAAGAACATTTGTGTGCTCTCCGGATTTAACTATGGCAAACAAAGAGTTCGTTGAGGTGACCATAGATCTTGGTCAAGAATAGCAGAGAAAATTGCACTTGGTGTATGGAGGAGGTGACCGAGGGTTATCCAAAATGGTCTCGTGTCGCTTATATCGAGGGAGCCAAGTGTTAGGCATCATCCCAACAATCCTAAAACCTTTGCTTTGTCTAACTCATCAACCGGAGAAGAGTTAGTTGTCTCGTGTATGCAAGAACGCAATAACGAAATGCTAAATCATGCCGATGCTTTTATTTTCCTTCCGTGAGATCTTGCAACTCTAGAGGCACTAATCACATTAGCATCTTGGGCCCATCTGAACATCCACCAGAAACCCATCGGTTTGTTAAATGTCAATAATTTTTATGATGGCTTTATCGCATTTCTTAACCATGCAATAAAAAATTATTTCATTCCTTCCTCAGTAAAAATCTTTATTTGTGCACATACTGCTAATGAGCTACTTGATCTGCTATGTTTATCAATCGCAGATGCATCCCGTGACCGCTGTGTTGGAATGTTCAAATAATGATGGTACAGAATGCAGTAGAAGAAGTACAAATTAGATTTAACTCTCCGCTTGTAAATATTTTATTCTGTTGCACTACCCAGGTGATGTCTTCTAAACTCTACTTTTTTCCTTTCAAACATTGAGGACAATGTTTCGTTCTGGTTAGGGGGAGGGAATAGTTGACAATTGTGGAATGTTGGTTAAGTTTTTACTAATTTTTTGTTGTAGAACTAACCATTTTGAATAGAAGATGGCTGAATAGATGTAGTTACTCTAAACGCATCTTCTTTAAAAAAAAAAAATTATTATTATGTTTTTCCTAACTTTTCTTTTGACTTCTCCTTTATAAATATATGTTTTCAAGTTTTTAAGTCAAGATGGCTGAATATGGAGTGTAGTGACTTGTAAACGATCTTCTTTTAAAAAAAAAAAAATTCAGACATTTTTCTTTAATTTTTCTGCATGTATGTTTTCTTTTTATGTTTAGAATAGGTTGGGGGGTAGAATTTCGTTAAAAAAAATATATATTTGGTAATTTTGTGTAAGTTTTTGATATTGGATGATATGATGACTTTTGAATTTTAGTATTTGTATTATCTTTGGTCTTGAGTGATGTTACACCATGTTTGCTATTCTATATGTTGATGTTGGGGACAAATATGAGTTGCTTGAAGGAATGCATATGTCAAAATAAATTCCAAGTGAGTTTTTGAGCCTATTAATTTTTCTTGGAGAGTAACCCTTTTTGCCCATTATTCATGCAGCTTAGCAGTTTATTATTTTATACATGATCTCTAGATTTCCTTTAAGTCAACCCTTTAAAAAAAGAAAAAAAGAAAAAAAAATGTGTGTTGCTGCATCTAAAGACCCACCTAACTAGTAGATATGGAAGATTATTTAGAGCTCTAAGAGACAATGGAAGGCCATTTTTGATCCGTTTGAGCCTTTCTAGCCATCCCTACTGTAAAATATCCATAGTTAGCCCTTTTGAGCCAAAAAAAAAAAAAAACCTTTTCTTTGTTAACTTATCATCCTGACCCACTCCAATTTGGAGTATTACCCGATATAATACAAGTTCCATCACCTATTCATATTTGAGAAAAAGGATAAATAATTATTTTGTTCAACAAAGTTGTGCCATAAAAAAAAAAAAGAAAAAAAAAAAGAGAAACAAAAAGAGAAAAAAAAGAAAAAGAAAAAGATATACAATAGCAATAAATAAGCGAAAGCATCTTGTAATTTTCAAAAGTTCTTGAACTTTTTCTCAAACATATATATTTTGTTTCCCTATTTTTCTTTCTTTGTTAGCCATGTCCCTAGCCTACGTTACGTCCTACTAAAAGTCCTTCTTGATTTTAGAGAACTATAGTCTGAAGTAAATGCTAGTTATATGGGCTATTAAGATGTAGTGATGCTTTAAATTAAAAAAAAAAGAATAATATTGGGTTGACTAATACTTTATTTGAGATCGTATTATTTCTAAGCTGTGGGCATAGTTCTTTCATCTTGATGAGAGTGTGCGATATTTCTTTATTATTTTCTCTCAATTTAGCATTCATTGTAGTGACAATTTATTGGGTTTAATTTCTTTGTGAGAGTGTCACTACTACCAGTGAGATTTTGGGGCTCGACATGTCATTCTTGAAAGTGGCCTGATTACTATAGTCTGGTGGACTGATGCATGTGGATTGTTGATGTGGTTGTGATATTTCTTTAGACTGGAGATAATACTTGTACTTTTATTTGATTGCTATCATTAATCTGATTGAATAAACACGTGTGTATTTTAAATTAAAAAAAAAATTGGTTTTTGAATTTTGAATTTTATCTTCGCTTTATTTGCTAGGGACTAGCAATAAGCTGGTTGGGGGGTGTGTTGAGTGTTAGAAAGTGTATATTTATAAAGGAGAAAATCGTCATTTTACACTTCAAGTCTCACTAACATTGCTACTTTTATTTATTTAAGTATTTTGTTATGTGTGTTGCATTTTAATTAGGTATTTTATGTATTTTAGGGGAATCACAATGGTTTCACAATGAACGAGTGATCAGACAGCAAAACGGACGTCACATTTGAACTCAGGACGGTCGAAAACCTAAGGAGGAGCATAAAAGGAAAAATGTCACTGTTCACATATACGGTACTGTTCATACATACCAGACGGCAGATCGCATAAATAGGTTATCAGACAAAAACCGCCATCAGTGCAAATTTCGCCATCGTAAATTCACTTCTTGTGCAAAACCGACTTCTGTAAATAGTGGTCAAACCGTGAACTTTGCAAATAGTATACTGCTCAAATATTATTGACTGTTGATCGACGTGGCGCAATCTCGAGGCGTCAACTGCTTTTTAATCCGATGGTCATGATTCACCAATGTATTTATAAAAGGGGCTTCCAATTTGATATCCTCGAATTCATTTCTAAGCTTAGATTTTTGTAATTCCTTCTCTTTCTTGTATTTTCTACGTATTTTAATAAATTCCCATTTTACCCCTAGTTCAAAATGAGTAGCTAATTTTCTTTTAAGCTTGGGTTGAGGGTGAAGTCTCAACATGTTCCATGGGCTTTATTTGGTAAATTTATTTTCTTTTCCCCTCTAATATTTGTGGTTGTTTTGACTTTTTAAATAAATAATAATAGTCTTGTCTAGACATCGCCAGTTAAACCTCGCACACTACAAGGTTATTATTATTTGACGATAAAGCACCATATTTATTTGGTTCATGAGGTGTGGAATCCCCCCTCATGATTTAATTGGTATTAATATAGAATATTTAGCCCATGGAGCATGTTGATGCAGATCCGGATACCCAAGTGCTTTATTTCAATAGATTTCGTTTAAGTTATTCCTGCCATTTCGATTTAATTTCTATGATTGTCTCAATTTAATTTCTAGCACAGTTTAAATTAATTTCACCACAAATTCATCCACCCAATTAAGAAAATTAATTCTGCATATAATTAAAATCAACCTCCTCGTGGGATCGACACTCGTCACCATTGATCTATTCTACAATAGATTCGTGCGCTTGCGAGTTCAATAAAATTTGCACAACACTAGTTTATATCAATTGAAAGACTAGATCAATTTTACGAGACTTTAGTTTTGATATTTGTCTTTATTAGAGGAATTTAATTTCGGTGACTTGTTTTAATAAACAGGAGTACACTGTTATTTATGGATCCTCTATTTATTACTTATTTTGGTTATTTATAAAGACATATTATATCATATAAGTCCATTGATCTATTCAAAGTAAGATATAATGATAAATAATATATGTTTTTATCTAAGAAAAGAAATGTTTCTTCTGACCAAAATAACTTCTAATATTTATGCTTAAGTCATATAAACTATAATAAGATTTTAAGAAAATGATTAATGATAGGCTTCTTAGCCTATTAAGATTGATCATGGTAATTCTATAAATCTTATTTAGAAAAGTAATATGACGAGAATGCTCTTTTTGAGCTAAAAGCATAACATTGTATTGGATGATTTAGTGCATGCAAATGTACAGACTAATTAGTTTACATGTGGTAAGAGGTTATGAGTATTCTATCAATTTTATTGATGAATATTCACTTTATTTATGTTTGTCTAAATGCGTCGTAATTCCATTGCCTTTGAAATTCAAAAGGGTACATGGATAAGACAGAAGCAATTAGACAGGAACATAAAAGAACTTCGATATAATCGAAACAAAGAACACTATGATACTATAGTGTAATTAAATGGAGAAACAAGATTCTTTTGGATAAAACAAAATATATACTAATTGGTTTATCAATTGCCTTTTTGATTCTAGATACCAGAATAAAAAAACTGTAAGAGTTTAAGAAACTTAGATTTATCTACCTCAGTGTCTACTACTCCAAGAAATTATGAAAAAGTCACAAACACGGTTTGAGACACATTCGTATTTGGAGTTTACTAGTATTTATACTAGGATAAGAGGTAGAAAAAGATGAATTCGTGTTCAGAAGTTTGCATGTTTTAAGTATCTTAAAGGAATAAGGTAAAGTCTGAATTATAGTCCGCAAGATAGGAATGTATTTATAGACATATTCTTTACTTTCTTTGAGGAAGACTATATAATGACTTATTACCTAAGAGTAAGGTAAAACTAGAGAAATAAAAAGGAGATCAGGTTGATGCTCAGCTTTCAATACCTGTTATTGTACAGGAAGAACAACAACAACCGGCTGATCAACACAGAATTATCCCTGAACAACAATCACTTTTAGAACCTCGTCGTAGTGGGAGGGTAACTAAGTTACCAGCAAGAAGTACTTATCAACTGTTTCTTTCTTTTTTCTTTTCTTTTTTTTTTTTTTTCAGTAAGGCATTGTATTATCTTAATCATAATCAATTTTTACAGGAAGTTAACAGCAAACATCAAAGAAGTTCTAGGATTGGGTTAATGTGATTGAGCACGAATGCAACTTCGATTCATGGAATCCAGATTCTGAACAACTTTTGAGTTATTCTTCACTTTGATGCAAGCAAAGCACTGGTAATATGATGAGACAAAGTTTTGTGCATTAGTAGGTGTAATAGATAGACAAAAAAAAAAAAAAAAGTGCGACTATTAAGTTTTTATTTTAAGTCGGTGGGTTCCATTGGGGGTGTTATGCTGGTTTAGATCCAAGGTCAATCTATCGTACGTTAGATTTTATATTTTGGTTCCAATATGATCGAATTACTCATTGCAATTCAAAATTATCCAAACCAATAAAAAGATAAATCTAATTCAATCCAAACCATTTATTATCATATGTTTGAAAAAAAAAGCAATTGAAATTTAAATATCAAAGTCAAACATTGGTTGCGGCTTATTATTGCATCTTAATTGTCATACATAATTATGTTGTATTTTTTAGAGGAAAATTAGGTTTTTATTAGCAAGTTAAATATGAAATTGACATGTAGCTATTTATAAAAATTAATAAAGAAAATAAAAATTGATTGGTTGGGTTGACTTATATTAGATTTTTAACATATAGGTCCACAAACCAATCCAATAACATTGGAATTTCCATTTTGCAATCCGATTCAATCCAATCAAAAGGTCAATCCAAAATTGGGTTGACTTGGATTGGATTGATTAGTTTGAATAGATTGGATTGAGTCTTGAACATCCTAAGTTCCATATAGGGATGGTAAAATTTGGATCCGGATCCGGATCCAAGTGTAGGAGCATCTAGATTCGGATCCACATAACCATTTTTATATCCGGAACCAGATCTGCATGTTTAATATCTGCACGAATTGCGAGTAGATATCCTGAATATCTAGATCCGCATAAATTAAAATTAAAAATTTAATTTAAAATTCAACAAATTACTCGAAAATATAAAAAAAAATCATAATTCAATAATCAACAATTCAATATCTTGAATATATAACATACAACACCATAAATTCACAAACAAAAATATCACAACATAAATCAAATATCAATAATAACATAAATCTAAATCCAACATCACCACAAATCCACAAATAAAATTTATAGAAACACTACAGATCCACATAAAATTATGTGGATCCCTTTTTTTTTTAACCTTTAATTTCACTGATACATTTTTTAATTAATTCTATTATTTTTTCATTTAATTTATATATTTTAATTTAATAAATAATTTAATTAAAAAATAATATGGATGTCGACATCTAATTTTCTAGTTACATTTGTATTTGGATCTGGATCCGCATCCATATAGATTCTACAATTTAGCATTCGGATCCGGATCTTCCAAATCGTTGCGGATCCAGGCGGAACCTGGATCTTTTTACCATCCCTAGTTCCATAGCATTAAAGTGGGTGATCCCACCAGCCCGCCAAAATGGTAGGTTCCTATTGAACAGGTGTACCACCAGTAGTTTGAACAGTTGTATGCAATTGATTTGTGTAGATGCAAATCCAGGAATTGTTGAGAGTCACTTGTCAGGGTTACTGTTCCTATTGAACAGGTGTACCACCAGCATGTTGAACAGTTGTATGCAATTAATTTGTGTAGATGCAAATCCAAAAATTGTTGAGAGTCACTTGTTAAGGTTACTGTTGAGCAGTGGTATGCAATTGATTTGTATACATGCAAATAAAAAAATTGTTGAAGGTTACTGTTGAGCAGTGGTATGCAATTGATTTGTATACATGCAAATAAAAAAATTGTTGAGAATCACTTGTTAAGGTTACGGTTACGGATTCATCCCCCAGGCAGCTATAAGTAATCATACAGTCTAACGTCTGAAATTTTTACATGAAGAGAACAATGAACGATGAGAGCATATTCGGAAGCAAATTCTACTTGAATTTAAAGTAATCATGCAAAATAGAGAAACTTTACGAAAGTGTATAGAACTGTGACAAAAGTAAACCCAGCATACAAGCATGACGAAATTAAGGTCATGATATATGCGCATGAGATTATTATTGAACCTGATATCAAAACTACTGACCTGCGACTTAGCCGAAAGAAGAGTCCACCTAAGATGTGAATTTGCTGTTATTTGATTTAACTTTTCGACATGACTCTTGAGGAATGGATCAGCTTATGGGCGGCAAGTAAGCAAGCTGATGTTGCTGGTATAGACAGCTTCCTCCCCTTGTCGACATTTTTCTTCCAAGAATGTGAATCTTTCTGTCTAACAACATTAAAGGGAATGCACGTAGAAGTATTGCAGTTTGCATCTTATAAAGGAAATTATAGTTGAACAAAGGGATGCTTAACAAGAAAGCCTATGGGCGGTAAGTTTTATTATTGTGCGGCATCCCTGCTACAATTTTTGCTTTTTTTAACCTTGTCACTCTCTTAACTGCATTCTGTACTACATAGTTGAAGTCGTTCAGCTTTTGCCCTAGCTCTTACAATCTACTGGCCTCTGTTATCTGCACCGAAACCTTCTGTTGATGCAAATATGGTGCAAGATCAGATTCTTTAGCACCCCAGGATGATTGTTTGATGACCAATCAATATCCTTGATCTTGAACAAACACAGACAACTAGGACCAAAGTAAAGAAGCAAGATTATTAGTCACGTCAATCTATCAAAAACAGGGCACAAACTACATATTTTGAAGAACAAAAAGAGAGCTTCATGCCCTTTTTTTTTAAAAGAAATGAAACCAAAATTACTGAGAGTGAAATTATCTTAAAAACCATACCTCTCTTGCTTCCTAAATCTCAGAGCTTATTGAGAAATAAGCCTAGAAAAATTGCCTTATGCTCAGCTAACAAACCCAAAAGAGTCAACAAAAGTCAACTTTTTGTAACCGATTCTTAGCCGAGTCAGCAACGCCAATAACAGTTTTTCCAGCTGTACACAAAGTCCAGTTTAGGCAAACACACCCTGATAAGTTTCGAGTTATTACGATTTAACCTCACCAAGTTTGCAAATCTTATAAATGCACCCCAAAATTTATATTATTGAATCATACATTCATACTCAACACCTGCGCAAAATGACCAAATTGATTGATTGTTGTTGCTTACTGACGAGACAGATGCTTCATCGTTATGTCTTTGTTCAACGCTTCAGGAGGGATGGCATGGTTCACACTTGGGCATTTTATCAAACATGTTTGGGCATTTTGTCTTCAACTTGGCCTGCAATTCAATAAAATCCATAAGTTGAGATCCATAATCTAGATATTTGTCTTTCATCCTTCCAATGCGTGGCTTTTCAAATTCTTGCTGAAATCCTCAATCTGTTTCATCAAGCTTGCCAATATTGGGCCTGTTCTAAGATTCGGCCACTAATCACTGTTCAGAAATCAGTAGGCCAAAAATTGAATTGGGTAACCAACTGAATTGACGTTGAATACGCCTGTCGAAAGAGCGGTGCTATTAGCACCCTTTATTATCCTTATAAAACCCACTTTTAAATAAAACATTTAAAATTGAGTTAATTTGTAAATTACATGCATTCATAATCTATCCATTTTTTTCCTATCTGTCACTTCCCATCTAATCAAAATTAATTTGCATAAATTTAAAATAATCTATTATTCTTTTCTTATTCCTTACTGATTAAACATTTGAGTACTAAATTTCTTTCAAATTATAACTTAAAATATATGTAACTTAAGTCAAAATTATAACTTAAAATTCATCAGCCATGAAACATTTCAACTCGCATTAGGATAGATAACAAGATTGTAAAAGAAAAGAAAATAATACTTTAAATTTAAAAATAAGAAAATAATATTAAAATTAGAAGAGTTTTCTAAGAAAAAGGGTGAATCTTTTGGAACTAAAATTAAGAATAACTGAAAACAAGAAAAAAGGGTTTTATGAAAAGATTAATGGGGTGACAATAATCCAACTTTGTAGAATGCTCAACGGAAGTCAGAAAGTCCAAATTAAATAATTAAGCACAGACCAATCCAACAATGAAGACAACCTGAACAATAATTTGAGTTGTAATTACCCCTTATTTTATCTTACCAACCTTTCGCTTCTCAATTAGTCCTACTCAAAATTTTGAAATAATCTTAATCTCTCAATATACCCCATTTGATCCCCACTTACTCTTATTATTATTTTTATCATTTTTCCACACACCCCACTGTATAAAACTTAAAAAATCTGCGTGAAAGAAGAAAATAAATTCTAATAATCTTTCTCTTTCTCTATGTATCATCAGTGCCTTTGAGGAAAAAAAACTTATCATCAATGCCAGTGGTTCAGGAGCTCCTTTTTTTGTTGAAATTTTGATGATGTGAATCCAATTCGAGATATATATTAATGAAATTTGTGGAAATAGGGAATGAATGGATTTTCCTCGTGCTGATAGAGCTGTAGCCGTACATTTATCTTGTATTTTTCCTTTGATAAAACTATAGTTTTCGAATAATGTATAAGCTTAAATGCTTATTATAAAATCGAGTACAAAAATTGAGGGATAAAAACTTTAAACTTACTTCCTCATCTTCCTCTATTAGGTCCTACAAACTATTTACACGAATATATAATATTTGAGTACAGATAATGAGTTTAAGAAGTTAAAAAAATTATGGTTTATAAAATTAAATTATCTAAATTAGATAATTGTATAAATTAATCATCATGTGGGTATATTTAAAAGCTAATTATCTTTTAAAGTAATTTCACACAAGGATAAAATGAAAATTTCAATAAAAGTGATTAGTGGGGGCTAATGAAATAAAATAAGGGGTCAAGTATTACCACTTCAATAATTTTTTTGCCGAAAATATTTTTGGTCAAAAATATTTGATATATCCTTACGTAAGCAATATTATACATCAAATATATTGTATGGTGTTTATATATAAATATAAGTTCACTCCATCCATCTCTGAAAATAATAAAATTAAACTCTAATTCGTACATTTGCTATTAAATTTCATTTTTCTCTATGTCATAATTAAAAAGTAAAAAAAGAAAAAAAAAAGAAAAAGAAAAACCGAGAACTCTGAAGGCGCTACTAATATTCAAGTAAAATCTTAGCAAATTAAGTAAGAATCGCAACAAGTGAAAAACTATATCAGCTTCAAGTGCTAGATAATTCAGAATAAGCTTAGCAGAGGATTTTCAATTACAACAGAAGCTAATGGAAGAGCAGATACGATAAAAAGAGAGTAAATCAATTACATGAACGGAGAAAATAAACTGAAATTGAGAAGCGTACTTACACATAAATTCAAACAATATTCAAAAGACTTTGCACTTCATTCGAGTTGTCTAAATCTTTTAGGTTGTGTTTCCTCTTCGTCATCACAGCAGCCATTTCCACTGGTTTCAGCTGCCCCATCATATTCTGCAAGACTTTGCTTTGACATTGTGACTACTTCCATATTTTATCCAACAAAATTGGGAAGGAATTCATTCAGATTATCAGAAGTAAAGCGAGTCCATTGCTTTGTTGTTTGGTCAAACTCCTCAACTTCGTGCATATAAACTGGATGCAAACTACATCTCTTCACTTCCGGTCTAGGAGGACACTACTTGGGTTCAAATGACAACTTAATAAGATCACATTCAGAAAGTCAATTACTATCATAGGATTGTTTTCGAGATAAATAGAGTAGCCAAAGATGGTCTGACCAAGCCTGCCTGAATTTCTCATTAAAACCAATCACAAAAAATGAAGGCCTTGTGGCTGTTTCAGAAACTTTTATGCAGCAGCTCAAGCGATGTCGCCATAGTTCGTTACGAGCTGAATGTTTAGCGACATGAAAAACACAGCAAATAGCATATCCCACAACCTTAGTCTTATTATACAAATATGAAGGACTTGTGATACAACTTGGCTGGAGATTCAGGACAGGTCAGCACTGGAAACAGAGGAAGAAGCTCAGCTTGCCGAGGAGCCCATAAAAGGTCCAACTCGTGTGCGCAGGGCGCCAACATACCTCAAAGATTACATTACCTAAAGAATATTCGAGAAGGAACAAATAGAGAGGGAAAGATCGCAGCTGTGAATTTGTTATTTTGTCTTGTCTATTTTTTTTTTCAATTATTACGTGATGGTTAGTTACGCGTGTAAATTTGAGGGGCAAAAGGATATATGTATAAGGGAACACGTGAGTAAGGCCAGAAAATTGCAGAATATTTTTCTTCTCTCTCTCGGTCTTTCTTGCTATCTCTGTCCTTCATCTCATTTCATTTTTTTTATTTCTTCTTGCTGGAGTTAGCACTTACTCGAAAAAGTGAATTTCAAGGATATAAACTCTGAAGCTGCAGAGTTGTAGCAATTGGTGCTTTCATTGCATTCTCTCTATTAACAAAAAAAAAAAAAAAACCGTATTCCACCATGACTGAGAAAACCAAGACGATTGATTCTGAAGTTCTTGCTGCCATGAAGGAGCTCCTTGAGAAACAAACGCCTGCTCATCGACTTTTTACAACAAAGACATGTCCATCAGTAGATTCCTGCTTGAGGAATTACAATCTCAAATCCGTGGTCCCGTCTGATGAAATTGTGTAACAACTGTTAATTGTGTTTGGAAATAGAGAAAATGAAAATGAACTTTCTGGAATTCTTTTATTCACTTTTCTTAACATTCAAAGAGAGATTTACACAGTTTATATACTAAGCTCGTAACTACATTAAAACTAACTATAGCTACTAACAACAGAGCATGATACATGCTTAACAAACTTGCTGAGCTGGCAGAGGTTTTAACTAACTTTGCTGACTTGCTCTCAATTCACACGTGACAAGTGTGTGGCTTCCTTATGCACATAATGAGCTTCTTTAACAGCCCCCCTCAAACTCAAGGGACATTGATGTACATTGAGTTTGGCTCTGAAGTAATTGAAGTGAATGAATGTAAGGGGTTTTGTCAGAATGTCTGCAATCTGCTCTTCACTGGGAATGTAATTGATTTCCAGTTCCTTTGCTAGCACTTTATCTCTGATGAAGTGCATATCTAACTCAATGTGCTTAGTTCTTGAATGATATACATGATTTTTGGCTAATTCTGTTGCACTAATATTGTCACACCAGATTGTTGGTGATGTGATGCATTCAATCTGAAGTTCCTTGAACAAGGATTGAATCCATGTAATCTCGGCACTAGCAGATGCAAGGGCCCTGTATTCACTTTCAGCACTTGACCTTGCAACTACAGATTGCTTTTTAGATGACCAGGATATCAGACTTTGTCCTAAGTAAATACAATAAGCTCCTACAGATTTCCTATCATCAATATCACATGCCCAATCTGCATCAGTATAACATGTAAGCTTCATTTCACCTCCAGCTGAAAATTTTAATCCAAAGTCCTCTGTACCCTTCAAATATCTAAGAACTCTCTTACAGGCCATTACATGCTGCAGTGTAGGTGCTGCCACATATTGACTTAGCTTATGTACTGCAAAAGAAATTTCTGGTCTTGTTAGAACTAGATACTGCAATCCTCCAACCAAGCTTCTGTAATCCTTTGGATCTTCAATATACTGTCCTAAGTAACCATTAGTTTCTTTTTGCAGCTTTGATCCTGTAACCATTGGAGTTTCACACTCTTTGCATTCTATCATATTAGCTTTCTTCAACAGATCTCTTATACATTTCCTTTAAGACAGATAAACACCATCTTTAGAATAAGAAACTTCAATACCAAGGAAATATGACAGCTCTCCTAGATCCTTTAGTGCAAACACTTTGCTGAATTCTGAGATAAAGTTTTCAAGCTATTAGTCCAAGAATCAGTATATCGTCAACATAGACTAGGATCAGGATCATTGAATTCAGTTTTCCCTTAAAGAATAAGGAAGTATCAGCTTTAGAGTTCTGGAATCCCCACTTTGCAACTAAACAATTCTTCAACTTGTCATACCAAGCTCTAGGAGCTTGTTTCAAGCCATATAAAGCTTTCTTCAGTTTACACACATGATTAGGTCTCTGCAGATCAACAAACCCTTCAGGCTGACACATATAAACATCTTCAGTTAACTCTCCATTTAGGAAAGCATTATTCACATCCACTTGTCTAATTATCCACTTGTTCATCACAGCAAGACTCAACATAATTCTTACTGTAGATGATTTTACAACAGGATTGAAAGTTTCAAAGTAATCAATTCCTTCAGTTTGTTGAAAACCCTTTGCAACTACTCTAGCTTTATATTTGGCTATGCTTCCATCAGTGTTTTGCTTGACTCTAAACACCCATTTATTATCAACAACCTTGTAATTTGGTGAAAATGGTACTAGAGTCCATGTTTTATTTCTGATTAAGGCTTCATACTCATCTCTCATAGCTTGATGCCAGTTTTGATCATTTAGAGCTTCTTGGACTGTAGTAGGTTCTGTATTGGTTAAAGTGGCTGTATATAATTTTGGTTTGAAGATCCCAGATTTCGATCTGGTAACCATTCTGTGACAAGGTTGTGATGTACAAGTTTTGTTTGAGGTAGGTTCTGTATTTTGATGTTGTTGAGATGTTGTTTGTGATGTAAGTGACATTTGAGGAAGTTCAGGTGGTAGAAAGGATGTATGAGAATTTGAAGTTTCTGATGATGGGTGATTTGATTGTTCTTGTTGTTGCAAAAAATATTTGTTTGAGTAGGAATAAAGAAACTCGTTTTGCTCACGAGCTACGGTGAGTATCTTCAAAGTCGATGGTAATGATAAGGTTGAAAGATGATAGATTTGCTGCTGGGAAAAGTTTGATACTGAAGTTTCATGTTTTGTGATATTTTCAGATGAGGAGAAATTACTGTTTACAGAGTATGGAAATGTGTTTCATAAAAAATGACATGTCTGAGAATATGAACTTGTCCTGAGTTTGTTAGGCACTTGTACCCTTTGTGAGAAGGACTATATCCAATAAAGATGCACTTGCTTGTGTGAAAATCAAACTTGTGTTTGTTAAAGTCTCTCAAATAAGGATAGCAAAGACAACCGAAACATTTGAGAAAGCTATAGTCTGGTTTATGATTAAACACTTTCTCATAAGGAGAAAGAAGTTTGAGGACAGGTGTTGGGAGTCTGTTTATGTGGTAGACTCCTGTATGAACAGCATCCCACCAAAATTTAAAAGGAAGATTAGCTTGGGCTAACAGTGTCAATCCTAGTTCCACTATATGTCTATGCTTCCTTTCAACTAGGCCATTTTGATGATGAGTATATGGGCATGAGTGTCTCGAAAATAATCCCATTTCGATTCAAGAAACGAGTAAAGGCTATACTCTCCGATCAGATTTTATTGATGTGTTGAATTGATTTTCCACTTGGAGTTTAAACAATTTAAAGACTTCAATGGCTTGAGATTTGAGTTTGAGAGGATAAATCCAGGTGTATCTACTAAAGTCATCAACAAAGCTGATATAATATTTGTAACCATTTCTGGACATAGTAGGTGAAGGCCCCCAAATGTCAGTATGAATCAGTTCTAACACCGTAGTAGTCTTGGTCTCGGTTGTAGAGAAATTCTATTTGTGAACTTTTCCTAACTGACAAGCTTTACATACAGAATCTATAGAAGATATAGAAGTTTTAGGAGAGACTTTAACTTGTTTATAGTTCTTAAGTAAGTGCATCAATATTGATGAGTTTAGATGGCCAAATCTTCTATGTAAAAGAGTTATTTCACTAGGTTTCTGATTACAAGCAACATAGGCAGAATGATAACAGTTTTTGTTGACAACTTTATTGTTTTGACAGCAAGATGATAATTGTGCATAGGACAACATAGAAATTGGCTTATTCAATTGACATTGTGACAAGTGACATGCAGGTAATGAGATTGTAGAGAATGGAGGTTTGAATTGCAGCTTGTAAAGACCTTTCTCAGCAAAGCCCTGCAGAAGAACTTGTCCCTTCAAATCCTTAACAAAACAAATGTTTCCACAGAATTCAATAGAAATGGGGTTATCAGAGGTGAGTTTAGAAATGCTCAATAAATTTTTAGTTATTGAAGGAACAAGAAGCATTTCTTTTAGTGTTATGGTAGTGTGTATGGCTGAGTGGCTAGATGCTCTAAATGTCAGGAAAGCATATCCAATATGAGAGATAGATAGACCTTTACCATTTCCAATAATGTTCGATCAAGACTTTGTATTCTTCTCTCGAAATGCAGGTTTTCCATATTGTTTGTTAAGTGGTGAGTGGCTCCACTGTCCAAGTACCATCCATCATCAGCAGCTCCCTCAAAATTAGCCATATAAGCTGCTCCAAAGACTGAAGCATCATTTCCAGAATAATACTGATTTCCAGAAGCAGGATGAAAGCTTTGTGGAGAAAAGTTGAAACTGAAATTGTCATAATCATCAGCATTTTGATATGGATAGGCAGAACCATCAAAATTAGCAAAGTATGCTGATCTTGGTCCCTTGCCCTTGCCGAAACCTCTTGCAGTAGGAATATAATTCTCAACAAATCTATGCCAGCAGATATCAGCAGTATGACCAGATTTGAAGCATATTTGACATGTCAAGTTTTCTGCAATGCCTAAAGCTCCTTGAGGTCCATTAACTCCAGAAAATCCATCTCTAGTAAATGGAGATAGATTCCTAGGTGGCTGAGTAGGAAATGAATTATTTGGATTAAAAGGTTGACCTCTACTGTATCCTCCCCTGAGATTGCTATAATTCATCCTCTGAAACTGACTTGAATTTCCTCTTCCAAAATTATAATTTCTGCCACCAAAATTACCAGTATATCCACCTCTTCTAAATCCTCCGCTAGGTTGAGCATAGAAAGCCTTAGGATAGAATGCATCAGTGTATGCATAGTTTGCATTAAAAACATTTTTATCATCCTGATCTTGTTCTAGTCTAGTTTCATGTGTCAGCAACAATGCATATGCATCATCAAACTCCATCTTAGATCCAGTTATAAAAGTAGCAATGTCACGATATCCTGATCCTAATCCATTCAAGATTGTTAGCATCAGATCTTTTTCAGTTATAGGACTACCAGCACTTGCCATTTTATCAGCTATTGATTTCATCTTAATACAGTAATCTTCAACACTTAATGACTCCTTCTTAAGTGTGTTTAACTCATATCTCAGTTGAAGAATCCGAGCTTCAGATTGCACACCAAATTTTCTTTCAAGAGTTTTCCAGATATCAAATGAACTAGTACAGGTTATAACGAGACTTAGAGTACCTTTACTTATTGATGATAAAAGCCATCCTAGTAACATTTGATCTTGTGATCTCCAGTTCTGATATACTGGATTAGTAATCTCTTGAGTAGATCCATCAGCTCCAGCAAGAATAAGTTGTTCTTCAGGTGCTGGATTTGTTCCATCAATGAATCTTTCTAATCGATTGCCTCTAATGGAGGCTAGAACTTGTGATCGCCATAGCAGGTAGTTGGATCTGTCTAGTTTGATAGGAGTATTGAACGAGAAATTGATCTGAGTTTGTTGATTTGCATTTGTAGTTATTAAGTTTCTGGAATTTACTTGTTGATTGCTTGTGTTTGCTCTGTTATGCGGCTCTGATACCATGATGAAATTGTGTAACAACTGTTAATTGTGTTTGGAAATAGAGAAAATGAAAATGAACTTTCTGGAATTCTTTTATTCACTTTTCTTAACATTCAAAGAGAGATTTACACAGTTTATATACTAAGCTCGTAACTACATTAAAACTAACTACAGCTACTAACAACAGAGCATGATACATGCTTAACAAACTTGCTGAGCTGGCAGAGGTTTTAACTAACTTTGCTGACTTGCTCTCAATTCACACGTGACAAGTGTGTGGCTTCTTTATGCACATTATGAGCTTCTTTAACACCGTCGGCGTTTTGAGTGGCCCTTCCAGACCATCCTAGCCGATGTCAGCATTTACAGAGGGTACTGCTAGGGGCAATGATTTTTCACCACTTTTGCGTTCCATGAAAATGAACATCCCCAAGTTTGATGGCTCTGATCCAACCGGATGGGATTTTCGCATCAACGAGTTTTTTGACCTCCATGGGACCCCAGATCATTTGCGTCTTTGCATTGCATCGTTTCATATGGAAGGGAGAGTAGCTGCTTGGTATCAATGGATGAAAGCCAACAATCTATTAACCACATGGCGGAGCTTTTTAGTCAGTCTTAAGAGTCGTTTTGGAGCTTCCATGTATGAAGATCATCAAGGCAATCTTTCAAAGTTAACGCAGACCACCACAGTTGCTGATTTTCAGTTAGCTTTTGAGGACTTAATGAACAAAGTTATTGGTATATCTGAGCCATTATTGATTAGTTTTTTTTATCACGGGTTTAAAACCTGATATCCGTCGTGAGTTATTGTTTACTCGACCTACTTCTCTCATGGAAGCCTTTGCTCTTACTCGAGCATACGAGGCTAGATCTGATGAAGCTAAAACCACCAGTCTTCCTTGGTCAAAATGGCCTCCTCCTACACCTCAAGCTCCACAAAATATCCCCACTGTTTTATCAAACACTTCAACTTTTAAAAATACCCATACTCCTACTTCCCCTGTTATTACTACACCAAAACCACAATCTCAACCTCCATTATTACCAACCCCAAATTTACCCATTCCACGCCTTACACCAGCTAAGTTACGAGATAAAAGAGAAAAAGGGTTATGTTATAACTGTGATAAAAAATATAGTGCTAACCATCGCTGTCGCGGTAAATTCTTGTTGTTGCTGGGTACTGATGAGGAGGAGTGTGGCCTGGGGGATGATGAGAATGCCCTTGAGCAAACAGGGGAAGTGGTTACCGCAGACATTTCCAGCTTGAATGCTTTGGCTTGACAGTCCAATCCACGGTCTCTACGTGTATTGGGTGAAATTAACGGACACCAATTCCATGTTCTAATAGACAGCGGCAGTACTCACAATTTCATCAAGCCACAATTAGCAGAACGGCTTGGTCTTTCGATTCAATCCACCACGACTTTTCGAGTTTATATCGGCAATGGAGATTTTTTGGTTTGTCGTTTTCATTGCCCGAAGGTGCCAATTGTTATTCAAGGACACGAGTTTCACTTGGATTTCTTTGTTTTACCAATAGAGGGACCCGAGGCAGTTTTGGGCATCCAGTGGCTTCAACGCCTTGGGCGTGTATCCACAGATTATTCAGAGATGACTATGGAATTTTTTTGGGAGGGTAAGCAAGTTATTTTACGAGGTGATCCTATTCAACCTCCGAATTTGATCTCTTTTAATCAATTTCACGCGCTATTGCATAACAAAGAAGTTGACAACTTATTCGAGCTACATTCCTTTTCTAGTAGCACCTCAGAGTCCCATATTCACACCTCCATATCCTCAACCTTCGAACTTGACTTACCCACATCCTTGCCAGAATCTATTTATCTTCTCCTCCATAAATATAAGGCAGTATTTGATCCGCCAGCTGGACTTCCTCCACAACGAAATATAGACCACAAAATTCACCTCATTCCCAATTGCAAACCCGTTAATGTCAGACCATACCGCTACCCCTACTTTCAAAAAAATGAGATGGAGAAATTAGTTCATGAAATGCTTGATTAGGGAATTATTAAACCAATCCACAGCCTTTTCTCCTCACTAGTGTTGTTAGTAAGGAAGAAAGACGGCACATATCGCTTTTGTGTTGACTACCGTGCTTTGAATGCGGTGACAGTGAAGGACAAGTTCCCAATTCCTACCATTGATGAATTATTTGATGAACTTGGTGGTGCAAGGGTATTTAGCAAACTGGATTTGAGAGCAAGATATCATCAGATCCGAGTCCATAAACGTGACACTTATAAGACAGTGTTTCGCACACACGAAGGGCACTACGAATTTCTTGTCATGCCCTTCGGACTGACCAATGCTCCCTCCACCTTCCAAGCCACAATGAACCAACTATTTGCCTCATTTTTGCGCAAATTTATTATAGTCTTTTTTGATGATATCCTGGTATATAGTTCTTCTTTGACTGATCATGTGCGTCACTTAGAGCAGGTTTTGATGCGTTTACAATCACATCAATTTTCTGTCAAACTCTCCAAATGTTTATTTTGTCAAGAGACCATTGCTTACTTGGGACATATAGTATCTGCTCGTAGGGTTCAAGCCGACCCTCAAAAGATTGCAGCCATGGTGGATTGGCCTCTGCCCACAACAGTGAAGCAACTAAGGGGTTTTCTGGGGCTTACTGGGTATTATCGTCGGTTTATCCATGGTTATGCATCTATTGCAGCTCCACTTACAGCGTTATTATGCAAGGATGCCTTCAGTTGGAATGCGGCAGCCACAGAAGCTTTTCATAAATTAAAGGATGCCATGGTAAAAGCTCTTGTATTACTGCTGCCTAACTTCGAATTGGAATTTGTAATTGAGACTGATGCATCAGACGTGGGAATTGGGGCTGTATTAATGCAAGCAGGTCACCCTATAGCTTATTTTAGTAAAAAATTGGGACCTCGGTTGCGGGCTGTGTCAACGTACATCAAAGAATTGCATGCCATTGTCGCTGCCGTATTCAAATGGCGACAATATCTCCTTGGCAGATTTTTCATCATCCGTACAGATCACAAAAGAATTAAAGAATTATTTCAACAAGTAATCCACACTCCTGACCAGCAGACTTACATAAAAAAATTATTAGGATTCTATTTCAGAATTGACTATAAGGCTGGCAGCTCGAATTAAGTTGCAGATGCTCTGTCACGTGTACATGTAGATAGGCCTTTTGACTCACAAATGGTCCCCGCACTCTATTTAGCCATGGTTAGTCAGCCCTTTACTGATTTATTACAAATCTTGCTAAAGGAAAATGCCACCTTAGATGATATGTTACTTCTCCACAAGAAGTTGGCGGCTGGAACACTTTCCCTTAAATTTTCTGTTCACAATGGGTTCTTATTTTTACGCCATCGCTACTATATCAGTCCACTCTCATCTTTGAAACCAGTATTGCTCAAAGAATTCCATGACACTCCAATGGCGGGTCACGCAGGCATCAAAAGAACTTTGATTCGAATTTCTTCTACTTTTTATTGGCCCAAAATCTGAGCTGATGTGGAACAGTATGTCGCTGCTTGTATTACTTGTCAACAAATCAAACATAGCACTCAAACCCTTGCAGGATTGCTCCAACCTCTTCATATCCCTTCACTTGTTTGGGACGAACTGACTATGGATTTCATTACAGGGTTGCCCAATTCCAAAAGATTTGAAGTTATCTTGGTTGTGGTCGATCGCTTGACAAAATCAGCCCACTTTGGAGCACTGCCATCTCAATTTACAGCCCACAAGACAGCCATGTTATTTACTGAATTAGTAGTCAAATTACATGGTTTTCCCAGTTCAAGCATTTCAGATCGAGACCCAGTATTCATGAGCCATTTTTGGAAAAAATTATTTGAATTGAGTGGCACCACATTACGCCATAGCACTGCTTATCATCCACAAACCGAAGGCCAATCTGAGGTGGTTAACCGTGGCTTAGAGCAATATCTCTGAGCCTTTACTCAAGACAAACCTCATTCTTGGTCAACCTTTTTGGGATGGCTTGAGTTTTGTTACAACACAAGTTATCATAGTAGTTTGCGCATGACACCTTTTCAAGATCGTTATGGAAGATTACCTCTTCTAATTTTGGGTTATTCAAAGGGCTCTACTTCAATCCAAGCATTAGAAGACCTACTGTTAGAAAGAGATGAATTATTGCGGTGTTTGAGAGCCAACTTACGTCAAGCTCAGCACCGAATGGCACAAAAAGCTAACAAACATTGAAGGGAATTGCAACTGAAGGTTGGGGACAAAGTGCTGGTATGCCTACAACCTTATAGGCAATCCTCTGCTGCTAATCGCACTTCTTACAAGCTGGCAAAGCGCTACTATGGGCTATTTCAGGTATTGGAGCGGATTGGTTCTGTTGTTTATAAATTATGTTTGCCCGCTAGCAGCAAAATTCACCATGTATTCCATATATCATTACTCAAGCCTTACGTTGGGGATTCTCATGTTAATACTCATTCCCTGCCTCCTACAAGTGTGGACAACAAGCCCCTTTCTTCGTCTATCGCTATTTGTGCGGAGCGCTCAGTGCTTAAGCAAGGCAAGGCGATTTGTCAAGTCTTAGTGCAATGGTCTGATTGTGCCCCCGAAAATTCTACTTGGGAGGATTATGATGATTTCTGCAAGACATATCCTGAGCTTCACCTTGAGGACAAGGTAAATTCTCAAGGGATGGGGAATGATACAACTTGGCTGGAGATTCAGGACAGGTCAGCACTGGAAATAGAGGAAGAAGCTCAGCTTGCCGAGGAGCCCATAAAAGGTCCAACTAGGTATGTGAGGCGTGACATACCTCAAAGATTACATTACCTAAAGAATATTCGAGACGGAACAAATAGAGAGGGAAAGATCGCAGCTGTGAATTTGTTTTTTGTCTTGTCTATTTTTTTTTTCAATTATTACGCGATGGTTAGTTACGCGTGTAAAGTTGAGGGGCAAAAGGATATATGTATAAGGGAACACGTGAGTAAGGCCAGAAAATTACATAATATTTTTCTTCTCTCTCTCGGTCTTTCTTGCTATCTTTGTCCTTCATCTCATTTCATTTTTTTATTTCTTCTTGCTGGAGTTAGCACTTACTCGAAAAGTGAATTTCAAGGATATAAACTTTGAAGCTACAGAGTTGTATCAACTTGTGACTGCAAATGAAGAGCCCTCATTCTGATAAATGAACCACTTTAGAATTTTACTTCCTGGGACAACAATTCTGAAATCTTTTAATGGATCTGACGGTGCCTGTAGCTAAAAAATAAAAAATGAACAAGTCCATGCCATTGCTTAATTCTTCAGGAATAATTTTGGCATAGCTAGGAATTACGTAGTGAGAGACTTACCTCAAGGTACTCTCGTAGCTTTGAAAATGCCAAACCATTGTTTCCGGCCAATTTCAAGCGATCTATACAGTTAAATAATGTGTATGCAGACTAGCATATTTTTTTATGCACCTAATAATATAACCAACGAAGCATAACCATTCACTCTAACTTGTGTAACGTTGGGTAGAAGTTATGGCAGAGATTGAAGCATTTTACAGTCTTCAAGATCAACCCCCTCTAATTTTGGGACCTCTATGAAGTTTGGTGTCTTAAACAGATTCTCTGAATGGCTGAGTTTCACGAGTATCAATATGCTTAAAGGCTATCGAAAACAGAAGGGAGCTGAAATAATATATATTTTTTAATTCATATACATCTATAATAAAATAAAATTGTTGTCACAGATATTCACTCAAAACAATTAGTGACAAAAACATTGATCTTACTTGGATTCCTTTCCATAATTCTTCAATGCAGCTGTAACACATATTAAATTCAACAATTTTATCCAATTGCAAATTTGATGCACTTGCACTTAAATACACCTTATTTTTAGGGAAGCATGTGTCAGCTATTATTCTTTCCACTGCTACACTTCCCTGAAAATTTCAAGCAAAGGATAGTAAATAAAACAATAATATAAAGATGTTCAAAGTTCATTATGTTTTCTATTTAACAATCCACTTATTGTGTTTTCTATCAACACCTGGCGTACTTCTTCTTTTCTCCATAAACTGCTGCGTTTCCCAAGTTTTTAGGGGGATTGCCTTTGAACAATTTGATTTCTGTTGAAAAGTCAAGTATGCAAGTGACAACTAGCATGCAATTGTTAAAAGACAGCTAGCTTTGACTAATTTTGATGAGAAAGTTAGCACCAATTGCCAAGTTTTCAATTTGGTAAATTGAAGCCAAATTGAAAACGTGTGTTAGGTGAGCTATGCTTTGCATATAAATAGAGAAGCAAAATGCATTTGTTAGCATCCCAATTTTGAGAGAAGTAGAAAGCATTGTAAGTGAAGCAAATTGTAAGATAGCTTCTATTTGAGTGTTCTAGTGAGGTTCTATTTGGGTGTATTGGAGTTTTGGGTGTTGAGAGTTTGTAAATTCCCATTTGTTAGTAAAATTATCTTCTAGTTTTTGCCCGTAGATGTAGGCATTACGCCAAACCACATAAATTATTGTGTCATATTTTCTTTGCATTTATTTATCACCATATTTATATTTCTCCAGAAGTTGCAGTTACCGTAATATTAATAATTGGTCACCCCGTGCTTCCTCAACAAGTGGTATCAGAGCTGAAGGTTCGTATTTAGGGCATACGACACTATTCATGTATATAGTACTATCCTTATATACGAACTATTCACAAATACGGTACTGTTCACACATACGGTATTGTTCATTAATACGGTAGAGACGACCATTTATACTTAGGAGACAGTCTATTGTAAGTAGTGAGTATTTTTGCATGTCTAGAAAAGTTCTGTCAACAAGGCGATAAGAGACTAAGGAGTCGAGGTTTTAAGTGGGACTATTGTGACCCCTCCATTCTCCTGGAACTTTTCTGATACATTTATTTGCGCGAAATAAGCATTATAGAGGTTGTTTTTTAAGTGTAAATAGTTGTTGAAGCACTGATCATTTGAATTAAGAAAAATGACAGAGGCATCATCGTCGTCTTCATCAACGAGGACTACTGTGACTAATGCAAAGTGTGAAGTGGAGAAATTCGATGGTATCAATAATTTTGGCATGTGGCAATGTAAGGTGTTGGATGTCTTATGTCAGCAAGAGTTGGACGTTGCTCTTGAAGAAAAACCTGACATGATAAATGACAATGAGTGGATAAAGATCAATAAACAGGCATTTGGTACTATTCGCCTGAGTCTAGCTAAAGATCAAAAATACTTTGTCATGAGAGAAATGCTTTATCGTGAGAGAAACATCAGCAAAGAAATTGTAGGAGGCATTGGAAGAAAAGTACGTGAAGAAAAGTCTTGAAAATAGGCTTTATATGAAGATGAAACTCTATCGATTCACATATGCACCTAGAATGACCATGTGATCTCATTCAATAAAATATCGGCGAATCTACTAAATTTGGATGAGCAATTTAAAGATGAAGACAAGACATTGTTGCTGTTGAATTCTTTTCCCAATGAATATGATCATCTCACCACTATTTTGCTTTATGGGAAGAACTGTATCATATTTGATGTTGTATGCAGTGCACTGTACAACTCTGAGACTAGAAAGAAAGAAAAAAAAGATCACAGGGATACAATTATAGAAGCATTAACAGCGAGAGGTCATTCACAAAGCCGCAAACCTAGAAAAATGAGCAAGTCTAAAGGGAGGCCTACTAAAGGTAAGTGTCCTTTTTATCGCGCGAAAGGGCATTGGAAAAAAAATTGTCCTAAGTTACAAAAAGGCAAGGCTACTTCTGATGCATATGTAGTAGAGCATGGTGAGAAGTCAGATTTTAGTCTGGTTGGCATGACGTTGATATGTCATTCAGATAAGTGGATTTTGGATTCTGGTTGTACCTATCATATGTGTCCTAACAAGGACTGGTTTTCTAACTTCAAGGAGTTAAACGGTGGAGTTGTTTTTATGGGCAATGATAATGCCTGTAAAACCATGGAAATATGTACAATCCAATTAAAGAATCACGATGGCTCAATCCAAGTCTTGACGGATGTTCACTTTGTACCAAGTTTGAAGAAAAATCTTATCTCATTAGGAGTCCTAGAATCTAAAGGGCTCGCAATGACTTTGAGAGATGGATTGTTGAAGGTAGTAGCTGAGGCACTGACAGTAAATTATTGTATCATATTTTCTTTGCATTTGTTTATTACCATATTTATATTTCTCCAGAAGTCGCAGTTACCGTAATATTAATAATTGCTCACCCCACGCTTCCACAACAATTTCCTGGTTCTTGTAATAAATCATGCATCTGTAGTCTATTATAATCATCAATAGTTAATAAAGACTTTTCAATAAGAACTTCTATTCCAATGATTGGAGAAAAACCACATCCCCCTAGAATTTTTGTTACTTAATCTCTAATCTTCTATCTAAAGGAACAAGCAACATCAAGAAATATTTTCTTCTCTAATTCTTGCAGTCCATCAAAACTTATTTGAAGTATACTCATAATCTTATTGGGAGGATCTGTTCGTAGTCTTTCCAGGGTACTTCTCCATTGATCCACATATCTATTATTAAAAAAGGAACCTAAAAACTTTGAAAGCTATTGGAAGACTACCAGCATACTAAAGAACACATTCAGACAGTTGTAAACATTCTTCCAAAGGCTAATGGGTTTTTAAACCTTTCATATTGAAAAGTTGAAGAGCTTAATCATAACTTAGTCCATGTGTCTTGAACAGACGTTTATCTCGTGACGTTATACTGATTTTGCTGCCTGCACCAAACCACTCATGGTTTGCAGCTAAATACTTTAACTGGTTTAAGTCAACCACATCCTCGATAATAAAAAGAACTTTCTTGTGTTTCAATATACTTCCTAAAATGTTGATGCCATCATCTTTATTCCAAATGCTAAAATTTGGAAGATTTAGTAATTGGGAAACGAGTTGCTTTTGAAAAGTGATTACATTGCCTTCTTTTTCATATTTTTCTTTAACATCGGCAAGAAAACAGCTCGCTTCAAATTCATGAGAGATCAAGACATAAGCAACTCTTGCAAGAATGGTCTTGCCTAAACCTCACGTGCCACGTATCCCTATCATACGAACATCATTATTGGGCCCTTCATCCATCATTATTGTGAGTGGAATATATAAAACCTATTTTCATAGTTTTTTCTGATTTTACGATTCAGTACAGTATATTTTGATAAATGAGTATTTAATGCTTTAATTTAATGATTTTCCCAGAAAATAGATTTCTATTTATGTGCTGATATTTATTATTATTGCAGTGAGTTTGATTAATGATTTTATTATTGTTTTTGAGTAAATACATGATAATAATTTTAAAGAGAATTAAGTGGATTTGAGATATATTTCATAGAAAAGAAATAAGATTAAGATATAGTTAAATGTTTATGAATTCGTGTATAGATATTGTTTTTAAATCATTAGACAATACCCTTCCCCTCCAGATACAGAGATACAGATAAGATCAAATCATATTAGATGAGATGAGAGGTCTTTGGGGCTCGTCTGAACAGACATAGAGGCTTTGGGCCGTGTGTTTGGGCACTTTTGCCTTTTGGGAGCTTATGCATGCAGTATAATGATTACAGAGATACAGATATTCAGATTACAGATGAGACAGTTGAGACAGTATTTTTCCCATCTATCCGTGTAGCTCCAAGATATGATGGTTCCCTGATTGTCCGTCCGTTGAGGTTCGGATATGATGAGATTATTCCCTTGGGTACTTGTTTAGTGATAGTTTATGAGTATTCAGTATTTGATGTTATCAGATTTATTATTTCATTGATTCTATGCTGCTTTAAGTGATTTTATTGTTCCAGTGCATGATTTGAATTGAAAGAAATTTTTAAAATTCTTTCGAGATTTTAATGAGATTGTTAGAGAAAGATTTAAGTATTTTTTAATTAAATTAATTATTTTAAAAAAATTACTATCCATTCACTAAGTCTTATACTCACTCCGTTTTTATTATATTTCCCCACAGGAGTCTCAAGCATCGTGGACATTGTAGATTGATTTTCGAGTTATATAGTGGTGCTAGGAATTGTAGATATTTTATTAAGATATTTTGGATTGTATGAATTATTTATATTTGTGGTTAAGAATATTTTACTGTATTTGATATTATAATATTTGGAGGAGTTTTGGTATGTGGATTAAAGAAGTTGGTTGTGGGTGTTGGTTGGATTTGAAATCATATTGGGAGTGTTAATTTCATGAATTTGCAGGTTGGGTATATTATATTTATAAGGGAGGTTCTGTCGAATTTTTGATAGAATTTCTCAGATATTAGAACTATTATTAATTCAGTTAAGCAAAATTAGATAGACTCGTCCTAGGAGTTCGGGGCGGAACGTTTCAGTTGGTATCAGAGCATGGTTTTAAATTCTATAGACTTTACTGTGGTAATTAGAGCAAGTTTTATTGTTATTAAGCAAGAATTGATATTTTGTAGGCACCATCATGATTCGCTGTAGCAGTAGATGTGGCCATGGATGTACTAGACTAGTAGCTGGGTTGACTCCAGGAGATGTACCTGCGGGGGAAAATGAGCCCGTAAATGACGAAGTAGTTGAGTCTTCCACGCACGAGGTTGTACAACAGGCATCGGGAAATGTGCCTAATATTGAACAGTCATTAGATAGACTAGCTCAAATTGTAACTACAGTGGTACAGAATCAGACTCAACTGCATGCTGGTCAGGTGAACTCAATCCAGCGTGTACGAAGCTTAGGGGCAAAGACTTTTAATGGTTCTGGAGATCCACCCGAGGCAGAGTCTTGGTTTGTTAAGTTAGAACGTATTTTTGATGTGATGAGATGCTCAAAAGAGGATAGACTTACTTTTGCCACCTTCTTACTCGAGGATAGAGCTTGTCATTGGTGGCAGACAATAGAGCGTCGATACCAAGGGCATGCTGCGATTACATGGGCTATTTTCCGTAAAGAGAGTAGAATACAATATTTCTGAGGGACGCAGAGTTTAGGCTTTGAAACAAAAGCATAGTCAGAGTTGGACGGTGGCTCGGCGCCAAAAAGGTGCAAATTACTCGGTGGTGTTCAAAAAAGTCAGAGTACATGCTTGAGGGGAGAGACAGGCCATCGATTCTGACTGCAACCATCGGTGGGGAGTAATGTCGGGGTTGGCGATGATGAAATAGTGGAGACATCGGTGATCGTTTTGAGTATGCAGACTTACCCTGCGGCGACCATCGTGTTGTGTTGGAGACAATATGTGTTACTTATGTGGACAATCTAGACACATGAAGAGATTCTGCCCTACTTTATCTCAGGGTGACAGTTCTGCTCGAGGGGTATGCAGACATAAGGTTCTAGATCTGGAAGCCAGGCCACTGCTATAGGTTTGAGAGGTCAACCTGGTCGACCACATGCTCAGGCTCGAGTTTTTGCTTTGACACAACAGGAGGCTCATGCTACACCAGAAGTCATTATGGGCATATAATCTATCTTTGGCCGTGAGGCTCAAATTCTTATTGATCCTGGATCCACACATTCTTTTATTTCTCGTACTTTTGCTATGCATATAGAGAGAAAACCTGAACTACTAGAATGTGGTTTAGTTGTTAGTACACTTACCGGAGGGTCAATGTTGGCCGAGAGTGTGTATCGAGATTGTATGATCAAATTGGGTGAGCATAAATTTGGAGCAAATTTAATTATTCTAGATATTCGAGATTTCGATACTATTTTGGGCATGGATTGGCTTGCATCTCACCATGCTACTGTGGATTGTTTCAAAAAGAAAGTTGTGTTCAGTAAATCAGGAGAAACTGAGGTGAAATTTTACGGTGAGTGCAGAGTTTTACCTTCATGAGTCATATCAGCAATTAGTGCCAGATTGTTACTAAGAAAAAAGTTTTCGGCTTATCTTGGTCACGTAATAGACATTGAGGCTCAGGAGTTGAGATTGGAGGATATTCCAGTAGTTCAGGAGTTTCCAAATGTATTTCCAGATGAACTTCTAGGGATGCCACCTAACAAAGAAATTGAGTTCTGTATTGATTTAGTCCCTGAGACGGCTCCCATATCTATAGCATCGTATAGGATGGCTCCAGCAGAATTGAAGGAACTTAAGACTCAATTTCAAGAGTTGGTGGATAAAGGGTTTATTAGACCTAGTGTGTCTCCGTGAGGAGCTCTAATTTTGTTTATTAAGAAAAAGGACGGTACTATTAGACTCTACATTGATTACAGACAGTTGAATAAAGTTACAGTACGTAATGAGTATCCGTTTCCACGTATTGATGACTTGTTTGACCAACTTCAGGGAGCAAAGTTGTTTTCTAAGATCGATTTGCGCTCGGGATATCATTAGCTTAGAATTAAAGAGGCCGACGTTCCTAAAACAGCATTCAGAACCCGTTATGGACGCTATGAGTTCTTAGTGATGCCATTTGGGTTGACTAATGTTCCAGCAGCTTTTATGGATCTCATGAATAGGGTATTTCATCCTTATTTAGATCGATTTGTGATTGTATTCATCGACGATATCTTAGTGTATTCTCGGAGCCAAGAGAAACATGCAGAGCATTTGTGGACTGTTTTGCAGACTTTAAGGCAGAAGCAGTTGTATGCCAAATTCAACAAGTGTGAGTTCTGGTTAAACAAAATAGTATTTCTGAGCCATGTGATATCAGCTGAAGGAATTTATGTCGATTCTCAAAAGGTCGAAGCAGTTGTAAATTCGGAATGGCCTACGAATGTCACAGAGATTCGAAGTTTTCTTGGATTAGCGAGTTACTATCGTAGATTTGTGGAAGGATTTTCCAAGATTGCAATTCCTCTGACACGGCTAACCAGAAAGAATGCTAAGTTCCAGTAGGATGATGATTGTGAAAACCGTTTTCAAGAACTTAAGACACGTCTTACTTCAGCACCTATTCTTATACTTCCATCTGGTAATGAAGGGTTTGTTGTATACAGTGATGCCTCTAGGCAGGGATTGGGTTGCGTGCTAATGGAACATGGGAAAGTGGTAGCTTATGCTTCTAGACAACTTAAAAAGCATGAGCAGAACTACCCAACACATGATTTAGAGCTAACAGCAGTGGTGTTTGTACTCAAGACTTGGAGACATTATTTATATGGGGCAACATGTCAGATTTTCACTGATCATAAAAGTCTGAAGTATTTGTTTACTCAGAATGAGCTAAATTTAAGAAAGAGGAGATGGATTGAGCTAATTAAGGACTACGATTGCACTATTGATTATCATCCAGGTAAAGTAAATGTGGTAGCTAATACACTCAGTGGAAAGTCTTCCAGCTCTGTAGCTCACTTGCGAGTGACGTATTTGCCTTTATTGATCGGGCTGAGATCTTTGAGACTTGAGTTGCAAGTTGATAATCGCGGAGCTTTGATAGCTAATTTTAAAGTTAGGCCGACTTTGATTGATAAAGTCCAGCAGATGCAAGATCAGGATCCACAGCTAATGAAGTTAAGAAAGGATGTGCAGAAAAGTTTACGAACTGATTTTGCGGTGAAAGATGATGGAGTTTTAATTACGGGTAATCGACTTTGCGTACCCGATATTAAGGAGTTGAAAAAGGAGATCATGGAAGAAGCTCATTGTTTAGCCTATGGGATGCATCCACATAGTACAAAGATATACCGCACCTTGAGGGATCATTACTGGTGGCCAGGTATGAAGAGAGAGATAGCAGAATTTGTATCTCGATGTTTAGTTTGTCAACAGATTAAGGTTGAACATCAGAGACCTGCGGGGTTGTCGCAGCTGCTTTTTATTCCTGAGTGGAAGTGGGAGCACATCACCATGGATTTTGTAGCCGGACTTCCACGTAGTCAGAAAGGTTATGATAGTGTCTGGGTGGTTGTTGATCGACTTACGAAATCTTCTCACTTTCTGCCTTTCAAGATCACCTATTCAATAGATAAGTTGGGAAGTATTTATATGGCTAAGATAGTTCGACTTCACGGGGTACCTGTGTTTATTATTTCAGATAGAGATTCTCGGTTCACTTCTAAGTTTTGGGTCAGCTTGCAAAAGGCTTTAGGCACCAAGTTGAATTTTAGTACAGCTTTTCATCCTCAGACTGATGGACAGTCAGAGCGTACTATTCAGGTGATGGAAGATATATTGCGAGCTTGTGTTTTGGAATTTAAAGGTAGTTGGGACATTTATTTACCCTTGATGGAGTTTGCCTACAATAACAGTTATCAAGCTAGTCTTGAGATGGCACCTTATGAGGCATTGTATGGTAGGAAATGCAGAACTCCAGTATGTTGGGATGAGGTTAGCGAACGGAAGCTATTTGATACCGAGTTAGTACAGGATACTAATGAGAAGATACAGCTCATTTGGGATAGATTAAAGGCAGCCCATAACAGACAAAATAACTATGCAGATAAGCATAGGCGGGAACTTGAATTTGAAGTGGGTGAAAAAGTTTTCATACAAATATCTCCTTGGAAAGGGGTACTTCGATTTGGGAAGCACGGAAAGCTAAACCCACACTATATCGGGCCGTATGAGATTGTAGAGCGTGTTGGTCCATTAGCTTATCAATTGGCTCTACCACCCGAGTTATCAAGAATCCACGATGTGTTTCATGTCTCAATGCTCAGAAAGTACATGTATGATCCCAGTCATGTATTATCGAGGGGACCAATTGAGCTAAAAGAGGACTTGACTTATGAGGAGGAGGCAGTAGAGATATTGGAATAGAAGCACCAGGTATTGCATTCTAAAACCATTCCTTTAGTGAAAGTGTTGTGGAGGAATAACACAAAGGAAGAAGCTACTTAAGAACGTGAGGACTTAATACGAACTCAATACCCTCACCTGTTTTCATCAGATGTGTAAATTTCGAGAACGAAATTTTTACAAGGGGGAGGATTGTAATATATTCACTTTATTTATTCTAATTTAGTGCATTTATAAATTTTATTTTGGCATTAATTTTACAGTTGCCGGTAATATTATAATTTGCTGCGGATATATTTGGCACATTTAATTATTATTTGATGTCCGAATTAATTTAGAAATTTTCACGATGTTGAATCACGACAGATCGAGCGCGATTAAAAGTTCGGATAACCGAATTTTATTTCCGTCACGAATCCGATATTCGTTTAATTTGTATTTTGTAAAAAAAAAAGAAAAAAAAGATTTCCGTTTTTCGTTTTCTATATATGGAAAGAGAGAGAGAGAGAGAGAGAAGGAAAGAGAGAGAAGAGAACCTGTTGACCCGGTTTGACCAACCCGACCCGCATTTTGACCCGGCTCTAACTCACGATTCCAGCCACTATTCTGAGCAAGCTTGGTACTGATCTGAAGCTTTTGAGACGCCGGTCATATCTTTGCCGTCCTCGTCGCAGGAAACCTACCAAAACGCCTGCAAACAGAGACCGAAACTCGCAGCAAAGGATCTATTTTTGCTGCCGTTGATCTCGCAAGAGTTGGGCGACGCTACCGGTTGGAATTTGTTCCTCAGCTTCCCAGTAACCTTTTCCGACCAACCACGACCACCGGGGGCGCCGGATTCGCTGTCAAAGATCGTTGGAAAGCTCGCGGCTTTGGAGCTTCGATCTGGTGCCATCGCCGCATGTGGGTGGTCATCGCCGACACCGTTGAACTCAGCACCGCCGAAATTAGCAGACTTGAGCTTCCCGTCAGCTTTTATTGAAGTCCGGTCACTGTTGACCGGTGACGGACAACTCGGTAAATTCACAAGTTTTGGGGCTAAATTTATAATTTCTGAAAAGTTATGGATAATTTGGTAATTTTTGTTTAGGGCAGGGTGGTAATTTGGCATTATGAGGGTAAATCGGTAATTTGAATTATTAAGGACATTTCGATAATTTCATACTTCGGAGGTAATTTTGTAAATTCGAAACTTGTGATTAGTTTTGTGATTCGGACTAAGGACAAATTGATAATTTATAATTTCATGGATAATTCGATAAATTATGGCTCCTATGATAATTGTGGTAAATATTGACGTGGGGGGTATTTTGGTAATTTTAGCATATAGGGGTATTTTGGTAATTTCGGTAAATTTATTCATACGGGAATAGTTTATTGCGGATAAATATTCGTTTCGAGATTTATTGCGTAAAATTAGCAGTATTTCATGTTACGGAGAATAATTATATTGTTTACTTGAAATAGGAGGATCTACAAACGTGAATCAGCCTGCAGATATAGTTGATTCAAAGTCTGGACATCATCACTGTGAGTGGAATATACAAAACCTATTTTCATAGTATATTTTGATTTTACGATTCAGTACAGTAAATTTTGATAAATGAGTATTTAATGTTTTAATTTAATAATTTTCCCAGAAAATGGATTTCTAGTTATGTGCTGATATTTATTATTATTGCAGTGAGTTTGATGAATGATTTTATTATTGTTTTTGAGTATATACATGATAATAATTTTAAAGAGAATTAAGTGGATTTGAGATATCTTTTATAAAACAGAAAAGAGATTCAGATATAGTTAAATGCTTATGAATTTGTGTATAGATATTGTTTTGAAATCATTAGACAGTACTTTTCCCCTCCAGATACAGAGATACAGATAAGATCAAATCATATTAGATGAGATGAGAGGTCTTTGGGGCTTGTCTGAACAGACATAGAGGCTTTGGGCCGTGTGTTTGGGCACTTTTGCCTTTTGGGAGCTTATGCATGCAGTATAATGATTACAGAGATACAGATATTCAGATTACAGATGAGACTGTTGAGACAGTATTTTTCCCATCTATCCGTGTAGCTCCAAGATATGATGGTTCCCTGATTGTCCGTCCGTTGAGGTTCGGATATGATGAGATTATTCCCTTGGGTACTTGTTTAGTGATAGTTTATCAGTATTCAGTATTTGATGTAATCAGATTTATTATTTCATTGATTCTATGCTGCTTTAAGTGATTTTATTGTTCCAGTGCATGATTTGAATTGAAAGAAATTTTTAAAATTCTTTCGAGATTTTAATGAGATTGTTAGAGAAAGATTTAAGTATTTTTTAATTAAATTAATTATTTTAAAAAAATTACTATCCAGTCACTAAGCTCACTAAGTCTTATACTCACTCCGTTTTTATTATATTTCCCCCCTAGGAGACTAGCAGGTACATCAGTCGACCCAGCAACAGCTGTAGATTGATTTTCGAGTTATATAGTGGTGCTAGGAATTGTAGATATTTTATTAAGATATTTTGGATTGTATGAATTATTTTATATTTGTTGTTAGGAATATTTTACTATATTTGATATTATAATATTTGGAGGAGTTTTGGTATGTGGATTAAAGAAGTTGGTTGTGGGTGTTGGTTGGATTTGAAATCATATTGGGAGTGTTAATTTTATGAATTTGCAGGTTGGGTCTATTGTATTTATAGAGGAGTTTCTGCCGAAATTTTGATAGAATTTCTCAGATATTAGAACTATTATTAATTCAGTTAAGCAAAATTAGATAGACTCGTCCTAGGAGTTCGGGGCGGGTTGTTTCATAAAGTAACATAAGTAACTTGTCATTATAAATGGCTAATATTTACGTGTGTTCTTGTCAAATATCAACATCCATTTGTACCTTTGTTAAAAATTTAACAACAACTTCAAGATTTCAAAGTTCAAGCCCTTCGCTATCAATGACATTCGAATAACTTCTATGTTATAGATATGAAATCATTCATGATGGTGCAATTTGTGCTTCCGGTTCATTATTCATTTCCAAATGTTTTTATTAATTTTTTGCCTAATGCATATGCCCTTATTCCATTAAAATCTTTTAATTTTGGCTAAGTGTTTTATTCACCGTTCTAATAATTCTAAGCCATTTCAAAAACAAGTTGCTTATCTTGAAATTAAATTCTTTTAATTTAGATTAATTAAAAATTTATTTACAAAAATAATGGAAGCCTAAGTTCGGCCGAAACCCAGCCCAGGCCCTTCCAACCCGGCCTAATCTCGGCCTATCTAAGTTTAGACGAGCTTTTAAAGGGCTTGGGCTTATTTCCAATAATTGGGCTTGGGCCAAGGCTTTAAAAAGTCCAGCCTAAGCCACAATTTGTCAACCCTAGCTGACAGCTAGTCTACAGTTTCTAAGCAGTGCAAAAATATATGGTGCGTTTATTAAATGGGAATCGAAATGAGTTGGAATTGGAATGGGCTAAAATCAAAATGAGGAATGGGAGTCAAAATAAATTGTTTACTTTAATTGTAGGAATTGGGATCAGAATGAGCTGTATTGTTATTGATGTGTTTACTTTGTTCTAAAATCAAAATTAGAATGCGCTAGATTGTTGCAAATTACTAACTAGATTAACTATTGTCATAAGTATTATTTTGTATTTTAATTATTGTGATGATTATTATTCAAAAATATTATTATTAATTATTGTCAATAATAATAATAGTATTATTATTGTTAATATTAACATTTTATATATATATATATATATATAAAATAATTATAATACCTTTTATGAATAATAATATTCCAGGTAAAAATAATAATAATAGTAGTAATAATCAAAATTATGATCATCAATGGCAGCATCAAAATCACAATCAGTGGGGACATCATCATATATCAACAATGTCGACGTCATCATCATCAGTGACGGCTATTGTTGGATTGTGCAGAGTCAAAAACAACCCTAACGAGGACAACACCAGTGAACCAGCTACTGCTCTACAACCAACAACAACGATTGTGCTTCATTTTGATAGCAACTGTTTGGTTGCTGCCGGATCGTAACAATTTCGCTGCAACATTTTTTTTATTTGCAGTGAGGGTATTTTTGAAATAAAAAATATTAATAAGGGAAAAATTAGGAATTCTAGTAATTAAAGTCTGATTTCCATCCCCTCGAGAAGGGTGAGGTTATTTGAACCCACTAAAATACTTATTAAACCCAACTACTTAAGAAACCCACTATCATAATTTTAAAATTTTATGTTTTACTTAATAAACCCATCTCAATACCTATTATACCCTTATTGGACAAAATTATTATAATTTGTGCAAATTTTTTTTCTCACAGCTTCTTTGTCCTTTTCTCTGTCTTTGCAATTATTTATGGATTTTTCTACACCATTACAAATGCTAAAGGTTTTACTCTCATATTCATTTTTTTCCATCCATTGTTTTTTGTCCCATTGACCTTTGAATACATTTTCATAAATTACACCAAATAACAAAATCATAAATCACACCAAAAAAAAAAAATCTTTCTCCACTATTTATTTGCGCTATATTTTACGACATGAATATAGAAATCTTTTGACCAAAAACATACTTAAATAATAAGAAATTGGGTTACAAAGAACTTATTACCTAAATTCAACTTCCTTCAATCTTTATTCCTGGGGCATGTGATAAACAAACTTCAAATTCTATCATCTTTAAACTTCGAAGCAAGGCCAGATCAAGCAAGCAAATAACTTTCATTCTTCCTGCACTTTTCTTCTTTCATGGACAAATAATATCTTTTAAGTAATTATCCTCTATGATTCCAATTAATTCAATACCAATGAATATGGTCCAATCAATACCCATTGAATAAAGAGAGAGAACAATACAAAGGAGATGGAGATGGAAAAAGCATTTCTTTTCTTTCTTTTTTTTAAAGCATGGAAAGAATTTTTTTTTAAAAAAATTAAGCAATATTATCTTGTCTATATTCGTAATTTACTTTTGGGATATTTTAGTAATAAAAAAATTCATTAAAAGGTGGGTTTAGTGAGTATTTTAGTGGGTTCAAATAGTCTCACCCCCTTGAGAATTAGTATCCGATTCCTCATTCCCCATTTAAGATGGCCCTCACGATACTGATTTCAATTTCGATTCTGATTCCAGCTCAAAATGATGATTCCAATACCAAATTTTGATACTGCAATCCAAGAAGTAAGCACACCTTTAATACTTTAGAGCCAAAATGACTTTAGACTAGTGCCGTTTTCAAAGAGCTTTAGTAAACCACGTGCAACTCATGTGAGATATTTATAGTTTGTTATGGCAGTTAGAATTTGTGGGAAACTTGGGTTTGTTTGCTGGCAGGTGGGCGTTATTGTCCGAAGTTATATAAAGCCTTAGATGATTAGATCTAGTTGATTCGGATCGTCATAACTTTCTTTGTAAGCTTGAAACTTATTTTGAGATAATCAACAATGAAATGGCTCTGTTTCTTCAGAGGACCCAAGTAATTTTAATTGAACCTCTGTAAACATTGTGTACCGTTCTTTGTTCTTTTTTGTTGATTGATTTGTGATTCATTGATTCATTTTCGGTGCTTGATTCATCCATCAGCATGCGGTGAGTGAGTTCAGGGGATCCAAATCGGATTAAATCTGATCTTAGGTTCAACAGCAAGGATAGTGCTTATCTCATCGAATTTTGGACTGAGTTTTTTGAATTATTCTCTAAGCCATCAAACGACTATGAATAGAGGTTCATTTTGATAGAATAAAGCATCCGCAAAATCTTTATTTGGGAGCTAGTAAGTTATGTGAGAGAGAGTTGTGCTCTCTCTGTTGAGTTGTGTGTCCAGATTCGCTAGTGAAAGACTAGTTATTTAGGCCAAAAGCCCCAACTATTAAGAAAGAGTGTAATTGTTCTCTTTTACTTTTAGAGAGAATATAAATTTGTAATCCTCGTTTAAACTAATGAAATCCACCAACACTGAATGTTTAATAATCCTCATTTAAACTGGTCAAATCTTTGCTCGTGGTTTTCACCTCCTACTATTGGGAGGTTTCCAAGTAAAATACTTGTGTCCATTTCATCTTCATTATTTTTCTAATTTCACTTCAATTCCATGTTTGCTTTAACCCATTAATTTCATAACAGTTTTAGCTTATTAAATTCTTAAACCCAACATAATTTATCTTTTTAAATAAACTTTTCAACCTCTATCATAAAGCAAGAAGATCACTTAGACTAGCTATCAGCAGTGTTTTTGATAAAGAAGATTAATTTCAACAATTTATATAAACCAATTAACAAATTTGAACGCTAATAATTTATAAGCAATAATTTGTTTAACATTAAAGAAAGAATACCCTGACTGTTGATCCAAAACTCTACTATTTTATTCAACGTGTAATGTGCATTTCCCAACTAATATGTCCTTCATCCATTAAATAATAGAACAGAGTTATAAGATCCCACAAAGTGCCGAGTTTCAGCATTGTTGTTCCTAAAAGTAAGATTTCAGCATAGTTGTTGCTGGAAGTAAGTTTCCAGAATGGTTCAACTATCAGAATAAGGGATGTTCAATTGTAATAGTAAGTCCTCTAGATTCATGTGATAAGAATAAGGTGGTTGGATATGCAATTTGCTGTGTGTTTCATGTCTGTGGCAAATATCAACTACATTGCCATATGAAAGCTGATCAAATACAAGCTCGTATCCAATATATTCTTGATCTTAAAGAGTGCAATAAACTTGATTGGAAGTTTAGATATGATCATGTTGAGTTGTTTCAAATCAATTCGGGACCGAAGGTGAAGAGGGGTAATCTCCATCCAGTTTCCATCCACTCAGGATTAAAGGTGAAATGGAATCTGTCTACTATTTATAATCTTGATTATAACTAAAGTTGCAGTTGAGCACGAACTCCTCAAGGTAGTTCTGAATGTACCACTGAGTTCATTCCAACTGAAGTTTCTGTGGACAGAAGTAACTCAACTTGTATTGCTTTAATCCAAAGTACTACGTTTCCATGCAAAATTCTTATGATGATACTGGTATTAGAGCTTGGTCTTCAAACCAGATACAAGTATGACGTCTACCAAGATTGACCTGGAGAAGTTCACTGGCAAAAATGATTTCAACATATGAAAGGTTAAGATGGAAGCCTTACTGATAACACAGGGATTAGGAGATGCAATTGAACCTGTCACTAAGAATAAAGGAAAAGAAGTATCATCCTCAAAGACACTTGAAGTGGCTGCCGAGATAGACAAGAAGGCCAGAAGCACCATTATATTGAGCCTTGGTGATTCTGTTATCAGAGAGGTTTCCAAGGAGAAGATTGTGGCTGATCTATAGAACAAACTTGAAAAGATTTATATGACAAAGTTCTGGCCAATAGATTGTATATCAAAAAGAGGATGTTCACCTTAAAGATGGCAGAAGGGTCTTCTCTTGATGATCATATAGATGAGTTCAACAAAGTCTGTGATACTCTTAAAACCATTGATGAGGGACTGGATGATGAAAGAAAGGCTTTACTTCTGGTGAGTTCCCTACCCCAGTCTTATTCAAATTTCGTTGATGCTCTTATGTATGGAAGAAAAATTTTATCATTAGATGAAGTTAAGGTTGCCTTAAATACAAGAGGATTACAAGAAAAATCTGGAAATATAATGAATGCTGAAGGGTTGTCAGTTAAAGGAAAGTTTAACAAGAATGACGGAAAGAAGAAAAAACAGAAGAAAGGCAAGTCTAAATCCCAAAACTTGAAATGCTTTCATTGTCATAAAGAAAGTCATTTCAAGAAAGACTGCTAAGAGTTAAAGAACATAAAAAAAGGTAAAAATAGTGATGCAACTACTGTTGAAGAAGAAGGCTATGAATCTACTGATGTATGTGTGGCTACAGAAGATCTCCAGAGAGGAAAATGGATCCTAGATTCTGGTTGTACCTTTCACATGTGCCCATTTAAAAGTTACTTCTCTGATTACCATTACATAGATGGGGGAAAAGTAATGATGGGAAACAATATTGTATGTAAAGTCATAGGCATGGGGAATGTGAATCTTAGACTTCATGATGGGACAATCTGGGAACTCAAAGAGGTCAGATATATTCCTGATTTGAAGAGGAATCTGATCTCACTAGGTTTGCTTGATCAGAATAGGTTTAGTATTAAGATTGAATCTGGAAGGTAGTTGATTATGAAGGGATCAAAACGAAATAGAGTATATGTCCTAGATGGGGAAGCAATTACAGGGATGTCTGATGTGATTGTTAGCTCCAATGGGGAAACCACTAGGTTGTGGCATATGAGTATCAAGGGGTTAAAAGAGCTCGAGAATCAAAGTGTTCTGGGAAAGGACAAGATAGAAGAGCTGGAGTTTTGTGAAGACTGTATTTTTGGAAAATTAACAAGAAACAATTTTAAAAAATCAACAAGCAAAACCCCTGGAATCCTAGACTACATACACTCTAACCTCTGGGGACCTGCACAGACCAGTTCATTAGGTGGAAATAACTATTTTCTGTTTGTAATAGATGATTATTCAAGAAGGGTTTGGGTCTATGTATTGAAACACAAAGATCAGGTCTTTGGCAAGTTCAAAGAATGAAAAGCCTTAGTTGAAAATCAAACTGGAAAGAAGGTGAAGAAACTGAGAACAGATAATGGACTTAAGTTCTGTAATCAATAATTTGACAATTACTGTGCAAATGAAGGGATAGTAAGGCACAAAACAGTGAAGTTAACTCCTCAACAAAATGGATTGGCGGAAAGGATGAATAGAACCTTGATGGACAAGGTAAGATGCATGTTGGCTCAAGCCAAACTTCCTAAAAGCCTATGGGCTGAAACCTTATTAACAGCATGCTATCTGGTGAACCTGAGTCCTTCTGCTGCTCTGGAATTTAAGACCCTATTTGAGATGTCGCATGGGAAACCAGTAAGTTATGACAGTCTCAAAGTGTTTGGATGCCCTGCTTATGCACATGTCAATCAAGGAAAGTTGGCAGCAAGGGCTCTTAAAGGTCAGTTCTTAGGCTATCCTGATGGAGTTAAAGGATATAAACTATGATGCACTGATATGGAACCTCCAAGGTGCATAATAAGCAGAGATGTGATGTTCAATTAAAAAGCTGTGTTGGAAACCAGGAAGGTTGCTGGGGTCAAAGCTCAGAAATCACAAGAACATAATGAGATTCAGTTTGAGGTGGAGCAATCTGGAGCAAAGACATCTGAAGAAGATAGAAATTCAAATGAAGACAGTGAAGATCATGAAGAGGAAGGTGACTCTCAACCACAATCTCACAGGCAAGCTCAAGTACAAGACTATCAGTTGACAAAAGATAGAGAAAAGAGAAAAATAAAGCCACCTCAGGATATGGATATGCTGATTTAATAGCATATGCATTGGCTGCATCTTATGATATTGAAGAAGATGAACCCAAGAACTATGCTGAAGCTATTCAAAGCCCCTACAAATCAGAATGGCAGGTAGCTATGAATGATGAAATAGCCTCTCTTAAGAAGAATAACACATGGATATTGGTTAAGAAGCCTGGTAACAGAAGAACAGTGGGTTGCAAGTGGATTTTCAGAATCAAAGAAGGCCTAACAGCTGATGAACCTAGGAGGTATAAGGCTAGACTTGTGGCTAAATGGTACACTCAGAGGGAAGGAGTTGATTTTAAAGAGGTGTTCTCTTCTGTGGTCAGACATGTTTCCATAAGAGTGCTCTTAGCACTAACTGCAGTCCATAACCTAGAGCTTGATTAACTCGATGTAAAGACTGAATTTCTACATGGAAGGTTACAAGAAGAAATTCTCATGACTCAACCTGAGGGCTATGTGGATTCTGAAAAACCAGATCATGTTTTCTTGTTAAAAATGTCACTGTATAGGCTAAAGCAATCTCCAAGGCAATGGTATCTCAGGTTTGATGAGTTCATGCTGTCTCATGGTTACCTGAGATGCAGTTTTGATTGCTGTGTGCATTACAAGTTGATAAACTCAAGTCTCTATATATATCTGTTACTATATGTAGATGACATGTTAGTTGCTTGTGAGTCAAAAGAGGAAATTGAAGCTTTGAAGAATATGTTGAGCTCTGAATTTGATATGAAGGATTTGGGGCCAGCTAAGAAGATATTGGGTATGGAAATCAAGAGGGACAGAAGCAAATGAATTATGTTCCTCTCCCAGGAAAAATATCTGAAAAGGGTACTGGAAACCTTTGGTATCACAATTTGTAAACCTATGATGAGTGTACTAACAATTAAATCATAATCCAATGGTTCAGGCTTTATCTATACATGCATGCAAAAATACGAGAAACAAAAGAATGCATAAATCCAAGATCAATAATAATACGAGGCCTAAGTAATTGCAGCATGTCTTTGATATTGATGTTCTACTGTTTGTCGCCAATGATAAGCTCTATCGTCGAGTAGAAATATAGAAAAGGAACGTCAATTTTTCTCTGAGCATTTCATCACATCAAAATATATGCTCGACTTCAACAAACTACGACTCAGTCTCGGGTGGCTTTCTAAAACTATTAAAACTCCTCGCCCTTAAACTTCTCACACATTCAATAGTATTTACATGACCGACATCTGCATGAATTCGATTATGTAATACAGTAGTCATAATCTGAACTTACTTATTAATCAACTGTTCAATGTTCGATATATATCCTAGTGTTTGTTGTGCAACATCGTGCATCAAATACTCAAATATTCCCTCATTTTCAGGATCACCTTCCCTCGCAGGTACATCTCTTAGAGTCAATCAAACTACTAGTCTAATACGAACTCAGCCACTCGACTACTACAACAAATCATGATGGGGGTCCACAATATATCAATTCCGACTTCAATAATTATAAAACTTATTCTGATCACAACAATAAAGTCTACAGAATATAAAATCATGCTCTGATGCCAACTGAAACAACCCTCCCCAAACTCCCAAGGCGAGTCTATCTAATCTCGCCTAACTGAAATAAATAATAATTCTAATATCTAAGAAAATCTACTAAAAACTCGGCAGAACCTCCTCTATAAATATAATATGCCCAACGCTGTAATTTATGAAAATTAACACTCCCAAAATAATTCGAAATTCAACCAACATCCATAACCAACTTCTTTAATCCACATATCAAATCTTATCCAAACACTATAATATCAAATACCGTAAAATATTCTTAATCGCAAATATGAAATAAATTAAACAATCCAAAATATTTTAATAAAATATCTACAATTCCTAGCACCATCATATAGCTCGAAAATTAATTTACAACTGTTATTCGGTCGACTAATGTACATACAAGTGTCCTTGGGGGGATATAATAAAAGCGGAGTGAGTATAAAACTCAGTGAACTCAGTGAGTGGATAGTAAATTTTGAAAATAACTTATTTAATCTAAAAAAATACTTTAATCTTTCTCTAAACAATCTCATTAAAATCTCGAAAGAACTTTAATAATTTCTTTTAATTCAAACCATGTACTGAAATAGCAATATTTCATAAATCTGTATGAAAACAATGAGATCATAATACTGATAATATTAAGTACTGAATACTGAAAAACTATCACCAAACAAGTACCCAGGGGAATAATCTTATCATATCCGGACCTCAACGGAAGGACAATCAGGGAACCATCATGTCCTGGACCTACAACGGATAAATGGGAAAAAATATCATCTCATATATCTGATCTGTCTCACCTGTAATCTCAACATCTGTCTGTATCTCAACATCTGTATCTCTGTAACTATTATACTGCATGCATAAGCCCCCGAAAAGCAAAAGCGCCCAAACACACAGCCCAAAGCCTCTATGTGTGTTCAGACGGACCCCAAAGGCCTCTCATGTCATCTCATCTCATTTTATCTATATCATTATAGCTGGAGGGGAATGATACTGTTCAATGATTTCAAATCTATATTTATACACAAATTCATAAACATATAATCACATCTGAATCTCTTTTTTTTTCCATAAAACATATCTCAAATCTACTTAATTCTCTTTAAAACTATTATCATATATTTACTCAAAAATAATAATAAAATCATTATTCTATCTTATTTTTAATAATGATAAATATCAGTACGTAAATTAAATTCAATTTCTAGAAAACCATTAAATCAAAGCATTAAAAACTCATAGATCGAAACAATATGTACTGCACTATAAGATCAGAATATAATCTGAAAATAGATTTTGTATATTTCACTCACAGCGACAATGCCCAATCTTGGTATCAGCAATGTCTGTGGGCTGATTCTCGTTTGTAGATCCTCCTATTTCAATTAAACGACATAATTATTCTCGATAACATGAAATACAACTAATTTTATGTAATTAATCTCGAATAGAATATTTATCCGTAATAAACTATTCCTGTATGAATACAATTACCAAAATTACCGAAACACCCCTGCATGCTAAAATTACCAAAATACCCCCAATATTAATATTTACTAAATTACCGTCGGAACCATAATTTATCGAATTATACTCAAAATTCTAAATTATCAATTTGTCCTTAATTCGAAACACAAAATAAATCACAAGCTTTGAATTTACGAAATTACCCTTGAAATACGAAATTACCGAAATGTCCTTAATAATTTAAATTACCAAATTACCCTTGAAATGTCAAATTACCTCACTGCCCTAATAAAAAATTACCAAATTATCCATAATTTTCTAGAAATTATAAATTTACCCCCAAAAGCTTTGTAAAATTACCAAATTCATTCGTTAGTCAGCGGTGGCCGGACTTGATCATTGTTGACGGGAAGCTGGTCTCTTTGGTTCCTACCATGCTGTGTTCATATGACCACCCACATGATGGCGGATCGAAACTCTAAAGGGCAGTGGTGTCTCGTCTGTGAACACAATCACACCATTTTTGGTGTAAAATCGTCTCGATGGACATAATTTGCACCAAAATGGTGTTATGAATAGTATAATTCGTGGTGCATTGGTTTCAAGTTCGAATATCCTTATTATTTTTCTTATTTACATATATGTCCTATTTTATACAATATTTTAAATTATTATTATTATTTTGTTATTATTATTATTATTTTAATTTTTAATATTATAATAATATTTTAAATAAAAAATTCAACACAAAATTAATAATAATAATAATTAACAAAATTAAATGCCAATAACATTAATTACTAGATTACATATTACAAAATTAAAAATACAAAATTAAATTAACACAAATTAAAAAAGCTACTACTACTAGCATTACAAAATTAAAAATACAAAATTAAATTAACACAAATTAAAAAAGCTACTACTACTACTAGCATTACAAAATTAAAAATACAAAATTAAATTAACACAAATTAAAAAAGCTACTACTACTACTAGCATTACAAAATTAAAAATACAAAATTAAATTAACACAAATTAAAAAAGCTACTACTACTACTAGCATAAATTAGAATAATTATTTAATAATCTTGGAGATCATTATTAGATCCTCCAATATCATCAAAATATTAGCAGGTAATCTTAGCAATTCAAATAATTAAAGTATTATTATTGTTATTGTATTTTTCTATATTAATGTAATGTTTAATTATGAATTTAGTAATTCGAATAACATTAATTATTATTGTTGTTGCATTTTTCTATCTTAATATAATGTTTAATTTCATAATGTAGTAATTTAGTTAATTAAATGTAAATTTAATAATTTTTTATATTTTTTTAATCGATATAAAATTAATTATTACTTAATTATCTACATTAATAATTATATTTATTGTGTTAATTGAATTAATTCTTGATGATTAAAAGAATAAAAAGAAGAATATTCTTTTTGGTGTAAAATTTGGTGTAAATGGGTTGGAGATGAAATAGTAATTTGGTGTGAAAAAGGTACATTTTTGGTGTTGGTGTTACACCAAAATGGTGTTACCCATTGGAGATGGCCTGAGGAACAAGATCGAAGCGGTGGCGTTACCCAACTCCAACTAGAATGAGGGTGACAAAAATGGGTTTTGGCCACGGTATTTCAACCTTCAATCATCGGTGTTCCGGTCAGTTTCCAGCAACGAGGATGGCAAAGGTGTGACGGGCGTCTCACGAGCTTCGGATCGGTACCAAGCACGACCGGAACAGTGATCGAAAACACAAGATTCAACCGGTTCGGGTGCGCAGGTATCTGAGTCAAACGGGTCAAATCCTGTCTCTATCTCTTTCTCTCTCCTCAATATATAGAACTAACACCTTTTTTTTTTACAAAACACAAATTAAATAAATATCGAACCCGTGATAGAAATAAAAATCTGGTTACCCGAGCTTTTAATTGCACTCGATTTATTGCGATTTGACATCGTGATAATTTCTAAATTAATTCGAGCACCATATAATAATTAAACGCGCCAAATCTATCCGCAAAAAATTGTGATATTATGACAACTTAAAAAAAATTCATACCGAAATAAAATTAAGTAATGCACTTAATTTAGAAACATGAAGTGCATATGTTACAAAAAACGAGAAAGTTGCAGGAAGAAATATAGCAAGAACACAATAAAGCAGAGGATTGATTTCAATCCTTAATTTTCAACCCATAAGAAATCATAAAATTCAAGGCTTCATTAAAAAAAAGATTTTACTAAACTTTATGTTCTTGCATGGCAAAAATAGTCTAGTGCAGTTCTTATTCCACATTTTCTCACAAACCAAAAAATGAAAACAAAAAAATATAAAATAAGAAACATTTCCAACAATCACATCAACTGCTTGATGTTTATCAACAAGACAAAAGCATTGGATTATCTCAATCAAAATCCATGTTCACTGGAATATATTAACTAACCTTAAAGAAATTTGAGTAAGGAGCTAATCTTATGGAGCACAAATGTTATTTCAATTCATGAAGGCACATTCTGAAAAGCTTCAGGTATTCTTTGCCTTCAATCCAAGCAGAGGATTTCTGGTAATTTAACATCAAATAGTTTTGCATAAGTTGACACAATAAATAAATTTAAAACTAATGTAAATGAATGACCAATTGCAGAAAAAAAATAAGAATAACTGACATTGAAGATGCATGCTTACTGATAAATTCAGCGAATTAGTAGGCTTGGGCATTTATTTGGGTTCTCTAGATTTTTGAGATAGTGGTTCCTCATCGGCACAACACCATTCTTCCTCTTCAACCCCGAATATTCATTGAAGGTTTACTTTGATGTTGTGGCTACAAGCATCTTTGATCCAACAAAATCGGGATAGAACTCATTCATATTATAGGTAGTGTAGTGAGTCCACTGGTTTCTTGTTTAGTTCAAGAACTCCACTCTGTGCCTATAAATGGGATGGAAACCACATCTCTCCACCTTCAATCCAGGGCCAGACACAGGTCAAAATTGCAACTCAAAGAGATAATTCTCTAAACCCAATTGCTATAAGAGCATTGTCTAAGGGGCAAGTAAAGTAGCCAGAGATGGTCTGACTCGTTTTGAGCAAATTTCTCTTTGAAATCGATGAAATAACTGATAGAAGAACCATTCATATGGCAGTTCAACTGATGCGTTGGATATGAACGCCTCACTTGGGTACCAGGGATTCATTCATAGACATGAAAAACACATCAGACAGCATATCCCAGCGCCTTATTCTTACAATACAAATTTGAAGGCATTAAGAATTTTATTGAGGATCCATCAATTTGATGCATGAACCACTTTGGAATTTCACTTTTTGGAACAACTATACCAAACTTTTGTTTGGGATTTGACACTACCTGTAACACCCCAGCCCAAACTCCGAGGGCAAATCTGACCATAACTCCCTTGTGTACTTGGATATCTTCTTACAATCGATAACAATTCAAACCTAAAAAATAATATGCAGCGAGATTATCTAAAAATTTAGCCAAACTCTCTACCATCCTCAATTCAAATTCATCTTCTCGCTTATCACGAATTAATCCTGACCTATGAAAACTGAATCACAATAAACTATAATGAGTATAAAATTCAGTAAGTAAACTAGTTTTTCTTATACGAAAATACATACATACTTATACATAATGCAATGGATGATATGTCATGATCTCTTTCAGTCACTTTCAAACTTTCATATGTATTTTCAATAAAATACGTATCTTACAATTGTGACACTTTGTGCTGTGCGTGGCATTTTGCACCATGTGTGGCACTCTGCGGCGCTCTGATCCTTAAAAGGTGGACCCTGCATAGTTCTAAGGGGTGGCCCCCATACAACATCAAGAGGTGCCGCCAATACAAAACCTTATAAAACATAAATCTCATTTGCTAAAATCCATTTTCTCATTCATAGAAAACTCAATGCATTTTCGTGCTTATGCCAAAGAATCGTCACACATACATATGCCCATGTACATAATCACACCCAATCCATAACAACACATCACATAAACACATGGGCATAGACATATAAATCCATAATCGTAAATATCAAAATAGGCTTTTTACACAAGTCAAACATATATATTATTTATTGTGATTTGTTTTAAAGTTTACTTTACTTACCTCTTGGCATCCTCATACTTATACATAATTCCGTTAATTTTCTTAACGGTCTCCAAACGGAAGTGGAAAAGTGAAAAGAAATGTAACTTCAGGTGGATTCCAGCCAAAAAAAAAAAGAATTGTTTATTTTTGAAAAACGGGAAAAAAACGGGTGGACGGTGGATAATTTCCCTTGTTAACAATCCCCCCATTTTGCATTTTACATTTTTAAAGGATTTAAATCATTACCAATCTCTGTGGATATGACTCTACTCAATCACTATACGCAATTTATTTAAAGTAGGTATTTATTTTTGCTGGCTTCGACTACCATCAATCAACCTAAAATCATCAATATATTTCTCATAAAATATAATTAAGTCTCAATCATAAACTCTAATGTCCTCAACTATCTTACTTTAAACAGCTCCTAAACTCAATCTCAAATGTCCTCAATATTTGGCACTCAACATAGAACAATCCACGTTATATGATTTTAAATAAATTATTCCCTTGTTTGAAAAATCCCAAATTTGACAAACCATATGCTGACATATTGAAAGTTCTTTGATAAAAATTTCATAACTTAATTCTTCAAAACCTATTTAAAATAATTAATGTTTCAGACATCATCAATACTGTCAAAAAGTTTTCTGTTTTGAACACACTTGCTTTACAAATACAAAACAATTTATTACTTTATCATAAAATCATAACAATTTACACAAGTATACTAGACATATATAAAAATCACATGTCCAAATTTCATAATATTTGAAGACGTCTAGCTATGGTAAAAACAAATCGGGATTCACATTATTCACTAAAATCAGAAATTTCCAAGTTTTCAGACTTGACTTTGAAAAATCGTAATTAATGGAAATCTCATCCAATCAACTTGAAATAAGTTTCAAAACATTCTAAATGATGTCTAGTTTAACATATCCAAAAATCAGAATCAAAATCAATTTGTATAAATTACTATGATTTTCGTAATAATTCACTGTTAGCATATTTCTGAAAAATCTTGGGTTTCAACTTCTATAGCAATCATGCTTCTCCACAACAAATTAATAAAAATCAAGAGTTAAAACTTACCTCCAAATCCAAATCTTCCATCAACGATACCCAATTCAAACTATGCAACTTGATCTCATTTGTTACTTATGGCAGAACAAATAATAAGATTTTCTTCTCTTTTTCTTTACTTTTCTCTCCATCTCTCTCTCTCTCTCTCTTTTTCTTTTCCTTTCTGCCATTCTTTTTTTCTTTTCCTTCACCGATCTCTCTTTCCCTCTCGCTTATAATGGGAAAGACATCTTATTCTATTTATATTAGGGTAAAAAGGATCACTAAAAATTAAAAAGATATAAATACCCTTAGGAGAATTGGGATATTACACTACCTGCAACTGATAAGCGGAAAGAAAAATACCCATAACAGTGCCTCATATTTAGGCATAATGTTTTGCACAAAAGTGAGAGGGAGTGAGAGACTGACCTCAAGATACTCTTTTAGCATTGAAAATGCCAAACCATTACTGCCGAGCAATTTCAGGTCGTCTATACTATGAATTGAAAAGTGTTCCGAGTTGCAAAATCTTAATGCATTTGATAATGTTTCCAATGAAGCACAACCATTTCCCCCGACTTCTTCTATGTTGGGTGGAAGTTGTGGCGTAGATTGAAGTCTTTTGCAATCATCCAACTCTAGTTCGTCAAGATTAAAAAGATGGTTAATGCTTGCTGGCACTGTAACAAAACTGTTTTTACTCAGATACAACTCTTTTAACGACCACAAGTTACCAATATCATCTGGTATTGCTCCTTCCCTTAGATTACAGTCACTAAGGTCCAATTTCCTTAAAGAGCACAAACCTGACAGAGAAGGAAGCCCAGAGTGGTGGGATCTGAACAGCTTCGCAGCAAACTAATGGAGAAGGACAGATACCATGATGATGATATCTATGGTCCTTTGCACCCGCTTAATTCTAGCACTTCCAAGCTTTCTACTTTCCCCAAGTTCTCTGGCACATTTTTAAGCTTGGAGCAGCCAGAGAGATACAACTTTTTAAGAGACTTCAGACCATTAATAGTACTCGCAAGAGTCTCAAGTTTTCTGAAATTTCTCAAATTCAATAAAACAAAGCTAGTGAAAAGTTCAATTGATAAAGGCAATCCTCTTATGGCATTTCCTTCCAAATAAAGCTCCAACATATGCTCCATATTTATCATGATCTCTGGGAAGTCTGAAAATTTCAATAGGCCAGAAAGATTCAAATTTGGATGATATTTTAGAGCGCTTATATATCTGGGGAGACGCTCAAGTTTATAACAGCCTTCCAAATTTAACCGAACAAGTCCAGATGGAAGTTCAAATGGTAATATTGGTAGTTCTTTAATATCGGTTCCATCCAAAAGAAGCTCTGACATACACTTCATATTTCCTACAATCTCATGAAGTTCTTCAATTTCGAGCAACCAGAAAGTACAAGTATTTTTAGAGATTAAATATAAATCTTGCCTGGAAGAGTTGTGAGACTTGTACAATCTTTTAGATTCGATAAAATAACCTTCTTGTGAAGTAGCAACGTTGGGTGAATGTCACACAATCTTGTACATCCTCCAAGATCCAGCTCCTCTAAATATGGCATCCCTGAGAAATCTGGCGTTCTGATCAGGATTTTGGAATTGCCAAGTCTCATGAATTTCAAATTACTTAAAGGCTGTTCAAAACAATGATTTCAGAAATTATTCAAGGGATGAATGATAACTCTTATCAACAATTATTCACAAAAAAGAAAAGAAATAAAACTCACTTTAAATCCACTCCACATTTGTTCAATGTGACTATAACACATTTTAAGTTCAACAAGTTTATCAGGTAGAAAATTTGATGGCAAGGATTTCAAAGGATATCCATGCCATTCAAGTAACCGTAACTCAATAAAGAGATATTCAAGGCCTTAAGGAAGTTGCACTTGCACATTACGGATAAGAAGAATTCTCAGGTTAGTCATCTTAAAAAATGTATTAGAACTTACACTGAAATGCACTTCTGCTTCTTCGGGGAAGTTATCTATCTTCATGACTTCAACTGAGTTAGATCCCTGAAAGTTAAAGGTAAAGAATAAGCAAGGATAAGAATGTGAAGATGTTGAAATCTTAAAACTACATGTTTTTGACTTATCATTGCTTACTGTGTTTCTTGTTAACAGGTGATGTACATCTCCTTCCTTCCACAATCGGCTACGCTTCCCAGGATCTTCAGGTCATTGTCTTTTAACAATTTGTTACCCCATTTCTTGTAACAAATCATGCATCCATAGTTGATCACCGGATAAAACCTCTATGAGAGATTTATCAACAAGATCCATTTTTCCAATAACTGGGTCAAAATCATAGTAATCAAGAATTTTTGTAACATAATCTCTCTTCTCCCCTCGATGAAAGCTCGCAATGTCAAGAAATAATTTCTTCTCTGTTTCTCTAAGCCCATCAAAACTTATTTCAAGTATATCCAAGATTTCATTTCCTGAATCTCTTTTCAGTCTCTTTAGTGCACTTTCTCATTCTTCTGTAGTTTTACCAAACAAAAAGGATCCCAAAACTTTGAGAGCCAGTGGAAGACCACCTGTATACTTTGTAACCCATTTAGACAGCTGCTCATATCCTCTCTTAGGCTACTGGGCTTTGAAAGCCATCTTACAAAATAATTGAAGAGCTTTATCATCATGTAGTTCCCTAAGCTTATATACTTCATCTACTCCGTGCGTCATCAACAAATGCTTATCTCTCGATGTTATTATGATCCTGCTGCAGGGACCAAACCATCCTGCTGGGCTTTGAAAGCCATCTTACAAAATAATTGAAGAGCTTTATCATCATGTAGTTCCCTAAGCTTATATACTTCATCTATAAGGCCGTAAATCAACAAATGCTTATCTCTCGATGTTATTATGATCTGCTGGGGACGAACCATTCAACTTTCGCTAAAGATTCTAATTGCTTGATATCAACTACATCACGATAATCAAAAGAACCTTTTTATCTTTGCAGACTAGTTCACCATGATCTTGATACCATCATAAACATTCCATATGCCATTTTTTGAAGCTTTAGTAACTGGAAAAGGAGCTGCTTTTGTAAAGAGATCAGGCTGCCTTCTTTCGAAATTTCTCTAACAGTGGCAAGAAAGCTACTTCCTTCAAACTTATGAGAAGTCAAGTCATAAATAACTCTTACAAGAGTTGTCTATCCTATACCTTACATACCGCGTATCCCTACCATACGGACATCATTAGACCCTGTTGATGCACAGTTCTGTCTGCTCAGCAATAACTGTAACTCCTCCTCGCCTGATCGACTAACGTTACCCTCTGGTCTCCTCTTCACTAATCTCCTCTGAAATCACGAGCAGGAAAATCCCCTTCCTTCTTCTCCAATGCCCTGCGTATACAAGTACCAGTCAGAGTGCACTGGGTGGTTTTTCAGGCGTAAACCCTCTGACGCTCAAGTCAGCGATTAGGGTGTTTTGGAAAACCTTAGCCACAAACTCAATGGCTTTAATTCAATACAATGACTGCTCAAAAGCACGAATTTCTAATGGCCCTTTTGATTATTCTGAAAAGACCCTTTTTGTGTTTGCCCAACCCTTTTACCTCTTTTGATTGCGCTATTTATAAGCTTCTTGCAGATTCGGTTCCCACTCTTGACGTTCCCCACTTTCCGCATAACGTGCGTCATGGGTCTGTAAACGATTGATGGTAGACGTGGCAGTTCGAGAGACTCGTGCCTGGGGTTCCGGAAGGTGGGAGTGATAAACGGGCCTCGTGGCTTGGATCTTGCCGAGTGATGCGCGTTCTGGTAGCTGGAGTGGTGTGGGGCGAACCTGCTATCTCTGCTCCCGTAACGACCCCTTCCGAGACTGAGTAAGAGGTCCTTGCTCGTGACGGCATCCCCCTGGAGAATCTTTAAAGAGGGGAGCAGATATCCTGTTCGATAAGTTCGAGCAGGAACTTCTGGCTCGTGATGACGACGTCCAGAATCCTTTGCTGTCGTGAGCAGAAAACTCTGGTGATTAGTGGCAAGGAAAAGCTTCTACTTTTGAGGGTACCATGCTCTTCGAGTTAAGGAAGAGGAGGTATCACCCTGTGCAACTGGTCTGGTCGTCATTTCCCCTCAACACCAGTCCCCCAGTTTCTGGTATTTGTAATGAAATAGATTAATACTAGAAACTTGGTAGACTTGCCCTGCTCGCGATGTAACCTAACTTCTTATCGAAACGATGCACAACCCAATTGGTTCCTTCAACAGCCGGTTATCACTTCGAAGAGTCGCGTCATAATTAAATGCTGGTGAGGTGGCATTGATCTATCCATCCGTTTGAATTTCAAACTGATGGTTACGGATCCCTCGGGGCGCGTGCTGTACGATTGGAATAAATAAGGGAGCGTCCTTACCTGTTTGGGAATTATGATTAACAAAACGATAATTTTCCTCTTTTTTCTTGAACTTTCCGGTTGTTTCCAAACCTTCTTCGTCGGAATTCGGGTTATTCCTCCAGTGCGTCACCGTTTCAGGTATCACTTCCCCCTCTTTCGACTTTGATTTCCGCTGTTGCCTTCTTCTCTTTCTTTTCTTTTCTGTTTGGGTGGCGTTGTTATGGGTAGAGATTTTTGGAGATGTCGAAGGGAAAAGAGAAAGTGATTGAGATTGATGATGAATCGGATTCGCCGCTGAAATTACTGGCTGCGTTTCCTTATATTCTTGGGGTTACTTTAGAATTAGCAGACCAGCCTCATGGTAGGAGTAGTACTAGGGGGGCTTCTTTCGAGGTAACTTTCTCAACTTGTGGTGGTAATCATGAGGGATCTTCGTGTTCAGAGGATACCCTGAGTGAGGAATCGAACAGGGGGTCTGGTAAGGCATCCTCGCCAGAAGGGAGGAGACCAGAAAAAAATGAAAAGTTAGGTAGTAGAAACCTAGCAGAACATTATGCTATAGACCACATGGTTTGCTCGACCATAGTAGAAAACCTCGAGGAGCTTCGAGTTAGGTATGGTATTCCCGACGGCATACCGCTTCGGGTTCTTGGAAAAAAGGATACCCCTAGCCGACCTCCCAGGGGGTATGTTACCTTGTTATTAGAGAGTTTTAAGTTTGGGATAAGGCTTCCGATGCAGCCATACTTTGTTCAGCTGCTCGGTGGATTGGGCCTGGCTCCTGGTCAGCTTAACCCTAATGGGTGGAGGCTGCTTTCTGGTCTGTTCGTTCTGTGGAGCAAGTGTGGTCAGAGCGAGCCCACAGTTGACGAAGTTAAATATTTGTACCAGCTGAAAAGTAGTCCCAAAGACGCGGGCTGGTATTACTTCATGTCAAGTACAAAGACCAGGAAACCTCTAAGAGACCTTCCAACTGGTGGTGGTGGGAAATGGAAGGAGAAATTCTTTTTTGCTGGGGGTCCTTGGGGTCAAGTGACAGAGATCGATGGGAGGAGGGTTTATGTCCCCTCTCGTTTCGTAGTTCCAGGTTGTCTGCTTTGTTTTTGGATGTTTTGTATCTCTAGCTAACCCTCCTCCTGCTTTTTTTTTTGAACCACGCCATTTGTAACATGATTACTGGTTGAACTGCAGGTTCTTGGGCGGTGAGTTACGATCTCGAGCCGACGGTGCTCGTACGTGTTCAGACAGCGTTGGCTAAGTCCTGTTCGTATCGAGATCTGCTATCCCCCCATAGCCTGATCCAGTCTCGTCTGATATCAGCCAGTGAGTTCATGGAGGACGATGTGGTCGAGGCTTTGAATAGAAAGCGTCGTCATCCCGCCGCTGCTAAAGGAGGTCAGAGTAAAGGAGCGCCTCCTGCAAAACGAGTTAATGTAGTGGAGAAAGCTGCTCCCCTAAAAACACTGCCGCCTCCTCGTCCCTCAGCTGGCGACGTCAGCGGAACCACAAATAGAGCTGGTCCTTCTACCTCTTCATCTCGCGATTGACCTAAGCAGAAGACGCCAGATGATCGACCAGAGTTGACGCCTTATGTAAGCAAACTAGCCAGGTTGGTGACAAAAAAGGACTTGGAAGAATTTGATGGAAACAACCTCGGCGAGTTAGTTGCGAGTATGCAATTTGGCGCCTTTCATTTGGGTTGTCTGGCCACTTACTGACACAACTCAAAAGTGTATTACTCCCAAGTATAAGAGTGTCTAGTTATAATATAACCCGGTGAGTCCGGGGTCGAACCATAGGGAATTTAAAATCCAGTAGTCAATTTAAAACTAAGAAAATTAATTGTGGGGAAAAGAAATTATTTGAAACAGATTTAAAAATATGCTAAGGCTACAGGATCCACTCTCAGTATTCAAACTATAATTTTCTTACTCTCTCATTTTTATATTTTGCCTCACTTTTACCAGTTATTTATTATGTCATTTAATTCTATGTGTGTGGATAAATATGGAATAAAAGTACACAATGTAATATTGATGTGTCGACATTGTGTCAAAACTACCATACAAATCCAAGAAAACTTTTAAATTAACATGACATAAAAATAACTAGAAAAGAATAAAATAAACTTAAAACTCACTTGAGAAAAGTAATTGATTTCATGATTTAAAACCTTGAGCTTCACCTTTCACCTTAGCTTAATAAAATTAGCTACTCATGTTGAAAGAAAACAAAATACTCTTTTTATTTGATGAACTTTGGAAATATGTTACAAAGAAAATTGATTACAAAACATAAGAGAAAAAAAAGGAAAACACAATTCCTCAGCACTCTATCCCTCGGCTTTTCTCCTCTTTTAATTCACACTCACGAATTCTCTCTTCCTCCGAATGTCTCCCCCCCAATTCTCTCCATCCTCCCCGCTTCGCTCCATTTCCTTGCCTTTTATAGGCAAGGAATGCATTATTTTTATTATTATTATTTTTTTTTATTTATTTATGAAAGTGTATTGGTCAGGATGAATGATTGGCTCATGATCATCTCGGGCATGATAACATGGTTGCCTTTGATTCTTTTGTTCTTTTGCTCTTTTTTTTTTAATTTTATTATTTTATTATTATAATTATTACATCTCCTCAATTTTGCTCCAGTAGTTCTTCTTTGTTCCCGCTTTCAATTCCAATTCCATCTTTATTCCTGAAAAAATATTTACAATATGAAAATTAATATATTGTGAATTAATTTAACATAAAAGTATATTTGGGGAGTATTAAAATAATTTAGAAATAATGAGCGCATTAATTGATACAATAAGTGAAAAACTAATAATTTTATCCTTATCAAATGTCACTTTTCCGTATCAATCACACCCCCCAACCAGCTTATTGCTAGGCCCTAGCAATTTAAGCGATAAAAATTTAGAGAAATTTCAAAACCAAATTGAAAATCTTTTTTTTTATTTATTTTTTAAATAGAAACATTGTGTTCACTTCTTTCATCAGATTAATGACAACAATCAAATAAAAGTATAAGCATTATCTTCAGCCTAAAGAAAATCACAACCACATAAATCAATTACGTAAAATCATGTAAAATGATCAATTATCAGAGCTATAGTAATCAAACCACTTTTAAGAATGATACATCAAACCTCAAAACCTCACGATTAAGAGTGACTCTCTCAAAAGAAAATATACCCCAAATTAAACTGTCACTCTCGGAAAAGAAAAATAGATTTGAGAGGATAATAAAACAATATCACACGCTCTCACCAGGATGAAAAAATAATGCCCACAGCTTAGAAATAAAATGATCTCAGGATGAAAATCTTTTTCTTTTTTTTTTTATGCATCACCACATCTTTTAGTCCACATCACTAGCTTTTACTTCAGACTATAGTTCCCTAAAATCAAGAAGGACTTTTATTAGGACGTAACGTAGGCTAGGGTTATGGTTAAAAAAAAAGGATAATAGGAAAACAAAAATATATGTGTCAAAAAATAGGGGATTTTTTTTTTTTATAGATTACAAGGTGCTTTTTTTTTTTGGAATTTTTTTTTTAATTTGTTTATTTGATTTATTTATACATATCCTCTTTTTTTTTTTTTTTAGCACCATTATCAGGAATACATAATCATCCCTATTTTCAAACATAATTGGGTGGTGGAAAATACAAAACATAAGGTGATACTCCACATTGGAGTGGGACAAGATGATAGGTTATCAAAGAAAAGATTTTTTTTTTTTTTTTAGAGGCTCAAAGGGGTTAGCTATGGATATTTTATAATAGGGTTGGCTAGAAAGGCTCAAACGGATCAAAGATGGCCTTCTGTCATCTTTTAGGGTTCTAAATAATCTTTCATATCCACTAGTTCAATAGACTTTTAGATGCGATTGCACAATATTATTATTTTTTTTTTTGAAATTATAGAGATCTTGTACAATAAATTGTGAAGCTGTATAGGCAAATAGGGTTACTCTCCAAGGATAATAGGCTCTAAAACTCGCTTGGACTTTTCGTGATATGTACATTACTCCAAATGGCTTAATCAATTTCACTCGTCAAATTTTTCAATTTACGTTTCAACGTGCAAAGGGAAAAACATAGTGTAATATAACTCAAGGCCAAAGATAATACAAATACCAAAATTTGAAATTCATCATTTTATCTAATGTTAAAAGATTACACCGAAAATAATTTTTTTTTATTTTAATAATTCAAAAACACACCAAAAAATTTGGATTGATTGCAGAAACTTAAGGGAGATGATTCAGAGAAAAAGGTTTTTTTTTTTTGAGAAAATAAAATTCTAAAATGAAGATGCGTTTCTAGAGACACTACATTCTATATTCTGCCATCTTCGACTCAAATGTTTATCCGAAGTTAGTCTTTACATCAAAAATTAATAAAAACACCACCAGGACTGAAACATTCCACAATTATCAACTATACCCTCCCCTCAACCTGAAGGAGACATTGTCCCCAATGTCTTAAAATAAAAGAGTAGAGTTTAGAAGATATCACATGGTCACTGTTGGAAAATATTTACAAACGGAGAGTCAAATCTAATTTACACTTTTTACGAGAGTTACCGCCATCGTCATCAGTGGCCCAATCCAATGCCAAAGTCATGGGATCTGGCTCTGGTTTGTAAGCTTGCAAAAGATCAAGTAACTCATTAGCAGTGGGAGCACAAATAAAGAGTTTTCTCGCTGAGGAAGGAATGAAATAATTTTTAATTGCATGATTAAGAAATGTTATTAAGCCATCATAAAAGTTATTAACATTTAACAAACCGATGGGTTTTTTATGGATATTCAAATGGGCCCAAGAAGCAAATGTAATTAGCGCCTCTAATGTTGCAAGATCTCCTGGCAAGAAAATAAAAGCGTCAGCATGCTTTAACATTTCAGATATTCTTTCTTGCATACCTGAGACAACTAACTCTTCTCCAGTTGGTGGGTCTGGTAGGCATTCTAAAGGTTTTAAGGCTTTTGGAATGATGCCTAGCACTTGGCTTCCTCGAATGAAAGCAGCTTCAGAGACAAGTTTTGATAACCCTCGGTCACCTCCTCCATGTACAAGATGTAGTTTTTTCTCTGCTATAGCACGACCAAGCTCTATGGCTGCATGAACGAACTCCTTATACTTTCCATAGCGAAATCCAAAAAGCACACAAATGTTCTTAAGTCGTCATTAAGTCCCCGCCATTAAAACAATTCTAAAAGAAACAATTTGTGAATGCTTAAAAAGAGCTCTTATTTAAGGATCTTGGTAATGTATATAATGATATACATCTCAGAATGGGTGGTGTGTTTGTCAAATGACGCGTGACACTTTTGGCTCAATAATTCAAAGGCAAACAGTGAAAAGAAAACGCAAACAGTAACTAGATATAAAATCACACAAAAACAAGAATACTAATAATGCAAAAGATAAGATAAAATAAAAGGATATTTACTGGTAGTTGTGATTGTGGCTCACATCTTCCTCTGGTTTTACGTACAGTAATAGCTTGAACGCCCTTTATGGGTTGAGGATAAGCTTCCCATCTAGTTTTCTTATAAACTGGCAAACAGGTCTTTGTAGTCGATTCCCAAGACTAAACTGTGCACTTTCCTTTTGGAACAACTTCCATAAACTGTGAATTTCACGTTGGACAAATCCGTTCGGATGCGTCTCAAGAGATCGTAAGATTTCATCCAACGATTCTTTACTCATGCCATCCTTAACGAATTTGATTTTATCTTCACGATTTATAGAAACCATTCCTAAAGTTTTACAACGAGGTTTGTTGCAAGCAAGTCTTACACAGTTAGGACATTTAGAGCCAAGTTGCTTAGCTCTTCGTTTTTTCGCAAACGTGCTTTTACCAAAACCAGGCATGTAAGAAACAAATGGATCAGAAAACTCACCTGCAAGTCGGACCTTTGCTTCAATTAACCAGCGGATGTCAGCAGGTATGTCATTATTCATAAGCAATCGCATGCGTTCGGATCGGGCTTTATAAATTAAAAGGAGTGCATTATGAGGAAGCGAAGGGAATCGTTTGTGAAGCTTTGCTAAAATCTCATCTCTGTCCATGCCTTCGTCTCAGAATATCAATTATTGTGGGAAACTGAAGTAACCGACTTGATTGTCACGGAGTACCGTTATCCGCCTCTTCACCGGGGTGACAAACTTAAACAAACAAAGCAAACTAAAACACACAAAAAGAAAAAAACAAATTAAAACACACAAAGTAAATTAAAATCGTCCTCTTATCGAATTTACCTCAAGCTCCAACTGGGTGTTGTAGATACTTCTATCAATATCTCTGAGTTGTCTTTCTAAATCCTCAACGTGGGCGACTAACTCTGGTGGTTGCAGAACCCAAATACGAGATGTTTTACAAAATTGTATCTGTTTTCTGAGATGAATTCGGATAGGTTGAAATGTTCTAAGCATGTACAAGAGGTACTGTCTCATGATTAAACTGATAAAAAAGAACTGTAATGGTTAAGCAAACATACTTACAGAAAAATAAAACGTTATGCATCAGGAGGAAAGACTATGCATGCTGGTGATCCTGCTCTTGTAGGATGCATGAAATCTCTAAGGGTCCTAGGTTGTTCATGAAGATTTTGTAAGGCTTGGTTATCTTCATGCTCTGAAAAATTTTCAGGTCCTACATTAGCCATATCTAAAGGTGGTGAATTAATCTGCCACTATTTGTACGAGACCAACGACGCATGCAATGCTAATGATGTGAGCTAAACTAATGACGCATAAAACGCTAAATGAAAATTACAGAAAGAAAAATAAACTGAAAATTAAATAAGCAAAAATGCAAAAATAAATAAATAAACAAACTGAAATAAAATAAATTAGGAGGTGAAACCAGCCATAAAAACAAAGTAATTAAAGGAAACAATTAACAAAATATTAGGCGGTAGGTTAGAACCAGCCATAAAATAAAGAAATTAAAGAAAATAAGTTAGGCGGTATTTTAAAACCAGCCATATAATAGAACATAAAATTAAATTAATTAATGTACAAGAATAAATAAACTGAAATTAAAATGTTAGGCGGTAGAACCGACCACATAAACAAACATAAATAAATTAACAAAATTTAAATAACAGTTAGTCGGTGGAACCGACCATTAAAATAAATGCGAAAAGTAAATTGCAGAAATTTAAAGAAAGGAATTTAGTTTGAGGACTGATTTGCGAAGTTTCTGGGCTAAAGTGAAGTTTCTCACAAATTTTATGGATAATGTTAAGATTTCAAGAGAAGAGGGGTGCTGACTGAAATTTTACGAAAAGGAATAAAATAAAATGACGGCAAGATAGTAAACGACAAAAATAAAAAAAAATTAAATAAAACAAAAATAACGTAATGACAAATTGATACCAAATTTAGCAAATTCCCCGGCAACGGCGCCAAAAACTTGACACAACTCAAAAGTGTATTACTCCCAAGTATAAGAGTGTCTAGTTATAATATAATATAACCCAAGTCGAACCACAGGGAATTTAAAATCCAGTAGTCAATTTAAAACTAAGAAAATTAATTGTGGGGAAAAGAAATTATTTGAAACAGATTTAAAAATATGCTAAGGCTACAGGATCCACTCTCAGTATTCAAACTATAATTTTCTTACTCTCTCATTTTTATATTTTGCCTCACTTTTACCAGTTATTTATTATGTCATTTAATTCTATGTGTGTGGATAAATATGGAATAAAGTACCTAATGTGCCACAACTATATTGATGTGTCGACATTGTGTCAAAACTACCATACAAATCCAAGAAAACTTTTAAATTAACATGACATAAAAATAACTAGAAAAGAATAAAATAAACTTAAAACTCACTTGAGAAAAGTAATTGATTTCATGATTTAAAACCTTGAGCTTCACCTTTCACCTTAGCTTAATAAAATTAGCTACTCATGTTGAAAGAAAACAAAATACTCTTTTTATTTGATGAACTTTGGAAATATGTTACAAAGAAAATTGATTACAAAACATAAGAGAAAAAAAAGGAAAACACAATTCCTCAGCACTCTATCCCTCGGCTTTTCTCCTCTTTTAATTCACACTCACGAATTCTCTCTTCCTCCGAATGTCTCCCCCCCAATTCTCTCCATCCTCCCCGCTTCGCTCCATTTCCTTGCCTTTTATAGGCAAGGAATGCATTATTTTTATTTATTTTATTATTATTATTATTATTTTATATATATATAGGAAAGTGTAATGGTCAGGAGGCATGATGGCCTCCTGACCATCACGGGCAACCTAACATGGTTGCCTTTGATTCTTTTGTTCTTTTGCTCTTTTTTTTTTAATTTTATTATTTTATTATTATAATTATTACATCTCCTCAATTTTGCTCCAGTAGTTCTTCTTTGTTCCCGCTTTCAATTCCAATTCCATCTTTATTCCTGAAAAAATATTTACAATATGAAAATTAATATATTGTGAATTAATTTAACATAAAAGTATATTTGGGGAGTATTAAAATAATTTAGAAATAATGAGCGCATTAATTGATACAATAAGTGAAAAACTAATAATTTTATCCTTATCAAATGTCACTTTTCCGTATCAATCACTTACTACAAGGCCAAGGTTGGTCGGTATGACCGTAAGATGAAGGAGGATATTCAATCAGCAAGGAAACGTGCTGATGAAGCTGAGGAAAAGGCCAGGGAGCTTAATATCGAGAATTTGAAGCTAGTGGAGCAATCCTCTCTTGCACAGGCGAAGGCTGCTACCCTTGAAGATGAGGTGAAGAAGCTCAAAGAGGATTTGGAAACTCAACGGAATACGAGGCTCAGTTGGAGTCGCTCCGTACTGCCCACCAGGCTGACATAGAGAATTGGGAGAAAGAGGCTGATAGTCAGTATGAGCAGGGACTGCGGCATTCTTATCGATGCATCATGGCTGTTCTCGAGAAGCAACACCATGGACTGAAGATGGATCACTGTCTTTGGTGTTACATGAATGAACAAGCGTGAAAAGAGGTCAAAAGTAAGCGAGTGCGGAAGAGCCGAGGCAATGTGCTGTCACCGAAGCGACCTCTCATCCTCGTGCTACCCCCATTGAAGTGACTGAGGTCAATACTCAACACAGGAGACCCCCCACTCCCGTAATTAGTCAACCAGAAGAAGCAGTGTTACCTGTTGGTCCTTCATCTTCTTAGATGTATTGTACGCTTCCCCCAGTACTGTAATCTGCCCATGCCATTACCGATGCCCCCTTTAATAAAAATTTTCTAGTCTTCACACTGTTTCTGTTTACCTCAAGCACTATTTTTGTCTTTGGAGATATTTTTTTTAGTTTCGATAATCTGCTCGACTTCGAACGATTGAGCAGAGCTTGTAAGCTTAGTCTCGTTTCACTTTCTTGAGTAAGATCTGCAATCTTGAGTCATTCATGCCTCTTAGAAAATATATGATAGCTCGAAATTTGCTCACTTTCACATGGTCGAGCAAATCCTGGCTAGCTTGGCTTTGTGTCTCGCCGTCGAGCAGGCTTTGAGGCATCGAGCCTTATGCTTGCCTTAGAATATATTTAGGAACTTGGGACTCTGCTCGCCTTCACATGGTCGGCGGATCTGCAACAACCGTGTCTCGCCGTAGGCGAGCTTTGAGACATTGAGCCTTATGCTTGCCTTAGAATATATTTAGGAACTTGGGACTCTGCTCGCCTTCACATGGTCGAGTAAATCCTGGCTAACTTGGCTTTGTGTCTCGCAGTCGGGCAGGCTTTGAGGCATCGAGCCTTATGCTTGCCTTAGAATACATTTAGGAACTTGGGACTTTGCTCGCCTTCACATGGTCGAGCAGATCCTGGCAAGCTTGGCTTCGTGTCTCGCCATCGAGCAGGCTTTGAGACATTGAGCCTTATGCTTGCTTAGAATATATTTAGGAACTTGGGACTCTGCTCGCCTTCACATGGTCGAGCAGATCCTGGCAAGCTTGGCTTCGTGTCTCGCCATCGAGCAGGCTTTGAGACTTTGAGCCTTATGCTTGCCTTGGAATATTTTGTACACGAATATGATTCATGAATTTCATCATAATCTTCATTAATTGTGCAGCTCGTCATACATGTTATCGATTAACAGAAGAAGCGATGGCGATATGAGATGAATTGACATGACTCACAATCGTCCATTTTTACTGGAAATACTTCCTGAGATGGGTTGCGTTCCATGGTCGTTTTACCTCAGATCCATCTGCACGAACAAGTTTATAAGCCCCTGGTCCAACCACCTGCTTCACCCTATATGGACCTTCCCAGTTAGGACTGAGCACCCCTTGGATCGAATCTTTCGTATTCTGGTTCACCTTCCTAAGCATCCAGTCACCCACTCTGAACTGTCGGATGTGCACTTTCTGGTTGTAATAGCAGGCCACCCTCTGCTGGTAAATGGCAGACCTTCTCGAAGCAATATCTCTCTTCTCGCATAGTAAATCGAGGCTCAGACACATCTGATTGTCATTCTCTTCCTCATTAAAATGTTCTGTTCGATGTGTGGTTGCACGATCTCGCATGCACAACGCCTCGCCCAAAGGCAGGCGAATGGAGTTTCTCCGATCAGCTTTTATCGTTGTATGCCCATAACACTCCTGGTAACTCATCCACCCATGCACCCTTCTTTTCCCCCAGCCTGGTCTCCAAAAGCTTCTTAATAACCTTGTTTATCGCCTCGACCTGGCCGTTAGACTGAGGATGGGCAGGGGAGCGGGAGCAGAACTTCAGCTCAATTCCTAGGTTCTGGCAGAATTCTCTAAAGTTGTGGTTATCAAACTGTCTGCCATTGTCTGTTATCAAGGCGTAGGGAATTCCATAACGGCAGACCAGATTCCTCCATACAAAATTCGTCGTCTTCTTTTCTGTGATGCTGCTAAGGGCTTCCACCTCGATCCACTTCGTGAAATAGTCTACAGCGACCACAACATGAGTGGCCGCTCCCCTTCCTTTTGGCAAAGGCCCGATTAAATCAATCCCCCATTTAGAGAATGGCCATGGTGAGCTCATGCTGGTAAGCTTTTCCGGTGGCTGTATAGGGATGCTCGCAAAGTTTTGGCAGCTTCTGCAGCTCCTGATTTTCTCTTGCGCATCCCGATGCATAGTTGGCCAGAAATACCCTTGCCTAAGTGCCTTGTGTGCTAGTGACCTGGCCCCTGAATGATTTCCACAAACTCCCTCATGCACCTCCCTTAACACGTAATCTGCATCGTCCTCGTCCAGACACCGCAAAAGCGGTAGAGTGTACCCTCTTCGATACAACACCCCATCAACCATTGTATACCTCGATGCCAGGCACTTGATCTTTCTTGCTCCCATTTTATCTGCTGGTAGCATCCCGTCTCTTATGTACGAGATTATTGGGTCCATCCATGAGGCCTTCTGCTCGATTCTCATTACCTCCATGTTCTGCTCGATGCTAGGCTCGGGCTTGATCTCTAAAGGGATTGACTTCGGCATCTTTGGATCTGCTACAGCTGCCATTCTGGCTAGGATATCTGCTCGGAAATTTTCGTTCCTTGGGACTTGCACTACATCTACAGATTCAAACATCTTGATCATCTGCTTCACCTTCTTCAAGTATTGCCCCATCTTATTGTCCTTAGGCTGGAATGTTTCACTGATATGGTTGGCCACCAGCTGAGAATCAGTTCGTACTTTCACCCTATCTGCCTTTACTGCCTTAGCCAATTCCAACCCCGCTATCAAAGCCTCATATTCTGCTTGGTTGTTTGTAGCCGTGAATCCCAATCTAACTGCATAAGAGATCTCCTCCCCCTCTGGACTTTCCAACACAATCCCTGCTCCGGAACCTTGTTCGCCCGAGGACCCATCAACCGAGACCTGCCAGATTCGTTCCCCTTTGTCTCCGGTAGCAACACTTGGTTGGTCGCATATTAATTTTGGCCCAGTGAAGTCTGCCACAAAGTCTGCTATTGCTTGGGCTTTTATTGTTTGTCGGGGCTCGTAGCTGATTTCGAACTCACTAAGTTCCACCGCCCATTTAACGAGCCGACCAGAAGCATTCGGCTTGTGTAGTGTCTGCCTCAACGGCTGGTCTGGTATCACGAAAATTGGGAAAGCTTGAAAATAGGGCCTTAACTTACGAGCAGCCACTACCAGGGCCAATGCCTACTTCTCCAATGGGGGGTACCTCGTCTCTGCGTCGACCAGGGCTCTGCTCGTGTAATATATCGGGTATTGGACTCTTTCTTCCTCTCTTACTAGCACTGAGCTGGTAAGATGAGTATAGGAAAAGCTTGTCTCATACCGGGGTGTGGCTAATGATGGTGCACTGCTACAAGTATTGCTTGACGAAGGCTTCGTACTCGGGGGTCCATTCTGTTTCCTTCCTTCTCGTCACTTGGAAGAATCGTGACACATGTCGTGGCTTTGGATATGAGCCAAGGGTGAGTGCGGCGACTTCCACAGAGGCTCTGTATCTCGCCCAATTACGAGGAGACCTCGTCTCACTCGCCTCGGTTGCTTAGATCCCTCGATGGCTCACCATGAATCCAAGAATTTCCAGTCCCGCTCAGAAAGCACACTTCTCCGGGTTGAGCTTCATTCTATATTTCCTCAAAAGTTCAAACGTTTCCCGCAAGTGCTCGACATGCTCAGTTGGATTTTTTGACTTGGTGATCATGTCGTCTATATATACTTCCATTGTTCTCCCTATCAGCGGCTTGAAAACCTTGTTTACCAATCTCCGGTATGTTGCCCCAGCATTCTTTAGGCCGAACGGCATTACCCTGTAACAGAACAAACCCTAGTTAGTAATAAACGCCGTATGCTCCTCGTCTTGTTTGTTCATCGGGATCTGATTATATCCCGAGAAGGCATCCATGAAGCTGAGCAAGCCATGGCCTGCTGTGGAATCGACGAGCTGGTCAATCTTAAGTAGTGGAAAGCTGTCCTTGGGGCATGCCTTGTTGAGTTCTGTAAAGTCAACACACATTCTCCACTTCCCATTCGCTTTCTTTACGAGGATAACATTTGATATCCATTCGGGGTAGTTCACCTCACGAATGAACCACAACAGAAGCTTCTCCCTTGATGTTTATAAACGTATCTCTCAGTTGAAACACCGTCTCTTACGCCTCGGCGAGCACCGCACCAATTTGTGGCAAGCCACCTCCGGGTCTATCCCAGGCATATCGTTATGCGTCCAAGTGAACACATCCGCATGAGATTGCAAAAAGTCTATCAGCTCCTGCTTCAATTTTTCCTCCAATCTTGACCCAATCTTGACCGTCTTTCCTGGGCTGCTTTGTATCAAATCCACTACCTCCATTTCCTCGACTGACTCCTGTCTTCCACCCCTGGTTTCTGCTCGGGCATCTAATGAAGTGATTTGCATTGCCTCCTTTGCCGCCGTAGAGTAGCAACTCCGAGCAACTCTTTGGTCTCCCCGTACTACCCCAACTATTCCATTCACCCGATACTTGAGGGCCAAGTAATGGGTGGATAGTACTGCCTTGCTCGATCTCAGAAAGGGGCGGCCTAAAATCACTTGATAAGGACTCTCCTCATCAACAACAACGAAATCCAGGATCATGGTTTTTTCTGATGGACCCGAGCCAATTGTGATGGGTAGCTCGACCACACCAATAGGGTTTAGCCTTCCTTCTCCAAACCCTTTCAGGGAAGTGTTGGTGTGCTTTATCTTCAGGTCTGCTATTCCCATCTCCTCCAATGTTGATTTAAAAAGGACGTCAACTGAGCTCCCCGTACCCACCAGGATTCTATCAAACCTTTTACTAGTGATGGTGGCTTCGATAACCAGTGCGTCCTCGTGAGGATACAACACCCTTTTTTCATCTTCATCCGTCCACATTATCGGCCCCTTTTTTGTCCTAGCTCGCTTTGCTACTGGGGTATTAAAAAACACCTCCTTGCTGGTCATAGCATATCTGGCGTAGTTCTTTCTGGATCTGTTCGAATCTCCAGCTAAAGTTGGTCCTCCGGCAATAACTCTCACGACAGTCGCTCACCTCACTCGCCCTCCGGTGGCCCCCGTGATGACTCAGTGATTAGGAGTGTTCCATCTATAAACTCGTCCAAATATTGATTCCTTACTAAATCCTCCACCTGGTTCCGCAAGTCTCGATATTGCACGGTTGTATGGCCATGGGTGTCATGGAATTCACAAAATCGTCCCCTGTCTCTCCTGCTGGGTAACTTGGTTATTGGAGTTAGAGGGTACAGCAGGCCACGATTTCTAATCGCCTGGTACACTTCGTCCAGCGGTGCTTTCAGGCGCGTATACTGCCCGTAACTTTGGCTTTGATCGATCATCTGCACTGCTCTTTCTCTGGATCCATTATTTCGACCAGGAGGTGGGGCCGGGGCGTCAGGTCTGCTCATCCTTCCGTCATTCACGTGTTGGCTCATCGGTGGATGACGGTATGGCTGTTCATACGTCTGCTCCGTCCTTCTCCAAGAATCTTGGGGTGGATGGTGAGCAGAATGCACTCTACTGTGCCGGGATTGGGGTGGCCTCTGGTGGGGTTGGTACAAAGCGCTGCAGTTGCTCGTATTTCCCCCCGGAGCCTGGTGCTCCCTCTGTTTAATTGGCTCGCCTCCTCCCGAGGCTTTTCTATCCTTCCTCCTTAACCCTTCCATCTGCTCGCTTCTGATTCTTGCAGCCTTTTCCTCCTCGATCTCCATATCTCTCTTTGCCTGCTCATATTATGCTGAGTATGACTGTATTGCAGGGCTTCTCAGGTTATACCACAAACGCCCTATTCTCACTCCACCTTTCAATCCCTTGAGAGCTTGGGGATGATTGAAAGCTCGAATGTCGAGCACCGCGCGGTGATTCCTCTTAATAAACTCCCGTAGGGTCTCATCCTCCCCCTGCTTTATGCTCATCAGCTCCATCATGTCATCTTCTGGTGCCATAGCCCCTCGAAAGTGTTCGACAAACTCTTGGCACATCTGGTCGAATGCTTTTATGCTTCCTCGAGCAAGCTGCCGATACCACTCTCGTACTCGTCCCTCTAAGGTCAGTGGGAATACCCGGCATCTCTGAGCATGTGAGAGTCCCTGCACTCCAGTTATATCGTTGAACCGCTCTATGTGCACTAGCGGGTCGGTCAAGATATCTCGGCCGGGAGGCGAAAATCCCTCGGGATGATGGCTCCCATAATTTCTGCAGAGAGGGGTGACTCATTGTCCAGCATTATCCTTCAGTTGGGTGCTTTATTGCAACCCTTCATGTCATCTATGATCTGCGCTAATCTCCGTACCTCCTCCTCCAACTGCATAGCTCGACCAGGGTCACGTACTGCCACCTGGTCTCGCTCTAGCTCGACATCATGCAGGTGTTGTTGGAGCTCTCTTTCCTCCTCGTTCACCACCCGCTCATTGTTACCAATGTCTAGCCTACCAGGGAATTGGTCCCCTCTCGCTTGGCTTCCTCTCCAGTGAATGGGATTATTGACCCCCTGACCTAGCCTTCCTGGGGCCCTATCCCTTATCTGTGTTACTCTCTCATCATCGTTCCTTCTATTCCCGCGATCCTGCATTCCTCCGCCGCTTCTCATTCGCTCCTCCTGGGCTTCCCTTTGTCCACTTCTCAATTCGAACAAGATGGTTGTCAGGGTTTCCATATGCCCTTCCATCTGCTCCATCCGCCCTGCCTCGTTTATTTCTCGTGGTCTGACTCATTCAGCCCTGAGTCTCCTCCCTGGACACTACTCCCTCCTACGTCCATAAATTTCTCAGCCTTCTTCTCCTCCTTTTCTCGATGTACGGAAGCTTTTTGCTCAAATCCCCACAGACGGTGCCAAAATATTGATGCACAGTTCTGTCTGCTCGGCAACAACTGTAACTCCTCCTCGCCTGATCGACTAACGTTACCCTCTGGTCTCCTCTGCAATCACGAGCAGGAAAATCCTCTTCCTTCTTCTCCAATGCCCTGCGTACACGAGTACCAGTCAGAGTGCGCCGGGTGGTTTTCCCGGCGTAAACCCTCCGACGCTCAAGTCAGCGATTAGGGTGTTTTGGAAAACCTTAGCCACAAACTCAATGGCTTAAATTCAATACAATGACTGCTCAAAAGCAAGAATTTCTAATGGCCCTTTTGATTATTCTGAAAAGAGCCTTTTTTGTGTTTTTGTCCAACCCTTTTACCTCTTTTGATTGCGCTATTTATAGGCTTCTTGCGGATCCAGTTCCCACTCTTCACGTTCCCCACTTTCCGCTTAACGTGCGTCATGGGTCTGTAAACGATTGATGGTGGACGTGGCGGTTCGAGAGACTCGTGCCTGGGGTTCCGGAAGGTGGGAGTGATAAACGGGCCTCGTGGCTTGGATCTTGCCGAGTGATGCGCCTGCAGCCGTGTGGGCGAACTCATATCTCTCGCCTCCGTGAACGAACCCTTCCGAGACTGAGTAGGAGGTCCTTGCTCGTGACGGCGTCCCCCTAGAGAATCTTTAAAGAGGCGAGCAGATATCCTGTTCGATAAGTTCGACCAGGAACTTCTTGCTCGTGATGACGACGTCCAGGATCCTTTGCTGTGGTGAGCAGGAAACTCTGGTGATTAGTGGCAAGGAAAAGCTTCTGCTTTTGAGGGTACCATGCTCTTCGAAAGGGAAGAGGAGAGGTATCACCTGTGGTCGGTCTGGTCATTTTTCCTCAATGCACTTTAATCCATGAAGCTCGAGACTCTTCAAGTCTGAATCTATTCCTACTAGATTCTTAAGAATCCCTGATATTATAGGACTTTTACTAGATATCACCTTAACAACCTCCGAAATAAATTCATACTCATTCTTGCAGATTGCGAAAGGACAAGAAAAGATTGGTGTTGTTGAATTAAAGCGAGTGTGAACATAGTTTCAAATCAAATCTGTTATAAGAAATTAATCTTTAAGAATAAGAAAGACTACCTGTCCTTCAATTCCCAGCCGGAGATATTAGCCATTTCTTTCAAAGCGTCTCTCCACTTTTGCACCCTTTCTTTATTATCTGCAAAAATTTCTTCATATCGAGCAAATGCTTCCTGAAAATTTTCTGTCTGTTTCCTTACAACTGTTGGTTCCACATCATAGAAAATTGGATAAGCCATTTGTTGAGGATTCTTGTTTTTGCATTCAAGAATATGAACAAGTTCGTCCAAGCACCAAGTCGAATAAGCATAGTTTCTAGAGAAAACAATTATTGAAATTTTTTATTCTTCAATTGCTTTGAAGAGTCCGGGTGAAATGGATTCTCCTCTCTCAAGTTCTCTGTCGTCCCTGAAGACTATGATTCCCTTCTGATCCAAAGCAGCATACAAATGGTCTGTGAAATTTTTGCGGGTGTCTTCTCCTCTGAAGCTTAAGAAGACATCATATTTCCAATGAGGGAGAGGATAAGGAACATAAGAGGAAACTCCCTGGATGCTCATGATACAAGAAATTAATGCCACAGCAGCCTCACTCTGAGTTCCTAAAAGTTTAATTTAGAATTAGATGCTATATCAATGCTGTGAGAAATCACCAAACTCAAATAGTCATTTAAACACAACATTAACAAAATACGATTATCTTAGCTAATGTTATTCCATCTCTACAACTAGTATAAGCTAACTGCAGCTACTAGAATCCTCTGCAATGTTGTCAAGGTTACTGATGTGTGCCTCCTTAACAAAATACGATTATCTTAGCTAATGTTATTTTAATTTATTTATAAAATTAGATTGATTTAAGTTCAAGTATTCTAGAATGAAATTAAATTATTATGAAGAAAAGCAAAAGAGTAGTGCGAATGCACTATACTTGGGTCTTATAAAGAATTATCAAATCTCTTAATGAATGGTACATCATATATTATATATTTTAGATAAAATTTGAGATTGAATTTTGAGGAAAAAAGAGATTTTGCATCCAAGGTTTGAGGAAACGGTCATGTTGATCCTCAAATTTTTCAATAAGAGGTACTAAAACCTCTTTTTAACTATAATGATTTTGGCTCTAGCAATTCAAAAAAGTACTCCAATGTTTTATAATAAATAGAAATATAATATTAAAATAAATGTAACAACACAAATATTTTAAAATAATTTCAATATTTGAAAAAAATATTTTAATACTGTTGCAATCTTATATCATATTAAACTAAATTTTATAATAAATATAAACATAATATTGAAATAACTCTATAAAAATTTAAATTATTTTCAATATTAGATCAAATGATTTTAATATTATTAATACATTAGACATATTTTATTAATTATAAAATCTATTTAGCCCAAAGGTTTATCTAAAATTTTTATAATAAATACAAATATATTTGCATTTTAAAAATTATTCTATATGTTAAAAAATTATAGTATTATTAGTCTATTAAAAAAATTAAACTATTTACTTTATATTTGTATTTATTAAAAAAAATTTAAAAACAACTTTTTAGTTATTATCTAGAATGCTTATTGAAAACTTGAGGGTGTATATAACCATTTCCCCAAACTTTAGTAATATGGATGTCTTTTTCCCAATTGTGGGATATCTACCATTATTAAAATATTATTAACATTAGAAAGAAAGAAAACACTCTAATTTTATCAAATGGAAAATATAGTTTGAAAGCAATACAAACATTGTCTTTAAGAAATGAATCAAGACAAGAATAAGTCATTTGGGATTGTTTTTAGAAGGTTTAAAAGTGATTTTAAAAATATAAAAGCTGATTTTATTGTTTGGTTAAAAAAAAAATCAAAATCACTTTTTTCAAAATCAATATCTCTTACAGCTGATTTTGAAAAGTAAAGAAGGAATAATTTTTAAATTTTGATTTTAAAAATCAATTTTATCCTTTAAAATAATTTTATAAGTATCCTCAAAATTATTACTAAAACCCAAAATTATAATAAATTTTTATTATAATTTATTAATATTAATTTATTGGTTGAATTATTATTAGAGAGATATTCAAGGCCTTCAGGAAGTCGCACATTACGGATAAGAAGCATTCTCAGGTTAGTCATCTTCAAAAATGTATCAAGACTTGTACGTAAATGCACTTCGCTTTTGGGAAGTTATCAATCTTTATGACTTCAACTGTTTTAGATCCCTGAAAGTTAAAAGTAAAGAATAAGCAAAGATAAGAATATGAAACGGTTGAAAGCTTAAAACTATATGTTTTTAACTTATAGTTGCTAACCGAGTTTCTTGTTAACAGGTGATGTAGATCTGCTTCCTTCCACAATCTGCTACGCTTCCTGTGATCTTCGTGGCATCGTTTTAACAATTTGTTGACCCATTTCTTGCAACAAATCATGCATCCATAGTTGATTGCTGGACAAAACCTCTATGAGAGATTTATCAATAAGAACCCTTATTCCAATAACTGGGTCAAAATCACAGTAATCAAGAATTTTTGTTACATAATCTCTATTCTCCCCTCGATAAAAGCATGCTATGTCAAGAAATATTTTCTTCTCTATTTCTCTGAGCCCATCAAAACTTATGTGAAGTACATCCAAAATTTCATTTTCTGAATCTCTTTTCAGTCTCTTTAGAGCACTTTCCCATTCTTTTGTAGTTTTACCATACAAAAAGGACGTTGAGAGCCAATGGAAGACCACCTGAACACTTTGCAACCCATTTAGACAGCTCCTCATATCCTTTCTTAGGCTGATGAGTTTTGAAGGCCCTTTTACAAAACAATTGAAGAGCTTTATCATCGTGTAGTTCCTTGAGCTTATATATTTCATTTACTCCATGTGTCATCAATAAATGCTGATCTCTCGATGTTATTATGATCCTGCTGCCAGGACCAAACCATTCATGCTCTCCGGCTAAACATTCTAATTGCTTGATATCAACTACATCATCGATAATCAAAAGAACCTTTTTGTGCTGCAGCCTAGTTCCTATGATGTTGATACCATCATAAACATTCCATATGCCATTATTTGGAAGCTTTAGTAACTGGAAAAGGAGTTGCTTTTGTAAAGAGATCAGGCCGCCTTCTTTCGAAATTTCTCTAACATTGGCAAGAAAGCTACTTCCTTCAAACCTATGAGAAGTCAAGTCATAAACAACTCTTGCAAGAGTTGTCTTACCTATACCTCCCATACCGCATATCCCTATCTTACGGACATCATCAGACTAGAGGTGGGCAAAATTCGGTTCGGTTCGGTTATATAAAAAACCGAACTGAACCGAACCGGTTCGGTTCGGAGTATATTACTAATTTTTACAACCGATCTTTTAATGACCAAACCGAACCGGACCGAAAAATTCGGTCCGGTTCGGTTCGGGCTGGGTTTATACCAGCACCCGTTTTTTACACTCCACTGATTCATTAAATTTTTTTTCAATGCTTACTTTAAAAATTAAAAAAAGTTAAAATACAAGTTATCAATCAAAATACTACACAATCATCCACTAATCCACTAATAAAATAACATCCTCTAATAAAAATAATTTACTACAAATTAAAACCAAAGCTTTCAATAATTCAATCCATGACTTCCTTTCTTCCTCTCTTAAAAATTTCCAGCCGCCATAGTTGATGAATCCAATGATGTAAGTGCAGATTTCTCAAGTTCTACATAAAAATAATTTAATAAATTAATTTAACAAATAAAAACTAAAATGCATAAATTACAATGTTGAAGTTGAAAGACTTACCAAATAGTATCACAGTTGCTACTGCAAATGCCTTCCAAACTGCAGAAAAACCATTAATAAAGTCCATTAGAATGAGATTAAAAGTTAATCACGCCAAAAAAAAAAAACAAAAAACAAAGCTGCAAACAAAACAGTCATGCAAAGCCAAATCAAGTCTTTTTCAGGTATTTTCTCAAACGACTCACGAGCAGACCCAATGTTACCACTCTTAACATAAATCTGACCCAAATGTCACTTTCCTCAACAACTCATGAATTTGCAATCCTTCCCCAACCAAACCCAATCGAGAACATGCTTTCAAAACTAACGATGCTGAGAATTTGTTAACAAAAACCCCATTATCAGGTCGAGCCCATAAGAATAAACAAAGAGAAACTAACCAGAAGTTGCTGCAAAGATAGAGAGGGAAACTGACCATAGATGGGAAGCTCGATTGCAGCTGGCTTTGTGAGACTCGACGGCGATGGCTGGCTTTGTGAGACTCGACACGGCGATGGCTGGCTTTGTGAGACTCGACGGCTGGCTTTGTGAGTTATGTTTTAATCGATGGTGATGGTTTGGTTGTTAGCCAAACCTCAGTCAGTTCGGTTTCGGTTTCCACCAATCCCAACCGAAATGAAACCGTATCATTCAGGTTATTAGACAACCGAATGAATTATCAAACCGAATCTGATAAAACCGAATAGAACCGGTTTGGTTCGGTTCGGTTCATAAATTCGGTTCGGTTTTTTAATTTTCTGCCCAGGCCTACATCAAACCCTTTATCCATGAGAAGCCTGAGACTCTTCAAGTGTGAATCTATTCCTACTAGACTCCTAAGAATCCCTGATATTATAGGACTTTGACTTGATATCACCTTAACAACCACCACAATAAATTCAGACTCATTCCTGCAGATTGCGAAAAGAACAAGGAACCATTGGTGTCGTTTAATTAAAGTGAGTGTGATCATACTTTCAAATCAAATTTATCACAGGAAATTAATCTTTGTGAATAAGAAAGACTACCTTTCCTTCACTTCCCAGCCAGAGATATTAGCCACTTCTTTCAAAGCGTCCCTCCACTTTTGCACCTTTTCTGTATTCTCAGAGAAAATTTCTTCATATTGAGCAAATGCTTCTTCAAAATCTCCTGTCTGTTGTCTTACAACAGTTGGTTCCACATCATAGAAAATTGGATAAACCATTTGTTGATGGTTTTTGCTTTTGCATTCAAGAATATGAACAAGTTCGTCCAAGCACCAAGTCGAAGAAGCATAATTTCTAGAGAAAACAATAATTGAAAATTTTGATTCTTCAATTGCTTTAAATAGTCCAGGTGAAATGGATTCTCCTCTCTCAAGTTCTTTGTCATCCCTGAAGACAATGGTTCCCTTCTTATCCAAAGCAGTGTACAAATGGTATGTGAAATTTTTGCGGGTATCTTCTCCTCTGAAGCTTAAGAAGACGTCATATTTCCAGTGAGGAAGAGGATAAGGAACAAAAGAAGAAACTTTGTGGATGCTCATGATGCCAGCAATTGATGCCACGACAGTCGCACTCTAAGTCCCTAATAAGTAATTTAGAATTAGATGCTATATCAATGCTATGAGAAATCAGTAAACTCAAATAGTCATATAAACACAACATTAAACTGCCCAATTGAAGAAGACTTAAAACCTCCACTGCCAACTTCCCTGTCCAAGAAAGAAACACACATGTAAAAGTTCCTCTAAAGAAACACACATGTAAAACCTCCACTGCCAACTTCACTGCTAACTGCAGAGTTGCAATCAGTTTTTATGTCTGGGCAATAAGAGAACGAAATTTCCTCTAAAGTTCTGAATTATGTGAAAAATTTATTACATAAAATATGTCAGACAAAACACACATGTAAAAGTTCAAGAAATAAGCTGAAATACAAGACACATGCAAGTAGTTGACCACTGATAGATGAAATTTTTACGTCGTTTCAATGAAATCAATAAGAGGATTTTATGTGTTCTAATTAAATTTTACTCTTTTAGTCCTCTGTATTCGAGCGAGAAGTTTATTTAAGTACCTAAGAATTAATTTATAATCTCTTAAAAATAATTAATAAAAATACTGCATTAAACGCATAAAATTCTTGTGGAACTTGAACCTAACAAAGCTAAGCTAAGGAGCCGAACCCACACTAGCTGCCAGCGATGTTGCGACAAGTTTTCAGCCTTGGAAGCAAGAGATCAAAACTTCCTCGTTTGCTTATCTGTAACACTAATTATGCAAATAAAAGAGACACATAAATAAAAAACCGTCAGAAAACTTACTGCTTAGTGCTTGTTAGAAGTCGGAACCACGGCTGAAAAATGATGAATTTTCACTTTGATTACAAATTAAGTCCATTTCAACGAAAATCAATGAGAGGAATTTTTTATGTGTTCTAATTAATTAATACTTTCATCCTCGTTTGCTTGCCAACTGCAAGTCTAGTCAAGCATGTCTTTAATTTGCTTCCAATTGACATGACATCACATCTTGCATGTAACAATCAAAGGTAGGTGAAAGAATTATTAAAATAAAAAATAGTCCATATTTTATTGTATCTTATATTTGAAGTAATATAAACTATACGGTATATTATTCATAATAAATTAATTGATTTACTAAAAATAATATCACCATTGGCCATCACCAACCACAGCTGATCATTTTCCTTGATCAGCCTTGTTTGGAGGGTATAAAATGCCTGGTTAAGTCGTATTTGGTACTTTTGCTTGTTTTAATGTACGACAAAATCTACCTCTGGCTGCTCCAAACTTAAAAATGTGCCAGAGAACTTGGGGAAAGTAGAAAGCTTGGAGGTGCTAGAAGTAAGTGGGTGCAAAGGACCACCAGTATCTTCGTCATGGTATCTGCCCTTCCCCATTAGTTTGAAGCGAAGCTGTCCAGATCCTACCGCTTTGAGGCTCCCTTCTCTGTCAGGTTTGTGGTCTTTAAGGAAATTGGACCTCAGTGACTGTGATCTAGGGGAAGGAGCAATACCAAATGATATTGGCAACTTACGGTCGTTAGAAGAGTTGTATCTGAGTAAAAACAGTTTCGTTACAGTGCCAGCAAGCATTAACCGTCTTTTTAATCTTGAAGAACTAGAGTTGGAAGACTGCAAAAGACTTCAATCTATGCCACAACTTCCACCCAACATAAAAGAAGTCGGAGTAAATGGTTGTGCTTCATTGGAAAAACTATCAGATGCATTAAAATTATGTAAATCGGAGTCCATTTCAATTAATTGTATAGACAACCTGAAATTGCTCAGCAACGATGGTTTGGCATTTTCAATGCTAAAAGAGTATCTTGAGGTCGGTCTCTCTCTCTCTCTCTCTCTCATTTGTGCAAAAAGTTATGCCTAAAAATGATGCATTGTTATGGGCTCCTTTTTTTCCCCCTTTTTTCGGTTACAGGCAGTGTCACGTCCAATGCAAAAGTTTAGTATAGTTGTTCCAGGAAGTGAAATTCCAGAGTGGTTCATGCATCAGAATGATGGATCTTCAATAAAATTCATAATGCCTTCAAATTTATGTTGTAAGAATAAGGCGCTGGGATATGCCGTCTGCTGCGTCTTTCATGTCTGTGAACATTCCCCTGGTATCCAAACAAGGCGTTCATATCCCGCGCATCAATTGAACTGCCAGATGAAAGGTTCTTCTACCAGTTATTCAATCGAGTTCAGAGAGAAATTTGCTCAAGCAGAGTCAGGCCATCTTTGGCTACTCTACTTGTCTCTTAAAAAATGCTATTATAGCAATTGGCGTTTTGATAATAATCTCATTGAGTTGTCGTTTCAGCCTGTGTCTGGCACAAGGTTGCAGGTGAAGAGATGTGGTTTCCATCCCATTTATAGGCACAAAGTTGAGTTCTTCAACCTAATAAGAAACCAATGGACTCACTCACTACACTGCCTAAAATGTGAATGAATTCTATCCCGATTCTGTTTGATCAAATATACTTGTAGCCACAACATCATGGTGAAGTGTGAATGAATATTTGGGCTTGAAGAGTGGGAATGGTGTTCTGTTGATGAGGAACCACGGCCTGAAAAATTTCATGCGGAAGCCTGCTTATTCTCTGAATTGATCGGTAGGCATTCATCTTCAATTTCAGTTCATGTTCTTTGCACTTGGTAATTCATTTACATTAATTTTATTTATTTATTGCATCTCCTTATCCAAAAATATTTAATGTTAAGTTACCAGAAATCCTCTGCTTGGATCAAAAGCAAAGAATACCTAAAGTTGTTAAGAATGTGCCTTCATGAATTGAAATAGCATTACTGCTGTATCAGATTGGCTCCTCACTTGAATTTCTTGATGTTTGTTAATAATTCCAAATTCCAGTGAACATGGATTTTGATCGAGATAATCCTATGCTTTTGCGGCGGTGGCTACGAGCGGCTGTCCGCATTTAGCTATTGACGGCTGAATACGGCTGAATACGATTATCTTAGCTAATATTTTTTTTAATTTATAAAGTTAGATTGATTTAAGTTCAAGTGATTCTAGAATGAAATTAAATTATTACAACGAAAAGCAAAAGAGTAGTGCGAATGTGCTATACTTGGGTCTTATAAAAAATTATCAGACCTCTTACTCTTAATGAATGGCACATCATATATTATAGATTAAATTTGAGATTAAATTTTGAGGGGAAAGGAGATTTTACATCCAAGGTTTGAGGAAATGGTCATGTTGACCCTCAAAATTTTCAACAAGGGATACTAAGACCCCCTTGTGACTATAATACATTTTGGCTCTAACAATTCAAAAAAAAGACTTCAATGTTTTATAATAAATAGAAAATAATATTAAAATAAATGTAAAAACACAAACATTTTAAAATAATTTCAATATTTGAAAAAATATTTTAATACTTTTGCAATCTTGTATTATATTAAACTAAATTTTATAATAAATCTAAACATAATATCGAAATAACTCTATAAAAATTTAAATTATTTTCAATATTAGATCAAATAATTTTAATATTATTAATACATTATTAATATTATTAATACATTAGACATATTTTATTAATTATAAAATCTATTTAGCCCAAAGGTTTATTTAAAATTCTTACAATAAATACAAATATAGTTGCATTTTAAAAATTATTCTATATGTTAAAAAATGCTTGTATTATTAGTATGTTAGAAAAATTAAACTATTTACATTATATTTGTATTTATTAAAAAAATTTTAAATCAACTTTTTAGTTGTTATTTAGAATGTCTATCGAAAACTTGAGGGTGTATATGACCATTTCCCCAACCTTTAGTAATGTAGATGTCTATTTCTCAATTTTGGGATATCCACCATTATTAAAATATTATTAATATTAAAAAGAAAGAAAACACTCTAATTTTATAAAATGGAAAATATAGTTTGAAAGAAATACATTTGAAAGAAATACAAACATTGTCTTTAAGAATGGCTCACGAGAATCAATACAAGAATAAAGGCCCGTTTGGAATTACTTTTGGGAGGCTTAAAAATGATTTTAAAAATCTAAAAGCTAATTTTAGTGTTTGGTAAAAAAGAATCAAAATCACTTTTGTCAAAACCAGCCTCTCGTAGAGCTGCTTTTGAAAAGCAGAGAAGGAATATATTTTAAATTCTTATTTTAAATCAATTTTACTCTTTAATATAATTCCATAAATATCCTTACAATTATTACATACACCCAAACTTATAATAAATTTTTATTATAATTCATCAATGTAAATTTATTAATACCAATTAGTTGGTGGAATTATTATAAAATTTGTTTCACTATATTATAAATTTAACTATCAATTATTTTAACATAAAAAATAAAAATATAATATATTATAAATTTTATTTTTAGTAAAAATATTATAAATACAATTAAAAATATTATATGTACATGTTTTTATGTGTTTAAGTAAATTTTATTTTACATTATGTACATTTTAATCATTTATTTTCTCTCAGCAGTTTAACAGTAAAATTTACCAAACGTCCATAACTACTTTCAAAACTCATAGTACTTTTGAAAATAAAATTTACCAAACACTTAACTGATTTTCTTCACAATTAATTATTTCTACAGTACAATTAATAACAATTCTTTTAAAAGATACAGCATTTTCAAACAGGGCCTAAGAGTAGTGATGATATGAGTGATGTAACTTTTCTTATGGAGAGCAATATCGCACATGTTCAGTTTCTAGGAGAGTTGTAGGTCCTACTTCACAAGTCCCCTAATTATAATTAGACACATGCAGCATTGTTCTCCATAAAATATGAGACACTGCTCACTCTACAAAAATCCCAAAAATAAATTACAAATTTCCTCGTTTAAAAAACATCGAATTAATTCCAAAGGCTCGTCTCATCATTTCAGATTAGGGCATGTTAACCCCAGGTTCACAAAAAAATCAGCCATTTTATTATTCCCTTTACATAACTGACATTAGAACTCTTTCCATGCTATAGTGCTGGCCGAAAAGTTTTGTGTAAATTTTGAATAAGTGTGGGACTATTAGCACTCTTCCAATTTTCTTTTAAATCTCTTTTCATTTTTATCAAAACTTATTTTAATTCTCAAAATATTTTTTTTTCTATTTTTTCAATTTCTTCCACTCAAATCTAATTAAAGATTTCTTCAACAAATTTTTTAATTATTAAAACATATATATTTAACTATAAAAAAATGCATATTTGAAATAACTAGAGTTATATAAGTAGATTATCTGTAATTTTTTTTTTAAAAATTGATATGTAAGAAAATAATAAGAAAAAATAGTTTATTGTCTAAGTTCGCACAAGAAATTGAAAAAGATTGATGAGATTGAGAATTTATTTGTAGAATCACAATGAATAGATGTTGCATTTGCTAAACTCGAATCGGAATGTCCTACAATCGAAATAGGCTAAAATGAAAATGGATTGAAATGAGAATGGAGAATCAGAATCAGAATAAATTATTTACTTGAACTATAAGAATCGGAAGCAAAATGAGTTGGATTGCCATTAATGTATCTACTTTATCATGGAATTAGAATTGAAATAGGTTAGATTGTTACAAATTACTAAAAAGTCCTTAATAATGATGATAATAATATTCATTAAAACAATAAAATTAATAATAATAATAATGATAATATTAATAAAAATAATAATAACAATAATTAATAATAAATAATAATGTCATTATTATTATTATTTAATATTATTTTATTAAAATTTATTATTTTTCATTATTTAAATGAAATTATTATTATTATATTAATAAAAATAATAATAACAATAATTAAAATAATTAAGTATATTTTAATAATAATGATAATGTTGATGATGATGATGATGACGACGACAACAACAACAACAACATTATTGACGATACTAATAATAAATGATAAAACTTAATAAATTTTAAATAATATTAAAGTCATTAATGATAGTAATAATAACAATTAAAATAATAAAATTAATAAATTTTAATTATTATTATTCTTTAATTTTATTATTAATAAAAAATAATAAAGAACCTATTTGCAAAAAATACAAATTTTTAGGTATTTTCATAAATTCTGTAGGAACCAAAATGTAAAAACGACAAAAGTTGATTGAGGGTGATTTGGGAATAATACAAATTTAATGGGAATGAAATGGAAAATCTAGGGAATGGGACATTGATCCCCAAGCTGACTTGGAAATCAATCTCTCATTCTCCATTCCCAAATTTGGATGGAGTCCACGATTTCGATTCCGATTTGTCCCTCTATTTTGCAAAATAAATTCTGTCAATGATTCGATTCCGGATTCTAATTCCTTAATCCGTAAAGTAAACACTGTTAGAATGTAGAATATGTGTCAGAAATGTGGCTTGGTTATGTAGGTATCAAAGTTAGAGAGAGAAACTTATAGAGAGAGAAAAATAGGGATTTGATTAAATTTCTTTTCCTTTAATGTAGTTGTGATAGAAGAAATATATATAGAGTCCTTATAATGTGGAAACAGTTGCGGATCATGAGTTGATAAATGTAGTTAGAAGTGAGGTAAAGGAGTTGAAAGACATGCTAATATATGATACAGATTTTATAAATTGTTTAATGTTAAATACAATTATTTTAATTTTAGTAATTTGTGGAATAAATTTTATTAGCATTAAGACATATATGATATATTAAGATACTGGGCACCCGATACTGGGTAACCCTATGCTTTAGATACTCTACAGCAAAAAAAATATAAAGGTCGAGAAACATGACAAAGATACCCAAGGATCGCCCAAAATCTCAAAAGATAATATGTTTGAGAACAAAGAATCATTGAGGAAATCACAAAAGAGGAGACCGTAACAAATCACCAAAAGTTGCATGACAATGGGACCACCCACATTTCCCTGCCACGCCTGCAGATTTGCAACGGATTTACAGGGGTACGCGGGACCACTCTGGTACACCCAGCACGTGAACTTTCTCCCCAAGTATGTTTTTCGGAGCACCCAAGCCGCCACACGTATGAAAGAGAGAATATTCCTGATATCACAAGGAGGAACGCCAATAAAATAAAAGCGTGGCACTAACGGGTACACCATATAAATACTCAGGTTAATTTTGATCAAGTAAGTTTTTCACACACACCAAAAAAGAACTAAGCTTTCTTCAACCTCAAAAACCTCCATTACCGAGAGCTTGCAAGCTCTCAAACCTGAGATAACCTCAACTCGATTGAAGGTCGAGTGTGGTCGCTGCCACCCCGCCCACCTCTGACCTCGTTTCTCATTGTTTCGCAGGTTTAAAGAAATTTCCAGCCCTCTGAGTCCGAAGTCACCGTCACCTCTACCTTCCCCCACTCCACAAAAACCCAGTCAGCCCGTACACTCCCAACAAGCAAGGCGCCCCGCTCTCCCGTTAAAAAATAAATTTATTGTTCTTAGTTTCTTTTTGGTATTTTCCTTTTATTGGCCCCAAAATAAGCTGAAAAAAATTGGCGCCGTCACGGGACCGCATAAAAGCCTCACACGGTGCCAAGCTTGCTGGTACCAAGAGTTGCTCAACAATGGCACCCGAGGCACCACCGACAATGCAGCCAGTCATGGCTGATCGGGGACCATGATGATGAGACGGGTGACTCGACAAGGAGGGCGCCTGCCCAGACAAAGGCAAATCATAAGCAATCAACCGGAATTCATCCCGACGAAGAGCCCGCTACTCATAAACACTTCGAAGATCTAGCTCACGCGATTCTCGTGGTCAGGATCTCTGCACCAAGTGCCCACTTTCCCGGGTGACTCAAGATATCCCGCCCACGAGGTGATAAGCAAATCGTGCCAAGGTCTGAAATACCGAGGAGGAGTGAGACCAAAACACTTTGACCAACGGCACCTGCTCAAAATTTCAAACCCATGCTCTCGAGAAGAACGCTCCACTGCTTCTTGCTATTCTCGTAGTAGCCAAGGTACCAAGCGCAAACAAAAGGCGCAAGAAGACCTCCGATACAAGTTGAACGCCAAAAGAGCTTCCCAAACAATCGCTGATCCTCCGTGCACCCGGGTACCCCATGAGTTCATGGAAAAATGGAATACCTCAAGCTCAAGTGAAGCTCCTTTCGAAGACAAACCCCACCAATGCCCTAGCACCAAAGAACGATAAGTCGCCATTCACCATGGAGATTCGAATCATGGTTCTCCCGAAGGGTTCACCATGCCCCAAATGCATCAATACTCGGGTACCTCAGATCCCGTGGAGCATACTGAGTTATATCGTGACCAAATGTCGACAGCGGTGGGCGAAAGCATGTGCCGGATGTTCCCAAGATACCTCACCGGACCGCCAAGTCATGGTTCCTTGAAGGTGTGGTACCCCAAGGACTTGTGGGGTAAATTGAGAAAATAATGGATAAGAGAGACACGAAGCACAAAGGCCAACTCCACATGAAAGGAATAATTATGAACCACTTATGGAATGCCACCATACGACGGAAATACCACCAAGAAAAGTGGAAGCACTTTACTTCTTCGCTTTACTTTATTTATTTTCCATTAATGATTATGTGTTTGATATATGGTCGAATAATGGGGTACCTGCAATACCCTAATTGATCGTTGCACTTTTAATTCTCCAAGTCTCTAATGACACAATAAGTGATCCTAGGATCCTCGTAGTCTCCTCAGATAACAAAATAAGATCATATAATGATCTATATTTCGCTTTTTACGAATGCATTCGCTTACAAAATTTGATGACGTGTGCACTTTTACTTGCATTTTGATTATTTGATATGAATAAGTAGTTTGAAATGCTATAAGAATATTTCGCCATTAAACTAACTCCATGTATTTCACAGTAATGTTCATGCGGTACAAAGATAAAGCACCAAAGATTGCTCCATTACAAGATAGCTTAAGGAACCTGGGGTATCTGACCCGGCTTGATCATGAAGATCTGTTCAAGGTCAACGCCAATAAATAAATAAAAAACAATAAATTCAAAGAGGGAGGGTCAGAGAAGGCCCGAGGGCGAGGTAAACCAGCATACCCTAACGCCACGAGTAATGCACGCACACGCACACCTCTATTCGGTCTGAGCTCAGAACCGAGGATAAATAACCGCAAATTTAAAGAGGGAGGGTCAGAGAAGGCCTGAGGGCGAGGTAAACCAGCATACCCTAACGCCATGAGGATCCGTTAAAGTATGCACACGCCCACACCTCTATTCTTTTACTTACCTTAGTAAATAATAATCAAACAAAAGGCAATCACAAGAGTTGAATGCCTAAAAGAAATGAGGTAGGCAAGCATGCACCTTCATTATCTCATTAAACGCCTACTAGAAGTGTATGGCCAAAACAAGCATGTTTTTGATCAATTTCGCAAGAGAGGAGGCCAAGAAGGTCCCCGATAAAATAATGAAGGGGTACTGGGTACCGACGAACCTCGACAAATCTATTGTAAGATGCGCCATAATCTCCATTTACATCTTAGTTTCAATTATGAATTTCATTTTATAGATGATGCTCGGATTGTTAAATTATTTAGGATACGCCATAATCTTTACCAAGATGAACAGCGAGCATGTTTACGAAGGCCAACACGCAAGCGCCAAGAACATATCAGGAGGTACCTGGGGTACCTGAGGAACCTCCACTAGTCTACACAATCAATCATAAACAAAGAATGCAATGGCACAACCAAGTCAAGTCTGATATTGAAAGTTTAGTGAATAGCAAAGATTGCCGAGGCAACCTTTCAAAAGGAAATATCCAGATACACCAAAAGTACAAAAGAAAGCGAGGCTACCAAAACATCCGAAACGAACCCTAAATAATGCAAAGAAGAATCAAATGTATGGGGAACATCTTCTACACCATTCCCTCAACTGGGCATCGCAGAAGCACCCATGCCAAAAGGGGTACTACCTTCATGAACAATGTCATGGCGGAGGTTCAGATGAGGTACCAAGGATACCCCGTAAGATTGAGACTCGAAACGAGGAGCCTGGGTATCCCTTGTCTTCAATCACTTTCGTAATGGTCACTAGTCCACCCATTTCTCTACTGGGTACCACGAGTTCGGATCTACACTCCAAACCTCCGTCATGATAAGCGAAGGCTTTATCCATCATTTTCGCGAGATACAAACTCATCATGCTTAGCCACCTCTTCAAGCCCTCGATAAAGTGACGCCTCTAGTCATATCCTCCAACCGCCTTTAAGGCACTCGACCTCCCCGCGAGCCTCCTCCCGAGAACGACCGAGGTTGAGCTCTCCTTTAATTTCTCCACCTGCAGGCAAATGAGGTACCTCTAAAGTCGCCAAGACCATCCGAGGTAAAAGGCCGCCACAACAAAAAGGGAGAGAAAAGCAAAATTAGTAACAAAGAAAATAAAATATAAGAGGGTGAGAATGAAAAAGCACTCACATCATGACAGTTTTAAGCCACTATAAGCGCTATTCAAATCTAACCTATCCGCCTTAAGCCCATGTCCGCAGTAAATACACTCTGAGGAATGGAGAAAGCAATCACCGAGCAAGATATGCTGTTCGCCATCGATCAAGTTCGCCTCCACGGGTCCCAGAGACCGTGAGCAACGAGCTAACGCGGCGCTACACTGGGTACCCCTGAACCGCCAAAAGAAATCGTGCAACTTCCTCGAGCTTGGAACACCGGAGGTCGAGCACCTTTGCCGAGGTACCCAAGGTACTGGAGGAACCGCCATACTACCATCAAGAAGGCATCAAAGTCCCAGACCACGATCCATACCGTCAGCCAAGGAGAAACAAAGAGGCGATCAGAAAATGGACATAAGAACCATCACAAAGTAAGAGACATACTAAGAAATGTGTTATAATGATAAAACAAAAGATATGCAGATGGCAGGGCACCCCACAAATGAGTGAAGGCAGGGTACCCAAAGAACACCAAGCCATACGTATCGCCTCAAGACGTAGAACTCCCATCAATCAAGCTACCATATCTATAACCCTTTTTAATAAGGGATCCGCCTCACCAAATCGTGAACCCCTAAGTGGGCAAGTCATGGATGAACCCCGGCTTTTTTCAACCGATAAAGCCCTCAAATCTCGGAGCAAGAATATCCTCCCAAATACATCCAACCACAATACTCTAAGCTGTGAGCAACTCCAATTGTCCCAAGCAATTTGCATCTCACTTAAACATTCTTCCTAAAATGGTTAGAGGGGCGGAGACCCAAATCAAAGAGGTCAACGCGAGGGCTACACCACTGTAACGAGGGTGCTCGAGACGCCACCTCGAGGTACCCGCGCATTGCAGGAGGTATGTTGTACTTAGCTCTAACTCATCTAAATCTGGAGTGGCTGTCCCACCCCAATGAGTAGGCTCATAGATAAAGAGACAGAGGGAGACCATGGAGGTTCGGAACACCGGGTAGAGATCGGGGTCCGCTACTCTTGAACGAGTTCTTCTGGCTAGCTCACCGGTTGTTTGCCCTCGGTCTGGGTTTACCATGAGGATCGAGATAACTGGGACTAGCTGGGGACCTATCGTCATCACTAAGAGAAATATGAGGGGCTGATTCGGAAAAGGGAGCCTCCTCACTCGACTCCCCGACTCCTAGACCACGTTACGACCCTTTCTCCCCATAATCTTTCCCCCTATCCCGCTTGCCTAAAACAAAATCCCACATCGTAACATACAAGCCCCACAAATCTCGACTCCATCCAAGAAACAAATACCAACATCCACCAATCAAACCACACAAAAAGAAAGGCAAAGAATAACATCTGCAGAATTCCTAAGCAATACCACAACAATATTTCTCAAGTAATAATATACATGCGATATACCTGAAACTTCACTCAAGAGTCGCGGATTTCAACAGGAAAGCACAAATCGTAGACGAAGGGTCATTATTTCAAAACAAAAGAAAAGGGGGGCACGTAATGTGCAATGACGGTGTGTGATTCAGCGAATATCGTAATAATAATGATATTATTATTATCATATATGTATTAAAAAAAAAGCAAGGAAACGGAAACCAAGAATGAGGGAATCGCCAGACGCCGAGGCCAAGATCTCGCCGCCACGCCCAGACCGGTCGAGTTTCGCCACGCCGGGTTAATGGAATCGCACCACGAAAACAGCCACTACTAACAACTGAGGCCGGCCGAGAAGAAGAAACGGGAGAGAAGCACCACGACCGCGAACGGAGAAGCCGAGGTCAAACGCCAGATCCTGAGCCAAACCCGCCGCAACCGCCACTGCAGATCGCCACGAAACCGCGGGAGAGGACCACCAAGGAAAAGAAGAAAGAAAGAAAGAAGAAAGAAAGAGAAAGAAAAAAGAAAGAAAAAGAAAAGAAAAAAAAAAAAAAGAAAAGTGGGAGAGAATATTTCACCGCAAATCAAATCAAAGAGAAGACGGTAAGGAAAATCAGAGAAGACAAGAGTTAGAGTAAGAGGTTACGTAAAATAATTAGCTTTTGAAGTTTGGGGATTTTCAAAATGACCGGGAAAGTGAGATGGAGTAGTTTTAAATTAAGTTTGAAAGTGTGACTTTTCGTAATAAAGTCACGAGTTCGAATTCAAATCAGTGTCGACTACCGCCATTTCCCAAGAAAAGCTGAAAGGACACGAAGACGAATCGCTCACCGACAAAAAAAAAAAAAAAAGAAGAGTTTTAGTGCATTACTAAGAGTTTCGCCACAGAAAGGAGTTGCATGGGGTACCCTTCGCCCGACTATCCTCCGTTAAATGTTACATCGCCACGTGTCGCTTCAACCAAGATCATGAGTTTCTTTTTGCCTGCTACCTTCGCCAAAAGAAACCAGGGATGTTGTTTGGGAAGAATCAAGAGGCCAATGATGAAGCGCCACGTGTCGACATTTAAGGAGTTCGCTTAATCTGGCACTGAGATACTGAGATACCCTGGCACTCCCTGTGTACTTCAGGGTACCTCTACCACACCATGTAAAAATATAAAGGTCGAGAAACATGTACAAAGATACCCAAGGATCGGGCCCAAAATTCAAAAAGGCTCGGCATAATATGTGCCGAGAACAAAGAATCATTGAGGAAATCTACGGCAAAAGAGGAGACCGTCAACACACGCCGAACAAATCACCAAAAGTCATGACAATGGGACCACCCACATTTCTCGCCATCACCGCAGATTTAACGGATTAGGCACGCAGGACCACTCCCCAGACACCCAAAGACGTGAACTTGCTCCCCAAGTATGTTTTTCGAGCACCCAAGCCACACGCATTTGAAGAGAGAATATTCCCGATATCATCATGCGAGGAACGCTAATAAAATAACCAGTGTGGATTCGCGACTGGGTACACCATATAAATACTGTGTTAATTTTGATCAAGTTTTTCACACACCAAAAAGAACTAAGCTTCTTCAACCTCAAAACCTCCATTACCGAGAGCTTGCAAGCTCAAACCCCGAGATAACCCCAACTCGATTGAGGGAGTGGTCGCCACCCCGGCTTCACCTCCGAACCTGCTTTCTCATTGTTTCAGTGTTTAAAGAAATTTCAGCCCTCCGAGTCCCAAGTCACCGCCACCTCCACCTTCCCCACTCCACAAAACCTGGGCCACACTCCCAACAAGGCGCCCGCCTCCGTTAAAAATAAAATTATTGTTCTTAGTTTGTTTTTGATATTTTCCTTTTATTGGCCCCAAAATAAGCTGAAAACACTAATATTAAATTAATTATTTTCTTCAATATAATTTATAATATTTTATATGTTTGATTATTTCAATAATATATTTTGGTTTGTTATAATCAAAGAGTATAATCATTAAAAAGAAAAGGTCTATGTGACTATTTCTGAAATTAATTAAATAGATCTCTACAGCCATTTAAGCAAAAACCTGAGGGTGTTGATGACTTTTTTTCTAGAAAACAATAAAAGAAAATAAAATAACACAAAAGTAAACTCTCATTTCTTAATAGCAAAAAACTTAAAAGTCTCCGTGATGTTATCAAAAAGGCTACACGTATATATAAGAAATAAAATAGACTCCATAACAAACAAAAGTAATTACATAAGCAAACGCTTAAATGCAGGAGACAAGTAAATACAAAATGTAAGAAATTAACTTACAGCTTTGAGCTTTGTTCCAAAAGCATTTTCATGTATTCCGATTAATTTCCCCAGCAAGAAGATTAGATGTTGCTAAGCAAGAAGAAGCGGCCACCGAAGATGTGACTGGCTGTTATTCAATTTAACTTTTCCATTTGTTGAAGTACCGGTGAAGAAAGGGATAGAAAATCAGAGCCTGAGTTTACTTACATAGATCAGTTCTGCTATTCATCGTTGCTGCCCTAATCAACATTCTTGCTCGATGAATCTGAATCATTATGTTGAACAATACTGAAAGGAAAGCACATTGATGAACTAACACAGTTTGCATGTTACAAAGGATATTATGAATTTTGTAAAGCACACGAGCAGAGGGTACTATCAAAGTTTTGCTTTTGCTAAATTTGTTACTGGCACAACTGCACTCTGTTCCACAGAGTTGAAACCATTCAGTTTTTGCCCTGGCTCGTAAAAGCTACGGGCATCAGGCGGGAATCATCTCTTTTGTTTGTTCAAGACATCGGGTGGGATGCACGGTTCCTTGTCCTATTGAGCATTTTATCGAACAACTTCTGGGCATGGGAATCATCATACAATAATTGAGCAAAAACAGTAATCAGAAAACAATGAACACAGATTTTCGAGGTTAAGCCAGATGGCCTACTTCCTGGTGCAGAACAGGGCAACGGATTTTATTAATCATCAGAAATTCAAGAACAAGGTCAAACTTATGATGATCTGATTACATGCTGACAAATCTCTCGCAGACCTTCTGGGACCTTCCGCACTTGCCAACTTTGTTTCCCGCCAAAACTAACGGCCGTGACAACTAATCATTTGACCACCCCCGGCGCACGTGACCGGGGCGTGACAAGTTAAGTTTATCTTTAACATATGTCACGTGCAAGACAAGTGATCTACTTGATGTTCGTAACCGACATTACATGGATGTCATATATCGATATTGAAGGAGTAACCGTAATCTCGATCCTGTTTAAGACGACATGACAGTAAGCAATACATCAGAAACCGACTGCGTCTTTCGCTATAGAAGCTTAAATTTGAGATCCATCTTTCAGATATCGTTTCCGAGCAAGTTAGCGACTTGTCAAAGCATGGTGACCAGATTCTGTCGGAAGAAGAATGTTTTTCAGCGGGAGTCTCATCTCTGGCTGAGGGCTGGCTGGAGAGTCCTTAATGGTAAAGTTGGTTCCTTATAGAGTGGTCATTTTCGACGAAAATAACTTTCAATTTTCCTCCATTTTATGGACATGAGGCTTCCGCATGCGTTTTCTCTTGCTTTATTTACTCGAGCGCAGTTGATCTCATACTCAGAAAAATAGAATTTGCTGCTGTAAAACTCTGCATGTAAAAAGGCAACAATTAACTTATCTATTCCCATAAGGTCTCGAATTGATTTGAGCTTTGCTCGCTTATCTTTAAAAAATATAAAATATAATAAAAATAAATCAAGTTACTAGAGTCGGCCATTTCAGTAGAGAGTATTCTGCCTAAAGCATACGTGTTTTGTTTTTGAACCCCAATTGCCATAGAAGTAGGATAAATGTGAATTGCCAATAGAAAGTTATAACAAATAATCTTTAAAGCTTCATTTCGTATAGCACAGAACTTTTAAGTTATACATCTTATAAGATGAAAGTCAGAATTCAAGAATGGCCGAATTTAAGCGATTTCAGTCACCGCTTTATATAGAGATCTCATAAAATAATTATTTTATATATAAAATGAGAAAGTAAATTTAAAATTATTGTCATTCATTTAATTTATTATTATTTTGTAATTATCATTTCCTAAATAAACTATCAAATTCCTGTAAAGTTTATTTAATTTAGTACTTAGTAGTTTTAATTCCTACAAAACCGACAAATTAATAATTTCAATCCTACAAATTCTCTATTTCATTGTTAAAATTAATATGTTATTATTTAAAAGTTTCATATTCATTTTAAACATCTATAAAAGTCTCATATTTTATTACTTGTCCATTAAATTTTTCCTCCAACAATCAAGACACGATATGTTCTTGCTTCCTCTACTTTCCACTCAAGAAGAAAAAGAAAAAATCTAATAGTTTTCTCTATTCTCTATGACTATGGGTCATTACTCAAATTCTCAAATAATTAATATAAAGATAAAGTTAATTTATGATTTCATCTCAAATTTTAGATTTTATCTTGTTATTATTTTCTTAATTAGTTCTGTTATTTATTTGTTCTTATTTCTTTTTAATATATTCTTGTATTAATCTACTATTTTTTGTGTGTGCTTTTTTTTTTATCTATTTTGAAATAAAACAATATCGAAAAACTTTAGAAAATAGAAGAATAGAAAAATTAGTTTAATCTAGAAAAGGAGCAGTAAAAAATATTTAATTTGAGTTAAAAAAAGGTGAAAATGTAATAATTGAATTAAAATTTTATGGATTAGTAATAGTAGAATAGAATTTTATTTAATAATTCTACATTTTAGAGTGTTTAAAAAATTGATTTTTCATAAATAATATATAACTACCTAAATTTTAAGAAGAACTAATTAAAACCATTTGCCTTAGGCGCCAAATATGATTGTGCTTTTAACATTAACAAAAGTTGATAGTATTTGATAATTATCACTTTTGAACCTCCCTAGAAGATTTGTGACAATTTCATCTTTTAATTAAAACAGAATAGATGATTCTCCAATCAAAACAGAGATAGTCATAATAAGAAACTGAATTATTATTATTATTATTATTATTATTATTATTTTGTTTGGGTTGGGGTCTGTCCTTTATGTCTTCTCTTTCTTTAATTCTCAACTCATCAGAATTCATAAAATTCAAATCTTCAAATTTTCCTTTCTCTTCTATAACAATGAACTCAGAAAACGTAAAAGGAAAAAGAAAATAATAATAAAATAAATAAAATTTAAAATTTAAAAATAAGACTCAACGTACGGCATTATGAGCTGCATTTTTTTCTCACGGGCCATCCATTCCTTTTGCTATTTGAAATACGACTCAACGGCTTGTTTCTATCAGCAGGCATTGGATTTAACTACAATTTATTAACAAACCTCAGAGAAATTCCAGTAAGGGGCTAATCTGATCGAGCACGAAAGCAATTTTGGAGATATTCTTTGCTTAGTAATTTAAAATAAAACTTTGCCTGAGTAGATATAACAGATAAAAAGAACAAAAACTGAAAATTGAAATTGCGTACATACTGGTAAACTCGGAGACGTTAAACGTAATATTAATGTTAATTAACTATACTTGATATGCACGAAATTTAATACATGAACCAGATGAAGATCTTGTTGTAAGCAGTGAGGGATTGAACAAGAATTTGAAGAAGAAGAAGCTTGAAGAAGTACAAAGTACACAAGATGCAAAGTTGCCTCGAAAGTCTCGATCAATACAGGTTCAGGTTATTCGGAAAACCAAAGTTAATGCAAAATCAGAGAACAAACCAGAGGAAAGCTCTGTACTACAATCACTCTGCCAAAGCTACGACAATGATGGGTGATGATGAGCACTAAACCGAGCAAGACTCCTGATGCAAGCAATTTATTGAAGGCTTTTTCTTAAGTATCAGGCAGTTATTTTAGCAGCCCAGGATCAGGTTTGCTTGGTCGTTTTGAGACTACTTTGCAGACTCATATTCATCTGGAGAGTAAACATTTAATGTTTCCGGGTTGAATCAAAGCCGTCTCTGATCTGGTGCTAACCCATAATATGAAAGTATAATTATTATTTTTTAAAACAAATAAAATTTTAATATGATATTCATCATTGATTTAATCGCTTTTATCTAATAAATTATATTATAATTAATTTATACACCCTACATTACATTATAACCGATTCCATAAAAGATGAGATCTATCATCTATCATTTCCCTGCAAATCCACAATCATTCCTTAACTATTTTTCGTTTGCTCCGAACCCAAAACAAGGAGTAAGATATTAATCCTTCATATTTTGAAGCTTAATTGAAATCTCAAGTTATGAGTTAAGTCATCAACTTTCCAAATCTTAATATCTGCTAACTGGTGGTAAACAAACAACAGCCATAACATCAGAAGGAACTCGTGCAGTTCAAGTAAAATCTATGCTCATTCAGTAAGAATCTCAACAAGCAAAAACTGTGTCAACTAGAACTCCAGAAGCTATAGGCAACACAAGAATATTCAATCAGATTGCAATCAGCTAATTTATTTATTTTTCATTCATTACAATGCAATTCATCGACTATGATACAAACCACTTTCAAGCGTACCCAAGAAACTTGCCCTTATCAGTTCCGGATCTGGCATCTTTTGCTCAAAAAGAAGGGAATGGATGGTTAAGTCCTCTTCTCATTTGAGTTCAAAACCCCTCTTGAGTCACTTCCGTGCACTGTACTGAAATAAAAAATAAAGTTATTAATTATACATATGTGTTGTGTGTGCACACACACATGAAATAATAAATACAAAAATGAGAAAGCTGCAAGAGATATTGATGCAATGAAACAGTAATAGTAAGATCAAAAACAGAGGATTTATTTCAGTCCTTTACTTTTGATCCAAGCAGAGCATCTTCTTGTAATTTAAGATGAAAATGTTTTGCAAGGTTAGATACATTAAATAAATAAAGAGAATGTAAATGATTTCCCATATGCAGCGAACATAAATTGGAACTGAGAATCCGAGATGCGTACCTGCACATAAATTCGGAGAATAATCACTAGTTTGTTCCCTTCAATCGAGCCATCTAAATCTTTTAGCTTGAGATTTCTCATCATCACAGCAGCCACTTCCACTGGCTTCAGCTGTCCCAATATATTCTGCAAGGCTTCGCTTTGATGTTGTGGTTACTTCCATATTTGATCCAACAAAATTTTGACGAAATTCATTTAGATTATAAGAAGTAAAGCGAGTCCATTGGTTTGTTGTTTGGTCGAACTCTTCCTCCACTGGGTGCATATAAACTGGATGGAAACCACACTTTTTCACCTCCAATCCTGGGCCCCACAAGGGTTGAAATTCAAAATGCCAATTGTGTTCATAGCATTCTTGTTGTTGACGAGGTAAATAGAGTAGCCAAAGATAGTCTGACCCATCCTGGCCGAACTTTTCCCTAAAAGTAGTACTATCAACAACTCTAGAACCTTTCAAGTGCCAGGTCAAACACTTTGTAGGATATGAACGTAACGTTCTGATTCTAGTTGAATGCTTATTGACATGAAACACACAGCAAATGGCATATCCCACCACCTTATTCTCATTAAATGAATCGGGAGGCCTCTTGAGTGTTATTGAAGAACCCTTGTTCTGATACATGAACCATTCCGGAATTTCGATTCCTGGAACAACAATGCTTAAACGCTGTCGCGAATTTGACACAGTCTGCAACCAAAAAATTAAGAGGAAAATATGAAAAATAAAACCATACCTCTGCATAAATTAATGCCATATGTTTGGCACAGTGGAGAGACATGGAGTAAGAGACTGACCTCGAGGTACTCTTTCAGCACTGAAAATGCCAAGCCGTTGAATTTGAAACAGTCCATAAAATAAATGTATGTGCGGTTTGACTTACATAATTTTAACACAGATGATATCATTTCCAAAGCAGTACAACCATCTACTCTAATTGACACAATACTGGGTGGAGGCTGTGGTAGAGATTGAAGCCTCTTGCAATCCTCCAATACCATTTTCCAAAGCTTAGAAAGATGGATAATGCTTGCTGGAAGTGAAACAAAGCTGTTTCTACTCAAATATAACTCCTTCAACGAGCATAAGTTGCCACTATCACTTGGGATTGCTCCTTCCCCTAGATTACAGTCACTGATATCTAATTTCCTTAAACAACACAAACCTGATAGAGATGGGAATCTCAGAGCCACAGGACCTGAATTCCTTCTGATCAAATTGATAGAGAAGTGCAGAAACCATGATGTTGATTGCAACAGTCCTTTGCACCCACTTATATCAAGTACTTCCAAGCTTTCTACTTTTCCCAAGTTCTCTGGCACATTTTTAAGTTTGGAGCAGCCAGAGAGATGCAACGTTTTAAGAGATCTCAAACCATTTATAGTTCTTGGAAGACTCTCGAGATTTTTGCAATCTTTCAAATTCAACAATACGAGGCCAGAAAGAAGTTCAATAGATGCTGGCAATCCTCTTATAGCAGTTCCTTCCAAATGAAGCTCCAACAGCTGCTCCATACATTCCACGATCTCCGGGAACTCTTTGAACTTCGAAAGGCCAGAAAGATTCAAAGTTGATAGAAATTTTAGAGCACTTATGGTACTCGGAATACGCTCAAGATTTTTGCAGCCATACAAAGTCAACCGAACAATTCCAGATCGAAGTTCAATTGAGAGTGGCAGCTCTTTAATATTAGTTCTATCCAAACAAAGTTCCCGCAGACACTCCATACTTCCCACAATGTCTGGAAATTTCTTCAATTTCAAGCAACCAGAAAGTACAAGTGTTTCAAGAGATTTCATAAAAATCTTGGCTGGAAGAGTTGTAAGACTTGTACAACCTTTCAAATTCAAAAATTTCAGCTTCTTGTGAACCAGCAAAGATGGGTGAATCTCACGCAACTTTGTACATCCTTCAAGAATCAACTGCTCTAAATTTGGTACTCCTGTGAAGTCCGGAGTCCTTATGAGCTTCTCGGAATGCTTGAGACTCATGATTTTCAACCTGGTCAAAGGCTATAAGAAACAAAATGGCACAAAAGAACATGCTTTTCTTAGGTTATCACATAACTTAAAAGAATGGAAGTATGAAATTATCAATAAGTATTCACTGAAAACTATAAATATGTAGTTAAATTAATCTTACTTTGATTCCGCTCCACAGCCATTCAATGCTGCTAAAAGGGACGTTAAGTTCAATAAGTTCATCTAATCTTGAATTTGATGGCAAGGATTTCAATGGATATCTTGTCCAATTAAGAAACCGTAACTCGTTGGAGAGGTATTCAAGGTCTTCCAAAAGTTGAACATAATGGATTTGGAGCACTCTAAGATTGGTCATATTAGAAAAGGCTTTAGCACTGAAATGCATCTCTTTGTTGCTAAAGCAATCAAATACGATGACTTCAACTGTATCAGTTCCCTAAACATTTTAACAAAAAATAAGTGGGAAAAAAATAAAAGAAAGAAAGTCTTGATAAAACTATGCAAAGATTTACCTAGTTAAACATATGATCAAGTTCCTAAAATCGCAAGTTTTTGACTTAAATAATCACTTACCGTATTTTGTGATAATACATGGCACACATCTGCTCCCTCCCACAATCTACTGCGATTTCCAGGCTCTTGAGGGGATTGCCTCCTGACAATTTGTCGACCCATTTCTTGTAATAAATCATGCATCCACAGTCCATTGAAATCATCTACAGTTACTAGAGATTTTTCAATAAGACCTCTAATTCCAATAATTGGGTCAAAATCACAGTAGTTGAGAATTTTTGTTACATAATCTATATACTTCCCTTTATAGAAGCATGCAATATCGAGAAATATCTTCTTCTCTGTTTCTTTTAACCCATCAAAACTTATTTGAAGTACATCAAGAATTTCATTTTCAGGATCTCTTTCTAGTCTTTGTAATGCACTTTCCCATTCAGCTATGGTTCTACCAAACAAAAATGAGCCCAAAACCTTGAGAGCTAATGGAAGACCACCGGCATACTTTACAACACTTTTCGACAGTTGCTCGTATCCTTTCCATGGCTTATGGGATTTAAAGGCTTTTAAGCAAAAAAGTCCAAGAGCTTCCTCATAATTTAGATGCTCATGCATATAAACTTCATCCACTCCATGTGCCATTAACAAATGCTTATCTCTTGATGTTATGAAAATCCTGCTGCCTGTAGCAAACCAATCATGCTTTCCAGCTAGACTTTCTAATTGCTGTATGTCAATCACATCATCAATAACAAGAAGAACCTTTTTGCATTGTAGCCTACTTCTGATCATGTTGACACCATCATAAACATTCCATATGCCACCGTCCGCAAGGTTTAGTAACTGGGAAAGAAGCTGCTTTTGCAAAAAGACCAGACTACTTTTTCTTGAAATTTCCCGAACGTTGGCAAGGAAACAACTTGCTTCAAACTCATGAGAGATCAAGTCATAAACAACTCTTGCAAGAGTTGTCTTACCTATACCTCCCATACCACAGATACCTATCATACGAACATCAGTAGGCCCTTCATTTATAAGAAACCTCAGTTTCTTCAAGCGTGAATCTAGTCCAACTAGTCCCTTAAGAGTCTCAGATTTTGCAGGAATTTTACAGGATATCTCCTTGACAATATCCACAATAAATTCTGACTCATTCCTGTACATTGAAAAGAACAAGAAAATTAACATTGGTGTTGTTGAATTAAAGTTAGCATGAATGTACCCTCAAATTAACTCCACAAGTATAATATCTAAACTGTGCAATATTATATTCATTAGATCGAATCTCTTGTTGCTTCTTCAAGTATATATATCTACGTTCATCTATAACACTTCATTTACAAAAATTCATTGATCAAGTTATTATTTCAATTACATCATATAATGTTAATAAATTCATTTAAATTCTACACTCTGTTTTTATTTCTGAAATCTCAGAAATTCTAAGATGGCTCAAAGACCTTTTAATGACATTGAATGAAAGCAATACATTTTTGGAAGTTGTTTGATAGGGAAGGAATCCCAAAATCAACCCATTAGTTAAGACTCATGCAAGACAAACAAAAATAACTAGCCTTAATCTTCGGTAAGATAGTAGTTTAGAATAAGAATGGTGACCTGTCCTTCAATTCCCAGCCAGATATATTGGCCACCTCCCTTAAAGAATCTCTCCACTTTTGTACTTTTTCTATATTCTCCCTGAAAGTTTCTTCATGTTTTAAAAATGCTTCTTGAAAACTTGCCGTCTGTTTCCTTACCATAGTTGGTTCCACCTCATAGAATATTGGAAAAATCATTTGTTGATGATCACTTAGATTCTTGCATTCAACAATCTTAACAAGTTCATCCAAGCACCAAGTTGAAAAGGCATAGTTTCTTGAGAAAACAATAATTAAAATTCTTGATTCTTCAATTGCTTTAAGTAGTTCTGATGAAATAGCTTTTCCTTTCTCAAGTTCTTTGTCATCTTTGAATACAATGATTCCTGTTCTATCCAAAGCAGCATACAAATGGTCTGCGAATTTGCGGGTGTCCTCACCTCTAAAGCTTAAGAACACATCATATTTCTGACAAGAGAGAGGTGAAGGAACATATGAAGAGATTCTCTGGATGCTCATAATGCAAGGAATTGATTTGACAGCCTTCTATTTAAGCTCTTGAAAATAAATTTGGATCAAAATTTACATCTATGCCATAAATAAATGTCTCTTAAGTAATCATAAACAATAATCAAATAAAGTTACGATATCTAATTTATAAGATTTCATACAACAAACAAATACGGTGAAATCATTAATTATAAATTGCAGCTGCCATCATTAATTATAAATTGCAGCTGACGATACATTCATCACTGTATTATGCCCAAAAAAAAAAAAAATTATATATCCATAAGTTATATGGGGAATAATATATGGGAGAGTAGTATTAGCTAGCTAGCTACCGGCACATGATGGCAGAAAAATTTCTTTATACAAATAATATATATATCCTAAAAAGAATTAAGAAAATTAAGTATGTTGCCAGAGCATACCGAGGCAAGAGTTGTGTTTAATAAGTGACGTTTTTTTTTTTTTTTAAAAAGGAACAAAACTAAAACTAAGGTTGTAGCGAATGTTTTATTTTATAAACAAGAAATCTACGTATTTTCTCTGTAATCTTACACGATTAGATTAAGAATTATAGACGCAAATATTTCTCAAAGACCAAAATTTACCGGTTCAAAAATATATGAAACTTGATAATGGTTCTGTTTCGGAAATTAATGACCTTCTTCTTCATATTAGCTCCGAAAATTCAAAAACAAAAATAAAAATACAAGGGAACTGCGCGGCATAAAACTTACAGCTTCGATTGTGTTGCTGGCAGCAGAGTGGATTTTTCAATAAGATTTCCGACAGCAAATCTTCAAAGTTCTAACATCAAATATGCAAGTCAACGATGCTGCGTTCCAAGGCATTTTCTAAAAAACAAATAATATAAATTCAACACTTGTCAATTCTTACCAACAAAGTCTTCAAATTGACACTGCGGTCTCTGTTGTTTAGTAAAAATTTAAAAAGGTTCAATAGTTTTCAATTCTTATAAACTAGGTCCTCCAACCAAAATAAAGAATGAGGGTGAGTAAAAGGATTGTATCATGGCTAAATCCAACTTAGATCCGAGTCCATATTCTACCATATTCAGCGATCCATTTTCAGACACGCCAACAATTGTAAATAAATTGAAAGATTCACAGAAAGCAACAAAGAAACAGGGAGGAAAAAAAAATCTATGTACAGCCACAAATGACCTATTTCACAGCCAAACAGAATCGCTGTGGCTTCTTTAGTTCTTTTATTCCGATTCAATAGAACAAATTACAACCTACATAAGGTTATAGATAATATAAGGAAACAAACGACACTTGTGAAGCTACACATGACAATATTACCAGTTCCAGCACGGTCAATGAGATGAACCGCATTAATGGCAGCTGATTCCACAATTGCTGACTGAGTCAGTCCTGTTTCGGTGGCTTGTTTCAAACCTTTTTCAATTGCAAAAGCTTCCAAGAATTCTACATCTTCTGTGGAAAAAGATCAGTCAATGGAAGCAAATATGATTTCTCCCTTTTCATTCCTGATGAATGCAACAGTTAATAACACCATAACATATAGTATTTATATACCCCAAAACGCATACCAATTAAGGTGTGAATCACTTATTATAAATTCAACATCTCTCCCGTGTTTTGCGATGTGAGATTTACCTAGAGTGTTACATGACCGTCAAGAGGTCTTTTAGGTGAGGGAAATTTTAAAATACATGAAGTATCTTCGTTTTAGGTGAGGGAAATTTTAAAATACATGAAGTATCTTCGTATTAGGGGGCTGGGACTAAGAGGACTTGTCTAGTGGGTGGAGGGACAATGTGGCACACAACTCAATACTTGGAATTAAGTCATCTTTCCGCCTGCCATTTTCATCGACTAATTGAGAATGCTGCAACCGAGGTGAGAAAGGCTTGAACGTTCAGAGGAAAGTAACACTGCAATGCACAGAAATAATGAAACCTCCAGCATAGCTATTTCTTTATTTGCATTCACTATTTATATTACATCAATGTATGAAGCTGCGTTATTCTAAAATCTAAAACTAAAAGGAAGATTACAAGGAGATAAATGAAAAGAATTAATTGCTTTCAACTGGTTCAAGAATTAACAGCGTTATTGATAGTTTTGTCTCTAGTGGAAGAAAGAATTTCGACTAAAGCACAGCATCATTACAACAAATTTGATGATATTTTTCCAATTACATCCGATAACGATAATTTCTTCATGCATGCAGTATATGGCCTGACTCTGTTTTTTGTCTAAGAACTCGAGAAATTCTGGAATTCCTTTGTTCTAACACATCATTCATGCAACAATAAATAATCAAATCTTTTCATGTATGATTTTATTTGGAAAATTTTTAAAAAATTTTTAGCTGTTTGAATAACTAGTTAATTAAGTAAACAGAGTTTGCACCATGTTCGTGGTAAAATTTTGTTAATGACATGCATTCAAGTCACTGCAACGATGAAAATAACTGCCTCAGTGACTCTTTAAATATATTGAATCAAAACAATAGTTATTGATAGAGAAGGAATCTTAAAATCTGCTCATTAGCTATGACTTATGTAGGACAAACAAAAATAAGTAACCTTAGTCTTAGAAAATCAATGTTTGAGAATATTAATGGTTACCTGTCCTTCAATTCCCCGTCAGACACATTAGCCACCTCCTGAAAGCGTCTCTCCACTTTTGCACCTTTTCTATATTCATACTGAAATCTTCTTCGTGTTTAGAAAAGTGTCTCAAAAACTTCTTTTCTGTTTCCTTTCACAGTTGGTTCTACCTCGTAGAAAATTGGAAACATCATTTGTTGATGATCACTTCTATTCTTGCATACAATGGTCCGTGAAATTTTGCTGGTTTTTTATCCTCTGAAGCTTAAGAACACATCATATTTCCAATGAGAGAGAAGAGAAGGAACATATGAAGAAACCCCTGGGTATTAAGATAGTCTTTACTTAGATAGTTAGAGAGCTAGCCATGTTTTTAGATATGCTGATGTGCAAGCTGAGTTAGCTGAATTTGTTAAAGGTTGTTATAAGTTTCTTCTGGAAAGCTTAGTTTCATCTAGCATACATAATACGTGTACAAAATTCTACATCTTAGTACATATACATAATTGTAATCAGTGAATATTGAATACGATACATTCATCATTCATCACATTCTACTCTTAATATTTCCTCTCTGTTTCCTTCACTTTCTGAGCTTCCAAACACCACAGTTTATGCTTTAACTTGGTATCAGAGTTAGAACCTGAAGTGTCAGGGCTTTATCAAGTACAAATCTTAATAAAAATCAATCTGTTTCACCCTTCACCATTACAAGTGCAATCAAATTCGAGAGAACTAACTACGCAATCTAGAAATCTCAAATTCTTTCTTCAGTGCTTTGCCAACGGACTGGAAGGTATTCTCAATGAAACTAAAAGTTGTCTTGATCAGTTTCTTATTCAAGAAGATGAAATCTCTGCAAGAGAGACATGAGAGAATCCAACCTTTGTTGCTTGGAAAAGATAAGATCAGCTGCTGTTAAACTGGCTGATGTCCTCAATCAGCGTTGAGATACTCAGCCTTGTGGTAGACTCTAACTCTTCTTATGCACTTTGGAAAAATCTTGAGGAACAATTTGGATCTAAAACTATGGCTAAGAAAGTACATCTGAAAATGATGTTGAATAATCTTAAAAAAGGATCCATAACAATGATTGAATATTTTGGCCAACTTAGAGCTGCTACAGATGAACTGGCTTTAGCTGGAAGTCCTGTGAGCAATCTAGACTTTATCACTTATTTGATTTCTGCTTTTGGTCAGTCATACTATCCTGTTTTTGTGTACATTGAAGTTAAGATGATAAAAATGTCTGTTAATGAAGCATAGTCTATGCTTTTTACTCATGAAGTATGGATTGAAAGCAATCAGCTGAGTGCTAATAAAGAAGCTAAGCTGAACTATGCAGCCAACATAGCTCAGGCTGGACCTAATAATAAGAAACCTAATGGCCAAGCTAATCATTATCAAGGTAATTGGAACAAAAATGCTAATTATCTGGGTAATAATGGAGGCAAAGGTGGATATGGCAAAGGTTTTTCTGGACAAGGAAGAGATAATCGGAACAATAGTAGATGCTGGAATATTAGATTGACTTGGAATGGTGGAATGTTAGGATCTTTTCGTGGCAGAGGAGGTTATAATAGTTCTAGTAATAATAATAGTGGTTTTGGTAAACATGTTGTTTTTAACAATAAGAAAGGTGTGCTTAACTCTTCTATTTCTGCTGTAATCTATCAAATCTGCTTTAAGCCAAAATATATATCTGCTGAGTGTAGAAATAAATACAACAAAGAATTTGTTCCCTCTTATCCACCAACAAGCTACAATCTTTATCAAACCTCAACTCCAAGGGCTACTTAGCTCACAGCATGTAAAGATGAAATGGTTGATCAGGGATGGTACTTAGACAGTAGCGCCACTTATCATCTCACCAACAATCTTCAAAACTTGAATCATGCCATCAAATACTCAGGTAATCATCTGTTGCATGTTGGTAATGGTGAAGGATTGAAAATTCCACACATAGGATATACATGTTTCAAATATCCTATAATTCTCTGCTGCATCTAAATGATATATTGTGTGTACAACCAAAAATCTCATAAGCATTTATAAACTGTTAGCAAACAATAACATAACTATTGAATTTGTTGTCAATCTTTGTTTTATTAAGGACAAGAAGAAGGTTGTGCATCTGGTTCAAGGGATTGCTGGAGATGGATTGTATCAGTTGCCATCAAACTGCTATCAAAGAATGACTTTCTATCTAGTTCATGTTGTTTGGCCTCTGTCTCTAGTTCAATGCTTTCTGTTTTCAATAATTTAGATACTGCTGATAATAAACCCTGTCCTAAGCTTTTTTCTAATATTTTCAATGCTTAATGTCATGTAAACACTACTCATTTAATTGTTTCTGGTACTTTGTTACATCAAAGACTTAGTTATCTAGGAAAGCATGTTCTGAAATGTATCTTGCTTGATTTGTCTCTTATTTCTTCTATAACATTACCTGATTTTTGTGATGTCTGTCAATGCAGAAAATTTCATCAACTTTATTTTTATTTTGTGGGAATAAAGACCTCAACGCCTTTAGAACTTGTTCTTATTGATCTTTTTGGACCAGCTACTATGTAAGCTTTGTCGATGATTATTCTAGGTACTATTGGTTATTTCCTTTAATCCTCAAGTTTAATGCCTTTGAAACTTCCCAAAATTTCAAAGCCTTGGTTTGAGAAACTGTTTGATATTCCTCTGAAAGCACTTCAATCAAATTAGGGTTGAATATTGAAATTTTGAAACCTATCTTCAGAAAGAGGGCATATTTTTCAGACATACTTGCCCTTATATCGCCACCAAAATGGAGATAGGTTTCTTCTAGTCATGTTGTAGAAACTGGGTAAACGTTAGTTGCAAAAGCACAAATGCCTCTTTTCTTCTAGTGGAAAGCTTTCCATACTGCATCATTTCTTATCAATAGGCTGCCAACAACTATTTGAAATAATACATTATCCTTTGAAAAACTATATGGTAAAAAACCAGATTACCAGTTCCCTAAAGCATTTGGCTGCTTATTCTTTCCTTTGTTTAGGCCTTACAATAAACACAAATTCGACTTTCATTCACAAAAGTGCCTAATGATAGGTTATAGTCCCATTCATAAAAGTTATAAATGCTTAACTTCTACTGGAAAAATCTATATTGCAAGGCATGCACAATTTAATGAATCTGAGTTCCTATTCAGTCATTTTTTCTTTCTCTTAAGTCTGATCACTCTCCATCTACAGGTTCACAATCTTGTAATCCTTTTACTACTTTTCCTAATATATCAATCATTCAAGATAGCGATGCTGCATACCTCTCTATAAATACTCTTGTTTCAGGTGCAGGTTTTGATTCAGATGCCTTACACTCACTTTCTGCTTACAACCTCCTAAATGCATCACCTATTCAACACTTATCAAATGCCTCTTCTCCAACATCCCGTCATCCTCCACCACACCAATACCTCAGCCAGTTCAAAATGCTCATCCAATGGTCACAAGATCTAAGGTTAGTCTATTCAAGCCTAAATTATATCTAGTTGTTTATCAAGAACTTAAAACAGCCTCTGTTAAATTAGTTTTACATGACCTAAATGGAGACAAGTAATGCAGGCAGAGTTTGATGCTTTACGAGACAATAATATATGGGTTTTAATTCATAAAGAAACTGCACAAAAGGTTGTTGGAAATAAATAAGTGTTGAGAGTCAAATATAACCTTAATAGCAGCATATCAAATTACAAAGTTAAACTTATTGCAAAAGGTTTTCACGAGACCCGAGGTGTGGATTTCTTTCAAACATCTAGTCCAGTAATTAAGCCTTGCACATTTAGAGTCATTTTAGCAGTCACATATCACTAGTCCATTAGACAGATTGATGTCAATAATACATTTCTCAATGGCATTCTTAGTAAAGATGTGTATATGACTCAACCAGAGGGATTTCTTCATCCTCACTATCATTCTCATGTGTACAAAATTAAAAGGATCTTTATGGAGTTAAACAAGCACCAAGGGCTTGGTATGATAGGCTGAAAAACTCTATGTTACAGTGGGATTTTCATGCTTCCAGATCAGACACTTTACTATTTATTTAGCATATGGAAAAGGCATTGGTTGTGGTTCGTATATATGCTGATGATATATTGGTCACTAGTTCAAATATTAAACTTGTTGGGAAGTTATTCAACAACTGGGTTAGAAAATACTTTGAAAAATCTTGGAGACTTCAACTATATTCTTAGCCTTGAGGTTATACCTTCTAATAAAGGACTGCATCTCTCTCAGACAAAGTATATTAGAGACTTACTTAAGAAGGCACAAATGCTAGAAAGTAAAGGCTGTCAAACTTCTAAGAGTTCAATTGAAAGATTAGTTAAAGACAGATGTGCTGCCTTTGAGAATCCTACTCTATACAAATGCATCGTTGACTCTTTGCAATATATAACCTTGGCCAGACTTAAAATAGCATTTTCTATTAATAAGCTTAGTCTTTTTCTTGCTGCACTTTCTGTATTTCATTGGCAAGCCTGCAAATGATTTTTGAGATATTTTCAGTTTACAGCCAGCTATGGGTTACAATTTTACAGCATAGGAGATTTGATAATTACGACCTTTTTATATGCAAATTAGGGATCAGATTTGGATGATAGAAAGTCAGTTGGAGGTTACTGTGTTTACTTAGAAATCAATCTAATATCATGGTCATCAAAGAAGCATCAATTATTCCAAGAAGCATAGCGAAGCCTGAATATAGAGCCTTGGCTTCAACTGCTTCCAAAGTACTCTAGATCACTTGCTCAAAGAATTGCAAGTGAAACTGCTGCATATTCCAGCAATTACTTGTGACAGCAAAAATGCAGAAGCATTAGCATGTAATCCAAAGTATCATTCCAAGACTAAGCATATTGAACTTAACCTGTATTTTGGTCGAGAACATATTTAAGAACAGAAGTTTAGAAGTTTAGAAGTTTGAAATGATTGAAACAACATACTTACAAGTTATTGGGACCTTGATGTATGCAATGGTTTGCACTAGAGTAGATATAGCTTACGCAATAAGTGTAGTAAGCAGATTCATGGATAATCCTATTAAGGTACATTGGGATGCTGTGAAGTGGATTATGAGGTAATTGAGAGGTACTTCTAGCCATGGTTTAACATATGGGAGATCTAAACCAGAAGTTAGTGTAATCAGAGGTTATGTAGACTCTGATTTTGCTGGAGACTTGGATAGAAGGAAGTTAATTTCTAGGTACTTATTCATGCTGGATAGTTGCCTTATCAGTTGGAAGCCAACATTGCAATCTATAATGGGTCTATCATCTATTAAGGCTGAATTTGTTACAACAAAGTCTGTAAAGGAGTCCATGTGGCTTAAAGTGCTGTTCAATGAACTTTGGTTGAAATAAAAGACCATTGATATCTTTTGTGACAACCAAAGTGCTATTCAGCTCATCAACAATCAAGTCTATCATGAAAGGACTAGGCGCATTGATGTCAAGCTGTATTTATTGAAGATGAGGTTGCAAAGGGGTCTATTGTAGTGACAAAGATGCATACGTATGTCAATACTGCTGACATGCTGGTAAAGGTGATTCCAATAGCCAAATTCAAACTTGATTGGTGTTGGGAGTGGTTCTAGTTGATAAGCTGTGTGCTTGAAGGTTCTTTAATGCAGTTTTTATGGTAAAAAGTCAAGCTGAATCAGATCTGCAAGGTGGAGAGTGTGAAGATAAGTATGCTGTTTCGAGGACTAAACTGCAATCGAGGAATAGATTTTGGATCTTGGTGCAGATCGACTTCAGCTAAGGGGTCCATTTGCAAATATGTTGCTGACGTGGCCTAGAGGTGGTTAAGTTTGTTAGGCTGTTTCTGGAAAATTTCCAGAATAAAAAGGCTGGTTTACAAGGCCTGATGTATCATTCTTTTCTCATTCATTTCTTCATCAAATCGTGTGATTCTTGTTTAAGACTAATATTTGTAATCTACTCTTGTGATCTGGTTATCTACAACCCGCTTTGATGAATAAAAGCTTATGAAGTTTTCCTTCTGATCTGGTAACTCGTGCTTTGGTGTTGGTTTCTGGGTTCTTGAACTGTTTGATTTCTTTTCTATTTCCTTGGTTCTTTTTTTATCTTGATCGATTAGTTGATTAATTTCTTAGTGAATTAGCCATTAAAACATAACATTTTCCTTTTTTAAAGATGTATAAAGGACATGGAAATTAATCCTCTGCTTACAAACTTATGAACTGCGGCAAGCAGCTACTTATTTGAATTCCAATGCAGTATTTGCTTCAGGCGAACATATTTGTTTCAGGGGAAAGCAAAGGATTTTCATTTAAAAAATTAAAAAGGTTCTGTTGTCTTATATGTATAGCTTCAATTTTAATGGACAAACCTCAGTTTCGCTTCACACAATTTCTATCTCCATAGCTCTGTTGTCGTATGATTGTATTACAAAACCAAAAGCAAGTCTTGGCTAGAAAGGGACCATCTTAATTATTTTCATGTTTCTGCCCACAACGTGATGGCTATGTTATGATTACATGTGAATGAACTCATTACTTGTGGGGAATGCATTTGTTGTATGCGTTGAAAATCGTGGCCGATCATATAATCTTGGTAAATTTTGTAAAAGGTACAACAATTTGCTTGACAAAAGTAAATTGTGCACCAATAAAATTAATGCAAGCAGTTGTGATGAAGATCGTCATTTTGTTCCTTGATGGAGACTTGAAGTAAACTTGGTAGAGTCTTGATGGTTTGGCAGCTTCACTGGTCTTCAATTGGTGACCAGCTGAGTTGTGGAACAATCACATAAGTGCAATTTTTTCTTCTCTAAAATTAATTTATTGCTAGCTAGTCTAATAATCCTACGGAACCATGTCTTTCTTTTCATCACGGAAATACGTATCAACTGTTTTTTTCTTTCTTTTTTTTTTCCCGTAATAAGGCATTGTATTATCTCGATCATAATCAATTTTTCCAGGAAGTTAATAGCAAACATCGGAGAAGTTCCAGGGTTGGCTTAATGTGATTAAGCACGACTGCAATTTCGATTCATGGAATCCACTGAACAACTTTTGAGCTAGTCTTCGCTTTGATGAGGCAAAGCACCGGCAATATGATAAGAAAAAGTTTTGTGCATTAGTAGGTGTAATAGATAGATTTAAAATTAAAAAAAAAATGCGACTATGATAGTTTGCATTAATATCCATTTTTGTTTAAGCTTAATTAAGTTTGTTTGATTTCGAATAATTGTGTGCTTAAAACATATGCATAATTGTAGGTAACCAGAAGTTCAAATTTCATGGGAAGGATGTTGTGGCAATGGGCTTACAAAAAGGACAAAAGAACATGGCTTTAGAAGAAATGGAGTAAATTTAGAATAGTGCAGATGTTGTAGCCATTGCTGTAGCAACCATTGCTGTAGCAACTAGTGTTGTAGCAACTAGTGCTATAGCAATCCTGGAACATTGAGAGAAAAAAATCTCGCACAAACCAATTAACATATTGCGATATAAAGTTTTCTAATCTAGAAGATGCGCACTCTAGACCTCCGTTTATCCTAATTTTGAGTTATAAAAGAGGCACACACACAAAAGAAGAGGGAGGCCGTCGACCAAGATCAAAAACCAAAAAAGAAACAAAGGAAAAACAGAATTCAAGAGCAAGAATCAAGGTTGCACCAATGAAGAATTTGCGAGAATTACTTGGAATTCAATCTTTCTGATTCTTTTTTTCTTGTTTATTCTTTGATCATGAAAATGTATTTGATGACTGAAACTTTGTTATTTTCTTTCCTTTCACAAACTATGAACTAAATTTACTTATGGTTGAGTGATAAACAATCTTAATGATTTCTTGACTGAATTTATATGTTGCTGCATATTTGATATAACATTTTGTTTTGGTAAACCTTATTTACATTCATTATTTCAGCTGACCACCTATTTATTGATACAAGCTAAGAAAAAGCCACAAAAGGGCTTAACTTAGTGGAATATATCAGAACAATACTTGATTTTAAATTGGGTTTCCGTAGTTGAATTTAACTTGATTATAAAGGGGTCATGCTTAATCTAAAATTAGTGATGAACTAGACATATGGATTCACCTTGTAGGGTAAATAGAACTTAAACATGTAATGCTATATCTTATATTGGCATAACAATTGGTCACTGTAGGTTTTGATACGAATGAGAAAATGAAGTAGCAGGAACTGTGAATCGTGAACCAGAATCGTGAATCAGAACCGTGAACTGTGAACGTGAACTGTGAACCAGGAACCAGGAACCAAGAACCAAGAACCAGGAACCAGGAACCAGGAACCAAGAGTCAAAGGAAACCAACTAAGAAAAGGAAACGGCGCAAGGGAGCACAATACAATAAAATTATAATCAATCTAGAAGCTTCGGAGCCTACTTCGAGAAGGAGACAAAAATAGACTTCAAATAAAATTCTAATTAAGTAGGGGAAGTCGAGACAAATTAGGAATTAGTAAAGACTTGGGATACTAAAAATTTGTATATAAATGTATAGGTTTCCGTCGAAAAGCACAAGAAAAGTTTATAAAAGAGTAGTAAGAGAGAATACCAGTAATCATGATTTTATAGTGAATTTTCTTTTCGACTCCGTGACGAAAAGTCTACCGAACCACGAAATCGTGTTTTCGCTCTTTATATCTCCCTTTATTCAATTCTTCTATGACCAAAATCAGCGCCAATAGATTGGCGTCTGTGGGAAGATATAATTAATTATGCATAAAAATTGATCAATCGAATATCATGAGCCAAAAGCCACCACAACATCGCACTCATCATGGGTCCCCAGCCCCCAAGGAGGCAACAGCAACGCAGTCTGCTCCCCGCCACTAGCACAACAAGTAGTCGACTTGACACAAAACATGAATTTGGTACCCAATACATAAGGTCAAAAGAATCGGGTCGGCCACTGATGGAGGACCAACAAGAAAGATCATCAACCTCATAGTCAAGCATGATCATGAAAAGAAAGATCTCCAGGATGGCTCACCACCCAAGAGCCATGCTAGTCACACTAATTTTGAAAACTCGATCCGCCAAAGATTGAACTCTAGAGACTCATGGAGAGATTAAATGAAAGACGCCAGTCCAAAATTCAATCCAAAAAGTACGAACTTGTTGAATCTAGTGCTGACTCAGCGGGGTTGGAAGCAGAATTGCAAAAGCTCAAGAAGAGAATAGATGATATTGAGAAAACTCCGGTTGGACTATACATGGAGGAAATAGAACCTCCTTTCACTAGGGACATATTGGATGCGCTCCTCCCCTCAAAATTCAAGATGCCCCAGATGAAATTATACGGAGGAGAGGGAGATCCCGCAGAACATCTAGAAACTTATAGATCCTGGATGGAGCTGCAAGAAGCGTCTAGAGCAGCCATGTGTAGAGCTTTCTCGCTGACACTTACTGGAGCAGCGCGAAGATGGCATGTGAAAGTCGAGACCAGTGGTCGATTTCTTCATTTGCTCAAATAAGTCAAATGTTTGTCACCAATTTGTCAGGGGCCAGAGACCATCAGCTTCCACCGACTCATCTTTTGTCGGTTAAACAAAGGAAGGATGAGTCACTGAAAGATTATATTGCCCGCTTTAACAAAGAGGCTGTAAGGGTAGAAAGCTATAGTGATGCAGTGGCCTTGACCGCCATCATGGCAGGGTTACAACCAGGAAAATTTCATTACTCGCTTGCAAAAAATCCACCAAGAACTTTTACAGAGCTGTTGTCAAGAGCCCAAAAGTATTCAAATGCGGATGAGTTAACTAATGCAAAAAAGGGGGCTGATTCAGACTCACAGAGAGTGGGAGAAAAGAGGAAGAGGAAGGAGGAACAAATTGAGAACAAAGAAAAAATGGGCAGGCCAGAAAATAAAGGACCAAGAATTCCGCAGAGCAGATTTCTAGGCTACACACCACTTGCTCTACCCAGAGAGCAAGTATTGATGCAAATTAGAAACCTAGATTTACTGCGAAAGCCCAAAGATATCAAGACAAATACCAATCAAGGGATAAGTAAGTATTGCCGATACCACCGGGATCATGGCCACAACACAGAAGATTGTTTCGATCTAAAAGAAGAAATAGAATCCTTGATCCAAAGAGGGTATCTTAAAGAATTTGTGAGGAGAGAAAGTGGAAGAACAGATGAACGATCTCATGCTCCACAAAGAATAACATCATCTGTGCGAGAAGGTCAAGATATTACCGGTGGCACACCCATACGGACCATATTCGGTAGACCCGCAGGTGGAGGAGATTCTAATAGTAAAAGCTCACACTAGAGAGGTCGGAAATACACCAGTGAGTTTTTCTCAGATGTAGCCAGCAGACCTCAAAAGGAAGCTAAAATAAGACATAATACTATCACGTTTACAAGAAGCAAGAGGAATACATCACCCCATGACGATGCAATCGTCATTTCCATAATCCCGGCAAATGTAAAAGTCTATAAAGTTTTGATAGACAACCAAGTTCCGCAGATATTCAGATGCAAAGAAAGATTTGACAAAATGGAGATCGGAAGGAGAAATTAAACCAATACGCACACCTCTACTTGGTTTTGAGGAGAATGTCCGATTCCTTTAGTGGCATAGAGTTACCAAGTGACAATGAGAACCACCCTATCAAGTTACTAAAATGATAAATTTTAGTAGTAGAACATCCATCGCTTTATAATGTCATTTTGGGAGACCGCTTTAAACATGTTCCAAGCAATAACTTCAACTTACCATCTAATGATAAAGTTCCAGGCGAGGAGTTGAGTCATAAAAGTCGATCAAGAGGAGTCAAGAAGATGCTACGCCAGCCTTTTAAAAGGCAAAGTAAACAAGCATGAAAGCCTACAGATTACATGCTGACCCAAGGAGGAAAAAGAGAGCGGGGTTCTCCAGAAGAATTGTATACGCTCACCGCAACAAGGGATGAAAGTAAGCACAAGAATCACGGTCATTATCGACTCAGAGCTACGCAGCATCGAATTGAAAATTTTCTTAAAGAAAATTTAATGTATTCGCATGGTCCCATAAAGACATGCTCGAATAGATCCCAAGTAATAACCCATAGATTGAACGTTAATCCTGGCTTCAAAACAGTAAGACAAAAAAGGAGGTCTTTAATTCGTAGAGGTAATAAGCAATCACGAGGAAGTTGATAAGCTGCTAAAAGCGGGATTTGTTAGAGAAGTGCATTACCCCACCTGGCTAGCTAATGTAGTGATGGTTAAGAAACCAAACGGAAAGTGGAGAATTTGCATAGACTTTACCGACTTAAACAAAGCGTGTCCCAAGGACAGCTTCCCTTTACCTAGAATTGACCAGCTAGTTGATGCAACACCGGTCACAATTACTCACGTTTATGGATGCGTACTCAGGTTACAATCAAATTCAAATGCATCCTTCAGATAGAGAAAAAACAGCATTCATCACAAATAAAGGCTTATATTGCTACAATGTAATGCCTTTCGGTTTGAAAAATGCTGGAGCAACTTATCAAAGATTGGTCAATAAGATATTTGCTGGACAGATTGGAAGGAATATGGAAGTTTATGTTGATGACATGCTTGTCAAAAGCAAGAAAATGGAAGATCATGTTACGAACCTCGAGGAAGCATTCAAAATTTCAAACATTTCAACATGAAGCTTAATCCAAGTAAATGTGTTGAGTTTCCTCCGAAAATTCTTAGGATTTATGGTCACCAAAGTTAATCCAGAAAAATTCAGGCTCATAGATACGGAGTCACCAAAGACAGAAAGCGAGGTCCAAAGATCGACAAGTGAGGGTCACGCTTTGCCGCTTTTATTTCACGAGCAATGATAAATGCTTGCCATTCTTTAAAACACTGGAGGAAAAAAGTCAGATGGATGTAAGAATGCGAAAAGCATTCCGCGAATTGAAAAAGTACATGGTAGCCCACCAATTCTTTCCAAACCAATACCGTGGAAAGTTTGTATATTTACTTGTGTCGACTCACCGTGAGCTCAGATTAATAAAAGAGGAAGATAGAGTGCAAAAGCCTATCTACTATACATGAGTTATGCATTATTAGATGCGTAAACAAGATATCCAATGATAAAAAAACTCGGCATCGGTGACTTCGCTAGGAAATTAAGGCCTTATTTTCAAGCCCACAATAATAATACGATAAATCAACCTCGACATGTCATGCAAAACCAAGCGTCCTAAGATTAGTTCAACGGGCGAGAATCGGGAGAGCACGATATTCGTGATCAACCCGTAACAACAATCAAAGGACAAGCCGCAGCAGATTTTCAGGGCGTAATTCTGCCAAGAATCGACTTAAAAGAAAAGATCAATTCGAGCTTTGCCGAGCCGGAAACCGATGGACGGTTCATCAAATCGACAAGGAAGTGGAGCCGACTAATTTTGGTGACTCCATACATCGAACTAAATGTCGCCTCCGATTCGATTCCAAGCCTCCAACAACGGCGAATACGGTTAATCGTCACCGGACTCGTGGGCAAAAGAAACGGGCGTAAATAATCGAAATATATAGTGATTCACAATTGATCGCGAACCGTGTTAAGTCGTAATACCAGCTAAAGAAGGCAAATGACGGAATACCTTGGAGAGTCAAGATCCGCCCAAGGTTTTCATGGAATACACTATAACACAAATTTCAAGAGAAGAAAACACTAAAGCAGATGTTTTGCCAAATTAACACATCGACACAAGTTCGACTAGACTTGTTCTATAGTAATTCTTACCCGGACCAAGTATTAATGGTATGAGAGTAATAAAGTCAACTGGTCTCTACAAACGGGAGCTGGATGGACCCCATCATCGATTATCTAAAATATAAAATTTTACCGCATAACAAGCAAGAGGCAAGGAGGATAAGATCGAGGTCACAGGATATACGATTCTGTAAGATGTTATACAAAAGGGATACTCACTACCCTACCTCCGATGCCTAGCTCCTCAAGAAGCAAATTACGTGACGAGAGAACCATGAGGAATCATGTAATCATTCTGAGCTAGGTCCTTAACTCTAAAAGTTAGCTCACCAAGGATACTTTGGCCCACGATGAAAGAAGATGCATACAAGTTTGTCCAACAGCAGACAAATGTCAAAGATATTCCAATATCCCTCGCCACCTCCGAACAACTCACTATAGAACCACCCTGCTCGCACAAGGGGTATAGACATCATAGTCCAATGCCAACCGCAAAGGACAAACCAAATTTGCGGTATGTGGATTATTTTACTAAACGGGTCAAGCAGTAACCCTTGGCATTAAATTACAAACAAAAGACAACATTTTGTAATGGAAATCCATTATACGCAGTTCGAATCCTCAAGCTATCATTACATATAATGGAAAGCAATTTGACAATTCTCGCCGGGTTATGGAGAGTCTGAATCAAGAATTTTTTTCCTCACCACCCATCCTCGTTTTAACCAAGGAAGCCATTAATAAAATAATCAAACATCACCTAAAGACCAAGTTAGAAAAGCACAAGGAGCTCAAGATCAGCCCCATTCAGACATGGTCTTACAGACGACGATACCACAACAACCGGAGAGACACCATATTCCTTAGCTTGGTACCAAGCAAGGGTTCCAAATAAATTGGGATGCCATCATAGAGTGCAACATTTTCAGCCAGAACAAAATGAAGAATAACTAAAACTTAATCTTGATTTACTGGAAGGAAAAAGAGAGCATGCCCGACTTAGAGCCGCAGCATATAAGCAAAAGGCAGCTCGATATTTTAATTCAAAAGTAAAACCAAGGAGCTTCCGGTTGAGATTTGGTTCTTAGAAAATATTTCATAACACCGAGAGCAGAATCGTTGAGTTTTAGGCCAAATCAAGCGTCCGTATAAAGTAACGGAAATAGTTCGCCCAGAACCCACAGTGATAAAAGATATGAGCGAACTGCATTCCGCCGCCTTTGGAATGCCGAGCATCCGAGGATCTACTATCAAAAAAGTTTATTAATTTTTCAAGAGTAATAAAGCTCTCACCTATGATGAAATTTGTTGTTAGCAATGATCGTCATGTCAAACTTAATAAAGCGCTTTCTTTAATTTACGCTATTTTTCTTTTTAGTTTCGCTCTAACCGTAAAGAAACAGAAAAGCTAAAAGAAAATTTCAAGTAATTTCTAAAATTTAAGGAAAAGCGCAGAAAAGTCAAGCTAGTTAAAGTAGAAAAGTCAAGCGCATTGCGTGCAGAAACAAATAAAAGAAAAGCTAAAGCAATTTCGCAGCAGAAAAGTCAAGCATTAGTTAAAGCACGCTTTGAGCAAGAAACAAGCAAAAGAAAAGCGCAGAAAAGTCAAGCACGCGTTCGGTGCGCAAGGAAACAAATAAAGAAAGCTAAAGCAATTTCCGCAGCAGAAAAGTCAAGCATTAGTTAAAGCACGCTTTCAGAAGAAACAAGCAAAAGAAAAGCTGCAGAAAAGTCAAGCACGAAGTTGCGGTGCGAAACAAGTAAAGAAAAGTCAAGCATGCAAGAAAAGTTGAAGCATGCCAAAAGTTAAAGCACGATGGTACAAGAAGTAAATAAAAGAAAAGATAAAGCGACAAAAGTAAAAAAGGAAGAGTTGGAGCCTGAAGAATTAAAGCATACAGTCAGAGTAATTATTAAAGCACTGGTGCAAGAAACAAGCAAGCAAAAGACAAAGCAAAGAAAATTTAAAAGGCCTGGTGCAGAAAAGTCAAGCAAATCTCAAGGGACGTGTTGAACAAATCCCTGGCCCCAAAAAAGGCTTAGTACACAAAAAAAAAAAAATCATAAAGTTCATTACAAGAGAAGTGGGAAACAAAAGTAGCATATAATCCCACGAGCTTATGCAGAAAACAAAAAATATATAAAATAAAAGGGGGGCCATCGTGCTGTGATCAGTCTTCGTCTTCATCATCTTCTAGGAAGCTATAGTCAAGATGAGGATAACGATTTTCCATCAATGCTTTCACCTTAGCAGCACCCCTCCAAAATTCTTCATCAACAATGTGGGTAACTTCAGCAGAAGTCTTATACCTCCACACCAAGCTTTGGCCGTGACATTTGAAAGTTTAGTTGATCGGAGTCGACAAATCTGAATCTCAGATTGGGACCGAGCCCTGTTATCATATTCACTTTTCGTTATCATAATCGCTTTAACCGCACCACACGAGCCTTCTCTTCACCAAGTTTCCTCTAGCTCAAGAACCGCCTCGTAAGCTTGTCCTGATTCAATCGTAGTATTCTTCCAACATTAAATTTTTAATTTTTCGAGATACTTGATAGCATATGAAAGTCGCAGCTAAACAAATGAAAATTTTAATAGAAGGACATCTTCTTGAAAAGCCAGGAGTAAGGAAGGCTAAGGTACATGACAAATATTATTTAACATGATGTCAGTCGGGTCACAATTTTCAATATGCCTCACGTCATTAGAAGAGACATATTGGGGATAAAGTTGGTTAAAAGAATTAATATAAGTCTGAGCAGAGTCCTCATAAGCAAAGCTGGGTAAGCCCTCCACCGGAGGCAAGGTTCCTTGGCTAGAATCTGACGGAAAGCGAGCTAAGGTATATTGGCGTGAAAGGTAAGAACCGATGGTGGGTACATAGCTAATAAATGACAAAGTTCTGCAAGGTCTCTCGGTAAGGATTGGGAATAAGCAGATCAAGACGATCCTCCGACATGAAAGGTATGCCTGTCTCGTAGTTTCCTACTAATCTTAGAGGGAGGAAACTTTTCAATCTTCTTCTTCTTACAGGCATCATTTCCGGGAAACATGGCTAAAAAAAAAAAATTTACATATTTCCCCAAAAAAAAAAAAAGGGAAAGGAACAAAAACTCACCTCTAGGAGAATCCACAAGATGTGCAGGGGAGATAAAACCAAAAATCGATAAAAAACCCGGTTGGGAAAGATAAGTCCAAGATCGGTGCTCTGACGGAGTATTGAGGATACTTAGTAGCAACTCTTTTTCGTTATTAGAACAAGGAGTGTGTTCCAAGTAATTGAAAAAAAAACTATTAGTGACACCACTAAAAAGTGTCAAAATGGTACCAAGATACACTGGGTACAAAATGAGTTTGAACCCTAAGATTCGTGGATTTATATCACTAAATTTCCCAAACTCCCGCCTCCACCAAGAAAACCATGAGTCTTTCCAAGACCCTCCAGAAGATTTCTTTTGAATAATTAAAGGAGGAAGCCTAGGCCAGGCGCGCACGTAGTACCAACCCTTAATAGGGGACCTTCGATTAGGATTGGGGATGGCCATAAGTTGATAAAAAAATTGAAATTGTTGGAAAGTGGGGCCAGGGAGATCTTTCTGTTTCCAAAGGATATACATGCCTATCATAGCACACCAAACGAGTGGGCTTAATTGAGCAGGAGCGCAATTGAGATTGCTAAGCATGTATCTAAGAAAAAGGTGAAAAGGGAGTCTCACACCATAGGAAAAAAAATCAGGGTGTATGGTGACAATGCCGGGAGGAGGACGGCTAGGCTTATCATTTTCTCCAGCCCTTTCTAAGGAAATAGAACGAGGTATGCCGTAAGAGACACGGAGGGATTCGAGAGACATTTCACCCATGTGATTGACCTCTTCATCTATGGTCCACCTTGAAGAGTTAAAAGAGGGACCAGTGGAATGGGGAAAACAGGGTAAAGTCGACGTGAATGGCTGGTTGATTACAGGCTCATAATCATCTTCTTCCAAAGGATAATCACAAGGTTCAGATTCAGAAAACTCGGGCGACGACATTGATGATAAAAAAGAAAAATACAGAGAGAAGGAAGAACTATATTGTAAACACTCACCAAAAGAAAGTATACGAGTCTTAAAAATATATATATATTAGGTGATTGATCAAGAATGGGCAAGAGAGATAGCCAAGCATATAAATAAGCAAAAAGTAGCTTTTTTGAGCTTGAACAATAAAGCTCTAAAAAGCTAGGGGGCAGCTGATACGAATGAGAAAATGAAAAGAACCGCGAACCAGAACTGTGAATCGTGAACCAAGAACGTGAATCTGAACTGAATCAGAACTGTGAACCAGAACTGCGAATCAGAACCAAGTGAACCGTGAACCGAACTGCGAACTGTGAACCAAGAACCAAGAACTGTGAACCGAACTGTGAGTCAAAGGAAACCAACTAAGAAAAGGAACGCAAGGAGCACAATGCAATAAAATTATAATCAATCTAGTTTTGAGCCTACTTCGAGAAGGAGACAAAAATAGACTTCAAATAAAATTCTAATTAAGTAGGGGAAGTCGAGACAAATTAGGAATTAGTAAAGACTTGGGATACTGAAAATTTGTATATAAATAGAGAGCTTCAGAAGTGAAAGGGGGGTGAAGAAAAGTTTAGCAAAAGAGTAGTAAGAGAGAACAGCTCTGTAATCATTATTTTATAGTGAATTTTCTCTTTTGACTCCCGTGGACGTAGGCCAAGCCCTGAACCACGTAAATCTCTGGTGTTTTCTTGGCTCTTTATATCTCCCCTTTATTCAATTCTTCGGTTGACCAAAAATCAGCGTCAACAGATTTCATATAGATATAAGACATCCAACATGTAACAACTGAGGATACATAAAGATTCTGCCTAATGCTGTAGCAGATGTTGTAGCAATTGAACTTAGAATTAAAAGAAATTATCAAAACCATTAAGAGAGTTCAATCACTCAACTATTTCATTTTTATTGATTTTATCCTTATGTGTATGACGTTAAAGTTTGTTTTCTGCTTAGTCATTTATTGCATTTTATTCAGTAGTGTATTAGTTTAATTGTTAATCTATTTTAATTTAAGGTAAACTACGCTATTAAGATTGGTGTAGCAATTTCAGTAACATCAATCCCTGTGGATACGATCTTGAATACCTATCATTATATTACTTGTTGTACACTTACACATTAACATCAATAGCATTTGAATTTATACCAACAAATTTTTGGCGCCGTTGCCGGGGATTGATTGTTTATTGTGATTTGTTAAATTATTGTTAACAGTGTTAATTTTGATTTTAATTTAATTTGCTTATTTTATTGACAGAAAACTCTTGCATGCACAAATATAAACCTGTTGAGTTTCAAGTTGATCTAGAGACTGAAAGAACTGCAAGTAGATTAAGAAGAGAGCACAAAAATTCAAAAGCTGCTGTAGCAATAGATGACATGGAAGATGTGGAAAACTTGAACCCTCTTGGAGAAATACAACTAGTCAATGGTTAAGAAGGTCAGAATGGACAAAATGATTAGGGACAACCAAGAAACAATAACATGATATACATTGTAGATGATAAAGATAGAGCCATTAGAGACTATGCCATGTTGGCCCCTCAAGTTATGCATCATGGAATTGTCAGACCTGAAGTGCAAGCTGCTAATTTCAAACTCAAACCAGTGATGTTTCAGATGCTGCAAACAGTGGGGCAATTTGCCTTCAGAAGATCCTCATCTTCACCTCAAAATGTTCTTGGAGGTAAGTGATACTTTTAAAATTTCTAGGGCATCACAAGATGTACTGAGACTCAGACTTTTCCCGTATTCATTAAGAGATTGGGCACGAGCATGGTTGAACTCTTTACTACCAGACTCCATCACCACAAGGAATGATTTGGTTGATAAATTTTTAATTAGATATTTCGCACCGACCAAAAATGCAAAGTTGAGGAATGAGATCACATCTTTCATCAACTCAAGATAAAAGCGATGCATGAGAAAATTTAAAGAGTTACTCGTAAGATGTTATCATTATGATATTCCTTGTTGCATGTATGGAAACTTTCTATAACGGGTTGAACCCGAGCAATAGATTGATGGTTGATACTTCAGCAACAGAGCTTTGTTGTTCAAATCTTACAACGAAGCTTTACGAATTTTGAAACAATCATAACAACAATTATCAATGACTATCAGCTAGACAAATTGTAACAAGAGGAGCAGCAGAAGTCCACAATGTGGATGCATTTACAGCATTATCAGCCCAAGTAACTTCACTAACAAACATGGTAAAAGTCATGACAAATGCTTTAGCAATTGCCCATCAAGTTGCTGAGTTTTCTTGTGTTTATTGTGGAGAGGGGCACTTGTTTGATAACTGTCCAGGGAATCCAGTTTCAGTCAGTGGACAATTATAATAAAGAAAATCAGAGCAATCCATACTCAAACACCTATAATCATAGATGAAGGCAACACCTAAACTTCTCATGGAGCAACCAGAATCAACTCCGCAAAGATCCAAATGGACATAACAAGACCCACTAGATTTCATCAACAAAATTAGGGACAAAGTACCACCACCACTGATCAACTTAGTTCTCAAGCTTTGCTCAAGGAATATATGAAGATCAAGGAGTTGTCCAAGTTGTAACCTCGAGGAATTTAGAAATTAGATCGATACCAAGATTGAGTAATGTACTCGTGGCGCCTACCTAAGAACATAGAAGATCCAAGAAGAGAAGACAAAGAACATTGCAAGTGAATTAACTTAAGGTCTAAAAGATGTTGATATTCTCTGGTATTCCAACGAGAAGGATGGAACCTAACTCAACTCAAAAGAAAACTCAAGTTAAAGTAGAGCCACAACAACTCATTTTTCAACATAATGAGAGTAGTCAAGCTACAAAGAACTCCGTAAAAATAATTCAAGGTCAAAGAAGGTTACAGACCAATAAGAACAAACCCGACTAAATCAAAAGAATAACAACTGCACCATAAGCACAAAATTTCAGATACCCACCACCTTTCCCGTAAAGCGTTTGAAGCAAAATAAGATAAACAATTCAATAAATTTCTAAGTTTTAAAACAATTGCATATTAACATTCCTTTTGTAAGCATTAAAATAAATGCCAAATTACGTGAAGTTTTTAAGATATTTTGGCAAGGAAAAGAGGTCAAGAATTTGAAACTATTACTCTAACATAAGAATGCATCCATATTCTTCAAAATAAAATTCAAAATTTAAAAATATGGAGCTTTACAATCTCATGCTATATCAAACTAGGTATAATGGTAGAGCACTTTGGATTCGGCCAACATCAATCTTTCGCCTTATCCGTGTTCAAGTAATTGGGAGTGGAGAATGCGACTAACAACCATGATTCTACAAGTCGACAGATCTCATGCATACCCCGAGGTAAGATCAAGATGTGTTAGTAAAGGTGGATAAATTTATTTTTCCAAAGGGATTTTATTGTGCTGACTTCAAGCATAAGTGCCAATTATTCTTAGTAAACCTTTCAGCCATGGAAAAACCTTCATTGATGTGCAAAAAAGAGAACAAACCATGAGGGTGAATGATCAACAAGTCACATTCAATGTGCTGGATACTATAAAGAATCCTGATAAGGTTGAAGATTGTAATTTCATCAGTGTTGTGGATATTGTTGTGACAAAAAGGTTAAACCGTTGCTGTAGTAAAGAAAAGATCAAAGCTGCTGCCTTTGAAAAGCTTGAAGAACAGGACAATGCACCAGCACGCACAGCATGGCGAGGAAAAAAGCTTGACTGACCATTTGAATCTTTTAACCCTTCAAATAGGGAAGTAAAACCATATGTACTATCTGTTGAATCACCCCCTATTTTAGAATTGAAAATCTTACCTTTACATTTAAAATATGTTTATCTTGGTAAAAACAATACATTCGTCGTAATCATTTAATCATCTTTAAATGCTGATCAAGAGAAAAACTTAATAGAAGTATTGGGGAGATACAAGAGAGCTATTGGATGGACCATGGCACATATAAAGGGAATCAACCCATCCATATGCATGCACAAAATTTTACTGGAAGACTGCTTCAGTAATTCAGTAGAGCAACAGAAGAGATTAAATCATATCATGAAGGAAGTTGTGAAGAAGGAGATCATAAAATAGCTTGATGCTAGGATCATCTACCCAATATCTAACATTTCATGGGTTAGTCCAGTACAATGTGTTTAAAAAAAGGGAGTATTACTGTTGTAGCAAATGAAAAGAATTAACTTATCCCTCCAAGAACAGTGACTGGATTGAGAGTTTTCATGGATTATAAGAAGCTGAAAAAAACCACAAGGAAGGACTATTTTCCATTGCCCTTCATAGATCAAATGCTGCACAAACCTGTTGAAAAAGAATACTACTGGTTCTTAGATGGTTACTCAAGATACAACTAAATTGCTATAGCACCAGAGGATCAAGAGAAGACAACGTTCATTTGTCTTTATGAAACGTTTGCTTTCAGGAGGATGCCATTTGGAGTGCAATACTCCAACAACTTTCCAAAGATATATGATGTCCATCTTTTTAAACATGATTGAGCAAACACTAGAAGTATTGATGAATGAACGACTTCGCTGGAGAAACATATGATGATTGCTCGAGTAATTTAGAAAATGTGCTTAAGAGATGTGAAGAGACCAATTTCAATTGGGAAAAGTGTTATTTTACGGGCATGAAGGCATAGTCTGGGATATAGAGTTTCGCATGAGAGAGGTAGACAAGGAAAAATAAAGGTGATAGATAAACCCCACCCCAACTTCAGTCAAGGGAATTATAAGTTTTCAGTCATGCCGGGTTTTGCTGTAAGGTTCATTAAAGACTTTTCCAAAATAGCTAAACCATTATGCATATCGCTATAGCACGGCTGCACCTTTCAACTTTGATGATGATTGTCAAGGCCTTTTGTGAATTAAAGTAAGCCTCGTTACAAGACCTGTCATAACACTAGATTGGAGTTTACCTTTGAGTCAAGTGTGATGTCGTGATCACCTGTGGGAGCAAAGTATTAGAGCAAAGGAAAAACAAGAATTTTCACTCAATTTACTATACCAGCAAAACCCTTGCCGATGCTCAGATCAATTATACCACCACTGAGAAGGAATTGTTAGTAGTAGTATTCACATTTGACAATTTCAGAGCTTATTTGGTGGGCACAAAGGTGACAATTTATACAGACCATGCAGTAATAAAGTATTTAATTGTAAAAAAAGATGTTAAATCAAGGTTGATAAGGTGGATCCTCTTACTACAAGAATTTGACTTGGAGATCAAGGATAGAAAAAGGGCTGAGAATCAAGTGGCAGACCATCTATCAAGGCTCAAGGTATGCGAGTACATTAACCAAGCAAGACATTACAAAATCATTTCCTGATGAGCAACTACTAATGTTACAACATACATAGATGATACAACATTCTGGACTCTCATGGTATGTAAATTTTGCGAATTATTTGGTAGGTGGACTACTCTCACCTGATTTAAATTATCAGCAAAAGAAAAGATTCTTCCATGATGTTAGAATTTATCAATGGGATAAACCCTATTTATACAATATGTGTTCAGACCAAGTGATCAGAAAGTGTGTACCAAATGAAGAAATTCCACACATATTGCGTTCATGCCATGCTGCAGCATATGAGGGACATTTTGGAGGCTATAGAATAGCAGTTAAAATCCTACAATCATGTTATTTTTAGCCCTCTATTTTTAAAGATGCTTATGAATTTGTTAAATATTGTGACAGGTGCCAAAGAACAGGGAACATATCTCAAAAGCATAAAATGCCATTGACAAATATTTTGAAGGTGGAGCTCTTTGATGTATGAGGGATAGACTTCATGGGTCCATTCCCACCATCCTTTGGAAATATATATATTTTATTTACGGTAGATTATGTGTCCAAATGGGTGGAAGCTGTAGCATTACCAACAAATGATGTCAAAGTAGTGGTAAAATTCCTTCACAAAAATATCTTCTCAAGGTTTGGGATTCCAAGGGCCATCATTAGTGATAAAGGCACTCATTTTTACAATAGGATATTTGCTGCAGTAATGGCTAAGTACGAAATTAAACACAAGATTGCTACAACATATCACTCATAATTCAATGGTCAAGCAGAAGTATCTAACCGAGAGATCAAAAGGGTTTTAGAGAAAGTGGTGAACCCCACTAGAAAAGATTGGTCAATCCGATTGCATGATTCTTTATGGGCTTATCGTACTGCTTATAAGACACCACTTGGCAGGTCTCCATACAGAATTGTCTATGGCAAGGCTTGCCATTTTCCATTAGAGCTAGAGCATAAAGCATATTGGGCACTAAAACAACTCAACATGAACATACATGCTGCAGAAGAACATCGAAAACTCTAACTTTGTGAGCTAGAAGAATTAAGGTTGTTCTTCTACAAAAATGCAAGGAATTATAATGAGAGAACAAAGCAATGGCATGACCAAAGAATTCAGTAAAGAAAACTTGTTCCAGGCAATTAGGTTTTGCGTTACAACTCCAAACTAAAGCTCTTTCTAGGAAAATTAAAATCTAGATAGTCAGGACCTTTCAAGTTAGTCAGAATATATCATCATGGGGCTGTGGACTTCTTAAATAAAAGAACATGCCAAGAATTCAAGGTGAATGGGCATAGAGTAAAACATTACATGGATTCTACTGTGGATCATTCAAAGGAGGACTTACTCCTGAGGGATCCAATATTGCGGGCAATCAAAGAAGGTCAGGCTTAAAGACTTAAAATCAAGCGCTAATTGGAAAGCAACCCAATAATGAGGGAGTTATTTTTATTTCTTTTACATTAAGTTTAAATCTTGCATATTTGTCATTCACGATTTTTATTATTTTGAATTAAGTATTTAATTTCTTTTCTTTCCTTTAAAATAAAAAATATGTTGAGTCAAGAGACTTACAGATGTTACTGCAGTTTAGACATAATTTCTTTTCTTTCCTTCTACAAAAATATGACTGTTGAACTATGTTACCAACAACCCAAGAGACTTCATTATACTGTTGTTGCACAAGATTTGTTACAGCAGCAGATACTACCGTTACAGTGATTTAATTATGGATAATTATATTTTATTGTTGGGAATAAATTGTGACAATTGGCTTGGCAAATCCAGATAGAGATCAGAGGGGATTGCATAATCCCTAAATTGTCGAATCAATATCCTTTTCCTATTTTAAGTGGATATGTCTTAAAATTAAAAAGTCCTCTTTCCAATTTTATCTCTTTAATTTAATTTCCCTTTTAATTTTACTTCTATCGATGCTTATATATAAAGGTTTCACTATTTCAATTGTCTTCAAACTTTACTTTCTTTCCCTCATGCAGCCACAATCATCAAAATTCATGATCTTTTCTTACAGCTTTACTCTTTGGTTACCAACGAGTTCATTCCCACTGCTGTAGTAATGACAAGATATAAGAAGACAGCAAGCCGCTTAAAGGACCCATCTCGATTCCAAGGATACAAAGCAAAAGAGAAGTACGAGGAAATTATAGAACCACACAAAATCCTAGAAGAAAAAGGGTTCCAGTTCCCGCCATAACCTTTGGGAATAAGTCAAATCGTTCATGCTGCTGCAGCAAGAAGAGGTTGGCTAGAGTTTTGCAACCATCCAAGGGACCCAATGCTGCTGTTGGTCAAAGAATTCTACGGCAACCTGTTGAGAAAAGACAAACGAACAATATGGAGGGCTACAAATTGATGTTGGGACAATTATTGAGCGAGAGATTAGGGATTGTGCAATGAAAAATCACAAAACTACAACCCTGTTGTTTCCCTCCCTTATCACCAAAGATATGTTCGTGTCCGACTGCACCACCGCGCTTGGATGAGCATATTAAGAATAAAGCGTGCTCACCGCTCGAACTATCAAAAGAATTGCCGGTGAATCACCGCAGACCACCGTAACTAGCCAGCTGTAGAAGGGGCAAGAAGAGTTATTGGAGTGGAAAGGAGATTACAAGATCTGAGTGATAATATTGAAGGACAACATTTGTCCAAATAGTTCCTAAAACGCAACTTTCGCCTAGTAAAATTAAATCGAATAGCGAAAGCTCTAAAAACCTCAGATCAACTTCATTCAAAAACGAACACCAAGAGGAAAGATTAAAGTTTATTTACTTGTAGTTTTATAAACGACTTTGTGAGGCAGGAGAAAAAGACTGAAAACAGCAAGGTACGAACACTGTCCAAGAAATAGACCACTGGATGAACAACTTTTGTTTTTGCACGATTTGAGATCCTTAAAGCACCCCAATTGTGAAACTTCTAACGCGTCCACACTTAGAAATGTTCTAGGAGTTAATAGAATTTGGAATCACCAAATTTTGTTTGGAAATGTGAGACATAATGGAGAAACATGAATGCTAGTTCATGATTGTTCATTCCACTAAAAAAAGCCACCATTATCTTTTCCATAATGGCATCAAACATTATTATGAGCTAGACCCACCTACTATGCCATTCTTTATTGAATGAGATCTTATCACTTCAATAATTTATTTAATCAAATTAATATTGAATAAATAAATAGCTAAATTAATTAATTTTATCTTTAATTAATTATGTCCATTTTAATCAAATCAAATGGTTAATTGTGGGCTTCTTTTGTGACATGTTCTTATGCCTTTTCCTAATCCATATTAGGTCCAATAAAAGCCTAAAATTCTAAACCCAAAATTGGTCTGGAGGTCCATAATCATTTAAGAACCGAAACATGTCCGATATGGTCATTTTACTTGCTCGATCTTGTACATAATCTTTAATTGAGGATTTATGAAATTTATTTTGTTCCTTAAACTATTTATAGAACATCTAAATTTCTATCTCAAATCATATTTAAGATATATATATTCATTCTTAATGAATTATAATATAAAGCCGATTTTCCTAAAATTAGGAAATTTAAATATAAATATGAATTATAATATAAATTCTCATTTTGTAGTAACTCCATTTTTCATTTTTATTAGGTGTGTGACCTATTTTAATGGTAACTCTTTATTCATTAAATAATGTTAAACTCTTTAGTCATCAATTAAAACTTTTGTAATGACCTTAAGATGCATTGCTAATACGCTTTACCAATAATGATCTTAAGGTTTCTACAAGTCATGAGTGACACCTAGCAGTATTTCACAATCACCCAAATAACAAGAATTGTTGGATCTATAGAATCTATTCCATTGTTGCTCTATATCCTGGTCTCTTCATCATCCATGTCCAGAGAAAAGCACGGCTTATGGTTTAGTGTGTTAAGCATTTATGTTTTATCTTAAAATAAATCTAAATGAACTTAGCATGTAAATATAATTTGAACTCCTTCAAACATATTTCACCTTAGCCAAGGATTTCTCATGCCAATTCATATTATCTTAAAGGGACATCCTTTTTATACATTACAAAGTGATGAATTCTATATTGGTCATAGACTTGTCTCCATACATAGCTAACCATGATAGCTATTGCTAGATCACGTCCTTAATTAGGAATAAATCCTTATTCTTTCACATATCAAAGATATCTATATACAAGACATATGTGATGCATCAGGTCTAAAGACCATTACTAAACATAATGTCTATCACAATGTATAATAAGCTATTAACACTAAAAACAATATGGCTTATTATTATTTAGTCAAGTTTAGTAAACTCGTTCTCGCAACAAGTACCTATGTGTTTGACTTGATATCTCATGTCAATGATTTAAACTCACCATCCATTTTAGTATTACATACCATAAATAAGTCATAACACATACTAGTGTTTATAGAAATTTATGACGTCCAATCATAAATCCACCACTAGGAGCTATTTTAGAAGTATAATACAAATGATACACGTTTCATATTTTTGACAAACTCGAGAATGTGTTCCTTAACTATTTTACTTCTTGGACTATATTCATTAAATTAATTTATGAATGTTGATAATTTTGTCATTTTATAAATATCAAAGTGCTAATCAAACACAATAATTTTCTAAAAGCAAACACCATTCGATTGGCCTTTAGGGCATATCACTAACAAGTATCACTCAGTGTGTTGAAGCGCAGCAGAGGGAGAATAATCGATTCTGGACCTATTTGCGGCATTTGGAGGACCACATGTACCAATTTGCACATATATGAAAAGCCAAAACAACAACTTCCCAGATTCACTACTACGACCATTTAATTTTGGAGCAGCAACAACAGAGACTTCAGCAGAAGAAAGTGAGGATGTTCCAGCAGGAAAGTAAAAAGAAGCAGATTCAGATGATACAGATCAATAGCACCAAATGAAGAAGAAGGTGATAAATATAAAACAAATAGTTAACGAGTAGAAGAGGAAGGAGAACCAAATAAAATGCCAGACGAACCACCCCAAATGGTACGTCCCACACAACGAAAATGGCACATCATTGGAGATGAGGAAGATGAATCAAATAAAGAGCCTCCAGTCTCAATCCTCTCTAGAAAGGGCAAGGAAAAAGTGATGAGTTTAGACAAATTTGAGGAAGATGCAGAGGACATTGATGCGGAGCTGGAAGCTACAGCCACAAGGGTTATTCGCAAAGCTATAGAGAAGAAGAGCCTAGACAACATACGAAATCACTAGTAAGCGGCTCAGTAGCAAAATCTACTCCAATTACTTCACAATAAACTCCTGGCATATCCACTCCCACATCTCTTAAGGGATCCAGCAACCGAAAAGGGGCCACCTCTAGGGGTGTTACACCACTAGAAGAACAAGAGCCAAAGCGGACAAGATCCATTCAGCCCAAAGATGTTGTACCTCCTGGAACACCGCCAACCAGTCTAACTCCGAGCAAGAGGAAAAAACAGTCGCCTATGTCACTACAAGGTTCACCCAAGGCACGCCTGGGAAGTTCCACAAAAAAGCAGTGAACCTTTCTGCTATTGCTGCAGCAATGCATTCAACAATAAGGGAGTATCCCTTGCCAGCTCACTTCTCTTTCTTCCCAATTCTAAAACTTTTCTTTTAATTTTCTTTATTTACATTGCATCTTTTTCATGCTCATATATTTATATTTGGTTTGTTTTGTTTTGTGTATGTTTGTGAAAACACATCACCTTTCAATTTTGGGGCGGCTATTTTAGTATCTGTGCATGTGTTTGTATTGTTCATTGTGCGTTTTGTGTGATGTGCAGCTCTGTTGTCTAACTATGAAAGTTAAAATTCTGTCTAGACACTTAGGTTTTGGCTGAGTTTTATGAGCATACTGTAGCAGAGCCAAGAGAAAAACATTGAAGGTAGAAAATCCCTCAAGTTTGGGGGAAAACTTTTGTTGAATCAGGTCTGTTATGAAATAAACTTTGCTCCAATGGTTTAAGCTGCTAAGTAACTAAGGCTAAGTATATACCCCATATGCAGACTTGAGTCAAAAGGCAATAAGAGCTATGCGCAATGCTACAGGAACTAAAAAAAAAAGGTATGTTGCCTAGGATATTGAGTAACCAGGTGTGTTCCTAAACCCCATGTTTAGTCTTGAGTCAAAGGCATCCAGAGGTAAGACTTAGATATAACATCCTGGATGTGTTTGCTACAGCAATTCTGGCATGTGCTTTGAGTGTGTACTTGGGTGTCATCATTACAAGTGATAGGCATTCACATGAAAGCTCAATATTGCATTGAAAGGTTTGAGTGATTTGAAAATAAATAAATAAAGGAAAATTATCATTGCCCCACCTCTCTTTTGCCTTATGTTCATCTAACCACCACAAAATTCTAACATGTTTTTTGCACTACCTTTCTTTTTAAGTTTGTATCAATTAGCCACTTTTGTACTAACACCGTTAAATAATTTTAATAAAATGATAATTTTACCCCTAAATAAATAAAAAGATTATTTTTATTTTATAAAAACTTTGAAAATAAAAAATTATAATTATAAAATACTCCTAATTTAATAAAAAAAATACATCCAAAAATTAGAATATTTATTTTTTCAATAAAATTATTTTAATAAAAAATTATAATTATAAAATAATTACAAAATTTTGGGAATAAAAATTCCCTAAAGTATTAAAATTTTGGGATTTATTTTTTAATAAATAAATTCAGTTATTTTAATAAAATTTTGTAAAATTATAATTTTTAATAAATAAATTCACTTATTTTTATTAACATATTACAAAATTATAATTTTTAATAAAAATAATTATTAAAATTTTACAAAATCTAAATTTAATAAAATTAATGAGCACCTCTATTTGAGATTTATTTTTTATTAATTTAGAAATATTTTTATAATTATAATTTTTTATTTTTAAATCTTTTATAAAATAAAATGATCTTTCAATTTATTTAGGGATAAAATTGTCATTTTGCTTAAATTATTTAACAGTGTTAGTACAAAAGTGACTAATTGATACAAATTAAAAAAGAAATGTAGTGTAAAGAACATATTAAAATTTTGTGGTAGTTGGATGAAAATAAGGTAAAAGAAAGGTGAGGCAATGATAATTTCCCGTAAATAAATAATGAGGATGATTGTTGTAGAACGGTTTGAATCTATTTTAAGAGCTTTGTCTCCCCCATAAGATGGATTTGGTTATATTGTTTTATATCTATAAAAATGCATCTAATGCTTAAGTAATGTTGCAGCATCTCTAAGACTTGATCAAAGTACACACACACACTTGGGATAAAATGATGCTTAAGTCTATAATTAAACTGCTATGACAATTTAGTGTGATTAAGAGTGTGATCTAAGGGTTGAAGAAGTCATGCAAACTTGATGGCAGAGCTATGTTATTGTTGGGTGATTGTGTGATTAAGTTGTTGTCATTACTTGAGGACAAGTAATGATTTACATCTGGGGGTGTGATAACTCTACGAAATGAGAGTTATCATGATACTTTTATGCTTAAATCAAGATTGCTTGGAGAGTAATTAATGTATTTTAGTACATTTTAATGATAATTTGGATTAACATCCATTTTTGTTTAAGTTTAATTAGGTTTGTTTGATTTCGAATAATTGTGTGCTTAAAACATATACATAATTGTAGGTGATCGGAAGTTTAAATTTCATGGGAAAGATACTGTGGCAATGGGCTTACAAAAAGGACAAAAGAACATGGCTCTAGAAGAAGTGGAGTAAATCTGGAATAGTGCAGATGTTGTAGCCATTGATGTAGCAACCAGTGCTATAGCAATCCTGGAACATTGACAGAAAACAAATCTCGCACAAACCAATTAATAGATTGTGATTTGTAGTTTTCTAATTTGGAAGATGCACACCCTAGACATCCGTTTACCCTAATTTTGAGCTAGAAGAGAGGCGCACATGCAAAAGAAGAGGAAGGCCGTCAACCAAGATAAAAAACCAAAAAGAAAGTAAATTTACTTGTGGTTGAGTGACAAACCAAGGAGAATTTGCGAGAATCAGTTGGAATTCAGTCTTTTTTATTCTTTTCTTGTTTTCTTATTTATTCTTTTATCATGAAGATGTATTTGATAGCTAAAACTTTGTTATTTTCTTTCCTTTCACAAACTATGAACTAAATTTACTTGTGGTTGAGTGATAAACACAATATTTTGTTGCTACATGTTGCTACATTCATTACTTCGACTGACCACCTATTTAATAATACAAGATAAGAAAGAGCCACAAAAGGGCCTAACTTAGTAGAACATGTTAGAGCAATACTTGATTTTAGATTGGGTTTTCTGAGTTGAGTTTAACTTGATTTTAAAAGGACCATGCTTAATCTAAAATAAGTGATGAACTAGACATAGGGATTCACCTTGTAGGGTAAATAGAACCTAAATGTGTAATGCTATATCTTATGTTGGTATAATAATTGATCACTGTTAGGTTGCATATGGATATAGGACATCCAACATGCGATAGCTGATGATACTTAAGGATTATGCCTAATCGTAGAGTATGTCAGAAGAATCGAACTTAGAATTAAAAGAAATAGTTAAAACCATTAAGAGAGTTTAATCATTCAACTACTTCATTCCTATTGATTTTATCCTTACATGTGTAATGTTAAAGTTTGTTTTCTGCTTAGTCATTTATTGCATTTTATTAAGTATTGTATTAGTTTAATTGTTAATCTATTTTCATTTAAGGCAAACTACGCTGTTTAGATTACTGTAGCAATTTTAGTAATATCAATTCCTGTGGAGACGATCTTGAATACTTCAACTTATTGTGTACACTTGCACATTGACATCAATAGCATTTCAATTTATAACAACAATGCTACTATATTCCTCTCGGAACTTAGCAAACGTCTTGTACATTGTTCACTTGAACTGTCATATGTGCTTTAATACTCACCATCATGGTCATATCTAATTCTTTTTTAATTCTTTTGCCAAGTTGATTCTTAACTTTAGCCTTAAAATTTTTTAAAAAAATCAATGACTGTGACATTTAACGAAGGAGATATATGTGGCCATATCGACAAAAATCGCCAATGAACGTCATAAATTATTATTAACTATTCCAAATAACCTCAAGGAATGACCCATAAATATCTATGTGCATGAGTTCTAAGAAGTCCAAAATCTTATTAGCCTAAAATCTCCTTTTCTTGGTTTGTTTTCCCTTAATACAATTAGCACAAATATTAAAATCTATAAAATCTAAAGGGTCAAGAATTTCGTCTACGCTAAAATTTGATGGCAATGATCTCAAAGGATGTCCATGCCATTCAAGTAAGCTAACTCATTAGAGAGATATTCAAGGCCTTTAGGAAGTTGTACGTTACAGGTCAGATGTATTCTTAGGTTAGTCATTGTTGAAAATGTATTGGAACTTACAATGAAATGCACTTCTACATCTTCAGGGAAGTTATCAAGCTTTATCACTTCAAGTGTTTTAGTTCCCTAAAAGTTAAAAGTAAAAAATAAGTGAGAAAAAGGAATATGAAGAGGTTGAAACTTAAAAATTACATGTTTTTTACTTAGTTGCTTACCGTGTTTCTTATCACTATGTGATGTATATCTGCTTCCTTCCACAGGGGATTGCCTTTTAGCAATTTGTTGACTTACTTCTTGCAACAAATCATGCATCAAGAATGTATTGTTGGTCGAAATTTCTATGAGAGACTTATCAATAAAAACCCTTATTCTAGTAACTTGATCAAAATCACAATAATCAAGAATTTTTGTCACATAATCTCTATTCTCCACTCGATAAAAACATGCTATGTTGAGGAATATTTTTAAAACGACACACATCCCTAACTCTCAAGATGATTCTATCTAGTCTCATCAAAATTAGTCTGATAATAATCTAATAAAAAAGGATTCTGTAAAAAATTCAACAAAGTCTTCCCTATAAGAATAACACACCCAACTTGCAAATGAGTAAAAAACAAAACTCCCAAAATAATCAAATAAACAACCCAACTTCAACGCTCAACATTTGCAATCATAATGCCAAATATTACCCAAAATATCTCCAAAGTATCAAAATATTATATTATAGCTAATATTAACATACATTGATTTATTCTTAATCTCAAAAGAACAATATAATACATTATACAATCCCAATTAAAATGCCCTAACAAAAATCATTTGTATCTTCTAACACTACCACGCGGCCAAAATTCAAAATATCTACTGCCGCTGGGTCGATTTGATGTACCTGCAACCTCCTATAGGCAGAAAATTTAATAAAACGAGATAGGAAAAACTCAGCTGATGAGTGGATAATTTTTTTAAAATAAACTTATTTAAATAATTATATCATTTCAGTAAAGAATTTCATAAAATTACCATAAGAAACCTAAATAACTTATTTAATTATAAATCATACACTGACATAAATGTAACATTTATAATACTACATAAAATCAATGAAATTATAAACACACTGTAATCTCAAATATTGAATTCTGAAAATTGTCACTAAACAAGTACTCAAAGGGAATAGTCTCATCATACTCGGACCTCAACGGACGGGCAATAACGTACTATCAGGATACCATCATGCCCCCGAGCTACAATGGGTAGACCAATGAAATGCTATCTTATATAGCTCATATATCTCATCATATCTCTGCTTACATAAACTAGTCCCCAAAGGACAAAAACGTCCAAGCACATAGCCCAAAACCTCTGTGTATACTCAAACGGGTCCTGAAGCCCTGTATCTCATATGTATCTCAGTAACTATAACATTGTTATCATCATTCTACATACATGAGCCCCTAAAAGGCAAAAACGCCCAAGCATACGGCTCAAAGTCTCTAAGTGTGTTCGGACAAGCCCAAAAGGCCTCTTATCATATATGTATCATTGTAACTGGAGAGGAAGGGTATTGTCCAATAATTTTACAAATAACGTTTTACACACATATAAATGAGCATATAATCTACTATAAATCTCATTTCCTTTCTATTTAAAATAGTTTAAATCCATTTTTTTTCTTTAAAATATTGGCATGCATTTACTCAAAATCGAGAATAAAATCGTTACACATACATATTGTTTTTAATTACAAATATAAATACGTAGAAAAATCCCATTTATAGAAAACCATTAAATCAGAGCATTAAAATTTATTTTTCGTGAACATGTTTTACCATACCTTAAAAATTATAATAAACTATAAAGAAAATAAGTTTTATATATTTCACTTATAATGACGATGCTTAGACTTGGTTATCATCCATGACCGCGAACTGGTTCTCACTCTTGATTCCTCATAATCAAGGAAATGACATAATTAATTTCTGAAAATCTGAATTGGGACTAAATTTATGCAATAAACTCGAAACAAACATCCATCCATAATTTGCAACTCCTACACTGTTAAAATTATTAAAATACCCTTATATCCATAAATTATTAAAGTACTCCGAAATTGTAAATCATTTAATTACCCTCAAAATCGTTGTTACTAACCTATCTTCAATTTTAGAAATTACTAAAATATATGTAGGGTCAAAAATTACACAATTGCCCTCAATACGCGAAACTATCGAAATGCCCTCGCTGGTCAACGATGACTGAAATTCAAGCGACAATGACCAGGAAGCTTGGGTTAGATATTTTTGGCCGAACTGAATTCAATGGTACTAGTAGTGAGCTCCCATGCGTGACAACGAAGCTAGAATCGAGCTCGACAACCGTGAAACTCCAACAGCTAAATGGCGACAAATCAACAGCTTTTAGTGGTTGTGGATGGTTGAAAAATCAAAGGGGAGTCATGGAGAACAAAACTAGGGTAATGGCATGGTCTAATTCCAACGAAATTGATGGCGGTGGTGACAGGTTTTGGCTGCAACTTTTCGTGCTACATGGCAACATTCCGGTCAGTTTTTGGCGATGGAGACGATAGGAAGTGATGGCCAACTCAAGAGCTTTTTTTTTCTACCTTTCATGGCCGATGAGGTGGTAAAAAATTAAAGACATAGACGGGTCGGGTTTGGGCTCGTCGTTTCGGGTCATTTTTTGGCAGCTGCCTCTCTCTCTCACGTAGAATATGCTTCCCCTTCCCTTAAAAAATTTCTAGCTTCTCTTATTTTTTTCTTTAAACGCCTTGCTTTTGTTTTTACTTTTTTTTTGTTCTTTACATACGCTATAATTTTCTTCTATTTCTAACCCATCAAATCTTATTTTAAGTATATCCAAAATTTCATTTTCGATTCTCTTTCATTTTTAGTTCACTTTCCCATTCTTTTATAGTTTTACCATAAAAAAAAGATCCCAAAACTTTAAGAGCCAATGGAAGTCCACCAGAATATGTTGCAACCCATTTAGACAGCTATTCATATCCTGTACTAGGTTGGTGGCTTTTAAAAGATTTTTACAAAAGAGTCAAGAGCTTTATCGTTATGTAGTTCCCAAATCTTGTATGCTTCATCTACTCCATGTGTCATTGACCAATGCTTATCTCTCGATGTTAACATGATCATGCCGTCGACCAAACAATTCACGCTTTATAGCTAGACATTCTAATTGATTTATATCAACTACATTATGGATAATCAAAAGAACCTTTTTGTACTGCAATCTCCTTCATATAATGTTGAAACCATCATAAACATTCCATATGCCATTATTAGGAAGCTTAGGTACTTTTCAAAGGAGTTTCTTTATAAAGAGGCCATACTACTTCTTCCTAAATTTCGCTAACATTGGCAAGAAAACTTTTTCTTCAAACTTATGAGAGGTCAATCATAAGCAACTCTTACAAGAGTTGTCTACCTATAACCCCCATAGAACATTATTACACTCATTGTCCATGAGAAGCCTCGATTCTTCAAGTGTGATGCAACAAGAAGAAATCAAGAGATCCTAATTAAATTGAAATTTATAAATTTAAGAATATTTTAATTAATTTGTATTCTAGTTTAATTTGGTTTCCTATTTAGAGTCTTATTGTTGAGGCATTATTTATTTGAGTGATATTCCTAATTTAGATATAAGTTTTATTAAAATAGGTTTTCTAATCAAATTAGGATAAATCTTAATTAGTATAAATAAGTGTCTTTTGTAGCTTTTACAAAGGGAGATATAGATTTTTGAGTTCAATAATATTTCAGTTTTCAAATATCTTGTGAGTATTTGAATAGTTAATTCTCGGTATTATGAGCAATCAACGAGTCTTAACCCCTAAATTCGTGGTATTCTTTTGAGTCAACGTGAATTTAGTTGTTCCTTATTCCGGTATTCTCTAGAATCAACGGAATATTTTGAACATTAAACTTACGCTGCATCAAAGTGTTAACCTATTCCTACTAGATGCTTAAGGACCCCTGATTTTATAGGACTTTTGCTTGATCCTTGACAACCTCCAAAATAAATTCAAAAGCTTTCCTGCAGATTGAAAAAGAACAAGAAAAGTTTGGTGTCGTTGAATTGAAGTAAGTGTGAGCATAGTTTCAAATCGAATACTGAATAGGAGATTATAAATTTTGGAGAATAAGAAAGATCACCCATCCTTCATTCCCAGCTTGATATATTAGCCACATCTTTCAAAGCGTCTCTCGACTTTTGTACCTTTTCTATATTCTCACTAAAAACTTCTTCATATTGAGCAAATGCTTCTTGAAAAGATTCTGTCTGTTCCTTACAACAGTTGGTTCCACCTCATAGAAAATTGGATAAATCATTTGTTGATTATTTATGTTTTTGCATCCAAGAATATGAACAAGTTCATCCACGCATCAAGTCGAAAAAGCATAATTTCTAGAGAAAACAACAATTAAAATTTTCCATTCTTGAATTGCTTTAAAAAGTCCGGGCGAAATGGATTCTCCTCTCTCACGTTCTTTGTCATCTCTAAATCAAATTCCCTTTTCACCTAAATTAGAATACAAATGGTCTGTGAAATTCTTGTGGGTGTCTTCTCCTCTAAAGCTTAAAAAGACATCATATTTCCAATGAGGGAGAGGATAAGGAGCATAAGAAGAAACTTCCTCGATGCTCATGATTCAAGAAATTGATGCCAAAGCAACCTCACCCTAGGTTCCTAAAAATTTAATTTAGAATTAAATATTGTATCAATGCTGTGAGAAATCAGCAAACCCAAATAGTCATATAAACACAACATTAAAGTGCCGAATCAAGGAGACGAAAAGTCGACCGCCAACTTTCATGGCAACGAAACATATGTTAAAGTCAATGTTTTAGCCTCCATTCTTGAACCATGGGAACAACCATGGTTGGATATGACCAAATTTGTTTGATCAAATTTGGTGGGTAAGCCACCCAATTTGATCAAACTTGAAGGCTATTAGGCAAGTTTTTTACCAATAAATAGAAGGTGCCCTTCCTTCATTTTAATCATCCTAGAGAGAAGCATTTAAAATTCTATAGAGCTCTGAAATCTAATGCAAGTTAAGCATTAAGTGAGTATTAGGAGGTTTTAATATTTTGGGTGTATCTGGGGCTTAGGTGAGAGAAAATTATTTCTGAGAGTGTGGTTGTAATAATTTTCCACATATTGAATATTTTTCTCTGGTTGTCTTTTTGACAACGGCTGTGGTTTTTCTCCGAATTTGGAGTTTTTCACGTAAATCTTGTGTTGTGAGATTGATATTATTCTCTATTTAATTTTTCTTATTGATTTGTTGATTGACAAATTGTTTAGAGTGATCTTGGGAGGAAGCTCAATTTCCTAACAGTGGTATCAGAGCCATTTATTGAAGTTTTGGTATCGGAGCACTGTTCACGTAGATGGTACTGTTCACGTATACGGTACTATTCACGTGAAGCAGTGGGAGCCAATCCAAATAGTCCATGGTGAAGAGTAAAAGTTGATCTGCAAAGCAAATATGTCGGGATTGAAATTTTCAAGTCTTGTGAAATTTGAAATAGAAAAATTCGATAGGAGAATTAACTTTGGCTTGTGGCAAATTCAAGTCAAGGATGTGTTGATTCAATCTGGGTTACACAAGGCATTAAAGGGGAAGTCATCTCCTTCTTTCAGTAGTAGCTTTGGAAAAGCTAGTATAAGTGATGAAGATTGGGAAGATTTAGATGATAGAGCTGCAGGTGCTATACGACTGTGTCTAGCAAAGAATGTTCTTGTAAATGTAGGAAATATTCCTACAGCAAAAGAACTTTGGGAGAGGCTAGAAACGTTATATCAAACAAAGAGCATCTCAAATCGATTGTACATGAAGAAGGGATTTCATACACTGCGAATGGCTGAAGGTACAAAAATTAAAATTTCCGATCACCTGAGTGTTTTTAATGGTATTGTATCAGAACTAGAAGCCATTGGAGTTAAAATTGAAGATGAGGACAAGGCACTTGGGTTGTTGTGGTCACTTCCAACTTCCTACAAACACATATTACCTACTTTGATGTACGGAAAGGAGACAGTAGATCTTGAAGAGGTTACTAGTACTTTACTCTCGGAAGAAAGAAGATTGAATGATGAAAGTACTGAAACTACAGATGTCTCGGCTTTGACAGCTGTGTGGAATTGGAAGAAAAATAATTCTAAGAAAAAAGGAGTCTGCTGGGGGTGTGGACAATCAGGGCATCTGAAAAGAGATTGTCAAAGGAGAAATGGAACAGGATCGGCAAGTGGCTCCAGATCAGATGTTGATAGCATTGCTAGTGGTAAGTCTCTCATCATCGTGGGAGACGATGATCCCTTGTAAAATGGATGATGATGACATCCCTATGGTATACCGCTAGTACCGATATAAAATTCTTAGAATTGATAATTAATTCTAAGGTATACTTTTATGGTGGAATATGATAATTTCTATGTTGAGAATTATGACACAGGAAGACAATAAGGATGGTGTGGAGATTGATTGATTCTCAATCAAATCTTCAAGTGGGAGAATGTTAAAGTCAATGTTTTAGCCTCCATTCTTGAACCATGGGAACAACCATGGTTGAACCATGGCAGCAGCCATGGTTGAACATGATTTGTTTGATCAAATTTGCCACCAAATTTGATCAAACTTGAAGGCTATTAGTTCCTTCATTTTAATCATCCTAGAGAGATCATTTAAAACCCATAGAGCTCAAATCTAATGCAAGTTAAGCATTAAGTGAGTATTAGGAGGTTTTAATATTATTGGGTGAGAAAATTATTCAGAGTGTGGTTGTAATAATTTTTATATAGTGAATATTTTTCTAGTTGTCTTTTGACAACGATTTTTATTTAAATTTTCCACGTAAATCTTGTGTTGTGAGATTGATATTATTCTCTATTTAATTTTTCTTGATTTGTTGCTGACAAATTGCTTGGAGTGATTTTGGGAGGAAGCTCAATTTCCTAGCAACATACACTACCAGCAGAGTTGCAACCAGTTTCTAAGCCTTGGCAGCAAGAGAATGAAATTTCCTTTAAAATTGATTTTTGAAATTATGCGAAAAATTTATTACATAAATATGTCAGTTAAAAAAATTTATTACATATTTATATCAGACAAGACAGACATGTAAAAGCTCAAAGAATAAGCTGACATACAAGAAACGTGCAAGTAGTTAACCACTGATTGATGAATTTTTACACTGTTTGAATGAAATCAGTGAGAAGTTTTTATGTGTTCTAATTAACTTTTTGTCCTTTAGTTCTTCGTTTGCCAACAAAAAGTTTATTTAAGTACTTGAGAATTAATTAGAAATAAAATTTATACCTACGCCAAAAATAAAAATCCCTTAAAAAGATTCATAAAATACTGCATGAAACACAAAATTTGAAGTGGAACTGGAATCAAATAAAGCTAAATTAAGGAGCGGAAACCCACACTAGGTATCAGCAGGCTGCAACAGGTTTGAGCCTTGGAAACAAGACATTAGAATTTCCTCTCAAATTGAATTATGTGAAGCGTTAATTACACATATGTAAGCGACGTGTAAATGTAAAACTGTTAGAAAACTTACTGCTTAGAGCTTGTTGGAACCGCTACTGAAAGATGATGAATTTTCGCTTGAATTACAAATTAAGTCTGTTTCCACGAAATCAATGAGAGGCATTTTCATGTGTTCTAATTAATAATTTCATCTTCTCTTTTGCTTGCAAACTCCAAGTCTAGTCAAGCGTGTCTTTAATAATAATCATAAGTACTTTATTTATGGTATTAGAAATACAGTTGGTTTTTACGAAGAAGATAGCAGAGTTTTTTGGAAAACTTCAACTAAAACTATTTTAAGATTTTGTTCTTTAAATTAATTAAATATAGCACAATAAAGGTTAAATTAGAAGTTCTAGAAGTTAGCATTTCTCATTAAATTAATTAAAGGCTCTGGAAGTCAGCATTTCCCATTAACTTGAAATGAGAAGGAAACTTTCATTTCTCTATTAAAGAATTAAGGGAAAAAACTCGCACACCCCCAAAAGGATGTTTGAATGATCACATAAACTTTTTTAATTTCAAAAACGGCCTTTTTTCATTATTGTACTCTTAGATTATGGTCAAAATTTTTACAATACATATGAATACGATACCAAGATAAAAATAGTAAATAAAATAGCACGTCAATACAAATAAAGTATTCAAATAAATATAATTAATAAAATAACACATATATGTCATGCAAATTATTTTTAATATTAAATTATTATCAACATACCCTGACAGATTTTATTAATACTTAAATCTATTAATTGAAAACTTAATTTTAAAAGTTATACTAATATCAACATTACATAAAAATTAAAAAAAGAATATAAATAAATATATGATACAGATTTTATAAATTTTTTAATGTTAAATACAATTATTTTAATATTATTAATTTGTCAAATAAATTTTATTAGCACAAAAACACATATGACAGGTTAATAACATTAAATTAATTATGTATTTGATTTAATTTAAAATATTTTATATGTTAGATTATTTCAATACTATATTTTGGGTTGTTATGTTTCGAAGAGTATAATTGTCAAAAAATGATCAATGTTGACATTTCAGAAACTAAATAGATCTCTATGACCATTTAAGTAAAACAAGGGGTGTAATTGGCTTTTTTCCTTAAAATAATAAAATAAAATAACACAAAATTAAACTCTCATTTCTTAATAGAAAGAAATTTAAAAGTCGCCATGAGGTTATCAAAATGCTATGCGTTTGTATAAAAACTAAAATACACTCCAACGAAAACTAAAGTAATCATCAACAATGGAAATATCCATTCTAGTTATAATATGGATTCACTTTTTTTAAAAGTGGGGTTTTTTTTTTTTTTTTTAAATATTGTTAGGAGGGTGAACTTTTGTGGCGTTTTGATGGTTTCTACGTTTTGAGCACATAAGCCATAAATGAGATGTTTGCTACGAGGGACTCGAGCCCTACTTAATATTTTGATGGGCAGCTGGTGTTCAAAAGATATAGCATTTAAGTATTTTGTAAAACTCGCAGTTGTGATTTTAGAAGTTAAGTTGAATTTGTCCCACTAGTATGATAAAAAACTTATAATATCTTTATTATTTTTGTCAAAATTATTATTTCAAAATCAAATTTACCTTGCATTATCATTTATTCATGTGTTCCTTTAATCTGAAAATTGCTGACAAGTTGTTGATTGCAATAACCAATTGACAATAAAATACCAGGAGTTGGGTTACTTGGACAAAAGATTTATATATTTAACACTATTCATATATAAATAAACGCAAACTTAATCTAATATAAATGGAGAGACATTTAGAGAAGGGACTAAAATCTGCTTTCTAGTTATGAATCATTGGGAAAAAAAAAGGTACACGTAGTTAGAAAATTAATCATTAAGAACAAAGAATTGTTACCTGTCATAATCAGCGAAAATTAATTTGGAATAAATGTTATAAGTAAATGGTTCTTAAATAATCATAATCAGCGAAAGTAAATACACTATCAGCAAATAGGAGTGTCTAAAACTGGCTATATCAGCAAAGTTGCAATTACAAGAGAAGAAAATCTCCTCTTAAACTGATTAACTGAAGTATGTGAAACGTAACACTTACTACACAAGCAAACGCTTAAATACAGGAGATAAGTAAATATAAAAATGTAAGAAATTAACTTACAGCTTTGAGCTTTGTTGCAAAAGCATTTTCATGTAATGGATGCTTACTGATAAATTCGGAAACGTTAAGCCTAATATTAATGTTAATTAACGATACTTAATGTGTGGAAAATTTAATACCTGAACCAGATGCAGATCTTGTTGTAAGTAGTGAAGGATTGAGCAACAATTTGAAGAAGAGGAAGCTTGAAGAAGTGCAAAGTACACCAGATGCAAAGTTGCCTCGAAGGTCTCCATCAATCTGGGTTCAGGTTATTCGGAAAATCAAAGTTAATGCAAAATCAGAAAACAAATCAGAGGAAAGCTCTGGACTACGATCACTCTGCCAAAACTACCACAGTGATATGTGATGATGAGCAGTAAACCAAGCGGGACAACTGACGCAAGCAATTTATTGAAGGCTTTTTCTTAAATTCCTTGCTGCAAAAATGCATGAATCAGGCAGTTATTTTAGCAACCCAGGATCAGGATTGCGTGGTCATTTTGAGACTACTTTGCAGACTCATATTCATCTGGAGAGTAAACATTTAATGTTTCCAGGTTGAAACAAAGCCGTCTCTGATCTGGTGCTAACCCATAATATGAAAGTACAATTATTATTTTTTTAAAACAAATAAAATTTTAATATGATATTCATCATTGATTTAATCAGTTTTATCTAATAAATTATATTATAATTAATTTATACACCCTACATTACATTATAACGGATTCCATAAAAGATGAGATCAATCATCTGTCATTTCCCTGCAAATACACAATCATTCCTTGTCTATTTTTCAACCTGATAGAGATGGGAACCTCAGAGCCACAGGATCTGAATTCCTTCCGATCAAATTGATAGAGAAGTGCAGAAACCATGATGTTGATTGCAACAGTCCTTTGCACCCACTTATATCAAGTACTTTCAAGCTTTCTACTTTCCCGAAGTTCTCTGGCACATTCTTAAGTTTGGAGAGAGATGCAACGTTTTAAGAGATCTCAAACCATTTATAGTTCTTGGAAGACTCTCGAGAATTTTGCAATCTTTAAAATTCAACAAAACAAGGCCGGTAAGAAGTTCAATAGACCCCGGCAATCCTCTTCTAGCAGTTCCTTCCAAATGAAGCTCCAACAGCTGCTCCATACTTTCCACGATCTCCGGAAACTCTTTGAACTTCAAAAGGCCAGAAAGATTCAAAGTTGATAAATATTTTAGAGCACTTATGGTACTCGGAATATGCTCAAGATTTTTGCAGCCATGCAAAGTCAACCGAACAACTCCAGATAGAAGTTCAATAGAGAGTGGCAGCTCTTTAATATCAGTTCCATCCAAACAAAGTTCCCGCATACACTCCATACTTCCCACAATGTCTGGAAACTTCTACAATTTCAAGCAACCAGAAAGTGCAAGTGTTTCAAGAGATTTCATAAATCTTGGCTGGAAGAGTTGTAAGACTTGTACAACCTTTCAAAGTCAAAAAAATCAGCTTCTTGTGAACCAGCAAAGATGGGTGAATCTCACGCAACCTTGTACATCCTTCAAGAATCAGCTGCTCTAAATTTGGTACTCCTGTGAAGTCCGGTGTCCTTACGAGGTTCTTGGAATGCTTGAGTGATGGGCATAATTTATATACATATTTTATTTTTTATTGTATAATTATTAGTTATTTTTATTTATTATTTTTAATTAATTGAATTATTTTATTGAATAGAAAATTAATTGGAGATTATGGATAAAAAGGGTCTGAAGAATTTTAAATTAAAAAAAAATAAAAATTAAATTAGAAGATAAAAATACAGCCAAAAATTAATAGAAATCGAGACTCAAGAAGACCAAAATTGAAAGTCAATCTCTTCAAATAATGAACGGTGGGCATGCATTTGGAAAGTAAAGATGTGGCAATTAAGAATGCATGTGCAGGGCATTAAATGAATAAACTATTAATTGGCCTTTTGCTTTTAAGTTAAAAACGTGTGGCTAGTTTTCAAACCTTAGTAAGGAAACAATTTAAAAAAGGCTTTGTTAAGTCGGTGGATGGCTAAGCATTATAAAAAGCCGACTTTGGCTTTCGAAAGGAGGAGAGCGGCCAGAGAAGAGCGGCCAGAGGAGAAAAAGGAGAGCAACGTTCGGTATTAGAGAGGAGGAGCGGCAGCAGCAGCAGTTTGGCTTCTCCATAGCTGGTTTTATTTTATTTATTGCTCTCAATTCAAATATGTCTAGTTAATTTTCTTACATTGAAGTTAAAAATTAAATTATATTCAATGAAATAATTATCTTTTTATTTAATTAATTCTCTATATAAGTTCTTTGATGATTATGATTTTTGTTTCACATGATTAATTGAGTATTATTAAATCTTTTTATCAATTCTGTAATGCATTATTGGTTGTTAGGATTAATATTCGATTAAATCTATGCTTAGGTCTATAAAGTTTATATATGATTATTTTTTATTCGCCTTTTTATTAAATTGCTTACACGAGACTATAACTTTGACTCTTTGTTATTTAACATGTTTACATGAGATGCTTAAATATCATATTATTAAGTAAAAAAAGAACCTACATAAGATTAATTTTAATTGGGCTTAATTATTGATGGTTGTCGAAGCCAGCAAAAATAAATACCTACTCTAAATAAATTGTGTATAGTGACTGAGCAGAGTCATATCCACAGAGATTAGTAATTATTTAAATCCTTTCAAAAAGTAAAATGCAAAATGGGGGGATTGTTGACAATAATAAAAATCAAATTAAAATAACAAGAATGCAAATTAAAATTGTAAATTCAAATTGAGAAAAGCTCTGGTTGAAAGAATTAACTCAGCTTGATTCGACTACTGATCATTGATCCAAATATAAATCATTACTACTTATGAATAGACTGGTTATAGCTACTAAGACCCTCTAATAGCCAATCTCTCCTTAACTAGTCGATAACGAAGGTACGACCATTGGTTATTTCCCTAATCAATAGACAACCCTAGATATGATCATAGGATTTAATCAATTGACAAATTAAAACCGTAGAGACCCAAATCCTAATCAACAAACGTATACCATGGCTCATTTAAATTAGATTGTTTATTCTCATAACACAATGCACTGCTATGCTATTTGTTACAAACATTAAAATCTTCATACGATGAATCTTTTAATTGACAATAGATTAAGTTGATAATTAAATAGTGGCCAATTATCTAATTAACAAAAATAATCATGTCAATAATACAGAGAATAAATAAATACCCAAAAAGTAATAAAATAATTAAAGCATAAGAAAGATCTCACAGTAATGATGAATCAAAGTTTCATTAACCTTCAACTAGAATAATAAGTTAGTTCCTCATAGAGAGAAGAGAAAAAATTTAGATCTAGGGTTTCTTCTTTCTCCTCTTGATTCCTTTGTGTTTCAATCCCTTTTCCCCTCTAGATTTTCTCCAAAAATAGAATACTAATATCTAAAATATTTTCTAAATTCGGAATTACAAAAATAACCCAAAAAGGTAAAACACGTAAAAATAAAATCAGAAGTTCTTTGTTGACAAAGACGCTCCCATGCCTTATCAACAAAGTTCTTTTGAAATTCATAATTTCTCCAAGAAAATAATCATCTTCAAGCATCATCTTGTATTTCAATTTTAGCACCAATCAATAGAATTGCACCTACAAAATAAAATACAAGTAAATCACTATTATTAAGTGCAAAACATCGATATTAAAGGAAGTAAATAATACAAAACTAGTGCATAAATTGCACTCTAACAAATTCCCCCACACCAAGATAATGCTTGTCCTCAAGTATATAACTCAAGACTAACCCCAAATTTCCACTCAATTCTCATCTCAACTCATCCAAAAACAATCTTAAGCAAGCACACCTCAAGATATTAAGTCAACCAACATTCGGGAAATAAGGATTTTAAAGCATAGGATCTCATAAGCTAGTATAAAGACATTTAACCGCCAAGAAAGTCTATTCAAAATTCAAGTGCAACAAGATTTAATAGCCCTCTCATTGACTTCACTCCATGCACTCAAATAAAATCAAAGAATGCTATTACCATAAGCTTGCTCATATATCACATCTCAATCCACAAAACATGAATTAAATACAAAAATCTAAGGGTCTTAGAAAGGTTGTGACGGGGCTAAATGGGTTAAATGAAAAAGAAAGGTCTATGAAAGAAAAAGAGATCAAAATGAGAAGAATGAACTCATTGAATGAACCTTATGATATCAAAATGCTTATTTCTACTTAAGTCGCCAAGAATGTAGACACTTTTTTTTTCTTTTTTTCTTTTTCGATTTTTTTTTATTTCTTTTTTTTTTCACAGTGATGAATCAAACAAAAGGAATTAACCTTGCACAATTTAATTCAAGCATAATGCTTGTTGATCTAATTAAGAAACTTTAATTTAAGATAGCAAAAGCAACAGAATATAAACAAAATATATCAAAACAATGAGTCCAAAAATCTCCTTAAATTTAGGCTCAAATAGAAGGAAAATGGTAAGTAGATGGAGAGAATTAGAAGAGAATGGTTAAAGCTCAAATAAAGATAACAAATAAAGGTCTTCGGGTGGAGAAAAAGAAGAAAAAAAAAAGCGAAAATAGATAAATGGAAAGTGGTTTGCCCTTATCATTTTAATGCATAAAATCCCGTAATGCAGCTTCAACATGCATAACAAAGCAACTTCTAGAATAAACAAACTAAGATTGATATTCACACAACAAAAATAATTAGAGCAAAGTGGTTGCTCCTAGGCTCAAATCCTCACAAAGTTGGTAAATTTGCCATCAAATCATGTACACTCTTCAAATGAATCAACTATCAAAAGTGGTATAGAATGAGAAGAAGGTATGAGTGATATATAAAAGGAAAGGTAAAAAGGATAAGAAGCGAGAAAGATATATGTAGCGATAAAAAAATGAAAGATAAAATAAGATAGAAAGAAAGAAAAAAAATGAAAGAGTATGATAAAATAGAAATAGATGTAAATGATTTGAGATAGGTGGGAAAAAAGTAGTGAGAAAGAAAAGAAAAGAAAAGAAAAATTAAACCTAATATATGAAGCATACTAACTCCAAAATCATTTAAGGATAAGAAGAGTGAAAATAACACTTCCAGACATCAATATTGCAAAAATCCATCCCCCACACCAAGAACTTACATTGTCCCTAATGTATGATAATCAAAGCTCACATAAAAAAAATAATGCGTAAGGATAAAAGATTAAAGGCAAAAAGAAAAACGTCCCTGAATTGTGAGCTTTGATCCACATAACGTCTATAGGCTTGGCGGAAATGGTGGGATAAATCCCATACTCTCAAAGTATGTAGCTAAATTCTACTCCATCTTGTTCAGCTTGTGCTCCATTTTCTCTAACTGAACGTTCAAAGGTGGTGCAGATATAGAAGGAATAGTTGGTAGGGCAACAGCTTCGTCGTCAAACTTATCATCAGAGGTAGCACCACTCCTAACATAAAGCTTCTTTGGAAGTTGAGTGGGTCTTGGTTCAGTAAACTGAAATCTCCCCTCCTTGAATTTGACCACACATGTTCTTTCAAACACAGACATATCCAAAAATTCCTTTTTGCAAGCAGGATGTAAATCATTATCGTTAGGATTAAGCACACATAAGTTTATAGCTAACAGAGTAATGTATGGACCAAGAAATAAAGTCCTATACCTTTTAAGCACACTTTGAAATTGATCTGCTAACCAAAAACCTAGATTAGGTCTCACATCATTTAACATGCACCAGATAAAATAAAATTCAGTTTTAGAGAAATCTCCCAAATGATCTTTCTTTCCTAAAAAATTATATGCCAAGAACCGATGCACGCATTTCAAAACAGGATCACGTAAGAAAGAGCTCTTTGATTTACTCGGGTTATAGGCACTGTGATCTAAAGATAAATTATGCCAAAGACCATAAGGCTCAAAATTTTCGCTAAAGTCACAAGTTGTCCCTAAATATGCATCGCTAGAAGCATAATCATCATCAATGAATCCTAAAGATAGGTTAAAATCTGTAATAGAGCGTGAAAAATTTCGTCCCATTAACCTAAACTTTATAACATTCGGAGTATGCAAAGTAAAATCATTCGATTTTAAGCGATGACCATTAACCTTAAAACTTTGTCGGAGGTCGGACTAAATCTCAACCGCACTACGAGGAAAATATTAGAATAAAGGTCCAACCCAAGAACGTAATTTGGAAAAATTTAATCTTAGAATGAAAAGAACTTTTGACCAATAGAATGTTTTCTCGAAATCATTCTATCATGAAATATCTTCGTTTTCCTTGTAGAATCGAAACCTTATAGGATTCATTTCAGTCTCAACTCGCAATGTAACTTTTTTCGCTTTCCTACTTCATCCATCCGATATGATTGCTTGACAAAGATGCTCTGTTTCAATTTCTGTAAATGACAAGGCTTACCAAATACTAAATGATGGAGACATACATGGAGTTTTCACGTGCATAACGCCCACAATATATCATCTAATCAGAACTCAAATTTTTGAAATCTCACTTGTCCACTTGTTGAATGATGAGCAGAGACCTCTGGGTAACATGATATTTCTTTAACAAAGCCTCCATCATCCGATGTAAATGAGTGCCTCTATCACTTATCACCGCCTCGTACACCAAACGGCAAAATATTAGACTTGACAAAATCACAACAACTTTAGCATTGTCATCCGGGTACCTACTTGAAACGTAATCCACTACTAAAAGAATAAGGCAAAAGATAAGGAAAAGGTCTCATAAAATCAATGCCCCACACATCGAATATTTCGCACACAAGAATAGGAGGTGGCATTTGATTCCTATGGCTTAAATTGCCGATTTTGACAATTCTCACACGACTTACAAAACATATATGAATCACGAAATAAAGTGAGACCACATTCTAACACTTAAACGCTGTTCTTGGGACCAAATGACCACCGCATGCATGAGTGACAAACCAAGAATAGAAGGAATTTCAAACTCGACACGCACCTTCAAATGACTTGGTCGAATGTTTCCACAAGGGTCATCCCAAACATAGTACTTAGCATCACTCTTAATCTTATCTTGTTGAGCCCTCGTTAGATCACTAGGTAGTGTTCTTGTAACTAAGTAATTGACAATGTCAGCTTACCAAGGAATCATACCTTAAGTTACAAAGAGATCCTCATCTAGAAAATCATCATTCCCGCTTCACCGTGGTCAATCTACCAAGTGGTCCAGAACCAAGTTTTCCGCTCCTTTCTTGTCACGGATCTCCAAGTTGAACTCTTGAAGTAGTAGGATCCAAATGGATGAGTCCACTTCCTTCAAGAGCAAATATCCGAGAGCTCATAAGAAAAAAAAACAATCATTTAGTACCAATAAATATAACAGAATTTTCTAAAGCAAAACAATAGACAAAATCTCTTTCCGTTGTTGAGTAATTGAAGCACTATCAAGTGCCCTTGATGTGTAATATATCACATGAGTATTTCTTCCAACCATTTGTCCGAGAACAACACCAACAAGATACATCGGCCAAACATTATCTTAAAGGAGGCCCATGGGCTATATAATCGAGAAGTCAATAATTCCTTGAGCTTATCAAATGCTACCTTAAATTCAAACGTCACATCATTGCAGCATAAAGTGAGCTATCTTCGATAAAGCCTTGATAAAGCGATAGAACCCGTGTGACCAAGGAAAGAACGAACTTCCGCACACGGGTAAGGTAAAGATTTAATAACATCTATCTTAGCTTTATCTACCTCAATTCCTCTAGCAGACTACATGACCTAAAATAATGCATCGATCTACCATAAATGACATTTTCATAATTCAAGATAAGGTTTATTTGAATGCATCTTTCAAGTAATCCTTGAGCACTCTAATAAGTTTTTCTTCCTCAAAGTACAAATCAAGAGATGATCACCCAAGTGTCTCACCATCTCCTTAAACATGTACTTTAGATGACTTGGTAACTAGTTTTAGTGCAAAATAGATGGAAGAAGTTTTGTATGAGATGAAGGTAATTCAATATAAGACATATGATGAGTTAAAGTTCAAAGAATTTAATTCATAAATTGTCTCTTACACCGAATTTAAAACAAACTCATTTTCATCCTTTTGTGTTTTTAAGGCCCAAACTATTTGCATACCAAATGAATCTTCAACATACAAATAAAAACTTCCACTATAGGGTTAATAACATCCAGAAAAAAATGTTCCTCACTAGGATATTTCATGGCATCATTCATTGAACTCTATAACCTCTCCATCAAATTTCATAATTTAATCCCTTTATGTACATCCATTTTAGTCTATAAAAAGGTCTTTCAAAAATTGGTGAATGTAGAGTTATCCTCTTTCATATCAATCGAAAAAATCGGTTAGAAAAGCCAACTCATTAACTTATACTAAGACATCTTCTAAATGGACCTATCGCCTAGTTGAATTATCACGACAATTTCTTTTTAATGGACCAACATTCATGAATAAAAACGACATGACATTAATAGCTCCTAGATCTAACATAGCTTTTAACTCTAATACCAATTTTGCAAGGATAGTAAACATACGGATCCTTGCCAGAGGTAGTTTTAGAGAATTACTAAAACATTCTCCCCATTTGAATTCTTTCATCTCTTCTTAATTTTCTTGAGCACAGTTGGAATTTAAGATATCGAGGTATTTATTTTATAGCATCTAATAAACGAATATTTACCTCAACCTTAAAATGTCTCAAGGATGTCTTTCTCTTGTTCCTCCTTAATTTTGCAAACCGACTTGGAAAAGGAGGAGTATCACCGCAGTGGGTTTCGCCTGGTTGCACATCTTGAGAATTAAACATCAATTCATCCTCTCAAGCTCATCTTCTACTTGCTTTGTCACTTCATCTGTGCACAACTTACTTCTAGGGTGACAAGACTAACATTTTGGATTGATTCACCTCAAATCAGGCAATCTCCCGACTTGAGACTCGTACCATCAGTCGCCAATTGACTTATTTGACTCTTAAATTCAATGCTCGTTGCCATCAAATTGTTGAGTGTTAGCATGAAACAATTTCTTCAAGAGATATACGGACTTGAGTTTGATTGTGGAGGGTTATCTTGGTTGGTATCAGGAATCACGGTAACTTCATAGCTAAAGTTGATAATCCATCCATCCCGGATTGTATGGTTGTGGATCATACCTCCGAGGCATAGAAATCCTCCAACCCATAATTTGTTCAACAGTTCTTGTGTAGGACACACTGAATGACCCATATCGAACAAATGCCATAAGTCTTCACCGTTGTACATTTACAACAAACTTTTCTACAAGCGAAGTAAGCTTATCTAAACGTTGATCAATAGAAGAAATATTTACCTCATTCACCTTCCTTGAAGTGGGATCTTGCCTGCTGCCAAACTATTGTGCATTGGCAGCCATATTTGAGATCAACTCCCTTGCTTTAGAGGGTCTCACCACCAACACACCTCCACTAAAAGATCATCATACTCCTATCCATCAATGAGAGTCCTTCATAAAAATATTGAATAAGAAGTTGATCAAAAATCTGATGCTGAGGACAGCTGGCACACAATTGTTTGAATCGCTCCCAATACTCATACAAAGTCTCCCCAGGAAGTTGTCTGATCCCACAAATGTCTTTTTTGTTTCAGCTCAAGGAGTACTTCTCAAGGAACCGCTTCTTCAAACCATTCCACGTTGTAATAGATAGGCAAGTAGTACAACTAATCTTTAGTTAGCCCATCTAAAGAGAAAGGAAAAGCAGGCAGCTTAATCTGCTCTTCAGCCATGCCTTGTGGCCTCATACTTAAGCATACAACATAAAACTCCTTGAGATGTTTATGAGGATCTTCACCGCAAAACCATGAAACTTGGGTAATAAATAAGACCACTTTAATTCAAAATTTACCTCAAAGTCTCAGATATTGAATGCAGAGTGGTCGATTGTGTCTGGTTAAAGAAACTCTAAGAGTTCTTTCTACAAGTACAGCTCTATCCATCACTTGTTGAATTAGATGATTCAACCAAATCGTGCATATTCTGCTCCAAAAGCAAAGGCAACGAGGATTGTTTTCGCTTCATTTATTGTCATCGGTATTTTCTCAATTTCGGATCAAATAAAGTGTACCTCTACGAAGAACAACTATACACTAAGAAAAACGTAAAAGGATTAAATAAACGACCAATCAACGACATCAAATTTGATGGTTGTCAAGCCAAGAAAAATAAATACCTACTCTAAATAAATGTATAGGATAACAGTATCGTGTCCATAGAGATTGGTAATTATTTAAACCTTTCAAAAGTAAATGCAAACGGGGCGATTTGACAATAATAAAATTAAATTAAAATAAGAATGCAAATTCAAATTGTAAATTCAAATTGGGAAAAGCTCGTCAAGGAATTAACTCATTGATTCGATTGATCATTAATCCAAATATAAATCATTACTACTTATGAATAACTAATTATATCTGGACACCTAATAGCTAATCTCTCCTTAACTAGTCGATAACTGTAGACCATTGGTTATTTCTAACCAATAGACAACCCTACACGATCATGGATTTAATCAATTGACAAAAACCAAAGAGACCAAATCCTAATCAACAAACGACACGATAGTTCATTTAAATTAGATTATTTATTCTCATAACACAACGCCGCTATGCTTATTTGTCACAAACATTAAAATCTTCATACGATAAATCTTTTAATTGACAATAGATTAAGTTAATGTGGCCAATTATCTAATTAACAAAAATAATCATGACAATAATATGAGAATAAACAAATACTCAAAAGCAATAAAACAATTAAAGCATTAAAAATTTAATGATGAATCAAAGCATTAACCTTCAACCGTAATAAGTTAGTTCCTCATGAGAAAGAAAAATTTAGATCTGGTTTCTTCTTCCTCTTAATTCCTTGTGTTCAATCCTTTTCCCTCTGAGTTTCTCCAAAAAGAATACTAATATCTAAAATATTCTCAAATTCATAATTACAAAATAACCCAAAAGGTAAATACGTTATAATAAAACTGTAAGTTCTATGACAAGACGCGCCCACGCCTTATCAACAAAGTTCTTCGAAATTCATAATTTCTCCAAGAAATAATCATCCTCAAATATTATCTTGTAACTCAATTTTAGCACCAATCAATAGAATTGCACCTACAAAATAAAACACAAGTAAATAACTATTATTGCAAAACATCGATATTAAGTAAACAATGCAAAACTAGTGCATAAATTACACCTAACAATTGTTATATTCATGATGATATAGATTGATACTTACTAGTTGAATAATTGGATAATTTTAGTGATTTTTATTTTATTAAATTCTCATTTACTTTAATTATTTTCTTAGTTTAATTAGTTTAATTTCTCTTAAAGCACAATTTTCAACTCTATTAATATTAATTTTAAATTTAAATTAGATTTTTAATTTATAAAATCCTATAGGTTCGACTCTTACGCTATTCTATATTTAGATTCATGCATGCAGTGTAATAAAATTTTTCACAACATTGTGACTCATGATTTTCAACCTGCTCAAAGGCCATAAATAAACAAAATGGCACAAAAGAACATGCTTTTCTCGGTTATCACATAACTTAAAGAATAGAAGTATGAAATTATCAATTATTCAATGAAAACTATAAATATGTATTGAATTAAACTAACTTTGATCTCCACGCTTGTTCAATGCTAAAAGGGATGTTAAGTTCAATAAGTTCATCTAATCTCGAATTTGATGGCAAGGATTTCACGAATATCTTGTCCAATTAAGAAATCGAACTCATTGGAGAGGTATTCAAGGTCTCCCAAAAGTTGAACATAATGGATTTGGAGCACTCTAAGATGGTTCATATTAGAAAAGGCTTAGATCGAACGATTCTCTAAAGCAATCAAATACGATGACTTCAACAACAGCCTAAAACATTTTAACAAAAATTGAAAGAAAGGAAGTCTTGGTAAAACTATGCAAAGATTTACCTAGTTAAATATATGATCGGGATCCTAAAATCGCAAGATTTCGACTTAACTTACCAAATTTTTATAATACATGGCATACATCCGCTTTCTTCTACAATTCATCGCGATTTGTGCTTTTGGATTGCCTCTTGACAATTTATCAACCCATTTCTTGTAATAAATCATGCATCCACAGTCCATTGAAATCATCGCGTTAATAAAGATTTTTCAATAAGACTTCCAATTCCAATAATTGGGTCAAAATCATAGAACGAGAATTTTTGTTACATAATCTATTCCCTTTATAAGCAATATCGAGAATATTTTTCTCTATTACTTTTAACCCATTAAAACTTGTTCAAGTACATCAAGAATTTCATTTTCAGGATCTCTTCTAGTCTTTGTAGTGCACTTTCCCATTCAACTATAGTTCTATCAAATGTAAATAAGCCCAAAACCTTGAGAACTAATGGAAGACCACCAAAGATACTTTACAACACTTTTGACAGCTTGCTCGTATCCTTTCCATGGCTTATGAGATTTAAAGGCTTTTAAGAAAAAAGTCCAAGAGCTTCATTATAATTTAGACTCATGCATATAAACTTCATCCACTTGTGCCATCGAAATACTTCTTGAGAATCATCAGAAAGCAAACCAATCATGCTTTTCACTAAGCTTTAATCATTGATGTCAATCACATCATCAATAATAAGAACCTTTTGCATCGTAGCCTACTTCTCGATCATGTTCATACCATCATAAACATCCCATATGCCACTATCTACGAGGTTTAGTAATGAAAAGGAGCTTTTGCAAAACGACTGACTACTTTTTTGAAATTTCGCTGGCAAGAAAACAACTCGTCAAACTAGAGATCAAGTCATAAACAACTCTTGCAAGAGTTGTCTTTTATTGTCAGCGAATGCAATCCACTAAATAATTATAGAAAATAAAGTACGTAATTTTACGTGGTTAGTACGCCTATAAAAGAAAAATAATTGTATTACTAACAATTATTAAAGTACAAACTTGAGAAGAAAACTCATTTCCCAAAACCCAACACACCCAAAGTACTCACACACACTCCAATTGCTCACACTCACGTAACTCTAGAATTGCTTCACTTGTAATTCTCTTAAACTTTAAATTTAGGATGCATTTTGCTCTCGAACGAAGCCTATTTATGTGTGGCCAAAATTTGACAATTTGGCAATTTGTGCAAGCTAGATGCCAACCAGTGTTAAAAAGTTGGATTGCGACTTTTCAACACCACAGACAGAAGGATTTGAATTAATTTCAATGTTGAAACTTAACTCCAACAATCACCTTTGTCAACATATCTCGGGTTATCTTTAGATCGATCTTTCAAGAACACAACACCGCCTCGATAATCTCGCATAATGATATTTCACATCCATGCTTTCGAGCGTGATATGTTTAATTCGCATGAATATCGCACTTGATTATCACAAAGACCGTAATGTTCTCCTATATTACTCCTAAATCTCCCAAGCCTTTCAACCGATAGCCTTTACAAATTTCTGCCATACTCTACAGTGGATGAGCAATTGTCGATTGTAAAATCAACCTTAAACTAATCGGACCTCCACCAATGTGAATACGATCTTGTTGATTTTCGCTATCAAGGTCTCCGTGAAATCAAAATCACAATACCCAATACATTGTTGACCACAATCCTTCTTGAACAATAACCCAACATCAATCATTCCATACGGATCGAGAATCCACTTATCGCAAGCTAATGGTTTTAGATTACCATTTATCGACTATCGACGGCTTGAGATATATCAAGCCTGTGCATACCATAACATACATAAGACTACCCACAACACCAAGATATGGAACACGCCATGTAATCATGTCTTGGGATGTAGGACATAAAGAGCTTAATTTGATGGAGCTGAGAAAATGTTTAGTTTTTATTCATAATTTAATCTTTCAAAGACCTTCTTCTTAAGATTTTAGTCAACCACATGCTCTCATTCTTGTCTCTACGAATTTTCATCCCAAGTATTCTCTGCATCACCCAAGTCTTTCATCTCGAACTCGTGGTTGCTTTCTTTAATCTTCAATCTCAATTTTGTTCTTCGCTATAAGCATATCGTCGACATAGAGTAACAAATGATGAAAGCTCCATTTTGTAGTTTTCAAAGTAAACACAAAGGATCGTGTTCACTGTGAAGCGTGTGAATCGATCAAATCTCTTATACCAATCCTTGGTGATCGCTTTCAAATTCAGAAAAGATTTAATCAATTTGCACATGATTCTCCTTCCAAAGAACTTTGAAACCAGGTCGAAATATAGATTTCCTCCAAATCTCCATGCAAGAACGCTGTCTTAACATCCAATTGAGCCAACTCTAACTCATATTCTAACTAAGGCAGTGATACGAATGAAAGTGTTTTACTGGAGAGCATTATAATCAATACCTTCCTTCTAAGTAAAACCTTTTGCAACGAGCCTTGCCTTATATCGAAGAGTTGTTTGATTTGGAGAGATTTCATCCAATAGACCCATTTATTGCCAATAGTCCTTTTCCCTTTTGGTAACTTCACAAGTTCCCAAGTCTGGTTTTGATAGAGAGGTTTCATCTCTTCCTTCATGGCTAACTTCCATCGACATTACACTGCGTAATGCTTCATGAAAGTGTTGGATGTCTTCATCAATAATCGGAAGTGCATAGTTACTACCATGTTTTTAGTAAGCCATCCGGTTTCTTTATCTCTTCGCCTTTTGTTATAGAATCATCATTATCTACATCGCCGTTGTTTTTTCATTTTGGGACATCAAGAAACAACCTTTCTTCAACTCTGTCTCCTCCATAGAACCATTCTCGATATAGAACTAATCGGTACATGAGTTGCATCAAACTCCACCGCGACACTGTGGTCTTGTTCTCCAACCGAGAACTTAAAGCTTTCATCAAGTTCATCAAACGTGACATTTCGCTACACAAACTTTTTATCTTGAGATCCTAAACTTAAAGTCTTTTACTCTACCTTTCAATCCTACAAAGATAGCACGAGGATCGCCACCATCTTTGACATGATAATGGGACACCCAAATATCTGAAGGAATCATAGTCTTGTGCATTGGACCACATTTCCATAGGAGTTTTACCTCAATTGCGAAAAACGATTTATTAAGTGACTTGCGAATTTACAACCTCACCAAAACATTTTATCTAAACCAAGATTAGATAACATATATAGTACATTCTCCAAGAAATACAATTCATACGCTCACCACAATTCTATCAAAGTATGTCTCACCGTGAAATGTCTTTTAATACCTCGCTCGCATACTTGCAAGAATGAATCAAGTATATTCACCCCATTGTCTAACGCACTGATCTTTGAATCTCCACCAGTTTCTTCCATATCACGAAAATCTCTAAAACCTCATCCTTTGCTCGCATGGTGTACACCCACACACGTCTAGAGAAATCATCAACAAATGTAACAAAATAATGGCTTCCACCAATTGATGCAATCTTGGTTGGTCCCTATACACCACTATGAATATATTCAAGGAACTCATGAGTATCGTGATTAGTAGTACCAAATTTGAACCTTGTTTTCTTGCCCACTACACAATACTCACAGAAATTTAATTTACAAGTTTTGATACCTTTTAAGAGTCCATGCCTCATCAAGGTTTGCAAAGACTTCTCTCCAACATGTCCTAGTCGCACATACCATAGCTTGGTGGTGTCACTGTGCACCTTAGCAACATTTACTTCATTAGTTGTACCTCCCTTTAAATAGTACAGATTGTGACGCCGAACTCCTTGTAGAATCACCATAGCTCCATATGTGAACTTCATTGTGCCATTTTCAATAGTAACCTTATAGTCTTTAGCTTCTAAAGTACCCACAGAAATTATATTTTTCTTTAAAGTTGGAACGTATCTAACCTCTTTCAATTGTCAGACCATTCCATCAAATATTTGAGTAATTGTTCTATCCCCATATGCGACAAGGTTGATCATTCCCATCACAACCGCACTGTGATTCTAGATTACAATCAGAAACCATTTTTAATGGGACACAAATGATAGGTTGCTCTAATATCAAGTATCCACGCCAATCCAGCACGACGCCAAAAGAGTAATACTTAATGAATAATCGAGTCTTCATCTTTGCCATGTTCGCACCGGGTTTTTTCCCATCTCTCTTTTGAGCCTTTGGACAATCTTTCCTCCAATGGCTCTTTTCATGACAAAAGGCACACTCATCTCGAGCTATGTTTCTGCTTTTCGATTTAGATGAAAATTCTTTCCACCACACTTCTTCTTCTTTTCCACCACACTTCGTCCTTTCTCTGGCAAGCAAAGCTTCAGATGATGCTTTTTCAGAATGTTTATCATTATTCCAAATTTTTAAATTTGTCAATGCTGTGCAGACATCTTTGAAGATGATTACGCTTTTCCCATATATCAAGGTAGTCAAAAAATGGCTATATTCCCGAGTGTAACAAAATCATAGCCTTGACTTCATCCTTAATATCTTCATCAAGATTCTTCAAAGAAGTAATTTTTAAATCTTGAGACATGATCGCATTGACACTCCATGCTTCATTCAAAGCCATATATTTCATTGCATGAAGGCGATTTTCGGGACTTTTCATAGTACTCTAATATACGCCACAAAGTCATCGACACCTCATCTTTCACCAAGTATTTCACCTCGTCAAACAAGATCTGATCGACCACGACTTTCTCTCGCTCATACGATCCCAACTTTTTCATCATACAAGTGCCTTTATTTTTCAAAACAATATCGAGATCGATTTGAATAAGAGCATCCATAACTTCGTGCCTCCACATTAAAGTTGATTTTCCCATCAAACTTTTCAACATCGATCTTGACGCCATATAGGTGCCGAAGACGAAAGTCTCGCCTCCCACAAGTATCTCCAGGAATAGTCCGAGGATCTCCCCACGGAAGTTTCACCTTCTACCATTTTCTCAATAAACTATTTCCACCGAGAAAGTGTCTATATGTATTACGCGTGAAAAATGTACTAGGAAAGTTCCTGTGAAAGAGGAGGTCACCGATCCCACTTAAGACCAAGTCTCCTTAGGCTCTTATCGCCAGGATGTAACTTTCCTAGACATGCACAAATCCACACCACTACAAGCTACTAATCCTCCAGTATGAACGGTTAACCACCGTATTCGTGAACATCGAACGTGAAGACTAAACGAATGCGTAACAAAGCCATACACGTGAACAGATCAATCCCCAAAGAAACCGTGCTCGATACCACTTTGTGCGCGAATGCAATCAAGCGCACCAAATAATTATAGAAAATAAAGGATAGAATTTACGTGGTTTGGCGATGCCTATGTCCATGGAGCAAGAGAAATAATTATATTACTAACAATTATTATAGTATAAATTGAGAAAAATCACTAAGAGTATAAATTTGAGAAAGAAAGTTCACTTCCCAAACCCAAATACACCCCAAAGTACTCTCACACACCTCTAATTGCTCATACTCACTAAACCTAGAATTGCTTCACAGTTCTTAAACTCTCAAATTTGGATGCATTTGCTCTGAATGAAGCCCTATTTATATTTAAAAGTGGCCAAAATTTCAACATTAATTTGGAATTGTGCATACGAAAAGTTTGCATGCTAGCAATGACAACCACAAGTTTGTTGAAAAGTTGGATTTGGTTGCTGACTTTTCAACACTTGTGTAGATTTTTCAACATACCTCCCATACCACAGATACCTATCATACGAACATCAGTAGTCCCTTCATTTATAAGAAACCTCAGTTTCTCCAAGCGTGAATCTAGTCCAACTAGTTCCTTAAGAGTCTCAGATTTTGCAAGAATTTAGCAGGATATCTCCTTGACAATATCCAATATAAATTCCGACTCATTCCTGTACATTGAAAAGAACAAGATAATTAACATTGGTGTTGTTGAATTAAAGTTAGCATGATTGTACGGTCAAATAATTCCACAAGTATAATATACAAACTATTCAATATTATATTCATTAGATCGAATCTTTTGTTGCTTCTTCAAGTACGTATCTACGTTCATCTATAACAATTCATTTACAAAAATTCATTGATGAAGTTATTATTTCATTTACATCATATGATGTTAATAAATTGCTTTATATATAGATTCTACACTCTGTTTTCATTTTTGAAATCCGAGAAATTCTAAAATGGCTCAAAGATCTTTTAAAATATTGAATGATCATTATCACATGTTTATTATCTCTTGTATATATCTATTAGCAGCACTTATCATGTAAATATTCTTCTTTATCTATGTTGATAGTTATCTCTAGAGTTAGCACACCTTATCATGAGTCCTTGCTCACGTGTATAAATTGTAATGATCATATTCAATGAAGTAAGCTTTCAGCAATTCTTTCAGCCAGAGCATAACGACGCAAGAGTTGTGTTTAATAAGTGAGGTTTTTCATTTTTTTCCCCAAAAAAAAAAAAGAACAAAACTAAAACTAAGGTTGTAACGAATGTTTTATTTTATAAAAAAAAAAAATCTATGTATTTGCTCTGTAATCTTACACGATTAGATTAAGAACTATAGACGCAAATATTTCTCAAAGACCAAAATTTACCGGTTCAAAAATATATGAAACTTGATAATGGTTCTGTTTCGGAAATTAATGACCTTCTTCTTCATATTACCTCTGAAAATTCAAAAGAAAAAATAAAAATACAAGGGAAGTGCGTGGCAAAAAACTTACAGCTTCGATTGTGTTGCTGGCAGCAGAGTAGTTTTTTCAATAATTTTTCTGACGGCAAATCTTCTAAGTTCTAACATCAAATATGCAAGTCAACGATGCTGCATTCCAAGGCATCTTCTGAAAAACAAATAATATAAAATCAATTCTTATCAACAAAATCTTCAAGTTGATAGGGTGAATGGTAGGGTAGGTTATCGTGAATGGTACTGGGAAATGGGAGGTGCCTCCAGTAGGTTGGTATAAATTAAATATTGATGTAGTTATAGATAGGGTGAATGGTAGGGTAGGTTAAGGTGTTCTAATAAGAAATAGTGATGGTCATGTTATGGTTACGGGGGTTGATCAGGCTGTTTTTCCTGATGATGTGGATATTGAAGAGGCTAAAGCTCTTTGTTGGTGGTGGATTCGGATTTGTTGCGGGTTATTCAGTTTTGTTAACAGTAAATGTCATATGCGTACCGAGTTTTTTTGGATTATTTCAGAGATTCAAGCGCTTATCTCAGCACAGCAGAATATCAAGATTCAGTATACCTGAAGATTTTGTAACCATGTTGCTGATGTATTAGCTAAATTTGCTCTTAAGTGTTCATAGCCTTTAGTTTGGTTGGAAGATTATCCTAGTTTTTTGAAAAGTTATTTAATTTGGTTGGAAGATTATCCCAGTTTTTTAGAAAGTTATCTGTAAGCTGAATTTTGAAATAAAATACATGCATTTACTTTTTAAAAAAAAAGATGAAGACTTTCTTTTGTTATTTATTATAACTTGGTTTATTTTTGTAAATTACCATCAAAGCTGTATAAGTTGTTTTTATAATTTATAATTGGTAAAGACGTGTCAATTATGAGCTTTACAATTATGTTTTACGAGAAGGGTTATTGAAAGTTTATAAAATGAATTTACAATTATGTTTTACATGAATTTGTAAAATGAAAATGAGAATGGCCGGTGAAAAAGAGTACCGAATGCTCCCTTATGCATGTTTTCCTTGTTTTATAAAATAAATTTAAGAATAATTTATAATAATAAACACGTATTACTTTATCAAAATAAAAAAATTTATTTAAGAAATCCCAAAAGGAAATTGAAAATTTTTTCAGATGCTGATGGAAGAGTGTGTATGCCAACATCTACAGAAGCAAATCTTATTTAACATTCAACCTTTTCAATTTTAATTTTTTCCCTTTTTCAAACATCCAGGATGCAAATTAATTTCGAAAATAATAGAGAAATGTATAAGATGAAACTTACAGCTTCGAGTGCATCGAAGGACGCCACTTAATTGAACTCCAATGAGGTGTTTCCGTGTTTGATTCAAAAGAAAGAAGTTAATCAGGCAAATTTATTTATGTTGTAAAAAGCCACAAATGTATGTACTCCAAAAGCAAAGGCAAGTCTTGGACAGAAAAGTAATGTAACGTTCATAATTACTGTCATTGTTTACCCACATGATGAAGGGAAAATTATTAGCATGAAGCATTTTCCTAGCAGCTTCAAGGAATCCAAATGAGGAAAATATTTATAACAAACTGGCCAAGCAATTGCATAGCAAAAGCTTGAAGATCAAGTACCAAAATTGTTTGACAATTTTGTGCATGCTCAATTAGTAGCTACGGTAATTCAAAAAAAAAATTAATAGCTACCAGGTGAGGTTGGTGAACATTGAAAAAGTCGGAAAATTGAATTAACATGGCAAAATTGTTGATAAACATTTGCATATATGGCTTTAAATGCAAGCTATAAAATGTTAAATGATGAACCAGATCAGATTAGAGGCTTAAGTGAATTGTCAGCTCCTTAAATACAACATGTCAGATATACATTCAAAGGCTGACAGCTAGCTTAGGTCGTCTAAAGTCTCTAAGTGTTTGGGGAGTACATAGAAAATTGGAAAAGAAGCACCACGTGTTAAGGTTTATACAACTGTAAGTAGTTTTTGTGGAGTACCCAACCTATACCAGGTACACATGTTAATTGAGTTGATATGCGGGGTACGCCATGACAGAATTACAGTATTAAATAAAATATCTTAAAATATCCATCGCATGTGATATCTCCATTGCTCAAAGAGAATATTTGATTTGATAAAATCAAATAAGGAATATCTTGTTGGAAAATAGGGGACAACTAGTTGTCATGCTTGCAAAAAACAAAAAGCAGCACCACAAGGATAGTGGCCCGCAACTCTCACGCTTACAATTGCCCAAACTGTTTTTGTGGAGATATCCTGGACCACCTGCAGCATAAGGCACGTGCACAAAACAACAAACCTTGTCGAATAACCGCCACCTCACTTCCCAAGCATGCTCTTAATGGTCCAAAAAGCATGATAAATGTGAAAATGATGAAATATCTCAGAAAGGACAATAGAATCACCACTAAAGATGTACCACATAGTCGGGTATTCAGGGTATATATAAAGGCAAAATAAGGTTCTATCTTTCTCGTACTCATGACAAACATACACAAAAAAGGGGTTGATGTCTTTTTTAACCTCCAGCCACCATTTTAGAGAGCTTGCAAGCTCTCATCACTATTTACCTTATATATTTGATTCAGAACGAATGGCGGGTCATGAGGTTTTCAACCATTTCACAAAAGGATTTGCCACATTTTTTTAAAGATTTACAGCAAGCATGTCTAAGTAAATCGTCATACACCGATGAGATAAGATTAGAGGTACTTGGGGTACCACATGCCAGAAAGTCATTCCTCGAATACACCAAGAGGGACCCTAAGAAGGCATGAGGAGAGTAGAAAATAAGTTCATCTTTGTTGTTACGTTAATTATGGATTTACATGATTTATCAATTTGTTGCGCCGATACTTTAATTACTAATAAGTGCTAAGAATCGCCACAATCTCCTAAAGATTAGCAGCAAGCATATCTTGATGAATCACCATATTGATGATGAAATTGGGTTGCTCCATGATCATGAAGTAAGAGATAGCTCAGTGAACATATAAGCTAAAGGTTACCCAAGGTACCCCATGTGCCTAGTCAGATTTTAGAATGCATCAAAGAAACAGCATCCAAAGCCACGGGAAATGAAATACCATTATAGGCAATCACAAAATAAGAGGAGTTTGCTAATACCACATTGAAGTGGTTCGGGTACTCTGACAGAACAGGGTATAACAGCAGTTAAGAAAATAGTTCTAAGTCAGAATTCGGGAAAAGTTCCAACAAACTAGTGGTAACGCCAAATAAAGTCACACAACAGGCACCTCATCCTCACCCTCATCTCTCTGAATAGGGAATAAGCAGAAGTTGTAGAGGTATGAAATTTAGTAGCAAGAACATCTGATGAGAGCTTTGGCTGGGGTAGGTAAGGTACACTAGATGACCTTTGTGGACTAATAAATTGGGGTGCATAGGATTCCTTTTTTTCCGCAGTCACCGCCAACATAGCCAATTTATTACCTACTTCTCCACCTTCGGTATCAGGCTGTCAATAACCCTAGCTCTACAATCCAACCTTTAGTCATTATGCAGCCCGCAACTCTGCATGATCTATTGGCCATCTAAGCCTTTTCGTCGGACAGATCATTGAGGTACCCTTTAAAGTTTTGTTCTACTGACTAAACTTCTCTTCACGGGACTTGCAACTTTGGCATTCACCTTTCAGCTTCTCCACCTTAGACTGAATGTTGGAGGCAATATTGAGGTCTTGAAAGCAATGACTTAGAGAACAATTCGCTTGTAGCCAGCAGGAGGTACCACAAGAAATGCAAGCAAAAGGTTGCCTGTGGCACCCAATCAGCCCAACCTATTCGAACCGACACAAGCTCTCCTTCAGCGAAATCCCCTAGGCAGAGAGAAAAGGCCAATTTTCTTTTTCAACTAGTACATGCACCCTTGAAGTTGCCCATTTTTCAGCTGAGACCATCCACGCAAGCATTTTTACTGAGTGAGTGAGGAAGTAATATCTAAGTTTTTAGGTGGCTTAATTTACCTCCCATGAAGCGAGGAGGTCGGACGCTCTTCACAGCATGAGGGGTACCTGACCCACCCATAGAGCTACTATTCATTTAGCAAAAAAAAGTATTAGAGTCATCAAAGGGAGAATCCAAATTTGCCAATCACCGTGTGTAAAGAAAAAAGGTTAGTTGCATAAATACTAGACTCTATGGTAAAAAAGAAGAAAGAGGGGTATGAAATACAGAAAACAGAAACAAACTCTATCCCAGGATCGCCCTCTAACCATACATGGCCTATGTTGAGAAGTAGGTAGAGGGCTTTTATCAATTAGCCCAGCTTTCACCAATCTATCTAGACTCAACACATCATTTTTCCTCTGTAAAGCCCCTTCAATTCTCTAAGTGAATCTCTCAAGTAATTCCGACCATAACACCTGAAGGTTGGTAAGCACCTCAATCTTGGCAAGTACAACTACTCAGGAGCAATTTGTAGATAGCTAAACATCCTCTTATAAAAGGATTGGAGGGATAAGCGGGGTCCCATATCAATATGAAGTGCTGTCTCATATATTTTGGGGCACTCCGGGGCTTTATTCTTGTGGAGTACCTGAAGCTTAACCAAAGAAAGAATATAATACTTAACCCTGATAGTAGCCCTCCGGTCACCTAGAGAGCGGATTTGTTGGACCTGGAGACAGAAAATGAGGGAGCAATTTTTAGACGTGCAAACCCATGCGAGGTACCCTTTTTTTCTTACTCAATTATCCATGAAGGTGGGCCAAATATCGCCATTGTCGTTCGCACTTTTCCCACAAGTTTCTTTTGCCTCAAATGCTTTTGCCATAAAAGCATTAGAGGGTGTTGCTTGGAGAATATAAAGAAAATTGGAATAGAAGCACCACGTGTCAGGGTTTTTACAACTGTAAGTAGTTATTGAGGGGTACCCAACCTGTAGTAGATACACCTGCTAATTGAGCTGGTATGCAGGGTACGCTATGATGGAACTAAGGTGTTAAAGAAAATATCTAAAAATATCCGCCACACGTGATATCTCTATCGCCCAAAGAGAATATTTGATTTGGCGAAATCAAATAAGGAATATCTTGTTGGAAAAAAGGGTATAGTTGTAATACCCCAAATCTCCTAAGGGTATTTATATCTGTTTAGTTTTTAGTGATCCTTTTTACCCTAGTATAAATAGAATAAGATGTCTTTACTATTATAAGAGAGAGAGGGAAAGAGATATCGGTTGAAAAAAAAAACGATAGAAAAAAAAAAGAGAGAAAAAGGAGAGAGAGATAGAGAGAGAAGAGAGAAAAGCAAAGAAAAAGAGAAGAAGAAAGTCTTATTCTTTATTCTGCCATGAGCAACACATGAGATCAAGTTGCATAATTTGAATTGGGTATTGTTGATGGAAGATTTGGATCTGGAGGTAATTTTTTATTCTTGGTTTTTTATTGATTCGTTGCGAAGAAGCATGATTGCAATAGAAGTAGAAACTTAAGGTTTTGCAGAAATATGCTGACAGTGAATTATTACGAAAATCATAGTAATTTTTACAAATTGATTTTGGTTCTGATTTTTGGGTATGTTAAACTAGACATCGTCCAGAATGTTTTGAAACTTGTTTCAAGTTAATCAGTTAAGATTTCAATTAATTACGATTTTTCAAAATCAAGTCTGAAAACCTGGAAATTTCTGATTTCAATGAATAATGTGAATTCCGATTTATTGTTACCATAGCTAGACGTCTTCAAAAATTATGAAATTTGGACCAGTGATTTTTATATATGTATAGTATGATTCTGTAAATTTTCATGATTTTATGATAAAGCAATAAATTGTTTCGTATTTTTAAAGCAAGTGTCTTCAAAATAGAAAACTGTTTGACAGTATTAATGATGTCTGAAGCGTCAATTATTTTTAATAGGTTTTGAAGGAATTAAGTTATGAAATATTTATCAAATAACTTTCAATATGTCAGCATATGGTCTGTAAAATGTGGGATTTTTCCAACGAGGGAATAATTTATTAAAAATTAGAGAATACAGAATGTTCTGTTTTGAGGGCCGATTATTGAGGACATTGAGGCTGAGTTTAGGAGTTGTTTAAATTGAGATATTTGAGAACATTAGAGTTTATGATTGAGATTTGATTATATCTTATGATAATTTTATTGATGATTTTAGGTTGATGATATCAGTATGCATTTGTTATATGAGGATGCCAAGAGGTAAGTAAACTAGACTTCAAAACGAATCACAATAAACAACATATATGTTTGACTTGTGTGAAAAGCCTATTTTGATATGTACGATTATGGACTTATATGTCTCTACCCATGTGTTTATGTGATGTGTTGTTATGTGTTGCATGTGATTATGTACATGGGCGTATGCATGTGTGATAATTCATTGGCATAAGCACGAAAATGCATTGAGTTTTCTACGAATGAGAAAGTGGATTTTAGCAAGTGAAATTTTTATTTTATGAGATTTTGCATTGGGGGGCCACCTCTTGAAGTTGTGTAGGGGCCACCTCTTGAGACTATGCGGGGGCCACCTCTTGAGGGCCGCAAAGTGCCACGCATGGTGCAAAGTGCCACGCATAGCACAAAGTGCCACAATTACAAGATACGTATTTTATTGAAAGAAAATATGAAAGTTTGAAAGCGATAGAAAGAGATTTTGATGAATTTGTTTTCAAGTATTTAGAAAAGATCATGGCATATTATCCATTGCATTATGTATAAGTATGTATATATTTTTGTATAAGAAAAATTAGTTTACTTACTGAGTTTTGTACTCATTATAGTTTATTGTGGTTCAGTTCTCAAAAGTCAGGATTGATTTATGAGCAAAGAGGACTTGAATTGAGGACGATAGATGGTTTGGCCAAATTTTTTTAAGTTATTCCGTTGGCTTTTGTAATTGAGGCTAGAATTTTATCGGTTGTAAAGAGTTATTTAAATTTATATGGGAATTATGGACATATTTACCCTCAGAATTTGGGCTGGGGTGTTACAACAGCTGGCTGTCACACCTGCAAAAAGTAGCACGACAAGGATAGTGGACCTCAACTGTCACACCTACAATTGCCAAGATAGCTTTTGCATAGGTATTCTGGATTACCTACAGAGTGCCAGGTGCACAAGACAACAAACCCTGCAAAATAACCGCCTCCTTGCTTCCTAAACATGGTCCTAATGGCCCCAAAAGCATGAGAAAGGTGAAAAGAATGAAAATATCTCAGAAAGGACAGTAGAAATGCCACTAGAAATATGTTAGGCAAGAGAGTACCCAGGATATACTATATAAAGGCAACAAGGTTCAATATTTCTCATTCTCATCACAAGCATGCACAAAAAAAGGGTTGAGGTTTTCTTTAATCTTTAGCCATCATTTTAGAGACCTTGCAAGCTCTCATCACCTAAAAGGGTCCAAGTAGCTAACTTGAGCATCGGAATATGGTTGCCGACCACTACTGGCTCTACTTTTAACCTCCTTTTGCTGTTTTGCAGGTCTAAAGACATCCTTTCGAGCCTTCACCCTCCACACTTGACCTCTCACCATTATCAGCCCTCTCCCCCTCTTTCTCATCTCCTTTAAAGCCTAAAGCCAGTCCACATACTGCGATTAAGTGAGGTACCCTAAATCCCAAAAAATAAATTTATTGTTTTTGTAGGTTTTGTCGCTTTTTCTTGCACCAAAATCCACTTAAAACACTAAGTGTTGCACATGATTATCACTTCTTGCAGAAGCTTAATGCTCCAGGGCCAAAATTACTTCAGACCAGTGCCGTTGTTGAAGAGCTTTAGTAAACCACATGTAACTCACGTGAGATATTAGCCACATAAAAGCAATGGGGTTGGTAGAAAAGACAAATTGCTTTCATTAGGCACTATATAAATGCCACCAGAAATACAAGAAGGTAGCAGAAAGGATACTATAATGCCACAAGTTATGTTAGGCAGTACCATTATATACTATATAGAGACAAGACAGGTTTTGAGGGTCATTCTCTCACAGCACCTAAATTTTCAGCCATCATTTTCTTGAGCTTGGAAAGCCATGTCACCTGTAACACAGCTCGTCACTACTTCAGTAGGCTCTTGAGCGTCGGCCACTTTGCCGCTAAAGACATCTACTTTTAACCTCCTCTTCTCCACTTGTGAAGAACCTCTCACCATTATAAAGCCTCTTTACTCCTCTTTTCTCACCCTAAACACATCAAAACCTTACCCAAAACTCCATTTGCGAGTTATGAAATTCTAACAAAAAATAAATTTATTATTTTGGTCTTCCCTTTTCTTGCACCAAAATCCACTTAAACACTTAAGTATTGCGATGATTATCAGAAGCTTCTCTTAATGCTCCAGGCCAAGTACTTTATTGTTCTGAAGACTTTAGTAAACCACCATATAATATTAGTTTGTTATGGCCCTCAGAATCTGGGTTTGTTCGCTGGTGGGTGGGCAATCTTGTATGATGCCATCGTAGATGTATATAAAGCCTTAGATGACGAGATCTAGTTGTTCAGTGTAATACAATACAAAGTCTTAATAAAACATTGTTTGGGGTGCCAAACACGCCATTATGGTTTAAAGCACCATAGAGATTTTCTTTGAAGTTCTAGAAACCTTATAATTTACCAAGAACTGTTTGGACTGGTTCATAGCTGAGAGGCAGCGGTACGATAGTACATATACTTTAAGTTCTATTCAAATCTGGTGATTATTTAAATTCGTGCATATTTTGAAATATATGGAGGAATTGTTGTGAAAACTGAGTACGGAATCGGTATTTCAAATTGTCATACACCACGTTAAAATTTACTATAAGCATGTGATCAGTGGTCCTCCTACTCTCAAATTGTGCAAAGTCATTTTTGTTGGACTTAAAATTAGTTAAAAGATTTGTATAATTATTTAGCTCCCCTTTATAAGTCTCTCAAAACTCATTTCTCTTCTAATGATAAATTAAACCTTAATTAAAATCATTCCTCGTGAAATCCTAATCTTCAGTTTTTCTTTTTTTCCCCAAAAAGGAAAAAGAAAAAATTCCTAACAAAACTATCACTTACACTCAAATACTATGTTATTTTTTATACAAATTTATTCTATTTATCTACGCATGCTTGATTTTTAAATAAATGTACTTAGTTAAGGTTAAAACATAAAAGGGTTTTGTTTGGGGTAGGGGTGGGCACTTAGCGGTTTGGTTCGGTTCAGACCTCGAACCGAACCAAACTGAAACCAAATGGTTCATGAAAATATGAACCAAATATGAACCAAACTATAGAACCGAACCGAACTGAACCAAATTAATTCAGTTCGGTTCGGTAGTTCGGTTCGGTTTCAACCTATATATTTATTATTTAATAAAAATAATATAACGGTAATACACTATTACTACAACAATAAATCAATAATCCTTAGTCTATAAATCCGCAAATAATAAACATCATAAAATAAAATCCAACAATAATTAAAAAAATCTACTACATATTACAAAATAAACTTCAATCCACAAATAATAAGCATCATAAAATAAAATCCAACAATAATTAAAAAATCTACTACATATTACAAAATTAACTTCAAACTTCCACAGTTCCATAGCCAACGAACACTTTTTTTAAGTAAAAATTCATAAATAATAACCAATATAATAAATTAAAATAATAAAGTTCAACAATAAAATAAATTGTACGCTATAATATATATATATTATCATGTATTAATTAACAAACAAAAATAAAAAAGATAAATTCTGAACTATTTTTAATTTTAATTTTAATTTTTTCTTGAACCATTTGGTTCGGTAATTTGGTTCAGTTTTGAACCGAACCAAATAAAAAATCAAATGGTTCAGAATTTTCTAAACCATTTGGTTTTTTGCTCCGAACCAAATTGCCATAATACGGTTCGGTTCGGACTGAACCGAACCAAATGCCCACCCCTAGTTTGGGGAATAGAATAAGGTGACCAAGATAAGGTGCTTGCTCAAATATTATCATGCTCTTCTCTAAGTAAAAAGTGAGCAGCACCTCGACCAGGATGCTACTTGGTGACCTCGAGCACATTAGGTTGACCAGGATGCTACTTGGTGACCTCGAGCACATCACCTCGACCAGGATATTATTTGGTGATCTCGAGCAGATCATCTCGAGCAGAAGGTTACCGGGAAGCACGACTCAGTCAAAACAAATCTCAATTATTTTCTCCGAGATATTAGAGACCATATTCTTAGTGGGTTGAAAATTAGTGCTCTTCTTGAGAGCTTTAGGGGAGAGGATAAAAACCGCTATAATTTCCTATAAAAACCCTTGGATTGTGACGCATCCTCTCTCTCTCTCTCTTTCTCTCTCTGAATCGAACCCATTGGATCTTTTTCTCACTCTACCACTGAAATATTTCTCTTTTGCTTATGATTTCTTTAAGATTAATTATTTTCAATTCTTTTCCTTTAAATTTACTTAAAAGCTTTTTGTTTAAAGCAATCATAATTAAGCCACATGAATTGTGGTATGGGTTTTTTCAAGTAGACCCAAATCGCTGACTTGAGCGTCGGAGGGTTTTGGACATGCTCACGCTCATGGATCGTCTGCTCATGGATCGTCTGCTCATGGGTTATCTGCTCATTGGTTATCTGCTCATAGAAAATCTGCTCATGGTGCTAACTAATCAACAACTTCCCACTAAACAAATTTAATGCTGATGCAGAGATCTGAGATTAAGTCACTAACCAACTCATCCGGATTTCGGCATCAACAGGTTTATAACAATAGCGTTAAAATTTTGTTTACGAATAACAAATATTATGCGTAAAGAGTTTTCTGCAAAAGAATGCATTCAAAATGTGGGTTTACCTAAGCCGGCCAATTATCCCACAAGCACCAATCTGTTCACCTAAATTTTGGCAGACAGGTTCAAGTCTCAGCCTTGTCTTAGGACTTCATCTCCTCCCAATTGTATCATATGAATAAAGAGTAAAGCTATAAATATTCAAAAGAATAAGTGGTAGAAAATAATAAGACTAACGCCGCACATAATTCTTTATTTCCTGCAACGTAACATAACACGCACGACACGCTTAGATATGTGTTGGCTTTATCAGTGTACTGGGTTCAGAACGTAAATGAAGGAACCAATTAGCACTTATCATGCCCTTTTAACTTATATTTTGGGCCAAGAGATCGGAAGCCGTGTGCTGCATTTACTTCTTCATTTGCAAGTGGCTTGACCTTGACACAAGTCTATTGCAACTGAGCTATTTGCTGCACCATATGCATCTACCACTAGTTTTTTTGGTTGTTTGTAACGGTATTTCGTTAATAGTAATAATTTTATTGTATAATTTTTCTGGCATATATTGTCATAAAAAAATAAAGGTTGCATATGTAATGAAAAAATTGTTATTAATAACGGAAAAGACGGTAGAAGAGCGATGAAGTTGATGCACCTAGTCATTCTAAACAGAAAAATAGTATATTATTGTAAATCATGATGAATTCCACCAAATGGTGCTCTCCCCATTTTCTCTTAATGCTCTCTCCATTTTCTCTTAATGCTCTCTCCATTTTCTCTTATTGCTCTTCCCATTATTAATTTTATAATTAATAATGGTGAATTATTCCACCTTGTAATGCCTATAAATAGCATTCATTTGCTAATGAATGAACTTACTTGGAAATGAACTTATTTTCCTTTGCTATTAATTTCCTTTGAAAATCTCTACACTTTGAATTTCTTGCTCAAGCTATTTTGCTTGTTTTCTTCATTCTCCATTTGAGTATTTCTTACTTAGAAATCATTATCAAATAATTACTTACATAATAATATCTATTATCTCCAATTTCATAACACGTTATCAGCACGAAGTTCGCTCGGGTACAGGAAGTATTCTATCCATTTATGCTTTTATTTTTCTACGCATTTATTTTAAGAAAAAAAATTCCTATAAGTAATACTTATTATTTATATTTTTTCTTTCAATATTTATTATACTAATCTCTTTTATTTGTTTGTGATAATGTCTCACTTGACAAAATTGGAGTTTAATGTTTTGGATATATCTGGCGATAATTATTTATCCTGGATCCTAGATGCTGAAATTCATCTTGATGCTATGGGGCTTAGTGACACGATAAAAAATAATAATGACTCATCCACTCAAGATCGAGCTAAAGCCATGATTTTTCTACGGCATCATCTCCACCAATCACTTAAAATGGAATATCTCACTATAAAAGATCCATTTGTTCTATGGGCGGTTGTATGAAAGATATGGTCATTTAAGGTCGATTATTCTTCCTAATGCTCGTAGTGAATGGAATGCTCTCGGGCTACAAGACTTTCGGTCGATACATGAATATAATTCTGCACTATCTGAATTACCTCACAATTAAAATTGTGTGGAAAATATTGATGAGGATATGTTGGAAAAAACATTTACAACATTTCATGCTTCCAACATGGCTTTACAACAGCAATATAGAGCTCGTCAGTATACAAAATATTCTGACTTGATTGCATGCCTTCTTGGCGAAAAGAATAATGAGTTATTAATGAAAAATCATCAAGCCCATCCTACTGGTGCAAAACCAATTTTTGAAACAAATTCTGTCTCACATGATCGTGAAGACAATTATGAAAATGGGCGTGGCCGTTGGCATAATCGTGGCCGTAAAAATAGTCGTGGTCGTGGTCGTGGCTATTATCGAGGTCGAGGACATTATTATCGACCTCGTGGTGGATATAAGAACCACAAAAAGGGGAAAAATGAGAATCAACATATTACTCAAGAAAACACTTGTGATAGATGTGGAATGTCTGGTCATTTTTGGAGACAATGTCGTACTCCCAGACATCGTGTGGATATGTTTCAGGCATCCTTAAAATCGAAAGGAAAGAATATTGAAACAAATTATGTTGATGACTCAGATCCAGTGGATATTACACATCTTGATGTTTCGGATTTCTTTGAAGATAAAGATGGAAAAATTGATCACTTGATTGGTGATGGAAATGTTCATCACATTTAAAATTCTACTTGTGCTTTATGTTTTCTCATGTAATTTTTATTTTTATTTTCATGTTATCTAATATGTATTTTCCTTTTCTTTTATTTTTATCTAAGGATATGGATTTCAATAAAATGTTTGATGGAGAAATATGTTTGGCTGATAGTGCAACTACGCATACGATTCTTCGAAACAAAAGGTATTTTTTAAATCTAAATCCAATTAAGGCAAATGTGAATACAATATCAGGTCCAGTAGATCTTATTGAAGGTACTGGAAGAGCAATAATCATATTAGCAAAAGGTACGAAATTGGATATTCATAATGCTCTGTATTCACCTAAATCAAAAAGAAATTTACTTGGTTTTAAAGACATTCGTCGTAATAATTTTCATATAGAAACAAAGGATGAGAATAATGTAGAATATTTATACATTACTTCTGATATGTCTGGAAAGAAAGAGATATTAGAAAAGCTTCCAGCTTTCTCATCTGGCTTATATTATACGACGATAAAATCAATGGAAAGTTACACAGTCATAAAAGATAAGTTACATGATCCAAAATCTTTTATACTTTGGCATGACCGTCTTGGTCACCCTGGATCAACAATGATGCGTAGAATTATTGAAAATTCTCATGGACATCCATTGAAAGATTTAAAAATTTTATTGTCAAATGAGAATAGTTGCACTGCCTGTTCACAAGGAAAATTGGTAGTTAGACCATCACCCAGTAAAATTAATTCTGAATCTCCATCATTTTTACAAAGAATTCAAGGAGATATCTGTGGGCCTATTCACCCACCAAGTGGACCATTTCGTTATTTCATGGTTTTGATTGATGCATCTGCACGATGGTCACATGTTTGTTTATTATCTACACGTAACGTTGCATTTGCAAGATTGCTTGCGCAGATAATCGAGTTACGTGCACAATTTCAGATTATCCAATCAAGACCGTACGTCTAGATAATGTTGGTGAGTTTACTTCTAAAATATTTGATGATTACTGCATGACAGTTGGGATTGATGTAGAGCACCCAGTACCACATGTACATACTCAGAATGGATTAGCAGAATCTCTTATCAAACGTCTTCAGGTAATTGCCAGAACTTTATTATTACGAAGTCAATTACCTATTTCGACATGGGGACATGCTATTTTGCATGCTGCGGCATTAATCCGCTTGAGGCCTACTGCCTATCATAAATATTCCCCATTACAATTGGTATTGGGACATCAACGGTTATCCCATTTACGCATTTTTGGTTGTGCAAGTGCCAATTAAGCGCCAACGATACTAAAATGGGACCCCAACGACGTTTGGGAATTTATGTGGGATTTGACTCACCATCCATTATCAGATATCTTGAACCATTGACTGGTGATGTATTTACCGCACGATTTGCGGATTGTCATTTTGACGAGACAAATTTTCCTCCATTGGGAGAAAGAAAAAAGGTTCATGAGGTTAGGCATGATCCTCAATGGAAAGTGACCCATCTATCTCATTTAGATCCACGCACATCTCAAAGTGAATATGAAGTGCGAAGGATAGTTCATTTGCAACAAATTGCGGAACAATTGCCAGATGCATTTACAGATGCGGCAAAAGTAACTAAATCATATATACCAGCTGCAAATATACCCGGCCGGGTCATTGTACCTAAAGAACAATTAATGAAAAGTGCAGCTGAGGAATTATCTGTGTCACGCCAGAAGCGTGGTAGACCAATTGGTTCAAAAGATAGTGTTCCGAGAAAAAGAAGAATGATTAAACAGTGTTCTGCTGCAAATGATGATAATAATCTAAAAGAACAAATTGCTTCAGAAAAGCAATTAGTCTCTGAAAAGACTAGAAGGCCTGATAATACACAAACTCTTCATGAAGAACAAAGTCTTGAAAAGGCACATGAATCCAGAAATAGTGAGATTTCTGTTGATCATACTCATAAGTTTTCTGTTGATCATACTCATGAGATTTCTGTTGATCATACTCATGGTAATATTATCATCAATGATGTGTTTGCGTTCTGAGCTACGATATTATAAATGATCATGATCCGCAAACCATTGATGAATGTAGACTGAGGCATGATTGGCTTAAATGGAAAGAAGCAATCCAGACAGAGTTGACTTCTTTAGCCAAACGTGAAGTATTTGGACCTATAGTCCAAACACCTAAGGATGTCAAACCTGTTGGGTACAAATGGGTATTTGTACGGAAACGTAATGAAAATGATGAAGTTGTAAGATATAAAGCACGACTTGTTGCACAAGGCTTCTCACAGACACAGGTATTGATTATAATGAGACATACTCTCCGGTCATGTGTGCAATTACGTTTCGATTTTTAATTGGTTTGGGTATCGGAAAAACTTGATATCGTCTCATGGATGTGGTGTGACTTATTTATATGGGTCACTTGATACGAGATATATATATGAAAATCCACGAAGGATTTAAAATGCGAATCTTGTCAATCATCACATCGTGGCTTGTATTCAATAAAGCTACAAAAATCTTTATATGGATTAAAACAATGCGGGCGTGGTATAATCACCTCGATGAATACTTGATAAAAATAGGATACGTTAATGATCCTATCTGTCCATGTGTTTTTATCAAGCAATCAAAATCTGGAATTGCTATTATCGCAGTTTATGTTGATGATTTGAATTTAATAGGAACTCATGAAGAGCTCCAAAAGACCGCTGATTGCTTGAAAAATGAATTTGAAATGAAAGATTTGGGGAAAACTAGGTATTGTCTCGGGCTGCAGACCGAGCACAGACCTAATGGTATATTTATCCATCAGTCAACTTATACTGAGAAAATTTTGAAACGTTTCAACATGGATAAAGCTTACCCATTGAGTACCCCAATGGTAGTTCGGTCTCTTGATCCTAAAAAGGATCCATTTCGTCCTAAAGAAGATGATGAACAGATACTTGGTCCTGAAGTACCATATCTAAATGCAATTGGTGCTCTGATGTATTTAGCACAATGTACTAGACCAGACATTGCATTTTCTGTTAATCTGTTGGCTCGATTCAGCTCTGAACCAACTAGAAGACATTGGAATGGTGTCAAACACATTTTTCGTTATCTTCAAGGAACAATTGATTTAGGTTTATTTTATTCTAATGAACTAACGAAAAATCCAGGTCTTATTGGTTATGCTGATGCAGGTTATTTATCTGATCCCCATAAAGCTCGTTCACAAACGGGATATGTTTTTACTTTCAATGGTACTGCAATTTCTTGGAAGTCTACAAAACAGACTCTCGTTGCAACATCCTCCAACCATTCTGAAATTCTTGCACTACATGAAGCCAGTCGAGAATGCATATGGTTGAGATCTGTAATCCATCATATTCAAAGTACGTGTAGAATATCTTCAAGTTCAGATATCCCAACAGTGATATATGAAGATAATGCTGCATGTATAGCTCAACTTAGAGGAGGATACATTAAAGGGGACAGAACAAAACATATTTCACCGAAATTCTTCTACACTCATGAGCTCCAACAGAATAAGAAGATTGATATCAAGCAGATACGCTCCACTGATAATTTAGCTGACCTATTTACGAAAGCTCTACCTACATCTACATTTGAGAAAATAATATATGGCATTGGCATGCGTCGCTTCAATAAACTATCAGAATAATACATGTTGCCATCAGGAGGAGCACTCATAAGGAGGAGTGGAATTTGGACATACATACACTGTACTCTTTTTCCTTTTGACGGAGTTTTCCCAGGGTTTCTTGTGCAAAGGTTTTTAATGAGGCAGTTTAAAATCACATCCAATGTGATCAGGAGGAGCATATCTAGCAAATAATTGGTGAATCCAAGGAGGAGTATTGTAAATCATGATGAATTCCACCAAATGGTGCTCTCCCCATTTTCTCTTAATGCTCTCTCCATTTTCTCTTATTGCTCTTCCCATTATTAATTTTATAATTAATAATGGTGAATTATTCCACCTTGTAATGCCTATAAATAGCATTCATTTGCTAATGAATGAACTTACTTGGAAATGAACTTATTTTCCTTTGCTATTAATTTCCTTTGAAAATCTCTACACTTTGAATTTCTTGCTCAAGCTATTTTGCTTGTTTTCTTCATTCTCCATTTGAGTATTTCTTACTTAGAAATCATTATCAAATAATTACTTACATAATAATATCTATTATCTCTAATTTCATAACATATATATATATATATTATTATATATATATATAAACATATATCCACTCCATTGATAAACTTCATCTCAATTCCATTAATTTAAAATTTATGATAACTTTATCGTTAATTCAAACTTTTAAGAAGATTTCATAACCATTTTTCTAATTCCCTATGTTTATCAAAGCTGTTCCACAATTTCCAGTGTAACATATGCATTTTTTTTTAATTAAATGTATTATTTTTTTTTTCGACAAAATTTTTTTAAAATTTTAGGCCTATTACAACTGTCACTAGCAAAATTTGATGTGACTCGATTATTCAATATGAATAAAATTATGGATCGTCAAATTTTACACGTTTATTAAATGGGTGTATTCAGATTAGCTTAAATTTGTCACGATACAAACACGATCCAATGACCGGTGTTGCCAACTTTTATTACAACAGCCAAATTCAAGACACCACATTTCACATATAATCTTGATTATGATTTTCCTGGATCAAAGATGCATTTTACCACAAGGTCTAACCGAAGCCTTACTGACTATATTACTGGGAAAGCCAGTGGATGTAGCAGCTGCTGTGATGATGACGAGGATCCACAAGCTAAAAGATTTAAAGAACTCGAATCAAAAGGAAAACCGAGTTATTTGTCCTCTTAAAATACCTGTATTTATGGTTCTATTCCATTCTTCTCTTTTCAGATAGATTTCTGCCTTCTTATAATCATGCTTAGTTTTTCATGTTTACTAGAAAATGCTCCTCTGATCCAAAAGCAAATGACTACAACTGAAGTTGTAGTTGAGCATGAATTCCTCGAAGTCGTTCTGAATGTACCACTGATTTTCATTCCAACTGACGTTTATTGCTGTTTCTGTGGACCGGAAGTTACTCAACATGTATTGCTTTAATCCAAAGCACTACGCTTCCATTCAAAATTCTATTGCTGATACGAATTTGTAGCTGCAGTCCGCAGACTTGCTAATTTCAATTGCTATGTGGGTGCTATGCTTAACTTCTTGGCTGTTCTGAGGTTATTTACATGTAGGTATATTGTTCAGTGATTGAACAAAAGGGAACCTGAGAAATTTTGGTCCATAAACCCATCCTAGATTTATCGTAGATTGCCAGTTTCCCCTAATATTTATTTGCTTTCACTACTTATTTTCTTATAGTATCCATAATAGCATGTGACAAGTCAAAACCTCTAATCCAACCCAGCTAAAACAGAATGTGTTTGTTATAAATATCAAACTGTTCGACAAAATGTCGCAATGAAGAAATATTTGGCGGGGAAGTCTGTATTTGAATTATGAAGCTAAAAAAGCCATAAGCAAGGTCTGGGAATGAAAGCTCTTTGAAGTTTCCAGAATTAATGGACAAGATATGAGAAACAAGCATAAGGGTTTGAGATTGACACAACAAACCTTATCATTTTTATTTTCTTTCTAGAGAAGAAACTCTTAGCCCTTAGATTAATCTTTTCCACAACATAAATTTTTACGCATAAGGCTTAGAACATTTGAGGAAAACAGAGTGAGAAGGCTGACCTTAGTTAAGATACTCTCTTTAAAACTGAAAAAGCCAAATCGTTGTTACCAAGCAACTTCAATCCCTGTGCACAGGAAATACATGAGAACTTTGACTCAATGCATCTGATTGCATAAGCTTTATTAAAAAATTCAAACAGATTCAATAAGCCAGGCTAATTTCTTTGTCATTCATTCATGGCAATGCAATTCATAAACTATGACCCCAGCCCTTTCATGTGTACCAAAAATCCACCCTAATTGGCTCTGATTCTGGCATCTTTTGCAAAAAAGAAGGGAATGGATAGTTAAGTCCTCATCTCATCTGAGTTCAAAAGCCCTATGAGTCATTTTGAATCCCTGGATTAAATTAAAAATAAATTTATTCTTGTAGTAAAATTAGTGGCTCTCAGTTAACCGTGTATCAAATTATGCACTATTTACAAAAATGAGAAAGTTGCAAGAAGAAATATGATAAGAATACAACAAAACAGAGGATTTGTTTCAATCCTTTAATTTTTCAACTCTTAAGAAATCACAAAATTCAAGGCTTCAAATTTTATTTTATTTTCCTTTAACTTCATTTATTCCTAGAAACCCAAAAAAAAATTTAAAAAAAGGATTTTACTAAACTGTACCCCTTTCTTTTATTTTCTCACAAACCAAACAACAAAAACGAAAAAATATGTTATAAGGAACACTTGCGAACAATCACTGCTTGATTTTTTATCAACAGGGCAAAAGCATTGGAATATCTCAATCAAAATCCATGTTCACTGTAATTTATCTCAGAGAAATTCAAGGAGCTAATCTGATAGAGCACGAATGCTATTTCAATTCATGGGAGGCACATCCTGAACAACTTTAGGTATTCTTTGCTTTTGATCCAAGCTGAGGATTTCTAGTAATTCAACATCAATATTTTTGCATCAGTTGACACAATAATAAATGACAATAATGCAAATGAATTACCAAGTGCAAAGCACATAACCTGAAATTGAAGATGCATGCTTACTGACAAACTCAGAGAATAAGTAGGCTTCGGTATCTATTTGAGTTCTCTAAACTTTTCAGGTTGTGGTTCTTCATCAGCATAACACCATTCCCACTCTTCAACCCCAAATATTCATCGAGGCTTCAGTTTGATGTTGTGGCTACAAGCATCTTTGATCCAGCAGAATCGGGATAGAATTCATTCACATTATAGGTAGTGTAGTGAGTCCATTGGTTTCTTGTTTGGTTGAAGAACTCCACTTTGTGCTTATAAATGGGATGCAAACCACATCTCTTCACCTCCAGTCCAGGGCCAGACACAGGTCGAAACGACAAGTCAATGAGATGATTCTCAAAACCCCAATTGCTATAATAGCATTTTTGAAGAGAGAAATAGAGTAGCCAAATATGGTCTAACTCAGCTTGAGCAAATTTCTCTCTGAACTCGATAAAATAACTGGTAGAAGAACCATTCATATGGCAGTTCAATCGATGCATTGGATATGAATGCCTCATTTGGATACCAGGGGAATGTTCATGGACATGAAAAACACAGCAGACAGCAAATCCCAGCGGCTTATTCTTACAATACAAATTTGAAGGCATTAAGAATTTTATTGAGGATCCATCATTCTGATGCATCAACCACACTGGAATTTCACTTCCTGGAACAATTATACCAAACTTTTGTTTTGGATTTGACGCTACCTGCAAGCGAAAAAGCAGGAGAAAAAATGCCTATAACAGTGCATCATTTTTTGCACAAATGAGAGAGGGAGTGAGAGACTGACCTCAAGATACTCCTTTAGCATTGAAAATACAAAACTACTGTTGCCGGGTAATTTCAAGTCGTCTATACAATTAATTGAAATCTCCTCCGAGTTGCATAATTTTAATGCACCGGATATTGTTTCCAATGAAGCACAGCCATTTACTCCGACTTCTTCTATGTTTGGTGGAACTTGTGGCATAGATTGAAGTCTTTTGCAATCTTCCAAATTTAACCTAACAAGTCCAGATAGAAATTCAAATGGTAATATTGGCAGTTCTTTAATATCAGTTCCATCCAAAAGAAGCTCTGACAGACACTTCATACTTCCCACAATCTCTGGAAAGTTCTTCAATTTCAAGCAACCAGAAAGTACAAGTATTTTTAGAGATTCCATACAAATCTTTCCTGGAAGAGTTGTGAGACTTGTACAATCTTTTAGATTCAACAAAATAACCTTCTTGTGAAGTAGCAATGTTGGGTGAATGTCACGCAGTCTTGTACATCCTCCAAGATCCAGCTCCTCTAAATATGGCATCCCTGAAAAATCTGGCGTTCTGATCAGGTTTTTGGAATTGCCAAGTCTCATGAATTTCAAACTGCCTAAAGGCTGTTCAAAACAATGATTTCAGCAATTATTTAAGTGATGAATGATAACTCTTATTAACATTTATTCACGGGAAAAAATAAAGAAAAGAAATAAAACTTACTTTAATTCCACTCCATGTTTGTTCAATGTGACTGTAACGCATGTTAAGTTCAACAATTTTATCGGGTTGAAAATTTGATGGCAAGGATTTCAAAGGATATCCATGCCATTCAAGTAACCGCAACTCATTAGAGAGATATTCAAGGCCTTCAGGAAGTCGCACATTACGGATAAGAAGCATTCTCAGGTTAGTCATCTTCAAAAATGTATCAGCACTTGCACAGAAATGCACTTCTGCTTCTTCTGGGAAGTTATCAATCTTTATGACTTCAACTGTTTTAGATCCCTGAAAGTTAAAAGTAAAGAATAAGCAAAGATAAGAATATGAAGCGGTTGAAAGCTTAAAACTATATGTTTTTTACTTATAGTTGCTAACCGAATTTCTTGTTAACAGGTGATGTAGATCTGCTTCCTTCCACAATCTGCTACGTTTCCCAGGATCTTCAGGGCATTGTCTTTTAACAATTTGTTGACCCATTTCTTGCAACAAATCATGCATCCATAGTTGATTGCTGGACAAAACCTCTATGAGAGATTTATCAATAAGAACCCTTATTCCAATAACTGGGTCAAAATCACAGTAATCAAGAATTTTTGTTACATAATCTCTATTCTCCCCTCGATAAAAGCATGCTATGTCAAGAAATATTTTCTTCTCTGTTTCTCTGAGCCCATCAAAACTTATGTGAAGTACATCCAAAATTTCATTTTCTGAATCTCTTTTCAGTCTCTTTAGAGCACTTTCCCATTCTTTTGTAGTTTTACCATACAAAAAGGATCCCAAAACTTTGAGAGCCAATGGAAGACCACCTGAATACTTTGCAACCCATTTAGACAGCTCCTCATATCCTTTCTTAGGCTGATGGGTTTTGAAGGCCCTTTTACAAAATAATTGAAGAGCTTTATCATCTTGTAGTTCCTTGAGCTTATATATTTCATTTACTCCATGTGTCATCAATAAATGCTGATCTCTCGATGTTATTATGATCCTGCTGCCAGGACCAAACCATTCACGCTCTCCGGCTAAACATTCTAATTGCTTGATATCAACTACATCATCGATAATTAAAAGAACCTTTTTGTGCTGTAGCCTGCTTCCTATGATGTTTACACCATCATAAACATTCCATATGCCATTATTTGGAAGCTTTAGTAACTGAAAAAGGAGTTGCTTTTGTAAAGAGATCAGGCCGCCTTCTTTTGAAATTTCCCTAACATTGGCAAGAAAGCTACTTCCTTCAAACTTATGAGTAGTCAAGTCATAAACAACTCTTGCAAGAGTTGTCTTACCTATACCTCCCATACCACATATCCCTATCATACGGACATCATCAGACCCTTTATCCATGAGAAGCCTCAGATTCTTCAAGTGTGAATCTATTCCTACTAGACTCCTAAGAATCCCTGATATTATAGGACTTTGACTTGATATCACCTTAACAACCTCCAAAATAAATTCAGACTCATTCCTGCAGATTGCGAAAAGAACAAGGAACCATTGGTGTCGTTTAATTAAAGTGAGTGTGATCATACTTTCAAATCAAACTTATCACAGGAAATTAATCTTTGTGAATAAGAAAGACTACCTTTCCTTCACTTCCCAGCCAGAGATATTAGCCACTTCTTTCAAAGCGTCCCTCCACTTTTGCACCTTTTCTGTATTCTCAGAGAAAATTTCTTCATATTGAGCAAATGCTTCTTCAAAATCTCCTGTCTGTTTTCTTACAACAGTTGGTTCCACATCATAGAAAATTGGATAAACCATTTGTTGATGGTTTTTGCTTTTGCATTCAAGAATATGAACAAGTTCGTCCAAGCACCAAGTCGAAGAAGCATAATTTCTAGAGAAAACAATAATTGAAATTTTTGATTCTTCAATTGCTTTAAATAGTCCAGGTGAAATGGATTCTCCTCTCTCAAGTTCTTTGTCATCCCTGAAGACAATGATTCCCTTCTGATCCAAAGCAGTGTACAAATGGTCTGTGAAATTTTTGCGGGTATCTTCTCCTCTGAAGCTTAAGAAGACATCATATTTCCAGTGAGGAAGAGGATAAGGAACAAAAGAAGAAACTTTGTGGATGCTCATGATGCCAGCAATTGATGCCACGATAGTCGCACTCTAAGTCCCTAATAAGTAATTTAGAATTAGATGCTATATCAATGCTGTGAGAAATCAGTAAACTCAAATAGTCATATAAACACAAGATTAAACTGCCCAATTGAAGAAGACTTAAAACCTCCACTGCCAACTTCCCTGTCCAAGAAAGAAACACACATGTAAAAGTTCCTCTAAAGAAACACACATGTAAAACCTCCACTGCCAACTTCACTGCTAACTGCAGAGTTGCAATCAGTTTTTATGTCTGGGCAATAAGAGAACGAAATTTCCTCTAAAGTTCTGAATTATGTGAAAAATTTATTACATAAAATATGTCAGACAAAACACACATGTAAAAGTTCAAGAAATAAGCTGAAATACAAGACACATGCAAGTAGTTGACCACTGATAGATGAAATTTTTACGTCGTTTCAATGAAATCAATAAGAGGATTTTATGTGTTCTAATTAATTTTTACTCTTTTAGTCCTCTGTATTCCAGCGAGAAGTTTATTTAAGTACCTAAGAATTAATTTATAATCTCTTAAAAATAATTAATAAAAATACTGCATTAAACGCATAAAATTCTTGTGGAACTTGAACCTAACAAAGCTAAACTAAGGAGCCGAACCCACACTAGCTGCCAGCGATGTTGCGATAAGTTTTCAGCCTTGGAAGCAAGAGATCAAAACTTCCTCGTTTGCTTATCTGAAACACTAAGTATGCAAATAAAAGAGACACATAAATAAAAAACCGTCAGAAAACTTACTGCTTAGTGCTTGTTAGAAGTCGGAACCACGGATGAAAAATGATGAATTTTCACTTTGATTACAAATTAAGTCCATTTCAACGAAAATCAATGAGAGGAATTTTTTATGTGTTATAATTAATTAATACTTTCATCCTCGTTTGCTTGCCAACCGCAAGTCTAGTCAAGCATGTCTTTAATTTGCTTCCAATTGACATGACATCACATCTTGCATGTAACAATCAAAGGTTGGTGAAACAATTATTAAAATAAAAAATAGTCCATATTTTATTGTATCTTATTTTTTAAGTAATATAAACTATACGGTATATTATTCATAATAAATTAATTGATTTACTAAAAATAATATCACCATTGGCCATCACCAACCACAGCTGATCATTTTCCTTGATCAGCCTTGTTTGGAGGGTATAAAATGCCTGGTTAAGTCGTATTTGGTACTTTTGCTTGTTTTAATGTACGACAAAATCTGCCCAAACATTGCGTCGGTGGCTACAAGCGGCTGTCCGCATTTAGCTATTGACGGCTGAATACGGCTGAATACGATTATCTTAGCTAATATATTTTTTTTAATTTATAAAGTTAGAATGATTTAAGTTCAAGTGATTCTAGAATGAAATTAAATTATTACAACGAAAAGCAAAAGAGTAGTGCGAATGTGCTATACTTGGGTCTTATAAAAAATTATCAGACCTCTTATTCTTAATGAATGGCACATCATATATTATAGATAAAATTTGAGATTAAATTTTGAGGGGAAAGGAGATTTTACATCAAGGTTTGAGGAAATGGTCATGTTGACCCTCAAAATTTTCAACAAGGGATACTAAGACCCCCTTGTGACTATAATACATTTTGGCTCTAACAATTCAAAAAAAAGACTTCAATGTTTTATAATAAATAGAAAATAATATTAAAATAAATGTAAAAACACAAACATTTAAAATAATTTCAATATTTGAAAAATATTTTAATACTTTTGCAATTTTATATTATATTAAACTAAATTTTATAATAAATCTAAACATAATATCGAAATAAAATAAAAATTTAAATTATTTTCAATATTAGATCAAATAATTTTAATATTATTAATACATTAGACATATTTTATTAATTATAAAATCTATTTAGCCCAAAGGTTTATTTAAAATTCTTACAATAAATACAAATATATTTGCATTTTTAAAATTATTCTATATGTTAAAAAATGCTTGTATTATTAGTCTGTTAGAAAATTAAACTATTTACATTATATTTGTATTTATTAAAAATTTTAAATCAACTTTTAGTTATTATCTAGAATGTTTGCTCGAAAACTTGAGGGTGTATATGACCATTTCCCCAACCTTTAGTAATGTAGATGTCTTTTCCCAATTTTGGGATATCCACCATTATTAAATATTATTAATATTAAGAAAGAAAACACTCTAATTTTATAAAATGGAAAATATAGTTTGAAAGAAATACAAACATTGTCTTTAAAAATGGCTCACGAGAATCAATACAAGAATAAAAGGCCCGTTTGGGATTATTTTGGGAGGCTTAAAAGCGATTTGAAAATCTAAAAAGCTAATTTTAGTGTTTGGTAAAAAATCAAAATTACTTTTATCAAAATCCCTCTCCTAGCTTTGCTTTGAAAAGCAGAAGAAATATCTTTTAAATTCTGATTTTAAATCAATTTTATTCTTTAATATAATTCCATAAATATCTTAAAATTATTACCTACACCCAAGTTAAAATCAATTTTATTATAATTCATCAATATAAATTTATTAATATCAATTAATTGGTCAATTATTATAAACTTTGTTTCACTATATTATAAATTTGAGAAAATTATCGTTAGTATACTTGGTTTATTCCGTTATCAAAATCTTCTGTTTGAAGTGTGTCAATCATCAACCTAAGTTGACAAAGTGTCAATCATCAACCCTAAGTTGACAAATGTGTCAATCTATAAGTTGTGAAACGCAGATTGGTGCGTTTAAATATGATGGCGTTAGAGGGTAATATGGTCTTTTCAGCAATGATAATTTAAGGGTACTGAAGTGATAATAAGAATTTAAAGGGTATCTGATGATAATTTAAATTATTACAAGTGATAATAAGAATTTAAGGGTATACAAGTGATAATTTTAAGGTAAAATCGTCAATTCTTTGTAATTCGTTAACTTTCAAGCGGCGACTAACGGTTTGGTAGTCGATTGATACATTTTGTCAACTTAGGGCGAGACGATTGATACCCTCAGTGTTGTAGTATTTTTTATCTTGAGCAAATATAGGGTATACAAATGATAATTTCCCTAAATTTAACTATCAATTATTTTAACATAAAAAATAAAAATATAATATATTATAAATTTTATTTTTAGTAAAAATATTATAAATACAATTAAAAATATTATATGCATGTTTTATGTGTTTAAGTAAATTTTATTTTACATTATGTAAATTTTAATTTATTTATTTTCTCTCGGCGGTTTAATGATAAAATTTACCAACGTCCATAACTACTTTCAAAACTCGTAGTACTTTTGAAACAAAATTCTAAATCTTAGCGATTCTCTTCACAATTAATTATTCTTACGGTACAATTAATATGATTCTTTTAAAGATCTGACGTTTCAAAGCGGGCCTAAATCTTGATGATGCAGTGATGTGACTTTTTCTTATGGAAGCAATATCGCACATGTTCGGTTTCTAGGAGGTTGTGGGTCTACTTCACAGTCCCTAATTATAATTAGACACATGCAGCATTGTTCTCCTAAAATTTGAGACCTTGCTCACTGCTACAAAAATCCCAAAATAAATTACAAATATCCTCGTTTAACAAACATCGAATTAATTAAAAGCTCGTCTCGTCATTTGATTAGGGCATATTAACCCCGAGTTCACAAAAAATCAGCCATTTTATTATTCCCTTTACATAGCAAACATTAGAACTCATCATGAAAATTAATTTATCATTGTGTTGTGAAAGCTATTGGTGTCTTGAACTCTGGCGATCTATGCAAAAACCTCATTATTTTCTCTGAATTTTCAAATACTCTAGGAAAAATTCCTTAACTTCAGAACTTTCACAATTCTCCCTTCTCATTTTCTTCTTCTTGTATCTATCTCTAACTTAAGCATCGGAGGTTGTGTAGGAACCTCGCGGCGTATCTAGCCGTGTTTTACGGTTGTGAGGATACAGTTGCGATCGAATCGACATTGGAACTCGGATTGATCATGTCACCCCAAAGAATACAAATTTTGTTGAGGTCGTTTTGACATCAACATCTTGGCATGTCTGTGGGGGCGATGCGAAAAATATCGTTGAAGATTTAGAAGGAGGAGGCTATCAGTTTCAAAATGGCGATGGATGATAATAGCGGAGATAAGCGGACCTTACGCGATTAGGCGGAGAAATGATATGCCAGCGGATAAGAGATGGAGAAGGGATCGAGACAAATGGCAGATTTGAGGAGATGATCGGAGGGTGGTTGATGCCCAGAGTCGGAGGGGCTCTGTTGAACTAGTGATCCGGAGTAGTGGGCAGAAAGGGAAGAGCTGGTGGTGAGCAGGCGGAATGGACCTACCTGACAAATTGGGGTGCGACAAGGGAATAGAAGTGCGAGGAGAACAAGTGAATGAGTTGAGGGGAGAATCGATGACTTAAACGAAAGGAGAGGGAAGGCGGAGAGACCCCAATGAGCGGATGAGCTTAGGCGTGAATCTTTCAATTTGAAAACTCTAGAGGCATTAGAGCGGCAGGAGGGCAAGAAAGTGGTAGGAAGGTTGTTGTGATGGCGAGTCCCCATGATGCCGAGTGATGGCGGTAACTTTGCCACCAAGTATGGTTCCGGCCTTGGTGTATGAAGGAAAAAGCGGCCGAATCACCATGTGGAGAAAATTAATGAGATGGCCAAGGTTGGTTTGAGCGATTTTCAAAGGTGCGTGTTTTTCCTTTAACTGAGAAGGACAAAGCCTTGAGAATGGTATCGGCGATTAAAAAGAAGCATAGGAAATTTCAAGGGTTATATGAGCTCTTGCCGTTTGTGCGTTTTAGAGGTTCATACATGCGAGCAAGAATCTGACGGGTTGAAAAAATTGATCGAGGAGAATTTGAAAGTTTGAGGAGCTTTGTGACGGTATCATAAAGGAGTTCTTGACTGGGGCCGATCATCCGGATGCTCTGGAGGGATTAAAGAAGGGTTGAGAATCAATCGATTGTGGAATAGCTTATATAGTAAGGGATAACAACATATCTTTGGGGCATATGACCGAGCAGTTGGATATGGCCGAAGATGCGGAGGAAGAAAAGAAGAATGGACATCGGGCAGACAGGGTCCGTTGAAGAAGCGTGAAGGAGAGGAGATAGCACAGGTATAACTCGGGGATAACACGGATGATGGCGTCGATGATAGAAGGTTGTTCAATTACAAACAGCAGGAAGGCGGAGTGAGATTGGGAAAGAAATGGTGAAAGAAGAAACCGTTAATCGGAAGAGTGAGGGAGGAGGAAATAATTATGAGGGCGGAGACCGAGAGAGGCAGGTAAGAAGGATGAGGTTGCCACAGCCACCTATAGGAGGGATCGAGATCACGATAATGGGGTGAACTTGCTCCGAAGCGAGGTGGCGGATACACTCCTACAAATAAAGCCCGGAGGCGGAGATATATCTTGATAAAGATAAGGGTTTACTAACCCCTCCAAAGCCAATTGTTGGAAGTCTAGGCGGAAGTGCTCACCACAAGTATTGCGAATTTCACAAGGTGACCGGACATGGGACTGCAGATTGCATAGATTTAAAAGAACAAATTGAGTGGCTAGTGCAAAATCAATATCTAAAGGAGTATGTAGATGACCAAGGAAGAGGTGGAAGAAGAGGAGACATCAGAGACAATGTAGCGATGATGATTATGGGAGGGCCGACCATAGCAGGAGACTCAAACCGTTCGAGGAGAAATTATAGCAGATATTCACTAAAAAGTTATAAGGTGAATTTTAATGTTCCGGCGCCAAAGAAACAGCGGGTTCCAAGGGTGCCGATCATGTTCACAGACGAAGACGAGGAAGCGGTCGCACATCCACATGAAGATGCGCTCGTAGTAAAGGTTGCATTGGCAGGCCAGGAATTGAACCGTGCTCTTGTAGATGGGGGAAGCTCGGTCGACATTTTGTTTAAGCAAACTCTGGATGATCTGCAAATAGGAGACCTCAGGCTTGATCCAGTTAGAACATCACTAAAAGGGTTTGGAGGAGCTGAGCTGATTCCCCTTGGGCTGATTGACCTGCCACTAACTATAGGGTCAAGCCCATTACAAAAGACAGTGATGGTGACATGGGTGGTAGTTGACGAGCCGGGCCCTTATCAAGCTATTTTGGGTAGACCATTCAATAGGATAGCGGGAGCGGTGAGCTCAACCCACATGCAATGTGTGAAGTTTAGAGTTCAAGGTGGGTCGAGTGATGAGGGCCAACAACAAGTGGCTCAAGCTACAACAACAAGAGAATCCATGCAGATCACAACTATCGATCCACGAGCTGAGAACAGGTTATGCCAACAACGACCTAATGAAGAAATGAAACAAGTGCAAGTAAGCGAGGAAAATCCGAGCAGAGTAGTAAGAGTGGGAACAAAGATGACACATGGCATTTCCAATGAGATTCAAAGTTTATTGGTGGAGTATAATGACATATTTGCTTGGAGCCATGAAGATATGCCAGGAATAAACCCGCAACTTATGTGTCACTGGTTGGCTATAGATAAAAGACATAAGCCCGTGAAGCAGAAAAGAAGAGTATTCAACCAGGAAAGGTATGAGGCCATCCATGATGAGGTAGACAAATTGTTGAAAGCGGGGTTTATAAGGGAAGTGAATTACCCAGAATGGGTTTCGAATGTGGTAATGGTTAAAAAGGCAAATGGAAAATGGAGGATGTGTGTGGACTTTACCGACCTCAACAAAGCTTGTCCTAAAGATAGTTTTCCTCTTCCGAAGATTGATCAATTAGTAGATTCAACAGCCGGTCATGGCTTGATGAGTTTTATGGATGCATTCTCATGATACAAACCAGTTCGTATGTTGGCGGATGAAGATAAGGCGACTTTTGTGACCGATCGTGGATTATATTGCTTATCGTGTGATGCCATTTGGATTAAAAATGCGAGCTACTTATCGAGGTTGGTGAACAAGCTCTTGAGCCTTTGATTGGTAAAGCGATGGAGATATATGTAGATGACATGATAACCAAGTCCTTGAGCCGATCGAACATCGGCTTGTCTGCGTGAGACGCGTTTGAGGTGCTTCTGAAAGAGTCGGATGAAGTTGAATCCAAAAGTGTGCTTTTGGGTGGAGTCGGGAAATTTACAGGCTTCGTCACCGAAGAGGATAGATGCTAATCCAGAAAAGATAGAGGTCATCCTCAAAATGAGGTCACCTAAGGATCTTAAAGATGTTCAGAGCCTAGCTGGGAAAGTCGCCGCGCTGAGCCGATTTATTTCAAAAGCATCAGATAAGTGCCATCCGTTTTTTGAATTAATGAAGAAAGGAAAAAGATTGAAGTGGTCAGAGGAATGTGAGGCAGCATTTCAACAACTAAAGGCGTACTTGGCCAACGTACCAACTCTGGCTAAGCCTTCAATGGGCGATGTTCTTTTGCTCTACTTGGCAGTCTCAAATTATTCAACTAGCTCGGTCCTAGTGAAAGAAGAAAGTGGAGTCCAACGTCCGGTTTATTACACGAGTAGATCTCTTACAGGGGCAGAAGTAAGGTATCCTATTGCGGAAAAATGGGCGATGGCTTTAGTTGTAGCTGCAAGGAAACTGAGGCCATATTTCCAAGCTCATGAGATTGTGGTAATCACCAATCAACCTTTGAGACAGATTTTACAAAAACCAGACATTTCAGGAAGGCTAGTTAAATGGTCAGTGGAGCTCAGTGAATTCGACATCAGTTATCGACCGCGGTCTGCAATTAAAGCACAAGCTCTGGTCGACTTCATAAATGATTACAGTGAGGGGAGTGAAGGTACGGATGCTGAGCAGGAGATTGAGGGGGGAGAAAAGAAGAATGATGCATGGGAGCTTAACGTTGATGGAGCGGCAAACCCATAAGGGTCAGGTGGGGGAATTGTCCTTATTTCGCCTGACCAGGAAGAAGTATGCTATGCTCTCAAGTATGAATTCCATCCTACAAACAATGAAGCAGAATCTGAAGCTCATTCAGCTAAAGTTAGCAAGAGCATTGGGGGTTCGGCATTTGAAGGTGAAGAGTGACTCGCAGCTGGTAGTAAACCACCTGAACGGGACATTCCAAGCCAAAAGTGAAAACATGTCCAAGTATTTGAGCAAAGCATTGCGGTATAGTTTTGATGACTACATTGGGCGTTCAGGAGAAAATTACCGAGCAGATTATATAGCGAGATTAGCAGCTACAGATTGCCCAAAGTTCCCACGAGGAATCCCATTAGAGTTAGTTTCAAAGCCATGTATAGTTTCAAAGCCATGTATAGCCGAGTTCTATTATCACCGATAATGGAACCCAGTTCAATAATGAGAATTTCAAAAAGTTTTGTGCTCAGCTCGGCATTAAACTTCGGTTTAGCTCACCTGCTCATCCGAGGGCAAACGGACAAGTGGAAGCTGCGAACAAAACTATAAAGCAGTTATTGAAGAAAAAGTTGGGTGAGAAGAAGGGAGCTTGGGTGGATGAGCTTCAGAGTGTTGTGGGCTTATAGAGCGAAGACTTCAACCGCGAGACTCCATTCTCGCTTTTGGACATGCGGTAATCCGAGGTTGGCATGGAGGCACATAAGTATTATGATGAGGCGGTGAACAAAGAGCAAATGTTGTTGGATTTAGATTTACTTGATGGAAGAGAGAGGCAAAGAGGTCGAGCAATTTACCAAAAGTGGCTAAGTTTACAACAATGTATGCGACAATTTCAGAAGGAGACAGTGCTCCATGAAAGTCAACCAACTAAAAGCCCGGCGGATGGGGTCCTAGGGGCCGGGAAGGACCATCTAAAATCTTACATTCATTTGGTAATGGCGCATACAAGTTAGCTTATCCGGATGGCGGTCGTCGTGAGGCATGGAGCAGCACTGCGAAAATACTATCGATGAGAATCTTATCTGTGATGTTCTTGTTTGTTCATTTTCTTTAAATATGCTAGGAAAGTTTGTTTCTTTACTATTTCAGCTTGTTGTGTGTTTAATTATGTAATTTCTGCTATATTAATATCAATGAGGTTATTCAGAAGTACAACCCTATATCTTATCTACTCGTGATCAATCTTATTGAGAATGAGATTGACATTTCGACCTTGTTCAAGCCCTACCTGAAATTTATTCAATCTTATTGAGATTGAGATCGGTATTGAGGCCTTGTTGAGGTCCAACCTGAAATTTATTCAATCTTATGGAGATTGAGATCATCATTTCGACCTTGTTGAGGTCCTACCTGAATACTTTATCCAATCTTATTTGAGATTAAGACCGACTTTGGGCCTTATAAAGGTCTGACGTGAATAATTTATCCAACCTTATTTTAGGTTGAGATCGATTTGAGGCCTTGTTGAGGTCCAACGTGAAAAATTTATTCAATCTTATTGAGATTGAGATCGGCAATGAGGCCTTGTTGAGGTCCACGTGAAAAATTTACTCTTATTGAGAATGAGATCGGCATTTCGACCTTGTTCAAGCCCTACCTGAAATTTATTCAACCTCATGAAAATTGAGATCGGCATTGAGGCCTTGTTGAGGTCCAACGTGAAAAATTTATTCAATCTTATGGAGATTGAGATCATCATTTCGACCTTGTTGAGGTCCTACCTGAATACTTTATCCAATCTTATTTGAGATTAAGACCGACTTTGGGCCTTATAAAGGTCTGACGTGAATAATTTATCCAACCTTATTTTAGGTTGAGATCGATTTTTGGCCTTATCGAGGTCCGACGTGAATGATTTATTTAAACAGGAATTGGCTCTAAGCTTTGTTGGGTTCCAACGTGAAAACGTATCCAACCTTGTTGAGATTGAGATCGACCCCTGGCCTCGTTCAAAGTATAACATGAAAAATTATCGACCTTGACATAACCTTATTGAGGTCGGCCATTACTTTAACATTTAATTCTATAATTTTCAATGAGTTTGGATAGAGGTCTACATTCTAGTTTTCTGAGGTCTGAGGTTCAGATCGACATTTTAGCATAATGAGGTATACGGTTGAGGTCGACATTCTAGTTTTCTGAGGTCTGAGGTTCAGATCGACATTTTAGCATAATGAGGTATACGGTTGAGGTCGACATTCTAGTTTTCTGAGGTCTGAGGTTCAGGTCGACATTTTAGCATAATGAGGTATACGGTTGAGGTCGACATTCTAGTTTTCTGAGGTCTGAGGTTCAGATCGACATTTTAGCATAATGAGGTATACGGTTGAGGTCGACATTCTAGTTTTCTGAGGTCTGAGATTCAGGTCGACATTTAGCATAATGAGGTATACGGTTGAGGTCGACATTCTAGTTTTCTGAGGTCTGAGGTTCAGGTCGACATTTTAGCATAATGAGGTATATGGTTGAGGTCGACATTCTAGTTTTCTGAGGTCTGAGGTTCAGATCGACATTTTAGCATTATGCGGTCTACAGTTGAGGTCAACATTTTAATTTAGTGAGGTCTACGAGCAAGATCGACAGTAGCATTATATGGATACGACTGAGGTCGACATTTTAGCATCGTGAGGTCTACAGTTAAGGTAAACATTGTACCTTGAGGTCTACAGTTGAGGTAGATCTTTTCTTAAGACCTAGACGAGGCCAACATTTGAGGTTCTTAAGGTCGAATTTCCAACCTAGCTACAATCGGCAATAACATAACAAACACCAGCTTTGTTAAAAATTAAACATCCATGCTACATAACGAGTATCCGAATACAAAAACAAAATGAAAGCTCAACAAGGGTTGCATAAGTTTGTAACACTACGAAAAGGCAAGCTTTAGAGCAACTTTTCAAATCCATTTAGGAAACGTTTCCCTCATCTTCAAGAACTCTGCTAGTTAAGGATGTTTCACCCTCCACTCCAATCTCATCACGCTGACGATTTTGATTTGCTTCTTGATCCGTGCCCGATGACTTCTTCCTAGCCTTTTCTTTGCTCACATAAGCAGTCAACATCCATTGAAAGTCCATGTCTGGGTGTTTCTCTTGGAACAATTCGATGCATGTCTGAATGACATCCGCCTTCAGTTGCCTTTTCTCCAGTCGAATGCGTTGATCAACATTCGATTTAATTTTTTCTAACTCACAACTAAGATCAGCAATCTTGGAGTCTTTACTCGCATTTGATTTCTTTTCGCAAGTCTTCGCGAGTATTTTCATCGTTAGCATTGATCTCACGCGAGCTGATCTCGTTGATATCTTTTCATTAGTGAGGTTGGCTTTCATCAAAGCACGCTCGAGTTCTTCTATTTTCGCATGGCCTTTCAGTGACTTCGCAAACGTCTCGATATGCGTAGCCATTATCAAAGATTGCTAGAAAAGCAAGCATGACAACTCAGATTAAAAACATATACATACAAAGAAAATAAAGGTTGTGAATCATTACCCACCTCCGCTTGGTTTCGAGCAAGCGCTTCAAGAGCATGAGTAGCCGACAAGTGGGAAAAATTTTGGAAGGTATCCTGGCTCACAAACCGAGCGGCTAAGTTCACCATGGGTAGTAAATCCTCTGCTCTTCCTCGCTTTGACTCTATGATGTCACTGCTTTCAAGTAAGTTTCCTTTCGGACATATCGGGGAATAAGCTGGTGGTAGGATACGCAAGGGATGAGAATTGCTAGCCCGGTCATTTTTGCTCTGAGGTAGTACGTTGCGAGCTGAAACCGCGGGTTGTTTCTCTTTTTTCTCGTCAGCCTTGTTTTTATGCGTCGCCCGTCGTGGTTTCTTACTATGTGGTTCACCCTCCTCGTCCGACATCTCCTCGATCAAGGCTTTTGCAATTTCTGCGGGGGTACGCTTGGCGGTAGACATATCTCCTACAATAGCAACAACACCAAAATTAGTGACTTTTCGGCCAAAGACAACAACAATAAACACTTGGTACAAATTTTACCTTTTGTTTCCTTTTTCTTACTGTAATGTGGTAGACTGGAAACGAGACCGCTACTCACCAATCTCTTGGGTGTCAACAACAGTTTCCAATCTTCTGCATTTAGCAATCCTTTCTCCACTCTGGCACTCAGCTTCTCACTTATATCAACGTTCTTCTTCCAAGTCACTGCAGTAAAAATACTTTGTTAAATTGTATCCTTATTTCGACCTCAACCTGAGTGAAACTTTCATTACCTGGTCTACCAAAACGAGTGGGAACCTTAAACCAACCCTTGGTCAGCTCTACATCCCTACCCCAATTTCCACCCACCACGAAATACTTGTTTTTCCAACCTCTACATGAGCCTGGAAAACCAATTACTATTCTTCTATTCTTTGATTTTGACATAAAATAATACCATCCTTTGTGATTGATTCCATGTTCATTACATAAATATAAGTGAGTAAACTCCTTGAAACAAGGCTCGGCTTTGTTCTGCTCAGCCCACACCACATACATACCACCTAAAACCCTCCATCCATTTGGGTCAAGCTGACCAGGACTCAAACCCATCCTCACCAACATTCGAGCAAAGTAAGGTTGAACGGGCAACCTGAAACCAAGTTTAAACATTTCCGTATAAATTACAGTTTCTCCATCACCCAAATTGCTTGCCATCTCATCTTCACCCAATAACCTCATTGTGATATTATCGGGAATCTGATATTCCTTCCTCAACTCTTCAATCTCTTTTTCTGTTGTATCAAAGTTTAGCCTGTTTATGCCATATTCTGCATGCTCATCTTCCTCATCTTCAAATTGTGCACCATTCGATTCCTCATTCACCTCATCTCTGCATGTTTTCTTAGACTTATTTTCACCCATCTTACTATTTAAATCTACGTTATCTCTGTTACCTTTTCTATTATCATCCACACCCGACTCAATATCACTGAGCCCGTCCAACAACTCCTTATTCACATTTCGCAATTCACTATAAAGTGACCCATCTTCACCACTTATTTCCATTACGGCCTAATTTTCATTCGACAAATCCTAATTTTCCAATCAATACTAACACCCAGCATATCAACAGCAAATTACAAGCAACTTTTCATTACACGAATACAACAGGCAGATGCGCTTGAGATGAGATAACTCACCAGATCTCTTCAGCCCGAGTAGATTCTACTTTTGCTAATGATCAACAGCGGTACCAGCATTTTGCATAATCTTGGTTCTACACCAACGATAAAATGCACCATTAGCCGATATTTCCCCCAAAAAAAAAAAAAAAAAGACACAAACGACGTTTGGTTTTTCACACCCATATCTAGATCTAATATATTTTCAAACAAAAAGTATATATACGTATATATGGCGTTTGATTTTTCACCCTTTATATAGATCTGGTATTTGACAGCAACAAAAAAAAAAAGTGCAAGAAGATGGCGCACCTGGTACTCACCAACGTGCTTGGTCATGACTCAGCGGAATCGTTACTTGATTTGCACAAAAATCACAGGGTGGAAACTGGGGAAATATTTCACTTTTCTTGTGAAAAAGTGTGGAGGATACAGACGAAACAAAAACGAAAAGGTATTGGGAAAAAGACAAAATGTAAGTTTTCAATTTACAAGTCATGTGCTTGCGTTTTTCTGTATGCCCCCTTTTTATTTATCTATTTATTTATTTTTCTTCTTTTTTGTTTTTATCTATTATTATTATTATTATATTATTCTTTCTCTTTCTTTTATTTTATTTTCTTTTTGCCAATTTCTTACTTTTAAGCTTATTCAACCCCGCATTATCTCTGTTCTGCTTCATCTTGTCTCTGTTCTGCTAGAGACCATATTGCGTCTTATTCATTATTTCAGTTTCCAATGCCGTTCATATCTTCTCAGTATTGAAAACTTGGGGACTGGTGTTCGGTTTGTAAAAATTTCTTCATTTTTATTAATTAGTTTCCAACACCGATAATGACTTCTCGATATTGAAAACTAGGGGACTGGTGTTTGGGTTGGATTTTTCTAATAGCATCTAAAGAATAAAGCGCATTGTTCGGGTTGGATTTTCCTGGTAATGTTTATAAAAATCTACTGGAGCTCGTTATTGTCGGTGACCGCCAAAATAGATAATGACTTCTCGATATTGAAAACTAGGGGCCGGTGTTTGGGTTGGATTTTCTAATAGCACGTCCCAAGAATAGCGCGTTGTTGGGTTGGATTTTCTGGTAATGTTTATAAGTGACCCGTCTACTCGAGCTGTTATTGTCGGTGACCGCCATCGACGGAGCTATGTTGTGACCTTATTTATAAGCTTCGTTATTGTCGGTGACCTTTAAAATATGACACAGAGCTATGTTGGCGACTGATTCCTGAAGTACCACACAAGATTTATGTGAATAACTTTGGTTTAAGAATACAACCTCAAGCGTACATGAGCGGCCGGAATTTCATCGATCCGACACGGAAGTAAGTCGATCTCGAACTTGTTTAATCGACCGAGGAATTAGTTTGACATGGAAAACTATTAGTTAAGGTAACGTGGCCTAATTTCTAGGAAGGTTGTGTCCCATGATTTATTTAAACTACCTACTATTGATAACCGCGTGTAACCGCTAGAGAAAGTGGGCAGAAGTTAAAGTGGTAACCGCCCACATCTAAGAGCCTATTTAAGCTGAAGAGGGCATTAGAGAAAAGGGTTAGAAAAATCGACTGAAAATTCTACAAGCGATCTATGCAAAAAACCTCATTATTTTCCTACAAGATTTTCAAATACTCTACCGGAAAAATTCCTTAACTCGAACCTTTCACAATTCTCCCTTCTCATTTTTTCTTCTTCTTGTATACTATCTCTAACTTAAGCATCGGAGGGTTGACGCCGGAACCTCACCGGCGTATCCTAACCGTGTTTTGTGGTAGGCCATATCTACAAATTATATTCCTCCATATGAAATCTGTTGTTCGTTTCTCAGTTATTTTTTGAAGTGGTTCGACTTCAATCCACTTGGTAAAGTAATCAATGGCCACCACTGCATATTTCATTTGGCCTCTCCCGGTCGGCATAGGTCCGATGAGATCCACCCCCCATTGTGCAAACGGCCAAGTGCTCGCCATTGTCGTCATATTTTCTGGTGGCTGTCTTGCAATTACAGCAAACTTCTGACATTCTTCGCATCTCCGGACTAACTCCTGTGCATCTTCATGCATGGTCGGCCAAAAATAACCTTGCCTTATTATTTTATGGGCCAATGCCCTACCCCCACCGTGGTCTCCACAAATTCCCTCATGCACCTCTCTCATCACATAACTGGCCTCAACCGAGCCCAAACACCGCAAGTAAGGTAAAGTATAACCTCTTCTATAAAGTACACCTTCGATAATGGAATACCGCGTTGCCTGGCATCGCAGCCTCCTTGCCTCTGCTTTATCTCGAGGTTGTTCTCCAAATTCAATATACCTTATGATAGGCACCATCCAACTCTTCTCATCTTCTACGATACAAACTTCCATCTCCGGGTCAGCTATACATGGCTTTGAAACTAACTCGAATGGGATTCCTCGTGGGAACTTTGGGCAATCTGTAGCTGCTAATCTCGCTATATAATCTGCTCGGTAATTTTCTCCTCTCGGAACCTGCTCCAATGTAGCTTCATCAAAACTACCCCATAGCTGCAATGCTTTGCTCAAATACTTGGACATGTTTTCACTTTTGGCTTGGAATGTCCCGTTCAGGTGGTTTACTACCAGCTGCGAGTCACTCTTCACCTTCAAATGCCGAACCCCCAATGCTCTTGCTAACTTTAGGCCTGCAATGAGAGCTTCGTATTCTGCTTCATTGTTCGTAGGATGGAATTCATACTTGAGAGCATAGCATACTTCTTCCTGGTCGGGCGAAATAAGGACAATTCCCCCACCTGACCCTTCTGGGTTTGCCGCTCCATCAACGTTAAGCTCCCATGCATCATTCTTCTTTTCTCCCCCCTCAATCTCCTGCTCAGCATCCGTACCTTCACTCCCCTCACTGTAATCATTTATGAAGTCGACCAGAGCTTGTGCTTTAATTGCAGACCGCGGTCGATAACTGATGTCGAATTCACTGAGCTCCACTGACCATTTAACTAGCCTTCCTGAAATGTCTGGTTTTTGTAAAATCTGTCTCAAAGGTTGATTGGTGATTACCACAATCTCATGAGCTTGGAAATATGGCCTCAGTTTCCTTGCAGCTACAACTAAAGCCATCGCCCATTTTTCCGCAATAGGATACCTTACTTCTGCCCCTGTAAGAGATCTACTCGTGTAATAAACCGGACGTTGGACTCCACTTTCTTCTTTCGCTAGGACCGAGCTAGTTGAATAATTTGAGACTGCCAAGGCAGAGCAAAAGAACATCGCCCATCAAGGCTTAGCCGTAGTTAGTCGTTGCCAAGTACGCCTTTAGTTGAAATCCACATTCCTCTGACCACTTCAATCTTTTTCCTTTCTTCATTAATTCAAAAAACGGATGGCACTTATCCGATGCTTTTCAAAATAAACCTACCAACGACTTTCCCTAGGCTCAACATCTTTAAGATCCTTAGGTGACCTCATTTTGAGGATGACCTCTATCTTTTCTGGATTAGCATCTATCCTCTCGACCCACTCAAGCCCGAAATTTCCGACTCCACCCAAAAGCACACTTTTCCTGATTCAACTTCATCTCGACTCTTTCAGAAGACCTCAAACGCTCTCACGATATGTGCCGTGATGTTCGACCTACCAACAGACTTGGTTATCATGTCATCTACATATATCTCCATCGTTTTACCAATCAAAGGCTTGAAGAGCTTGTTCACCAACCTCTGATAAGTAGCTCCTGCATTTTTTAATCCAAATGGCATCACACGATAGCAATATAATCCCTGATCGGTCACAAAAGCTGTCTTATCTTCATCTGCTGCCAACATACGAATCTGGTTGTATCCTGAGAATGCATCCATAAAACTCATCAAGCCATGACCGGCTGTTGAATCTACTAATTGATCAATCTTCGAAAGAGGAAAACTATCTTTAGGACAAGCTTTGTTGAGGTCGGTAAAGTCCACACACATCCTCCATTTTCCATTTGCCTTTTTAACCATTACCACATTCGAAACCCATTCTGGGTAATTCACTTCCCTTATAAACCCCGCTTTCAACAATTTGTCTACCTCATCATGGATGGCCTCATACCTTTCCTGGTTGAATACTCTTCTTTTCTGCTTCACGGGCTTATGTCTTTTATCTATAGCCAACCGGTGACACATAAGTTGCGGGTTTATTCCTGGCATATCTTCATGGCTCCAAGCAAATATGTCATTATACTCCACCAATAAACTTTTAATCTCATTGGAAATGCCATGTGTCATCTTTGTTCCCACTCTTACTACCGCCGGATTTTCCTCGCCATTGCACTTGTTTCATTTCTTCATTAGTCGTTTGGCATAACCTGCTCTCACTGTGGATCGATAGGATCCGTGATGGATTCTCTCACTGCGTAGCAGCCTTCGAGCCACTTGTTGTTGGCCCCTCATCACGTCGACCCCACCTTGAACTCTAAACTTCACACATTGACGCTGGTCGAGCTCACCGCCCCGCCATCCTATTGAACGGTTCACCCAAAATAACTTGATAGCGGCCCTATCAACTACCACCCATGTCACCATCATCGTTTTCAGAATGGGCTCGACCTTATGCAATGTGGCAGTCAATCACCCCATGGAATCACCACCTCCTCCAAACCCTTTTTGATGTTCTAACCGGATCAAGCTCGAGGTCTCCTATTTGCGCATCATCCGTAGTTTGCTTAAACAAATGTCGACCGAGCTTCCCCCATCTACAAGAGCACGGTTCAATTCCTGGCCTGCCAATGCAACCTTTACTACGAGCGCATCTTCATGTGGATGTGCGACCGCTTCCTCGTCTTCGTCTGTGAACATGATCGGCACCCTTGGAACCCGCTGTTTCTTTGGCGCCGGAACATTAAAATTCACCTTATAACTTTTTAGTGAATATCTGCTATAATTTCTCCTCGAACGGTTCGAGTCTCCTGCTATTGTCGGCCCTCCCATAATCATCATCGCTACATTGTCTCTGATGTCTCCTCTTCTTCCACTTCTTCCTTGGTCATCTACATACTCCTTTAGATATTGATTTTGCACTAGCCACTCAATTTGTTCTTTTAAATCTATGCAATCTGCAGTCCCATGTCCGGTCACCTTGTGAAATTCGCAATACTTGTGGTGAGCACTTCCGCCTAGACTCCCAACAATTGGCTTTGGAGGGGTTAGTAAACCCTTATCTTTTATTGCAGCATATATCTCCGCTCTGCTCCTATTTAGAGGAGTGTATCTGCCACTCTGCTCTAGCAAGTTCACCCCATTATCAGATCTCGATCCCCTCCGGTCTATAGGCGGTGGCAACCTATTGTAGCCTCTTACTCGGTTCTCTCGTTGGTTCTGCCCATAATTATTTCCTCCCTCTCGGCCCCTTCCGATTAATGAGACTTCTCTTCTTTCACGATTTCTTTCCCAATCTCCACCCGGCCTTTCCGGTTGTTTGTAATTGAACAACCTTCTATCATAATGACGCCTATCATCCGTGTTTATCCTCGAGTTATACCCCAGGTTATCTCCTCTCCTTCTCACGTCTCCCCTTCTCAATGGACCCCCTGTCTGCATGTCCATTCTTCTCTTTTCTTCCTCTGCATCTTCAGTTTTCATATCCAACTTTGCCTGGTCATATGCCTCAGCATATGTTGTTATCCCCTTACTATATAAGCTATTCCACAATCGATTGATTCTCAACCCCTTCTTTAATCCCTCCAGAGCATCCGGATGATCGAAGGCCCCTAGGTCAGTAACCTCTTTATGATACCTGGTCACAAAGCTCCTCAAACTTTCAAATTCTCCTTGGATCAATTTTTTCAACCTGCTCGTATCTTGCTCTGGTATGCATGAACCTCTAAAACGCACAACGAAAAGCTCACATAACTCCTTGAAATTTCCTATGCTTCTCTTTTTTAACCTCCGATACCATTCTCGCGCTTGTCCTTCTAAAGTTAAAGGAAAAACACGGCACCTTTGAAAATCGTTCAAACCTTGAATCCCGGTCATCTCATTAAATTTCTCCACATGGTGATTCGGGTCAGTTTTTCCTTCATACACCAAGGCTGGAACCACATACTTGGGTGGCAAAGTTACCGCCATCACTTCCGGTACCAAGGGGGACTCGTCATCAAGCAACAACCTTCCTACCACTTTCTTGCCCTCTGTTTTCGCTTCTAATGCCTCTAGAGTTTTCTGAAATTGCAGCATTCGTTGCTCAAGCTCATCCGCCCGTTGGGGGTCTCTCTGCTCTTCCCTCTCCCTTTCTTGGTTTAAGTCATTGATTCTCCCCCTCAACTCATTCACTTGTTCTCCTGCACTTCTATTCCCTTGTCGTACCCCAATTTGTGGTAGGTCCATTCCGCTCTGCTGTTCACCACCAGGCTCTTCCCTTTCTCGGGCTCCACTACTCTCTGGATCACTAGTTCGAACATGAGCCCCTCTGACTTGGGCATCAACCAGCCCTCTGATCATCTCCTCAAATCTTGCCATTTGTCTCTCGATCCCTTCTCTCCATCTCTTATCCGCTCGGGTATTCATTTCTCCGCCAATCATGCAAGGTCTGCCTATCTCCGTCATTATCATCCATCGCCATTTTGAAATCCGATAGCCTCCTCCTTCTAAATCTTCAAATGTATGGCTTTTCGCACCGTTCCCCACAGACGGCGCCAAGATGTTAACTCTACAAAAATCCCAAAAATAAATTACAAATATCCTCGTTTAACAAACATCGAATTAATTCTAAAGGCTCGTCTCATCATTTCAGATTAGGGCATGTTAACCCCAGGTTCACAAAAAAAATCAGCCATTTTATTATTCCCTTTACATAACAAACATTAGAACTCATCATGAAAATTAATTTATCATTGACGAGCTTATTGGTGTCTTGAACTCTTTCCATGCTATAGTGTAAAAGTTTTGTGTAAATTTTGAATAAGTGTGGGACTATTAGCACTCTTCCAGTTTTCTTTTAAATCTCTTTTCATTTTTATCAAAACCTATTTTAATTCTCAAAATATTTTTTTCTATTTTTTCAATTTCTTCCACTCAAATCTAATTAAAGATTTCTTCAACAAATTTTTTAATCATTAAATCATATATATTTAACTATAAAAAAAAACATGCATATTTGAAATAACTAGAGTTATATAAGTAGATTATCTGTAATTTTTTAAAAAATTGATATGTAAGAAAATAATAAGAAAAAATAGTTTATTGTCTAAGTTCGCACAAGAAATTGAAAAAGATTGATGAGATTGAGAATTTATTTGTAGAATCACAATGAATAGATGTTGCATTTACTAAACTCGAATCAGAATGTCCTGGAATCAGAATAGGCTGAAATGAAAATGCGCTGAAATGAGAATGGAGAATCAGAATCAGAATAAATTTTTTACTTGAACTATAGGAATCGGAAGCAGAATGAGTTGGATTGCCATTAATGTATCTACTTTATTTGGAATCAGAATTAAAATAGGTTAGATTGTTGCAAATTACTAAAAAGTCCTTAATAATGATGATAATAATATTCATTAAAACAATAAAATTAATAATAATAATAAAAATTAATAATGATAATATTAATAAAAATAATTAATAATAAATAATAATAATAATGTCATTATTATTATTATTATTATTTTATTAATTTTTATTATTTAAATGAAATTATTATTATTATATTAATAAAAATAATAAAAACAATAATTAAAATAATTAAGTATATTTTAATAATAATTATAATGACGATGATGATGACAACGACAACATTATTGACGATACTAATAATAAATAACAAAACTTAATAAATTTTAAATAATATTAATGTCATTAATGATAGTAATAATAACAATTAAAATAATAAAATAAATAAATTTTAATTATTATTATTCATTAATTTTATTATTAATAAAAAAAATAATAAAGACCTATTTGCAAAAAATACAAAGTTTTAGGTATTTTCATAAATTCTGTAGGAACCAAAATGTAAAAACGACAAAAGTTGATTGAGGGTAATTTGGGAATAATACAAATTTAATGGGAATAAAATGGGAAATCTAGGGAATGGGATATTGATCCCCAAACTGGCTTGGAAATCAATCTCTCATTCCCCATTCCCAAATTTGGATCCACGATTTCGATTTCGATTCCTCTCTCTATTTTGTGAAATAAACTCTGTCAATGATTCCGATTCCGGATTCCAATTCCTTAATCCGTAAAGTAAACACTGTCAGAAGTGTGGCTTGGTTATGTAGGTGTAAAAGTTAGAGAGAGAAACTTATAGAGAGAGAGAAAATAGGGATTTGATTAAATTTCTTTTCCTTTAATGTAGTTGTGATAGAAGAAATATATATAGAGTCCTTATAATGTGGAAACAGTTGCGGATCATGAGTTGATAAATGTAGTTAGAAGTGAGGTGAAGGAGCTGAAAGACATGCTAATATATGATACAGATTTTATAAATTGTTTAATGTTAAATACAATTATTTTAATTTTAGTAATTTGTGGAATAAATTTTATTAGCATTAAGACATATATGATATATTAATAATATTAAATTAATTATTTTCTTCAATATAATTTATAATAATTTATATGTTTGATTATTTCAATAATATATTTTGGTTTGTTACAATCAAAGAGTATAATCATTAAAAAGAAAAGGTCTATGTGACTATTTCTCAAATTAAATAGATCTCAAATTAAAACCTGAGGGTGTTGATGACTTTTTTCTAGAAAACAATAAAAGAAAATAAAATAACACAAAAGTAAACTCTCATTTCTTAATAGCAAAAAACTTAAAAGTCTCCCTGAAGTTATCAAAAAGGCTACACGTATATATAAGAAATAAAATAGACTCCATAACAAACAAAAGTAATTATCAACAACGAAAATACTAAGTACCGATTTTCTTAATTTCACCATGATTTTGTGTTGTTTTATTTATTTCTTTGCCTTTGTTACTTTCAATGGACTTTGTACTTTCCTTTTCATTTAATATATTTTACCTCTCTTGAGGTTTATTCAAAAAGAAAAAAAAAACAACGGAAATATCCATTTTGATTACAATATTTGTTCACTTTTTGCAGAAGTCACTTTTTTTTTCCCATTAGGAAGTGAACTTTTGTTGGGTTTTCATTGGGTTTCTATGTTTTGAGCACATAAGCCGTAAAAAGGATCTTTGCTATAAGGGACTCAAGCCCTATTTAATATTGTGATGGGCTGTTGTTGTACAAAAGATATAGCATTTAAGTGTTTGGTAAAACATTATTGTGATTTGAAAGTTAAATTGAATTTATGTCGCTTGTATGATGAAAGACCTATAATATTTTTATGATTTTTATCAAAAATTTTATTTCAAAATCAAATTTACCAGACACTATCATTTATTCGTGTGCTCCTTCATTCTGAAAATTGCTGACAAGTTGTTGGTTGCAATAACCAATTGACAATAAAATACTAGGACTTGGGTTACTTGGATACAAGATTTATATATTTAACAGTATTCATATATAAATAAATGCAAACTTAAGAGAAGGGACTAAAATCTGCTTTCTAGTTATGAATCATGAAAAAAAAAAAAAAAAAAGTAACCTTAATCAACACATAGAAAATTAATCATTGAGAATAAAGAATTGTTACCTGTCCTTCAGTTCCCAACCAGAAATTGGCCTCCTCTTTCAAAGAATCTCTCCAATTTTGCGCTTTTTCTATATTCTCTCTAAATGCTTCTTCATGCCCATGATGCAAGTAATTGATTGTACAGCCTGTATTTAAGTTCCTGAAAATTAATTTGGAATTAAATGTTATAAGTAAATGGTTCTTTAATAATCATAATCAGCAAATAAAAGGAAGCTAAAACTGGCACTATCAGCAAAGTTGCAATTACAAGAGAACAAAATCTCCTTTTAAACTGATTAACTGAATTATGAGAAACGTAACACTTATTACATAAGCAAACGCTTAAATGCAGGAGACAAGTAAATACAAAATGTACGAAATTAACTTACAGCTTTGAGCTTTGTTCCAAAAGCATTTTCATGTATTCCGATTAATTTCCCCAGCAAGAAGATTAGATGTTGCTAAGCAAGAAGAAGCGGCCACCGAAGATGTGACTGGCTGTTATTCAATTTAACTTTTCCATTTGTTGAAGTACCGGTGAAGAAAGGGATAGAAAATCAGAGCCTGAGTTTACTTACATAGATCAGTTCTGCTATTCATCGTTGCTGCCCTAATCAACATTCTTGCTCGATGAATCTGAATCATTATGTTGAACAATACTGAAAGGAAAGCACATTGATGAACTAACACAGTTTGCATGTTACAAAGGATATTATGAATTTTGTAAAGCACACAAGCAGAGGGTACTATCAAAGTTTTGCTTTTGCTAAATTTGTTACTGGCACAACTGCACTCTGTTCCACAGAGTTGAAACCATTCAGTTTTTGCCCTGGCTCGTAAAAGCTACGGACATCAGGCGGGAATCATCTCTTTTGTTTGTTCAAGACATCGGGTGGGATGCACGGTTCCTTGTCCTATTGAGCATTTTATCGAACAACTTCTGGGCATGGGAATCATCATACAATAATTGAGCAAAAGCGGTAATCAGAAAACAATTAACACAGATTTTCGAGGTTAAGCCAGACGGCCTACTTCCTGGTGCAGAACAGGGCAACGGATTTTATTAATCATCAGAAATTCAAGAACAAGGTCAAACTTATGATGATCTGATTACATGCTGACAAATCTCTCGCAGACCTTCTGGGACCTTCCCCACTTGCCAACTTTGTTTCCCGCCAAAACTAACGGCCGTGACAACTAATCATTTGACCACCCCCTGGCGCACGTGATCGGGCCGTGACAAGTTAAGTTTATCTTTAACATATGTCACGTGCAAGACAAGTGATCTACTTAATGATCGTAACCGACATTACATGGATGTCATATATCGATATTGAAGAAGTAACCGTAATCTCGATCATGTTTAAGACGACATGACAGTAAGCAATACAATCAGAAACCGACTGCGTCTTTCGCTATAGAAGCTTCAATTTGAGATCAATCTTTCAGATATCGTTTCCGAGCAAGTTAGCGACTTGTCAAAGCTTGGTGACCAGATTCTGTCGGAAGAAGAATGTTTTTCAGCGGGAGTCTCATCTCAGGCTGAGGGCTGGCTGGAGAGTCCTTAATGGTAAAGTTGGTTCCTTATATAGTGGTCATTTTCGACGAAAATAACTTTCAATTTTCCTCCATTTTATGGACATAAGGCTTCCGCATGCGTTTTCTCTTGCTTTATTTACTCGAGCGCAGTTGATCTCGTACTCAGAAAAATAGAATTTGCTGCTGTAAAACTCTGCATGTAAAAAGGCAACAATTAACTTATCTATTCCCATAAGGTCTCGAATTGATTTGAGCTTTGCTCGCTTATCTTTAAAAAGTATAAAATATAATAAAATAAATCAAGTTACTAGAGTCGGCCACTTCAGGAGAGTATTCTGCCTAAAGCATACGTGTTTTGTTTTTGAACCCCAATTGCCATAGAAGTAGGATAAAGGTGAACTGCAAATAGAAAGTTATAACAAAAATCTTTAAAGCTCGTTAAGATGTAGCACAGAACTTTTAAGTTATACTTTACAGATGAAACAGAATTTAATAATACCGATCTCTGCACAACTTGTGATTTCAGACCCCGCTTTATATAAAGATCTCATGAAATAATTATTTTATATATAAAAGGAGAAAGTAAATTTAAATGTTATTGTCATTCATTTAATTTATTATTATTTTGTAATTATCATTTCCTAAATAAACTATCAAATTCCTGTAAAGTTTATTTAATTTAGTACTTAGTAGTTTTAATTCCTACAAAACCGACAAATTAATAATTTCAATCCTACAAATTCTCTTTTTCATTGTTAAAATTAATATGTTATTATTTAAAAGTTTCATATTCATTTTAAACCTCTATAAAAGCCCCATATTTTATTACTTGTCCATTAAATTTTTTCTCCAACAATCAAGACACGATATGTTCTTGTTTCCTCTACTTTCCACTCAAGAAGAAAAAGAAAAAATCTAATAATTTTCTCTATTCTCTATGACTATGGGTCATTACTCAAATTCTCAAACAATTAATATAAAGATAAAGTTAATTTATGATTTCATCTCAAATTTTAGATTTTATATTTTTATTGTTCTCTTAATTAGTTGTGTTATTTATTTGTTCTTATTTCTTTTTAATATATTCTTTTATTCATCTACTTTTTTTTGTGCTTGTTTTATCTATTTTGAAATAAAACTATATCGAAAAACTTTAGAAAATAGAAGAATAGAAAAATTAGTTTAATCTAGAAAATGAATACTAAAAAAGATGTATTTGAGTTAAAAAAATAAGTGAAAATGTTATAATTGAATTAAAATTTCATGGATTAGCAATAATAGAGTAGAATTTTATGTAATAATTTTACATTTTAGAGTGTTTAAAGAATTGATTTTTAATAAATAATATATAACTAATATATATATATATATATCCAGCTACCTTGCAACAATTGCAAGGTGACACCCATTTTTGTCTCATGTGAAGTCAAATTTCGTTCAACCTCTTATTTACTTTTTTATTTATATTTTATTTATAAGTTTTTATACTTTAGCCAATGACCTTTTAAAATGTAATTTTATTTTATTTAATATTATTTTTTTACATTTATTTATAAGCTTATATGCTTTGGCTAGTAACTTTCTAAAATATAATTTTATTTTATTTAACATTATTTAAAAAATAATAAATACAATAATAAGCCTATGACTAAATAATATTAAATAAAATGAAATAAATAATATTAAAAAGTTTTTTAAATAAAATAAATAATATTAAAAAGTTTTTTAAATAAAATAAATAATATTAAAAAGTTTTTTAAATAAAATAAATAATATTAAAAATGATATTATTTTTAAGACACTATTGATTTTTTAATATTATTCAGTTTTTTAAAGAATAAATATAATTATAAGCCTGTGACTAAATAAAAATAATATTAATTTTTTAACACTCATTAATGATTATTTTATTTTATTTAACATTATTTAGTTTTGTGAAAGAATAAATATAATAACAGGCCTATGACTAAATAATATTGAATAAAATGAAAGTAAATAATATTAAAAATAATATCTATTTTTAAGGCTCACTACTGATTCTTTTATTTTATTTAATATTATTTATTTTTTAAAAGAATAAATATAATAATAAGCTTATGATTAAGTATAATAAAAAAAATAAAAAAATATTTATTTTTAAGGCTCCCTATTTATTTTAATAATAAGCCTATGATTAACAAAAATGGGTGACACCTTGCAACTGTTGCAAGGTAGATGAGTCCTATATATTGTCCTAAATTTTAAGAAGAACTAATTAAAACCATTTGCCTAAGGCGCCAAATATGATTGAACCGGTCCTGTTTTAACATTAATAAAAGTTGATAGTATTTGATAATTATCACTTTTGAACCTCCCTAGAAGATTTGTGACAATTTCATCTTTTAATTAAAACAGAATCGATGATTCTCCAATCAAAACAGAGATAGTCAGAATAAGAAACTGAATTTTTATTATTAATTTTTTTTTTGTTTGGGTTGGGGTCTGTCCTTTATGTCTTCTCTTTCTTTAATTCTCAACTCATCAGAATTCATAAAATTCAAATCTTCGAATTTTCCTTTCTCTTCTTTAACAATGAACTCAAAAAACGAAAAAAAGGAGAAAGAAAATAATAATAATAAATAAAATATAAAACAAAAAAATAATGCTCAACGCACGGCATGAGCTGCATTTTTTTCTCACGGGCCATCCGTTCCTTTTGCTATTTGAAATACGACTCAGCGGCTTGTTTCTATCAGCAGGCATTGGATTTAACTACAATTTATTAACAAACCTCAGAGAAATTCCAGGGGCTAATCTGATCGAGCACGAAAGCAATTTTGAGATATTCTTTGCTTCTGATTGAAGCAGAGCATTTTCTAGTAATATAAAATAAAACTTTGCATGAGTAGATATAACAGATAAAAAGAACAAAAACTGAAAATTGAAATTGCGTACTTACTGGTAAACTCGGAGACGTTAAACCTAATATTAATGTTAATTAACTATACTTGATATGCACGAAATTTAATACATGAACCAGATGAAGATCTTGTTGTAAGCAGTGAGGGATAGAACAACAATTTGAAGAAGAAGAAGCTTGAAGAAAATGCAAAGTACACCAGAAGCAAAGTTGCCTCGAAAGTCTCCATCAATACGGGTTCAGGTTATTCGGAAAACCAAAATCAGAGAACAAACCAGAGGAAAGCTCTGTACTACAATCATCCAAAACTACCACAATGATGTGTGATGATGAAGCAGCAAACCAAGTTACATGATAAGTCTACTGAATCTGTTATAACCAACTTGACAACTCAGCATAACTAATTCTCAGCTGGTACACTAAGCTACATGCTAAACCACCAGCCTTATCATGTTCTTCTATCATACTCTGTAAACTCTGCATAACACCATAGCAGTATCACTACATGGCACCATCAGCTCAACATCACTGCACAACATCATCAGCATCATCAGATACTCCTAACACCCATAATATATTCGAGATTGACACAACAAACCTTATCATCTTTATATTCTTTCTATAGAAACTCTAAGCCCTTAGATTAATCTTTTCCGCAGCATAAATTTTTATGCATAAGGCTTAGAACATTCGAGAGAAACAGAGTGAAAAGGCTGACATTAGTTGACATACTCTCTAAAACTGAAAAGGCCAAACCGTTGTTACCAAGCAATTTCAAGCACTGTGCAAAGCGAATATGTGGGAACTTTGACTCACATAATTTAAATGTCTCTGATTGCATAGGCTATATAAAAAAAATTCAAACAGATTCAATAAGCTAATCTAATTTCTTTGTTATTCATTTATAGCAATGCAATTCATGAACTATGACACCAGCCCCTTCAAGTGTACCAAAAAACTCACCCTAATTGGCTCCGAATCTGGCAACTTTTGCACAAAAAGAAGGGAATGGATAGTTAAGTTCCCATGTCATTTAAGTTCGAAAGAACTCTTGAGTCATTTTGAATCCCTGGATTGAATTAAAAATTAAGTTATTCTTGTAGTAAAATTAGTGGCTTTCAGTTAAGCTTCTACCAAATTATGCACTATTTACAAAAATGAGAAATTTATGAGAAGAAATATAATAATAATACAACAAAACAGAGGATTTGTTTCAATCCTTAATTTTAATCTCATAAGAAATCACAAAATTCAATGCTTTTAAATAAAAATACACACACATACACAAAACTTTACATTCTTTCTTTTTCTTCTCATTTCTTCTCACTCTAGTTCTGTACTAATTCCACGTCCTCTCACAAACCAAACAACAAAAACGAAAAAATATAAAATAAGAAACAATTGCAACAATCACAACAACTGCTTGATTTTATCAAAAGGGCAATAGCATAGGATTATCTCGATCACACTCCATGTTCACTGGAATTTGGAATTATTAACAAAAATCAAAGAAATTCAAGTGAGGAGCCAATCTGATAGAGCAGTAATGCTATTTCAATTCATGAAGGCACATTCTTAATAACTTTAGGTATTCTTTGCTTTTGATCCAAGCAGAGGATTTCTGGTAATTTAACATCAAATATTTTTGGATAAGGAGATGCAATAAATAAATAAAGTAAATGAATTACCAAGTGCAAAGAACATGAACTGAAATTGAAGATGAATGCTTACCGATGAATTCAGAGAATAAGCAGGCTTCCGCATTAAATTTTTCAGGCTGTGGTTCCTCATCAACAGATCACCATTCCCACTCTTCAAGCCCATATATTCATTCACACTTCACCTTGACGTTGTGGCTACAAGCATCTTTGATCAAGCAGAATCGGGATAGAATTCATTCACATTATAGGTAGTGTAGCGAGTCCATTGGTTTCTTGTTTGGTTGCAGAACTCCACTTTGTGCCTATAAATGGGATGGAAACCGCATCTCTTCACCTGCAATCCTGAGCCAGACACAGGTCGAAACGACAACTCAATGAGATTATTCTCAAAACGCCAATTGCTATTATGGCATTTTTGAAGAGACATGTAGAGTAGCCAAAGATGGTCTGACTCTGCTCGAGCAAATTTCTCTCTGAACTTGATTGAACAACTGGTAGAAGAACCATTCATCTGGCAGTTCAATTGATGCATGGGATATGAACGCCTTGTTTGGATACCAGGGGAATGTTCGTGGACATGAAAGACACAGCAGACAGCATATCCCAGCGCCTTATTCTTACAATATAAATTTGAAGGCATTATGAATTTTATTGAGGATCCATCATTCTGATGCATGAACCACTCTGGAATTTCACTTCCTGGAACAACTATACCAAACTTTTGTTTTGGAAGTGACACTGCCTGCAACCGAAAAAAGGAAGAAAAAAGAGGCCATAGCAATGCATCATTTTAAAGCATAATTTTTTGCCCAAATGAGGGGTTAGAGAGAGACTGACCTCAAGATACTCTTTTAGCATTGAAAATGCCAAACCATCGTTGCTGAGCAATTTCAGGTTGTCCATGCAACTAATTGAAATGTACTCCGATTTGCATAATTTTAATGCATCTGATAATTTTTCCAATGAAGCACAACCATTTAAGCTGAATTCTTTTGTGTTGAGTGGAAGTTGAGGCATAGTTTGTAGTCTTTTACAATCCTCTTAGTCTTGTTCTTTAAGATTAAAAACACGGTTAACGCTTGCTGGCACTGTAACAAAACTATTTTTACTCAGATACAACTCTTCTAATGACAGTAAGCTGCCAATATCATTTGGTATTGCTCCTTCCCCCAGATTACAGTCACTGAGGTCCAATTTCCTTAAAGAGCGCAAACCTGACAGAGAAGGAAGCCTCAAAGTGGTGGGATCTGAGCAGCTTTGCATCAAACTAATGGGGAAGGGCAGATACCATGATGATGATACTGGTGGTCCTTTGCACCCACTTAATTCTAGCACTTCCAAGCTTTCTACTTTCCCCAAGTTCTCTGGCACGTTATTAAGTTTGGAGCAGCCAGAAAGATACAACTTTTTAAGAGACTTCAGACCATTAATAGTACTCGGAAGACTCTCAAGTTTTTTGCAATCTCTCAAATTCAACAAAACAAGGCCAGTGAAAAGCTCAATTGATATAGGCAATCCTCTTATGGCAGTTCCTTCCAGATGAAGCTCCAACAAATGCTCCATACTTGTCATGATCTCTGGGAAGTCTGAAAATTTCAATAGGCCAGAGATTCAGAGTTCGATGATATTTTAAAGCACTTATATTTCTTGGAAGACGCTCAAGTTTATTACAGCCTTCCCAATTTAACCGAACAAGTCCAGATAGAAGTTCAAATGGTAACATTGGTAGTTCTTTAATATCGGTTCCATCCAAAAGAAGCTCTGACAGACACTTCATACTTCCCACAATCTCTGGAAAGTTCTTCAATTTCAAGCAACCAGAAAGTACAAGTATTTTTAGAGATTCCATAAAAATGTTGCCTGGAAGAGTTGTGAGACTTGTACAATCTTTTAGATTCAACAAAATAACCTTCTTGTGAAGTAGCAATGTTGGGTGAATGTCACGCAGTCTTGTACATCCTCCAAGATCCAGCTCCTCTAAATATGGCATCCCTGAGAAATCTGGCGTTCTGATCAGGTTTTTGGAATTGCCAAGTCTCATGAATTTCAAGTTGCTTAAAGGCTGTTCAAAAGCAATGATTTCAGCAGTTATTCAAGGGATGAATGATAACTCTATCAACATTTATTCACGGGAAAAAAATAGAAAAGAAATAAAACTTACTTTGATTCCACTCCACATTTGTTCGATGTGACTCTCACACATGTTAAGTTCAACAATTTTATCGGGTTGAAAATTTGATGGCAAGGATTTCAAAGGATATCCATGCCATTCAAGTAACCGTAACTCATTAGAGAGATATTCAAGGCCTTCAGGAAGTCGCACATTACGGATAAGAAGCATTCTCAAGTTAGTCATCTTCAAAAATGTATCAGCACTTGCACAGAAATGCACTTCTGCTTCTTCAGGGAAGTTATCAATCTTTATGACTTCAACTGTTTTAGATCCCTGAAAGTTAAAAAGTAAAGAATAAGCAAAGATAAGAATATGAAGCCGTTGAAAGCTTAAAACTATATGTTTTTGACTTATAGTTGCTAACCGAATTTCTTGTTAACAGGTGATGTAGATCTGCTTCCTTCCACAATCTGCTACGTTTCCCAGGATCTTCAGGGCATTGTCTTTTAACAATTTGTTGGCCCATTTCTTGTAACAAATCATGCATCCATAGTCGATCGCTAGATAAAACCTCTATGAGAGATTTATCAATAAGAACCCTTATTCCAATAACTGGGTCAAAATCACAGTAATCAAGAATTTTTGTAACATAATCTCTCTTCTCCCCTCGATGAAAGCACGCAATGTCAAGAAATATTTTCTTCTCTGTTTCTCTGAGCCCATCAAAACTTATTTGAAGTATATCCAAGATTTCATTTTCTGAATCTCTTTTCAGTCTCTTTAGTGCACTTTCCCATTCTTTTGTAGTTTTACCAAACAAAAAGGATCCCAAAACTTTGAGAGCCAATGGAAGACCACCTGAATACTTTGTAACCCATTTAGACAGCTGCTCATATCCTTTCTTAGGCTGCTGGGCTTTGAAAGCCTTTTTAGAAAATAATTGAAGAGCTTTATCATCATGTAGTTCCCTAAGCTTATATACTTCATCTACTCCGTGCGTCATCAACAAATGCTTATCTCTCGATGTTATTATGATCCTGCTGCAGGGACCAAACCATTCACGCTTTCCGGCTAAAGATTCTAATTGCTTGATATCAACTACATCACGATAATCAAAAGAACCTTTTTATGCTGCAGCCTAGTTCCTATGATCTTGATACCATCATAAACATTCCATATGCCATTTTTTGAAGCTTTAGTAACTGGAAAAGGAGCTGCTTTTGTAAAGAGATCAGGCTGCCTTCTTTCGAAATTTCTCTAACAGTGGCAAGAAAGCTACTTCCTTCAAACTTATGAGAAGTCAAGTCATAAATAACTCTTACAAGAGTTGTCTATCCTATACCTTACATACCGCGTATCCCTACCATACGGACATCATTAGACCCTTAATCCATGAGAAGCCTGAGACTCTTCAAGTGTGAATCTATTCCTACTAGATTCTTAAGAATCCCTGATATTATAGGACTTTTACTAGATATCACCTTAACAACCTCCGAAATAAATTCATACTCATTCTTGCAGATTGCGAAAGGACAAGAAAAGATTGGTGTTGTTGAATTAAAGCGAGTGTGAACATAGTTTCAAATCAAATCTGTTATAAGAAATTAATCTTTAAGAATAAGAAAGACTACCTGTCCTTCAATTCCCAGCCGGAGATATTAGCCATTTCTTTCAAAGCGTCTCTCCACTTTTGCACCCTTTCTTTATTATCTGCAAAAATTTCTTCATATCGAGCAAATGCTTCCTGAAAATTTTCTGTCTGTTTCCTTACAACTGTTGGTTCCACATCATAGAAAATTGGATAAGCCATTTGTTGAGGATTCTTGTTTTTGCATTCAAGAATATGAACAAGTTCGTCCAAGCACCAAGTCGAATAAGCATAGTTTCTAGAGAAAACAATTATTGAAATTTTGATTCTTCAATTGCTTTGAAGAGTCCGGGTGAAATGGATTCTCCTCTCTCAAGTTCTTTGTCATCCCTGAAGACTATGATTCCTTCTGATCTAAAGCAGCGTACAAATGGTCTGTGAAATTTTATGGGTGTCTTCTCCTCTGAAGCTTAAGAAGACATCATATTTCCAATGAGGGAGAGGATAAGGAACATAAGAAGAAACTCCCTGGATGCTATTGCTCATGATGCAAGAAATTGATGCCACAGTAGCCTCACTCTAAGTTCCTAAAAGTTTAATTTAGAATTAGATGCTATATCAATGCTGTGAGAAATCACCAAACTCAAATAGTCATATAAACACAACATTAAACTGCTCAATTGAAGAAAAACCTGCACTGCCAACTTTCCTGTCCAAGAAAGAAACACACACTAACTGCCGAGTGGCAACCAGTTTTATGTCTTGGCAACAAGGAACGAAATTTCCTCTAAAGTTGATTTTTCGGAATTATGTAAAAATTTTTTTACATAAAATATGTCAGAGAAGACATACATGCAAAAGTTCAAGAAATAAGCTGAAATATAAGACGCATGCAAGTAGTTGACCGCTGATAGATGAAATTTTTACGTTCTTTTAACGAAATCAATGAGAAGATATTATGTATTCTAATTAATTTTTACTCTTTTAGTCATCTGTATGCAAACAAGAAGTTTATTTAAGTACCCAAGAATTAATTTAAAATCTCTTAAAAATAGTTCATAAAAATACTGCATTAAACGCATAAAATTCGATGTGGAACCTGAACCTAGCAAAGCTAAATTAAGGAGCCGAAACCCACACTAGCTGCCAGCGATGTTACGATAAGTTTTCAGCCTTGGAAACAAGAGATCAAAACTTCCTTTTCCATTGAATTATGTGAAGCACTAACTGCACAAATAAAAGAGATATAAATATAAAACTGTCAGAAAACTTACTGCTTCGAGCTTGTTAGAAGTTGGAACCACCGCTGAAAGATGATGAATTTTCACTTTGATTACAAATTAAGTCTGTTTCAACGAAATCAATGAGAGGAGTCTTTCGTGTGTTCTAATTCATTAATAATTTTATCCACTTTTGCTTGCCGACTGCAAGTCTAGTCAAGCAAGTCGTTAATTATTATTAGTACTTTATTAAAGGTGTTTGAAATATAATTGTTTTTTCACGAAGAAAATGAAGAGAATCTTCTTGAGAACTTCAACCACGAATATTTTAAGAATTTTCTTTGAATCAATTAAATAGAGAGGAATGAATGTTCAATTACAGGCTCTAGATGTCAAGCATTTCTCTTTAACGTGAAAGAGGAGTAGTATCGGTAATAGGCGGCCTCCTCATGTCACGCGCTTATGTTAATGTTTTCTTATACATCAACTTTGTTATATTATAATTTTAAAAAAAAGAAGAAGAAGAAGAAAGAAAGTGCCCTTCAAACTAAAATTTATTACAAATTTACCATACTCCTACCTCGTTCAACCGTTCTTGTGTTTTGAGAGAAAAGATAGAAAATACAAAAATTCTTAAGCCTTTCAATTTGCTGGAAATGGATATATGTATTCTCCTCATGTGTATGGAATAAGACTTGGGACATGATTCCGAATTTAGATCTCTTTATTTTAAAGAACAAAACTTCCAGTTAATGCTTTTTTTCTTCTAAAATTAAACATACATTATCATCAAGTAAGTACGATTATGTTGATGCATTTTGATGTAAATGCATTTTTATGCTTGTTTATTTATAAAACTTTGAAATATGTATGTTGCTGAGAGAATTTAGAGCTGAAAGACGAATTTGAAAATCATTTATTAAGTTTGTAATTTGTTTATTTTGTAATGGAGATCAGTTCAAAAAATTAAAAAAAAATTAAAGATTAAAAATCAGTAATCAATTTTGGTATTTAACAAAAGTATAATTTAGAATTAAATTTATTCTATTGTTTGAGAGTGCGTATGCGTGTGCAGCGTTTTGAGAGAGAGAATTAGAGAGCGTGTAAGAACGGATGATGAGAATTCTTGATAATTTTAAAATAAACTGCAAGAGAAAGACTCTTATATACTTTTGTTTTTTTTTATTGCCAGAAGAAAGGTAAATAAAAGTACACGTGGTTTGATGCTGGCGACTGCTTCTGGGTTTTCTGTCGCATGTTGCCTTTTAAATCCAAAAGCAAGCCCTGATTGTAAGTATCACTACACTAGACATTGTAGTCCCAGATCATTGTATTACCAAAAAAAAAAAAAAGTATTGGTAAAAAATTGAGTTTCATAATTATTGTCGCCGCTTAGCGACACGAAACCTCCTGGAAGTTACGACGATTCACTACCTCAAAAGATTGACTTAGTCCACAACTTTACAGGAGGTTGTATCTTACATTGGTACTAAAATCTTAACTTTATAATCTTGACTTCATAATTATTGACATTGTTTATTTAAAAAAAATAATAGGACTCACATAATTAAGTGGTTCTTATAGATTGTGTATGTTACATGTAATATAGTATTTACCTAATGTGGTAATAGACAGCCACGTGTAAGTTTTTCTCGCTAACAGAAATGTGAAGTGATTGAAACCGCGGCAAAGTTGGATATTCAAAACTCCTTCTTCAATTTTTTTTATTTTAAATTTGAAACCACTATTTAAAAAAGTTTAATAAAAACCACGTATCAGTTAAAAAATAAATTAAAACCATAAACAAAATTTTTTTAAATTTGTGAGTAATTGAATGAAAAGTGATAATTTTTTTAAATAATCCAACGCGTATATATTAGGATGCATATATAATTTGCTTCCAATTGTAACAATCAAAGATTGGTGAAACAACTATTAAAATAAAAATAGTCCATATTTTCTTGTATCTTATATTTGATGTAATATAGACTATATGGTATATTATTCATAATAAATCAATTGATTTACTATAAAAAAAAATATCACCATTGGCCATCACCAACCACTGCTGATCAATTCCCTTGATCAGCCTTGTTTGGAGGGTCCATGCCTAAAAATGCCTGGTTAAGTCGAATTTGGCACCTTTGCTTATTTTAACGTACGACAAAACCTACCTAAACATTGCGGCGGTAGCGACAAGCGGCTGACCGCATTTAGCTATTGACGGTAGTTAGAAATCAAGAAAATTATGTTTGGATACTGAGAAAATGAAAATCACATTTGAAGGATCAATTGAGAAATATTCCAGAGCTTTCTAGCTCATTTTGTTATTGAAAACCGAATTAATGAATTACAAAGTTTATGAGGCATTTATATATACAAGATTGTTGAGCTGTTATTAAGCTCTATTTAACTAATTCTTTAACAAACTATTTTAGCTAGCTAACTAACTACTGCAAGCACGTGTGGCTTTGTAACCGTATGACGCTAGCTAGCATTCCATCTCTGCAACTGGTATAAGCTGACTGCAGCTACTAGAATCCTCTGCAATGTTATCCAGGTTACTGATGTGTGCCTCCTTACCATCCCCCTTCAAGCTCAATGGTCTATTAATGACATTGAGCTTGGAGCGGAAGTAATTGAATTTTTGAAAAGACAAAGGTTTAGTGAGGACATTAGCTACTTGTTCTTCTGAGGGAATGTATCTAATGCTGAGTTCCCCTTTGAGCACCTTATCTCTTATATAGTGGACATCTAATTCGATATGTTTGGATTTGGAGTGAAAAACAAGATTACGAGCAAGGTCCCCTGCACTCTGGTTATCACACCAAAGAACTGAAGTTGGTAACTTGATAATGTTGAGTTCAGAGAATAATGATTGAAGCCATGAAAGTTCAGAGCTTGCTGCAGATAGGGCTCTGTATTCACTCTCGGTGCTGGACTTATTGTTTTCAAGAGATCAAATTGTTTCCAAGATAAATGCAGTAAGCTCCAATGGACTTTCTGTCATCAACATCACACGCCCAATCAGCATCAGTATAACCAGTTAAACCTATAGTATCTAGGTTCTCTTCTTACTGAAAATGAAGCCCATAAGTGATGGTAGCTTGCAGGTATCTGAGCATTTTTTTTACAAGCTAACCAATGTTGAAGAGTAGGTGCACTGAGATACTGACTGAGTTTATGGACAGGGTAGGGCTATATGTCTTGTGAGAATGAGATATTGAAGACCTCGACAATGCTTATAAAGAGTTGGATCTTGAATTCTTGTCCCAAATGCCCTCATTGTTCTTTCAAGTTTTAAGCTGTCTTTGAAAGGTGTATCGAACCTTTATAGTTACTGCATTGATGCCTTACTCGTGAGTCCACTTATATATTTTATTTGTGAAAGATGCGTACCATGATCGATGTAGCTAACCCATACCAAGGAAGTATGCAAGCCCCAGATCCTTCAAAGCAAAAACTTTGCTAAACTGGCGATAAAATCTTCTAGTAGAGCAAAATCGGTCCAGGAAACTAGAATGTAGTCACATAAACCAAAATAACAATTAAAGCCCTTGACATCATGTTTTATAAACAAGGAAGTATCGACTTTAGAGTTGATGAATCCCATCTAACAAGACAGACCCTTTAGTTTTCATATACCAAGCTCTTGGAGCTTGGTTCAATCATATATGAGTTTACTAATCAAGTAATAAGAATGGTTGGAATCGGAATGAATTGGAATCGGAATGAGTTGGAATGGGAATGAGGAATGGGAATAAGAATTCATTGTTTACTTTTAACTGTAAGAATCGGAATGGGAATAGACTTTATTATTATTATATATTTATTTTATTTTAAAATCAGAATAAGTAATGTTGTGGATGAATAACGACCGTGACCGTACAGGAGTTTCACTCTCTGTTGAGGACCCTGAGCGTTGTCTATGAGCAGGAAGTCCCCACTTCGACACGCTGGAGCAGATTTGTTCATCGTGAAAGAATCTCACGGATGCCATCGCGAGCAAATATCTCTCTACTGTCACTGGAAGGGTCATGTGGCGCCAGTAGACTCACTCCCATGGGCCGTCGAGCGCATCACTCGGCGAGATCCAAGCCACGAGGCCCATTTACCGCCCCTTGAGAAACTCCAGGGTGAGCCTCTCAGCCGCACGTCTGCCATCATTGCTCACACACCCCATGCGCGTTAAGCGCGTGGGAAGCAAAGGTGGAAAGATCCAGGAAGCCTATAAATGGAGCGATGGAAGAAGGTAAAAGGGTTGGACAAAAAAAAAAACAAGAGGGATCTAAGGGAGATTCATATTTCTTGAGCACTTATTTTTGACTCAGAACCACTAGATTTGTGGTGGCTGTTTTCGAGATGCGAATCGACTTGAGCGTCGGAGGGTTTCGCTGAAACCACCGTGCCTCATTTGGTACTTGTATGCAGGATATTGGAGAAGAAGGAACATATTTTCTGCTCGAGATAGCAGAGGAAATTGGTGAAGAAGCGACCGGTGACATTGGTTGATCAGCGAGGAGGAATTGTCGTTGTTGCCGGCGAGACAAATTCGCATCAACATTTGGCGCGTCTGTGGGGCGAGCAAAAGCTTCCGTATCACCGAAAGTAGAAGAAGAAGAAGAAGTGAAAATCATGGATATGGCGGAAGTAGTGCTCGGGAGGAGACACGAGGTTAAGCGAATCTGCAACCACGAGAGAAATAGCCAATGAGGCACGAGCAGGGATGCATGAGCGGATGGAGCAGAATGGAGGCGGATGGAAACCGACAACCATTACATGCGAATTAAAGTGGACAAAGAAGCTCGGGAGGAGGCGTGGGAGAAGCGGTGTAGGGATGCGGGGCCAGCTTGGGCCGAAGGAATGGTGATGAGAGGTTCTGTGAGACAAGGGAGGGTCGCGGAAGCTGAGTCGAGGCAGATGATCCAGTGCTTTGGAGGAAGCCAAGTCGGAGGGACGGTTCAAGCAGGCTAGATGTTGGTAACAATGGTGGGCGGAGAGCGAGGAGGAAGGAAACTTGACAACATCTGCATGATGTTGGCTAGAAACGAGACGGTGGCGCGTGATCTGGTCGAGCTATCTGATTGGAGGAGGAGGTGCGGGCTGGCGAGATAATAGGCGACATGAGGGGTTCGATAAAGCGCGAGTTGGAGGATAATCTTTGGAATGAGTCACCTCTCTGCGGAAATTATAGGGCCATCGTCCAGAGACTTAGCCTCCCGACCTCGGATATCTTTGGGCGGTGACCAGTGCCGTAGCGGTTTAATGATATAAGCGGGGTGCGAGGACTCTCCCGTACTCGGAGATGTCGGGTGTTCCCCAACATTGGAGGCGAGCAGGGAGTGGTATCGGACGACTTGCTCGAGGGCGTAAAAGCATTCGACCCGGATGTGCCAAATATTTCTTTGAGCACTTTCGAGGCGATGGCACGGAGGATGACATGATGGGTGATGAGCATAAGCGGGGAGGAGGAGACCTGCGAGAATTTATTAAGAGGTATCAAATGCGTGCTCGACCTTGGAGCTTTAATCACCCTCGAGCTCTCGAGGGGTTGAAAAGTGGAGTGAGAATAGAGGCGGTTGTGGTATAACGAAACCCCTTGTCTGATCGTATTGACTATGAAGCGGCGAAGGGATATGGAGATTGAGGAGGAAAAGTGCGAAGATTAGAAGCGGCGGATGGAAGAAATTTGAGGAGGAAGGATAGAAAGCCTCGGGAGGCGGCCGTCATAAGCGGAGGAGCACCGAGGCTCAGGGGGAAACACGAGCTGGCTCCGATCTGCAAACCCAGGAGGCCGCCTCGATCCAGGCGGAGGCAATCACTGCTCCGTCCAGAGATGCTTGGGGAGGATGGAAGCAAGCGTCTGAACAACCATCTGTCGTCAGGTGAGCCGCATGATTGGCGGAAGGGCGGCGAGCACGATGTCCGGCTCACCTCACGGTGAGAAACAATGCCCCAGGGAAAAGAGCGGTGCACACAGTCGATCGAGCCAAAGTTATGGGCGATACACGCTTTGAAAGCACCGATTGGGCAAGTGTATCGATGATCGAAATCGTGGCTCTTATACCCCATCCGATATGAAGTTGCCCGGGGAGAGGCAGGGGCGATTTTGTGATTTCCATGACACCGTGGCCACCTGGCCGCCTTGATGTCGAGACTTGCGGAACCGATGAAAGGATTTAGTGAGGAATCGATATTTGGACGAGTTTATCGATGGGCACTTCGATCCGAGTAAATCACGGGGGTCGACGGAGGAGGAAAGTATGGGGAGCGAGCAGCCTGTTGTGAGAGTTATTCTTGGGAGCGACTTTGGAGATTGAATAGATCCGGGAAGAATTATACGGATATCTATGACCCGGCGGAGGTATTCTTTAATACTCGATGTAAGCAGCGGGCGAGAACCGAGCGGTCTGGATAATGTGGGCGGATGAAGGCGAAGAAGGGTATTATATCCTCGTGAGGGCGCTTGTTATCGAAGCCTCCCAGGTTCGATAGAATCACAGTCGTCTGAGGAGCTCGGTTGATGTCCTTTTCAAATCTACATTGGAGGAAATGGGGATAGCGGTCGAAGATAGAGAGCACACACTTCCGAAAGGATTTGGAGGAGGAGACTAAACCCGTAGGCGTGGTCATTGCCGATTCTGATTAGCTCGAGTCCATCGGAAAAACCATGATTACGGATTTTGTTGTAGTCGATGAGAGTCGCTTATCATGTGATTTTAGGCGCCCCGCTACGAGATCTAGCGATCTTGTCTGCCCACTGCCAGCCTCAGTATCGGGTTAAATGGAATAGTTGGGGTCGTGCGGAAATCGAGAGAGTTGCTCGGGCTGCTACTCCGCGTGACAAAGGAGGCAATGAATCACCTCGCTAGATGCGGCGAAACCGGGGTGGAAGGCGAGAATCGATCGAAGATTTGGAAGCAGTGGACTTGATCTGAGGCACCCGGGAAAGGCGGTAAAAGTGGGGTCGAGATTGGAGGAAAAAGTGAGCGGGGAGGTGATAAACCTTCTGATCCCATGCGGATGTATTCGCTGGGCGTGAGGATATGCACAGGATCGACCGGAAGTGGCTTGCCACGATTAGCCCGTAAAGAAGGGTGCAGGCAGTGGCGGCGATGTTTGATCAGGAGAGGTATGAAGCCATAAATGGCGAGGTGGAGAAGCTTTTGAAAGCAGGATTCATTCGTGAGGTGAACTACCCCGAATGGATATCGAATGTTGTCCTCGTGAAGAAGGCTAATGGGAAGTGGAGAATGTGTGTCGACTTCACAGACCTCAACAAGGCATGCCCCAAGGACAGTTTTCCACTGCCTAAGATTGACCAGCTCGTCGACTCCACAGCAGGCCACGGTTTGCTGAGCTTTATGGATGCCTTCTCGGGATACAATCAAATACCGATGAGCAGACAAGATGAGGAGCATACGGCGTTTATTCTGTCGGGGTTTGTTCTGCTACAAGGTAATGCGATTCTTAAAAGCAGACAGCATACAGGTTGGTGAACAAGGTCTTGAGCCAGCGATAGGGAAGACTATGGAGGTATATGTGGACGACATGATCACCAAGTCAAAGAATCCCACCGAGCACGTAAAGCACTTGCGGGAGACATTTGAACTTTTAAGAAGATATAAGATGAAGCTCAACCCGGAGAAGTGTGCTTTCGGAGTAGTATCAGGGAAATTCTTAGGATTTATGGTGAGCCATCGGGGGATCGAGGCAAATCCTGAGAAGATTCAGGCGATAGTGGGAGTGAGGTCTCCGTAATCTAAGGAATCTGATCTCGCGGGAAGCTAGCGGCTCTGGGTTCGTATCAAGCTCTTGATAGGTGTCATGTATTCTTCCAAGTGATGAGGAAGGGGAGAAAAACAGAATGGACGCCTGAGTGTGAAGAAGCCTTTCGAGGCTGAGCGATCTTGCAGTGAGCCATTGTGTAGCACGAGAGAGGACAAGCTTTCACATGCCATTTGTTTGAGAACATGCTACTGGCTCGATTCTAGTGAGAGAGGAGGAAGGGTCATCCCAGCCTCTTATCTGAGCAAAGCCTTGGTGAGGCGAGACAAGGTACCCCGATGGAGAAATGGGCCTTTGGCCTTAGTAGTGGCCATTTCGAAAGTTGAGACCTGTTCCAAGCATTCCCATTCTTTGTGATATGACGATCAACGTTGAGACAAACATTACGGCCGGATGCCTACAGTCGGCTCGTTAAATGGGCGATGGGGCCAGGTGAGTTCGAGATCGATTATAAGCCCCGGGATAAAGGCCCAGCGATAGCGACTTTATAGTTCTGAACGGAAATCATGTGCGACCGGTCGAGTGTTGCTCTAGGAGAGGAGCAGATTTGGCGGTCTCGGTTGATGGGTCTCGGGCGAACAAGGTTCGGGGCGGGGTTGTGTTAAAAAGTCGGAAGGGAGGAGATCTCTTATCACGGTTAGATTGGGATTCATGGCTACCATGACAAGCGGAATATGAGGCTACGATAGCGAGGTTGGAGTTGGCTAGGCGATCAGGCGATAAAGTGAAAGTCTTGGTGATTCTCGGTTGGTGGCCAATCACGTGATGAGCGTTCGGCCCAAAGACAACAAGATGAGGCGATACTTGGAGAAAGTAAGCGGATGATCAAGATGTTTGAATCTGTAGGTAATCTGAAGTTCGAGGCGAGAACTTTCGGCGAGACATTACGGCGGAATGGCGGTATGTGAACCAACTGCCGAAATCGGTCCCTTTGGAAACGAGCCACTCGGCGTTGAGCGGAACTTGGAGGTGATGAGAATCGGCGAAAGCCTCGTGGATGGACCCGATAATCTCGTACATAAAGGCGGGATTACCGAGATAAAATGGGGCTAGAAAGATCAAATGCAGGATCGGGGTATCTGATGGTTGATGGGGTGTTATATCGGCGGTACACCTACCACTTTTGCGATGTCTGGGCGAGGATGATCACGATTATGTACTAAGGGAGGTGCACGAGGGGTTTGTGGAAATCATTAGGGGCGGATCGCTAGCATACAAGTGACTTAGGCAAGGGTATTTACGGCGATGCACCGGGATGCTCGAAGACCGGGGAGTTGTAGAAAGGCGCCAAAACTGCGAGCATCCCGCGCGACCACAGAAAAGCTCACCTGACAGCGTCACCATGGCGTTCGCTCGATGGGGATTGATCTAATCGGACCACTTACGAAGGAGAGGCGGCCACATCTTTGTGGTATTGACTACTTCGAAATGGATCGAGGTGGAAGCCATGTAGCGTCGCGAGAAAAAGACAACGGATTTTATTTGGAGGAATCTGGTTTGCCGCTATGGAATTCCTGCCTAATAATAACGGATGACGGTTCGATAATCACAACTTTAGAAATTACGCGGAACACAGGAATTGGTGAAATTACGCTCTCCTCATCCTCGGTCTAATGGGCGGTCGGCGATGAACAAGGTTATTAAGAGGCTTTTGAAGACCGGTGGGAGAGAAGAAGGGTGCGTGGGTGGATGAGCTACCGAGGTGTTATGGGCATCTGAGACAACACATAAAAGCTGACGGGAGAAACCCGTTTGCTTTAGCCTTTGGACATGAGGCGGTTGCACTGCGGAGATTGGCGTGCCCACCCGTGAACGGAGCATTTTGATGAGGTAGAAAATGAAGACGGATATGCAGATCTTGATTTCTTGGGTGAAAAGAGACATTGCCTCGAGGAGGTGCCACTTACCGGCCGGTGGCCCGTCATTACAACCGGAAGGTGCACATCAAGCGTTCGAGCGGGTGTTGGGTGCTTAGAAGGGTGAACAAGAGTACGAAAGATTCAACCCAAGGGGTGCTCGGGCCCAACTGGGAAGGTCCGTATAGGGTGAAGCAGGTGGTTGGACCAGGTGTATATAAACTCATTCGTGCGGATGGGTCAAAGTAAGCGACCATGGAGCATGATCCATCTCAAAAAATACTTCGATGAAGTGACGGTGTGAGTCACGTCTATTCGTGTTTTTTATCATTGTTTGCTTATTTTCATCAATAACATGTATGGCCTGCCGTTAATAGAATTATGAGAATTTCATGAATAATACTTGTGCAAAATTATTTCCAAGGCATGCGGCGATGTCTCAAAGCACAGTCGATGGCGAGACCTGCGAAGCGCGTGTCGGATCGGCTCGACCACCGCGGCGGCGGACTCAAAGTATCCTAAAATATTCTAAGGCATGGGAAGGCTCGGTGTCTGGCACGGTCGATGGCGGACACGAAGCCAAGCGTGCGGGATCGGCTCGACCACGGCGGCAGACTCAAAAGTATCCACAAATTCTACAAGGCATGCGAAGGCTCGGTGTCTCAAGCACAGTCGATGGCGAGACCAGCCAAGCGTCTGGATCGGCTCGACCACGCGGCGAGCACTCAATATCCTAAAATTATTTCTAAGGCATCTGAAGGCTCGGTGTCTCTCAAAGCACAGTGGTCGTGGCGAGACACGAAGCCAAGCGTGCGGATCGGCTACGACCGCAGCGGCGGCGGACTCGAAGTATCTAAATTATTCTAAGGCATGTAGGCGGTGTCACCAGCACAGTGATGGCGGGAACACGAAGCTTGGCGTGCCGGATCGGCTCGACCACATGGCGGCGGACTCGAAGTATCCTAAAATATTACTAAGGCAGAAGCTCGGTGTCTGGCACAGTCGATGGCGAGACACGAAGCCAAGCGTGCGAGATCGGCTCGACCACAGGCGGAACTCGAGTATCCTAAAATTATTTAAGGCGTAAAGCGGCGGTGTCTCAAAGCATGGTCGATGGCGGACACGAGCCAAGCGTGTCGGATCGCTCGACCACAATGAGGCGGCGGACTCAAAGTATCAAAAATATTCTAAGGCATGGGAAGGCTCGGTGTCTGGCACTTTGGTCGATGGCGGACACGAAGCCAACATGTCGGATCGGCTCGACCACACGGTGCGAGACTCAGAAATCTCCTAAAATATTCTAAGGCATGAGGCTCGATGTCTCGAGCACGGTGGGTGGCGAAACACGGCGTGCAGATCTGCCGACCGTACGGGCGGCAGACTCCAATCTCCCGAGATATTTCAGGCGTCGATGTTTGGCACAGTCGATGGCGAGAGAAGCCAAAAGCTGCATGCTCGACCGAGACTCGAGTTCTAAAACATCTAAGTCAATGTCTCAAAGCACGATGGCGAGACGAAGCCAAACTTGCGGTCTACCTCGACCACGTAAAGTGACGGACTCGAAATTTCTTAAAATATCGCAACAAGCTCGATGTCCTGGTCTGAACAAAGCCAAGCTTGCGGGATCTATGCAAGTCCGAGCCGTCGGACGACTTAGATTCTTGATCTCACTCGAGAATAATGACATGAACATCTGCTAAATCGTTGAAGTCAAGCGATTATCGGAAGCACAAAGAATATTTCAAAGGCAAAATACTTGTGAGATGAACAAAAGCGATATAAAGACCGGAAAATTCTTATTAGGAGGATCGATATGACATGAGCATATTAAAGCCTATAGTACATCTAAGATGAAGGTTCAACATGAGCGCTTCCTCAGGTTGTGATGGGTGAAAGCGGGAGGAAGTCTGAGTTGCCCCGGGTATGGGCTCGATCACTTGATAGGATCGATGCGATGAGGGAAGTCGCCTCGGCAGCATCACGCTTGGGAACGTCATCGGCATCCGGCTTGGGACCATCACTGTTGGGAGCATCACGCCGTGAGCATCGATTCGCTTTCTTTTGGACTCTTGCGCCCTCTTTCGCCTTTCTTTCGCTCGTGTCTTTGAGTGCTGATTGGTGATCCGTTTCGAGACGGTGTTGCTTCCGAATATGACCATGATGCCGATAAGAATGCGCACCCTCTTGATCCTCGGCTTCCTCCCACTTCTACATCGGCCTGGTGGGCGTGTCACGGTGGGCGGTGAAGCGACTCAAGTGAGCCTCGTAAGTGTTCATTGAGTCTCAAAATCGTCTTCGAACCTTCTTTCATCTTGAGGGTGACTTCGCCTCAATGAAAGGTGCTCCAGCTTGAAATTCTCATCATTTAGATTCCGACTTTCTCCCGACCTCGTCAGCACGTTTCACGGCGATTGAATATCATCTTTCATCATGCGGTCATATCGGCGACCACAGCCTTAGTAAGTGGCGAGACAACCCAAATAATGTAGCACCAGTGCATACATAGCTAGTTACATGAGTGTTTGCTTGAATACTTCCAAGTCTTTTCGTCACCACCCATGGCTCGTTCACATAAAGGCGTCGATTCGGTCGATCATCGGTGCTTTCTGTTTGGTGCTCCTCTGAGGAGAGGCCCGACTCTAGTAGTGCCTAGCCTCTTGACCGAGGGGCCGAAGGAGGTAATATTTTCGGGGGCGACTACCATTCGTTAACTTCGCTGCGGGAGGCCGCCTTTCGGCCTCTCGGGCGGGACGGCGACACTAGTCAAAGCCCAACCCATCCTCCTCATGACTTCACCGGCTGGTATAAGGCAGGGTGGACCAGTGAGAGAGTAGATCTCGTCTGGCGGGATCTCGCCAAGCGTGAACCGTCACAATCTGCTGCTCGGTCGTGGCTACCCCAAGAACTGCGGACAAGAATCATGCCTGGACGAGGTTAAAAGAGAGGAGGAAGGCGGATGAAGGGGAGTTGGAGATACAAAATGTCAACAAGCAAGCACAGAACTACAGGCGAGAAGGGGCGTAAACCTCCTCCCATCAATCTATCACTTGACCCCAAGGGCCCCAAATGAAGAAGAATTTGTCTTTCCATTTCCCACACCGGAAGGTCTTTTAAAGGTTTCACGGTCTTGAGCTCGACATGAAGTAATACCACCGCATCTTTGGGACTACTCTTGGTGGTATAAATACTTAACTTCGTCATTGTGGGCTCGCTTTGACCATTGCTCCTGAGACGAATAGACAGGCTGACCTCCGCTTTGAGGTTAAAGTGACCAGGCAGGCTAATCCGCCGGTAGAATAAAATATGGGCGCAGCGAAGCCTCATCGACGAAACTCTCTAGTAATAGAGTAACGTACCCAGGGAGGAGGTATTCCTTTTCCCGAGGAATCCGCGGTATGTCCTTGGGAATACCACTAACCGAAGCTCGAGGTCCCTGCGTGGTCGAGCTAACCACATTATAATCTATGGGATAGCTTTCTTTTTCTACTACGGGTTTCTTTCTTTTGCTCCAGGTCTCCCCACTTGGTGAGGACGCCTCACGGACTCCACTCGACTCCTCACTGGGGTATCCTCCAGAACACGAAGACCCTTATTATTACGCCACAGTGGGGCGTCACCTCGGAAGATGCCCAGGTACTACCCTAGGAGGAGGGCTCACCAACCCGAGACAAGGGACCTGGTGACTCTGAATAACTCTCGACTCATCATCATCAATCTCAATTATTTTCTCCTTCCTTTTGACATCTCAACACTCTACTCACGGACATTCAAGAAGAAAAGCAAAGAGAGGACAACAGTAATCAAAGAAGTCGAAAAGAGGAAAATGATACGGAAGAATGGCACACCGGCGGGGTCACGCGTATTCAGGCGAAAAGAGTTATAGACAACGGAGAAATTCCAGTGAAGGAGAGAAAATTTTGTTTAGGTCAATCGAGTTCGAACGGCAAGCAAGGCGGCTCTCATTTATACCAATCGTAAATGCGGCCGCGCGTTTCTGAGGATCCGTAACGTCGATTTGAAATTCAAGCGGATGGATAGATCAGCGCCACCTCACAAAGATTTCATTATGACGCGGCTCTTGAAGATGTCATACATCGGAGGAACCTGAATGGCTGACGTCGCACCCACTGATGGTCAGCGTCATTTCGACAGAAGTTAGACTACGTGGGGAGGAGATCAGTTATCAGTTTCTAGTATTAGCCCATTTCATTTAAATACCCGAGCGGGGGCGGTGTGTGTGGATGAATAACGACGGACCATTGGCCCAGGAGTTTTCACAACTCTGTTGAGGGACCCAGAGCGTTGTCTATGAGCCGAAGTCCCCTCGCCACTACCTGGAGCAAGATTTCGACTCATCGTCAATCTCAGGGGATGCCATCGCGAGCAAATATCTCCTACTCTGTCCTGGAAGGGGTCATCGCGCGAGCAGAGGTAACCAGCTCACTCCACGCCGACCATCGAACGCCGCATCACCGAGATCAGCCACGAGGCCTACCGCCTGCCGAAACTCCGGCGGAGCTCTCTCAAACCAGACGCCTCGCTTATCAATGCCACACACCGTGGGCCAAAGCGCGCTGTACAGGAAGCATGGCGGTGAAGCCGAATCCTGAAGTTTCTATGACTATCGTCAAGAAGGTAAAGGGGTTGGACAAACAAAAACAAGAGGATCCCGGAGATTCGTATTTCGAAAGCACTTATTTTTACTCGTAACCACTGATTTGCCAGGTAAACATTTTCGAGATACGAATCGGACTTGGCGTGTTGGAGGGTTCTGTGGGAAAGCCACCAGCCACTCAGGCGGGTACTGTGTCGATATTGGAGAAGAAGGGAACGGGTTTTTCTGCTCGAGATAGCAGAGGAAATTGGTGAAGAAGCGACCAGGGAGTGACATTGGTTGATCAAGCGAAGAGGAATTGTCGTTGTTGCCGAGCAGACAAATTCGCGCATCAACAAGTAATTTTAAATTACAAAAATATCCTTTACCTTATTAGTGTCATTATTTTTATTTATTTATTTATTTATTATTATTATTATTAAGAAAATTACTTTTAATAATAATAATAATTACAATTTTTATCCTCTTTCATTTTATTTTTATTATTTTATCTCTCTTTTTTCTTTTTTCTTTTCTCTTCTTCTTTTTCTTCTTCTCTTTTTTCTTTCTCTTTGCTGCAAATTGCTCGTAACTTTTTCGTCATCAATCACGCCATTTTCATCTTCTTCATCAACATCACTATCATCACAATTTCTTCTTTTTCCTCTTGTCAATTTTGGTTCTTTTTCTTCATCAACATCAAAGTTTAATCTCATCTTCATCATCGTCATAAAAATCATCTTCATCATCGTCACAAATACATAATCTTCATCATCACAATTACATCATCACCGATCATCATCGTCATCTCTATTGCTTGTTATAAAAAATCATCATCACCACCAATCTTACCATCAATAATCATCATAATCAAGAGACGATGATGGAGGCGAACATTGATGACCGACATCCACCAATGACAAGCAACAAAGAGATGGTGAATCAAGGTGTGCCACGATCGTTTCTTTAGTTCTAGATGATAGACGACGAGTGCGTTAGTTGGCTGGGTTAAGGATTTCATGGGTTTTTCTTCTTTTTTTCAATTTTTATTATTTAATTGTAAATAGGGTATTTTAGGAAAATTAAAAATATAATGAGGATAGTTTTGTCATTTGCGGGAATCGGCTTCTGATTCCCAAGTCCCCCCACTGGAATCAGAACTCCAGTAATCAAACCTGATTTTGTGTGGGTCCCATCCATTCATTCCTATTCACAACATTAGTTTTAGCAAGTAAACAATTGAATAACTCCTTTCCCCTATTCCGATTCCCATTGAGGATTACTAAACAGGCCAATAGAGCTTTGTTAAGTTTGCAAACATAACCTTCCTTTAATGTAAACCCCTCAGGCTGTGTCATATATACATCTTCAGTAAGTTCACCATATAAGAAGGCATTATTCACATCAATTTGCCTATCTTTCCACCCCTGCATCACAGCTATACTCAGAATAACCCTCACTGTTGAAGATTTCACTACAGGGCTGAAAGTTTCTGAGTAATCAATGTCGGCAGTTTGATGAAACCCTTTTGCAACTAACCTTGCTTCATGTTTAGATACTGAACCATTTGTGTTATACTTGGTTCTAAACACCCACTTGCAGCCAACCAGTTTCAAGTCTGAGGACATAGGCACTAGTTTCCAAGTATGATTTTTAATAAGAGCATTAGATTCAGCCTGCATTGCTTCTTTCCATTTAGGATCAGACAATGCTTCTGCAGTAGTTGTGGGTTCTAGGCTGTTATGAGCTGATAAGAAAGCCTTAGGCTTGAAAATTCCAGCTTTTGCTCTAGTGATCATGCTGTGAGTAAGTATTATTGGTTTGGATTTTTGAGATATAGTGGATGAAATGGTTTGAGATGGAAGGATATTAGATGAGATTTGTAAGTTTTGTGAAGTAGATGGTATAGTTGTTTGGTGAGATAAAAGAGGGTCTTGTGATGTGAGTTGTGTTTGTAAGCTAGGTGATGAGGGTACAGATGGGGTGTTATGTGAGTAAGGTGAAATGTGTTCTCCATGTTGTGGAGAGAGTGAATCATGTATCAGTAGCATCGCCTTCAAGATTATTGAAATTGCTATCGGGAATGATAAGGTAAAAGATGGGAAGAGATTATATTTAAGTCAGAAGGATTAGACTTTAAAGAAGAAAAACTAGGATCAATAGAATAGGGAAAAGATGTTTCATCAAATAAAACATGACTGGCTATGTAGACTTTGCTTGAAGAATGCAATCATTTATACCCCTTGTGAATAGGACTATATCCTAGAAATATACATTTTGAGGTATGAAAATGAAACTTTTGTTTGCTGTATTCTCTGAGAAAATAAAAACAAGAACAACCAAAGGTTCTTATAAACTTGTAATCTGGTTTAAGATGAAAAATACATTCATAAGGTGATTTCATGGATAATACATGAGCAGGTAGTCTGTTTATGATATAAGTTGCAGTATGGAAGGAATCCCACCAAAATTTGATAGGTAGTTTAGCTTGTGCAAGTAAGGTTAACCCCAATTCAGTGATATGTCTGTGTTTTCTTTCTACCAAGCCATTTTGATTGTGAGTATAAGGGCATGAATGTCGAAATTGAATCCCTTCTTTATGAATAAGGTCAACAAATAGTCTGAACTCCCCACCCCAATTAGATTGAAGGCATTTGATTGATCTGTCAAGCTGTTTTTCCACTTGTGTTTTAAAGATTTTGAAAATAGACAATGTTTCATCCTTAGATTTTAATGGAAAGATCCATGTAAATATAGTATGTTCATTAACAAAGCTTACATAGTATCTATATCCTTGAGTTGAAATTACAGGGGCAGGTCCCCAAAGATCAGTGTGTATGATTTCTAGAGGATGACTGGTTTTTGTTTCAGTTGCTGGAAAATGTAATCTGTGCATTTTTCCAACTTTACAAGCATCACAAGAATCAAATACTATGTTTTTATTGACTTGCTTGAAAGATGGACAAGATTGAATTACATGATTTAAGACTCTAGAATTTGGATGATCGAATCTTTGGTGTAATACTGATGTGCTGAACAAACATTTGGAATTTACACAATCATCTGTTGCAGTAGGCAAACAGGAAGTTTTATTTTTGGAAATAGATTATACAGCAGAAAACATTGAAAGAGGAGTTTTACTAACAACTGATTCAACACCAGCAACAAGACTTTGACAAGTTGTTGACGAAATTATAGGACTAGAGGAAATCAATAGCAATTTGTGTAATCCTTTTTCAGCCTTACCTTGTAGCATGATCAAGTTCTTCACCTTGTCCTTCATAAAACAGAATTTATCAGTGAACTCAACTACAACATTATTGTCTTTGGTTAGCTGTGAAATGATAATCAAGTTTTTGGTGATTTGTGGTACAAGAAGTATGTTATTTAGTTTAATTGTGGGACAGGTAATTGAGTTCTTTAATCTCAACACAGCATGACCAATATGTGTTATGCATAAACTAGCTACATTGCCAACAAAGAGTTTAGAAGTACTTGAGAAAGCTTCACTGATATGCATGTTGTTCACATCATTTGTAAGATGGTGTGTTGCACCACGCTCAGGTACCAATTGTTATCAGATGGTCCATCCATGTTAGTTAGATAGGCTGACCTTGGATTTCTATTCGGTGGTGGTTTATAAGCACCAGAAGCCATGAATTCAGCAAGTTTCAAAGAACATTTGCAAGATGCCCACTTTGAAGCAACCGATGTTGGTTTAGATGCATTCCAATTTGGTTTAGTGTTTCAGAGCTCGGAGTTATTGAAATCACTAGGTCCGATTTTGATTCGAGTTTCCACCACCACCTCCTCTTTGATTATCTCCTTGATAGCCTCAGACTGCAGTATTAGTACTAAAAGGATTTCCAGAAAAACCAGAATTCCCATAACCTCCTCTATAATCATTGTATCTAGATTTTTCATTATGGCCATAACCAAAACCATTTCCAAAATTACCAAAGCCTTTTCCCCCTGACATATTTCCTCTCTTAGGTCCCCTGTTCTGAGCAATATTAGCCTCAAAGTTTTGTTTCACATCTATACCATTAAGCATATGATTTTATTGCTCAATCCTAGATTTAGATTGTAATCCAAATTGTGTTTCAATAGCTTTCCATACCTCAAGAGAAGTTTCCAGATTGAATACAAGACTGATGATGCCTTCACTCATTGAAGAGAGTAACCATCTGAGAAGCACTTGATCTTGCAAGCGCCATGTTATGAAATCTGGATTTTTAACATATCTGAGATCATCACCAACTCTTTGAGTAATGTGAGAGGCAAGTGGAGTAATTGATTCATCAATGAACTTCTCAAGTCTATTGCCTCGAATTAAAGCTAAGACTTGTGATCTCAATATCACATAGTTTGACTGATCGAGCTTAACAGGTGTATTAAAAGTGAAAGTGACTGTCGATGAGTTGGTGTTAGTATTTTGAACTGGAGTAGAGGAGGAAGCAAAATGTACTGACGCCATAGCTGGCTCTGATACCAAGTTAGAAATCAAGAAAATTATGTTTGGATACTGAGAAAATGAAAATCACATTTGAAGGATCATTTGAGAAATATTCCAGAGCTTTCTAGCTCATTTTGTTATTGAAAACCGAATTAATAAATTACAAAGTTTATGAGGCATTTATATATATAAGATTGCTGAGCTGTTAATAAGCTCTATTTAACTAATTCTTTAACAAACTATTTTAGCTAGCTAGCAAACTAACTAATGCAAGCACGTGTGGCTTTGTAAATCAGATGAAGCCGGCATTCCATCTCGCAATCGGTATAAGCCGATCGCAGCTACTAGAATCCTCTCGCAATGTTGTCCGGTTACGATGTGTGCCTCCTTAACAAAATACGATTATCTTAGCTAATGTTATTTTAATTTATTTATAAAATTAGATTGATTTAAGTTCAAGTATTCTAGAATGAAATTAAATTATTATGTAGAAAACCAAAAGAGTAGTGCGAATGCACTATACTTGGGTCTTATAAAGAATTATCAAATCTCTTAATGAATGGTACATCATATATTATATATTTTAGATAAAATTTGAGATTGAATTTTGAGGAAAAAAGAGATTTTACATCCAAGGTTTGAGGAAATGGTCATGTTGATCCTCAAATTTTTCAATAAGAGGTATTAAAACCCCTTTTTAACTATAATGATTTTGGCTCTAGCAATTCAAAAAAGTACTCCAATGTTTTATAATAAACAGAAATATAATATTAAAATAAATGTAACAACACAAATATTTTAAAATAATTTCAATATTTGAAAAAAATATTTTAATACTGTTGCAATCTTATATCATATTAAACTAAATTTTATAATAAATATGAACATAATATTGAAATAACTCTATAAAAATTTAAATTATTTCAATATTAGATCAAATGATTTTAATATTATTAATACATTAGACATATTTTATTAATTATAAAATCTATTTAGCCCAAAAGTTTATCTAAAATTTTTATAATAAATACAAATATATTTGCATTTTAAAAATTATTCTATATGTTAAAAAATTCTAGTATTATTAGTCTATTAAAAAAATTAAACTATTTACTTTATATTTGTATTTATTAAAAAAATTTTAAAAACAACTTTTTAGTTATTATCTAGAATGCTTATTGAAAACTTGAGGGTGTATATAACCATTTCCCCAAACTTTAGTAATATGGATGTCTTTTTCCCAATTGTGGGATATCTACCATTATTAAAATATTATTAACATTAGAAAGAAAGAAAACACTCTAATTTTATCAAATGGAAAATATAGTTTGAAAGCAATACAAACATTGTCTTTAAGAATGGCTCACCAGAATCAGTACAAGAATAAGGGCCCGTTTGTGATTGTTTTTAGGAGGTTTAAAAGTGATTTTGAAAATATAAAAGTTGATTTTAGTGTTTGGTTAAAAAAAAAAAATCAAAATCACTTTTGTCAAAATCAATCTCTCTTACAGCTGATTTTGAAAAATAAAGAAGGAATAGTTTTTAAATTTTGATTTTGAAAATCAATTTTATCCTTTAACATAATTTTATAAGTATCCTCAAAATTATTACTAAAACCCAAAATTAACATATGTCACGTGCAAGACAAGTGATCTACTTAATGTTCGTAACCGACATTACATGGATGTCATATATCGATATTGAAGGAGTAACCGTTGTCTCGATCCTGTTTAAGACGACATGACAGTAAGCAATACAATCCGAAACCGACTGCGTCTTTCGCTATAGAAGCTTAAATTTGAGATCAATCTTTCAGATATCGTTTCCGAGCAAGTTAGCGACTTGTCAAAGCTTGGTGACCAGATTCTGTCGGAAGAAGAATGTTTTTCAGCGGGAGTCTCATCTCAGGCTGAGGGGTGGCTGGAGAGTCCTTAATGGTAAAGTTGGTTCCTTATATAGTGGTCATTTTCGACGAAAATAACTTTCAATTTTCCTCCATTTTATGGACATGAGGCTTCCGCATGCGTTTTCTCTTGCTTTATTTACTCGAGCGCAGTTGATCTCATACTCAGAAAAATAGAATTTGCTGCTGTAAAACTCTGCATGTAAAAAGGCAACAATCAACTTATCTATTCCCATAAGGTCTCGAATTGATTTGAGCTTTGCTCGCTTATCTTTAAAAAGTATAAAATATAATAAAAATAAATCAAGTTACTAGAGTCGGCCACTTCAGTGGAGAGTATTCTGCCTAAAGCATACGTGTTTTGTTTTTGAACCCCAATTGCCATAGAAGTAGGATAAAGGTGAACTGCAAATAGAAAGTTATAACAAAAATCTTTAAAGCTTCGTTTAGTATGTGGTCTTTGTAAGTTTTAAGTTATACATCTTATATTTAAAGTTGTAATTCAAGAATGCTCGACCTCAAGAAGAATTTGAAGGTTTGGTTTGTCCCGCTTTATATAAAGATCTCATGAAATAATTATTTTATATATAAAAGGAGAAAGTAAATTTAAAAGTTATTGTCATTCATTTAATTTATTATTATTTTGTAATTATCATTTCCTAAATAAACTATCAAATTCCTGTAAAGTTTATTTAATTTAGTACTTAGTAGTTTTAATTCCTACAAAACCAACAAATTAATAATTTCAATCCTACAAATTCTCTATTTCATTGTTAAAATTAATATGTTATTATTTAAAAGTTTCATATTCATTTTAAACCTCTATAAAAGCCCCATATTTTATTACTTGTCCATTAAATTTTTCCTCCAACAATCAAGACACGATATGTTCTTGCTTCCTCTACTTTCCACTCAAGAAGAAAAAGAAAAAATCTAATAATTTTCTCTATTCTCTATGACTATGGGTCATTACTCAAATTCTCAAACAATTAATATAAAGATAAAGTTAATTTATGATTTCATCTCAAATTTTAGATTTTATCTTTTTATTATTCTGTTAATTAGTTGTGTTATTTATTTGTTCTTATTTCTTTTTAATATATTCTTTTATTCATCTACTTTTTTTTGTGCTTGTTTTATCTATTTTGAAATAAAACTATATCGAAAAACTTTAGAAAATAGAAGAATAGAAAAATTAGTTTAATCTAGAAAATGAATACTAAAAAAGATGTATTTGAGTTAAAAAAAATAAGTGAAAATGTTATAATTGAATTAAAATTTCATGGATTAGCAATAGTAGAATAGAATTTTATTTAATAATTTTACATTTTAGAGTGTTTAAAGAATTGATTTTTAATAAATAGTATATAACTAATATATATACATATATATATATATTGTCCTAAATTTTAAGAAGAACTAATTAAAACCATTTGCCTAAGGCACCAAATATGATTGAACCGATCCTGTTTTAACATGAATAAAAATTGATAGTATTTGATAATTATCAAAGATTTGTGACAATTTCATCTTTTAATTAAAACAGAATAGATGATTCTCCAATCAAAACAGAGATAGTCAGAATAAGAAACTGAATTATTATTATTATTATTATTTTTTGTTTGGGTTGGTTCTGTCCTTTATGTCTTCTCTTTCTTTAATTCTCAACTCATCAGAATTCATAAAATTCAAATCTTCAAATTTTCCTTTCTCTTCTATAACAATGAACTCAGAAAACGTAAAAGGAAAAAGAAAATAATAATAAAATAAAGAAAATTAAAAATTAAAAAATAAGACTCAACGTACAGCATGAGCTGCATTTTTTTCTCACGGGCCATCCATTCCTCTTGCTATTTGAAATACGACTCAACGGCTTGTTTCTATCAGCAGGCATTGGATTTAACTAGAATTTATTAACAAACCTCAGAGAAATTCCAGTAAGGGGCTAATCTGATCGAGCACGAAAGCAATTTTGGAGATATTCTTTGCTTCTGATTGAAGCAGAGCATTTTCTAGTAATATAAAATAAAACTTTGCATGAGTAGATATAACAGATAAAAAGAACAAAAACTGAAAATTGAAATTGCGTACTTACTGGTAAACTCGGAGACGTTAAACCTAATATTAATGTTAATTAACGATACTTGATATGCACGAAATTTGATACATGAACCAGATGAAGATCTTGTTGCAAGCAGTGAGGGATAGAACAACAATTTGAAGATGAAGAAGCTTGAAGAAAATGCAAAGTACACCAGATGCAGAGTTGCCTCGAAAGTCTCCATCAATATGGGTTCAGGTTATTCGGAAAACCAAAGTTAATGCAAAATCAGAGAACAAACCAGAGGAAAGCTCTGTACTACAATCATCCTGCCAAAACTACCACAATGATGTGTGATGATGAGCAGTAAACCAAGCTACATGATAAGGCTACTGAATCTGTTATAACCAACTTGACAACTCAGCATAACTAATTCTCAGCTGGTACACTAAGCTACATGCTAAACCACCAGCCTTATCATGTTCTTCTATCATACTCTGTAAACTCTGCATAACACCATATCAGCATCACTACATGGCATCATCAGCTCAACATCACTGCACAACATCATCAGCATCATCAGATACTCCTAACACCCATAATATATTCGAGATTGACACAACAAACCTTATCATCTTTATATTCTTTCTATAGAAACTCTTAGCCCTTAGATTAATCTTTTCCACAGCATAAATTTTTATGCATAAGGCTTAGAACATTCGAGAGAAACAGAGTGAAAAGGCTGACATTAGTTGACATACTCTCTAAAACTGAAAAGGCCAAACCGTTGTTACCAAGCAATTTCAAGCACGCTGCAAAGCTAATATGGGAACTTTGACTCACATAATTTAAATGCCTCTGATTGCATAGGCTATATAAAAAAAATTCAAACAGATTCAATAAGCTAATCTAATTTCTTTGTTATTCATTTATAGCAATGCAATTCATGAACTATGACACCAGCCCCTTCAAGTGTACCAAAAAACTCACCCTAATTGGCTCCGAATCTGGCAACTTTTGCACAAAAAGAAGGGAATGGATGGTTAAGTTCCCATGTCATTTAAGTTCGAAAGAACTCGAGTCATTTTGAATCCCTGGATTGAATTAAAAATTAAGTTATTCTTGTAGTAAAATTAGTGGCTTTCAGTTAAGCTTCTACCAAATTACGCACTATTTACAAAAATGAGAAATTTATGAGAAGAAATATAATAACAATACAACAAAACAGAGGATTTGTTTCAATCCTTAATTTTCAACTCATAAGAAATCACAAAATTCAAGGCTTTAGAAAAAAAAACACACACACACACACACACAAAACTTTACATTCTTTCTTTTTCTTCTCATTTCTTCTCACTCTAGTGCAGTTCTAATTCCACATCCCCCCACAAACCAAACAACAAAAACGAAAAAATATAAAATAAGAAACACTTGCAACAATCACACCAACTGCTTGATTTTATCAACAGGGCAAAAGCATAGGATTATCTCGGTCAAAATCCTTGTTCACTGGAATTTGGAATTATTAACAAAAATCAAAGAAATTAAAGTGAGGAGCCAATCTGATAGAGCAGTAATGCTATTTCAATTCATGAAGGCACATTCTTAATAACTTTAGGTATTCTTTGCTTTTGATCCAAGCTGAGGATTTCTGGTAATTTAACATCAAATATTTTTGGATAAGGAGATGCAATAAATAAATAAAAATGAATTACCAAGTGCAAAGAACATGAACTGAAATTGAAGATGAATGCTTACCGATGAATTCAGAGAATAAGCAGGCTTCCTCATTAAATTTTTCAGGCTGTGGTTCCTCAGCAACAGAACACCATTCCCACTCTTGAAGCCCAAATATTCATTCTCACTTGACTTTGACATTGTGGCTACAAGCATCTTTGATCAAACAGAATGGGGATAGAATTCATTCACATTATAGGTAGTGTAGTGAGTCCATTGGTTTCTTGTTTGGTTGAAGAACTTCACTTTGTGCCTATAAATGGGATGGAAACCGAATCTTTTCACCTACAATCGTGGGCCAGACACAGGTCGAAACGACAACTCAATAAGATTATTCTCAAAACGCCAATTGCTATAATGGCATTTTTCAAAAGACAAGTAGAATAGCCGAAGATGGCCTAACGCTGCTCGAGCAAATTTCTCTCTGAACTCTATAGAATAACTGGTAGAAGAATGATAACTCTATGAAATGAGAGTTATTATGGCTCTTTTTAGACTTAAATCAAGACTACTTAGAGAGTAAATGATGTGTTTTTATTACATTTTTATTATAATTTGCATAACATTCATCTTAGTTTATTCTTAATAAAACTTATTTAATTTAGAATAATTTGTGCGCATAATTATAGGTAATTGGAAGCTTAAAAAAAAAAAGTCAACGAAGGAATGCTGTAGTAATAGGTTTACAAAAGAGAATTTGGCTGCAAAACCAAATCTAGAACAGTGTAGTTGCTGTAGCCTTTGCTGTAGCAATCACTATTGTAGCAATCTTGGAACAACGACAAAGAAAATTTTGCACAGGATACTTGCAGAATGGCGATTTGCAGTTTTCTAATCTGACTTATGCGTGCCTTAAGCTTCCATTTACCCTAGTTTTTTGCTTTAAAAAGGAGTGTACATCATAAGGAGGGAGGGGGGCCGTCAATTGAAAGAGAGAAGAAAAACAAAGAAAGAAACAAAGAAGAAGAAGAAGTGAGGAGAAAGACGCAAGTCTGCACCCGTGACAAATCTACAGAATATTAAGATTTAACTTTTCTCTTTACGTTCTTGTTTTTCTTGTTTATTCTTCGTGTGGAAAGATGTATTTGATGGCTGAAACTCTATTGCTCATTTTTTTGTTATAAACTATGAACTAAATTTAATTGTAGTTGAGTGACAAATAATCTTGATGGATTCTTGACTGAACAAATAAGTTGTTGTATGTTTGCTGTAATATTTTGTTTTAATAAATGATATTACATTCATTATTTCAGTTGACCCCCTATTTAAAGATACGAATTAAGATAGAGCCACAAAAAGGTTTGTCATAGTGGAACATATTAGAGTAATACTTGGTCTTAAATTGAGTTTCTTAGACTGAGTTTAACTTAAGTCTAAAAAGGCCGTACTTGATTTAAGATTAATGATGAACTAGATATAGGGATTCACCTTGTAGAGTAGCGAGAGTATAAATTTGTAATGTCATATCTTATATTGGCTTAACAATTAGTCACTGTGGGGTTGCATAAAGGTATGAGATGTCAAACATACGATAGTTGATGATGCATGATAATTCTACCCAATGCTGTGGCGAATGTTGTAACAATTGATGTTAACATGAACAGAACAATCAGCCCATCAAGAGAGTTTGATCACTTAACTAGTCCATTCTTATTGATTCTCTTTAGTTTTTAACATGCCTTTAATTCATTATTGCAATTATTTGGTTACGTTGTGATTTTCATTAGTTATTTAATCATGTTAATTCCTCTAAACAAAATTTGAATAGAATTAGCATTGTTGAGATTGTTGTAGCAATTCCAGTAACATCAATCCATGTGGAGAAGATCTTGAATACTTATCACTTTATTACTTGTTGACACCGATGATGACACCGATGGTCCTTTGCACCCACTTAATTCTAGCACTTCCAAGCTTTCTACTTTCCCTAAGTTCTCAGGCACGTTTTTAAGTTTGGAGCAGCCAGAAAGATGCAACCTTTTAAGAGACTTCAGACCATTAATGGTACTCGGAAGACTCAAGATTTTTGCAATCTCTCAAATTCAACAAAACAAGGCCAGTGAAAAGTTCAATTGATATAAGCAATCCTCTTATGGCAGTTCCCTCCAGATGAAGCTTTAATGCTCTATACTTGTCATGATCTCTGGGAAGTCTGAAAATTTCAATAGGCCAGAGAGATTCAAAGTTGGATGATATTTTAAAGCACTTATATTTCTTGGAAGACGCTTAAATTTGTTACAGCCTTCCAAATTTAACCGAACAAGTCCAGATAGAAGTTCAAATGGTAATATTGGTATTTCTTTAATATCGATTCCATCCAAAAGGAGCTCTGACACACACTTCATATTTCCCACAATCTCTAGAAAGTTCTTCAATTTCGAGCAACCAGAAAGTACAAGTATTTTTATAGATTCCTAAAAATCTTGCCTGGAAAAGTTGTGAGACTTGTACAATCTTTTAGATTCAACAAAATAACCTTCTTGTGAAGTAACAATGTTGCATGAATGTCACGCAATCTTGCACATCCTTCAAGATCCAGCTTCTCTAAAATATGGCATCCCTGAGAAATCTGGTGTTCTGATCAGGATTTTGGAATTGCTAAGTCTCATGAATTTCAAATTGCTTAAAGCTGCTCAAAACAATGATTTCAGCAATTTTTCAAGGGATGTGTGATAACTCTTATCAACATTTATTCACGGAATAAAAATAGAAAAGAAATAAAACTTACTTTAATTCCACTCCATATTTTTTCAATGTGACTGTAACACATGTTAAGTTCAACAAGTTTATCGGGTTGAAAATTTGATGGCAAGGATTTCAAAGGATATCCATGCCATTCAAGTAACGGTATGAAACGGCCCACCCCAAACCCCAAGGGCAAGTCTGTCTTGTCACATAAAACTACATAGATAGTAATCTAATTAGTAAGGATTCTACCGAAAATTCAGCAGAGTCTCCTTCATATATATAACATTCCCAACCTGAAAACATGTAAAACAAACACTTCTAAAATAATATACTATACAACAAACTCCAAGAATCAACATCCTCAACCCAGATACTGAGTTTTACGTAAAATATCTCCAGAATCTCAAAAGATAATATAATAACTAATATTAATATACATCAGTTTATTCTTAATCCCAAAAGGATAAAATTTTCTAATCCTAAAAGAACATGATCATCGAGATATCCTAACAAAAATCATCTATATTCTCTAACACCATCATGTGGCCAAAACTCAAAACATATCTATTGTCGCTGGGTTGGTCTGGTGTACCTGCAACCTCATTGTAAAAATGGGGTGAGTTTAAACTCAGTGAGATCAGTGAATGGATAGTAGTTTTTGACAATAAATTAATATAACCTTTACTTTAAAAGAAATAATCATATCAATTTCCAAACAAGATTTTATCAAATCATATGCGAGAAATCAGTAATAAATTGTTTAACATTTAAATCAGACTAGTAACCACAAAAAGCATATTACCATATCATATACAATATACAAATCTAAAAATCATCACCAAACAAGTACCCAGGAAAATAATCTCATCATATCCGGACCTCAGCGGACATGCAATGACGTATTATCTGGGTATCATCATGCCCCGGAGCTATACAGATAGACAGGGAAATACCATCTCATATTTTATCATATATGTACATGTATAATCCAGCCTAAAACAAAAGCCAAGATACGGCCCAAAGTAGATTCAGATACCCAAAAGCCTCAGATCTCATATGATCATCATATTTCATTCAGAATCATCACATCGCATACGCCTGAAATACCAAACACACTACCAAAGTTCTATATGTGTTCAGACGGGCCCCAAAGGCCTCTTATCTCATATCATCTATATCACTATATCTAGAGGGCAGGGTACTGTCCAATGCTTTTAAAACACAATCTCTATATTCATATTCATACACATTCTAATCCATACTTTAAATTATACATTTCTTTTCATTATCATATGTAAATTCATTTTTCTCATCTTTAAAATACTATCATACTTTATTCAAAGTCAATACGGAAGTTCATTAACCAAACATTTAATAAATACCAACACGTTAATATAATCCATTTCAAGAAAATCATTAAATCAGAATATTTAAAATACTTATTTCGCAAACATGTTTTACTATCATAATTCACTATGAAAATAGATTTCAGATATTACACTCCACAGCGACAAATGTTCGTTCTTATCGCTCACATCCGCAGACCCGCTCGCTCGCGAATCCTCCAATTTGCCCTCGCCTGGTGGCTGGAATTAGTCAACACTTGCCGGGCAGCTCAAATCTTAACGTTCTAATCACGCTGAGTCTATTGGTGCCGGCGGTGAGCTCCCACGCGCGGCAACGGCTCCGGATCAGGCTTCCAAAGCCGTGAGTCTTTCAACGGCCGATCAACGGCAAATCGAGGTTCCCAGTTGCAGAGGATGGTCGGAAAAGATAGAGGGCAAGATGAGGAACAAAACCCAAGTGGCAGCGTGGCCTAACTCCGGCGTGATCAATGGCGACAAAGGACGGTTGAGCTGTGGTTCTTTCCAACTAAATCGGCGACGTTCCGGTTGGTTTTTGGCAGAGGTGATGGCTGGGATGTGACGGCCGGTATTCAAGCTTCAAATTGACACCAAGCTCAGCTGAAACGGTGGCCGGAAATGGAAGTTACGGTTGGGTCACGTTTGCGGGTCGGGTCGGGTTTTCGGGTCGGATTTTGGATAACTCCTCTCTCACTCGTGTATATATTTCCCCTGTTTTCTAATCCTTTCTTATTTTATTCATTTTTGTTCATAGCTTCATCTAGATATTATTATTTTTTTTTGTTACCACCGAATGTTACACGGTAACTCATTAAAGAGATATTCAAGGCCATGAGGAAGTTGCACTTGCACATTACAGATAAGAATCATTCTCAGGTTAGTCATCTTCAAAAATGTATTAGAAATTGCACTGAAATGCACTTCTGCTTCTTCAGGGAAGTTATCTATCTTTATGACTTAAACTGATTTAGATCCATGAAAGTCAAAGGCAAAGAATAAGCAAAGATAAGAATGTGAAGAGGTTGAAATCTTAAAACTACATGTTTTTGACTTTTCAATGCTTACTGTGTTTATTGTTAACAGGTGATGCACATCTGCTTCCTTCCACAATCTGCTACGCTTCCCAGGATCTTTAGGGCATTGTCTTTTAACAATTTGTTGGCCCATTTCTTGTAACAAATCATGCATTCATAGTTGATCGCTGGATAAAACCTCAATGAGAGATTTATCAAAAAGAGCCCTTATTCCAATAACTGGGTCAAAATCACAGTAATCAAGAATTTTTGTTACTTAATCTCTATTCTCCCCTCGATGAAAGCACGCAATGTCAAGAAATATTTTCTTCTCTATTTCTCTAAGCCCATCAAAACTTATCTAAAGTATATCCAAGATTTCATTTTCTGAATATCTTTTCAGTCTTTGTAGCGCACTTTCCCATTCTTTTGTAGTTTTACTATACAAGAAAGGATTTCAGAACTTTGAGAGCCAATGGAAGACCACCTGAATACTTTGTAACCCATTTAGACAGCTGCTCATATCCTTCCTTAGGCTGATGGGCTTTGAAGGCCTTTTTACAAAATAATTGAAGAGAATTATCATCATGTAGTTCCCTGAGCTTATACACTTCATCTACTCTGTGTGTCATCAACAAATGCTTATTGCTCGATGTTATTATGATCCTGCTGCCAGGACCAAACCATTCACGCTTTCCAGCTTAACATTCTAATTGCTTGATATCAACTACATCATCGATCATCAAAAGAACCTTAATCTCTATTCTCCCCTCGATGAAAGCACGCAATGTCAAGAAATATTTTCTTCTCTATTTCTCTAAGCCCATCAAAACTTATCTAAAGTATATCCAAGATTTCATTTTCTAAATATCTTTTCAGTCTTTGTAACGCACTTTCCCATTCTTTTGTAGTTTTACTATACAAGAAAGGATTTCATAACTTTGAGAGCCAATGGAAGACCACCTGAATACTTTGTAACCCATTTAGACAGCTGCTCATATCCTTTCTTAGGCTGATGGGCTTTGAAGGCCTTTTTACAAAATAATTGAAGAGAATTATCATCATGTAGTTCCCTGAGCTTATACACTTCATCTACTCTGTGTGTCATCAACAAATGCTTATTGCTCGATGTTATTATGATCCTGCTGCCAGGACCAAACCATTCACGCTTTCCAGCTTAACATTCTAATTGCTTGATATCAACTACATCATCGATCATCAAAAGAACCTTTTTGTGCTGCAGCCTAGTTCCTATTGTTGAACTCGGCGAACCGTTAGCAGTTAGCCTTGAGCCGATTACGTTAGCCTTTCACCGATTAAGCTTTAACCTTGAGCCGTTTTCAATGTATCAGATGCAAGGCTTTTACACTTCCAGTAGAATTCGATCACCAGTAATCAAATAAACAGAAAACAAGAATGAAGTAAAGAAGATTAAGAACACGAAGTGGTTAACGTGGTTCTGCACTGTGTACCTACATCCACGACTGTAAACAAATAGGCCAAAGCTTTATCAAGAGGAACAAGATTACAATGGACTCACAATGAACAAGAAACCGCTCACCACACGTAACCTTTCTTTTCAATTCAAAAGAAACCCACAGACTGATCTCACTTAGAAATCCAACTTATCAGCTCACGTTATATTTCACACGCTACTCTGAATACAACAGCTGGTTATAAACTAATTTTAACCACCTGTGGACCCACTTTCTTGCTGACTCAGCTCTGCCACTTCATCACTTATAACCGAATATAACTAACTTGATTCCACAAATCTCCACCTTAGTATATTTGGTTATAGCTTTACCCATCACTGCACCAGTAACTAATGATCTGACTTACATGTTAACAATTCCAATCGAGTTCAAGGAGTTCCTGAACTTGATTGTTGGCAATGGTTTTATTAACATGTCTGCTGGATTCACTTCAGAAGGAATTTTACTGACATTGATCACACCACTCCTGATTTCATCCCTTATGAAGTGCATCCTAACATCAACATGCTTAGTTCTTCCTTGTATTTTGTTTTTGCTGTCGAATAAGACTGAGCCTATCACAGTAGACAAGGATCGACTCGCTTCAAACCCAGTTCTGAAACTAAGCCCTTTAGCCAAAGTGCTTCCTTCATCGCTCAAGAAGCAATGTATTCAAATTTCTATTGTCGACAATGCAACCACTGACTGAAGTGTTGACTTCCAGCTAACAGCTCCACCACACATAGTGAACACAAAACCAGTGACTGATCTTCTTCTATCTAGATCTCCTGCGAAATCTGAGTCTACATACCCCACGACTTCACTTCTAGCATTTTTGACTTGTCCGAACACCACTCCATAGTCGTTAGTTCCCTTTAGATATCTTAGCAACCACTTGACAGCTTCCCAATGCTCCTTACCTGGATTCCCCATGAACCTGCTAATCAGTCCAACTCCATAAGCAACATCTGGTCTGGAGCAGACCATGGCATACATAATGCTGCCTACTGCACTAGAGTAGGGAATCTTTTTCATGTAAGTTAGCTCTGCATCTTCCTCAGGTTCCTGTTGCTTTGAGAGTTTGAAATGTGCTGCTAAGGGAGTAGCTACTGGTTTTGAGTTGATCATCCCAAATCTGCTGACAACCTTCTTCAAATATCCAGCTTGAGTAAGAAACAAGGTTTTTTCATGCCTGTTCCTCTTTATTTGCATGCCCAATATCCTGGTAGCAGGACCCAAATCCTTCATTTCGAATGCTGCCTTTAACTCAGTTTTGAGCTTATCAATTTCTTCTCTGTGTTTACATGCTATAAGCATGTCATCTACATGTAAGCAAACCGACTAAATCCTCGAACGAAGCTTTGAATACACACATCATACATCATCCGAATCCACGGTTACATAAATTCATCAAACTTCAAGTACCATTGCCGAGAGATCGCTTCAGCCATATAAACTTTCTTAAGAAGACATGCCATGTCTTCTGCTTTCTTCTTCAATAAAGCCTTCGTTGTGCCATTAGATTTCTTCATCTAAGTTTCCATGCAAGAAAGCGCACATCCATCCGATCCAAATTTCTAAATCAAAATAAGTTGTAATGGCTAACAAAACTCTGATGGAGGAGTGTTTAACTACAGGTGAGAATACTTCTCTAATGTCTATCCCCTCCTTTTGTGTGTACCCTTTTGCCACAAACCTAGCCTTATACCTGACTGGTTCATCTCCAGAAGTTCCCTCCTTGAGCTTATAAATCCACTTGCATCCTACTGTAATCCAAGTGTTATTCTTCTCGAGAGATTCCATTTCTCTACAAGATTTAGCCATTTCTTCTTTGTCAGGCACATTGCTTGTAGTTTTCAGGTTCTTCTCCAATTACTTCATCAGCAATCATCAGTGCATAAGATACTAGATCAGCAGCCCCATACCTTTTTGGCATTTTGACTACCCTTCTTTCTCTATCTCTTGCAAGCTGATAGTTGTCAGGTTCTGATGTTTTGTAATTTCCCAATTTTGGCTCATCACTGCTTCCACATTCTTTCACAATATCTTTGGGCTCCACCTTCAACTCAGATTTATTTTGGAGTTCTGAAGATTCAATTTCTGTTCTGACACTCTGCAGCAACATAGCCTCTTCATCAAATACTACATCTCTACTGATCAGCGTTCTTGATGGCTTGCCATCAATACACCAAATCTTGTAAGCCTTTATGCCTTCTGGATACCCTATGAAATACCCTTTTACAGCCCTTGGTTCTAGCTTACCCTGACTTATGTGTGCATAAGCATGGCAACCAAACACCTTAAGGTTTCCTAGATTTGGTGGTTTCCACTGCACCTCTCTGGTGTTTTGAAATCTATAAATACGATGGGCCTTATTTACTGATACGCATCAGCCGTTCTCCGCCCAAAAAGGTTTTGCAGATTTGCATTAAACAAGATGCATCCGACCTTTTCAATCAAGTGTCCTATTCATTCTTTCTACCACCCCATTCTCACGAGTGTGTATCTAATCGTTTCTATGCCCGCAATGCCCTTTGCCTTACAAAATTTTCAAAGTCATCACATGTAACTCCAAGCCATTGTCGGCCTCACCTTCAAGGTTTTTCCCTGCTTTGATTTTCCATAAGAGCTGTCCCATTCTTTAAACCTTTCAAATGCTTCACTCTTTTGTTTCAAAGACATAAACCCAAACTTTCCTCGAGTAATCATCTATAGGTGATAAAGTATCTTGCTCCACCATGAGAAGATATCAGACGGACCCCAAAGGTCCGAATGAACATAGTCATAAGGTATGTTTTGTTTCGCTTTCCAAAGGTTAAACTTATGCCTTGTGGCTTTACCAAACACACATTTTCATGTAATCAGTAGGAGGTGATTTGATCATTTCCTAACAGCCCCTGCTTGCTTAGTTCTTTCAACCCCCTCTCACTCATGTGTGCCAGTCTCATGTGCCAGAGTTTAGTTCTATCACTGCTTACACTGGCTGTGATCGCTGGCATAGTTGTAGAGCCAACAAGTACATATAATCCATTTCTTCTGATACCCTTTATTATGATCTGGCCATTGTCTTCAATTTCCAGATTTCCATTTTCTGCTTTTATACTACAGCCAGCTTGATCCATTGTCCCTAAAGATATAAGATTTCTTTTTAATTCTGGAACATATCTAACATGCTTTAGATCCCTGGCAATGCCATCAAACATCCTAAAACTGATGGTTCCAATCCCAGCTACTCTACAAGCAAGATTGTTCCCAAGCAAGACTTTCCCACCATCAATATTTTCAAAAGTCTTAAAGAACTCTTTATTCGGACACATATGGAAAGAGCAACCTGAATCGAGTATCCACTCACCAGAAGATTGTTTTTTTGCAGCAATGAGGACATTTGCATCATCTGACATTCCTTCATCTTTTGAAGCTACAGCAGCCTTTCCATTTGATTCTTTCTACACTTTTTCAAGTTTCTTCTTCTCAAAACAGTCTTTGATGTAATGTCCCTCCTTTTGGCAGAAATAACACTTCCTCTTCTTTTTCTTCTTCTCTTCTTTATCTTTCTTATTGTTGTTCTTCTTATCTTTATGCAATTTCTTTTCTGGTTTTGCTTTTGCAACTAAGCTTTCTGCATGGTTTTTATCCTTTCCATCTATTCTCTTCGCATCTTTCGACCTGGCATTCTTTACATCCTTTAACGTGAGTGATTGTCTCCCATAAAGTAATGTATCAACAAAGTGCTCATAAGAATGGGTAGTGAACTTAAGAGGATTAGAGCTGCCTTCATCTTCAAGAACAATATTCACATTTTCTAGATCTAATATCATTGTTGAACTCATCCAAATGATCTTTCAAATGTCCCATCCTTCATTGAAAATGTATACAATTTTCTCTTCATATACGCCTTTTGCTAGAGACTTCTTCAAGAACAATTCTTCCGCCGCCCATAGCCCGTGTAAGCACCTCTCTTTAGCCACCTCTCTCAAGACTTCATCCGATGATGCAGGATGATAGCTGTGAGCTTTGTTGTTATAGTCTTCATGTCTCCACCGAAACTAGATGATCCTCCTTCCTTCTCTTTCTTGGATTTCGTGTCATCATCTTCTTCGAGAGCAAAGATCAAGACCTTGTTGAATTAATATTGCCCTCATTTTAAGACTCCACAACAAGTCATTTTCCCCGTTAAACTTCTCAAAATCAAATCTTGAGGTTGCCATCTCAGATCTTTAAGACTCAGATAGACTAGCTCTGATACCAGTTTATTGAACTCGAACTGCTATGATTAGCCTCGACGATTACGTTAGCCTTTCACCGATTGCTTTAACCTCGAGCCGCTTTTCAATGTATCGATGCAAGGCTTTTACACTTCCAAGAGAATTCGATCACCAAGAATCAAACAAATGAAAACAAGAATGAAGTAAAGAAGATTAAGAACACAGAAAGGGTTAACGTGGTTCGGTACCAGGTACCTACATCCACGACCAGAAACAGCAGGGCCAAAGCTTTATTGAAGATGAACAAGATTACAATGGACTCTCACAATGAACAAGAAACTGGTTCACTCACACACAGAACCTTTCTTTTCACCCGAAAAGAAACCCACAGACTGATCTCACTTAGAAATCCAACTTATCAGCTCACGTTATATTTCACACGCTACTCTGAATACAACAGCTGGTTATAAACTAATTTTAACCACCTGTGGACCCACTTTCTTGCTGACTCAGCTCTGCCACTTCATCACTTATAACCGAATATAACTAACTTGATTCCACACCTATGATGTTGATACCATCATAAACATTCCATATGCCATTATTTGGAAGCTTTAGTAACTGGAAAAGGAGTTGCTCAGAAAGAGATCAGCCGCCTTCTTCAAATTTCTAACATTAGCAAGAAAGCAACTTCCTTCAAACTTATGAAAGTTTGTCATAAACAACTCTGCAAGAGTTGTCTTACCTCTATCTCCCATACCGCATAGCCCTACCATACGGACATCATTAGACCCTTTACCCATGAGAAGCCTCAGACTCTTCAAGTGTGAATCTATTCCTACTAGATTCTTAAGAATCCCTGATATTATAGGACTTTTACTAGATATCACCTTAACAATCTCCAAAATAAATTCACACTCATTCCTGCAGATTGCGAAAAAAAACAAGAAAAGATCAGTGTCGTTGAATTAAAGCGAGTGTGAACATAGTTTCAAATCAAATCTGTTATAAGAAATTAATCTTTGAGACTAAGAAAGACTACATGTCCTTCAATTCCCAGCCAGAGATATTAGCCATTCCTTTCAAAGCGTCTCTCCACTTTTGCACCTTTTCTATATTCTCGGCAAAAATTTCTCATGACGTCGTATTTCCAGTGAGGAAGAGGATAAGCAACAAAAGAAGAAACTTTGTGGATGCTCATGACGCAAGCAAATGATGCCACGACAGTTGCACTCCAAGTCCTTAACAACTAATTTAGAAATAGACGCTATATCAACGCTGTGGGAAATCAGCAAACTCAAATAGTCAAATAAACACAACAGTAGACTGCCGAGTTGAAGAAGACTTAAAATCTGCACTGCCAACTTTCCTGTCCAAGAAACACACTATCTGCAGAGTTTCAACGAGCTTTTATCTCTTGCAACAAGAGAACGAAATTTCCTCTAAAATTGATTTTTCAGAATTATGTGAAAATTTTATTACATAAAATATGTCAGACAAAACGTACATGTAAAAGTTCAAGAAATAAGCTGAAATACAAGACGCGTGCAAGTAGTTGGCCCTGATGGATGGAATTTTTACGTTGTTTCAATAAAATCAATGAGAAGATCTTATGTGTTCTAATTAATCTTTACTCCTTTAGTCCTCCGTGTTGCAACAAGCAGTTTATTTAAGTACCTAAGAATTAATTTAAAATTTCTTAAAAACAATTCATTAAAATACTGCATTAAACGCATAAAATTGTTGTGGAACTTGAACCTAACAAAGCTAAATTAAGGAGCCGAAACCCACACCAGCTGCCAGCGATGTTGCGAGAAGTTTTCAGCCTTGGAAGCAAGAGATCAAAACTTCCTTTTACATTGAATTATGTGAAAAACTAATTACACAAATAAAAGAGACACATAAATATAAAACAGTCAGAAAACTTACTGCTTAGAGCTTGTTAGAAGTTGGAAACTGTTGGTGGTATGCGCTTGTGGGGAATAACAAACAATGTTAATGGTGAAAATTTACGATGTAAGAAAAAAATAATAGTAATGGGTAAACTACAAAAAATAATGTGCACTTCAAGGCATATTATAAATGCCGCTTTCCTTAAGACATTATTTGCCCCCATCAATTGAGTGATACATATGGACTAAGCAAATACGCCTCTGGGATACAATGAAGCACTTGTTTATTTGCTTCCATTGTGCATCGACGAAAATAAACCAAAATACTTTTGAATATTGCAAGTCTGCCAAGAAACAATATATTGTTCCTGCAAAAACAATATATTGGATTTTTAATGCACAAAAGTAAGGAATCTTTATGTTGAAATTCGTTCTAGAAGAGAGGCCTAAGAAAATAGTGGTGTGGGATCACTATTTTCATGTCCAAATAGCTTAAACATTACCCTTATTTGTAGATATACTTGTACCCCTTCATTCGAGTTGTCATCTTTTATGATACCCCTCCATTCATGGCCATTAGATCTAGATTTAATTTTAATCAATGGTCCAAGTTGAACCATCACCATTTCAAATGAAATGTCACCATGAAATGATGCATCTTTAAGCGAAATGACGCCATGAAAAGTTATATCCTTAAGTGAAAAGATATATTTTCTACGAGGCATAATTAATTGGATAAATCTTTACAATAAGACATCATTCAATTAAACATATCTTTACAATAAGACATTATTTATTTTAAAAATATCCAATAGAACCACCCTGAAAGTTGATGAATTTTCAATTTGATTACAAATTAAGTCTGTTTCAACGAAATCAATGGGAGGAATTTTTTATGTGTTCTAATTTATAATTTCACCCTCTTGTGCTAGCCAACTGCAAGTCTAATCAAGCATGTCTTTAATAAATTATTAGTAGTGTTTTAAATATATTTGTCTTTTCATCCAAAATAAAAAAAAGAAGAGAATCTTCTTGAGAACTTCAATCACGAATATTATAAGAATTTTCTCTTTGAATCAATTAAATAGTGGGAAATAAATTTAAATTAGACAGGCTCCAGATTTTGAGCATTTCTCTTTAACGTGAAAGAGGAGTACCAGCGACCATCGCTGGCCTCCTCTCGTCACGCGTTTATGTTAATGTCTTTATACATCAACTTTGTCATTAGGGGGAAAAAAAAAGTGCCCTTCAATTTAAAATTTATACAAATTTACCATACTGTTACCTCATTCAACCGTACTTGTGTTTTGAAAGAAAAGATAGAAAATACAAAAATTCTTAAGCCTTTTAATTTGCTGAAATTGGGTATGCGTATTCTGCGTATGTGTATAGAATAAGACTTGGGACATAATTCTGAGTTTAGATCTCTTAATTTTAAATACAAAAGCTGCCAGTTAATGCCTTTTGTCTTCCATAATTAAACATACATTATCAACAAGTAAGTACGACTATGTTGATGGATTTAGATGTAAATGCAATTGTTTGCTTGTTTATTTATAAAACTTTCAAAAAATGTATGTTGCTGAGAAAATTTAGATTGAAAGATGAATTTGAAAATCATTTATTAAGTTTGCAATTCGCGTATTTTGTTATGGAAATCAGGTCAAAATTTTAAAATATTTAAAGATTAAAAATTGGCAATCAATTTTAGTATTTATCAAAATTATAATTTGGAATTAAATTTTAAAGTGGTGGTTCTTTTTCTCTATTTAACTCCTATTTTTGAGTCTTTTGAGAGAAAAGTGTTTTATTCTACGAAAAAATTTAGAAAACAAAAGAATGTGTATAAATGAATGAAAAAAATTGATTATTATTTTGAAATAAACTGTAAGAAAAAGGCTCTTGTATACAATTTTATTGCCAAAAAAAAAGATCTAACTATGGTGCAACGGGTGCACCATACCTCTCTTTTTGTCCTTTTGTGCTGCCACCATTGAATCTAACAACAAAATAGTTTCAAGGACGTGAATGTATTTATTTAGTTTTTAATAATGCAGTCTCTATTGTTTAGTGAAAATTTAGAAAAGTCAAAGTTTATAAAATTATGCACCAACTTCTTTCCCTTCGAATATTCTTAATAAAAATCACTAATTATTAATTTATCATCATTGTGTTATAGTATTTACTCTCACATGGTATAATTAATAGACTAAATGTGCTAGATGCATCAACAAAGACAACAAAAATTAAGATGAATTTTGAATTTTTGTTAATCTCTTACTTTTGGTCATTTGCGAAAATATTTTTTTCCTTGAAAAAATAAACCTCTAGACAAGAAAATCAACTAGCCAGACTAGCTAAATAGCACCACTCATTTTTCTCTTTTTTCCTTTTCGAAGAATATATAACATATATGATAAGAAAAAAGTTCGGAAAGAAAGTTTTATTGGGCCTTTAAAATTAAATGATAAATTTTAAGGCCCATGAAACTAATTTAATGAGCTCATGCTAGGTTTTTTTTTTTTTTTTTTTGATAAGGAGCTTATGGTAGTTGATTACATACTAACACTTTGGGATTGTTTGTTAAATGTTTGAATTCTGAAATTATATTAATTTTAATTTTTTTTAAAATATACTTATTTATTTTTTAAAACTTATGTCTGATTTTTAGGTATTTATATCTAAATAGAAAAAGTAAATATTTGTGACTTTTATTTGAATGAGAAAATGTTTGAATGAACCAAGGTTGTCATTGAAATCGCCTTTGTTGGGAGAGCACCTGTCTTTCGGCTCGAAATGATTGTCAGAAAGTTGTCTCATTTGCGATAATTGGTAAAACAAAAAAAAAAAAAGAAAATGTTTGAATGATAAATAAATATTATATTCTAAAAATATCTCTACAAAATAACTTATTTCCTAAACTATAAAATTTAATTCTTTTTTTTAATTTATAATGATATAAATGTCAAATAATCAAATTTAAAAATTTTTTTATTATAAAAATAAACACTGCCTTTGCTTTTTTTACTTTTTCTAAGGAATTAATTACATTATCTTGATGAGTACTATATCATTTGAAGTAGAATTTCGGATGCATGGATACTTTCATTAGATGGAGAAAAATTTGTGTTTTGAGGTGGTAGACTAGTCAATGGTGGCAAGTAGAAGGTGATATTGTGGGACCCACATTTTAAAAATTAAACTGACTGAATTCTGTCAGTTACTTCGTTGTTAATCTACGAAGATCGCCGTTTAAAGCACATATGGCAATATGCATTAATTGCCTTGGCAGAAGGGGTTCAAAGGATTTGCAAGACAAGGGTCACATGATCTCAAGAGATACTTTCAACTTAGTCATAATATACGATTAGAAAATAGTGACATAAAGCGTTTTTATGTAAGGGTGTCAAATGGATCTGTATTGACGTCATGAATTAGGCGATATGAAACTGATTTTTTATAATATCATTAATAAAATAACTACAAAACATTAATAAATAAATAACAAGTCAAGTGTCACGTCATTTGACACTTAAGAAAAAACTTCAGATAATATAAAAGAAGGCAAACATAAGTATGTATATTCTTATAGTATGGAGTTATTTGCACCTTAAAATAGTTTATTTGCCCTCCATCCACCCATTCAGCGAATAACAAACTTTTCTCTCCCTTTTTTCTTTTTCCCCGCTGATGGAAGACTTTCTCTAATTTTTTTCACTGATAAGGGAAGCGTCAAAGAACGCGACAAGAATTACTCAATCAAAGACAAGGATCGCGCAACTGCAGCAAACCACGATGATCTTCACTCAGCATATCCAAAGGATTCAGCTTTTCAAAGTTTGATATTGGTTACTGTCTTTCAGCTTTATTACAATTTCTTTATGCTAAAACATATGAATCTTGCCCTAAGTGTTACTACTCCTATGTGTATAAGTTCACTTGTCGTACAAACATTGAAAATCAATCCGAAGCCTATTCATTTAACCCTTTTGATTCACATCCTGTACAGGTGCATGTTGTCCAAGCGTTTATTTTATTCACTCTTCTTCATTCTTCTTTGTTTACCTCATACTTTAAAGAAAAACACTCCTGTAAACATATTAAATAATAATAATAACAAATAGAAAAGGGCCAAAACATTGCTCAGAAATTTTCTTATTTTCTATGATGCCTATGTATTTATTTTTACTAAATTATCCATAAATGAAATTTTATTAATACATGAGTGTTCAAAGAATATTTCAGCGTACGTGTAGGTAACTCCACTCGTTCCTAAAGTGTTCAAACAACTAACAAAGAATGGGAGAGACAGAAAACCAACCCGCACAAACTAATTAAAGATACAGAATCTTGACATCACATTATTCAAACGGATATTGTTCTTAGAGATATGTTACAATCAGATACAATAGCTAGATGGCTATAGCTTTACATATTTAACAGGGAGGCAAAACTTCCCTCCTTGTTGTTGGATGGCTATAGCTTTATTCTTCTTAGAATAAATACGACACTTTAGTTGTCTCTAGACAACAAAAGTTTTATTTGAAGCACATTGGTTTCGAAAGTCACATTGTTTTGGGCAACAGTGTTAATTCGGAGACCATAGGTGTCTGCTTATAGCAGTCAAGATTGTCGCCAGTAGTAGTATTAAGGAGGTCACAGTACTTTGCAAAGTACCCAATGCGATTAGCTCCCCTTGCATCTTGTCCATTACCACATTCATTAAAGCCATTAATTATATTTGTGGTGAGACCAAATCCGGGAAACCAGCCCTTGGACTCATCACCTTCAGTGGGCTGCCATTCGCCGGTCATGACTTCATGGCACGAAGGATTATCGGAGCGTGATGTCATCCAGAACCACAGTGCTGACTTGAAGGAAATCACTGGATCAGTTACAAGAAGGTCCGGATTGTTTACTAAGTCCACTTCTATGGCTTCTCCACATTCTATATAGTTCTTATTCCTGAAATGTTGTGACCAAATTATATGATATCAATAACCAATAATAAAGTAATGGGAGGGTGGCACTGAGGTCAGTTCAAAAGTCCCTCTTAGATATTATTTTTACCACTTGGGTTGCTAATAAATTTTTAATTACTTATTTATCCTTTGTCTCGGAATATAATATGATGACACAAAAAGTTTATGAGAGACTAAAGTGTAGAAAACTACTAAAGATCACGCGGTTACCATTTGAGTTGAAAAGGACCTCGGCCATAGTACTCCTTGGGACAAATATAGTGAGGGTTACAGTAATTCGATGGAGGATTGTGTTCACTGAGAATGCATAAACCCCACACATATCGATCAAACGGAGGAAAAGGAAGAGGAACAGGGTGAACGCCTGCATGTAACCAAATACATAGTCAATTAATAAAATTAAATATAATTAATAAATACATATTGTGAAATGAAAATGGAAACAAATTAACCCGAAGATTCATGGGAAATTTGGGCCAAGAAAGCAGCAATTTCCCTTTTGCGTGTTTCATCATCTCCAACGGAAGCAAAGCCAGAAAAGTGCTTTGCTGCATTTATTAAAGCATCATAAGTGTAGAAGCCTTGAGATGGACAATCGTTCGAGTTTTGATTTGGAAACATCTCATCAAAGGTTGATTGGTCAAGGTAGCTTGGGAGATGATGGCACTGGCTTTGGCAGCCTTCGCCACAATAGGCAGCTGTTATGCCACAAAAACCATCCTTGCTACAACAGTTTTCATTTGGGCACAATGCAAAACCATGTTGCCGTCCGCATTGCTCATTTTCAGCTGAGATAACAAGTAAAAAAGAGAGGACTAGACAGACTAATAAAAAGGCTTGAAATTTCATTTTAGCTCTAAGCAGACGTGATGGAGAATTCTGTTCGGTTATGACAGAGTTTGAGCTTAAGGGAGTGTATAAATAGAACAGGAGTGATAGAATGAAACAAAATAAGAGTATTACTTTCACTTGGGGCCTTCTGTTTGTAGAAAATAAATTCGAAAACACCAAGCTTTATAAAATGCATCATTTAAGTACTTACAAATTCAAAATTGCTATATTAATTCTGGTTTTGACTGAATTTCACTTTGGAAAAAAATCAGCACGAGGGCATTCTAGTAAGATTAATTAATTTAATTGAGCTGTCTCCTTGTAACTCCCTGGTATGGGCCAAAATTTGACTTGACTAATGCTAATGTTAACTATACCCAACAGGAAGCTTACGCCTATGTTTTGTCTTTGAGGGGGGGGGGGATTATTTTTTTATCTTGACCTTTTCTGTGCCAATTTTAATTCATAAATTACATAAATATGCACTATTTATAGGCTGGCAAGCAATTGAAATGCGTCATTCATCTTTCTTTTCTAAAAAATCCTAATTTCTAAATAAACTCAAAAGTGAAGATATTATATTATTTAACCATATACTAATTTATAATTAATTAAACATTAATTCAATTATAATTAATGTCTTAATTCAATTATATGATATGTCTTAAAAATAAAGACGCCTGCATAAAAAGATTTTATGGAGAGGACAAGCGTGATAAATGGTAATGATTGAATAGATTATGGGATTTTCTAAATGGTGAAAATTCAAGTAAGGACCGGAAAACTACAAAATTGAACGTAGAAGGACTCGAAGTAATGCATTTTAATAACTTTTGTCTTTGAGTTTCTTTCTACAAACAACAAGGACTCGGACTAAAAATGCAAAGTAAAATAATAATGCATGCTCATGGCCGCAGGCCCTAATGGCTTTTATCCATTATTACATATCATGATATTTATTGTTTTTGTTTTAGACTATACTATAATAAATTGTATACTAATAAACTAAATTTAATAAATCGTTTTTATTTTATACACTCTTTCGATACCAAAAACATTCTTACTTAAATTCTTTAAATTGATTATTTCTATTTATTCTGCGCACTAGTTAAATTGTTCAGTAAACCTATAAAAAAATATTAATAAATTCACAATATACGTGCGGCACTATAATCAAGTAAAATACAAACTGCTTCGACAGAATTTTGACCATTAAGTTTTATTTAGTAAAATCTTGTTAGTACTTTGTATCATAAAAGCAAGAATTCTTAAGTTTTCATTAGATAAAAAAAATGGAGAAGCAGTTGAAAAATTCGTTTTTAAGAAACGGGTACGAAGAGGCGCGCGCACACACACACTCTTTCGAACCCATCTCACAAATATTTCGTTGTCAAATTACTAAGTAACCACTTTTTTTCTTTTTTTTCATATAACGGATAAATCAATATATTGCAAACATAGTATAGTTTAAGCTATTCAAAGAAACGTTTTTGCATTTATGATAAGACATTTATACGTTGAGAGAGCGTTACAGAGTAACAATATTATATTTTCTTAATAATAAGAGATATTGGGCTAAGCACAAATCATTTTCAGCCTCTATATTTTCCAGGATTCCAATTCAATGATCTAAAAATTAAAGCCACTTGAAACCGACTCACCCTAACTCTTGAGAGCAAAGCCAAGGCTGACATACATACAAAATGAGGACTATCCAAAGCAAGCACATAATCCACGTGCTAGTAAATATATTGTGCCATAGGCCGATAAATACTATTATATGTGGTTGCAAAATTATTCATTTGAAAAAAATTAATGTAATGATAAATATATAATAAAGTTTAAAATTATTCCATGGGTTAGACTTAGATGAATATTACAAAGGGTGAATGTCCTTTGCATCTCTATAGTTCGGTTTAATAACTCAATGCACCTCTATAATGTGAAAATACATCAATATAATTCTACATCTCAAATGTTTATATAATTTAATTGTTTTACCCTTATAATTTAGATAATTCAAATAAATATTAAAAAATAATACAAATTTAATTAAAAATTTTCAAAGTTAATTTGCAAGGGAATAAAAAATATTAACAAATTATATTTACGTTAAAAATTTTATACTTATTATTATAAATATAATTGTTAACTTGTAATTTCTTTCGAAATTACTTTTTTGTATGTTTATATGCTAATCAACACTAAATTCTAACAATTGAAGAAATTATTCTAATTTAATTTTGAAAATCATTACAGTAATTCATATAAAAAATTTATTTACCATTAGTATTCAAATATTTTTCCTTTTAGAAAATACGCCTTATATGGTGGATAACTATTGTGTAAATTTAAATAAGAATATTTTTTTTATTATCATGCTCACTAATTCTAAATAGTTCACTATTATTTATGTCATTTATTTGAATTATCTGAATTTATCAAAAGTAAAACTGAAAAATTAAGTACAAAATTGAGACGCAATAGTGTGCCTTGTGTATTTTAAATTAGCAAAGCTATACTTAGTTTATATACTTAGTTTTGATACTCATTAATGTATCACCAATCATTTAATACGTGCATATGATATTAATTGTTTTTATTATTAATTATTAATATATTATTTATACAACTCACCCTATGGATGACATATAAGATGTCACATTGAGTATCGCGATTGAATATCCAAAGTAAGTGAGCTTAGCATTATAGGACTATCATAAAATCTTGTCAATTTCAAATAAGTTTCTACCACTTAATAGGAAACATATATTTCTTAAAAAAATCTTGAAATTTTATTGTACTTGATCAATGATCAGTATAAATATTAATCAAGATATTCCTAAAAATATTGGGTCTTATATGTGATGGCCTTATTCGTCTAATGGCAGAACCAGTCCTGGTTGAAGGGCTTGCGTTAAAGGCTTTTATCACTTAGTGCATGCAATTACATTTTCTTTTTTAAAAAAAAAAAATTTCAGCTAAGGAATTATTGTTTTCATTTTTTTTCCATATTTACCTTAGAAGTATTATTATTATGATAATGATGATGATGATGCCAGAGATATTCTACGAAAGGAAAAGCTAATATGCAGAGTGTACGTGAAGAGTCCAAAAGGACCACATAATCCACTTGCTACAATAGAAGTGATAATGGACCAGTGCCTATGTTTATACGTGGCCGCAAAATTATTCTTTAAAACAATTTTGTGTAACAATAATTCAAAACCGAACTTTCATTTTTTAAATTCAGGACCATTTTTTAAAGTCCGGTTGAGATTTGCGGGCATATTCTAGAGTCTACCATCTTTTGAATGTCCATGCAAATTGTTCACGTGTTTGAAAAATTAGTTGATATGGAGTTGCGGATAGAAATAGTTCAGAGCAAAGATATAATATATATATATATAAATGTACAGTTCAACGTCAAATTGATTGTCTAAATCTTAATTTGTCGATCAAAATGTTTCATTGACAATCAATCAATATTATTGAGGGCCGTTTGGGATTGTTTTTCACATACTAAAAGTGATTTTAAGAAGTTAAAAGTTAATTTTAGTAGTTGATAATTTTTTTCAGAAACACTTTTAATAAAATCATCCCATTTTATAGCAGATTTTGAAGAGCTGGGAAAGAGTAGTTTTTCAAAAATTGATTTTGATAGTCAATTTTATACTCAATAGAATTCCATATATATCCTTTTGTATACTTTAAAAATTCAAATGTATCCTTATTAATTACGAAACAAAATCATTAACTTTAAAAAGATGATTATTATTATTACCAATTGTACTGAGATAACAAAATAAAAAAATAAAATTAATAATATAAAATATTATTTTATTTATCAATTATTATATATACACAATAAAAAAATTATATACATGTTTATAGATGTGTAAATAAATTTCATTCAATAATATGTCTAATTTAATCATTTAATTTTTTATAGTAGTTTAATAGTAAGATTTATTAAATACGTACCATTGTTTTTAAAGGCCATAACACTTTTAAAAATAAATTTCATTAAATGTTTAACTAATTCTTTTCATAACTATTTACTTGCATGACACAGCTAACAACAATTATTTTGAAACTAAATCATTTCGAAATTGGCCCTAAGTTATGCTAATTGCGGTATTTCTAACTTCAGTGATTCTGGGCTTTTGGCATGTTTGACTTAAAGAAGTGAAAGGAACGAAGAGAAAATTAAAGAAGGAGAGAAGAAAGACAAAAGGAAAAAATAAATAAACTCACTATCAACCAAACAATAAAATTGATATTAACCAATTTTTCGCCCATATCCTCTCCCTTTCAGCCAAACATGTGCAAACTATGTAAGTAAATTTGGGTGATTACTATTTTCTTTGCATTGTGTCATATTATTTTCTTCATGACATCTAAGGCAAATCGATAATGGGATGCCTGAGACTGGTAGAGTACAGGCAAACATTGTCGTTATGTGAAAAAAAAAAAATACAAAATAACAAATAAAAAGCCGCTGCCCAAGTCGCCGCGCACCTCCGCCTATCAATAAAAACAATTAACCACCTTATTGGTTCATCTCACTTCAATCTATGTTACTTATACATATATAATTTTTTTTGTCTTTTCCTCTCTCTCTCTCCCCACAATCTATGCCATTGGTTTATATGAAATTTCAAACATTGATATTTTTTTTATTTTTCTTTCTTATTTATATTGATAATTTTTACTTTTGAGAAATTAGAGTATTTTTTAGTTTTATCGAGGGAGAAAGTTTGAAGAGAAGAACACAGATAATAACCCTGCAAAAAAAAAAAAGTTAGAAGAAAATTTCTGGAAATTTAATGATTTACCAATAAAAAAAAGTGTTTATTTAGAGAGGGAAAAAATATACTTTTGATCTTGGATGGAGTATAATTGAAAATGGTGTTTGAGAGGACAATGGAGGTGTACCATAGCCAAATTCTTTCATTTTAACTTGTGCATTAGGGTTTAGGTCGAGTTTTTACACTTTAATTTTGTAATATTAAAAACAAAATTGAAAATGAGTCTTAGGGATAAGTCCAAGTGTCCAATCCGTAGTGTACATCGGTTGTGCGGGTTTTGCGCCAACCCAATCTGTGCCCACCGGTAGTTTTGATACATTACTTCCTTTTACAGTTTTTAAACATACGATATGTTGATGGAATTGCTGATTAAATAAAAACAGTGAGGATCAATATAGTGTTCCGAGATTTCGTTGTGACAGTAGTTTCGAAACAAGTGACTTTAAATATTAAAAAGTATTATATATTTTGAGCTTGCGTAAATTTCAATTTATTCCCCACTTAAATTGAATAAAAAAATTATTTTTTAAAGGTATAAAAACATTAATTTTTCTCATTTATTATTCAAGCGCCCTAATTTACCTTAGTCTTTCGGAAAGTAAATAAGAATAAATTGATGTTTTTAGTACCTAAAAGTATAAGTTAAAAATTATCGCTTTAGGCAGGAAAAATTTCAAGAGCCTCATAGAATCGTGTTACATCACGCACCATCACTTAGCCTCCCGCAAACCACAATACATTGCACCAAACACAGCCGTGGTCACCTGTTGCGGAGACTCGGTTCTATAATCGGGCTGCAGCCCACGAGTAAAGTGTGTTAACACTTATCGCCTGTCGTGATTTTTTTTTTTTTTTTTTTTAATGTTTTCATATCGTAATCATCTAAGAATCTATAATCTTTTGACCAGTTGAAGATAACGACAAAGCTGATAGCTACAACGCAATACGAGTTGTCCAAAATTCGTACACAATCTGCGTGCTAGGATAGCAGAGATGATGTGTCGGTGCACGCTATTTTGTAGGGTTGGTAAATTATTCTCTAAAATAATATGATGTAAAGTTAATGACAAACTTAATATTCATTTATTAATTTTGAAATATCTCAATTCAAGATCAGTTTTGAAAAGTCCAAGTGAGATTTGTTGGCACAATACCATTTTTGTGGATATTCATATATATTGTGCACGTTCTTTTAATGGTATATTTACTAATCAGTAATTAAAATAGGCTGTAATCAGACTGAGCTAGAATAAAAAAAGATTGGAATTGAAATTAATTTGGGAATTAAAATAAGTTATTTACTTGAATTGTAAAAATTGGAATGAACTATCCGAATTTAGTAAAATGCCCTTGTTAATTATTGCCAATTGTTAATAACAATCGCAACAACAACAACAACATTAATAAACAATAATATTATTATTGAATAGAATATTATTAGAATATTATTTATAGTAAAAAATAATAATATTAATAATATTAATTTATTATTAGTACTACTATAATTTATTTATTTCATAATAATAATAATTATTAATTTTATTATTTTATTATTTGTGAAAATATTATTATAATTAAAATTTATAATTATTATTATTACAGTAATAAGTTATTGTTATTATTTATTAAAAATAATTTATAATAATTTATTAATTTCATTATTTTTAATTTTTAATTATAATTTAAATTAAGGATAAAATGAGTGTTAGAAAGTTTAGTTGGGGATGAAAATGTCATTTTTGATAATGGAGTTATAATTCTCAACCCCCTTGGGAATCAGAACTTTGGTAATGATTCCCAAATTTGGGGGACCAATACTATTTTGATTCCGATTCCAAATCTTAGTTTTGCAACTAAATGAATCATTGATTTTAATTCTAGAATTCTCATTCTCATTGCTGGTAAGTAAAGACACCATAAAATAAGTTGGTTTTGAGTTACTAATTGTGGATGAAAATATTTCCTAACAAAGAAAAGAAAATTTTTAAATATACATAAGACTAATCTATTCTTTGAAACTCTCTCTATTGATCATTTGCAAAATTATTCTTGCATAATCAATCAGTATTCCGAACTAGTTAAGCTAATATATTGGGTCATTTCTAGTATAGTCACTTGTTTTATAGAGGTCAGTTCCAATCTTTTAGTAGAGTAGATTTAAAATTAAATAATTGGCCTAGTTTAATTACAAACCTAATTATTGTAGCCATTATTGTGTGTACCTATATGATCATCGAGTTAACTCATTTAATTGAATCTTGCTTCTAGGATTAATAAGTAAGTTAACTAGTTATTTGGATTAAAAGCACAAATATATTATTTAGTGGGAGCTTACGTATAATATCATGTGTAATGGGTCTTGTATTATTTTACAGGTAGGCCCTATAACACAAGAATAAGTAATTTATCCAAGCGCCCTAATTTACCTTAGTCTTTTGAATAATAAATAAGAATAAATTGATGTTTTTAGTAACTAAAAGTATAAGTTAAAAATTATCGCTTTAGGCAGGAAAAATTTCAAGAGCCTCATAGAATCGTGTTACATCACGCACCATCACTTAGCCTCCTCAAACCACAATACATTGCACCAAACACAGCCGTGGTCACCTGTTGCGGAGACTCGGTTCTATAATCAGGCTGCAGCCCACGAGTAAAGTGTTAACACTTGTCGCCTGTCGTGATTTTTTTTTTTTTATGTTTTCATATCGTAATCATCTAAGAATCTATAATCTTTTGACCAGTTGAAGATAACGACAAAGCTGATAGCTACAACGCAATACGAGTTGTCCAAAATTCGTACACAATCTGCGTGCTAGGATAGCAGAGATGATGTGTCGGTGCACGCTATTTTGTAGGGTTGGTAAATTATTCTCTAAAATAATATGATGTAAAGTTAATGACAAACTTAATATTCATTTATTAATTTTGAAATATCTCAATTCAAGATCATTTTTGAAAAGTCCAAGTGAGATTTGTTGGCACAATACCATTTTTGTCGATATTCATAAATATTGTGCACGTTCTTTTAATGGTACATTTACTAATCAGTTATTAAAATGGGTTGGAATCAGACTGAGCTAAAATAAAAAAAGATTGAAATTGAAATCAGTTTGGGAATCAAAATAAGTTATTTACTTGAATTGTAAAAATTAGAATGAACTATCCGAATTTGGTAAAATGCCCTTGTTAATTATTGCCAATTGTTAATAACAATAGCAATAACAACAACAACATTAACAAACAATAATATTATTATTGATTAGAATATTATTAGAATATTATTTATAGTAAAAAATAATAATATTAATAATATTAATTTATTATTAGTACTACTATAATTTATTTATTTCATAATAATAATAATTATTTATTTTATTATTTTATTATTTGTGAAAATATTATTATAATTAAAATTTATAATTATTATTATTACAGTAATAAGTTATTGTTATTATTTATTAAAAATAATTTATAATAATTTATTAATTTCATTATTTTTAATTTTTAATTTTTAATTATAATTTAAATTAAGGATAAAATGGGTGTTAGAAAGTTTAGTTGGGGATGAAAATGTCATTTTTTATAATGGAGTTATAATTCTCAACCCCCTTGGGAATCAGAACTTTGGTAATGATTCTCAAATTTGGGGGGCCAACACTATTTTGATTCCAAGTCTTAGTTTTGCAACTAAACGAATCATTGATTTTGATTCTAGAATTCTCATTCTCATTGCTGCTAAGTAAACACACCATAAAATAAGTTGGTTTTGAGTTGCCAATTGTGGATGGAAATAATTCATAACAAAGAAAAGAAAAATTACAAATATACATAAGACTAATCTATTCTTTGAATCTCTATTGATCATTTGCAAAATTATTCTTGCATAATCAATCAGTATTCCGAACTAGTTAAGCTAATATATTGGGTCATTTCTACTATAGTCACTTGTTTTATAGAGGTCAGTTCCAATCTTTTAGTAGAATAGATTTGAAATTAAATAATTGGCCTAGTTTAATTACAAACCTAATTATTGTAGCCATTATTGTGTGCACCTATATGATCCTCGAGTTAACTCATTTAATTGAATGCGCTGCTACCGGATTAATAAGTAAGTTAACTAGTTATTTGGATTAAAAGCCTAAATATATTATTTAGTGAGAGACTTCATGTAATATACATGTGTGTAATGGGTCTTGTATTATTTTACAGGGTAGGCCCCTATAACACAAGAATAAGTAATTTATCCAAGCACCCTAATTTACCTTAGTCTTTTGAATAATAAATAAGAATAAATTGATGTTTTTAGTACCTAAAAGTATAAGTTAAAAATTATCGCTTTAGGCTGGAAAAATTTCAAGAGCCTCATAGAATCGTGTTACATCACGCAGCATCACTTAGCCTCCCGCAAACCACAATGCATTGCACCAAACACAGCCGTGGTCACCTGTTGCGGAGACTCGGTTCTATAATCGGGCTGCAGCCCACGAGTAAAGTGTGTTAACACTTATCGCCTGTCGTGATTTTTTTTTTTTTTTTTTTTAATGTTTTCATATCGTAATCATCTAAGAATCTATAATCTTTTGACCAGTTGAAGATAACGACAAAGCTGATAGCTACAACGCAACACGATTGTCCAAAATTCGTACACAATCTGCGTGCTAGGATAGCAGAGATGATGTGTCGGTGCACGCTATTTTGTAGGGTTGGTAAATTATTCTCTAAAATAATATGATGTAAAGTTAATGACAAACTTAATATTCATTTATTAATTTTGAAATATCTCAATTCAAGATCATTTTTGAAAAGTCCAAGTGAGATTTGTTGGCACAATACCATTTTTGTCGATATTCATATATATTGTGCACGTTCTTTTAATGGTACATTTACTAATCAGTTATTAAAATGGGTTGGAATCAGACTGAGCTAGAATAAAAAAAGATTGGAATTGAAATCAGTTTGGGAATCAAAATAAGTTATTTACTTGAATTGTAAAAATTAGAATGAACTATCCGAATTTGATAAAATGCCCTTATTAATTATTGCCAATTGTTAATAACAATAGCAACAACGACAACAACATTAATAAACAATAATATTATTATTGATTAGAATATTATTAGAATATTATTTATAGTAAAAAATAATAATATTAATAATATTAATTTATTATTAGTACTACTATAATTTATTTATTTCATAATAATAATAATTATTTATTTTATTATTTTATTATATTATTATTTGTGAAAATATTATTATAATTAAAATTTATAATTATTATTATTACAGTAATAAGTTATTGTTATTATTTATTAAAAATAATTTATAATAATTTATTAATTTCATTATTTTTAATTTTTAATTATAATTTAAATTAAGGATAAAATGGGTGTTAGAAAGTTTAGTTGGGGATGAAAATGTCATTTTTTATAATGGAGTTATAATTCTCAACCCCCTTGGGAATCAGAACTTTGGTAATGATTCCCAAATTTGGGGGGCCAACACTATTTTGATTCCGATTCCAAATCTTAGTTTTGCAACTAAATGAATCATTGATTTTAATTCTAGAATTCTCATTCTCATTGCTGGTAAGTAAAGACACCATAAAATAAGTTGGTTTTGAGTTACTAATTGTGGATGAAAATATTTCCTAACAAAGAAAAGAAAATTTTTAAATATACATAAGACTAATCTATTTTTTGAAACTCTCTCTATTGATCATTTGCAAAATTATTCTTGGATAATCAATCAGTATTCCTAACTAGTTAAGCTAATACATTGGGTCATTTCTAGTATAGTCACTTGTCTATATTGACCTTTTTAGGTCACGTGAAAGAAAAATAATAGTTATTGCTATTTTCTTCAGAGTAATGATAGGTAGAGTCTTATTGCTATTTTCTTCGTAGTAATGATAGATATAGTCTTTTTCTAGTATGTGTACCCAGATTTTCTAAAATAAAGATTTGAAGTTTCAATAGGTGCAAACTACTTTTGCATTGTTGTAAATTTTTTTCCCACCCGTTTATAGTGGTATAAAAGCATTTGACTTCTTTATGAAACCCAAATCCGTGTTTTAAAAAATAAAGATGTCCGCGCATGAATGATTAATGATATCGGGCGTCCTGAGAATAATTAATTATAGATATACGTATTCATGATCGATCTCTGAAAGTTTTGTACCGCATTTCTTTCCAAAGTAAATGATATATAATTTATTCCAAATAAAAAAGAGAGGAATAGAGAGAATAATAAAGAGCCCTGAAATTTTAGTTTAGCACTAAGCAAAAGTGATGGCGATTCTGTTTGGTTATGACAAAGTTTGACCTTATCGAGTGTATAAATAGAAAGAAGTGATAGTATGAAACAAATTAAAAGGGTTTTACTTGAATCATTTTGCTTGTAGAAAATAAATAATCGCAAGCTTTATAAAATACATCATTCATGGTTTCTTCCAAATTCAAATTTGTTTCAATAATTCTGGTTTCGACTGAACTTCACCATTTAAAAAAAAATTAACAGCAAAAGGGTATTTTAGCAAGAATAATTAATTTAATTGAGCTGTTTCCTTATTTAACTCTATGATACGAGCAAAAATTTAACTTAACTAATGCTAATGTTAACTAAACCCAAAAAGAAGCATAAGCCTATGTTACAAAACAAATTGTTTAAATTATTTTTTTCAATTTTAACTTTTTTGTTGTTGCTAATTTTACTTCATATCTTACATAAATATGTACTATTTACAAAGTGTCAAGCAGTTAAATGCATCGTTCATCTTACATTTCTGGGAAAAGAAATTCAAATTTTTAAATAAATTTAAAAGTGAAGGTATCAAATCATAATGATGTAAGAAATGTTATGTTTAGAGATATGTGTGCGCGCGCACATGCACACACACACGCGCACCCGCGCCTGCCCACCCATATATATGTCAAAAGGTGGTGGGCCGCTCTTCTAGAAGAGCAAGATTTCCACACAATCTTTTGAAATTTGCTAAGGGCGGCACCAACCATATTGACAAAGATGGTGCCGTCCATAATTGAAAGAAAGAAAAAATTAAAATAATAGCCAAACGTTGGCTATAAAATGGGGGGTTTCCCTCATTTATGTGCATCCCAAAATAGAGAGCAATTTAGCTATTAGAGAGAGTTTTTGAAGAGTTTATAAATTATAAGCTCTTGTTCTAGTGAGTGAGAGATTGGGTGATTGGGGTTCTAGGTAGTGAGACAAAATATCACAATACTTGTAATTCTCATATCATTAGTGAAATATTTTCCTTCTATCTTCGCCCGTGGATGTAGGTTAAAAGCCAAACCACGTAATTTTCTGGTGTCCTGTGTGATTATTATTGTCTCATTATTTTTCAATTTCACTTTAGTTGCATATCTACTTCACCCACCAATTTTCTAACAGTGGTATCAAAGCAATTGGTTGTATTATTTGGAGTCGGAGGTACTGTTCACGTAAGGGGGTACTGTTCACGTATATAGTACTGTTCATGTATACGATACTATTCACGTATACGGTACTGTTCATATACGGTACTGTTCACGAGAAACGGTGGGAGCGATTCAAGAATTCTGCAGTGGAAAGTAAGGGATAGTGGTGTGAGTAGAGCAACTATGTGGTTTTGTACATGTTTAGGAAAGTTCTGTCACAAAGGCGATAAGAGGCTAAGGAGTCTGGGTTTTAAGTGGGACCATTGTGACTCCTCCAGTCTTTCCTGGGAACTTTCCTGGTGTGCATTTTCACACATACTTACAACTATTCAAAAGGATACACTAGTTTGTGTGCGGTATTTATCAACCAAATGGCAGCAAAGTATGAAATTGAGAAGTTCAACGGGAATAATTTCTCGTTGTGGAAAATGAAAATGAGGGCAGTTTTGAGGAAAAATAATTTCTTGGTAGCAATTGGAGAAAGGCCCATGGAGATAACTGATGATGACAAGTGGAATGATATGGACGGCAACGCCATTGTTGATCTACACTTGACACTTGCTGATGGGGTATTATCCAGTGTGGCAGAGAAAAAGGCAATGAAAATGGGATACTCTCATAAAATTGTATAAAGCTAAGTCGCTGCACAATAAAATCTTCTTAAAGAGGAGACTTTATACTTTTCAAATGGCGGAATCTACTTCGGTGACCAACCATATCAACACTTTAAAGACTCTATTTTCACAACTCACAACGTTGGGTCATAATATAGAGGAAAATGAACGTGCGGAGCTTCTACTTCAAAGTCTACTAGATTCGTATGATCAACTTATCATCAATCTGACAAACAACAATACTGTGGACAATCTAGCTTTCGACGATGTTGCAGCCTCCGTATTAAATGAGGAGAGCAGGCGGAAAAGTAAAGAAGACAGACAAGCAAGTTCGCAGCAAGTGAAGGTGCTATCTAGGGGTGGGCAAACGGTTCGGTTTTTGCCGAACCGAACCGAACCGAACCGAAAAAATTCGGTTCAGTTCGGTTCGGTTCAATGAGCAAAAACCGAATGGTTCTAAAATTAGTGAACCGATTGGTTTTTATTCGGTTCGGTTTAAAACCGAACCGAACCGAAAAACCAATCGGTTCGGTTTGATTTTATTATAATATATTTAATTAAAAATATATTAACTAAAAAATAAATTTCTCTCTTAAATTCCTAACCCTAAATATTTACGAACCGAACCGAATTTAACAAATTTAATAAATATTTAATAAATTTTTTAACCAAACCGAACCGAACCGAGAATTGCCCACCCCTAGTGCTATCGGTGACGAGAGGGAGATCAACGGAACGTGGCCCCAGTGGGAGTCACAATCATGGTAGATCAAAATCTAGAAGCAAGAAGAATGTTAAATGCTACAACTGTAGCAATAAAGGGCACGTCAAGAAAGAGTGTTGGAGTAATCAAAAGAGAAGAGAGGGCAAAGAACCTGAGTCATCAAATGATCAGGGGTGTGTAGCAAGTACCTCGGATGATGGCAAAATTCTCTACAGCGAGGCAACAATTGTTTCAGAAGGTAGAAAACAGCTATCTAACGTCTGGCTCATAGACTCAGGAGCTACCTGACACATGACCTCTTGGAGAGAATGGTTCCACACATATGAACCTATCTCAAGAGGATCTGTATATATGGGATATGATCATGCCTTGGAGATCGCTGGTATTGGTACTATCAAAATAAAAATGTTTGATGGTACAATTCGTACAATTGGAAAGGTACGACATGTTAAAGGCCTGAAGAAAAATTTATTGTCTTTGGGACAAATAAATAGTCATGAGTGCAAAACTCATATTGAAAATGGGATCATGAAGATTACTAGAAGTGTGCTTGTATTGATGAAGGCAGAAAAGATCGGTGCTAATCTATTTATGCTTAAAGGGGAAACATTGCAGGAAGCTGATACGTGTGTTGCGTCAAATGGAGAAGAATCAATGATGATGTGGCATCTCAAACTTGGGCATATGTCAGAACAAGGTTTGAAGATTCTCTCTGAGCGAAAATTACTTCCAGGGCTCAAATTGGTAAGTTTACCGTCTTGCGAGCATTATATTACTAGTAAGCAGTATAGATTAAAGTTTAGTAGATCTGTTGCTAGATGTAAATACATTATAGACTTGGTTCATTCTGATGTTTGGGAATCACCTGACATATTCATGAGAGGTGCAAAGTATATGGTGACTTTCATTGATGATTATTCTAGAAGATGTTGGGTGTATCCAATTAAGAAAAAGTCAGATGTATTTCCAGTGTTTAAAGAATACATAGTGCTGGTAGAACTTGAATCTGGCAAAAGGATCAAGTGTTTGAGGACAAATAATAGTGAGAGTATACAGATGGCGAGTTTCTTGCTTTCTGTAAGTAAGAAGGTATTCAGAGGCAGTTCACGGTGGCATATACTCCTCAACAAAATGGAGTGGCAGAGCGGATGAACAGAACTCTTACAGAAAAATTAAGAGTTATGTTGGGGCTCTGGTCTACTCGATTAGTTAGAGCGAAGCGGTAAAACCTTTGTTATATAGTAAATCGGTCGCCATCCACAGCAATTGGGCTGAAGACAGCGATAGAGATGTGGACTGGAAAACTAGTTGATTACTCCTACCTACATGCATTTGGATATCCTGTGTATGTGATGTACAATACCCAAGAAAGAACAAAGCTAGATCCAAAATCTAGAAGATGTATCTTCTTGGGATATGCTGATGGAGTAAAGGGGTATCGTCTGTGGGACCCCACTGCCCACAAGATCGTCATCAGCAGAGATGTTATTTTTATAGAAGATCAACTGCAAAGGAGAGATGGGGATGGTAAGCAAAGAAAAGTCGAGAGGCTGTGCGGTTTATGTGAAAATAATCCGGAAGATTCATATTCTTACAGTATACCGAGTCGAGGACGAGAACCGATCGAGTCAGGGGCTCCAGAAGTTCGTCGATCAACTCATGAAAGACGACCGCCAGCGTGGCACTCGGAGTATGTCACGGAGATCAATGTTGCATATTGTCTTCTAACAGAGGATAGAGAGCAATCAACTTTCCATGAAACTTTAAACAGCTCAGATGTTGCTTTGTGGATGGACAATGATGCGGGGAAGAAATTGAGGCTCTGCAAGAACAAGACATGAGAACTTGTACCACTACCACATAGAAGAAAAGCCATTGGTAACAAATTGATCTACAAGATCAAACGTGATGGCAATGACCAAGTGGAGCGGTATCGTGCAAGATTGGTGGTGAAAAGATATGCTCAGAAAGAAGGTATTGACTTTAACGAAATATTTTCTCTGGTTGTTCGATACCAAAATAGTTTTTGCGATGTGTGCTTCATTTGACCTACATCTAGAGCAGTTAGATGTGAAAACGGCATTTCTTCATGGAGAACTTGAAGAAGAAATTTATATGCTCCAACTAGAAGGTTTTGCTGAAAAAGGAAAGGAGAACTTGGTTTGCAGGTTGAACAAATCTTTATACAGTTTAAAACAGGCGCCGAGGTGTTGGTATAAGAGATTTGATTCCTTCATCATAAGTCTTGGATACAAGACTCAGTTCAGACCATTGTGTATATTACAAGAGGTTTGAAGATAATGATTTTATCATTTTGTTGTTATATGTGGATGACATGTTGGTAGCAAGCCCCAACAAAGATCGAGTCCAAGAATTGAAGGCACAGTTGGCTAGAGAGTTTGAAATGAAGGACTTGGGACCAACAATAAGATTCTAGGGATGCAAATTCACCGAGACAGAAATAATAGGAAGATTTGGCTTTCTCAGATGAACTACTTAAAGAAAATCTTACTGCGCTTCAACATGCAAGATTGTAAGTCAATTTCTACTCCACTTTTTGTTAATTTCAAATTATCCTCAAATATGTGTCCTAGCAATAAAGCAGAGAGGAAAGACATGTCTCGAGTGTCGTATGCATCAGCAGTGGGAAGTTTGATGTTCGCTATGATATGTACTAGGCCAGACATTGTACAAACAGTGGGAGCAGTCAGTCGATATATGGCAAATCTTGGTGTAAAGTATTGGATAACTGTGAATAGGATTCTAAGATACATCAGAGGAACCTCAGATGTTGCATTGTGTTATGGAGGATCGGAATTTACTGTCAGGGGCTACGTGGATTCAGATTTTGCAGGAAACCTTGATAAAAGGAAATCCACTACTGGCTATGTGTTTACACTTGCGGGAGCAGTATGGCGGGTTTCAAACTCTGAGACGTTGTGGCTCTATCTACAACAGAAGCAGAATACATGGTAGCTACACAAGCTTGCAAGGAAGCTATTTGGATACAAAGGTTATTGGAGGAGCTCGGGCACAAACAACAGAAAATTCCTGTATTTTGTGACAGTCAAAGTGCCTTGCATATTGCAAGGAATCCAGCCTTTCATTCCAGGACAAAGCACATAGGGGTACAGTATGACTTCGTTTGAGAAGTCGTGGAAGACGGCAATGTGGATTTGAAAAAAATTCATATGAAGGATAATCTAGCGGATGTTATGACCAAGCCAATCAATACTGATAAGTTTGTATGAAGTAGATCCTCTTGTGGCCTAGTAGAGACGTAAAGCAACATGACTATGCCGAAGCAAAAAGGATGGTGTAGGGATTGATTGGTTCTCAATCAAATCTCCAAGTGGGAGAATGTCAAAAGGTGGTGGGCCGCTCTTCTAAAAGAGCACCACACCATCTTTTGAAATTTGCTAAGGGCGGCACCAACCATATTGACAAAGATGGTGCCGTCCATAATTGAAAGAAAGAAAAAATTAAAATAATAGCCAAACGTTGGCTATAAAATGGGGGGTTTCCCTCATTTGTGTGCATCCCAAAATAGAGAGCAATTTAGCCATTAGAGAGAGTTTTTGAAGAGTTTATAAATTATAAGCTCTTGTTCTAGTGAGTGAGAGATTGGGTGTATTGGGGTTCTGGGTAGTGAGCCAAATTATCACAATAGTTGTAATCCTCATATCATTAGTGAAATATTTTCCTTCTCTCTTTGCCCGTAGATGTAGGTTAAAAGCCGAACCACGTAATTTTTCTGGTGTCCTGTGTAATTATTATTGTCTCGTTATTTCTCAATTTCACTTTAGTTGCATATCTGCTCCACCCACCAATTTTCTAACAATATATATAGAGAGAGAGAGAGAGAGTAGTTTTCAAATCAAGAATCCCTGACTTTGTTATTGTCAGAATCTCTTACTGAAAAACTACTATATATATAATCATTCTCAGGTATGGACGCCCGTATTTTTTTTAATACGGGCACACTTTTAAACCGTGTGGTTTAAAAGAATTAGTTATTAAATGAACTATAAAACTGTACGGTTTTAAAGAGTTAAAAACTAACTCTCTTAAACCCTGCAGTTTTAAAACGAGTCTGCATGAAAAATAAATGAGGGCGCCCGCATTAGAGAATCACTATATATGTGTGTGTGTGTGTGTGTGTGTGTGTGTGTGTGTGTGTTGAGAATGTGAAAATCAAGTGTTTGGGAGAGGACAAATATGATAAATGGTAACGTTTGAATTGATCGGTAGATTTTTTTAAATGGTAAAAGTTCAATTAAGGACTGGAAAGCTGCAAATTTGAATGTAGAGGGACTCTTAAATAACGATTTTAATAACTTTTGTCTTTGAGTTTCTTTCTACAAACAACAAGGACCGGGATTAAAAATGTCAGGCTAAATAATAATGCATGCTCATGGTCCTTAAAGTCTCTCATCAATTAATTACATATCATGACATTTATTGTCTGTGTTTTAAATGAGGCTATTTTTACCGTAATAAATTGTACACTAACAAACTAAATTTAATAAAATTAATTTCTAATTTGTGCACTTATTAAATACCAAAAATATCCTCAGTGAAATCCTTCATATAATTTTATTCACTGCACCTTTAAAAAAGTTTAATAGGTTCACTATATACCTGCGACAATATAACCAAGTCAAATACAAATTGCTTCCACAGAATTTTAACCATTAATTTATTGGAGATTATGTCTCCTTTTCCAATGAGAATTTATTCATCCTAAATTAGTATATTTCCTAAGCTTTTCTGATTTATTAGTTTTCTTAGAAGGATTGTTATTTAGGGAATAAATAATTTTTCCTTTGAAACTTGACTTATTCAAGGAGAATTACTAGTAGTATAAGAAAAAAAATATTTCTTTTACAAGAAATAATTACTATATACTATGATTTTCACATATTTGCATAACACATTAATCAATTATCTGCAAATAGATAGTTTTTATTGAGAGATTGGGTGTTATTGGGTTTTGGGCGTGAGAAAAATACTATTGTGATTGTAATAATTTATCACATAGTTGATTTTTCTCTCATCGTCCTAGGCGACCATAGTTTTTCTTAGGTATAAGAGTTTTTCACGTAGATTCTTGTATTGTGTGATTGATTTTACTCTCCACTTATTTTTTTTATTTATTATTTGTTTAATAATTTTGCTTGCAAGATCTTTAGTGTGATTAAAAATTCTCTAACATAATTTTCATTTATTAAAGAGTTTCAATGTATCTAACAATCTTGTTAGTACTTTTGTATCATATATAAAAGCAAGAATTCTTGAGTTTTTATTAAATATAAAATCATTAAGTGTCCAAGACCAACAAACGAAAAAAAAAAGGTGAATAAGAAGAAGAAGAATAATTCGTCTTTAGGAAAATGGTAGGAAGAGGCATATATACTCTCGAACCCATCTCACAACTATTTCATAGTTGAATAAGTGAACCACTTTTTTTTTTTTTCATTTAAAAAATAGATCAACATGTTGCAAACATAGTAATGTTTAGCATAATGAAAGAAATGTTTTAGCATTTAAGGTAAGCAATTTATATGTTGAGCGGGTGTTATAAAGTAACAATGTTATATTTTCTTAATAATAAGAGATATTGGGCTAAATTCAAATCCAGTTTTGGCTGTCTATCTCTACCTCTCTCAGGATTTGAATTCAGAGTTCCAATCAATTAAGCCGAAGAGATAAATTGAAAATTATCATTTTAGGTGGGGAAAATTTCAAGAGTCTTGTAGAATTGTGTTACATCTTGCACCGCCACTCAGCCTTCGCAAACCACCGTACATTGCACCATAAACAACCGTGATCACCTGTTGTTTTCATGTTTTTATATCGTATGCATCTCAGAATTTATAACTTTGTGATCAGTTGAAGAGAAAGACATAGCTGATAGCTACAACACAATACGAGGTGTCCAAAATTCGCAAAATTCGCACACAATCATCGTGCTGGAATAGTAGATATAATGTGTGGATGCATACTATTTTATGCGTTTGCAAAATTATTCTTTAAAACGACATCATGTAAATGTCAAAATAATGGCTGTCAAAGCCGGTGGCTTTAACAAGCCAAATTCAAATTGGCTTTGACAGCCATCAATCTAGAAGAATGAAGAAACTTTGATGCAGCAAAGGACGCAGACGGTTTTGACAAGGAAGAAGAAAGAAGAAGAAAGAAAAAAAAGATAATGGCGGTGAAATATATATATATATATATATATTAAATTAATAGCCAATTTTGGCTATAAATAGAGGGGCTCACCCCCTCATTTCCATAATCCGTTCTTCAGTTTTTTTCTTCTATTGTGAGAGAGAAAAATTAAGAGTTGTGTGAGAGATTAAGAGTCTTAATACTCTTGTGTAATTAGTGAGTGAGAGATTGGGTGTGTTGGCGTTTTGGATAGTGAGCCAAAATATTACAATACTTGTAATTCTCATATCACTAGTGAAATATTTTCCTTCTATTTTTGCTCGTAGATGTAGGCTAAAAACCGAACCACGTAATTTCCTGGTGTCCTCTTTTGTGCTTGTTCTTTATTTTTCTTCCAATTTCATTTTAGTTGTAGTCCTGCTTCACCCATCAATTTCCTAACAGTAAAGACAATGACAAACTTAATTTTCATTTATTAATTTTAAAATGTTTCAATTCAGGACCATTTTGAAAAGTCCAAATCAATTTGTTGGTACTATGCCATTTTCGTCGACATTTTTATGCAAATTGTGCACGTTCTTCTAAAATTAGTTGGGTGGAAATAATTCAAAACAAAGAATAGAAAAATGACAAATATACATCAGACCGATATATTATTTAAATCTCCGTGATCATTTCCAAAATGATCCTTGGATAATCAATCAATATTCCCAATTATTTAAGCTAATTGTGTCATTTTAGTTCAATCACTTGTGTATGGTGAGCTTATTCCCAATTATTTAAGCTAATTGTGTCATTTTAGTTCAATTGCTTGTGTATAGTGAGCTTTTTAGGTTATGTGAATGAAGAACAATAGTTATTGCTATTTTCTTCGGAGTAATGGAGTCTTTCACTAGTGTAAGCACTCACATTTTTTTAAAATATAAATTTTGAGTTTCATACAGTGTCAAATTCTTTACATTGTTGTAAAATTATTTTTTGCATGGTTACAATGATATAAAAGTATTTGACATCTTTATAAAACCCAAATCTGTATTTCAAAAAAATATAAATACCCGCACTTGAAAATGATTAATGATATCTGCCGTCCTGATATGATTAATGATAGATCCCTAAAAATTTTGTGCCAAACTTCTTCCCAAAGGAAATGAAATGTGCTGTTCAAAATAAAACAGTGACAACGAACTGCCTCCTCAAATTTCAAGTGAGAAAAACTTGACCCTTATTGCAAATTGTACCAGAAGACCTCATGTGTTACTGCTCAGTCCATCACACACTGCCACTTGATTGTTGTGACTTACGGACTACTTCTTTTTCCTTGAAAAATTCTCTAAAAAATTCCTATTTAATTAATTAATTTTCATCCTTACCTAAATACTATTCCGTCGCCAGTCAGAAAAAGTAACCAAATGATAGCAAATCCGGTACGATCAAACTCGGAATTTCACAATCTACACAATGGTACTAATGCTGGGAAAATATGCTCTTTTAAAGTATATTAATTTATTTTCTGATTAACAATTATTTGAGATATTTTAATTACATAAACATATTGAATAAGGTCCGTTTAATCATATTATATGTATTTATGTGATTATCATATGGATTCACAGAAGACATAAATACAAGTTATCTTATGATTAAATAAATTAAGTTCGCAGTTGATAAACAAAGTTGAACGCTCTATTTATGTTTAGACTGTAGTAAATTCATGGGATGACTTGTCTTAATCATATATGAATTCTTGATGCAGTTTGACTACATTGAGTTAGATCACATATGAGATTTAATTAACCTTAAAATAATCGACTTATTAAATCTCATGGCATTGATTTCTTGTAATTTTAATCTTGAGTTAATTATGATTTCATGATTGTAATTGTTATTCCATTTGAGTTACCAATGGGCACACCTGATTGCGGTCAAGATTACTGTATCTTGGTGGAAGCAATTATGAGTATTGGGTTATAGATTAACATAGGATGGGTTTGATCTTGATCATAGAATTCTACAGGTGTGTCAACATATTTAGTATGTTGAAAATGATCATTAGAGAAAACCGGTAAGTATCAGTACAAGATGTGATTAAATCGATTGGAGATTGAGATATCGATTTAATTAACGATGTGGTACAAAGGATTGAGCGATAAAGAAATCGATGTGGTTTGGGAATAATTTTTATTCGAACATACTGATTATGGAGGTCGGGCCCAATCTTATAGTGGAGTAGAGTTGGAATTAAATGATTATCTTGTTTAATTACGAATTGGTGTTGTTATTGTATGTTCCCAAATGATGTGGGTTATTTCGTTTAATTGATGCATTCTTTGGATTAATAAGCAGATAATGATTTGGGTCATAATTATATCTTTTAGGTGGGAGAACAATTAATATCTTTATGTTTAAGGGGCTATGTTATTTTCTGAGGTGGTAATGAAGAAAATAACGTGAGTTTCATAATTTTAGGATTTAATTAGGATTAAAATTTATGAAAGAGATATAAAGAGAACATTTATTTTATCCTAAGCAGGGAGAGAAAAATGCTATATAAATATATCGAAAGAAGATTTTTCTACGATGACGACAAGAATTTTTAGAAAATTTTCTACGCTAATTTCTTATAGTGGTGATAAAAGTACATGCATGCGAGATCGATCTTGAGTCATAACCGAAAGATCGTTTGGTAGCGGATCGTGATCTAACGAACGTGGTGGTGACGGATCGTGATCTGAGGCTGCAAATCGCATCGGTGAAAAATCCAGGTGGATTTTCAGGTCACGATTTTAGATTACAAATTATATATTTTTTGAGATCGGTCTAAAGTTTTTTTAAAAGCGAATTTTCTCAACAATTGGTATCGTAATACCGTATTAATATATAAGAATTTGTATAAATTAATCTTGATAATTATGTCTTAGAGTGTGTGATTTATTTAGATATATATTATTTATTTAATATATAATAATATATTTTGGATTGGTTAGATTTTATTGTATTTTTCTTTAGATGCATGAGAGGGTGGTTTATCAATCTGTTTTCACTCTTGATTTCATTCTTATAATAGAATTTTTGGCCAAAAATTAGCGCAGAAATTTGTAAATTACGTATTACAGTTCGGAGGAACAAGGCTGAAAATTTCAGCGGAAGCACAGCAAGCCAGCAAGCGCACGCAGCAAGCCAGCAATGCCGCGCGCAGCAAGCCTGCAGTGCCGCGCGCGCTACGCGCAGCAAGTCTGCAAGTGCCGTGCGCAATGCCCAGCAGTGCTGCGCGCGCTGCACGCACAGCAGCTGCAGTGCGCGGCCAGCCACTGCGGCGTGCGGGTCTGTCGATTTTCGCTGAGGCAATCCGGCGTCGGAGATGGCCTGAAATGGCAAACAGCAGCTGGAGCTTTTTTCGTTAATGGCGGCTGGGAAAACGAAAGATAAGAAGATAGGGTTTTTTCAATGCTTTTTATTGTTGGGGTCCCTATGGTTCCATAATTTCTTTTGGGTAGGAAAAGTGTTACGTTTTTGCATTTAAGTCCAAAAATAGTTTTGGGCTTAATGAATCCTAGTTTTAGGCCCAATTAAAATTTGGGCTTAATGGATTAAAAATGCATAGATAAAATTTAACACATTAAATATATTTTTGGTCTAAAATTTTTTATTTATAAAAAAAAAGATTTTATTTCTTTCAAAATTAAAAATTGAACCAATAATAAATTTTAAGCGAATATCAATTAATTAACAAAAAACATGGAAAATGGATATTGACGATAAAGATTAGGCTTAGGTTTAATGTATTTTTTCATTTTAGAAAAGCCATGAATTAAGATTATTTAATTGTTTTTCTATATATTGTGTTTTGGTTGATAACATGCCATGATAACATGTCATATAGAATAGGTAGTGTCACTCTATGCATAATGATACATGTCATTAATTAATTATGAATTTTATTATATTGTTTGAAATTTGTAAATGCTTTATAATATTTGATATCATCTAGATAATATTATCTAGATGATATCAAATATTATAGGAAGCATGCAATTAACAATATAATTTAATGTATGTTTTAAAAGAAAAAACTAATTTTAAAATATTGAGTGGGAGAGAGAAAATTCAAGATAATTTTTTCCATGGGCTCCATTGTTAGTTCAATAATAAAATTATATATATACCTCGACTTCATGATACAGTGATGCTCCCTACGGAGGGTATATATATATTAGATATTTTATTGGATAAACTTCTTTAAAGATAAAATTGAAATATTTTTCAATCAATTGTTCACCCCAACGGTGACTATTGATATGAAAAATACGTAAATTGAAACAATGGTTATACAATTGATATGAAAAATACGTAAATTGAAACAATGGTTATACACTCAACTAAAATTTGTTATTAACCTTCCCAACGAAGCTCTGTTAACAAATTTAGGCCCAAAGGGATAACGATAATTATTTATCATGTCTCTACATGAAAGTAAATAATCCAATGGAAAATTGGGTCTAGTAAGTGTAGACATGACTTCCCCAACGGATAGCTTGTCAAAGCGGTACTAGATTATCGTTACAATAAATTAAAATGCATTTATGGTTTTTTACATTTTTGTCATTTATTGTGAATATTGTTTCAAAGTATTTATGCATGTCTATTTTGTTTTTTCAAAAAATGACTTCCATCAACCCATTATTAATTATTCTTGTTAAAAATGAACTCATTGGAGAAAATTATTTAGATTAGAAACGCAATCTATTTAATATCCTCACTGCTAAAGGCTGCAAATATGTGTTGACCCAGCTTTGCCCTTTAGAACCATCGTTATACGATTATAGAAATCAGAGGGAGCCTTATGAGAAATGGTGCGAAGCTAACAAAATGACTAAGCGCTATATATTGGCTTCGATTTCTGTAGAACTGCATAAAATACATCAGAGCATGGAAACAGCCACTGAAATAATGGCTAGTCTTCATCAGGTGTTTGGGTAGATACTCATTTTGCCAGAGATGCAGCGTTAAAACGTATTACGGATACTAAGATGGAAGAGAGCACAAAAGTTCGTGAACACGTCCTCAAAATGATGGACTATTTGAGTGAGGTAGAGATTCATGGTGTTCAAATCGAAGATAAAACAAAGATTAACATGGTGATTGAATCTTTACCAGATACATTCAAAGAGTTTAAGGTCAGCTATATCTTAAACAATAAAGATATGATCTTAATTGAATTAATGCACGAACTACATGCTATAGAAGAGTTTTATCATAGCAGAAAACTTCCTGAAAAAGGATTATCTTCAAGGCTTAAGTTGAAAGACTGGAATGAGCAAGAAAGAGTAGGGATTGGCAAAGTGTTCACTAAAAGAAGTGGCAAGCCAAAAGGTAAGTGTTACAAGTGTGGACAGAAGGGTCACTGGAAGAAAGATTGTCCTAAGATTATTAAAATCAGGTTTAGGAAATCTTTAAGCTTCCTAATTAGTTCATATTTCTATTGATTTATGCAATAGTGAATTCTGAGATAGCTAATTTATAATTAATTTATTTGGTTTTCAGGAAACCAAGAGATTAAGTGAATAAAGCTTCAAGCAGCAGTTGAGGACATGCTAGTTTATATCAATTGAAAGACTAGATCAATTTTACGAGACTTTAGTTTTGATATTTGTCTTTATTAGAGGAATTTAATTTCGGTGACTTGTTTTAATAAACAGGAGTACACTGTTATTTATGGATCCTCTATTTATTACTTATTTTGGTTATTTATAAAGACATATTATATCATATAAGTCCATTGATCTATTCAAAGTAAGATATAATGATAAATAATATATGTTTTTATCTAAGAAAAGAAATGTTTCTTCTGACCAAAATAACTTCTAATATTTATGCTTAAGTCATATAAACTATAATAAGATTTTAAGAAAATGATTAATGATAGGCTTCTTAGCCTATTAAGATTGATCATGGTAATTCTATAAATCTTATTTAGAAAAGTAATTGACGAGAATGCTCTTTTTGAGCTAAAAGCATAACATTGTATTGAATGATTTAGTGCATGCAAATGTACAGACTAATTAGTTTACATGTGGTAAGAGGTTATGAGTATTCTATCAATTTTATTGATGAATATTCACTTTATTTATGTTTGTCTAAATGCGTCGTAATTCCATTGCCTTTGAAATTCAAAAGGGTACATGGATAAGACAGAAGCAATTAGACAGGAACATAAAAGAACTTCGATATAATCGAAACAAAGAACACTATGATACTATAGTGTAATTAAATGGAGAAACAAGATTCTTTTGGATAAAACAAAATATATACTAATTGGTTTATCAATTGCCTTTTTGATTCTAGATACCAGAATAAAAAAACTGTAAGAGTTTAAGAAACTTAGATTTATCTACCTCAGTGTCTACTACTCCAAGAAATTATGAAAAAGTCACAAACACGGTTTGAGACACATTCGTATTTGGAGTTTACTAGTATTTATACTAGGATAAGAGGTAGAAAAAGATGAATTCGTGTTCAGAACTTTGCATGTTTTAAGTATCTTAAAGGAATAAGGTAAAGTCTGAATTATAGTCCGCAAGATAGGAATGTATTTATAGACATATTCTTTACTTTCTTTGAGGAAGACTATATAATGACTTATTACCTAAGAGTAAGGTAAAACTAGAGAAATAAAAAGGAGATCAGGTTGATGCTCAGCTTTCAACACCGTTATTGACAAGAACAGCAACAACCGGCTGATCAACACAGAATTATCCCTGAACAACAATCACTTTTAGAACCTCGTCGTAGTGGGAGGGTAACTAAGTTACCAGCAAGAAGTACTTATCAACTGTTTCTTTCTTTTTTCTTTTCTTTTTTTTTTTTTTTCAGTAAGGCATTGTATTATCTCGATCATAATCAATTTTTACAGGAAGTTAACAGCAAACATCAAAGAAGTTCTAGGATTGGGTTAATGTGATTGAGCACGAATGCAACTTCGATTCATGGAATCCAGATTCTGAACAACTTTTGAGTTATTCTTCACTTTGATGCAAGCAAAGCACTGGTAATATGATGAGACAAAGTTTTGTGCATTAGTAGGTGTAATAGATAGACAAAAAAAAAAAAAGTGCGACTATTAAGTTTTTATTTTAAGTCGGTGGGTTCCATTGGGGGTGTTATGCTGGTTTAGATCCAAGGTCAATCTATCGTACGTTAGATTTTATATTTTGGTTCCAATATGATCGAATTACTCATTGCAATTCAAAATTATCCAAACCAATAAAAAGATAAATCTAATTCAACCCAAACCATTTATTATCATATGTTTGAAAAAAAAAGCAATTGAAATTTAAATATCAAAGGCAAACATTGGTTGCGGCTTATTATTGCATCTTAATTGTCATACATAATTATGTTGTATTTTTTAGAGGAAAATTAGGTTTTTATTAGCAAGTTAAATATGAAATTGACATGTAGCTATTTATAAAAATTAATAAAGAAAATAAAAATTGATTGGTTGGGTTGACTTATATTAGATTTTTAACATATAGGTCCACAAACCAATCCAATAACATTGGAATTTCCATTTTGCAATCCGATTCAATCCAATCAAAAGGTCAATCCAAAATTGGGTTGACTTGGATTGGATTGATTAGTTTGAATAGATTGGATTGAGTCTTGAACATCCTAAGTTCCATATAGGGATGGTAAAATTTGGATCCGGATCCGGATCCAAGTGTAGGAGCATCTAGATTCGGATCCACATAACCATTTTTATATCCGGAACCAGATCTGCATGTTTAATATCTGCACGAATTGCGAGTAGATATCCTGAATATCTAGATCCGCATAAATTAAAATTAAAAATTTAATTTAAAATTCAACAAATTACTCGAAAATATAAAAAAAAATCATAATTCAATAATCAACAATTCAATATCTTGAATAACATACAACACCATAAATTCACAAACAAAAATATCACAACATAAATCAAATATCAATAATAACATAAATCTAAATCCAACATCACCACAAATCCACAAATAAAATTTATAGAAACACTACAGATCCACATAAAATTATGTGGATCCCTTTTTTTTTTAACCTTTAATTTCACTGATACATTTTTTAATTAATTCTATTATTTTTTCATTTAATTTATATATTTTAATTTAATAAATAATTTAATTAAAAAATAATGTGGATGTCGATATCTAATTTTCTAGTTACATTTGTATTTGGATCTGGATCCGCATCCATATAGATTCTACAATTTAGCATTCAGATCCGGATCTTCCAAATCGTTGCGGATCCAGGCGGAACCTGGATCTTTTTACCATCCCTAGTTCCATAGCATTAAAGTGGGTGATCCCACCAGCCCGCCACAATGGTAGGTTCCTATTGAACAGGTGTACCACCAGTAGTTTGAACAGTTGTATGCAATTGATTTGTGTAGATGCAAATCCAGGAATTGTTGAGAGTCACTTGTCAGGGTTACTGTTCCTATTGAACAGGTGTACCACCAGCATGTTGAACAGTTGTATGCAATTAATTTGTGTAGATGCAAATCCAAAAATTGTTGAGAGTCACTTGTTAAGGTTACTGTTGAGCAGTGGTATGCAATTGATTTGTATACATGCAAATAAAAAAATTGTTGAGAATCACTTGTTAAGGTTACGGTTACGGATTCATCCCCCAGGCAGCTATAAGTAATCATACAGTCTAACGTCTGAAATTTTTACATGAAGAGAACAATGAACGATGAGAGCATATTCGGAAGCAAATTCTACTTGAATTTAAAGTAATCATGCAAAATAGAGAAACTTTACGAAAGTGTATAGAACTGTGACAAAAGTAAACCCAGCATACAAGCATGACGAAATTAAGGTCATGATATATGCGCATGAGATTATTATTGAACCTGATATCAAAACTACTGACATGCGACTTAGCCGAAAGAAGAGGCCACCTAAGATGTGAATTTGCTGTTATTTGATTTAACTTTTCGACATGACTTTTGAGGAATGGATCAGCTTATGGGCGGCAAGTAAGCAAGCTGATGTTGCTGGTATAGACAGCTTCCTGCCCTTATCGACATTTTTCTTCCAAGAATGTGAATCTTTCTGTCTAACAACATTAAAGGGAATGCACGTAGAAGTATTGCAGTTTGCATGTTATAAAGGAAATTATAGTTGAACAAAGGGATGCTTAACAAGAAAGCCTATGGGCGGTAAGTTTCATTATTGTGCGTCATCCCTGCTACAATTTTTGCTTTTTTTAACCTTGTCACTCTCTTAACTGCATTCTGTACTACATAGTTGAAGTCGTTAAGCTTTCGCCCTCGCTCTTCCAATCTACTGGCCTCTGTTATCTGCATCGAACCCTTCTGTTGATACAAATATGATGCAAGATCAGATTCTTTAGCACCCCAGGATGATTGTTTGATGACCAATCAATATCCTTGATCTTGAACAAACACAGACAACTAGGACTAAAGTAAAGAAGAAAGATTATTAGTCACGTCAATCTATCAAAAACAGGGCACAAACTACAAATTTTGAAGAACAAAAAGAGAGCTTCATGCCCATTTTTTTTAAAAGAAATGAAACCAAAATTACAGAGAGTGAAATTATCTTAAAAACGATACCTCTCTTGCTTCCTAAATCTCAGAGCTTATCGAGATATAAGCCTAGAAAAATTGCCTTACGCTCAGCTAACAAACCCAAAAGAGTCAACGAAAGTCAACTTTTTGTAACCGATTCTTAGCCGAGTCAGCAACGCCAATAACAGTTTTTCCAGCTATACACAAAGTCCAGTTTCGGCAAATACACCCTGAGAAGTTTCGAGTTATTACGATTTAACCTCACCAAGTTTGCAAATCTTATAAATGCACCCCAAAATTTATAATATTGAATCATACATTCATACTCAACACCTGTGCAAAATGACTAAATTGATTGATTATTGTTGCTTACTGACGAGACAGATGTTTCATCGTTATGTCTTTGTTCAACGCTTCAGGCGGGATGGCATGGTTCACACTTGGGCATTTTATCAAACATGTTCGGGCATTTTGTCTTCAACTTGGCCTGCAATTCAATAAAATACATAAGTTGAGATCCATAATCTAGATATTTGTCTTTCATCCTTCCAATGCGTGGCTTTTCAAATTCTGCTGAAATCCTCAATCTGTTTCATCAAGCTTGCCAATATTGGGCCTGTTCTAAGATTCGGCCACTAATCACTGTTCAGAAATCAGTAGGCCAAAAATTGAATTGGGTAACCAACTGAATTGATGTTGAGTACGCCTGTCGAAAGAGTGATGCTATTAGCACACTTTATTATCCTTGTAAAACCCACTTTTAAATAAAACATTTAAAATTAAATATAAATCAAGTTAATTTGTAAATTACATGCATTCATAATCTATCCATTTTTTTCCTATCTGTCACTTTCCATCTAATCAAAATTAATTTGCATAAATTTAAAATAATCTATTATTCTTTTCTTATTTCTTACTGATTAAACATTTGAGTACAAAATTTCTTTCAAATTATAACTTAAAATATATGTAACTTAAGTCAAAATTATAACTTAAAATTCATTAGCCATGAAACATTTCAACTCGTATTACGATAAATAACAAGATTGTAAAAGAAAAGAAAATACTACTTTAAATTTAAAATAAGAAAATAATATTAAAACTTAGAAGAGTTTTCTAAGAAAAAAGGTGAATCTTTTGGAACTAAAATTAAGAATAACTGAAAAAAAGAAAAAAGGGTTTTATGAAAAGATTAATGGGGTGACAATAATCCAACTTTGTAGAATGCTCAACGGAAGTCAGAAAGTCCAAATTAAATAATTAAGCACAGACCAATCCAACAATGAAGACAACCTGAACAATAATTTGAGTTGTAGTACCCCTTATTTTATCTTACCAACCTTCGCTTCTCAATTAGTCCTACTGAAAATTTTGAAATAATCTTAATCTCTCAATATACCCCATTTGATCCCCACTTACTCTTATTATTATTTTTATCATTTTTCCACACACCCCACTGTATAAAACCTAAAAAATCTGCGTACAAGAAGAAAATAAATTCTAATAATCTTTCTTTTTCTCTATGTATCATCAGTGCCTTTGACCAAAAAAAAAATTATCATCAGTGCCTTTGACGAAAAAAAAAATTATCATCAATGCCAGTGGTTCAGGAGCTCCTTTTTTTGTTGAAATTTTGATGATGTGAATCCAATTAGAGATATATATAAATGAAATTTGTGGAAATAGGGAATGAATGGATTTTCCTCGAGCTGATAGAGCTGTAGCTGTACATTTATCTTGTATTTTTTCCTTTGATAAAACTATAGTTTTCGAATAATGTATAAGCTTAAATGCTTATTATAAAATCAAGTACAAAAATTGAGGGATAAAAACTTTAAACTTACTTCCTCATCTTCCTCTATTAGGTCCTACAAACTATTTACACGAATATATAATATTTGAGTAGAGATAATTAGTTTAAGAAATTAAAAAAATTATGGTTTATAAAATTAAATTATCTAAATTAGATAATTATATAAATTAATCATCATGTGGGTATATTTAAAAGCTATTTATCTTTTAAAGGAATTTCTCACAAGGATAAAATGAAAATTTCAATAAAAGTGGTTAGTGGGGGCTAATGAAATAAAATAAGGGGGTCAAATCTCACAACTTCAATAATTTTTTTGTCGAAAATATTTTTGGTCAAAAATATTTGATATATCCTTACGTAAGCAATATTATACATCAAATATATTGTATGGTCTTTATATATAAATATAAGTTCACTCCATCCATCTCTGAAAATAATAAAATTAAACTCTAATTCGTGCATTTGCTATTAAATTTCATTTTTCTCTATGTCATAATTAAAAAGTAAAAAAAGAAAAAAAAGAAAAAGAAAAACCGAGAACTCTGAAGGCGATACTAATATTCAAGTAAAATCTTAGCAAATTAAGTAAGAATCGCAACAAGTGAAAAACTATATCAGCTTCAAGTGCTAGATAATTCAGAATAAGCTTAGCAGAGGATTTTCAATTACAACAGAAGCTAATGGAAGAGCAGATACGATAAAAAGAGAGTAAATGAATTACATGAACGGAGAAAATAAACTAAAATTGAGAAGCGTACTTACACATAAATTCAAAGAATATTCAAAAGACTTTGCACTTCATTCGCGTTGTCTAAATCTTTTAGGTTGTGTTTCCTCTTCGTCATCACAGCAGCCATTTCCACTGGTTTCAGCTACCCCATCATATTCTGCAAGACTCGCTTTGACATTGTGACTACTTCCATATTTTATCCAACAAAATTGGGAAGGAATTCATTCAGATTATCAGAAGTAAAGCGAGTCCATTGCTTTATTGTTTGGTCAAACTCCTCAACTTCGTGCATATAAACTGGATGCAAACTACCTCTCTTCACTTCCAGTCTAGGAGGACACTACTTGGGTTCAAATGACAACTTAATAAGATCACATTCAGAAAGTCAATTACTATCATAGGATTGTTTTCGAGATAAATAGAGTAGCCAAAGATGGTCTGGCCAAGCCTGCCTGAATTTCTCAATAAAACCAATCACAAAAAAAGAAGGCCTTTTGGCTGTTTCAGAAACTTTATGCAGCAGCTCAAGCGATGTCGCCATAGTTCGTTACGAGCTGAATGTTTAGCGACATGAAAAACACAGCAAATAGCATATCCCACAACCTTAGTCTTATTATACAAATATGAAGGACTTGTGACTGCAAATGAAGAGCCCTCATTCTGATAAATGAACCACTTTGGAATTTTACTTCCTGGGACAACAATGCTGAAATCTTTTAATGGATCTGACGGTGCCTGTAGCTAAAAAATAAAAAATGAACAAGTCCATGCCATTGCTTAATTCTTCAGGAATAATTTTGGCATAGCTAGGAGTTACGGAGTGAGAGACTTACCTCAAGGTACTCTCGTAGCATTGAAAATGCCAAACCATTGTTTCCGGCCAATTTCAAGCGATCTATACAGTTAAATAATGTGTATGCAGACTTGCATATTTTTGATGCACCTAATAATTGTTGGGATAGTATGCTCTTTTAAAGCATATTAATTTATTTTCTCATTAATAAAATATTTGAGATATTTTAATTGCATAAATATATTGAATAAAGTCCATTTAATCATCTTATATGTATTTATGTGATCACCATGTGGATTCACAGAAGACATAAATACAAGTTATTTTATGATTAAATAAATTAAGTTCGCAGTTGATAAATAAAGTTGGGCACTTTATTTAGGTTTAGACTGTAGTAAATTCATTGAATGATTTGTCTTAATCATGTATGAATTTACTGATGTAGTTTGACTACATTGAGCTGGATCACACATGAGATTTAATTAACCTTGAAATGACTGTCAGACTTATTAAATCTCATAGGCATTGATTTTACTGTAATCTTAATCTTGAGTTAATTATGATTTCATGATTATAATTGTTATTCCATTTGAGTTACCAATGGGCACGACACACCCTTGTAGTCAAGATTACCCGGTATCTTGGTGGGAGCAATTATGAGTATTGGAGTTATAGATTAACAATATAGAATTTGTACAACACATCTCTTGATGGGTTTTCGGTACTTGATCATAGAATTCTCTGGCCAGAGTGTGTCAACATATTTTATATGTTGAAAATGATCATTAGAGAAAACCAGTAAGTATCAAGGAATAAGATGTAATTAAATCGATTGGACAGTTGAGATATCGATTAAATTAACGATGTGGTACAAAGGATTGAGCAGTAAAGAAATCAATGTGGCTTGGGACTGTTGAGTGTTAGAAAATGTATATTTATAAAGGAGAATATCGTCATTTTACACTTCAAGTCTCACTAACATTGTTATTTTTATTTATTTAAGTATTTTGTTATTTAATTACGTGTGTTTCATTATAATTAGTTATTTTATATATTTTAGGGGTATCACGATTGTTTCACAATGAACGAGTGATCAGACAGCAAAACGGACGTCACATTTGAACTCAGGACGATCGAAAACTTTAGGAGGAGCATAAAAGGAAAAATATCACTGTTCACATATACGGAACTATTCATACGTATAATCGTTCATGGTCTTGTAAAACCGGTTCTTGTGCGAAATAGTGGTCAAACCGTGTGTGCAAATAGTATTCTTGTGCAAAAACCGGCTTACTGTGTAAATAGTGGTCAAACCGTGTGAGTAAATAGTATTACTGTTCAAATAGTGGCTGTTGATTGTTGACTGATGACGTGGCGCAATCCTGAGCGTCCAAACTATTTTTAATCCGATGGTCATGATTCACTCAATGTACCTATAAAAAGGGGGCTTCCCCCCCCTAATTTGACATCCCTGAATTCATTTCTAAGCTTAGATTTTTGTAATTCCTTCTCCTTCTTGTATTTTCTATGTATTTTAATAAATTCCCATTTTACCCCTAGTTCAAAAATGAGTAGCTAATTTTCTTTTAAGCTTGGGTTGAAGGTGAAGTCTCAACATGTTCCATGGGCTTAATTTGGTAAATTTACTTTCTCTTCCCCTCTAATATTTGTGGTTGTAATAATACTAGTCTTGTCTAATCACCAGTTAGACACACTAGTACAAGGTTATTATTATATGGCACGATAAGCCCTTAGCACCATATTTATTTGAGCGTGGTTCATGAGGTGTGGAATCCCCCCTTATGATTTAATTGGTATTAATATGGAATATTTAGCCCATGGAGCATGTTGATGCAGATCCGAATACCCAAGTGTTTCAAGTATAATAGTTTCCATTTCAATTTACTCTCGCCATTTTAATTTAAATTCTAGCATATTTTAAATTCCTTTCACCATAAATCTAACCACCCATTTAAAAGAAAATTAATTCTGCAAACAATTAAAATCAACCTCCTCGTGGGATCGACACTCGTCACCATTGATCTATTCTACAATAGATTCGTGCGCTTGCGAGTTCAATAAAATTTGCACAACAGGGACGAATTTTTATTCGAACATACAATTATGGAGGTCAGTTCCAATCTTATAGTGGAGTAGAGTTGGAATTAAATGATTAGGCTTGTTTAATTACATGCTTAATTGTTGTAGCCACTATTGTATGTTCCCAAATGATCCCCGGGTTAGCTCATTTAATTGACTGCACCACTACTGGATTAATAAGCAAGATAACTAGTAATTTGAGTCAAAAACATAATTTTATTATTTAGTGGGAGGCTCCATTAATATACGTTTGTATAAAGGGCCTTATGTTATTTTACAAGGTGGTCCCCTTATGGAAAAAGAAAAGTAACTTAACTTTAATTTTGGAGCCTAGGGTTTCACTAAAGAAATAATATAAAAGGCTTATTTTTCTCCCAAAAGAAGAGACAGCCACTTTATACAGATCAGAGAAAAAGATTTTTCTCTCTAATTTTGAGAGAAAAATTTTCTCGTGCTAGTTTGCTTTTAGTAGTGATAAAGGCGCCCACACGTCAAGTGCAGATCAAACCTGAGTCATAACCTGGAAGATCATTAGTGACAGTTCGTGATCTAACAGGCGTGGTGGTGACGGATCGTGATCTAACGGGAGTGGTGGTGACGGATTGTGATCTATGAGCCTAAATCACTTCAGCGGAAAAATCCAAACTGGATTTTCAAGGTACGATTTCTAGATTACGAATTCATATATATTATATGAGATCGGTCCTAAAAGTTTTTTTTTTAAAACTGAATTTTCCCCAACAATAATATCACCAACGAAGCACAACCATTCACTCTAACTTGAGTAACGTTGGGTAGAAGTTATGGCAGAGATTGAAGCATTTTACAGTCTTCCAAAAGAAGTTCCTACAGACACTTCATGCTTCCCACAATCTCTGGAAATTTCTTCAATTTCGAGCAACCAAATAAAACAAGCGTTTCAAGAGATTCCATAAAAATCTTGCCTGAAAGTGTTGTAAGACTTGCACGACCTTTCAAATTCAATAAAATTATCTTCTTGTGAAACAAAGACAGGTGAATTTCACGCCACCTTGTACATCCTTCAAGATCAACCCCCTCTAAGTTTGGGACCTCTATTAAGTCTGGTGTCTTAATCAGATTCTCTGAATGGCTGAGTTTCACGAGTATCAACATGCTTAAAGGCTATCGAAAACAGAAGGGAGCTGAAATGATATTTTTTTTAATTCATATACATCTATAATAAGATAAAATTGTTGTCACATATATTCACTCAAAATAATTAGTGACAAAAACATTGATCTTACTTGGATTCCTTTCCATAATTCTTCAATGCAGCTGTAGCACATCTTAAATTCAACAATTTTATCCAATTGCAAATTTGATGCACTTGCACTTAAATACACCTTATTTTTAGGGAAGCAGGTGTCAGCTATTATTCTTTCCACTGCTTCACTTCCCTGAAAATTTCAAGCAAATGATAGTAAATAAAACAATAATGTAAAGATGTTCTGTTGGAAATATATATGTGTATATATTTATTTATAGGGTTTTATCACTTTGAGGTCACCCATGAGGGAAGCATAACCAAGAACAAGTGATCATTTTGAATTAGAACTCTATAATATCTCAAATATTATATTTAAGATATTAAGTGATCATTAAGAAAATGATCACTCCAACAAATTATTTAAGCTTATTTAGAGATCATTGAGAAGATGATCACTACTTCTTGGAATGCTATAAATAGAGGCAAATCCATAGATAAGCTAAGAGTTAAGCAAAAATTATGCAAACTGCAATTCACAGAAATTTCAAGTCAAGAGAAGCTTAGAGGGTTCTTGCAACGTGAATTGAGAAGATTTTCCAACTTTGTGATCATCTTCCGACCATAAATCAGTGGCACGGCCTTGGTTTATCATTTTTCCGTAAATAACCCGGGTATGTGTTTAAATTCGGATTTACAAGTTTTTATGTTGATTCTTGCTCAAAAATCAACATTGGTATCAGAGCTAAATTGGTTGTGTTCTGTTTTAAGCAAGTAAAGCATGAGAATTAAGCATGTTCTTTAAGAAAGTTCATTTTTCATCAAGAACACATATTAATGGCATGTTAAAATTTATTTGTTTTTGATGCCATGCAACTGGATTAATCAATATATAATGGTGTATAGATTAAATCTTAGTTGCCATGAGGATTAATATGATCCATGTAATGAGTAAAATGAAAACCTAAGATATGAACCTATAAGTTTATTTTACTCATATCTTTCATGATACATAACATATGAACATGAAATTGGTATCATTAGAAAGAACATGAAAGTATCTTTCCAACTGTATATCACATGCGAATTTCCGACGTATATTGAGAGAGAACAAAAGCTTTGAAATCTTGGTTCGAAATCTGGAAATTTATGGAAAAAGGTTGAAGATGAACACTGTAGCTATAATGTATCGAAACTGTAGCAGACCGAACCGAATTGCTAAACCAAACCAGTTTGGCCTTTTTTTTAAACCGGATTTGGCTAGTTAAGTAAAGCCCACTCGCGGCAGTGGAGAGTGTAATCCACCCACCTCCTTCCGGATTGAATTTTGAGGCGTCGTTTCCAGCGACCATTTCCAATTTGTATTCTCTATTTTACTGTATTTTAAAAATTAATTTTATAACATGTTTATATTTTTAATTTTAATTTTAATCAAATAAATACTTTAAAATTAGAGAATAATACTTTGTAAGTATTAAAAAATATGAAAAGAAATTTTTTTCATATGATGATACATCATTAAGAGAGTTGTGCTTTAGTGGAAGCATAACAAAATTTCTTAAAATATAAAATGAGAATAATCCTGGCGTAGTAATATGGATGAATTGCATGTCTAGGAAAATTCTAACAAAAAAGGCATGAGCCTAAGGAACTTTGATAATGAGAGAGATTTTTAATCTCCACCATCTTCCTGGGAATTTTTCTGGTGCACTATCCACGTGAACAGATGCATGATGGATGTATTCTTATGGCATGTTTTATCAGTGGGAGTTCTTTTATTGTTAAAATTTTTTTAAACAATAAATGAATTAATATTTTGCGCAATGTACTAAAATTATATTAACTTAATGTTTAGAAATGATGATGAATAGAAGCCTCGACGACTTTTCGAATCAAATCTTGACATTAAACTTATTATATTTTCGATTATTTGTTTGCAGCAAAATAATTAAATATGTGTAAATAAAATCAAGAAAGTCGTTTCTTATCTCTGTGTTTTGTGTTTTTTCTTAAAAATGGCAACAAATAATGTCGTGGTTGAATTAAACAAAGGAATTAAACTTAACGGTAACAATTATGATATTTGGTACCGTAAAGTTCAAAACCTCCTTGAATTACAAGACTCACTAAAGGTAATTACAAACGTTATGACGGAGCCACCAATAGGTAATTCTACTCAACATAAAAGAGATCTTAAAGCTTATGAAGTTTGGAAGATAAAAAATTGTAGTGCGCGCATTTTGTTGTTGAGCACTATAAAAGATGATTTTATGTGTGAATATGAGGAATACCAAATGGCTCACCAAATATGGAATGCCTTGAAAGACAAGTATGGTGGTACTTCTACCACTAAACTTAGAAGACTCACTATTAAATTTGACACTTATAAATTGCACCCCAATACTTTGATGGAGCAGCATTTAAGAGAAATGCCACTTTTAATAAGAGAGTTAAAAAATACTAATAGCATTATAACTGATGAACAACAAGTTCAGGCAGTAATTCGATCTCTTCCAGATAGGTGGGAGCATATGAAAGTTAACATGACACACAATGAGGGTGTCAAAATGTTTAAAGATATACAACGTCACTTGGAGTTGGAAGATGAGCGCCTAGAGGTAGCTTAATCTTCTACTCAACTTTATATGGCTGATATCAACTCGCGAAAAGCTTTGGGCTTTAAACGCAAAAGAGGTGGTAAAATCTCTTCGCAGAATAGGAAGAAATCTAATCAAGGGCAATCCAGTTTGGGCAAGCACAAAAGAGAAAAATGCGCTAGTCAGAAGAAGGATATGAGCAAAGTGACATGTTACAATTGTAGCAAACTTGGCCATTTCGCTCGTGATTGCACTGAGCCAAAAAAAGTACATGCTAAATCCACAAATTTACATAATGTGTATGTAATAGGCTTTGTTTATATGACTGAAACTCATCCTTTGTGGATTGTAGATTCAGGAGCAACAGAACACGTAGTCAATAAACGTGGAGCCTATGTGGAATATCGTTGGATTAGTCAAAGGACTAAGTGGGTATATGTGGGGAATAACTCAAGGGTTGAAGCTAAAGGGATTGGCACTTGCAAATTACAACTGCATGGTGGCCAAATGCTTTATCTCCACGATGTGTTGACGAAACTTAAGAGTTCTGTCGTACTTCTGAACATGGGATATCATGTGATATTCCGTGATGTTTATATGCAATTAGTTCTTAATAAAACTCTAGTCGGAACTGGTTATTTACTTAATGGTTTTATGATTTTGAATGTAATTAATCAAAATTATAATCAAGATTGTTTTTCATTGCTAACATCTTCTGATTCTATGGATGTTAATATATGGCATGCCAGACTAAGGCATACAAGGCAAGACAGAATGCATCGATTATCTAGAGAATGTTATTTGGGCTCACTCGATAAAATAGAATTGCCTACATGTGAGAATTGTCTAGTTGGGAAAACAACTAGAAAACCATTTGGTAAAGGAACTAGATTTGAAAGTTCTTTACAAATTATCCATTCTGACATCTGTGGTCCAATGAGTGTAAGGGCCAGACATAGTACCTCATATTTTATTACATTCATTGATGATTACTTACGTTTTGGTCATGTCTATTTGATTTCTCACAAATCCGAAGCATTAGATTGCTTTAAAAAATTTTCAAAATTAGTTGAAAATCAATTAGACAAAACGATCAAAGTCTTAAGAACAGACCGTGGACGCGAATATCTTTCTGAACAGTTCAAGGAATTGTGTCAAGAGAGAGACAGTTTGACTATTTCTGGGACTCCACAAACAAAATAGTATTGCGGAAAGAAGAAATAGGACATTACTTGAGATGGTTAGGTCTATGATGGCGCAAGCAAATCTCCCAATATCCTATTGGGGAGATGCATTGCTAACTGCTGCCTACAAACTTAATCGAGTCCCAAGTAAGTCAATTACTTCCACTCCATATGAGTTGTGGACAGGTAGAAAACCTGTTCTAACTCATTTGCGACCCTGGGGGTCTGCAGCTTATGTTCATAATCCTTCTCATACACATGGAAGATTGGGTGCAAGAGGAAAAAAATGTATTTTTGTAAGATATCCTGAGCACTCAAAAGGGTATTATTGATTGGTGAACGTGATGATGGAACTATAACTGAACTAGAATCACGAGATGTCATATTTTTAGAGAATGAATTTCCTAGCATTACAGGTGTTGACAAAGATATTCATTTACATGAAATAAATGATCCACTGAGTATTGTCAATTGAGTTGAGGAAAACCCAAATTTATCTGGGATTTCTGATCCTAGTGGGAGTCAACCAATTTATGGAATGACTTCACAGGATGCCTCAATTCGAAGGAGTAATCGTATTTCTATCCCACGTCGTCGTTTTGAGATTGAGGGGGAGGCATTTATGGTTACTTCACATGATAGCGATGAGCCAAGAACTTTTAGTGAGGTTATTGCATCATCTGCTAAAGAATTATGGATAAAAGCAATGAATGAAGAGATGGAGTCCATGAAATCAAATCAAGTCTGGGACTTGGTTGATTTACTGCCTAAATGAAGAACCATTGGAAATAAATGGGTTCTACGTATAAAACGTAAAGTATTGCTCTATCTACAATGGAAGCTGAATATGTGGCATGTTCAGCAGCAGTGCAGGAAGCTGTATGGCTTAAGAGATTTATTGAAGATCTCAAAATAGTTACTGATTCTACTAGACCAGTAATTATACATTGTGATAGTCAAGTAGCAATATCATTTACAAAAGATGTCAAATACCATAGTAAGTCAAAACACATAGAAACCAAGTATAATTTTGTGAGAGATATTGTAGCACAAAGAGAAGTGCTAATACAATACACATCTACACATTTTATGGTAGCAGACCCATTTACTAAAGCCATAACACAAGATGTTTACTTGAAACATACTCGATCATTGGGCTTACGTAGATTATAAAATTGTACTTGATGAGATATTATTTTTGAGTAATGGACATGTGATAAATTTTTCATATGATTAAATTCTTATTATCGTTTGTCCATATAAATTTTTTTTACACATATTTAGAGGAAAGTTATGTCATCAGGTAGTGATCGGCTTTCTTACACAAACAATCACCTCAGTTGCCAGAAAAGCAAGCTGAGATGAGACAATACGGAGAGAATTAGATACTATGTACATTCTCATGGAGCATTTATAAATGTGTTGCCTTGACTAAGTCAAGATGAGGTTTATATATGATAAATATAAAACCGACCATGATATACCGAATAATCATGGAAACCTGATTAAAAGCCAGATGTGAGTATTTTAATTTGGCACTTTAGATAAGCGAGTTTATTAAAAACTCAGGTTAGGTGCTTGAGTAGCGACTGAGCTAAGATCTGTACAGTGAAATAATTTAGACATATACTCTTAGAAAAGAGAATTCATTGTAGCACGTGTTTCATACAACGTATGCTTAATGACCAAATAAAGAAAAATGAGAAAATTTCCCTTATTTCTCATTGTGTAAAGTTTCCTTGAGGTATTATAAACCTCAATAGGTATCCTTATATATTATCAGCTATATTTTAAGGTGAAAGATTAGTGTTTGCTTATTTAAACTTGTTTTCTAAAGCTATGATGTTATTCGGTTTATGAAACAAGTCTAGAAAAGCAGTTAATCTGAAACTAAGAAATATGAGATTGATAGGAAGATTCATTACTTACATCTACTTTATGTTTTTCACTAATACCGATTGTATAATCTGGGATTGATACAATTGTGATTACATAGAGTGTATATTGTCAAGCATAGCTTTTGATATGGGACTTAGTATGCTTGAATTTGATGTAATAATATGGAATCTAGGATACATGATGAACAACTCTTTTGTATAGAATACAATTGAGATTCAAAGCAATAAAGTTCCTGCTTATTGTTCATGGGTCACACGTTGCATTTGCTAGTCTGAAAATTGAATTTTAAGACTTGAACATAGAGTTCTCGTTGCACTATAAGCATCCCATCATGTGCGAGTGGGAGATGTTGGAAATATATATGTGTATATATTTATTTATAGGGTTCTATCACTTTGAGGTCACCCATAAGGGAAGCATGACTAAGAACAAGTGATCATTTTGAATTAGAACTTTATAATATCTCAAATATTATATTTAAGATATTAAGTGATCATTAAGAAAATGATCACTTCAACAAATTATTTAAGCTTATTTAGAGATCATTGAGAAGATGATCACTACTTCTTGGAATGCTATAAATAGAGGCAAATCCATAGATAAGCTAAGAGTTAAGCAAAAATTATGCAAACTGCAATTCAGAGAAATTTCAAGTCAAGAGAAGCTTAGAGGGTTCTTGCAACGTGAATTGAGAAGATTTTTCAACTTTGTGATAATCTTCCGACCATAAATCAGTGGGCCAACTTTGGTTTATCATTTTTCCGTAAATAATTTGGGTATGTGTTTAAATTCGGATTTACAAGTTTTTATGTTGATTCTTGCTTGAAAATCAACATTTTCAAAGTTCATTATGTTTTCTATTTAACAATCCACTTACTGTGTTTTCTATCAACACCTGCCGTACTTCTTCTTTTCTCCATAAACTACTGCGTTTCCCAAGTTCTTCGGGGGATGCCTTTGAACATTTTGATTTCTGTTGAAAAGTCAAGCATGCAAGTGACAACTAGCATGCAATTGTTAAAAGGCAGCTAGCTTTGACTAATTTTGGTGAGAAAGTTGGCACCAATTGCCAAGTTTTCAATTTGGCAAATTGAAGCCAAATTGAAAACGTGTGTTAGGTGGGCTATGCTTTGCCTATGAATAGAGAAGCAAAATGCATTTGTTAGCATCCCAATTTTGAGAGAAGTAGAGAGTTGTAACACCTATAGAAAAAAAAATAATAGAAATAGATGAGGCAGTTAAAGGTTAATAAAAGAAGAAGTTAGAAAACAGGGAACATATACACACACGTGTGAGAGTGAGAGAAAAGCTATCAAAACCTGACCCGAAAACCTGACCCATTTGACCCGAAAATTGACCTGGCCGGTTCTCCCATTTCCGACCACTACTCCGGCCAAGTAAGGTATCAATCGAAAGCCCAAGAGACGTTGATCATACCCCAGCCATCATCTTCATCGAAAATCGACTGGAATGCCGTCGTTTAAGGCTTGAAAAACCGCGACCAAGACCCATCACCACCGCCGTCGATTTCGTTGGTTTTGAGTGACACCGCCGGTTGGGATTTGTTCCCCACGACTTCCTCTTCGATTCCCGACCATCCATAGCCACCGGGAGTCGCTGATTCGTCGTAGGTTGGTTGTTGGAGTTCACAGCTACCGAGCTAGATTTCGGCATCGTTGCTGCGCGTGGAAGCTCACCGCCGGTGCCACTAGACTCAGCGTGATTGGAACTTCCAGACTTGAACTTCCCGGCAAGTGTTGACTAATTCCGGCCACTGTTGACCGGCGAGGGCAAATCGATAATTTCACATTTTGAGGGCAATTTTGTAATTTCAGAGCCTGTGAATATTTTAGTAATTCCTGAAATTGAGAAGTGGAAATAAGTACGATTCCGAGGGTAATTCGGTGACTTGCGATTTCAGAATGTTTTAATGATTCACGGACTTGAGGGTATTTTAGTAATTTTAATGATTCGGGAGTTGTAAATTATGGATATATGTTCTTTTTCGAGTTTATTGTATAAATTTAGTCGTAATTCTGATTTACGGAAAATAATTATGTTGTTCCCTTGATTTATGAGGATCCGCGAGCGAGAATTAGTCCACGGACGTGAATGATAGCCGAGCGTTAACACTGTCACTGTGAGTGGAATATACAAAACCTATTTTCATAGTTAATTATGATAGTAAAGCATGTTTACGAAATGAGTATATTAAATGTTTGATTTAATGATTTCCTTGAAATGAATTTTATTCACGTATTGATATTATATTAAAATGTTTGATTAATGGATTTCTATATCAGTTTTGAATAAAATATCATAGTATTTTAAAGATGAGAAAAGTGGATTTAGTTGTGATGATGAAAAGAAATGTATGATTTGAAGTATGGTTAGAATGTATATGAATATGAGTATAGAGATTGTTTTTAAAATCATTGGACAGTACCCTCCCCTCCAGATACAGTGATACAGATGAAATGAGATGAGATGAGAGGCCTTTGGGGCCCGTCTGAACACACATAGAGGCTTTGGGCCGTGTGTTTGGGCGCTTTTGCCTTTTGGAGGCATATGCATGTAGTATGATGATTACAGATAAGATATGATGATACAAATGAGATACAGGCCCTTGGGCCCTGTCTGAGTATACACAGAGGCTTTGGGCCGTGTGCTTGGACGCTTTTGTTTTTAGAAACTGGATTATACATGTACAGATATGATGAGATATAAGATAGTATTTCCCTGTCTATCCGTGTAGCTCCAGGGTGTGACGATACCCAGATAGTACGTCATTGCCCATCTATTGAGGTCCGGATGCGACGAGATTATTTCCCTGGGTACTTGTTTGGTGATGATTTTCAGATTTGCGCATTCTATATGTTATTGTGATATGATTTCCACGGATATTGGGTATGATATTATATATGCTTTTCATGGTTAGTAATCTGATTTAAATGTTAAATGATTTATTATTGATTTCTCGCATATGGCTTGATGAAATCGTGTTTGGAAATTGATATGATTATTTCTTTTAAAGTAAAATTAAATTAATTTATTTTCAAACACTACTATTCACTCACTGATCTCACTGAGTTTTATACTCATCCCATTTTATTTATATTTTCTCCTCCCTCACCAGGAGGGTACACCAGACCGACCCAACGACTGTAGTTATATTTTAAGTCTTGACCACATGATGGTGTTAGAGAATATAGATGATTTTTGTTAGGATATCCTTACCGTCTTGTTCTTTTAGGATTGTAAAATTTGGTTATATTATCCTTTTGGGATTAAGAATAAATTACTAGAATTGCTAATTTTGCCCTTATTAATATTTTTTTATTTCAAAAATACCCTCACTGCTAATAAAAAAAAAAGTTGCAACGAAATTGTCACGATCCAGCAGCAGCCAAACAGTTGCTGTCAAAATGAAGCACAATCGTTGTTGTTGGTTGTGGAGCAGTAGCTGGTTCACTGGTGTTGTCCCGGTTAGGATTGTTTTTGATGGTGCACAATCCAGCAATAGCCGTCACTAATGATGATGACGTCGACATTGTTGATATATGATGATGTCCCCACCGATTAAGATTTTGATGCTACCATTGATGATCATGATTTTGATTATTACTACTACTATTATTATTTTTAACTGGAATATTATTATTCATAAAAGGTACTATAATTATTATATATATATATAATGTTAATATTAATAATAATAATACTATTATTATTATTGACAATAATTAATAATATCATTAATAATAATATTTTTGAATAATAATAATCACAATAATTAAAATACAAAACAATACTTATGACAATAGTTAATCTAATTAGTAATTTGCAACAATCTAACTCATTCTGATTTTAATTCCAGAACAAAGTAAACACATCAATAACAATACAGCTCATTCTGATCCTAATTCCTACAACTAAAGTAAACAATTTATTTTGACTCCCATTCCTCATTTTGATTTTAGCCCATTCCAATTCTAACTCATTTCGATTCCATTTGATCGCTAATAATTTTAAATATAAGCAATAATTTGTTTAACATTAAAGAAAGAATACCCTGACTGTTGATCCAAAACTCTACTATTTTATTCAACGTGTAATGTGCATTTCCCAACTAATATGTCCTTCATCCATTAAATAATAGAACAGAGTTATAAGATCCCACAAAGTGCCTGAGTTTCAGCATTGTTGTTCCTTGAAGTAAGATTTCAGCATAGTTGTTGCTGGAAGTAAGTTTCCAGAATGGTTCAACTATCAGAATGAGGGATGTTCAATTACAATAGTCAGTCCTCTAGATTCATGTGATAAGAATAAGGTGGTTGGATATGCAATTTGCTGTGTGTTTCATGTCTGTGGCAAACATCAACTACACTGCCATATGAAAGCTGATCAAATACAAGCTCGTATCCAATATATTCTTGATCTTAAAGAGTGCAATAAACTTGATTGGAAGTTTGGATCTGATCATGTTGAGTTGTTTCAAACCAATTCGGGACTGAAGGTGAAGAGGGGTAATCTCCATCCAGTTTCCATCCACTCGGGATTGAAGGTGAAATGGAGTCTGTCTACTGTTTATAATCTTGATTATAACTAAAGTTGCAGTTGAGCACGAATTCCTCAAGGTGGTTCTGAATGTACCACTGAGTTGATTCCAACTGAAGTTTCTGTGGACAGAAGTAACTCAACATGTATTGCTTTAATCCAAAGTACTACGTGTCCATGCAAAATTCTAGTGCTGATACGAATATGTATCTGCAGTCTGCGGGCTTGCTACAAGTTTCAATTGCTCTGTGTGTGTGTGTGTGCTATGCTTAACTTCTTAGCTCTTCCGAGTATGTTTACATGTAGGTATATTGTTGAGTGTACGTTTGGAGTTGAGCGATTGAACAACAGGGAAACCTAAGAAATTTTGTTCCATGAACCCATCCTGGTTTTTCGACAACATTTTTTTCAGTTATGGTAGATTCCCAGGTTCCCTAATGTTCATTTGCTTTTACTGCTTATCTTCTTATAATTCCCATAATATATTTGAGATTGACACAACAAACCTTATCATCTTTATATTCTTTCTATAGAAACTCTTAGCCCTTAGATTAATCTTTTCCACAACAGAAATTTTATGCATAAGGCTTAGAACATTCGAGAGAAACACAGTGAAAAGGCTGACATTAGTTGAGATACTTCCTAAAACTGAAAAGGCCAAATCGTTGTTAGCAAGCAATTTCAAGCACTGTGCACTGCTGATATGTGAGAACTTTGACTCACATAATTTAAATGCATCTGATTGCATAAGGTATATAAAAAAAATTCAAACAGATTCAATAAGCTAATCTAATTTGTTTGTTATTTATTCATGGCAATGCAATTCATGAACTATGATACCACCCCCTTCAAGTGTCCCAAAAAACTTACCCTAATTGGCTCTGACTCTGGCAATTTTTGCACATAAGGGAATGGATAGCTTGGTCCTCATTTCATTTCAGTTCAAAAGCACTCTGAGTCATTTTGAATCCCAGGATTGAATTAAATATAGAGTTTTTCCTGTAGTAAAATTAGTTGCTTTCAGTTAACGTGTGCCAAATTATGCACTATTTATAAAAATGAATCGACCCGCCCCAAACTATCAGGACAAGTCTATCTGATCTCGCCTAACTGAAATAAATAATAATTCTAATATCTAAGAAAATCTACCAAGAATTCGGCAGAACCTCCTCTATAAATATAATATGTCCAACGCTGCAATTTATGAAAATTAACACTCCCAAAATAATTCTAAATTCAACCAACATTCATAACCCACTTCTTTAATCCACATATCAAATCTCATCCAAACAATATAATATCAAATACAGTAAAACATTCTTAATCTCAAATATGAAATAAATTAAACAATTCAAAATATCTTAATAAAATATTTATAATTCCTAGCACCATCATATAGCTCGAAAATCAATCTACAACTGCTGCTGGGTCGACTGACGTACCTGCAAGTCTCCTGGGGGAGAATATAATAAAAGTGGAGTGAGCATAAAATTAAGTGAGCTCAGTGAGTGGATAGTAGTTTTGAAAATAACTTACTTAATTTAAAAAAAATGCTTTAATCTTTCTCTAAACAATCTCATTAAAATCTCGAAAGAACTTTAATAATTTTTTTTAATTCAAACCATGTACTGAAATAGCAATATTTCATAAATCTGTATGAAAACAATAAGATCATAATATTGATAATATTAAATACTGAATACTGAAAAACTATCACCAAACAAGTACCTAGGGGAATAATCTCATCATATCCGGACCTCAACGGACGGACAATCAGGAAACCATCATGTCCCGGAGCTACAACGGATAGATGGGAAAAAATATCATCTCATATATCTGATCTATCTCATCTGTAATCTCAACATCTGTCTGTATCTCAAAATCTGTATCTCTGTAATCATTATACTGCATGCATAAACCCCCAAAAGGCAAAAGCGCCCAAACACACGGCCCAAAGCCTCTATGTGTGTTCAGACGAGCCCCAAAGGCCTCTCATCTTATCTCATCTCATTTTATCTGTAGTATTGTATCTGGAGGGGAAATATACTGTTCAATGATTTCAAATCTATATTTATACACAAATTCATAAACATATATTCACATCTGCATCTCATTTCTTTTCCATGAAATATATCTCAAATCCACTTAATTCTCTTTAAAATTATTATCATATATTTGCTCAAAAATAGTAATAAAATCATTATTCTATCTCATTTTTAATAATGATAAATATTAGTACGTAAATTAAAATCAATTTCTAGAAAACCATTAAATCGGAGCATTAAATACTCATATATCAAAACAATATGTACTGCACTATAACATTAGAATATAATCTGAAAATAGATTTTTTATATTCCACTCACAGTGACAATGTCTAATCTCGGTATCAACAACGTCTATAGGTTAATTCTCATTTGTGAATCCTCCTATTTCAATTAAACGACATAATTATTCTCTATAACATGAAATACAACTAATTTTACGCAATAAATCTCAAATTGAATATTTATCCGTAATAAACTATTCCCGTATGCATAAAATTACCAAAATTACCGAAATACCCCTGTATGCCAAAATTACCAAAATGCCCCCAACATTAATATATTTACTAAATTACTGTCGGAACCATAATTTATCGAATTATCCTCAAAATTTTAAATTATCAATTTGTCCTCAATTCGAATCACAAAATAAATCACAAGTTTTGAATTTACTAAATTACCCTCAAAGTACGAAATTACTGAAATGTCCTTAATAATTTAAATTACCGAATTACCCTCGTAATGTCAAATTACCTCACTGCCCTAATAAAAACTTACCAAATTATCCATACTTTTCCAAAAATTATAAATTTATCCCAAAAATTTGTGAAATTACCGAATTGCCCCTCACCGATCAACAGTGACCGGACCTCAGTCAACGGTGACGGGAAGCTCAAGTCTGCTAGTTCCAGCCATACTGAGTTCAACGGTACTGGTAGTGACCACCCACGCAAGCGATGGCGCCAGATCGAAGCTCCAAAACCGCGAGCTTTCCGGCGATCGTTCACGGCGAATCCGGTGTCCCCGGTTGTTGTGATCGGTCGAAAATGAATGCTGGGGGGCTGAGGAACAAGATTCAGGCAGTGGCGTCACCCAACTCAAACTAGAACGGCAACGATGAAAATGGGTTTTGGCCGCGGCATTTCAAGCTTCAATCACCGGCGTTCCGGTCGGTTTCCGGCAATGAGGACGGCAAGGGTGTGACCGGCGTCTCACGAGCTTCGGATTTATACCAAGCACGACCGAAACGGAGGTCGGAAACGCGAGATTCGATGGGGTTGGGTGTGCGGGTATCCAGGTCAAACCCCCCCTCGCTCTCTCTCTCTCCTTCTCAATATATAGAATCGGCACCTGTTTTTTTTTTTTTACAAAACACAAATTAAACGAATACCGGACCCGTGACGGTAATTAAAATTCGGTTACCCGAGCTTTTAATCGCACTCGATTTATCATGATTTGACATCGTGATAATTTTTAAATTAATTCGAGCACCATATAATAATTAAACGCACCAAATCTATCCGCAACAAATTGCAATATTACCGACAACTTAAAAAAAATTCATACCGAAATAAAATTAAGTAATGCACTTAATTTAGAAACATGAAGGGCATATCTTATCGTCCCCCCTTATAAAAAGTTCGTCCTCGAAATTTACACATCTGATGAAAACAGGTGGGGGTATTGGGCTCGCATTAAATCTTTGCATTCCTAGGCAGTTTCTTCCTTTGCGTGATTCTTTCACGACACTTTTACTAAGTGAATAGTTTTGGAACGCAAAACTTTGTGCTTAGGTTCCAGTATTTCCACTTGTTCCTCTTCGTAATTCAAGTCTTACTTCAACTCAATTGGTTGTCTAGATAACACATCTAGAATCATACATATACCTTCAGAGTTTCTAGACATGAACACATCGTGGATTCTGGATAACTCAAGTGGTATAGCTAATTGGTGAGCCAACGGATAAACACACTCTACGATTTCATACGGACCAAAATAGCATAGCTTAGCTTACTGCATTTTCCCAAAACGAAGTATCTTTTTCCAAGAAGATATCCGTAAGAAAACTCTTTATCACTAATTTCAAATTCAAATCCCCCTGCCTACACTTGTCTGCATAGCTCTTTTGTCTATTAATAATCCTTTTTCAATTCATAAAAATTATAGTCTCGAAATATAAATACATTGCGCAAACTGCAGCGGAAGAATTTAAAATTCATATTAAACCATGTATTTCTTCCGTTCAAGTTCTCCTCATCATTCATCACAAATCATTCTTGATTTCTGATAATTGAATCCCAATAAACTATAAGTACCAAACTCAGTTAGCAAACCAATTTTCCACATATCAAAATGCATACTTACATATATATAATGCAACTGGATGACGTGCCATGGTATTCGAAAATATTGTAAAACAGATCATCGAAATCTCATTCTGTAATTCTCAAACTTTTGCATTCTCTTTCAAATCACTTACTTGAGCTACCTTCATTCAATTACCACTTAGTAGGACACTCTATTAACTTTCATAACTTTCATACACTTTCATATACTTTGGGTTTCACGTCAACGCGTCCCTCGCCCACTTATCTCATAACCATAACATAACATTTGGAGTATCCTCCACTAAGCTAGTAATGAATTCAAGCATCCAAGCCAAAACTGTAAAACAATTTTTCTTTCTTTTCAAATTCCGTTTCGCTAAAATTCACTTTCTCATTTCACAAAATAAAAATATAATACGTTTTCGTGCTCATGCCAGTGAATAATTCACACATACATATGCCTATGTCTATAAACATATATAACAACACATCATGTGAACACATCATATAAACACATGGGAAGAGCATATAAATTTATTATCCGTATATATCAAAATAGGCTTTTCAAACATATCAAACATATATATTGTTTATTGTGATTCGTTTTGAAATCTAGTTTACTTACCTCATAGTATCCTCGAGTAACAAATGCTTATTTCTATTATCGGCCTAAAATTAATAGAAATACTCTTATAAGATAAAATTAAATCATAATCATAAACTTTAATATTCTCAAATTCCTCAATATAATCACAATCCATACTTAACCTCCAACAATCCCAATTTAAATCATAAATCACCAAATTATTTATAATTCCTGAACAAGCTGCATCTTCTCATTAGTATCCTGAACTAATTCGGGACCAAATAATCTTTACTACTTAATCTCATCCAACATATTGGAATTTTACATTTCCTATCATACAAAGCCTCATAAGGTGCCATTTCAATACTAGCTTGATAATTGTGATTATAAGCTTACTCCATCAAAGGAAAATAAATGTTCCACATGTCTCTTAAATTCCAATACACAAGTTTGCAATATATCTTCTAGTGTCTGAATAGTACGCTCTGACTGCCATCATTATGAGGATGAAAACCATAGCAAAATTCAACATGGCACCTAAAGCCTTCTGCAAGCTGGATCATAACTAAGAAATGAACTGAAAATCTCTATTTGAAACAATAGACACAGGTACTTTATAAAACCGAACTATCTCAACCACACAAAACACCATCGTAACTCTTCTAGGTACATGGAAGTCCTGCAACAAAGTCCATGCTAATGTGTTCCCACGTCTACTCAAGAATAGGAAGCAGCTGCGATAACCCTACAGGTCTCTAATGTTCAGCTTTAATCTACTAAAAACTAAACGTCTAGATACAAATTCCGCTATCTCTCTCTTCATACCGCGTTACTAGTAATAATCCCTCAAGGTGCGGCACATCTTCGTACTACCAAGATACATCACATAAGCTGAACAATGAGTTTATTTCATGATCTTCTTTTCCAGTTCCTTATTACCAAGTACGTAAAGTCAGTTACCCATAGCTAAAACTCCATCATCTCTCATCGTAAAATTAATTCGTAAACATTTCTATACATCCTCTCAACTTTATTAATTGTGGGTCCTGATCCTGTATCTGATAGACTTTGTCACTCAAAGTATGCCTAACTCGAAAATTAACTCTTAAAGCTTTACAATTATCGGCTTTTAACTAAATTTCCAAATATCTAAGCTCAATCATCAAAGGCATATATATCACTCGCAAGTGAGCTATAGAGCTGGAGAACTTCCTACTTAACGCATCAGCTATCACGTTCGCCTTGACCGGATGGTAATCAATAATACAATCGTAGTCTTTAATCAGCTCAATCGATAGGAACTCGTAACCTCAATAACATTTGTAGACTGTTCCTAATTCATGATTGTTTCAATCTTTTGAGGATCGATATAAATTCGTTCAGCTAATATTACATGGTCCAGAAATACTACTTTATTTAACCAGAACTCACATTTGTTTAACTTAGTGTTTGATTGCTTTTGCCTTAAAGTCTGTAAAACAGTCCACAAATGTTCTGCATGTTCCTCTTGATTCCAAAAATATACTAAAATATCGTCAATGAACACAATTATAAATAGATCTAGATAGAAGCAAAATACTCTATTCATAATGTCCATAAAAGCTTCTAGAACATTAGTCAATTCAAAAAACATAACCAAAAACTCGTAGTTTCCGTAACGGGTTCTAAATGATGCTTTAGAAATATCGGCCTCTTTAATTTTAAGCTGATGATATCCCGAACTTAAATCGATCTTAGAAAATACCTTCGCTCTCTAAAGTTGACCAAACAAGTCATCAATACTCAGAAGTGGATATTTATTACGCACTGTAACTTTATTCAACTATCTATAATCAATGCAGAGTCTAAGAGTACCATTTTTTTTCTTGACAAACAAAATTAGAGCTCCCCACAGAGACACACTAGGTCTAATAAATCATTTATCCACTAATTCTTTACAGTTGAACCTTAAGTCCTTTTATTCCGTTAAAGCCATCCTATACAGTGCTATAGATATAAGAATCTTTGCAAGGACTAAATCGATAGAAAACTCAATTTTTCTGTTAGGTGGCATCCCCAGAAGTTCATCTAGAAATACATCTGAAAACTCCTAGACTACTGGAATATCCTCTAATCTTAGCTCTCGAGCTGTAATGTCTATCACGTGTGTCAGATAAGCCAAGCAACCTTTTCTGAGTAACTATCCAGCGCTATTAACCAATATGACATATGAGGATACAATTCTACGCTCTCCACCAAACTTTTACCTCAGCTTCTCCTAACTTTTTGAACACATCTTCCTATTTGAAACAGTCCATAATAGCACATTGATATGAAAACTCAGCCATACCCAAAATGGTATTGAAATCTTGAATGTCTAAAATAACTAAATTCACTCCAAATTCATGTTCACCCAATCTAATCATACCATCTCGATACACACTCTCGGCAAACAATGACGCTCCGATAAGTGTACTAACAATTAAACCATAATCCAACGGTTCAGGCTTTATCTCTACATGCATGGCAAACATACGAGAAACAAAAGAATGCATAGATCCAAGATCAATAATAATACGAGGCCTAAGTAATTGCAGCATGTCTCTGATATTGATGTTCTACTGTTTGTCACCAATGATAAGCTCTATCTTCGAGTAGAAATATAGCAAAGGAACGTCTATTTTTCTCTGAGCATTTCATCACATCAAAAATACGCTCGACTTTAAATAACTACGACTCAGTCTCGGGTGGCTCTCTAAAACTATTAAAACTCCTCGCCTTTAAACTTCTCACACATTCAATAGTATTTGCATGACCAATATCTGCATGAATCCGATTATGTAATACTGTAGTCATAATCTGAACTTACTTATTAATTAACTGCTCAATGTTCGATATATACCTGATGTCTGTTGTGCAACCTCGTGCATTAAATACTCAAATATTCTCTCATTTTCGGGATCATTTTCCCCCGTAGGTACATCTCTTAGAGTCAACCCAGCTACTAGTCTAATACGACCTCGGCCACTCTACTACTACAACAAATCATGATGGGGTTCCATAATATATCAATTCCGACTTTAATAAATATATCAATTCCGACTTCCATAATTATAAAACTTATTCTGATCACAACAATAAAGTCTACATAATCTAAAACCATGCTCTGATACCAACTGAAACGACCCGTCCCAAACTCCCAGGGCGAGTCTATCTGATCTTGCCTAACTGAAATAAATAATAATTCTAATATCTAAGAAAATCTACCAAAAATTCAACAGAACCTCGTCTATAAATATAATATGCCCAACGCTGCAATTTATGAAAATTAACACTCCCAAAATAATTCTAAATTCAACCAACTTCTTTAATCCACATATCAAATCTCATCTAAACACTATAATATCAAATACAGTAAAATATTCTTAATCGCAAATATGAAATAAATTAAACAATCCAAAATATCTTAATAAAACATCTACAATTCCTAGCACCATCATATAGCTCGAAAATCAATTTACAACTGTTTCTGGGTCGATTGATGTACCTGCAAGTGTCCTGGGGGGTAAAATATAATAAAAGCAGAGTTGGCATAAAACTCAATGAGCTCAGTGAGTGGATAGTAGTTTTTGAAAATAACTTATTTAATTTAAAAAAATACTTTAATCTTTCTCTAAATAATCTTATTAAAATCTCGAAAGAACTTTAATAATTTCTTTTAATTCAAACCATGTACTGAAATAGCAATATTTCATAAATCTATATGAAAACAATAAGATCATAATACTGATAATATTAAATACTGAATACTGAAAAACTATCACCAAACAAGTACCCAGGGGAATAATCTCATCATATTCGGACCTCAACGGACGGACAATTAGGGAACCATCATGTCCCGGAGCTACAATGGATAGATAGGAAAAAATATCATCCCATATATCTGATCTGTCTCAACTGTAATCTCAACATCTATCTGTATCTTAACATATGTATCTCTGTAATTATTATACTGCATGCATAAGCCCCTAAAAGGTAAAAGCGCCCAAACACACGGCCCAAAGCTTCTATGTGTGTTCAGACGGGCCCCAAAGGCCTCTCATCTCATCTCATCTTATTTTATCTGTATCATTGTATCTGGAGGGAAAGGATATTGTTCATGATTTCAAATCTATATCTATACACAAATTCATAAACATATAAGCACATCTTAATCTCATTTCTTTTCTATGAAACATATCTCAAATCCACTTAATTCTCTTTAAAACTATTATCATGTATTTGGTCAAAAATAATAATAAAATCATTATTCTATCTCATTTTTAATAATGATAAATATCAGTACGTAAATTAAAATCAATTTCTAGAAAAACCATTAAATCGGAGCATTAAATACTCATATATTAAAACAATATGTACTGCACTATAAGATTAGAATATAATCTGAAAATAGATTTTGTATATTTCACTCACAGCGACGATGTCTAATCTCGGTATCAACAACTTTTGTAGGCTGATTCTCGTTTGTGAATCCTCCTATTTCAATTAAACGACATAATTATTCTCCATAACATGAAATACAACTAATTTTACGCAATAAATCTCGAATCAAATATTTATCCGTAATAAATTATTCTCGTATGAATAAAATTACCAAAATTATCGAAATACCCCTGTATGCCAAAATTATCAAAATGCCCCCAACATTAATATTTACTAAATTACCGTCGGAACCATAATTTATCGAATTATCCTCAAAATTCTAAATAAATTTGTCCTCAATTCGAATCACAAAATAAATCACAAGTTTCGAATTTACGAAATTACCCTCGAAATATGAAATTACTGAAATGCCTTTAATAATTTAAATTACCGAATTACCCTCGTAATGTCAAATTACCTCACTGCCTTAATAAAAAATTACCAAATTATCCATAATTTTTTCAGAAATTATAAATTTACCCCAAAAGCTTTGTGAAATTACCAAATTGCCCCTTACCGGTCAACGGTGACCGGACCTCAGTCAACGGTGGCGAGAAGCTCAAGTCTGCTATTTCCAGCCATGCTGAGTTAAACGATGCCGGCGGTTACCACCCACGAGAGGTGACGGCGCCGGATCGAAGCTCCAAAGCCGCGAGCTTTCCGGCGATCGTTCACGGCGAATCCGGCATCCCCGGTGGTCGTGGTCTGTCGGAAATGAATGCTGGGTGGCTGAGGAACAAGATATAGGCGGTGGCGTCACCCAACTTCGGCCAGAACGGCGGTGACGAAAACGGGTTTTGGCCTCGGAATTTCAAGCTTCAATCACCGGTCGTTTCCGGCAGCGATGACGGCAACGGTATGAATTCCGTCTCACGAGCTTCGGATCGATACCAAGCACGATCGGAACGGCGGCTGGAAACGAGAGATTCGACCAGGTCAAGTACGTGGGTATCCGGGTCAAACGGGTCAAATCCCCTCTCTCTCTCTCTCTCCTTCTCAATATATAGAATCGGCACCTTTTTTTTTTTTACAAAACACAAATTAAATGAATACCGAACCCGTGACGGAAATAAAAAATCCAGTTACCCAAATTTTTAATTACACTCAATTTATCGCAATTTGACATCGTGATAATTTTTAAATTAATTCGAGCACCATATAATAATTAAACGCGCCAAATTTATCCGCAACAAATTGTAATATTACCGACAACTTAAAAAAAATTCATACCAAAATAAAATTAAATAATGCACTTAATTTAGAAACATGAAGTGCATATGTTACAAAAAACGAGAAAATTACAAGAAGAAAAATAACAAGAACACAACAAAACAGAGGATTGGTTTCAATCCTTAATTTTCAACTCATAAGAAATCATAAAATTCAAGGCTTCATTAAAAAAAAAAAGATTTTACTAAACTTTACGTTCTTTCTTTTTCTTCTCACTCTAGTGCAGTTCTTATTCCACATTTTCTCACAAACCAAACAACGAAAACAAAAAAAATATAAAATAAGAAACATTTCCAAGAATCACATCAACCACTTGATGTTTATCTACAGGACAAAAGCATTGGATTATCTCAATCAAAATCCATGTTCACTGGAATTTATTAACAAACCTTAAAGAAATTTGAGTAAGGAGCTAATCTGATAGAGCACAATTGCTATTTCAATTCATGAAGGCACATTCTGAAAAGCATCAGGTATCCTTTGCCTTCGATCCAAGCAGAGGATTTCTGGTAATTTAACATCAAATATTTTTGCATGAGTTGACACAATAAATAAATTTAAAAATAATGTAAATGAATGACCAATTGCAGAAAAAAAAATTATAATAATAACTGACATTGAAGATGCATGCTTACTGATAAATTCAGCAAATTAGTACGCTTGGGCATTTATTTGGGTTCTTTAGATTTTTGAGATAGTGGTTCCTCATCGGCACAACACCATTCCCGCTCTTCAACCCCGAATATTCATTGAGGGTTTACTTTGATGTTGTGGCTACAAGCATCTTTGATCCAACAAAATCGGGACAGAACTCATTCACATTATAGGTAGTGTAATGAGTCCACTGGTTTCTTGTTTGGTTCAAGAACTCCACTCTGTGCCTATAAATGGGATGGAAACCACATCTCTTCACCTTCAATCCAAGGCCAGACACAGGTCGAAATTGTAACTCAATGAGATGATTCTCTAAAACCAATTGCTATAAGAGCATTGTCTAAGGGGCAAGTAGAGTAGCCAGAGATGGTCTGACTCGTTTTGAGCAAATTTCTCTCTGAAATCGATGAAATAACTGGTAGAAGAACCATTCATATGGCAGTTCAATTGATGCGTTGGATATGAACGCCTCATTTGGGTAACAGGGATTCGTTCATGGACATGAAAAACACATTAAACAGCATATCCCAGCGCCTTATTCTTACAATACAAATTTGAAGGCATTAAGAATTTTATTGAGGATCCATCAATTTGATGCATGAACCACTTTGGAATTTCACTTCCTAGAACAACTATATCAAACTTTTGTTTGGGATTTGACATTACGTGTAACACCGCAGCCCGAATTCCGAGGGCAAATCTGACCATAACTCCCTTGTGTACTTGGATATCTTCTTACAATCGATAACAATTCAAACCTAAAAAATAATAGGTAGCGGGATTATCTAAAAATTTGGCCAAACTCTCTACCATCCTCAATTCAAATCCATCTTCTCACTCATCACGAATCAATCCTGACCTCTGAAACTGAATCACAATAAAATATAATGAGTACAAAACTCAGTAAGCAAACTAGTTTTTCTTATACGAAAATACATACATACTTATACATAATGCAATGGATGATATGCCATGATCTTTTCTAAATACTTGAAAACAAATTCATCAAAATCTCTTTCCGTCACTTTCAAACTTTCATACTTTTTTTCAATAAAATACGTATCTTGCAATTGTGACACTTTGTGCTGTGCGTGGCACTTTGCACCATGCGTGGCACTTTGCGGCGCTCTGGCCCTTAAAAGGTGGCCCCTGCATAGTCCCAAGAGGTGGCCCCCACACAACTTCAAGAGGTGGCCCTCAATACAAAACCTTATAAAACATAAATCTCATTTGCTAAAATCCACTTTCTCATTCATAGAAAACTCAATACATTTTCGTGCTTATGCCAATGAATCATCACACATATATACGCCCATGTACATAATAACGCCCAATACATAACAACACATCACATAAACACATGGGCATAGACATATAAATTCATAATCGTAAATATCAAAATAGGCTTTTCACACAAGTCAAACATATATATTGTTTATTGTGATTCGTTTTAAAGTCTACTTTACTTACCTCTTGGCATTCTCATGGAACAAATACGTATCGATATCATCAACCTAAAATCATCAATAAATTTCTCATAAGATATAATCAAGTCTCAATCATAAACTCTAATGTCCTCAACTATCTCACTTTAAACAACTCCTAAACTCAACCTCGAATGTCCTCAATATTTGGCACTCAAAATAGAACAGTCCACGTTCTCCGATTTTTAATAAATTATTCCCTCGTTGGAAAAATCCCAAATTTCACAGACCATATGCTGACATATTGAAAGTTCTTTGATAACAATTTCATAACTTAATTCCTTAAAAAACTATTGAAAATAATTAACGTTTCAGACATCATCAATACTGTCAAACAATTTTCTGTTTTGAACACACTTGCTTTAAAAATACAAAAAAAAAAAAATTGAAGACGTCTAGCTATGGTAAAAATAAATCCGAATTCACGTTATTCACTGAAATCAGAAATTTCTAAGTTTTTAGACTTGACTTTGAAAAATCGTAATTAATTGAAATCTCGTCCAATCAACTTGAAATAAGTTTCAAAACATTATAGATGATGTCTAGTTTAACATATCCAAAAATCAGAATAAAAATCAATTTGTATAAATTACTATGATTTTCGTAATAATTTACTATCAACATATTTCTGCAAAATCTTAGGTTTCTACTTCTATAGCAATCATGCTTCTCCACAACAAATTAATAAAAACCAAGAGTTAAAACTTACCTCCAGATCCAAATCTTCCATCAACGATACCTAATTCAAACTATGCAACTTGATCTCATGTGTTGCTCATTGCAGAACAAAGAATAAGATTTTCTTCATCTCTTTTTCTTTGCTTTTCTCTTCATCTCTCTCTCTCTCTCTCTCTCTCTCTCTCTCTCTCTCTCTCTTTTCTTTTCCTTTCTGCCGTTCTTTTTTTTTTTTTCCTTCAACCAATCTTTATTTCCCTCTCTCTTATGATGGGAAAGACATCTTATTATATTTATACTAGGGTAAAAAAGATCACTAAAAATTAAAAAGACATAAATACCCTTAGGAGAATTGGGGTATTACACAACCTGCAACCGAAAAGCGGAAAGAAAAATGCCCATAACAGTGCCTCATTTTTAGGCATAATGTTTTACACAAAAGTGAGAGGGAGTGAAAGACTGACCTCAAGATACTCTTTTAGCATTGAAAATGCCAAACCATTGTTACCCAGCAATTTCAGGTCGTCTATACAATTAATTGAAAAGTGTTCCGAGTTGCATAATCTTAATGCATTTGATAATGTTTCCAATGAAGCACAACCATTTACCCCGACTTCTTCTATGTTGGGTGGAAGTTGTGGCGTAGATTGAAGTCTTTTGCAATCTTCCAACTCTAGTTCGTCAAGATTAAAAAGACTGTTAATGCTTGCTGACACTGTAACAAAACTGTTTTTACTCAGATACAACTCTCTTAACGACCACAAGTTACCAATATCATCTGGTATTGCTCATTCCCCTATATTACAGTCACTAAGGTCTAATTTCCTTAAAGAGCACAAACCTGACAGAGAAGGAAGCCTAGAGTGGTGGGATCTGAACAGCTTCGCAGCAAACTAATGGAGAAAGGCAGATACCATGAAGATGATACCTGTGGTCCTTTGCACCCGCTTAATTCTAGTACTTCTAAGCTTTCTACTTTCCCCAAGTTCTCTAGCACATTTTTAAGCTTGGAGCAGCCAGAGAGAGACAACTTTTTAAGAGACTTCAGACCATTAATAGTACTCGGAAGAGTCTCAAGTTTTTTGCAATCTCTCAAATTCAACAAAACAAGGCTAGTGAAAAGTTCAATTGATAAAGGCAATCCTCTTATGGCATTTCCTTCCAAATAAAGCTCCAACATATGCTACATATTTATCATGATCTCTGGAAGTCTAAAAATTTCAATAGACCAGAAAGATTCAAAGTTGGATGATATTTTAGAGCGCTTATATTTCTTGGGAGACGTTCAAGTTTATTACAGCCTTCTAAATTTAACTGAACAAGTCCAGATAGAAGTTTAAATGGTAATATTGGTAGTTCTTTAATATCGGTTCCATCCAAAAGAAGCTCTGACAGACACTTCATATTTCCTACAATCTCTGGAAAGTTCTTCAATTTCGAGCAACTAAAAAGTACAAGTATTTTTAGAGATTCCATAAAAATCTTGCCTGGAAGAGTTGTGAGACTTGTACAATCTTTTAGATTCAATAAAATAACCTTCTTGTGAAGTAACAACGTTGGGTGAATGTCACACAATCTTGTACATCCTCCAAGGTCCAGCTCCTCTAAATATGGCATCCCTGAGAAATCTAGCGTTCTGATCAGGATTTTGGAATTGCCAAGTCTCATGAATTTCAAATTACTTAAAGGTTGTTCAAAACAATGATTTCAGCAATTATTCAAGGGATGAATGATAACTCTTATCAACGATTATTCACAAAAAAAAAAAAAGAAATAAAACTCACTTTAATTCCACTCCACATTTGTTCAATGTGACTGTAACACATGTTAAGTTCAAGAAGTTTATCAAGTAGAAAAATTGATGGCAAGGATTTTAAAGGATATCCATGCCATTCAAGCAACCTTAACTCATTAAAGAGATATTCAAGGCCTTGAGGAAGTTGCACTTGCACATTATGGATAAGAAGCATTCTCAGGTTAGTCATCTTTAAAAAAGGTATTAGAACTTGCACTGAAATGCACTTTTGCTTCTTCTGGGAAGTTATCTATCTTTATGACTTCAACTAACTTAGATCCCTGAAAGTTAAAGGTAAAGAATAAGCAAAGATAAGAATGTGAAGATGTTGAAATCTTAAAACTACATGTTTTTGACTTATCATTGCTTATTGTGTTTCTTGTTAACAGGTGATGTACATCTGCTTCCTTCCACAATCTACTACGCTTCCCAAGATCTTCAAGTCATTGTCTTTTAACAATTTGTTGGCCCATTTCTTGTAACAAATCATGCATTCATAGTTGATCAATGGATAAAACCTCTATGAGAGATTTATCAATAAGAACCCTTATTCCAATAACTGGGTCAAAATCACAGTAATCAAGAATTTTTGTAACATAATCTCTCTTCTCCCCTCAATGAAAGCTCGCAATGTCAAGAAATATTTTCTTCTCTGTTTCTCTAAGCCCATCAAAACTTATTTGAAGTATATCTAAGATTTCATTTTCTAAATCTCTTTTCAGTCTCTTTAGTGCACTTTCTCATTCTTTTGTAGTTTTACCAAACAAAAAGGATCCCAAAACTTTGAGAGTCAGTGGAAGACCACCTGAATACTTTGTAACCCATTTAGACAACTACTCATATCCTTTCTTAGCCTACTGGGCTTTGAAGGCCTTTTTACATAATTGAAGAGCTTTATCATCATGTAGTTCCCTGAGCTTATATACTTCATCTACTCCGTGTGTCATCAACAAATGCTTATCTCTCGATGTTATTATGATCCTGCTGCCAGGACCAAACCATTCATGCTTTCCAGCTAAACATTCTAATTGCTTGATATCAACTACATCATCGATAATCAAAAGAACCTTTTTTGTGCTGCGGCCCAGTTCCTATGATGTTGATACCATCATAAACATTCCATATGCCATTATTTGGAAGCTTTAGTAACTAGAAAATGAGTTGTTTTTGTAAAGAGATCGGGCCGCCTTCTTTCGAATTTTCTTTAACATTGGCAAGAAAGCTACTTCCTTCAAACTTATGAGAAGTCAAGTCATAAACAACTCTTGCAAGAGTTGTCTTACCTATACCTCCCATACCGCATATCCCTATCATACGGACATCATTAGACTCTTTATCCATGAGAAGCCTCAGACTCTTCAAGTGTGAATCTATTCCTACTAGATTCTTAAGAATCCCTGATATTATAGGACTTTTACTAGATATCACATTAACAACCTCCGAAATAAACTCATACTCATTCCTGCAAATTGCGAAAGAACAAGAAAAGATTGGTGTTGTTGAATTAAATCAAGTGTGAACATAGTTTTAAATCAAATCTGTTATAAGAAATTAATCTTTGAGAATAAAAAAGACTACCTGTCCTTCAGTTCCCAGCCAGAGATATTAGCCATTTCTTTTAAAGCGTCTCTCCACTTTTGTACCTTTTTTATATTATCGGCAAAAATTTCTTCATATCGAGCAAATGCTTCTTGAAAAATTCCTGTCTGTTTCCTTACAACTGTTGGTTCCACATCATAGAAAATTAGATAAGCCATTTGTTGAGGATTCTTTTTTTTGCATTCAAGAATATGAACAAGTTCGTCCAAGCACCAAGTCGAATAAGCATAGTTTATGGAGAAAACAATTATTGAAATTTTTTATTCTTCAATTACTTTGAAGAGTCCGGGTGAAATGGATTCTCCTCTCTCAAGTTCTTTGTCATCCCTGAAGACTATGATTCCCTTCTGATCCAAAGCAGCGTACAAATGGTCTGTGAAATTTTTGCGGATGTCTTCCCCTCTGAAGCTTAAGAAGACGTCATATTTCCAATGAGGGAGAGGATAAGGAACATAAGAAGAAACTCCCTGGATGCTCATGATGCAAGAAATTGATGCCACAACAGCCTCACTCTAAGTTCCCAAAAGTTTAATTTAGAATTAGATGCTATATCAATGCTGTGAGAAATCGGCAAACTCAAATAGTCATAAAAACACTGTTGATGACGAAAAACAACCTCAACAGCAGAATTTTTTTTCTTTGGAGAATAACAGCACGAATCTAAGCTCAAACATTGGTCCGATCGTAATTTTATATACCTGCCAACCAAAAAATACGGTTAGGATACGTCGGTGGGGTTCCGGCGTAGACCCTCTGATGCTTAAGTCAGAAATAGTGTACATGAGGAAGAAAAGTGAGAAAAATGAATTTTGAAAAGTTCAAATCAATGTGTTTTTCCGGTAAAGGGACTTAATATCATGTAAGGAATATTAAGTAAAAGCTTTTGGTTGATTTTGCTAATCCCCTCACCTGATGCGCTCTTCAGTTTAAATAGGGTCTGGGTCGTGGACGGTTACTTCCTTAACTTCAACCCGCTTTCTTCAGTAGTTACAAGTGGTTGTCAGTTGGAGGTGGTTTAAATAGATCATGGCACACAACTTCCCTAGAAATTAGGTCGTGTTCTCTTGACTAGCAATTTTCCATGTCAATCTAATTCTCAGGTTAGACAAATGAATTTTGAGGTTGGACTACCTTAATTCCAGATCAGATTGGTGAATCTTTGGATTGCTCATATAGGCTTGAAGTTATATTCTTAAACCAGGCCATTCACATAAACCTTAGATCGTACTTGTAAACCAGGTCGTCAACATAGGCATCAAGTTGTACTTATGAGGTCAGCTCAGCGGTAATAAGTTCTAAATAGATTGGGGTCGACTATATTTTTAGACACTATCAGAAAAATCCAACCCGAACAAACATAACATTAAACTGCTCAATTGAAGAAGACTTAAAACCTGCACTGCCAACTTTCCTGTCCAAGAAAGAAACACACACTAACTTCAGAGTTGCAACCAGTTTTTATGTCTTTGGCAACAAGAGAACGAAATTTCCTCTAAAGTTAATTTTTTGGAATTATGTGAAAAAAATTTTACATGAAATATGTCAGACAAAACATACATGTAAAAGTTCAAGAAATAAGCTGAAATACAAGAAGCATGCAAGTAGTTGACCGCTGATAGATGAAATTTTTACGTTGTTTCAATGAAATCAATGAGAGGATCTTATATGTTCTAATTAATTTTTACTCTTTTAGTCCTCTGCATGCCGACAAGAAGTTTATTTAAGTACCTAAGAATTTATTAAAAATCTCTTTAAAATAGTTCATAAAAATGCTGCATTAAACGCATAAAATTCGATGTGGAACCTGAACCTAACAAAGCTAAATTAAGGAGCCAAAACCCTCACTAGCTGCCAGCGATGTTGCGATAAGTTTTCAGCCTTGGAAGCACTAATTACACAAATAAAAGAGACATATAAATATAAAACTGTCAGAAAACTTACTGCTTAAAGCTTGTTAGAAGTTGGAACCACCGCTGAAAGATGATGGATTTTCACTTTGGTTACAAATTAAATCTGTTTCAACGAAATCAACGAGAGGAATCTTTCATGTGTTCAAATTAATTAATAATTTCATCCTCTTTTGCTTGCCAACTGCAAGTCTAGTCAAGCACGTCTTTAATAAATTAGTAGTACTTTATTAAAGGTGTTTTAAATATAATTGTTTTTTCACGAAGAAAATGAAGAGAATCTTGTTGAGAACTTCAACCCTGAATATCTTAAAAATTTTCTCTTTGAATCAATTAAATACAGGGGTATAAATGTTAAATTACAGGCCTGCAATTTAACATTTCTCTTTAACGTGAAAGAGGAGTACTAGCGACGATCGGCGGCCTCCTCATGTCAGGCGTTTATGTTAATGTTTTTTATACATCAACTTTGTTATATTAAAAAAAAAAAGAAAAAAGGAAAGAAAGAAAGAAAGTGCCCTTCAAATTAAAATTTATTACAAACTTACCATAATCTTACCTCATTCAACCATTCTTGTGTTTTGAGAGAAAAGATAGAAAATACAAAAATTCTTAAACCTTTCAATTTGCTGAAAATGGATATATGTATTCTCCGCATGTGTGTAGAATAAGACTTGGGACATGATTCTGAGTTTAGATCTCTTTATTTTAAAGAACAAAACTTCCGGTTAATGCTTTTTGTCTTCTAAAATTAAACAAACATTACCACCAAGTAAGTACGATTATGTTGATCCATTTAGATGTAAATGCAATTTTTTGCTTGTTTATTTATAAAACTTTGAAATATGTATGCTGCTGAGAGAATTTAGAGCTGAAAGATGAATTTGAAAATCATTTATTAAGTTTGTAATTTGTTTATTTTGTAATGGAGATCAGTTCAAAAAAATTTTAAAAAAAATTAAAGATTAAAAATCCGTAATCAATTTTGGTATTTAACAAAATTATAATTTGGAATTAAATTTATTCTATTGTTCAAGAGTGTGTGCGGAACGTTTTGAGAGAGAAATTGGGGAATGTGTATAAACGGATGAAGAAAATTCATGATAATTTTAAAATGGGTAATTTTTGGATACCTCCCCTGAGGTTTGGCCTTGCTACACTTAGAGAGAATGTATGCATATATTGACATATAGCAACCCTGACGTGTATAAGCGTTAAGGAGCTGTTTGGTAAACGAGGATAATTTTGTAATTGCATAAACATGTTATTTCTAAATCTTAAAAAAGCTGATTGGCAGTGATTGATTAAGTAAATCTCAGTGCAAAACAAATAATACCTATCTTCACTTTGCCCAAACCCATCTTCACTTTGCCATTCGACTTCCGTCCAAAACAAATAATACCCACTCATTTCAGCTAAACTGAAATTCGGCGATGGCCAGCATCTGAGTAGTTGGTGATTGAAGAGCTTTGTAGGTGTGTTTTTCCGTCAAATCTTGAAATTGAATTATGGTTTCATTTTTTTCATGCACTTTGTTCAAAAGGCTGTGAGTTTAGTTGCGTTTTTGTTTCAATTAATTGAGAAGAATGTTTAGGGTTCTGAAAAATTGAAATAGTGATCGAAAATAAATTGATTTTTGAGTTTATAATCAGTGGAAAATGTTGAGTACAATGCGAAAAAGATTTGATGTTTGAGGACATACGAAGGTGGAGATTTGAGTCATGCTGAAATTTACTTGATCTGCTCTTCATATTTAAAAAAATCGAAACTTGTTGCTGAGAATGCAAACTTGCTCTTAAGATATATGACAAAAAATAGTTACAGAGCTTGCAATAAACTGATACTTGGGTTTACTAGTTTTTAAATGTGATTTAAGGCTATTGAATATTTTGGGAAAATTATATAACTGAAAATTTACCACTGAGTATCAATGCATGTTGATCTTTAGCTTTGGGAACTAAATTATGGCTTCAATAGCCGAAATAGAGTAGCATATACTTATGGTCTTCCGTGTGTGTTGAAGTGGCAGAAGGAATATGTCATGAAAATATGTTTGTCTATATTCAATTCATTTCTTTGGTTTTATAAGATAATCTTCAAATAGAGAATTAAGATAAAAATTGATTTTGTGGGCCATTGGTTCTAGGAGAGCCTTGGCTGTAGATTGGATATCATCCAGTGCTTATGATGATTTGAGCCTTTTAGATTTGTGATTATGTGCTTAATCTTGGAATTAGTATTAGTTATGATGCTGTGGACCAGTTCATCCGTCAAATATATATTCGAAAGGCCACAAGTAAATTTTCTAAAGGTGGTACTATTAGGCTTTACCTATAGGCGTGGTGAAATTTTTCCCTTCTATGAGCTCTTCTTTATTATAGGTTGTGATTAATTCTTCCTCCTTTCTTTTCCTTTTTCTAGGAATTTGTTTTTTTACCAACCCAATAAATTTTGCATTTTTTTTTCAATTGCACTAGAATATAGTAGCACTTGGACAATTGACTTGGCAATGTTGCATTTAGTGACTTTAGTATACTTTGTGGCGTAATATTTAATGTGAAAGCGCGTCCATTTGACTTTGTTGTTTGTATCAGTCCTAGTTTGTTGGTGGACAAGAAAGACTACAGACATCACGGGCAACTTATTATGGTGGCACTCATGCTGTTATTGTGGTTATAGACAGTCCTGATAGAGTCAATGAATGACGAACTATTCAGGCTTCTTTGGCATGAGGACCTACAACACTCTCTTGTACTTATCTTTGCAAATAAACAAGATCTCAAAGATGTGATGACCTCAGCTGAAATCACTAATGCCCTTTCTCTTCACAGCATCAAGAATCATGATTGGCACATTCAAGCCTGCAACACATTTACTAGAGATGGGGTGTTTGATGGTCTAGAGTGGATTACCCGGCAAGTTACAGGAAAAGCTCCAAGTTGAAGAACCTGAAAAATAAATCGATGAGATGGTTCATTATCCACATACAGGGATCTGAGGATGAGTATGAAGTTTATTTTCTGTACCATGTAAATCTATCAGAGACATTCTTGATAAATCTGCAATTGTATCTGCAGATTGTTGGAAACCAACGATGATATATTGCTTTTTATTTTTTAAACAATTAAAAATGTTTAAGTGATTCAGCCACTGTAAATACATTTTTGTGGGGTATATTAGTATTTTAACCAATCAGATTTTATCTCATTATGTAATTGTCTAATGTCAAATCAAACTACTACAAAGGTATAATAGTCTTTTCACTATATTTATGCATTTGGCACCAAAAAGCAAGAGACTATTTGCCAACTCTGCACTGGAAGAAGTATGTCAGTTAATGAAGGGTATTATTATAATTTCAATGACAAACCAAACGGCTCCCTAACGCTTATATGCGTTTAGGGGTGCTATATGTCAATATATGCATACATTCTCTCTAAGTGAAGCAAAGTCAAACATCAGGGGAGGTATCCAAAAATTAATCATTTTAAAATAAATGGTAGGAGAAAGACTCATATACTTTTCTTTTTTTTTTTTTTGCCAGAAAAAAAGGTAAATAAAAGTACATGTGGTTTGAAGCAACGGTGATGCTGGCGACTGCTTCTCAGTTTTCTATCGTATGTTGCCTTTTAATTCCAAAAGCAAGCCTTGATTGTACGTACAACAATGATATTCTCACAAAAGTGAGTACAAAGGTTTGTACAATAAGGACCTTTTTGTAAATTGTCTTAAAATTTTATCCTGTTTTGGAATTTATGAATTTTTATTGATTTTGATTAATTGGAGCATTTCTCCTTCCATCTCTTCTACATCTATTCTTAAATTTCTTCAGACTTTCGACTGTATCTTTGTAGAGTTCTAAATGATTATCTCTCTCATAGAGATCTATATGAGAATTAATCCCTAAATTTATAATCATTTGTGTTTTTTGAGTTAAAGACCAAATCTTTTCTTTCAACATTTCTATGTATATTCTTAAACTATCATCCCAACTTAGATACATTCTATCAAAGCTTTCGCATATAAATTGTAATTTGAGATCTACATCTTGAATTAACATTTCTGTATTATTATTCATTGTTTTATACTCGATTTTGAGTTCTATTATTTGCTTTGCATCTAACTTGAATTATTTCAAGGCTGGATATAATTGATTCTATTAATGCTATCCTATTTTCTTCTTCAAAAGAATCAAATATTTCTAGATCATTAATCCTTTTCAATTCTTTATACAAACGTATATTTGCATTTAATCTAGTTTTAATTATAGAAATTACGTATATTTGCATTTAATCTAGTTTTAATTGTAGAAATTGTATAAGCAACTTGATATTCTTGACATAAGTCTAAATGATCAATTGCATCTAAAATTTTATTAACAGATGTTTCCATTTTTATGAAATTAAGTTACTCTTAACACTTCCAATCTTATAACATCTCAGAAAAACAAACAAGGCCCAACATGCTTCCGTTTGTAGCTAAAATAAAATAAGAAAGGTCAGGATTACTAACCAGTGTACTATCCCTCGGAATTCTGAGATGGATTCACTAATTGCTTCCAACCATGGAGAGGTCCATAGTCAGCACCGCCATAACTCCACATGTCTAGCAAGATCGCCTTAGCAACTGTTCCACACGACCTAACGCAACACAAAACAAGACGGCCTAGCAAGATATGTCTAAATAATTTCCTTGCAGTTGTCTCTGGGAGAGTGCTTAGCAACTCAAAATCTTATTCGTTTAGCACAAGTATTGGCATGTAAGATTCTTGGTTAAATTTCTAAGAATTTATAAGATATTTGGAAGATGATGGTTTCATTTAAAAGAGTTTTATTTATTTCATAATGGAAATGTTTACAAAGATGATTACAAAGAATAAAGAAGAGAGTGAAGGTTTTTTTTTTCAATGCTCCATCCCCTCTTACATGCTTCTATTTATAGAGTTTGAAGAGATAAGATTATCTCTTTTAAATGACATTTGTTAGATCCTCCGTGGATTGTGGATTCACTTCTGATAAGTGACCCCTCTCCTTCATCATTAAAGTTATTGGATGCCTTCTTTTCTTGGTGGCCGACAGCCTTTATCAAGTAGTGCTGACTTTTATCTTCTTTTGAATATTGATGCTTTTTGGATAGCACCTTTTATCTTTTTTTGTGGACCTTTTCACTTGTCGATTAATAGTTCTTCATCAAGTGACATGTCTTCCCCACTTGATTCTTCTTTGGATGCTTCATAGCAGTAGCTACATAATGATTGATGCTTTAGCACTTTGCATATCTCATGGTGTGTCGGCAAACTGGACCTCACAAGATTTTCATATATTGCCTTTTTCTTTTTTGATATGGCATGTCTAGCAAAAATGCTTTCTTTTCTACTTGTAGAAAAGATTATATGTTCTTTGGTGGCTTCGTGGAGCCAATCTTTTCCTTACTTATCCTCTCAAGAGATTCGTAGAGGACTTTCATTCCTATTGTTCTTTTGTTGGTGAGAGCTTTAGGTTCGAATAATTCAAGATCATAATCATTGTAGACCTGATCTAAATCAACAGTTGGACTAAATTTTTTACTGTTAATTCCAACTTGAATTATGTGTTGAGCTGAATACCATTTGTTTCCACAGTATTCAGGGCAAGCTGTAAGAACTTTGATGAAGATTATTTCTTTTGTTTTGGATATCCTTTTGAGGTCTTCAGCAGCCTCTGTAATTTTTTCTGGGAGTTCTTTGATTTCCCTACAATCATTACTTATATAAACAAGGTTAAGGAAACCATAATCAAACATTTATTTTATCAATTGTGGATCGCCTCCTAGGACAAAATTTATCCTTGGGTATATCCTTGAATGATCTGGTATTATAGTCTGATTAGGACGAATCTCATAGGTTATTTTACCAATTCTTTTATAATCATAAACGTAGTCGCTTTCTATTGGAATTTTAACCATAGGAACAGACTGTCCGCCTTTATCATATACAGGCCTTAGGTTCACTGAAGACCTTTGGGATTCTTCTTTAAATTGTTCTTTAAGATCATTAATTGTGAGAAATTTCTCTGGATGTGTGATCTTTGAGTCCTGTGAAGAACTCTGGGCAACTTGACCCTCAATTTGATCCTTGAAATAGACCTTTTTTTAGCATATTGCTAATATATTGTTCTGAAGTTTGAATTTCTGGATGGTTTTGCAAACTTTTGTCTAGGCAGAGTTTGCTCAATTCTTCATAGGCATCATCTGTCATGGCAAGACCATCGTAAATCATTCCATTGCCTTTGAAAAGCAATTCTTGACCTTCAGAGCACATTATTAGTCCTTCAAGTATTTTGGAAAGACTTTTCTCCATTGTATTCTCGGCTAAGAAAATCTGCAATGTAATTGTTAGATCCTTTAATATATTCAATTTCAAAATCATATTCAGCAAAGAACTGCTGCCATCTAATTAATCTTTTATATTGAGGAAGATTAGGTAATTTATTAAATATAAATCCTTTTACTTAAGTGTTATCAGATCTTACCTTAAATTTCTTTGGTAACAAAAAGAAAGTAAATTTAGCTATTCCATTTTTTATAGCTAGTAATTCCTTTTCAGCAATATGATAATTCTTTTCAGCAGGCTTAAAGGTTCCGCTGGTATATCTACAAATCTTTGATCTGTTTTTAACACTACTCCCCAGTAATTATCTGATGCGTCTGTTTCAAGAATTAAATTATCACTAGAAGTAGGAAATCCTAACCTTGGTAGGTTTTTACATTTTTCTTTTAATCTTTTTACCACTTTGGTATGTAAATCTTCCCATGATTTTGTATTATTCTTTTTAATAATCCTTGTAAAGGTTGTCTTTCTTTAGCTAAGTTTTCTGTGAAACCTTCAACATAATTAAGACATCTTAAAAACCTTTGAATTTGTTCTTTAGATTCTAATTTATCTGGAAATAAACATATTTTTTTTAAGAAATATGAGGTTGCATCTCTATCCCCGTTTCATCTATTATTAACCCTAGAAATTCTATTATGGGCTTCATTATTTCAGCTTTCCTTTTAGAAAGTAATATTCCATGTTTCTTGCATTTTTCTGCAAAAGAAACGAGATGATTAATATGATCTACCTTATTATCAGAGAATATTAAAATGTCATCTACATAAATAATACATAATTAATGAAATTCTTTGAAGATTTTATCCTTCCTTCTTTGAAATATTTGTGGTGCATTTTTCAATCCAAAAGGCATTAGGATCCATTCATCCTATCCTTGAGGTGTACTAAAGGCAGTAAGTGGTATGCTTTCTTTTTCTAGTTTAATTTGCCAAAATCCAGATTTGCAATCAAACTTGCTAAATATCTTTTTATTAATTACAGAAGTAATCAATGTATCTTCATGAGGTAAAAAATATCCATCAAATTTGGTATATTTGTTTAATTCTTTATAGTTAATAACCATACGAGCTTTTCCTCGTTTAATCTCTGCATGATTTCTAACCATAAAAGCTGGACTACTATGAGGCTTTTAGATTTTTGAATAACCTTGAGTTCTAATAACTCTTCAATTTGTTTATCAAATTCTTGTCTATCTTCTTGTCCATACCTCATAGGCTTGACTCTTATGATAACATTTGGATCTTTTAATTTGATCTTAGCATATGTTTTATCAATTTCTCATAATTGAATTAGATTTTCACCAAAATTTTATCAAGTTTTTCTAAAATCTTTTCATAGTCTGATATTATTCGATTAATTTTCATATTATAATCACCATGTTGACTGCTTCGAAAATGTAATTTTCGAGTTGTTTGCCTAATGGGATTATAAATCCTTTGGGTTGTAATTGAATGATTACATAGTGTTTTAAAAGTAATTGTTTCGTTAGTCATTATATAAATAAACTGACGAAGGAAGTTAACTCCTAAAAGTATATCTGCTCCCATATGATCATAAGACCATAATATAGGAATATTTAATATGTAATCTTCAATTTGGATTAAAGCTTTAATCCTACATGTTCCCAAGGTGATCTGTTCACCATTTATTCCTTGTCTTGTTAAAGGTTAATAATTTTTCCAATATGATCTTAGATAAATCTTGGAATTAGCTAAACTAACTCCTGAACCAATATCTATCAAAGCATGAAACCATACTAGCTTATGCTTATAATATGGTATGATCACTTTTATATATACTATAAAAGGATTAGACATACCTTGATATGGTTTGTTTAATTCCTTCAATTGTTATGCTTATTTCTCTATCTCCTATGCAATAAGGAGAGAAGTTTTCAAGAAAGTTCATCCCTAATAATAAAAGACTTATTTTTGTTTTATAATCTGGTTCTATGAAAAAAGGAAAGGTGAATTCTTATCCCTTTTATTTTCAATGGTATTTCACAATATTGACTTAATGTCTTTCTTACTCCTTTAAATCCTACATAGGTATAAGGTTCAATTAGAATTTTTCTTTCTAAATATTTAATCATTTTGCAGCTCCTGTATCAAGGATAGCAAAAGCTTCGTGCCATGATTTTCCATTATTATATTCAATCTTAATTTTTAGATTTTGATTATTTTTTCTAACCGTGGGTAGTATTTCATGAGATGGTGGTATCATAAGATGACTACATCTAGTAAAACTTTGGGTTCTACTTAATTCTGGTTCTCTTCTGGGTGTAGAGAATGATCTTTTATTTCCTATGATGATTTTTCCCTCTGTAGTATATTCCATAGCTTTAGTAGTATTTCTTCTAATTAGGGTAGGTTGACTACTTAAATCCATTTTTCATTCTTCTGGTAAATCTATTTCTCTCAAAATTTCAGGGGATTGTATCCTTCCAACTTTATTAAATAATTTATCTATTTCAATAAAATCGTTTTCAGCAAACATATCACTATTTACTGAATTTGTTAATGCATATTCTATAGCATATGTTATGCTATATGGATAAGATCCATCATGCATTATATCAAAATATTTAAAATCATGACATGATGTTAATGTTTCATTTATATTGATGTCTTTAAGACTTATAGAATATTTAGGATATATCTTAAATATCAATTTTTTATAATTCAAATTTCCTTGTATTATTCCAAGGAGTGCATGCTTTCTATCTTTTATTCTATTATCCAGTATTGCCAAATTTACTGGGCTATCTATTCCTTCTCTAAAATGGGCTTTTATCATAACTTATATTCCTTCAATATGAACATATCCAATTTTATGTCTATCTTTGGATTTATTTTGTCAATTTTATTTTCTATATCAGATTTTAATAATAAAAGTATATTTGTATTTCCTCTTGCATATTTAATTTCAATAGGCTCTTCTCGCACAGTAGCGCTGAAATAAATTATATTCTTTCTTTTAATCACGTTAGCAATTCCTTGAGCTAACTTATTGACCGAAGTCATGGATGATTCTAATCCTTTCTTATTAATCTTGAGATATTGTTTTTTTTTATCAAAGATTAATTCTTTATTAAAAGAACCTTGTTCTTCTAATTCTTCATCTTGATATAGATCTTTATTATCTAACTCTTTTATGTTCATTCTAAATCAGATTCTGAATCTAAACTACTCAAAGTTTCTTCATAAAGATAGTATGTGCTATCATTTTCACTTATATCTTCACTATCTATGATTAATTGTAAATCATTGAAATCCTCAAATATTTTTATATTTGCTTTTTTCTTTTTAGGACATTCATTTGCATAATGTCCTTCTTCATTACATCACCAACATTTACACTTTTTAGGTATATTGGTTTTAGATCTTTTAAATTTATTTTTCTTGTAAAATTTCTTTTTATATTTATTTTTCTTGTGATATTTTTTGTTTGATTTAAAGAATCTCTTCTTTTTTAATCTCTTTTTATGTTTATAAATTTTATCAGAACATCCAAATCTTGGTGGATCTTCTAGCCTAGAACAGCATAATCCTCTATTTTGCCTTTTCATAGATCTTCTATCTTTTATTTCAGCAGACCATTCGCTGATTCTATTTCTTGCAAATCTAATCCTATTTCCTAATGTATTAGTTTCTGTTGTATCTTTGTATTATTTGTTGTATTCCAACATAATCATTTTTCCCCAAGGGTCTGGTATTTTTATAAAATATAAATCATGGTAATAACATATGTTATCTTCATCTTTATCAAATTCACATTTATAATATAATTCTTCAAAGTTACATGTATATTCTTCTAAATAACATACATTACATATTTCAAGCCTTGTGAGCTTCATTAAATTTTCCATTTGTTTTCCTTTTATTTCTTGTTGAAAATTAGTTTCCCAATCTTCTCCTAAGAATTCTTTTTTTATTTCATTTTCAAATCTATTTAAAATTTGATCAAGGTTTTCGTTTAGATCATTTTCTTCTCCATATAACATTTTATTTTTATTGGTATCATTTAGTCCCATAAACCAATGTGAAACTATTCCTATGAATGATGTCTTAAGAAATTCTATATTATTATCTCTGTCTACTTTGTGAAATGCTAATGCCATTTTCATAGATTTAATCTAAGCAGTAATCGTTTTATCTCTATCTTTGACACAGTTTAAATCTAACCATACTCCATCATGATTAATAGGTCTTTCTTTATATTCTCCTAGAGTTTTATAATCTTTTTTAGGTTTGTTAACTCTAAAATATTGACCTTGTGGTCTTTCATGAGTTGGTATTTCTTCTCTAGCATAAGAAGCTCTATTGCTAGATCTTCCATGTTCAAAGACTCTCGGCTTCGATTCATTCATTTTTAAATGTTCTATTCTATCTTCAATATCCTTTAAATTAATAATTATATTTTCATCTTCTTCTTCTAATTCAGATTCTTTATCAGACATCTCCTGATTGGATAATTCTTTTAATCCGTTATCTTTATTTTCACTTAACATTCTTAGACTTATTAATTTTTTATCTTTATCCATTTTGTTAAATATCGGCTTTGATATTTCTACCATTTCTTTATCTTTCTTCTCATTATAATAAATTATAGTATCTTGTAAGATTTTATTTTGTTGTTGAATTACTATAAGTAATTCTTCCATATTGTTATTGATCTTTTGTACTTCAATACTTTTGTAATTTTCCATTTAGACTTATAGCAAATTTATTGCCTAATTTATTTAATAAATATAAGGAAATCCAGTTTAACTAATTATTTCTCCATATATTAGAATCATTTATTAAATCAAAAGGTTGAAATATTCCATAAGTAAATCCTCTATGCCTATAGCTAGAAGGTGGAAATCTGTTGGTTGCAATGTTTTGAGAAATTATTAATGGTTCTGGTAATTTATTCATAGAGCCATCTACATAATATCTCATTTTATTCTATTAAATATTTATGACATATAATGTCTCTTATTTCTTTTGGAATATTGTTTTCTTTTAATCCTTTATGTATATAACATAGTTTATACATAATTAAATCTTTATATCCTATCAACATGTTGCTAGAAGGATAATATTTACTTCGGATTCTTTTGTTATTCCAATTATATTCATCTCTATGTTTAACATTTAAAAATCCATTATAATTAATTATGAGTTCATCTATATAATCTTCAACGGAATTAATATTCCACTGTTTCCATGTAAAATTATTTTTATAAACTTCTCTTTTAATTTTAAATAAGAGAATTGGATCTATGTTTAAATTTATGGTTTTTATGACAATAAGTTCTCCAATCTTAAATTCATGAGCTCTCTGGAGATAAAATTATTGTAAATGTTTATCATTTAATGTATTTATTTCTAAGTAGTAATATTGTTTATGTTTTGTTATGTTATCCTTAATTGTATTACTATTTATTATTAAATTATATCCTCCATTATTAATGAAATAAACAGTTGTTTCTTCCATTTTATATTGTGAACCAAGAACTTGGCTCTGATACCATTTTTGCAGACATTCTTCAACCCAGGATATGATTAATATTTAAAATTTTATCTTTTCAAAACACACAGTTTTATGCAATGTTTTGGGCAATCCTTGGTGAAAGCATCTTTTTCCTTGTACGTATCACTAGTCTGGTACCGAAAATAGAAAAGAGTATCATTAGACTAGACATTGTAATGCCAGATCAGTGTATTGAAAAAAAAAAAAAAAAGTACTGGTCAAAAATTGACTTTCATAATTATTGTCACCGTTACCGACACGAAACCTCCTGGATGTTACGACGATTCACTCCCTCAAATGATTGACTTCATAACTATTGTCGCTGTTTACCCAAAGTGCCAAGTAATTGCTGCTTTTCCGGTATGTTGAATGTTGTGGTGATGGACAGCCACATGTAAGTTTTTCTTTTTGTGAAATGATTGGAAACGTAGCAAAGCTGGATTAAACACGCCAACGAGGATGAATAAAATAATATTCAAAACTACTTTTTCAATTTCTTTATTTTAAATTTAAAACCACAATTTAAAAAAAGTTTAATAAAAACCACGTATCAGCTAAAATAAATTAAAACCATAAACAAAAATTTTGAAATCTGCGAGTAATTGAATGAAAAGTGATAATTTTTTTTAAATAATCCTATGCGTATATATTAGGATGCATATATAATTTGCTTCCAATTCACATGACGTCACATCTTGCATGTAACAATCAAAGATAGGTGAAACAACTATTAAAAAACATAACCCATATAATTTTTTTGTATCTTATATTTGATGTAATATAGACTATATGGTAAATTATTCATAATAAATTAATTGATTTACTAAAAATAATATCACCATTGGCCATGACCAACCACAGCTGATCAATTCCCTTGATCAGTCTTGTTTGGAGGGTATAAAATGTCTGCTTAAGTCGTATTTGGTACTTTTGCTTGTTTTAACGTACGTCAAAATCTACCAAAACATTGCGGCTATGGCGACAAGCAGCTGTCCACATTTGGCTATTGACGGCTGAATACGATTATCTTAGCTAATATTTTTTTTAATCTATAAAATAGATTGATTTAAGTTCAAGTATTCCAGAATGAAATTAAATTATTATAACGAAAAGCAAAAGAGTAGTGCGAATGTGCTCTACTTGGGTCTCATAAAGAATTATCAAACCACATTGCACATCATCTATTCTATTTTTCAAATAAATTTTGAGATTAAATTTTGAGGTTGAAAAGAGATTTTATATCCAAAGTTTGAGAAAATTGTCATGTTGACCCTCAAATTTTTCAACAAGGAATACCAAAACTACCTTTTGACTATAATGCACTTTGACTCTAGCAATTCAAAAAAAGACTCCAATGTTTTATAATAAATAAAAAATAATATTAAAATAAATGTAACAACGCAAACATTTTAAAATAATTTCAATATTTTAAAAAATATTTTAATACTTTTGCAATCTTATATTATATTAAACTAAATTTTATAATAAATATAAACATAATATTGAAATTATGTTTTATTAATTAAATTCTATAAAAATTTAAATTATTTTCAATATTAGATCAAATAATTTTAATATTATTAATACATTAGACATATTTTATTAATTATAAAAGCTATTTAGTCCAAAGGTTTATTTAAAATTCTTATAATAAATACAAATATATTTGCATTTTAAAAATTATTCTATATGTTAAAAAATGCTTGTATTATTAGTCTGTTAGAAAAAATAAACTATTTACATTATAATTGCATTTATTAAAAAATTTTAAAATCAACTTTTTAGTTATTATCTAGAATGCTTATTGAAAACTTGAGGGTGTATATGACTATTTCCCCAAACTTTAGTAATATAGATGTCTTTTTCCCAATTTTGGGATATCTACCATTACTAAAATATTATTAATATTAAAAAGAAAGAAAAACACTCTAATTTTATAAAATAGAAAATATAGTTTGAAAGAAATACAAATATTGTCTTTAAGAATGGCTCTCGAGAATCAGTACAAGAATAAAGGCCCGTTTGGAATTGCTTTTGGGAGTCTTAAAGATGATTTTGAAAACCTATAAGCTAATTTTAGTATTTGGTTTAAAAAAAATCAAAATCACTTTTGTCAAAATCCTCTTACAGATTTTGAAAAATAGATAAGGAATAGCTTTTAAATTTTGATTTTGAAAATCAATTTTATTCTTTAATATAATTCTATAAATATCCTTAAAATTATTACCTAAACCCAAAATTATAATAAATTTTTATTATAATTCATCAGTATAAATCTATTAATATCAATTTATTGATCGAATTATAATTAAATTTGTTTCACTATATTATAAATTTAACTATCAATTGTTTTAACATAAAAAAAATTATAAATTTTATTTTTAGTAAAAATTATTATAAACACAATTAAAATATTATATGTACATATTTTTATGTGTTTAAGTAAATTTTATTTTACATTATGTACATTGTAGTAATTTATTTTCCCTCAGCAGTTTATTAGTAAAATTTATTAAACGTGTATAACTAGGGATGACAATTATACCCACAAACCCGCAAACCCGCCCAAACTCGCCCGCCAAAACCCGCCCGCTGCGGGTAATTTTACCCGTTGCGGGCGGGTTTAGTATTATAAATAAAAACCCGCACATGGATGCGGGTGGGTTTGGTATTAGTCTTATATCCGGTGGATACCCGCATGGATATCCACCAAACCCGCAATATTTTTTTTAAATATTATTAATTTAATTTTAATCTAAAAAATGTATTAGGAAAATAATATAATTATTTAAATTACCAAATAACCAAAAGCCAGAAGTTGTGTATGTATGTACATGGCTCATCTCTCATTCTAAAGTCATGACCTAAAGAAAACTAAAGACATTTTTCCTTTGACTTAGCCGCATGTTCATCTACCTATTATAATTTTGTATGTACTATTTTTCTTTAACTTAATACATGAATTATTTTATTATTATAATATTTTTCTTCGAATTAGTATTTGAAAATATTAATATTAATTATTATTGTAGACATCGTGTTGGATGGGTGCTTGTGGTGGTGAATGAAATGAATATCTTGTCTTGGAGCTTATTTTAAATGATAAAATGAAATATAATTGTTATTTTTGTATATTAGTTTGTGTTTTTTAAATGGATTTGTGTAATTTATATTTGAATTCATGAATTTGTGTTGGATTGATGTTGAAATTTTAATTTTTCATTTATATTGTTTAAATATAAAATTGAGTATGTTATATGGAATTTGAGATTATTATTATAAATTTATATATTAAACATTTATAATTTTAAATGCAGAATTTGTGTTGGATTGATGTTGAAATTTTAATTTTTCATTTATATTGTTTAAATATAAAATTGAGTATGTTATATGAAATTTGATATTATTATTATAAATTTATATATTAAACATTTATAATTTTAAATGCGGAAACCCGCAAAAAATCCGCCGGGTACCATTGCGGGTTTGGTAATTATCAAAACCCACTGCGGGTGGGTTTTCTTAAAAAAATTAAAATCCACTGCGGGTTGCGGGTGGGTTTGGTAATTTAAATTTTGTGCGGGTTTGGGTTTGGTAATGGCAAACCCGCTGCGGGTGGTGCCCATTGCCATCCTTATGTATAACAGCTTTCAAAACTCATAGTACTTTTGAAAAAAAAAATTTACCAAACACTTAACTGATTTTCTTCACAGCTAATTATTTCTACAGTAAAACTAATGGTGTGTTTACTTACCGGATTGGGGAATCGGAATCCGGAATCGGAATGATTGACGCGTTTACTTCGCAAAAATAAGAGGGGAATAGGAATGGGAATGGCGGGACCCACATATATTTGGGAATGGGAACTTGATTCCCATGGGGGAGGTGGGAATCAAGTTCCCATTCCTTGAACTACCCATTTTGCCCTCCCCCAAAACAAAAAATACCTATTTTGTCATAATTTATAATTAATTAATTATTATGATTAATTAATATATTATTAACTATAATTGTTAATAATTATAGTTCTTGAATAAATAATCATAATAATTAATATATTATTAATATTATTACAATAATTAATACATTATTATTTTAATTAATTAATTTATATATTATTATAATAATTATTATAATTAATTCATATATTATTAATTAATTAATATAATTATTACTTTTAATTAATATATTAACATATTATTAACAATAATTATTAATAATAATAATTTTTGAATAAATAATCACAATAATTAATTTATTGTTATTGTTATTATAATTAATTAATATACTGTTATAATAATTACTAATATAATAATTATAATTAATTCATATATTCTAACTAATTAAATACTTTAATTATTACTATTAAATAATATAATAATATATTATTTAACAACAATATATTAATAATTATAGTTCTCAAGTAAATAATCACAATAATTAATACATTATTATTTTAACTAATTAATTAATATATTATTATAATAATTATTATAATTAATCCATATATTATTGTTAACATATATGTTTACATATTGTTGATTTTGATGATAACAAATAAGATTAAGAATGATTATGTTTTTAAAAGCTTAAATTATTTTTTATACATTTTAGATAAATCATTATTTTCACATTTTAAATGTTTTATATTTAATGGAAAAATGATTTTATGAAATTGATTGTTTTTCATGTTTATGGTTTAATTGAAAGTGTTTTGAAAACTTGAAAATCAACAAGTATTGTTTGAAATTATGGAGAAGGACTTATTTAAAAAGTGTTATAGTATTTTGGACCATTTCATAATTTCAGAAAGTTTTGGGATTCACAAATTATTATTTAGAAATTCTGAAATTGGACTTAATTGTAAAGTTTTATAACGTTTTGGGCCATAATACAGTTATAGAAAGTTTTGGGTAAAACTGTAATTTTTGGTAAACAGTTTGCTGGAAATTACCCCTTCACTGTTTACGAAAAACGGTGAACCGTTTATTTCCAGATTGCTAACCTTGAACCGTTTAGTAAGAACGGTTAAGCCAAATTTATTTTGCAGGTCTCTGGAAATTACCCCTTCACCGTTTACGGAAAACGGTGAACCGTTTATTTCCAGATTGCTAACCTTGAACCGTTTAGTAAGAACGGTTAAGCCAAATTTATTTTGCAGGTCTCTGGAAATTACCCCTTCACCGTTTACGGAAACCGGTGAACCGATTATTCAGTTACTTAACCTTGAACCGTTTAGTAAGAGCAGTTAAGCCAAATTATTTTGCGGTCTCTGAAATTACCCCTTCACCGTTTACAAGAAAGCAATGAACCGTTTATTTGAAATTCAGCTCAGCGGTAACTTTGACCAGTATGACGGTTAACCGTTAAGCGTTAACAATCCGTTTTACGGTAAAAATGCATAACTGGTTTTGAGCTCCAACTATAAAAACTCAAATCCAACTCATTTTCAAGCTCTCTAGCACGCACAAACAAAAGGCATACAACATATCTTGAGCTCTCAATTCGTGAATCACAAATCCTTGAGCCATCTTGTTCTTCATTTTGTATATCTACTCTTTGAGAGAGTTTTTGTTGTACTTTTCAATTCTCATCAAATTTGTGAGTGATTAAGTGTGTGATACACTTGAGTGAAGAGATTGGGAGATAATCTCTTTATTGTAAAGGTTCATTGACACCTTGAAGTCAATTGTAAGTATTTGAAGCCTTGGAAAGGCTTGGATAGTGAAATCCTCAAGCTTGAGTTGCTTGGAGGCGTGGACGTAGGCGGGGATAGCCGAACCACGTAAAAATCATTGAGTTTGCTTTCTCATCCCTTACTCCTATATTATTATGCTTGTTTGAATTTATTGTTTTTGATTTGATTAAAGCATTAGATTGGATTATTGTGGATTGTTGTGTGGTTTTGTTAGGATATTTTTTAAAACACCAATTCACCCCCCCTCTTGGGTTGCACACTTGTATTTCAATTGGTATCAGAGCGAGGTGCTCTTGTGTAGACTTAACCGTCTAGAGTTAAAGATTCATGGCAACCCATAATAACTCAACCTTTAGGGAAGGACAATCCACAATTAGACCACCGTTCTTTGACGGTAATGACTACCCATATTGGAAAACTAGGATGAGAATTTATTTACAAGCTTTAGATTATGAAATTTGGGAAGTTGTTTGTGATGGTCTATTCGTGCCTATGACTAAAAATGAAGTAGGAGATGATATTCCAAAACCCTCAAGTCAATGGAGTGTATTAGAAAAGAAAAAGATGTCTTTAAACTCCAAAGCAATGAATGCTTTATTTTGTGCTTTGGATAAGAAAGAATTTCATAGAGTTTCTAGTTGTGATAGTGCTTATGAAATTTGGAAGAAACTTGAAGTTGTATATGAGGGAACAAATCAAGTCAAAGAGTGTAAAATTAGTAGATTCACTAGGCAATATGAGATGTTTCAAATGGAATCATATGAGAGTATTCATGACATGTACACTAGATTTATCGATATTGTGAATTCTCTTGAAGCACTAGGAAAGACATTTAGTAATTGTGAAAAAGTGAAGAAAATTATTAGATCATTGCCTAAAGAATGGAGACTAAAGAGAACGGCTATAGAAGAAGCGAAAAATCTTAATACTTTATCTCTTGATGATCTTATTGGTTCACTTATTTCATATGAAGAGGATATAGCTAATGAAAGAATTGATAAAGATAAAAAGAAGAAGAGCTTTGTTTTTAAATCTTCCATAGTTGAAAATGATGATGATGGAAGTGACTTTGAAGATGAAAGCATTGAAATGATTGCTAGAAAGTTTAGAAGGATCTTGGAAGCAAATCAAGAGAAGAAACCTTAAAGATTTCATGAGAGAAAACCTTAAGGCGGAGAAAGGGAAGAATGAGGCAATTGTTTGCTTTGAATGCAAGAGGCGTGGCCACATACGATCGGAATGTCCTCTTCTCAACAAGGTCAAAAAGAAGGTAATGGTGGCTACTTGGGACGATAGCGATGAAGAATCGAGTGATGAAGAGAATATGCAAGAAGTGTCAAATCTAGCTCTCATGGCAATTGGAGATGAATCGGATGATGAACTTGATGAGGTAAATGATCTTCCTACTTATGATGAATTGCATGATGCTTTTAAAGAATTGCATGATGAATTGATGAAAATTGGTAAAAAGAACGTTTGCCTTAAAAAGAACATGGTAGAGCTTAAAAATGAGAATAAATCATTTAGTACTAAGGTTACATGTCTTGAATTAGAAAATAAGACATTGCATGATAAGATTGCATTATTTGAAAATTCTAGTACTTCACATAAGCATCTAGAATCACATGTAGATAACTTGAAAAATGAAAATGATGCTTTACAAAAATACAATGATTCATTAAATGAAATGATTAAAGGACTAGAGTTAGATAATAAAATGTTGTATAATAAAATTGCATCTTTTAAAGGCAAACAAAGTATTTTAAATGAGCATGAAAAATCACATGTTGATGAATTGATAAAAGAAAATGAAGTGCTTAAGAAAAAGATTAATGAGCTCAATGAAATTGTGTTAAAATTCACAAGTGGTCAAAAGAACTTAGAAAAATTGCTCAACTCTCAAAAATGTGTATTTGATAAAGGAGGACTTGGATATAAGCCTAACTTGAAACAAAAATATTATAAGAATTATTTTGTTAAGGCTACCTCCACAAGTGATCATAGAATTGTTTGTCATTATTGCAATCAAAATGGTCATATGAAATATAAATGTCCAGTAAAGAAAAATGCATATTATGGTGTAAAATGCGTTTGGGTTCCAAAAGGAACCACTGCTAACATTCAAGGACCCAAGAATATTTGGGTACCAAAGCACACAACTTGAATTTTTCTTTGTAGGTACCATAAATCAAGGAATGGTAGAGAGTTCCTTGATGAAAGCTTGTGAGGATAATCACTTGATCATGATCTAAGAGAAAATGATGAGTAAGATGATTTAATTGTTTTGGTAACAATTCTTGCCATGTTGATTTTGTTGAATGGATCATGATAAATGGATAATAGCTTAAATTTGTGAAAGTATGCTTATATGTTTACATGATGGAATATCATTGTGTATAACATTGAGTGATTTATCATGATGCCTTTATTTGATTTTGATGATTATATGGTCTTTGATTTCTTCTTCTCAATTGTCTATAATCATTGTCCATCTCTCTTATGCATGTACTATTAATTGTGTTATATCATCATTCATTGAATTGGCCTATGTGAGCATTTGTAATAATGGATTTGATCACTTGTTCATAATGATGGCTTTTCTAAATAGCTATGTTGATTTTGATGGTCTAAAGATTTGAGATAAAGAATATGCTTTGATGATTATATGTATTTGATAAAGTTTGATCTTATGCAATCTATGATTGGAGAATGGATGCATTGTTTGTACTTTATCGATGTATTGTTGAATATGCATTGTTGCTTTCATTATGGATTAAGGATGATTATTGTTTGATAATTGAATGTTTTATAATGTGGAATTAATTTCTTGATGATTTTGATGATTTTGATGATTGATGATTATATTTGTGTGGCTTGATGAATTGATAGAATTGTTGATTTGTTATAATTGCTTAAGCTTATATGAAAGTCTTTTTAACCATATTGTGTATTTAAGATTTCTTCATTTCTAAAGAAACTTTGGCAAAATTGTTGATCGCACAAAATGGGTAATATCTTCTTCAAATTATTATTATTATTTATCTTATTTTAATTGCATCTATTTATCTTTTCTTTTTCATGATGAAAGTAGAGATAAATATGATATATTTTTGGATAAAATCTTTTTGGTTAAATTTTTAAATTGGCCATATATTTAGGGAGCATACAATGTGATTTTGAATAATATGCTTTTTGAATTTTTGTTGTCCAAGGGAGACAAAATAATATCTTTTGATGTTTTCAAAGGAGGAGAATAACATGCACTTTGAGCATTTTTTTTATTGATATGCGCTTATTTTAATGATTTTGAGATATGGTGATAATTTGATTACATGATTTCTATATGATGATTTTATGTTTTGAGTTGTTGATTTGAAAATTGATGGGATCATGATTCATGATCATTTTATGGTTGATGGATTATGTGATCATGATAATTTGGGGGTTATATTACTAAAATTTGTATTTGAGGTGATGCTTGTTGTTAAGGGGAGAATGTGTTAAGATTTCTACTTTGACAACATGGGTAACAAATTTACTCCTCTCATTCTTTTCTTTTAAATTTTCTTTTTTATGTTGAAGGGGGAGAAAAATACATGTTTTTAAATTTATATAAAAATTTGCTATTTGTTTTCTTTTCCACTAAGTTTTCTTTTTGATGATGAGGGGAAGAAGAATACATGTTTTTAAATTTGTTAATTTACATAAATTATAAGGTGAGCTTACATTTAGGGGGAGTAATTTTTGAATCATTCTTTAAAAACATGAAAGATTTGTCATCATCAAAAAGGAGGAGATTGTTAACATATATGTTTACATATTGTTGATTTTGATGATAACAAATAAGATTAAGAATGATTATGTTTTTAAAAGCTTAAATTATTTTTTATACATTTTAGATAAATCATTATTTTCACATTTTAAATGTTTTATATTTAATGGAAAAATGATTTTATGAAATTGATTGTTTTTCATGTTTATGGTTTAATTGAAAGTGTTTTGAAAACTTGAAAATCAACAAGTATTGTTTGAAATTATGGAGAAGGACTTATTTAAAAAGTGTTATAGTATTTTAGACCATTTCATAATTTCAGAAAGTTTTGGGATTCACAAATTATTATTTAGAAATTCTGAAATTGGACTTAATTGTAAAGTTTTATAACGTTTTGGGCCATAATACAGTTATAGAAAGTTTTGGGTAAAACTGTAATTTTTGGTAAACAGTTTGCTGGAAATTACCCCTTCACCGTTTACAGAAAACGGTGAACCGTTTATTTCCAGAATGTTAGCCTTGAACCGTTTAGTAAAAAGGTTAAGCCAAATTTATTTTGCAGGTCTCTGGAAATTACCCCTTCACCGTTTACGGAAAACGGTGAACCGTTTATTTCCAGATTGCTAACCTTGAACCGTTTAGTGAGAACGGTTAAGCCAAATCTATTTTGCAGGTCTCTGGAAATTACCCTTCACCGTTCTGAAACCGGTGAACCGTTTATTCAGTTGCAACCTTGAACCGTTTAGTAAGAGCGGTTAAGCCAAATTATTTTGCAGGTCTCTGGAAATTACCCCTTCACCGTTTACAAGAAAACGGCGAACCGTTTATTTGAAATTCAGCTCAACGGTAACTTTGACCAGCGCAAACGGTTAACCGTTAAGCGTTAACCTTGATCCGTTTTCTGGTAAAAATGCATAACGGCTAGTTTTTGAGCTCCAACTATAAAAACTCAAATCCAACTCATTTTCAAGCTCTCTAGCACGCACAAACAAAAGGCATACAACATATCTTGAGCTCTCAATTCGTGAATCACAAATCCTTGAGCCATCTTGTTCTTCATTTTGTATATCTACTCTTTGAGAGAGTTTTTGTTGTACTTTTCAATTCTCATCAAATTTGTGAGTGATTAAGTGTGTGATACACTTGAGTGAAGAGATTGGGAGATAATCTCTTTATTGTAAAGGTTCATTGACACCTTGAAGTCAATTGTAAGTATTTGAAGCCTTGGAAAGGCTTGGATAGTGAAATCCTCAAGCTTGAGTTGCTTGGAGGCGTGGACGTAGGCGAGGATAGCCGAACCACGTAAAAATCATTGAGTTTGCTTTCTCATCCCTTACTCCTATATTATTATGCTTGTTTGAATTTATTGTTTTTGATTTGATTAAAGCATTAGATTGGATTATTGTGGATTGTTGTGTGGTTTTGTTAGGATATTTTTTAAAACACCAATTCACCCCCCCCTCTTGGGTTGCACACTTGTATTTCAATTATTAATTAATTAATATAATTATTACTTTTAATTAATATATTAAAATATTATTAACAATAATTATTAATAATTATAATTTTTGAATAAATAATCACAATAATTAATTTATTGTTATTGTTATTATAATTAATTAATATACAGTTATAATAATTACTAATATAATAATTATAATTAATTGTCTAATTAATTAAATACTTTAACTATAACTATTAAATAATATAATAATATATTATTTAACAACAATATATTAATAATTATAGTTCTCAAGTAAATAATCACAATAATTAATACATTATTATTTTAATTAATTAATATATTATTATAATAATTATTCATATAATTATAATTAATTCATATATTATAATTAATTAATATAATTATTACTATTAAATAATATAATAATATATTAATAATTATAGTTCTCGATTAAATAATCACAATAATTAATACATTATTATTTTTATTTATTTATTTATATATTATTATAATAATTATTAATGTAATTATTATAATTAATATATATTATAATTAATTAATATAATTATTACTATTAAATAATATAATAATATATTATTAACAATAATATATTAATAATTATAGTTCTCGATTAAATAATCATAATAATTAATACATTGTTATTTTAATTAATTAATTAATATATTATTATAATTATTATTATAATTAATTCATATATTATTATTAATTAAGTAATATAATTATTACTACTAATTAATATATTAATACCTTTTTAACAATAATTATTAATAATTATAATTTTTGAATGAATGATCACAATAATTAATATATTATTATAATTAATTAATTAATATTAATATTATTGGTTAATATATTTTTATAATAATTGTTAATATAATTATAATAATTAATTAATAAAATTTTACAATTAATTAATATATTAGTTAATAATAATAATTATGACAATAATCCATTAAGTACTTTTTAGTAATTTGTTACAATCCAACTCATTCCGATTAGATTCCTAGGTTTAAGTAAACAACAATTTGATTCCATTCACTATTAGATTAAATTTCGTTCATTTCATAATTCCGATTTAGTAATTCCGATTAGGTTTAGTAAGCCGTAATAGTAATTCTTTTAAAAGATACAATAATTCCAAACTAGGCACTATTCTTGAATAGTGATGATATGAGTGATGTGGCTCTTCTTTGGAGAGTAATATCGCACATGTTCAGTTTCTAGGAGAGTTGTAGGTCCTACTTCACAGGTCCCCTAATTATAATTAGACACATGCAGCGTGCTCTCTATAAAATATGAGACACCACTCACTTTACAAAAATCCCAAAACTAAATTACAAATATCCTCATTTAAGAAACATCGAATTAATCCTAAAGGCTCATCTCATCATTTCAGATTAGGGCATGTTAACCCCAGGTTCACAAAAAAAAATCAGCCATTTTATTATTCCCTTTACATAGCAGACATTAGAACTCATCATGAAAATTAATTTATCATTGACGACTGTGAAGATATTGGTGTCTTGAACTTTTTCCATGCTATAGTGCTAGCCGAAAAGTTGTGTAAATTTTGAATAAGTGTGGGACTATTAGCATTCTTCTAGTTTTCTTTTAAAATCCCTTTTCATTTTTATCGAAACTATTTTAATTCTCAAAATATTCTTTTCTATTTTTTCAACTCCTTCCACTCAAATCTAATTAAAGATTTCTTCAATAAATTTTTTAATCATTAGATGATAAATATTTAACTAAAAAAATGCATATTTGAATTAACTAGAGTTATATAAGTAGATTATCTATAATTTTTTAAAAAATTGATATGTGAGAAAATAATAAGAAAAACTAGTTCATTGTCTAAGTTCGTACAAGAAATTGAAAAAGATTGATGAGACTGAGAATTTATTTGTAGAATCACAATGAATAGATGTTGCATTTACCAAACTGGAATAAGAATGTATTGGAATCGGAATAACATGAATGAAAATGGATTGGAATAAGAATGGAGATTGGAAATCAAAATAAATTTTTTACTTGAACTGTAGGAATCAGAATCAGAATCAGTTGAATTACCATTAACGTGTTTACTTTATCTTAAAATTAGAATTGGAATAAATTAGATTGTTATAAATTACTAAAAATTCCTTAATAATAATGACAATAATATTCATTAAACAATAAAATTAATAATGAAAATATTAATAAAAATAATAATGAAAATAATAAATAATAAATAAAATAATAAATTTATAATAATAATAATGTCATTATTATTATTATTATTATTTTATTAAAATTATTTATTTTAATTATTTCAATTATTATTATTTAAATGAAATTATTATTATTATAACATTAATAAAAATAATAATAATAATAATTAAAATAATTAAGTATATTTTAATAATAATGATGATGATGATGACGACGACGACGATGATGATGACGACATTATTGACAATACTAATAATAAATAATAATGATTAATAAATTTTAAATAATATTAATATCACTGATGACAGTAATAATAACAACTAAAATAATAAAATTAATAAAATTTAATTATTATTATTATTATTTAATTTTATTATTATTATTATTAAAAATAACAAAGGACCTATTTGCAAATAATCCAAACTTTTGGGTATTTTTATAAATTATGTATGAACCAAAATGTAAAAATGACAAAAGTTGATTAAGGGTAATTTGGGAATAATATAAATTTAATGGGAATAAAATGGAAACATTGGGAAATGTAGAATATTTGTGAGAAAGGTGGCTTGGTTATGTAGGTGTATAAGTTAGAGAGAAAAATATAAGGATTTGATTAAATTTATTTTCCTTTAATATAATTGTGATAGAAGAAGAGCTTTATAAGGATTATAGAGGGGTGCCACCAACCAATAGTCCAGCTCTTTGGAAAATTGATGGAAGTGTAAAAGAAATATAGAAATTATTGTCCACTACGTGTTAAATTGGGCCTCTCATGTAGAAGCACTGCTGCTTAATCATTCACTGATTATCTTATATGGATGCAAATTATTATGACTAGTTAGGGCAGAGCAAATAATGAATGAATAATGAGCACTCCAGTGGCGCCTAGGGCTTTCCTCACATTTAGATCAAAATCTAATGGGAAATTTTGACAAATTAAATGAATTCTTTTGTTCTCAGTCTAATTAAGGTTAAATGTTTTGATGGTTGATAACAATTTAGCCAAAACCATTATAGAAAAATCGAATTGCTACCTTAGTTCTATGCTTCCCTTCAACACTTCATCCTTTTTAATTTAGGCCTGTGAACTTGGTTAATGAAATTATTCTTATTTACACAACTGAGACAATTGCTATAAGATTTTTTGTGATGATAAACGCATAAGACTTTTTTGTTTTGTTTTATTTTATTTATTATTTAATTTTTTGCCGTAATGTTTGCTAAAATATTCCTTATTTTGGCTATCGTTTTGGCAAAATATAGAAAGTCTCAGAGACATATTTAAGACATCAAAATTAATGCAGAAACTTCAAGAGACGGTAGGGCTGGGCAAAAAAATCATATACTAGTGAAAAGCAAACTGAATCGATCCGAACCGTACCGTTTGGAGTGGTTTTAATTTTAAAAAAAAACTGAAATATATAATTGGTTAAAAAACCGAAATACCGATTCGGTATTTGGTTTATTTAGTTGAACCGAGAGACCGAACAGAAAAACCGAATTATTTTTGGAATTTTATTTAAATTGTAAGTTTTCTTTTTTTAAATAAAAAAATTAGTATCTTATTTATATAGATTGTTTATTTAATTATTTATTGTTTTAATTTTTTTTATAGATCCAAATATTGAGTTGAAAAATGCCTAAAGTTGATGCTGATATTGAAGAAGAAGGGAAAATGTTGTTGGCGTTTGTTTTTTTTTTTTTTTGTGAAGATTGGAGAATATTGTTGGTGTTTGTTTCTAAATTTTCTTTTTATTTTGTGTTGTAAGTTGCAACTGTTGTTATTTTTATTTGTCTTTATAACATTATATTTATAACATTATGTTTGTGAGTAGTGAGTACCTTATTAGTAGTTAGTAAAATATTAGTGATGAAATGTATTTTAAATATTTTGTATTTATTGTTAATATTTGTAATGAAATTAGGATGAATTAATGATTGAAAAAATTATTACATTCATGAGGCCCAATTGGCTAAAATTTTAGAAATTCAAAATAGACCCAATAGGTCCAAAACCGAAAAAATCGAACCAAACCGAACCGAACTAAAAAAATCCGTTTATATTCGGTTTTTATTGAGTTTGGTTCTTATTTAGTTCTTTTTATAAAAAAACCAATTTAAATTGGTTTTGCTTAATTTCGATCCGAATTGAACCGGACCGAACCGTGCCCACCCCTAAGAGATGGAGCACTAGATAATTTTCGAAGAAGGATTCAAATGCGGATAAGTGTGGTTAGATTGAGTATTGGCGGGAAAGTCTGTTATCTAAACTGCGGACGTGGACTCCAATCTCGTGAATTAGTTAGGATAGCTGAGTTAGCTTTCTTTGACCAACACTTGTATAAAAGCTGAATAACAGGGCAAATTGTGGGGCCTGTAACTGCATCATTCTCTCGAGTTAGGAAGCAAATAAGGGCTCTTCGTAAAGTTTGTAATGTGTTTTTGTGATTTCGGTTATTCCCTTTCAAATAATAAAGAGGTTGAAGCTCGTCATTCGTTCCTAATATTTTCTCCTTCGTGTTGAGTTCTTAGCTGTGATTCATTCTCAATTCTTGCCGTGTGCTCGTTTCGTTTCTTCTGATTATATTTTAACCATTTTATTGTTGAGTCTTGATTGAGGCAATGACGATTGATCACTTATCAATTGCTCTTGCGATCAATTTGAATCATATTATAAGTGATTCCTTGAAAATATCCATTTCTCTCAACTGAACATAAGGAATAAAATAAAACAACATGGTTACATACATCATAGCTCTTTTTACTTTTAATTTTTTCAAGAGTAAAAACATTCATTTACTGTAAACAAATTACTTTATAACTGTCTAACATGAATAATAGGCATAAACATTCGGAGAAGTATCATAGAATTGCAAAAAAAATTGAGATGCTAACTTACAGATAACTTCCGAGATCAATAAGACAATTTCTTAGACTAGTACTGGAACTAGATCATTAACATCTTTGGTGCCAAATTGTAATGAAATGTCAATAAAGTCATCAGATATTTCAATTTCCATTTGGTGAATCACCAAAAATAAAAAATAAAAAGGTTAATCTCTGCCAACATTACCGTTGATTCAAACGGCTATATTGGAAGAAAAGATGGCCATAAAATCATCTCCTGTTAAGCAAATATTAAGAAGCATTTTTGTGTGCAATTTTAGCACAAACAAAAGTGGAGGAACCTACCTCATTTCGGCAATATTAAGAAGCAATTTTGTGTTCTTCAGCATTAAAAAAAAAAAAAAAAGCTGAGGAATACAAACTTATTTACAGTAATTCAAAGAAGCATTTTGGTCAATTTGAGCACAAATAGAAGCTAAGGAACATAGCTCATTCAAGCGATATTCCAGTTTGCAATTTGGTGGGATTTCATCACGAACCAAAGCTGAGGAACACAAGCCATTCATATCAAATTCATCTTAGCATTCCTCAATTATCGTCCATCTCAATCTCTACTCTAATGGTGTGTTTACTTGTAGGAATAAGGAATGGGAATCAAAACTATATTTACTTAGCAAAATTAAATTTGGGAATGGGAATAAATTGTGTAGGTCCCACACAATTTGGGAATAAGGAATGAGAATTCCATTTCCATGGGGGGTAGGGAATGAAAATGTAGGAGTGGGAATGAAAGATGAATTTACTTTTGTACCATTCTAATTATTAATTTACTAATATTATTATTATTAACAATAAAAATAATAATAATTATTTTAGTTATAATAATTAATAATAAAATAAATAAAATTTAATAATAATAAATGCTAATAATAATAATATTAAGAAAAATAATAATAACAATAATTAATAATAACTAAAACAATAAAGTTCATAAAATTTAATAATAATAATAATAATAATAATAAATGTTAATAATGATAATATTAGTGAAAATAATATTAACAATAATTAATAATAATAAAATAATAAAGTTAATAAAATTTTTAATAATAATAATAATAATAAATGTTAATAATGATAATATTAATAAAACTAATAATAACAATAATTAATAATAAATAAAATAATAAAGTTAATAAAATTAAATAATAATAATTATAATAATAATAAATGTTAATAACAATAATATTAATGAAAATAATATTAACAATAATTAATAATAAATAAAATAATAAAGTTAATAAAAAATTTTAATAATAATAATAATAAAATGTTAATAATGATAATATTAATAAAAATAATAATAATTATTATTAATAGTAACTACAATAATAAAGTTAATAAAATTTATTAATAATAATATTTATAATAATTATTAACATTTATTATTATTATTATTATTAATTTTATTTTTAATTAATATCATTTTTATAAAAAAATTTATACATGTATCTAGTTAAATGAAAATTATATTATTTAATACTGTGGGTATTTTGGTAAATTAATTCTCATTTCCATTCCTCGTTCCTATTTATTTTGCCAAGTAAACACATCAATGGCATTCTAGTACATTTCCATTCCCATTTATTTTTGTCAAGTAAACATTAGAATCTCATTCCCATTCCTTATTCCTATTCCAGCTCATTCTCATCCCAACCCATTTCCATTTCAGCTCATTCCTATTCCCTGAAAGTAAACGCATCATAAATCGTCAAACCTTCATCCCATAAGCAATTGTACAAACACTTAAAATTTCATGGACTCTCAAAACTCAAATACTTAAAGCAAATCAAATTCGTGTTATCAGCCATCTTGGAGGAATTATGTTAATGGCAAGCTCATTAATTAGCTATTCAAATAGGATATGTAAGTGCCATATGAGAGCTAATTTGAGGGTTTCTAAATCTGATGACAACCCACACATGTTGTGTTATCGATGTGTGAATAAGAAAGGATGTGGATATTTCAGATGGCTGGTACCAGTTAGGACTGACTTTAAGATTGTTCAATTTTTAAAGGAGGTGTGGCAACAGTTGCGGATCATGGGTTGATAAATGTACTTAGAAGTGAGGTGACACAACACATTTAAAAGGAAAAAAGGAATACGACAAATGGGTGGGTTCTTGGTTATCGCTAGTGAAATACAAGTGTGCAACCCAAGAGGGGGGGTGAATTGGTGTTTTAAAAAATATCCTAATCAAATCACACAACAATCCACAACAATCAAAATCTAATGCCTTAATAAAATTGAAAACAATAAATTCAATAAAAGCACAATAATAAATGAGTAAGAGTGGAGAAAGCAAACTCGAGGATTTTTACGTGGTTGTTATCCCCTATCGCCTCACGCCTCCAAGACAGCAGACGAGGCTTTCAAGGCTTAATGAACTTACAATTGACTTCAAGGTGTCAATGAACCTTTACAACAAAGAGATTATCTCCCAATCTCTTCACTCAAGTGTATCACACACTTAAACACTCACAAATTTGATGAGTAATTGAAAATTACAATAAAAACTCTCTCAAAGAGTAGATATACAAAATGAAGAACAAAGCTCACTCAAAGATTTATGATTCACAAATTGAGAGCTCAAGATATGTTGTATGCCTTTTGTTGGTGCGTGCTAGAGAGCTTGAAAATGAGTTGGATTTGAGTTTTTATAGTTGGAGCTCAAAAACTAGCCGTTATGCATAATTCTTGAAAAGCGGATCGCAAGGTTAACGTTAACGGTTAACCGTTTATGCTAGTCAAAGTTACCGTTTGAGCTGAATTTCAAATAAGCAGTTCACCGTTTTCCTGTAAACGGTGAAGGGGTAATTTCCAGAGACCTGCAAAATAGATTTGGCTTAACCGTTTTCACTAAACGGTTCAAGGTTAACAATCTGGAAATAAACGGTTCACCGTTTTCGGTAAACGGTTAAGGGGTAATTTCCAGAGACCTACAAAATAGATTTGGCTTAACCGTTTTTACTAAACGGCTCAAGGTTAACAATCTGGAAATAAACGGTTCACTGTTTTCTGTAAACAGTGAAGGGTAATTTCGAGACACGCAAAAATAGATTTGGCTTAACCTTTTTACTAAACGGTTCAAGGTTAACATTCTGGAAATAAACGGTTCACCATTTTCTTGTTAACGGTGAAGGGGTAATTTCCAGTAAACTGTTTACCAAAAATTACAGTTTTGCCCCAAAACTTTCTATAACTGTACTATGGCCCAAAATGTTATGAAACTTTACAAATAGGTCCAATTTCAGAATTTCTAAATAATACTTTGTGAATCTCAAAACTTTCTAAAATTATGAAATGGTCCAAAATACTATAACACTTTTTAAATAAGTCCTTCTCCATAATTTCAAACAATACTTGTTGATTTTCAAGTTTTCAAAACACTTTCAATTAAACCATAAACTTGAAAAACAATCAATTTCATAAAATCATTTTTCCATTAAATATAAAACATTTAAAATATGAAAATAATGATTTATCTAAAATATATAAAAAAATAATTTAAGCTTTTAAAAACTTAATCATTCTTAATCTTATTTGTTATCATCAAAATCAACAATATGTAAACATATATGTTAACAATCTCCCCCTTTTTGATGATGACAAATCTTTCATGTATTTAAAGAATGATTCAAAAATTAATCTTGTTTGTTATCATCAAAATCAATATTATGAAAACATAAATGTTAACAATCTCCCCCTTTTTGATGATGACAAACATTTCATGTATTTAAAGAATGATTGCATAAATTGCTCCCCCTAAATGTAAGCTTCTCTTACAATTTAGGTAAATTAACAAATTTAAATACATGTATTCTTCTCCCCCTCATCATCAAAAAGAAAACTTAGTGGAAAAGAAAACAAATAGCAAAATTTTTTTTTTTTTATTGTAAAAATTTAAAACAAGTATTTTTCTTCCCCTTCAACATACAAAAGAAAACTTAAAGGAAAAGAATAAGAGGAGTAAATTTATTACCCATGTTGTCCAAGTAGAAATTTTGATAGAATCTCCCCCTAACAACAAGCATCACCTCAAATACAAGATTTAGTAATATCAATCTCAAATTATTATAAATCATTATACAAGCCAACTCCATATACAAAGCATCACACAATTTATCAACCATAAAATAATCATGAATCATGATTCCATCAATTATGAAATCAACAACTCAAAACATAAAATCACCATATAAAACACCCATGTAATCAAATAATCAAAATATCTCAAAATCATCAAAATCATTACCATAATCATATATCAACCAAAAGAATACTCAAAGCGCATATTATTCTCCCCCTTTTGATATCATCAAAATGGTATATTACTATGTCTCCCCCTTTGGATAACAAAAATATTCAAAATGCATATTATCCAAAATAGAACAAGTAATAAGCTAAGCAAGGGAATGCAAGAGTCATAAGAGCATAATGTCAACAATCCAAGCTCTATAAATAATAACAAGACAACTAAACTCATCAAAGATTTAATGTGACATTTCAATAAAATTTAAAAAATCTCATATGCTTAAGATTTCAAAGTAAATGTATTTCTCCCTTACAAATAATATCTCCCTCTTTATCATCAAAGAGAATAAAAACTCCCCCTATCAATCATCAAAAGCTCAAGATAGGCATATTAGCTCAAAATTATCCAAAACATAAGTAAAGACATAACCAACAATCATATGTTATCTAAAATAGACACATAATCCAAAGATATGAAAAAAGATGCATAAGCATCCATATAATAGAAATATAAAATGAAAAATCATAAAGTGGGAATTGTTGGTGTGTCTACATACAAGCATAAGAGACTACTTGTGAGTTTGGTGATGAAAATGGATTTTGAAGATGACTTTGAAAACAAGAAATCATGAGGAATAATTTTTGTGAATCGATTTGAATAGAAAACAAATGGAAATGATGAATTTTGGGTGAAAAAGAATGAAGGAAGAAATAGTTTTTAGAGGAAACACATCCGGTTTACAGCATGAAGATGAACAACACTCTATCTTTCACGAATCCGGCTAACGGATTGTGCCAACCTAATCGGTTGAAGGCAGCAAGCATCTATCTTGAATTGACTTACGGTTATCATAACCGGTTATCCGGTTTTGACAGCAACGACAAAATAACATGCATTGACTTCACGATTTTGAGAATTGGTTATCCGGTTTTGGGCAGCAACTAAGTAATGACTTCCTCTAGAATTGACTTACGGTTATCATAACCGGTTATCCGATTATTGACAACCAAAATTCAAGAATTGACACGGTTTTCCTTACGGTTATCCGTTTTGCCGGAAAAATTCAAACACACAAAATTATCATAAAAATGGATCAATTAAAAAAAACATTTTGTGATTCAAAACTTTTCAATAAGCCAATTAGTGCATGAACCATAAATGCATACATTCATCAATCATAGATTGCATATGATCAAACTTTATCAAATCCATGTAATCATAAAAAACATATCCTTTATCTCAAATCTTAAGCTCATCAAAATCAACATAGCTATTTAGAAAAGCCATCATTATGAACAAGTGATCAAATCCATTATTACAAATGCTCACATAGGCCAATTCAATGAATGATGATATAACAAAATTAATAGCACATGAATTCACACATACATAAGAGATGGACAATGATGATAGACAATTAAGAAGATGAAATCAAAAACCATACAATCATCAAAATCAAACAAAGGCATCATGATACATTACTCAATGTTATACACAATAATAATTCCATCATGTAAACATACAAGCATGCATTCACAAATTCAAGCTATTATCCATCTATCATAATCCATTCAACAAAATAAATATGGCAAGAATTGTTACCAAAATAATTAAGTCATCTTGCCTCATCTTTTTCTTCTAGATCAAAATCAAAAGATTATCCTCATAAGCTTTCATCAAGGAACTCTCCACCATTCCTTGATTGTGGTACCTACAAAGAAAACATTCACGTTGTGTGCTTTGGTACCCAAATACTCTTGGGTCCTTGAATGTTAGCAATGGTTCCTTTTGGAACCCAAACACATTTCATACCATAATATGCATTTCTTTTAACTGGACATCTATATTTCATATGACCATTTTGATTGCAATAATGACAAACAATTTTATGATCATTTGTGGAGGTAGCCTTAACAAAATAATGCTTATAATATTTTTGTTTCAAATTAGGCTTATACCCAATACCTCCTTTGTCAAACACACATTTTTGTGTATTAAGTAAATTATCCAACATCTTTTGTCCATTTGTAAATTTTAACACAATTTGATTTAGGTCATTGCTCTTCTTCTTTAGCACTTCATTTTCTTTCATTAATACATCAACATGTGATTTCTCAAGCTCATGTGAAGTACTTTGTTTACATGTAAATGATGCAATCCTATCATGTAACATTTCATTATCTAATTCCAATTCTTTGATCTTTTCATTTAATGAATCATTGCATTTTTGTAAAGCATCATTTTCATTTTTCAAGTCATCAACATGCGATTCTAGATGCTTGTGTGAAGTGCTAAGTTTCTCATTTGATAATGCAACTTTATCATGCAATGTTTTAATCTCTAATTCTAGGCATGTTATCTTTGTACTTAGAGATTCATTTTTATTAGTGAGCTCGATAATTTTCCTTTTAAGACATGCATTCTTTTTACCAATTTTCATAAACTCATTATGCAATTCTTTAAAAGCATCATGCAATTCATCATAGGTAGGATCACTTACCTCATCAACCTCATCATCATCCGATTCATCTCCAATTGCCATAAGTGCCAAATTTGATACTCCATGAGATTCCTCCTCATTTGTAGTCTCTTCATACACAACTTCAAGTTTTCTCCATATTTCATAAGCATTAGAACAACTTGAAACTCTATGAAATTCCTTTTTATCTAAGGCACAAAATAAAGCATTCATAGCCTTGGAATTTAAAGACATATTTTTCCTATCCAACTCACTTAAAACATTATTTCTAGGAATGAAAGAATCATCACAAACTATTTCCCATATTTCATAATCTAAAGATTGTAAATAAATTCTCATCCTAGTTTTCCAATATGAGTAGTCATTACCATCAAATAAAGGTGGCCTAGTGATGGATTGTCCTTCCATGAAGATTGAGCTAATTTGGGTTGCTATTGATCTTTAACTCTAGACGGTTAAGTCTACACAAGAGCATCGCTGATACCAATTGAAATACAAGTGTGCAACCCAAGAGGGGTGAATTGGTGTTTTAAAAAATATCCTAATCAAATCACACAACAATCCACAACAATCAAAATCTAATGCCTTAATAAAATTGAAAACAATAAATTCAATAAAAGCACAATAATAAATGAGTAAGAGTGGAGAAAGCAAACTCGAGGATTTTTACGTGGTTCGGCTATCCACTTCGTCACGCCTCCAAGCACACGGGCTTGAGGATTTCACTATCCAAGCCTTTCCAAGGCTTAATGAACTTACAATTGACTTCAAGGTGTCAATGAACCTTTACAACAAAGATTATCTCCCAATCTCTTCACTCAAGTGTATCACACATAACACTCACAAATTTGATGAGTAATTGAAAATTACAATAAAACTCTCAAAGTAGATATACAAAATGAAGAACAAAGCTCACTCGAAGATTTATGATTCACAAATTGAGAGCTCAAGATATGTTGTATGCCTTTTGTTGGTGCGTGCTAGAGCTTGAAAATGAGTTGGATTTGAGTTTTTATAGTTGGAGCTCAAAAACTAGCCGTTATGCATAATTCTTGAGCGGATCCAGATTAACCGTTAACGGTTAACCGTTTGCTTGGTCAAAGTTACCGTTTGAGCTGAATTTCAAATAAGCGGTTCACCGTTTTCCGTAAGCGGTGAAGGGTAATTTCGAGACCGCAAAATAGATTTGGCTTAACCGTTCTTACTAAGCGGTTCAAGTTAACATTGAAATAAGCGGTTCACCGTTTTACGTAAGCAGTGAAGGGTAATTTCGAGACCTACAAAAATAGATTTGGCTTAACCGTTTTACTAAGCGGTTCAAGGTTAACATTAAAATAAGCAGTTCACCGTTTTACGTAAGCAGTGAAGGGTAATTTCGAGACACCAAAATAGATTTGGCTTAACCTTTTTTACTAAAGCGGCTCAAGGTTAACATTACGAAATAAGCGGTTCACCGTTTTCTTGTTAACGGTGAAGGGTAATTTCAAGTAAACTATTTACCAAAATTACAGTTTGCCCAAACCTTTCTATAAGCATGGCCCAAAATGTTATGAAACTTTACAAATAGGTCTAATTTCAGAATTTCTAAATAATACTTTGTGAATCTCAAAACTTTCTGAAATTATGAAATGGTCCAAAATACTATAATACTTTTTAAATAAGTCCTTCTCCATAATTTCAAACAATACTTATTGATTTTCAAGTTTTCAAAACACTTTCAATTAAACCATAAACTTGAAAAACAATCAATTTCATAAAATCATTTTTCCATTAAATATAAAACATTTAAAATGTGAAAATAATGATTTATCTAAAATGTATAAAAAATAATTTAAGCTTTTAAAAACTTAATCATTCTTAATCTTATTTGTTATCATCAAAATCAACAATATGTAAACATATATGTTAACAGCTAGTATCCACTAATGGCTGTCAAATCTATTCGATCTCTTACATCGATTCCTATCGTGATCGAATTCGATTGCTTCACTATCATTTTGTTGGTTGCTGCAACGAATTTCGTTAATGGATTTCGTATGAATTGTAATGGTGAGTTAAATTTGCGGGACTGATTTATGAAGATCAAAGATAAAATCAGTATTTCTGTTTTGGTGTAAGAGCCGTTGTACATTAGCATGTATACTTCTGTTATTACCCAGTGGGTATTACAATGTTTCAGACGTCCAAGTTTCCAAAGCGCAAAAATTTAAGATTGTTTTAATATTTAATCAAATTTTTTTTTTGAAGTACTACAGTCAGAGCTCTCTATTGATATTTACAATCCGGAATCACATGGGACTTATCCTGATAATTCTAGTACGTGATTCTACCCCGGTGTGGGGAGCCAACTACCCCATTATATTTGGGGAGCTAGTCCCATATTGCGCTGTGGGACTCGAACTCACCTCGAAACTTGAGGCGTGTTGAAACGAGTTTTGCCAATGGGCTACAAGCCCATTGGCATATTTAATCAATTTAACATGCAATTACTTACTTATCCTCACATACTGAGTATGTACTAAATTTTATACTAACGGTAAGGGTATAAATTAGAGATACCCTCATACAATCTATCTAATTGAAAGAACATCAAATCTCAAGGGATAAAACCAAAAATTACCCATTGTCAAAGCCACGCCTCGAAATAATATATGGAATCAAGCCACATTATATAACAATGATAAAAAAAACCAACCAAATTATACTTGATTAGACTGTCTTTGCAGCTCGAAAATTGTATCATTAATTTAATTTTTACTATTGATTATGCACACATCTAAATTAACTTATGTATATGTCTATTATTATTGTTTTTAGCTTATTTTGGGGCCAATAAAAGGAAAATACCAAAAACAAACTTAGAACAATAAATTTATTTTTAACGGGAGAGCGGGGCGCCTTGCTTGTTGGGAGTGTACGAGTTGACTGGGTTTTTGTGGAGTGGGGGAAGGTGGAGGTGACGGTGACTTCAGACTCAGAGGGCTGGAAATTTCTTTAAACGTGCGAAACAACTAAAAAATGAGGTTAGAGGTGGGAGGGGTGGCCGTGACCACACTCAAATCAATCGAGTTGGGGTTATCTCGGGTTCGAGCAAGCTCTTAATAATGGAGGTTTTAGGTTGAAGAAGACCTAAGTTTTTCGGTGTCTGAAAACTTACTTGATAAAATTAACCAGTATTTATATGGTGTCACGTGCCCGTTTTATTAAGCGTTCCTCAGCGTGATATCGGGAATATTCTCTTCGCTTGGTGGCTTGGTGCTCAAAAACATACTTAGTTCACGTCTTTGGGTGTCGAGTGGTCCAGCGTACCCTGAGATCCGTTAAATTCTGGTGATGGCGGAAATGTGGGTGGTCCATTCATTCATTTTGGGTGATTTGTTGGGCGTGACGGTCTCCTCTTTTGATTTCTCAATGATTCTTTGTTCTCGGCATATATTATGACCTTTTTGAGATTTTGGGCCCGATCCTTGGGTATCTTCTCTTTATATTTTACATGGTGTGGCAGTACAAGTACTGGGGTACCCTAAAGTGCCTGAGAGTACCTCAGAGTACCCAAGGTACCCAGATTAAACGAACTCCTTAAATGTCGACACGTGGCGCTTCATCATTGGCCTCTTGATTCTTCCCCAAACAATTATTTTTCATATTGTTACTGATTTTAAAAAATTAATTAATTACAAAAATATCTTATAGTGCTAAGAAAATAGGTGGTTTAACATTTGAATCAATAGAGTGAACTATCTCTTCTACATCAATGCAAATGAATCGATGTATTTCATTCTAATTTCTTCCTCTAGAAAAATCTTGAATGGGATCACAAGTTAATGAGTTAATATGATTTAATTAGTTAGCCACCAAATTAAACAAAGAGTTATAATTTTAATGCCATAAGACTTCACAATAGCCCCATTATTTTAGTAATAATAATATTTTTATACCACCGTATTGAATTTTTCATATATGATATATGTGATTTAAGTCAAAGGTGGGGATACTTGAACCTATAATTTTCCTTTGTATGCTCGTTTACTCAACAAACCCATTATTTAAATTCCAAAAATAAAATTTTCCTCTATGAACCCTTTAAAAATCCAAAAATAATCCTACTACCATTTGCAAACTAATTAATTGTTAGTCTAGAAATTGGTTTTGTTAGGAAAAAAAAAAGGCCAATTTTATATTTAATGTAACTTACAATAAACTAATTTTATATGTTGAATTTCAATCCAATAATTGAGAAATAACCTATGAAAAATGAATAACGAATGGGCCACTAGCTATGTTAACTTGCTTTTCTTTGCAGTAAGTTAGCATAACGTAGAAAAAAAAATCCCTAATTAGTAATCTTTGTTTGTTAAGAATATTGCTACACATTTTAAATTTTGTATTCTAAAAAATTATCTTAAATAATGTGGTACCTATTAATTAATAAGTGAGATAATATAATTAATTTACTTGAATCTTATAAAAAAATTATGAATCATTCAATTAATGATTCATAATTTGTAATAAAATTTAAGATAAACAAATAAAAAATACTAAAGATACTTGGAAAAAACAAAAGTAATTATAACACCATACAATTTTATAATATTAATTAATTTTTTTCTTGTATTATATAGTGTTATTATAATTTATCTTGTCTTCCTTGTCATTAGTTTACCTATTCATTACCAATAAGCTCGTAGCCATTGACAACAATCCATACACTTAAGTTTTGAGTCCTAACAACGATTGGAAACCAGTTCTCCTCCTAATAAAATTGGGTATGTATAAAATTGTCTCTATATAATTTAAAATAAAATAGATATTTCTCTAGTATTATATAAAGTAAAATTTTAATTTTTTATCTGTACTATAATAAAATTATTGAAGATAATCTCAATAAATTTTTTATTATAAATATTACTAAAATTCTGATTATAATATATATTTAAAAAAAAAAAAAAAAACTCTGTCCATAACTCACGTCTCACGGTCGTTATAACTAACTTGTTTCTGTCCTTAACCCTATAGAATAACACATTTAGCCGACGTGTAAGCGTGTGTACAGCCTGACGTATCCACTAGATGAAAGAACCAATAACGTGTTCACACGTCATCCAATATGACCGACTTCTTTTGGACACGTAATGTTTCGTCTTTATTCAGTAATTTTGCGTCGGCCCAGCCTGTCACTTGCTGTCTTCAACGTGGCCCGACAAACATTGTTCCAGCAATACAAATGTCAGACTTCGGAATTTCGATCCAGATTTCATTTCCGTTACTATATTATTTTATTTAATTTTTAAATGATTTTTATAAGTATTTTACTATTTTTATTTGTTTTAAAATTTTTTAAATAATTGATTTATAATTTAACACATCGACCCTAAATAGAGATTAAAAAATTAAGGTTTTAATTTATCTAATATTAATTTATTAGAATTTTACTTTATATAACTTTATAGATTTTTTTCAGTCCAAGTTTATTTAATTTTATTTGCGTATTACATTTATTTCAATAAATTAGGCCTTATTAATTATTTATTTATTTTTAAATTGTTGTTATGATCTACAAATAAATAAAAATATGAGGAAATTGGTTCCACCTCGTTGAGGCTTGAATCGATAGCTTTAAAATACATGTTGATTGTCCTTAAAAAAAATAAAAATTTTATTTATAAATTACATTATAATAGTTAATGTCAGAGGTATGTTGAAATTTTTTAAAATAAATGTAATCTATTTTCAAATACTTGTAAGAAAATCAACGTCAATATTTATTAATTGACTCAAACTCCATAAAAAATAATAATAAATAAGAGTATAAGACAAGGGGAAGTCGTATCCTGCATTTGAATTTGAAGTGGATTGTAAAAATAAAGGAAATCTCATTATATGGCAAGTATGTTTTTTTCTTTATTTGATGAAATGTCAATAGAAAGGGAGTCCTTGTGTTAGCAAGGACAGGTAATGACTGACCATTCAGCATTAAAAATTCAAATAAAACATAATCTACAATTTATGATTGTTATTGAAATCTTTGTTAGCAAAATTCAAATAAGTTTTTCCAGTGAATTGGCAGCTCTATTTAATTTAATAACTTAACTAAATTAGGATGTTAAGAAAATGTACATATCTAATACCTTACATCTTTAATGTGCACCCTCTTAATGCTATTTTTGAATTTGGATTTCCATCCTTGCCCCAGAATACAGCGCTGCGCATGAAAACCACCAAAAACTTTTCGTCCTTTAACATTATTTATTTTCCTTATTTTCAAACTTAATTTATTTTTTATTTTATTTCATTTGGTCTCACTACACTTTGACTTATAAAATACCTATGCTCGTTGTTGAGAGTGCTAGTTGATTTATATAGTTAAATTTATTGTAGTAACCACACAAAAAAAAGTACAATATTATTATTTTTATTTGATTGTTACGTATTTTTCTTCAATACTTAATGTAAATAAATATAATTTTTTTTTTAAAAAAAAGGCACAGATTGGACATGTCTTATTGCTCTTTGACATATCCTTTTAAGGTGAAGTTCTTTTAATCAAATAAGACATGCCAAATTAATATAAATCAATGACTATTTCGAAGGTTCATATGAAATATGTATAGTTGTAATTGTTACCGATTTTACTGTAATTTTCTTTCGATTTTTTTTTAAAAATGCAGATTAATATAAAAATAATGAGACACAGAGTGGAATCTCTAGATCTCTCATCTCAATTCATGAAAGTTCCCAAAATTGGTAGTACATTTTTTATACACCCCATATGATTTGCCTTGTTATAAAGGGGACAACATCAAATCACTCTCCTTTCATCAAATTACTCTTTCGTAATTATAGTTTTTTTTAAAGAAAGAAATTCTTCAAAACCAACAAAAAATTTCACTTTCACAAGTAGTGCTTTCTTCAGTGAATTTTATTTCAAACCCCAACGACAAGGCGCGTTAAAACGACAATAGTTAAACCAAGAAACGGCGAGTTACAGAGTCAGAAAATCAACCGAAGCCAAGCAATCTTGGAGGCCGTTACTTGAAAGAAAGAAAGAAAGAGAATGAATTTAAAAACACTGAAGAGACCAATAAAGCGACAAGACCAAAACGCGGATGATCGCCTTGAACTACGCCGTTTTCATGCTCCTCTGCGCTTAATTGGTCATCAGCATCATCACAATTCTCTCTTTGGTGGATTCGTTTGCTGATCTCGAAAGTTCCAATATATATAATAATAGAAAAAGACAGACTTGTCCAAATTTGAGGTAATTGCATTTTTTATGAAAGAACATTTATTTCATTTTTTGTTGAGCTGGAAATTGATTTGATTGGATCCATTGATTTCCCATATCAGAATTCTCAAACCCTTGACGGGTTTTTCTGGGTTTTGTTATTTTTGTCATTTCACCATCCGTCTTGGTGAAACAGTTGTTTTTTTTCCTTCATGGAAAAAAAAAGTTGATTTTGCTTCAATGCTAAGGTGAATTATGCTTAATGAATGAAACCCTTTGTAGTATATTTGTTTATTTTCACTAGTCTTTGGCTGAATCTACAAGTTAAGTACTTTTTTTGTTTGATTGAAGTGTACATATAAATATACATTTTATTGCTGAATTTGTTACAGGGTCGGCAGTTGATAGGATTGATGTGCGATGCAGAGATCTCGTAGAGCTCTTCAGCAAAGAAGGGCTTTGGAGAAGGCTATCAGTGGAAGAAATCACTTCTTCAAAATTTCTCTGTCTTTGGTCTTTGTTTTGTGGGGACTTTTCTTCCTTTTGAGCTTGTGGATCAGCCGCAGTGACGGTTATAGAGGTATTATTTTGGTCAAGTTTTATTAACTTTTACTTGCATAAATAGCAAAATTTTTTAGTTTGGTTACTTCATCTCTAAAAGCTTTAATGTAATGCCTTGCACTCTTTTCTTCTTGTGTATGCATACATTATTCCTTGTTATTGCTGCTTGTGAGACATCTAACATTTCTACAACATGCTTGTAATATGTTTGGCTAGGACCTAGCATTGGGTACTAATGGGATAAGGGCTGGGGGACGTATGAATTTTAGGAAAGATGGGTTGAACCCTGAACCTGATGCTGTTAATAGACATCTAACATTTCTAATACATTTTGCAATGCATCCTACCTGTTTGGATGTTTCAGTTTATTCAGTTTGAGGCATAACATAGCTTCTTATTACGGGCTGCATTTTCTTTTTATGTTGCTTGATTTAGATGGATCTGTGGTACTTCAAGGTGGATTATCAACGTGGGATGAACCTAAGTTGGAAAACACTAGACATTCCGGAGGTTTAGATGAACATCCTCATCAAGAAACTGGCTTTATCTGTCCCAGTTCACATTCAAATGTTGCTGAACAGGCAAGTTCCAGTGGCAAATTGCTTTCTAGTGAAGCAGACGCAGCCTATGTGTCTGCTGTTGAGCAACCAGAGGTGGATACCTCAAATTCAGTTTCAAAATCTGAGGACATGTCTACGAAGACTGACAGAGTTTCTCGTGCTGTTCCAGTTGGTCTTGATGAATTCAAGAGCAGAGAACTCAATTCTAGAGGTAAATCTGCAACTGGTCAGCCTGGAGGGGTAATACATAGGGTAGAGACTGAGGGTACAGAGTATAATTATGCTTCAGCTACAAAAGGAGCAAAGGTTTTGTCCTATAACAAGGAAGCAAAAGGTGCCACAAATATTTTAGGCAGAGACAAGGACAAGTACCTTCGAAACCCATGCTCTGCAGAAGAGAAATATGTTGTGATTGAACTTTCAGAAGAAACCTTGGTAGACTCATTCGAAATAGCAAATTTTGAGCACCACTCTTCTAATTTGAGAGAATTTGAGCTGCATGGCAGTTTAGTTTATCCGACAGATGTGTGGGTCAAACTTGGGAATTTTACTGCTGCAAATGTGAAGCTTGCTCAAAGGTTTCGTCTTGACGAGCCAAAATGGGCGAGATATTTAAAGTTGAATCTTCTGAGCCATTATGGCTCAGAATTTTACTGTACATTGAGTGTTCTTGAAGTTTATGGAGTGGATGCTGTTGAGCGAATGCTGGAGGATTTGATACCTGTTCAAGAAAATGTTTTTGTACCTGAAAAAGGAAGAGGTGACCTGAAACCAACATCTTCTCCACAGGAGTCCTCACAGGGTGATGAAGTTTTTCAAAATTTGTACATAGAGTTGGAATCTGACTCCTCAGAGGAAAGCTTTGATGTGAAACGTGCAGTTACAAAAAGCAATGTGCCTGATCCTGTTGGAGAAGTTCGCCATCAAGTTGGCAGGATGCCTGCAGACACTGTTCTTAAAATACTCGTGCAGAAAGTTCGTTCCCTGGACTTGAATTTATCTGTTCTGGAACGATATCTGGAAGAATTGAATTCTAGATACGGCAATATTTTTAAAGAGTTTGATGAAGAAATGGGAGAGAAAGATAGAGTTTTAGAGAAGATCAGATCAGACATAACTAATATCCTCAACAGCCAGGAGACTATTGTATGTGAATTTCTTTCCCATTAATGAATATGTTGTCTGTGTTCCTGGCCCTTACACTCATTTGGTTATGTTTCCTTTCTATTTGCAGGCTAAAGATGTTGGTGATCTTAATTCTTGGAAATCCATTGTTTCCATGCAGTTGGAAACTCTGCTTAAGGACAACTCTGTTCTCAGGTTCCTCTCATCCTTCAATAGTAATGTTATAGTTCTGCTCTGCACTCCAGTTCGTAGGGTTTAAGATAAGATCCAAATTGGAAGTATAGATTGATAGTTGATGTCAAGCAGGCATACAGTTGAAAAGTACGATGTGATAGCTTACATCATCTATCCACCTCCCCTCTCTGATGTTTTCATTTTCCTTTATGAGGAGTACCTTTTGTCTTGTGACTGATTGTTTTCGGAAATAATACAGATTTCTGTGGTTGAGATTCGAAATCTAGAAATTTAATGAAATTATAGATATGGTATTTTAAAACAAGTTATGTTATTAAAACACTACTTAACTATGTGCAGTATGTGCAGTGCATTGGGAAAAGACATGGGCTATTATGATATATCTGACTGTATGTTGAGACCACTGATTTTGTTCCATCCTTTCATTCACCTATTAAAAATTTGAAAGCCATGGAGTAGAGTCAAAATTTTTTATTTTGAACTAGTATCTTTCCTTTCTGAGCAAGTTGGATTCTCTGAAGTTTTCCTTCTCACTCTACAGTTTTTGATTGCTTGTTTGACAAGTGAAAGATGGTTGGATGATAAATATTTGAAAGGAATTGAATGTGAGAAAAGGAGGAATAGAATTGAATTTATTAGTAGGATTGCAATTGTTTCCATCTATTAGTACTTTGTTTCTTGTTTCCTGATTTTTTCTTTCTGTCTATATTGTTAATCACTTATCGGTTAGATTCTTCATCAATTCTTTCAAGTTTTAGCCACATGGTATTTCTTCGAGCGTGTGTCTTTGTAGATGCAAATGCTGATAATTTCCATTTCTCTGCAGGCTAAAGGTTGAAAAGGTTCAGGAGAATCAGGTATCCTTGGAGAACAAGGGTATCATAGTGTTTCTTATATGCTTAATTTTTGGGATATTTGCACTTTTGAGGCTATTTGTTGATATATTGTTGAGTGTTTATATGGCATTGAGTGAACGAACGACGCAGAAGCCTGGGAAATTTTGTTCCGTGAATTCATCCTGGCTTTTCTTAATAGTGAGTTGTAGCACTATCATTTTAATATTATCATTATGACTTTGATCGCATACTGTTGAGTTATTAATGCTTATGGTAATTGAGTTTGATCAAAAAGTTGAAGAGGTTTTGATGATGGAATGAATGTTGACTTGTTAGGTTTATATTAATATCATGTCGCTGTTTGAAGTTCCATAAAAATTAGCGAAAGTTGTCACTTCGGTTCAAGTCGTATTATGCTTGAATCATGTCTTGATGTTTATTTAAGTAGAGTGATGGCAAGGAAATATTGTTATGATGTCGTAAATAGTAGTAGTGTTTGTTGTCAGTGTAGTGTGCTCCGCAGGCTAGATCTGTCTTCTATTAATAAAAGATAATTACATTATTAGTATAAGATAATGACAATGGCAAGTCCACACCATCACCAAGATGCACAGATGACATTTTTATTAGCAGAGGCGGATGTATCTCATGATCAATTGGGCTTAAACCCCTGCAAGATCTATTAAAGAAGCGCCATTAAATTTATAAAAGAAAACACATAAATTTATAAAATTTAAATAAAAAAATAAAAGTCTATAGTAACCCGTATGAATAGGTTTATTATTATTTTAATTAGCCCTCATTAACTCTATTAACATAATATCTATAAATTCATGAACCCATAAAATTTTAATATACATATTGTCATTTTGTAATTTATTACCAGGTAAATTAATTTTTTAAATCCATCCCTGTTTAGTAATTTGTAGAAGATAGCTATCTCTATTAAACTCCTTTATTCGACGATAATGACATGCTATTTTTACGTTATATTTGATTCTTCTATCTATTTTCTTATTTTTGTGGCAAAGAAGTTTTAATGTTCAATTCTAATCCACGCGGTATGGCAAGTACTGTTTGTGAGGAAATTTTTGTGCCGCGAAGAAGAAAGCTTTGGAATTTGCTTGAGCGTTTGACCATCAACGTAGTAGAGTCCAAACACGATAGAAGCCACCCGTCCATTCGAGGTCGTCCATCAAGCTCCAAACAAAACATACTCGAGCATCAGCTCCGTTCCTGTCAGTACGGAACTCACCATAAACTAAAATATGAACCACAAAGACGAATCTGATGTATTGGAAAAACCAACTAAAACAACTTTGCACGTAATCCATTTGATATGAATTATGAAACGAGCAGCCCACTAATAAGATAATTTTCATTTTGTGCTTTATGTACTCGTTCATTTTCCTCCCGATTTTGTTCTTGAAATAGGCCGAAGCTCACATGTAAGTTTCTTCTGCTAGTCTGGCGGTAGGTCACCCCTTCTAAGCTTATATCATTGAGATCTTTCTCAACCGATATGAAATGTCACAATCTATCCTCTTTTGAGGTAACTTCCTCCGTCCTTATTAGGTGTGATTATTCCCACAGTTTCAGTTGGGAGTGACTTAACTACCATTTGAAACGATTTGTGACATCTTAGATCTCTCGATAAGGATGTGAGTAATGAATTTAAAATGGGTGATCTCCTTTTACACTAGTAAGAGTTTTTTTTTTTTTTTTTTTTTTTTGTAAATTGGCCTGGGCTTATATCAAAAACGAAATCATGACAGTGAATGACGTATGTGAAGTTCAAGACGGACAATATAGTGGGTGGGTTGTTTCATGACACGTCTAATTATTTTTCTCCATTGATTCTAAGATCTATTTTATTCTATCGTTGTGGCAGCTGAAGTGTTTAGTAAGCTAATTGAATTCTCTTGCCCTCTTCTGTCATCTTTTTCTCTCTTCTCCTCTACTCTCCTCTCAAATCTTGCAACCAAATACCATCTTAAATTTAATAACTATATACACACACACAAAGAGAAAAGAAAATTGGTCTCTTTTTTACCAACTTTATTAATTTATGAAGAATTTTAGTCAGTAATGTGATGATTTTCAATTGTACGGGTAAAATCGCCTCACGCCATTAGAAAGAAAAGATAATATCCCATCGATGAAACTAACTTAATAATTAATGCATTGATACTTATTTTTTAGCAAGAATCAATGGCACCAATAACATTTTCCAACTATTACAAGTTTCATTATAAGATGAAATTCTTCAAAACTGAGGACTAAAATACTCAAAATTAAATCCATTTGGATAACAAAAGAATTTTGCTAAATTGAAGGATTTTATTAATGTTTTACAAGAGGCACCACATGCTACTCACAATTCACGGCTCACACTTCTTGTCTCTCTCTTATTCTTTGCACTTCACTTAGATGCATAACCAAACGATATTAGGAGCTATTTATAATATATGAGAATAAATCTAAATAATTCAAAATAAAAAATTACAAAAAATTAATAACTATTTATTTTCACCTACTACACTTACTACTAATAATATCACTTATCATACTTACCACTGATAATTTAAACCTTACCAATCATACCAACTCATGAAACTTTCAATGGGTTGGGTTTATTTATTTGGACTTAATAAAAGGTGGCGTTGGGTTTATTTTTAACATTCCCCCTCTTCCCTAACTCTCATCCTTTGACCCCATATTGAGTTAGTGGTTGAACTCTTCAAACTTTCTAATACTAAGACCTTTTATAGATGAATCCATAACCTAATCATCTGTCTTGACATACTGTATTTCAACTTCATCTTGCAAGACCTTTTCTCTGATGAAGTGATAGTGCACCTCCATGTGCCTAGTTCTTGCATGTAAGATTATCACAATACAATGGTACTGTGTAATCTACTGGTTGGTGTAGGTCCTTCATACTACATTAGCCAAGTATTTTCTTGAGCTGCCATTTCTATTGCTCTATACTCCGTTTCTGTGGTTGATAATGATACAATTGTTTGTCTCTTACTACACCAAGAAACTACTTTAATTCCAATTCTGAAAACATTTCCAATGGTTAATTTTCTTACATCACGATCTTTGGCATAGTTAACATTACAATAGCTAGTCAGGTTGCAACTTTCACTTTTCTTATATAACAGGCCATATACATTTTTTCCACATATCTTAGTATTCATTGAATTACTTCTAGGTGAAGCTTTTTTAGATTTTACATGTATTCATTACACTTATTACATATGAAATGTCTGGTCGAGTCAATATTAGGTAGATTAAACTACCTACCAATTATCGATATATTATTCTATCTTGTAAATCTTTGCCTTCATGTGTGCACAATTTTGTATTGACATCCATTGGGGTTGAGATTGGCTTGCATTCTAACGTTTCAAACTTCTTCAGCAAGTCTTTGGCATATTTTGGTTGGCAAAGGCAAAGAAATATCCCTTTTTTTGTTTGATTAACCTTTAGACTAAAGAAGCACTTAAGCTAACCAAACTCTTTCATTTGTTGAATCTCTTCTTCATCATCACCAATAAGAATCAAATCACCCATATACACTAGTACAATTGGTAACTTTCCTTCATTAGCTTTGACGAACAAACTAGAATCTGCATATCCCACTAAATAACTGCTCTAAATTAGAAATTCAATAATCTTACCATACTATATTCTTAGTACTTGCTCTAAGTTGTAAAGTGTCTTTTGTTAGCATATATGTATCCATAATGTTGATTTTGATGATAACAAACAAGATTAAGAATGATTAAGTTTTTTAAAAGCTTAAATTATTTTTTATACATTTTAAATAAATCATTATTTTCACATTATAAAGGTTTTATATTAAATGAAAAAATGATTTTATGAAATTGATTGTTTTTTAAGTTTATGGTTTAATTGAAAGTGTTTTGAAAACTTGAAAATCAACAAGTATTGTTTGAAATTATGGAGAAGGATTTATTTAAAAAAATGTTATAGTATTTTGGGCCATTTCATAATTTTAAAAAGTTTGGGGTTAACAATTATTATTTTAAAAATTTTAAAATTGGACCTATCTGTAAAATTTTATAATATTTTGGGCCATAGTATAGTTATAGAAAGTTTTGGGGTAAAGCTGTAATTTTTGATAAATAGTTCACTGTAGCAAACGGCTAACCGATAATTTTCAGAAAGCATGTTCTACAAAGGATTGTTAAAATGATGGTTCTAGAAATTAACGGTAAACCGTTTACGGAAAACAGTGAACCGATTATTTTCAGATTGCTAATCTTGAACCGTTTAGTAAGAACGGTTAAACCAAATTTATTTTGCAAGTCTCTGGAAATTAACCTTGAACCGTTTACAGAAAAACGGTGAACCGATTATTTCCAGTTTGCTAACCTTGAACCGTTTAGTAAGAATGGTTAAGCCAAATTTATTTTGCAGGTCTCTGAAAATTAACGGTGAACCGATAGTGACTAACGGTCAACCGTTTATTTGAAATTCAGCCCAACGATAACTTTGACCAGTGCAAACAGTTAATCGTTAACGGTTAACGGCGATCCGTTTCCTGGCGAAAAAGGCAATAACGGCTAGTTTTCAGCTCCAACTATAAATAAACTCATTCAAATCAAATCAAATCAAAGGTTGATTACAACACGACCATTGAGCTTACACTTGAGCATACAATTCTCTTTGAGCTTCAAACACTTTCTTACTTCATCTTATTCACACATTGGACATTAATTTGTAATCTTTAATATTGTGTGAGAGAAAAATAATTTGTAATCCTTTGTATTGAGTGATTGTAAGTGTTGGGATACAATTAGGTTAAGAGATTGAGAATAATCTCTTGTTGTAAAGGTCCATTGACACCTTGGAAGTCAATTGTAAACATTTGAAGCCTTGGAGGTTTGCTTAGTGAAATCCTCAAGCCCGGTGAGCTTGGAGGTGTGGACGTAGGCGGGGATAACCGAATCACATAAAAATCCTTGAGTTTGTTTTTCTCTTTCCTTATTTATTATTGTGCTTTCATTAAATTTATTGTTTTCAAATTTATTAAGGCATTAGATTGGATTGTTGTGTGGTTTGATTAGGATAAGTTTTAAAATACCAATTCACCCCCCCTCTTGGGTTGCACACTTGTATTTCATTTGGTATCAGAGCAAGGTGCTCTTGTGTTGACTTAACCATCTAGAGTTAAAGATCAATAGCAACCCAAATTAGTTCAATCTTCATGGAAGGGCAATCCATCACTAGGCCACCATTATTTGATGGTAATGACTACTCATATTGGAAAACTAGGATGAGAATTTATTTACAAGCCTTAGATTATGAAATATGGGAAATAATTTGTGATGATTCCTTCATTCCTAGGAACAATGTTTTAAGTGAGTCGGATAGAAAAATGATGTCTTTAAATTCCAAAGCTATGAATGCTTTATTTTGTGCCTTAGATAAAAGGGAATTTCATAAAGTTTCAAATTGTTCTAATACTTATGAAATATGGAGAAAACTTGAACTTGTGTATGAGGAGACGACAAATGAGGAGGAATCTCATGAAGTGTCAAATTTGGCACTTATGGCAATTGGAGATGAATCGGATGATGAGCTTGATGAGGTAAGTGATCCCACCTATGATGAATTGCATGACGAGTTTATGAAAATTAGTAAAAAGAATATATGTCTTAAAAAGAAAATGGTAGAGCTCACAAATGAAAATGAATCTTTAAGTGCAAAGATTACATACCTAGAATTAGAGAATAAAACATTGCATGATAGAGTTGCATTATTAAATGAGAAATCTAGCACTTCATACAAGCATCTAGAATCACATGTAGATAACTTGAAAAATGAAAATGATGCTTTACAAAAATATAATGATTCATTAAATGAAATGATTAAAGGACTAGAGTTAAATAATAAAATGTTGCATGATAAAATTGCATCATTTACATGTAAACAAAGTACTTCATATGAGCATGATGTTGTGCAAATTTTATTGAACTCGCAAGCGCACGAATCTATTGTAGAATAGATCAATGGTGACGAGTGTCGATCCCACGAGGAGGTTGATTTTAATTGTGTGTAGAATTAATTTTCTTAAGTGGATGGTTGGATTTGTGGTGAAATTGATTTAAATTGTGCTAGAAATTAAATTAGAATGGCAGGAATAACTTAAACGGAATCTATTGAAATAAAGCACTTGGGTATCCGAATCTGCATCAACATGCTCCATGGGCTAAATATTCTATATTAATACCAATTAAATCATGAGGGGGGATTCCACACCTCATGAACCACGCTCAAATAAGTATGGTGCTAAGGGCTTATCGTGCCAAATAATAATAACCTTGTACTAGTGTGCCGGTTTAACCAGGGCGGTATCTAGACAAGACTATTATTATTTGTCGACGAAAAGTCAAAACAACCACAAATATTAAAGGGGAAGAGAAAGTAAATTTACCAAATTAAGCCCATGGAACATGTTGAGACTTCACCTTCAACCCAAGCTTAAAAGAAAATTATCTACTCATTTTGAACTAGGGGTAAAATGGGAATTTATTAAAATACGTAGAAAATACAAGAAAGAGAAGGAATTACAAAAATCTAAGCTTAGAAATGAATTCAGGGATATCAAATTAGGGGGGGAAGCCCCTTTTATAAATACATTGGTGAATCATGACCATCGGATTAAAAAGCAGTTTAGCTCGAGGATTGCACGTCATCGATCAACGATCAACGCCACTATTTGAACAGTAACACTATTTGCATTCACGGTTTGACCACTATTTTGCCTGATGGCGGTTTTGCACAAGAACCGATTTTTGCACAAGGTGATTTTTACGATGGCGGTTTTTTTGCGTAACACTATTTATGCAATGAGCGATCTATACGTATGAATAGTACGTATATGTGAACAATGACATTTTTCCTTTTATGCTCCTCCTAAGGTTTTCGACCGTCCTGAGTTCAAATGTGACGTCCGTTTCTTTGTCGATCACTCGTTCATTGTGAAAGCGATCGTGATACCCTAAAATACATAAAATAACTAATTATAATGAAACACGTAATTAAATAACAAAATACTTAAATAAATAAAAATAGCAATGTTAGTGAGACTTGAAGTGTAAAATGACGATTTTCTCCTTTATAAATATACACTTTCTAACACTCAACACACCCCCCAACCAGCTTATTGCTAGTCCCTAGCAAATAAAGCGAAGATAAAATTCAAAACCAATTTTTTTTTTTTTAAACACACGTGTTTATTCAATCAGATTAATGATAGCAATCAAATAAAAGTACAAGTATTATCTCCAGTCTAAAGAAATATCACAACCACATCAACAATCCACATGCATCAGTCCAGTAGACTATAGTAATCAGGCCACTTTCAAGAATAACATGTCAAACCCCAAAATCTCACCGGTAGTAGTGACACTCTCACAAAGAAATTAAACCCAATAAAAATTGTCACTACAATGAATGGTGAATTGAGAGAAAATAATATAGAAATACCACACACTCTCACCAAGATGAAAGAAATATGCCCACAGCTTAGAAATAATACGACCTCAAATAAATTACTAGTCAACCCAATTTATTCTTTTTTTTTTTTTTTATAAATGCATCACTACATCTTAATAGCCCATATAACTAGCTTTTACTTCAGACTATAGTTCTCTAAAATAAATAAGGAATTTTATTAGGAAGTAACGTAGTAGGCTAGGGACTTAACAAAGAAAGGAAAATAGGGAAACAAAATATATATGTTTGAGAAAAATTTCAAGAACTTTTGAAAATTACAAGATGCGTTTTGCTTATTTATTGCTATTGTATATCCTTTTTTTTTTCTCTCTTTTTTTTTGATTTTTTTTTTATTTTTATGGCACAACTTTTTTGAATAAAATAATTATTTATCCTTTTTCTCAAACATGAATAGGTGATGGAATTTGTATAACATCGGGTAATACTCTAAATTGGAGTGGGTCAGGATGATAAGTTAACAAAGAAAAGGCTTTTTTTTTTCTTTTGTTTTAAGGCTCAAAAGGGCTAACTATGGATATTTTACAGTAGGGATGGCTAGAAAGGCTCAAACGGATCAAAAATGGCCTTCCATCGTCTCTTAGAGCTCTAAATAATCTTCCATATCTACTAGTTAGGTGGGCCTTTAGATGCAGCAACACACATTTTTTTTTTAAAGGGTTGACTTAAAGGAAATCTAGAGATCATGTATAAAATAATAAACTGCTAAGCTGCATGAATAATGGGCAAAAAGGGTTACTCTCCAAGAAAAATTAATAGGCTCAAAAACTCACTTGGAATTTATTTTGACATATGCATTCCTTCAAGCAACTCATATTTGTCCCCAACATCAACATGTAGAATAGTAAACATGGTGTAACATCACTCAAGACCAAAGATAATACAAATACTAAAATTCAAAAGTCATCATATCATCCAATATCAAAAACTCACACAAAATTACCAAATATATATATATTTTTTTAACGAAATTCTACCCCCCAACCTATTCTAAACATAAAAAGAAAACATACATGCAGAAAAATGTCTGAATTTTTTTTTTTTTTTTAAAGAAGATGCGTTTCTAGAGTCACTACACTCCATATTCAGCCATCTTCGACTCAAAAACGTGAAAATGTATATTTATAAAGGAGAAGTCAAAAAGAAAAGTTAAGAAAAACAAAATTTCTTTTTTTTTTTTTACTAAGAGGATGCGTTTCTAGAGTAACTACACTCCATATTCAGCCATCTTCTACTTAAAATGGTTAGTTCTACAACAAAAAATTAGTAAAAACTTAACCAATATTCCACAATTGTCAACTATTCCCTCCCCCCAACCTGAATGAAACATTGTCCTCAATGTTTGAAAGGAAAGAAGTAGAGTTTAGAAGACATCACACAGGTAGTGCAACCTGAAGAAGAAAATATTTACAAGCGGAGAGTTAAATCTAATTTGTACTTCTTACTGCGGCTACTGTTACCATCATTATTTGAACATTCCAACACAACGGTCCTGGGATCTGTCTCTGATTGATAAGCTTGTAACAGATCAAGTAGCTCATTAGCAGTATGTGCACAAATAAAGATTTTTAAGCGAGGAAGGAATGAAATAGTTTTTATTGCATGGTTAAGAAATGCGATAAAGCCATCATAAAATTATTGACATTTAACAAACCGATGGGTTTACGGTGGATGTTCGGATGGGCCCAGATGCTAATGTGATTAGTGCCTCTAGAGTTGCAAGATCTCACGGAAGGAAAATAAAAGCATCGGCGTGATTTAGCATTTCGATTATTCGTTCTTGCATACAGACAACTAACTCTTCTCCGATTGATGAGTTAGACAAACAAAAGGTTTTAGGATTGTTGGGATGATGCCTAACACTTGGCTTCCTACAATATAGCGACACGAGACCATTTTGGATAACCCTCGGTCACCTCCTCCATACACCAAGTGCAATTTTCTCTCTGCTATTCTTGACCAAGATCTATTTGCCTCGGCAACTCTTTATGTTTGCCATAGTTAAATCCAGAGAGCACACAAATGTTCTTGAATTGTTTGCTGGGAGTAGCTGCCATTAGGATACTGCTCAAAAACAATTTGTGAGTGCACAACAAAAAATTATATTTAAGAACCTTGGTGACAATGGGTCACAGCTGTGTATGAGGCATTATGTCAGTGTCAATTAACGCGTAAGGCACATGGCTCGAGTCAAAACAAAAGCGATAAAGGAAAAGCAAAATAATGATAACAAGAAAAAAATTATTACAAGCAATAATGCGAATGGTAAAATAACAGTAAAGTAAAACAACAGTAAAGTAAAAAGGATATCTACAGGTAGTTGCGACTGTGGCTTACATCTTCCTCTAGTTTTACGTCGAAGCGGCAACGCCTCTACGGGTCGAGGATAGGCTTCCCATCCAGTTTTCTTACAAAGCGGCAAGCGAGTCGTTTATAGTCGATTCCGAGGCGTATCGTGCACGTTCTTTCTCGAATAATGGCCATAACTGGAGAATCGCTCTTTGTACGTATCCACTGGGATGCGTTTCAAAAGACAAAAAGATATTATCCAATGACTCTTTATTCAAGCCATCCTAATGAATTTAATCTTATCTTCCCTGTTATCAGACACCATTCCTAAAGAACATGGTTTTTTATTGCATATCGTTCTGGCACACTTATGACAAGCAACAGAAAGTCTTCGAGCTCGTCGTTTTCTCGCATAATTTCCTTTACCACAACCAGGCATGTATGCAATAAATTTAGGAGGCAACTCACCTGCCAAGCGTACTTTGGCCTCGATTAACCAGCGGATGTCAGCAGGTATGTCATTCTTCATAAGCAATCGCATGCGTTCGGATCGGGCTTTATAGATTGAAAAGAGTGCATTCTGAGGAAGCGAAGGGAATCGTTTGTGAAGCTTTGCTAAAATCTCGTCTCTGTCCATGCCTTCGTCTCAGAATATCAGTTATTGTGGGAAACTGAAGTAACCGACTTGATTGTCACGAATCTGTTATCCGCCTCTTCACGGGTGACAAACTTAAACACACAAAGCAAACTAAAACACACAACAGAAAAACAAATTAAAACACAAAGCAAATTAAAATCGTCCTCTTATCGAATTACCTCAAGCTCCAATTCGGATCAAAATACCATCCTCTATTTACATGAGTTGTCTTTCTAGATCTTTAACGTGGAATACTAACTCGGTTGTAGATCCCAGATAGGATGAAATTTACAAAATCGTGTCTCTGCTACGAGATGAGTTTGGATACGTTGAAGTGTTCTAATCGTGAGAGGTCTTGTCTCATGATTAAAATGATAAGAGAAAACTATAATGGTTAAACAAACACACTTAAACAAAAATAATTTCAATCAGCAAAAGAATAATCAAAAGAAAGAAAAGAACCAAATCAAATTACCGAAAAGAAAAGAAAGAAAAAAAACCTCAATTTAAACTTGGTGGGTCACTCAGATTTATTTCACTCTCCTCTCCATGTGGTTGGTATTCTAGATATGGCTTTAATCTTTGACCATTAACTTTAAAAGTAACGCCGTTCTTTGGATCCTTAATTTCAATTGCCCCATGTGGAAAAACAGTGTGAACAACAAATGGGCCAGACCATCGAGAACGTAACTTACCTGGAAATAGGTGCAAGCGAGAATTGAATAAAAGTACTTTCTGACCTGGAGTGAAAGATTTTCTCATAATTTGCTTGTCGTGAAAGACTTTCATTCGTTGCTTGTAAATCTTGGCATTTTCATACGCGTCATTGCGAATTTCTTCAAGTTCTGCCAGTTGTAATCTTCTTTCTGAGCCAGCTTGCTGCATGTCAAAATTGAATTTCTTGATGGCCCGGTCATACGATGCTCGAGTTCTACGGTGGGTGGCATGCTTTTCCATACACTAGCACATGGGTGACATCCCAATTGGAGTTTTGAAATGTTCTTTATGCCCATAACGCATCGTCGAGTCTGAATGACCAATCTTTTTCGTCGGGCCTCACCGTCTTTTCTAAAATGTGCTTTATTTCTCGATTGGAGATCTCAACTTGGCCACTGGTTTGCGGATGATATGGGGTTGCCACTTTATGAGTGATGGAGTATTTTGTCAAAAGTGCTTTGAAGGATTTATTGCAAAGTGGGCACCACCATCATCGATAATTGCTCGAAATCAAAGCGTGAAACAATGTTGCTTTTCAAAATCTTATCACTACTTTGTGATCGTTGGTCTACAGATTGCCTCTGCCCATTTGAAACATAGTCAACACCAACCAATATGTATTGATGGCCAAAGATGGAGAAAGGGTCCCATGAAATCGATACCCGTACATCAAAATTTCAACCACTAAAATTGGATTTAATGGCATCATATTCCTTCGTGTTATGCTCCCCATTCGTTGACACCTATCACATGAAGAACAAAAGGTGTAAGCATCTCGAAATATAGTTGGCCAATAGAAACCACATTGTAAAATTTTAGTAGCTGTTTTCTTAGTGCTGAAATGGCCTCCACAAGCTTGTTCATGGCAGAAAGAAAGAATGTTTTGAAATTCATTCTCTAGGACACATCGTCTAACAATTTGATCTGCACAATACTTGAATAGATAAGGATCATTCCAAAAGAAATTCTTTATTTCTGCAAAGAATTTGGCCTTGTCTGCTTGAGTCGATGCTACGGAAGTTGACACAGTAACAAGATAATTAACAATATCGGCATACCATGGTACTACTTCCACACTCATTCAATTGTTCATCTGAAATGACTCATTCAAGGGTAATGGTTCTATAGTTGTGTCAAAATGGAGCGAGAAAGATGGTCAACAACATTTTACATTCATTTCTTATCTTTGAATTCTAAGTCAAATTCACGCAAAAGTAACACCAAATTAGTCTTGCTTTTGCATCTTTCTTTGTGAGAAGATATTTAAGAGCAGCATGATCTGTAAATATAATTATTTTACAACCAATGAGATAAGATCGAAATTTCTCTAGTGCAAATACTACTGCTAACATTTCTTTTTCAGTAGTTGAATAATTCAACTGTGCATCATTCAATGTCATACTAGCATAGTAAATCACATGGGGAACTCGATCAACTCTCTGTCCTAATACTGCTCCTACTGCATAATCAGATGCATCACACATAAGCTCAAAAGGTAAATTCCAATTTGGGGGCTGAATGATGGGTGATGATGTCAACAACTGCTTTAGCTTTTCAAATGCCACAAGACATGAATCATCAAAGATAAAAGATACATCCTTAGCAAGTAGATTGCATAAGGGTCTAGAAACTTTGCTAAAATCTTTAATGAAACGTCTATAAAAACCAGCATGCCCAAGGAAAGATCTTACTTCTCTGACTGTTTTAGGTGAAGGAAGATTAGAAATGAGATCCACCTTGGCTTTGTCAACCTCAATACCTTTGCTTGAAATGATGTGACCGAGAACAATACCTTGTTTTACCATAAAATGGCATTTTTCCCAATTCAAGACTAAATTCTTCTCGATACATCTGCGAACTAGTGTTAGATGATGTAAACATTGATCGAATGAATCACCAAAGATAGAAAAGTCATCCATAAAGACCTCGAGAATCGTTCAACCATATCGGAAAAAATGCTCAGCGTCGTCGTTGAAATGTAGCGGTGCATTACATAATCGAATGGCATTCTCACTATGCAAAAGTACGAAAAGGGCAAGTGAAGGTAGTCTTCTCTTGATCTTTTGGTGCTATAGAATCTGATTATATCACGAGTAGCCATCTGAAAGCAATAAAATTCATGACTGCTAATCTATCAAGCATTTGATCGATAAATGGTAAAGGAAAATGGTCTTCGTGTAGCAATTCAACTTCCTATAATCAATGCATACACGCCATCCTGTAGTTACTCTAGTGGGCACTAATTCATTATTAGCATTGGTAACTCGTGACTCGACTTTTGGGACAATTTGCAGGACCCGACCCATGAACTATCGAAATGGGGTAAATAATACACTGCATCTAATAGCTTAAGGACTTGGTCTGAACAACCTCTTTCATGTTAGGATTTAACCGGCGTTGCATTTCCTAGTAGGTCTAGCATTTTCATCAAGGTGAATGTAATGCATGCGATCTCTTGGGTTTATACCTTTATATACGCTATGGTCCATCCTAATGCTCCTTTATGCTCTTTTAAAACATCCAACAACTTACCTTTTGTTCGTCATCAAGGGAGGAAGAGATGATTCTTGTGCAAAGTGCTTTCTTCTCCCAGAATCGTATTCAAAGTGTTGGGTAATGGCTTGAGATCGAGTTTTGGTGGTGATTCGATGATGGGTTGAGTTTTTTCTTCCATTTATTTGTGTCCATGGATGGTCTTTGAGTCAAGCGAGGCATTGACCTCATCGATTGATCTGTCAATATCAAAATCCAAACCAAAGTGAGTTAAACATGTTTGCAAAGGGTCATCACTAAGGTTTGAAAGAAAATTATTATCAACTAATGCTTATTAAATCCACATCAACAATTCCATCATCCACATTGTGAGGTTGTTTGGCAATGTTGAAAATATTGAGCTCCATGGTCATATTGCCAAGGACAAGCTGCGTATTTCAGATTACTGCATTGAATGTGAGCATCGGCGGTTGCCAAGAAAAGGTCGGCCTAGGATAATGGGGATGTGCTTCTTTGAATCTGTCTTGGTTGAGTGTCGATTACAATGAAATCAACGGAAAATAAAACTTGTCTACACGAATAAGCACGTCCTCCACAATACCACGAGAGATTTTTGTGGACGATCTGTAACACCACTTTGGAGTTGGGTGTAATTCTCCAGGTCAAGTTTCACAAATCTGAGAATAAGGCACAGATTTACACTAGCTCCAAATCCAACAAAGCATTCTCAATTGTGTGGTTCCCTATATCTACAAGAGATAGTGGGGGCACGGATCTTTGCATTTAGAGGTATTTTATGTTGGAGTATAGAACTAACATTTTTGTTAAAAGGACCTTTTTACGAACATGAATATTTCTCTTTTTAGTGCAAGGTCTTTAAGAAACTTGGCATATGATGGCACTTGTTTTATAGCTTGAGTAAAGGAATGTTTAACACTTACATTTGAAGATTTCAAAAATCTCACTGTGGATTTTCCTTTGTTCCACTTTAGCTAACCTCACGAGGAAATGGAGCTTTAGGAATATATTCTCGCGGGTTGGTTTCCTCTTTCTCCTTTGGTGATGAATCCTCGACATTCACAGTACAATCTGAGTTGATTTTGGCATCTCCACTTTGTTATCGACTTTTCCCTTTTCATGAGGTCATCCTTTGACCTCTCCATGATGTTGTGGTGAGCGGTACTTGCTTGCCCGTTCATTTGCTTTAGGGTTAGGCACTGGTTGACTTGGGAATTTGCCTTTTTCAACGGTCATGGCCAAAGTTTGAACTGAAGAGGCAAGTTGTCCCACCATTTTCTCGAGGCTTGAAACTGATTGGGCTTGTGAGTTGAAGCCCGCTCTCATCTCATTTCGCAATTCATCAATGGTACGGTTCTGCTGCTCGATCTTGGAGTTAGTAAGATTTTTGACATTTTGGAATGTATCCTCCCATGGTTTGGGTTGAGTATGGTTTGGGTTCTGATTGTATGGTCTAAATGGTGGCTGAGAGGCTTGAGGAATTTGAGGAACGGGTTGCATTGATGGAGGTGGAGCTGCTGGTCCATTTTGTTGGAATCCTTGAGACCATGAAAAATTGGGGTGGTCTCTCCATCCAGGGTTATATGTGTTGGAATAAGGGTTGTAATTTGGCGGTTTTCTCATGACACCTATGGCATTGGCTTGATCTGAATATGAGTCATGGTCATGTGGCTCTGTTGATTTGGCAGTCGTCAATGATGCTATTTGTCGAGAAAGACCTTCGATTATTGCTTTGACTTCCTTGATTTCTGAGCTTGACTCACCAATGTTAACTTCATTCACTCCCTTAATTCTTCTGGTATTCCTGAGTGATCGACTACGTTGTTGGGAATTATCTGATTGGCGCTGGAAGAATTCCCAAATCTCTGAAGCACTTTTTGACATAAGCTCTCCTCCACTGGTTGCCATTAGCCATTCTTGCACATGTGGCAATAATCCCTCCAAAACGTATTGGCATTGGTGCCATTTCTCGTACCCATGATGTGGACACTTCAAGAGTAGCCCATTAAATCGCTCCCACGCTTCGAAAAACTGCTCGTCGTCTCTTTGGGTAAATTCTGAAATTTCCCTGCGAATAGCATTGGTTTTATGAACTGGGAAATATTTATTTAAAAATTTTGTTACCATTTGTTCCCATGATGTAATGCTATTAGCAGGCAATGTATTAAACCATGAACGAGCTCTATCCTTTAAAGAAAATGGGAATAATCTAAGTTTAACATCATCATCTGAAAAATTCTCATATTTAAAAGTCGGCGGATAGCATGGAAATCATTCAGATGATTATATGGGTCCTCATTTTCTAGGCCATAAAATGTAGGGAGACAATTTAGCACACTAGGTTTTAATTCAAAACTCCTAGCAGCTACATTTGGGTATCTGATGCATGATGTGCTCAAATTTGCTAAGGGACTAAAATAGTCCTTAAATGGCCTCTCTTGTGGTTCTGGTTGTTTGTTTTGTAAATCCATGTCAAATTTCTTTTAAAATGTGGTGTGTTTATGTGTACGAAGTGTTTTTTCTAATTCAAGGTCTAAAGGCTCAAGATTAGGTGATAATGACCTTCGACCATGCATACAAAGAACAAAATAAATAAAAGCAAAACAAAAAATAAAGAAGAAGGAGAAATTATGATACTAACCTTATCACGTTGTTATAACTTTACTATGAAAACACACTCAATTGCTATAAGAAAAAGAAATTACGTGAAACAAATATTAACTAAAATTAAAATAAATTACAAAGAAAGATAACAAGATAAACAAAATTAAATTACAAAGAAAATGATAGGAAAATTAAATTACACAAATTTAAAGAAGAAAATGAAATTCTAACCTTAATTTTTTTAAATGAGAAAAGGAAAAAAATAATAATAATAAAATTACAAGAAAACAACTAAAAATAAAAAAATAATAAATAAATAAATATATATAAAAACTAATTCTACAAATTAAAATACTTACCTCCCCGGCAACGGCGCCAAAAACTTGTTGTGCAAATTTTATTGAACTCGCAAGCGCACGAATCTATTGTAGAATAGATCAATGGTGACGAGTGTCGATCCCACGAGGAGGTTGATTTTAATTGTGTGTAGAATTAATTTTCTTTAAATGGATGGTTGGATTTGTGGTGAAATTAATTTAAACTATCATAGAAATTAAATTACAATGGCGGGAATAACCAGCTGAAATCTATTGAAATAAAAGCACTTGGGTATCAGGATCTGCATCAACATGCTCCATGGGCTAAATATTCATATTAATACCAATTAAATCATGAGGGGGATTCACACCTCATGAACCAAATAAATATGGTGCTAAGGGCTTATCGTGCAAATAATAATAACCTTGTACTTAGTGTCTTGGGTTTAACGAGGCGGTATCTGAACAAGACTATTATTGTGTTAATGGACGAAAAGTCAAAACAACCACAAATATTAAAGGGGAAGAGAAAGTAAATTTACCAAATTAAGCCCATGGAACATGTTGAGACTTCACCTTCAACCCAAGCTTAAAAGAAAATTATCTACTCATTTTGAACTAGGGGTAAAATGGGAATTTATTAAAATACGTAGAAAATACAAGAAAGAGAAGGAATTACAAAAATCTAAGCTTAGAAATGAATTCAGGGATATCAAATTAGGGGGGGAAGCCCCCTTTTTATAGGTACATTGAGTGAATCATGACCATCGGATTAAAAACAGTTTAGACGCTCAGGATTGCATACGTCATGATCAACAATACCACTATTTGAACAAGAACACTATTTGCAGTTCACGGTTTGACCACTATTTGCCTGATGGCCGGTTTTGCACATAAACCGATTTTTGATAGCGATTTTTGCACGATGAAGTCGATTTTGCACGATGGCCGGTTTTGCACAAGAATATTATTTATGCACCATGAACAAGATCTATACGTATGAATAGTTCCGTATATGTGAACAGTGATATTTTTCCTTTTATGCTCCTCCTAAGGTTTTCGATCGTCCTGAGTTCAAATGTGACGTCTGTTTTGCTGTCTGATCACTCGTTTATTGTGAAACGATCGTGATACCCCTAAAATACATAAAATAACTAATTATAATGAGACACACGTAATTAAATAACAAAATACTTAAATAAATAAAAATAACAATGTTAGTGAGACATGAAGTGTAAAATGACGATTTTCTCCTTTATAAATATACACTTTCTAACACTCAACACATGAGAGATCACATGTCGATGAATTAATGAAAGAAAATGAAGTGCTTAAGAAGAAGAGCAATGAGTTAAATGAGATTGTTTTAAAATTCACAAATGGTCAAAAGAATTTCGAAAAATTGCTCAACTCTAAAAAATGTGTATTTGATAAAGGAGGACTTGGATATAAGCCTAACTTGAAACAAAAATATTATAAGAATTATTTTGTTAAGGCTACCTCCACATGTGATTATAAATTTGTTTGTCGTTATTGCAATCAAGATGGTCACATGAAGAATAGATGTCCAGTTAAAAGAAATGTATATTATGGAGCAAAATATATTTGGGTTCCAAAAGGAACTAAATCTAACACGCAAGGACCCAAGAGTATTTGGGTACCAAAGGATACAACGTGAATGTTTTCTTTGTAGGTACCACAATCAAGGAATGGTGAAGAGTTCTTTGATGAAAGTTTGTGAGGATAATCACTTGATCATGATCTAGGAGAAAAAGATGAGGCAAGATGATTTAATTATTTTGGTAACAATTCTTGCCATATTGATTTTGTTGAATGGATCATGATAGATGGATAATAGCTTGAATTTGTGAAGGCATGCTTGTATGTTTACATGATGGATGGCAGAGTTGATCATGATCTAGGAGAAAAAGATGAGGCAAGATGATTTAATTATTTTGGTAACAATTCTTGCCATATTGATTTTGTTGAATGGATCATGATAGATGGATAATAGCTTGAATTTGTGAAGGCATGCTTGTATGTTTACATGATGGATGGCAGAGTTGTCGAAGCCCTTCAAAATAAATACTGATTCACCTAAACTAACTTGTTGAAATAGTGGAACCAGGTCGAATCCCAAGAGAACTATGTAATTAATTTCTCAAAGCTTAAAACAAAAATTAATTTCCCAAGAGAATTAGATTTGCAAAGCTCTCTGCCTCAAACCAGAAAGCCGGTTCTTCAAACCGGTAAACCGATTGTTGTTTGAAGTTTTCTGGGAATTATCCGGCTAACCGGATAAGGAAACCGGCAAACCGGTTGCGGTTCGTAACCTTTCTGGAACTATTCGGACAACCGGTTAAGGAAACCGGAAAACCGGATTTCAGTTCTCTCCTTTCTGACGTTATTCGGACAACTGGTTAAGGAAACCGAAAAATCGGATTTCGGTTCTCTCGGTTCTGTCCACTAACGGTTAGCCGTTTAGTGATTTCCGGTTATCCGAATTCTTGATTTTAAGTTGTTCTTCTTTAACAAGAAATTGATAAAAATAAATAAAAAAAAGATTTTAAAATTAAGCAAAGAAGATCAATCTTACCAAACTTTCAATCCAAGGGTGTAAATTCCATCTAATTGTAATTTTTGATCATAGGTAAAAATATAAATTACTCAATCCAAGAACTTAGTCTACTTAATCGGTTAAGCCGCAGAAAGCAATTATTCTCCTAATATAATAGACTCAAACAATCGCTCAAATCAATCTTATCATTAATTTAACTGGGCATCATCGTTCCATATCAAATTAAGTGATAGCATTAAAAATAGTGAGAATGACTAAAACAAAATCAATTAATTCAGATTATTCCAATTTAATCAATTTCGTATTTTTATTTCCCTGGAGCTTATCATGCAAACTATGTAATTGTGGCCATCAATATACACACGCATGAGCCAACTCTTTGCTACTCAATTCAGTCATTCATGACAATTACGGATCACAAACTCATGACTAGCGATAGAAAGATAAATATTGAATTAAGGCGTCAATTTAATCAATATAAATAATTCATAGAAAATAAGAACAAGAAAATAAAAATTACTTGGATTGAAGAAATTCTTGTTTAGTCCAAAGCCTCACAAAATTTCAATCGGAATTGATTAACCCTTGGACCGGAAGTAAAACCTTAGCCACACATGGTGGACAAAACGAAATCAAGAATTGTTTTTCAAAGAACAAGTTGCAGCCGCCTAGTTTAATTCAAAAGAGAAGAAAGACAAAAGTCTCTTGTTTTTTTTTTTCAGCCCCCTTCTCACGTTTTTGCCCCCTCTATATATATAGGAAACGTGAGCCAATCCCCAATAAATTAGGTGCTGCAATTTTGCACTCCTAAAAAAAATAGGAAACCTCTAATATTGGGTCTAATCTAATAAGGAAACCTCAAATAAAGGAAAATCCAAACAAACAAAATCCTAAATAGGATAAGAAATATTTATTCTTTTATCCTATTCTCCTAAAATAAAGTAAATAATATAAAAATAAGTTCCACATGAATTTTTGCTTCAAGATTCGTAATTCTCCTAAGTCAGCTTTCACCATTTGCTCCAACAAGCATTGAATTTCACCAAGGAAGCCAAAAACGTGCCTTTTTGTCCAAATTCCATCATAACATCCATGTTTCATCTCCTAAATCAAATCAAACACAATTTCCACAAATTAGCACAAAATCAATCAAAATATAAGGGAATTAAACAAAATATAGTATAACTATTTATAACTTATCAAATTCCCCCACACCTAAACCATGCTTGTTCTCAAGCATATCTCAAATCAACATACCAATCCTCCCCTTTTACCTCCTTTCAAACCATTCAATATCCAAGAATACCAATAAAGCTAAACACACATCAATGAGTTGAATCATAGTGACAATCAAGAGAATAAGCATTCATAGGATAGAATTTGTAACAAAAACACAAGCATCTCATCGATTCATCAAAATCAAATGCAGCAAGATTTAACACCCTCACATGGTTTCGCTCAATGCTCTCAAAGTGTTTAAGGTGTGTGTTTTACTCTCAAAATCAAAACATAGCATATTATTACCATAGGCTTGCAAATGAATTAAATCTCCACCACTACATATGAATATGATGCAAAAATCAAAGGGACTTAACAAGGGTTGAAATAGGGCTTAGGTAAAGGTATGGTAAAAGGAAAAATTAAGGGTTTAACGATCAAGACAAAGAGTTAATTACATGCATGATTTAGATGCCTCACAAACAAAATAAACAAACACACTTCTAAAACAATGAAATTTATCCCCACATTTAAGCACTTAAAACACTTGGAGAAACAATTTGATAATTCAATTGCTTTTGTAAATAATTCTCCAATCATCAAATTAAGGGAATAAATTTCACAACAGAATTTTTTTTTATTTTTATTTTTATTTTTTTTTTGTTTTTTTTTTTTTTCTTTTTTTTTTTTTTTTTTTTTTTTGCTTTTCATCATGCAATTACTTCACTCTTGTCTTGACAGGGTAGAAAGAAAACAAGGATAACAAACAAGGATAACAAACAAAAAGGCTTTGGGTTAAACAATGTGTTAGAAACAAACAAAAAGGAAAAATAGGCTTAAAGGGGCTAACTAAGGGAAAATAAAAGGAGGGTATTTTAGAGTCTAAGAATTGGTTAAACCAACTTGCCCTTATCACACTTAAGCATCAATTCAAAAATGTGGTCTCAACATACATTCATAAGCAAGTTCTAGAATAAACACACTAAGTTTGATACACTCAACAAAAATAAACGGAGCAAAAATGTAATGAGTTGCTCGGCTCGAAAGCTCACTAGAGTATCTATTTTGCATCAAGTCTTGTGCACTTTTCAATCAACAAATTAATGCGACACCATCGAAAATTTTAAAGAAAAATACTATTTATGCTTACCTCTTTCATGCATTAAAACTCAAAACAAAGATGTATCCCTAGCTTACAAGGTATTCAAAGATATTGAGAAGACTTAAAACACAAAAATATTATTATTTTTAAGAACAAATTAAAAACATGCCAAAATCCTCCCCCACACCTAAATAATACGTTGTCCTCAATGTATCAACAAGTAAATGGCTCACAAAAAAAAATAATAATAATGAAATGAAAAGTAAATGAGAAAGGAAGAAGAAACTCCCCTAAATGTGAGCAATGTGGACCCGAATGAGCTAGGGAGAGGGTGCCAAGGAAAGCTTGTAAAATGGCGTGAGCATGTTTTTTGAAGTTAATCTCCTGTCCAAAATATATCTTCTTCATCAAGAACATCTAAAAGCTTAAAATAAAATTAACAAAAGTAAAGAAAACCAAAAATAATAAATAAACAAATAAAAATTCAAAAACAAGAATAAAGAAATATTTGGGTTGCCTCTCAATAGCGCAAATTTTTTACGTCGTTTTGCTCGACAGAGTCACAAAGCGAATCAAGCATCCAAATAATGAGGATGACCTAAATTGACTCCGATGAGGCATGGAGCAATTTCACCCTCATGATAGATTTTCAACCTATGGCCATTCACTTTAAAAATCTTGTCTGAGTCCAAGCTCTTAATATCTACTACACCATAAGGAAACACATTAATAACAACAAAATGACCAACCCATCGAGAACGAAATTTACCAGGCATGAGCTTCAATCGAGAATTATATAGCAAAACTTTCTGACCAATCTCAAATTGCTTCCGAACAAGCATGTTATCATGAAACAACTTGGATTTCTCCTTATAAATTCTTGAGTTCTCATAGGCATCTAACCTCAATTCCTCTAAAAATAATCTCGACATACCGGCTTTGTCTAAGTCCATATTACATCGCCGCACCGCCCAATAGGCTTTGTGCTCGATTTCCACCGGTAAGTGACATGCTTTACCAAACACAATTCGGTAAGGAGACATACTTATAGGAGTTTTGTAAGTTGTGTGGTAAGCCCAAAGAGCATCATCTAAATGAAGGCTCCAATCCTTTCTTCCTGGATTCACCATCTTTTCCAAAATAGATTTAACCTCTCTATTGGAGACTTCGGCTTGTCCATTAGTTTGAGGATAATATGCGGTGGCAACTCGGTGATTCACTCCATATTTCTTCATCAAAGCTTCAACCGATCTATTGCAAAAATGCGTTCCTTGATCACTAATAATTGCCCTTGGAATTCCAAACCTAGCAAAAATGTTAGCCTTGACAAAACCTACAACAGCTTGAGAGTCATCAGTTTTGGTGGCTTTTGCTTCTACCCATTTTGAAACATAATCCACATCCAAAAGAATATAAGAAAAACCACAAGATGATGACAAAGGACCCATAAAATCAATGCCCCATACATCAAATATTTCACAAATAAGAATTGGAACTTGAGGCATTTCATTCTTGCGTGTTAACGCTCCTACTCTTTGGCATCTCTCACAACTTTTACAAAATTCATATGCATCTTTAAACAAAGATTCCCAATATAAACCACTATCTAAAATTTTTCTAGCGGTCCGTCTAGGTCCAAAATGTCCTCCACATGCGTAATCATGGCAAAAGGCTAAGATAGATTGGAATTCATTTTCAGGTACACATCTCCTAATCATTTGATCAGAACAATATTTCCATAGAAAAGGTTTGTTCCAAACATAGTACTTAGATTCACTCTTAATCTTACTTTCTTAGACTTACTAAGACTGCTAGGTAGACTTCCCGTAACTAAATAATTTACCATATCAGCATACCAAGGAATCATACCTTTTAGTTGGAACAGATAATCATTCGGGAAGTCGTCATTGAAAGGTGTATCATCTTCCTCCCTTATCAATCGACTCAAGTGATCAGCAACAGAATTCTCCATTCCTTTTCGATCCTTTATCTTCAGGTCAAACTCTTGGAGAAGTGAAATCCACCGAATCAGCCTTGGTTTCGATTCTTTCTTGGCCAAAAGATACTTCAAAGCTGCATGGTCAGAATACACAACAACTTTAGAACCAAGCACATAAGAACGAAATTTATCCAAAGCAAAAACAATTGACAAAAGCTCTTTCTCTGTAGTGGAATAATTGCACTGAGCAGGATTTAAAGTCCTGGAAGCATAATAGATGACATGACTTTTCTTGTCAATCCGTTGGCCCAAAACCGCTCCCACTGCATAATTGCTTGCATCGCACATGATTTCAAAAGGCAAGTCCCATCGAGGTGGTTGAATAATTGGTGCACTAGTCAACAATTCTTTGAGCTTATCAAATGTCTCTTTGCATTTCTTCCCAAACTCGAATTGAACTTCCTTTTGTAACAAATTTGTTAAGGGCAAGGCGATTTTGGAGGAGTCCTTGATAAACCTGCGATAAAACCCTGCATGTCAAAGAAAAGAACGCACTTCCCTAACATTGGTAGGGTATGGTAAGTTTGCAATTATATCCACTTTTGCCTTATCAACTTCTATACCGCTAGAAGAAATCACATGTCCTAGAACAATGCCTTGGGTGACCATAAAATGACACTTTTCATAATTTAGAACCAAGTTAGTGTCTATGCTTTTTTTCAAAATCTTGGTTAAATTATCTAAGCACTCATCAAATGAATCCCCATATACAGTGAAGTCATCCATAAACACTTCAATGCAATTCTCAATATATTCAAAAAAAATACTCATCATGCATCTTTGAAATGTACCTGGAGCATTACAGAGACCGAAAGGCATTCGCCTATAGGCATAAATTCCAAAAGAACAAGTAAATGTTGTCTTTTCCTGATCTTCCTGTGCAATAGGAATTTGATAAAAACCTGAAAACCCGTCAAGAAAACAAAAAAAAGACTTTCCAGTTAATCTCTCTAGCATTTGGTCAATGAAAGGTAGAGGAAAGTGATCTTTTCTAGTGACTTGATTAAGCTTCCTAAAATCAATACACATCCTCCAACCATTTTGTACACGCATTGGTATAAGTTCATTATTCCACTTAACCACGCTTATTCCAGCTTTTCTTTGGAACAACATGAATCGGCCACCCATTCACCGCCGAGATTGGGTAGATTATACCCGCATCGAGCAACTTGAGAATTTCTTTCATCACCACTTCCTTCATTTGGATTTAACCTCCTGGGCTCTCGTGATGGTTTAGTATCCTCTTCAAGTAGAATCCTGCATGCATTGATGGACTAATGCCTTTATATCGGCTAAAGTCCATCCAATTGCAACCTTGTACCCTTCAAGGTTTTAACCAAACTTTCTTCTTGCTCTTTGTGAGTCCTTTCGATATAATCACGGGCACGTTTCCTTTCACCCAAATATATGTATGGGCGTGATCCGCAAAGCTTTCAATTTCGCCAGCTCGCACAATGTATGTAACATCTTGTTATTAGTAGAGGAAATTTCAGCATTAGAATTTATTGGCTCTGATAATGCTGTTGAAAATAATTCTTCTACACTAAGTTCATCCAAAATTCCTTTTAAATTAGATTGTGCATCTAATTCTAGCTCATTCCCAACACTTCTTTAGGCAAAAACATCCTGCACAATAGAATCAATCACATCAATCTGACAAAGAGAATGCACATCAAGAGGTGTTTCACAAAGATCAAAATGTTAAACATAACAATCTCTCCATCAAACTCGACAGAGAGAGTACCCTCATCTACATCAATTTTTTTCTTGGCAGTTTTCATGAAAGGTCTCCCTAACAAAATCGAAGCCGATTTTAAAGAAGGATTACCTTCCATCTTTAAGATGTAAAAGTCTACAGGAAATATAAGCTCATTAACCTGCACTAAAACATCTTCCACAATCCCAAGTGGGTGAATATAAAAACGGTCAGCCAATTGAATAACAACACCAGTCTTTTGCAAGTCATTTAACTTCAATTCTTGGTAAACAGAAAATGGCATGACATTAATCAAGCTCCTAAATCTAGCATAAGCATGCTCAACTTTCTTTTCACCAATCACACAAGGTAATGAAAACATACCTGGATCATTGCATTTTTCTGGCATGTTCTTTTGTAAAATTGCTGACACATTCTTACTTACCTCAACCTTCCCCTTTTCTTTCATTTTCCTCTTGTTGGTGCACAACTCTTTCAAGAATTTTGCATATTTGGGAATTTTCTTGACCGCATCCAATAAGGGGATGTTAATTTGCACTTTCCTAAACGTGTCCGTAATCTCTTTTCTTGCTCATCTTCTTTTGGTTTAACTAACTCCGCTAGGAAAAGGAGGTGAGGCGAAGATGAAAGAGATAAAGGAGGATCGAATTTTACCCCACGCCTTGTTTTAGATGAGCTTCTTCATCTTCATCTCCCTTGGCCATTTCAAATTTCTTTAGGTGGAGTTGACCTCAAGGAATTTCTTTTCCGCTCGAAATTGCACTACGCTCCCTGGGTTGACTTCCGTGAGGTAATCTTTCCAGAATTTTGAGCCCAACTTACTAACCGACGTGGCCAATCGAGTAATTTGGTTGCCTAAATTCGGATGCTTGTCCTTGTTTCTGTTGAAGTCAAGAGAGTACCGCAAGATTCTTAACAATATCTTCCAAAGACATACCCGAGTTTGGAGCTCGAGTCCGTAGGGATTGGAGGCGGTCTAGTGAAGTTCGAGCGAGGTGGCCTTTGTTGTCCTCCTTGGTTTCCATAGCTAGTTAGGATGATCCTCCATCCGTAATTGTAGTGATTCGAACAGGATCATACTTCCTTCGAGCGTGACCAGAAACCCACCTACATCATTGGCTTGTGGAGTCTTGTTGCACGCGACACATATCAAGAGGATTCCCAAGTGAGCATATTCCACACGCCATCGCTTGCAATTGCTACCATTTGGCGGACCAAAGCAGTTAAATCAGAAATTTGATTTTTAAGATCACTTACCTCATTAACTTGCTTGATAGATCCTCCTCCCGCTCTTGTACTAAATTGCTGAGAAGTTTCAGCCATGTTTGAAATCAACTGTTTGGCTGCTTCGGGTGTTTTGTTCACTAAAGCTCCACCACTTGCTGCATCAATCATGCTCCTATCCATTGGCAACAATCCCTCATAGAAATATTGGATAAGGGGTTGATCAGAAATTTGATGGTGGGGAAAACTAGCACATAATCTTTTGAATCGTTCCCAGTATTCATACAGCGTCTCCCCAGTGATCTGTGTGATGCCATAAATCTCTTTCCTAATACTAACAGCTCGTGAAGCAGGAAAGAATTTTTCCAAAAATAGCCTTTTCATCTCATTCCATGTGGTGATAGAACCGGAAGGTAGATAATAGAGCCAATCTTTAGCTTGATCCTTCAAAGAGAAGGGAAAAGCTCTAAGATTGATTTGCTCCTCGGATACACCATGTGGTTTCATTCCAGAGCAAACAATGTGAAATTCTTTTAGATGCTTATGAGGATCTTCACCTGCACAACTACGAAATGAAGGAAGCAAATGAATCAAACCAGATTTTAATTCAAAATCATTAGCAATATTAGGAAAAGTAATGCATAAGGGTTGTTGATTCAAATCTGGTGCGGCGAGTTCTTTGAGAGTTCTGTCTGCCATCTCTTCTTCAACTTCTGTAAAAATGGACGTACCACCAGTAGTTAAATCTATCTCTGCTTCTTCCTCAAGACGACGTTTCCTCTCTCTAGTCTGTTTTCTCAATCGACGCGCTGTCCTCTCGATTTCAGGATTATTCTGCAAATTAGTAGTCTGAGAGGAACGAGTCATAAACTAAATCAAACAAACAAATTAAACAATGAGAAACTAAAATTAGTTCCCCGGCAACGGCGCCAATTTTGGCAAAGTTGTCGAAGCCCTTCAAAATAAATACTCATTCACCTAAACTAACTTGTTGAAATAGTGGAACCAGGTCGAATCCCAAGAGAACTATGTAATTAATTTCTCAAAGCTTAAAACAAAAATTAATTTCCCAAGAGAATTAGATTTGCAAAGCTCTCTGCCTCAAACCGGAAAGCCGGTTCTTCAAACCGGTAAACCGATTGTTGTTTGAAGTTTTCTGGGAATTATCCGGCTAACCGGATAAGGAAACCGGCAAACCGGTTGCGGTTCGTAACCTTTCTGGAACTATTCAGACAACCGGTTAAGGAAACCGGAAAACCGGATTTCAATTCTCTCCTTTCTGACGCTATTCGGACAACCGGTTAAGGAAACCGGAAAATCGGATTTCGGTTCTCTCGGTTCTGTCCACTAACGGTTAGCCGTTTAGTGATTTCCGGTTATCCGAATTCTTGATTTTAAGTTGTTCTTCTTTAACAAGAAATTGATAAAAATAAATAAAAAAAAAGATTTTAAAATTAAGCAAAGAAGATCAATCTTACCAAACTTCCAATCCAAGGGTGTAAATTCCATCTAATTGTAATTTTTGATCATAGGTAAAAATATAAATTACTCAATCCAAGAACTTAGTCTACTTAATCGGTTAAGCCGCAGAAAGTAATTATTCTCCTAATATAATAGACTCAAACAATCGCTCAAATCAATCTTATCATTAATTTAACTGGGCATCATCGTTCCATATCAAATTAAGTGATAGCATTAAAAATAGTGAGAATGACTAAAACAAAATCAATTAATTCAGATTATTCTAATTTAATCAATTTCGTATTTTTATTTCCCTGGAGCCTATCATGCAAGCTATGTAATTGTGGCCATCAATATACACACGCATGAGCCAACTCTTTGCTACTCAATTCAGTCATTCATGACAATTATGGATCACAAACTCATGATTACCGATAGAAAGATAAATATTGAATTAAGGCGTCAATTTAATCAATATAAATAATTCATAGAAAATAAGAACAAGAAAATAAAAATTACTTGGATTGAAGAAATTCTTGTTTAGTCCAAAGCCTCACAAAATTTCAATCGGAATTGATTAACCCTTGGACCGGAAGTAAAACCTTAGCCACACATGGTGGACAAAACGAAATCAAGAATTGTTTTTCAAAGAACAAGTTGCAGCCGCCTAGTTTAATTCAAAAGAGAAGAAAGACAAAAGTCTCTTGTTTTTTTTTTTTCAGCCCCCTTCTCACGTTTTTGCCCCCTCTCTATATATAGGAAACGTGAGCCAATCCCCAATAAATTAGGTGCTGCAATTTTGCACTCCTAAAAAAAATAGGAAACCTCTAATATTGGGTCTAATCTAATAAGGAAACCTCAAATAAAGAGAAATCCAAACAAATAAAATCCTAAATAGGATAAGAAATATTTATTCTTTTATCCTATTCTCCTAAAATAAAGTAAATAATATAAAAATAAGTTCCACATGAATTTTTGCTTCAAGATTCGTAATTCTCCCAAGTCAGCTTTCACCATTTGCTCCAACAAGCATTGAATTTCACCAAGGAAGCCAAAAACGTGCCTTTTTGTCCAAATTCCATCATAACATCCATGTTTCATCTCCTAAATCAAATCAAACACAATTTTTCACATTAGACAAAATCAATCAAAATAATAGAATTAAATAAAATATAGTAACTATTTATATTATCGATGGAATTATCGTTGTGTATAACGTTGAGTGATTTATTATGACGCTGTTTGATTTTGATGATTGTATAATTTTTATTTCATCTTCTTAATTGTCATCATCATCATCTATTATGTATATGTGAATTAATTTAAAGTAAAGGCTGATGGTGAGACAATGAGAAGGTCACATATCACCACTCAAATGTAGTCCACACTCATCTTTTCAAACTTTGAAGAGCAGTTAGCAAATGGGCTGAGCCTAGGCCCAGGCCCTTGACTTTTATAAAAGTCGATGCACTTAAGAGCCCTGGTCCATCTTGGAGGGGATCGGCCCAATCTGGAGGCGGGGCTTGGAGTATATTTTAGGAAGCACTTCTGTAGATTAGTAGGTCGAGTTTCATCCCGAGATGCTTGAAGAAATCCACCAGGATGAATAACAAATCGATCTACACATGTTCTTGCTATGTTTTAAAGAGAAAGGAGGCCCTTTGTGACGAAACTCTATATCCTGAGTTTTTATATGTTTTGCTTAGTTTTTGTTTCGTTTCTGGTTTCTGTTCATTAGATTGATTGAATTTGTGTTAGTCATTCTTGTTCATAAACTACAGTTATTAATAGTCTTGGAGTGGCTAGATTAGCTTCAATTGCTGGTCTAGGCAAAATAGAGTTTGATCACTAATAGTAATTGTTTGCTTCAATTATATAAATTTGATACCAACTTATGATTTCTTATTCATTATGGGGGGACTGAAACAATTAAGGGCAAATCTTTGAATTAATGTCAGTGATATACACTTGAATCCCAGAACTTCCACAAAAATGTCTAAATTAAGATTTTTGAAATTCTGTAACTCAATCTTTCAGGGAGAGAACAAATGTCAGGTGTCTCACTTCCAGAGTGCAGGACTTAATGAAGTGATGCATCTTCGCTGGGATGCCTATCCATTTAAAAGGTTACCAGTAAGCACAGATACGGAGATTCTTGTTTCCCTGAGATTGCCTCACAGCAAGTCTGAAAAGCTTGGAGATGATGCTCAGGTATATTTTAATATTTTTAATGCTTGCCTTCAGACGATTGATGCTAATTATATGTTTTAGCATATTTCCTTGAGTCATTCTGGTGCGGATGTCCTCACAAAATTTTGTGCGGATGTCTGCTTTTATGTCTCTTAAAACATTTTACAATATCGTAAAATATTTGCAATACCATAAGAATTTTAGTGTCCTTAATTTTCGTTTTTAATTTTCTTAATTTTTTTTTTAATTTTTAGGGCAGAATCTTGTTAACTTAAAGGAGATCGACCTCAGTCACTCGAAGCAGCTAAGAAAACTCCCAGACCTCTCACAAGCCGTAAAACTTAAGAGCCTATTATTATTAGACTGTTCAAGTTTGATGGACACTTATCTATTCAATATCTAAATAAACTGTTTTTCTTCGTCTAGACTCCTGCAAGAGCCTGACGAGTCTTCCAAGTAACATTCACTCCGAATCTCTTCAAGAACTTGGATTTTCATGCTGCTCAAATTTGAATAAGCTTCCAGAGATCTTTTCCTGTAATATAAAACTAAATTACTTGTATTTTAGGAACTGTTTGAGGTTTGAGAGTCTCCCAAGCAGTCTATGCTTGTTTAAATCTCTTATAATCATTGACTGCCCAAATCTTCAGAGTTTGCCTGATGAACTTGGAAATTTAGAAGCCTTGAACTAGTTGCTAGTTAAAGGAACTTCTATAAGAGCAGTACCATAATCCATTGTACGTTTGGACAAGCCTCAAGAATTACTTTTCAAGAGCTGAAGAGGTCATGAGCAGATGGGTTTGCTACTACCCATTTCACTATCCTTCAATGGCATGCGCAGTTTAACAGAAGTAAGTCTATCGGATTGTGGCATCACTGAGTTACCTGAAAGTCTAGGTGGGTTATCCTCTCTACAAGTGTTGTATCTAGAGAAAAAAAATTTTGAGAGAATACCCGACCGCATCAAACATCTTTCTAAGTTGGAAAAGCTCGACTTAAGCTATTGTGCTAGGCTTCAAACCTTACCAGAACTTCATGCAATCTGTTTTACCTGGAAGCAAATCATTGCACGTCCTTGAAAGCAATATCAGGTTTTTCCAGTACTTCATACAATTCGTTATTGGTTGACTTGAGGAATTGTTTCAAATTGGACCCAGATGAGCTCTGTGAGATTCTTTTAAAAGTGGAGAATGAGGTATGCCTTTATTTTCCAGCTCACTCTCTTTGTTGCATGTTAGGTGTGAGTCATTTTCTCCTGCAGGCGTTTGCACGAAATATTAAAACAATTTGCAATGACATAAAATATTAAATTTGTACTTTATTTCACGTAGATGTACGCATGCATATGAGAATTTTCGTGTTAATTATTTTCTTTCTTTTAATTTTTTCTAATTTGGTTAGTTAAAATTATGATTTTATGAATTTCGTGGTACAGGTATTCGCTAAAAGCCGCAACAGACAAATCAATTTAGCTGGAAATGAAATTCCAAATTGCTTTAGCTTTCAATGGATGGATCTTCTATAAACCTTCCAGCTGCTGCCACCAAGGCTGTTTCAATATCAACAAGTTAGTGGGCTTTGCTTTTTGCGCTATTGTTAACATCTGGAGGTTTCGTTTTTGTCTTTTTTTGTTTTTTCTTTTTTTTGGGGTTTGGCGTAAAGTCAAATCTAGACATTGTTATCGATTTTCCGGAGAAATTGATTATGTTGAGTCAGATCTTCAAAGAACTTGGATTTTCATGCTGCTCAAATTTGAATAAGCTTTTAGATCTTTTCTAATATAAACTAAATTACTTGTATTTTAGGAACTGTTTGAGGTTTGAGGTCTACAAGCAGTCTATGCTTGTTTAAATCTCTTATAATCATCGACTGCCCAAATCTTCAGAGTTTTGCCTGATGAACTTGGAAATTCCAAATATTGAACTAGTTGCTAGTTAAAGGAACTTCTATAAGAGCAGTACCATGTCCAAATTGTACATTTGGACAAGCCTCAAGTTACTTTTCCAAGGCTGAAGAGGTCATGAGCAGATGGGTTGCTACTACCCATTCACTATCCTTCAATGGCACGCAGTTTAACAAGTAAGTCTATCAGTTGTGGCATCACTGAGTTACCTGAAAGTCTAGTGGGTCATCCTCTCTACAAGTGTTGTATCTAGAAAAACAATTTTGAGAGGAATACCGAACGCATCAAACATCTTTCTAAGTTGGAAAAAGCTCGACTTAAGCTATTGTGCTAGGCTTCAAACCTTACCAGAACATCATACAATCTGTTTTACCTGGGAAGCAAATCGTTGCATCCTTGAAAGCAATATCAGGTTTTCAGTACTTTACTTAATTCATTATTGGTTGACTTGAGGAATTGTTTCAAATTGGACCAGATGAGCTCTGTGAGATTCTTTAAAGAGAGTGGAGAAGGAGTATGTCTTTATTTTTCAACTCACTGCTGTTGCATGTTAGGTGTGAGTCATTTTCTCCTGCAGGCGTTTGCACGAAATATTAAAACAATTTGCAATGACATAAAATATTAAATTTGTACTTTATTTCACGTAGATGTACGCATGCATATGAAATTTTCGTGGTAATTATTTTCTTTCTTTTAATTTTTCTAATTTGAGGATTTGGATTAAAATTATGATTTGTAATTTCATTGAGCCTGGTATTCATACAAAAGCCGCAACAGACAAATCACTTTGGCTGAGTAAAATTCAAATTGCTTCCAGCTTTCAATGGATGGATCTTCTATAAACCTTCCGGCTGCTGCCACAGGTTGTTCAATATAACAAGTTAGTGGGCTTTTGCTTTTTGCGCTTTTGTTAACATCGGGAGGTTTCATTTTTATCTTTTTTTTGTTCTTTTTTTTGGGGTTTGGAGTAGATCAAATCGAATATTGTTATCGATTTTCCGGAGAAATTGATTATGTTAGGTCAGATCACTTTCTGAGTGGGGCATATTTATTCCAGTAGGGATTTCAGATTTCGGTAGATGTGATTGTAATGACGTAAATGAGCGCTTTTCCACATCTTTCAAAGGGGTGAACAGTGAAGTGCTACGATGTGAAAAATATGGTTTCGTTCCAATATGCTCAGAATTTCCGGAATCAACAGTGAGAAAAGTATCCAGACACCAAAAGATTGAAATGTTCTTCGACTTCCAAGTCCATTGCAACTCGTACTCTTCGGTGAACTAATCGTTCCGTAGACCTTGTTTTAACTTAGCTTGCTTGCTTTCTTTTGTTTTCTTTTTATGTGCTTTCAATTCCTTCATGCACCACTGATAAATTGATCAATCATAGACCTTTCGCTTTCAATAGCTATGCAACTATTAGTTCTTTATTGGATCGATGAATTGATAATGCCAATTGAGGAAATAGATGTACGGATTGTTTTGATTTTACATTGAGTTGGTGGTACTTGTATTTTTTCAATTATTTTTAGACTGAAATAGAAATCTAACAAGATTTATTTTGATTCAAACCATCTTTTTTTCGACTTGTCTTTTTGAATTGTACATTTTGAATACCTGCTAATTGCATAATATCAACTAGGTTTGTTTCTTTTCTTTGTGCAATTCAGCAACAGTACCCAATCCATAAATCTATGCTCAAAAATAAATTTGTTGGATACTAATCTTAGTCAGATTCTTTTCATGATAAAATAAATATCAAGATTTCACTCTAAACTAAAAAATACGACTTGTTTTTATTTTTATCTTTAATCTTTTATTTTCCTTAAATCCCAAATTACATAAATCTATTAAAATCTGACAATTACTATCATTTTTTCGTAATAAAATTATACTCTTTGAATTAAAAATAACAAAAACAGCATTTAAAACCGCTTCAAAAAATATAAAAATTCAATATCATTTGTCCTATCAAGTTTTTCAAAAGGAATTAAATGACGGAATGTAGCGAACAGGTTAGCTGTGACTTTTGTCGATGATATATTATACATCTAAGTTCGATATCATCTGTAATAAATGTCTAGCAACTGTAGAAAAACATCGTACGTATAACATTACATTTCAAGGGTAAAATGATTATTTTGTTCTTCCGATATGAGTTTCCTCGAATATTGAGATTTAAAATCTAAGCCATATCGTAATCGATATAAACTAGTCTCAGATTGTAAATATAAACAGAATCACATATAATATAGAATCTGAAAGATTCCTCGTGTAATTTAAAAAAAAAACAGCGGAGTAAATAATTTAAGTGTTAAGTTAAACAATCCACGTTTATTTTACATAATGGGTGAATCTTTGGCTGCACGGTTGAAATTTTCCCAAAACAAGAAAAGGGGAAAAGGGGAGACTTTTTATGACGAACTTTGGGGTTGATAATTTATCAGGGTTGGTAATTGATTTTAATTAGTGGGCTTTGCTTATTGCGCTGTTATGGGATTTCGAGATCATCATCATTACAGGTGCAGCATGTATGTGCAGACTTAGGGGGTGGACGTTTGATTGGATCAGTCCGATCGAATTCAATTTTGTAAACTAATCGGTTTGTATTTCGGTTCGGTACCGAATTAAAAACCCATCGGGTTAGCCTAAAAAAAATAAATAAAGCATACACAAAAACGCAACCTCTAATTATTTCATTCTTTCTTGATTCTTCTTCTCCATCGTCAACAAGAGATTCACTCACACACAGCCACTGCCGCCGGGAACAAACGCCCACCACGCTATTTGCTTCCTCGTTCTAGCCGTTCTCGATTTGCTTTCTCGTTCCAGCTGCTATCATCTCTGCTCTAGCTACCTCCGGCTTCGTTCGCCGTCGTCAGCCGCACAAGGTAAGGTTATAAATGCGATTCCAAATGGGCATGAATGGCTGATTGTTAAGAGGGGTTTCAGGCACTGAACCTGTTCAATTTTCTTTTATATAGTGGCTTTTTGTAATCGGTGCTGGTTTGGTTTTGTAATTGGTGCTAATTTGGTTTCCTAACATTGTAATTGTTGTTGTCTTGAGTGTTTATGGTGATGGGTTATTAATCAATTATATGTGTTTGTCATTTGGTAATCATTTTTGCTTATCTTTTTTGCCTCATGGAGCTGAGCTAGTATTTGATTTTGGAATTTAGGTGACTGCCTGGCTGGGGTTTGATTCATTTTGCAATTGATTTGAATTTTGGAATAGGTTGTAACCGGAATTGCAGCCCAAACCAAAATTTCTACCTGAATTTTCAATTCAAACCAAACAGAAATTCAAACCTAAACCCAACCAAACCGAATATTCGGTTTGAGTTTGTGTTTCTAAACCGATGGGGTTGAATTCTCCCACCGGAATGGGTTGTAACCCAAACCGAAATCCAAACAACCCTAACCCAAACCGATTTGCCCACCCTATGTGCAGTTTGAATGCAAAGTCAAATCCGAAAATGGGAATGTGGCCTTTGGAATGATCGGAGTGTTAATTATGTTGAGTCATCACGTGGAGAAGTTCTATAATAAAGTACAATCAATTAATGTATATGATATGTGCATTTAAATTTTATATAATTATCATGTTAATTCTTCAAAATAAATATACACATTTCATAACATTAGTTACTTATATAACTAAATGTGTGTTTGGGAGTGATAAGTGGCAGCTAGGCTCTGGTTTTCGGTAACACGTTGCATCTGAGTTTTGATAGCTCAGTAGCATTTTTTCCTTAGTTTTAATTCATAATTATGGCTTTTACTCTGCAATAACTATAGTTTAAAAGGTTCATGCCACCTAATATGGTACTTGGAAGTGTTCTAAACTTTCTCCATCACGTGATAATAGTGCACTATTTTTAAAGGTCCATCAAGTAAGTTCACGTGTGAAGGTGAAAAAATGCGGGGCCCATCAGTTGGTACTCTTAGGTACAAATCAATCCGTCGACCGTATACACCGTTTTGCTTGGTTGCTTTTCTTTCCATTTCTTTGTGAAGAGAAATAAGAATGCCGTCAACCTGACAAAGCTTTGTAACTGATTCAATATGTCTTCTTTTGCTCTCAACTTTGGCGAAGAACAACTGCCTTCTCAACCATTCACAAAGGTCTTGGAACATTTCATAAGTCACCAACAATGATGATTAAACTGGCAAAGTTTAAAAATGAGCCGCCTACTTCAGGCACGTCAGCAGCCAAACTATTCAAAACTTCTTCGACATAGCCGTGTACTTCTTGAACATCTATGGAAGTTCTTCTTCAGGGTCAGCAGGTCTTTAAGCCATCGCGTCCAGCATGTTTACCCTGTTCGGCGTCGCTTGCTTTGCCTCATTTGCTTTCTTAGTCTTCACCTCCTCTCGGCGCTGTCTTTCAATCCTAATAGAACAAACAGACTTCAGACGACTTCAGGAAAAGAATCTAGCAAACATTTAGCGGAACCATTCATGGCAAAAGGTTAAACTAATGGAAAATGACCCAACAATTATGTTTAAGCCTTAAAATAATTAATGCCAGCCTACATGTATTTTCAATTCGATTAATAGACTTTTCATCTGCAGCCAATCCATACATCCAAACTCAACCACAAGTCAAACTCAAAACTGCTTGTCATTGTAGCTTGAATAACCGTTATTGGAACTCAAGAATATTGAAGCATACCTCCTCTGCACCAAATGGATGAAATGTTGGGGAGGGACAAGCTCTCTCCATTTCAGCTAGTGCAACCAACATCATTTTAGCTTCATTCTTAAACCCATCTGATGCAGCATTTGCAATGGACACAGCCTTGTATTCCTAAACATTCATGTCCTGTATAAGGAAAGGCAAGTCTACCCATAGGTCAAATCATTTATATGTTGAAATATTGACCGACTATGGGTAATAGTAAAATAGTTTGACAATTTTGCTTATGCAATTAAATGCTATATCGTAATATAGATAATTGCTCAACCCGAGCTACCGCAAAAATTGGTTATTTTAACATATATAAGAGCCATACCTCTTCCGAGGCCTAGCTTAGTAGTTGCAGCAAAATGTACCTGTTTTATATGCAAGTCAGCCAGGAACTGCGTCAGTCGCTAGAAGCAAGAAATGTGTTAAGATTTTCAACAGCCATCCACACAAAAAATTTGTAGAAGACAGCAAATGATGTGCATTGTGCTGTAACAGTGGGAAACATAAATCTTAACAGCGTCCTACTTATTTAACCTCAAGGGCTAGTCGTCATTAAGCATGTGCGGTGGAACAATAAGCATAATAAAATATAGTGCCGTGGAATTATGTTAGTGATTAATTTAAAAATATTTATCATGCATCCAAGACAGAGCCATACTATCTATGAAGGACCCATCAATAGATCTGATGTTAAGAAGCTAAATTATGACTGAAATTAACAAAAAACATTCAAAATTTAAAAAAAAAAAAGCGAAAGAGGAAAAGAGGCCTTTCAAGATTAAAGGCATGGAGCTTTGAATGCACATGGTTCAATAATTACCTTGTCAACGTAAAGACATGATGGTTCTATTGCAAGCTCCAGGAAAACCTTTATCAACGATCCAAAATTTCAGTTGGTATTAGATACGTTCGACATACGACAAGAAGGGGGAATTGGTGTAAGCGGGAGCACATCACACACCACCCTCTTGAGTCTTGATACTTTCATACCAAAAAGTCTGTCCAAAGGGAGATGTTTGATCCTGTTCAGAAAAATTTCCCTTAAAACTGGCAAAAATTTTCCAGCCAGAACCTTCAACAAAAAATTGTTACGACAGCTAATATCTTCAAAATCTAGAAACTTTCTTCAATGTTTCATCGTACAGAAAAAAATCTCACATTATCATTTACATTTCAGTTTGCTCCTTCTCCACTTCTCAGATTATATAAATGAAAAGAATATAAGCAAAGCCAATAAAGAATCAAACCTTTAAAATGCTACTTGGAAATTTGAAAGCATAAACAAACATCCAAAACAAATTAAACTCATCTTACCAGTTTGTGGCGAAGTTGCAAAGCTAAAGCTCTGGTGCCCTCAATGCTCTGGACGATCTGCTCGCCATGGAGCTCTGACTCGTCATGAACTGTTTGAGATTCCATTGTAACCTGCATACAAGATTTGCAGACTTTCGTACGCTTGTGAATCTTCTGTGCCAGAGCATTTACCAGAGCCACTCTGCCTAATTTGCTATGAAGAGCCAAAGTCAATACGGACTTGAGATTTCCACTCCCTGCCCTCTTCGCAGTTTCACAAGTCAATATGGGCAAGCAGCTCTCTGCTCCAGGCTGTACAGAAGGAAGAAATTTCTGGTCTATGCACAGCTTATCTATTTTACTTATCACTCCAACAATTCGGGTATCTGTCATCAACAAAGTAAGTTCCCAATTTATGTCCTGCGAATTTAGGAGCACTGTAAAGAACGCACTATTTCAGTCTTTTGGGGCATGGCTCCTCTTCCTCTTCGGTTCAATCTGTAGAATCTTGAGCGTGCACAAAATGAATCCCACATTTTTTTAACTTCACAACACCCCAGAGGTTCACCAATTACACGATGAATCTCAAAAGAGGCCTGATTAACCTCATCATAATATTTACCTAATTCCACACTATCGAATAGATAGTATCCCAGAAACACATGTTCTGACCTAACGTAACTGCTAATTGTCCCAAAATACCAAGACCGGAGATCGCTATAACAACCTTCGGATTTGACTTTCCATGTACAGTCCAGACTATACAGGTCGTCTTTCCGGTCATACTCATAGTGGCCACTATACCTGCTGTCACTGTCATGATGTTGGTCTTGAAATGCTACAATAGCACAAACAGCAAAGCCCATCAATTTTTTATTACTGAAGAAACCTGTTGGTGGCATCTCCACGGTTACAGATGATCCCATACTTTGATACCTAAACCACTTTGGAATTTCGTTCCCAGGGAAATACATCCGTCTATGGATCCATTTATTATTATGTTTCTGTACCACAAAAATCAACATTTGAAAAAATAATGTTAACTTTAGTTAAAGAAAAGGAAAATACAATAAGAGTGGTCAAGTAAAGACACACGCACCTGCTTCCGCCTCCTTTCGTGGTCATTTTGAAGAGAATCTTTAACAATTTCGCTGAGCTTATTTGGATCCAATTTGTAACAATTGCTCAAGTCAACGAAGGAACTGAATGAAACTAATGAAAAACCTGACAATGCTTCCAGCACTGTGCAATGATTTGCTTCCAAATGATATAGATTGCAAGGAAGCTCTGGCAAGGTGTGAAGCCACTCACAGTAGCTTATGTCCAGTGATTTCAACTTAGAAAGATGTCTGATGCGTTCTGGTATTCTCTCCAAATTGTTACCTTTCAGATGCAAAACTTCTAGCGAGGATAATTGACCAAGGCTTTCTGGTATTCTCTCCAAATTGTTGTAGTTTAGATACAAAAATGCTAGCGAGGATAACTGACCAAGGCTTTCTGGGATTCCTCTTATAGCAGTTTTTTCAACTCTCAACTCCTCCAAGGCTTTTAAATTTCCAAGTTCATCAGGCAAACTTTCAAGTTTTGGGCAACCCCTGATTTGAAGAGATTTCAAAATGGACAAGCTGCTTGGGAGACTCCCAAGCCTTGAAGAGTTCTTCAATTCCAACTGATAGAGTTCGGATAAGGCTAGTTTTTCTATACCTGTACTTCCCTCTCTATTACAAGATGATGAGATCTCTGGAAACCTCTTCAGATTTGAACAACTAGAGATTTGAATATGTTTAAGAGACTTTAACTTAAATATGCTACTCTTGATGTACTCAAGCCTGGTACAGTTGTAAATATCTAGACTGTTGAGTTTGGATAAGCACTCAATGGATAAGGGCATATCTTCGATACCACATTCATATAAACCTAAAAAATGTATGTGACTAGATAAGATCTCAGGAAAGTTCTTCAAATTTGAGCAACCCCAAAGTCTCAGTTCGAAAAGAGATTCTGAACAAATGGTGTCTGGAAGACTCCTCAGGCTTTCGCAGAGTTGTAGATCAAGGACTTCAAGTTTATTTAGATATTGAATAGATGAGTGAGTCTCCATCAAACTTGAACATCCATCCAATTTCAGTCTCTCAAGATTTCGGGCCTGTGAGAGGTCTGGGAGTTTACTTAGCTGCTTCGAGCCATGGAGGTCTATCTCTTTTATGTTAACAAGATTCTGCCACCAAAAAAAATAAATAAACATAGGGGAAGGTATTTCGCATCTATTATTGAAAGAATTTCAAATAAATATATACCTGAACGTCATCCCAAAGTTGTTCAACCATGCTGCTGGGCAATTTTAGTGAAACAAGATTCTCCGCACGTATATTCAACGTTTTCAATGGAAATTCATGCCACTCGAAATACCTCACATCAGTAAATGGCACACCCTTGAAATGAGACAGCATGCATTTGTTTTTTCCATAGAATTTCAAAAATCTCATGTTTGGCATGTTTGAGAAAGTAGAATGATTTATGCTAATCTCATTATTGACTTTGGACATATCCAAAGAGATGGCCTTGATTGCTGTAGTTCCCTAGTAATCAATAAGCAAGTATATATGTTGGTATCAAATTCATATAATTGAAGCAAACAAATGAACAAACTATCAACTATAAATGTTGTTATAGGTTTGTATGGAACTATGTTTTTTTTTCTTTAAATAATTTTTGTGAGTGAACAAAGAAACAACAAGAATGAGATAGAGTGTGTGAAAGAGACTAATAGGATTATTTTAAATATTTTTTCTCCCTCCTCCAAAAGCACTAGTTTGCTGGGTGGTTTTGGACTTAGCCCGAGTGGTGCAAGTTACAAACTGAGCGGGTACAACAACAGATTTATAAATTTATTTCAAAAACTTTTAATATCATTCTTCCATTTTTTGTAAGCTGTATTAATTGTATTTTTATTCAAAAAGAAAAATTCAGCCAGAAATTTAATCTAAATCTAACATAAATTAGACAGAATATTAGAATTGGAAACCTATCATTGCTCACCGTGTTTCTTGTCAAAACTTCATAAATATCTTTGTGATGCCACAATCGACTGCGCTCTCCTGGATGATGGATGGATTCTTTCCGAACAATTTCTCTTCCCATATCTCGTAGCAAGTCATGCATCCATATCCTGTTGTAGTCTATAGTTATGAGGGACTTATCAACAAGTACTCCTAATCCTACTTCTGCAAAGAAGCCACACGAATTAAGAAACCTCATTACTTGATCTCTATCCTCTCCTACCAAGAAACATGCAATATCTAAAAAAATATCTTGCTCATGGTCATCCAAGCCATCGTAACTTATTTTTAAGATCTCTTGAATTTCCATGTGAGGAACTATTTCCATTTTCTTCATAGCACTTTTCCATTCCTCCTTTCTCCTGCCAAATAGAAAGGAACCCAAAACTTTCAGAGCCAATGGAACCCCCTTAGCATATTTTACAGCCTCGTGTGTCAACTCGGTATAAGTTGCATTAGGATCGTCTTCTCCAAAGGCACATCGACTAAAAAGCTTAACCGCGTCAACATCTACCAATTCCTTCACCTCATATATTTGATCGACCCGACAATTTGAAAGCACATGTTTATCTCTTGTTGTTATTATTATTCGACTTCCTGAAGCCAACCAATCAATTCGGCCAATTAAAAATTCTATTTGTTTTAAATGTGTAACATCATCAAAAACAATTAGAACCTTCTTGCGGGTAAACCTTTTGCTTTGAAAGTTGAGGACGATATTTGGAAAGTTCTTCACATTTCTATCATTCAATAGCGTAGAGAGAAGTTGTTGTCGTAAGTGAGCTAATCCGCCATTTTCTTGTGCTTCTCGAACATTATGAGCAAAGTAGGAACCTTCAAAATGTCTAGAGGTTTTGTTGAAAACAGCACCGGCGATTGTTGTCTTGCCTATACCACCAATGCCCCAAATCCCCAATTTGCAAACACCCGCAGAACCAGTGCCCAATAATGATTCAATTTCTTTAATGGGGCATTCAACTCCAACCAACTCTTTGTTTTCATTTTCAAAAGTATCATCCAACCTCTTTAAAACTTCATTGGCAATTTCCTCAATAAGTTTAGATTCAGGTCTAGTGAAAAAATTATGGTAACTAACTTCAATATTCAAGATAATAACCTAAGCCTCATAAAAATGATTTAATTAATATATTATGGTGAATATTTAAACTCATCGTATAATGTCAGATATTACTTGTACTAAATTATAAATATTAAGAATTAGATAGAAAATTATTGTTACCTAATGACATGAGAATTGAAGCCAGAGAGATTGGCTGCTTCGGTCAAAGCATTCCTCCATCTTTTCCTCATCTCTGGAGATCGCTCTTCAAGCTTCAAAAAAAGATTCCCAAAAATGCCAGTTTGCCATCTCACGTGCGATGGGTCAACGCCATAGAAAACTGGTATTACAATCTGTCCGTAATCGTGCTTGCATTCGAGGATCTTCAAAAGTTCATCGAGACACCATCTGGAAGAAGCATACCTTTCTGAGAAAATGATAATTGAGATGGTTGATGCCTCGATTGCATCGAGAAGAGACTCCGAAATTTCATCTCCTCTGATAAGTTGGTCATCAATGAAAGTTTCGATATTTTGTCGAGAAAAAGTTGAAGAAAGATGGCTGGTAAAGTTGTTGCGGGTGTCTTCTCCTCTGAAACTCAGGAAAACATCGTACTTCTTGTCTCGAGGATTCAACAAACTTAAACTCAAACTGGTGGTTTGATGAGCAGAAGAAGCTGAAGAATCCATAACAGTTCAGTAGATCATGGGAGATTTTGATCAGATAGAAATCAATTACTTAATCAAAAGAACACGGGAAGTTTCGTGATGATTTCATTAATTTCATCTTTCAACCAAATAATTTATTGAAGATTCGAGCCTTAAAATGTCCGCCAAATTCGTTGACTTTAGATTTTATAGAAATTCGAACACCGCGTTATTCAAATTTTACGCCAATAATAATAAAAAAAAGAAAAACACGGCTTAATTCAAAATGATGAAAGAAATAGAATAGTCGTATCAGCATCCTTTCATTTTTCTAATAAAAAATCCAACGTGCATGTAAATTACATTTAGGGACAACAATTAATCTAATTGAAATTTTTATAAAAGCAGACAGATTTCAGAGGACTTCAGGAAAATAACTTGGCAAAGCTTTAGCAGTTTTGACAGAACCGTTCATCCCCAAATGTTGAAGAAATGGAAGATGGCCCAACAATCTCTATTTAAATTTAAACTATAAAATGCCTCCTTACGTGTATTGTGAATTTGATGAATAGACTTTTCATGCGGTACCAATTAAACTCGTACAAACATACAAGGGTCTAAATACTATCCAAACTCACCACTAGTAAAACACAAAACTGCTTGCTCACTATAGAATGAATAGCCATTAATTGTTTTAAGTCCAGTAAACTTTTCAAGATCACTGAAAAAGTTCAATCATACACCCTCTGCACCGAATGAACAGAAGGTTGAGGAGTGGCAAAAGGTCGCTCCATGACAACTATTGCGACCACCATCTTTTTTGCTTCATTCTTGAAACCATCTAATGCAATACTTGTAGTGGCCACAACCTTGAATTTCGAAACATTCAAAAATTGTGATCAAAGTCATATAAAATGAAAAGAATAAGAGAAAAGTCATTAAAGAGTCAAACTTTCTAACATGCTATTTAGAAATTTACAAGCACAAGAACAAACATTAAAAACACATCAAACTCACCTCACCAGTTGTAATGTTTTGTAGAAACTTGAAATTCGCTTGAACCCGTGCTTTCATACACTTGCGAATCTGCTGTGCGCCTGTGCCAGAGCATTTCGCAGAGCTAGTTTGCCTAACTTGCTCTGGTGAGCATCAGTCAATATGGACTTGCGACCTTTCACTGTTTGCCCTTGATGCAGGTGACACGACTTGACCCGACCCAACCTATCTATCGAATCTGAGGCTGAGGCGGATCATATGAAAACTCATTGTATTACTTATCTCATGCCCATTTCTAAAGCTTATGACATAAATTTAATCCATGAATATGTAAAATTGGCCTCAGGCTACTATAGACACATAATAACATATGTGCCTCATTAAAAAACATATTCAAAACTTGCACACTTCACATTTCACTACACATGTCTATACTTTAGATATAGACATATAAGCATAAATGTGCTCAAAATGAAAGTCATTCAGCAATGTGTCTCGTGGCCCAACCTCAATTGACTAGAACTGATCTGCACGAAATCCTGAGAGAAAAGGGGTAAATAGGTCATTCATCAACGTTTAGTGCTGCATGAATAGTGCAAGTTTTGAATAAATATTTTCGGATGAGACACAGAGGTTGTTATGTGTTTAAATCAGAGACCATTTATATATATATATATTCATGAATTAAATTTGTGCCATGAGTTTTAGTTATTAGTCTGCATGATTCACCTCGGATCCGACATATAGATTGGGACATGTCGTGTCACTAGGTAATGAAATTCACGGAATGTTAGCAGACTCTGGAGGACCTTGATTTAGTAGGAAAGCCTTCAACAGGAAGAGCTTTCTGTACTCTATAAGCTTGATTTATTGAAATGACCCACCCCAATCTCCCAGGGCGAGTCTATCTAATCTCGCTTAACTGAAATAAATAATAATTCTAATATATAAGAAAATCTACTAAAAATTCGGCAGAACCTCCTGTATAAATATAATATGCCCAACGCTGCAATTTGTGAAAATTAACACTCCCAAAATAATTCTAAATTCAACCAACATCCACAACCAACTTTTTTAATCCACATATCAAATCTCATCCAAACACTATAATATCAAATACAGTAAAATATTCTTAATCGCAAATATAAAATAAATTAAACGATCCAAAATATCTTAATAAAATATCTACAATTCCTAGCACCATCATATAGCTCGAAAATCAATCTACAACTATTGCTGGGTCGACTGATGTACCTGCAAGTCTCCTGGGGGGAAATATAATAAAAGCGGAGTGAGCATAAAACTCAATGAGCTCAGTGAGTGGATAGTAGTTTTTGAAAATAACTTATTTAATTTAAAAAAAAATAATTTAATCTTTCTCTAAACAATCTCATTAAAATCTCGAAAGAACTTTAATAATTTCTTTTAATTCAAACCATGTACTGAAATAGCAATATTTCATAAATATGTATGAAAACAATAAGATCATAATACTGATAATATTAAATACTAAATACTGAAAAACTATCCCTAAACAAGTACCCATGGGAATAATCTCATCATATCCGAACCTCAACGGACGGACAATCAGGGAACCATCATGTCCCGGAGCTACAACGGATAGATGGTGAAAAATATCATCTAATATATATGATTTGTCTCATCTGTAATCTCAACATCTGTCTGTATCTCAACATCTGTATCTCTGTAATCATTATACTGCATGCAAAAGCCCCCAAAAGGCAAAAGCGCCCAAACACACGGCCCAAAGCCTCTATGTGTGTTCAAACGGGCCCCAAAAGCCTCTCATCTCATCTCATCTGTATCTCTGTATCTGGAGGGGAAGGGTACTGTCTAATGATTTCAAAACTATATTTATACACAAATTCATACACATGTAATCATATCTGATTCTCATTTCTTTTCCATGAAACATATCTCAAATCCACTTAATTCTCTTTAAAGCTATTATCATGTATTTGCTCAAAAATAATAATAAAATCATTATTCTATCTCATTTTTAATAATGATAAATATCAGCACATAAATTAAAATCAATTTCTAGAAAACCATTAAATCGGAGCATTAAATACTCATATATTAAAATAATCTGTACTGCACTGTAAGATCATAATATAATATGAAAATAGATTTTGCATATTCCACTCACAGTGACAATGTCCAATCTCGATATCAACAACGTCTGTAGGCTGATTCTCGTTTGTGGATCCCTCTATTTCAATTAAACGACATAATTATTCTTCATAACATGAAATACAACTAATTTTACACAATAAATCTCAAATCGAATATTTATTCGTAATAAACTATTCTCATATGAATAAAATTACTAAAATTACCGAAATACCCCTATATGCAAAAATGACCAAAATGCCCCCAATATTAATAGTTACTAAATTACCGTCGGAACCATAATTTATCGAATTATCCTCAAAATTCTAAATTATCAATTTTTCCTCAATTCGAATCACAAAATAAATCACAAGTTTCAAATTTACGAAATTCACCCTCAAAACTTAGTGAAATTACCGAATTGCCCCTCACCGGTCAACGGTGAACGGACTTCAGTCAACGGCGACGGGAAGCTCAGGTCAGATAGTTGGGACCGTGGTGAATCCAACGGTGGTGCCCGTGAGTCCCCACGCCCGGTGACAGCCGCGGATTGAGCTTCCAAAAACCATGAGTTTTCCGACAGTCGTTCATGGCCAAAATGGCGTCCCCGACGGTCATGGCTGGTCGGAATGTGATGAGGGTGAGTTGAGGGATAAGATCCAAGTGGTGGCGTGGCTTAAATTCGGCGAAATCAACGGCAATGAAAATGGGTTGAACAGCGGTTTTCAAGCTTCGATCGCCGGCGTTTTGGCCGTTTTCCGACGGCGACGACAGCGGGAATATGACTGATGTTGCTCAAGGTTCAAATCGGTACCTATCTCCAGTAGGAACCATAATTTATCGAATTATCCTCAAAATTCTAAATTATCAAATTGTCCTCAATTCGAATAAAAAAATAAATCACAAGTTTTGAATTTACGAAATTATCCTCGAAGTACGAAATTACAGAAATGTCCTTAATAATTAAATTATCGAATTACCCTCGTAATGTCAAATTACCTCATTGCCCTAATCAAAATTACCAAATTATCCATAATTTTTCAAAAATCATAAATTGACCCTCAAAACTTTGTGAAATTATCGACTGACCTCACCGGCCAATCTATGGATCGACTTCAACAATCCATGCATGAAGTTTCAGCTGATACTGGGACCTCGTGAATCCAACGGTCAGGGCTGGAGTCCCCACGTACGGTGACGGTGGCGATCGAGCCCAAAACCGCGAAGTCGATCGTATCGGTCGAAATGTGCCACGAAATGAGCTGAGACGATCCAACTAGTGGCGTGGCTTATATCCAGCGAAATCAACAGCGACGAAAATGGGTTGAGCCACGATTTTCAAGCTTCTATCACGCCATCTTTCATGTGATGACAATGAATACGAATACCAAGTGTCTGCTGTTCAAGGCCAGACTCATCTCACCGGAACGGTGGTCGGAATTGGGTGATCCGCCAACACGGTCATGGGTCGATCCGTCAGGTCAAACCCGGTCAACCTCTCTCCTTCTCTCTCTCTCTCTCTCTCTCTCTCTCTCTCTCTCTCTTTCTCTCTCTTTCTACCTTTCTCAATATATAGAATCGACACCTTTTTTTTTTTTAACAAAAGACAAATTAAACGAATACTGGACCCATGATGGAAATAAAAAATCCGATTACCCAAGCTTTTAATCGCACTCGATTTGTTGCGATTTAACATCGTGATAATTTCTAAATTAATTGGAGCACCATATAATAATTAAATGCGCCAAATCTATCCGCAACAAATGATAATATTACCGACAACTTAAAAAAAATTCATACCGAAATAAAATTAAGTAATGTACTTAATTTAGAAAAATGAAGTGGATATGTTACATTTATTTTACTTATTACACCAGTGGTTTGGGTGCCCGTCATCAACAAAATGGGCTCGCAATTTATGTCCTGATATTTTAAGAGCATTGTAAGAATGGCAGTAGTGCACTGAGTTTATAGAAATTTAAAGTAGTATGCATCTTGGGTTTCAAATGCAAAATATACTAGAAAAATTATCTTAAAAAGAAATAAATGATCCTGTCTCCAACAAACTCCTTGGCAATTCTGAGTACCTGAGGGAAGCAATTTCAGGTGCTTGGGCTGTAGGTATAATGACTAATAAAATAGCATCATTGTGGTCAAAAGGGCCATAACAAAATATTATTGCTATAACTTGTAATTTACCCACCATACGACACAAACAAACACAATGCACACAATGGACCCAATCTTTCATTCAATATTAAGGCGGGCACTATACTGAAACATAAACAAACACTCGCCATTGACTCATCAATAGTTTTCTGATCCAATCACGAGACATGGCACCAACAGAGTAATAATGAAGATGCAGAATACCATGAGTAATGCCCCTTAATTCCATTCTGCAATCCATGTCTAAACTCATGCCTTGTAAATTGCTCATAGTATAACACTACCAGACCCTTTCTATCTTCCGGCAGTAAAAAATTACTTCCAACTTCCAAGTCTAACTGCAAAGCAATAGATCTTGAGCGATAGGATCATCTTTATAACTGACCTTACCAAGAAGTTTCCAATTGCCCATAATTTCGGGCTAGAGAACCTAAGCATTGGCCAAGAGTGCTAGCTTGGCTCGATTCTGGAAATTTCTAGGCAACTCTAGCATAATTGAGCTTGTACATATCTAGAATACTCCACACATTTCCAGCATATGTAAATATCTAGGTAGTTGGTAGAATTCTCTAGAATTCTAGAGCTTGACAAGCCTCTCTATAAATAGGGCATGACATTAGGCATTTGAGTAACAAGCTTAGAGCAAGCAACTCAAACACTTGTAAGCTCTCTTGTAATCTCTTTTATGAGCAATATAATTTCTCTCATTCGGTTCTATTGATCTCTTCTCTCTAGCTTTCTCAAAAACCTCTAAACTTAGCCAGTTGATAAGCTCAAGGCTTACTTAGCAACCTTCGACAAGAGTTGTCTAGTGCCACACGGGTTCATTGCGCAAAACACTCATCCTGTGACAAGTGGTATAAAAGCTAAGGTTTGCACACATGTAAGTTAGCTCATGAACAATGGCCAACCATCCAAACCCAGTACAAGAGGGCGTTGTTGGTGTGGATGTTCCACCAGAACCAAGTCGCGGTCGTGAGGGAGAATGCGCCCAAAGCAAGACCCATGACAAGTCCAAGGCCCTGTCTATTGATGCCTTAAAGCCTCGCATGGCTATACTCGAAACGGTTATGTCTACAGCTCAGGACTCCCTTGAAGGATTGGAAGAAAAAGAAGATGGTCTCGAGGGAGAGTATGCCAAGTTCACAGTGACAACCAAGGCCCTCATCCAAGACTAAGCGAACACCCTCCGAGGTGAGTTTCGATCCTTTCATGATGAGTTGCTAAAACTTTACAGCTTTGTTTAAGAGGAACTACGTGCTGTTTGTACAGAAGTAGAGAAAATCCGCTCGGATTAGGCATGGCACAAGCGCAAACTCTCTGCTAGCCCGGCTTCCGCAAGTATAACTGATGCATGACGCATTGACGTGCCAAAGCCTGGCACCTATAATGGTACACGCAATGCCATTGTCGTGGATAACTTTTTCTTCGGGCTAAATCAATATTTCGATGCCATGGGTGTATGAGACGAGGCATCGAAAGTGGGTATAACACCCACCTATCTTGGAGGCACTACACAATTATGGTAGCGTCAAAATCATGGCAAGATGAGCAAAGGCATTTGTACCATCGACACTTTGGCTGACTTCAAGTAAGAACTCTAAAAGCAATTCGCCTCAAGCAATGCAGAAAACTAAGTAAGAGAGTGCCTACGTCGTCTCAAAGAAATGGGTAGCATTCGCGACTACATCAATAAGTTCACTACCGTAATGCTCGAGATAAGCAACATATCCGACAAGGACTCACTCTTCTATATCCAAGACGGAGCTTGATAGGTGTGGTATTCAAACACTTGACGGTGCCATTGCCGTTGCGAAATCGTTCACCGAATACTCTTTCTAAATCAAAGAAAAAAGGCATAACCAAGGCAAAGGTGGGGGAGAGAGTCACAAGGACAAGGCCAACAATCACAAGGATTGAGGGCCAAAAAAGTCTCCTAGTAACAAGAGCAGGCAAAGTAAATCGGAGAACAAGAATGAGCCACTGAAGCCCTGAAGCCTATGCTTCATATGCAATGGCCCTCATTAGGTACGCGACTGTCCGGAGAAGAAATCACTTAATGCTCTTGCAGACCAACTTAAGAACAATCCCATAATGTCCACGGAGGAACCCTAACTCAGCATGGGTTCTCTCCAACTCCTTGGCACACTCAATCGCTAATAACCCGCACTCACTTAGAAATGACTCATGTACGTGAGCGCGAATATAAACAGCCAGTTTGTTCAAGCGCTACTAGACACGAGAGCAACATACAACTTCATGTCCATAGACGAGGCCAAGAACTTAGGCCTCCATACCACCAAGGAAGGAGGCACGATGAAGCTGGTAAACTCACCTGCCAAGCCCATTGTGGGTATCGCACAAGGTATCCACTCTACAATCGGGACGTGGAGTAGAAAACTCGACTCCTCCATCGTACAAATGGATGACTTCAAGATGGTCCTCAGCATGGAATTCTTTGACCAAGTCCATGCCTTCCAGTTGCCCGCTACAAATTCCCTAACCATGCTCGACGGGAGTAGAGCATAAATGGTTCCCACGGAGCGTGGCAAGTTCGAGGAGAAGACGCTTTCAACCATGTAATTCAAAAAGGCTTTCAAGAAGGACCCAAGCTTTTTTATCTCCATTCGGGAACTCATCGAAGGGGAAGATTGCGGAAACAAGCCAAGCCAAGTCCCTCCTCAAATACAAACTGTCCTTAGGGAGTTCAAGGACGTTATGCCTCCAGAACTTCCGAAGAAGTTCCCACCTCGATGACAATGAGATCGGGCTGGAACAAGGTGCGAAGCCACCAACCTTGGCCCCCTATCGCATGGCGCCACCCGAATTAGAAGTGTTACTGAGACAACTCAAAGACTTGCTGGACATAGGTTATATTTACCCCTCAAAGGCCCCGTTTGGTGCACTTGTACTCTTCTAAGAAAAGAAAGATGGCTCGCTGCGAATGTGTATCGACTATCGCACGCTTAATAAGATCACCATTAAGAACAAGTATCTGATCCATTTGATCGCGGATTTGTTCGATTAGCTTGGCAAAGCTTGGTACTTCACCAAACTCGACTTATGCTCTGGGTACTACTAAGTACGTATCGCCAAGGGAGACAAACCCAAGACCGCATGCATAACAAGGTATGGATCTTTCAAATTCCTTGCCATGTCTTTCGGCCTCATTAATGCGCCTGCAACATTTTGCACACTCATGAACAAGGTGCTTTAACCATTTCTCAACCGTTTATTGGTCGTGTACTTGGACGACATCATGGTGTATAGAACCACGCTTAAGGAGCATGCCCAACATTTACGACAAGTCCTTCAAGTGCTCCGAGACAACGAGCTCTTCCTTAAAATAGAGAAGTGCTCATTCGCTCAACAAGAGGTGAAGTTCTTAGGCCACAAGATTACGAGCAAAAAACTCATGATGGAAGACTCCAAGGTGAAGGTCATCCTTGAATAGGAATCTCCCTCAAAAGTGCCCGAGTTTCACTCATTCCTTGGGTTGGTGAACTACTACCGCTGCTTCATTAAGGGCTACTCAGCCAAAATGGCACCCTTGACAGATTTGCTCAAGAAAAATTGAAGGTGGTATTGGTCCGAAGAGTGTCAATGCACATTCGAAAACTTGAAGAAGGTAATCTCCGAGAAACCCGTCCTCGCTCTTTCGGACCACTTTAAGCCCTTCAAAGTTCAAACGGATGCCTTTGATTTCACCATTGGTGGAATCCTCATGCAAGAAAGTCATCATATAGCATTCGAGAGTCGAAAGCTAAATGATACAGAATGTCGTTACACCGTGCACGAAAAGGAGATGACAGCCATTATCTATTGTTTAAGAGTGTGGCGACACTACTTGCTTGGCTCATACTTCACCATCATGACGGATAACGTAGCAACGAGCTACTTTCAAACGCAAAAGAAGTTAAGTCCCAAGCAAGCTCGATGGCAAGACTTTCTTGAGGAATTCAACTATCGACTCGAGTATATACCGGGTAAAGCCAATGTCGTTGCGGACGCTTTAAGCTGCAAGGCCGAATTGGCAACACTTAGCATAAGCCAACTGAAGTCTGACCTTGTATCATAAGTCAATGAAGGTCTTCAACAAGACCCTCTAGTGAAAAACTTGTTAGGAAAGGTGCTCCAAGGAAAGACAAGGCGATTTTGACAAGAGGAAGCATTCTCCTCACCAATGAAGATCGATTGTTCGTGCCAAGGTGGGGAAACTTGCGGAAAGAAGTCATCAAGGAGTGCCATAACTTCAAGTGGACTAGTCACCCAGGAATCAAGAGCACCGCCGCACTAGTCCAAGCCTCGTATTTTTAGCCGAACATGAGGGACAACATCAAGGCATATGTGCGAACTTGTCTTGTGTACCAATAAGATAAGGTGGATCACCAACTCCCAGCGGGATTATTGGAGTCGTTACCACTCATAACAAGGCCATGGGAAAGTGTCTCCATGAACTTCATCACATCATTACCTAAATTCGAAAGGTTCAATAGTATCATGGTCGTTGTCAATTGTTACAGCAAGTACGTAACTTTCATTGTCGCACCAGTCGATTGCAAAGTAAACGAGGCAGCCCGCCTCTTCATCAAGCATATTGTGAAGCTTTGGGGAGTTTTAAAGAGTATTGTGAGCGACTGAGACCTTGGTTCACTGGACGCTTTTGGACGGAGCTATTTAAGATGCTGGGGACCGACCTCAAGTTCTCAACAAGCTTTCACCCACAAATGGATGGGCAAATCGAGAACATCAATGGCCCCTTCGAGATATATTTGAGGCACTATAAGCGCGCATCAGTGGGATTGGGCAAAGCTACTTGACATCACCTAATTTTCTTATAACTTGCAACGAAGTGAGGCTACGGGCAAGAATCCCTTTGAAATCATCATGGGATTCCAGCCCATAATTCCCAACGCCATAGCCTTTACTTACGGAGGACAAAGCCCCCCGGCTTACAAACTCGCCAACGAATGGTACGATGAAGCAGACATTATGTGAGCTTACCTTGACAAAGCTGCAAAGAAGATGAAAAAGTAGGTGGATACAAGGAAACGGCATGTTAAGTACAAGGAAGGTGATCAAGTCATGATCAAGCTCCTACCCCAACAATTCAAGACATTGTGGAAAGTTCACAAGGGGTTAGTAAGACGCTACGAGGGACCTTTCCGAGTTATACGACGTGTGGACAACATCTCATATCAACTCCAACTTTCTCGGTTCGAGCCTTAGGAATGCAACTGCGTTAAATACTCAATGAGAGACATTTGTCCCCTCAATCTGGATAGTCAAGGCCCAGTGTGGTCTTAGGATACCAAATTGATAATATACCCAAAAAAAAAAAAAGAAAAGGCCGTACGCAAGCTATTGACATTGACTGACTAATGAATGCTGCTCACGGAATATCAACAGTATGTGTAGAGAAAAGCCTGCACAGCAGCAAGGATTTCTGGTCTGTACATGGTTGATCTATCTTATTACACCAACGATTTAGGTACCTGTCATCAACAAAGTAAGCTCCCAACTTATGTCCCGAAGTTTTAGGAGCATTGTAAAGAATGCACTAGTTCACTAAAGCTTGTGAAAATTAAAACTAAAACATCTTGGGTTCACTGAGCCAATTCCAGTCTCCATCAAACTCTTGGAAATTCTAATAACTTAAGATGAAGCAATTTCAGGTGCTTTGTCTGCAAGTATAATGACTAATAAAATAGCATCATTGTGCTCAGAAAATTCACTAACCCACATAAGAGGCATAACCAAAGATTATTGCTCTAACTTATGATTTACCTACCATATGACATAGACAAACGCAATGGAACCCATCTTCCCTTCAATAAATTTAAAGGGGATCTCCACATAGAAACATTAACAAGCACCCATCGATGACTCGTCAATAGTTCGTTGATCCAATCATCAGGCATAACAGTGTAATAACGAAGATGCAGAACACCTTGAATAATGCCTCTTAAGTCCATTTTGCACCTCATTTGCAAGCCCTTGCTTGGTAAGTTGCTTTACAGTATAGCACTATCAGACACTCAGTCTCTTTCCACTGCAAAAATTCTACTCCCAACTTCGAAGTCTAACTGCACAGCAACAAACTTGAGCTATAGAAACGTCAATATAACTGATCTTACCATGGAGCTTTCAATGTTCCAAATGAATTTTTGACCACATGGCAGGTCAAGTCTCTCGGATAAGTTAAAATCCAGGATAATGCAAGTCTGCAACTAGTAATCTTTAAGGCGAAAAAGAATCGTCTTTGGGTTCAACAGGCGTGCTCCCTTTGCAGAGTCTGCAACCGCACAGCAAAAATTTCTACATCCAACTTCCAAGTCTATCATTGATTATCAATTATGTTTCCTTTGCCAATATTCAATCAGGTTCTTATCCATTAAAAAATAAATAAATAATACGCAGCCCATCTACCAATTTGTATAGAGTTCACTCAACACTCTGCCTAAAGATAATTTGCATAGAAATTATGAGAGCTCAAACCAAACACTTTTAAATAAGATATTAGAAGATATAAAAAGACCATAGATACTAAATGACCAACTTGCAACTGTTTGTAGCTTCAGATATATTTCGGGCTTGTTTGGGAGAGCTGGCCCAAACTTCTATTTTAAGAGAAAACTTCTCCTATATTATAGTTGTCCGGCAGCTGCGCTGCCACAGTGCACCTTCCCCAAACTGGCTCTTCGTCTCGACTCTTGCCTGAGGCAACCTCACTAAGCCTATTCCGTAATGAATGTCGTAAAGCACCTGCAGAATTTTGACATTTAAATAGCATGTGAGAATGAGATAACGGAGCCTATACAACACTGTTTTCTAGTAATTCCATCACCACTACAGAGCTTTTTAAGAAATAATAACTACAATTCAAACGCTCAGACAAATTCAAACGCTTAGACTTATTAAGAAATAATAGCTAAAATCAACTTGGAAAGACGATAAAAGATAGCAAGTACTGAAGATATAATTACCAAGGGCAGTTACTAACTTGTTTGCAATAGCAGTTCGATCAGCCAAAGCCGCCACTCTTCTGCTCTATTCTCATGATCTACTAATAATAACTTCTCAGTAAAATTAAAAAACTTACTAATAGATATTAGAAACTTCATGAAAATTAAAAGACACTTATATTACAAATAGAAAAGGTAACACACTTTTTTAACAACATCATACACCTTATCAAACCTAATTAGTAATTAATTTAAAATAAGACAAATTTAATCCTCAAGTCCCTCGAAAGTCAAAACTTAACAAATCTATATTATTCTCATAAAATTTCAAAACTGAAAAGTAAGTGTAATTCATTTAAACAATTTTAATTCAGCACATGTTGTATTTTTAAATGTGATATTATGTTATTATTTAGTACATGCACACCCAACTTTTGGGATCCAGACATGAACTGAACACAAATTAAAGTAAAAAACAAAAGAGAGAGAGAGAGAGAGGGGGAGAGAGAGAATTTGTACGTGTACAACCTCAATTAATTACCATTGATTTTGAAATCATCCATCCAATAACAATTAGTAAATATTACAATAAGTAAACGTATAAATTGAAAACACATGTACAAGAAGAAGACCAAGAAAAAAAAAAAAACAACAACAACAAAAACACCCAGGAAAAGAAAGGGTAAACCGAATGATTAGTTTTCCAAAGAGTATCAGCTACGATGGAGTATATGCCAATTAAGAAACAAGGTTACTCTTCCTATTATGAAAGAAGGTTACTCTTCCTATTCCCCTTCTTCTTTGGTTGATTCTTCAGTCATACAAAAAATGAATCCCACATTTTTTCACTTCACCATAGCACTTGAGACGTGAACCAAAATGAAGGCGAATGTGGAGAGAGACCTCATTAACCTCATAATATTTTCCTAAATAATCCAATTTCTTACTATCGAAAAAATTGTACCCCAAGAAAACGTGATCGGACTTAACAAAATCAATCATTCCAACATACCAAAAAATGTCGAGATCTCGATAACAACCTTTGGGCTTGACTTTCCATTTACACTCCACAAAACGGTCCTCACCGTCATAATAGTCTCTAAATTCTACAACAGCGCAAAAAGCAAAGCCCATTATTTTTTTATTATTGAAGAAACCTGGCGGTGGCGTCTTCAAGGTTATCGAAGATCCCATACTTTGATACCTAAACCACTTTGAAATTTCATTCCCAGGGAAATAAATACGAGTGAGGATCCGTTCATTATATGACTGTACCAAAAAAAAAAAAACAAAATTTAAAGAAAATAATGTTAACTTTCATTAAAGAAAAAGGAAAAAGATAATAGAATGAAAGGAGTGAGTTAGAGACACACCAGCGCCTGCCTGTTCATCCTACGCCTTCCCTTAGCTTTTTGAAGAGTATCTTGGAAAATTTCACTGAGCTCATTCTGGTCCAATTTGAAACAATTCCTCAAGTCAACAAATGAATCGAATGAAATTGACGATAATTCTTCCAGTGACATGCAATGATCTGCTCGTATCTCCTTTAGATTGCATGGAAGTTCTGATAATGTTTGAAGCGTCTCACAATAGCTTAATTGGAGGTCTTCCAACTTAGAAAGATGTTTGATGCTTTCTGGTACTCTCTCCAAATTGCTATTGTTAGTTAGAATCAATAATTCTAGCGAGGATAACAGACCGAGGCTTTCTGGTACGTCTTTTATAGCAGTTCCTTCTACTCTCAACGTCTTCAAGGCTTTTAAATTTCCAATTTCATCGGGCAATCTCTCAAGATTTGGGCAATCAATAATACTAACAGATGTAAGAGATTTGGACATACACAGGCTACCTGGGAGATGCTCATGCGTTGAACAGTTCTTCAATTCCAAAATAGATGATGGTAGTTCTTCAATTCCAGTTCCGTCCATATTACAAGATGAGATCGCTGGAAACCTCTTCAAGTTTGGACACTTATATATACAAATAAATTCAAGGGACTTCAACTTAAATATGCTATTTGCTACGTACTCAAGCATCGTGCAATTGGAAACCACTAGACTAAAAAGTTGGAATAGGCACTCGATGGATGAGGGCAGTTCTTCGATTCCACATCTATCTAGATATAGGATCAGGATTCTCTCATGATCTGATCTCCTCCTGATCAAAAATAGATTGGTTGTTAATAAATAAAGAAAATAAAGAAGTTAAATCCTATCCATACACTACCTAGGGGACTGCAAAAGCCTAAGGAGACTTCCAGATACCATTCACTCAAAATCTTTTGAGCATATAAGACTTGTGGGGTGCTCATATTTGAAGAATTTCCCTGAGATCTCATCTCATGATCTAAAATGTTTATATCTAGGGAAAAGGATCCTCTCCTGATCTGAGCTCTCATGAGCTTTTAAAGATCTTGTGCCATGTGTATTTAAGTGGTAGTGTATGGATAGGATTTAACTTCTTTATTTTCTTTATTTATTAACAACCAATCACCACATGTATTTTTGATCAGGAGGAGATCAGATCATGAGAGAATCCTGATCCATTGAATAGATGAGTGAATCTCGATCAAACTCGAACAGCCATTTAAATGCAATCTCTCAAGACTTTGGGCCAGTGAGAGGTCTGGGATTTTCTTCAACTGCTTGGAGTTTTCGAGGTCAATCATCTTTAAGTTAACGAGATTCTGCCAAAATTTTGATATTCACAATGATGCCACATGAATATTACTTAGTATAATATCGTATATGAAATTTATTACTGAAAGAATTTTGTATAAATATGTACCTGGACATCATCCCAAAGTTGTTCAACCTTGCTGTCAGGCATTTTAAGTGAAATAAGATTCTCGGCGTGTATATTCAACGTTTTCAGTGGATATCCATGCCACTCAAAATACTTCACTTGAGCAATTGGCACACCCTCTAAATCGGACACCTTACATTTGTTCTCCCCATAGAATTTTAGGAATCTCAATTTAGGCATTTTTGATAAACTAAAGGAATTTATATGTATATCAGTTTTGACTTTACACATGTCCAAAGAGATGCCCTCAATTGCTTCAGTCCCCTTGCAATTAATAGAAGACAATAAATTGGTATCATATTTATATATAGCTGAATCAAATAAATAAACAAGTACTTTTCAGAGGTCAAACCTGAATTAAAATATGACTATTAGCTGATATTGACATATGGGTGTAATTTTTTTAGCAATTGTGAAATAGAACAATTCATTAAAATGCTTAATATGTAAATTCTAATATTAATTTCACCATTTTCCATGAAATATTGTTCCATACAATTACAAAAACTTGCTATGTATATTGGTATTTCAATTAAATAAAACATATCTAGCATATTAATCATATTAAATTATTTTATATAATATTCAAAATAATTTAAAGTTTTATATCTTTATTTTAATATTATGTTTCTATTTACTATAAAATTTACTTTAATATTAATAAAATATATCTAAAAGATTTCTAATATTAATTTTTTTAAATATTAAAATTATTCTAAAATGTATGTACTATTATATTTATATTGATATTATATTGATATTTATTATAAAACATTGTAATTAATTTTTTTTAGTTAGAAGAACTAAGGGGTAAATTAGCCAAAAGGGGATTTTTGTGTCTCTTATTGAAAATTAGAGATTCTGGTGACCATTTCTCCAAATCTTATGAGTGTAGCTATCCTTTTTCCTAATTTTTATTTTTCTCCCTCTCCGAAAGTGCTAGCCCAACAGGTGCATGATACAAACTGAGCAAGGGCAACAACTAACTTATCTATTTCATTTTACAAATTTTTAAATCGGTCTTCCTTCAATTTTAAGCAATATTAGTTCTACTTTTATTCAAGAAAAAATTCTAGCAAATATAAAAAAGACATATTTAAAAACCTATTGTTACTCACCATATTTTTTGTCAAAACTTCATAAATATCCTTGTGATACCACAATCGACTACGCTTTCCAGGATGATTGATGGATTCTTTTCGGACAATTTCTCTTCCCATATCTCGCAGCAAGTCATGCATTCTTATCTTGTAGTAGTGGTCTATAATTATTAGAGACTTATCCACAAGAACACTTAATTCTATTTCTGTGAAGAAGCCACTGGCATCCAGGAAACTTACTACTTGATCTTTAACCTCTCCTTCCAGGAAACATGCAATATCTAAAAAAATATTCTTTTGAGAGTCATCCAAGCCATCATAACTTATTTTTAAGACCTCTTGGATTTCAACGTGAGGAACTATTTCCAGTTTGCTCATAGCACTTTTCCATTCCTCCTTTCTTCTGCCAAACAGAAAGGAACCCAAAACTTTAAGAGCCAATGGGACTCCCTTAGCATATTTTATAGCCTTGTATGTCAACCCTTTATAACTTGCATCAGGATGGTCTCCTCCAAAAGCACATCGACTAAAAAGTTTAAGAGCATCAACATCTGCTAATTCCTTAACCTCATATATTTGATTGACATGACAATTTGAAAGCACTTGTTTATCTCTTGTTGTTATTATTATTCCACTTCCTGAAGCAAACCAATCAAGTCGGCCAACTAAAAATTCTACTTGTTTTAGATGTGTAACATCATCGAAAACAATTAGAACCTTCTTGCGAGTAAGCCTTTTGCTTTGAAAGTTGAAGCCCATATTTGGAAAGTTCCTCACATTTTCAACACCTAACAATGTCGAAAGAAGCTCCTGTCGCACGTGTGCTAATCCACCGGTTTCCTCTGCTTCTCTAACATTATGAGCAAAGTAAGAGCCTTCAAAATTTCTAGAGATATTATTAAAAATAGCACCTGCAATTGTTGTCTTGCCTACACCACCAATGCCCCAAATCCCTAATTTGCAGACACCCGCAGACCCAACGCGTAATAATGATTCAATTTCTTTAATAAGCCATTCAACTCCAACCAAGTCTTTGTTTTCACCTTGAAATGTATCATCTAGCCTCTCCAAAACCTCATTGGCAATTTTCTCAACAAGTCTAGATTCAGGCCTAAATAAAAACATTAACAAAGTTCAAATATATGAAAAGGAGACAAAAAGAATGTATGTGTTTTCAGTTGCTATTTTCAGGTCGAGGTTATTTACCGTCACTTAATCAAATAAAATATGAGAAGATGATTAAAAAAATAGTAAAACACTATATTCATTGTTTTAAAACATGACAGGAAAATGATTCATTTCAACAAATAGCATGGAGTTTTGATTAATTTTATCACACAATAGTTGGAAACTAAATATTCAAGATGACAACCCAATCTTAACAAAAATGATATCAGAAAGACTAATTCATAATTGTTGGATTTTTTAATCCAATATTATTGAATCCTTAATCCAACGTTGGGCTTATATATGAATGATTATGTATTGCAGACTGTTATATAAGGTTAAACCCAATTAAAAATGATCTATTTAGATTTTCGATATTATAGGCTTTAATGTATCTAATAGGATGCGGGCCTTTAATGTATAAAGACCCAACAATATTCTAATTTTATGATTGGCAGAATTAGGAATACCTAGTGATAATCGGAAAAAAATTGTCTATATAAATGGTTATGGTACCCAAATCACACATATTTTTTCTATTATTTAAAATTATTACATTTGGGAACAAAATTGTGTTGTTTTCCAAACATAATAAATTCGGAATTTTAAAAATTTGGTTTCGATTTTATGGCTGGATTTAGTTGTTGCCATCACCAGTGCTGTGAAACCGGCCATTAGATTACTTCAGCCAGCAAGCCCAGCAAGGGCAAATTGGGGGAAAGCGACGGCCATGGCCACTCCTCATGGCCGTCGCATAAGGAAACAAAAAAAAGGTGGTTGAATGATTCTGCCGCAGGAAAGGCACGTCCAGGCAGCCCGCCGACAACAAGGAAGCCACAGCTAATAAGTTAGGAGTGGCGGCAAGGAAGAGAAAAAAAAAAAAAGGAACAGCTTAGGCGCGGCCATTTGGCCACATCGGCAGCCAAGTCGCGGCCACAAGGCCATCGCACAAAGCTTAAGAGCAGCAGTCGTGGCCGCTGCATGAGGAAGTAGAAGTGGTGGCATGGTTGCTACTAGAAAGAAGGAGAAAAGAAAAAAGTGTGTTAGGTTAATATCTTTAAGTACCCTAAGATATTATAAATTTCTTTTTGGTCACAATGATTAGGGAAATTTTGCATTTAAATCCCAAATCTAGTTGGGCTTGATAGAATTAAGTTTTGGGCACAATATTTTGGGCTTGATGGATTAAAGGTGTTGTTTTATATTAGTCCATTAAAGTTAAGGTTGAGTTTAGCCCATTTAAAAAAAAAGGTTGGTTTGATTGTGGGCTGGTTCAGGATTGACCCGAACCAGTCCAACCTTAGACCGGTCAACGGTCAACATTGATAGTTGACTTTGACCATTGATCCGTGACTAAATTTTGACCCCATTTTTATTTTTTTGTGGTAATTTTTAGTGCATTTTTTTAATTCAAATATTGGTTGGTTTATATCTATTTTGAGATTAATTAATTGAAGCAATATGCCGCCAAAATAACCTCTCTTGTAGAAATTAACTATTTTAGAATATAAACAGTTATATATATATAATTTCTATAAATATCGATCGGCCTAAAGGAAGGTCCATGTTTAATAGAATTACTTGTACACCAGTGGTAATAAATATGTGATGATTATTCGATTTTACATGTTAGCAATAAATCGGCCCAAAGGAAGATTTATTGTTTAACATGTTCCTATTATCAATGTTTGATTACTGCACTAAGATATCACTTACAAGTTAATATTTTGTCCAAAGATAAAATATTAATAGAGTGCCTAATATCTTGAGATGGGGTTTATCGTTATTTGAGTTTATTTTTATTTTAAGATTAATATGAGCTTGTTTTCGTTGTTTGTTGTTTTCTATTCAGTTATGTCTACTGCTAATATTACTGCCAACATTAATTCTATTCCTATGCTAAATGGCTTTAACTTCAAATTATGACATGAGAACCTCTCAATAGTTCTCACAGTCATGGATCTTGATCTTGCATTAAGGGTTGATTCTCCCCCACTGCTTACGGATGAAAGTAGCCCTGATGATAAAAGGGAAATGAAAAGGTAGGAGAGATTAAATCGCATGTGTATCATGATCATGAAGAAGACTATTCCAAAACCATTTAAGGGCTTTATGTCTGCAAGGATAACTACGGTTAAAGAGTTTCTTGCAAAAATTGGAAAGAGGTTTGTCAAAAACGAAATGACAAGAATGAGTACGCTCTGGACAAATCTGATTTCAGTAAAGTAGAAGGGCAAGAAAAGAAAGAAGGATAAGCACACTGTAGATACAGCACCTCAAAAGAAACAACAAAAGAAATTGGATGATCCAGTAGCCACTAGTTGTTTCTTTTACGGTGGTAAAAGGCATGATTTAGTTTGTTCTGAGGTTAATTTAACTTTGGTACCTAAACACACGTGGTTGATAGATTCAGGTGCAACCACTCACATAAGTGTGTTTATGTAAGGTTGTTTGACTTGTCAAAAGCCCAATGATGGTGAAAGATGCATCTATGTGGGTGATGGCAAGAAGGTTGAAATTAAAGCAATTGGAAAGTTTAGATTATTATTAAAGATCGGATTTTATTTGGATATTGATGAAACATTTATTATTTCATCTTTTAGACGAAATTTGATTTTCGTTTTCACTTTGGACAAATATGTTTATTCTTATTCATTTGGAAACTGAAAATTCAATTTGTTTTATGACTTAAAACTGGTTAGCTCCGGTTACTTGTCAGGCAATGATAATATTTATATGCTTGCTACAATTGCTTCATTTAATGAATCACTGCAATTAAGTACATGATGTGTAAAGAAAAAATTTATCAATGAGAATTCACCTGCGTTATAGCATAAGAGATTGGGTCATATCTTCAGACGAAGAATAGAGAGACTTGTGTTAGAAGAAATTCTCGATTCCTTAGATTTCAGAGATTTCGATATATGTGTCAAGTGTATCAAAGGAAAACAAACCAATAAAAGGACATTTGAAGCCAACAGGACTTCGGGTGTCTTAGAACTCATACATACAGACATTTGTGGGTCATTTCCTGTGGCAGCTTAGAATGGTCAACAATATTTCACGATGTTCATAGATGATTTTTCTAGATATAGATACATATATCTCATCCATGAAAAGTTACAGTCTTTGGATATGTTTAAAATCTTTAAGGAGTTGAAAACCAACTCGGCAAAAGAATTAAAAGCGTCAGTTCTGATCGTGGTGGCGAATACTATGGTAGATATGACGGTTCAAGCAAACAACATCCAGGACCATTTGCTAAATTCCTAGAAGAATGCAGTATCATCTCACAGTACATTATGTCGGGTTTGCCCACTATGAATGGTATTGTTAAAAGATGAAACATGATGCTTAAGAACATGGTGAGGAGTATGATTTGTTATTCTACCTTATGAGAATCACTCTGAGGAGAAGCCCTTAAGACCGCATCATATATCTTTAATAGAGTTCCAACTAAAGCAACTCCCAAAACCCCTTACATGCTTTGGACAGGTAAGAAGCCTAGTCTAAAGCACTTGTATGTTTGGAGTTGTCCAGTTGAGGCAAGGCTTTATAGGCCTAATGAGAAGAAATTAGACTCAAGGACGGTAAGTTGTTATTTTATTGAATATTCAGAACCATATAGGGAGTATAAGTTTTATGATCCCGTGACTAAGTCGATTTTGAGTTAGGAAATGCTCGGTTCTTTGAGGATGTTGAGTTTGCGGGGGAAGATACGGCTAGAGACTTTGTCTTTAAAGAGGAATATATTAATATTCCCATAGGTGTTATTGGCATTGATCAGGGTCTTATTCTTGATTTTGTTCAAGACACAACAAATTAAGACAATGTTGAAGAACCCCTAATACAAGAAGTTCTTCTAGAAGAATGAATTCTACAATTTCAAAAACCTATGACATTAAGGAAATCCACTAGAGAAAAGAGAAGTGCATTACCGGGTGATTACATTGTATTTCTCTAAGAACATAAGGTAGATATTAGAGTGATGGAAGATGATCCAATCAATTTCCGTTAGGCCATGGAGAGTTCTAACTCTCAGAAGCAGATTGATGCCATGAATGAGGAGATGAAGTCCATGAAGGATAATGACGTATGGGATCTTGTCCCATGGCCAAAAGATGCGAAACCTATTGGTTGCAAATGAATGTTTAAGACTAAGAGGGATTCGAAAGGCAATGTGGAGAGGTACAAGGCATGTCTTGTCGCAAAGAGCTTTACATAGAAAGAAGGCATCGACTATAAAGAGACTTTTCTCTTATTTCTTCGAAAAACTCTTTTAGGATTATAATGGTATTGATGGCATATTTCGATCTTGAGTTACATCAGATGAATGTAAAGACGACGTTTCTCAATGGCAACATTAATGAGACGATCTATATAGTGCAGCCATAAAACTTTGTGTCTTGAGACCCAAATAATATGGTTTGCAAACTTAAGAAATCCATCTATAGGCTCAAACAGGCATCTCGACAATGGTATTTCAAGTTTCATAAAGTGATCATCTTATTCGGTTTCGAGATGAATTTGGTCGATAGTTGCATATACTATAAGTTCTGTGGGAGCAAGTATATTTTTCTGGTTTTATATGTCGATGACATTTTGCTTGCTAGCAGTGATGTAGGCTTATTGCACAACACTAAAAGATTTCTAGCTAAGAATTTTGAGATAAAAGATCTTGGTGATGCCTCTTTTGTATTAGACATACAAATATACCAGGATCGCTCTTAGGGTATTCTTAGATTATCACAAAAAAGTTATATCAAAACAGTTCTAAAAAGATATGGCATGCAAATTGCAAACCAGGTGATATCCCTATGGTTAAAGGAGACAAGTTTAGTCTCAATCAGTGCTCTAATAGTGATTTTGAGGAAAAAGAAATATAGAAGATTCTTATGCATCAGTAATAGGAAGTCTAATGTATGTTTTGGTTTGTACGCGACTAGATATTGCATATGTTACTGGGATATTGGGCAGATATTTAAATAATTCAGGAGTAGACCAATAGAAAGCAGCCAAATGGGTCTTGCGTTAGTTATAGAGAACAAAAGATTACATGCTCACATATAAGAGATCGGATCAGCTTGAGATTGCTGGGTATACTGACTCTGATTTTGCTGGATATCAAGACAGTATGAAATCCACTTCTGTTATATCTATCTATTAGCTTGGGGTGCTGTCTTTTGGAAGAGTGCTAAACAGTCACTTATAGCCTCTTCTGCGATGGCAACATAGTTCATAGCATGTTATGAGGCTTCTAATCACTGAATATGTCTACGGAATTTTGTCACGGGGCTATGTATATTAGATGGTATTGATAGACTACTCAGATTATTTTATGACAATAAGTCAGCAGTGTTGTATTCTAATAATAACAAGAGCTCGACGAAGTCAAAGTATATAGAGTGAAGCGACCCGCCCCGAAACCCCCAGGGCGAATCTATCGAATCTCTCTTAATTGAATTAATAATTCTAAAATCTGATAAATTCTATCAAAAATTCGGCAGAACCTCCTCTATAAATATAATATACCCAACCTGCAAATTCATGAAATTAACACTCCCAATATGATTTTAAATCCAACCAACACCCACAACCAACTTCTTTAATTCACATACCAAAACTCCTCCAAATACTGCAACATCAAATACAATAAAATATTCTTAATCGCACATATAAAATAAATTATACAATCCAATATATCTTACTAAAATATCTACAATTCCTAGCACCACCATAAAACTCGAAAATCAATCTACAACTGCTGCTGAGTCGACTGATGTACCTACAAGTCTCCTGTGGGGGGAAATATAATAAATAAAAGGGGATGAGTATAAAACTCAGTGAAATCAGTGAGTGGATAGTAGTTTTCGAAAATAAAGGATTTAATCTTTCTTTAAACAATCTCATTAAAATATCGAAAGAACTTTAATAATTTCTTTTGATTCAAATCATACACTGGGAGAATAAAATTACTTAAATCTCATAGAATCAATGAAATAATAATTCTGATAACATCAAATACTGAATCATGAAAACCATCAACTTCTAAACACAATTTCACCAAATCACATATGAAACAAAATCAGTAATAAATCATTTAACTTTTAAATCAGATTACTAACCATGAAAAACATATAAAATATCATACTCAATATCCGTGGAAATCATATCACAATAACATATAGAATACGCAAATATGAAAATCATCACTAAACAAGTACCCAGGGGAATAATCTCATCTATCCGGACCTCAGCGGACGGGCAATGCATAACGTACTATCTGGGTACTATCACGCCCCGGAGCTACACGGATAGATTGGGACGTACTATCTCATATCTAATCATATCTGTACATATCATCTGTAATCATCATACTGCATGCATATGCCCCCAAAAGGCAAAAGCGCCCAAACACACGGCCCAAAGCCTCTATGTGTGTTCAGACGGGCCCCAAAGACCTCTCATCTCATCTCATCTGTATCATATCCTAGGGGAGGATCGCCTAATGATTTTAAAAACAATCTCTATACTCATAATCATATAAAATTAATTCATACTTCCAATAATACATTTCCTTTCATCATCTCATTTAAATCGACTTTTCTCAACTTCAAAATACCAATCATATTTATTCAAAAATCAATACGGAAACTCAATAACCAAATATTTTAATATAATACCAATACGTGAATAAAATCCATTTCGAGAAAATCATTAAATCAAATATTTAACATATTTATCTCGTAAACATGCTTTACTATCACAACTATAAAAATAGGTTTTGTATATTCCACTCACAGTGACAATGTCCACTCTCGGAATCAATAACGTCTGTAGGCTCATTCTCGTTTGTGGATCCTCCTATTTCAATTAAACGATATAATTATTCTTCGTAACATGAAATACTGCTAATTTCACACAATAAATCTCGAAACGAATATTTATCCGCAATAAACTATTCCCGTATGAATAAAATTACTGAAATACCCCTATATGCCAAAATTACTAAAATGCCCCCAACATCAATATTTACCACAATTATCCTCGGAACCATAATTTATCAAATTATCCACCACAAAATTATAAATTATCAATTTATCCTCAATCTTAATCACAAAATTAATCACAAGTTCCGCATTTCCGAAATTACCCTCGAAGTACGAAATTACCGAAATGTCCTTAATAATTCAAATTACCGAATCACCCTAGAATTGTCAAATTACCTCACTGCCCTTATCAAAATTACCAAATTATCCATAATTTTTCAGAAATTACAAATCCACCCCAAAGCTTAGTGAAATTACCGAATTGCCCCTAACCAGTCAACGGCGGTCGGACTTCTGTCAACGGCGACGGGAAGCTCAAGTCTGCAAGTTCCGGCCACGCTGAGTCTAATGGTGCCGGCTGTGACCTCCCACGTGCGACGACAAGGCCGGATCGAGCTTCCAAAGTCCGCAATTCTTCCAGCGATCGTTCGCGGCAATTCCGGTGTCCCCCGTGGTCGTGGTTGGTCGGAAAACGTTGCTGGTAAGCTAAGGAACAATTTCCAGGCAGTGGCATCACCCAGCTCCGGCGATATCAACGGCGACGAAAATGGGTCTTGGCCGCATCTTTCGGCCTCTTTTTGCCGGCGTTCCGGTGAATTTACGGCGATGAGGATGGCATGGATACATAGCTGGTCTCTCAAGCTTCGAAACGGTACCTTGGTCGCCCAAAACGGAGGTCGGAATAGGGAGATACGGCCGGGTCAAACTTGCGGGTCGGATCCGGGTCGGGTCAAACCCGGTCAACCTTCCTCTCTCTCTCTCTCTCTCTCTCTCTCTCTCTCTCTCTCTCTCTCTCTCTCTCCTTCTTAATATATAGAAACAGAAAACGGAAATCCTTTTCTTTTTTTTCTTTTTTCTTTTTTTTACAAAATACCAATTAAACAAATATCGGACCCGTGACGGAAATAAAATCCGATTTCTTGAGTTTCTAATCGCACTCAATTTACCTCAATTCGACACCGTAATAATTTCCAAATTAATTCGAGCATCAAATAAAAGAAAAATCGGGTCTGGGGTATTACATAGAGATCAAGTTCCTAGTTGTTAAAGAAAGAGTTCAGAGCGGACAGTTGTCTATAGAGCACATCGGTACAAACTCCATGATTATGAATCCACTTACTAAGGGATTGTTACCCAAGACGTTTGATGTCTTGGGTTCGAGTAGCAACGACAACAAAATTTGATTTTTTTTTTTTCCGGTTACTAATACTTTAGTGTCAACAATCTCTGATGTTTAATCTAGTGACACCATAAAATCAGTAATTTCTGATACTTATCTATTAAACATGGAAAATGAACAAATATACGTAATTACTGATACTTTTTAATAAAGTGCTACAAGACAAGTGTCAGTGAAGACCATTTTTTTAGTAGTGCTATATACTAGTATATTATAGACAAGTATAACCTTCAATTGTGTTATTTTAACTCATAATCGGATAGATAATTTTGTATTAACACATGAGGGGTCCCTGCACTCAGCGACAATATTTAAGTAATTTTAGCTCATTGGGAGTTCACTGTTCACAAATCTGAGGCATGAGTACAGTGCATCTCTCTCTTTCTCTAGTTTTGTCGATTGTGTGTGTGCGTACAGTGCATAAGAAACTAGATTTGCTGCTGAAATTGGAGCAAAAATTGCTGCAAACCAGAAGAACAAAACGCTAGATTCAAGTGCAAGAAACAAAAGCTGAACAACAAGCTTGGATCCATGGCTAATCAAAGTAAATCTAAAACATTTACCTAATATGTGTGTTTACTTGAAAATACAAGATTAAGGACATAAAACTCAAATTTATCTCAGCATTGGAGTCCCATGACAATGCTTGGATTAAAGCTAATTCTGATGGTTTATCTAAGGGTAATATGTATAAACGAGGGTAATCCAGATAGCTCAGCTGGTGGTGGTGTCTTTCAAGATCTCACAAGATCTTTTATAAGTACTTTTGATCTTTCTTCAGGAATTAACACTACCTACTTTGCTAAAATTACGGTAGCTTCATTAGCTAGAGGTGGCAAAATTTGACATGACCCGATTACCGACACGAACACGACACAATTAAATGGGTATGGGTCGTCGAATTTAACACGATTATTAAATGGGTTGAGTCCGGGTCAACATGATTTTTTTCCGTGTCGGGTTCGGGTTAAAATTCTTGACCCATTTACTCGATCAATGACTCGATTATATTTTTTATTTTAAAATAATTTTCAGGTTCTTGACATTAGAACTCAAGTATTAGAAATGATTTTCTCTTTTATTTTTTTCTTTGAAAGGATAAATATAAACACAATGTTTTATGTATAAAATTTTAAATATATTTAGAACTTTAATAGTGTAAATGTGTAAAATATTAGTAGACATGTATATTTTATAATATTGATATATAATAATATTTACATATATATAATTAAAACCTCAATAGTATAAATGTGTAATATTTTGTTAGATATGTATATTTTATAATATTGACAAATTATATATGTATATATATTCGTATGTATGATAGTGTGTAAATATTTGATGTAACTTTTGTTTAATATATAGATATTAAGCGGGTTATTGGGTAACCCGATTATTTTTCCGTGTCGGGTTTGGGTCACAATATCTTGACACGATTATTAAATGGGTCGGGTTTGGGTCGACCTAAATTTGACACGACACGAACACGACCCGATGACCCATTTTGCCAGCTCTATCATTAGCTATTGAATTTGCTCATGACAAGGGTTGGCATCGTCTTTAGCTAGAAAGCGACTCTATATTAGTCATTCATCTTTTCTCCAATCCTTCGCTTAATCCTCTGTGGTGTATTCATAACAGATGGTTGAATTATTGTAATCTCTTCAACTCTATGGAGTGCAGATTCTCTTATCTATGTGTTTCGGGAAACTAATTGTGTTGCTGATCGTTTAGCTAACTTGGGTCTTATTTGTGATTCTCTCACTTGGCTACAGACTCCGCCTTTAGAGATGTTATAGTTACTTTTTCTTGATTCCAATGGGTTCTCAAATTATCTTTTTACATAGTTGCCTCTTCTGGTTTAGCTACCTTTTTCTTTTTTGTGCTTTAGCATTTTGCAGTTTCTAAAGGATGTCGCCCCAAAACCGTCTTAATTCCTCTCTTTTATTTTTTTAATAAACTAATTCGATTTAAATTTAAAAAAAAGTTAACGTATTAAAATTAGACATAAATATGTAAAGAAAGAATTATATTGTCACCTGATAACCTGGGAATTAAAGCCGGAGAGATTGGCTGCTTCAGTCAAAGCTTACCTCCATCTCTGCATCTTCTCTGGAAATCTTTCCTCAAGCTTAGAAAATAAATCCCCAAAAATCCCAATTTGCCTTCTCACATGTGATGGATCAACGTGATAGAAAACGGGTATCACAATCTGTCCATACTCTCTCTTGCAATCGAGGATCTTCGAAAGTTCATCGAGACACCATCTGGAAAAGGCATAGCCTTCAGAGAAAATGATAACTGAAATGGTTGATGCTTCAATTACATCAAGAAGAGACAGCGTAATTTCATTTCCTCTGATAAGCTGGTTATCAATGAAAGTTTCGATGTTTTTTTTACACAAAGCAGAATAAAGATGGCTGGTAAAGTTGTCGCGGGTGTCCTCTCCTCTGAAGCTAAGAAAAACATCATACTTGTTGTTTCGAGGAGTATTCATCAAACTTGTCGATGGATAAGAAGAAGAAGAAGAAGAAGAGACCGTCACCGCTAATTCAATGGACGACCTACTTAAATTTGATCTGATGATCTCATTGAATGACTTCAATTTGCTCTAAAATAAATTGCTTTACTAATCCCTCGAATCTTCCGGGGAGTTTCGTGGTAATTTTCCTTCCATTGTCTACTACAATTTAGATTTAATAATTCCACGTAGTGATGATCGAAGACTAGTACTACTACTGTAGAGGTTATAAATTAATAAAGGGGTAATTTTTAAAAACCTCCCTTGAGGTTTTAAGCAGTTGCAAGTAGATGGCGAGAATTGATTTATTTGTAAACACCCCCTTACGTTTTTGTTCCGTTTAATCTCCGTTTAGGTAGTAGGGGGTATTTATGACAATTCGTGAGAGAATTAAAAGTTTTACAACATCTTCTGGCACGAGTACAGTAACTGAGACCTGCCTCACTATGCTCTGAGATTCAAATTTCTTAGGTTCCCAAAAGCCTTTGATTAAATGCATTTTGAGCTCATTGTTATCAAAGCTTGAATTGTTGGACCATTAACACTTGACCCTCAAAGACATTTGTTGAATGCATGCACGCCATTGGCTTTAGTGCAGAATCATTTCAAGTAATGAAAAAACATTTGATTTGAGCACCAAATCTTGCAACCCGTGATTGAACCCCTACGAGACTCGGTCCTCGAACTAAGTCAGCAGCTTCACCAAGTCATCCTCATTGCCACCATCTCCATACACATGTTTCAAAAGCCTTTGTGAGTCCCTCGACGTGCTCTCTGTCAATCCAGGCTTTAATTTCAGTCTCGATGGAGCCAGCGACTCGAATGATGGAGTAAGTGTTGGGATAATATGCTCTTTTAAAGCATATTAATTTATTTTCTGATTAATAAATTATTTGAGATATTTTAATTGCATAAATATATTGAATAAGGTCCGTTTAATCATATTATATGTATTTATGTGATCACCATGTGGATTCACAGAAGACATAAATACAAGTTATCTTATGATTAAATAAATTAAATTCGCAGTTGATAAATAAAGTTGGGCACTTTATTTAGGTTTAGACTGTAGTAAATTCATTGAATGATTTGTCTTAATCATGTATGAATTTGCTGATGTAGTTTGACTACATTGAGTTGGATCACATATGAGATTTAATTAACTTTGAAATAACTGTCAGAATTATTAAATCTCATAGGCATTGATTTTACTGTAATCTTAATCTTGAGTTAATTATGATTTCATGATTATGATTGTTATTCCATTTGAGTTACCAATGGGCACGACACACCCTTGTGGTCAAGATTACCCGGTATCTTGGTGGGAGCAATTATGAGTATTGGAGTTATAGATTAACAATATAGAATTTATACACATCTCTTGATGGGTTTTCGAGATTTGATCATAGTAATTCTCTGGCGTGTGTCAACATATTTAGTATGTTGAAAATGATCATTAGAGAAACCAGTAAGTATCAAGGAATAAGATGTACTTAAATCGATTGATTGAGATATCGATTTAATTTACGATGTGGTACAAAAGGATTGAGCGAAAGAAATCAATGTGGCGGGATAATTTTTATTCGAGCATACAATTATGGAGGTCAATTCCAATCTTATAGTGGAGTAGAATTGGAATTAAATGATTAGGCTTGTTTAATTACAGGCTTAATTGTTGTAGCCACTATTGTATGTTCCCAAATGATCCCCGGGTTAGCTCATTTAATTGACTGCACCACTACTGGACTAATAAGCAAGATAACTAGCAATTTGGGTCAAAAACATAATTATATCTTTTAGTGGGAGGCTCCATTAATATACTTTTGTATAAGGGGGCCTTATGTTATTTTACAAGGTGGTCCCCTTATGGAAAAAGGAAAGCAACGTGAATTACAATTCTAGGAGCTTTAGGATTCCTACTATGAGAGAGATATAAAAAGCCTCATTCTATTCTAAATAGGAGAGGAAAAAGTCACTATAAATATGTGTGAGAAAAAGGTTTTTCACACACAGACACACAAGACAATTTTAGAGAAAAAGATTTTTCTCTCTAATCTTGAGAGAAAAATTTTCTCGTGCTAGTTTGCTTTTAAGTAGTGATAAAGGCGCCCACACGTCAAGTGCAGATCAATCCTGAGTCATAACCTGGAAGATCGTTTGGCGACGGATCGTGATCTGGGAGCTTAAATCACTTCAGCGGAAAAATCCAAATTGGATTTTCAAGGTACGATTTCTAGATTACAAATTCATATATATTTTATGAGATCGGTCCTAAAAGTTTTTTTTTAAAAACTGTATTTTTCCCAACAGTAAGCCGAGACTCGCTGAGTCAAGAAGCTTTTGAGGCTATTATGCCCGCCATATCTATAGAGGTTTGGACGAGGGTTTTAAGGTCGGCGAGGTGTTGAGCGAGAGTAGGGAAATGTGGGTCCTTGGAGAGAAGGGCATCGGATTCGGTCTTGAGCTCGAGCAGAGCTTTAATGGCGGATGAGTTGAACTCAGCCGAGTTAGAACTAGGGTGGGCTAAGAGGTTGACTTCTCAACTGTGGCTTGCTTAAGAGCTTTTAGGATGTTGAGCACTCGTGGAGATTGTTCCTGCCATGATTGATCTTCCATAAACACAACTCCCTTCCTTTGATTTTGTGCTGTTTTGATTGTTCACAGAGTTTATGAGAAATGGAGGCAATGACGTGAACTGTCTTGAGGCTCGAAATTTCACTGCTGATTGTTAGCAGTATCGTGCATACAAACTATCATTAGGGTAATTTTGTCTTTTCAAAGTCAACTAACTGTCAACGAAAAATTAAACTAATGGTGAGAGGGTGCTTACAAATAAATTGATTTTCGCCATCTACTTGCAACTGCCTCAAACCTCAGGGGAGGTTTTTAAAAATTACCCATTAATAAAGAAATGCTGGGGCAGCTCACCGGCTGGCCCCGTACAATCTGAAAAATTAATTTAGTTTATATATATATGTGTGTGTAAGTGAAATCTATCGCTTTCCTATGTCGGTGGCTGCAAACTTTACGTTCCGCCGACGTCAACAGCGCCTGTTTACACAGTTTGTTTCGACTCTTGGTTTCTATTTATATTCTAAAAATTATTTAAACACTTTTATTGTAATAAAATTTTATTTTTATATTATCAGTCTAAATTTTTCATATTGTAATTTATCATCATAGACAATTTAAGCCTCCCTTTAATATAATTATTTATAAAAAATTTATTTAATTAAATTTTTTATAAATAAAAATTTTATCAAAAAATATTTCTGTTGTTTAATTGTCAATGAAAATTTTTATTAAAAATTAAAAATTAAACAGACAATATTTTTAAAGTTATGTTATGAAATGAATAATATAAGATTATGAGAATAAATGGTATTTTAGTGAATTTAACTTTTTAAAAAAACTCTTAAACATTTATTTTGAACATCTTAAAATTTAAACTTTTGCTAATACAGATAATCTCTATAAGTTTTACTCAAAATACAACTAAACAACACTAAAAAATTTAAAAAATTAAATAAACATTTTTAATCATTAAATAAATCAAACTAAATATATATTTAATTTAATATTATAAATTTTCATTATTTTTGACCATACTATAAACTTTCATTATTTTTTACTCCTATTTAAATCATCCACTTAACAATTAAATATGTGGTATGTGGAAAGTTTCCTGAAGAGGCAAGAACCTGGCTCCTTTTAGTGACGCCCACATGTACTTCAACTTTTACTAACACTTGTCTACCTTTTACTTTTTCACTCAATAATTTATTTAAAAAAAAAGGAATTAACCACATTCTTCGAATCTTCTAGGCAGGAGCGAACCCAAGTATTTATACTACCCAGGTTAGATTAAAATTTAGTATTTTGAAGTGATCATAAAAATTCATAAGTAAAAAGAAGTATATTAAATAAGGAGAGATGAAGAAGCTTGTCCTTATAAATAAGTACTCAAAACAAAAATAATTATTAAAAAAAAGAAATAAAAAGTAATTTAAATATAAAAACACTAATTTTCAATTATGGAATCCAACATTACAACCTATATGACATGTAATTATATAAGGATTAATAAATTAATTAAGAATTTTAAGTTAAATTAAATTAATACTTATAATTATAATAAATTAAAATTCGCATGTAAAACTTTAATGCTTAAAGTCAAGTACTTAACTACCAGACTTAAATAAATTAAACAACTAAAATTTATTCATTGTTTAAAATTTATAAATATATTATTAATCAAAATTTTTAATAATAAACTAAACTCATCCAATAAAAATGTATCTGAGTACCATTATTTCTTTGGTAGATGCTCTGACTTTGTTTGAAGTATCATATGCTAATAATTCTTCTATCAAAACTCCTCAAAATATTCAAAATTTATTTTCTAACTTATCCTCTTAGTTATTGTAACTACTAAATGACATATCAAAATTCATATAAAAAACATTTATGAAAATGTTGATAATTGCTATTACGCATTGTTTTTGTAAGTACTTTAGTACTATCAATAATTTTATATTATATTGATCTAATTTTTTCAATTAGAATTTTTTGAAATAAAATAGTAGTAACCTTTTAGCCTCGTAATATTTTCAGTCTATTCAATAAGTGTATAATTGATCATTTTATAAAGTAAGTCATTAATTTCAATAGGAAAAAAAATATAATTAGATTAAGGACATATTTGAAAATAAAATAAAAACTCTACTAAAATATAAAATTAATAAAAATATAAGGGTCATTGAGTTAGGAACATTTATGAAAGCAAAATAAAAACTCTATTATTACATAAATTATGCAAATATAAGGGATATAAATGATTTTTTCCTAACCAAGACCAGGCTACAGCCCGGTGTAGCCCACCTATAGGTCCACTGTAGCTTTTAGGATACTTCTTGACAATTACATCTCATTTTCCTTGCAAAATAAATGCAGCAATTCAATTAAGATGCCTAGAATAATGGTTTAATTTATGATAGAAATTAAATTGAAATTGAAATTACCAACAACCGTGTAGATAAGCTGACATGAGACTGTTCCATCTTAACCAAGGTCCTCTATTCGAAGCTTGGGAATGCAATTGCGTTAAATACTTATTAGGAGAGCTTTGCCACCCTAGTAGTCTTACCCGGCTCGAATCTGGATTAGTCGAGGCCCAATATAGTCTTCGAATACCAGATGATTTAATATACCAAAAAAAATTAAATTGAAAGTAGATGAAAAAAAAAAATAGAGAGAGAGAGAGAGAGAAAGAAAGAGTTAGCACTACAAAATATTGACCATGAGTCATTACATCGAGTAGCCTACAATGCAAAGGAAAGATAAGGATGATGCACTTTGAAGACCAGAATTGTACAGGTGGAAAATAAACCGGAACATAAGGATTCAGTTTCTTCTAAAGCAGCACAAGAACACGATGAATAAGAACCAGTCAAGTCCAAGGCTCCTAAAGTTCGTCGATCAACTTGTGAGAGATTACCACCAATGTGGCACTTAGAGTATGTTACGAAGAGCAATGTTGTATATTGTCTTCTAATAGAGGATAAAAAAGTCATCAACATGAAGCTATAAATAGCCTAAAGGTTACTTTATGGATGAGAGTAATATGGAAAGAAATTTAAACTCCACACAAGATCAAGAAATGGGAGCTTGTACCTTGATCATTTGGTAGAAAAGCCATTGACAACAAGTGGATCTACAAGATCAAACGAGATAGCAATGATTGAGTGGAGCAGTATCATGTAAGATTGGTAGTGAAATGATATGATTGTAAAAGAGGACTAACTTCAATGAGATATTTTCCCTGGTGGTTTAACTTACAACAGTCAAAATAGTCCTAAATGTGTTTACTTCATTTAACCTACATCTAGAGCAATTTGATGTGAAAACTGCATTTCTTCATAGAGAACCTGAAGAATAAATGTATATATTCCAATAAGAAGGCTTTGCTGAAGTGGGCAAAGAGAACTTGGTTTAAAAGTTGAACAAATCTCTATATGGTATCAAACAGACATTAAGATGCTGATATAGGAGATTTGATTCCTTTATTATTAACCTTAGGTACAATAGACTTATTTTAAACTAATGTATGCATTACAAATGGTTGAATGGTGATAATGACTTCATTATCTTCTTATTGTATGTGGATGATATGCTAGTAGCAGGCCTTAACAAAGATTAAGTCCAGGAATTAAAGGCAGTTGGCTAGGGATTTTGACATGAAGAGCTTAAGACAAGCAAACAAGATTCTAGGCCTCTAAATTCACCGAGACAAAAATAATGTGAAGATTTGGCTATCTTATCTTGAAAGAATTACTTGAAGAAAATCTTACGATGCTCTAAAATGCAAGATTGTATACAATTTTTAGCCCCACTTCCTCTTAATTTCAAGTTATCCTTAAATAAATGCCCTAGCAATAAAGTAAAGAGGATAGAGACATCTCGAGTACTATATACATAAGTAGTGAGAAGTTTAATGTTTGTCATCATATGCACAAAACCTTACATTGCACAAGCAATAGGAGCAATCAGTCAATACATGGCAAACCCAGGTAAAGAACAATGGAATACTATAAAGAGAACTCTTACATAAACATTGGAATATTGAAAAGAAAATTCTAAGATACATCTGAGGGACCTCAGATGTTGTAATATGTTATGGAGGATTTGAATGTACTATCAAGGCTATGTACATTTACATTTTGTATGAGACCTTGAAAAAAAGAAAATCTATTACGGGTTATATGTTTATAATTTTAGAAAGAGTTGTAAGTTAGGTTTCGAAACTGCAGATTGTTGTAGCTTTATCTATGATAGAAAGAGAATACATAGCAGCTAGGGATCTACTTAGATACAAAGTTTATTAAAAGAGCTCAGGCACAAATAAAAAAAAATTTATATGTTTAGTGACAGTCAGGTGCTTTGCAAATTGCAAGGAATTCGGCATTTCATTCCAGGATAAAGCACATAGGTGAACCATATCACTATGTTTGAAAAGTAATAAAGGATAATAATGTGGATATGTAGAAAACTCACACCAAGGACAACCTAGCAGAGGTTTTATCCAAGCCAATCATTGTTGACAAGTTTGTGTAAAGTAGATCCTCGTACGATGTAGCAAAAACTTAAGTAGTATGAGAATGGCAAAGTTGAAAAGATGGTATGGAGAAATGATTGGTTCTTAATCAAATCTCCAAGTAGGAGAATTGTTAAAGTTTGGTGAGCATGTCTCATAATTGAATGTGACAACTGAATTCTCACATGATGGGAAATGAGAATGATACAATACTTGTTACCTTTGTAAAGATTATCAAGCTGAGTAATGTAGCTACTTCAGAAGATTTGGTTCCGCTTTTGTTGACAATCCAAACCACCAATTGGCTATAAACATATGATCTTATTCGTGAGCAAAGCATCACATTTAGCATTTGAAAAGAGAGTTGTAAGCTTGTGAAGAAAGAAAAAATAGTTTCTCCCTTACAATTGTTATTTTTTTAATTTTGAGTGAGAGAGCTATTTTCTCCTCGTATAAGAAAGAGTACAATTGTTCTCTCCTTTTATTTAAAGAGAAATGTTGAAATTCTCATTTAAATGGTGACATCCTTCTACTTTTTCCTGTTGTTTCTCTCTCCAATTTACTTAGGGCTTTCCAGCGTAAACTTTTTGTACCACGTTTATCTTTATTTGTTCTCAATTTTCACTTTAGTTACAGGATCGTTAAAATCCCTAATTTCTTAATATATTATTCCATACAATTATAATCACATGTTGTGTATTTTAGTATTTGACGTTAATTAAAAGGTAGAGCAGAGCTTGAGTTAAAAAGTTGTAGCAATTCTTTTTGCAGTGGAAAAAAATGAGGTCGAAATATTAATATTTGCTCTGTATTAATTTTTTTCCCTTTTCTAAAAGTGCTATTTTGCTTGGTTGATTTGAACTTAGCCCAACAAAAGCTGAGTAGGACCAACAATGAATCTATCTATTTTATTTAATAATATTTCTGTAGAATCCGATTCTTTCTCTTTAATCAATAGAACCAGATCCTCCCAGAATCCTCCACCAAGATCAATCAAGATGCATTCAATAAATTAGATCGACTTTAGAAAATCAACTAAACCTAACTTGATACAAAGCAAATGATTATTCACGAACACTGAAAAAGAATTAAGCAATAAGAAGCAAACAATAACAGAACACTCAGAACACAGAGCTATTATGTGGTTCAGCCATTAATGGCTTATATCCATGGGTGAATTCATCAGTAGGATTTATTGAATGATTCAAGAAGTTTATTACATAGAGTTTGAGAACCAAGAACATGTATTCACTTTCTCTCTTGTATTTCCTCAATCTCTCTCTCACGTTGTATCGTTTTTCCAGGAGGCCAGCAGCTTATAAACCAGTTCTTTTTAATGACTTTAACAACCCAAAACACACAACTTTATGACATGTGTGAGATAAATCTGTTATAACGAACTCGGCTTCATCAAGTAGCTTCAAAATGCATACACACTATTCCATTTTCAACTTGGCGAAGAGCTGTGCCAGTCACATGAGTTTATTAAGACTTGTAACAACTGAAACGCCGCCGTTTGAATAAGGTGTTTGCATTCACCTTATTAACAACAATTTCAAAAGAGTTTTTTTCAAGCAGGGCTTCTCTCAATAAAAATATATAGTGAAAATATGAATTATAAAAAAAAATCATTGGTGCTTTCGAAGTTTTTGGTAGATGAAGATGAAGGGTCGAGGAACTACTTAAGGATTTTGCGTTTATAGTGGGTTTGCTAGATATTTGATGTTAAATTATAATATATTGTTTTGAATCTCTTAATGAAAAGGACAAAAACCATAATAAAGCTTTTGTCAAATTCTTTCACGCAATGGCTCAAGAATCTATTTGAAATCTTTTTAAAATATTCAAATAGCTTTTGTAAGCACCGAATCGCAAAATTTGGCAAAGCATTTAAATGGCTTTTGTTCCTCTCATCGGGAGATTCAAAACTATATATTATACATACGGATCCGACAACATTTACTTTATATTGTCCCTTGCTGAAAAATGTTCTATATCATAATGTTAAATTCCATTACAAAAGGGAAATCATCTTTTTGTAAAAATTTACTAACATATTTGAACGTTTTTGTTAATGGCAAAGTGTAAAAATGGTATATTTAGAAGTATTGGGTACACAAATAGTAGATTTCAAAGTGTTGTAATATTTTTTGCTTTCTACCATCATCAAGGTGGGAAAATGGTAATTTCCCTTTACGTAATCATTTTACATATATTTTCTAACGATGCTATCAAAGTTGACAAAATAATAATAATAATAATAAGTAGGTACTACAAAAATACAAATGTTGGTTTCTCATGAATTCCCTTTGATAATTTTTGATAAATATAATAGCCATTTTAATTTTCATTCATACTTTTCCTTGACACCACAATTTAGTCGAGTCAATATGCTGGCCAACAAATGTCAAAGGTAGCATTTAAATTTGTTTATTTAGGGAGAAACTTTCACCACTATCTAGAGTTCTGAAGAGAAATCAGCAACCATAAACGTGAACCTTCGTGAACACCTACAACCATAGAAATTAAAATGGTAAAGGGTGTTGGAAGTTTTTTCAGCATTAACTCTTTAATGCTCAAGTCAATTTATGGGTTTACTAGAAGAATGTAATGCCTGTTGTTACAAAGATAAATAAAGCAAAAGAAAAAATTTCTCTTTGCTCAAAGTGAAAAATAAATAAAGAAGACGAAAGAATGTAAAAAGAAAAAGTGTAGAATGCAAGAATGGATAAGAATGGATAAAATTCTTTGGGAGTTGTATAGAGATTAAAGCCCTTTCCCTTTTGGGCTATAGAATGATGGATTGAAGATCAGGCTCAATTCCTGGTTTCTCAGAGAGAGTTAGGAAGGTAGTTTTGACTAAAATCTATACTAGGCTTGGCTTTGTTTAAATGCCTTCTCACTAAAGTCTAGCTCATAGGTTGCCTTTGGGTCGAGCTGATATGTGTTGAGTGTTAGAAAGTGTATATTTATAAAGGAGAAAATCGTCATTTTACACTTCAAGTCTCACTAACATTGCTATTTTTATTTATTTAAGTATTTTGTTATTTAATTACGTGTGTTTCATTATAATTAGTTATTTTATGTATTTTAGGGGTATCACGATCATTTCACAATGAACGGGTGATCAGACAGCAAAACGGACGTCACATTTGAACTCAGGACGATCGAAAACCTTAGAAGGAGCATAAAAGGAAAAATGTCACTGTTCACATATACGGAACTATTCATACGTATAGTACTGTTCATGATACTGTGCAAAAACCGGTTTACTGTGCAAATAGTGGTCAAACCGTGTGAACTGTGCAAATAGTATTACTGTGCAAAAACCGGTTTACTGTGCAAATAGTGGTCAAACCGTGTGAACTGTGCAAATAGTATTACTGTTCAAATAGTGGCTGTTGACTGATGACGTGGCGCAATCCTGAGCGTCTGAACTGTTTTTAATCCGATGGTCACGATTCACTCAATGTATCTATAAAATGGGGGCTCCCCCCCTAATTTGATACCCCTGAATTCATTTCTAAGCTTATATTTCTATAATTCCTTCCCCTTCTTGTATTTTCTATGTATTTTAATAAATTTCCATTTTACCCTTAGTTCAAAAATGAGTAGCTAATTTTCTTTCAAGCTTGGGTTGAAGGTGAAGTCTCAACATGTTCCATGGGCTTTATTTGGTAAATTTATTTTCTATTCCCCTCTAATATTTGTGGTTGTTTTGACTTTTCGTCGACAAATAATAATAGTCTTGTCTAGATACCGCCCTGGTTAAACCGGCACCCTAGTACAAGGTTATTATTATTTGGCACGATAAGCCCTTAGCACCATATTTATTTGAGCGTGGTTCATGAGGTGTGGAATCCCCCCTCATGATTTAATTGGTATTAATATGGAATATTTAGCCCATGGAGCATGTTGATGCAGATCCGAATACCCAAGTGCTTCAAGTATAATAGTTTCCATTTCAATTTACTCTCGCCATTTTAATTTAAATTCTAGCATATTTTAAATTCCTTTCACCATAAATCTAACCACCCATTTAAAAGAAAATTAATTCTACACACAATTAAAATCAACCTCCTCGTGGGATCGACACTCGTCACCATTGATCTATTCTACAATAGATTCGTGCGCTTGCGAGTTCAATAAAATTTGCACAACAAGTTTTTGGCGCCGTTGCCGGGGAGGTAAGTATTTTAATTCGTAGAGTTAGTTTTTTTTCTTAATATTTATTTTTTTTTTAGTTGTTTTCTTGTACTTTTTTTTTTCTTGTCCCATTAAAAAAAAAAATTAGATTAGAATTTTATTTCTCTCTCTCTTCTTTAAATTTGTGTAATTTAATTTTCCTATCATTTTCTTTGTAATTTAATTTTGTTTATCTTGTTATCTTTCTTTGTAATTTATTTTAATTTTAGTTAATATTTGTTTCACGTAATTTCTTTTTCTTATAGCAATTGAGTGTGTTTTCATAGTAAAGTTATAACAACGTGACAAGGTTAGTATCATAATTTCTCCCTCTTCTTTATTTATTTATTTTTTTTTATTTTTTGTTTTGTTTTTATTTATTTTAATCTTTGTATGCATGGTCGAAGGTCATTATCACCTAATCTTGAGCCTTTAGACCTTGAACTTGAAAAAACACTTCGCACACAGAAACACATTTCTTTTAAAAATAAAATTGACATGGATTTACAAAACCAACAACCAGAACCACAGGAGAGGCCATTTAAGGACTATTTTAGTCCCTTAGCTAATTTGAGCACATCATGCATAAGGTACCCAAATGTAGCAGCTAGGAGTTTTGAATTAAAACCTAGTGTGCTAAATTGTCTCCCAACATTCTATGGCCTAGAAAATGAGGATCCATATAATCATCTGAATGATTTCCATGCTATCTGTCAAACTTTTAAATATGAGAATTTTTCAGATGATGATGTTAAACTTAGATTATTCCCATTTTCTTTAAAGGATAAAGCTCGTTCATGGTTTAATACATTGCCTGCTAATAGCATTACATCATGGGAACAAATGGTAACAAAATTTTTAAATAAATATTTCCCAGTTCATAAAACCAATGCTATTCGCAGGGAAATTTCAGAATTTACCCAAAGAGACGGTGAGCAATTTTTCGAAGCATGGGAGCGATTCAATGGGCTACTCTTGAAATGTCCACATCATGGGTACGAGAAATGGCACCAATACTAATACTTTTTGGAGCGATTATTGCCATATGTGCAAGAATGCGGCGACGATGGAGGAGAGTTAATGTCCAAAAGCGCATCAGAGATTTGGGAATTCTTCCAGCGCCAATCGGATAATTCCCAACAACAGAGTCGATCACTCAGAAACACCAGGAGAATTAAGGGAGTTAATGAGGTTCACGTTGGCGAGTCAAGCTCAGGAATTAAAGAAGTCAAAGAGATGGTTGAAGGCCTTTCTCGACGAATAGCATCATTAACGACAGCCAACTCAACAGAACCACATGACCATGACTCATATTCAGATCAAGCCAATGTCATAGGTGTCATGAGAAAACCGCCAAATTACAACCCTTATTCCAACACATATAACCCTGCATGGAGAGATCACCCAATTTTTCATGGTCTCAAGGATTCCAACAAAATGGACCAGCAGCTCCACCTTCATCAATGCAACCAGTTCCTCAAATTCCTCAAGCCTCTCAGCCATCATTTAGACCATACAATCAGAACCCAAACCATACTCAACCCAAACCATGGGAGGATACATTCCAAAATGTCAAAAATCTTACTAACTCCAAGATCGAGCAGCAAAACCGCACCATTGATGAACTGCGAAATGAAATGAGGGCAGGCTTCAACTCACAAGCCCAATCAATTTCAAATCTCGAGAAAATGGTGGGACAACTTGCTTCTTCAGTTCAAACCTTGACAATGACCGTTGAGAAAGGTAAATTTCCAAGTCAACCAGTGCCTAACCCTAAAGCAGTGCATGAAGCAAGTTCCAGTTCACCACAGCAGTATGGAGAGGTCAAAGCCGTCATGACCTTACGAAAAGGAAAAGAAGTTGACAACAAAGTGGAGATGCCAGTGACGAAATCAACTCAGATTGTACCTGTGAATACTGAGGACCCATCACCAGAGGAGAAAGAAGAAACCAACCCGCGAGAATATGTTCCTAAAGCTCCATTTCCTCAGAGGTTAGCTAAAGGGAACAAAGGAAAATCCACAGGTGAGATTTTTGAAATCTTCAAACAGGTAAGTGTAAACATTCCTTTACTTGAAGCTATAAAACAAGTGCCATCATATGCCAAGTTTCTTAAAGACCTTTGCACTAAAAAGAGAAATATTCATGTTCAGAAAAAGGCCTTTTTAACAGAAAATGTTAGTTCTATACTCCAACATAAAATACCTCTAAAATGCAAAGATCCAGGCTCCCCCACTATCTCTTGTAGTATAAGGAACCACACAAATGAGAATGCTTTGTTGGATTTAGGAGTTAGTGTAAATCTGTTGCCTTATTCTGTATTTGTGAAATTTGGACTGGGAGAATTACACCCACCTCCAGTGGTGTTACAGCTTGCAGATCGGTCCACAAAAATCCCTCGTGGTATTGTGGAGGACGTGCTTATTCAGGTAGATAAGTTTTATTTTCCTGTTGATTTCATTGTCATTGACACTCAACCAAGACGTTCAAAGAAGCACATCCCCATTATCCTAGGCCGACCTTTCTTGGCAACTGCCGATGCTCACATTCAATGCAGAACTGGAAATATGCAGTTGTCCTTTGGCAATATGACCATGGAGCTCAATATTTTCAACATTGCCAAACAACCTCACAATGTGGATGATGGAATTGTTGATGTGGATTTAATAGAAACATTAGTTGATAATAATTTTCTGTCAAACTTTAGTGATGACCCTTTACAAACATGTTTAACTCACTTTGGTTTGGATTTTGACATTGACAGATCAATCGATGAGGTCAATACACTACTTGACTCAGCACCATCCATGGACACAAATAAATGGAAGTCAAGAGTTGAACAACTAGTGCCATCAGAAAAGAAACTCAGCCCATCATCAGAATCACCACCGAAACTCGAGCATCGTGCGTACTGGGCCATCAAGAAATTCAATTTTGACATGCAACAAGCTGGCTCAAAAAGAAGATTACAGCTGGCCAAGATTTACAAGCAACGAATAAAAGTCTTTCATGACAAGCAAATTATGAGAAAATCAATTATGAGGAAATCTTTCACTCCAGGTCAGAAAGTGCTTTTATTAAATTCTTGCTTGCACCCATTCCCAGGTAAGTCACGTTCTCGATGGTCTGGCCCATTTGTTGTTCACACTGTTTTTCCACATGGGGCAATTGAAATTAAGGATCCAAAGAACGGCGTTACTTTTAAAGTTAATGGTCAAAGATTAAAGCCATATCTAGAATACCAACCACATGGAGAGGAGAGTGAAATAAATCTGAGTGACCCACCAAGTTTAAATTGAGGTTTTTCTTTTCTTTTCGGTAATTTGATTTGATTCTTTTCTTTCTTTTGATTATTCTTTTGCTGATTGAAATTATTTTTGTTTAAGTGTGTTTGTTTAACCATTATAGTTTTCTCTTATCATTTTAATCATGAGACAGTACCTCTTGTACACGATTAGAACACTTCAACGTATCCAAACTCATCTCAGAAAGCAGATACGATTTTGTAAATTTCATCCTATCTGGGATCTACAACCGCCAGAGTTAGTATTCCACGTTAAAGATCTAGAAAGACAACTCACAGAAATAGATGATGGAATTTTTGATCTGGAATTGGAGCTTGAGGTAATTCGATAAGAGGACGATTTTAATTTGCTTTGTGGATTTTAATTTATTTTTCTGTTTGTGTGTTTTAGTTTGCTTTGTGTGTTTAAGTTTGTCACCCCGGTGAAGAGGCGGATAACGGTACTCCGTGACAATCAAGTCAGTTACTTCAGTTTCCCATAATAACTGATATTTTGAGACGAAGGCATGGACAGAGACGAGATTTTAGCAAAGCTTCACAAACGATTCCCTTCGCTTCCTCAGAATGCACTCTTTTCAATCTATAAAGCCCGATCTGAACGCATTCGATTGCTTATGAAGAATGGCGTACCTGCTGACATCCGCTGGTTAATCGAGGCCAGCACGTTTAGCGGTGTGAGTTGCCTCCTAAATTTATTGCATACATGCCTGGTTGTGGTAAAGGAAATTATGCGAGAAAACGACGAGCTCGAAGACTTTCTGTTGCTTGTCATAAGTGTGCCAGAACGATATGCAATAAAAAACCATGTTCTTTAGGAATGGTGTCTGATAACAGGGAAGATAAGATTAAATTCATTAGGGATGGCTTGAATAAAGAGTCATTGGATAATATCCTTTTGTCTTTTGAAACGCATCCCAGTGGATACGTACAAAGAGCGATTCTCCAGTTATGGCCATTATTCGAAAAAGAACGTGCACGATACGGGAATCTGACTATAAACGACCCTCGCTTGCGGTTTGTAAGAAAACTGGATGGGAAGCCTATCCTCGACCCATAGAGGGCGTTCAAGCCGTTTCTGGACGTAAAACCAGAGGAAGATGTGAGCCACAGTCGCAACTACCTGTAGATATCCTTTTTAGTTTACTGTTATCTTACCATTCGCATTATTGCTTGTAATAATTTTTCTTGTTATCATTGTTTTTGCTTTTCCTTTTTACTGTTTTCTTTTTGACTCTCGAGCCATGTGCCTTACGCGTTAATTGACATTGACATAATGCCTCATACACAGCTGTGACCTGTTGTCACCAAGGTTTTTAAATATAATTTTTTGTTATTGTGCACTCACAAGTTGTTTTTGAGCAGTATCCTAATGGCAGCTACTCCCAGCAAACAATTCAAGAACATTTGTGTGCTCTCTGGATTTAACTATGGCAAACATAAAGAGTTCGTTGAGGCAGCCATAGATCTTGGTCGAAGAATAGCAGAGAGAAAACTTGCACGGTGTGGAGGAGGTGACCGAGGGATATCCAAAATGGTCTCGTGTCGCCATGTCGAGGAGCCAAGTGTTAGGCATCATCCCAACAATCCTAAAACCTTTGGGCTGTTTGTCTAACTCATCAACTGGAGAAGAGTTAGTTGTCTCAGGTATGCAAGAACGAATAACTGAAATGCTAAATCATGCTGATGCTTTTATTTTCCTTCCAGGAGATCTTGCAACTCTAGAGGCACTAATCACATTAGCATCTTGGGCCCATCTGAACATCCACCAAAAACCCATCGGTTTGTTAAATGTCAATAATTTTTATGATGGCTTTATCGCATTTCTTAACCATGCAATAAAAACCTATTTCATTCCTTCCTCTGTTAAAAAAGTCTTTATTTGTGCACATACTGCTAATGAGCTACTTGATCCGTTATGTTTATCAATCGCAGATGCATCCTGTGATTGTGTTGGAATGTTCAAATAATGAGGGTAACAAGAGTCGTAGAAGAAGTACAAATTAGATTTAACCTCCGCTTGTAAATATTTTCTTCCGTGTTGCACTACCTGTGATGTCTTCTAAACTCTACTTCTTTCCTTTCAAACATCGAGGACAATGTTTCATTCAGGGAGGAATAGTTGACAATCAGTGGAATATTGGTTAAAGTTTTACTAATTTTTGTTGTAGAACTAACCATTTTGAGTAGAAGATGTTGAATATGGGTGTAGTTACTCTAAACGCATCTTCTTAGTAAAAAAAAAAAAAATTATTACTATGTTTTTCCTAACTTTCTTTTGACTTCTCCTTTATAAATATATGTTTATAAGCCAAGTTTTAAACAAGACTATTTAATACGTAAGCAGAAGTGACTTAGAAACGCTGCCTCTTTTAAAAAAAAAAAAAAAAAAAAAAAATTCAAAAATTCAGACATTTTTCTTTAATTTTTCTACATGTATGTTTTCTTTTTATGTTTAGAATAGGTTGGGGGGTAGAATTTCATAAAAAAAAAAAATATTTGGTAATTTTGTGTGAGTTTTTTATATTTGATGATATGATGACTTTCGAATTTTAGTATTTGTATTATCTTTGGTCTTGAGTGATGTTACACCATGTTTGCTATTCTATATGTTGATGTTGGGGACAAATATGAGTTGCTTGAAGGAATGCATATGTCAAAATAAATTCCAAGTGAGTTTTTGAGCCTATTAATTTTTCTTGGACAGTAACCCTTTTTGCCCATTATTGATGCAGCTTAGCAGTTTATTATTTTATACATGATTTCTAGATTTCCTTTAAGTCAACCCTTTAAAAAAAAAATGTGTGTTGTTGCATCTAAAGGCCCACCTAACTAGTAGATATGGAAGATTATTTAGAGCTCTAAGAGACGATGGAAGGCCATCTTTGATCCGTTTGAGCCTTTCAAGCCATCCCTATTGTAAAATATCCATAGTTAGCCATTTTGAGCCTAAATTAAAAAAAAAATTAAAAAAAAAGCTTTTTCTTTGTTAACTTATCATCCTGACCCACTCCAATTTGGAGTATTACCCGATATAATACAAGTTCCATCACCTATTCATGTTTGAGAAAAAGGATAAATAATTATTTTGTTCAATAAAGTTGTGCCATATAAAAAAAAATTCAAAAAGAAAAAAAAAGGGATATACAATAGCAATAAATAAGCAAAACGCATCTTGTAATTTTCAAAAGTTCTTGAAATTTTTCTCAAACATATATATTTTGTTTCCCTATTTTCCTTTCTTTGTTAAGCCATGTCCCTAGCCTACGTTACGTCCTAATAAAAGTCCTTCTTGATTTTAGAGAACTATAGTCTGAAGTAAAAGCTAGTTATATGGGCTATTAAGATGTAGTGATGCATTTATAAAAATAAAAAAAATAAATTGGGTTGACTAGTAATTTATTTGAGGTCGTATTATTTCTAAGCTGTGGGCATATTTCTTTCATCTTGGTGAGAGTGTGTGGTATTTCAATATTATTTTCTCTCAATTCACCATTCATTGTAGTGACAATTTTTATTGGGTTTAATTTCTTTGTGAGAGTGTCACTACTACCGGTGAGATTTTGGGGTTTGACATGTTATTCTTGAAAGTGGCCTGATTACTATAGTCTACTGGACTGATGCATGTGGATTGTTGATGTGGTTGTGATATTTCTTTAGACTGGAGATAATACTTGTACTTTTCTTTGATTGCTATCATTAATCTGATTGAATAAACACGTGTGTTTAAAAAAAAAAAAATTTGGTTTTGAATTTTATCTTCGCTTTATTTGCTAGGGACTAGCAATAAGCTGGTTGGGGGGTGTGTTGAGTGTTAGAAAGTGTATATTTATAAAGGAGAAAATCGTCATTTTACACTTCAAGTCTCACTAACATTTCTATTTTTATTTATTTAAGTATTTTGTTATTTAATTACGTGTGTTTCATTATAATTAGTTATTTTATGTATTTTAGGGGTATCACGATCATTTCACAATGAACGGGTGATCAGACAGCAAAACGGACGTCACATTTGAACTCGTGACGATCGAAAACCTTAGAAGGAGCATAAAGGAAAAATGTCACTCACATATACGAACTATTCATACGATAGATCGTTTCATGATATCGCAAATAGTATATCAGTAAAACCGCATCGTGTAAATAGTGGTCAAACCGTGTGAATCTGCAAATAGTATTCTTGTGCAAAACCGTTTATCTTGTGCAAATAGTGGTCAAACCGTGTGAATCTGCAAATAGTATTCTTGTTCAAATAGTGGCTGTTGATCGTTGATCGATGACGCGCAATCTCGAAAGGCCCAAACTGTTTTTAATCCGATGGTCATGATTCACTCAATGTACCTATAAAAAGGGGCTTCCCCACAATTTGATATCCTGAATTCATTTCTAAGCTTAGATTGTAATTCCTTCTCTTTATTGTATTTTCTCTGTATTTTAATATATTCCAATTTTTACCCTTCTTTCATATATGATTAGATAATTTTCTTTCTAGCTTGGGTTTAAGGTGTAGTCTCTACATGTTCCATGTGCTTTATTTGGTATATTTATTTTCTATTCCTCTAATATTTGTGGTTGTTTTGACTTTTGTCGACAAATAATAATAGTCTTGTTCAGATACCGCCTGGTTAAACCCAAGACCCTAGTACAAGGTTATTATTATTTGGCACGATAAGCCCTTAGCACCATATTTATTTGAGCGTGGTTCATGAGGTGTGGAATCCCCCCTCATGATTTAATTGGTATTAATATGGAATATTTAGCCCATGGAGCATGTTGATGCAGATCCGAATACCCAAGTGCTTCAAGTATAATAGTTTCCATTTCAATTTACTCTCGCCATTTTAATTTAAATTCTAGCATATTTTTAATTCCTTTCACCATAAATCTAACCACCCATTTAAAAGAAAATTAATTCTACACACAATTAAAATCAACCTCCTCGTGGGATCGACACTCGTCACCATTGATGTATTCTACAATAGATTCGTGCGCTTGCGAGTTCAATAAAATTTGCACAACAATATGCTTAAGGCCACCAGATAGCCTTTAATCACCTCCAAACAACTTTACCTTCTCATAGCTTATCTACTTTTTGTCTTCATTCTATTAGGAGGCAAGCATAGTTAGATTTTGAGAAAAAAAACTTGATCGTGGTCGCCCTATTTTATCACCTACTAGTCCTTAGTCTTTAGTATTGAGAGTGAAAGAAATCAAGACTAGAAAGTATAAAGTTTAAAATGACCTTGCAATGAATTTTATGAGTAAGCTGGAGGTTGCTGAAATTAACCTCGCCATGGAAAAGAGAGCTTAGCAAGTTTCAAGTTTTATACCTACACCTCCAAGAGCTTTTGAGCTTCTTAAACTTTTCATACCTTTATATTATATATTATTTTCCTGCTTGTTAATCATGGAAAGTTAGTTGAGCATATTTATGTTTTTATTTCACCTTGACTAGGTTTTGAGACTTTTAGAGCTTTACTTGCCTTAGAAAATTTTTACGCATTTTTTTTGCGCGCCTAATCGTGGTCAAGCAAAATTAGTAAGTTTAGATTCCTTATCTTATCTTAAAAAGGTTTTGAAATTGACATTTTTATTTGCAATAAAAAGACTTTGCGCTTTTATCTTTCTGCTTGCCTACTTATGGTCGAGCTGTATCAACAAGTTTAGGCTCTTTGTCTCACCTCAAGTAGGCTTTCAGACTTAAAACCTTTACTTGTTTTTGAAAGATTTTACACTTTTAGCTTTCTGCTCACTGTTGTGCAAATTTTATTGAACTCGCAAGCGCACGAATCTATTGTAGAATAGATTAATGGTGACGAGTGTCGATCCCACGAGGAGGTTGATTTTAACTATGTGTAGAACTAATTTTCTTAATTGGGTGGGTGAATTTATGGTGAAAGGAATTTAAAATATGCTAGAATTTAAATTAAAATGGCATGAATAAATTAAAACTGGAAACTATTGAGATAAAGCGCTTGGGTATCCGGATCTGCATCAACATGCTCCATGGGCTAAATATTCCATATTAATACCCATTAAATCATGAGGGGGGTTTCCACATCTCATGAACCACGCTCAAATAAATATGGTGCTAAGGGCTTATCGTGCCAAATAATAATAACCTTGTACTAGGGTGCCGGTTTAACTAGGGCCGCATCTAGACAAGACTATTATTATTTGTCGACGAAAGGTCAAAACAACCACAAATATTAGAGGCGAAGAGAAAGTAAATTTACCAAATTAAGCCCATGGAACATGTTGAGACTTCACCTTCAACCCAAGCTTAAAAGAAAATTAGCTACTCATTTTTGAACTAGGGGTAAAATGGAAATTTATTAAAATACATAGAAAATACAAGAAGGAGAAGGAATTACAGAAATCTAAGCTTAGAAATGAATTCAGGGATATCAAATTAGGGGGGGGAGCCCCCTTTTTATAGATACATTGAGTGAATCATGACCATCGGATTAAAAATAGTTCGGACGCTCAGGATTGCGCCACGTCATCAGTCAACAGTCAACAGTCAACGTTTGAACAGTAATACTATTTGCACAGTACACACGGTTTGACCACGGTTTGTACAGTAACACGGTTTGACCACGGTTTGCACAGTAATGCGGTTTTGCACAGTAATACTATTTACACAAGACTACAAACAAGATGCACGTACGTAACAGATCTATATGCGAATGACATTTTTCCTTTTATGCTCCTCAAGGTTTTCGACACGAGTTCAATCAGGACGTCCGCTTTGTCTTGTCGATCACTGCTCATTGTGAAACGATTGTGATACCCCTAAAATACATAAAATACCTAATTATAATGAAACACACATAATTAAATAACAAAATACTTAAATAAATAAAAGTAGCAATGTTAGTGAGACTTGAAGTGTAAAATGACGATTTTCTCCTTTATAAATATACATTTTCTAACACTTAACACACCCCCCAACCAGCTTATTGCTAGTTTCTAGTAAATAAAGCGAAGATAAAATTCAAAACCAATTTTTTTTTTATAAAACACACGTGTTTTTCAATCAGATTAATGATAGCAATCAAATAAAAGTACAAGCATTATCTCTAGTCTAAAGAAATATCACAACCACATCAACAATCCACATGCATCAGTCCAGCAGACTATAGTAATGAGGCCACTTTCAAGAATGACATGTCAAACCCCAAAATCTCACCGGTAGTAGTGACACTCTCACAAAGAAATTAAACCCAATAAAAATTGTCACTACAATGAATGGTGAATTGAGAGAAAATAACATAGAAATATCACACACTCTCACCAAGATGAAAGAAATATGCCCATAGCTTAGAAATATACGATCTCAAACAAAGTACTAGTCAACCCAATATTATTCTTTTTTTTTCTTTTCTTTTTTTTTTTAATTTAATGCATCACTACATCTTAATAGCCCATATAACTAGCTTTTACTTCAGACTATAGTTCCCCAAAATCTAGAAGGACTTTTATTAGGACGTAACGTAGGCTAGGGAAATGGTTAACAAAAAAAGAAAATATGGAAAACAAAATACATGTTTGAGAAAAAATAAATATTTTTTTTGGAAATTAAAAGATGAATTTCACTTATTTATTATTATTGCATATCTTTTCTTTTTTTTTTGAACTTTTTTTTATAGCACAACTTTGCTGAACAAAATAATTATTTATATTTTTTCTCAAACATGAATAGGTGATGGAACTTGTAAGATATCGGGTAATACTCCAAATCGGAGTGGGTCAAAGTGATATGTTAACAAAGAAAATATTTTTTTTTAAATAAAAGGCTCAAAAGGGCTAACTATGGATATTGCATAACAGGGATGGCTTGAAAGGCTCAAATGGGTCAAAAATGGCCTTCCATCGTCTTTTAGGGCTCTAAATAATCTTTCATATCTACTAGTTAGGTGGGCCTTTAGATGCAGCAACACACATTTTTTTTTCTATTTTTTTAAGGGTTGGCTTAAAGGAAATCTAGAAATCATTTATAAAATAATAAACTGCTAAGCTGCATGAAGAATGGGCAAAAAGGGTTACTGTCCAAGAAAAATTAATAAGCTCAAAAACTCACTTGGAATTTATTATGACATGTGCATTTCTTCAAGCAACTCATATTTGTCCCCAACATCAACATGTAGAATAGTAAACATAGTGTAACATCACTCAAGACTAAAGATAATACAAATACTAAAATTTGAAAGTCATCATATCATCCAATATAAAAAACTCACACAAAATTACCAAAATTTTTTTTTATTTTTAACGAAATTCTACCCCCCAACCTATTCTAAACATACATGTAGAAAAATGAAAAAAAAAAAACGATTCAGAAAAATTAATTAGCTGATAGAAAAGAAAAATGTCTGAAAATTTTTTTTTTTACTAAGAAAATGAGTTTCTAGAGTCATTACACTCCATATTTAGCCATCTTCGACTAAAAAACTTGAAAATGTATATTTATAAAGGAGAAGTCAAAAAGAAAAAGTTAGAAAAATACACTTACGAAATTTTTTTTTTTTAACTTTCAAACTAAGAAGATGCGTTTCTAGAGTAGCTACACTCTATATTTAGCCATCTTCTACTTAAAAAGTTAGCCACTATTAGTTCTACAACAAAAATTAGTAAAAACTTAACCAACATTCTACAATTGTCAACTATTCCCTCCCCCCAACCTGAATGAAACATTGTCCTCAATGTTTGAAAGGAAAGAAGTAGAGTTTAGAAGACATCACCTGGGTAGTGCAATACAGAAGAAAATATTTACAAGCGGAGAATTAAATCTAATTTGTACTTGTTACTACGGCTACTGTTACCATCATTATTTGAACACTCTAACACAACAGTCCTGGGATTTGTCTCTGATTGATAAGCTTGTAACAGATCAAGTAGCTCATTAGCAGTATGTGCACAAATAAAGACTTTTTTTACTGAGGAAGGAATGAAATAATTTTTTATTGCATGGTTAAGAAATGCAATAAAGCCATCATAAAACTTATTGACATTTAACAAACCAATGGGTTTTTTGTAGATGTTCAGATGGGCCCAAGATGCTAATGTGATTAGTGCCTCTAGAGTTGCAAGATCTCCTGGAAGAAAAATAAAAGCATCTGCATGATTTAACATTTCAGTTATTCTTTCTTGCATACCTGAGACGACTAACTCTTCTCTAGTTGATGAGTTAGACAAACAACCCAAAGGTTTTAGGATTGTTGGGATGATGCCTAACACTTGGCTCCCTCTGACATAAGCAACTTCTGAGACCATTTTGGATAACCCTCGGTCACCTCTGCCATACACCAAGTGCAGTTTTCTCTCTGCTATTCTTCGACCAAGATCTATGGCTGCCTCAACGAACTCTTTATGTTTGCCATAATTAAACCCAGAGAGAGCACAAATGTTCTTGAATTGTTTGCTGGGAGTAGCTACCATTAGGATACTGCTCAAAAACAATTTGTGAGTGCACAACAAAAAATTATATTGTTGTGTATGACAACGGTCACAATCGTACGAGGCATTATGTCAGTGTTAATTAACGCGTAAGGCACATGGCTCGAGAGTAAAAAAGAAAACAGTAAAAAGGAAAAGCAAACAATGATAACAAAAAAAATTATTACGGCAATAATGCGAATGGTAAAACAACAGTGAAATAAAACAACAGTAAAGTAAAGTAAAAGGATATTCGCTGTAGTTGCATCGCGGCTCACATCTTCCTCTGGTTTTACGTCCAGAAACGACTTGAACGCACTCTATGGGTCGAGGATAGGCTTCCCATCCAGTTTTCTTACAAACTGACAAACAGGGTCTTTTATAGTCAGATTCCCGAGACTGTATCGTGCACGTTCTTTCGAGTAATGGCCATAACTGGAGAATCGCTCTTTGTACATATCCACTGGGATGCGTTTCAAAAGATAAAAGGATATTATCCAATGACTCTTTATTGAAGCCATCCCTAATGAATTTAATCTTATCTTCCCTGTTATCAGACACTATTCCTAAAGAATATAGTTTTTTATTGCATATCGTTCTGGCACACTTATGACAAGCAACAGAAGGTCTTCGAGCTCGTCGTTTTCTCGCATAATTTCCTTTACCACAACCAGGCATATATGCAATAAATTTAGGAGATAACTCACTTGCCAAGCGTACTTTGGCCTCGATTAACCAGCGGATGTCAGCAGGTATGTCATTCTTCATAAGCAATCGCATGCGTTTCGGATCGGGCTTTATAGATTGAAAGGAGTGCATTCTGAGGAAGCAAAGGGAATCGTTTGTGAAGCTTTGCTAAAATCTCGTCTCTGTCCATGCCTTCGTCTCAGAATATCAGTTATTGTGGGAAACTGAAGTAACCGACTTGATTGTCACGGAGTACCGTTATCCGCCACTTCACCGGGGTGACAAACTTAAACACACAAAGCAAACTCAAGCTCCAACTGGGTGTTGTAGACACTTCTCTCAATTTCTCTGAGTTGTCTTTCTAAATCCTTAAGGTGGGCGACTAACTCTGGTGGTTGCAGAACCCAAATACGAGATGTTTTAGAAAATCGTATCTATTTTCCGAGATGAGTTTGGATACGTTGAAGTGTTCTAAGCATGTACAAAAGGTACTGTCTCATGATTAAAATGATAAGAGAAAACTGTAATGGTTAAGCAAACACACTTACACAAAAATAATTTCAATGACCAAAAGAATAATAAAAAGAAAGAAAAGAAATAAATCAAATCAAATCAGCGAAGAGATAAAAAAAAAATCTCAATTCAAACTTGGTGGGTCACTCAGATTTATTTCCCTGTCCTCTCCATATGGTTGGTACTCTAGATATGCCTTTAATCTTTGACCATTTACTTTAAAAGTTGCACCATTCTTTGGATCTTTAATTTCAATTCCCCATGTGGAAAAACAGTGTGAACAATAAATGGGCCAGACCATCGAGAACGTAACTTACCTGGGAATAGGTGCAAGCGAGAATTGAATAAAAGCACTTTCTGACCTGGAGTGAAAGATTTTCTCCTAATTTGCTTGTCATCAAAGACTTTCATTCGTTGCTTGTAAATCTTGGCATTTTCATACAAGTCATTGTGAATTTTCTCAAGTTCTGCCAATTGTAATCTTCTTTCTGAGCCAGCTTGCTGCATGTCAAAATTGAATTTCTTAATGGCCCAATACGCACGATGCTCGAGTTTCGGTGGTGATTCTGCTGATGGGCTGAGTTTCTTTTCTGATGGTACTAGTTGTTCAACTCTTGACTTGCATTTATTTGTGTCCATGGATGATGCTGAGTCAAGTAGGGTATTGACTTCATCGATTGATCTGTCAATGTCAAAATCCAAACCAAAGTGAGTTAAACATGTTTGTAAAGGATCATCACTAAGGTTTGAAAGAAAATTATTATCAACTAATGTTTCTATTAAATCCACATCAACAATTCCATCATCTGCATTGCGAGGTTGTTTGGCAATGTTGAAGATGTTGAGCTCCATGGTCATATTGCCAAATGACAACTGCATATTTCCAGTTCTGCATTGAATGTGAGCATTAGCAGTTGCCAAAAAAGGTCGGCCTAGGATAATGGGGATGTGCTTCCTTGAATCATGCACTGGTTGAGTGTCAATTACAATGAAATCAATAGGAAATAAAACTTGTCTACCTGAATAAGCACGTCCTTCACAATACCACGAGGTATTTTTGTGGACCGATCTGCAAGCTGTAACACCACTGAAGTTGGGTGTAATTCGCCCAGTCCAAGTTTCACAAATACAGAGTAAGGCAACAGATTTACACTAGCTCTTAAATTCAACAAAGCATTCTCAATTGTGTGGTTCCCTATACTACATGAGATAGTGGGGGAGCCTGGATCTTTGTATTTCAGAGGCATCTTATGTTGGAGTATAGAACTAACATTTTCTGTTAAAAAGGCCTTTTTCTGAACATGAATATATAGAACTAACATTTTCTGTTAAAAAGGCCTTTTTCTGAACATGAATATTTCTCTTTTTAGTGCAAAGGTCGTTAAGAAACTTGGCATACAATGGCACTTGTTTTATCGCTTCAAGTAAAGGGATGTTAACACTTACCTGTTTGAAGATTTCAAAAATCTCACCTGTGGATTTTCCTTTCTTCCCTTTAGCAAACCTCTGAGGAAATGGAGCTTTAGGAACGTATTCTCGTGAGTTGGTTTCTTCTTTCTCCTCTGGTGATGGATTCTCAGTATTCACAGGTACAATCTGAGTTGATTTTGGCATCTCCACTTTGTTGTCGACTTCTTTCCCTTTTCATAAGGTCATGACAGCTTTGACCTCTCAATGTTGCTGTGGTGAACTGGTACTTGCTTCATGCACTGGTTGACTTGGGAATTTGTCTTTCTCAACGGTCATTGCCAAGGTTTAAATTGAAGAAGCAAGTTGTCCTACCATTTTCTCTAGGTTTGAAATTGATTGGGCTTGTGAGTTGAAGCCCGCCCTCATCTCATTTCGCAGTTCATCAATGGTGCGCCTGCTGATCGATTCTCGAGTAGAATTTTTGAAATTCTGGAATGTATCCTCCCATGGTCTGGGTTGAGAGTGGTTTGGGTTTTGATTGTATGGTCTAAATGGTGGCTGAGAGGCTTGAGAATTTTGAGGAATTGGTTGCATTGGAGGAATTGGTGGAGGTGGAGCTGTTGGTTTATTTTGTTGGAATCCTTGAGACCATGAAAATTAGGGTGGTCTCTCCATCCAGGGTTATATGTGTTGGAGTATGGGTTGTAATTCAATGGTTTTCTCATGACACCTATGGCATTGGCTTGATCTGAATATGAGTCATGGTCATGTGGTTCTGTTGAGTTGGCAGTCGTTAATGATGTTATTGTCGAGAAAGGCCTTCAACCATCTCTTTGACTTCTTTAATTCACGAGCTTGACTCACCAACGTGAACCTCATTTACTCCCTTAATTCTCTTGGTATTTCTGAGTGATCGACTCCGTTGTTGGGAATTATTCGATTGGCGCTGGAAGAATTCCCAAATCTCTGAAGCGTTTTTTGACATTAGCTCTCCTCCACTGGTCACCATTAGCCATTCTTGCACATGCGACGATAATTCCTCCAAAAAGTATTGGCATTGATGCCATTTCTCCTACCCATGATGTGGACACTTCAAGAGTACCCCATTGAATCGCTCCTCCCATGCTTCGAAAAATTGCTCGTCGTCTCTTTGGGTAAATTCTGAAATTTCCCTGCGAATAGCATTGGTTTTATGAACTGAGAAATATTTATTTAAAAATTTTGTTACCATTTGTTCCTATGATGTAATGCTATTAGCAGGCAATATATTGAACCATGAACGAGCTATATCCTTTAAAGAAAATGGGAATAATCTAGGTTTAACATCATCATCTGAAAAATTCTCGTATTTAAAAGTTTGACAAATAGCATGAAAATCATTCAGATGATTATATGGGTCCTCATTTTCTAGGCCGTAGAATGTGGGGAGACAATTTAGCACACTAAGTTTTAACTCAAAACTCCTAACAGCTACATTTGGGTATCTGATGCATGATGTGCTCAAATTAGCTAAAGGACTGAAATAATCCTTAAATGGCCTCTCCTGTGGTTCTGGTTGGTTTTGCAAATCTATGTCAATTTTATTTTTAAATGCAACGTGTTTGTGCGTGCGAAGTGTTTTTTCTAATTCAAGGTCTAAAGGCTCAAGATTAGGTGATAATGACCTTCAACCATGCATGCAAAGAATAAAATAAATAAAAACAAAACAAATAAAAATAAAGAAAAGGGAGAAATTACAATACTAACCTTATCACGTTGTAACAACTTTACAATAAAAATACACTCAATTGCTATAAGAAAAAGAAATTACGTGAAACAAATATTTAACTAAAATTAAAATAAATTACAAAGAAAGATAACAAGATAAACAAAATTAAATTAGAAAGAAAAATGATAGGAAAATTAAATTACACAAATTTAAAGAAGAGAGAAAAAAAATGAAATGAAATTCTAACCTTAATTTCTCTTTTTTTTTAAAATGAGAAAAGGAAAAAAATAAAATTACAAGAAAACAACTAAAAATAAATAAATATTAAAAAAAACTAATTCTACGAATTAAAATACTTACCTCCCTGGCAACTTTCTGCTCACTGTTGTGCAAATTTTATTGAACTCACAAGCGCACGAATCTATTGTAGAATAGATTAATGGTGACGAGTGTCGATCCCACGAGGAGGTTGATTTTAATTATGTGTAGAATTAATTTTCTTAATTGTGTGGATGAATTTATGGTGAAAGGAATTTAAAATATGCTAGAATTTAAATTAAAATGGCAGGAATAAATTGAAACTGGAAACTATTGAGATAAAGCGCTTGGGTATCCGGATCTGCATCAACATGCTCCATGGGCTAAATATTCCATATTAATACCAATTAAATCATGAGGGGGGTTTCCACACCTCATGAACCACACTCAAATAAATATGTGCTTATCGTACAATAATAATAACCTTGTACTAGGTGCTTTAACTGTATGCATCTAGACAAGACTATTATTATTTGTCGACGAAAGGTCAAAACAACCACAAATATTAGAGGCGAAGAGAAAGTAAATTTACCAAATTAAGCCCATGGAACAAGTTGAGACTTCACCTTCAACCCAAGCTTAAAAGAAAATTAGCTACTCATTTTTGAACTAGGGGTAAAATGGAAATTTATTAAAATACATAGAAAATACAAGAAGGAGAAGGAATTACAGAAATCTAAGCTTAGAAATGAATTCAGGAATATCAAATTAGGGGGGGGAGCCCCTTTTTTATAGATACATTGAGTGAATCATGACCATCTTCAGCGCCGCAGATTGCGCGCGCCACCTCATTAGTCAACAAATAACAAATAACGTCAACAAGAATACTATTTGTACAGTACACACGATTTGACCACGGTTCAGACAAAGAATACCGCTTGACCACGGTTTGCACAAGAATGCGGTTTTGCACAAGAATATTATTCAGACAAGATCTATGAACAAGTGCACGTATTTAACAAGACCGTATGTGAACAGTGACATTTTTCCTTTTATGCTCCTCCTAAGGTTTTCGACCGACCTGAGTTCAATTGTGACGTCCGTTTTGCTGTCTGATCACTCGTTCATTGTGAAACGATTGTGATACCCCTAAAATACATAAAATACCTAATTATAATGAAATGCACATAATTAAATAACAAAATACTTAAATAAATAAAAGTAGCAATGTTAGTGAGACTTGAAGTGTAAAATGACGATTTTCTCCTTTATAAATATACACTTTCTAACACTCAACACTCACCTAAATGTAGTCAAATGAAATTAGCAAGTTTTCGCTCCTTCTCTTACCTCGAGTTGGTTATGAGGCTTGAAACCTTTTCTTGCCTTAGAAAGATTTTGTACTTCTAACTTTTTGCTCGCTTACTAATGCCTGAGCTAAAACTTTCTGCTCGCTTATCATATCTGAGTCAAACCTCTGCTCACTTTTTGCTCGCTTACTAATGCCTGAGCTAAAACTTTCTGCTCGCATATCATATCCGAGTCAAACCTCTTCTCACTTTTTGCTCGCTTACTAATGCCTGTGCTAAAACTTTCTGCTCGCTTATCATATCCGTGTTAAACCTCTGCTCGCTTATCACTTTCTGCTTGCCTACTTATGGTCGAGCTGTATCAACAAGTTTAGGCTCTTTGTCTCACCGCAAGTAGGTTTTCAGACTTAAAACCTTTACTTGTTTTTGAAAGATTTTACACTTTTAGCTTTCTGCTCACCTAATTATAGTAAAATGAAATTAGCAAGTTTTCGCTCCTTCTCTTACCTCGAGTTGGTTATGAGGCTTGAAACCTTTACTTGCCTTAGAAAGCTTTTGTACTTATAACTTTTTGCTTGCTTACTAATGCCTGAGCTAAAACTTTCTGCTCACTTATCATATCCGAGTTAAACCTCTGCTCACTTATTCATGGTCGTGTTAAACTCTCTATTCGCCTGTGACACAACTTAAAAGTGATTTCTAACTCTCAAGCATAAAAGGTCTTATTCTATTATACCCCAGTGAGTCTGAGGTCGATCTACAGAGAAAGAGTTTAATTTGTTTATTTAAGTTAATCTAAAAAAATGAAAATAAAATATAAATATATGCAATTTAATTTGAGAAAAATTATGAAATTGAATTAGTTAGAGTTATGGATCCATTCTTAGTAGTAAATAAAATTTAATAAATTCATTTTGCCATTTTATTTAGATTTATTGCCCAAAAGATTAATTATATAAATTATCATTATTTTTCTATTAATTTTATTGTGGATTAAGTATTTATTGTGCCAAAATTTAATTTATCTATAATAAGTCAAAATTCTATTTTACCATATCTTAATTAAGATATTAAGAATTTATTATGTCACTCCCTTGTCTGTCAACAATAAATTAAAATTTCAAAATATAAAATATGTCTAAATTTAAATAGAAAATAATTTAATTTATATAGTTAAAAATAGAATTTGATTAAATCATGTTTATTTCCTAAGAGTTTCACCTTACCTTAAGTATTATTATTTAGCTAAGCATAATTGAAATAAAAATAATTATCACAATTGAAAAATACATAATTAAAAAATGGTATTTGAAAATTAAAAATAAAACTAATTTTATTTTTTGTAAATATATTACAAAGAGAGATGAGAAGAAGAAATTGAGGGGAAGGAAGAGAAGAAAAAGTGTGGAGAGGTGTGTTTCCCCCTATTTATTTATACTATTACATGAGTAATCTACACCACACAAATAAATAAAACTAATTACATCTTAGCCATACATTTGTCTGACTAACAAAAGATAAACCTAACTTAATCCACTCAAACACATCCAACACATCTCACTAACAAGTACAATACCTAATATAGTAAAAAACTTATAATTTCACAATTACCACATTTACCGTGGTAAAAATTTATAAATTTACAACAAAAGTCTCAGATCCTTCTCGACAATGACCTAATTTCTCGGACTTCCAAAATCCAAATTTATTATCCATACATTTGTTTAGATCCTCAAATTGCGTGAAATTATTATTTTTACCTAAAAAACATATAAAATACATAAAATCAAATATTTAGAAAAATAATTAGAAATTCATAATATGTTACGTAATTACAAATGTAAATTATATTATAAGCACAAAATAAAATTTTTACTATTTACTAAACATACAATTTTGAACATTAATCTGCCTGCTCATGCCAAGTTAAATTTTCTATTTGCCCACTCATAGCTGAATTAAAACTTTCTACTTGCCTATTCATGGTGGATGATGAAGGAAAAATATAGAAGGATTCTTGAGGCCACTTTTCTAAGCAGTAGAAGAATTAAGTGTTAGATCACGTTAATGATCGGAAAGAAATCACAAGCGGAAATCCCTCTTTAATCATTGTATAAATGCCTTTTTTATGAATTGTTCTATGTTCTTAATTTGATCTTCACCAAGAAGAAACGAAAATGAAATAGCATTTTCTGTATCTCTGTCTGCGTTCTTATCTTTAGTGGGAGTTAAGCCAAAGTGGAGGAAGTTGATTTAAACTTAACTTCCCTCTGGATCCCCATAAACTATAAATGGTAACTACATGGTAGTTACCATGTGCGGGTCGGGACGGGTCGGCTCATCATGGGTAACCCACTAGTCCAACATCTCTTATTCGCATATGATAGGACGACATGGAAACAGTAGAACAATGAGCAAAGAAATAATGAATAATCACATATCTTCAGTCATATGGGCAGATATACTGTGTGACCATAAACGTATCCAAAAACCCATCCAGAAGCCAAAAAACATATCACAATTGCAATCGTATGCAAAAGAATTTCAATATATGTTCATTATATCCCAAATTTAATTTACTTTAATACTCAAGCATGCTAAATCCTCAAGCACACTAAATCCCCTCGGTATGTCAAAACTATGCAATCTCTTTATGTATTCATAATTGTAATATCCCAATGATATTATACAATTGGTCAACCAATGAATCACATAAATGAAAAATTAAATCTTCCTAGCACACTAATGTCCATCAATCCAAAATAGTCACTTTCCTAGTCATGTTTCAAAAACCGAATCATGTCAAGGTCATATATAACATGCTAAAGTAGAAGACACCAGTTTGAGATCTCAAAAACATAGTTGCTAGTCATAGAGATACTAAGATTAACTTATAGAAAGTCATATGGAACTTACACAATGAGGAAGACGAGAGATTTTCTCACTTTCCATTTTGGCCACAAAGCACGCGCGGTATGATATATGCCTTACAGTGAATCTTTTATTTTAGGGCATATATCTCATTATTTAAATTCACTGTATAGATCTTAGTCCAGATGCTCTTCTACAGCACCTGATTTGAGTTCTTAAAATGAACACTCTCCTTTAGAATCAAAATAAGATCTCACATATGGTTTCAATCGGGTCTTTATGATGGTGGGGTACATCATAGTCGGTCCACGATCAGAAACGTGCAAAATCTTATCTTGATTCTAATCAAGGTAGCAAAACTTGTAGAAGAACTCATTTTATTTGGCTCTTAAATAAACACTTTGTTTCATTATTATACTTGTCTCATCTGAACTTGCCTCTAGAGCAGCTAAAGCGACTGCTCATGTAAGAAAGTCAGCCATGACCTAATGACATACTTTTATGTGTGTAAAAGTGTGTAATTATTCCTTTCATAAACTAAAATAAAATAATAGAACTTTGAATATCATTACATTTCAAACCAATTTATGTAACAAATATGTTCACAACAAATAAGTACATTTTAATAATGTAAAATTATAATCTATACAGGCCCAATGATTTAGCACACCAGCTCCTTGGTAACATAAAGAATATTTTGCAGTGCCTTTGAGATATGCCAAAATCTACTTAATAGCACTGCAATGCTTTTGACTAGGATTAGACTGGTATATACTCACCAGTTCTAGAATATAACTAATATTGAGTCTTGTACACATCCTGGCATACATTAAACTTCCAACAGCATTTGCATAAGGAATTCTAACTATTCTTTCCTTTTCTTGAGGAGTCTTAGGACACACATCGAGATTAAAAGATTTCCTTTGGCTATAAGGGTATCCTTTGGTTTATATCAGGCATGTTGAACCTTTCAAGGATCTTCTTAATGTAAGACTCTTGTGACAGAGCTAGAAGTTTTCTTGAACGATCCCCAAAAATTTTGACTCCTAAGAAATAAGTTGCTCCACCTATATCTTTTATGTCAAAATTTGAGTATAACCAATCTTTAACAGTTTTGACAAACTCATTACTATTCCTAGCCAACAGTATATCATTCACATACGAAGACAATATCGCAAAAAAGTCTTTAAACCTCTTAATGTGCACATAGTAGTCTTCTTCAACCATCCTAAAGCCAGAAGAAACTACAGCTTGAAGGAATTTAAGGTTCAGTTGTCTAGAGGATTGTTTAAGGCCTTAGATAGATCTTTTGAGCTTATATATGTTTCGCTCTTGGCCTCTAACAAAAAAAACCTTGTGGTTGTTGTATATAAATTTTCTTCGACGCTCAAGTTAGTTTATGGGATTACTAGAAAACTAGAAAAATATAGTGTTTATATGTGAAAGATGAATAAAGAAAAATTAAAAAAAAATTCTCTTTGCAGTGAAAAATAAATAAAAAAGATGAAAGATTGTAAGAAAATATAGTATGGAGTGTGAGAAAGGATAATATTTTTCACTATTTAAGTTCTTTAGGAGCTTTATGGAGGTTAGAATCCTTTCTCACATAAATTGTAGAATAATGGTTTGCAGATTACACTCAATCCCTAATTTCTCGGAGAGAGTTAGGGAGGTGGTTTTGATTGAGTTTGCTCTTAAATTAGGTTTGTTTAAACGTTTCCTCATCAAAATCCTACTCATGGACTAGCTCTGGGTCGAGGTGATATGCTCGAGGTCACCAAATAACCTTCAAACACCTCCACACAACTTTACTTCCTTATAGCTTATCTACTCTCTTCCTTCTTTTTATTGCAAGGCAAGCATGATTAGATTTCCAGAAAAAACCTGATCATGGTTGCCCGATTTTATCATCCAATTACTGTTGGTGTAGAAATTTGATCAACTAAGAAGAGGCCATAGAATACATAAGACTGAATTTAACATAGTTTAGCCTTTTGGCTACATCCACAAGATGAATATAATGCTTTTACTATAGAGAAATGGATACTACTTTTGTTGTTACAAATAATTCATCTCGATATATTAAGAGAAGCCATCTCTTTATAGCTCTCTCTTGATAATATCGAATTCAAATTCAAACTCCTCTTAGGTCATGTTTGGGAGCAGGACAAAGTGTGGGATTAGACTAATTGTTTGGGTAACATATGTAATCCTATGTTTGGCAAACACACTTAGATTAGGTTAAGTGGACTAAATTTAAATTTAGTCCTACAATTATAGGATTAGTTATTCTCATTTTTTCAAGTGTTTAAAGGAGGATTAGACTAAGCAATGTTTATCCTCTTATGATTTATTTTTATTGTTTTATTTATTTATTTATGTATTGTTATTATTTATCTATTTATTTTTATTCATGGTTCCATAAAAATTAAGTAATTTATTTTTTATTTTACCTATGACATCTTCTTTCATTTATTTATTTGTATTAATAAATGTTAAATAATTAATTAATAGTATAATATATGTATTAACAAAATTATTATTAAGAAACATCCCATTTATCATTTGAATATTATGTAATTTTGACAAATAATTAATTTTATATTCAATTATTTTACTAATATTTTATTTAATAGGCAAACTATATCATATATGAAAACATATAATTTAAATAAATTTAATTATTCTAATTAAATACTATGTAACTTCACTTGTATTTTATTTGACATAGTCTAATATGCTATTAATCCTATATCATACCAAACATAGGACAGCATTATAAATAATCCAGACTAATCCAATCCAACCTAATCTAATCCAGTTCTTATAGTCAATCTAATTTAATCATGCGTGCCAAACGTAGCCTTAGTAGTTATTCAAATCATTTCAGATTGGGATAACACTTTAGTTTTGTTCCTATCTCTATACATCATGATCACATTTCTGAAGTATTCCTCTTCTAGAGCTTGATTGAGCTCTAATTAATTAAGTGCCTAACCCATGATCTCATGAGCTTGTGATGGTTTAAAATTGCCTCAAACTAGGTTCTGCAATAGCCACCTCATATCCTTGGAACCATTTGAATGCTTTTCTTTCCAAATGAATGGTTGCCAAATCCACCATATCAGATTCTTCCACCCCATTGTATTTGAAAAATCATTCACATTTGTAGAACTAACCATTAGGATTTTTGCCCTCAAATGTAAGAAAATTCAATTTTATAAATCTTGTTTATGGGTTATACATACCAAAGTTCAACCCGGTTTTTGGCCTTGTGGAAAAACTACTCCTACCTTCCAATAAGGTTCCTTAAGCCCCTGATGTGCCCATCATCTTATCAAGTTTAAGACTTATTACTGCCATCATCTGAGAAAACCCCTTCAATTCCATTGCCTACTGGTTAGAAGCATCTTATAATTTGTGTATCGCTTCCTCTAGACTTCGCTGATCGTGTGCTCTAGTTCCCTCCGCCATCTTTTACGATGCCAGATCTCTTCTTTGATAGCAATAAAACAGCGAGGAAGAAGAAACGCTAATTTGCCTGAAAAAATTCTGGTTTTATTGATGACATTTTTCTCCTCCGCTTACAGCAACCAAAATGCTCTTTAAAAGCAAAAGTTAAAGAGTCCGACACTGACAACGCCACAATTCATGGAAGGAAACACTCCAAACAAAACTAAATAATGAAAACAAAAATTCAAAGTACCTAAGAAATTATTGCTAAAAATAAAATGGTCGTTATAACTTATGAAGAGCAAATAACTAAAATCAATTTGGAAAAGTGATAAAAGATTACAAGTGCTAAAGCAGTTACCAACTTGATTGTAATAAGAGTTAGATCAACCAAAACTCTACTGTTATCATCCTATGATCTACTAACTTCTCAGTGACATTAAAAACTTATTAATAGATATTAGAAATTTCATGAAAAATAACATGCCAATTAAAGAATTTCGATGTTCAGGAAATTAAAAGAAGATCTATTATTTCATCGTAGCATTAGCATGATATTTGGAACAAACGGTGGAAACTCGAAATGGAATGGTAGGTTTTATTTACTGAAACAAATAACCAATTAAGCCTTTGTTTTGCTTGTCATTGTTTGTAATTTTTAAAATTTGGTATTGTTGGGAAAATATGCTCTTTTAAAGCATATTAATTTATTTTCTGATTAATAAATATTTGAGATATTTTAATTGCATAAATATATTGAATAAGGTAATCATATTATATGCATTTATGTGATCATCATATGGATTCACAGAAAACATAAATACAAGTTATCTTATGATTAAATACATTAAGTCAATGATAAACAGAAATGTCATTTATTTACGTTAGACGTAGAAATTCATCGAACGATTTGTCTTAATCATATACGAATTTCATCAATGAATTACATATCGAATGGATCACATACGAGATTTAATTAACCTGAAACGATCGCCGACTTATTAAATCTCAGCATTGATTTTTGTAATCTTAATCTCGAGTTAATTATGATTTCACGATCAGAATTATTATTCCATTTGAAGTTATCGGCATGACACACACTGCCAACAAGACACCCAGATCTTCATGAGAATTATAAGACGTTATAGATTAACAATATGTACTCAGACGACATCTCGATTTTCAAGACTGATCGATCATGTAATTCTATCAACATATTTAAGATGTGAAACGATCATTAGAAAACCAAGAAGATCAAATAAGACGTAATTAAATCGACGGACAATGAGATATCGATTTAATTAACGACGCAGACAGCGATCGAAAGAAAGAAATCAACGCCATTTACCTAATTATTATTCGAACATACACCATGGCGCCAGCCCAATCTTATAGTTAGAATCTAATTAAACGACAGCCATTAATTACACGCTTAATTATCAGAACACGATCAGACGTCTCAAACGATCCCGCAATTTCATTTAATTGACTGCACCACCGGATCGCGTCGCACACGCACCAGCCAACACGCACGGCTAACAGCGAGATCGCGTGGCCGGCCCAGCAGCGCGCGGCCAGCAGCACATACTGCCAGCAAGCGCGCACAGCAAGCCAACAGCCACGCGAAGCAAGCAGCGAGCGCGCAGTAAGGCCAGCAACGAGCGCGAGGGAAAGCCAGCAACTCTGCGCGCGCGTGAGCACAGCAGTGCCGCGTACGCTGCACGCCCAGCAACTGCAGCGTACGGGTCTAGTCAGCTTCCGGTGACGCGGCAATGGTGGCTTGGCATCGTCTGGTCCGTTTTCGGCGAAGCAATGAACACCAGTGACCGGCGGCTGTGGAGAAGAAGAAAAGAAAAATATGGATTTTAGGGTTTTCATGGTTTTTATCATGAAGGTCCCTATAGTTCCGTAATTTTTCTTTTGGGCAGAAAAAATGTTAAGTTTTTGTATTTAAGTCCAAAAATAGTTTTGGGCTTAATGAATCCTAGTTTTAGGCCCAATTAAAATTTGGGCTTAATGGATTACAAATGCATAGATAAAATTTAACACATTAAATTTATTTTTGGTCCAAATTTTTCTTTTCATTTTTGTAATTAAAAAAAAGAATTTTCTTTATTTCCTTTCAAAATTAAAATTGGACCAATAATAAATTTAAAAGCCCAATTTCCCCTAGTTCATTAACAAAGACAAGTCTATGGAAGATTGACATTAACAAGAAGCCCAATGAAGATTAGGCTTAGGTTTAATGTATTTTTCATTTTAGGAAAGCCATGAATTAAGAGTATTTAATTATTTTTCTATATGTTGTGTTTTGGTTGATAACATGCCATGATAACATGTCATATAGAATAGGTAGTGTCACTTTATGCATAATGATACATGTCATTCATTAATTATGAATTTCATTATATTGTTTGTAATTTGCAAATGCTTTATAATATTGGATATCATCTAGATAATATTATAGGAAGCATGCAATTAACAATATATTATTAATGTAGGTTTTCAAGGAAAAACCAATTTTAAAATATTGAGTGGGAGAGGGAACATTCAAGATAATTTTTCCCATGGGCTCCATTGTTAGTTTAATAATAAAATTATATATATACCTCGACTTTATGATACGATGATGCTCCTTATGGAGGGTATATATATTAGATATTTTATTTGATGAACTTCTTCATAGATAAAATTGAAATATTTTTTAATTAATTGTTCACCCCAACGGTGACTATTGATGTGAAAAATACGTAGATTGAAATAATGGTTATACACTCAACTAAAATTTGTTATTAACCTTCCCAATGAAGCTCTGTTAACAAATTTAGGCCCAAAGGGATAACGATAATTATTTATCATGTCTCTACATGAAAGTAAATAATCCAATGGAAAATTGGGTCTAGTAAGTGTAGACATGACTTTCCCAACGGATAGCTTGTCAAAGCGGTACTAGATTATCGTTACAATAAATTAAAATGAATTTATGGTTTTTTGCATTTTTGTCATTTATTGTGAATATTGTTTCAAAGTATTTATGCATGTCTATTTTGTTTTTTCAGAAAATGACTTCCATCAACCCATTATTAATTATCCTTGTCAAAGCGGTACTAGATTATCGTTACAATAAATTAAAATGAATTTATGGTTTTTTTCATTTTTGTCATTTATTGTGAATATTGTTTCAAAGTATTTATGCATGTCTATTTTTTTTTTTCAGAAAATAACTTCCATCAACCCATTATTAATTATCCTTGTTAAAAATGAACTCACTGGAGAAAATTATTTAGATTGGAAACGCAATCTATTTAATATCCTCACTGCTAAGGGCTGCAAATATGTGTTGACCCAGCCTTGCCCTCCAGAACCATCGTTATACGATTATAGAAATTAGAGGGAGCCTTATGAGAAATGGTGCGAAGCTAACAAAATGACTAAGCGCTATATATTGGCTTCGATTTCTGTGGAACTGCATAAGATACATCGGAGCATGGAAACAGCCACTGAAATAATGGCTAGTCTTCATTAGATGTTTGGGCAGAATACTCATTTTGCTAGAGATGCAGCGTTAAAGCGTATTACGGATACTAAAATGGAAGAGAGCACAAAAGTTCGTGAACATGTCCTCAAAATGATGGACTATTTGAGTGAGGTAGAGATTCATGGTGTTCAAATTGATGATAAAACAAAGATTAACATGGTGATTGAATCTTTACCTGATACATTCAAAAAGTTTAAGGTCAGCTATATCTTAAACAATAAAGATATGACCTTAATTCAATTAATGCACGAACTACATGCTATAGAAGAGTTTTATCATAGCGTAAAACTTCACGAAAAGGATTCTCTGAAGGCTTAAGTCGAAAGATTGGAATGAGCAAGAAAGAGAGTAGGATTGGCAAAGTGTTCACTAAAAGTGGCAAGCCAATAGGCAAGTGTTACAAGTGTGATGACGGTCCTTTGGAAGAAAGATTGTCCTAAGATTATTAAAATGAGGTATAGGAAATCTTTAAGCTTCCTAATTAGTTCAGATTTCTATTGATTTATGCAATAGTGAATTCTGAGATAGCTAATTTGTAATTCATTTATTTGGTTTTCAGGAAACCAAGAGATTAAGTGAAGAAAGCTTTAAACAGCAGTTGAGGACATGCTAGTTTATATCAATTGAAAGGCTAGATCAATTTTACGAGACTTCAGTTTTGATATTTGTCTTTATTAGAGGAATTTAATTTCGGTGACTTGTTTTAATAAGCGAGTACTCGTTATTTATGGATCCTCTATTTATTACTTATTTTAGTTATTTATAAAGACATTTTATATCATATAAGTCCATTGATCTATTCAAAGTAAGATATAATGATAAATAGTATATGTTTTTATCAAAGAAAAGAAATGTTTCTTCTGACTAAAATAACCTCTAATATTTATGCTTAAGTCATATAAACTATAATAAGATTTTAAGAAAATGATTAATGATAGGCTTCTTAGCCTATTAAGATTGATCATGGTAATTCTATAAATCTTATTTAGAAAAGTAACGTGACGATAATGCTCTTTTTGAGCTAAAAGTATAACATTGTATTGGATGATTTAGTGCATACAAATGTACAGACTAATCAGTTTACATGTGGTAAGAGGTTATGAGTATTCAATCAATTTTATTGATGAATATTCATTTCTTTTGTGTTTGTCCAAATGCGTCATAATTCCATTACTTTTGAAATTCAAAAGGGTACATGGATAAGACAGAAGCAATTAGACAGGAACATAAAAGAACTTCGATATGATGGAAACAAAAAACACTATGATACTATAGTGTAATTAAATGGAGAAACAAGATTCTTTTGGATAAAACAAAATACTAAGTGATTTATCAATTGCCTTTTTGATTCTAGATACCAAAATTTAAAACTGTAAAAGTTTAAAGAACTTAGATTTATCTACCTCAGTGTCTACTACTCCAAGAAATTATGAAAAAGTCACAAACATAGTTTGAGACACATTCGTATTTGGAGTTTACTAGTATTTATACTAGGATAAGAGGTAGAAAAAGATGAATTTGTGTTCAGAACTTTGCATGTTTTAAGTATCTTAAAGGAATAAGGTAAAGTCTGAATTATAGTCCTCAAGATAGGAATGTATTTATAGACATATTCTTTACTTTCTTTGAGGAAGACTATATAATGACTTATTACCTAAGAGTAAGGTAAAACTAGAGAAATAAAAAGGAGATCAGGTTGATGCTCAGCTTTCAACACCTGTTATTGAACAGGAAGAACAGCAACAACCAGCTGATCAACACAGGATTATCCCTGAACAACAATCACTTTTAGAACCTCGTAGTGGGAAAGTAACTAAGTTACCAGCAAGATACATGTTATTGGGAGAAACCTATACGGCGATCTCAGATAAACAAATATAAGATCCCACTAGCTTCAACGAAGTTCTAATGGATAGAGATGTTGAATTTTGGAAAAGATCATGAATCAAGAAATGGAATCTATGTATTCCAATAAAGTCTGGGAACTTGTAGAAGCACCAAATGGGGTAAAACTTATAAGGTGCAAGTGAATTTACAAGAGAAAAAGAAGAGTAAACGAAAGGGTGGAAACATTTAAAGCAAGATTAGTATCCCAAAAGTTCCACTCAGAAAGAGAAATCGATTATGAGGTAACTTTTCTTCTGGTTGCTATGCTTAAATCCATCAGAATTTCGCCCTCCATTGTTGTAGTGCTAGATTGTGAAATTTGGCAAATAGATGTCAAGACTGCCTTTCTTAATGGCATCTTGAAGAACATCTACATACAGCAACCAAATGGATTCATACAAAAAGGCCAAGAACACATGGTATGTAAGTTGCAGAGATCCATTTATGGATTGAAGCAAGCATCCCGGTCATGGAACATCAGATTTGATCAAGCGATTAAATCGTTTGGATTCATTCAGAATATTGATAAACCATATGTGTACAAGAAAAATCAGGGAAAATCTGTAGCATTCCTAGTTCTTTATGTAGATAATATTTTCCTAATTAGAAACGATATAAGAGTATTGACTATAATAAAGAGTTGGTTAGCAAAACAATTTGATATGAAAGACCTGGGAGAGGCAAGTTATATTCTTGGTATCAACTTTATATGAAACCGGAAGAATAAAACTTTAACCTTGTCTCAAGAGGTCTATATCGACAAGATATTGGCTAGATTTAGCATGGAGAATTCCAAGACTGGTTTATTATCATTCAGACATGGAATTGCGTTCTCTAAGGATCAATCTCCTAAGACATCTGAAGAGATAGAAAGAATGATTCCTGTCTGTCGCGGAAGTCTCATGTATGCCATGCTTTGCACTAGGCGGATATACATTTTGCGAAGGATGGTTAGCAGATAATAATCTAATCTCGACACGAACATCGATCGCACAAGCATGAAGTATCTGAAAAGAACTAAAAATTATATGCTTGTGTATTCTAGTGATGAACTTATTCCAGTGAGTTATACTGATTCTGACTTTACGTCAGATAAGGATGCAAGAAAATCAACTTTCGGGTGTGTGTTTACATTAGGAAGTAGAGCTGTTAGTTGGAGGAGTGTGAAACAATCTTGTATCACAGACTCCACAACTTAAGCTGAATATGTGGCTACATCTGAAGCTGCAAAAGAAGTTGTATGGCTCTACAAGTTCCTACAATATCTTGTGGTGGTGAGGTAGCTCAATCTAAGCAACCTAAGAACCACAAGAAACAAAACATATTGAGAGGAAATATCATCTCATAAGGGAATAGTGTAGATAGGTTATATGAAAGTACCATAAATGGCATAAGATGCTAAATAGCAGATCTTATTACAATGGCCATTAATGGAAAACCTTTATAACCAACACTTAGAGCCCTAGAGCATGTGCAATATGCCAGATATGCTTTAAGAACTAGTGGGAGATTATTGGGAAAATATGCTCTTTTAAAGCATATTAATTTATTTTCTGATTAATAAATATTTGAGATATTTTAATTGCATAAATATATTGAATAAGGTCCGTTTAATCATATTATATGTATTTATGTGATCATCATATGGATTCACAGAAGACATAAATACAAGTTATCTTATGATTAAATAAATTAAGTTCGCAGTTGATAAACAGAGTTGGGCGCTTTATTTATGTTTAGACTGTAGTAAATTCATTGAATGATTTGTCTTAATCATATATGAATTTACTGATGTAGTTTGACTACATCGAAATTTGGATCACATATGAGATTTAATTAACCTTGAAATGACTGTCAGACTTATTAAATCTCATAGGCATTGATTTTACTGTAATCTTAATCTTGAGTTAATTATGATTTCATGATTGTAATTGTTATTCCATTTGAGTTACCATTGGGCATGACACACACTTGTGGTCAAGATTACCCGGTATCTTGGTGGGAGCAATTATAAGTATTGGAGTTATAGATTAACAATATAGAATTTGTACGACACATCTCTTGATCGGTTTTCGGCACTTGATCATAGAATTTTTTGGCCAGAGTGTATCAACATATTTAGTATGTTGAAAATGATCATTAGAGAAAACCAGTAAGTATCAAGGAATAAGATGTAATTAAATCGATTGGACAGTTGAGATATCGATTTAATTAACGATGTGGTACAAAGGATTGAGCAGTAAAGAAATCAATGTGGCTTGGGACGAATTATTATTCGAACATACAATTATGGAGGTCAGTTCCAATCTTATAGTGGAGTAGAATTGGAATTAAATTATTAGGCTTGTTTAATTACATGCTTAATTGTTGTAACCACGATTGTATGTTCCCAAATGATCCCCGGGTTAGCTCATTTAATTGACTGCACCACTACTGGATTAATAAGCAAGATAACTAGCAATTTGGGTCAAAAACATAATTATATTATTTAGTGGGAGGCTCCATTAATATACTTTTGTATAAAGGGGCCTTATATTATTTTACAAGGTGGTCCCCTTATGGAAAAAGGAAAGTAACGTAACTTTTATTTTGGAGCCTAGGGTTTGACTAAAGAAATAATATAAAAGGCTTATTTTTCTCTCATGAGATGGGGGCACAGTCACTTCATACAAATCAGAGAAAAAGATTTTTCTCTCTAATTTTGAGAGAAAAATTTTCTCGTGCTAGTTTGCTTTTAGTAGTGATAAAGGCGCCCACATGTCAAGTGCAGATCAAACCTGAGTCATAACCTGGAAGATCATTGGTGACAGTTCGTGATCTAACAGGCGTGGTGGTGACAGATCTTGATCTGGGAGCTTAAATCACTTCAGCGGAAAAATCCAAATTGGATTTTCAAGGTATGATTTCTAGATTACAAATTCATATATATTTTATGAGATCGATCCTAAAAGCTTTTTTAAAAAACTGAATTTTCCCCAATAGGTATATGGTATGTCAAACTGGAGAAATTCTAGAATGCATCAGAAGATCATATCAGTCATACAATAAATAAATGATCATGTCAATCATACAATAAACAAGTGATCATGTCAGTCATACAATAAGTAAATAATATTATAACATGTATGTATTTATTTTGAAAAAATATCATATGTGTAAGTGATGGTTATATTAAATTTAATTACACATCATACATATATTAATTGTTTGTTTTATCTTTAATATATTTTAGAATTCTCAGTTAAATAGATCTTGTAATTTATTAATAAACACTACACGAAAACTAATTTTCACAACATCATACACCGTTTCATACCTAATTAGTAAGTAAGTTAAAATAAGATAAATTTAATCCTCAAGAGTAAATTTGTGTCAAGTTAAAATAAGATAAATTTAATCCCCAAGGGTAAATTTGTGTTAAATGTAAACCTCAAAACTTAAGAAAATGAATTTACTCTTACAAAATTTCAAAAATTGAAAAAATAAGTATAATTAAAATAATCTTAATCAGCGCATGTTTTTGTATTTTCAAATGTGAAATTATGTTATTAGTTATCACATGGATATGTAAGTTTTGGGATCCAGACATGAACTGAACACAAATTAAAGGCAAAACAAAGAGAATTCATAGATGTACATCCTGAATTAATTACTATTTATTTTGAGTTTATTGATTCATTCATCCTATAACAAACAATTGATAATTCATCCATCCAATAACAAAAAAATGATAAATATTACGCAAGTGAACGTATTGAAAAACGCATACATAAAAAGAAGACAAAAACAAGGTCTACGAAATGATTTTTTAGCCAAAAAGTAGCAGCTGCTGTGGAGTTGGAGAATATTTCATTCTTTTGGGCTATGGCTCTGCAGAATCTTAGGCGCTCACAAAATGAATCCCACATTTTTTTTAACTTCGCAACACTCCAAACATGGATGAAATGAAATGTGGAAAAAGAACTCATCAATAATCACATATGAATCCTCTTCATCGAATAAAAAGGATCCTAAAAAAATGTGATCTGACTCAGCATAACTAATTCTCCCCAAAAACCAAGAAGTATATGTTTCAGATTTGGCTTTCCAATCACAGTACACTTCATACAGGTTGAGTAGTCAATCATCCACCACACTTTTATGCCTAAAGCACTTGGTAACCACACTTTTATGCCTAAAGTGCTCTGTAACTGGAAATGCTGTTGAGAATCAGCTTTATATTAGCTCAGTAATGTTAGTTAGGTTAGTTAAATAACTGATTGTGGTGATGTGGCTGCTGAGTCAGCAAGGTTATTAATTTGTTATTAACAGAATCAGCTTAGCTCATGCATTCCGTGTGCTTAGAAAGCTCCAAATTATAGTATAAAATAGCTTTGTAAAATCAGTTTCAGTATGTACAAAGATAATGATCATTAACTTCTTTTTTCTCTCTCGTTAAAATTTTTCTCTCCATTTTCTTAGTATCCAAACACTACAACACAGAGTAATTGAATTTTAGCTTGGTATCAAGCCAAGAATACTCATTCTCATGGCTCCATTAAGCTTGAATACAAATGTTTCATCCTTGATCTCGTCTTATACATTCACAACTCCGATCAAACTTGATCATTCCAACTATACAATCTGGAAATCACAGATTCTCTCTTCAGTAAGAGCTATTGAACTTGAAAATCTTCTCGATGGCTCACGAACTTATCCGGATCAGTTTTTTACTGTTGATCTAACAAATCCTGATGCAGTCTCGCAAACGAATCCTGCTTATACTATATGGAAGAAACAAGATCAGATGTTGCTGAGCTGGTTGTTGTTCTCTATCAGTGTCGAGATCCTGAGTCTTGTGATAAATTCTAAAACTTCTCATGAACTCTGGACTAGTATAGAACAACAATTTGGCTTTTAAACTGCTACTAAGAAAGTTCACTTGAAAATGATGTTAAATAATCTAAAGAAATGATCTCTATCTGTTACTGATTACTTTAGTAAACTGAGATCATTGATTGATGAGTTAGCCATTGCTAGTAATCCATTCAGTTCCCTAGATTTCATCACACACTTAATTTCTGGCCTAAGATAGCCTTATTATCCAGTTGTTGTGTATATTGAAGCTAATATTCTGAAAATGAGCATTAATGAGGCCTATTCCATGCTCTTGACTCATGAAGCTAGACTAGAGAATGCACAATCTAGTGCTAGCAAAGAGACTAAATTAAACTATACAACTAATATAGCTTAGACTGGAAATATGCAGAAGAAGTCATGAAATAATAGAAATTGGAACAATAATAGTAATAATAATCAAGGTAACTGGACTGGGAATTATGCTAATAAGAATGGAAATGGTAACAGGAATGGAAATGGCAACTGAAGTGGCAACAAAGGAGGTTCTGGATTAGGAAAAGGTTATATGGGACAAAACTCTGAAAGAGAATGGAATGGTAATAAGGGTAGAGGAGGTTTCACTAGTTATAATGGCTTCAACAATAACAGTGGTGGTTTTTCTGGTATGTTTCCTAAATATATAAGATGAGGTAGCAGAGGATCCATAATTTTTCAAATCTATTTTAAGTACAACCATTCTGCAAATGACTGCAGGGACAGGTTCAATAGAAACTTTGTTCCAAATTTTCCAATGAATGGTTCTTATCCTAGTCAAAATCAAGCTTCCAGAGCTGCTTACATGACTACTTCAGAAGGCATTGCAGATCAAGGGTGGTACCTGGACAGTGGAGCTACTCATCACCTTACAAATAATGTCCAGAATATCACTAAAGGTAAATCCTATATTGGTTCTCAATTACTATTAGTTAGTAATGGTGAAGGGCTTAACATTACACATATTGGTTGCACATACTTTCATACTTCTTTTGGAAATTCATTGAGCATAAATAATGTCTTAGTTGTACCAAAAATTACTAAGAACCATATTAGCATTTCTAAGCTTCTATCAGACAATAATATAACCATTGAATTTTCCTCTAATTTGTGTTTTGTTAAGGACAAGATGGAGGGAAATTGCTGGCACAGGCGATTGCTAAAGTTAGCCTTTATAAACTATTGTCTCAAGATGATTCTGACATTGTGTTCAACTCTGGAAGTCTTAGTTCAAAGCCTAGCTCACTATTGTCAATCTTTCAAAATAAAGCAATTGTAAACTCTCTGGAAAAGTCCAGTAGTCTTGAGTCTGTCTGAAACGACCCGCCCCAAACCCTAAGGGCAAGTCTATCATATAACATCAAACTAAGTACATAATAATCTAATTAATAAAAATTCTATCGCCAAATCGACAGAGTCTCATTTATAAATATAACACTCCCAATCTGAAACATGTGAAGCAAACACTTCCAGAATAATACAATATACAACAAACTCCACAATCAACATCCTCAACCCAGATGTTGAGTTTTATGCAAAATATCTCTAGAGTCTCAAAAGATAATATAACAAAGTTTCACAAACCTAAGAGAACAAGATGATAAGGATATCCTAACAACAATCATCTACATTCTCTAACACCATCATGTGACCAAGACTCAAATTATCTACAGTCGCTGGGTCGGTCTGGTGTACCTGCAACCTCCTGGTAAGGGGGGGAGAAAATATAATAAAACGGGGTGAGTATAAAACTCAGTGAAATCAGTGAGTGGATAGTAGTTTTTGAAAATAAATTAATTTAATATTTCTTAAAAAGAAATAATCATTTCAACTTCTAAATATGATTTCACCAAATCACAAGCGAAACAAAATCATTAATAAATCATTTAACATTTAAATCAGATTTCTAACCATGAAACACATATATAATATCGTACTCTATATCTGTGGAAATCATATCTCAATAACATATAGAATTCACAAATCTGAAAATCATCACTAAACAAGTACCCAGGGGAATAATCTCATCTATCCGGACCTTAGCAGACGGGCAATGAATGACGTACTATCTGGGTACTATCACGCCCCGGAGCTACACGGATAGGCTGGGACGTACTATCTCATATCTCAACATATCTGTACATATCATCTGTAATCATCACACTGCATGCATATGCCCCCAAAAGGCGAAAGCGCCGAAACACACGGCCCAAAGCCTCTATGTGTGTTCAGACGGGCCCCAAAGGCCTCTAATCTCATCTCATTTTATCTCATCTATATAACTGTATCTGGAGGGGAGGGTACTGCCTAATGATTTTAAAAACAATATCTATACTCATAATCATATAAAATTAATTCATATTTCCAATAATACATTTCCTTTCATCATCACAATTAAATCCACTTTTCTCAATTTCAAAATACCATCATATTTAGTCAAAATCAATACGGAAACTCAATAACCAAATATTTTAATATAATACCAATACGTCAATAAAATCAATTTCGAGAAAATCATTAAATCAAATATTTAACATATTTATTTCGTAAACATGCTTTACCATCACAACTATGAAAATAGGTTTTGTATATTCCACTCACAGTGACAGTGTTCACGCTCAACTATCGTTCACGTCCGCGGACTGGTTCTCGCTCGCGGATTCTCCTAAATCATTGGAACGACATAATTATTATCCGTAAATCGAAATTACGACTAAATTAATAAAATAAACTCGAAAAAGACTATATATTCATAATTTACGACTCCCGTATCATTAAAATTTCTAAAATACCCTCGAGTCTGTAAATCGTTACAATATTTCGAAATCATAAATTACCGAATTATCCTCAAAATCGTAATTATAACAAATTCCTAATTTTTTGGAATTACTAAATTGTCCACATGCTCTGAAATTACAAAATTGCCCTCAACATGTGAAATTACCAATTTGCCCTCGCTGGTCAACGGTGACCGAAATCAGTCAACACTCGCCGGAAAGCTCAGGTCTGAATGTTCCAGTGACGGTGAGTCTCATGGTGCCGACGGTGAGCCTCAACGCGCGGCAACGACGTCAGGATCTAGCTCTAAAGCCGCGAACTTCAACAACGCGTTGGCGGCGATTAAATGGCTCCCGGTGGCAACGGATGGTCGGGAATCGAAGAGGAAGGCGTGGGGGACAAATTCCAACCAGCGGTGTCACTCAAAGCCGGCGAAATCATGGCGAACCAAGACCGCGGTTGCCACGGTGTTTGCGAGCCAAATCGGCGGCGTTCTGGACGTTTTTCGGTGATAAGAACGGTATGGTTATGTTGCTCGTCTCTCAAGCTTCGATTTGATACCAACCTTGCTCGGAGTGGTGGCCGGAATAGTGAGAAGTGGCTGGTCAAGCTTCGCGGGTCGGGTTTTCGGGTCTGAAATTAATGGGTCTCTCACTCACACGCGTAGAAAATAATAATAATAATAATAATACCCATATTTTCGTAACTCCCGTTTTATTCATTTTGATAACTGTTTCATTTTTTTTTTTCACGGGTGTTACAATCCTCCCCACTAATAAAAATTTCATCTTCGAAATTTACACACCTGATAATAAAAGATGGGGATACTGAGCTCGCATTAAATCCTCACGTTCCCAAGTGGCCTCTTCATTTGTATGATTCCTCCACCGTACTTTTACTAGAGGGATGGTCTTAGAATGCAAAACTTGGTGTTTCTTTTCTAATATCTCCACTGGTTCCTCTTCGTAAGTTAAATCTTCCTTCAACTGAATTGGTTGGTTCGATAACACATGTCTTGGGTCATACATATACTTTCGGAGCATTGAAACATGAAACACATCGTGAATTCTGGATAACTCGGGTGGTAGCGCTAATCGATAAGCTAACAGACCAATGCGCACGATGATCTCATAAGGCCCAATGTAACGCGGGCTAAGCTTTCTACGTCTTCCAAATCGAAGCACTCCTTTCCAAGGAGATATCCGTATGAAAACTCTATCACTAACTTCGAATTCAAGTTCCCACCTGCGCTTGTTTGCATATCTCTTCTGTCTATCTTGAGCCACCTTTAATCTATCTCGGATCAACTGTATCTTCTCATTAGTATCTTGAACTAATTCTGGACCGAATAATTTCCGCTCGCCAACCTCATCCCAACATACTGGAGTCCTGCATTTTCTACCATACAAAGCCTCATATGGTGCCATCTTGATACTAGCTTGGTAGCTGTTGTTGTAAGCAAACTCCATCAGTGTTAAATAATTGTCCCAATTGCCTTTAAACTCCATAACACAAGCTCGCAACATATCTTCCAAGGTTTGAATAGTATGCTCTGACTGTCCGTCTGTCTGTAGGTGAAAAGCTGTACTGAAATTCAACTTGGTGCCTAAAGCATTTTGCAAGCTGGTCCAGAACTTAAAAGTAAACCGGGAATCTCTATCTGAGACTACAGACACGGGTACTCCGTGAAGTCGAACTATCTCAGTCACATAAATACTCCCTAACTTATCCATTGAATAGGTGGTTTTGAATGGTAAGGAATGATCAGATTTTGCAAGTCGATCGACAACCACCCAAACACTATCATGTCCTTTCTGAGTACGTGGAAGTCCCGCTACAAAATCCATGGTGATGTGCTCTCACTTCCACTCAGGAATAGGAAGCGACTGAGAACACCCTGCAGGCCTCTGGTGTTCAGCTTTAATCTGCTGACAGACTAAACATCGAGAAATAAATTCAGCTATCTCTCTCCTCATACCTGGCCACCAGTAATGATCCCTCAGGGTACAATACATCTTCGTACTACCAGGATGCATCGCATATGCTGAACAGTGAGCTTCTTCCATAATCTCTTCTTTCAGATCTTTAAAATCAGGTACACAGAGTCTATTACCCATGACTAAAACTTCGTCGTCTCTCACTGTAAAATCGGTTCGTAAACCTTTTTGTACATCCTCTTTCAACTTCACTAACTGTGGGTCCTGAACTTGCATTTAATGAACTTTGTCAATCAAAGTCGGCCTAATTTGAAAGATAGCTATTAAAGCTCCACAATTGCCAGCGTCCAACTCGACTCCCAAAGATCTCAACTCAATCAACAAAGGCATATACGTTACTCGCAAATGAGCTATAGAGCTGGAAGATTTTCTACTTAATGCATCAGCTACTACATTTGCTTTGCCGAGATGATAATCAATAGTGCAATCATAATCTTTAATCAGCTCAATCCATCTCCGTTGTCTCAAATTCAGTTCTTTCTGGGTAAACAAATACTTCAAGCTCTTATGATCAGTGAAAATCTGACATGTTACCCCATATAAGTAATGCATCCATGTCTTGAGTGCAAACACCACTGCTGCTAGCTCTAGATCATGTGTTGGGTAGTTTTGCTCATGCTTTTTAAGTTGTCTAGAAGCATAAGCCACCACTTTCCCATGCTGCATTAATACACAACCCAATCCCTGCCTAGAGGCATCGCTATATACCATAAATCTAAGCAAGAACACCGAGGTCAAATGCATCTTGAGTTCTTGAAAACTTTTTTCACAGTCATCATCCCACTGAAATTTACCATTTTTTCTGGTTAACCGTGACAGAGGTGTAGCAATCTTGGAGAATCTCTCCACAAATCTACGATAATAACCAGTTAATCCAAGAAAACTGCGACTCTCTGTGACATTTGTAGGCCGTTCCCATTTCACGACTGCTTCAATCTTTTGAGGATCACCATAAATGCCTTCAGCTGATATCACATGACCTAAAATACTACTCTGTCCAACCAGAACTCGCACTTATTGAACTTCGCATACAATTGCTTCTGTGTCAAAGTCTGTAAAATAATCCGTAAATGCTCTGCATGCACTTCCTCACTTCGGGAATATACCAAGATATCATCAATGAATACAATCACAAACCGATCCAGATACGGGCGAAATACCCTATTCATAAGGTCCATAAAAATGGCTGGAGCATTAGTCAACCCAAATGGCATCATTAAAAATTCATAGTATCCATAACGAGTTCTAAATGCTGTTTTAGGAACATCGGCCTCTTTAATTCTAAGCTGATGGTATCCCGAGCGCAAATCGATTTTAGAAAATACTTCCGCGCCCTGAAGTTGATCAAACAAGTCATCAATACGCGGGAGTGGATACTTATTACGTACTGTAACTTTGTTCAACTGCGTGTAATCGATGCAAAGTCTAAAAGTCCCATCTTTTTTCTTAATAAATAACATTGGAGCTCCCCACGGTGACACACTAGGTCTAATAAATCCTTTATCCACTAACTATTGCAATTGAATCTTTTCTTTTCAATTTCACGGTGCCATTCTCAGTGCTATAGATATAGAGATGTTCCAGAACTAAGTCAACAGAAAATCAACCTCTGTTAGTGGCATCCCGGAAGTTCATCCGAAATACATCCGAAATTCTTCGACTCATCGTAATATCTTCCAATCTTAATTCTCGAGCTTCTATATCTATCACATGAGCTAAATAAGCTGAGCATCCTTTCCTTAGCATCTGTCTTGCAGTAATAGCACATATAACACATGAAGGTAGAACTTTGCACTCTCCGCAGAATTTCAACTCAGTTTTTCCTGGCTTTTTAAACACAACTTCTTTTTTGAAACAATCCACCGTAGCATAATGAGATTCAAGCCAATCCATGCCCAAAATGGCATCGAAATCATGAATATCTAAAGAAATGAAATTCACCTCAAATTCATGTTCACCCATTTCAATTATACAATCCCGATATACACTTTCGGCAAGAAATGACTCTCCGGTGGGTGTACGAACAATTAGACCATAGTCTAACAATTCGGGCTCTCACCCTATGTACATAGCAAAAGTACGGGATACAAAAGAATGTGTAGATCCAGGATCAATAAGAATATGAGCCTCGCTGCCAAGAATAGATAATATACCCATAATAATTTCTGGTGCAGCATGTGCCTCCTGCTGTGTCAAAGCAAAAACTCGAGCCTGAGCATGAGGTCGACCAGGCTTACCTCTCTGGCCTAGAGCAGTCATCTAACTCCCAGATCTAGAACCCCATGTCTGCACTCCTCTCTGACCCTGAGTCTGGCTAGAGTAAGGTCGATACCGTGAGGCTGTTCCTCCTGTAGGACTATCATTCTGAGATAAAGTAGGGCAAAATCTTCTAATGTGTCCAGGCTGGCCACACAAATAACAAACTCTGTCTCCAACACGACACTGGCCCTGATGATTCCTGCCATATAATGGACAAGAGGTCTGTTGAACACTCTTAGAGCGATCATCACGAAATCCCCCACCATGCGGGTCGTCTGTCACGACTCGATATTACTCCCACCGATGGTCTGACCGAGCATGATCGATGACTGTCTCGAGTCTCCCTTTAAACCTGTACCCTGACTCCTATGCATGCTATCAGAGTACATCATCGAAATACCCCCTCTCTTTGGCGGCCTGCTATTAGAGCTACCCTCTGCCCAACTCTGGCTCCGCTTCTGCTTCAGTGCATGGACTCTGCGGCCTTCAACATCAGTGCTCTACTCTTCGTCGCCTCAACTACCTCTAAACTCGTATCGTGATGCGCCACTGAGTACGAATCTCAAATCGGAGTCCCTCTTCAAATCGTCTACATATCTCTCTCTCATCACCGATCGCAGGATATAGCAAACTGAGAGGTTCAAAATTTCTTCTCATATTCTTCAACTGTCAAAGATCCCTGAATCAATCGAAGAAATTCACTACGTTTAATATCCTGATACACAGCTGGAAAATAATGATCGTAGAATTCCTCACGGAAAATAGCCCAAGTAATCGCAGCATGCCCCTGATATCGTCTCTCCACTATCTGCCACCAATGGTAGGCTCTATCCTCAAGCATGAAAGTGGCGAAAGATAGTTTGTCACCCTCTGGACACCTCATCACGTCAAAAATACACTCTAACTTAACCAACCAGGACTCAGCCTCAGGTGGTTCACCGGAACCATCAAAGCTCTTTGCCCCTAAACTCCGCACTCGCTCAATAGTGTTTACGCACGATGCGCTGAGTTTGATTATGATGTTTATAGTCATGATCTCGAGCCAATCTATCAAACGATCGCTCAATATTCAGACATTTCGGTGCTCAGCTATCCCATGCGTAGAAGATTCAACTACCCCTTCATTCACAGGTTCACCTTCCCCCGCAGGTACACCACCAGAAGTCAACCCAGCTATTGGCCTAGTAGAGCCACGACTGCGGCCACATCTATTACTATGGCGAAATATGATGGTGCCTACAAGATATAAATTCTAACTTTAATAAGAAGAAAACTTATTCTTATTAAGACAGTAAAGTCTACATAATCTAAAACCATGCTCTGATACCAATTGAAACGACCCGCCCCAAACCCTAAGGGCAAGTCTATCTTGTAACATCAAACTATGTACATAATAATCTAATTAATAAAAATTCTACCGAAAATTCAGCAGAGTCTCCTTTATAAATATAACACTCCTAATCTGAAACATGTAAAGCAAACACTTCCAGAATAATACAATATACAACAAACTCCATAATCAACATCCTCAACCCAGATGTTGAGTTTTATTCAAAATATCTCCAGAGTCTCAAAAGATAATATAACAAAGTTTCACAAACCTAAGAGAACAAGATGATAAGGAATATCCTAACAACAATCATCTACATTCTCTAACACCATCATGTGACCAAGACTCAAAATATCTACAGTCGCTGGGTCGGTCTGGTGTACCTGCAACCTCCTGGTGAGGGGGGGAGAAAATATAAATAAAACGGGGTGAGTATAAAACTCAGTGAAATCAGTGAGTGGATAGTAGTTTTTGAAAATAAATTAATTTAATATTTCTTAAAAAGAAATAATCATTTCAACTTCTAAATATGATTTCACCAAATCACAAGCGAAACAAAATCATTAATAAATCATTTAACATTTAAATCAGATTTCTAACCATGAAAGACATATATAATATCGTACTCAATATTCGTGGAAATCATATCTCAATAACATATAGAATTCACAAATCTGAAAATCATCACTAAATAAGTACCCAGGGGAATAATCTCATCTATCCGGACCTCAGCGGACGGGCAATGAATGACGTACTATCTGGGTACTATCACGCCCCGGAGCTACACGGATAGGCTGGGACGTACTATCTCATATCTCAACATATCTGTACATATCATCTGTAATCATCACACTGCAAGCATATGCCCCCAAAAGGCGAAAGTGCCCAAACACACGGCCCAAAGCCTCCATTTGTGTTCAGACGGGCCCCAAAGTCCTCTCATCTCATCTCATTTTATCTTATCTGTATAACTGTATGTGGAGGGGAGGATACTGCCTAATGATTTTAAAAACAATATCTATACTCATAATCATATAAAATTAATTCATATTTCCAATAATACATTTCCTTTCATCATCACAATTAAATCCACTTTTCTCAATTTCAAAATACCATCATATTTATTCAAAATCAATACGGAAACTCAATAACCAAATATTTTAATATAATATCAATACGTGAATAAAATTAATTTCAAGAAAACCATTAAATCAAATATTTAACATATTTTTTTCGTAAACATACTTTACCATCACAACTATGAAAATAAGTTTTGTATATTCCACTCACAGTGACAGTGTTCACGCTCGACTATCGTTCACGTCCGCGGACTGGTTCTCGATCGGGAATCCTCCTAAATCATTGGAAGGACATAATTATTATCCATAAATCGAGATTATGACTAAATTAATAAAATAAACTCGAAAAAGGCTATATATTCATAATTTACGACTCCCGTATCATTAAAATTTCTAAAATACCCTCGAGTCCGTAAATCGTTACAATATTTCGAAATCGTAAATTACCGAATTATCCTCGAAATCGTAATTATAACAAATTCCTAATTTTTTGGAATTACTAAATTGTCCACATGCTCTGAAATTACAAAATTGCCCTCAACATGTCAATCACCAACACTCGCCGGAAAGCTCAGGTCTGAATGTTCCAGTGACGGTGAGTCTCATGGTGCCGACGGTGAGCCTCCACGCGCGGCTACGACGTCAGGATCTAGCTCCAAAGCCGCGAACTTCAACAACGCACTGGCGGCGATTAAACGGCTCCCGGTGGCAACGGATGGTCGGGAATCGAAGAGGAAGGCGTGGGGGACAAATCCCAACTGGCGGTGTCACTCAAAACCGGCGAAATCACGTAGAACCAAGACCGCGGTTGCCATGGTGTTTGCGAGCCAAATCGACGGCGTTCTAGACGTTTTCCAATGATAAGAACGGTATGGTTATGTTCCCCGTCTCTCAAGCTTCGATTTGATACCAACCTTGCTCGGAGTGGTGGCCGAAATCGTGAGAAGTGGCCGGTCAAGCTTCGCAGGTCGGCTCGGGTTTTCGGGTCTGAAATTAATGGGTCTCTCACTCACACGCGTAGAAAAAAAAAATAATACCCATGTTTTCGTAACTCATTTATTCATTTTGATAACTGTTTCATTTTTTTTTTTCACGGGTGTTAAACTATCAATCCAGTTTCTTTTCATTCAAATAATCTGGAGTTAAATAACTCTAATCCTGCAAGTTTTCTTACTTCAATTCAGTTGTTACATAATAGGTTTAGACATCCAAACAAACATGCTTTACAAACAATAATAAGAAAACTTCCTTTACATCATACTTCAAATCAATCTCTTCAATTTTGTGATGCTTGTCAATGTGGAAAATTGCATCAAATTCGTTTTCCTCTCACTGAAACAAAATCCAGATCTCCACTTGAGTTACTACACACTGATCTATGAGGTCCAGCCTCTGAATATTCTATGGATGGTTACAGATACTACATTTCTTTTATTGATGATTTCACTAGATATAGCTGGATATTCCCTCTTACTCTCAAATCAGAAGCACTTGATACCTTTAAACACTTCAAAACTCTTATTGAAAAACAGTTTTCTTTGTTCATTAAAGCTTTGCAATCAGACATGGGGGGTGAATTTATAGCTTTCAAAACCTTTCTTCAGCAAGAAGGTATTTAATTCAGATTTAGTTGTTCTAACACTCATCATCAAAATGGGACTGTTGAAAGAAAACACAGGCATATAGTTGAGACTAGTTTAACTCTTCTTGCTCAATCATATTTGCCTCTATCGTTTTTGTGGAAAGCATTTCATATGCCTCTTATCTCATTAATAGAATGCCTACACAAGTTCTGGGAAATCTGTCTCCTTTTCAGAAACTCCACAATCAATTATCTGATTATATGTTTCTTAAAGTTTTTGGCTGCTTTTGTTTTCCTCTACTCAAACCATATAATCAGCATAAACTTGATTTCCACTCTCAAAAGTGTGTTTTTTCGGCTACAGTCCCCTTCATAAAGGTTATAAATGTCTTGATAGATCTGGAAAAGTCTTTATTGCAAGGCATGTTATATTCAATGAAACAGAATTTCCATATTCTGAGTTGTTCTCAAAACAGTCACTCCCTATTTCATATGAGTCTAATTCAATTTCTTCATCTCTTGTTCAAATTTCCTTCCTTCAAAATTCTCCTTCTTCTGACAGTAGTAAGAAAGTTCAGCAGCTGCAACCTCTGCTCTAACAATGTCTCATGTATCTACACCTTCTTCAGCACAATAATAATCTTCTTCAGATTCATCATCGAACGATATTTTAAATCCACCTTCTTTCACTGAACCTTCATTAACCTATACAAACCTTACAACCTGTCCCACGTACACATCCTATGCTTACCAAAGCTAAAGCTGGAATTTTCAAGCGCAAAACCTATATTTCTGTTACTCAAAATCTTGAACCAACCAGTGTTAAGGCTGCTTTACAAGATTCCAAGTGGTATTTAGCATTGAAAGAAGAGTTTGAAGCATTATAGAAGAACAATACCTGGACATTGGTACGACCACATGCAGCTGCAAAAATAGTTAGAAATAAATGGGTATATCGAGTAAAATACAACCCAGATGGAAGCATAGCTAAATATAAAGCTCGTTTGGTTGTAAAAGGCTTTCACCAAACTTATGGAATTGACTTCTTTAAAACTTACAGTCCTACAGTAAAACCTTGCACAGTTAAAATAGTTTTTAGCTTGGCAGTTCTGCATCACTGGTCCATAAGACAATTGGATGTGAATAATGTATTTCTAAATGGTTTTCTTATAGAGGATGTTTTTATGCATCAGCCTGAAGGGTTTTTTTATCCTCAATATCCTTCTTACATCTGCAAATTAAATAAAGCTTTATATCGATTAAAGCAAGCTCCAAGAGCCTGGTATAACAGGCTGAAGAATTCTCTGCTGACATGGGGTTTTCAAGCATCCAAGGCAGACACTTTTCTGTTTATTAAACATATTGGTAATGATATTTTGCTCATACTTGCCTATGTTGATGATATTCTAGTTACTGGATCAAATTCTCAGCTTCTTGAAGCTATCATCACGCATCTAAATTCTGACTTTGCTTTTAAAGATCTTGGTGACTTCAATTATTTCCTTAGAATTGAAGTCACTCCATCTGTAGAAGGCTTGCATCTCTTTCAAACTAAATATGTTGGAGATATCCTTAAAAAGGTTAACATGTTGGAGAGTAAAGGGTATTCCACTCCTATGAGTACTGGTGATAAGCTCTATAAGGATAAGGAGTTGCCTTTGAGAATCATTCTTTGTGTCGAAGCATTGTGGGTTCCCTATAATATCTTCTGACCTGATATAGCTCAGTCAATTTCTACAAGCTCCAATAGTTCTTCATTGGTAAGCCTGCAAGAGGGTTTTTAGATATCTCCAAAGCACAACTCATTTTGGCCTTCAATTTTTTCATTCAGGTTCTTTAACTCTGATGGCTTATTCTGATGCATATTGGGGTTCTGATCCTAATGATAGGAGGTCAGTTGGTGGCTATTGTGTGTTCTTGGGTAATAATCTCATCTCCAAGTCTTTCAAAAAGCAACAGCTATAGTGTCTAGATCTTCAGCGGAATCTGAGTATCGTGCTCTAGCCTTAACCACTTCAGAGGTCTTGTGGATTACTTACTTGCTACAAGAACTTAAAATATCACTTCCTCATACTCCAGTTTTACTTTGTGACAATCAAAGTGTAGAGGCCTTAGCTAGTAATCCAAAGTTTCACTCCCGTACGAAGCACATTGAATTAGATCTTCATTTTGTCAGAGAGCACATTGCAAAGCAGCAGCTTATTGTTCATCATGTCTCTAGCTCAAACAACTGGCTAATATTCTTACTAAACCTCTTTCGTTAGATCATTTTGCCTTTCTTCGCAGCAAGCTTGATGTCTTTCCTCGACCTTAAGCTTGAGGGGGGATGTTGAGAATCAGCTTTATATTAGCTCAACAATGTTAGTTAAATGACTAATTATGGTGATGCGGCTGCTGAGTAAGCAAGGTTGTTAATTTGTTATTAACAGAATCAACTTAGGTCATGCATTCCGTGTGCTTAGAAAGTTCCAGATTGTAGTATAAAATAGCTTTGTAAAATCAGTTTCAGTATGTACAAAGATAATGATCATTAGCTTCCTTTTCTCTCTGGTTAAAATTTTTCTCTCCATTTTCTTAGTATCCATATACCACAACACAGAGTAATTGAATTTTAACTAATGCTACAACAGTGCAAAAAGCAAAACCCATTAATTTATTATAGCCTGCTGGTCATGGTTTAGGCATCCCATACTTTGATGCCTAAACCACTTTGGAATTTCATTCCCAGGGAAATACATACTTTTCTTAATCCATCTTTTACCATGAAATGACTGCAACATATATATACATATATACACATATATATATATTATTAATTTAAAAAATAATAATTTTAACTTTAAACAAATTAAAAAGAAGAAGAAAATAGAATGAGAGGACTGAGTTAAGAGACACACCTACCTCATCCACCCATCTTCGACAATTTCACTGAGCTCATTGGGGTCCAATTTCAAATAATTTCTCAAGTCAACAAATAAATTGAGTGACATCAACTTAAAAGGAATGTTAGTTCGAAAACTCCTAAGGTATTCTGGTATTCTATCCAAATATTTTCAATTAGTTCCAAATATTTTAGTGAGGATGATAAGTAATTTTCAGTTCAGAAAGGGAAGTCAGAGAAACAGAGAAGGAATATGAATTGATTAGAAGGAAAAAAGACAATTTTCATTCTCTCCCCGGTACAAGTTCGATAAGGCCTCTTAAATAGGCCTATACACATACCAAGAGATTAAAAATTACAAAAGAGGAAAATTGCTTGAAAATAAGAACATGAACAACTAAAATGGAAACGTGCACAACTGCCACTAAATACATGCATCCACTATTATATTTTATTCTGAGACAATAACCTTTTGAAGAAACTGGAGCCTATATCATTCCCCACCCCTCAGAATCACCTTGTCCACAAGGTCAAAGTGCCCCAATTCACTTAACCAGTATCGGGTGGCGTGAATGATGGAGGATCTTCAATCATGAACAGTTGTGGCCTTTGGCAGTGATGGCCAAGAACGAATTTCTCATCACAATAATAACATAGCCCTTTTTCACGTCGAGCCCGTGCTTATTGGTTAATCAACCACGGGGCAGGAGGAGTGGTGGCATTAGCTGTTTGGTTTGCCTTAAGAGGGGGGCCTAAGATCCAAGCAGAACTATTTAGGATTGGTTGATGCATCACAGAAATATGTGGTGGTGGAGAAAAGTGTTCGGTGCAGCGATAGAGAGAATTCCGCTACTCAATCAGTCTTGCCACACCAATGGCGTCAGCCAAAGTACGAGGTTGTTTAATCTTAACATCAAGTCGTCTTTCATCCTGAAGACCTGCAATGAGACAAGTTCTTAAAAGGGTTTCAGATAAGCCATCGACTTGATGAGAAAGCTTTTCAAAAACTTCCTGAGCTCAGCCACTGAGGAAGTTTGTTTTAGGCCTGTTAAAGCTTCAGAAGGATCCTCATAATCAGTTGGACCAAAACAAAGCAATATAGCTTTGGTAAATTGAGTCCAAATCTGTAGTCCTTTGAACTTGATTAGTCAGCGATGCCATTGGAGTGCTATTCCTTCGAGATGGAAAGAGGCCAATTGGACTTGCTGTTCCGAAGCAATGTTTTGGAAATCAAAATATTGTTCAGCTTTGTAAATCCATCCGGTAGGGTCATCACCAATAAACTTTGGGAAAGAAAGTTTGAGCTAGGTATGGGACCGATCTAGTTTGGAGGTGGAAAGTGAGGTTGGCTGGTGTGAAGGGATGTGAGCTGTGGCGAATGGGTTGATCTCCCTTTCCTGGGAAGTATGTTGGAGGCGTAAGGATTGTAGTTCAGTAATGATTGTTTAAAGGGTGGCGTGAACTTGGTCAAAATTGGACTCATGTCTAGCAAGAATTTCTTGGACCTCTTCACGAAATTCGCATTGGATTTATTGCGTGTGGCCATGGACCGTTTGGATGCTCTAATACCAGATGATAAGTAATTTTCAATTCAGAACGGGAAGTCAGAGAAACAGAGAAGGAATATGAATTGATTAGAAGGAAAAAAGACAATTTTCATTCTCCCCCAGTACAAGTTCAATAAGGCTTCTTAAATAGACCTGTACACATACCAAGAGATTGAAAACTACAAAAGAGGAAAATTGCTTGAAAATAGGAACATGAACAACTAAAATGGAAACGTGCATAACCGCCACTAAATACATGCAGCCACTATTGTATTTTATTCTAAGACAATAACCTTTTGAAGAAACTGGAGCCCATATCAGAGGATAACTGAACGAAGCTTTCTGGTATTCTCTCCAAATTGTTATTAGATAGCTTGCTGTGTGTAAGTTGAAATTGCAAGACGTATGGAAAAGAGTTATTATAATAAATATGCTGCGAAAAATTTGTTCTAAAACAAAATTCCAAAATTTTATTTCTTTTTTCTTTTTTAAGTCCACCAAATAATTTTTTGGAAGCTGCCTTAGATTAATTGCAGAGGAATTTGGAAATATTATTATTCTTTTGAACTATTGTCATCTGGAATTTTTATGTTTGTTAGTAACTATGAAATGCAACTAAAATGACATCAAGAAAATAATGATGACAAAATTGAACACACGAATTTTATGCGAAAATTGGAATAAATTGGGATAAAAAAAGCCACTAGTAAAAATAGAAAAATTTTACTATTTAATTGAGAATTACAATTCTTTTCTCTAAATAGAATGATAATATCTCTCTCTCTCTCTCTCTCTCTCTCTCTCTCTATATATATATATATATATAATTTTTCTTCTGGATGCAAAATAAATATTTAAAAAATTAAGAAAATCATCATCATCTTACTTTATTATTTTACCTAAACCTAACTAAAAATATTTACTTGCACTTTAGCCAAAAGTTAAATAAAATAATTTTAAAAAATAGAAATATCGCTACTCATCAATATTCTTATACTTTACGACATCTTGATTGTTCCCAAAAGTTAATTCGTAACGAATGATGCTTTTATCTTATTTCTATACCACAGTGATTTTTTTTTTCCTTTTTTTTTTCTAAAATTGATACAATAATTTCAACGAAGATTCCTGTTAATTCTTATAACGTGCAAGTTTATACAATAATCATGTGGGATGTGATGATAATTAATTAATTGAATATAGGTGCGATGGACATACGGATGCTTTACTACTACTATGTAGTGTTTTCTTTTTGGATTGGTTTGAAAATCTTGAGAAGTAGGAATCTTGGAATTGAGAGTGTAGTTTGTGATGCAAATCAGAATCCCATTAATATATTTATTTTGTCTTGGATTGGAAGTGAATTGTTATAAATTACAGTTTTACAAAATGAATAAAAAATATATTTCTAAAATAAACTATTTATTTTATTATTGATTTTAATATATAAATTAATAATTAATATTACTATTCTTAATAATGTAATTCACAAATTTTTTTATTAATTTTAATTTTGATTATGTAAATTAAAAATTATTGAAACAATAATTTTATTAATATTATTAATATAATTTATTAATATAATATAATACAAAATTAATATATTTTTAATATAATACAATAATATTATTAATATAATACAAAATTAATATTTTCCTATAATAAACTATTTATTATTATTAATTATTAATATTAAATAAATATATACTATTACAATTAAATAAATATAATAATATTATATTTTCAAATAAAGATATTATCTAGTGATATTATATAGTACTATTATTAATTCTCTGTGAATATAATAATATTATTTTTAAGTAATTTTAATTTAGAATCAATGTAAATTATTATTTTTAATTAATATAATATTATTAAATAATGTAATAATATTATTGAAATAAATACGATATTATTATTTTAAATAAATGTAACATTATTTTATTTTAATAAATGCAATGATATTAGATTTAAAGAAAATGATAAAAAAGAAAGAGGATTCCACTCCTCTTCCATTCGAGATTTCCATTCGCTTCCTTAATACAAGCATATAAACACTAGAGGAGGATTCTAACTCCTCACTTCAACACTAGTAAGTAAGAACACTCTTCAATAAGAAATAATTGGGTTTTTCTTCATCCAAAATGGAGAACCTTGAGAAAAGTCCCGCACCACCACTGGTGGAGAATCGCTCAACCAAAAAGGCCAAATTTCATATGGATGGGGAGGATGAAGATAACCCTAATCCTTTGTCTTTCAAGGATATGCTGATGGAGGACCGAAAAGAGTTGGAAGAAGAACTGACGGGATGAGAAGAGGATCTAGAGTTTGAACTGGAAGATGTTGTGATTGAAAATAGAGGCTTGCTGCCCTCAATATCTTTTTCGCAATGGATCCATGATGAATGCAGTTGTGGTCAAATTACTTGGCAGATCGATAGGCTATAAAGCACTCTGTAACAGACTGGAAGCCCTTTGGGGAGGATCACAGGGTTTCTCAGTAATTGATTTGCAGAACAACTTCTACCTTGTGCGGTTTAGGAAAGAAGGAGATGCACATCATGCACTAACACAAGGACCATGGACCATCCTGGGGCACAATCTCACTGTTCATCAATGGAGCCCCCAGTTTGATAGTTCCAATGACAAGATTGATTCCATTGTTGCCTGGATCAGACTACCGGGGATGCCATTACACTATTATCACAAAAGAGTAATCTGTGTGTTGGGTCAAATTATTGGGAAGGTGATAAAAATTGACTATAATACTGAGTCGGCCACCAGGGGTAAATCCACCAGAATTGTAGTTCAAGTCTGTTTGGATAAACCATTATGTTCACAATTCCTATTGGATGGTAAGCTCCAAAAAATTGAATATGAAAACCTTCTAACCATTTGCTTTCAGTGTGGAAGGTATGGCCACAAAAGCGATGTTTGTCCGGAGCAGAATGTCAATAACAGTGAAGGTGGAACCTTTAATTTGTAGATGGGGTTAATAATAACCTTCCTGGTGACTCGTCGGATAAACCTTTACCGGCCACGAATCCAGCGAGCCAGAACTTTGGGCCATGGATGGTAGTAAGCCGAAAAGGGAAAGGGCGATTCCAAAAGGAAACTGAGATCGTCCGACGCTTAAATCAAGATTCAAGCAACCACAATAAAAGGGGGTCCAGATTTGATGCCTTAAATAATGAAGAACTTGAGGGATAAGATATTATTATTTCCAAAGATAGCCACAACCTTTCCGATCAAATAGACTAACCTCAAAATAGCCTTCCCATGATGAAAGTCAATCAACAGCCCATTACTAGTTTTGACCAGGTTAAAAAAAAATCTCCCTAAAACACGTGACAAAAATATTGAAGATACAAAAGCTACTGCCCATTGCCCAACCGATCCATCCTCTTCGAAAGCCATGAAGCCAAAGCCCATGCAACGTACCCTTCCCCACAAAATGGCCTTGCTAACATTCTGATTAGTATTCCTACGAGCCTTAACCCGGACAGACATACTGCAGTCACCTCCATTACCGGTACCACCCAAGCCTCTTCCCAGAAAATTGTAGCATATAATTCCCCCCTCTTTGTTCACGGCGTCGATGATGCCGTGGCTCATCCTGGTAAACCCCCTGATAAGGCCAACGGTGTTGGAGGGGTTACTGATGATGATTCAGAAGATAGAGATTATATGGGCGAAAGTGATGAAGAGGGAACTAGTTCTTCAAGTAGCATGGTGTCTTTAGTGGATGAAGATGAGTTGCATCTTGAAGCTGAGGTGTAAGGGACACCATGGCAAGCTTTGTCTTATTGTTTTTACTCCCTTTCTTTTTTATTTTTCTTATGAATTTATCTATATTATTTTGGAACTGTCAAGGAGTCTCATCTCCTTCATTCCGACGTGCTTTCAAATCTCTCATTTCTACCTATAAAGTTGACATGGTTGCTGTTCTGGAGCCCAAAGTCAGCTGGTTACAAGCTGACAAATTTATTAGGCTTAGTGGGTTTGAGAGGTCGCATAGAGTAGAAGTTGTAGGCTTTTCAGGCGGTATTTGGCTTCTTTCGAATGAAAGGTGACACAACTTAAAATGTTTGATTTACACCCAAGTATAAGAGTGCCTAGTTATAATATAACTCGGTGAGTCCGATGTCGATCCACAGAGAAAGGGTTTAATTTATTTGTTTAAATTTATCTAAGAAAAATAAAAGTGAAAAACACACAATTTAATTTGAGGAAAACTATGAAGTTGAATTAGTTAGGGTTATGGATTCACTCTTAGTAATAAATATAATTTAACAAATTCTTTTTATTTTTGTTTTATTTCCCAAAAGATTAATTTTATTAATTAAAATTATTTTCCCATTTATTTTATTATGGATTAAGAATTTAATGTGCCAAAACTTAATTTGTCTACACTAAATCAAAATACCATTTTACCATATTTTATATTAAGATATTAAGAATTCATTGTGCCAAATTCCTATTTTTGTCTACAATAAATCAAAATTTCAAAATATAAAATATGGATAAAATTAAATAGAAAACAACTTAATTTATAAATTTAAAAATTGAATTTGATTAAATCATATTTTTTACTAAGAGTTTCACCTTCCCCTAACTATAAATATTTAGCTAAACATTTTTGAAATAAAAGAAACGATTAAGATTGAAAAACACATAATTAAAATGGAAATTAAAAATTGAAATAAACCTAATTTTATTAATTAAAAATATATTACAAAGAGAGATGAGGAGAAGAATTGGGAGGAAAGAAGAGAAGAGAAGGCGCAAAGAGATGTGTTCACCACCCTTCTCTATTTATACTAATACATGGTAAATCCACAGCACACAAATAAAAAAAATCTAATTAAATCCTAACCTTACATTTGTCCCACTAATAATCCAACTAATCAAACATAATCCTATCTTCTCCACTCAATCATACCCAAAACACTCCACTAATAAAATATCATACCTAATAAGATAAAAACTTATAATTTTATAATTACCACATTTACCGTGGTAAAAACGTAAAAATTTACAACAAAAGTCTTGGATTCTTCTCGACAATGACATAATTTCTCGGACTTCCGAAATCCAAATTTGATATCCGTACATTTGTTTGAAGCTTCCAATTGCATGAAATTATTATTTTTACCTAATAAACACACAAAAATACACAAAATGAAATATTTAGAAAAATAATTAGAAATTCATAATATGTTATACAATTACAAATATAAATTACATTAATAACGCAAAATAACATTTTTACTTCATAACAAACATACAATTTTTAATACTAATCGCACCCCCCAACTAGCTTATTGCTAGCCCCTGGCAATTAAAGCGTTATATTAAATTATGATTTACAAAATTCACATCCAAGTTAATAGTTGTTCATCTATCCTCTAAATTACCAAATAAATAAACTCTCCCAAAATTTTCTAAATCTTTGTCATTCACTCATTATCCAGAATATCATAAATCCTTTCGTGCTCAAGTATTTAACACAATACTTATGGGGCTTCATTAAAAGATAACAACATTTTCGTTCTGAAACTCATTAGAAATTCTATCTTCAGGCAGTAGATTATTCACACAGTTCTCTTTTTTTTACTATTTTTTTTCTCGGGTAGCGAGCTTTAGACCAGTGACTCCCAGATCAGTTGACCTTAGGGCACTAGGTGTTGAAACACCCCTACGGACTTAATTACTCGGGTTCTAGATAAAACAAAATTAAACTCATTTAATTTTTTTTTCTTTTTTTTTCTTTTGTGTTTTTTTTTTCCGTAAGTACATTCTACTACCTTAGATATTATCTCTAATAAATCAAAAGAACTAAATGCTGCAAAAATTTTAACTTACAACCCACTAGCATGTGTCATAGTGTGTGTGTGAAGAATTATTTAATAATACCTATTAAATGAGTAAATGACAAACTAACTTAATAACCAAATGGAGAGTTCAAAAATTTGAGTAATTCAAAGAAAAAAAGAACAAAAATAACTTACTATGAATTTTAAAATCAAAATATAATACAACAGGACTATTAGGATGCGTCTCAAAAGTTGTGACTCTTTACACAGCCATCCTAGATAAAAAATAAATTGCTTGTTTTTGGTTTTTTTTTTTGGGTTAATTTTTTTTTTTTTCACAAAAATGTAAAAAAAACACATATTTACAATTTACGTCAACTATTTCTTCCCCCCAACTTAATCTAAACATTATTCATAATATATACATGCAAAAAGACAATTAAAAAAAATAAAAATAAAAATAAAAATAAAAATAAAGAAAACATAAATAGGAAAGATCACACCTGAATAAGCAGTTGAAGATGCGTTTCTAGAGCCGCTACACCTCATATTCTGCCATCTTCGACAAAAACATTACTAGGATTTGCTATATTCCACAGCTGCCAACTATTCTCTCCCCTCGGTCTGAACAAGACATTGTCCTCAATGGCTTAAAGAAAAGAAGTAGAGTTTAGAAGACATAACCTCATTGCTCCAAGAAAATAGTTATAACCGAAGAGTTATGTCCAACTTGTACTTCTTACTAGGGCTAGGGTTACCATCATTAGTGAACCATTTCAATGCCAAGGTCTTAGGATCTGGCTCTGGTTTGTAAGCTTGTAAAAGATCAAGTAACTCATTAGCAGTAGAAGCACAAACAAAGATATTTTCGCAGAGATTGGAATAAAATGATTCTTAATTGCATGGTTAATGAATGTGAGCAACCCATTAACATTTAGTAAACCGATGGGTTTCTGATGGATGTTTAAATGGGCCCAAGATGCAAATGTAATCAATGCCTCTAAAGTTGTAAGATCTCCTGGCAAGAAAATGAAAGCATCAGCATGATTTAACATTTCAGTTATTCGCTCTTGCATACTTGAAACAACTAACTCTTCTCCAATTGGCACATCAGACATGCATCTTAGAGGTTTTAAGGCTTGTGGAATGATACCTAGTACCTGGTTTCCTCTAATAAAAACAGTTTCTGAGATAAGCTTTGATAACCCGCGGTCACCCCCTCCATATACAAGGTGCGTTCCTCCATGGCACGACCAAGATCTATAGCAGCTTGAACGAACTCTTTGTATTTTCCATAATAAAATCCAGAGAGCACACAAATATTTTTGAATTGTTTACTCGAAGATGCTGCCATTAGAATAATCTTCAAAAAAATTATGAGTGGTTGATTAAAAAGAGCTCATATTTAAATATCTTAGTGTCAAACAAAATGGGAAACAGCTGTAAATGGGTTGGCGTATTTGTCAGATAACGCGTAAAGCTCATGTCTCAATTATTCAAAAGCAAACAGTAAAAGGAAAAGCAATCCGTGAAAAGAAAAAGTAAAACAAAATAAATAATAATTAAATACAAAATCACACCATTAAATGCAATAATGTAAATGATGAAATGACAATAAAGGAAAAGGATATTTACTGGTAGTTATGATTGTGGCTCACATCTTTCTCTGGTTTTACGTCCAGTAACGGCTTGAACGCCCTCTATGGGTCGAGAATAGGCTTCCCATCCAGTTTTCTTATAAACTGGCAAACAGGATCTTTTTGAGTCAGATTCCCAAGACTAAACTGTGCACTTTCTTGTTGGAATAGTCACCATAACCTGTTTATCTCATATTGCACATGTCCGCTTCGATGCGTCTCAAGAGATCGTAAGATATCATCCAACGATTCTTTACTCATGTCATCTTTAACGAATTTAATTTTATCTTCTCGACTACCAGAAACCATTCCTAAAGATTTACAAACTTCTCGTTTACAACTAAGACGTACACAGTTATGACATTTTGAGCCAAGTTTTTTAGCTCTCCGTTTTTTAGCAAATGTGCTTTTACCAAAACCAGGCATGTAAGAAATAAATGGATCAGGAAACTCACCAGATAATTAGACCTTTGCTTCAATTAACCAACGAATATCAGAAGGAATTCCGTTGATCATTAACAGACGCAATCTTTCACAACGAGATTTGTAAATTTTTTGGAGTGCATTTTTAGGAAGAGAATGAAAACGCTTATGCAATTTATGTTGTATTTCTTCCATGCTCGATTTTGAGATCTCAGTTATTGTGGGAAACTGAGGACACCGACTTAAAAAGTCACGGAGTACCGTTATCCGTCATATATACGGGAAAACAAATCAAAACACACCAAAATCAAATCTGCAGAATAAAATCAAAAGTGAAAGCAAACAACAAAAAGAAACACAATATGTACAAAAAAAAAAAAGAACTTACATTCGTCCTCTCATGGAGTTAACCTCAAGCTCCATTTGAAAATTATATATACCACGCTCTACTGATCTTAGTTGTCTTTCTTGCTCTTCAACGAATGCCACTAATTCTGGTGGTTGTCGTTCCCAAAGTGGATGTGATTTACAGCCTTGTATCAATCTTTTCAAGTTAAATTTTATTCGCTCAAATCTTTTAAGATGTGTGATCAAAATTTTTCTTATTGAGGAAAACACAATTATTAAACACACTTAAATAAAAAACTTTACAATTCGTATCATTCAAGACAGTCAGACAATTCAAACGATAAAGCAATAGTAAAAAGTTAAAACACTCAATAAAAGCTTAATCAAGATTTGGTGGGTCACTCAAATTTATTTCGGTGCTTGCTTCACATGGTTGGTATTCCAGATAGGGCCTTATTCTTTGTCTGTTAACTTTAAATGTGACACTATTTTTGGGATTCTCAATTTCTACGGCCCCATGTAGATATACATTTTTTACAACAAATGGACCACTCCATTTTGACTTTAACTTTCCTGGAAACAAATGAAAACGAGAATTATAAAGCAACACTTTTTGACCAATTTCAAATGTTTTTCGAAAAATTCTTTTATCATGAAAAATTTTTGTTTTTGCCTTAATAATTCTTGAATTTTCATATGCATCATTTCTTAATTCCTCAAGTTCATTCAATTGCAGTTTTCGCACATTACCAGCATCATCCAAATTTGAATTAAAAGCTTTAATAGCCCAAAATGATTTATGCTCAAGTTCAACAGGCAAGTGACAAGGTTTACCATAAACTAACCGATAGGGTGACATTCCTAAAGATGTTTTGAATGCAGTACGGTAAGCCCAAAGTGCATCAGTCAGTCGAAGAGACCAATCTTTTCGGTTTGGGTTAACCATTTTTTCTAGAATTTGTTTTATCTCCCTATTTGCTAGTTCAACTTGGCCATTTGTTTGAGGATGATAAGGGGTAGCCATTTTATGTGTAATTCCATATTTTTTCATTAAAGACTCAAATGACTTATTACAAAAATGCTTACCTCCATCACTAATAATGGCTCAAGGGATTCCAAATCGACTTAGAATGTTTTCTTTTAAAAATTTAATGACAGTTCTACTATCATTATTTCGACAAGACATTGCTTCAATCCATTTTGAGACATAATCAACTGCAACTAATATGTACACAAATCCAAAAGATGGTGGAAATGGGCCCATGAAATCAATTCTCCAACAGTCAAATATTTCAATTTCAAGTATGAGATTTAATGGCATCATGTTTCTTTTAGTAATTGATCCTAGTTTTTTTACAGTTTTCACAAGTTTTACAAAATTCATATGTGTCTTTGAATATGGTAGGCCAATAAAATCCACATTGTAAAATTTTAGCCGTAGTTTTTCTTAAAGAAAAGTGTCCACCACATGCTTCAGAATGACAAAAATTAATAACACTACTTACCTCATTATCAGGAATGCATCGTCGAAAAATTTGATCAGGACAATATTTGAACAAGTAAGGATCATCCAAATAAAATTTCTTTACTTCAACCAAAAATTTTTTCTTCTCCTTACTATTCCATTGTAAAGGCATTTTACCTGTAACAAGGAAATTAACAATATTAGCATACCATGGCATTGAAGTAACAGAAAATAAAAATTCATCAGAAAATGAGTCATTGATGAGTGTTATATCAGTGCAGAATTCAGATGTGAGTCTTGATAAATGATCAGTGACAACATTTTCGACACCCTTCTTATCTTTGATGGTAAGGTCAAATTCTTGGAGTAACAAAATCCAAGGAATTAGTCTTGGTTTGGCATCCTGTTTAGTCATCAAATATCTCACAGCAGCGTGATCAGTAAAAACAATAGTTTTAGAACCAAGCAAGTAAGAACGAAATTTGTTTAATGCAAATACCACAGCAAATAATTCTTTTTCAGTTGTCAAATAATTCATTTGAGTACTATCTAAAGTCTTACTTGTATAATAAATTACAAATGACTTACGATCCCTTCTTTGTCCTAAAACAGTACCAACAGTAAAGTCACTTGCATCACACATTAATTCAAAAGGTAAAGACCAATCAGGAGATTGCATAATAGGTGCAGATGTCAAAAGACAAATTATTTTCTCAAAAGATTTTTGACAATCATCAGTCCATTCAAATGATGCATCTTTTAATAAGAGGTTACAAAGTGGTTTAGATATGGCACTAAAGTTTTTAATAAACCTCCTATAAAATCCTGCATGTCCTAAAAATGATCACACGTCTCTAAATGTTTTTGGTTGTGGCAATTTAGATATGACTTCAATTTTTTCTTTGTCAACTTCAATTCCTTTAACAGATACAACATGACCCAAAATAATTCCAGAAGTAACCATGTAATGGCATTTTTCCCAATTTAACACAAGTTCTTTTTCAACACATCTTTTTAAAACTTTTTCCAAATTATCCAGGCAATCATCAAAAGAATTCCCAAACACAGTCAAATCATCCATAAATACCTCTAAACAATGTTCAACCATATCACTGAAAATACTTAGCATGCATCTTTGAAATGTTGCAGGAGCATTACAAAGTCCAAATGGCATTCTTTTAAATGCAAATGTTCCAAAGGGACATGTAAATGTGGTTTTTTCTTGGTCTTTAAGTGCTATAGGAATTTGATAATAACCTGAATATCCATCTAAAAAGCAGTAGTAGAGATGTCCAGCTACTCTTTCTAAGATTTGATCAAGAAATGGTAATGGAAAATGATCTTTTCTAGTGGCTTCATTTAATTTCCTATAATCAATACACATGCGCCAACTAGATGCAAGTCGCGTTGGAATTAATTCATCTTTTTCATTTCTAACTACAGTGATTCCAGATTTTTTAGGCACTACTTGTGTAGGACTTACCCACTTACTATCGGAGATAGGGTAGATAATTCCCGCATCAAGTAACTTAAGAACTTACATTTTTTACTTCTTTCATGTGTGGGTTTAATCTTCTTTGAGGTTGTTGACATGTTTTAGCATTTTCTTCTAAATTGATTCTATGTGTGCAAACTAAAGGATTAATACCTTTAATGTCATTTAAAGTCCATCCAATTGCGTTTCTATGCTTTTTAAGAACAGAGAGTAACTTACCTTCTTGGTCGCTTGATAAGGTCGAAGAAATCACAACAGGATAAGTTTGCGCTTCTCCAAGATAAACATACTTCAATCCCTCTGGCAAAGGTTTCAGTTCTAGTTTAGGTGCTTCTTCTTGTTCTGTCTTTTTAATGATTTCAGGTTCGTTAAATTCTTGTTTCTTATCATCATTTTGCAAAATCTGACAAGAATCAAATAACAAATTTATATTAGAAGTATCATGTTCAAATTGTTTATTTGATTTAGCTGAATTAACCAAACAAATATCACTAAGTTCAGAAAAATTCTCTTTTTGAATATTCTCCTCTATACAAGCTTCAAGCAATTCTTTTTGTTCATCAATTTCATCTTCATTCTCATTTTCTTCATTTGGTTGCCTACACATGTTAAAAACATTTAATTCCAAAGTCATATTTCCAAATGATAAATTCATTAAACCATTCCTAGAATTAATCAAAGCATTAGCAGTTGCTAAAAATGGTCGACCTAAAATTACAGGAATTGGTTTATAATTATTCACAACAGGTTCAGTTTCTAAGACAATAAAATCCATAGGGTATATGAATTTATCAACTTGTACTAAAACATCTTCCACTATTCCTTTTGGTACTTTAACTGATCTATCGGCAAGTAAAAGTGTAGTTGAAGTTGATTTTAACTCACCAAGATTAAGTTGAAGATAAACTGAATATGGAAGCAAATTAACACTAGCACCAAGGTCTAACAAAGCATGCTCAATTTTAGGATCTCCAATAATACAAGAAATAGTAGGACAACCAGGATCTTTATATTTCAACTTATTATTAGTAGATAAAATGGTACTTACCTGTTCAGCCATGAAAGCACTCTTTTTTACCTTCAATTTTCTCTTAACTGTGCATAAGTCCTTTAAAAATTTGGCATATGAAGGTACCTGCTTGATTGCATCTAACAAAGGAATGTTAACTTTCACTTGTTTAAAAATTTCATAAATTTCTGAAGAGTGGTTTGATTTCTTTGGTTTATTTAATGCATGCAGAAATGGTGGTTCAGATGGAACATTAGTTATTTCTTCACTAGGTGTAAGTTTATCTAGTTCTTCCTTACCCATTGAATTTTCATTTTCACAAGGTTCAGGAATAGGCCGTTCAATAACCTTACCACTACGAAGAGTTATAACTGACTTGACTTGGTCCAAGGGTGAATTTTGAATCTTAGGATTTGGTTGTGGTTGAGCTGGAAATTTTCCTTTTTCTTGAATTGCGAGTGCAGAAGCAATTTTAGCAAGAGTATCTTTCAAATCAGAAAATGTTTGTGCATTTTGATTATTAATGGCATCTTGTTTCCTAATGAATGAATGCATTGTATCTTCCAAGTTTTTCCATGGTGGTGGAACATATGGTGCATAAGGCTGAGTATTTTGAAAATTTTGTAGAGGTGGTGATTGTGAAGATTGTGCATTATTATTATTCCTCCAACTAAAATTTGGATGATTTCTCCAACCAGGATTATAAGTCTGTGAATATGGGTTTGGTTTGTTAAAAGTGTTGATGACATTAGCTTGATCATGCAAACATTCTTTAAGTGCAGGCAGAGTGGGGCAATCTTGAGTGAAATGATCATTAGAACTACAAACATCACATGCAATTTCTTGAACAGATTTTACTTGATCACTTTTTTTATTCTCCAAAGCTTCAATCTTCCTAACTAGGGATGCAAATTTTGCTTGTAAATCATGATCTTCCCTAAGGTTATACATTCCTCCACTAGATGAAGATGGTTTTGGTTTGTTATTCAATTCAAAAGTTCCAACAGTATCCCAATGTTGTGCATTTTCAGCTAATTGGTCAAGGTAATCTAGTGCATCTTCAGGATTTTTATCTCTAAATTCACCATTACACATCATTTCTACAACTTGTCTACTTTGTGGTGTTAAGGCCTCGTAGAAATAAGTGACCAATCGCCAAGTTTCAAAACCATGGTGTGGACATATGTTAAGCAATTCTTTAAACCTATCCCAACATTGGTATAGTGTTTCTCTATTTTTTTAAGTGAAAGAAGTGATTTGCCTTTTAAACGAATTAGTTCTATGAGGTGGAAAGAATTTTTTCAAAAACTGTTCTTGCATGTTATTACAAAAACTGTTTTGTAGCCATGTTTTAGCTTTATCTTTTAATGAAAAAGGAAAAAGCTTTAACCTAATTATGTTCATGCTACAATTTTGGTCTGTGTATGTATTACAAACTTCCTCAAAATCTCTTAAATGCAAGTATGGATTATCAGATTCTAAACCATGAAATGTTGGTAAAAGTTGGATAATACCTGGTTTAAAGTTGAATCGAGATGCTTCTGGAGGAAATACTATATACGACGGTGCTCCGGTTCTGGTTGGATTCATGTATTCTCTCAAGGTTCTTGGTTGATTTTGATCATGTCCATGTTGAGAATGATTGTCTCCTTGACCAATCTCAGGATTAGGTTCGCCCAAAAAGTTGTCATCTTGGTTCTCGTCCATGATTAATGGTGGAGATTGAGATCTACGAACTAACCTGCCACTTAAAGTACGAGACCAATGTCTCATGCAATGGTTATGTCACAATGATGATATTCAAACAAATTAATAACAAAAACTAAATAAAAATTATAAAATAATAAAAAGAAAATTAAATATGCAAATAATATAAGTGTACAAAAAAAATTAAAATTAATTAACAATTTTGGTGGTTAAACCCACAATTAAATAAACAAAAAAATAAAGCATAAAATAAATGCAAAAAAAAATACTAGTGGTTAAACCCACCAAATAAAATAAAATAAAGCAAAAATAAAAATATGAAATAATAAAATAACTGAAAAAAAAATAAATGGTGGTTGAACCCACCAATAAATTAACAAAACAAAGAAATAAATGCAGAATAATAAAATAACTTAAAATTAAATAACAACAATGGTGGTCAAACCCACCAATAAAAAGAAAAAAAAATACAAAATAAAAAAAAACTGAAAATTAAACAACTGAAAAAAAAAAATTAGTAATTAGTTAGTTAAGAGTTAGTAGTTAGTTTGTTTAGTCCAAATCGAGTCCAAATTGAGTCCAAATAAGTCCAAGTCCAATTTTTGTGAGAAATTTAGTCTAGGGGTCTTATTGCAAATTTATTTATAATATTATAGCCACACTGTAATTTTTAAAAGTTTAGATTGAGCCATGTAGGATGAAATTTACTATTCTGAAGGATTTTAGGGTCGGATCGTAATTATGAGAAGATTGTGCTAGAAATGAAAATTATTGGGGTTGAAACTAGAATTATGAAAGATGTGGGGATAGAAGAGAATTTAAAAAAAGAAAAAGGAGGCCAACGAAAATTTATACAAAAAGTAAAAAAACAAAATCAAAAGGAAAAATAGAACAAAATAAATACCTCTCAAGAATGAAAACTCGACATAATAACTTAAAATATTTGATTTACTAAAGTATAAAAGTCTTTAGTTATAATATAACCTCGTGAGTCAGTCCAATTCAAATTTGTTTAAATTTATCTAAGAAAAATAAAATTGAAAAACACGCAATTTAATTTGAGAAAAACTATGAAGTTGAATTAGTTAGCGTTATGGATCCACTCTTAATAATAAATACAATTTAACAAATTCTTTTTATTTTTGTTTTATTTCCCAAAAGATTAATTTTATTAATTAAAATTATTTTCCCATTTATTTTATTATGGATTAAGAATTTAATGTGCCAAAACTTAATTTGTCTACACTAAATCAAAATACCATTTTACCATATTTTATATTAAGATATTAAATCCAACTAATCAAACATAATCCTATCTTCTCCACTCAAGCATACCCAAAACACTCCACTAATAAAATATCATACCTAATAAGATAAAAACTTATAATTTTACAATTAACACATTTACCGTGGTAAAAACATAAAAATTTACAACAAAAGTCTTGGATTCTTCTCGACAATGACATAATTTCTCGGACTTCCGAAATCCAAATTTGACATCCGTACATTTGTTTGAAGCTTCCAATTGCATGAAATTATTATTTTTACCTAATAAACACACAAAATTACACAAAATGAAATATTTAGAAAAATAATTAGAAATTCATAATATGTTACACAATTACAAATATAAATTACATTAATAACGCAAAATAACATTTTTACTTCATAACAAACATACAATTTTTAATACTAATCAAAAGGGTTACGGTGGATATTGTTGAAAACCACAAGCAATTTATTCTTTTCAAAGTTATAGATATGAATGGCGGCTGGTCCTGGGTTACTGCCGTTTATGCTAGCCCAGTTAATGCTCTTATATCCCAACTTTGGAATGAACTGGGGAGGTTGAGTAAGTACATCCAAGGACCGTGGATTCTTGGAGGAGATTTCAATACTATCCTTCATGTTGAGGAGAAGCAAGGGGAGTCATCCAGAAGAACAGGAGTTTTTAGCCGCTTTAACAGTTGGTTCCATGCAGCAAGAATGATTGATTTGGGTTTTAAGGGTCCTCGCTTCACTTGGTCCCGAGGAAGGTTGGCCAAAAGATTAGATCGAGCAATTTGTAATGACGAATGGATTGCTACTTTTGAGGAAGTCTCGGTGTTTCACCTTCCAAAAATTCAATCTGACCATCGTCCGATTCTGGTAAGGTTTGGGAGGAATGAAAACAAAAAAGGAGGAGTTAAACCATTCCGTTTTCTTGCCGCTTGGTTAACAAATGATAATTTCCATTCTTTTATTAATAGTCACTGCAATAAAGATGGTAACTACATTAATGTAGCCAAGACTTTTGTTGAGGATGTAAAAGAGTGGAACAGGGTACATTTTTTGGCATAATAAGCATACCCTCCTTATATTTAGTTTAATCATTCAATTTATTTATTTTCTTTTTAAGTATTTCAGTTTTCTTGTTTAATGGCTCTATTCGTAGGTCATAGATTGTTTCGTTAACTGCTTGACAAACAAAGAACGTGCAAAAACGAGCTTAGAAATGCGTAATTGGTATTTGCCCACCATATTTTTGGTAAGTTGTAAATGTTATACTGTGAATTTTTTTATTGACAATTGTCTCTATATGTTGATAATATACTACTTTTGTATTTATTTTATGAGTTTTGCAGCAAAAAATGGTGTCAAACATGACCTGCAAAAAGAAATCAAGCATCGAAGACTTTGTCAAAAATCATTACATTCGAGATAAATACATGTCAAAACTTGTAATATGTGAAAAGGTAAGAAATTAAATGCGAAATTATAATAAATCATGGCATTGTTTAAGACATTTAATGGTAATTATTAAAAATTATGCATTTATCATGTAGATCTATGTTCCTATAAATGATGGCTCTACACATTGGTATCTAGCAGTGTTGATTGTTAAAATGCAAACTGTTGAAATTTGGGACTCTTTACCTAGTCATAGTTCGAATTCACATCGAGAGGAAATTGTTAGAGCAATTGTAAGTGAAGCTTGCATTTCTCTTTTTTTTTTTTTTTTCGTACTATATTTAGTATACCTCAACAATAGAAAGATATCGCATTGCACTCCAGCTTGTCAATGGAGATACAAATAAAGTGAGAGATAGTATCAGATATAAAGCTAAAGAATTTCATGGTTGGTTCTCTTTAACTATCTCTTTCTTGCTTTTTTTTTTCTCCTATTACATTTCATGGTTTGTATTAGTTATTTATTAGAAACAATGTCCAATTTGGTGATGTCACTTGCTGGTAACCATGAAATCGGATGTTTATCCTTGGTGATGTCCAATTTTTTTTATGGCAAGCATTTTGAAAGAGTTCTTTTTATAGCAAACAATGTCCATGATGTCCAATTTGGTGATGTCACTTGTTGCTGGTCTATTTCATTTGGGAACTCAATAAATTGGACGTTTATAGCAAGCATTTTGAAATTAGTCATAGATTTGGTGATTTCACTTGTTGGTATAATGTGTAAGAGTCGTATTTGTCTCATTGTTTCATTCTTTTCTATTGGTTTACTTGCGTTTTGGTGGAAGTTTTATTTTCTGTTATGCAATTTTAATGTTCATGGATTTTGATATTTTATAATTTAGGTTTGTTTCAGTCGCTTATTTGTTCAATATGAATTAACTTTTCTTATATATTATTGAGCAAGAGGAAAATGAAGGATGTAATAAAATATTTTCTAAAGTTGTGTTTTATTTCATCTGGGAAGTCAATAAATTGGACATTGGACATACATGATATGACTTGTTGAGATAATGTAATAATAAGAGCTGTGTTTGTCTAATTGTTTTATCCTTTCGGTTGGTTTTTAATTAGGGTGGTTCCAATTTGTATTGTCCACATTAACAGGTCTCTTACATGCTGAGCAATTACGGATTTGACGAGTCAAGGATCAACCACCTTCATATCTACACATGCTAATTAGTAGATTTAGAAGTTGCAAACTAATTTTGATATAGTTATTATTCTGATGAATGATTTATTATCTTTTTTCTTCAATATTATAATTTTGTTTCCATATTGTAACAGAAATTGCTAAAATATCTATGTTTAGTTAGGCAATTTTTCTAAGGAAATTGCGCTGTTTACGTCATGAAAGAGGTTTTATTCTACAAATAAGACATTATACTGAGTAGTTTTTTCAGAATTACAATCATGACAGTAATCCAATTATTTGTTTTGAGTAAAAAACTAGTCACTGTCGTATGTGGAGAAGGAAAAAGAAAAAGAAAGCAGCTAATCACTGAAATAGGGGTTTAGCCATGTTAGAATGGAAGCACCACTATTTTCGTAAAATCATTTCTACTGATTTTTATTTAAACTTTACTTCAAAGATTAAGCTAATTTGAACCTACATCTCTAAGCACATTTTAATCGGTACCTTACACTATTTAATTTTTTTTTATTCTATGTTGCATTAGCATCACAACACCCCTTCTTTATTGTTTTGAGATTGTAAACCCAATATCTCTATTACAAAAAGTATTATAATAAAATTATTCTTATTTCTATTATGTTATCTATTTCAAATAATCTTATCTTATGGACGTGTTTAGTTCATAACTATTTGTTGTATTAGTATAAATTGTATTTTTTTTTATCACATTAGTTTGTATTAAACTATAATATTGAATTTTTTAAATAAATTATAACTATAAAAATATTTTAAAAAATTATTATTATCATAAATTTTAATTAGGTAATATTAAATAAATAATAATAAAAAAATATTAATCAATTATAATCAATTATAATTATAATAATATTATAATAAAAAAATAATAACAACAACTTATAATTATAATAATTATTATTATAAATTTTAATTATAATAATATCTTCATAAATAATAATGAAATAATTTCATAATGATAATAATAACAATAAGATTATAAATATAATAATATTTTTACTAAATAATAATATAATAAAATATTAATAATAAAAAATTATTATAATAATTGTTATAAATTTTGATTACAATAATATCTTCATAAATAATAATCATATAACAAAATCATGAAATTAATAAATAATAACAATAATGAAATAGTAATCATAATTATAATAATATTTTAATAAATATTATTATTATTGTTATTAATGTCATTATTATTATTTGATTTTTATTATTATTATTATTACTACTACTACCGCCAATTGACAATAATCAACAAAGGGCATTTAAGTAAATTATGATAATTCATTTCGATTCAAAGACAAATTAAACACATTGATGGAAATGAATCTCATTCCGACTTCAATTTCTATAGCTCAAATAAATAACTTATTCTTATTCACATTCTTGATTCTGATTCTAGCCCGTTCCGATTACTGGTTAGTAAACGCACCATGAGCATATTATTGTGGTTTAATTGGGTCTATTTTTTTCAAATCTAATTAATAATTAGTTTGGGTTGGATTAATTATAATTAACCACTCTAACCCAACCAAATCTATAATTATAATAATAATAATAATAATAATAATAATAATAATAATAATAATAATAATAATAAGGATAATGGTAATGTGTTAATTCTCAATTGCAAAATTATAAAGACTTAAATGGCTTATCTAATTTTTTATTCTTTTTACTCTTTTAATAGAAGAGGCTATTTCATTCTTGCATCTGCTGCTCTAGACTACAATTCCAAAACCAAAATTACACTCTCTTATAAGTAAATTTATTATTTTATAAGATTAATTTTAAAAGTAAGTTGGTTTCAATTTTTTTTATTTTTTTAGTGAATACTTAATGGCACATAATTATATATCACTTTCATTTTTTTTTTTTTTGTATATGATGCTAGCTAATTATCTAAAAAGTCTACATTTGGAATTGGAAAAGGAGATGTAGGAGAAGTAAAGTCTATATGCTTTCTGGGAAATTTTCTTAATATAAAGATAGTTAATTTATTAAAATTTTTTTATCATACACTAGTTAGTGAATGAAAATTTCATGTTATAAAATATTTATATTTGATTTTAATAAGTTTATTTTCAAGTTTCATATCATTTTCACTGTTCAATTTAAAATTTTGATTTGACCTTCAACCTAATCAACTCAACCAGACGATATAAGGTTTGGGTAGAATTGGGTTAAACAAGTTTATTTAGTTACGTTTGATGGATTTTATCTCAACTCATTAAAAAGTAGACTAGGTTAGAATTTCACTAACCCTATCAAACCCAACTCATGCCCACCCTTATATCCTTCTATCTAAATCATAAAATGCCAATAATCGAACTCTTTAACCATTTTCACATTGGATTTAAGTTGAGGTAATTGACCTAAACTAAATAACCTAAATTCCAACCAAATGTGAAATAAGACAAACAAATTTCTAAACCACACATATGACTCGTAGATTGAAGGTAAAATAGATAAATTAGGGTTGGAGTGGTAAATTGGTCTACAAAATTATAAAAAAAAATAAAAATAGAAAAAAATAAAACTTGTAAATTGACATAAAACATGAAATGAAATTAAAGATTTGTAATTCACGCTTGGAAATAGTAAAAAAGGGAAAATGAGTAAACTAAAGTTGGAGTGGTAAATTAGAAGAAAAAATTTCAAACAAGCTAAAAACTTAGAAAAATGACCTAAATCTTGTAAATTGACATCAAGTGTGAAATAAAACAAACAATTTGTAAACCGCACATAAGACTAGTAAATTGATGGAAAAAGAGAGTAAATTAATGTTAGAATTGTAAATTGTAATACGAACTTGTAAACAAAACAAAAACTTAGAAAAATAACATAGAATTTGTAAATTGACATTGAATTTGAAATTGAACAAAAAAAGTGTAAACCACATATAAAACTAGTAAATTAATAGAAAAAGAGGGAAATTAATGTTAGAGTTGTAAGTTGCAAGAACAACTTGTAAATAAAACAAAATTTTAAAAAATGACACAGAACTTGTAAATTAACATTAAGTGTGAAATTAAATAAAACATGTGTAAAACACACATAAAACTAGTAAATTGATGAAAAATGGGATTAATTAATGATGGAGTTATAAATTAAAAAAAAAGTGTAATCAAAACAAAAACTTGAAAAAATGACTTAGAACTTGTAAACTAACATTAAGGGTAAAATAAAACAAAAAATGTGTAAACAACACATAAAATTAGTAAGGTAAATTAATGATAGAGTTGTAAATTAGAAGAAAAAAGTGTAAAGAAAATAAAAGCTTGGAAAAATGACTTGGAACTTGTAAATTGACATCAAGTGTAAAATGAAACAAAAAATGTGTAAACCACTCATAAAACTAGTAAATTGATGGGAAAATGAGTAAATTAATGATGGAATTGTAAATTAGAAGAAAAAAGTGTAAAGAAAACAAAAAATTGAAAAAATGCGTAAAACTTGTAAATTGACATTAAGTATAAAATAAAACAAAAAAATGTGTAAAACACACATAAGCTAGTAAATTGATGGAGAATAGGGTAAATTAATGATGGAGTTGTAAATTAGAAAAAAAAAGTGTAAACAAAACAAAAACTTAGAAAAATAATTTAAAACTTGTAAATTGACATTAAGTGTAAAATAAAAAAAAATTGGGTAAAACCACACATAAAACTAATAAATTGATTGAAATAGGGGTAAATTAATGATAAAATTGTAAATTGATCTTTAAAATTGTAAAGAAAATAAAAACTTGAAAAAATGACTTCAAACTTGTAAATTGACATTAAGTATAAAATAAAACCAAAAATGTGTAAACTACATATAAAACTAGTAAATTGATGGAAAAATAGGTAAATTAATAATGAAGTTGTAAATTAAAAGAAAAAACTATAAAGAAAACAAAAACTTGGAAAAATGACACAGAACTTGTAAATTAATATTAAGTGTGAAATTAAACAAAATATGTGTAAAATACACATAAAAGTAGTAAATTGATGGAAATGAGGGTAAATTAATAATAGAGCTGTAAATTGGTCTTTAAAATTGTAAACAAAACAAAAACTTGGAAAAATGACTTAAAACTTATAAATTAACATTAAGTGTAAAATGAAACAAAAAAATATGTAAACCACACATAAAACTAGTAAATTGATCAAAAAAAAGGTAAATTAATGTTGGAGCTGTAAATTAGAAGTAGGGTTGGCAAAAGTCCAGGTCGGGTCTAGGTTTGGGGCTGCCTGGGACCTACTCGCATGATATACATAGCTGCCCGGACCCGAACCGTGCCCAGATTTTTCATATGCGGGCCGAGCTTAGCCCGGCACTATCCGGGCATGATTTTTTATTCGGGTTTTCTATGCCCGCATAAATTGAATTAAAAGAGAAAAAATCCTGTAATAAATTGTTATTCGATTTTTACTGTAATTCAATCTACAAATAAAATACTAACTATCAATATAATATATGAAAATTCTAAAATATCAAACAACTAAGAACAAAGTGACAAGACAGTTGCTGCACAAACATGGCTGTGATGTGAAGGTGTGATGTGAAGGTGCTGTGCACGGTGGATTTTGGAGGATCATAGGCCAGATTTAAGAAGTGGGAAAAGAGAGAGAGAGAGAAAAAAAACAAGAATACGAGTAAGAAAATATTTCTATTAATTTATTCTTGGATTGAGGTTTAAGGTTTCCTTTTGTGTTTGAAGAGGAGGGGTGAGGGTTGTTGCTGCTAGGCGTTGGCTACTTGGCTTGGAGAGTTGAAGATGACGGTGCTGACTTGGAGTCTTGAAGGTGAGAGAGTGGCGGCTTTGTGAGTGCAAGGTTATGAGAGCTTTAGGGTTTGTAAATGTAATGTGATATATATATTTTATTTTATTTTTTAAAATTAAAATATTTTAACCGGCCACTGATCCGGGTTTTAAGGGTTATGCCTGGATCCGTGTCCGGAATTATCCGTGTATTGATTTTCAAAACGCGGGACCGATTACTTTATTAATGTGGGCTGGGTAAAACCCGGATCATGTGAGCCGGGTCCGGTGCGGATCCGGGCTGGCCGGGTTTTTTTTCCACCTCTAATAAGAAGAAAAAAGTGTAAGGAAAATAAAAACTTTAAAAAATGACTTAAAAATTGTAAATTGACATTAAGTGTAAATTGAAACAAAAAAATGTGTAAACCGCACATAAAACTAATAAATTGATGGAAAAGAGGGTAAATTAATAATGCAGTTATAAATTAGAAAAAAAAGTGTAAAGAAAACAAAAACTTAGAAAAATGACTTAAAACTTGTAAATCGATATTAATTGTAAACTAAAACAAAAAAATATGTAAACCATACATAAAATTAGTAAATTGATGAAAAAATAGTTAATTAATGATGAAGTTTTAAATTAGAAGAAAAAAGTGTAAAGAAAACAAAAAAGTGGAAAAATGACTTAAAACTTGTAAATTAACATAAGTGTAAAATAAAACAAAAAATGTGTAAACCAGACATAGAACTAGTAAATTGATGGAAAGAAGATAAATTAATGATGGAGTTGTAAGTTAGAAAAAAAAGTGTAAAGAAAACAAAAACTTGGAAAAATGACTTAAAATTTATAAATTCACATTAAGCGTAAAATGAAACAAAAAATGCGTAAACCACATATAAAACTAATAAATTGATGGGGAATTTGGTAAATTAATGATGAAGTTGTAAATTAGAAGAAAAAAGTGTAAAGAAAACAAAAACTTAGAAAAATGACAACTTAAAACTTGTAAATTGACATTAAGTGTAATCTAAAACAAAAAATGTGTAAACCACACATAAAACTAGTAAATTGATTAAAAAAAAAAGGAGTAAATTAATGTTGGAGTTGTAAATTTGAAGAAAAAAGTGTAAGCAAAATAAAAACTTGAAAAAATGACTTAAAACTTGTAAATTAACATTAAGTGTAAAATAAAACAAAAAATGTGTAAACCACACATAAAACTAGTAAATTGATAGAAAAACAGGTAGATTAATGATGGAGTTATAAATTAGAAAAAAAAATATAAAGAAAACAAAACCTTAGAAAAATGACTTAAAACTTGTAAATTGATATTAAGTGTAAACTAAAACAAAAAATGTGTAAACCACACATAAAATTAGTAAATCGATGAAAAAATGGTAAATTAATTATGAAGTTGTAAATTAGAAGAAAAAAGTGTAAAGAAAACAAAAACGTGAAAAAATGACTTAAAACTTGTAAATTAACATTAAGTGTAAAATAAAACAAAAAATGTGTAAACTAGACATAGAACTAGTAAATTGATGGAAAAGAGGGTAAATTAATAATGCAGTTATAAATTAGAAAAAAAAGTGTAAAGAAAACAAAAACTTAGAAAAATGACTTAAAACTTGTAAATCGATATTAATTGTAAACTAAAACAAAAAAATATGTAAACCATACATAAAATTAGTAAATAGATGAAAAAATAGTTAATTAATGATGAAGTTTTAAATTAGAAGAAAAAAGTGTAAAGAAAACAAAAAAGTGGAAAAATGACTTAAAACTTGTAAATTAACATAAGTGTAAAATAAAACAAAAAATGTGTAAACCAGACATAGAACTAGTAAATTGATGGAAAGAAGATAAATTAATGATGGAGTTGTAAGTTAGAAAAAAAAAGTGTAAAGAAAACAAAAACTTGGAAACATGACTTAAAATTTATAAATTCACATTAAGCGTAAAATGAAACAAAAAATGCGTAAACCACATATAAAACTAATAAATTGATGGGGAATTTGGTAAATTAATGATGGAGTTGTAAATTAGAATAAAAAAGTGTAAAGAAAACAAAAACTTAGAAAAATGACAATTTAAAACTTGTAAATTGACATTAAGTGTAATCTAAAACAAAAAATGTGTAAACCACACATAAAACTAGTAAATTGATTAAAAAAAAAAGGAGTAAATTAATGTTGGAGTTGTAAATTTGAAGAAAAAAGGGTAAGCAAAATAAAAACTTGAAAAAATGACTTAAAACTTGTAAATTAACATTAAGTGTAAAATAAAACAAAAAATGTGTAAACCACACATAAAACTAGTAAATTGATAGAAAAACAGGTAGATTAATGATGGAGTTATAAATTAGAAAAAAAAATATAAAGAAAACAAAACCGTAGAAAAATGACTTAAAACTTGTAAATTGATATTAAGTGTAAATTAAAACAAAAAATGTGTAAACCACACATAAAATTAGTAAATTGATGAAAAAATGGTAAATTAATGATGAAGTTGTAAATTAGAAGAAAAAAGTGTAAAGAAAACAAAAACGTGAAAAAATGACTTAAAACTTGTAAATTAACATTAAGTGTAAAATAAAACAAAAAATGTGTAAACTAGACATAGAACTAGTAAATTGATGGAAAAGAGGGTAAATTAATAATGCAGTTATAAATTAGAAAAAAAAGTGTAAAGAAAACAAAAACTTAGAAAAATGACTTAAAACTTGTAAATCGATATTAATTGTAAACTAAAACAAAAAAATATGTAAACCATACATAAAATTAGTAAATTGATGAAAAAATAGTTAATTAATGATGAAGTTTTAAATTAGAAGAAAAAAGTGTAAAGAAAACAAAAAAGTGGAAAAATGACTTAAAACTTGTAAATTAACATAAGTGTAAAATAAAACAAAAAATGTGTAAACCAGACATAGAACTAGTAAATTGATGGAAAGAAGATAAATTAATGATGGAGTTGTAAGTTAGAAAAAAAAAGTGTAAAGAAAACAAAAAAGTGGAAAAATGACTTAAAACTTGTAAATTAACATAAGTAAAAAATAAAACAAAAAATGTGTAAACCAGACATAGAACTAGTAAATTGATGGAAAGAAGATAAATTAATGATGGAGTTGTAAGTTAGAAAAAAAAGTGTAAAGAAAACAAAAACTTGGAAAAATGACTTAAAATTTATAAATTCACATTAAGCGTAAAATGAAACAAAAAATGCGTAAACCACATATAAAACTAATAAATTGATGGGGAATTTGGTGAATTAATGATGGAGTTGTAAAATAGAAGAAAAAAGTGTAAAGAAAACAAAAACTTAGAAAAATGACAACTTAAAACTTGTAAATTGACATTAAGTGTAATCTAAAACAAAAAATGTGTAAACCACACATAAAACTAGTAAATTGATTATAAAAAAAAGGATTAAATTAATGTTGGAGTTGTAAATTTGAAGAAAAAAGTGTAAGCAAAATAAAAAATTTAAAAAATGACTTAAAACTTGTAAATTAACATTAAGTGTAAAATAAAACAAAAAATGTGTAAACCACACATAAAACTAGTAAATTGATAGAAAAACAGGTAGATTAATGATGGAGTTATAAATTAGAAAAAAAAATATAAAGAAAACAAAAACTTAGAAAAATGACTTAAAACTTGTAAATTGATATTAAGTGTAAACTAAAGCAAAAAATGTGTAAACCACACATAAAATTAATAAATTGATGAAAAAATGGCAAATTAATGATGAAGTTGTAAATTAGAAAAAAAAAGTGTAAAGAAAACAAAAACGTGAAAAAATGACTTAAAACTTGTAAATTAACATTAAGTGTAAAATAAAACAAAAAATGTGTAAACTAGACATAGAACTAGTAAATTGATGGAAAAGAGGGTAAATTAATGATGCAGTTAGAAATTAGAAAAAAAAGTGTAAAGAAAACAAAAACTTAGAAAAATGACTTAAAACTTGTAAATCGATATTAATTGTAAACTAAAACAAAAAAATATGTAAACCATACATAAAATTAGTAAATTGATGAAAAAATAGTTAATTAATGATGAAGTTTTAAATTAGAAGAAAAAAGTGTAAAGAAAACAAAAAAGTGGAAAAATGACTTAAAACTTGTAAATTAACATAAGTGTAAAATAAAACAAAAAATGTGTAAACCAGACATAGAACTAGTAAATTGATGGAAAGAAGATAAATTAATGATGGAGTTGTAAATTTGAAAAAAAAGTGTAAAGAAAACAAAAACTTGGAAAAATGACTTAAAACTTGTAAATTAACATTAAGTGTAAAATAAAACAAAAATGTATAAACCACACATAAAACTATTAAATTGATAGAAAAGAAGGTAAATTAATAATGCAGTTGTAAATTACCAAAAAAAAAAAGGTGTAAAGAAAATAAAAACTTGAAAAATGACTTAAAACTTGTAAATTGACATTAAGTGTAAAATAAAATAAAAAATGTGTAAACCACACATAAAAATAGTAAATTGATGGAAAAATGGATAAATTAATGATGGAGTCGTAAATTAGAAGAAAAAAGTGTAAAGAAAACAAAAACTTGTAGAAATGACTTAAAATTTATAAATTGACATTCAGTGTAAAATGAAACAAAAAATGTATAAATCACACATAAAAGTAGTAAAATGATGAAAAATATGGTAAATTAATGATAGAGTTGTAAATTCGAAGAAAAAAGTGTAAACAAAACAAAAACTTGTAAAAATAATTTAAAGCTTATGAATTGACATTAAGTGTAAAATGAGACAAAAATTGGGCAAACCACACATAAAACTAGTAAATTGATGGTAATAGGGGTAAATTAATGATGGAGTTGTAAATTGATATTTAAAATTGTAAACAAAATAAAAACTTGTAATTGTTAGATAAAACTTGTAAATCGACATTAAATGATAAATTACACATTAATCTTGTAAATCACACATTAAACTAGTAAATGCAACCTGCAACTTGAAAAAAAAAAGAGTAATTATCTGCTACTTAGATAACAGATTACCCATTTATTTACAATTAATGGTGGAGATTTTTCGTTCAAATCTAACTATCCACATTCATTACGGCATTAAAATTACGGCATCATAGAATGACCCTTAGTTTAAATATTTAATTTATATACACTTATGTAACTTGAGTTGGTAGTTATTGTTAGGCTGCTAGACTAGTTATTGGAAACCTATAAAGAAACAGTAATCATTCAAGTAACACCAAGCACATAAACTATGCATATTTACTATACAAAAGTGACATAAATTTTGTCTACAAAAGATAATACATATATAAATGTTGACATGGAATTTATTATTCATTAATGCTACGTTATATCATCTAATCACTATTGTTTTCTTTTTAAAATCACTGCCACTTTTCTATTTATTCTACGACTCATCAGTTTGAGCATATATAAATATATGTACAACATCAATTTTGTAAATGCAAGATAATTCAAAAATAACAATCCCAACAGAAAGCTTACCTTATTATGTTTAAGAACTTCATAGATATCCTCATGATGCCATAACTGACTGCAGCTTCCGGGATTAGTTGATTCTTATCGAACAATTTCCCCACCTAGTCCCTGTAGCAAATCATGCATTGTTATCTTGTTGCACGAAATAGCAATGAGAGACTCATCAATAAGAACACTAATACCAATTTCTGGGTGGAAACCACTTGTATCGAGGAACTTCGTAACAAAATATACATCCTTACCTTTTAAGAAACAAGCAACATCTAGGAAAATGTTTGTCTCTTTATCATCCAAACGATCATAACTTATGTTTGGATGGTAAAGATGCAATTATTTCCGGGATTAATTGATTCTTATTGAACAATTTCCTTACCTAATCCCTGTAGCAAATCATGCATTGTTATCTTGTTGCACGAAATAGCAATGAGAGACTCATCAATAAGAACACTAATACCAATTTCTGGGTGGAAACCACTTGTATCGAAGAACTTCGTAACCAAATATGCATCCTCACCTTTTTAGAAACAAGCAACATCGAGGAAAATGTTTGTCTCTTTATCATCCAAACCATCATAACTTATGTTTGGGTGGTAAAGATGCAATTGTTGGATATTCGCTCGTGCGTAATGTGCTCTCCTCAGTAAAGTCTCCTTGCAAGGATGTACGGCTAGTTGCATATGTGTGGTCAGCTAAGGTACTCACGAGGAAAGGACAAATCAGGTCAGTACGAAGACATAGTCAAGGTGCAATCGGCGTGTTCTTGCAAAAAACCGGACATGAAACCCACTCACAGCAGTTACATTGACCACTCATAAGTAGTTAAAACACTTACTCACCCACGATTGTGCTACCGACCTAACAATGATCGTGGGGAAGAGGAAGTCAGTAATTCGGATTGGGTATAAAAGCTACAGAGAACGAAGCCAAAAAAGGGGTTAGATAACTTTTTATTTGAGCTCTATATACTCTCTCCTTCTCGATATTTCTCTCCATTTTTATCATTCTTTCTCCATTAAATTAAACTTTCTGATTAAAAATAACTATAGTTAAGCCACGGGATTGTGGCATAAGTTTTTCCAAAAAGGCCCGATTACTAATTTGAGCGTCAGAGGGATTTTGCCGAAAAAGGTTTTGGCATCCCCTGACTGCTTGTTGTGGGAGAGGTGTTCTTGGAGTAAGAGTTCGAAGTCACAAGAACTTGTTTGATCGAGACAAAGTAGCACAGAACTGTCTCCCCAACGATAACAAATTTAAGTGTTGGTATGATTATATGGTCGTTCCATAGCACGATAGAATTCTACAACAACATTTTGGCACTGTTTGTGGGGATGGAAAGAAAAGCTATAGCCAACAGAGCAATTTAAAAAAGGAAAACTAGAACTGACATGGATATAAGAGGAAATGATGCTCAAGGGATTAAGCCCAAACTCAATAAGTCAATCACCTTACTAGAAATAGCGAATGAAGCAACGGAAAGAGGAATGCATGAGCAAATTGAATGGATGGAGAGGTAAATGGAGACTTTCGCAACCGTTTTACATGAGCTGAGGGATGGACAGAGAAGAATTGGTGAAGAAAGCTTGAGAGATAACCAAGACATCTGAAAACCCAATCTTAGAGCAAATCCAGGCGAACGAGATTCAAGAATTGGTGGAGAAAGCCTGAGAGATAGCCAAGACAGCTTAAAACCCAATCTCAGAGAAAATCCACGGTGAGTCAAATCCTTGTGTTGGGAGTCAATTTGGTGGTGAGTAGAACATGGGGCAAGATATCAGTTTCATGGCAATCAGAATCTGGGAAATATAAGAAGATAAGTGAACATTAAGGAACGAGAGTTAAGACAACATTTGCATGATGTAAAAAGAGAGCGTGAGCGAGTTGCTGCATGCAATCTTGGTCGGGCTGTTGAATTAGAAGGAGAGGTGCCTAGGTTAGAACAGATTATCAATAAGATACAAGGTCGAGAAAAGCATCAAAGCTGGAGAATCATGCTAGACAACGAGTCCCAGCTCTCCGCAGATATTATGAGCACTACGATGCTAAGGCATTTTTATTTTCCCGATCTCAAGTTCTCCGAGAAAAGCAACCCTCTGGTGCACATTGAATGTTTCAATGACATGAAAAGGGTGCAGGACCTAACACAGGTACAGAAATGCAGAGCTTTTCCTCTGACCTTTGAGGGGCGCACCTGAATAGTTTTGTAGCTGCCCCGCAGGAGTATCAAAAGCTTCAAGTAGATGTGTTTAGAGTTTACGAAGCAATTTCGGGGGGCAGTTACACTAGATGACGATATGTTAGAGCTAATGGGGATTAAGCAGGGAGATGATAAGCCATTAATAGGTGGGTTCTAAAGAGACACAAACATTTTTTTTCCTTTTGGGTTCATTGATTTCACATGTATGATAAATTGGTTGACAAGTAATGAGTACCATCCAAGTGCCCGGCACAAAAAGGAAAGGTTCAAATGCCATATAAGTAGGAAAATTCTTAGTATTTACACCATTAGCCGAAAATCTTATTTATTTATATTTTAGGAAAGAGATACGATGTGAAGTTTACTTAAATGGTCATATAATCACTATTAATTTTAAAAGTAATCACATAAACCTATTTTATTATTCTTATACCATTGATTACAGTTAAAACTATTATAATAAATATAAATTCAATATTATGATAATATAATAAAAAATAACGCATACATTAAGCAAATTATTTTGAATATTAAACAATTATTAATATTATTTTCCCACCTAAGTTTTTCTGACACATTATGTCAGTACCACGGTTTGGTAAAAACATCATTTTACCACCAAACGTTTAAACTGTTAGCATTTTCCCACTATTCCATTAACTGAATAAATATTTTACAAACGTTATAAGGGTATATTGGACATCTCACGTGAAGCCAAAACGCTGCATTTTGCAATTGTAAAAAACCAAGCAATTAGTCATGGCAGCCCTAGAAACCAAAATCAACCTACCCTCTCTCATTTCTTGCTCCATCTCTGCCCACTCTCGCTCACTGTCACTGACCCATTTCTCTCTCACTCTCACTCATTGTCACTGACCCATATCTCTCTCACTCTCGCAGCAGTGTCGTTGCCATCTCTACTGTCTTCTACTCTGCCCATTGTAAGTTGTTGACTTCTTTTTTCTTTTTATTTTTTTTCTTATTGTTCAATAGATTAGGATTACTACTTGCTTATTGTTAATTAATTTTTTCCATTTTATTTGCAATCATGAAGCTTACATGCATATGCTGTTTGCTGTAAATTTGGTTATTGGCCATAATTTGGCTATTGTTCATAACTTTTAACTTAATTAAATTGCTTTGAGTTGTGATTAGCACTTGAATTTAATAGATTCGGATTATTAGTTGCCTACTGTTAATTAATTTTTGCTTACTGTTAATTAATTTTTTATTTATATCCGTCAAGCTTACATGCATTTGCCATTTTGCTATAATTTTGGTTATTGTTCGTTACTGTTTATGTAATTAAATTGCTTTGAGTTTTGCTGTAATTTTAGTTATTGGTCATAATTTTTCCTCATTTTTAATCTTGTAGATGATGTTGCCAATACAACTACATATGTTATACAAAGGTGAAAGACATCGTATAGGGTTGATTGAACCTGATGAATATACTCTACCGTAGATGAAGAATGAAGCATTGAAGATTACCAGTGAGCATGGGTTGACGACTCCTGAAAGTGTGCAGTTATCAGTTACCAACCGAAGGAACAAGCTTTCGATTATTATAGATTCTGAGGCAGCCTTGCGGGTTCAGTTCACTGCACATAATTCAATGGAAGTGGTTGTGTTTGAAGTCACAGTTTTGCCAACCCTACGTCCTGATTTACCACTTTGTCGGGTGTTACAAGCGATGGTACATAACTTTAGAGTGCAGCTATCTGCAGGGCAAATTACATGGGTGAATGAAGGTGGAAATGAACCACCACCTAGGACTGGAGGCATACAAAGGCCACCAACAGAGCTGAATGAGAATGATGAGCATGAGACTGATGATGATGATGTAGTATATTCTATTGATAGGATTCATATAGATAAGACTGATGATGATGATGACAACGATGACCAAAATGTAGCTAATGGTACAGATATTATGAACGATGCAAGGGGTTCTAGTTTTGATGATGAAATAACTGAAGTAGATCCTGAACTGTTAGCAGATACATCAGATTCAGATTATGACTTGGGTACCACTCAGCTGAAGGAATATATTAAAGTGCATACATATAAGCCAGGGCGTAATGGTAAGCATAGGCTAAGGTTAGGAGAAGTATTTGATGATGTTAAGCATTTCAGATATGTGTTAGGGAAGTGATAGTGGATAAAGGCTTTGAAATTACAAAGGTGTACAATGAACCTAGGAGATTTTATGGGAAATGCAAGATTGATTATTGTCCATGGTATGTGATGGGAGGTAAAATAAGGGGTAAGGGTGGGTTTCCAATCAAAGAGTTGCAAAAGAAACATGAATGTAGACAGACTGGAAGGTCAGTGGCTGTGAGCAGTAAATGGATAGCAGAAAAATTAAGAGCAAAGTTGTTGTAGATCCTCATGTTAAGATTTATGTTCTTCACGAGTTTATACAAGAGACTTATAATTGTTAACTTGTAAATGTTTATTTTATTGATTTTGATGATAACAAACATTTTGATAAATTTGTTGGAGTTTTTATAATATCAAATAATTTCTTAAAAGCAAGAATTTTTCTATGAGTATTTACAAGTTTTTAAGAACCGGAAAACCGAGCAAAATGTGCATTGGAAATAATCGGTGAACCGTTAATATTAACGGTTAACCGATAATATCTTAGACAGTTATTGCCTAAGCCTTAACCGTTAAAGATTTTCTTGTTTTAAAGCTCTTTGGAAATAACCGTGAACGTTAACTAATAACGGCTAACCCGTTAATTTCAGAGACGATACTGTTAAGCCTTAACCGTTTAGTGTTAAAGGTTAAGCTTTTTGTTTTTAAAAGGCTACTGGAAATAATCGGCGAACCGTTAACTAATAACGGCTAACCGTTAATTTCCAGAGAGGCATACTTTGTTAAGCCTTAGCCGTTTAGTGTTAAAGATTAGCTGAAATGGTTTATACAAGCTTTTGGAATTTATCGGCGAACCGTTAACTGGTAAACGGCTAACCGATAATTTCCAGCATGTTATTATTTGCTAATCCTTAACCGTTTAGCAAGAACGGATAGGAGTTTTTGGTTGTGCAGGTTTCTGGATTTTAACGGCGAAGGCGTAACGACTAACGGTCAACCGTTTATTTGAAATCCAAAGATAACGGTAATTGACTGCCAACCGTTAACGGTTTAAGCTCATGTAAATCATTTCAAAGGTTGATCACAACACGACCATTGAGCTAATACACGTTTGTACAATCTTTATTGAGCTTTAAACACATTCTTGCTTCATCTTTGTCACACATTGAGCTTTGATTTGTAATCTTAAAGATTGTGTGAGAGAAAATTACTTGTAATCTTTTGCTTGTAAGTGTTGGGATACACTTGGGTTAAGAGATTGGGAATAATCTCTTGTTGTAAAGGTTTATTGACACCTTGTAAGCATTTGAGGCCTTGGTGGCTTGCTTAGTGGAATCCTCAAGCCCGGTGTGCTTGGAGGCGTGGACGTAGGCGGGGATAGCCGAACCACGTAAAAATCATTGTGTTTGATCTCTCTTTCCCTATCTCTTTACTTTTATTGCAAATTAATTTGTTTATTTCGAATTTGATTGTTTAAGTATTACTTCATTGCATTTTAGTTGCTTATTTTTTAAAATCCCAATTCACCCCCCCTCTTGGGTTGCCTTGTTAGTATTTCAATAGTGTACGGATAGGAAATTTAAAACTTTATAGGGCTAGAGAGAGGGCAAGAATAGATATTAATGGAGATCATACGAGGAGATATGAAGATTTGTTTCAATATGCTGCAGTGATTAACAAGTATGATCCTGGTGCAATTTGTAAAGTACTTTATGACACTGTAACTAGGCCTGAGAAAGTGCTCTTTCAGAGATTCTTTATGGCATTTCTAGCTCAAAACAAAGCCCTTAACAATGGCTGTAGGCCATATATCAGGTTGGATGAGTGTCACTTGAAATCAAAATATGGTAGAGTTCTATTAGCTACTGTAGGTATGGATGCTAATAATGGAACGGTCCCATTAGCATCAGCAGTGTGTGAGATAGAGAATACTGAAACCTGGACGTGGTTTTTAGAAATTCTGCATTCGCATTTTGATAATGGATTAGATCAGGTTACATTTTGCACGGATAGGCAAAAGGGTTTGTTGGGGGCCATTGGGATGACATGTTCTACTGCATATCACAGACCATGTGCTAGACACGTAATGCTAATTTCTACAAAGAACATCCTGGTGTTAGTTTGAGAAATCTATTTTGGAGGGTTGTCAGCAGTACTAACAAGTATGATTACACGATTACAATGGAAAAGCTAAAAAATAAAAAAGAAGTTAGAGGCATGGCAGTGGCTGGAGACTGAGCTTGCTGGGTTTACTTGGTCAAGACATGAGTATGACAAGAATTACAAAGTAGATCGTACAACTAACAACACTTCAGAGTGTTTTAATAGTTGGATATTACCCTACAGGGAGAAGCCTCGCTTGACCATGCTTGAAGAAATTAGATGCATGTTTATGACACTCTTCACAGAAAGGAAAAAAGAAGCACACTCTTGGACCAACATTCCACCTAGAGTGAAAAAAGAGTTGGATGCTGCATATGAAGCGGAAGGAAGATGAATGTAATGGCTTCTGAGGATCTTCACTTTCAAGTATAATTCTAACTCATTTTCCTTATAATTATTTTTTTTTTCTGAACCTGAATGTGCTTCTTTTAATCATTATTCAAATTTTTTTAGGTTAAAAACAAGGGTTATTATCCAGCTAGGAGGTTCATTATCGATCTCATGAAAAGGTCCTATGATTGTGGTTATTGAGACCTAGCTGGAATCCCTTGTACTCATGTTATGGCTGCAATTAGTCATGCGAGACACACAACAACAGAGTATCTATCAACATACTTCACCAAATAGGCGTACTTGAACGCGTACGCAGTGATTTTAAAGCCAGTTCCTGACAAGGTTACATGGGACCCTTGTGATAGGCCCAAGCTCTCTCCACCTGAGATTACCACGAAGATTAGAAGACCAAAATATTCAAGGAAAAAGGCAGCCACTGAGCCATTAAAGAAAAATAGATCATTTTATATCTGTTGTTCCTTTTGTGGTGGAATGAACCACAATGTCAGGAAATGTGCACTAAGGCCATCGATAACAAGAGAATTAAGAGCCCAGAATCAAGTAATAGTATATTGGTAGTGTTTGTTTTAATTGCTTTTACGTGTATTGAACTTAATTTACGTGTATTGTTATCTATGTAATTTTAAATAAGGAGTTAGTGGGCCGAAAGAAAGTTCTAATACAGCAAGTACTTCGAAGAGGACAAAGAAAATGGTAATTCATTTATTATTATTCATTGAATAATTTTTAGTTTGTTGTAAATATTGATGATTCGATTATTTATATATTTCAATTTAAATAGGTTGTAGGTGGTTCATAAGAGAGCTTTATTGCTCATAGAGGAAGATGGGGTACTAGTAATAGAAGAACATGAGGGAATGGAGGCCGAAGAGGCCAAGGGGGTAATAGAGCAAGAGCAAGATGTGATGGAGTACGAGGAGGTAACAGAGAAATGAAAAGTTGAGGTACAAGAGGTATTGTTACTGTTTTAAAATAATGTTTGATGTCTACAAATAGCTATTGTTGTCTTACATAATGAGGTAATAATTTTTTTGTCCAGGGCAATATGAAGCTGATAATGTTTCTCCGAATCCAACTCAAGGCTCACAAACTTCACAGATATTAGATGCTTTGTAAAATACTAGCATTAGGGTGCTGTTATGTATTTTGGATGCATAAACTTTATATTTGTGGATTAAGTTGCTGTTATGATTTTGGAATTCACAAACTATTTTTTACTGCATTCACTGCTGTTATATTATGTATTTTGAATGCACAAACTGTTTTGATTACATTCGATTTTCATTACATCTTAAACTATAATGCTTTATTACATCTTCAACTACAATGATTGATTGCTACAATATTTTTTCATGTTTGTTACATTACTTCCTCATAAATAAGCCTATCACAAAGCCACAAATAAAAACTATGACCAATTTTAGTTTCGCTTCAATGCATCGTAGCCGTTCATTCATCTTCATCACATCTTCATTTAGGTTCATGCCATGACCGGATAAAGTGTTATGCAGTTTCATATCTTCTTTTGCTGCCCATTGCCACAAATTACACTTTTTAAACCTGCATATCCAAAAGAGGTTATTAGGATTTTTCGAGGTAGTAGATACCATCGCATATGCATGCACTCCACAATTGCAATATTTAGGGTAGCAAGTAGCTTCAGCATGTTTCTTAGCTCGAACCCTGGTATTAACACTTAAATTACTACTGGAGACCATTGTTTTTTTTAAATTTATGTGTATGAAGCTCAAAGTATGTTTAGTTTTGAATGAAGATTGAGAAGAGCTGGATTTTTTTAGCTTGGATAAAATGTAGTGCTTACAGTGGCTTATTGTTGCTGTCTTTGAATGATAAAGTACATTTGGCTTTGCTGTCTTTGAGTTGGGCATGTTATTTTCTGACTTTTTGAAATGGGGTTGCCACTATTGAAATGGCTTGATTACTAGTATTAAAATGAGATTGCTGGTGTTTAAAAATGGCTTGGGCTTGCTGGTGCAGTGGCATTGAAATATTTACAGTGGCTTGTAGTTGTGCGTTAAAATTTGAGTTGCTGGGTTGCCATTTTCTTTCTTTTTCAACTGGGGTTGTTGGTGCTCAAATGGGGTTACTGGTGTAGTGGTGTTGAAATGCCTTAAGGCAATAGCAGCCAACTCTTATAAGCCCAAAAGTAGCCGTTATTTGAATGTAACGGCTACTTTCTGTGGGCAATTTTGTAATTAAATAGTCTTTTGTTGTTTCTTCATTCTTAAAGGGTAAAATCGTCTTTTACTCTACAGGGGTAAAATTGACTTTTTATGCATTTTCCATTAAATATTAATTGAGTTTTAATGGAATGGTGGGAAAATACTAACAGTTTAAACGTTTGATGGTAAAATGATGTTTTTACCAAACCGTAATACTGATATGATGTGTCAAAAAAACTTAAGTGGGAAAATGATAATATCTCATTTTAAAAGTAATCACATAAACCTATTTTATTACTCTTATACCAGTTGACTACAGTTAAAACTATTATAATAAATATAAATTCAATATTATGATAATATAATAAAAAAATAACCCATACATTAAGAAAATTATTTTGAATATTAGCTAGTGAGAGAGTTCTTGCACTAGTTTATAAGTCTTGGGCTCTTCTAACTAAGTAGACGCGTCATGAATTGCAAAGCCCAATAACAAGACTATGATGAACTGTGTTCCCACGTAGACAATACCTACTTGGGTGTTGGGTTTGATCTGTTACAATTGGTATCAGAGCAGACTTGTAACCCAATGTGTGGATGGATATGTTAGTGATACAATTTTATATTGTAGTACTGTTCTCAACGAGCCTCACGAGGACCTAAGGTCTTATGGGGGGAGTATAAAGTATATAACATCACACATGGCTATCGACAGAGTTCCTAGACTAGTTTATAAATCCTAGGCTCTTCTAACTAAGTAGATGCATTTTAGGTTACAAAGCCTAATAACAAAACCATGAAGGTCTATGTGCACAAAGTGGACAATATCTACTTGGTTATTGGGCTCGGGCTGTTACAATTAGTATCAGGCTCTTGATCCGATGTGTCAATGGATATGTCAATAATATGATTTTATATTACCCAATGAGCCTCACAAGGACGTAAGGTCCTATTGGGGAAGTGATGCAGCGGAAATTTAATATTCAAAATATTCCGTTAATTCTAGAGAATGCCGGAATAAAAGAACAACTAAATTCACGTTGATTCAACGAATGCCGTATACCGAGAATTAACTGTCAAATACTCAAAGAGATTTGAAAACTGAAATATTATTGAACTCTAAAAATTTATATATATCCAAAGGCTACAAGAGGCAGCTATTTATAGTAATAGCAATTATCCTAATTCATGAAGTAAAATAAAATCCTAAATTGAAAAGAAAACAAAATTCTAAATTAGAAAAGAAATTAAAAGTCTTAAACTTTAATTAATAAGGAAATTAATCCTAATGTAATATGGATTCCTAGTCTTCATCATTCCCCAAGTGTGGAGAGAATTCGCCCTCGAATTCGAATTGTCAGCAACAACATCTTCATCATGATCACCTCTATAAGGAATAAGATGCTTGACATTGAATACATCTGCAGTGCGGATATGACTAAGAAGCTTTAATCTGTAGGCATTAGGATTTATCTTCTCTACAATCTCTAAAGGACTGATTTTTCTGGCAGAAAGCTTGTTGTACTCACCAACTGAGAATCTATCTTTAGTTAGGACAACCCAAACAAGATCTCCCACTTGAAATTCTAAAGCTCGGCGCTTCTTGTCTACCATAATTTTATAACCATTAGTAGTCTGCTTCAATGATTCTTGCGTAGTTGCATGAATCTTCTTAAGCTGCTCAATAAAGTCTTCTACATTGTTACTTTTGCGAACTAAATCTGGAACTGGAGCCAAGTCGATGGGAGCTCGTGGATTATATCCGTAATTCACCTGAAAAGGACTTAAACCAGTTCTACGCTTGACCATTCGGTTATAAGCAAACTCGACTTTATATAACTTTTGATCCCACGTCTTTAGGTTATCGCCAACTAGACTACATAGATGGTTTCCTAAAGAGTGGTTGACAACTTCGGTTTGACCATCTGCTTCAGGTGATAAGCGCTCCAAATTCAAAGTAGAAGTCAACTTCCATAATGTCTTCCAAAAATGGCTAAGAAATCGTGTATCTCGATCAAATACTATAGAACTCGGTAAGCCATGCAATCTATAGACTTCTTTGAAGCATAGACGAAAGCAAGGCGTAGTCACCAGCAATAAAGTGAGCCATTTTTTAGAACCGATCCACAACAACAAATATTGAATCCATGCCCCTCTGAGTACGGGGTAACCCCAAAACGAAGTCCATGCTAATGTCAGCCCAAGGTTGTGTTGGAATTGGCAGCGGCATATATAACCTAGCATTAGTTGCAGTGCCCTGGCAAACCTGACAAATATGACAAGTCTCGACATAGTGATAGATGTCACGCCTCATAGCAGGCCAAAAATAAGTGTTGGCTATTAGAGCCAGAGTTTTAACCCATGTGCCTTTCGTTATGTAACTCTGTAATGATTTTCAGTCTCAAACTTGAGTTAGGAACACACAATTGATTACCCTTGAAAAGGAATCTGTCATGTAAATGATAGTCTAATCGAAACCCTGCAGCAATGTCTTCAAATAAAGGAGCAAAGAAAGGGTCAGTAGCGTATAACTCTCGAAACGTATCAAATCCAAGGACTTGATTATGCATTTGTGTCAACAAAGAAGCTCGTCGACTAAGTGCATCAGTTACCGATTAGACTCGCCAGAAGTATGCTTTATTACAAAAGTAAACAACTGAAGAAATGTTGTCCACGTGGCATGTCTATGAGAGAGCTTATCTTGACTATTGAGATGCTTCGATGCAGCATGATCGGTGTATAAAACAAAGTCTTTATGAATCGGATAATGTCGCCAATGTTTTAACGCCTGGACTACCGCGTAAAACTCCACGTCATAAATGCTGTAGCGTGCCTTAATACCGTTTAACATCTCACTGAAATAAGCTATAGGCTTACCCTGTTGGTTAAGAACAGCTCCAATGCCTACTTTGGAAGCATCATAATGCACCTCAAAAGTAAGTGAAAAATCTATTTCTTTGATAATCTCGAATGCCTTAGTAGCTGCCTCTGTCCAAGAGAATTGTCCTCCTTTCATGCAATCCGTGATTGGTGCCATAATAGTACTGAAATGAGGAATGAATCGTCTGTAAAAAGAAGCCAATCCATGGAAACTTCTGATGGCGGACGAAGTAGTTGGTTGTGGCCAATCTCTAATAGCATCTAATTTTGTTTGATCAACAGAAATACCATCCCTCGACACCACATATCCCAAAAATAACACTCTTTCTGTCAAGAAAATACACTTGTTTACTGCTGTGTATAAACTTGCTGCTCTTAAAGCTGAAAGCACTTCTCTCAAATGTTGTAGGTCTAACTCCTGACTAGTGCTATATATAAGTATATCATCGAAGTAAACAACCACAAACTTTCCAATGAAAAGGCGAAGAACTTGATTCATAACAAGCATGAAAGCACTTGGAGCATTGGATAAGCCAAACGACATTACTAACCACTCGTATAACCCTTCGCGAGTTTTAAAGGCTGTTTTCCATTCATCTCCAGGCCGTATTCGAATTTGATGGTAGCCACTTTTCAAATCAAGTTTGGTAAAAACTGTTGCTCCACTGAGTTGATCTAACAAGTCATCTAATCGAGGGATTGGAAAATGATATCGAACTGTAATTTTATTGATAGCTCGACTGTCCACACACATTCTCCATGAACCATCTTTCTTTGGAGTCAACAAAGCGGGGACTGCATAAGGGCTAAGACTTTCACAAATAAATCCCTTTTCTAGTAATTCTTCCACTTGACGACTCAATTCCTCATGTTCCGTAGGACTCATATGATAATGAGGGCGACTTGGTAAAGTTGAACCCGGAACCAAATCTATATGGTGTTGTATGTCCCTAAGAGGCGGTAAACCCTGTGGTAGCTCGCTAGGGAACAAATCTTGAAATTCCTCCAATATAGATGTCACAACTTTAGGAACCTTCGAGTCACTGTGACTCTCATTTCTCAATAAAATGTAGACTCCCTTTGTCTCTGCTACAACATCTATAAACTGCTTCTTCCCTAACAAATAATTTACCAAGTCTTGCTGGAGAGGAAGCTCCTTGTTAGGTAAGAGAACGATCTTAGTATTGTTAAACATAAAGCTGTAGGTGTTCCTCTTCCCATCATGCACTACATTTCGATCATATTGCTAAGGTCTTCCTAGTAATAGATGACAAGCATCCATAACCACAACATCACACCAAATTTTGTCTTTATAGATTGAGCCAAAAGATAAAGAAACTAAGCAATGTTTTGATACTGTTACTTGATTTCCTTTTTTCAGCCATGTGAGCTTGTATGGAGTTTGATGAGGTTCTGTCTTTAAATTTAGCTTTGTCACGGCTTTTTCCGAAATGACATTCTCGCAACTGCCTGAGTCTATAACCATACGATATACTTTACCCCCAATTATATAGATGGTCTGAAAAATATTTTGCCGTAACCATTTGTCTTGGTCTTGACTTTTAGACGTGAAGAATGCGCGATTCACAATCAACATTGGTCCGTTATCACTATGTTCTTCAACAGATTAAGTGCTACCACTACTATTAAAAGTTGGCTCTTCAGTGAATTCTTCAGTTTCTTCCTCCTGGTAGTCTTCACTTTCCTCTGTGCCTACGAATAAGCCTTTACCGTATTTTCCTCCCTTTTTACATTCTGTCATTCGGTGCCCACTTTCTCCACAATTAAAACAGCGTAATCTTGAACTCGAGGATTGAATTTTATTGCTTTGACCAATTTCACTGGGTTTACTAGTTTTTATTGTAGGATTTGGAGGGGTGAAATTACGGAATTGGGAAGTCGAGTTTGAATTATCACCAACAATACTTCGAGAACCCCAAAAGTTTGAGTCGTTAGTATGCCTATTAAATTGCTTTTCTAACTACAAGGCTTGTTGGTGTGCCTTTGAGACAGAGTATGGATCAAGCAAATTCAACTAGTCTTGAAACTGGGATCGTAAACCTCCAATGTAGCGAGAAACTTGTTGTTCTTCTGTTTCTGTCAAGTCATTGCGTGCCTCCAACCAATGAAATTCTGTGGTGTAATCATCCACTGATCGATTACCTTGCTTTAAATTCTGTAGCTGTAGGTATAATAGTTTGGCGTAATTATGAGGCAAGAATGTTCCACGCAAGTGCTTCTTCAGTTTTTCCCCAGAATCAATCTTATTTTTACCTTGCCTAATCCTTGTGAGCTTAGTTTGTAGCCACCAAGCTGCTGCTCTTCCACGGAATCAAGTTGCAGCCAGCAAAACTAGTTTATTTTCAAGAACTTCCTTGTATTCAAAAACTGCTTCAATGGCATTAATCCAATCCAATAATTCTTTAGGTCGACCACTTTCCTGAAATTCAGGAATGTCAATTCTCAACCCAGATTCCCATATTCGGTCATCAGTTGACTCAGATCTATGCTGACGCCCAGAGAATGGGTTAACAAAGCTTTCACTTGACTTATCTTCACGTTCTGGAGTACGGTGGCGTTTGTCAAGTAACTCTACCATTCGTGCCATTTGTGCAGTTAACATATCAATTCTCGTTGTCATGCTAGCTAGAGCTTCATCTCTAGAAACATCATCTTGATTGTAAGTTACAGCACGAGCATCACAAGCTTTTCTTGGAGGCATTTTCCAAATCCATGTTTGAAAGGTAATGGGGCTAAATTGAAAATTAAATAAGATTTTGGGTCGAAACTGTAATTAAGTAAAAGTTTTAGATTTCCGGTGAGGGTGGTCGGAAATCGAGCAAGGATGGGTGGATCTGAAAGATTTTGGATTGATGAGTATGGTAGTGGTGGTGGTTTGTCCGAAAAGTTGGCGTTTTGGCTGGAATTTGGAGATAAAGGGGGCGATTTTGGGGTTGACTTGATTTCAGGCGATCGGTGCGTCGATCGGCAGTGTTAATCTGCTAGGAAGGTTGAGATCGAGAAGAGGAGTTGATTGGTGGTGGTTGTGCTGGCCAAAACGAGGCGGAAACCGGTGAACGACGGTGGCGGTTTCGCGGCAGGTTTAAGCCTTTTTCCGGCGATCTAAGGCTAATCGGCGGTAGACGGAGGTTTGATACCGGCTTGTTTCGATTCAGATGGTGGTTGATATCGACGGAAACAAGATAAAATTTCACGGGTCAGGAACGGCCGACGCGAGACTTCTGACCTTTTTTTTTTGCTCTGTTTCTTTTTCTTTTATAAAGCTAAACGGAAAAATAAAAAAAGGGAAAAAGGACAGGTTTGGTGGTAGCTGGGGTTAGAATAGTAATACCAGGTTTTGGCTCTGATACCAAGCTGATGCAGCGGAAGTTTAATGTTCAAAATATTCCGTTGATTCTAGAGAATGCCGGAATAAAAGAACAACTAAATTCACGTTGATTTAAAGAATACCGTGAATTTAGGGGTTAAGACTCGTTGATTCCGCAGAATACCGAGAATTAACTGTCAAATACTCAAAGAGATTTGAAAACTGAAATATTATTGAACTCCAAAAATTTATATATATCCAAAGGCTGCAAGAGGGAGCTATTTATAATAATAGCAATTATCCTAATTCATGAAGTAAAACAAAATCCTAAATTGAAAAGAAAACAAAATTCTAAATTAGAAAGGAAATTAAAAGTCTTAAACTTTAATTAATAAGGAAATTAATCCTAGTGTAATATGGATTCTTAGTCTTCATCAGGAAGTATGTAACATCCCACATCGCTAGCGAGAGAGTTCCTCGACTAGTTTATAAGTCTTGGGCTCTCCTAACTAAGTAGACGCGTTTTGGTTGCAAAGCTCAATAACAAAACTGTTATGGGTTGTGTGCCCAAAGATAACAATATCTACCTGATTGTTGGGCTCGCATTGTTATAATTGGTATCAAACCAGACTCTTGACCTGATACGTGAACAGCTATGTTAATGATATGATTTCATACTGTACTATTTGAACCTACTCTTTCAAATAAGCCTCATGAGGACGTGAGGTCTTATGGAGGGAAGTGTGTAAGATCCCATATCACTAGCAAGAGAGTTTCTAGACTAGTTTATAAGTCTTAGACTCTCCTAACTAAATAGACACGCTTTTTATTACAAAGTCTAATAACAAAACCTTAATGGGCTGTGTGCTCAAAGCGGATATTATACTTGATTGTTTGAATTGGGTTGTTATGCTAAATGTAGATATATAGTACAACCTTGTAAAATTAATACTTGATAAATTGATAACTTTGATTATAATAGTTTTTGTCGTTCTCAACTTAAGGCCAACGTGGTAAATTAATAATCCAATAAATTTATCAGATACTAAATTTTTAAAAAATCTTTATTTTTCTATAAGACCCAACTAATACATAAATTAATTAATGATTAACTAATTTGAAACTAAATACATATGTTATGTCAATGATTTTTTTTTTTTTTTTTGGTACTAGCATAATACTTTAAGCATTTCATCAATCATTATTACTTTCTTTATACCTTTCAAACAAGAAGCCGTTGTCATATTTCACTTGCTATATTTAGAGAAATAAGAGAGAGATCGAGTTAACATATTGTATACAAAAGTCCCCTATAATAAGTTACCATGTAATCATGATTCAACCATACAATCTAGCCAAAAGATTATCAAGTGATTGAGTTACTCAATCAAGATCAAATCAGAAACATATCACTAAATCCTATTATGAACCTGATATTATCTTTATAAATTAATAATGATTAATTTATTGATATAATAATATTCGCTAAATTAATAGATTTTTCACGGCCACAAGGCTATTAATTTATTTAGGTTCTACTAATATTAAGATATATTATAAATAAAATAATATAAAATTTTAAAATTATTATGAATTTTTATTTTTTCATTTATTTTTTCAAAAGGTGGGGAAGTGGAGAAAATCCAAATCAATTTTTAAACCCTTACCTCCCTTACAACTCGAACTTGGGTGACCAATCAAATAAATCTGCTTAAAACCTATTCGGTCAAGCGCCATTTGAGGCATATAATTTTGATTGTTCAATAATACTTTTTAATATTATTAATCTAAAAAAAATTATTGCATTAAAATATATATGAAAAATTAACAACATTGAAATAATTTTGTTTAATATTCAAAATAATTATATTATTTTATATATATATATATTTTTTTAATATTACATTTTTATTTATTATAAACATTTAAAATCATTTTTTAGGATGTTATGACGAAAGGTTATAATAGGAAAATAGATGTACATGCGACTAATTATGAAACTAAAAGAGTTAATTTAATTATTGAAGTAAATCACAGTGGTCTGATGGCATTTTTCTTTAGTTTTTTTTAAGCATAGCACGAATATATTTAAACTTATTATCAACTGAGTGAGGTTTGAGCCTTAGACATCTGATTTCAACTCATAAAATTTTACTGACTAAAGTAGAAAATATTAATCAGTGATCGTTATCCAATGAATTAACGGGCAGTCGGATTTTCCTTCTTTTATGTCCTGTAGTGGCTGCTGCTCTTCTTCGTTCTTCGGAGGAGGCGGCTAGAAAGTTTTGCTAACAAGCGAAAAGGGGAGCTTTCTCCGTATATTGATTTGGTGTTTTCATGAAATAACAATAATAAGCTTATTTGTTGGGTGAAATGGTTAGGTATACCCGCAAGTTCTTAATAAGAGATATTAAGATCTCTTTTTAACTATAATATTATTAATACAGTAACTAAAAAAATTTAATTTTAAATTTTTTTAATAAATATAAATATAATTTAAATAGTTTAATTTGTCTAGTACGCTAATAATATTATAATATTTTAATATATAAAATAATTTTTAAAATATAATTTATTATATTTATTTTAATAATTTATTTGTATTTATTACAAAAATTGTAAATAAATCTTTTTATTAAATATATATTAGAATTAATAAAATATATCTCATTTATTAATAATATTAAAATTATTTTATATAATATTAAAACTAATTTAAATTTTATATATTTTTTAAATTTTATTTTTATTTATTGTAACATTTAAGATTGTAAAATACTAAAATATTTTTATAAATTTTGAAATTATTTTATATATTGTTACATTTATTTTCATATTATATTTCTATTTATTATAAAATCTTGTAGTCAATTTTTTTTTTTCAATTAATAGAGTCAAAGGATATTAATAGTGAAAAGGAGGTCTTGATATTTTTTGTTGCAAACTTGAGGATCTACATGACTATTTCCCAAACCTTAAGAACATAGTTATTCTTTACCCTTCATTTATAAAAGTCTACAGAAGAGCAAAACGACTATTTCAAATACAAATGTTATTTTGTAACCAAAAAAAATAAATAAATAAATAGAAAGAATAGATGGAAACGGTTAATTTGACCAGCAAATTTTCTGAAAATATGTTATTGGCACTTTGATGGTTCACCACCTCTCATATACAACTCAAAGTTACAATTTCTCATCCAAATGGTAAAATATGTTATTGCCACTATTTAATAGTGGCATATCAGTTGAAATATAAACTATCTTAACTGAGAAAGGATAATATTATTCTTATATTCAAGCAATAATACTCTACGTACTGATCAGTTGAAATATAAATAAACTGTATAAATAACTTAATGACTAAGCATAGCATAACTCACACTTTGATTGCAACTAAAGAGATAAAGCAATTAAAAATTAATGAAAGGAATTTAAAAATAAAAAAATAATCTAGAATTATTTTGGAAGACCGCACAATGACATATAGAGGAAAAAAAAGATTTATTAATTCCGACTTGCTGTTTGCGTGCAAACTCCAATTAAAAGATAAGTAAATAATTTCTTTTGTCAAAACTAGCCCTTTTAATATATGCTTTTCAGCTTCAACGAATCTACCAAGAGCAAATCTTCACAGCACGACCACAATTTTCCAACATCAATTTAAAAAATGAATGCGCAAGGATTGACTATGAATTTTCTAAGAAGTAAGTGACATGACGTGTGAAGTAGATTCACATGTGTAATTATTTAAAGAATAATTAATTAACATTTACGGAAAAGAGGGGGAAGTGTTCATTTTCTTGAACCGACAAATGTTAGAGATAGAGTGTAGTATTAGCAATTCAATTTTATCCACAATCTATGAGCAATCTCATACAAGAAGTCTTCAAAAAAGAAAAAATTTCCAGTTTCTTTAGATTTTTTTTTTTTTACATTAACTTATTTTTCTTTTTCCTTTTAAGAATTTCATAATTATTGAAATTAACAATAGAAAAAAAAGGTTAATTTATTTACTACGAACTATATTTGAAAAACTAACTGTAAAAATAACAGTAAATTAAGATTTATAAGAAAAAAATTAAATTTGGTTTTCAAAAGTCATCTAAAATGGGATGTATATCTACTCAAAAGAAATTGTTGATTACATTTGTATTGGGATATATATACATATACATATACATATATATATATATATATATATATATATATATATATATATAAATAAATATATATATATATATATGTTCTAATCTAAGAATCCTGAACTTTTAAAGTCCAAGAAAGTTATTAAACCGTGTGGTTTAATAACGTTTTTCCAAACTTTAATAAATTCATTATCTTATATTAGAACATACATACACATACATATACATACATATACATACATACATACATATATATACATATACATACATACATACATACATACATATATATATATATGTGTGTGTGTGTGTGTGTGTATAACAATGTATTATATATATCTACGTATGTATGCATGTGTGCGTTTTGGGGGCGGGGGGTCGGAGGTGAAAGGAGATTGCCAACTTCCTCCCTATTGTAATCAAGTCCCCTGATAGTATAATTTTATATTTTTATCCTTATTTTCAAATGCACTTGTATCCATATTTATTATAAATTAAATAAGTCTTATGAATGGAAATTAAAATAAAAATTAAATATTAAAAAAAGAAATCTATGTTTTACGTGAATTAAAAAATTAATAAAAAATATTTTTTGTTCTTTTTTATAAACATTTCTTGTAATAAATATTTTACAATATTTTAAAATAAATATAAAACGTACAAGAAAAATATTTTATTATTCATTTTCTAATAATTTTTATTTATCATTTAAGTATTCTATAATAATTTTTTATCATTTTATAATAAATTTCTTATATATTTATTATAATAAAATGTTTATAAAATAAAAATGTACAAAAAAGTTTAGTATTAATATCTTTTCACATCAAAATATATATTTCTTATTTTTAATCTTAATTTTTTATTTTAATTTCTATTCATATGATTTATTTAATTTATAATAAATATGAATAAAAATGTATTTAAAAATAAAGTTAATATTGTAAAATTATGTTATCAGGGGATGATTGACTATATATTATAAAAATAATATGGGACTAAATGGTATATATTGATTACAGTAAGAAAGAAATTGACAATCTGCCTATATGTGTATGTATTGATACTAATTATGGCATTAAATATATGTTTTGAGGAGCTGATTTAAGAACCGCTGCAAAGTGGTCGCAATGGTTTCTTTACATGTGGGGTTTCAAATTTCAGAAGCAAATATCAGCGGCAATTAAAACAAGTTTTATATAGAAATGAGATACAAAAGTTAGAGAGGCTCGTTCAATTTTATCAAAAAAGTACGTACGAGTGATTCAAAAAAAAAAAAAAAAAGGTACGTACGAATGTTCATAAAACATCAACATATATTATCAATATTTCTTATTACAGTTATAGATTAGTCGATATTAAATGTATTTTCTTTTATTGCAGTTATAGATTAGTCGATCTTAAATGCATTTTCTTTTTACAGTGATGAAATTGCATCCCTAATTAATTTAAGGGTCTTGCTATATTGGAACCGCTCTAAGATAAAACACCTTTTCATAACTACATAATTAAAATTATAATAAATTTTTTATTATTTATCATTTTGCGTGTATGAATGAGATTCGTGCTCTACTATAAATAAGCTCTACCATAACTATAGCCTTAATTTAAAGTCACTTCCAGTCAAATCTTCAATGACTAATACAGAAATTGTTAAAAGTGGTTATTAATTTCCACTGAAAGCGCACAAACAACTTTTATGAGATGCTCAAGACTTTTCCACAGAGTTTCTTAGTTATCTTTTCCATATATGATTAACATAAATTCTTTTATTTGAACACTCGACATTTATGTTTTCTGTTTAAAAAAAATATATATTTGTGTAAGAGAGACGCATCACCTTAGCATGCTAAGGACACAGAGGACTTACTACTTAGCAGGTCAAATAATCCTATAGGAAACAGTAAATTTTTATTTTAAATGCTATGAGTCTCATAACATTTAATTACGATTTCCCGTATCGACATGCATCTGACCGGGCTCACCATCTCTGCAGGCTGAGATGGTGCAGCCGCCCCCCACACAAGTCCGTCTCTTGATTTAATATTTACTTGACATGTAGGCCCTAAAGACACGCAAAGTCTGATTTTTCTCCGTATACATTTATTTGACATGTATGATGCATTTGTTGACAGTTAACAAACACCATCGAAGGGCCCAGCACCGAAAGAAAAGGTTCACATGACACACAACTTGGAAAATTCTTAGTACTCACGCCACTAGCCTAAACTTTCTTTATTTATATTTTAGGAAGTACTTCAAAGTTTACTTAAATTATCACATAATCACAATTAATATTAAAAATAATCATATGGACTTATTTTCTTAACTTTATATCATTTGACTACACTGAAAACTATTATAATAAATATAAATACAATATTATGATAAATATAATAAACAAAATAACGCATATATTAAGCATATTATTTTTAATATTAAACAATTACTAGTTTGTCCTAGCATACTTTATTAATACTAAAATCTGCTTTTCCAAAATTGATTTTAAAAATTATACTACGTATAAACGCTCGATGAATTGATAATCTTGATTAAATAATAGTTTTTATTAGTCCGGACTTAGTTCCAACGTGGTAAATTAATAATAATTAGATGAATTTATCAGATAATAATTTTTTTAAAAGTCCTTTTTGTTTCTATTGGACCCAACTAATATATAAATTAATATTTAATTAATTTCAAACTAAATGCATATGATATGTCTATGATTTTCTTTGTTGTACTCGCGTAATGTTTTAAGCATTTCATCGGTCATTATTGTTTTCTTTATATTTTTCAAATGAAAAGTCATTATTGTATTCCATGTGCCATGTTAAGAGAAATAAGAGAGCGGTTGGCTTAATAAATTGTCTCCAAAAAGTCTCTCCTATGAGTTACCAAATAATGTAATTTAGGCATGCAATCCAATCAAAAGATTATCAAGTTGCTGATTCACTTAATCAAGATCAAATCAAAATGATATAACTAAATTTCTGATTATACTACCTCTATACCTTATAGAAAATCCTATTATGAATATGATATTATCTTTATAAATTAATAATTACTAATTATCAATATAATAATATTAGCTAAATTAATAGATTTTTCATGGTCACAAGGATATTAAATTATCGAGGTCCTATTGAAATATTAAAATATATTACAAGTTAAGTAATAAAAAATTTTAAATTTTTTTGAATTTTTTTAAATAGTTTCATTTATTTGTTCAAAAGATAGGGGAGGCGCAAAACCCAAATCAATTTTTAAACCCCTACCTTTCCTAGGACTTGAAATTGGTTCAACAACAAAATAAATCTGCTCAAAAACTATTCGGTCAAGCGCCCTTGGGAGAAGTCATTTTGAGTGTTACATATAAATTTTTAATATTATTAATCTAAAAAATAAATTTTTAATATTATTAATCAAAATTTTTTTTAATATTATTAATCTAAAAAATTATTATATTAAAATATATATGACAAATTAATAACATTGAAATAATTTTGTTTAATATTCAAAATAATTATAAAATATATTATTCTATATTACTTTATTTTAGTATTATATTGGTATTTATTACAAACTTTTAAAGTCATTTTTAAAGTTATTATAATCAAAGGTATAATAGGAAAAAGATGCATGTGCAACCAATTTTGAAACTAAAAGGGTTAATGTAATCATTTAAGCAAATCTGAGGGGTCTGATGGCATTTTCCCTTACTTTTTTTAAGCATAGCATAAATCTAGCCAAATTCATTATTAACTTATGTGAGTGAGATTTGAGCCTTACAGCTCTTACTTCAACTCATATAGTCTTACCAACTAAATTAGCAGACTTATTAAACCTATTATAAATAGAGTTGAGACAATACTAGTCTGATATCCTGCTCCAATAAATATTCCTCTATTATAAAAAAAATAATGAACTCTAATATTTTCATTGTTTTTGGTCTTTTAATGGCTATTGCTCTTCTTTATTCTTCCGAGGTGGCAGCTAGAAACCTGCTGGCTGAGACTTCCGCTAACATGCGAAAAGGTGAGCTTTCTCTGTATAATAACCTGACGTTTCATAAAATAACAATAAGATTATTTGTTTCTGCAAAAATAATTTGTTTGGCAAGGTACAATACTTCAAATCTCTTGATCGTCCAAATATTTGCAATATTTTTCATTTACCTTTAACACGTTATATTTAGCACCAGTTTTTGTATTGGTATCTGATATCAGTAAGTGCAATATTTTTATGTTGTAATTTTCTTTATTATAATTGTCCTTACGATTATGCTCGCTGGTTAAATCTTGTACGAATTGTATTTCCTAATTATGTTTTAGACTTCTTACTTTGTGGAATCTAGCTATGTGGTTAATATATTATTTCTTGATTAATTTTAATTCTAATATTGAATTAAGTATGATAGAATTAATCAATCACCCACTCATAATTTTAGTATGCTGGATTTCATTTCACCTTGCGACGATCAACGGTTAAATGTTTAATCTAATGATGATGTTGTTCTGTGTTTCTTATTTTAATAAATTTGTTGTCTCTTTGAGGTCTGCTTTAAGAAAAATTTAATTAATAATTGTCTTGAACGTTGAATTTGATTTACAATTATTATAGATAGATAAATAAATAATATGTTGCTAGACATGTGCAGCTGAGGCGACCGCAGGTCATGGACACGTTGGCTGTCCCTATCGCCCTAGCCCACTTGGATGCCCTCCATGAGTCCATTCCACTTCTTGGAATCGAGAGTATATAATATTTAATGAATAATAGAAAAAAAATTTCAATCTGGAAATTCTCGATTGAAATTTTTTTCATAAGTATACTGTGTGTGTATGTATCCAAACGGATTCATAAAAAGTTAAGATATTACATTTATGCGTAATTAGCTACTCTTTCCGATGCTTCATTATATTAAATAAAAGTTGGGTTTATTACCCATCACTAATGACAATTATAATATGATACTAATTATTTTCTTTATATTTCTTTATAATTGAATGACATGTTAAATATCACATAACTAATTATTTGTTTCTAAATTTATCCTCTATTGCTGATATACAGTTAACTTATTTTTCTCCCAAATACCTTCTATTATTGTTATTAGTCATTCTAATTATTTGTTTCTAAATTTATCCTCTATTGCTGATATACAGTTAACTTATTTTTCTCCCAAATACCTTCTATTATTGTTATTAGTCATTCAGCAAATTAAAAAAGCGCTATTTCCTACAATGTTTTATATTGAAAATGAACCGTATAAGAAGATAAATTGAGGATACGTTCGAGGAAATGCCCATCAACAGAAAGTTGATATGTTTTGTTTTTCTTTTACAGACTGAAAGCTTATTTATACGCAATTCAATTACGCGACTTAAAACAAAAAGCTCGGCCTTCTTCTTCTCCTCTTTTTTTTCGTTAAAATTAAGATTTCTTTGTCTTGCAATGACATAGAAAAGAAGCTCGTACTATTACTAGGAAGTTATGAACTAATAGGTCACTAGCTTTTGTGACTTCGGGTCAATTTGGGACTGTGGTTACTAATGAAATAAGCTGCCTCTGTGTGGATGAATTAAGTTGTTGATTAAAAAGACAGCTTAATATTTAGTAAATTGTGTAATTATGGTTGCTGTAAGTTTAAAAACATAGATTCGACAATAAATGGCATATAAAGGCAAACTCAGCGCCTATCAGGAAACTAGACAATGTGAGACATCCCATAATTTTCTATTACTGGATACTTTGATCCATTCACCTTCCACCAAAGCAAAACATTAAATTTAAAATTGTTAGGATCTTCAACTGTGTCAAGGAAGTACCATTCCACCTTAGGTATTACTTTCTTGCTCTCCTTCTGAATAGAAACTTTTTTAGCATATCCAAGGAAAGAGCAAGAACTCAGATAATGTCTATCACTTTCACCACTAGCAGCCTCCACCAAACTAACCTCAGTTATAATGTGGAGAAGAACTTGTACCACCATAACCACCACTAGAAACACTCTCACTAGACATCGATGGTGTGGAGCACAATGCATTACTGATATGTTTGATACACTGTATTATATTATGTTGTATTGCATTATTTTAACAAAAGTAAATTCTATCATACTATATTGCATTAACATTGTATTATAATAATACTATACGACGCATAGTGCTACAACATAGTGTCTTAATTTCTTAGTTATATAATATTTAGTATTTTTTTGACTAATTTAAATTATAAATTTAAAAAATAATATTTATTAGTACTTAAAAAAATACTAAATATAAAATTCTTAAATTTTAAATTTTACATTATCTTTTTAGTATAAATGTTAAAAAATCATAATTTTTCAAAAAGATCGAAGCTTATAACTATAAACTTTCAGTAGCAAAACATTTATTTTCTCATCATTTTCTAAAATATAACTTGTGAAATAAAGATCAAAGTAAATAATTCAATTAGATAGCAATAACAGTTTTCTCCAGCATGTTTAAAGTCTTCAAAAGATGCAATTTAACACGAACTGAGATTAAAAATTCTACTGTATTTTGTTTCTAAAAGAATATCATAATGTCATCAATCCTATAAAATGACAACCAAATATATCCTCTGGTCAATCACTAGGCCCACTATTTCATTCAAAAGAACAACAACGAAGAATTTAAATGGCCTGCAATAGACACTACAAATACACTTCTTTTCTTTTATTATTATTCCTGTCCTATGTTTATCACTACACTGTTTTATATATAACAATAAGAAATAAATACAATGAAATCTCATTCAATGCAAGCATCAATTTCATAAAAAAATTCATGTAAATTCAAGGACAATTCTCCAGTCAGCACTTTTCTCAAACAGTTTAATAGCAGGTGCCAAAAGCACCAAAACAAAATAATCCAGAAGCTAAAATCAATTATAATGTGAATGGAGTGATTGTATATAATTATAAAACAAATTCAACATAATCAAGTATCAATTTTGATGCACAGTTTAACTAAACAAATAAACAGAAAAAATTAAGGTCATTGGAGTTAATCTTTGCTCGCTTCAACATCAACATAAACTTGTTCTCCTCTATCCCTTGACAATTTGCTGCCCACTATTTGTTTGCATCAATTATATTAACATCGAGGTAAATACAACTAATGGCAAGTGTAATGGGGAAGAGAGGGAGAGAGAGTGGGGGGGAGAGAGAGAGAGAGAGAGAGAGAATGGACAGCTTACAATACAGTGACACAACAGGACATAGAGAACAACAATTGATAAAATGGTACTGAAAGTATGCAAATCATTAATCTTAACTGCCCTTGACATTGGCATCATGTTACAAATGTTGCCTATCAAAACCTTGTGCGAATGTTAATGTGAACGAGCCAAAAAGTACACTCAAACACAACTTAAAGGTATGGCTCATGCAAAATTTAGCTTATAATATACACATGACAGCTGTTTTACTGGGGAGGATGTTTGGTATCAAACCTCAGAATGTAGAATAAAGTTCAATTACATATGAAGAAGGCTTTGAATTTTCCAGAAAAGAACATAGGAACAAGTCCATGACCATTTTCATATGAAGCAAAACCTTTTACTGTTGGACCATCTTATTTTCACACAAGAAGATGCATGAATCAATCTTGAACTAACTATGTTTGACAGAAAGAGTTTCAAGCTGACTGATACATAAATATCCCGAAAATTTTATTCATTAGGCAAGCACTTCATCTAGTTTTCAAAATCCCCCCCAACTTGTACAAGTCAATATGGACGAGTCAAACACCAAACTTAATAGATTAAGAATACAGAAAATCAAGTGAGTAATTATTTTGGACAACAAAGAATAAAAAATTAAACAAAAGGAATCCGACTGTGAAGAAAAATAATGGAACTATTGTCAACCTTCGCCGCTGAAGTTGAAGTTCAGTTTCTCCAGCATCACTGATAAAACCATGTACTCCACTTCCTCTCCTGCAATTCATATCCACATACATCAAAAAATGTTCTAAAACCTGCAGTTTGTTACAAGCGCACACATGCAGCGCCGTTTATTATAAGCAATTAAGCACACATTTAATGTCTACCACTACACTATTTTATATATAATGAAAGAAAAAAATTACAATGAAATCCCATTCAATGCCAGCTTAAATTTCATAGCAAATACATGTAAATAAAATCCTTGAGTTTTAATACTTAGTTGTAATTTCCACAGAGGGTGAAAGCCAAGTCAATAAACATAATGGTAATATAATAGTGAGGAGAACCAAATAATAGAAAATGCTCCAAATTGATTTTAATAAAAGACCAAGTAGCTCAGCCCTTCATTCTGAACCTTTTGTGCTTGCATTTCCTTAAAAGTGTTTCTCACCCCAAAATCTTCAAGTTTGCTTCCCCACCAATGAAGGATCTATACCAGATATTTTATCCATTTTCTTCAAACCAATGCCAAGTCTTCGAGCACGTTAAATCAACATACCAAAACAAATATAAAAAAAAAAAATTGCCTTCCTGAAAAGACAGGACCTAATAATTGACTAAACCATAAAATTCCATTTAATCCACCAGTTTTACCATTGAGTCATATTAAAACAATTATTCGTAATTAGTCACGAACAAGCATCATTTTTAGTTTTTGCAAAAATCAGAACAATGACTTGACTTAAACATCACTTAATTGGCAGGTCATGAGCAAATGCTGCCAACTCCAACAACCAGTTTCATAAAAAATACAATGAAATCTCATTCAATGCAAGCATCAATTTCACCCAAAAAAAAAAAAAATCATGTAAATTCAATGACAATTATCCACTTTTCTCAAACAGTTACAAAGCAAGTGCGAGAAACACCAGGAATCTTAAACTTCACAATCAAAGTGATATCATAGAGTCAATTCCAATAATCTAGCAGCTGAAAACAGTTCCTTTCTTTTCCTGGTTTTGCACCCTGCTTTCATCCCAAACCACAGAAAAATTCCAATAATTTTGCTATTTATTTTATTGGAATTTTTTTCAACAAAAACTACTTGTTCTGTACTCAGAAAAGTTCCATTACAAGTCGAATTAAAACTTTTGAGAGCAAACGCAATGACTTCACTTTCATGTTGTTTAATTGCATTTTCTATCACATCTGTTAATTGCCAAACTAATCCATCATTTATGGTGTGCATTAATGCTAAACGAGCAGTGAATCATCAATCTGTTTCTGTAATTACCAAAAGGGATATCAAATCCAACGTGACAGATTAATTTTTCAACTAAATGGACTAGTACGTACAATAGGTTCGACGCCATTGAAATTTAAAGGAAGGCAACAAAGAAGGCAAATACTTTGGAGTCAAATTTCCATAGACCAATTCATTCCAATTTTAAACTTCAAAAGATTTTATCTCAAGTCTTTTTGTTAATCAACCGACTTCCAGCACGTAACATTGACCAACATTGCTGAGCATTAATTGGTCTAAATTTTTAATCAAGCAATAAGAAATAAACCAAAAGATGTGAGTACATGCATAAAAGAACAAAATCAAACCAAATCGTGTAGTGGTGACGCGGTGGGGTGGTGTTGGTGTGCCGCGGTGGGGTGGCAGTGGAGCTGGTGTTGCGTGGTGGCGTCGCGCAGCCAAGGCAGATCGAGCCATGAGCTGGTCGCGTCGAGGTGGAGCACTTCGTGGTGGAGCTGCTGTCGCGCCGTCGTCGCTTCGCGTTCGAGCTGCTGTCGCACGGAAGTGGTGGAGCTGCTGTCGGTATCGTATGTTGAAGCACACCAGTGGCTATGTGGAGTGGCAGTGTGGAGAATCTGGATATGGCAGGGAGAAAGCGAGAAAGAAATTGAATTTCTTTTTTTTTTTTCGCTCAAAACAAAACTAAAACCCTTTTCGCAAAAAAAAAAAAAAAAATCTTATGTTCTTTTGACTCTTATACGGGTTTTGCTTTGAGGGTTTGACAGCATTACAAGTTCTTTTGATTACAACGAGGAGCAGTTAGCAAACATGATATCGTAATATTTTAGTACGATGAGTGCTGATACCATGTAATGTGAGTGGCCAAATTTGCCTAAGAGGAGTGCAAGTTGGTGGCGGTTAATAAAAAACAGATGCAAAACGACTGCGTTTTCTAAATTGAAGTTTTGCATCTTAATCGTTCAAGTCCGGGGCATAGCCACCATAGGATCAGATGGGGCTCAGCTGACTTTTAAAATTTCTTTTAATGGTTTTTAAAAAAATATATATTTTATGTATTATTTAAAAAATGTCTCACGTGAATTATAAAATTTTAAAAGTGCCACATATAATTTAAAAAAATTTCATGTTACCCATAACTTAAATGTTTAATTTTAAATAATTTAATTAACTACCCATAACTTAAATGTTTAATTTTAAATAATTTAATTAACTATCATAATTTCATAAAAAATAATAAAGCCAAATAAGAAAATCCTTTATCAAATGAAATCCATTAAAAAATTAAAATAAGTAAAATCTAAACTTTTCTCTTTCTCTCCTTTCTTCCATGAAATAAAGTGTGGTGGGTGGGTGGACTCCATAACAGATTGACGATTTATAGAATGATAATTTGGTTGTGTACATTTAAAAAGATATATTTTATTATGTTGATAATGAAACTATTTTACAACATTTTCAACGCATGAAATCTCGTTGGGGAATTCTCGATTAGAATAATTGTAATAAGTAAATTTATTATTAATTTATATTATAATTACAATTTTATGTATTGTTATCTAAATTTTCAAAATTTATTATCAATTTATATTATATTACGATTTTATGTGTTGTAACATAAATTTTCAAAATTATTCTATATTTTTTGTGTGCCACAAATCAATTAAATTCCTGCGTACGTCCTTGTTCAAGTCCAACTGTTTTATGGCAAATTTGTCGTCACATGTAATACACACGCTCGTCGCTTGTTCTGACCAAGTCAAACTTCTGTTAAAGTGTATTAGGAAGAGTGGCAAATCTCTGAAATCAATTTCCGAGCTTAACGACCTCAGCTATGAAAGGCTTGTTATTGGCATAACTTCATGGATCACTTCGTAACTTTAGAAGTGATTACAGTGATATTGATTACATTCTTGTAATCTTTAGATTGTTAAATCAATAAATCAATTGGTTTGTCACTTGCATGGAAGTAGGCCACTTGGTGGCTGAATCATCAAAATCTGTGTGTGTTTATCTTTTTTTCTTGATCTGTTTTGTTAAATCTTTGTTTGCAATTAGGGTTTCCATGTCTTTTTTCAGATCTTATGAGTGCAATCTTGGTTTAATGATGCCAATGTTTATCTTTCTTCAAGTAGGACAAGGCAGAGGCATAATAAACTTTACCCTATAAACATGAAGAACATTTGTGTTTAGACTTTGAAGTCAAAAGCATCAAAACTTCAATAATGAAGAACCAATAAAAGAAGAAAAAATAATTAACTTGGCTGATGTGGCAGTAAGTTTTAGGCAAAGTTAGTTAAAACTTAACATAAAGAGCAACATTGTTCTATATGGCCAACATTTGTGAACTGATTCTTTTAAAAATATGTTAACACAGTAGACCAAAGGCAAAGAAGAATGATAAATAGAGCTTTTAACAGGATTAAATGAATGTTAAAAATTAACTGAAACCAGTTGAACAACATAATTGTTGCATATCGGAATTGGCAAGCAATAAATTCTGTATTTATACCCTAAAAAACAATCCCATGACACAGACGCCAATTCAAAAGAATTATAAATCGATTAAGATAGTTTATCCACAAAAATGCCAAATGGCGGAGCAATTGTCTGATGGTACGTACTAAAAGCAAGCATCTCAGCTTTATGACGTAGGCCTCTTTGGATTTTTACTCAAATACTTGGACAATAATAGACCAGAGGCAAACACGGTGGGCCAAAAAAATACTTTAATCTGCGAATCAGCATGTTGGCAAGCAAAACCATAAGTAACTGCAGCAAAAATTCACTGACAGTGAGCACATCCAATAATATCCTTGAAGTTACCAAAAGGCCTGTTATGCGGATGATACAACCAAGGTAATGTACTTAGAGTTCTGCTATTTGCCCCGGGTCAAACCCCGAAAGTTAACCCAAAACGACCCCGTTTTGTTTGTTTTTTTAGCTTTTTTGGGGCTTCCGTGAAACGTTGCCGTTTCAGACCATCAAAAGCAAACATTGCCGTTTAACCCAGGCAAAAGCAAATCCTCTTCGTCTTCGTCTCTCCTCTTCGTTTTTTCACAACTCATCTACTTTTAAGCAATTACATATTATACCTTGGTCAAAGATCTTATCCCTTTAAAAGGATGAGTTTCAGCATATAAAACGAAACATAGATGTTTATTCTGAAATTAAAACCTTTCAATCACTGCGACAAACCCAGATCACAAAATTCACAGATAATGATAAAGAGCCAAAAAATTTGAAACTCTACAGATCACACATCAAGCAAGATATCATGCTACATCAAGCAAGATATCATGCTTTTTTTCCTCAGTCGGTGGTGATTGATTAGCTTTATGTTGATGGATATGGCATAAAAGTTTTTACCAAATTTCAAGGAAACACAAACACAATCGAGACTAGAATTGTGGGCGATTATCTCAGGTGTACAAATGAAACGGTGGTGGCTATTGGTGGTGGCAGTGGGGTGGTTGGGCATGCGCGAAGGCTGGATTTCAGGACAATAATGGTTGGATTTTTTTGGAAAAACAACTTTGGCAAGGGAAAACAATTTTGGCATCAAACGGTGCGTTTTTTGACTTAATAAAACGGTGCCGTTTCGAATTCCTCTCCTCTTCGTTTTCGTCTTCCTCTCCCTTTCGTTTCACCAGGGAACAACATAACCCAATCCTCTTCCTCTCCTCTCTGTTTTGTTCGTTTTGTTTGCCGAAACAATATATTCCCTTTCCTTCCTCGACCGAGATCCACCACAATCTGCCATTCGCGAAGAGGAATTGAAATAGAATTGCTTCTCAACCGAAAACAATATATTCCCTTTTCAATTGCTCCGCATTTTGTGATGAATTACTGTGCAAGTGACTTCTGCAATTTGTGCTGAATTGGTCTGTAATTGAAACAGAATTGGTCTGCAATATGTGCAGAATAGGTTTGCAATTTGTGCTGCAATTTGTGCTGAGCTACTTCTCTGTGTTTTTCTGCTTTTACTTGGTTGCATTTTTCTACTTTTACTTGGCTGAAACGGCAACGTTTCATGGAAGCAAAATAAAACAAAAAACTAAAAACTAAAACAGCGTCGTTTTGGTGCTTTCGGGGTTTGACCCGGGATTTGACCCGGGGTAAGTAGCATTTTCCATGTACTTATCCATCTCCACTCAACTTTTTTCTTTTGACATGTGTAAATGACTTCTACAGTGCATACAAAAAGGGCTGCAAATGACATTTACATACTCAAAAGCGCATACTGAGGTTTCCGCAGAGAAGAAAGTTGGTCAAAAACAGCTGATGGAAGCTCCATCACAAAGTTGGTGACTACGAAGACCCACTCTAAATCAACCTACACCGAAAAAACGAAATAAATTTTGAAGAAATTATGAAAATTGAATTGAGGGGCGGCTACAGTCCTTGTTCTTCCTACACAGCTACACACTCCATGATAATTATGAGTGATCCATTCTATGTTTAATTGCCTCATTATTAATATATTTTTTAATTATTTTTATGATATATATGTTCCTTTACAACTGAAAAATAATACACTAATATAAAAAGCACACTTAGATGTGGACAAGTAAATTGACAATATCGTCAAATGTTTTTATCTCATTATAAACTCCGTCTCCACATAAAAACTCATATGGACGTCCTCACTTAAGCATGATTTTTAATACAAAAAGCTTTCTCAAAGATTATATACAAATCCAAGAGTAAAGTTACCGTACGCAAGATGTGATTTGCTGCACTCAAGACTCATAAAGGCTCACCTTAGTTAAACTTACATCTCTATAATGAACAAGGACAATGTGCTCATATAACCGGCCCAAGAGAGTAATTATCAGAAAATATCTCTGCTGACTAAATTTACGTAAATCACCATTTCCACACAGTTCCTTGGTCAGAAAGACAACAAAGAGATAAGTATAATGAAGCCACATTTTTCTTTAGCATAAATAAGGGTGAAAATTCATTTAATCCTTATATTTTAAGATCAGTATCCATTTAGTCCCTATATTTTTAAAAATACCTCAAAACATCGTTGGCGTTAAAGTATTAATACCCCTACCGTTACTTTTTATTTCTTTTGGTTCACTTTTATAATATTAACCTTTTATAATAATTTTTTTGTTTGGACATTCATAAAAAGAAAATAATTAAATTATCAATTTAACCCTAAAAATAAAAAAAATTATATTAATTTTTAATTGTTAAAAATTGTATGCAAAGTTGCAAACTACCAGTGTGCAAACGGTGCTTGCAAAAAAATTAATATATTTTTTTATTTTTAGGGCTAAATTAGTAATTTAATGTTTTATTAATGTCCAAAAAAATTATTATAAAAGGTTAATATTGTAAAAATAAGCTAGAAGAAATAAAAAAAATAACGATAGGGTATCAATACTTTAACGAGAATGATGTTGTGAGGTATTTTAAAAAATATAGAAAATGGATACTAATCTTAAAATACAGGGACTAAATGAACTTTTACACCGTAAATAATTATTCTTCATTTGTATAGGGATTAGGGAACTTCAGACATAAAAGAAGATAAATGCCGATGACTAACAAATATTTTTCTCTACAACAAAAATACATAATGATATAAGTACACTTACGGATCCAGTATCCAATAGCTACGCCTCCGAAAATTAGGATTTCGCACGCCATGTGCATAATAACAACTTACAGCTTCAGTTTTTCTAACCTTACAATGAACATAAAATTTATGTCATACTTGAAACTGAAACAAACAATACACAGTACAACATTCTTGTCGGACCACCACTGAAGTGAAGTAAGAGGGAATTGTTCCTAAGAAAATATTTATGCATGCTACCCAAGTCCTAAGGTTTTATTTGGCATTGTCGTAAGCCTGACAAATTATGTTGTGGAATAAAAATTTGTTGTGTCGGTTTGGTAAACATACGTGATACGACTTTAATAATTTGGACCAACCTTGAGTCGTTCGTGTGCTTCTCCAACGGTTGTCCCATCTTTCTTTTCACGCCATTTATAACTATCCTTACGGAAAAATCGAAGGACTCTATTAAACAGAAACAAAGATCTGCCCGTTGAGAATGTAGTAGAAACAATTAAAGTTGACAAAGGAGAGATTTATGAATGAATTCAATTTTTAGTGCAAAGTTTACTTTGTTTTTTAATTATTATTTTCAGCTCACGCACCCGTTGAAATTCGAATTCAGGAGCTGAGTCCTATGAAGGTTATTCCTTACCCTAGAGCTCGACCTTGTTTTCACATATGAAGCTTACTCACTTGGTGTCTTTTGAGGTGGCTCCTGTGTAAGACTGAACTTTTCATGATTTTGTAATACAAACAGCATCTCCTCTGGCTTTAGCCAACGTGATTGTGCTTCTTCGAATAAAACGTCAATCTCATATTCTGCAATCATTTCATACACAAAAAAGGCTCTATAAAACTTACTTCACACCAAACGACGTCGTCTCTGTTTGAAAACATAAAAATTCGTTGATCAGTTTTTTTGGTTGCTAAGAAAATTTGCTCTGTTTGCTGAGAAAATTTCAAAGAAGATTCTGGATTTTATTTCATCTTTCTTACTTACTCACTAATGATTACAAACACACCTTTTATACACCATACAATTAGCTAACAGAAAAGAAAGTTATAAAACAGAATCTCAGTAAGCTTAACTAATTTTGCTGAGCTGGCAATATACACTTAACACACTTAACTAACTTCAGCTAACTAAATTCTCACACTTACTAAGCATGAGCAGACTGTTTGTACACATTATGTTCTTCCTTAACGGTTTCCCCCCAAAAATTTCATCTGATTGTCATGGTGAAGTATAAATTATCTACTTTTCAAAAGGTGATATTAAATAATTTCATTGAAGAGTAATGTGGGGCTAGGCAATGAGTAAAGTAATGACAACGAAATGTAGAAACTGCGATGAGAAAAAGAATAATTCATGGACCAATGAAGGGACGATAGAAAAATAATTCTTTAATTTTTCTAAAATTCTGTTGCCCGAACTTTACTCTTGAAGAGAAATTAAAATTAAATTTGGACAATTATTAAGAGATTTTGACCAGAAATTAAATTTGGAATCCCGAAACACATGAGTATGTATGGCTGTGATATTCAGATTTTTATTAAATAAAACTATATTCATCCAGAAATTTTGTTTTGCGATTCCATTTCGTCAACTATACTATGTAGTGAGTCCAACACAGAAGAACATATATCACATTATGAAATAAAATATAGCCCTGCCCTTAATTGAAGTGCGTGAGATGAATAAATGACAAGAAAAGCTGAAAAAGGAGTGATTCAGGCACACGAAACGGCCAACAACATTCCAGCTGGCATGGACTTGGTGTCCTGAGAGCAGAACACAGTAGCGGGAAAATGAAATGGTGGTTGAATCTGGAGTGGGCTCAATGGGCTCAAATAACTGGAAGGGTGAAAAGGGCCGAAAAGAATTAACCAAGAATGAACGGATGCTGGGCCCAGGAAAACTTATAAAGGCCACGGGAAAGAACATAACTAGCATGTGTGTATTTGTCTGCTTGGATGCGCTTTAAGTGCTTCAATTCCAACCTGAATATGTTGTGATTGTTCCTTGCCGTAAGTTTCCTTCAATAGGTAAGCTTTACAACTCTTTTAATAATATTTTCTTCTCATTACTTATATCTAAACTTTGGTTATTTGATATTTGTCACAAATCTTTGCCTAATATAATCATGTATAACACTATCCAATTATGGGTTGGAGGATTTTGTGTCTGCAACTGATGCTTAATAAAAAATCTATATGTTGGTGATTGTACATGTTCTATTTGTAACATGTGATACTTTGTAAGCCGATGTTCCAATAACATATCTAACGTGTGTATTTTTGTTGCACTTCAACACTAATTATTTTATCATTTGACCATCGTCATTTAGGGTGTTATGAAATATGCTGCTGTGAAATAAAACCTATAGTTTTTTAAGGAAAATTAATGAGTGTCTATTAAACATTAAACACTATTAAGATTTTGTTTAATATTGAGATTGGATAATTGTACTTAAAAAATTATAATATTAAAATATTTGGTAAATATCAGTTGTTAGCTATTAAAACTCATAATATCTTCATTTTTTTCAAAATTATTATTTAAAAATTATATTCATTATACACTATTATAGTTTATTTCATAGTAATATATTTTACCTCAATTCGAAACATCTAAAGTTGATAATATTTTGTAAATGCAAGTTAAGGTTATTATTTTTTATAATTTATATGGACTAATTTATTTATACTGATTAGTATTGCGCTACTAAAATTAATTAAAATATTGAAATAAAATCATAGTCGCAGGCAAACTACCAACAGGTAACCACTGGCGACGAAAAATTATCATTCCGGTAGTTTTGGGCACCTTTTTGAATCCTTTCGTTACAACCTATCTGATAGTGCTATTTTTGTCTTAAACTAAGTGTCGTAGATGCCGTAGTTTTAGCTCAAAGCCGTGGTGGTTCGTGGCCGTTATCTGGGATGCTGCATCTTAAATAGTTATTTGACAAAAATACCAACACCATTCAACAGATTGTGTAATTTAAGTGCAATGATGCTAGCTATAAATTTACAAATATTTAGTGATGTGAAAACAAGCTATGAAAGGATTAATTTAAAAAATTTCGGTTTTTGCAATTAAAACGTCCTAGGGGCAGGACAGATATTTCACCAACAGCCATGGGGTAAAAAAGCAGATGGGCTCCCAAAAGCCTAATTGAAAAGTGTTATTAAAGCCCAGCTGCCTCACACCCATCCACAACAGGCCCGTAACTAAATTCCTGGGGTCTGGGCTGTGGATAAGTGGGTCTTAGCGATTTAACAAGCTCATGTTAGGAGTTGGCGCTCAACTTGCGGCAGACGGGTGACCCTATGCCAGTGTTTCGCTTTCTCTACAATCTTTCATTTAACGAAAACAATGTCGCGAATTGCCATTGCTAATTTGTGTTCATTGTGGCACCTGATGAGAGGAATCAAAATGGAGAATTGGTTTTAATTATGTTCGTCTAAAATTCAGTAAAAATGTAGTTAACTCGACTACTTTAGCAGTAAGTTGAAGGGCGCTGTGATTGTGAAGTAACTTGTTATACAGAAAAACATTGTTACATCTGCCCAATTCTAGTGAAATGATTCATGTTTCTGAATACTATAACAATTTAGAACACAGGAGAACAGAGGCATAGAAGAGTGATGCCGAATATAGATTTTAATAAATCATCTTAATGAACTAGCATTCCTGCATTCACATAAATAGCTGGGTATCATGCAGATAATGTTTTCAAAAGGCATTCAAGTAGTACTATGATGAAATGATCGTGCAAATTAAAAAACAGGATGAGGACAAAAATTTAGCACTTGCTAATAAGTAAACAATTATCCAAGCTAGTTTAAATTATAGTAGAAAATGACCCAACAATTATGTTTAAACTATAAAATGCTTGCGTATATGCATTGTGAATTTTATTGACAAACACTCAAAATTGAAAGCCCACACAGACACAAGGATCTAAATACGAAACAAAATTACCACAAGTCGAGCACATAACTGCTTACTCCATCCAACGCCGATATTCACACAAAGAGGAGCACAAAACGCACCGTATAAAATGTCTCTTCTGGGGTGTGGGAGACCTCACACCCACAACAAACGCACCCAACAGTCACCTTCACGCGTCTGACTCTTTCCTTTCTCCCTCATCGCAACTGTTTCTCTCTCGTCTCCAAGCTGCCAGCTGCTGCAACCCAACAGTACAGCAACAAGTCTCTTTGCTCTCATACCCTCACATGCGAAACTGTCTCATCCCAACGAATCGATCTCTTAAGGTTAGTGGGTTTTGAAGGTGGGTTATGAAGAAGTGATTCAAGGCCATTAAGCTTCACTCTAAATTCGTTACTGGCTTAATGGAGGATATTCTGGATGTTATATTATGGTTATGAGATAAGTGGGCGAGGGACGTATTGACGTGAAGCCCAAAGTATATGAAAGTATAAGAAAGTTATGAAAGTTAGAGGAGTACCCTACTAAGCGGTAATTGAATTAAGGTAGCTCGAGTAAGTGATTTAAAAGAGAATGTGGAAGTTTGAGAATGACAGAACGAGATTTCGATGATTTCTTTTATTATGTTTCGAATACCATGGCACATCATTCACTTTCATTATATATGTGTAAGTATGTATTTTGATATATGGAAAACTGATTTGCTTACTGAGTTTGGTACTTATAGTTTATTGGGATTCAATTATCAGAAATCAAGAATGATTTGTGATGAGTGATGAGGAGAACTTGAATGGAGGAAATGGATGGTTTGACATGAATTTTAAATTCTTCCGCTGCATATTGCACAATATATTTGTATTTCGAGACTATAATTTTTATGAATTGAAAAAGGATTATTAATAGACAAGAGAGCTATGCAAACAAGCGTAGGCAGGGGGATTTGAGTTTGAAATTAGTGATAAAGAGTTTTCTTACGGATATCTTTTTGGAAAAAGGTACTTCGTTTTGGAATAATGCAGTAAGCTAAGCCATGCTATTTTGGGCCGATTAAATCGTAGAATGTGTTTATCCGTTGGCTTACCAATTTGCTATACCACTTGAGTTATCCAAAATCCACGATGTGTTCATATCTAGAAGCTCTGAAGGTATATATATATAATTCTAGTTATGTGTTGTTGAGATAACTAATTGAGTTGAAGTAAGACTTGAATTATGAAGAGGAACTAGTGGAAATACTAGAACCTAAGCACTAAGTTTTGCGTTCTAAAACTATTCACTTAATAAAAGTGTTGTGGGGGAATCACGCAAAGGAAGAAACTACTTGGGAATACAAAGATTTAATGCGAGCCTAATACCCCCACCTGTTTTCATCAGATGTGTAAATTTTGAGGATGAAATTTTTATAAGGGGGGAGGATTGTAACATATGCACTTTATTTTTCTAAATTTAGTGCATTACTTAATTTTATTTCGGTATGAATTTTACAGTTGTCGGTAATATTATAATTTATTGCGGACATAATTGACGCGTTTAATTATTATTTGATGCTCAAATTAATTTAGAAATTATCACGATGTTAAATCACGACAAATCGAGCGTGATTAAAAGTTCAGGTAATCGGATTTTATTTCCGTCACGGGTCCGATATTCGTTTAATTTGTATTTCGTAAAAAAAAAAGAAAGAGAAAAAAAAGGATACCGTTTCTATATTTTGAGAAGGAGAGAGAGAGAGAGAGAGAAGTCGGGTTTGACCCGTTTGACCCGACGACCTGCGTTCCCGACCCGGCTCCAACTTCTGATTCCGACCACCTCACCAGCCATGTTTGGTACCGATTTGAAGCTCGTGAGACGCCAATCGTAGCACTACCATCCTCGCCGCCGGAAACTGACCAGAACGCCGGGGAATTGAGGCCGAAAGTCGCCGCCAAGATCCGTTTTTCGCTGCCGTTGATCTCGCCGAAGTTGGGTGACACTACCGGTTGGAATTTGTTCCTCATCTTCCCAGCAACCTTTTCCGAACGACCACGACCACCGGGGACATCGGATTTGCCGTGAAAGATCGCCGGAAAGCTCGCGCCTTTGGAGCTTCGATCCGACACCGTCGAACTCAGCATGGTCGGAACTAGCAGACTTGAGCTTCTCGCTGTCGTTGACTGAAGTCCGGTCACCATTGACTGGTGAGGGGCAATTCGATAATTTCACAAGCTTTGGGGGTGAATTTGTAATTTATGAAAAATTATGGATAATTTGGTAATTTTTTGTTAGGGCAGTATGGTAATTTGACATTATGAGGGTAATTCGGTAATTTGAGGTATTAAGGACATTTCGGTAATTTCGTACTTTGAGGGTAATTTCGTAAATTCAAAACTTGTGATTAATTTTATGATTCGAATTGAGGACAATTTGGTAATTTAAGATTTTGAGGATAATTTGATAAATTATGGCTCCGATGGTAATTTGATAAATATTGATGTTGGGGCATTTTGGTAATTGTGGCATATAGGGGTATTTTGGTAATTTTAATAATTTTATTCATACGGGAATAGTTTATTACGGATAAATATTCATTTCGAGATTTATTGCGTAAAATCAGTTGTATTTCATGTTATGAATAATAATTATGTCGTTTAATTAAAATAGGAGAATCCACAAACGAGAATCAGCGTACAGACATTATGGATACCGAGTCTAGACGTAGACATTGTGAGTGGAATATACAAAACCTATTTTTATAATAATTTCTGATTTTACGATTCAATACAGTATATTTTGATAAATGAGTATTTAATGTTTTAATTTAATAATTTTCTCAGAAAATGGATTTCTGACTATGTTCTGATATTTATTATTATTGCAGTGAGTTTGATTAATGATTTTATTATTATTTTTGAGTAAATATATGATAATAGTTTTAAAGAGAATTAAGTAGATTTGAGATATGTTTCATAGAAAAGAAATGAGATTCAGATATAGTTAAATGTTTATGAATTTGTGCATAGAGATTGTTTTGAAATCATTAGATGCATTCCCTCGGATACTGAGAGATCTGGATCGGATCAGTTAGATGAGAGGCCTTTGGGGCCTGTCTGAACACACACAGAGGCTTTGGGCCGTGTGTTTGGGTGCTTTGGCCTTTTGGGGGCTTATGCATGCAGTATAATGATTACAGAGATACAGATATTCAGATTACAGATGAGACAGTTGAGACAGTATTTTCCCCATCTATCCGTGAAGCTCCGGGACATGATGGTTCCCTGATTGTCCGTCCGTCGAGGTCCAGATATGATGAGATTATTCCCCTGGGAACTTGTTTAGTGATAGTTTATCAGTATTCAGTATTTGATATTATCAGTGTTATGATTTTATTAATTTCATGCGGACTTATGAAATATTACTATTTCAGTACACGGTTTGAATTAAAAGAAATTATTAAAGTTCTTTTGAGATTTGAATGAGATTGTTTAGAGAAAAATTAAAGTAATTTTTTTTAAATTAAATCAGTTATTTTTAAAAATTACTATCCACTCACTGAGCTCACTGAGTTTTATGTTCACTCCGTTTTTATTATATTTCCCCTCCCTCTCCCCCAAGGAGACTTGCAGGTACATCAGTCGACCCAGCAACAGTTGTAGATTGATTTTCAAGTTATATGATGGTGCTAGGAATTGTAGATATTTTATTAAGACATTTTGGATTGTATGATTTATTTTATACTTGTAGTTAAGAATATTTTACTATATTTGATATTATAATATTTGGAGGAGATTTAGTATGTGGATTAAAGAAGTTGGTTGGATTTGAAATCTTATTGGGAGTGTTAATTGTTGAGTGTTAGAAAGTGTATATTTATAAAGGAGAAAATCGTCATTTTACACTTCAAGTCTCACTAACATTGCTACTTTTATTTATTTAAGTATTTTGTTATTTAATTATGTGTGTTTCATTATAATTAGGTATTTTATGTATTTTAGGGGCATCACGATCGTTTCACAATGAACGAGTGATCAGACAGCAAAACGGACGTCACAATTGAACTCAGGACGGTTGAAAACCTTAGGAGGAGCATAAAAGGAAAAATGTCACTGTTCACACATACGATACTGTTTATACGTACGGTACTGTTCATGGTAATGTGCAAATAGTATTACTGTGCAAACCATGGTCAAACCGTGTGTACTGTATAAATAGTGTTACTGTTCAAACGTTGACTGTTGACTGTTGACTGATGATGTGGCGCAATCCTGAGCGTCCGAACTGTTTTAATCTGATAGTCATGATTCACTCAATGTATCTATAAAAAGGGGGCTCCCCACCCTAATTTGATATCCCTGAATTCATTTCTAAGCTTAGATTTTTGTAATTCCTTCTCTTTCTTGTATTTTCTACGTATTTTAATAAATTCTCATTTTACCCCTAGTTCAAAATGAGTATCTAATTTTTTTTTAAGCTTGGGTTGAAGGTGAAGTCTCAACATGTTCCATGGGCTTAATTTGGTAAATTTACTTTCTCTTTCCCTCTAATATTTGTGGTTGTTTTGACTTTTCGTCGACAAATAATAATAGTCTTGTCTAGATACCGCCCTGGTTAAACCGGCACCCTAGTACAAGATTATTATTATTTGGCACGATAAGCCCTTAGCACCATATTTATTTGAGCGTGGTTCATGAGGTGTGGAAACCCCCCTCATGATTTAATTGGCATTAATATTAAATATTTAGCCCATGGAGCATGTTGATGCAGATCCAGATACCCAAGTGCTTCAAGTATAATAATTTCCATTTCAATTTACTCTCGCCATTTCAATTCAAATTTTAGGATAATCTAAATTCCTTCCACCACAAATCCCACCATCCATTTAAGAAAATGAATTCTGCACATAATTAAAATCAACCTCCTCGTGGGATCGACACTCGTCACCATTAATCTATTCTACAATAGATTCGTGCGCTTGCGAGTTCAATAAAATTTGCACAACAAGTTTTTGGCGCCGTTGCTGGGGAGGTAAGTATTTTAATTCGTAGAATTAGTTTTTTTATATATATTAGTTTTTTTTATAGTTGTTTTCTTGTAATTTATTTTAATTTTAGTTAATATTTATTTCACGTAATTTCTTTTTCTTATAGCAATTGAGTGTGTTTTCATAGTAAAGTTGTAACAACGTGACAAGGTTAGTATCGTAATTTCTCCCTCTTCTTTATTTTTATTTGTTTTGCTTTTATTTATTTTATTCTTTACATGCATGGTCGAAGGTCATTATCACCTAATCTTGAGCCTTTAGACCTTGAATTAGAAAAAAACACTTCGCACGCACAAACACACTGCATTTAAAAAGAAATTTAACATGGATTTACAAAACCAACAACCAGAACCACAGGAGAGGCCATTTAAGGACTATTTCAGTCCCTTAGCAAATTTGAGCACATCATGCATCAAATACCCAAATGTAGCTGATAGGAGTTTTGAATTAAAACCTAGTGTGCTAAATCGTCTCCCCACATTCTATGGCCTAGAAAATGAGGACCCATATAATTATCTGAATGATTTTCATGCTATTTGTCAAACTTTTAAATACGAAAATTTTTCAGATGATGATGTTAAACTTAGATTATTCCTATTTTCTTTAAAGGATAGAGCTCGTTCATGGTTCAATACATTGCCTGCTAATAACATTACATTATGGGAATAAATGGTAACAAAATTTTTAAATAAATATTTCCCAGTTCATAAAACAAATGCTATTCACAGGAAAATTTCAGAATTTACCCAAAGAGACGACGAGCAATTTTTCGAAGCATGGGAGCGATTCAATGGGCTACTCTTGAAGTGTCCACATCATGGGTACGAGAAATAGCACCAATGCCAATACTTTTTGGAGGGATTATTGCCACATGTGCAAGAATGGCTAATGGCGACCAGTGGAGGAGAGCTAATGTCAAAAAGCGCTTCAGAGATTTGGGAATTCTTCCAGAGCCAATCAGATAATTCTCAACAACGGAGTTGATCACTCAGGAATACCAGGAGAATTAAAATAGTAAATGAGGTTCACATTGGTGAGTCAAGCTCAGAAATTAAGGAAGTCAAAGTAATAATCGAAGGTCTTTCTCGACAAATAGCATCATTGACGACTGCTCAAGTAACAGAACTACATGACCATGACTCATATTCAGATCAAGCCAATGCCATAGGTGTCATGAGAAAACCATCGAATTACAACCCATACTCCAACACATATAACCCTGGATGGAGAGACCACCTCAATTTTTCATGGTCTCAAGGATTCCAACAAAATGGACCATCAGCTCCACCTCCACCAATCCAACCCATTCCACCAATTCCTCAAAATTTTCAAGCCTCTCAGCCACCATTTAAACCGTACAATCAAAACCCAAACCACTCTCAACCCAGACCATGGGAGGATACATTCCAGAATTTCAAGAATTCTACTCATTCCAGAATCAAACAGCAGAACCGCACCATTGATGAATTGCGAAATGAGTTGAGAGCGGGCTTCAACTCACAAGCCCAACCGCCAAGCTCGAGAAATAGTGGGACAACTTGCTTCTTCGCTCAAACCTTGGCAATGACCGCTGAGAAAGGAAAATTCCCAAGTCAACCAAAGGCCTAATCCTAAAGTAAAGGTCATGAAGCACCGCTCACCACAAAGAACATGGAGAGGTCAAAGCTATCATGACCTTGTGAAAAGGGAAAGAAGTCGATAACAAAGTGGAGATGCCAAAATCAACTCAGATTGTACCTGTGAATACTCAGGACCCATCACCAGAGGAGAAAGAAGAAACCAACCCACGAGAGTATGTTTCTAAAGCTCCATTTCCTCAGAGGTTAACTAAAGGAAAAAAGGGAAAATCCACAGGTGAGATTTTTGAAATCTTCAAACAGGTAAGTGTTAACATCCCTTTACTTGATGCGATAAAACAAGTGTCATCTTATGCCAAGTTTCTTAAAGATTTTTGCACTAAAAAGTGAAATATTCATGTTCAGAAAAAGGCATTTTTAACAGAAAATGTTAGTTCTATACTCCAACATGAGATGCCTCTAAAATACAAAGATCCAGGCTCCCCCAGTATCTCATGTAGTATAGGGAACCACACAATTGAGAATGATTTGTTGGATTTAGGAGCTAGTGTAAATCTGTTGCCTTACTCTGTATTTGTGAAACTTGGACTGGGCGAATTACACCCAACTCCAGTGGTGTTACAACTTGCAGATCGGTCCACAAAAATACCTCATGGTATTGTGGAGGACGTGCTTATTCAGGTAGATAAGTTTTATTTTCCTGTTGATTTCATTGTAATTGACACTCAACCAGTGCATGATTCAAAGAAGCACATCCCCATTATCCTAGGCCGACCTTTCTTGGCAACTGCCAATGCTCACATTCAATGCAGAACTGGAAATATGCAGTTGTCCTTTGGCAATATGACCATGGAACTCAATATCTTCAACATTGCCAAACAACCTCACAATGCAGATGATGGAATTGTTGATGTGGATTTAATAGAAACATTAGTTGATAATAATTTTCTGTCAAATCTTAGTGATGATCCTTTACAAACATGTTTAACTCACTTTGGTTTGGATTTTGATATTGACAGATCAATCAATGAGGTCAACGCCCTGCTTGACTCAGCACCATCCATGGACACAAGTAAATGGAAGTCAAGAGCTGAACAACTAGTGCCATCAGATAAAAAACTCAACCCATCATCAGAATCACCACCAAAACTCGAGCTCAAGCCATTACCCAACACTTTGGAATACGCATTCCTGGGAGAAGAAAGTACTTTGCCAGTAATCATCTCTTCCTCCCTCAATGACGAACAAAAAGTAAGTTGTTGGAAGTTTTAAAAGAGCGCAAAGGAGCATTAGGATGGACCATAGCATAAAAGGTATAAACCAAGAGTCGCATTTATGCATTACATTCACCTTGATGAAAATGCTAGACCTACTAGGAAATGCAACGCCGGTTAAATCCTAACATGAAAGAGGTTATTCAAGACCAAGTCCTGTTTATTAGATGCAGGTATTATTTACCCCATTTCCGATAGTTCATGGTCACCGTATAAGTTGTCCCCAAAAATCGTGAGTCACAAGAGTTACCAATGCTAATAATGAATTAGTGCCCACTAGAGTAACTAGCGCATGCATGCACTATAGGAAGTTTAATACACGAAGACCATTTTCCTTTACCATTTATTGATCAAATGCTTGATAGATTAGCAGGTCATGAATTTTATTACTTTCTAGATGGCTACTCAGGATACAATCAGATTTCCATAGCACCAAAAGATCAAGAGAAGACCACCTTCACTTGCCCTTTTGGTACTTTTGCATATAGGAGAATGCCATTTGGATTATGTAATGCACCTGCTACATTTCAACGATGCATGTTGAGCATTTTTTCTGATATGGTTGAACGATTCCTTGAGGTCTTTATGGATGATTTTTCTGTTTTTGGTGATACATTTGATCAATGTTTACATCATCTAACACTAGTTCTGCAGAGATGTATCGAGAAGAATTTAGTCTTGAATTGGGAGAAATGCCATTTTATGGTAAAACAAGGTATTGTTCTCGGTCACATCATTTCAAGCAAAGGTATTGAGGTTGATAAAGCCAAGGTGGATCTCATTTCCAATCTTCCTTCACCTAAAACAGTCAGAGAAGTAAGATCTTTCCTTGGGCATGCTGGTTTTTATAGACGTTTCATTAAAGATTTTAGCAAAGTTTCTAGACCCTTATGCAATCTACTTGCTAAGGATGTACCTTTTGTCTTTGATGATTCATGTCTTGTGGCATTTGAAAAATTAAAGCAGTTGTTGACATCATCACCCATCATTCAGCCCCCAAATTAGAATTTACCTTTTGAGCTTATGTGTGATGCATCTGATTATGCAGTAGGAGCAGTATTAGGACAAAGACTTGATCAAGTTCCCCATGTGATTTACTATGCTAGTATGACATTGAATGATGCACAGTTGAATTATTCAACCACTGAAAAAGAAATGGTAGCTGTAGTGTTTGTATTAGAGAAATTTCGATCTTATCTCATTGGTTGTAAAATAATTATATTCATGATCACGCCGCTTTTAAATATCTTCTCACAAAGAAAGATGCAAAGCTAGACTAATTCGTTGGGTGTTACTTTTGCAGGAATTTGACTTAGAATTCAAGGATAAGAAAGGAACAGAAAATATTGTGGCTGACCATCTTTCTCGTCTCCATTTTGACACAACTATAGAACCATTATCCTTGAATGAGTCGTTTCCAGAAGAACAATTAATGAGTGTGGAAGTAGTACCATGGTATGCTGATATTGTTAATTATCTTGTTACAGGTCAACTTCCAGAGCATTGGACTAACCAGGACAAGGCTAAATTCTTTGCAGAAATAAAGAATTTCTTTTGGGATGATCCTTATCTATTCAAGTATTATGCAGATTAAATTGTTAGGCGATGTGTCCCAGGAAATGAATTTCAAAACATTCTTTCATTCTGCCATGAACAAACTTGTGGAGGCCATTTCAGCGCTAAGAAAACAGCTACTAAAATTTTACAATGTGGCTTCTATTGGCCAACTATATTTTACGATGCTTACACCTTTTGTTCTTCATGTAATAGGTGTCAACGAATGAGGAGCATTACACGAAGGAATATGATGCCGCTGAACCCTATTTTAGTTGTTGAAATTTTTGACGTATGGGGTATCGATTTCATGGGACCCTTTCCCCCATCTTTTGGTCATCAATACATATTGGTTGCTGTTGATTATGTTTCGAAATGGGTAGAGGCAATTCCGTGTAGGACTAACGATCACAAAGTGGTGATAAGATTTTTGAAAAGCAATATTGTTTCACGCTTTGGATTCCCTCGAGCAATAATCAGTGATGGTGGTGCCCACTTTTGCAATAAATCATTCAAATCACTTTTGACAAAGTATTCCATCACTCATAAAGTGGCGACCCTATATCATCCGCAAACCAGTGGCCAAGTTGAGATCTTCAATCGAGAAATAAAGCACATTTTAGAAAAGACGGTGAGGTCCGATAGAAAAGATTGGTCGTTGAGGCTCGATGATGCATTATGGGCATATAGAACAGCTTTCAAAACTCCAATTGAGATGTCACCCTACAGGCTAGTGTATGGAAAAGCTTGCCACCTACCTGTGGAACTGGCTGGCTCAGAAAGACGATTACAGTTGGCAGAACTTGAGAAAATTCGCAATGACGCGTATGAAAATGCCAAGATTTACAAGCAACGAATGAAAGTCTTTCACGACAAGCAAATTATGAGAAAATCTTTCACTCCAGGTCAGAAAGTGCTTTTATTCAATTCTCGCTTGCACCTATTCCCAGGTAAGTTACATTCTCGATGGTCTGGCCCTTTTATTGTTCACACTGTTTTTCCACATGGGGCAATTGAAATTAAGGATCCAAAGAACGGCGTCACTTTTAAAGTTAATGGTCAAATATTAAAGCCATATCTAGAGTACCAACCACATGGAGAGGATAACGAAATAAATCTGAGTGACCCGCCAAGTTTAAATTGAGGTTTTTCTTTTCTTGTCGGTGATTTGATTTGATTTATTTCTTTTATTTCTTTTGATTATTTTTTTGTTGATTGAAATTATTTTTGTACAAGTGTGCTTGTTTATCCATTATAGTTTTCTCTTATAATTTTAATCATAAGACAATACCTCTTGTACATGCTTAGAATATTTCAACCTATCCGAACTCATCTCAGAAAGCAGATACGATTTTTTAAAACACATCGTATTTGGGCTTTGCAACTACCAGAGTTAGTCGCTCATGTTGAGGATTTAGAAAGCCAACTCAGAGATATTGAGAGAAGTATCTATAACACCCAGTTGGAGCTTGAGGTAAATTCAATAAGAGGACGATTTTAGTTTGTTTTGTGTGTTTTAATTTGTTTCTATGTTTGTGAGTTTTAGTTTGCTTTGTGTGTTTAAGTTTGTCACCCCGGTGAAATGGCGGATAACGGTACTCCGTGACAATCAAGTCGGTTACTTCAGTTTCTAATAATTACTGATATTCTGAGACGAAGGCATGGACATAGACAAGATTTTAGCAAAGCTTCACAAACGATTCCCTTCGCTTCCTCAGAATGCACTCCTTTCAATCTATAAAGCCCGATCCGAACGCATGCGATTGCTTAAGAAGAATGACATACCTGCTGACATCCGCTGGTTAATCGAGGCCAAAGTACGCTTGGCAGGTGAGTTGACTCCTAAATTTATTGCATACATGCCTGGTTGTGGTAAAGGAAATTATGCGAGAAAACGACGAGCTTGAAGACTTTCTGTTGCTTGTTATAAGTGTGCCAGAACGATATGCAATAAAAAATCATGTTCTTTAGGAATGGTGTCTGATAACAGGGAAGATAAGATTAAATTCATTAGGGATGGCTTGAATAAAGAGTCATTGGATAATATCTTTTTGTCTTTTGAAACGCATCCCAATGGATACGTACAAAGAGCGATTCTCTAGTTATGGTCATTATTCGAGAAAGAACGCACATACGCCTCTGAATCTAACTATAAAAGACTTTCGCTTTGTAAGAAAACCGGATGGGAAGCTCATCCTCGACCCATGTAGGGCGCTCGCTTCGGACGAAACTGAGGACGATGTGAGCCACAGTCGCAACTACCAGTGAATATCATTTTACTTTACTGTTGTTTTATTTCACTGTAGTTTTACCTTTCGCAATAGTGCATGTAATAATTTTTGTTATCATTGTTTGCTTTTCCTTTTATCGCTTTTCGACTCGAGCCACGTGCCTTACGCTTAATGACACCGACATAATACACACACACCAATTCCCGTTGTCACCAAGGTTCTTAAATATAATTTTTTTGTTGTGCACTCAAAAATTATTTTTGAGCAGTATCCTAATGGAAGCTACTTCCAGCAAACAATTCAAGAACATTTGTGTGCTCTGTGGGTTTAATTATGGCAAATATAAAGAGTTCGTTGAGGCAGCCATAGATCTTGGTCGAAGAATAGCAGAGAGAAAACTACACTTGGTGTATGGAGGAGGTGACCGAGGGTTATCCAAAATGGTCTCAGAAGCTGCTCATGTCAGAGGGAGCCAAGTGTTAGGCATCATCCCAACAATCCTAAAACCTTTGGGTTGTTTGTCTAACTCATCAACTGGAGAAGAGTTAGTCGTCTCAGGTATACAAGAATGAATAACTGAAATGTTAAATCATGCCAATGCTTTTATTTTTCTTCCAAGAGATCTTGCAACTCTAGAGGCACTAATCACATTAGCATCTTGGGCCCATCTGAACATCCACCAGAAACCCATCGGTTTGTTAAATGTCAATAATTTTTATGATGGCTTTATCGCATTTCTTAACCATGCAATAAAAAATTATTTCATTCCTTCCTCAGTAAAAAAAGTCTTTATTTGTGCACATACTGCTAATGAGCTACTTGATCTGTTACCATGTTTATCAATCGCAGATGCATCCCGTGACTGTGTTGGAGTGTTCAAATAATGATGGTAACAGTAGCCACAGTAAGAAGTACAAATTAGATTTAACTCTCGCTTGTAAATATTTTCTTCACACATCACCTGTGATGTCTTCTAAACTCTACTTCTTTCCTTTTAAACATTGAGGACAATGTTTCATTCTGGTTGGGGGGAGGGAATAGTTGACAAATGTGGAATGTTGGTTAAGTTTTTACTAATTTTTGTTGTAGAACTAACCGTGGCTAACTTTTTAAGGAGAAGATGGCTGAATATAGAGTGTAGTTACTCTAGAAACGCATCTTCTTAGTTTGAAAGTTAAAAAAAAAATTTTTTGTCTTATTTTAAGTGTGTTTTTTTTTAACTTTTTCTTTTTGACTTCTCCTTTATAAATATACATTTTCAAGTTTTTGAGTCAAAGATAGCTGAATATGGAGTGTAGTGACTCTAGAAACGCATCTTCGTAATAATAAAAAAAAATTCAGACATTTTTTTTCTATCATCTAATTAATTTTTCTGCATCATTTTTTTCATTTTTCTACATATATGTTTAGAATAGGTTGGGGGGTAGAATTTCGTTAATAAAAAATTGGTAATTTTGTGTGAGTTTTTGATATTGGATGATATGATGACTTTCAAATTTTAGTATTTGTATTATCTTTGGTCTTGAGTGATGTTACACCATGGTTACTATTCTACATGTTGATGTTGGGGACAAATATGAGTTGCTTGAAGGAATGCACATGTCATAATAAATTCCAAGTGAGTTTTTGAGCCTATTAATTTTTCTTGGAGAGTAACCCTTTTTGCCCATTCTTCATACAGCTTAGCAGTTTATTATTTTATAAATGATCTCTAGATTTCCTTTGAGCCAACCCTTAAAAAGAAAAAAAAATAGAAAAAAATGTGTGTTGCTGCATCTAAAGGCCCACCTAACTAGTAGATATGAAAGATTATTTAGAGCCCTAAAAGACGATGGAAGGCCATTTTTGACCCGTTTGAGCCTTTCAAGCCATCCCTGTTATGCAATATCCATAGTTAGCCCTTTTGAGCCTTTTATTTAAAAAAAAAAATATTTTCTTTGTTAACATATCACTTTAACCCACTCCGATTTGGAGTATTACCCGATATCTTACAAGTTCCATCACCTATTCATGTTTGAGAAAAAAAATATAAATAATTATTTTGTTCAGCAAAGTTGTGTTATAAAAAAAATTCAAAAAAAAAGAAAAAAAAGAAAAGATATGCAATAATAATAAATAAGCGAAATGTATCTTTTAATTTCCAAAAAAAAAATATTTACTTTTTCTCAAACATGTATTTTGTTTTCCATATTTCCTCTTTTTTTGTTAACCATTTCCCTAGCCTACGTTACGTTCTAATAAAAGTCCTTCTTGATTTTAGGGAACTATAGTCTGAAGTAAAAGCTAGTTATATGGGCTATTAAGATGTAGTGATGCATTAAAAATAATAATAATAAATAAATAAATAAAAAGAGAAAAAGAAAAAACAGAATAATATTGGGTTGACTAGTACTTTATTTGAGATCGTATTATTTCTAAGCTATGGGCATATTTCTTTCATCTTGGTGAGAGTGTGTGATATTTTAATGTTATTTTCTCTCAATTCACCATTCATTGTAGTGACAATTTTTATTGGCTTTAATTTCTTTGTGAGAGTGTCACTACTATCGATGAGATTTTGGGGTTTAACATGTAATTCTTGAAAGTGGCCTGATTACTATAGTCTGCTGGACTGATGCATGTGGATTGTTGATGTGGTTGTGATATTTCTTTAGACTGGAGATAATACTTGTACTTTTATTTGATTGCTATCATTAATCTGATTGAATAAACACGTGTGTTTTAAAAAAAATATATTGGTTTTGAATTTTATCTTCGCTTTATTTGCTAGGGACTAGCAATAAGCTGGTTAGGGGGTGTGTTGAGTATTAGAAAGTGTATATTTATAAAGGAGAAAATCATCATTTTACACTTCAAGTCTCACTAACATTGCTACATTTATTTAAGTATTTTTTTATTTAATTATGTGTTTCATTATAATTAGGTATTTTATGTATTTTAGGGGCATCACGATCGTTTCACAATGAACGAGTGATCAGACAGCAAAACAGACGTCACAATTGAAAGCAGGACGGTCGAAAACCTTAGGAGGAGCATAAAAGGAAAAATGTCACTGTTCACACATACGGTACTGTTTATACGTACGGTACTGTTCATGGTAATGTGCAAATAATATTACTGTGCAAACCGTGGTCAAACCGTGTGTACTGTACAAATAGTGTTACTGTTCAAACGTTGACTGTTGACTGATGACATGGCGCAATCCTGAGCGTCCGAACTATTTTTAATCCGATGGTCATGATTCACTCAATGTATCTATAAAAAGGGGGCTCCCCCCCTAATTTGATATCCCTGAATTCATTTCTAAGCTTAGATTTTTGTAATTCCTTCTCTTTCTTGTATTTTCTACGTATTTTAATAAATTCCCATTTTACTCCTAGTTCAAAATGAGTAGCTAATTTTCTTTTAAGCTTGGGTTGAAGGTGAAGTCTCAACATGTTCCATGGGTTTAATTTAGTAAATTTACTTTCTCTTCCCCTCTAATATTTGTGGTTGTTTTGACTTTTCATCGACAAATAATAATAGTCTTGTCTAGATACCGCCCTGGTTAAACCGACACCTTAGTACAAGGTTATTATTATTTGGCACGATAAGTCTTTAGCACCATATTTATTTGAGCGTGGTTCATGAGGTGTGGAAACCCCCCTCATGATTTAATTGGCATTAATATGAAATATTTAGCCCATGGAGCATGTTGATGCAGATCCAGATACCCAAGTGCTTCAAGTATAATAATTTCCATTTCAATTTACTCTCGCCATTTCAATTCAAATTTTAGGATAATCTAAATTCCCTCCACCACAAATCCCACCGTCCATTTAAGAAAATGAATTCTGCACATAATTAAAATCAACCTCCTCGTGGGATCGACACTCGTCACCATTTATCTATTCTACAATAGATTTGTGCGCTTGCGAGTTCAATAAAATTTGCACAACATTAATATTTAATGAATCTGTAGATTGGGTATATTACATTTATAGAGGAGGTTCTGCCGAATTTTTGATAAAATTTCTCAGATAATAGAATTATTATTAATTCAGTTAAGTGAGATTAGATAGACTCGTCCTAGGAGTTCGGAGCGGGTCGTTTCAATAAAAGAACCAAGAATAGTCACAACCCAGTCCTGATACAAGGACTTTCAAAGCGGAGAAAACTACAAGGATCATCGAGCATCATTTCGGATACAATTCAAAAACTGATAATAATGAAAAGAATGATCTAACACTAGAAGTATGGTCCCCAAGCAATCTACTTCCTGTTGCTATCATGTAATTTTTTATAATAATTTTGTTTAAATTATTATGGTATGTTTGTGTATGTATTAGCTAAACAATTATTTTCTAACTACAAGCATAATTTAAATGCTTAGTCAAAATTATTTTTGGAAAAGGTATTACCGAATGTATATTTTTTCTTTTTATCATTTTTAACTGTGTTTACCAAATACATATTATTGTTTTCAGTTTTAAAATACAAGATATAAAAAGTATATTTAAATTTGAAATATAGTAACTTTAAAATACTTTTTTATTTTTATTCTTAAAAAATATAAATTCAGGAACAATAACGAACATGTCTTAAATTTCTGAGTTATTTATGTTAGAAATTATATTTATTTCAATTGTGGCTGCAACAACATAAATATAAACTATGTTGATTAGCTTGAATATTCCGTTTGGTGTAACACCCCAAATCTAACGCGTGCGGAGCACGTGAAGAAAGAGGTTACTTACAAATTATAATCGTTACTCATAAATTCCAAACTGGAATATCTCAAATTCTTATTCAAATAAAACCACCAATTCATATGTCTAATACTAAACAAATCTCTCCAGAAACATAAAAAATTATAAAAGTCTCCAAATCCAAATTATAAGTTCATATCAGAAATAAACTATATGGAATCATGAGTCTGATCCTCTTCTTATTCAAATAGAAAAGAGAAACGAAAATCTCTAACTCCAAGGCTAGACACACCTCTCAAAGGAACTTAATCTGTAAAAAATAATGACAAGGGTGAGCCGTCAACTCGGTAAGTAAAACCATTCCTAACACATTGGCCTATCGATACCAAAAATATTGCAAGCCTCCTTTTAATTTAAAAACATATATATCATAATCTGTAATTTCATAAAACGATTTCTCATGATAAAGTAACATAAATTCGTAGTAATTCATAATATCAAAAGTGTTAACATATATGTTTACATATTGTTGATTTTGATGATAAAAAATAAGATTAAGAATGATTAAGTTTTTAAAAGTTTCAATTATTTTTTTATACATTTTAAATAAATCATTATTTTCACATTATAAAGGTTTCATATTTAATGGATAAATGATTTTATGAAATTGGTTGTTTTTCAAGTTTATGGTTTAATTGAAAGAGTTTTGAAAACTTTAAAATCAATAAGTATTGTTTGAAATTCTAGAGAAGCACTTATTCGAAAAGTGTCATAGCATTTTGTGTCATTTCATAATTTTAGAAATTCTAGGAAAAACGAGCATTATTTGGAAATTCTGAAATTGGACATCTTTGTAACTTTTTATAATATTTTGGGTCATAATACAGTTATAGAAAATTTTGGGATAAAACTGTATTTTTAGAAAATAATTCCATCAGAGCCATCGCATACATCATCGTAGCCATCGCATAATTATCGAGCAAACGGCTAACCGACATCTTGATAACGGCTAGCCGACATCGAGCAAAATTGAAGATTAACCTCTGGACACTAACGGCAATCCGACATGCTAATAACGGCTTGCCGACATTGAACAGAATTGAAAGATTAGTCTCTGGACACTAACGGAGATCCAACATCTTTATAACGGTGATCCGACATTTTTGAATTTCAGCCCAACGGTCATATTGACCAGTCAAACGGCGATCTGAGATCTAGTTAACGGCTATCTGACATCGTGCAGACAGTCTGTAACGACTAGTTTTCAGCTCCAACTATAAATAAGCTCATTCAAATTCAATCAAAGATTGATCACAACACTACCATTGAGCTTATAATTGAGTATACAATCTTTATAGAGCTTTAAACACATTCTTGCTTCATTTATTCACACATTGAGCATTCATTTTCCTTGAGAGGTTGTAAGTGTTGGGATACACTTGGGTTAAGAGATTGGGGATAATCTCTTGTTGTAAAGGTCCATTGACACCTTGGAAGTCAATTGTAAGCATTTGAAGACTTGGAGGCTTGCTTAGTGAAATCTTCAAGTCCGGTGAGCTTGGAGGCGTAGACGTAGGCAGGGATAGCCGAACCACGTAAAAATCCTTGAGTTTGTTTTCTCCTCTCTTACTCATTTATTATTGTGCTTTTATTGAATTTATTGTTTTCAATTTTATTAAGGCATTATATTGGATTGTTGTGGATTGTTGTGTGATTTGATTAGGATAAGTTTTAAAATACTAATTCACCCCCCCTCTTGGGTTGCACACTTGTATTTCAAAAAGAATAGTTACTTCCGAAAGCAAATCATATATCACATTCATAGAAAACAATAGGTTAGCTCATGTCACATAGTGTCACCTATAGTCCGGGTGACCCGCTCGATGTAATCGTAATATCGTGCACATTCGTAATAAACCCAAGATCGGTCCAAACATATATATCATATATTACGATCAGCATCAAAATCAGAATAACTACGGACTATGAGCCAAAACATAATGACTTATACGTGACACTTTGTACTATATGTGGCATTTTGCAGCACTTTGGCCCCCAAGAGGTGGCCCCCATATAGTCCCAAGAGGTGACCCCCGTACAATCATAAATAATTTAAATCATACATGAGTACAAAACATTCGTATTAGATTCATAAAAGTCCATAACAATAATTTAGGCTTGCATAATATTTTAAAGACAATATCATAAAAGGTAGTTATGTAACAAAATAACTTACATACCTAAAAGCATCATAAAATACGTTTTTTGAAAAGAATTTAGGTTTGAAAACATTTTTATAATCTAATTTTGTTATGAAAATCCATTAATTTTCTAAATAGTATAAAAATTATTGTAACAATATCAAAATACTTATACATATCTAGTATACTAGGAATGAAGTTACTTACCTCAATAAGAGAATTTTGAACTATACACCTCTAAGTCTCTAAGAGCCTTCAATACCTTAACAAATACAAAACATGACTATTAATAACTCACTCTAAGAATCTGCCTTTCTAATTCATTCTCGTACAGGTCTAATCTCAAAATTTTAACTCTTAATCTAAACCTCGGAATGATATAATATTCTACAAAACTATTCTGAACATCTATGGGTACCTCATATAAAATTTTCAAGAGGATCCGAAATCAAAAACATTTTTAAAACTATTTATTTCTCAACAACTTCGAAACTGTTTTCTCATAACCTTAACCGAACAGAACAGGTTCTAAGAATTTTATAAAATAAAATCCTAACCAGAAAATTATCAAATTAAAACCGGAGATACTAGACACGTATATTAACTTCCGCATAAAATTTCATAATTTTCCGAGTTTATTTGGTGGTGAAAATAATTTTGGGAATCCGATCACAATGCTGGAATCACAGTTTTTCCAGTGCAGTGGTTCTACTTCGAAAATTCATATAAAATTGAAAAAAAACTCAAATTTAACGAAATAAAATTTATTCCAGAAACCCTACATGTCTAGTTTCCAGATATATAAGTTTCCTAAGAAAATTCGTTCACAAAATATAAGTCTAAAATCGAGATACTCATGCTGTCCAGAATAATCCTACATGCTTAATATGCCAAGGGTTGATTAATCAAACTCATAATTAATCAAAACCCTAAACAAATCTTAAGCGCATTGTAAATCATGGATTATAAATCCTAGATAAAGTGATTTGTGTATATTGTGGGGGAAAAAGAAGAATAAACTTACCAATCGTTCTAATTCTCTCTTAAACCAAAGTTTGAAGCCTAGGATTTGGGTAAGAGCGTAGAGAGCAATAGAGAAGAAAAAGAATGTCGTTGAATTAGGGTTATAGAATTGAAAAAATATGAATTTATAGGGAGTCTAAGAAATCCTATGGAATTTGGAAAAATAACCCTTAAAAAAAATTACCCCATAAAAAACTCCTCCATATAAGGGCAATAATGTCATCTAAAAAATTTTATTATAAAAAATTTAAAAAAAATAGAAATTTGGCCGTTACATTTGGAGTCAAACAATGATAAAAAAAAAAAAACATAAAAAATGAAGTGTTGTGGATGAAAGCAAATAGAAGAACAAGGAAAGTTCACACACGACACAGCTGCAATTAAAAGCAAAAGGGGAAAGCAAAACGCACTGTTTTTGACAAAATTCGGGACGCGATTCGGGGTTAAATTCGGGAAAAATAGCGTTTCCCATTGATGAAATGTGTTCATAAGATTAAGGAAAATGCTACTTACCCCGGGTCAAACCCTGAAACTTAAACAAAACGATGTCGTTTCGTCTTTTTTTTTAATTGCTTATGAATAAAACGTCACCGTTTGATGCAACCAAAAACTATGAAGACGAGTGTTGCTTTTTCTTCCCCTTCGTTAATCAATCAACATTAACTAGATAGCATACACAAAAGGGAACAAGAGGGGAAAAAAATTAAAGGAAAGGTAAGGAGAGAAATAATGATTGAATTATTTTGAATCAGTAGTCTTCTTATAGCTATAAGTCATTTACAATTTTACATACAACAAATCTGAATCTGGAAAAAACAAAAGAAGATTATAAACACTCCAACAGATAAGAAAAGAGAAGGAAAATAAAATTTATTCTAAATAATCACAAGTTATGTGAACAAGAGACAATTATAAATTCTCCAACTTATTCTGTACTCACAAAGTTGACAGTGAAAAATTGCAGAAGATACAAGAGGCCAACAATAAATGATTGACAATGCTCTCATCTTCAACTCTGTCTGTTCCACAAATGCACAGTGAAACTTTGCCTGTTAATAAGCTCGAGCTTCTTATGCAATAATTATTAATACTGCTCAATCTAGTCTAATTCTTTGTTTTAGAATCCACCATTTGAGCTTCGATTGTGTTTATGAATTTTGATAAATTCTTCAAGACTATAACATCTGGGTCTAAACATATACCACCAAACTTGTATAACAAAGCAAGCCTAAGTAAATTTGACAAGTTTTGACCCAAAGAAATTAACCTAGGATCAACATTCTCTTTCTTCAATCTATTAAAGAAAACGAGGAGGAAGAGAAAAGCAGTTGCCTTCTATCTTGCTTTTGCCTAAGTCAAACGGCAACGTTTTATAGAGAATCAAAAAGATATTAACCCAGGATCAACCCACCACCACCGACAGCCTCAAATTACATACCCAACCATCGACACCCACCACCACCGACAGCCATCAGCCTGGTAGCCACCATCACGCAGGTTCCATCACACATACCCAGCCATCGGCACCACCACCATCGACAGCCATCATGCTTTTAAACCCAAGCCGAAGGTTAGACTCCCACCAAAGCCCAGTTTTATGCATAACTGGCAGAGGACGCATACCCAAAAATGGAGTCCTACTTTGGAGAGAAGCCAAACGAAATATGATCCAATTTCAAGTGTTTCGCAAAGCCAATAAAAGTAGGATGAAGAAAGGATAGAAGAGGTAATCATTTTTGTAACCAAACGGCGTCGTTTTAGGGAGAACGAAAACAAAAAAAAAGGAGAGGAAACGGTGTCGCTTCAATTAGTTTCGGGGTTTGACCCGGGATAAATAGCAGTGCTGTAAGATTAATTATCTTCAAGGAATGTCATCGAACTTTCAAGAATATGTATTGTGCTGCCCTTTTCCTAATAAAGTGTAGGCCAGTGGCAATTTCAAATTTGAATAAAGAGATTGGTTTTGTTCAGTAAACAATATATTCTCTACAATAGCATTAGGATCAATGTTAATGGCAATTGTTTTCATTTAAATTTAATTACGTTTACAGTCAAAGGTACTTTCTAGGAGACTTTCTCAACCTAATTGTTTTGTTATGGTTTGCTTTCAATGTGCAGGTAATTTATCCTTTTTTTTAATCTATGCCGAATTTCATGTCATTGGTTTTTACTGTTTGTTTAAACTCAAGATGCACTGTGTAACTTCATTGGCCTTGCGTATGATTTGTTGAAAACTTGACGAGGTCTTTATGATCATGCTAAGTGGCCAATTTGATTGACTATCATAGTTAATTCACTATTTTTAAAATTGGAATAAAGTTTATAACTTTATTTTATTCTTGTTTATTTGGGTTATAAGCTTTTAATTCAATTGTTAGCTTTATTATAGGATTGGCTGTCCTTCGCTAGAAATGTAAAGTATTATTATTGATCCGCATTTTTGAGAAATTAACGCTTAATAAACTAAGATTTACAATTATCATTATTATTTTTCTTTTTTGGTGAAAGAATGGCAACTGTCATTTTCCATCTAATGTCTGCAATGAATACATAATAGATTTTTATTTCCTCTTAATATATTGTTATTTTGTTGGTATTTGGCATGACTAGATTTCTACTCAACAGAAAGGAGGATACTGGATATCTTATGAATGCTACTTCTTGGAATTGTGAGTTCGCAACGGCAGTAAGCCATAATTTTTTTTTTTTTTTTTCTATTTTCTGATTCTGTCTTTTAAGATGGCTAAATAGCTGTTACAAAAGACCCTCTGTAGCTCCAGATCTGCGATTATAAAGCTTTTGCACCGCAGTGTACGTAAACCCTCTTTGTGGCCGTCGCAAAAGATTATATATAACGGCAAAGTAGCGGACGCACAAACCACCTTTCTTGTAGTGCTTATTGCACCAACTGTTTCGGAGCCTGTCATCAACAAGGTAAGATGCCAATAAATGTCCTGTCATTTGAAGAGCACTGCAAAGAATGCACCAGTGCACTAAAGCTTTATGAAAACTAAACTTAATGCATCTTCGGTTTCAAATCCAAAATTATCTGAAGAAGAAATAAAAGGTCTAAGCCAATAATCGTCTCCATAAAATTCCTCAGCAATTCTAAGAACTTGAGATGAAGCAATTTCAGGTCCTTGGGCTGCAGGAATTGATGACTAGTAAAGTACCACATTTTTCCTTTAATATTTAAAGCAAACCAACATGTACATAGGAACATTAACGAGCACTCGCTACTGACTCGTGAGTAGTTCGTTGGTCGAATAATCAAAGATGCAGAACAACTTGAATAATTCTTCAATCCATTTGCAAAGCCATGCCTAGTAAATTGCTTTGTGGCATAGCACTATCAGACCAGCAAAATGCAAAATGGTTTCTCAATCTCTAGCCCAACAAAAATTACTTTCAAGTCTTTAATTACTCGTGCCTAACAGGACAGCAACAGAAATTGAGCGATAGAATATTCAATATAAGAAACGTTATCTAACAGTTTCCAATCTTCAATATAGGCGCTGAAGATATGATTACCAACTGCAGTTACCAACTTAATTGTAATAGGAGATAGATCAGCCAAAACTCTTTGGCTCTCAGTAACATTAAGAAATTATTAATGGATATTAGAAATCTCATTAACAAAAAACACCCCAATTTGAGAGTTTCGATGTGCAGGATTTTAAAAGAAGACCTATCATTTCACCGTAACACTAGCATGATCATTGGAACTGACTGTGGAAACTTGCAATGGAATAGTGGGGTTTATTTACTGAAACAAATAACCAGGTAGGGGTTCTGTTCTGTTTGTTATTGTTTGTAGCTCTTAAAATTTGGTATTTGATAAGTTAGGCAGATGCTGTAATTTATCACAAGTATATATTAAATAGGTATTCGCTGGCTTGCTATGATTAATACTCACACGAATAGTTATTCTCACAACTATCATACACCTTTTCATACCCAACTAGTAATTAATTTTAAAATAAGATAAATTTAATCGGCAAGAGTAAATTTATTTTTTCTTTTAAATTCAAACCTCAAAACTTAACAAAACGATTTTATTCTTATAAATTTGAAAAACAGAAAAAGTAAGTATAATTAAAATAATCTTAATCAGCCATTATCAGTTAGTACATGGATATGTAATTTTTGGGATCCTCTTAAAGATATTTCAGTCTTTTGGGGTGTGGCTCTTCTTCTTCCTCTTCCTCTTCTATTGATTCTGTAGAATCTTGAGCATACACAAAATGAATCCCACATTTTTTCACTTCGCAGCACACTCGACGTTGACCATATGGATCGCGAATGCGGAAAGAGGCCATACCATCTCGAATCTAAATCCTTCATTTCGTATAAATTTGACCCCAAAAAGACGTGATCTAACTTTTTTTTTTTTTTGATATACTACACTCAGAGCTCTATTGAGATTGATATTTACAATCAGTAATTACTTGGGACTCATCCAGATAATTCTATTACAACACAGCCCATTTATTTACCCTCACTTTAGTTAGAGGGAGATCAATTCTACCCCGATGTGAGGAGCCAACTACCCCATTATATTTGGAGAGCAAGTCCCAGCACTGCACCTGTGCTGGGACTCGAACCCACGCCCTCAAGAAACTTGAGGGCGTGGGTTGCCAATGGGCTACGGGCCCATTGGCACGTGATCTAACTTACCACAACTAATCGTCCCCAAAGGACAGTAACATACATTGGAATTGTATTTACATTCACAGTACACATTAGCCTTAATCAGGCTGTCTTCCCAGCCATCTTCCAACTGACTGTCGCTAAGCAGGTTGTAAAGCTCGTGGCGTAGCCGGTCATCCTCCACATCACTGTCCCTATAGCTGTCATCATCAGTAAATGCTACAACAACGCAAAAAGCAAAGCCAATTAATTTATTATAGCCCGCTGCTGGTGGTGGTTGTGGCGTCTTAAAGGTTACAGTAGATCCCATATTTTGATGGAAAAACCACTTTAGAATTTCATTCCCAGGGTAATACATACTTTTCTTAATCATTCTTTTGTTGGGGAAAATACAATTTTTTTAAAAAAATTTTTAGGACCGATCTCATAAAATATATATGAATTTGTAATCTAGAAATCGTACCTTGAAAATCTGAACCAGCTTTTCCGCTGATGTGATTTAGGCTTCCAGGTTATGACTCAGGATTGATCTGTACTTGACGTGTGGGCGCCTTTATCACCACTATAAGCAAACTAGTATGAGAAAATTTTTTCTCTAAAATTGTTGTGTAGAAAAAACTTTTTTCTCTGATATATTTATATAGTGACTTTCCTCTCATGTTTAGAATAGAATAAGCCCTTTATATCTCTTTCAAAGTGGGAATCCTAAGGCTCCAAAAAAGTTACGTTACTTTCCTTTTTCCATAAGGGGACCACCTTGTAAAATAACATAAGGCCCCTTTATACAAAAATATATTAATGGAGCCTCCCACTAAAAGATATATTTATGTTTTTGACCCAAATTGCTAGTTATCTTGTTTATTAATCCAAAGAGGGTGCTACCAATTAAACGAGCTAACCCGGGATCATTTGAGAACATACAATAGTGGCTACAACAATTAAGCCTGTAATTAAACAAGCCTAATCATTTAATTCCAATTCTACTCCACTATAAGATTGAACTCGACCTCCATAATTATATGTTCAATAATAATTGCCTCAAGCCACATTGATTTCTTTATCGCTCAACTTTGTACCACATCGTTAATTAAATCGATATCTCAACCGTCCCAATCGATTTAATTACATCTTATTCCTGATACTTACCGGTTTTCTAATAATCATTTTCAACATATTAAATATGTTGACACTCGCCAGAGAATTCTATGATCAAGGACCGAAAACCCATCAAGAGACGTGTCGTAAAAATTCTATATTGTTAATCTATAACTCCAATACTCATAATTGCTCCCACCAAAATACCGGGTAATCTTGACCACAAATGTGTGTCTTGCCCATTGGTAATTCAAATGGAATAACAATTACAATCATGAAATCATAATTAACTCAAGATTAAGATTACAGTAAAATCAATGCCTATGAGATTTAATAAGTCTGACAGTCATTTCAAGGTTAATTAAATCTCATGTGTGATCCAGCTCAATGTAGTCAAACTACATCAGTAAATTCATATATGATTAAGACAAATCATTCAATGAATTTACTACAGTTTAAACCTAAATAAAGTGCCCAACTTTATTTATCAACTGCGAACTTAATTTATTTAATCATAAGATAACTTGTATTTATATCTTCTGTGAATCCACATGGTGATCACATAAATACATATAATATGATTAAATGGACTTTACTAAAAAATTATGCAATTAAGATATTTAAATAAAATACCTCATTTATTTTATTAATCAGAAAAATTGTTTATTACAATTAAATAAAACACATATGCTTTAAAGAGTATATTTTCCCAACATCTTTTACCATCAAATGGCTGCAACACAGATAAAAAATTATTAATTCTTAAAAATAATGTTAACTATAATTAAAGTAAAAAAGGAATAGAAAATAGAATAAAAGCAGTGAGTTAAGAGACACACCTGCTTCATCCACCCATCTTTGACGATTTCACTTAGCTCATTTGGCTCCAATTTCAAACAATTTCTCAAGTATTCTAGATTTCCCAGTTCATCCGGCAATCCTTTGAAACTTTCTCAATCAATGATTTCAAGAGATGTAAGAGATTTGCACAAACACAGGCTGCTTGGGAGACTCGCAAGACTGGAACAGTTCTCCAATCTCAACTGCTCAATTCCAGTACTTCCATCTGCATTAAAATATGGCATCTCTAGAAACCTCTTCAAATTTGAACAATTAGAGATTTTAATAAACTTAAGAGACTTCAACTTGAATATGTTAATCGAGATGTAATCAAGCTTTGAACAGTTATTCAATTTCAACTCAGATAATAAGGCTAATTGACCAAGGCTTTCTGGTATGCTCTCCAAATTGTTACTGTTTAGATACAACCTTGCCAGTGAGGATAACTGACCAAGGCTTTCTGGTATGCTCTCCAAATTGTTACTGTTTAGATACAAACCTGCTAGCGAGGATAACTGACCAAGGCTTTCTGGTATGCTCCTCAAATTGTTACTGTTTAGGTACAACCTTGCTAGCGAGGATAACTGACCAAGGCTTTCTGGTACTTCTCTTATAGCAGTTTGTTCAACTCTCAACTCTTTCAATGCTTCTAGATTTCCAAGTTCATCAGGCAATCTCTCAAGTTTTGGGCAATAAATAATTTCAAGCGATGCAAGAGATTTGACCATACACAGGCTGTGTGGGAGACTCTCAAGACTAGAACAGTTTTCCAATCTCAACTTAGATAGGGCTAGTTGCTCAATTCCAGTACTTCGATCTGTATTACAAGACGGGAACTCTACAAACCTCTTCAAGTTTGAACATCCGTTGATTTCAATAGATGGAAGAGACTTCAACTTAAATATGCTACTCGAGATGTTCTCAAGCCTTGTACAGTTGTGAATCGCCAGTGTATCGAGTTTGGATAGGCACTCGATGGATGAGGGTTCTTTGATTCCAACTTGTACTAAAAATAAAAGATATATATGAGAAGATGAGATCGCTGGGAGGTTCTTCAACTTTGAGCAGCCCCAAAAATCAAGCTCCTTGATGTATTTCGAATGAATGCTAGTTGGAAGACTCCTTAGGCTTTCACAGAAGCGTACATCAAGGACTTCAAGCTTATTTAGATATTGAATAGAGGAGTGAGTCTCCGTCAAACTTGAACAGCTACCTAAATCCAATATCTCAAGATTTCGGGCCAGGGAGAGGTCCGGGAGTTTCGTCAATGACTCGGAGTAGCTGAGGTCTATATATTTTAAGTTTACAAGATTCTGCCCTCCCAAAAAAATAACAATTTTGATTATTATAAATTAACTGATACCATCACGAATATTAATTATAGCATCAATTGTGTTTAGAATCTATTACTGAAAGAATTTCGAATAAATATATACCTGAACATCATCCCAAAGTTGTTTAACTTTGCTGGCCGGCATTTTAAGTGAAACAAGATTCTCCGCATGTATATTCAACGTCTTCAATGGATATTGATGCCAGTGGAAATACCTCACCTCAGTAAATGGCACACCCTCCAAATTAGACACCATACATTTATTTTCATATCCATAAAATTTTAAGAATCTCAATTCAGTCATCTTTGAGAAAGTCTGTGGATTTATTTGTATCTCACTATTGACTTTACCCATATCTAAAGAGATGCCCTTGATTGCTTCACTCCCCTACAATCAATTAAGAGATTATAAGTTGGTATATAATTGAAGCAAACAAATAAAAAATTTACTTTTTAGCAGTCAAATCTAAAATAGAAATATTACTATCACTTTATAATGAACAATTGGAGTAAGTTTTTTGGAATTGTAGAATAGAAAATTCAAGAAAATGCTTAATAGGTAAATTCTAAAATTTATTTATAGTATTTTCATGAAATATAATTCCATACAATTATTCTGTTTTTATTCAAAAAGAGAAATTCAAACAAACAACAAATATAAATGTAATATAAGTAAGATGTAATTAAAAACTTATTATTGCTTACCGTATTTTTCTTTAAAACTTCATAAATATCCTTGTGATGACACAATCGACTGCGGTTTCCTGGATGATCGATAGATTCTTTTCTAACAATATCTCTTCCCATATCTCGTAGCAAGTCATGCATTCTTATCTGGTAAGCGTAGTCTAAAGTTATGAGAGACTTACCTTCAAGAACACTTGACTCTATTCTAGCTTGGAAGCCACTAGCATCAAAAAAGCTTATCACCACATCTCTATGCTCTCCTTCCAAGAAACATGCAATATCTAGAAAAACATTCTTCTGAGAGTCATCCAAGCTATCATAACTTATTTTTAACACTTCCAGGATTTCCGTGTGAGGCATTATTTCCAGTTTTCTCGTTGCACTTTCCCATGCCTCTTTGCTCCTTTCGCATAAATGGCGACCCAAAACTTTAAGAGCCACAGGAACTCCCTGCGCATGTTCTATTGCCCTGTGTGTGAGCTCTGTATAAGTTGCATCGAGATGGGCTCCTCTAAAAGCATATTGACTAAAAAGCTTTTGGGCATCCGTATATTTTAACTCCTCCATCCGATATATTTGACTGGCCCAACAATTTTAAAGAACTTGTTTATCCCTTGTTGTTATTATTACTCGACTCCCTGAAGCTAACCGATCAATGGGTCCAATTAATGATTCTATTTGTGCCGGATGATTCACATCATCAAAAACTATTAGAACTTTCTTGTGAGCAAGTCTGTTGAGCTGAGACTGGACGTTCCTTATATTTCTACCATTCAATAACTTAGCAAGAAGCTCCTTTTGTAAGTCCTTTATTCTGCCAGTTTCTTCTGCATCTCTAACATTATGCCCAAAGTAAGAACCTTCAAAATGTCTAGAGATTTTGTTAAAAACAGCATCAGCTATATTGCTGTCTTGCCTATACCACCGATGCCCCAAATCCCTAATATGTAAGCCCCAGCAGACCCAATGCGCAATAATGTTTCAATTTCTTTAATGCGCCATCATCAACTCCAACCAAGTCTTTGTTATAACTTTGAAAAGTATCATCTAGCCTCTCCAAAATTTCATTGGCAATTTCCTAATCAGTTTAGATTCAGGCCTAGTAAAAGCATAACAGCAGCTAAAGTTCAAATATATGAAACTGAGGCAGAGAATCATGTGTTTTTAGTTGCAATATAAAATAACAAATTTAATGTGAAGAACAATTTCATCAAATAAAATAATTGGAAAATTAATTAAATATGCAAGATAATAACCTAATCTTCACAAAAATGATTTAATTAATAAACTACTGATTAGTTAAACTCGTTCTTATAATGTCATCTATTACATATACTAGATTAATTAATAGTAAGAATTAGATAGAAGATCGTTGTTACCTAATTACATGAGAATCAAAGTCAGAAAGATTGGCTGCTTCGGTCAAAGCATTCCCCCATCTTTGCATCTTCTCTTGAAATCGTTCTCCAAGCTTCGAAAAATAATATCCAAAAGTCCCAGTTTGCCATCTCACATGTGATGGATCGACCCGATAGAAAACTGGAATCACAATCTGTCCATAATCGTGCTTGCATTCGAGGATTTTTAAAAGTTCATCGAGGCACCACCCTGAAGAAGCGTATCTTTCTGAGAAAATGATAATTGAGATGGCCGATGCTTCAATTGTATCAAGCAGAGACTGTGAAATTTCATCTCCTCTCTTAAGATCGTTGTCAATGAAAGTTTCAATACAGTTTTGACACAGAGCTGAATAAAGATGGCTGGTAAAGTTGTCACGGGTGTCCTCTCCTCTGAAACTAAGGAAAACATCATACTTATTACTGTTTCGAGAAGAAGAAGAAGAAGAAGCCATAACAGAAACATCATACTTCTTGTTTCGAGGATTCATCAAATTCAAACCCAAGCTCATACTGATTGCTGGATTAGAAGAAGAAAAAGAAGCCATAGCTGGTCAGTAGATGAGAGATTTTGATCAGATGAAAATTTAGGATGTAAAAATAATTGAATGTGACTGTAGACTGTGTAGAGACGCGTTATTGGATCCTGCCTTGGAACATTCCGGGATGTTTCATGATAATTTCATATCATTTTTGTTGAAAGTAGAAGGCCATGTCTATTACAACTGAAGAAACAAAATAGAAAGATGAATGAAAGTGTAAAAAGCCGTGTCTCTTCCGTGAAGTTTCATGCTAAGAAAACATTGATTTCATACGAAGCTGAAATTCCTTGAACGGTCGTTGAGTACTGAGAAAACCTTATTTTCTTTTGTAAAGTATGGATGCAGTAATTTCAATGAAGATGCCTAGCTAGAATCACGGGTTAACTTGCTGACTGTAAGTTGAAATTCGAAGACGTATGAAAAAGAGCGATAATAAATATGTTGCGAAAAAATTGTTTTGACACAAAATTCTAAAATTTTATTTCATTTTCCTTTCTGAGGTCCACCAAATAATTTGTTGGAAGCTGCCTTAGATTAGTTGCAGAAGAATTGTGAAATATCAGTATTCTTTTGAACCATCTTCATCTGGAATTTTCATGTTTGTTTGGAATTATGACATGGAACTAAAGTGCAAATTGAGAAAATTGGACACATAAAAATTTATGTGGAAAAACTTGAAATAAATTGGGGATGAAAAAAAAAACTACTAGCCAAAGTAGTAGAATTTCATTATTTAATTAAGAATTACAACTCTTTTCTCTAAATTAAATACAATAAGAGAATAATTACAGTACTCTCTCTTATACCAGGAGAAAACAACTCTCTCACTCAAAATTAAAAACAAAAAAATTATAAAGGAGAAATTAATCCATCCCTCTCATACTAGATGCAAAGTAAATATATAGAAAATTAAGAAAATCATCATCATCATTATTATTATTTTACCACAAACTAATTAGAAATAATTACTTGAACTTTGGGCAAAAGTTAAATAAAATATTTATACCTTATCAATACCTTTATATTTGTAACATCTACTCGAGTGTTCTTAAAAGTTGGCTCGTGATGAATGACAGTTTCATCTTTTTTTTGTACTATAGTGAATTTTTTTCTCTTTTCTTTTCTAAAATTGATAGAATAATTGAACAAAGATTCCTGTTAATGAGGGATGTGATGATAATTAATAAATTGAACGAAATGCAAGTGGCACATATGGATGCTTTACTACTATACTGAAGAAGAACGTCTAATGTGAGACAGTGAGAAAAAGCTAAAATATTTCCCAAAAATCCGGCGTTTTTTTCTCCAGCATGATAAAATCAACAATTGTTCAGGGAATTTGACCTGAAATTTTCTTTTTTCCACCGACCTTTACATTTGTAAATTCATATCTCTAAGTCACGAAAAATTCTAGAATACCATCAAAGCCACCACGTCAACTTTACAATGAATAAATGATATTATAATATATATGCATTTATTTTAAAAATTAATAATGTAAATAATGGTTATATTAAATTCAATTACATATATCATACATGCATTAATTGGTTGTAATACATTACAAGTATTCTAGAATTTCTCTTCAAGATACACTCATCTTGTTAGCTACAACAATTGTGCCTATTAACAACTGACATGTAGATCAATAAAGGACTTAGATTTTTCAATAAATTATTGTATAAATACACAATTTGCACTACTTCCACAACGTATAGACTTATTCAACATCTTATTTAATGTTCCTTCTTGAACTCGTGACTTGGGCTCGCCTATCTTACTGATAAAGTCGGCAAGACACCACATGACCCTTCAAATTTATGTGTTCATTGTGGTGCTGGTACCTGAAGCCGTAAAAGAAACAGTTCAATTGATTAGAGAGATTTTGATTAGATGAAAACATTCAATTAATTCAATCAAAGCACTGTAGAAATGTAGAACATATGTAGATGCTTGGAATTTGGAATCACAAAGGATGCAGCTGTGCTGTGTTTTGCTTCAAGTGGAGAAAGAAAATAGTGGTTGACAGCTAAAAAGGCGAATGATTGTATATTTACCAGCACTACTCGCCTTTATTTTCCTGTACTCGCAATTTTTATGCGACCATAACTATTGCTTTTTATTGTTAACGGATGGGTTGTAAACAACAATAGCTTATGGAGAAAAATTATTTACTTATGCAAAACATTAGAAAAAAGAAATGCACCGGATTATTCTCATACAAGCTTAGGTGCAAAATAAATGTTGATTACCTGGTCATAGTTGAAATTGTTTGCTTGGAAAATTCTTGAAAAACTAATCATAGATTCTTCTCTTCAGCAGAACAATAGCCTTATGCTTATTATCAAACTCATAAAAAAAATAAAATATAACTAAACTATATTATTTTTATTAGAGATTAATTGATTGGATCATCAAAAGAAGAATTGGGCCAACAAAATTCAAAACCTCTTGACGAGATAAAAACAACTACTGAATCAAAATGAGCGTGACTTTGCACAGTTTGTGACGATGCTTCTAAGTTGGAATCTTCCTGAAAGTTTCGTGGTAATCGATTTCATCTCATTTTCCAAGCACTGCCTGGTAGTTAATAATTTCACTGAAGATGCTTTGTTGACTTTTATTTCAAGCGAATAGAGAAAATAGTGAATGACAGCTCAAGAGGTGAAACAGTTGTATATTTGATATTTCCCAACAAATTTAAAATAAAGTAGCAGTGCTAGCATTTTCTGTCCAACATTTTTTTTTTCCAGGTAACATTCTTGCTTTTGACCGTTCATGCTTATTTCACAGATTGTTTTATTTATTTATTTATTTATTTAGTTATCGTTAAAAGATGACCTCTAACAAAAATAGCTATTATTTACTTTTCTAAAACATAAAAAAAAAATTACCGCTTTCACATAAAAACTTATTAGGTGCATAACAATTAGTATTAAAAATAAAAATAAAATAAAATTTAAACAAATAATGTGGAAGGAAAAGATATTAGTATTGCACTTGCTTCATTAAATACCTAAGACAACAAAAAAAAATTGATACATGAGGAGACACCGATTGAACTGTCAAAAAAAACTGATCGCCCTGGCGACATACCAACTCAGAAATAGTTCAAAAAGTTACATTTTTGTCATAGCAACAGAATCTTCAATAGAGAAGTAAATAATAAAATAAAATGAATCCATCCACTTAACAAAAATTTTTCCAAATAACATAGAGCCATGAGTCCAAAAGTGAAACTTTGAACACGTAATTGACCTATTGGATAAGTAATCTCATTTGATAATGCCAAGGTAAAGTGCATTACGTATGACTCATCCAGACGCTCCTCCATTTAATGCCTCTTTTCAATGAGGGGCGGAGAAAGGTATCATTTTCTTTGAACATCCTTAGTAGGAAGACACCAATACCTTGAAATTTGAACATGGAATTTACGTTCGAGGGAAATGGATATTATTGGAAAATGTTAGGCAATGCAAGGTGTTTGATAGAATGTACAGGGTACTTGACAAAATGCCTCAATGAACCCCTCATCTCCGAAGCTTCGTCATGAAGACGACTGTTGTGCATCAGATAGCGTTGTGGCATCAATAAGAAATTGTGATGACGTGTTGGGTGAATCAGCATTTGATCAAGAATAGTCCAGAGGTCATGAGGATTTCCGTATGACAGCAGGTGAATCTGTCGTTTGTAAAGTATAATTCACAATGGCAAAAATCATGTTTATTATGACCATTTTAGATGAAAGTACAACTAATTCCACAGATACTTCTACAAAAGTTAAGCCAAATAGGGGAGAAAATATTTCGAAATGATACAGTACCATCATAGTCCAAAAGCATGTATAGAGCCAGAACTGATACAAAGCAAATACATCTATATATATATCGCGTCCGAAAATGAGGGGAGAATTGAAAAAATGAAAAGAAAATAATATTGAATAGAAGAATTTAATTAATAGATTTGAAAACACTCGGAACCATTGTATTGTTTTGACATGAGATGGGGGCACGCCTCAAATCCTGAAATTTAGGAGTTATTATCTTGTGTACACATATACCTCTTCTAATGATTCTAATAAAGTGAATTTTAAACCAGCTGCTGATGCTACCAATGGAGTGGTTAAGCAGGGCTTCACTTACTAAAGCATGCAATTGTTAGCCTAATAATAATAAATTAATACTGATAAGAGTCAGACTGTGTCCACATTAAGGAGATCACTTGAATTCCTACTCCGATCATCTCAGGAAAAGGACCTCATAACCCTGTTCAGCTTTTCGGTTGCTCGGCCTTTATTGATTAATAGAAAAATATCATACCAATTAGAGAAATTCAATGACGCGCACGAAATTATACAACATGAATAAATAAATCGTTCCAACAACTCATATTGACATTCCCTATTATTAATGACAAAAAAGGTGAGCACTGAGCAATAGCATATTAATAGCAATTATTCAAAAAAATTAATAAGTATATTTTAAAAAATATCTAAAATTAATAAAATTTCAGATTTCAAACATTTAACAAACAACCTCTTATGTAATTTATATATAACTATCTAACAAAAATAATTTGTGAACAAATGCTATTTATTTTTTAAAAATATTCCATAAATATTTGAGACTATCAAAGGAGAGATATATAATAATAAGACAGCAATTGAACTGTCAACATAATAATAATAATAATAACAACAACAACAACAACAACATCAACAACAACAACAACAACAACAACAACAATAACGCAATTCATACACATACTGAATTTTTGGCATCCTCCCATCTGAAAAATAGTTCAAAAAGTTGTATCTTTGGTCATAGTAGCAGAATCTCAACAGAGAAGTAAAAATATGAAATAAAATATATACCTCCTCTTACAAGAACTTTTTTTCTAAACGCAGCCACGAGTCTAAGAGTATGTATAGAACCAGAACTGATACAAGCAAACACGTCTACATCGTGGTCCAAAAATGAGGGGAGGAACCAAAAATAAAAGCAAAACAATGAATAAAAGAAAGAATATAATAAACAAGTTTCAAATACCCTTTGAATTCATTGCCTTGACATGAAGCAAGCCGTATAGGGTCCTATGTACACAAAACACCCTCGTCTAAAGATTCTAGTAAGGTGATTTTTTGATTTTTGAACAAGTACTGGAATCACGGAGTGGTTAAACAGGGCTTCACTCGCTAAAAATATGCAGCGAATATATGAATTGTCAACCAAAATCTGTACGCCAACTAGAAGTACCTATAGCCTCCTGACAGAGCTGCTGGTGGTGGTGGTGGCAGCAGCACCTCATTAGGATTATGATGACTGCCAGAGTCCAAACCAGATCTCACTTCACCATTCTAGGCCAGATCACTGTAAAGCTGGCTGTGACCATTGGATGCAGAACGAGAGTAGCTGCGATGGCTTACAGGTCCATTGGCAGCAGCATCGAATGCAGATTTCCTGTTATCACCTGATGCAGCACTTGTTTCTGGGCCAGTTTTCTGCCAATTACATAACCCAACACTGTCATCATCATACAACTTCAAATGGAGATCTGACAAAGTGACTTTTTTAAATCAAAATGGTGATCTTACAAAGTAAAATTCAAAAATATTATCATCTATTGAATCAATGCACAATGGCTATCAATAAAATGATTTTTAATTGATGCACAGAGATTAAGAATGCCATCAACCTGACAGAGGTATATATCTATTTCAACATTTGTTCCCATATAGCTAGTATCCATAGAGATACACTGATATACGAAGCATTTTGCTGTTAGTATTAACAAATTTTATTTATTTCTATAAGTTCTATGTAAAACTCAGGGAATGGATAGACATACAAAAATCATTGAATAGAGGCCAAAATGTATTTCATTTCCAAAGTTTTATAACACTAGAACCATTGAGCAGCATAGTTTAGATACTCAGTTCAAAGGAAAAAGTGTCTACTCTAACGCATTCATCCCTTGAAGTCATACTCCAATTATATCAGGAAAAGGACCCCATACCCTATTCACAATCCCTTGCTCTACCTCGGTTGCCTTTTTCGAAGTTCGCTCCTAGTTCACCTCCAACACTTGATGCTGTCTTTCCAGCCAAACAAACTAAAGAGATTTCAACATAAGCTAGTTACAGAGAAATTTTCTGAAAAGAATTCAGCAAAAAATTTACTACTGATAAGGAAGCATTGATCCAAAAATCTAAGTAATAGTGGGCCGAAAATTCAGTTTACACTATAAATGGAGTGCTTACATGTATTGTGAATTTGATTTAATTTATATTTCATGCAGAAACCAAACGAACACAAATACACAAGGATCTAGACACTAGCCAAACTAACCAAAGGTCAAACAATAACTGCTTGGACCCAACAATAGTAACTGGCTGTGAAGAACATCTATAAGTCATTTCCATCATCATATAAAAATAAAAAATCATAAAAGAAACGTCTGGAAAGCAACATTTTAAGATCAAATGGTACCGATGAATCAATCTGACATATCTTTTCTCATAAACACCAGCTGCTATAGACATATTCAAGAATATCTAAGCCTTTTGGGGTGTTGTTCTTCTTCATGGTTATGGTAGAAAAATCCACATGGATCTTCCGTTGATTTTGTAGAGTCTGGTACATACAACAAATGGGTCCCACATTTTTTCAACGGGCAACACTCCAAACGTTCAGCCCGATAAAAATCTTCCTTAAAATAGAATTGAACTGCCTTGAGAATGCAATTGTATTTCCAAAAACCATTCAAATCCTGGTCATCGAAGAAATAGTACCCCAAAAGTCAGTGATCTGACTCTACATAATCAACCATCCCCATAAATCTCTGTATGACATGAGAATCTTTGGGTTTGACTTTGAATTTACAGAACTATTCAAACCACCTCTTTTTTCTGACATGATGGTCTCCAAATGCTACAATAGCACTAAGGGCGTGTTTAGCAGCCCGCATTGCATAGTATTAAGACTCTTCATTGTATTAATTTTATACAAACTCATGTTTGGCAAATAAAAAATCACAACAAGCCCAAGTTAATGCGGCCCACACCGCAATTAACTAAACCCGATCATGAGTCGGGTTTAATTAATGCGGCATGTGCTGCTTGTTTTTTTTTTTTTTCTCCGCACCTTTTTGCTTTTGCAGTGCTTGCTTTTTTTTTTTCTCCTCACCTTTTTGCTTTTGCAAGTGCTGACTTTTGTTTTGTTTGGCAGACTTTTACTTTTTGACTTTTGTTTTATTATTATAATAATAATAAATAAATAAATAAAACTTTTAATTTAATATAACATTATATAATTTTTTTATTATTTTATTTTTACATTATAATTATTAATATAAATTAATAAATATACAATTTATTATTTAATATTATAATATTGTATTTTCATTTTTACATTATAATTTATTAATAAATTTATGATTTATTATCACTAATAATAAATATTTAGATATGAATAAATTTAAATAATATTAATTTAAAATTAATAATAATACAAATAATAATAATATAAAATATTAATTTTATAAAATATATAATTTAAATTAATTATAAAAAAATTAATACAGTACAGTGCAGTACCAAACATTGTATAACATTATTATAATACAATGTTAATACAATACAGCATAATACAATACACCAGCATTAAAATAATGCAATACAATATAATATAATACAGCCGCCAAACGCACTCAAAAGAAAGTTCGAATACCTTCTAATTACTGAACCAACCTGATGGCATCATCAAGGTTATAGAAGATTTCAAACTTTGAAAGCTAAACCAAATCGGAATTTCATTCCCAGATAAAAAGACACAATCCAAAAGTGCATATTTTTTAGAATAATATATGTGTACCACAGAAACTCATAACTTTAATCAAATATTAATTATCCACTTTAACTTTAAGAAAATAAGAAATGAAAAACTCCTCTCTTACTTCATTCCATCGTGCAGCTGCCAAAAATTGAGTTTCTTGCAAAGCATCTTCAAGAATTCCTCTGATCTCATTTCGATCCAATTTATAATTATAACTCAGGTCAAAATACTGAGTACGAGCTTCATAACTTGAGAATAAACCTGATAATGAATCCAGTGCTGTGCAATGATGTGCATCCTACTCATGTAGTTTGCATGGAATTGAAGCCTCTCCCAATACCTTAAGTAGAGCCTTCCCAACTTAGAAAGTTGTATGACGCTTTCTGGAATTCTCTCAAAATTGTTTTTCTGTAGATCCAATTGGCCTAGTGTGGATAAGTGGCCAATATTTTCAGGCAACTGTGTGATGCCACAATCGGTTAGATTTTAATACGTGGAGTGCGCAAGCCATCTAAAGATAATGTGATAGGCAATGATAAACCCATCTGCTAATGACCCCTGCTTCTCTGGAAACTTAAGAGATCAATGTTGTTCAGCACGATAAAAATCTTCACAGAACTATTCCTTAAAAATCTTCACCGGGCAACACTCCAAACGTTCAGCCCGATAAAAATCTTCCTTAAAATAGAATTGAACTGCCTTGAGAATTCAATTGTATTTCCAAAAACCATTCAAATCCTGGTCATCGAAGAAATAGTACCCCAAAAGTCAGTGATCTGACTCTACATAGTCAACCATCCCCATAAATCTCTGTATGACATGAGAATCTTTGGGTTTGACTTTGAATTCACAGAACTATTCAAACCACCTCTTTTCTCTGACATGATGGTCTCCAAATGCTACAATAGCACTAAAAGCAAAGCCGAATACCTTCTAATCACTGAACCAACCTGATGGCATCTTCAAGGTTATAGAAGATTTCAAACTTTGAAAGCTAAACCAAATCGAAATTTCATTCCCAGGTAAAAAGACACGATCCAAAAGTGCATATTTTTTAGAATAATATATGTGTACCACAGAAACTCATAACTTTAATCAAATATTAATTATCCACTTTAACTTTAAGAAAATAAGAAATGAAAAACTCCTCTCTTACTTCATTCCATCGTGCAGCTGCCAAAAATTGAGTTTCTTGCAGAGCATCTTCAAGAATTCCTCTGATCTCATTTCGATCCAATTTATAATTATAACTCAGGTCAAAATACTGAGTACGAGCTTCATAACTTGAGAATAAACCTGATAATGAATCCAGTGCTGTGCAATGATGTGCATCCAACTCATGTAGTTTGCATGGAATTGAAGCCTCTCCCAATACCTTAAGTAGAGCCTTCCCAACTTAGAAAGTTGTATGACGCTTTCTGGAATTCTCTCAAAATTGTTTTTCTGTAGATCCAATTGGCCTAGTGAGGATAAGTGGCCAATATTTTCAGGCAACTGTGTGATGCCACAATCGGTTAGATTTTAATACGTGGAGTGCGCAAGCCATCTAAAGATAATGTGATAGGCAATGATAAACCCATCTGCTAATGACCCCTGCTTCTCTGGAAACTTAAGAGATCAATGTTGTTCAGCCCGATAAAAATCTTCATAGAACTATTCCTTAAAAATCTTCACCGGGCAACACTCCAAACGTTCAGCCCGATAAAAATCTTCCTTAAAATAGAATTGAACTGCCTTGAGAATGCAATTGTATTTCCAAAAACCATTCAAATCCTGGTCATCGAAGAAATAGTACCCCAAAAGTCAGTGATCTGACTCTACATAGTCAACCATCCCCATAAATCTCTGTATGACATGAGAATCTTTGGGTTTGACTTTGAATTTACAGAACTATTCAAACCACCTCTTTTCTCTGACATGATGGTCTCCAAATGCTACAATAGCATGTTTTAGCAGCCCGCATCAGACAAGATTAAGACTCTTCATCAGACATTTTATACAAACTCATGTTTGCAAGAATAAAAATCACAACAACTCCGCACGCCTGTTATCGCACATTAATCAAGATTAACTAAACCCAACCGTGAGTCGGGTTTAATTAATGCGGCATGTGCTGCTTGTTTTTTTTTTTTTCTCCGCACCTTTTTGCTTTTGCAGTGCTTGCTTTTTTTTTTTTTCTCCTCACCTTTTTGCTTTTGCAGGTGCTGACTTTTGTTTTGTTTGGCAGACTTTTACTTTTTGACTTTTGTTTTATTATAATAATAATAATAATAAATAAATAAATAAATAAAACTTTTAATTTAATATAACATTATATAATTTTTTTATTATTTTATTTTTACATTATAATTATTAATATAAATTAGTAAATATACAATTTATTATTTAATATTATAATATTGTATTTTCATTTTTACATTATAATTTATTAATAAATTTATGATTTATTATCACTAATAATAAATATTTAGATATGAATAAATTTAAATAATATTAATTTAAAATTAATAATAATACAAATAATAATAATATAAAATATTAATTTTATAAAATATATAATTTAAATTAATTATAAAAAAATTAATACAGTACAGTGCAGTACCAAACATTGTATAACATTATTATAATACAATGTTAATACAATACAGCATAATACAATACACCAGCATTAAAATAATGCAATACAACATAATATAATACAGTGTGCCAAACGCACCCTAAAAGCAAAGCCGAATACCTTCTAATTACTGAACCAACCTGATGGCATCATCAAGGTTATAGAAGATTTCAAACTTTGAAAGCTAAACCAAATCGGAATTTCATTCCCAGGTAAAAAGACACGATCCAAAAGTGCATATTTTTTAGAATAATATATGTGTACCACAGAAACTCATAACTTTAATCAAATATTAATTATCCACTTTAACTTTAAGAAAATAAGAAATGAAAAACTCCTCTCTTACTTCATTCCATCGTGCAGCTGCCAAAAATTGAGTTTCTTGCAGAGCATCTTCAAGAATTCCTCTGATCTCATTTCAATCCAATTTATAATTATAACTCAGGTCAAAATACTGAGTACGAGCTTCATAACTTGAGAATAAACCTGATAATGAATCCAGTGCTGTGCAATGATGTGCATCCAACTCATGTAGTTTGCATGGAATTGAAGCCTCTCCCAATACCTTAAGTAGAGCCTTCCCAACTTAGAAAGTTGTATGACGCTTTCTGGAATTCTCTCAAAATTGTTTTTCTGTAGATCCAATTGGCCTAGTGAGGATAAGTGGCCAATATTTTCAGGCAACTGTGTGATGCCACAATCGGTTAGATTTTAATACGTGGAGTGCGCAAGCCATCTAAAGATAATGTGATAGGCAATGATAAACCCATCTGCTAATGACCCCTGCTTCTCTGGAAACTTAAGAGATCAATGTTGTTCAAACGGAAAACAGATGACAGTACTTCTCATTTAGCAGTTCCTATAGCATGAAAACTCCACAAAGCTTCTAAATTTCCGAGTTCATCGGCCAATATCTGAAGACTTGAACAACCATTGAGAGTAAGATATTTTAACAATTTTAACTTAAAAAGGCCACTTGGGAGACTGTTAAGGCTTCTGCGATCTTCAAGGTCCAAGTGCAAAAGCTTATATAGACATTCGATCGTTGAGGGCAGTTCTTCAATTGCAGTTCCATTTAAAAGCATCTCTTCAAAATTACCAGCTGATGAGATATCTTGAAGCCGCTTCACTTTTGAACAGCCCGAAAGATCAAGTTCTTTAAGAAATTCCAAATGAATTCCAGCTGGAAGACTTTTCAGGCTCTTATAATATCTTAGATTCAGGACAACTAGCGTGTTCAGATGTTGACCCAATGAGGGGTTTGGAGTTCTGGTAAGAATATAGTAGGCAGAGATGATTTTCTTCTTTAGCTTACCACGATGCTGCTGATACAAAAAAGAGGTCTGGTCAAATCATTAGCATGTATGATGATTTAATGTTATGACTTAAACATTGCATGTAAATGCTAAGAAAGACACTCCCGTACACCATCCCAAAGTTGTTGAATATTGCTATGAGGCATTTCAAGTAAAACTAGCTTCTCCAGATGAATATTTGAAGGCAAAGATTTCAATGGATATCCATGCCAGTGAAAATACCTCACTTCAGCAAATACAGGACCCTGGAAATCAGATGCCTTACATTTGTTCTCTCCATTGATTGCGCAATAGAATTTCAAAAATCTCAATTTACGCATCTTTCTAAAAGTGTCAGGATTTAGATGGATCTCTTTCACTTTAGACATATCCAAGCAAATGCCCTCAATTGCTTTAGTAACCTAATAATCAATAAAAAGCCGATAATGTTAAAAACAAATTTATACAATTCAAGTAGATAGTTATTGTCAGGCAATCAAACTGGAAAATCTAAACCTACTTACAGAGAGACACGATAATACAAGTAATACTAAGCGCATAAACTATCAATGTTTGTCTGCAAACTACTATAAATAAATTGATATGGCAATTATACATTATTGCCGCATCATGTACCACTGGTTTCCGTTTTTCTAATTTTTCTTTTTTTCCTCCTTACCATTGCTAATCCTTTATTAATTTTATAAACCTATCTACTTATATGATTATAAGTGAACTTTGCATGTTAAGTAGCATTCCAAAATGGTATATTCTGTAACAAAATTCTTTCGGTATTAGATTTCAGAAATTTGATACTATCCTCATTATGCCACAACCGACTACGTTTTCCTGGATCATTCGTTGATTCTTGCCGGACAATTTCCCTACCCATTTCTTGTAGCAGATCATGCATTTTTATATTGTTGCCATGTATACAAATATGAGACTTAAAAACAAGACTACTTATTCATATTTGTGAAGCTGTTAGTTTAATTCTGTTAGAAGTTCTTTGACGTGGCAAGCTGAGCTGGAAAAGTGTGGTCCCGCTGGTTGTTAATAAGCCGTTATAACTAAAGGGCTGGTGTGAAGATCAGGGACACGCTTATAAGAGCTGGTTTGTATCAAGATTCGGGGCTTCTCGAGAGAGTTAGAGTGAGAATTAGATAATTCTGTAAACCAGAGATTTGTTCTCTGCATTCAGTTGATTCTTTGTGTAATCATCTTCTTTAATAAAGCTTCATCCCTCTGCTATTTTTCCAGCCGTGGATGTAGGTACCCCTGGTACTGAACCACATAAATCCCCTTGCGTGTTCTGCTTCTTGGTTTCTTCTTCTTGCTCATTTGTTAATCTTGCTGGAGTGATTCATACGTTATTCTTTGTTCTTTATTCTTTATTCTTTATCTTTGTTTGTTTAATTCTAAGACTCGAGTTGGTGAATCAGCTCAAGGTTAATCATAATCGGTTAACTTGTAATAACAAACTGGTATCAGAGCCAGCTCTCTTGGTAACAGTTCTTGATAAGAAATGGCTAGCACCAGATTCGATCATGAGAAGTTTAATAGTGATAACGACTTTTACCTTTGGAGCTTAAAGATGCGGGCAATCCTCATTCAACAAGGGCTTGACAGTGCACTGGAAGATGTAGATGAAGATCCAAAGGCTAAGAAAGACTTATCAGAAGGTCTCTCAAGAACCGGAGGAGATCAGAGAGCCATTAACAATAAAGCACACAGCACCATTATCCTGCATCTCTCTGATGAAGTGCTGAGGGAGGTTGCTAAAGAAAGGACTGCATCAGGATTATGGTCAAAGCTTGAAGAATTATATCTAAAGAAGTCACTAGCCAAGAGATTATACATGAAGAGAAGGCTGTATACTTTCACCATGAAAGAGGGAGTAACCATAAAAGACCAGCTCGATGAATTCAACAAGCTGATCTTGGATTATGAAAATGTGAATATAGACTTGGAAGATGAAGATAGGGCTCTAATCTTGCTTAGTTCCCTACCTGATTCATTTGAGCATTTTGTGGATACACTTCTCTATGGGAGGCAGACCCTCACCCTCAAAGATGTCAAGAGTGCTTTGGAGTCCAAGGAGTTAAAGAAAAGATCAAATGGCAAAGAACAAAGCCATGGTGAAAGGCTGGCTGTCAAATCTAAACCAGAGAAAAAGAATAACAAAGAGAAGAAGACTGTAAGTCAGAAAGACAAATCAGAGAAGAAGAAAAAGAAAAGGAAGTGCTACTTTTGTTAGAAAGAAGGACACTACATTAAGGATTGTTCTGAAAAGAAGAAACTGGAAAAATTTCAAAAGGAATCAAATGGAAAAGCTGCCATTGTATTAAAGGAAGAAGAAGACTCAGAGGGTGCTGATGTGTTAGTAGCAGCAAACAAACACCTAACTGGTGAGTGGATTCTAGACTCTGGATGCTCATTCCATATGTGTCCCAATAAGCATTTCTTTAAAACATTTAAGGATGCTGAGGGTGGTAAAGTGCTACTGGGAAATGACTTAGCTTATAAGGTTGATGGGATTGGGTCCATTGATATTAAGATGTTTGATGGTACAATTAGAAACTTAGAACAAGTTAGATATATACCTGAACTTAAGAGAAACCTTATATCACTGGGTATATTAGACCAACTTGGCTGTAGCGTTAAGGCAGAAAATGGAGAGATCAAGGTGATGAAAAATGGTAAATCCATTATGAAAGGAGTTGGAATGAATGGCCTCTATACCTTAGTAGGATCCTCTGCTTGCGGAATCGCATGCCAGCTGCGGCGATGATAAAACAAATTATGGAACATAAGACTAGCTCACATGATTGAAAGAGGTTAAAAATTAGAAACAAGGTACATTTGGGCGGATCGCATCTTCATTAGAGTTCTGTGAAAAATGTGTCTTTGGTAAAGCAACAAGACAGAAATTCAATACTGGAAGGCAAGAAACAAAACAAACCTTAGACTACATTCATTCAGATCTATGGGGACCATCCCAGGTTCTCTCTCATGGTGGAGCTAGGTACTTTATAACCTTTATTGACGACTACTCTCGGAAGGTCTGGATATATATGCTAAGATAAAAGAGTGAAGCCCTGGAGAAGTTCAAAGAATGGTTAACTCTGGTAGAAAATCAGACTGGCAAGAAGGTTAAAAGGCTTAGGACAAACAATAGATTGGAGTACTGCAGCAATGAGTTTGATGATTTTTGCAAAATTAAGGGCATAGCAGCCGCAGGCGGTAAAGCACACCTACGGAAAATGGCTTCTTGAAAGGATAAATAGAACCTTACTTGAAAGGGTGAGGTGTATGTTGTTCACTATGAACCATTACTTAATTCTGGGCTAAGCGGTAACAACTGACCTACCTAGTGAGCGAAGCCCTCATCAACCTTGAAGTTCAAAACTCCACAAGAAGTTTGGACAGGCAAACCACCAGACCTACATGGTTTGAGAATCTTTGGGCTGCTGTGCATATGCCCGTATGAGGCAAAGGCAAAGCTGGAACGGGCGGTGAAGGTTGCTGTGGGATATCGAAGGCATAAAAGTGCAAAATCGGTGCATTGATGGCAAACCTCGGGACTCTGTCCGTGAGAGATGTGATATTTGATGAAGACTCGATCTAACTGCCAGTTGGCGAAGTGATGCCATTGGACGAACAATGAACAAAATGCTGAATTGAAGGTGGAGCATGTTGAAGATTCCCAACCAAAAGAAAGGACTCCAGAAAGATCTGAGAAGAAGTCTAAGTCACATGAGCTGAACAATTATCAACTTGCAAGAGATAGAGAAAGGAGGACAATCAGAATGCCTAAGAAATATGGCATTGCTGATCTCATCTCATATGCTCTTAATATTGCTGAAGATATAAATGGTGAAGAAGCAATTCTTAGAAGCCGTATGTCGAAGTGACAAAGCTAAGTGGCTTCTTATGATGGAGGAAAAAGCTAGCCATGGAAAAATAACATCTGGACCTTGGTTAAGAAACCCTCAAATAAAAAATTAGTAGGCTGTAAATGGATATACAAGCTCAAGGATGGAGAGTTGGACAACAAACAACCAAGGTACAAGGCAAGGTTAGTAGCAAAAGGGTTCACACAAAGGGAAGGGGTGGATTTCAATGAGGTGTTCTCACCAGTGGTCAAACATAGCTCCATAAGGGTGTTACTTGCTATTACTGCTTACTGTGACCTGGAACTAGAGCAAATGGATGTAAGGACTGCCTTCTTACATGGCAACCTTGAAGAAGAAATCTTAAGCGACGAGAGGGCTTTATGAAGAAGGAGGCGAAGATATGGTTTGCTTACAGGAAAAGTTTGTATGGGTTCATGAGCGGTCACCCAAAACAATGGTATTTGAGGTTTGACGGTTCGTGAACAAAGCGAGATTACAATCGGTTTGTGATTGTGTGTACTTCAGAAATTTGGGCACTGATGACTATATCTACCTACTCCTGTATGTAGATGACATGCTTATTACATGCAAACATAGGGAAGCTATAGAAGAACTCAAAATGCAGCTCAGCACTGAGTTTGAAATGAAAGATTTAGGTGCTGCCACAAGGATCCTGGGTATGGAAATAGTAAGAGACAAACCATCAAAGACTTTGTTTCTTACTCAAACTGGCTATGTAAAGAAAGTTCTGAGTAGATTTGTTATAGATAATGCAAAACACATATCAACGCACTGTTAGCTCACTTGAGCTCTCGAACTTGAGAACCCATAAATGTCTGAGACAAAGAATACGTGAAGAAAATTCCACTATTAGTCTTGTGTGCGTCATGTATGCCATGGTTTGCTCCAGACCTGACATTGCTTATGGTGTTGGAGTAGTAAGCAGGTTTATAGGAAATCCAGGAAAGGAGCACTAGAATGGAGTAAAGTGGATATTGAGATATTTTAAGGGGACTTCAGATTATGGTATTCTGTTTAGAAAGGTTAATGGAGCCACATGTAATGTCACTGGTTTTGTAGATTCAGACTTTGCAGGTGATCTAGACAAAAGGAGATCAATTATTGGTTTTATGTTTACCTTGTGTGGAGGTGCAATCAATTTGGAAGGCCACTGCTGCGATGATTCTATTGCACTTTCGACAATGGTAGCCCCGATTCATTCCTTCGCGAGAGGCGATAAAGAAATTTATCTGGCTAAAGGGTCTCACTTACAGATTAGGATTCGGAAGACAGTCGAAATCAAGCTGTGATAGCTACTAGTCTTATTCGGTAGTAAGAATCCAAAGTTCCATGAGAGAACTAAGCACATAGATGTGAGACTTCGCCGTTAGAGGAAATCAACGTCAGGTGTGGTGAATGTTGTTAAAATACCCTCACGAGGGTGAACGGACATCTTACTAAGCCTACTGCAGTGATCAAGTTAGTTCCTTGAACTTGATTGGTCTTGATAACTTGTGAATCAAGTTTCAGAATGCTGGAGCAGAGTTGGGGGGAGGAAGCAATATATCAGAATGAAACTAAAGTGGAGGTTTGTGAAGCTGTTAGAAGTTCTCTGACGTGGCAAGCTGAGCTGGAAAAGTGTGGTCCCGATGGTTGTTACTAAGCCGTTATTACTGAAGGGCTAGAGTGAAGATCAGGGGCACGCTTATAAGAGCTGGTTTGTATCAAGATTCAAGATGATCTTAAGAGAGTTAGAGTGAGAATTAAATAATTCTGTAAATCAGAGATTTGTTCTCTGCATTTAGTTGATTCTTTGTGTAATTATCTTCTTTAATAAAGCTTCAACCTTCTGCTATTTTTCCAGGCGTGGATGTAGGTACCTGATATAGACGCGTAAATCCTTGCGTGTTTTTTCTTGGTTTTCTTTCGTTTATTGTTAATCTTGCTAGAGTGATTCATACGTTATTCTTTGTTCTTTATTCTTTATTCTTTATCTTTGTTTGTTTAATTCTAAGACTCGAGTTGGTGAATCAGCTCAAGGTTAATCATAATCGGTTAACTTGTAATAACAATATTTGTGCAGATCATGCATTTTCTTTTCTGAATAGAAAACAACCCAAAATTTCAGTAGCTAATGGAACACATTGAGCATATTTTATTACCATACTTGACAATTCCTCAAAACCTATATGAGGATTGTTTTGTTTGAAGGCATATCAACTAAATTTGAGGTTTCTTCTTATAACCTGGCTATTAGTTGAGGTTTTAGTTGTAAATTAACTATCATAGCATTATAAATTTACTTGTAAATTCATAATAAACCCCATTAACTCTCGTAATGACTGATCACTCTGAAAACTTGGACTGGCACCAGCCCAACCAGGAGGCTTTTTCACCATGTTGACCCTAAACGATTAAAAAAGCCGAGTTTCGCGATGAAGCGCAAAGAGTTACCACGCCGGTGTCTGAGGAGACCTCGTGAACTCTTAGCATAGCAATCTGAGACATGTTATGGTGGTGGAGCAGGGGAGGATTTTGAGGAAGGAGATGTGATTGAGAATAGGATGGATCATGCCTTGGTAACTTTCGGCTATGAGGCATGGTTCGCGAGGAAAGGCAGTGAGCGTGGAAGAATTGGTCGTTGGAAGCTTGGCAGTCGTTACCATTGTTAGGCTGCATGGTGGGCCTGCAGACTGACATCGTATGTGAAAAACAACCATGAGGCTACCTCGGGTAGATTTAGATTTGAAAATAATTACTTCTGGTTACGTTTCATTCGACCCGATGTCTTTGTCGATGCACTCGAAGGTCCACTGCGGCTTATCATGGACGGCCTTCTTACACCGTTCCCATTGACCGTGGTCAATTTAGATTTTACTGCCATGGTATATACCAAGTCGATGTATGGATAAGCTTGACATTGTTCATCTCTATGATCGAGAAAATCTTAAAGCTTGGATGCGGATGGTAGGAATGTGATCAAAATTGATTGAACTGACAGCTGGCGTGGTGGAGCGGTTTGCAGATGCGGTTGCATTAGCGTATCTACTGCAGCTAGCCATTGTAGTTTCTCGATTCGTGTTGGATGGTAAGATTCAGGTGGGTATGAGGATTACGGTGATCTGTTTCACGTGATGGGCGATGATAGTGTCGTAGTAGTAATTGTCAAGCAGGCGGAGAAACCATGCTTCTTTGGGAATGCAAAATGCGTGGAGCCGGAGACCACAGCTCAGCGGGATCTCGAGCATGAAGAGTAGCGGTGTGATGGAGCAATTTGGAACTTGGATGATTGTCACTGAAAAGGCCGCCATGAAAACCAATCTTGGTAAAGAGAATCTCCAATATTTCTTATCGAAGGCGGGGGCGTGATGGGGCTGAATCAAAGTTGGTCTGTGGGACCACATCCTATGGGAGGCCTCCGGACCGCCCTCCAGGCACGCCACTGGCACGTGAAATAACCGCCTCATTCTCGCGAAATTTGAACCTCACCTGAGGCTGAAACCACCAGTGACCTCCATACCGCATCCTTCATGCCCAGCACAACCCGACCTTACCTCAGCTAACGATACGGTGGCAAATTTGGATCGACACTGCAAGGGGCGAGTGCTAGTAGTGCAAGACAGAAAAGTAAAAACCCAGCGTCTCATACCGATCTTGGCGGGGACCGGCTGGTTTAATACTCTTGTATTCATGAGATGAATGCAAATATTGTCCCTCGAGATATATCACAGTCCACTCCGTGTTAATCCCCAAGTCAATCCATTTTTGCAATTCTCCTCTTGAGACCATGTTGGATCAATGAAACATAAGTGATTTTTTGTATTGACTGCTCCTGCAGAGGAAGTGGAGAGGTGGCTCTTGACTATAGAGAGCGTCGAGGCGGACCCAACTCTGGTGATCCTCAGGATACCCCACATAACTGGCACTAATGAGGTACAGGGCTCACTGCGCATCACCAGCCAGGTTTGTCTTTTGGGGGCCCTGAAGAGGGTGGGGTGTATCGAAAGAAGATTGATGGTTGGAAAGCATGCCTTTGAAATTTGTTCATGTGGTCAAAACAATAAGGTGTATACTTTTAACTTTTTATTCTCTTTTATGTGATTAGTATTATGTATTGGAATGTTCAGGCGAGGAGGCGGGCTTCAGTTAATTTCATAGTCTTTCGACGATATGATTAATAATTACTGACCACGTCTGAGTAGTTTTGATGGAACCTCGAATTAGCGGGGTGGCGAGGCGCGTTTATTAAGAGGAGTGGATTTGACCATTCTCGTAGTGAGAAGCAATCGGCTTTCTGGAGGATTTATGGTTACTATGGAGGTGGTACATGTTACGATAAATCACGTGATTTATTGTCACCCCGGCGTAAGTGAAAATAATACTGTCTTGTGGCAGGTATATATGTGAATCAATCTCTGGAGACAACTCTGCGCATCATAATGCCAACACTTGCCTTTAATTCAAGTAAGGCCGTGGCTGATTGGTGGGGACTTTAACTCAATACATATGCTTAAAAGCGGAGAGTCTTTGTAAGGAGTTCGGGAGTGTGTGGCTTGTTTCGAAAATGGTTTGATGAGCATCGAATTTTTGACTTAAAATTTAAAGACATGAGTTTCAATATGCATGGTCTCGTGGGTTGCTTTTTAAATGGCTGGACAAAACTCTTTGCAATAATGATTGGCTTCTAAAGTTTGAGATAATTCGGATTCTTACATCTGAAAGTTGCATCGAGATCACAGGACGGTCTTTGGTTCGTTTGGAAAAGTTGAGGCAGGACATCGGTGGCGATTCCGATTTTGGCAGCGTGGATAACCCATGAGCACTTTAATAATTTTGTTAATCAAGTGTGGCATCCTCAGGGCTCACTTACAGTCCATGGCCGAGTCGTCGAGTTAAGGTTCCAGTTGGAATGGGAATCGAGAGACTTTTGGGAATATTTTCAGTGACTTGACTCGTGGCTCGTTTAAGTGGGATCGAACACAACTTTGAGACCTATAATTCGGAGGTCTGAGTGCGGTAAAGCTACCTTGCGAATGAATTGGAGATAGTCATGGGGACGGGAGGAGATTCTTTTGGTGGCAAAAGTCTGGAAGGTTGGATTGCATGGGGCGAGGAATGCAGTTTTTCGTGAAACTATTGCGGAGAAGCGAAAATAATAATTGATGTCATTGAGGATAATTTGGGAGCTGGATTCTCGCGAGATGAGATCGTACTCGTGCAATTGGATATTTTCTTGCTTTATTCAAAGTGAGCGTACTCCTCATCGTTATCAATTGTCAATTATTTTCCGAGTTTTAGATGTTACGTAATAATATGTTGATTGCGAGGCTAACGATTTGAAGAGGAGATTAAAGCGGTGCGGTGTTAGACATGAAACCCTCAGCTCCGGTATTGATGGGCTGCAAATATTTTATCAATCTCGATATGGCAAATAGTTGGGTCTTCGTTCGATGAGATTCATTGCTGATATTTTCACTCAGCGAATTGAATCGATACAACCTCTTGGTGTTGATTAGAAAGTAGGAACACCCTCTTAGCCTCAATGTTTAGTAGCGATTAGCTTATGCTGCATATAAAGCATCAACAAAAATAATTGCAAATCGGTTAAAATCCTTTTTACTGATAGGTCATCGGACAAGTTTGTTCAGCCACCATGTGTGACAATATTGTGGTTGCTGGAGTGGTTATTCGTCGCGGAGGAAAAAAATTAGGCAAGAGAGGGTTTATGGCTATCAGTAGACCTTGAAAAAAGCTTATGACCTCGATTAGACTTTCATTTTGACACCATACCGGCTGGTATCGCGATTCCTTATCTAGACTCAAATCATGGAATGTGTCACTTGACTAGAATGCGCATTGTGGAATAAGCGTGGCTCTGAAAAGAATTTTTCTCCGGGGAGAGGAATCCGTCAGGGAGACCCTCTTTCTCCTTATATTTTTGTTCTTTGCATTGAACGATTGAGCCATGGTATAACCCAAGTAGTAAATGAGGGCAGGTGGAAGCCAATTCAATTGATCAAACATGGAACTCCATTAACTCATTTATTTTTTGCAGATGATTTGCTCTTATTTGTAGAAGCCTCGATTGATCAGCTCGTATCATGGATGAAGTCTGAAAACTCTTTATCGAGTTGAGCTAAAGTTAATAAATCCCTAAAATCTATTTCTCGAAGAATGTCTGACAAGAATCTGAGGCGATTGGATTGGAAGTCTTTGGGCTTTTCGGGTCCTGAAATAACTTGGGTTATTATCTTGGCATGCCCTTGATTCATTCACGGGTGTCTAAAGAAACGTATCAAACTATTCTTAACGACAAGGTGGACAAGCGAACTTCTTGGTTTGGAATCGGCTCGTCTCTCTTTTCTGCGGGGCGAGTAACTTTGGCTCAATGGTCTTCAAGCAATGCCTATTCTGTTGTCTGGCGACCGCTTCTTCGACCTCGGTGAGAAGGAAAAATTGACAAATCATCGCGAGTTCATATGGGATGGAAAAGTCGCAGACTCGGAAGATGAGAATGGTGGGTTGGGACCGATTTGCATGCCCAGAATCTAGCTGGAGATGCAGGGTTTAAAAGATTGAATCACGATGAATCGGGCTGTTGATGGTGAGTTGGAGATTATTTCGAATTCGAAAAAGCTTTGGGTGAAGGTCATTTACTCAAATGCGGGCTGGAACTGCAGGAAGTCTGCGCTCCTGCACTGCACAAAAACAAGGTCTACGTATTTGGAGGCCATTAGGAGCCACGTGGACACCTTGGCCAGATGGAGTTATTTGGTCGGTATGTGATGGCGCCTGTTTCGGTTTTGGTTAGGCTTCTTTGGGAACATGACGGGATCTCAGTTACTTTCTTTAAATCCGATCCCTACGTGGTCTCGTGCATGCTACGGTGAAAGATTTTACTCCGTGCATAGGGGTTGGAATTGGCCATTGTTCCACCCAGACATACTTGCCATTATTGTATGTTCTGTCATGACATCCGTCTTAGTGATGACAAATTCTTGGAGCTTTGACCCCAGGCATCTTTACGGTTAAGCCGGCCTTTCATATGCTTCGCCATTCGTGAAATTTATTTAGCGATCGTAATAATGGCGGAATCTCATAGGCGTGGAAGGACCCATAGCGGTTATTAGCCCTTTCTTTCTTTTGCTGGCATTTTATGCGTATGATAAGCTGAAGACACGTAGGCCGGGCTTGCTGGCGCCCGTATCTGCGTGTCGACGGCATGTGAGATGGGTGTTTGAAGATATTATCCGTCGTTGAGATTGCCGCGCATTATTAAGCGATCTTGGTTGCGTTGTCCAGATAGTAAGCCGCTAGCTTTTAATTTAAGCTACTACGTGGATGGTTATTTCTGTTCTACAGAACGGTGGCTTGGATCACGTTTATCATCTACTTCAGGAGGTGCATTTTTCGGGGTGGCCATTTGGAGGTAATGGTAAAAGTTTGAAATCCTAGGTGTGGGAATGTTTGGTTGTAAATTACCTCGATGTGCTTAAAATTGTGCAGAAATGTCATAATAATTCAAGTGCAATTACTCTTATAATGTCAAATTACACACTAGTACCAAATTATCCATATTATACGAAATTACAAATCTACCCCAAGCTTGTGAATTCTTGAATTACCCTGGAGTCAACGGTGGTGGGACTTGATCAGCAGCGGCCAGCTCAAGTCTTGGTTCAAAATAGTTCCGGCCGTGTTGAGTTCAAGCAGTGCCGGCGATGACCCAACTCACGTCGGCGGCGACCACTCTGCGGCGGCGGTGCGGATCGAGATTAAAGCCGCGATCCTGCGGCGATCGTTCACGTGCCGATCCGGCATCCCGGCGCTCATGGTCAGTTGAAATGATGCTTTGGGAAAGGCGGAGGACCAAAATTCCGATGGTGATGGCATCACACAACTTCTGGCGAGATCAATGGTGGTAAGCGAGTCTTCTGCGGAGTTTTGAACTCGATTTCTTAGGTGTTCTGGTCGGCGTGAGGAGAACAAAGGTATGGCCGGCATGTCGAGCTTCATGTATTGGTAGCATGATCGGTGGGGTGGAATAAATGGAAGTTAATTTGGAGGTGTCTGGTCGGATCGGGATTCAGCAAGTCCAATCATCCCGACCGAATCATCTCTCTTTCTTTCTCTCTCATTTTCTCTTTCTCTACATGATATAGAAAATGGAAAATGACCTTTTTTCTTTTTTTGTTTACAAAAATTAAACATGAATATCGGATCTGAGGCGGAAATAAAAATGCAGTTGCTGGGAGCTTACGATCGCGCTATTTATCTCGATTCGATCTGGTAATACTTTACCAGGTGGTTGGTGTCGAAAGTAATAATTAAATATGTGATTACATCACATAGCAAATCTAACACTGCCGATAGCTGTAAAATTCAGCAGAAAATAAAATAATGCACAAATTATAATAGTAAAGTGCATATGTTACTGTGACACCTTTGGGGTATGGCCGAGTTTGAACGGATCTCGCATCACGTTCTGTGGATCGCATTTCATTGCGTGATGCGGTTCACCAGGCAAAGTGGCGTGACGGTGGATGCGGGCGAAAGTGGCTCGGCGGCGTCGGATCTGTTGGATCTCCGGTCGCGATAAACGCCTTACAGGAAACAACTTCGCCGCAAATACATAACACTTACGATACCGTGATCGTGAAATGTTTGAAATCTGATTTAACAAAGTAACGTTTTAAAATCAAAATGCGATCTTATAAAAACATTTTTAATTAAATAGTGAATAAGCAAAGAAAAAATTTAAATCAATAACACAAAGCAAAATCAATCCAAGCAATCTTTTATCGGAAAGAAGTAAATAGTAGTAACAATCCAAAGCGGATTAATAGGTTTGGTTAGTGATTCCTAAGTGTCACTGAGAAACCTTTCGATAATCAAGCAGTGGGAATTAATTGAATTGAACAAAATTTTGTAATTCAAAATCGGCAAACAATTAGGTTGAAAAGATCGATGTCATTGGACTATAGATATTTACTCAGTTCAATGTTTTATCTTTTAAGCAGGACAAAGGGAAATGTTAGAATTGAACAATCTTTTCCTTGGTATATAAACAAAACCACGTAGCACTCGACCACCGTCAGGCCATTGGCGTGGTAAACTTGGTTGCATCTGAATGCTAGGTTAGCGGGTTAGTTTAAACGAGTTCGTTTAGACGGAGTTCGGTTGTTTACGGCGGTGATCCTCACTGCACATTACAGTCCTCTAGGCGACTCTTCGATCCTAGCAGTAGCTTTGTGCACTACCAGGTAAAATACAAATTATGTTAGCATCGACACAACAAAATTTCAATAATGTTACCATATATTTAATCCATGCACAATTACTCACTTAACAAAATAATCATTAATTGATAAGAGAAATAAAAGCCATATGTTTGAGATTATATAACTAATTCAACATGTCTTCGTTAACTTCTCGACTTGGCAAGTACAATAGCGCACCTTTCGACCAATTCACAAAAATATCGAGATCTATTAAGTAACCAACGAAAATATTAAATTGGCAAAGTTAAGGAATGAAACTTACTTTGGGCACATTAGCGGATAAACTATTCAAAAGCGCTTCGGGTATAACCACTTTCTTGAGACATCCATGGAAGTTAACTTCGCTTGGGGTCGTGGTCTTGACCATTGTATCCTAGAAAAACCACCAAGAAGAAATTAACACTCGATCACAATTTCTATGCATATGCAAAAGGCATAACATCCTTGGGGCAAAGTAGCTCTTTATTTCAAAATTTGTATTATGACGAAGTGTAAACTCATAGAACCATCAGAAAAGACTACGGCGCATTGTATGACCACTTCGGCAACTACAAGTCCTCCCCTGGCTTGAATAACTTTGCTTACTTGTTTATCCATTCAGCCTTATCGTGATATCGACTTCAAACAACAACATTGTGGGCTGAGATAAAGGAGTAGATCAATTTGAAAAATGAATAAGAAAATTGACCGAGAGAACTCACGATTTAAAGCATAAAGAATACCATGAGCAGGTTTTATAAGGAATTTTGCTAGTAATCTTAAATACAAGACTTCGAAATCGGTCGTTGTTCTTTTGTCGTGAATTTTCTTTGGAGGTTCCTCCTCCTCAGAATCTCATCGATATTACATTCACTTACGCAAATGTACATCATTATTGCAGTAAGATGAAAAGCGGCTCAGCGAGCTCTACGTGAAATATTGAAAGTAACATCAAAGGCAGCGAACTATCTCGGTAGCATGTATCAGAAAACTAAGAAAAAGCTTAAAATATTTTTGAAGTTCGTTTAATGTGAGAATGCCCCATTACCTTATTAAATTTATTGTTGTGAATTAAAGATGATAACTCTAATTCTATCCAGAAAAATGTCACGACGATCTTGTGTTAAAGAATGTTGTTTGAATCGAAATGATGAAGCTAAGATGAATTGGTGAGAATTAGAATGAAAGAAATTAAAACAAGGAAAAAGTGGGATTATAGAGGTTAGAAACGCCGGTATACATTTTCCATCATAACGAAGCAAGGCCAATAGACTTAACGTGATCTTATGATTATAAGTGCTTATCTGATTTACCAATCTGCGAGAACAACAATACACCTATTACAGATCATATATATATCTCTGAGCAGCGCTGGCCGTCACATTTAATTGACTCTCGTTGGGTTTGTTACCTTCTTGAACCTCTTCCCGCCGAGGTTATACATTGGTTGAAGCAACGGCTCTTTGGGCTGCCGTTTCGTTATCGTTAATAGTAACTGCCGTGCAAGCCACGTGCATTCACCTATCTCTTGAGCAACGAGAAGGCTGAAGTCATTATGAGTGGTGTTATTCATTGGATGTCTTGTAGTTTGTAAACCCACACGTGACCAACCCGTGGCGTCAACATTCCGTGTCAGTTAATTGGGTTTCACATATGATCCCAGACCAAATCTGACCGCGCTTTCCGGCATCCTGCGACTACCGGTTCATTACCATGTCTTTATTTTACTGGATCTTGTATGTCTTCATTAAGCCTAAGCGATCTCGAAGCAGCTATGGGAACTGGTTTTGTATACTCAGACATTATTACTTAGTATGTACACAATGAAATGGAGTTTGACATCGATGTGTTTGGTCGCTTTCATAGATGAACTTAAGTTTTCTCAAGGCGATGGCACTTTGGTCACCCAAGGATGTTCTGAGATGATTGTTGGTACCCAGTTCATTCATCGTACCCTTTAACATGCTTCTTGAAAGCCTCTGCGGTATATATTACGCCTCTGTTGTTGATAATGCTATACTCGAAGTGTGGCTTTCGGTGGTGTCGCAATTATTAAGGGTGAATAAAAACCGGATGGTGATCTTTGTCGGATCTCATGTCATAATGCAATTGGTCGAAACCGCTCCCAGCCAGTTGTAGTTGGCTGCTTTCCCGCCATCTGCGGACCGCTGGATTCCATAGATAGCAGTATCTTAGTATCCATTCGGCTGACTCTCGATGCTCGACTTTCATGGTTTGGCATAAAACACCTTCTTGAGAACTACTGCGTATGACAAATGCGAGTGTAACGTAAGACCGTTGCATACGTTAAGCAGACCCTCACGAGTTTGCGTATGGTGTCTTGGACATCTCGGTTTTCTACAAGTGGTGCTTGGACATGACAACGACTTGTGATAATCTGAGAATGAGCTTGCCATTGAACTCTGGTATGAACAACGGTTCTTTATTCATCATGAAATTTCTCGAGACGGTGATGTATTTCTTCTTGCGAAGAAAGCAAAGTTCTAGTTGTTACATTAACATCGACTCATTTCATAAGATCTTTTTAATTTGGACGATGTCTTTCGTATCAAACAATTCTTGATTGTTGCTTTAGTAACTTTCGATCGACCGTGTTTTTGCGGGCCAGCGTATCATGCTACATATAAAGACTAGATAGATCATACCGTGAATCTCCATTGACCTTTCTACAAAATAGACCACAATGATAAAGCAGGCAGTTTACGAAAATTCGGACTCTGCGTAAAAGGCTGGTCAATTTTAGATACCGTTGCACGGGTGATTCTTGAGTCCGCAAGAGATTTTCTTGTTGACGAACCTGTCGAGTGTCTTGATTCTGAAACCCTCGATTTGTGACATTATAATCCTCTTGTAGATCACCCGTAGAAGGAAGAATTTGTTTTAACATCCAATTATTCAGATCGTGTCATGACTGCAATTTCTTGTGAGGATGATCCTTATGGATGTGTGTACTACTTGGTGAGAAGACTTGATGTAATCAATCCACTCTGTACTTTGAGTAAAACCCTTCTTTACTAATAAACGAATCTCTTTGGTTGACCTCGAGGAATCGATTATCTTGTAGACCGTTTCTGTTTTCTGGCCTGTGCTTCCTGTACAGTTTGGATTAATTCCAAGTTCCATTCTTGTGTAGAAGTCCATCTCCTCTTGTGGCGCTTGATCCGTTTCTTGATTCATTCTTCTACGAACTATGCTTACATGAGATTTTTGGTTTCTTGATCAACTTATGTCTGCTGTTGAGGCGTATCTTTAATTAAATCGGCGTATCCGTCTCTGGTGCCATGCCAACTTTTTGTCTATCCGCTATGGTGATAATCTTGTATAGGAGCGTGCCACGATGATTGAGCACTAGCCATCCGTACGAATCTTATTACTTATTCGATTATGATTTGTGTGGGATCGTCTCAGGTTTAGTAAACTCCGCTTCGAAATGAGGTGTTTTTAGCCTCTGGAATTTTTGTATTAAACGCTTGTGAAATGCAGTTCTTGACATCTCGGACTCATTAAGGTTACATCCAGCCTTATTATGCACTTAGGGGTTTAAGATCTACACCATAGCGCTTGTATCCTTTAGTTCCATTTGGATACACTGAGCTTACATTCTGTGCTCTTGGTTTGACTTCCCATCTAACGTGGCGTATGCGGTCTGACCAAAATTTTCAAATTTGAGTAGTCAGCCATCTTTCGACGAACTCATGGGTGTTTTAAGGTTGATTCTTGATTGAAGGGCACTGTTTATCAAATAGCGGTATCCGATCTTACGCACCATGGGTTTTTAGCGATTTGGAATGGAGCATCATCGTCTCTCATCGATTATACATTCTTCTACTGCCAAGCCGTTACATGTTAATGGTATGAACACCGGTTTGTGCCTTTGGATCCATTCTTACCGCAAATCATCAAGCTGTTTATTGCGAATTGAAGACCATTATCGATCACCTGGCATACCATTTCCGTGGTTTGAGTTTGACATGAATTTTCCGGGCCTTGAATCTATCGAGTGACACGATCTTTGTACCGATGGATACATTGACCATTCCCAGAAAAGTCGCCATCAATGCATGAACAAAAATAGTAAGCTCAACTAAGTTGATGCGATGGTCCCCCGGATGCGAGTGAATGTAATCTAAAGTGCCTTTTGTATTATGCTTTGCGATCTTCGTCTCGATTAGAAAGATTTCCACAAGGACACACTCTTGTGAGAACCCTACGGTGCTTATCTTATCACTCCTCGATGCTCCTGTTTTCTAGTTCCTTGACCTCTCCTTTCGCCATTGACGCAGAAATGCCGCGATAAGGTTATCTTGCTCTTGATTTTCAATGCACGGCATCCCCGGGATATGGGCTGTGCCTGTGTCTACGAGACCATGCATCGCTTCGTGATCTAGAGACCCTTTGATGACCTTGAGGCAGTTCAACCACTGTCTTACACACTTTGTCAGCGTACCGAGGATATTAAGTTCTTTTAAGCTGGAATATGTCTTCGTTTACAATTCCTTTCTTACACCATTTCAATCTTATAGAGCTATGCAATGACACTTAGGATCATTATTTCCATCAAGACTTTACCTCCATGAAAGTTCGTACCTAGTAAACAAGTGCTTATGTGGACACGTGTGATAGGGTTGACTGAGTCAGAACTTGAATTACGCCCGATTTGTGTGTTTGAAATTCGAACTCCAGATCATATCCTTCATCGATTCTTGAAGCAATGACATTCCATTTACATTGTTGGAATCTTTTGGCTTATCCTTTCTCGGAAGCGGATCCTGCTTGAGTAGCCTTCGCTTGTGGCCGATGGCTTGATGATCTGATTCTTGGACTTTGACGCCTTATGCTACTTTCCATTTCTCGTTCTCTGTCCTTCTCTAGCTATCGGCCAGCTTCCACCGATTACATTTTCGATTTCTTGGAGCTTTCTTTAGAACTCAAGCTTAACATCCTGCATGGTTAGAGATTGTTTGCCGTATAAAGTATCTACCTGAAAGTGTTTAAGAAGATGGTAATGAAGCCAAGCGATGATAGCTTTATCTTCATCTTGATCTTACATTATGTCTTGAGATCCGAGAATGATCTTATTAAAACATCGATGTGGTGGATAAAGAACAATATGCTTCCAGAAGTGTGTAGAGCGCTTTCTTTGTACTCATCTGCTGTAAGAATTTCTTGGTGTCAAATCCTCAAAACTTTCTTGAAGGCCAGCAAATTGTCGATCTCCACTCTCTTAAACACCATCCCAGGCTCGGGATTATTGTTGTGTGTGCCTTGTCTGGCATCATCTTCATGCTGCGATCTTCTTGATCTTTTCGAGGTTTCTAATCCTCAGGAGACTTCTTGATTCGCCGATGAACCCGGTGCCCTCGTGCTGACCTCCAAAAGATGAAAGTCGTTTCGCTGTGAACTTCTCACGTCCGACCACGTGTTGCCATTCTTAGCTCACAGATTCGAGATGTGAGCTCGATCTCGATTTGTTGTGAATTAAAGATGATAACTTCTAATTACATCCCCAGAAAAATGTCCACACACTTGATCTTGTGTTAAAGAATGTGTTTGTTTGAATCGGAAATGAAAGCTAAGATGAATTGGTAAGAGATTAGAATGAAAAGAAATTAGGAAACAAGGAGACAAGTGGGATTATAGAGGTTAGACATCGACCACATCCTCTTGAGAAAGCAGAGGCCATGAACTTCTTATTGATCTTGCCGGATTACTGAGTCTTATCTGGTATTGCAGGGAACAACAATCACTAGCCACGAGATCATATATATCTCGAGAAAGCGAACCGCAACCGTCGCCCCGACTCTGGTTGGGTTTGTGCTGGTAACGGAACCTCTTCTTGCCAAGGTTAACAGCCATTTGAGCAAAGCGACTCTTTGCTCTGGTTTCTTTGTTATCGACCAATAAATAGCTGCTGCGTGCAAGCCGTGCGTACTATTCTCTTGAACAATGGTGGAAAAAGGTTGTGACAAAAGAATAAATAATATAATACCAAAACTCAAACAGTGTAGTAATTCTCGTACCTCAAAACGGCAATGTGACCAGCCGAAAATGCCTTTCCTCTTGCTTTTGGTGTAGCCATTTGTCAAACAAGGATGATTGAGATTAAATCATGCCTATCATGTGACGTCTATGTTCTTTAATGCCAAGCATAAAAATAAAGTTGGAGGATTTCAGAATGTAACTTCGTTTAAAAATTTAATGCTAAAATCATTTAACAAGGTTAGATACCATGCCCAAAGCGCTAAAAACATCTGAATAGCATTACTAATCCATGTCAAAGAAAAATGTAAAAAGCGTATGGGACAAAATGTTACAATTCTGAGCCTTTCAGGTCTTCGTTAATTAAAACAGCCATCAGTTTTCATGGTTTTTGCACTTTTCTTGACGAAACTTTGGACAACAAAAAAATGATCCAAACTTACAAATAAATTTGTGAAAAAAACTCATTTAAGCAATTAAGTAATTTCATCTAGAGGGGGATTAACATGCCTTTACCCATAGCTTGGTGGGATATGAGCATGCATCGTGCAAAGGATTTGAAAAGGCATTCCACAATACTAATGAGATATACCAAAATTATTGAATAGTATTATGCTCTAGCACTGAAATATATAGTCTTGAGCGGCGATTGCAAGTTCTAGGAGTTTTCAGAATTGTATCACGGGCACTTTATGACGATGAAAAAGTAATGAAGGTTTAATCTGATGTCGAATACATCGGGGACCGACCACCAGTTAATCTTATTTTAGCGATCAGGAGACTTGTCCGAAAATGGAATCTGATTTTCCATCCCGAGAAAATACATGATGTATATTATATAATAACTTTGCTACTGCTGAATTCGAGCATGTTTCTCGAATGCGATCAAGGAACAAGCATGACCAACGATGCGGCGTAAGCTGACGACCTGAAAAGCGATGACACTCGGCCGAAAAGGTTTGATGTTCAAAACCATCACCCCAGAATCTTGGCTTATTTAAACCTGACGGCGACAAGAGGTTACCCCAGAGGATGGAGCGGTATAGTGGTATTCAAATGATTCTAGTGAATGACTATGAATGCAAAAGATTCCAGTCGATGATGTACCACAGGTATTGTTATAGATCAAATGCATCCAAGGTTAATAGACTAACGAATCAAGCCCATCCAGTAACCCATGATCATTTCTTTCAATAGATTAAAAACGTTGTTTAAGTATCTTTCAATGAAGGCCTCCATCAGGACTTAAAATCATAACGATTCCGGAAAGTCAGGAGACTATTAACCAGACCTAAAAGATCTATCACTCAAATAAAAGGAAAAGATAGACAGCCTTCTGAATTCAGTAATCATTGACACCATAATAAAACACTACACAACACACAGCAATAACATCATTAAGAAGAAATTTTCAGTAAAGCCTAATAACATAAGATGTAGACAGTTTTTTTCACAAACCTGCTGTTATTTCTCCTTCAGGGCCTGCAGTCTTTAAAGCAGAAGCTTCATTTGCTTCTTTCTCTGCTTGTTGGATTTATCCTTCATTGCTTTTAAACTTCCACCTGTTTGAGGACTGGTTGCCTGAAGGAGAATATATGGAAAAACATAAAGTAGAGATTTAAATGTGTTTCTTAAGGAGAAATTAAAAGGAACTAGTGCCTCCTCAGTATGTCCCATCCTCCTCATGTCATACTCCAATTACATCAGGAAGAGGACATCGTACCCTATTCAGTATTGCTTGTTCTCCCTCATTTGCTTTCTTCGAAGATCGCGTCTTCACCTCCTCCTCTCGCCGCTGTCTTTCCATCCTAACAAAATAAATAGATTACGCAATAAGCATGGTGCACAGGACTTTCAGGAAAGAACTTAGAGAAAAAAAAATATAGTAATGCTAAGGAACCATTGGCCCCAAAGGCTTAAACTAATAGAAAAGGCCCAAACAACTGAGTTTAAACTGAAAAAATACGGGTTTCATGCATAGAGAATTTGATATCATCTGGAACCAAACCTACACAAACACAATCGGATCTAAACACTGGCCCGACTGACAGCAAAAGTCAAATACAAAACTACTAGCTTTAAGTTGATAGGAAAATACCCAACAATAGTATTTAAACTCTAATAAATACCAAATTTTCTAAATTCGTGGAGTTGCATTTGCATGCATTCAAAACTCAGCTCATGCAAAATGGGGGAGAGAGAAGAAATAGACTATGACATTAATTTCAGAAAAGTTGGTAATGTCAGCATTTTCTAAGCAAATATATCAAAGAAGTTCAATCATATCACAGCTTGACATTCCGACGTAAAATATACCAGCCAAACATTTTGAGAATACCTCCTCTGCACCTAACGAATGAAATGTTGGGGAGGGACAAAAGCTCTCTCCGTGTCAGCTAGTGCAATCACCATCTTTCTTGCTTCATTCTTAAACCCATCTAAGGCAGCACTTGCAATGGCCACAACCTTGTAAAAGTTTCAAACCATTCAACTATTGTCCCACGGAAAAGGAAAGTTGAACCACATATAGGTCTAATCATGTACAAATGCGGAAAAACTATTGTGACACATAATCAAAAGCAGCCATACCTCTCTCTTAAAAGGAGAATATCTTCCCAGGCCTGGTGTAGCATTTGCAGCAGCAGAAACCATATCAACCAGAACACGGTGTACCTGTTTTACCAGAAAGCAGGAACTATTTATCAGTCAGTAGAAACAATAATTGCTTAAGATTTTCACGGCCATCCATAAAGAAAATTGGGTAAAAGACATCAAATGACCTGATGTACCAATTCTAGAAAAACAAATTTTAAGAATATCTGACCTCTTAAGTCAAATAAAAGTTGACAAATCCTTGTTATTGAACCTGAAGTACTTGTCATTAGCTAAGCATGTTCTTGCGGAACAAAAAGATCATAAAATGCAGTGCCTCGGAAAAATATTAAAAAGTGTAACATTTGGATGTCCATATCATGCATCCAACAGAGAGCATACTATTGACTAACAATACTTTGAAGGAACCATATGTTAAGGCCAAAACAAAAAATTTAACATTCAACATCATAAAAAGAGAAAAAGGGTAAAATCTTTATATACATGGCTCCATTACCTCATCAACACAAAGACAAGAGGGTTCTTTTGCAAGCTCCAGGACACCTTTGATCAAAGATCTCAAACCCTTTTCAGGGGATATTAGATATGGTTGATAGCCATCCGCTTCTAACACAATATGATAAGAAATGAATATGAGAAGATCAATGCAAATGCAAAATCTAAAAAATTACGAGATACACACAGGAACAAAATCAATACAAGCAGTAGAGCGCCAGCATACCCTCTAGACATTATTAATATCAAAATGTCTGTCCAAAGGAAGCTGTTTGATCCTGTTCGGGAAATTCGCCTCAAAACTGGCAACAATTTTCCAACCAGAACCCTGCATCGACATAATGTTATGACAACTAATATCTCAAAAAATCAGCATCCTATACTTTTCAGGTAGTGACAGAGGAAAATACCATAGGCCACTCAAAAAATCTCGACCAAAATCACTAGCCAATAAAAACAGAGAGCAGGACACTAAACAAAGTTTGGATACATTAATTATTTTAACCAGAAGAAGTACTGATACTTAGAGATTTACCAATTAGACATGGCCTGAAACTTATAAGAAAAAGGGAAAAAATAATAAAAGACCAAAGGAACAGAACAAGCATGAAGTACCAAGTAGATCCATTTTAGTTAACTAAATTTGGACCAAAAAAAGGGACTTCCTCATACTACCATATGAACTTCCAACACTTGGAATCCAACCCCTACATTTCCATGACCAGACACACTGTCAACCGAAAAAGCTTCAGAGAGCAAAAACAACTGTAAAGGAGCTACCTGGAACTAATAAGGTAACAATGACAGCAAAGCAGACATCAACCCCTCCCCAGCTGACCTAGTAAAAACAGGCACTACCTGTAAGCACTTGAATAGGCTTGAAAAAATCGTTTCTCCTACAAAAGACCCCTAGTCCCTGCCAGCTTCACACATTCCATTAGGTAGAAGCAGTATCCACATTATACATTAAGAAGGTTCCCATTAGACATCCAAGGACCAGGTAAGCTTCTACAATGAGAGGGATTACAAATTGACACACAAGTAATGGAGCTCACTTCCTTTTATTTTTATAGAAGGCTTCAATTCCAAAGGTGATAGTATCACAATCCCGTCTATTATCAAAAGAAGTATCATATTCCCCTCATCTACGTCTTAGATTTCCTCCTTCAAATTTCTATATAGAGCTTTTTCTTGTAGATAGTAATATACACTATTACTGAAAAACAAATTGAGAAATCAAAACAATATAAGCAAACCAAGAAAGAAGACATATGTTACATAAAAGTCACCAAGCACAGAAACAAAAATAACTAACCTCACTAGTTGTAATGTGTTGCAGAAACGTATCCTCAAATTCACGACAATGCTCCAAAACCAAAGATCTCGTGCCCTCAGCACTATGGACCATCTGCTGACCAAGCCGCACTAACTCATCCTGAACTATTTGAGACTTTCCTTAACTGGAAGAAGTACTCATACCCTTTATAAAGGAAAAAATGAATACATATTTACTCATTAAGCTGGGTCATGAAAAAGGGTCGAGGAATAATTAATTATATGAATTAAGATATCCTTATTTTCAATTTTAACTCCCACTGAACTGTGTTTATTAACTACAATGCAAAGTGCAAGACAAAGAGTTATAGGGGTGATAGAAGTTAAAAAATAATAATATATAATAACAATAATAATCATCAGCTTCTAACCATCAAAGACAAGTACAAGCATGATGATTAGTAATGACATGCCTACCAGGCAGAAGAGAAATTTTAATGGTTAAATTTATCTCGAACTCCCTATTGCCAAGTTCTCACAATCCATTTGTGACAGTAAAACAAGTTCCAAAGATCTAAGTGTGTTCAAGAAAATCATTGTCATGTGTCAAAAAAAAAAAAAAGAATTCAACTTTCCAAAGATAAACTAAAGCATGCGTACAATTGAAACATTTCGCGCAGCATGTGGAAATCATTTAATACCCGGAGAAGAGGTTTGGCACCCGGACTTTCATAGGCTTGTGGATCTGCTGAGCCAAGCATCCACCAAAGCTACTCTGCCTAACTTACTCTGAGGAGCACCAGTCAATTTAGAATTAAGAGACTCACTTTCGGCCCTCCAAGCAGTTTCTAAGGAGCTCTCAGATCCAGACTGAGCAGTAGCTATTGATACTGATTAACCAATTAATGCAACCCACAGAATGTCAGCTGTTTTTGGAGGACCTTGATTTAACAGGAGAGCCTGCACAGCAGCAAGAGCTTTTTGGTCTGCAGAAGCTTGATCTATTTACTTATTACACCAACAGTTCTGGTTCCTGCCGTTAACAAAATAAGCTCCCAAATTAGCAAGATAAAGAATTAACAAGGAAGCAGTAATGATAGCAATAGGAAAGAGAAGGCAGAGTTACATTCCTCCAACTTCAAAGGATGCACCAAAAAATGTACAAGTCTGCCAAAGATTATGAAAATCATAAATAGCACATCTTTTGATTTACAAATCAAAAAATTTAACAGCAAAATTAGAGGTATAAAAATGTCTAAGCATATTACCATCTCTGTCATACTCCTGGGCAACTCTAAGAGCTCAAGATGAAGCAATTTCGGGCGCTTGGCAGCAGGAATAATTACTAGTAAAATAGCATCATTGTATTTGGCATATTCACTAACCTATGAGGGACATCACAAAATTATTGTTACTAACTTATAAGTTACCAACCATAATTCACGTGCAAAGAACAGACCACATCTTTCCACCATTGAAAACATAAGCAAATAACTTCTATCAAATAAATATATAATGGGATACATCAATATTTAGAGCATCAAGGTCTAAAAAAATTAAACAAGCACTCACCAATGAATCGTCCATTATTCGTTGATCCAATCCAGGCAAGCCAATTAATTTCAATGGTGGTGCTGAAAAATCAAGACCCAAAAAAAGAACCATTAGATGAGGCACCAAAAAAGTTAATAAACCATTTGCAAAACACCGTGCCATTAAATGAATCAATCAGAATAAAAGACATACAGGTGGAGCTCACCCTCAGAAGGATTAAAATTAAAGATGATTATGACAAATAGACATAAAAGCTTTGTATACCGCAATATAGCAATTAAGACGTTGATGCGCGAATTTGTCTACTTGGCAACAACGACAATTCCTCCTCGCTTGACCAACCAACGCTACTCGGTCGCCTTTTACTTAGTCTCCTCTGCTATCTCGAGTAAATGTCCGTCCCTTCTTCTTCAATATCCAGACACAAGTAAGCTTGAGCGCCGGTGGTTTTCCACAGAACCCTCCGACGCTCAAGTCAGCAATTTGGGTGTCTTGGAAAAACCTTTTACCACAAATCCCGTGGTTTTGACTTAATAAAATGAATACTCATAAAAGATAAGAATCTCCCTTAGATCTTTTTGTATTTTTTTGTCCAACCCCTTTACCTTCTTCGATCGCACCATTTATAGGCTTCCGTGATTCGCTTTCCCCTTCACGCTTCCCATTTCCGCCATCATGCGTCATGGGTGTGAGCGGTTGATGGCAGACGTGGCCGTTTGATAGGCTCATGCCTGGAGTTCCGGGAAGGTGGGGGTGGTAAGCCGTGGCTCAATCTAAGTGATGCGGCGTTAACTAGTCGGTGCGGTGGGCGGTTACCTACACTGCGGACGATCCCTTCCGGGACAGAGTAGGGGATCTTTGCTCGCGATGGTATCCTGGTGGAGAATCTTTTGATGAGGCGAGCCGAAATCTTGCTCCAGCATGTCGAGCAGGAATTTCCAGTTCTGTTAGGGTGACGTCCAGGGATCCTTGGTTGTAGGGAGCAGGAAACTCCCGTGGGGCTGGTCTGGTCGTTATTCATCCACAACACCAGTCCCCCAGTTTCTGGTATTTGTAATGAAATGGGTTAATACTAGAAACTTAATAGATTTGCCCTGCTCCCCACGTAGTCTAACTTCTTGTCGAAATGACGCCCAGCCCATTAGGCTCCCTCAATGGATAGTCATCTCCTCGCGCGTCAAAATTAAATGCTGGTGAGGTGGCAGTGATCTATCCATCTGTTTGAATTTCAAACTGACGGTTACGAGTCCCTCGGGGCGCGGGTTGTACGATTGGTATAAGTAAGAGTGCCCTCACTTGGGAGTCTGCTCGCCATCTCTCGGTCGAGCAGATCCTGGCAAGCTTGGCTTCGTGTCTCGCCATACAACAGGCTTTGAGACTCTGCCTTATGCTTGCCTTAAAACTTTTCGTCAACTTGGGAGTCTGCTCGCCATCTCTCGGTCGAGCAGATCCTGGCAAGCAACCTTGTCTCGCCACTACAACAGCTTTGAGACTGCGCCGCTCTTAGAACTTTCGTCGGCTTGAGTCCGCCGCCATCTCTCGGTGGCGAGATCTGGCAAGCTTACCGTGTCTCGCGCCATACAACAGCTTTGAGACTCACGCTTTTTAAACTTTTCGTCCGCCGCCATCTCTCGAAAGCGGATCCGCAGCTTGGCTTGCCTCGCCATACAACAGGCTTTGAGACATTGAGCCTTGTATTTGCCTTAGAACTTTTAGTAAGCTTGGGGGTCTGCTCGCCATCTCTCGGTCGAGCAGATCCTGGCAAGCTTGGCTTCGTGTCTCGCCATACAACAGGCTTTGAGACATTGAGCCTTCTGCTTGCCTTAGAACAATTTTCACAAACTTGGATTTCTGCTGCCTTCACACTACCGAGGTGTCCAACCGTCGCCATAGATCAGGCTTTGAGACATTGAGCCTTGTTTGAATAATTTTCATAAACTTGGATCTCTGGCCCATACGGTACCGAAGGTGTCTGTTTGGCGTGCCTCGCCATAGAGCAGGCTTTGAGACATTGAGCCTTGTACTTGCCTTAAAACTTTTCGTAAGCTCGAGAGTCTGCTCGCTATCTCTCGGTCGAGCAGATCCTGGCAAGCTTGGCTTCGTGCCTCGCCATAGAGCAGGCTTTGAGACATTGAGCCTTGTACTTGCCTTAGAACTTTTCGTAAGCTCGGGGGTCTGCTCGCCATCTCTCGGCAGATCTGCAAGCTTGGCGTGTCTCGCCACAACTTTGAGACATTGAGCCTCTACTGCGCCTTAGAACAATTTTCACAAACTTGATTTCTGCCACACCGAAAGGTGTCCTGGCAAGCTTGTGCCCGCCATAGCGTGCTTTGAGACATTGAGTCTTGTGCTTGCCTTGAATAATTTTCATAAACTTGGATCTCTGCCTTCACACTACGGTGGCGAGTCTGAAGCTTAGTGCCTCGCCATAGAGCGCTTTGAGACATCATTGAGCCTTTTTGCCTTAGAATAATTTTCATAAACTTGGATCTCACGCTTCACACCGAGTCTGCAAGCTTGACTTCGTGCCTCGCCATAGAGCAGGCTTTGAGACATTGAGCCTTGTGCTTGCCTTAGAATAATTTTCATAAACTTGGATCTCTGCTTACACTGGCCTGGACTTCGTCCCGCCATAGAGCGGGCTTTGAGACATCGAGTACTTGCCTTAGAACTTTAGCTGAGTCTCGCCATCTCTCGAAAGCGGATCTGCAAGCTTGGCCGTGTCTCGCCACAAAGCTGAGACATTAAGCCTCATGCCTTAAAACTTTCGTAAGCTTGCTCGCTATCTCCTGCCGAGATCCTGGCAAGTTGGCTTCGTGTCTCGCCATACAACAGGCTTTGAGACATTGAGCCTTGTACTTGCCTTAGAACTTTTCATAGACATCATTCATGAAATTCATCTCAACTTTCATTAATTATCTAGCTCGTCTTATATGTTATCGATTAATATAAGCAGAAAAAGAAGAATCGATTACATGATTGACTTCGCGATCAATCGCATTTATTGGAAATATTTCTTGAGGTGGGCTGCGTTCCATGGTCGCTTCACTTCAAATCCATCTACACGAGCGAGTTTATAAGCCCCTGGTTTCTACTCAGATATCCAGTGAAGTGATTTGCATCGCCTCTTTTGCCGCCGTAGAATAGCAGCTCCGAACAATCATCTGGTCTCCTCGGACCACCCCAACTATTCCATTCACCCGATACTTAAGGGCCAAGTAATGGGTGGATAATACTGCCTTGCTTGATCTCAGAAAGGGGCGGCCCAAAATCACTTGATAAGGGCTCTCATCGTCAACAACAATCCGTAATCATGGTTTTCTCGGACCGAGCCGATTGTGATGGGTAGTTCAATAGGGTTTAGCCTCCTCTCTAAACCCTTTCAGGGAAGTATTGGTGTGTTCTATCTTCAGATCTGCTATTCCCATCTCTTCCAATGTTGATTTAAAAAGGACATCAACTGAGCTCCCCGTATCGACCAGGATTCTACCAAACCTCTTACTAGTGATGGTGGCTTCGATAACCAGCACGTCCTCGTGAGGATACAACATCCATTCTTCATCTTCATCCGTCCACATTATCGGCACCTGTCTGGTTCTAGCTCGCTTTGCTACTGGAGTATTAAAGAACACTTCCTTGCTGGTCATAGCATATCTGGCATAGTTCTTTCTGGATCTGTTCGAATCTCCAGCTAAAGTTGGTCCTCCAGCAATAACCCTCACGACAGGCTGTTCATTCCCCATACTTCCTCCTGTCTCCGTGATGACTCAAGATGTCTGGAGTGCTCCATCTATAAATTCGTCCAGATACCGATTCCTCACTAAATCCTCCACCTGATTCTGCAAGTCTCGACATTGCACCGTTGTATGGCCATGGGTGTCGTGAAATTCACAAAATCGTCCCCCATCTCTCATGCTGGGTAATTTGGTTATTGGTGTAGGGGAATGCAGCAGACCACGGTTCCTGATCGCCCGATACACTTCATCCAACGGTGCTTTCAACGATATCGCCGTAACTGGTCCTCGATCATCCGCTTCTTTCTCTCCCATTGTTTTGACCCGGAAGGTGGGGTGGGCGCCAAGTCTGCTTCGCTATCAAGCAAGTCTTTGGCTTATGATGACGGTATGGTGATGCTCGCCCATCCTTCTCAAGAATCTCCGGTGGATGGTGAGGAGACCGCATCTGTCTTTGGATCGGCCTCTGTGGGGCTGGTATGAATCGATCGGTTCGCTCTTCCCCGAGCCTCGTGCCCTCCGCGAATTGACCCGCCTCCCGAGGCTTTCTTGTCCTTCTAGCCCTTGATCACTCGCTTTTAATTTTCGCATTTTCCTCCTCAATCTCCATATCTCTCTTTTGCCACCAGGATCAGATTGCGGGGCTTCTCGGGTTATACCACAAACGCCTATTTTCACTCCACTTTTCAATCCCGAGAGCAGGATGATTAAAAGCTCAAGGTCGAGCAATCGCACTGATACCTCTTAATAAACTCCCGCAAGGTCTCCTCCTCCCTCTGCTTTATGCTCATCAACTCCATCATGTCATCTTTTGGTGCCATCAGCGAAAATATTGACAAACTCCGCACATCTGAATGCTTTATACTTCCTCGAGCAAGTCGATACCATTCCCTGTGCCGCCCAACGCGTCGAGGAACACCCGACATCTCTGAGCGTGTGAGAGCCCCTGTACTCCGGTTATGTCATTAAACCGCTCTATGTGCACTAGCGGGTCAGTTCGTCCAGCATATCTGAGGTCGGGGAGGCGAAAATCCCTCAGGATGATGGCCCCCATAATTTCCGCAGAGAGGGGTGACTCACTGTCCAGCATTATCCTCCAGCTCGGCGCTTTATTGCAGCCCCTCATATCGTCTATGATCTACGCCAGTCTCCATACCTCCTCTTCCAACTGTATAGCTCGACCAGGATCACGTGCTGCCACCTGGTCTCGCTCTAGCTCAACATCATGCAGATGTTGGCGAAGCTCTCTTTCCTCCTCGTTCACCACCCGATCATTGTTCCCAATGTTTAGCCTATCAGGGAGTTGGTCTCCTCCCATTTGGCTTCCTCTCAAGTGAACGGGCTCATTGCTCCCTTGATTTGGCCTTCTTGGGACCCTATCCCTTATTTGTGTCACTCTCTCGTCTCCGTCCCTTCTATCCACTCGATCTTGCATTCCCCCACCATTTCTCATTCGCTCCTCCTGGGCTTCCCTTTGTCCACTTCTCAATTCGAACATGATGGTTGTCAGGGTTTCCATCTGCCTTTCCATCCTCTCCATCCGTTCATTCATCCCTCGTTCTCGTGCCTCGTTAGCTATTTCTCTCAGGGTCACAGACTCATTCAACCATGTGTCTCCTCCCTGGGCACTACTTCCCCCCATATCCATGAGTTTCTCAGCCTTCTTCTTCTACTTTCTGTCGAAGCTTTTTGCTCGACTCAGGCCAGCCAAAATGTTGATCTGAATTTGTCGGCTTTAACAACGACAATTCCTCCTCGCTTGACCAACCAAAGTCACTTCCTAGCCTCTTTACTAGTCTCATCTGCTATCTCGGCGAAATGTATCCCTTCTTCAATATCCTGCGTACAAGTACCGAGTCTGTGGTGGTTTTCCGTAAACCCTCCGACGCTCAAGTCCGATTTGGGTGTCTCGGAAAACCCTTTACCAAATCCGTGGTTTTGACTCGATAAAATGAATACTCGAGAAAAGATAATCTCCCAGATCTTTTTGTATTTTTTGTCCAACCCTTACCTTCTTCGATCGCACCATTTATAGGCTTCCCGGATTGGTTTCCCCTTCACGCTTCCCACTTCTCATCATCGTCATGGGTGTGAGGCGGTTGATGGCGAGCGTGGCGGTTTGAGAGGCTCATGCCTTCGAGGTGGGGTGGTAAGCCGGGCTGGCTTGAATCTCGCCAAGTGATGCGCGTTAACGGTCGGTGCGGAGTGAACTGGTTACCTCACATGTGACGATCCTTCCGGACAGTAGGGATCTTTGCTCGATGGTATCCTGGTGGAGAATCTTTTGATGAGGCGAGCGAAATTGCTCAAAGACAGTCGGCGAGAATTTCCGTGGTGACGTCCAGGGATCCTCGGTTATAGGGAGCAGGAAACTCCCGTGAGGCTGGTCTGGTTGTTATTCATCCACAACAGAAGAGAACTGAGCCAACATGATTTCAGACTGCCAAATTTCAAAGTATAAATTGTACCTTGACAAGAATGCCAGTTCATCCCAATCCCAATCCCAATCCCAAAGTCATTCTATAAAATACTCAAACCACAGATGCTCTACAAGATGATATGCTTCATGGAGCTAACCTACAAGAGCCCTCAAAAATTGAAGCATCCTTTATTTATTTATTTTTTTTGGTAAATGATAAGATGGAAATTATGCTCATAAAATATCTCTCATGCTAAAAGTTATAATTCAAGGGTTATAAGCTGCACTTAGACATTATTTTGAATTTCTACGGCATGCTAACAATATGCAACTTTTTCTTTTTTCCCCTCAGCGCGATCTCACGAACTATTAGAGAACTACTATATAAAGGGCAGTACTCTCGTGGGGGAAGCACTGACTAGAATAATAAATTAAGCAAATATTTGGCGGCCAAACCTGTCAATTCCAATTCAATGATGGTTACTTGAATTTCTTATCGGCATTGCATTCTGTAAATGATTGAATAAATAAGATGCTAGCGAAGAACTTATTTAAAACCTCAAAACACACCAATGTTCATGTTGTCATGCGGTTATTCTACCTGTGTAGAAAAGAAAGAACCCTTGATATGATAGATGACTCACAAGGTGGAAGCTCCTCCTCCCTCATAATTCAAAGTTTCTACTCATTAATACAGAATCTGTTCTTAAAGGTTTCAAACAAAATTTCAAGACATGACTAAGAGACAAGTTTCAATTTAAAAAGCGTGAAATATCATCCATCATGAGTGCCCGATCAAACATCCACATTCCCAAACTGTTGCTTAGCCTTCCCATATTACCTTTTTGATGGCTAACAAGCTGAAGATTAGAACAAGAGAATTCAGTGTCAGAAAAGAAGAAGGTTCAAACACATGAAGAATGTCTTTACTCAACGAAGGACAATGGCTTCGGGCATAGCAATATAAACGCCACCTCTTCAGCAGGTATTCTACTTCCTATTTTATCACATATAGACAAAGAACACTGACAGCTCACAACAAACTGCATTATGGTCCAAGACATTCTCTAAAGTTCATACAGAACCTTAGCTATAGAATCATCAATATCAGCTGCCCTTCATATGGCACTTATCCAAGTTCCTAATCAATTTTTGAACCATATAAAAAGTCAAGCCTCTGGCTCAAGATAAAATAAGAGGAAATTCCAAGTCTGCAGAAGTTTGAGGTCACTAGGATCATCTTAGGGTCAAGCAGCCTTGATTGCCAGTGCAGGTTCCCAGGTGGCCTGGTCTGCTAGGAACAACAGTGCGAAGGACTGCCAAAAGGAAGCAGTATTTCGCAATCTTCGATAGTCTAATTCCATTTAATATGATCATTATCTATTAAAAATTAATAAAAATCTGTTCTCTAAGGTTCAATTTTACATAAAATCAATTTTACTTATTGCACAGGAAAGTAAGATCCCAATAGAGGAAAGCCTTCACAATCTTCATTTAACAGGAAAGCCTTCACAGCGGGCAGAGCTTTCTAGTCTACATAAAATCAATTTTACTTATTGCACCAGCTGTTTCAGACCCTCTCATCAACAAAAGTAAGATCCCAATAGATGTCTTGTCATTTGAAGAGCACTGCAAAGAATGCCCTAGTGCACTAAACCTTATGAAAATTACATTTAATACATCTTGGGTTACAACTCCAAAATGTAAGAACTTGAGATGAGGTCTAAGCCAATTACCGTCCCCAGAAAACTCCTTCGCAATTCTTAGAACTTGAGATGAAGCAATTTCAGGTGCTTGGCTGCAGGAACTATAATACTAAATAGCATCATTGCGCTCAACATATAACTAACCTATACAGGGGCCATAAGAAAATATTAGAGCTATAACGACACAAAAAAAACACAGTGGACCACATTTTTCCTTCAATATTTAAAGCAAACCACCATACAGAACACTTGTTCACCACTGACTCGTGAATAGTTTGTTGGTCCAATTATGGAAAATGCAGAACACCTTGAATAATTCTGCAATCTATTTGTAAAGCCATGCTTGGTAAATTGCTTTATGGCATAGCACTATCAGACCAGCAAAATACAAAATGGTTCCTCAGTCTCTTGGCCAGCAAAAATTACTTTCAAGTCTATCATTGCTGTTGACTCGTGCCTAACTGCACCGCAACAGAATTGAGCGATAGAATCTGCAATATAGAAACCTCACCAAGGAGTTCCAATGTTTCAAATGAAGTTTGGACCACATAGCAGGTCAAGCCTCTGTGAAATGAATCATGCTTGGGTTCAACAAGATGTTAGACTAAGTTAAAAGAGATAGAAGACTTATAAATGATAAAATGACCAACCTGTGCTTGTGTGTAGCTTTAGATATATTTCATTTCCATCTTGACTCTTGCCTCTTAAGGAACCCTGGCTAGCCTATCCAGTAAAGAATGCCGTAGAGCACTTGCAAAACAATGATGATTTATATGGTACATGAGAATATCATGACGGAACCTTTACAGCAATATTTTCTAGCAATTCTAACACCACCACGGACCTGACCCTTCCATCAAGTCCATACACTTAGAATATTAAGAACAAATAACTAAAATCAACTTGGAAAGGCGATAATAGATTGCAAGAACTGAAGATGTAATTACCAAATGCAGTTACCAACTTGATTGTAATAGGAGTTAGATCAGCCCAAAAGTCTTCGGCTCTCATCCCATGATCTACTAACTTCTCAGTCACATTAAGAAATTATTAGTAGATATTAGAAATTTCGCAAAAAAATAACCCACCAATTAGAGAGTTTCAATGTGCAGGAAACTAAAAGAAGATCTATCATTCCACCGTAGCTTCAGCATATGATCGATGCAACTGACTGCGGATACTTGAAACGGAACGGCGAAGTTTATTTACTGAAACAAATAACCGATTAGGGGCTGCATTCTGTTTGATATTGTTTGTAATATTTAAAATTTGGTATTTTTATATGTTAAACAGAGCCTGTAATTTATCACAAGTATTAAACAGGAACTTAACTGTCTTGCTGAGATCACTACTCATAGGAATAGTAATTTTCACAACATCATACACCTTATCATATAATTAGTAATTAATTTAGAATACTGTAAATTTAATCCTCAAGAGTAAATTCATATTTTCTTTTAAATTCAAATCTCATAAGTTAATAAAACGATTTTATTCTTATAAAGTTTGAAAACTGAAAAAGTAAGAATAACTAAAATAATCTTAATCTAATCAGCGAATTTTGAGTGAGTAAATGGATATGTAATTTTTGGGATATTCCAGACATGAACCGAACACAAAGCAAAGACAAAACAAAGAGAACTCATAGATCTACATCCTCGATTAATTACCATTTATTTTGAATTTATTGATTCATCCATCCAACAACAAACAATTAATAAATATTACATAAACGAACGTATTGAAAAATGCATATATAAAATAAAGACAAAAACAAGGTCTACAGATTGATTTTCGTGCCAAGGAGTACCAGCTGCTTTGGAGTTGAAGAACATTTCAGTCTTTGGTGTGTGGTTCCACTTCCTCCTGCTCTCCCTCGTTATCCGTAGAACCTTGAGCGTACACAAAATGAATCCCACATTGTTTCACTTCACGATCTTCAGGGTAAAGAGTCGAAATGCAGAAAGAGACCTCACCATCATCTCTTACTTAAATCCTTAGAACCCAATAAATAGTATCCCAAAAATACGTGATCTGACTCAACATAACTAATTCTCCCCAAAGAACGACGGTCGCCATTTTCTTGGGATTTGTGTTTCCACTCACAGAACACTTCATAATTACAAAAGACCGACGGTCGAGATTTCCTTGGGATTTGATGCTCAAAGTAGTCTGAAGCTCGAAATGCTACAACAATGCAAAAGGCAAAGCCCACTAATATTTTATTATTTAAGAAATCTGCTCGTGGCGTCTGCAAGGTTACGGAAGATCCCATACTTTGATACTTAAACCACTTTGGAATTTCGTTACCAGGGAAATACATACTCTTAGCGATCCCAACGTTACCATCAAACGACTGCAACATAAAAATAAAAAATTATTAATTTTTTAAAAATAATGATAGCTTGAATTAAAGTAAAAAGAAAAAGAAAATAGAATGAAAGGAGTGAGTTAAGAGACACACCTGCTTCATCCACTCATCTTTGGCGATTTCAATGAGCTCATTCGGGTCCAATTTCAAACAATTTCTCATGTCAACAGATAAATTGAGCGATGTCAATTTACTTGGAAGACTCTTCAGGTATTCTGGTATTCCCTCCAAACTGTTCCCGGATAGTTGCAAATATTCTAGTGAGGATAACTGATTGAGTCTTTCTGGTACTCTCCCCAAATTGTTATTAGATAGTACCAAACTTTCTAGTGAGGATAACTGACCGAGGCTTTCCGGTACTTCTCTTATAGCCGTTCCTTCAACTCTCAGGTGCGTCAAGCACTTTAAAGTTCCAAGCTTATTAGGCAGTCCCTTGAAATTTTCGCAATCAATGATTTCAAGAGATGTCAGAGATTTGAACATACACAGGCTGCTAGGGAGACTCCGAAGTCTTGAACATTTTTCCAGTACCAACTTACATGAGGCTAGTCGCTCAACTCCAATACCTCCATCTACATTACAAGACCGGGTCTCTCGAAACCAACTCAATCTTGAACAATTAGAGATTTCAATAGATTGAAGAGACTTCAACTTAAATATGCCACTTGGGATCCGCTTAAGCATTGAACAGTTCTTCAATTTTAACTGAAATAATAAGGCTAACTGATTGAGACTTTCCGGTACTTCGTCTATAGCAGTTCCATCAACGATCAACGTCTCCAAGGCTTTTAAATTTCCCAGTTTATGAGGCAATCTCCAGAAATGTTTGCAATCAATGATTTCAAGAGATGTCAGAGATTTGAACATACACAGGTTGCTAGGGAGACCCTCAAGACTTGAACATTTTTCCAGTACCAACTTACATGAGGCTAGTCGCTCAATTCCAATACCTCCGTCTATATTACAAGACGGGGTCTCTTCAAACCACCTCAATCTTGAACAATTAGAGATTTCAATAGATTGAAGAGACTTCAACTTAAATATGCTACTTGAGATGCCCCGAAGCTCTGAACAGTTCTTCAATTTCAACTGAAATAATAAGGCTAACTGATTGAGGCTTTCCGGTACTTCGTATATACCAGTTCCATCAACGATCAACGTCTCCAAGGCTTTTAAATTTCCCAGTTCATCAGGCAATCTCCAGAAATTTTGGCAATCAATGATTTCAAGAGATGTCAGAGATTTGAACATACACAAGCTGCTAGGGAGACTCTGAAGACTTGAACATTTTTCCAGTACCAACTTACATGAGGCTAGTCGCTCAATTCCAATACCTCCATCTATATTACAAGACGGGATCTCTAGAAACCTCTCCAAAATTGAACAATTAGAGATTTCAATAGATTGAAGAGACTTCAACTTAAATATGCTACTTGAGATGCTCTCAAGCTTTGAACAGTCCACAATATATAGTTCTTTCAGATTGGATAGGCACTCGATGGATGAGGGCAGTTCTTTGATTCCAACTTTTATTAACTCCAAGATATATATATGACAAGATGTGACACGTGGGAAGTTCATGAGATCTTTGAAAGGAATGCTAGTTGGAAGACTTGTCAGGCTTTCGCACTTTCCCAGATAAAGAACTTCAAGTTTATTTAGATGTTGAATAGATGAGCTAGTCTCCATCAAACGTAAACAGCCGTCTAACCTAAGAATCTTAAGATTTTTGGCATGTGACAAGTCTGGGAGTTTCGTTAACGACATGGATCCACTGAGGTCTATTTCTTTTAAGTTAACAAGATCCTGTGCCCCAAAAAAAATTATTATTATTATCATCATCATCTTCTTCTTCTTCTTTATAAATAAACAGATACTATCACACATATTAATTATAGCATCAATTGTATTTAGAATTTATTTCTGAAAGAATTTCAAATAAATATATACCTGAACATCATCCCAAAGTTGTTCAACCCTGCTGCAAGGCTTTCTAAGTGAAACAAGTTTCTCCGCACATATATTCAACGTTTTCAAAGGACATTGAGCCCACTCGAGGTGCCTCAGTTCAGCAAATGGCACACCCTCTAAATGAGAGACCATACATTTGTTCTCATCTCCATAGATTCTCAAGAATCTCAAGTTAGGCATCTTTGAGAAAGCATATGAATTCATGTGTATCTCTCTATTGATTTTATTCATATCCAAGAAGATACCCTTGATTTTTTCAGTTCCCTAACAATCAAATAGAAGATCATAAGCTGGTATATAATTGAAGTAAACAAATAAACAATTGTTTTTAAGCCGTCAAACCCAAATAGAGATATTACAATCACTTTATAATAAACTATTTGGGTAAGGCTTTTAGGAAGTGTAAAATACAAAATTCAAGAAAATGCTTAATATGTAAACTGAAAAATTAATTCAATCAATCTTTTTTTAGTGAAAAATAAGGATCGGGGCAGAGCTTGAGTTGAAAAGGAAATGCAATAAGATTGAGGTGTTTTTTTTTTTTTTTTGGGTCTCTCTCCGGAGGCGCTAGTTTGCTGGGGATTTTAGAGGAATGTTTCAAACTGAGTTGGGGAAACATCGGATCTGTCTAGTTTATTTTACCAATTTTTTAATATTATTTTTCAATTAATTTTAAGCTGTATTAATGCCATTCTTATTCAAAAAGACATATTCAGACAAATTGCTAATATAAATGTAACACAAATAAGATACAATTAAAAACTTATTGTTCCTCACCGAATTGTTCTTCAAAACTTCATAAATATCCTTGTGATACCACAACCTACTGCGCTCTCCTGGATGATCGATAGATTCATTTCGAACAATTTCTCTTCCCATATCTCGTATCAAGTCATGCATTCTTATGTGGTTATGGAGGCAAGTTATGAGAGACTTACCTTCAAGAACACTTAATTCTATTTTAGTATGGAAGCCACTAGCATCAAAAAAGCTTGTCACCTCATCTCTATGCTCTCCTTCGAAGAAACATGCAATATCTAGAAAAACATCCTTCTGAGAGTCATCCAAGCTATCATAACTGATTTTTAACACCTTCTGGATTTTCTCGTGAGGAATTTTTTCCAGTTTTCTCATTGCACTTTCCCATACCTTTTTGCTCCTTCCGCATAGATGGCAACCCAAAACTTTAAGAGCTAAAGGAACTCCCTGTGCATATTTGATTGCCTTGTCTGTCAGCTCTGTATGACTTGCATCTGGATGGTCTCCTCCAAAAGCACAATGACAGAAAAGCTTATGGGCATCAGCATCAACTAATTCCTTCATCCGATATATTTCATTGACCCAACAATTTTTAAGAACTTGTTCATCCCTTGTTGTTATTATCACTCGACTCCCTGAAGCTAACTCATCAAGGCGTTCAATTAATGATTCTATTTGTCCTGGATCAGTCACATCATCAAAAACAATTAGAACCTTCTTGCGAGCAAGTCTGTTGAGTTGAGACCCGACGTTCCTCACATTTCTATCATTCAATACATTAGACAGAAGTTCCTTTTGTAAGTCCTCTATTCTGCCAGTTTCTTCTGCATCTCTAACATTAAGCGCAAAGTAAGAACCTTCAAAATGTCTAGAGATTTTGTTAAAAACAGCACGAGCGATTGTTGTCTTGCCTATACCACCGATGCCCCAAATCCCTAGTTTGCAAACACCCACAGACCCAATGCGTAATAATGATTCAATTTCTTCAATGGGGAATTCAACTCCAACCAAGCCTTTGTTTTTACTTTGAAAAGTCACATCTAGGCTCTTCAAAACGTCATTGGCAATTTCCTCAATAAGTTTACATTCAGGCCTAGTAAAAAAATAACAGCAACAATATAGTTAGTTAAGAAGTACCAGACTCTGTTTGTTTATCAAGAAAATAAAGAAGAAAGAGAAAGAAAATGCTTAACGAGAGAAATCTAGAAGCTGGAAAATTTGTTTTTATTAAGCTCACATTACAGAGCTATTTATAGTGTGATCTGGATTCTTCTACAATGTGTAAAGCATGAGTTGAGAACTTAACAAACTTCGAATCTAATAACACTCTGCATAACAGAATGACAGCTTGGCCACTGATGACGTGGCAATCTGACTCAGCTTAGATATTCTTAACATGGTTCAATATATGTAAACAATACAGAGAATCGTGTGTTTTTAAATAGTTGCAATATAAAATAGCTAATTAATATATTGTGAATTTCATCAAATAAAATAATTGGAAAGTTAATTCAAATGTGCAAGAAAATAACCAAATCCCCATTATTAAGAATGATTTATTTAATATATTATTGATAAATATTTAAACTCATTGTCATAGTTAATGTCATATATTATTACTCGTACTGGATTAATACTAAGAATCAGATAGAAAATTATTGTACCTAATGACATGAGAATCAAAGCCAGAGAGGTTGGCTGCTTCGGTCAAAGCATTCTTCCATCTTTGCATCTTCTCTGGATAACGTTTTTCAAGCCCACTAAAATACTTCCCAAAAGAAGAATCCGGGCTTTGCGATCTCACATGTGATGGATCAACGTGATAGAAAACTGGAATCACAATCTGTCCATAATCGTGCTTGCATTCGAGGATCTTCAAAAGTTCATCGAGACACCATCTAGAAGAAGCAAACCTTTCTGAGAAAATGATAATTGAGATGCTTGATGCTTCAATCGTATCAAGAAGAGACTGTGAAATGTTCTCTCCTCTGATAAGTTGGTCATCAATGAAAGTTTGAATGCTTCTTTGAGACAAAGCATGATGAAGATGGCTAGTAAAGTTGTCACGGGTGTCCTCTCCTCTGAAACTCAGAAAAACATCATACATCTTCTTAGCGTTTCGAAGTGGACAAGAGGAAGAAGAAGCCATAATAGTTCAGTGGATGAGAGATTTGATCAGATGAGAAAATTTGGGATGTGAAAATAATTTAATGCTACTGAGCCTTTGGAGGTTATATAAAGATGCTTTATTCGATAGTTCCTTGGAACCTACCGGGAAGTTTTGTAAATATAGTTTTCTTTAAAAATAAATAAAAATAAATAAATTCAACCAATTAAATTTAACAAAAAGAAAACACTAGCAAATATTTTCTCTGAACCTTGCACGCTGTTTCGCGACAATTTTTTTTTGCCCCTTTGGTAAAGTATAGATGGAATAATCCCAATGAAGATGCCTAGAATAATGGTTTGACTTGGAGAAGAGAAAGACAAAAGAAGAAAAGAGCTGGTACCACCTAACGCTATGTTGCTTATGGTCAATGAGTCAATGACGGCCAGAAGCAAATAATCCCAATTTATAAACAGAACAAAATGCTGCATTTTTTGGTTAATAGCATCCAGAGAACGTTCAATGGAGAAGAAAATTTATCGCATCGGGAAATAAAATGTGATATTTCCAAATGGTACAGTCCCATGACAGTCCAAAAGTACATATGTGTATATAACCGACCAGGACTGATCAAACATGTACATCTATATCGTCTAAAAATGGGATTAAAAAAAAAGAGCAAAAACAAAATAATGAAGAGAAGATTAGAAGAATATCCTTAATGGATTTCAAATGCACTTTAATTAAATCCATTGTTTTGGCTAACTTACAGGCTAAGGTAAGTTACAGCTGCCCCGTCAAATTTCATTCAGCCCCTATACTTTATATTATATACACTTTATTCAAAAGTATTATACAACTTTCTGTATTGTAAAATTTCTTTATACCCCTTCCACTCTATTTTATTTTATTAAAACCCTTAGAGTACCAATTCGCCCCTTATAATTTTAAATTTCTAAAATACCCTCCTTTTAATTAAAAAATATAATAATTATTAAATGAATTATAATCATTATTATTATTTTATTATAACTATAAATATAATTATGATTTTTAAATAGATTATTATTATTAACAAGAATAAAAAGTATTAAAATTAATTAATCTATTAATAATAATTAATAATACTTGTTTTGTTAAATAGTTAATAATAATAATAAATTATCATTATTATTAATAATTAATTTGAATAATAATATCATTCAATTAGAATTTTATATTGTTTACATTTTATTGTTGTAATTAGACCACTCTATATTCAATTAGACCATTCTATATTGTTTACAATTTATTCATAAGTATTATGAATTTTATAAAGTAGTTTACAATTTTATAATGCGTTCACTAAACAGAAATCGAAATTAGCTGGAAACATAATGAGTTAGAATCGGAATAGGTAGAATTAAAATGAGGAATTGAAATTAGAATAATTTATTTACTTGAACTACATGAATCGTAATTATAATGAGCTGTATTACCATTTATGTGTTTATTTTGTCTTAGAATCAAAATCAGAATGAGTTAAATTGTAAAAAATTACTATAAAATCTTTAATTAATTTTTATCATAATTATTATTTTGTATTTTAATTATTGTTATTATTATTATTATTATTCAAAAATTAATTATTAATAATCGTTATCATTAATTATTTTTATTAACAATTTAACAATATTTTATTATTAATAGATTAAATAATTATAATATTTTTTTATTCTTGTTACTAATAATAATGATAATAATCAATTTAAAAGTTATAATTATATTTATAGTTATAATAAAATAATAATTATAATTATAATTCATTTAATGATTATTATATTTTTTAATTAAATGGAGGGGTTGAATGAAATATTACAATACGTAAAGTTTCATAATACTAATGAATAATTTGTAAATAACTTAAAGTATAGGGGTTGAATGAAATTTGACAGGGCAGCTGTAATTTACGCGAGCTGCAACTTAGGGGCATCCTTGTAATAAAGTGAATTTCATATATGCAAAGTTGATAATACGACGTGGGATGTGATGATAATTAATTAATTGAATAAAATACGATTGGAATATATGGCTGCTCACTTGGAGTTCATATACTAAAATTAATTGAAGTCCTACTAATGTGAATGGGAAGGCGTGCGTAAAAAACAAGAAGAAGAATAATTGGACCGACCTTTAAACCTTTAACTTTTCTGCCCCCAAACTTTACGTTTGAAGAGAAACAGCAAAAATTTCCGGGAAAATTCGGCGTATTTTCTCCAGCAAACGTTGATAATTTCCCTAGAACTGTAGACAATAATTTCACTTAAAATGCAGCTTTGTTCACTTTAATTGAAATTATTCCGCGTTATTCAAGTGTAGAAAGAAAAATGTTAAAAAGGGTGTGAATTGCCCAAAAGCGCCATAATTTCAACGCGCAATTCTCAAGGGGGCAGTGACTCGTGCCCTATTAACAAATTGTATTTGATTAGCGAGGATTATCAATTAGACGAGATTATTTACACTCTAAACAATTATTTTAAGAACTTCCATTCATATAAAAATTTTATAATAAAAGAACTCATGATATAAATTATTATTATTAAAAGTAATTTATTATACGTAATTATAAATAATTATTAATGCTTGGAATCTTCCTAAAAGTTTCTTTAAAATTATCTTTATCTCATTTTCCAGGAAGCACTGTGGACAATAATTTCAGTGACGATGCCGCTTTGTTGACTTTTATTTCAAGTGAAGAAATAATTCGTGTACGACAACTAAAAAGGCTAAAGTGACCGCTTAGAGTATTACCCTACCAGGCTATACCATCCCACACTATTATCAATTGATTTTTCAAAATAAAATTCAATGCGATCCACTGAAACGCTACGTGAAAGATTTCCAAGTGGTGGGACAGTTCCATATTAATTATTCTCTTTAAGTTTCCTAGCAAACACCATCTAATTTTTCTCTAAATTTGTCTTATTATGAATAAAAATATTATTTTTATTATTTGATAATTTACTAACATAATAATTAAATATAAATATATCTAAATAATATTAATTTGATACAAATAATAAAATTATCTTTACTTTCATGATATAAAAATTATTTCCATCATTTTACGTTTAGTATTTAGAAAACGAAGTAATTTATTGACCAATTTGAGATTGTTGTTGGGATTTTCAAAAGTGATATTGAGAAGCTAATGATTAATTTAAATGGCTGGTAAAAACTTTTGAAAATACTTCTTGTAAAATCAATTCATTGCCACAAGAGATTTTGATTTTGCAAAGCAATGAATGAGTTACTTTAAAAATAAACAAATTAGAAGATTAAAAATATTATATTTTTAGTAAAAAAAAGATTATTATTTTTTAGTACCAATGTTTTTTTTTTAAGATAAAAAACAAACGGGAGGGGATATTTTAACCTAAGAATTTGATTGTAATCTAAGCATCAAAACTTGAAAATTTATTTAATTCAATATAAGGTATGAGATAATTGATTATGTTGTAGTAAAACTTTAATAAAACAAGATTCAGAAAACAAAAGGCACAGATGACATATTAAAACTTAATTTCCTCATTCCTCAACGATTCTACTGGTAATAACAATTCCTAGCCTTAATTGAAAAAAAAAAATTCATCCCCATTCTCACAAATCATATTCATCCCCAGGAAATGAAGACTCCATAATTTTGTCAACGACATATTCCGTAAGGCCAACATATCTGCAATTCAATATTAGATCATGCCCCCTGTTGTTCTTCTCCACTTGTGTTCATCGATCTTTGTCATAGATCTTATTCTATTCCTCCATTGCTTTACTTTCCCACTCAGTTTTAGCCTCTCCAATCAACAAACAATCCTCCAAGGGTCTGACCGTAAATTCGTGGGGTAATTGATTGAACGAAATAAATGCTCATATTTTGATGTCCAGATTTAAGTTAAATTCTTAAATTAATATAACCCCCTCCCGAAACGAAAATATTACAAATACACACAACATATATTGTAACTCTTATAACACTGGGTTATTTGCACACTGAATAGACTAAAACAATCTATACTACTCTTGTGCACCCTCCACAATAATTTTGCTGAAGAGTGTAAACACTAAAATGTAAATAGTGAATGATAGCTAAAAATTAATAATAAAAAAAAGGTGTAAATATTATTTATACATTTTTTTTATTACGGGATTGTCCCAACAAAAATTTCAATGGATGGCGCAAATTCGTTAAATTTGATGACGGTAATTTGAGTTGGGAGACGAAGAGAAGAGGGCATCAAATGGTCAATGATCAGTCAATGCCATCGAGTGGCTTATGTTACCTTGCAATCAGATGAAAAGACAAAGGCAGATGGTGGTCCAACAAACATGTTGGTACACAATTCTTTATTTTCAGTATACAAGTTATTTTTTCTGGGGTATTTTGATCATTTTGTCATGCAACAATTGGTCAAAGAAATGGTATACTAACGTTAGGGGGAGGAATCTGAGGATACACGAATACAATGTATCGAATTGAGAATAAACCAAACCTCAGGGGAGGTTTCTGATAATTATCCTAAAACTAACTTGGAAAAGCAATAGAAGGTTACAAGCGATGAAGATATAATTACCAAAAGCAGTTACCAACTTCGAAATTTCGACGAGATGAAATCAAGCAATAAAAGGTTGGGAGTGGGAATCATCCTGAAACTTACAAGTAATTTACAATCCAGGCAAAACGTGTAGAAACTAGTAATATCGTAGCGGAGTCCACGACCTTGTTATTTGAGCTGTCCCGAGTAATAATCAATTTCGTCTCATTTTCCAAGCACTGCGGATAAGAATTCCACTGAAGATGCAGCTTTACTGACTGTTTTATCTCAAGCGAAGAAAGAAAATAAGGCATGACAACTAAAAAGGTTAAAAGGGTGCAAATAGTCGGTCTTGTCGTGTACGTGCAGAGCACGAAACAATTAATTGATGACAGCTTATAGAAAAATATTGAAAGTTATATGAAAATAAAATGAAAATGTTTATAGTACATCATTTGCGTATTTTTTCTAAAAAGTTGACTCGTGACAGAGGACACCCGATTTCATCTCCTGTTTTTTCACTATTAGAGAAATTTTTTTCTTATTTCTATTTAAATATTAACATAATAATTTTAATGAAAATTTCTGTTAATTATTACGACTGTGCAAGTTGATACAATAATAATATGATGTGGGATGTGATGATAATTAATTAATTGAATAAAATTCGTGTGGAAACCTATGGCTGCTTTACTAGTCCCTAGAGTTAATTTTGTGGTAGTTTCATCTCCATATCAGAATTTTTTTTCTAATTTAATCTCCTCATGAGTAAAAATACATGTGATGATTAGTAATTAATAAATAAAAAAATTAAATTATATCTATACACTACTAATTAAATACACATAATATAAAATTTTTAAAAACTTATGAGAACTCAGATCAGAGAGGGGAGAAGAGGATCTTTTTCCTTCTTCTCCTTATCTAACATTAACTTAAGACCGACTAATGTCAATGTGAGCCCATGAGTAAATGACAAGAAAAAAAAAAATTGTTGTACCGACATTTTAACCTTTAACTTTTCTGCCCCCAAAACTTTGCCTTCGAAGAGAAAAAGCAAAAAATTCCCCGGAAAAGTTGGCGAATTTTTCTCGAGCAAACGTTGGTGACTGTAGTATCTGTGCAGAGTCAAACGACGCGTGGAACCTTCCAGGTTGTTTGTTGATAATTTCATCTCATTTAATTTCCTTGGCTCTCTGGACAATAATTTGGGAGATTTACACAAATAGCTAAAAAAAATTTACTATTTTCACAACTAAGCTCCTAAAGATTTTTTTATCAACATTAGCCAAAACTCTCCTCTTTGCCGAAAATACCCCTCCCATAACTCCTCCCCCTCCTTCCTCTCCTTCATCTCCTTCCTCTCTCTCCTCTCTCTCACGAATTCTCCCACGTGTTCACTGTTCACAGTTCGGTCATTCTTGATGACATCACCAAAATTCATCAGAATCGAATTAAAGATTAGGTCAAAAACCATAAATTTCTATTTTCTATTCTTTTTTTATATTGTGGTTTTTAAGTTGTGTTGGTGATGGTGAGTAAAGTTTGAAAAGTTTATGACGTTGCGTGTTGGGTGAAGTTGTTGGTGTGGTTCATGGGTGAGAAAGTTATCGTGGGCGTGGAGGAGGAGGCTTTAAAGTTGTTTCCGCGCTCAATCTGCAATCAGGTGCGACAGGTGACTCGCACTAAGTCGCGCGATGGACGCGCGCGCAACGTGCGACAAGCCCTCTTGCCCGCGCAGAGCTTCGTCGACGGTGTGTCACACTAGGAGGGATCACAGACTTCGGCGAGTCGGCGCACCTGTTGCACCTTTTCGAAGTTTGTGGGCGTAAAAAACTTTCAAGCATCCTCCTCCACTCCCACGGCAACTTCCTCGTCCATATACCACACCAACAACTTCACCCATACACACAACATCATAAACTATTCAATCTTCACTCACCATTACCAACACAACTCAAAAACCAGAACATAGAAGAAAAATAGAAAACAGTGATCTATGATTTTTGACCTAATCTTTAATTTTAGCGATCGAATTTGGTGACGTTCGCCGAAAATGACTCAGGTAGCAGTGAACATGTTGGAGAGAATTTGAGAGAAACGAGCGAGTGAGAGAGAGAGAAGGAAGAAGGGTTATGGGATGGGTTTTGAGTTTTGGCTAATGTTGATAGGAAAATCTTTAGGGGGTTAATTGTGAAAATAACTAAATTTTTTTGACTATTTATGTAAATTTCCCCAATAATTTTACTTAAAATGCAGCTTTGTTCACTTTTATTTGAAATTATCCATCGTTATTCAGGCGGAGAAAGGAAAAGATAATGACAGGTGGAAAGGTTCTAACGGGTGTGAATTCCCGAAAAGCACCGTAATTCCAACCCGCAATTTCACATGCTACCCTTTTGCTTTCTTGGTCAATTCTCGAATTTGTCGGACCGTACATAACCATTGGCAATGGAAATAGGGTCCTGTTCCAGTCCTTCCCGCCAAAATATGAGCTCTATTTTGCTCTAACAAAAACAATTTGTGAACAAAAGCTATTTACTTTCCTAAAATATTCCATAAATATGTGAGACAATCAAAAAAGAGATATGTAATAATAAGACAGCAATTGAATTGTCTAAAAAAATAATAATAATAACACAATTCAGACACCTACTGAATTTTTTGGCATAAAAAAATATTTCAAAAAGTTGCATCTTTGGTTATAGTAGCAGAATCTTGAACAGAGAAGTAAATATATGCAATAAAATACGTACCTCCCCTTACAAGAATTTTTATTTTTTTTCTAAGCGGAGCCACGAGTCCAAGAGTATGTATATAACCAGAACTGATACAAGCAAATACATCTATACAGTTGTCCAAAAATGAGGGGAGGAACGAAAAATAAAAGCAAAATAATGAAAAGAAGGAAGAATATAATAAATGAATTTCGAATATAGTTTGAATTCATTGCTTTGACATGAAGCAAGCCTATGTCTTTGGTTAAACAGGGCTTCACTCACTAAAAATTTGCAGTGAATATATGAACTGTCAACCAAAATCTGTAAGCCAACTAGAAGTGCCTATAGCCACCTGACTGTGCTGGTGGTGGTGGTGGTGCCAGCACCTCATTAGGATTACGATGACTGCCGGAGTTTGAACCAGATCTCACTTCACCATTCTAGGCCCGATCACCGTAATCCCCGCTATGACCATTGAATGCAGAACGATAGTAGCTGCGATGGCTTAACAGGTCCATTGGCAGCAGCATCAAATGCAGATTTCCAGTCATCACCTGATGCGGCACTTGTTTCTACAAAGAACTTATAGAAATAAATAAAAGTTGTTAATATTAACAGCCAAATGCTCCATATATCGGTGCATCTCTATGAATACTAGCTATACAGGAAGAAATGTTGAATTAGGTATATACCTCTGTCTATATATTTATATGGAAAGACGTATAAAAATCAGTGGATAGAGGCTAAAATGTAAATCATTTCCAAAGTTTTATAACACTAGAACCATTGAGCAGCATAGTTTAGATACTCATTTCAAAGGAAAAATTGTCTACTCAATGCATTTGTCCTTTGAAGTCATAGTCCGATTATATCAGGAAAAGGACCCCATACCCTGTTCAGTGTTCACAATCCCTTGCTCTACCTCAGTTGCCCTTTTCGAAGTTCGCTTCTAGTTCACCTCCAACACCTGATGCTGTCTTTCCAGCCAGACAAGACTAAAGAGATTTCAACATAAGCTAGTTGCAGAGAAATTTTCCGAAAAGAATTCAGCAAAAATTTACTGCTGATAAGGAAGCATTGATCCAAACATCTTAAAGTAATAGTAGGCCGAAAATTCTGTCTAAACTATAAACGGATTTATATGCATTGTGAATTTGATTTAATATACATTTCATGCAGAAACCAAATAAACACAAATACACAAGGATCTAAACACTAGCCAGACCAACCAAAGTCAAGCAATAACTGCTTGGACCCAACAATACTAACCGGTTGTGAAATGTAGCTTTTATCAAAACAAAAGAGTTGAAGAACATCTAAAAGTCACTCCCATCATCATATAAAAATATAAAATCATAAAAGAAATGTTTGGAAAGCAACATTTTAAGATCAAATAGTACCAATGAATTAATCTAAGATATCTCTTCTCAAAAATACCCGCTGCTATAGACGTTTTCTAGAATATTTGAGTCTTTTGGGGTGTCGTTCCTCTTCATGGTTATGGTAGAAAAATTTCACTTGGGTCTTCTGTTGATTTTGCAGAGTCTGGTACATACAATAAATGGATCCCACATTTTTTCACCCGGCAACACTCCAAACGTTCAGAGCGATAAAAATCCTCCTTAAAATATAATTGAACTGCCTCAACAATGCAATTGTATTTCCCAAAACCATTCAAATCCTGATCATCTAAGAAATAGTATCCCCAAAGTAAGTGATCTGAGTACATAATCAACCATCCCCAATAATCAACATATTATGTTGGCCACCTTGATTCACTAAATCAATAACAATCAGAAGATTTAGTTATACTATAATGAGACACCAATTAAACTGTCAAAAAAAAAAAAAAACTAAATCGCCGCGCATCATCCCACCTCGGAAATACAACAAAAAGTTGCATCATTGGTTATAATAACATCATCTTTAATAGAGAAGTAGATATATGAAATATTTTATATCTCTCCCCTTACAAGAATTTTCCAAATGATACAGAGCCAAAAGTCCAAAAGTCCAAAAGCATATATCCAGAACTGACACAAACAAATACAACTATACCGTCGTCCAAAAATGAGGGGAGGAGCCAAAAGCTAAAGCAAAAGCAAAATCAAAAACAAAATAATGAATAGAAGAATATGATAAATGGAATTCAAATAAACTTTGAATTCATAGTTTTGACAAGGGGCAAGCCGTAAAATCCTGACATTCAGCTCAGGAACTATGGAGTCCTATTTACACAAAGCACCCTCTTTTGGAGATTCTAAAGAAGTGATTTTTGAACCAACTACTGGAATCATGAGTGGTTAAGCAGGCCTTCACTCACTAAAAATGTGCAGAGAAAATATGAATTTTCAACCAAAATCTGTAAGCCACCTAAAAGTACTTGGAGCCTGACTGTGTTGGTGGCGGAGGCGGCGGCACCCGATTAGGAGTACGACGACTGCCCGAGTTTGAACCAGATCTCACATCACCATTCTCTGCTGGATCACTGTAACGCCGGCTGTGACCATTGGATGCAGACCGAGAGTAGCTGCGAAGGCTTACAGGTCCATTGGCAGCAGCATCAAATGCGGATCTCCAGTCATCACCTGATGCCGCACTTGTTCTAGGGCTGCTTTCTGCAAATTACATAACCCAATACTTCCATCATCGAAATGTTTCAAATAGAGATTTAACAAAGTAACATTTTAAAATCAAAATGACAGTCTTATAAAAGAAACATTTTTAATTAAATGGTACAAATAAAGAAAACTTTTAAAATCCAATGGTACAAACAAATCAATCTAACAATCTTTTGTCAGAAAGGAGCTAAATAGTAAGACAGTTCAAGTAATTAATAGGTTTGGTTAGCATTTCTTGTAAGACAGTTCACCTGAGAAACCTTTCCAATAATCAAACAGTAGATTAATTCAAGTTCAGAACAAAATTTTTAATTCCAAAATCAGCAAACAATTAGGTTAAGAAAAGATCCAGTGTCATTAGACTATAGATATTTACTCAAAGTTCAATGTTTTAACTTTTTAAACAGACAAAAGGGAAATGTTAAATTGAACAATCTTTTCCACTTGGTATATGAACAAAAGACCACGTACCTGCTCCACCACCACCGTCTGACCAGTTAGAGGCAGCAGCCGCTCGGTTGTCATGAATGCTAAGTTGGCGGGTTAGTTTAGACAGGAGTTCAGACTGTTTCTGATAGCGATCCCTCCTACGCTTCACATTCTGGTCCTCCTGAAGCAGCTCTTCAATCCTTGCCGTGCTTTGTGCACTACCCAAGGTAAAATACAAATTATGTTAGCATCAATCAGCTTTCTAACAAAATTTCAATAATGTTACCATATATTGAATCCATGCACAATTACTACAAACAAAATGATCATTAATTGATAAGAGAGAAATAAGAAAGCCATCAACCTAACGGAGCTATATAACTGATTCAACATGTCTTCCTTCGCTTTCTCGACTTGGCAAAGTACAACTGCCTGCTCAACCATTCACAAAAATATCAGATCTATTAACTAACTAACTGAAAATATTAAATTGGCAAAGTTAAGGAATGAGCTTACTTTGGGCACATTAGCAGCTAAACTATTCAAAACTGCTTCGACGTAACCACGTACTTCTTGAGACATCCATCGAAGTTCTTCCTCAGGGTCAGCAGGTCTTCGAGCCATTGTATCCTAGAAAAACCACCAAGAAGAGAAATTAACACTCGATCACAATTTCTATGCATATGCAAAAGGACTAACATCCTTCACAGGTAAGTAGCTCTTTACTTCAAAATTTGTATTGCAAACAAGAGAGTGTAAACTCACAAGAGAACCATCAGAAAGACTCTGACGCATCGTATGACCACTTTCAGCAACTCTAACAAGTCCTCCCCTAGATTGAATAACTTTGCTTATCTTGTTTATCCATTCCGCCTTATCAGCAGTGCTCTCAGCTTTCAAAACAACAGCATTGTGGGCTGCAAGATAAAGGCAGATCAATTTGAAAAAATGAATAAAAAAAGAAAATTCACTGCCAGACGAACTCCATGATTTAAACATAAAGAATACCTTTCAGAACAGTTTTATAAGGAATTTTGCTAGTAATCTTAAATACAAGACTTGGTGCTTTCCCAGAATCAGGTCCATTAGCCTTTTTATCCTTTGAACTTTTTGCTGGAGGTTCCTCCTCCTCCGGAATCTCCTCAATATTACATTCCTGCGCCAGCAAATGTACATACATTATTGCGAAGTAAGATGAAAAACAGCTCAAAACAGAAGCTACTAGGTCAAATATTGAAAGTAACATCCAAAGGAATCAACACTGGGTAGCATGTATCCAAAGAAAACTAAGAAAAGGCTTAAAATATTTTGCTAGAAGTTTGTAAAACTAAGAAAAAGCTTAAAATATTTTACTTGAAGTTCGTTAGTATGTGAGGCAACTGTTAACTAGTTAAATTTATCATTGGCCATCTTTATCCATTTTAACTTAGAAAGTGCTCCTGTTGCAGTAATAAGGCAAACTTCATTGATAAAGGTTATTTATAGGCCTATTCATATACAACTTACTCCTGCCCAGCCAGTAAGATGGCAATAAACTACAAAATGGTGAAAAAAGGTTGTGACAATAGAATAAATAATATAACACCAAAAATGAAACAGAGCAGTAATTCTCCATACCTCCAAAGCAATGACACCACGAAAATGCCTTTCCTCTTGCTTTTTGGTATAGCCCAGCTGTCAAACAATGGATGATTGAGATTAAATCATGCCTATCATAACAGTGTCCTATATTTCTTTAATGCAAAATCATAAAAAATAAGAGAATGGAGGCTAGAATGTAACTCATTTTAAAAATTTTATAATGCTAAAATTATTTAACAAAGGTCAGATACCATGCCCAAAAGCACCTAAAACATCTGAATAGCATTACTACTCCATGTCTAAAAAATGCAAGTGTATGGGACAAAATGTTAGTTACAAACCTTTCCAGTCTTCTCATTCAAAACAAACCATCGCTTGCTCCATCCATTAGTTTTTGCACTTTTCTTTAACAAGAAACCTGGACAACAAAAGATAGTCACAAACTTCTAAATATAAACTTGTGGAAAAAAATCATTTAAGAAATTAAGTAATTTCATCTAGAGGGAGATTAACATGCCTTTATCCATAAACTGCTGGGATATGAAGCATGCACGCAAGGATTTCAAAGGCATTCCACAAATACTAATGAGATATACAAAATTATTAAATAGCTAATTATCTGCTACAACAGTATATAGTCTTGGGCAGCAGTTGCAAGTTCCCTGGTTTTCAACTTGTATGCAGGCACTTTATGGCTTGATGAAAAAGTAATGAAGGTTTAAGACAATGTCAAGATACACATCCGGGACCAACCCTTGTTAATACTACTTTAGCAATCAGGGACTTGTCCCACAAATTGGAATCTACAATTTTCCATCCAGACAATATATGATGTATATTATCCTCCAAATGCAGTCCAAGGAACAAAATGAACAAGCCAATGCAGCATAAGCTAGAAGACCATGACACTCAGCCAAGAAAGAGTTTGATGTTCAAAACTTCATCCACCCCCATCAATCTCGGCTTATTTCAACACAAGCAACAGAAGGCTACCCCCAGAGAATCGGAAAGCAGTATAGTGATATTCACTAGAATGCAACAGCATGGCTACCCCCAGAGAATCGGAGAGAGCAGTATAGTGATATTCAAATGATTCTAGTGAATGACTATGAATGCAAATGATTCCAGTCAATGACGTACCAAAGGTATTGTTATAGATCAAATGCATCCAAGGTTAATAGACTAACGAATCAAGCCCATCTAGTAACCCATGATCATTTCTTTCAATAGATTAAAAATGTTGTTTAAGTATCTTTCAATGAAGGCCTCCATCAGGACCTAAAATCATAACAATTCCAGAATCTTGACTATTAACCAGACCTAAAAGATCTCACTCAAATAAAAGGAAAAGATAGACAGCCTTCTGAATTCAGTGATCATTGACCCAATAATGAAACACTACACAACACACAGCAATAACAACATTAAGAACAAAAATTCAGTAAAGCCTAATAACATAAGATGCAGACAGTTTTTTCCACAAACCTGCTGTTATTTCTCCTTCAGGGCCTGCAGTCTTTAAAGCAGAAGCTTCATTTGCTTCTTTCTCTGCTTGACTGGATTTATCCTTCATTGCTTTTAAACTTCCACCAGTTTGCTGACCGCCTGTTTGAGGACTGGTTGCCTGAAGGAGAATATATGTAAAAACATAAAGTAGAGATTTAAATGTGTTTCTTAAGGAGAAATTAAAAGAAACTAGTGCCTCCTCATGTCATACTCCAATTACATCAGGAAAAGGACATCGTACCCTATTCAGTATTGCTTGTTCTGCCTCATTTGCTTTCTTTGAAGATCGCGTCTTCACCTCCTCCTCTCGCCGTTGTCTTTCCATCCTAACAAAATAAATAGATTACGCAATAAGCATGGTGCACAGGACTTTCAGGAAAGAACTTAAGAGGGAAAAAAAATAGTAATGCTAAGGAACCACTGGTCCCAAAGGCTTAAACTAATAGAAAAGGCCCAAACAACTGAGTTTAAACTAAAAAATGCTGGTTTCATGCATAGAGAATTTGATATCATCTGGAACCAAACCCACACAAACACAATCGGATCTAAACACTAGCCCGACTGACAACAAAAGTCAAATACAAAACTGCTAGCTTTAACTTGATAGGAAAATACCCAACAATAGTATTTAAACTCTAATAAATACCAAATTTTCTAAATTCGTGGAGTTGCATTTGCATGCATTCAAAACTCAGCTCATGCAAAATTGGGGGGAGAGAAGAAATAGACTCTATGACATTAATTTCAGAAAAGTTGGTAATGTGAGCATTTTCTAAGCATGATGTTCCAGAAATAAATATTGACAAGCCATCCCATAACAAGAACTCAGACCCAGATATCCGGAAGACAATGTTGCAAATATCTCAAATATATCAAAGAAGTTCAATCATATCACAGCTTGACATAACTACGTAAAATATACCAGCCAAACATTTTGAGAATACCTCCTCTGCACCAAACGAATGAAATGTTGGGGAGGGACAAAAGCTCTCTCCATGTCAACTAGTGCAACCACCATCTTTCTTGCTTCATTCTTAAACCCATCTAAAGCAGCACTTGCAATGGCCACAACCTTGTAAAAGTTTCAAACCAATCAACTATTGTCGCACAGAAAAGGAAATTTGAACCACATATAGGTCTAATCATGTACAAATGCGGAAAAACTATTGTGACACATAATCAAAAGCGGCCATACCTCTCTCTTAAAAGGAGGATATCTTCCCAGGCCTGGTGTAGCACTTGCAGCAGCAGAAACTATATCAACCAGAACACGATGTACCTGTTTTACCAGTCAGCCAGGAACTATATCAGTCAGCAGAAACAATAATTGCTTAAGATTTTCACTGCCATCCATACAGAAAATTGGGTAAAAGACATCAAATGACCTGATGTACCTATTCTAGAAAAACAAATTTTAAGAATATCTGTGACCTCTTAAGTCAAATAAAAGTTTACAAATCCTTCTTATTGAACCTGAAGTACTTTTCATTAGTTAAGCATGTTCTTGCGGAACAAAAAGAACATAAAATGTAGTGCCTCGGAAAAATATTAAAAAGTGTATCATTTGGATGTCCATATCATGCATCCAACAGAGAGCATACTATTGACTAACAATACTATGAAGGAACCATATGTTAAGGCCAAAACAAAAAATTTAACATTCAACATCATAAAAAGAGAAAAAAGGGTAAAATCTTTATATACATAGCTCCATTACCTCATCAACACAAAGACAAGAGGGTTCTTTTGCAAGCTCCAGGACACCTTTGATCAAAGATCTCAAACCCTTTTCAGGGGATATTAGATATGGTTGATAGCCATCCGCTTCTAACACAATCTGATAAGAAATGAATATGAGAAGACCAATGCAAATGCAAAATCTGAAAAATTACGAGATATACAACAGGAACACAATAGATATAAGCAGTAGAGCACCAACATACCCTCTTGACATTATTAATATCAAAATGTTTGTCCAAAGGAAGCTGTTTGATCCTGTTCGGGAAATTCCCCTCAAAACTGGCAACAATTTTCCAACCAGAACCCTGCATCGACATAATGTTATGACAACTAATATCTCAAAAAATCAGTATCCTATACTTTTCAGGTAGTGACAGGAAAATACCATAGGCCACTCAAAAAAGCACGACCAGAATCACTAGCCAATAAAAACAGAGAGCAGGACACTAAACAAAGTTTGGATACATTAACTATTTTAACCAGAAGAAGTACTGATACTTAGAGATTTATCAATTAGACATGGCCTGAAACTTATAAGAAAAAGGGAAAAAATAATAAAAGACCAAAGGAACAGAACAAGCATGAAAGTACCAATTAGATCCATTTTAGTTAACCAAATTTGGATCATAAAAAGGGACTTCCTCATGCTAGGGACTTCCTCATGCTACCATATGAAGTTCCAACACTTAGAATCCAACCCCTACATTTCCATGATCAGACACACTCGTCAACTGAAAAAGCTTTAGAGAGCAAAAACAACTTTAGAGGAGCTACCTGGAACTAATAAGGTTACAATGACAGCAAAGCAGACATCAACCCCTTCTCAGCTGACCTAGTAAAAACAGGCACTACCTCTAAGCACTTGAATAGGTTTGCAAAAATCGTTTCTCCGACAAAAGACCCCTAGTCCCTGCCAGCTTCACGCATTCCATTAGGTAGAAGCAGTATCCACATTATACATTAAGAAGCTTCTCATTAGAGGTCCAAGGACCGGGTAAACTTTTACAATGAGAGGGATTACAAATTGATACAAGTAATGGAGCTCACTTCCATCTAATTTTATAGAAGGCTTCAATTCCAGAGGTGATAGTATCACAATCCCGTCTCTTATAAAAAAAAAGTATCATATTCCCCTCATCTATGTCTTAGATTTCCTACTTCAAATTTCTATATAGAGCTTTTTCTTGTACATAGTAATATACACTATTACTGAAAAACAAATTGAGAAATCAAAACAATATAAGCAAACCAAGAAAGAAGAGATATGCTACATGAAAGTCACCAAGCACAAAAACAAAAATAACTCACCTCACCAGTTGTAATGTGTTGCAGAAACTTATCCTCAAATTCACGACAAAGCTCCAAAGCCAAAGATCTCGTGCCCTCAGCACTCTGGACCATCTGCTCACCAAGCCGCACTAACTCATCCTGAACTATTTGAGACTTTCCTTGTAACCTGCACAGATATACGTAATAGAGGAGTTACCATAACTGGAAGAAGTACTCATATCCTTCATAAAGGAAAAACTAAATACATATTTACTCATTAAGCTGGGTCATGAAAAAGGGTCGAGGAATAATTAATTATATGAATTAAGAAATCCTTATTTTCAATTTTAACTCCCACTGAACTGCGTTTATTAACTACAATGCCAAGTGCAAAACAAAGAGTTATAGGGGTGATAGAAGTTAAAAAATAATAATAATATATAATAAAAATAATCATCATCTCCTAACCATCGAAGACAAGTACAAGCATGATGATTAGTAATGACATGCCTACCAGGCAGAAGAGAAATTTTAATGGTTAAATGTATCGCGAACTTCCTATTGCCAAGTTCTCACAATCCATTTGTGACAGTAAAACAAGTTCCAAAGATCTAAGTGTGTTCAAGAAAATCATTTTCATGCGTCAAAAAGAAAAAAAAAAAAAAAGATACAACTTTCCAAAGATAAACTAAAACATGCGTAAAATTAAAACATTTCGTGCAGCATGCGGAAATCATTTAATACCCAGAGAGGAGGTTTGGCACCCGGACTTTCATACGCTTGCGGATCTGCTGAGCCAAAGCATCCACCAATGCTATTCTGCCTAACTTACTCTGAGGAGCACCAGTCAATATAGACTTAAGAGACTCACTTTCTGCCCTCCAAGCAGTTTCCAAGGAGCTCTCAGATCCAGACTGAGCAGTAGCTATTGATACTGATTGACCAATTAATGCAACCCACGCAATGTCAGCTGTTTTTGGTGGACCTTGATTTAACAGGAGAGCCTGCACAGCAGCAAGAGCTTTTTGGTCTGCAGAAGCTTGATCTATCTTACTTATTACACCAACAGTTCTGGTTCCTGTCATTAACAAAATTAGCTCCCAAATTAGTGAGATAAAGAATTAACAAGGAAACAGTAATGACAGCAATAGGAAGGAGAAGGCAGAGTAACATTCCTCCAACTTCAAAGGATGCACCAAAAAATGTACTAGTGTGCCAAAGACTATGAAAATCATAAATAGCACATCTTTGGATTTACAAATCAAAAAATTTAACAGCAAAATTAGAGGTATAAAAATGTCTAAGCATATTACCATCTCCGTCAAATTCCTTGGCAATTCTAAGAGCTCGAGATGAAGCAATTTCAGGCGCTTGGGCAGCAGGAATAATCACTAGTAAAATAGCATCATTGTGCTCGGCATATTCACTAACCTATGAGGGACATCACAAAATTATTGTTACTAACTTATAAGTTACCAACCATAATTCACAAGCAAAGCACGGACCACATCTTTCCATCATTGAAAACACAAGCAAATAACATGTATCAAATAAATATATTAGGGGACACATCAATATTTAGAGCATCAAGGTCTAAAAAAAATTAAACAAACCCTCACCAATGAATCGTCCATTATTCGTTGATCCAATCCAGGCAAGTCAATTAATTTCAATGGTGGTGCTGCAAAATCAAAACCCCAAAAATAAATCCATTAGATAAGGCACCAAAAAAAAAAAAAAACACCGTGCCATTAAATGAATCAAGCAACTGTAATCCACAGCACATACGAGGAGCTCAGTCCCTGTAGTGATTAAAACTCAGCATGATTACAACAGCAGATTACAAAAGCTTTATATAGCTGCATGCAATATAGCAATTTTGAAGAGAACTGAACCAACATGATTTCAGACTGCCAAATTTCAAAGTATAAATTGTACCTTGACAACAATGCCAGTTCATCCCAATTCCAAAGTCATTCTATAAAATACTCAAACCACAGATATTCTACAAGATGATATGTTTCATGGAGCTAACCTACAAGAGCCCTCAAAATTAGAGCTTTTTCTTTTTTTTAATGATAAGATGGAAATTATGCTCATAAAATATATCTCATGCTAAAAGTTATAATTCAAGGATTATCAACTGCACTTGGACATTATTCTGAATTTCTAAGACATGCTAACAATATGCAACTTTTTCCTTTTTCCTCTCAGTGCGATCTCACAAATGATTAAAGAACTACTACATAAAGGCCAGTACTCTCGTGGGGGAAGCACTGACTAGAATAATAAATTAAGCAAATATTTGGCGGCCAAACCTGTCAATTCCAATTCAATGATGGTTACTTGAATTTCTTATCGGCATTGCATTCTCTAAATGATTGAATAAATAAGATGCTAGCTAAGAACTTATTTAAAACCTCAAACCACACCAATGTTCATGTTGTCACGTGGTTATTTTACCCGTGTAGAAAAGAAAGAACCCTTGATATGATAGATGACTCACAAGGTGGAAGCTCCTCCTCCCTCATAATTCAAAGTTTCTACTCATTAAAAATCTTAAGCAATACAGAATCCTGTTCTTAAAGGTTTCAAACAAAATTTCAAGACACGACTAAGAGACAAGTTTCAATTTAAAAAGCATCAAATATCATCCATCATGAGCGCCCAATCAAACATCCACATTCCCAACTTATTGCTTAGCCTTCCCATATTACCTTTTTGATGGCTAACAAGCTGAAGATTAGAACAAGGGAATTCAGTGTAAGAAAAGAAGAAGGGTTCAAACATATGAAGAATGTCTTTACTCAACAAAGGACAACGGCTTAGGGGATAGCAATATAAACCCCACCTCTTCTTCCAGCAGGTATTCTACTGCCTATTTTATCATATATAGACAAAGAACACTGACAGCTCGCAATGAACTGCATTATGGTCCAAGACGTTCTCTCAAGTTCAAACAGAACCTCAGGTATAGAATCATCAATATCAGCTGCCCTTCATATAGCACTTATCGAAGTTCCTAATCAATTTTGGAACCATATAAAAAGTCAAGCCTCTGGCTCAAGATAACATAAGAGAAAAATCCAAATCTGCAGAAGTTTGAGGTCACTAGGATCATCTTAGGGTAAAGCAGCCTTGATTGCCAGTGCAAGTTCCCAGGTGGCCTGGTCTGCTAGGAACAACAGTGCAAAGGATGACCAAAAGGAAGCAGTATTTCACAATCTTTGACAGTCTATTTCCATTTAATATAATTATTATCTATTAAAAGTTAACAAAAATATGTTCTCTAAGGTTCAAACAGAACTTTAGCTATAGAATCATCAATATTAGCTGACCTTCATATAGCACATATCGAAGTCCCTAATCAATTTTTCAACCATGTAAAAATCAAGCCTCTGGCTCAAAATAACATAAGAGGAAAAATAAAGTCTGCAGAAGTTTGAGGTCACTAGAATCATCTTAGGGTAAAGCAGCCTTGATTGCCAGTGCAGGTTCTCATGTGGCCTGGTCTGCTAGAAACAACCGTGCAAAGGATGGCCAAGAGGAAGCAATATTTCACAATCTTCGACAGTCTACTTCCATTAAGTATGATTACTATCTATTAAAAATTAATAAAAATCTGCCTCTCATCTATCAATTTGACCCAGTACTCAGCCAAAATCAAATGTAATTCTAATGAATGATCACGCATCAAAAAACAAGGTATCATCTAATCTCCAGATTGCAGATCATTTGCAAATGAACGATCACACATCAGAAACAAGGTAATAACTAATCTCCAGAAATGGAGGTCATTTGCAATTAGATTCTCATCATTGACGTAATTGTTTTCAAAGTTTTGATGGTTTTTGGTCTTCTACACTATAGGGAAGATTTTAGTTTGCTGACATCTGGCTCACTTCCATAATCCCTATTCACTTCTATTTCTATAAATTTCACCCTGACGCTATCTGATATTTTTTGTCGTAAAACAACCACTCAAATTATTAAAATGTGAAAATGAAAAACCCTTGTTCAAGGCCTATGACAAATTAAGTGTCAATAAGACTTAAAATTAAATTGATCTATTCACAAGATTTCTAGTGCTTTCATCGTCGTGGTCTCCCACTCAACACACTTGCCGAGAGGATCAAGGGTACCTGGTCATTCTTTTCTGTGGGGGTTTTAATTTTAAAATTTCTCTTAGCACCAACATATTGTAATCATATCAATTAATAATTAGCAATTACAGTAACTTATCTTTTATGATCATCTATTTTTTAATATAATGCAGCACAACAACTATTTGGCCAAATTAATTTTGGAAACATAATCAAACAACTATAATGCAGATAGTAGCATAAGATTAGAGAGAAAGAGAGAGAGAGAAGGCTGTAAAATAGTGTAAATAGTAAATGACTCACCTGTACTTGTCCGTAGCTTCAGATATATTTCATCTCGACTCTTGCCAGAGGCACCCTTGCTAAGCCTATCTTGTAAAGAATGCCGTAAGGCACCTGCAAAACAATGATAATATAGCATGTGAAAATGACTGAATGACACCTACAAAAAAATATCTGCTACTAATCCTAACATCACCACAGACCCCTCCATCAAATTCGTTTTCCTTAGAGATCAACTGCAATTAAAATTTTGCCCATATGCATATAAAGTTTAGCTTCAATTATAAAATCAATCAAGAAAATCCAAAAGGTTGCACAGGCAAGTTAAAATTTTTCAGAGAGTAGTCATAAGAAATGCCGACATCATAAGACTAACACCTCAGTAGAGACAAGTTGCAACTTGGAAACCCAGTGGCTCAGAAAGCAAATCAGAACAGTGTGAATTTTCAAAGGAGATGTCTGATATTCCTAGCGTCAAGTAACCAAAAATCAAATTGAAAAAAAATAAATCAATAAATAAGAACCATGGTTACAAAGATGTATCATGCGCTGTTACTATAATAAAGATGTATCATGTGCTGTTACTAACTCGCAGAAACTTGTTGAGATTTGTTGTCAATTTGCAAAATAATTGATTTGCTGCTCAGAGCACCATCCTTCTGCAAATCAATGCTTATTGGAGCACGTGTAGCACCATTTTCACCAGTGGGCTGCATAGAAACAAAAATAAAAACTCAAATAAAAAATAAAACTCAAAAAACTAGCTTAAAACCCCTCAAGAAATCTAACTTACCAGAACCGGATGGCCAATTAAACTGTTCAAAACAGCAGATTTCCCAGCTCCCTAACAAATTTGTGCAAAAACAAAGAAGAAAAAAATACCCAGAGTCACCAATTACTGAAAGCATCACCAGTCCAAAGCAAAATTTTAGTGAATATAAAACACTCAACTAATCAGCAGTTACCGAACCAAACCGCAGCAACTAAAAGTAATTTCTCATGACTTACAATCAAATCAACTTAAGTAAAACGATTAGATTCACTTGATCGCATCAGATATTAAACGTTCCAGCAGAGATCCAATAAAAAATCCTTATTATTACTCAATCAAACAACTCATAAACCCTTAGAAAAATGAACTTACAACATTGCCGAGAGCGACGACGTTTAGAAAAGTTGAACTCCTTCTAGAACTCGAACTAGAGTTTTCATCAACATCTTCGTCGGCAAGTAAAGCCGTAGCTTGTCTCATCGAATCCGACAGCTGACTCAGTTCCTCGATCGCCTCCATTGATTAAGTTACTGAAGCTTCCAAATCTGATAGTTCAAAGTCAGTAAAAGAGATCGATCGATTCGAATCCGACTGAATCGAATCAAATCGAACCGAATCGAATCAGAAACCCTAGATCTGGTGATTTTGGGCAAGATTTGTGAAAGTTTTGGAAAGGGCGAGAAAGAGAGAGGAAAAGGAACAGAAAAGAAAAGAAATGAAATGAAGAGAAGAGACAAGACGACGACGTACAAGGCGAAGAAATGAAGAAGAATCCTCTCTTCTTTTCTCTCTCTAGTGTTTTGAAATTGAATTGAAATTTCTACTCTCTTTTGCTGTTGTTTTTGAATCTTGTGTTAACGCGATTGGTTTTTTTTCAATTTCTTTAATTTCTTTTTTTTTTTTTCAATTTTTCAGTTTCCTTAATGGGTGGAGCTTGTGACTTGTGAGGACGGTTGAAGACTGTATTGTAGTGTTTGTTGCCGCTGTGGGTTATTTACAGTGAAGTCCCTCTTAATTTCATTTTACTACAAAAATTTAGAAGTTTCTCATTGTTTTACCTTTGGTGAAATTGATAGTTAGTTTGTTTAATTGAATTTAAAATGAGTTTTATCCTCTACAATTCAAATAAAAAATCGGAAACAAAATTATAAACAAGTATTTTTTTTCTCCCATCTAAAAGCTAATTAGACTTTTATGAACAATAAACACAAGAAGAAGATTTAGCAATCCAAATTATTCAATCAAAATTATATTTTTGTTAATAATAGTACGAATTAGATTTTCCCCCTTAAAATCATTATTTTTAAGTTTCAGTGTTTGTTATGGGTTACTTAAATATACTATTATAGTCGATAGGAGACTAAGAACTTGTTTGATAAATGTTTGTAATGTGAAATTTTATTAGTTTTATATTTTTTTAATTTTGATTGTATGCTTTTGTAATTTATATCTAATTTTTAGACATTTATATATAAATAAAAAATAAAATTTTGTTACTTTTATATGAATAAAAAAAATGTTTGAATGGAAATAAATATTGGCCTTGCTACGAATTGAGGTTAAAATTCAATAAACTACTTATTTAATAATTTTCGACAAAAATAACATTTAATAGTAAATATATGCTTATTTTATAATTTTTTCATTTTGACAGCAACTTTTAAAAATAAATAAAGAATTACTTTTCATAAGCAGTTTATTAAATAAGCTACCACCCCTTTTAAAGCTCCTATTTAATATTTTAATAAAAATGTAATTATGTCCAAATTTTCTACACACCCTAACAGCCTAACATATAAGTAACTAAATATTATATTGCCACTACAATTAAATTACCCCTACAATTACTTTATGTTCTATCCAATATTAAATATTTGATCTAGTAGGTTCATATTTTTTATATTTTACTTTTATTTTCTATTATAATTTTAAATAAGACATATATAACTACATAAATGTTCTTTGAACTATAAATAATTTTACATGATAGTTAATCGTAACATTTAAAATCAATTTCGTAACCATGGCTTTTAACTTTCAATATATTTATATTTTTTCTATAGTCATGGTGTTTATTACAATAAGTTTAATGTGAATGTAATGCATATTACTTTTTTATTTCATTTGGATTATATATTAGTATGAACTTTTATCATATTTTATGTAATAGAATATAAAGTTCATTAAATTTTAATTAACTGAGCTTTTTTTCACTTTATATAATTTTGTGTATTTTAAAAAGGAAAAGGCATGTCTAAACATTATTAAACATACACAAAAAAAGAAAAGATAATTTAAATTTATGCATTTTTTGGTCATTATATAATAAAATATATTTTTATAATAAAATTTACCAAACACATATATAGTAAACTCAACAACATCATTTAACAAACACTAAGTTTTTTTTTATCAGCAACTTATTTCATCTGCACAAAAAGAAATAACTTATTTAATCAATCATTGCAATCCCAAGTTGGCCCATTATATTACAAATATATTTATATTTAAGCTCTTTTATTTATAAAAATAAAAAATGTCACTTATATTCAGATATTAAAAAAACAAATATGTAATTAAGATATTGGTATTCAGACATATTCAATCTTTAGTCAAATTCAAACTTATTTAAATTTCAAACAAAAAAAAAACGCTACTTAAGAATTAGCCATTGAATGAGTCATAAAATTATTGTATAACCTACTTAAAATTAATATTAAAGATGTTAAACAATACTTTTTTTTTCAGTACTAATATACTTAATTACTTATAGATTTAAGATAAAAATTTTGTATTCCAACTAATATAGCTCTAGTAAATTCAACAATAAGATGAAAAATGATAATCCCGATCATTAAAGTTCAAAACTCAAAATTCTTATCAACTCAAGAAATTTTACGAAGCCAATTGGCAATACTTGTGCTTTCAAGATTTGAGGGCATATGATTGAGTCACAACAATAGCTGAGACTCATATTCTTCTCCTAATTTTAATTGGATAGAAGTAAATATATCTTTCACTAGTATGAGTGAAGTGAATAACTCTCTCATTATTCCATTAATGTGAGGACATAAATTTAGACTATGTCATAATAGACTTAGATATAAGATAGTCTCTCGAGTCCTTTGACCGAGTGGTTAGATATGTAAGAGCAATAGTTCGAGCCTCCATAGAACATTATAAGGTTTAATTTATTTTTTAATTATTTCATAATTGAGTGGAGGCAGCATTCTATTTTATGAAATATGAATGGATTAAAAAAAGTCAAAAAATTTTACCAGCTAAGCTACTTGGCATCTACTATATAATTTTGCACATGATGACCTAAAATTTTGTGTAAAAGGATCACTTTAGTTCCTATCTTAGCATAGTGCAGTAAGGACCTGATTGATTAATTCAACAAAACTTTTGGTTTTATAGGTTTAAGAAAACCAGCAGAACTTGGATGTCAATAACCCTTTTTTTATTTTTTTTTATTTTTTCATTTCAATAAACGTTTTAGATGGCCGTCGAGACGATCAACGGTAGGAAATGAATTTAAGGCGAGTTCAGTTGCCGCATTTGATTTAACTTTCGGCAAGAATTTGAATTAGTCTTGGCCACGTCATCAAAATTCAAATGCATAATAACTCATTACTACGCGCACTTTGTGATGGTCTACGCCACGTCACCGAAAACTCCCCTTGCAAATTGCAATCTTAGAACGTGAACGCTTTTCCCCACTTTGAATGGAAGCTTCTTAAATCAGGATTTAGGATTTTGTTTTCTTCAATATTCTTAAATTTATTTAAATTAATGGTGCGCTTACTTTTTAAATTGAGAAATCAAAATCTAGAATCAGAATGATTAATGGCATTTATTTTGTAAATATGAAGCAGAAATGAGAATCAGAATAGTAGAACCCACCAACATTTGGAAATGAGGAATGGAAAATTGATTTCCATTGAAGAGGTGGGAATGAGTCTCTTATTCTCATAATTAATTATTTTACTCTCTTCAAAATTAAAAATGTCTATTTTATTTTTTATAATTAATTAATATATTATGATTATTTAATATATAAATTTATTATTAACTATAATTATTAAAATTATAGTTCTTGAATAAATAATCACAATAATTAATATATTATTATTATAGTTAATTAATTAATATGCTATTATAGTAATTATTAATATTATTATTTTAATTAATTCATATATTACTATTAATTAATTAATTAAAATGCTATTAATTAATATATTAACATATTATTAATAATTACTATTTTTGAATAAATAACCATAATAATTAATTTATTATTACTATTATTTTAATTAATTAATTAATGTACTATTATAATAATTATTAATATAATTAATTTATATATTATTTTTAATGAATTAATATAATTATGACTATTAATTAATATATTATTAACAATAATATATTAATAATTATAATTTTTGAATAAATAATCACAATAATTAATATATTATTTTAATTAAGTAATTAATATTAATATTATTAGTTAATATATTTTTATAATAACTATTAATATAGTTACTATAATTAATTAATTAAAATTTTTTACAATTAATTAATATATTAGTTAATAATAATTATGATAATAAACGATTAAGTACTTTTTAATAATTTATTACAATCTAAGTCATTCCGATTCAATTCCAAGACAAAGTAAATACATTAATGGCAATCCAGCTCATTCTGATTTCGATTCATGCAGTTTAAGTAAACAATTTATTTTAATTTTCATTCCCTATTCTCATTCCTGCCCATTCATATTCCAGCTCATTCTGATTCCAGTTTAGTAAACGAAGCATAAATGTTATCTCAATCATGATTCCGAAAAGACTCCAACTTCGAAATCTCTCCTGTGATCTCAAAAATAAATAAAAATATTCGGTTTCAAAAAATAAAATGAAGTTTTCTACGTAGTTATAAATTGGTAGCATTAAACTTATTATACATGATATTTATAATCTTTATTTGTGTAAATTTAGTAATTTTTTTGAGAAAATTTATTGAAACATAATCAAACTCTCGTTTCTCTCCTAAAATTTAAAAAACGCTCGTCTAAACTTTTGTTAATAGTCATCCAATTCCTCCTCCAAAATTACAAAGAATTTGTCAAAACCTCTAGGTAGCTAAAAAGTCAAATATTGTTTAAAAAAATCAAGAAAATTTTAAATCATCTCATCTTCAAAACATTAAAAAGAATTTTTTAAAGAAAAAATTCACGGAGAAAAAGTAGAATGAACACAATCATACACAAATAGAAACTATGAGCAATTGAAGGAACTTCAAAAGATCCTTTTATGGGAAAAATGATTGAACTCATTGTTGTTTCACTAAGTGCATATTTAGTATAGTTTATCTAATAGCCTAAGTTCTTATTTAATTTCAGAAGCCCTTTACATAATTTTTATGTTGTTTAGTTATATTTTGAGTAGAGCTTTTAGAAATTAAATAAGTTAAAATTTTTGAAATTTTGGGAGTAGAGATTGAAAATTTTTTATTTAAGATGTTAAATTATCTAAAATAACCTTCACTTATTTCGCAATCTTTTTTTATTTCTTTAATTAACTTTAAAAAAATTTACCTATTGAAGTAATTTTATAATTTTTTTTAGAAAAATTCTAATTGACAACTAAATAATTAATTTTTTAGTCAAATTAAATAAGATATTTTTAAAAAATTTACACAGATGAAGCCTTCATGGTTTCTTTATACATATTAAAACCCATCAAAATTCTCATGTTGTTAAAGAAAATCTATTACCTTCCACCATTGATCAATGTAAAGCAAATCCAACTGCCAAAAATCCTCATAATTTTCATCTTTTTATCGTTGCACCCAGTGACAAACCCACTGAATGACCGGCGGGGACTGTAAAAAACTGCCAAAACTTCTATTTTTATAGTGTAAAATATCATAGTAAAATTTGCTAAAAGCCCCCGGCCCCCTCCCCCCCCCCCCTCTATTTTTCATTTTTAAAGAAACTTCCCATTATATAATATTTAATTGCTTTGTTTTATCAAATATTTTCTCAATGTCCTATCCCTTTCAGTTTAATTAAGTCCCCAAGACCTTTAAAAAATAAAAATAAATTAAACCCCCCACCAAAAAATTATGCATCCAGAAGCAACCACTGTTTCTAGTCGGGGAGGGAGTTCCCCGCTCTAGCCAACGTCCTTTTCTTTTCATTCATATTTTTAGTTTTTTTGCTAGTTTTTCATTTCAACTCCTCAAGGTTTTTTATTCCGGTGAGTGATGATTCTCTTAATGGGACTGCTTTCAGGTTCGGCTCTAAGGGATTCAGAGCTTTAGGCAATAATTTTTTTTTTTTTAGGCCTTGCTACACTCGACATCAACTCTTAAAAGAATATAACATAGCTCAAATTTTATTTTATTTTTTCTTTTTACATTATACAAGCCATATGTCAATATAAAAAAATAATTTGTTAAAAATAAGATCAATAATAATTTAAATATTAATATTAGAATGTTAGTGTTTAGAAAATTAACTAGTTGAGATGAATACGATGATCAAATTATGGCAATGGATTTTATATAAAAGAATTTTCTTTGTAAAGAAGAGAATAAGAAAGTTTTTAAATGAGATTATTATTGATTCAATGTTAATTCTAACGTTTATTATAAGATTATGGTTATAAATTTTAGTTTCTATAGTAATGTGACGGGTAGCTGGAATGCTCCAATTTTAGAAGAAGTTGATTGGCATTGGAGTTCTAATTTACATGGCACGCGATGACTAAATAACTACGCACAAATTATTAAAGCTTTATGACGTAACTGAAATTGGCCATGGTGATTAAATAACTACCAATAACACTCAATTGTTGGATAGTTGACCACGATAATATGTAATTAATGTAGTAGTTATTTAGGTACTTAAATCACTATGAAGTTATTTCAAAGAGAGGCCAAAAGAAGGCTAGCCAAAGAAGGTAGTCAAAGGGGTAGGCCAAAGAGGCAGTTAGAAGATAGCCATAGGGGCAGCCAGAGGTAGGACGAGGTACAAGTAGAAGACAAGGAGGCAGGCAAAGGTGCAACCGCGAGCTAAAGTGGTTGCGGTTTGGGAAACACTTGAGAGAACTGGGTGAATAGTTTTCGAACAGAGGAGGAAATTGTAAGCTGGGTAACCTTTGAGATTCTATTTTCATTGTAAAATCCTTAGTGATTAATAAACTTGACAATAGTGTATTTGTCCTCGTGGACGTAAGCCTAACAAAGCCGAACCACGTAGATCTCTTTTGTTATTTTCTCTACTATTTTTTTATTATTATTTACTGTTATGTGAGTCTTTTCTTGATGTTTCTTTGTTTGTTCTGCAATTGAATTGATTTATGTGACTGAGAACAGTCAAGCTGCTTAAGGAGCTATTTTAACTAATTAATTTGGCTTTGATCCTAACATTTATAGTTTTGATATATTATTTTTTGGAAGCATTTAATTTGTTTCCTTGAAAAGATTAATAAAAAAATAATTAACGGTTAAAATCGTTAATTACATCATAAAGATTTAAAATATGAAATTTTTAAAAGCAAATCTTATTTTTGAAGGTGAATATTGTTAAAAATTAAATTTTATTTATAAGACAAGATTATCAAATATAGAATTTGTACCCAAAAAATCTTTAATTTTTGAATAATATGGAAAAATAATAGGGAAATGTCTAACAATTAGAATTTTTTTGTTTCATATTATGCTTTCCTACATACATAATGTAACACCCGACTCCCCAAGGTCACTGGGAGCTGAGATGTACGAAACAATCCATTCGATCATCCTTAAACGTAAAAAACAATAGAAATAAAAACCATAATCTGAGATTGACGTCCGACCCATGACCGAATTTTAGAAAACTTTTTATTATCATCTACATGGAAACTCGCTCATTTAAAGAGCCTAGCACAATAACATATTGAAGCTGCCAATAAAACACATCCATTTATAAAATGAATCTGCAAAATGTTAAAGATAAAGGGTGAGTTATCAACTCGATAAGTAAATTCATGTATAGTGTTGTCCGATATCTATCTACTATATAATAACTATTTATTGAAGCATTTAGATCTTTAAACAATAAGCATTTAAGTCTTTTAGATTTTAAAATAATTAAGCAATTTGAAATCATATATCAAGTACAAATTGATATGACATCATTTTGAACACTTATAATAATGGTTTCGACATATAAATATATAGACCAACAATTACATAATAATTATTATAAAGAACCATAAATTTGGGAAATAGTAATCATTTTACAATTTATTGCATAAATACGATAAAACTTATAATGAGTTAAGTTATAACATAATAACTATTTTCAATAAATAATCGTTTAAGAAATTATTTAATAATAATACCTTTTATTCATGCAATTGCTAGTCAAAAGTCATTTTAACATATAACCATTCATTCAATAAATCTTTTCATTTAAAAAAATGCTTCTGTTATATAATGTTACCTATACTCCCAATAATCCGGTCAGTTAATATCTCACTTGTAATTCCAATGAACCAGCCAATAATTCAATTAAGTACTATACCCTACACTAATCATCAATAACTGAATAGAATACGACTAGTTGTTCAGTTATATTAACTAGGTATAAAGAGCTAAACTCTTAAATACATTTCTTTGCTTTTTAGTATCAATCATTTAGTAATCTATCAATAAAACGCTCTTATAAGACATTCAATTGACAGAGTTTTACAAATATTTTTAAGGAAAACAATTTATGAAAAGACAAGTGCTCCAAAGTCATTTTTGAAAACAAATTTAAATAAATATTCTAAATAAGTTTTTAACCAAAATGTAACATATTATCGTAAATTATAATGGTGAAATTACTTTAAAACCATAAAATGCCAATCCATATAAACAACATAATCCTTTCCATTTATATTCACACGTAATAAACATTAAGCATAAATTCACCTAACTCGATCCTTAAAAAACTATCAATACCTCAATCACATCAAGAGATTACCACGCCTTATAATCATCTTATAATCATCAAATTGACATTCATATCAATATTATTATCAATTCCTAACTTAGTAATGCTTTTCAATGCCTCAACCTTCTTGCCTAAGAAAGTACCAAACCAACTAAATAATTAAAATTCTATTCACCCTATACGTTTTGAAATTAATCCAATAATATGACGTTCCAAGATTTCTAAGACCTTGCAAAGATTCTATTCATACACGAGGGATTTCATATGAAAATAACTCAGAATTGAAAGAGTTATAAATTTATTAAAAAATCACTTATTTTAAGATAAACAAAACTGTCTTTTTATTATTTAATACTGCATGGCAACAATTTGAAATTCCATAACTATTTATATACAAATCTAGAAAACATGTCATTTTAAATAATGTCAAGAAATATAATAGACATTCAGAGATAAAAATATGAGATTTATTTCACAACAAGAAATACTTCAAACGAATTTTCATTTCTTGCATCAAGAACCTAACTAAAAAATTCATAACTTTAGTTATGAAAACTGAAAAATAGTGAAACAAGGTTGGTATAACATTAGAGACACATAATAATGTCCATTAAAAATTTCATGACTGCTTCTAATTCCAAACATAATAAAGACTGATTCGTAATGTGATACTTGAATTTTTGGAAAACAGTTTTCAGGATTGAATAGGGCTAATTTTAAAATTTGTAACATTTATTATACAAGGCCAAAAATCATAAAATTAAATATGCGCATATTAGACATTTAAAGGAATCTTAATAAAAATTTCATTTGATTTTAAATATATAAACATGCTGAAATTATATCATATTCTAGACCCATCAGTTTTGGGACATAATTTCAGAACTTGTAGTAGCTTAATGAATTTTCATAATTATTCTACATCATAATAAATTTTAAAATTAAACATATGACAAATAAACATGTTTATTAATGTGATATCCAATTAAAAATTCCAACCATCTCTGACAATATGGTAATGCGCTCTGACAAAACCTCTCAACCGCCGCTGGTGGGGGACCGTTCCACTAAGAAGGCTAAGTTTAGGGCTCAAGGGGTGGATGGCGATAACCCTTCTCCTCTGTCTTTCCGTGATATGCTTCTGGATGTCCAAAAACAGTCGGGTACTGTGAGCTTTGGCCGGCAAGATGACTGGGAGTTGGAGGACGAAGATGTGACGTTCAGGGAGGACGAACCAATGCCATACATAGCCTTCTCCAGCAGAGTTCACGACCGTTTAGCGGAACCTTGGGAGAACTCAGTGGTGGTCAAAATATTAGGGCGCAATCTGGGGTATCGAGCTCTCAGTTTCCCGTTTGAACAAAATCGAGTTCTACCAGCTTTGATATCATTGATTTAGCCAATGATTACTTCTTGATACGATTCTACAACGAAAAGGATGTGGAATATGCCCTCACCGAGGGACCATGGACAGATTCTAGGCCATTATTTATCGGTTCAAAATGGACTCCGGACTTTGATGTGGTCATGACAAAATCGACCGAATTGTGGCTTGGATCCGGTTATCTGAGATGAATATCCATTTTACCACACAAATATCATCCGGCTAGGGCAAATTATTGGTCCAGTCATTAAAATTGATTCTACTACAACTGCGGCACAAAGGGGTAAATTTGCACGTCTTGCGGTTGAATTGGATCTTGAAGCCTCTAGTGTCACAATTCAATCTCAAGGCGTAATCAAAAAGTGGAATACGAAACTTGCCAATGATTTGTTTTGCTGTGGCAATTCGCCATTACAAGGATGCATGTCTTGATGGTGTGGATATTAATCCCATGGCTAAAGATAAACCAATTCCAGATCACGGAGGTGAAACAGGCCATTGTGGTGGCTGAAAAAGTGATATCGGAGCCTAAGTTTGGGTCGTGGATGGTGGTGGCCCGTGGCCGCCACACAAAGTCACGTAAAAGGATAAACCTAAAATCCGGAAAAGGATCGGCATACCGAATATTATGCAGTCACGTTTTGGTGTTTTGGAAGATTTAGTTAATGAGGAAACAATCTCTCATAACCATGAGACAGATTTTGTTTCTCAACGGGACTCTACATCGCCTTCTCAACGGGCTCTATCGCCTATCTCGGATAGTATCCAAAACCTAGCCCCAAAATCTCGGAGTATGAAAAAGAAACACGCAAGTCAACAAACCCAAAAATACCCTACCCGTAAAGGTGACGGTTCTATACTATCCACGCCATCCATGACTGAAAAAATTGACCCCAATATTCAAATTCTTAAAACTTATTCCCATATAACCAACCAACCCACAACCATGCATGGCATGCATGCTAACCCGAACCTTCATCCACGTCCATATCTTGTACTACATCTAATGCCGCTTCCACTTCCATGCATGGCATGCATGCTTACCAACAACCTAATCCCCACCATCCAGTCCCAGTTCCTGTTCCCACAACCTCAACCTCTTCACCACCGTGCCGTCTCCTTCCCCAAAGCTACCCTAACCCCGCCACTCACCCCTTACAACTGTTTGTGACCGCTTTTCTTGAGGGTGAACCTCCTGACAAGGCGCTCCCCGTGACTCTAACATTTTGGAGGATAATATTGAGCTTGAGGATTTTCCCGATACAAGCGGTAATAAGTACCTTCGTCGCCATGGTCTCTTGGCTATTCTTGAGTCACGGAATGGAAGTTGAAGCCGAGGTATTGGAGTCTCTTAGTAACTTCCTTGCTTCTTTTTCCCAAATTTCTTATGTTTATTACGACCATGTTACGGAATACTCAAGGTACGTCACCATCTTTCGACGTTCTTTTTTGGCGTTGGTTCAGAATTATAAGCCTTCTCTGGTTGTATTAATGGAACCCCGTATCAGTGGTTATAAGGCTGATAATTTTATTAAAAGAAGTGGATTTGGAAAATCTTTTCAGGTGGAAGTAGAAGGATTTTCTGGTGGCATTTGGGTTCTATGGAAAGATTTTCTTCAGGTCGAGGTTGTTACTAGTAATTCTCAGTTTGTTCATCTTCGGTTATCCAATATTAATAGTTTTCTCTCTTGGTTGACAGCCATTTATGCTAGCCCTCAACCTAATATTAGAAAATATCTTTGGAGCGAGCTAGATAAGTTAGCTCAAACAATGCATGGTCCTTGGATTTTGGGTGGGGATTTTAACACTATTCTGTCTGATTCGGAAAAGAAAGGTGGTTCCCCTACAGGCACGGGAGCTTGCAATTTTTTCCAATCTTGGTTCCACCTTCACTGTATGCATGATCTTCATTTCAATGGGCCTCGTTTTACTTGGTCCCGTGGAAGCCTCTTCAAACGCCTTGACCGTGTTATTTGTAATAGTGAGTGGGCTCATATCTTCTCTGACTCAACGGTAATTCATCTTCCGAAATTGAGCTCTGACCATAGGCCTCTCCTTGTGAGAAGTAACGATTTATCTTCAAGGGTATTTAGCTCTCGTCCTTTTCGGTTTCAAGCGGCGTGGCTCACCAATGAGGGTTTCAAAGATTTCGTGGCTGAATCCTGGGATCAAAATCTCCATTATTTAGATCAGCATTTATCTCAAGGTTATAGAATGGAACAAGAAGTGTTTTGGGAATATCTTTTGGCGGAAAAACCGTTTATTGGCAAGGCTAGGAGGGATTCAAGGCTTTGGAGAATTATTACTCTCGGGGGCTTTTAAATCTCGAGAAACAATTAAAAGTGACCTTGAAGAGGTCTTACTCAAGAAGAAATTATTTGGCATCGAAATCTCGCAAAGATTGGCTTCTTCTCGGGGACCGCAATACTTTTATTATCATCACAAAACCCTTTCTAGAAGGAGACAAAATAATATAGCGCCATCCAAAATAATGCAGTGCGGCTTTATGATAAAGATGAGATAAAAGTTCACGCTATTCAGTTCTACTCAGCCTTATATTCATGTGATTCTCACAACTTCCTCCAATATCCCCACCCGAATCGCTTTCCTCTAATTGAGGATGACTCACTCCAATTCTTAACTAAGGTGTGTACGATGAGGAGATTCAAAAACCATTTTCTAATGCACCCTCCGAAGCCCAGGACGATGGCCTCCATGCCATTTTCTATCGACGCAGTGGAATCTGTTGGTCCTTCTTTGTCGATTGGTGAAAGTTGTCTTTGAATAAAAGTCTCCCAAATTTGAACTCTGTTGCTTGCTCTCATTCCTAAGACAACAAGTCCTCCCTCTCACAAGATGTACCGTCATATCTCCTACGTAATGTTGCTTATAAAACCATAACCAAGTTGATTGCCAACCTTCAATCCATTTTACCGCGTCTAGTTGGTCCCCACAAACCGTCACGGCCGCCACATCACAGAAAATATTGTTATTGCCCAAGAGGTTGTGCACTCTATGCGCAAAAAGACGGGCGTCATAGGCTTCATGGCTATTAAGGTCGACTTAGAGAAGGCCTATGATCGTCTCAGTTGGGAATTCATTAGTGATACTTTGCGAGAAGCACATATTCCTTCTGATCTTATTCAAGTTATTATGGCAGACATTTACTTGACTACTATGAGGGTCTTGTGGAATGGGGAGGCTACTGATGAATTCTCTCCTTCCAGAGGCATTCGTCAGGGTTGCCCGTTATCTCCTTACCTCTTTGTCCTCTGCATTGAACGCCTGAGTCATGGGATTTGTGATGCCATTAATGCTGGGAAGTGGCGCCCGATTACGTTATCTCGTAATGGCATACCTTTATCTCATCTTTTTTTCGCTGATGACCTTCTTTTACTTGCAGAGGCTACTGTTGAGCAAGCTAAAATTGTTTCGGCAGTATTAGCTGAGTTTTGTTCTTGTTCCAATGCTAAAGTAAATACCAGCAAAACTTTATTATATTTTTCCAAGAATATGGGTGTTCGAGATATTTCCTCAATTTCGAGTTGTCTTGGCTTCTCGGTTACATCCGATCTTGGCAAGTATCTTGGGGTTCCTCTGCATCATTCACGAGTCTCTACTAATATGTTTCAGGAGATTATCGATAAGGTGGAGAAGCGTCTGTCGGGTTGGAATGCTTCCCATTTGTCTTTGGCTGGTCGCATCACTCTAGCTCAGTCTGTTCTCCAGGCAATTCCAGTTTATATTATGCAGACCGTGTCCCTTCCTAGGAAAGTTCGTGAGAAAATTGATAGGGCTTGCAGGAGGTTCATTTGGAGTGGTTCATCTCCTCAACAGAAGCCTAGCATGGTTAGTTGGCATAATGTGTGCAAACCTAAAGCTATTGGCGGTCTTGGCTTTAAGTCTTTGGCAATGATGAATCGTGCTTTACACATGAAGCTCGCTTGGGGTATAATCTCTTCTCCAAATAGTTTATGGGTCCAGGTCCTCACTACTAAATATAGAATCGATCATCTCAACTTGCCTCATGAACTTTCTACCCGTTATGGCTCTCATGTGTGGAAGTCTCTTGGGTATGTTTGGAGCAAGGTTCTTGTAAGTAGGCGCTGGTGTTTGGGTGATGGTCAATCTGTTCGCTTCTGGTGGGATCTTTAGGTTACTAATAGTGTTCCCTTAATAGCCTACGCAACTACGACTATTCCCATGGAATTTTAGATTGCAAGGTGGCTGACTTCGTTGATGTGAATAGGACTTGGTATTGGTCTCGCTTTGAGCAGTATCTCCCCAACCATATTATCTTCCAGATAGCAGCTCTCCATCCCTCTTCTCATGAGAAAGGCATGGATATCATTTTTTGGGCTCATTCGAAACATGGCGAATTCACTACAAGCTCTGCTTATTTGGCTCTCTCTGAGTACAACCTAGCTGCTGAAGATCGCGTTTGGAGGTTGATCTGGACTTGGAAAGGCCTTTAGAGCATGCGAATTTTCTTGCGGCAGGCTTTTAATGCGAAGACTAAGGTCGAGTGGCTGGAGGCATTTACCCATCTCGACGTGTTGTGACCGTTGTGGAGCTGTGTGGAAAGATGTTATGCATGCTCTTCGCGATTGTCCTTTGGTTATTTAACATCATCCCTACCAACGCCATGTCTTCTTTAACTCGGCTTCATCATTGGCTTCGAATTTGGTTGATGATGATGGGAATGTTTCAAATTGGGCTGTTTTCTTTGGTGTTGCAATTTGGAGGATTTGGTTTTGGAGAAATCAATTTCTTTTCAACAAAAGGATGATGGACCCTTCGGCTTTGTTAGTGGATGTTCACACCAGAGCTGAGGAGATACACAAGCTTCATAATAAGCCATTGGTTACGAGGATTTCTAGGGCTCACAAGTGAATTTCTTGGCAACCTCCTGAGTGGCCCTGGTGTACTTTGAATACGTATGGTGCTCACAAGTCTAATTGGACTTCCACTGCAGGCGGTCTAATTCGGGATTATTTAGGACATTGGCTAATTGGCTTTGGGATGATGATTGGCTCTTGCTCTGATACTATTGCGGAACTTTGGGGCTTGTATCAAGGGCTTCAGCTTGCTTGGAACTCTGGCATCCGTAGACTGAAAGTTGAAACGGACAGCTTGTGCGTTACACAATTAGTGGCTAAACCATCGGTGATGACTAATGAATATACACCTTTGATTCGGGCTATTAAGGATTTATTCAAATTAGATTGGCATGTTTCCACCTCTCATATCTACCGAGAAGCCAATTTTGCTGCAGATTATATGGCGAACCTCGCTTTTTCTATTCCTCTTGGTCTTCTTGTGTATCCTAATCCCCCTTTGGGTATTAGGTCTATTTTGCTTCATGACTCTTTCCGGGTTTCTCACTCCCGCTCTGTCGTTCTTTAGCTCTTTTTAGAGCCCCAGCTTAATAAAAAAAAAAACATGTTTATTAATGCGTAATAAAGTTTCAAAAATTTTAAATGAGATTTTAATAGTAAGAAATCATCCAAATTGGAACCACTACAGAAAAACATAATTTTCCAGGAATGGTGTACCAAATTCGAAAATTCATAGTAAATTCAATACTTAGAATTAGAATTTTGAATCATATGATAGTTCAATAGAAAGCTAGAGATGTCTATTATTTATAAAACATAAAACCTTCACTCATAAATATTATTAAGGGCATGCGATTCTCTATCTAAATCCATTCATCAATTTACAACCTCAATCATCTTTAATCCATTCTTAATTAACAAAAACCGCTGCCCATAATATCAAAAAACAGTAAAACACCTTTAAGCCTTTTGCTCTTTCTATTGAAATTGATGATGAATTTGAAGTATTGTTTTAGTAGGATTGATCATATGTGCTATATACTATTGAAAATTTAATTGAGACTAAGAGTTATTTACATTTTATTTAAAGCTAATTGCAACTAAATTTCTCTAATGTAGACGTGTAATGAAAAATTTACTCAACTAATATGTCATGTAATTCGTCTTATTGGTTTATAATATATTTTTATGCAATTTATTTAGTCTTACTGCTTATATATATATTGGTTATGTGAGAAGTGAAATGGTAAGAATGAGGGATGTTTTAGTGTGGATTTTATATTTCTCTTTTTGGGATATTTTAGTCAATACACAACTCGAAAGACATATTTACATAATCATTAAGTATGGGGTATAAATAAATTAATACCTTGTTTTTGGGTATACTGGCAAAACAGAATAGAAAGTTGAGAGTTTTAAACTGGGGACTATTATCGGACCCTACAAATGAGGAAACTGCAGAGTTTTGATTTTAGGAAAATGAACATAATCGCTTGGAATCAGAAGTTGGTTGAATTGTGGTCATACAGCGTGATTGATCAATTCAAATCAGGTTAAAATCTTCCACGTGTTACACGAGAGCTCTGTCAGAACCTGGTTATCTCCTGCGACTGGCTGTTGTTTGAGCTTGTAGAGATACTCCCACACGCCCCTCTACTTCTTTTTCTTTCAGAAGCCCTTTTGCTCTTATCCCTCTTTAAGCCTTTGTTTCGTTTCCTTTTATTGCCTTAAATGGTGAGAAACCAAAAGAACGGTGGATTTGAAATTTGTTGATAGATATAAACTATTATTGACCTAACATTCCTTTTTATCTCTTTTTTTTTTCCTAACTTAGAGAGATAATCACGACTTGGCAGGATGAAATCAAATCAAATTCTAATCCAATTATCTCACTTTAAAGCTTTCTCTTGAAGGCAAGTATGCACATATCATATCAAGTCAAATCTGGCCACTCATCTACTTACTGATTCCATTCATTAATCTCTAGTTATAATGAAGAAAAAATATACATAAACGCCCAATTAAATTTGGCAAGTTACATGCAATTTAAGAAAAATAATTATTTTCTAGAAAAATAATTATTAATTTCTAAAAAAATTAGGGTCTTCTTAAAATTTTGGGTTCTAGACAACCCGCCTAGTCCACGTAAGGCTAAAGCCATCCCTAACCCCTTTAGTATCGAGAGAATATGCTTGTGTTGGAGGTTGTTGTATCAACTCTGATATAATTTTTTGCATAGAGGTTTCGACAGACGCATAACAGTGGTCTTTGTGTAACATCTTGACAACCACATACTTTATAATATTTTTTTCTTTAAAATAGAAAGAGGCAAAAATATAAAAAAGAAAGAAAAAGTAGTCCACGCAGCGGGTATAAAGTAAGAATCCGTTTTCGACTTTTGGGGTTATCTAAAGACTAAAGGAGGGGTTAATGTTAAAGAACGGCAAACTTCTCTATTAGTGGGTTACTTGTAATTTTCAATAAGGTAAACATACAATTTATTTCCTATAGCTAGTTGGAAAGAGACTACAGGTACATTTATTGAAGTGGGCGTTGATGTAAACAGGATGGTAGCATGTTTAAGTGACAATTCTTGATATTAACTTTTCTATTTATTATATATAAAAAAAAAACATAAACTCATCAAAGGTGACTTATGGTCGGTTTAGTAGTATTATAACTTTTAAAATAATTATTGTCAATTATATTTTTAAAATAACTAGTTGTGAAGTTAATCAAATAGATGTTAGTAAAATTTATTTTTAAAAGTACTGTAAATTTTAAAAATAGTCATATGTATTTAGTAAATTTAACTGTCAAAATATTTGTAAGAATGTAAATGATTAAATTATACATAATATTGAATAAAATTTATTTAAACATTTATAAACACATATATAAAATAATTTTTTATTGTGTACATATAATAATTGATAACTAAATTATATATTTTATATTATTAATTTTATTTTTAAATTTTGTTATCTCAGTATAATTAGTAATAATAATAATATTTTTAAAATAAATGATTTTATTTCCTAATTAATAAGGATTATTTTAAATTTTTATAATATATATATGAGAATATATATAGAATTATATTAATTATAAAAGTGATTCTCAAGATCAGATTTTTTAAAATGATTAATTCCTTATTTTTTAAAATCTACTGTAGCATGGGATAATTTTGTCAGAATTGATTCATAAAAAATTTACCAAATACTAAAATTGATTTTTAGCTTTTCAAATCACTTTAAAATAGAGGCGTTCAGAATCTAATCCGATCCGCTCAATCCATCTGATTAGCAAAAAACCGATCCGTAGATTAGTGGATTGAATTGAATTGAAAATTTAAAAATCTATAATCGATAGATTGAATATGAATTACTTCTATAAATCCGTAAAAATCCGGGAATCAGCAAAAAAATAAATATTTATTTAATTAAAAAATAAAACTTGTAATTGTAGCATTACTACTTACTAATAAATAAATAAGTTAAAATATAGTTACATTAACACTATATATATTTTATTCGATAATAATATATAATAAACATGATAAAATAATTGAATAACTAAATAAACAAATATAGCTTTCTAAATAGTTAATTTTTATAATTTTAGTTAATTTTCATGTATTGATTTAAACAAATGAGATTTTTTTTCATTGTTTTATATTTTGAGACTTTGAATGTATTATTCTATCTTTATTTAAATACTTAATATTTGAATATGTTATTCTAACTTTATTTAAACAAGCAATTTATTTAAATCTTATTCAATTTTGAATTTGATCGGTAATAAAATTATTTTCATATAATTTTTTATTTAATTAGTTTGTAGAATGAATATAATTAAAATTTTTTAATCCACAAATCAATCCGTAAAATAGTGGGTTGGATATGGATTGGGTTAAATCTGCATCCGATCCGCATACATATAATTGGATTTGGATTGAATTCGTCAATCTGTGGATTGGATTAGATTAAAAATTTACAATATGCAAAATCATTGATCGGATATGGATTGATATCTAGTCCGCAAAATTCGATCCGCGAACACCCCTACTTTTAAACCTTCTAAAAATAATTACAAAGGGGTCCTTAAATATGCTAAACATAAAGGCCCTTCTCTAGGTATATTTAGAATGTAATGGTAAGTTGTTATGACTTAAAAAGATAATAGCTGTGTAATAAAAGTTATAACAAGAAAAGTTTGCAAGTGTTTGATAAAAGCTTTTTAAAATATTAGTTTTTGTTTTTAAAAAATGGATCAATTAAAAAAAAAATTGATAATTACCAAACACTTCAACAACTGGATTTTAAAAAAAAAGTAATAGGGCCTAAATATTAGAGGTAGGTAAAAATTATTAGATTATTATTGGCGTTAGCAAAGATATTATCGTCCTTCAAAGTTTATGATGTATTACAATTTTATATAAATTTAGTTGTATACTCCCTTTTTTTTTGTTGGGTGATGTCAAAACAATGTCATCATTTCAGTAACGGTATTTATGAAAATGTAATAAAATGTGAGGTTTTATACCGAGTACCGATGTGTTAATGACAATGTAATATCGTAAGGTATTGTACCAATATAATAGAAAGTATTACATTTTAATTCTTTTGAACTTATTTGTTATTTTATAATTCTTAGAGTACTCCTTGAACCTGTTTGTTATTTTACAATTTCTATAATGGGTGGTGATATTTTCACCCCCACAAATTCTACAAATTAACCCTACTTTTAAAAAATAATTACAAAAAAGTCTTATTATTTTTAAAAATTTTAAATAAAGAAGAATTAATCAATTAAATTTATCTTCAAGAGAATTCAAAAGAATTAATCAATTTTTATCTTCATTTATTTTTTTTGTTGTGACTTATTTTTTTACTATATTTGACTAATAAGATTGCTTTCACCTAAATTTAAATTGACTATTTTATTCTTAAAGGGTAAAAATACCAAAAATTTAATTTAACTTCAACAATTTTTTAATTTTATAAAAAATTCATTATTTCCAAAGAGTTAATTCTACTTCATTAGCATTATTTATTAATTTCTAATTAAACTAACATAATGAGAAAATATTCATTAAACTATTAGGCTATCAAATTTATGTCATTTACATGTAAAATATTGAAAATTATTAGACTTCATTTAAGAATTTAGATTATAGGTTACAAAATTAAGAACCTAAAGTATTAGATACAAAAACACATTTTTTGGGGCAAGTGGGTCATTTTATGTCATAAAGCAAAATAATTAAATAGAACTTATATTAAAGCTACTTTAATAGTAAAAAAATATATAAGAATGATTTAATTGATTAATTACCTAATTTTTTGGTTGATTTGTATTTATTAGAAAACAAATGTGTATTTATTGTAAATATTTTTTAGAAGTGGGGTGGGTTTACACAAATAATGGGGTGGAAGTATCTCTACCCTCCTACAATTTATTATCTATTAAATTTTCTGAGAATTAACTGTTAACAAAATTACCTTAATAAAATGGGTGTTATATTTAAGGATAAACAAAAACAAAATAACCACATTTGTTTTTTTTTTTTCTCTCTTTAATATATATGTTTTTAATAAAATATATATGTATTTGATCAAAACTCAAGGATGACATCTTATATAATGTATTCCACCAACGACTTAACCATTGGTGTGTTCGAGAATAATCATTTGAAATTTATGCCTAAGTTGAATCATTTGGTGTGTTCGAGAATAAATCATTAAAATTCAGTTTTATTTTCTTTTCGACCCAAAATTAATTGAATCACATTTGTTTTGCTCTTTCTATTGCATTTTTTTTTAATTCTCATCTGTATACAATAATTAATTTGTATAAACATAAAATATTATTTTTTTCCTTTTTCTGCATAGATTATTTTCATTTTTAGAAGTTCGCATTTTTAAATTTTGTAGAGAGAAGGTTTATTAATTTTCTTTTGACATTAAATAGAAAAAAAAGGTTTTAGGAGGATTTTAAAGGAGTGCGACAGTGCGTTGAACTCTATGAAATAAGCCCGCATACAAAACTTCAAAAAAAAAAAAAAAAATATATATATATATATATATATCCTCCGAAACTCTATTTCTGTGACACTGTGACCGCCATAAAAACTCAATTTCCAGAACCTTCCAATAATCCCTACAAATCCCATAAAGCTTAACTCACTCAAAAGCACCATTCTAATTTTCGACAACCATCAAGTTTTTCATTAATTTAATTTAATTGAATATAACAAACAAAATGTTTAAGAAAGCAGTGGAAGCAAAATCGCACCAAAGGCTTTCAGGCGCCGACAGGAAGAAGCTCAAACGAACTCTCAGAGACAGATTTCCTCGCGCTTCGGATGCCGATATCGACGCCTTGCTTCCTCCCAAGGTTTCATTTAACATTAATAATGAATTTATATGTTCTATAAAAATCTTATTCGCATTTTGTAATTGTTTGTTTTTGATCATTTTGTTTAGACGGAGATTACAGTGTCGAAGTTTCAGAATCGAGTCCTCGTTTACAGTGTCGAAGGAGGGTTTCCTGTGTTTTTTGACGTTGATGGACGAGGCACGGAGATTTTCCCTACAGGTTTGTGAGTCAAGTTTTGTGGGAATTTAATTTTATTGTGCAAAGTTGGAGATAAATGAATATATAAAAAGGAGTGTTAAGTTGATAATAGTATTGAGCTTTTGTGGTTTTCGAGTTGAGATATGAAATGGTGATGGTGGGGAAGCTTTTATTTACCCGGTTGAAGTTGCTTTACTTGCATTTGAAGCATGCACAGGTTATGATGACATGTTGTTAGAATGACTTTAAAATTGGAGAAGAGATTAGGTAGTATGGCCGCAATGGGGGCATCTAATAAAATCGTGTCGTGATTTAATTTTTTCTGTCCTTTTTACATATTCACTGTCATGGTTTTGGAATAGTTTTATTGGAGGGACATACAGATGATGTAGAATGCCCATACCACCTAAGACTTTAACTGAAGTGAACAAGAATAATAAAATTTTGGAACAAATTTTTGGGAAATCTCGCTCGAACTGCAAGTTAAAAGTGGAATTGTGTTACTAAGAGTTCTACAGAGTGAAGATTTATTTATGTGAATGGAGCTCATCTAATGGTATTTGTATCATAGAATACTTAGATGAAACTTGAGATAATGGGAAATTCTTTTATTTTGTGCACTCGTAATATTTTGGGTGTTCATTTTCTTTTGTTTGCTGGTTTGATGGGTTGCTTTTTCTTTGAGCAGTTTTTGCACTGTGGAAGGTCCCTGAGCTTCTGCCGTGTTTTATGTTGAAAGGAGGTGAAGTTTCTCGATTTGTCATTGGAGGGGCAGATTTGATGTTTCCTGGTATTAGCATACCTGCTGATGGTTTACCGTCATTTTTATCTGGGGAACCATGGGCTGTGAAAGTTCCTGGCAATCCAGCACCTATTGCTGTAAGCTTATGTGGCATTGCATTTTTCACGGCCATCTGAATTGTCTGACAGGGTGGATTATTAATCTTTTTGGCATTTTGAAAGATTAAATGATTATTGTAATGCAGGTTGGTTCTACTACAATGAGCAGCACTGAAGCTTTGAAAGCTGGTTTACGTGGCAAGGCTCTAAGGATAACTCACTATTATCGTGACTTATTATGGTAAGTATAGCTGGAAACTGTCTGAAAGGTTGACTAGTTAGTTCATAAATGATGTTATTGTGTAATATTTTGCAGGGGATCAGTTGAGGGTCATTCCGTGCCAAATGCAGGATTTTTAGAAGATGTGGTAGTTGAGGATCCTGCTTTGTTGTCGACATCCCAAGTTTCTGATTCGTGCGAAGGTGCTGCTGACAGTTTAAATGATCAAAAGAATGCCGAAGAAGGCGTTATTGATACAGACAATGCCAATTCTGAACCTAATTCTACTTCGGCAACACAAGATGATTTTGATGGTAATATAGTAAAACAATTAGCTGCAGATGTGGGTGATTTGAAATTAACAGAAAATGTTGATGCTGGTGAAATGAATGAGGAGCAGCATGTTCTAACCACCGAGGATGTGGATGCTTATTTGGACAAATGCCTTCTGCAAGCCTTGCATACGACAGTAAAGGGTAAAGACCTTCCTATGCCCGGAAGCACATTGTGGTAAGAAATTGTTATCATATTATTGCACATGTTCTTTCTAACCATGTGTGTAAGTAGCATGATTTGAATTTTATTCCTTTGTATTGGTGCAAACTCATAACTACAGCATGGACATATTTGTTGTTTGGTGTTCATTGCTATGCCAACGAAAATATTTTTTTTTTAATGTGGTAGTGATCGAGGAGTTTACATATTTGGTACTATTCTTCAGGGTGTATTCTGTTGTCTTCTTCATCTTTCTTCTATTATGAGTTTGCTGGTCCTGATGGATGATGGTGAATCAGTGATCTTGTTTGGGTAGTAGGCTTATTTCAACATAGAATTTGGCAACTAGAACAATGCTTTCTCAGTGGCGGATAATATTAGATCCATCTTTCAGCAGGTGGAGGCTCATTGTTGCAATTGAACATTTAGCATGGGTAGATTTCTAACCATAACTCATTTGTAATTTTGTGAATAAACTTACATCTTGTTATCATTCTGTATTAAGAATAAACCTTTTATCATCAAAACTAATTCTACCTGTAAATACATATTCATGGAAGGATTTTCTCGGGCTTCATAAGATTATTTCCTTCTCCTGTTTCAATTAGATTGAAGCCTGAGTTTTCAGTTTTGGTTGGCTTGGCGTGATGGCTTTTTCTGGAAATTTGGATAGTTGAAATGGAAAGAGATATTGATCATGGGACATGTGAAACTACCATCATGCATTTATTTTTACTGATGCATATATAAACAGACACAGCTTTTTATCCATGCTTAGAAATTCATTATTTATTATATTAGTCAAACATTGTATTATGCTATGTGCATAGAAACACTTGTGTTCGAGTTCGTAGATAATTCTACTGCAATATTTCTAGTCGTTCAATGTATTGTACTCACTCATGTATGCTTTTTATTTTTTTTTCTTTTTTTTCTTTTTTTCTCCATAATAAGTACTAGTGATTTGTGTGTAGAAACACTTGTGGTTGAGTTCGTAGATAATTCTACCGCAATGTTTCTAGTCGTTCAACATATTGTACTCACTTATGCATGCTCATTGTTTTTATTTTTTCTCTCCATAACAAGTACTAGTGATTTGTTGTAATGGGTGCAGGTCAAATCATATATTACCTTGTAGGCCTTCTGGTATCACACTGGATATTAAGAAATCGTCTCACAAGAAATTATCTAAGTGGTTACAGGCTAAATCATCTGCAGGACTGGTGTGTTTCTTTTCTGACTTTAGATTTCCTGATTGTAATAGGATTAAAACAATGTTAAAACATTTTAGTGTTAAATAATTATTTGTGAAGCATCAATCTCTGTTTGGATGTAGTGGATATCTAAATTAGTGATTGTGTGTTGCCATTAGGGAGTACCTGAAGAAATGAACTTTCCCATATGCATTTTTATAATGAGGAACTGTTAATTAATTTGATGGATGTTTCAATCACGAATGTTGCATGGGTTTGAGTGTTTGCTTTTTAGAAAGAAAGAAAATGATTGGCCACAAGGCCCTTTTTTCTCACTCGTGACCAGTCTGCTGATGTTTGTTTTTTGGGTATGATTAGCGCACCTGAGTTTTAAAGCTGAGCTTGTGAGGCATTACTTCTTTTCTTGGGGTAGATTGTTCTTTAGTTTTTGTCTCAGTGTTGCGCTTTTCAGGTTGTTGAGGACTGAGATCTCTCTGTCAGAACTTTAATGTCTTGTTTCAGTTTCGTTTGAACTATAGAAATGGAAGTTTGAGACCCACGTCCTGCCTCATTTCAACAATGGGGTTTTATTAGGCTGGTTTATTCCTGGGTCATATCTGTGAGGTTTTCTTTTGACAGCAATGGGGCAAGCAATTCTCCAGAGGGAACATTGTGACAAAAATGTGTTGGAGCTTTTGTCTGTGCTCATATGTCTTGTTTCATATTATTAAAGCTTCTTATCACAATTTCTTTTTATTAAGACTTCTATTTGAAGATCTTACACCCCTGACTATTTGCCTTCCTTTAGTTTGTGTTGCAGTTGATGCTCGTTTTCTGGTTACTAATTAGATTTCACTTGAAATGGCAGATTTCAGTGAAAGAAGATAAATACAAGAAGGAATCGATGTTATTTTCTGTTAATCGTGGTCATCCAGACTACTTATCCTTCAAGCCTGAGAAACAACAAGCAGAGAAAGCCAGCCAAGCTATTGATCATGCTGCTAGTGATAATATTCAGCCGGCAAAAATGCTTGAAGTCATAGAGGTTTATAAACCAAGTGTGCATGTCAATCCCATTTTTGCATCTGTTGGTGCTGATATGGGTAGACTTTACACTTTTTCTGAAGCCTGTGATGTTGTCTTCAATTACATTGAGAAAGAAAATCTGGTTAAGCCAACTGACAAATCCATTGTAGTTTTGGATCCGACACTATGTGATGCATTGTTCAAGGGAGCCATAAAAAAAGGAACAACATATCCAACTGAGATACATAAGAAAGATTTAGGATCAACATTTGTAAACCGGATGCAGGCCCATCATGTTGTGAGCAGAGGAAGTCAGTCAGTTGTTCGTAAAGGTGCTTTGAAGACAATTCAGATAGTAACAGAGCGGCGACAAGGAAACAAAAAAATGACAAAACTGTCAGGTTTAGAAACATTCTTGATGGATCCTGAAGCACTGGCATCAGAGTTGCAGAAAAAATTTGCTTGCAGTACAACAGTTGCAGAACTACCGGGTATGTTCCTTTTTTCCCTTTTCTGCTTTCTCCATGTCATTGCCTATTTGAATACAGCATCGCAAGTGATTGATTGCGTTGTTTTTGTTTTACATGGAGAAATTAGACTAACGTTAATGAGTATGAGGGTATGGTGTGTTAAGTGTATAATCATCTTATACGGAGAAATTAGACTAACTTATATGTGAATATGACAGTATGCTGTGTTAACTTTTAGCAAAATGTGTAACCACCTTAAAGACGAGTTGAGTCTCCCAGACGGGTGCTATGAGAAAGCGATCTTCAACATAATAAGCATTTTTTGACAATTAATGAAGTGTGTAATTGAATTGTCGAAGAGAGTGGCTCAAAATAAGCATAATAGTCTCATAGACAGATAATGATACAGGCGGTGTTAAACATATGAGAGATTCTATGAGGCTGGTGATTCAAACATAATAAGCATATTTTTGACAATTTAATCTTTAAAAAAAATAAAAAAAATTCAAAATTTAAGCCTTTGCAAACAGATAGAAAATAGCCTTTTAAATCTTCTATTTTGCTCTTTCCATTCATGACCAAATGAAGAAAAACTTAAAAGAACTTTAGCATTATAAAAGCCTTTTTTACCTAGTAGGGGATGGGCACAAAGTCGAACTACATGCTTCTCCTAAGCCACTGAAGCTGGATTGATTCATCTGAAGATGATTATGATAAGTAATTCTGAACTTCTTGTGCCATTGTGGTTGCCATTCAATGTATTTTGACGTTTATTGTAATCTTAAAAGTGTCTTAAGTCATTAACACTTAGTTTTGAGTTTATGGGATAAAATGAGTCAAAATTTGTGTCACCATATAGAGCCAAAAAGTTTAACGCATCATTTCTTTACACGCACACCCCCCCAAAAAAAAAAAAAAAATCTTAACATGGAATATAACTCTTATTTTATTCTATTTTATTTCTTGTTGTTGGTTTGACATTTTTCTTTTTAATATATTTTAGTTTTGAGTTTATGGGATAAAATGAGTCAAAATTTGTGTCACCATATAGAGCCAAAAAGTTTAACGCATCATTTCTTTACACGCACACCCCCCCAAAAAAAAAAAAAAAATCTTAACATGGAATATAACTCTTATTTTATTCTATTTTATTTCTTGTTGTTGGTTTGACATTTTTCTTTTTAATATATTGTGCTTCCAGGCAAGAAAGGACAGGAGGTTCTTATTCAAGGTGGAGTGATTGCCGATGTGGCAAAACATCTAGTTGAACAATTTGGGATTCCAAAGAGATATATTGAGGTTCTTGATAAAACTGCCAGAAAATGATAAGGTGAGAAATGGGTGGTGTGTAATGCAATTTAATTATTATGGTGTGCTTCTTCATTTGAGTATATGTATATCTGATTCGACGTGTGATAAATTTGGTTTTTATTTTTTTATTTTTTATTTTTCTGTTTGTACAGACTACTGCATAATTACCAGCAAAGTGCAGGTAAATAAATAGAAAAGAAAAAAACTGTGATGGAGACACTGGACAAATTGTCAGTTATCATTGGATTCCAATAGCCTTTTTGATCATGTGGGGTCATCACCAATTTGCAAACCTTGCTGCTATAACACCAGTTTGGTGATTTTTGATGCGTTATTCTTGAATGCCCTTGTGGCCAAAATCATTGTATTTTATCACGGTTGTAAAGAAATGAACACATGCCCGTGAATGGAAAGAGCAAATAGGAGATTATGTGGTCCCACACACAATCTTCAAGCGTTCCCATACAGGGTTTATCTGTGATTATGTGGTCCGTGTAGTCCCTATGAACAGATTTTCTTGTAGATGAAATTATTATTACTCTGTTATAGCGTGTGTTATGTTTAGAAGCAAGAAATTTATTTTAAGCGAACACCTTATGTTAATCTGAGACTTCCATTTCTTTCAGGTAGAGGGTGAGCATGAAGTACTCGGTATCACCAAGGATTGGGACCTGAAACTGGATGTACGGGTATCGACAAGGAATGAGTCCTGGATTTGAAGAGGGTTAGTGTTCCGTATTTGTTGGACTTGTTTTCATGCATGGTAGAAAAAGGGATGTTAAAAAATTTTGCTTTAGGGAATTGCACAGTTAGCTAAACCTATATATTCAAATCTGGTTTTGCTTTGCTTCTTATTCATGCTGTAAATTTTTTTTCTACTCCTTTTCATAATTGATCAATTTTAAGTTAAATACATAAAGGTTAATGTGTCGTCATAGCTATCTAAGACTTGCTTGTTATAAAACATATATCAATATATCATTGAGACGCAAAAGTACAATCAATTTGAATAATCAACAATTGCTTTTAAAAAATAATCTCGCAAACCAAAATAGTCGATGAAATTTAAGGTTAGTAACATGACATCATATAAATTCTAACAATCTAATAAACAGGCGATCCCATGTGTATCGATCGGCAGTATTCTATCAATCTCCCGAACTAGTGTAACGCCGTGTCCGTCCGATTTGAACATCATATTTCTTTACTTTTTTTTTTACCCGAAAAGAAACTTAGAGTTGATAATTTATTGTTTTTGTCTTTTAAGCTGCCCTTATGTGTCTTTTAAGAAACGTTTTGGCCGACGTTAAATAATTAATAGAAGAGTGAAACTATCGGACTCTGCAACCTTGTAACAGTTGAAGGTACCATCAAGTTTTGTCTTTTTTTAATTTCAGTCATTTATTATTGGATTCAGTGAAAAAGTAATTTCAATGGTAGAAGATTTATTTATTTAAATAATAACATTATATTTTCTATTATTTATTAAAATACAAAAAAGTTAAAAGTTTAAAAGTTTTAGCATTTTAGTCCGGATTGTTTACAATTTATAGTTTATTTAGTAGTGAGTATTAAAAATAAATTTATTTTTAATATAATATATTTTATTTAAAAGAATAAAATTTTAATACTATTTATTTTATTAAAAATAAATATTATTTAATAATATTTATTCCATTTTATTCAATATTATTTAGTCATATGCTTATTATTATATTTATTCTTTTAAAAAACTAAATAACATTAAATATAATAAAATAATCAATAGGGAGCCTTAAAAATAAATAATATTCTTTTAAAAATAAATAAAACAAAATAAAATAAATAAAATAATCAGTAGTGAGCCTTAAAAATAGATATCATTTTTAATATTATTTATTTTTATTTTGTTTAATATTATTTATTCATAGGCTTATTATTATATTTATTCTTTGATAAAACTAAATAATGTTAAATAAAATAAAATAATCACTAATGAGTGTTAAAAAATTAATATTATTTTTATTTAGTCATAGGTTTATAATTATATTTATTCTTTAAAAAATTGAATAATATTAAAAAATCAATAGTGTCTTAAAAATAATATCATTTTAATATTATTTATTTAATGTAAAAAACTTTTTAATATTATTTATTTAATTTAAAAAACTTTTTAATATTATTTATTTTCTTTAAAATAATTTTTTAATATTATTTATTTTATTTTATTTAATATTATTAGTCATAGGCTTATTATTATATTAATTATTTTTTAAAAATATAAATAATGTTAAATAAAATAAAATAAAATTACATTTTAGAAAGTTACTAACCAAAGCATATAAGCTTATAAATAAATGTAAAAAAATAATATTAAATAAAATAAAATTACATTTTAAAAATTTACTAGCTAAAGCACATAAACTTATAAATAAAAAGTAAATAAGAAAACAAATAAGGAGTTCAATGAAATTTCACGTCACATAAGACAAAAATTGATGGACCTTGGTCAGGGATGGCAACTGGATCGCTCCATAATGGATATCCATAATATCCATCCAATTAGAGCGGATAATATCCATCCAAAACTTATTGGATTTGAGAATGGATATTTTAAAATTATATCCAAATGGACATGGATGGATATGGATAATTAATTTTATCCAATGGATATCCATTTAATCCAACATAAGTTTAAAAAATTTTAATTTTATAAAATAAAAAATAAAAAATGTAATAAACAAATAATTTTTAAATTAAATTTAGATCAAAGCTGCTTGGATCTTGAAACGGATCGGCGAGATCTTGTGACATGATTGAATCGAAGCAATCAAATCTTGAGGAGCGTCAATATTAACCAAATTATCGCCGAACCATAATTTATCAGTTATCCATGAAGTTATAAATTATCGATTTATCGCCGATCAAGAATTAATCATGTCGCGAGTTCGCATTTCAAATTACCCTCGAGTGCGAAATTGCGAAATGTCCTTAATAATTCAAATTCTTGCGAATCACCCTAGAATTATCAAATTACCTCACTGCCCTTATCAAAATTACCAAATTATCCATAATTTTTGAAATTACAAATTCACCCTAAAGCTTTGTGAAATTACGGTGCCCCTCACCGGTCAGCGGCGACCGGACTTCAGTCAACGGCAGAAGCTCCAGTCTGCAAGTTCCGGCCCGCGGGTCAATGGTGCCGGCGTGACGACCGCCGCACGGCGGCGAGGCGGATCGAGCTTCAAAATCCGCATAAGCTTTCGGCGATCGTTCACGGAAAATCCGGCGTCCCGCTGGTCGTGGTTGGTCGGAAAACGTTGCTGGGAAGGCGAGGAACAAATTCCAGCGGTGGAATCACCCGGATCGGGCGATATCAGCGGCGGCAAAACGGGTCTTGGCGCAACGTTCGACCTCTTTCGGCGTTCGGTCCGTTTCCGGCGACGAGGATGGCATGGATCGTGGCTCGTCTCTCGAGCGAGCGATCGCTGCTGGCAGCGGAGGTCGGACGAGGGAGATCTGGCCGGGTCAAACTCATGGTCGGCGGGTCAAATATTGAAACGATATTTGTTATGTTTATTATTTTTTATTTGATATTGAAATTTAATCACGATTTTAACTATTTTATATTTTTATTTATTTTATATATTTTTATTATTTTTTATATAATAAAAATTAAATATCATGGAGACCAGTGGATAACAATATCTATATGCATAAAATCATGTCAATGTCCGATATTAAATATTGGATATGGATATGGATATCCATAATGGATAATTATGGATTTATATTTGGATGGATAATGTCAGTAATTGGATATTCTTGATCCTTGTCATGGTGGACCTGAAACTGTTGAGTTAACTGTCTGCGAAAAACACTATTATGTTAAATGTTGAGAGTACAAGTAGTCAGTAAATATTTTTAAAATTGTCATTTTAGTATTGTGTTATTTTATTTATTTATTTATTTTTTTTGAAAAGGTGTTATTTTATTTTTTAGTACGTAAGCAATCAGTTCCTTGTCACATTTGTCAGAACTTGTTAATTTAATCCGTGCTGTTTTAAAATAAAAATTAATCTCTATTTAAAGATTATATTGCCACCAGTGTTTCTTTTAATACAAATATATTACAAATCAAAGTTTTAAAATTCTTCTAATATTAATAATTAAATATCTACCAATACTAGCTTTGGTGTCTAATTTTAATATAGTATAGACTTTATTCTTTGTCCTTAGTATTTTTCAATACATGGACAGAAATATTACAAATCAAAATTTTAGAATTCTACTAATGTTGACATTAAGATATCTACTAGGACTACCCATAACGCCATGGTATAACACAGACTTCTATCTTCACCTAATGAAATGTCATAATTCTTCTAATATTTATAATCAAATATCTACTAAAACTTCTACTAATATTTACTATAAAATATCTACTAAAACTTCTAAGGCTACCCATAATAAGTCTAATTATAGTATAGCACAGACCTCCATCGTCACTTAATGTCAAGAGAAAAAACTAAATTTACTCTAATTGGGTTGAGAGAGGAAATAAATCCAACAATTATTTAGACTCCAACCAAGAGCACGGTGGTACCAAGTGCCAACGGGCTGGCCCATTGGGCAGTGTTGTTTAGACGTGTAAAAATCATTTTTATTATTTAAAATTTTAATAAATAATTTGTAGATAATTTTTCAAAAAGAAGAAAAAATCAATATCTATTTATATGTTCACACCAAAATTTAATAAATAATTTGTCTACTCCACACCACAAAGGGACCAAAAAGAAGTATGTCTGGTCTCTCATGGAAAATCAAGCTCATCAGTTCCATTTCCAACTTCGTCATGAACCTCGCTTGCCGCTCAGACGGCACCGTCAATCGCCGTCTGTCAGCTTTCCTCGACTACAAGGTACCTCCTTCCGTCAAACCCATCAACGGCGTCAAGACCTCCGACGTAACCGTCGACCGATCTCGCAATCTCTGGTTCCGCCTCTTCACCCCAATAAACGCCGGCGCTGATAATTCTCGAATGCCCGTTATCGTCTACTTTCACGGCGGAGGAGGCGCGTTCATGTCCGCCGACTCATCAGCTTTTGACACCCTCTGCCGAAGATTCGCCAAAGAACTCAACGCCGTCATCATCTCCGTCAACTACCGGCTCGCGCCTGAGCATAAATACCCATGTCAGTACGAAGATGGCTTCGATGTCATTACGTTCATCGACGGTAACCCCAACTTTGAAGGCTTTCCGACAGACGGCGCCGATCTAAGGAAGTGTTTCATCGGCGGCGACAGTGCAGGAGGTAACATAGCTCACCACGTGGCAGTCAAGGCTTGTAGAAGAGAGTTTACAACTTTGAATATCATTGGAGTCATAGCGATACAGCCAGGTTTCGGCGGAGAAGAAAGGACCGAATCCGAAATAAGGCTGGCTGCCGGGGCTCCGTTTCTCAACGTGGAGCGTACTGATTGGTTCTGGAGAGCGTTTCTGCCGGAAGGGTCAGACAGGGACCACCCGGCTGCGAATGTTTTCGGGCCGAATTCTGGTGGTGATGCTATTTCGGGGTTGGATTTTCCGGCGACGGTTGTGATTGTTGGAGGGTTTGATCCTCTACTCGACTGGCAAAAGCGGTACCATGAAGGGTTGAAGAGATGCGGGAAAGAAGCTTATTTGATTGAGTATCCGAATGCATTTCATGGGTTCTATTCCTTTCCGGAGCCGCCGGAGTCTTGTTTGTTTATCAACGAAGTGAGGAATTTTATGCAGAAGCAGTGTGATAAAATGAAAGAATAAAATACACCTAAAGTTTTTTTTTTATTTCTTCAAATTTAAATGAGGGTTACTGCTTTTAACAAAGCGTGAGATAGATTTTCATACTGTCATTCCTGCATTTTAATAAAATGCGAAATCCTCATTGAAAACACACTCCTTTGAACCTCTTGTACATATGTACAGACCATTAATGTTAAGAGAAATACAAAGGTGTTTGATGGTTTCCGCATGTGTTTGTTGAAATGCCTGGGCGTCCTGTTCGTGCAAAGTGGGAATATCGCATCAGCATCGGCATAATCGCGCATGTTGATGGGGCAGGGAGCAAGCACGATGTTTTTGACTCAGGTTCGAAAGGATACGTGTTGCTCTTTCAAAAAATTGTATGTATTCTTTTTCTTCAAATTTTGTCAATTGCGTTAAAAGCACCGGTCAATAACACGTCATTTCATTCGACTCGAAAATAAAATCTAAGAAAATCCAAGACTCGATCGACCTTCGATTGGGACAAAATAAAAAAATATTGTAATAATTAATCGATTTTGTTCAATTCGCCTTTACTATAAGACGGTCGCTGTTTATTACTTTATCGGAATGTTGGCTATCAAGTGATTGGTAATTTACTCATATCTCATGTTGGCATGAGAATTTGATACTGAAGGCTAAACGTCAAGACTTACAGGTGGCTTGTTCTGTTTTTTTTTCACAGGAGATTAGGTCTTTTCCAAATCTAATCTTGTCTTGTCATTTATTGTCGTTAATTTGGTTCCTTTATTCGATGCATCAAAATTTTTTTTGCCCTTTAAGATGGGGAAAAAAAATTTAACCCTATACTTTTCAAGCAGAACTAAATTTCATTATTCCAAAAGTTGAAATCGTAACAGCTCATTCTGCGCAACGTTATTAATGCGGCATCTCAATTGAAGGTCAAACTTCTACCATGGCGGAGGCACCTGCTAGTCTTAAGAAAATTACAAAAACATATATATGCTATACTTAACATATTTAAATTTTAAAATATAAATTTTTCATAATTTGTCCCTCAATAATTGAATGCAATTTTTTTTTAACTTTTACCTCTAAAAGTTTACTCCTATAAAATTTTAGCCTCTCTAAGCTCGGCCTCTCTTAACCTCAAGGAACAAATATACATTTATATTTTATTTGTTGTTGTCTAAATTGCCGCACGTATTGCCAACTAAATTGATATGTCAATAAATATACTTTAAGTTACATTCATTACTATCAAGATTACGAAAGTTTATTTGCATATTAAAATCACATTGCCATATAACTGTTAGGAAATCGATGGATGAAGCAGGGCTGCAGATAAAATGAAATTGAAAGAAAATAAAGAACAAGCATAAAGCGGAAACTAAAAATTTACATGGTTTGACTTTTAACATACGTACACGGACGAAAACAAAAGATAAATAATTTAATATACTGGAAAAATTACAACTTCTTTCTAATAATAAGAGAGAGTAATTATATTTTCTCTATAATTAGAAAAAACTACTCTTACTTCCCGAATCCCCAATTATATCTAACACTCTCAATTTAAGAGCAAATATATTTATCTCTCAAACTCTTAGCTCTCTCAAAATAGCAGAGAGGAACCAAGGAAATGAGATAATTAAAATGAAGGGGTGAGCCCCTCTATTTATAGCCAAAATTGGCTTTTTTTTTTTTCAATGTTGGTGGCTATCAAAGTCGTGTTCCATAATTTCTCTCTTCTTCTTTTTCTTTCTTCTTCAAACATTTACATCTTCTCGATCTTGAAAATAGGTTGCTTGTAGAAGCCTTTTCTTGACATTAAAGCCGTGTTCCACCATTTCTCTCCTTTTTTCTTCTTTCTTCTTCAAACGTTTACAGCATCTAGATATTCAAAATGAGCTGCTTGTAGAAGTCTTTTCTTGACATTCTCTCACTTAGAGATTCGACTGAGAATCAATCTATCTACACACCATGCTTTCTTCTTCGCCATTGTCATGTTGCTTACGTTTCTGCAAGGCCACAAAATGATATACTCCATTTTAACTTATCAACATTTATTGGCTTGATTAAAACATCTGCTAGGTTCTCTTTGGTATGCATTTTCTGTAAATCTATATTTTCGTCTTCCTTTACTTCACGAACAAAGTGACACTAAACTCCTATGTGCTTTGTTTTGGAATGAAATGATGAATTCCTTGCAACATGCAAGGCACTCAGACTATTACAAAACATGAAAAAATTTTCTTGTTTGTGCTTTAGCTCTTGCAATAACCTTTATATACAAATAGCTTCATTGTAAACATTTGTAACTGTCATGTATTCTGCTTCTATTGTAGATAAAGCCACAACCGTCTGCAGTTTTGAAACCCAATTCATAGCTGCTTCTGCAAGTATAAACATATAGCCAGTAGTAGATTTCTTTTTATCAAGGTCTCTTACAAAATCTGAATCCACGTAGCCCCTGATAGTAAATTCTAATCCTCCATAACATAATGCAACATCTAAGGTTCATTTGATATATCTTAGAATCTTCTTCATAGCTTTCCAAAGCTCTCCACCAGCATTCACCATGTATCGACTGACTGATCCCACTGCTTGTGCAATGTTGGGTCTTCGAACAAATCACAGTGAACATTAAACTTCCCACTACCGATGCATATGGTACTTGAGACATCTCCTTCCTTTCTGCTTCATTGCTAGGACATATACTTGAGGATAACTTGAAATTAACAGGAAGTGGGGCAGAAATTAGCGTACAATCTTGCATGTTAAAGCGCTGCAAGATTTTTTTCAAGTAATTTTTCTGCAAAAGCTAAATCTTCTTGTTATTTTTGTCTCAGTGAATTTATATTCCTAGAATCTTGTTTGTTGGTCTCAAGTCCTTCATTTCAAACTCTCCAGCTAACTGTGCCTTTAACTCTTGAACTCAATCTTTTTTGGGGCTTGCTACCAATATATCATCAACATACAACAGCAAAATAATGAAATGATTATCTTTAAACCTCTTGTAATACACACATTGATCTAAACCGAGTCTGTTGTATCCAAGACTCATGATAAAGGAATCAAATCTCTTATAGCAACACCTTAACGCCTATTTAAAGCCATATAGAGATTTCTTTAACCTGCAAACCAAGTTCTCGTTTCTTATTTAAGTAAAACCTTCTGGTTGGAGCATATAAATTTTTTTCTTCAAGTTCTCCATGAAGAAATGTAATTTTCACATCTAACTGCTTTAGATGTAGGTCAAATATAGCATACATTTTTAAAACCATTCTGATTGTTATAAGTCGGACAACCGGAAAAAATATTTCGTTGCAGTCAATACCTTCTTTTTGAGTATATCTGTTGATGCCGAAAAACGACCTCAACAGCTTAATTTGTTTTTTTTGGGGAATAACGGCACAAGTCCAAGCTCAACGTCGGTCAGGATGCAACTTTATATACACCAGGAAAATACGGTTGGGATACGTGGGTGGGGTTCCGTGACCTCCGATGCTTAAGTCGGGAAATAGTGTGTATGGGAAGAAAAATGATGAGAAAAGAGAACTATGAAAAGTTCAAATCAATGAGTTTTACGGTTGAAGGACTGAAAATCATGTAGAGAATATTCAATAGAAGTTTCTGGTTGATTTTTGCTAACCTCTTCTTCTGTTGCCCTCTTTAGCTTAAATAGCTCTTCATCATGGGTGGTTACCACCTTAATTTTAGGCCACCTTCTTGATGGTTGGGAGTGATTAACGAGGCGGTTTAATAAATCGTGGCGTATAACTTCCCACGAAATTAGGCCACGTTATCTCAATCAATGTCAAGTTGATTCCCGGTCGAGACAAATAAGTTTTGAGATCGAACTTCTTTACTTCGGATGATGAAATTCGATCGTTCATGTAGGTTTGAGGTTGTGTTCTTAAAGTTATTCACATAAATCTTAGGTGGGAGAATGAGCTACGAGTAGATTGGGGTCGACATTATAAACATTACCAGGAAAATCCAACCTGAACAATGCGCTTTATTCTTTCCATGCTATTAGAAAAATCCAACCCGAACAATATCTTTTCACCACCAATCTTATACGATACCACTCTACTTGTTCATTTCTATCATGTTTGATCTTATAAACTTATTTGTTTTTAATAGCTTTTCTTCCATGTGGTAGTGATATAAGTTCCTGTGTCTTATTCTTGTGTAGAACTTCAATTTCTTTTCAGTCTCCATAGGATAGTATACCAATTTTTCAGTATGAACTCATAAGTTAGGATGTTATATAATTAGAAGTATTTATGGAAATATGATCGAATGATAAATTGGCCGTGTCTTTTTGGAGTCTCAATTTTTGGAGGCTTTTTGGTTTTAGTGCAATCAAAACGGTCGTGCTAGCATATTAAATAGCACGGGTAATATTGTAATGGATATTAAGATTTGTACAAAGGAGATTTAAAATATTAACACATTTAATTCTAGTGCCATAAAAAATTGAAAAATATTTTGGGTGGGTGGCCCCAACCAGCCTTGGTTCAAGCTCAACCAGAATGGAACTTATAAAAGTTCAGGATTTTCCAGTGCAAAAGGTTTTATTAGAAATTATTAGGGGGAGTGGATAATTGGGTTTGGCATGAATATTGGAGCAGGTTCAATTATTGGAGCAGAGTTCTGTGTCCTATATCAGGGTTTATGGTTGGCTTGGGATGATGGAATTCTTCAGCTTCATGTTGATGTTGACATTTTTTTGTTACTCAATTGGTGGTCAATTACAATTTTATGCCAAATGAGTATGCCTCTCTTATTAGGGGGATCAAAGATTTGTTGAATAGAAACTGCCTAGTGAATATTAACCGTGCTTATAGGGAAACCAACTTTACAACAGACTTTCTTGCTGATTCCTTACATTTTTGTTGCATATTTTCAATTTACCTCCTAGTGGGCCTAACTAATGGCTCCATTATGATTGTATTGTGGTTTTACACTCTCGTTATGTTTTGCCTTACATTGGCTAGGCACGTTTATGTACCCTTAAAAAAAAAAAATTATTAAGTAGTGCTAATAGCACCATCCAAGATTTTTACAATATGGAGAGTATCTTCCATTAATTTTTATTTTATACAACTCTCAACTCCTCACATTTATATATTGTATATTTTAGAAAAGTCAACCAACTTAACTCTTACTTAAAAGTTAACATAAAAGTTGAGAATTGTCTCAATTTTTTATATTGCCCATGAATAATTCTCAAAGGATGTGAGATTATATACCCAATACCCCTAATCATAGGGTACATAGTGTTCTCTTTGCATAGTCCTTGTCTTAAAAAAGTAAGTGTGGGCATACTCTTTTAAGAGTCGGAGTGAAACTTGGATTCTGATAGTATATATGTGAAAGTTCATAAACTTACCTTATATTAAAAAAACTAACTTATGAATTAGAAAATTACCCCCTAACTTACATGATTATTCTATGATTATCTTTGCAACACTTCCCATAACATGTTCATTCCTCTTTTTGTATGTTCTAGTGACATGAAAGGACTTGTGGGCTCTATTCGTGCATGAGTTTACTCTAAATTCTTAAATGGAAAATCCTAACTTAAAAAAAAAAAAACTATAAAAGAAATAGCCTAGCAAACCTTCTGAAATTAAGGAAATGAGACAAATTTTCTAACACTTATTACCTCATCCTTGTCATAGTGGTAGTTGTGTGAACTTATCATGCATGATTTTGACTCTCAACTATTCTCTCTGTCCAAGAAGAATTTAGAAAAAGAATTCCAAGAAGAATTTTGAAAAGGAAAATCGTCACTCTATTACTTAATGCGGATCAAATGACAATTTTATAAAAATTTGAATGATCTAAAATGAAAATATTCAAATACAATTATTCAGAGATTCTTTCACATTTTTCCCTCTATATAGTGGTCACGATTCTTGCCATTCGAATTGTCTTTAGGTCACCATTCAACTTTCCATGCAGAGACTTTGGCTGTTATTTTAGCATTGGGGCTGCATTTGTTCACGGATTAAAAGTGACTCTATTTTAGTGCCTCATCTGTTTAATTAAAAATCCAGTTGGATCATCTTTGGATTCTGAGGAATCAAAGGATTAATTTCTACTTTTTTGATTGATTTTTATGGAGTTTTAGTTTCTCACATTTATAGGGAGTCTCAAGGCAGTAGCTGATGAGCTGGCGAATTTTGGATTTTATTATTGTATTCCTTTCAAGTGGTGGGATTATTAGCAAGCCCAGGGAAATTACAAGTTTGTTGGCTAATTATCTTCCAGGTTACCATTTTGGATGACATTTTCTTTCTCAACTTGCTATTAAGGCTCTAATTTTTATTCAAATTTTGTCAATCTTACCCAGGGTTGTTGCACACTTTCCCGATTTGGCAATGTTTGCACGGTTGTGTATTGATCCAAGCTATGGAAAAGCTTCAAACTAGCTGCAGTGATATGGGGTGCCCCTCCTCCAACTTGGATATAAGTCAACCCTGATGGATTATCGAACAATAATCCTGAGTTATCTGCTTGTGGAAGAATTTTCAGAGATCATCATGGAACTTCCCTTGGCAGTTTCGATATGTTCATTGGTCATCAATCCTCTTTTGATGCTGAATTTGTAGCTGTTGCTAATGCTATTGAATAAGCTTGGTTGAGGGGTTGGCGTAAACTTTGGATTGAATGTCACTCCATGTCCATGCCTTTGTCTTCAGAATTTTAGTTATTCTCCTCCATGACAACTCCACACTCATCGGTTTAGTTCCCTTCGTTTGCTTCGCCTAATGGGATATGATATTTCACATATTTATTGTAAAGGTAATACAGTAGCAGATACTTTAGTTAATGATGGTCTTGATTTTCATTCTTTTACGCGGTGGAAGTCACATCCCCATTCAATTCTTTTTTTTTTTTTTTTTAGATTTTTGGGGTGATCCTAATTTTTGTTTTGTGTAACTTTTATCACTCTCTTGTACTCTTCTATCTTCTTAATACTATTTCCTTTTAATTAAAAAAAATCTGAGATCTTTGGCCGGTCCCTATCTTGATTAAAATGGAATCATACGGCTCCGAGAATGCTCATCCCTATTTTTTAATAATAATAATAATTATTATTATTATTATTTTTGTGAGTGGACAACTAATTTCAAACATGGACCAATCGGAAAGACAATAGTGTAAGGGAGGTTTATTGAGTTCGCTGCTCAAAATTGGGCGCAATATGCGCATGGTTCCCACAGGATCTTTGCTTGCCTTGGCCCGATATCATTCATGACGATCCAATCTTTTGAGGGGAAAATGTGCGTAAATAACCTTAAAAATTTTTAGATTTTTAAAAATAACAGCTTTAAGTTTTTTTATCAAGATTAGCCAAATAAAGGCTGTCATTCCTAAAATCACTGCAGTAAAATATCATTAAGACTTATAGAGTTTAATAATATGGAAACAACCTTAATAGAAGTAAAAGAATTACTAATACATTTAAAAGAAGAAATCAAAGAGATAAAACAGGAAATAGATAAGTTAAAAATAGAATTAACATTAATACATGCTGGTAAAAAGAAAAATAAGAAGTTAGAAAAATATAAAATTTTAAAATCGGAAACAATAAAGAAACCTAATATAAATTTAACCAAAAACCAACCCAGAGTGGTTTATGATAAATAAATATCCTAAAATTATAAAGATCTGAAAATTTAATAAAGAATTAGAAAATGAAGAAGAAAAATAAAGACAAAGGTAAAGAAAAATAGAAATAAGTGAAGAAAAGAAAGCGTTGAATCAGTTAATGGAAGAAGAAATTGAAAAACTTACGAAATATTCGATGAAATAAATCTAAGTGATTTAGAAGATATTGAAAAGAATATAAAATAAATATGAATACAAGTGGAGGAATGAGAAATGAAACCGCGTTGAAGAACCTAATAACTTTGGTGACAAAATAGAAGAAAAGACACTTTTATGAATATAAACCACCGTCAGTCAACCTTGGAAAAATGAATATATTCCTCGAAAGTGAACTAAAAATAATAAGTAATGCGGGAGTATTTAGATTTAGGCGTAGAACAAATCCACAAAACCCTAGTAGAATGGGCATTACAAATGCGTTTATTTTTATGTATAATGGATCGAAGAGAGTTGGAATGTAGAAGCAGAAGACCAAAAGCGAGGAGTATACTGAAATCTTAATAGCAAGCTTTATAGGAAATGTATTTAGGCGGTGGAGGATTAACGAGATAATGTAAAAGAATTAATAACTAATAATATAAAAGCGAGTTCTAAGAAATAAAGAATTAGGAATAGAAACAATGGTAGAATACATCTCAAATGAATTTTTAGGAGAAGATTGGAGATTAAATCGAGATCAAGAAATAAAAAATGAAAAGTTAAACAACAGAATGAAGTTAATTAACTTAAGCATATGCAATATGTGTTATGTCAAAGAGTACACTTGTGAATTTAGTAAATATTATTATTCACAATTCTTTAGTAATGAAGATCAAAATATATATCTTAACTTATACTACTCTAAGTTACCAATACCATGGAGTACATATTTTGTTAATGAATACGAAAAGTATAAAATAACTAATACAGTACCTGAAACATTAGGATCTAGAATAAGATTCTTAAATGATAGATTGAGTGAAATATGTATGCAACGTAATTTAATAAAAAGAAGTAGGACAATTGGAGATATATGTTGTAATAAAACAGAAATGCCAACCCAGTGGGGATGTCAATTACCATATAAAAAACACAGAAGTTATAAAAAATTAGGAAAAGGAAAATATAAAAAATATAAGCATTTTAAGAAAAAATATATCAAACCCTATAGAAAATATTATAAGAGAAAATACAAAAAACAGAGAAATTTTGATAAAAATAAATGCAAATGTTGGAATTGTGGAGAAATAGGTCATATAAGTACAGAATGTACCAAAAGAAAGTTAAATTCTTAAGCGAATTTAAGGACATAGAGAGGAACTAGAATTAGTAAGTAATCCTATGAAGGGAAGAAATATATATATGAAGAACTTATAGACAATGACTCAGAATAAAGAAATAGATTCGGAAGAAGTAAATAAAGAAGAAATCTATGAAGTAGAAAAAGAAGAAAATGTCCATGGATATAGTTTAGTAGCAACATTTAATAGAAATAAATATAATAAACTTTTAAAAGCAAAATTGGAAAAACCAGATTATGGAATTTTACATAGATTAAGAGATATCTTTAAAAGGAAAAAAGTAATACTACATGAATACTATGAACAAGAGAAAGCCATAGAAGTCACTCAAGCTGAAGGAAATATAAGATTAGGATTAATAAACAAAAGAACTATAGATTTAGCCCTTAGGAAAATAAAAAGTGAAACAATAAGAGAAAAAATACAATATGTTTACCTAGCAGAAATACAGATTCTAGTAAAATCCTTATTTAAAGAAGGAATAGATAGTCCAATAATACTATCTTTACATGATCAAAGATTTAACGATCCTATGATAGGACATTTAGGAACAATAGAAGGAAATCTATGTTATACAAAATTAATATTTACATGTTATCCCAGATATTGTGTACATATAAAAGATAAAAATATTAATGAAACATTAAGCTTACATTTTAAGCTATTAAAAAATAACTTAATGAAAGAAGGAAATAGATTAATGACCTTCCATTACTCAGCATTATATAGTTTCTGTAATTCAAATTATGGAGAAATATATAATGATAAACCATTAATAGAAATAAACAAAGAATGTGAAGAGATAACTACACTAATAGAACCCATTAAACCTGAAATTAAGATACCAGTAAATTACAGATTAAGTATAGATGACAAGAAAGAAATAATAAATTCAGAAACCCAAGAAACATTAATTATTCCAATAAGTTTTTCGGGTAAAACTTTACTTAGAGGAAATTCATCAAGGAAAAGTTATTCAGAAAATAACCAATTAATAACTAAACCAACAGCTAAAGTAATGAAAATAATGGGACAATACTTTAATGGATTAGATTATGTAAAAGGACCTTATATAACCATAGACACATGAGCATCCCATAATCATATAAACCCAATAAAAAATAATCCAAATAATGGATTAATAATAAAAGAAAAAGATCCACCATATGAATATATAGATTTTAATGGGAACAAACATATATGTAAACAAGAAGTAAAAGTACCAATTATAATTGAAAGTACCAGGATTATAGTAACTTGTTTTATAGATTCTAATATGAATAACAATAATCATATCCTCTTAGGTAATAGTTTTCTAGAAGGATTAGAGTATTATAAAATAGAAAAACATGGAATAACTATACAAATAAATGAGAATGAAATATTCTGTCAAAAATGTTAAATAAAGCATACCTCAAATATCCTTTATCGGTATATATCCAAGTACACACTATAGAAAAAGACATATACACATGTGCTTTAATAGATACAGGAAGTGAAATTACAATAATGAAAACATTCTTATCTCATAAATGGAAGCCAGATGGAAATATAAAAATTACTGGTATTACAGGAGATAAACATCAAGTTAATAATCTAGTTACAGATTATGAACTATTATTAGGAAGTAAAAATATCTCTGTAAAATACATATATCAGTATAATAACATGGATTGTGACATACTATTAGGAAATGAATTCCTTCAACAATTTCAATATTATCAACAAACTATGTTTTTAATCACTTTAAAAACTCCATGCAATAATATTCTTAGAATTCCTAGAGAATTTCGACCATTCAGTATGTAGAACCCAACTATTATATGAAAAACATTATTTAATACAAAAGGGACAAATATACAACATAAAATTAGAAACAATAAAACAACAATTAAAACAAGTATATAGTGAAAATCCCTTAGCTTTATGGAAACCAAACCACCCTAAAGCCAAGATAGAATTATTAGAAAATAAAATAATTAGAGTTAAACCAATGATGTATACAATGGAAGATAAACAAGAATTTAAGATCCAACTAAAAGAATTATTAGATTTAAATCTTATTCAACATAGTAATAGCCCCCATAATAGTCCAGCTTTTATGGTTAGAAAAAGAGCTGAACAAGTAAGAGGTAAAGCTAGAATGGTAATAAATTATAAAGAATTAAACAAATATACAAAATTCGATGGGTACTTTTTGCCAAATAAAGAAGTATTAATAAATTTGGTAAAAGAAAAAAATTATTACTCCAAATTTGATTGTAAGTCAGGATTTTGGCAAATAAAAATGGAAAAAGAAAGTATACAATATACAGCCTTTAGTACACCTCAAGGTCAATATGAATGGTTAGTAATGCCATTTGGTTTAAAAAATGCACCACAAATATTTCAAAGAAAAATGGATAACATATTCAAAAAAAATAATCATATCATAGTATATGTAGACGATATATTAATAGCTTCTGAAACATTAGAAAAACATAGAATACACTTAAAAGACTTTGTCAACAAATGTATAAAAGAAGGAATAGTTTTATCAGAAAAGAAAGCAATAATAGAACATAAGAAAATAGAATTTTTAGGAATGATTTTAGATAAAAATGGAATAAAATTACAAAGCCATATAGCAAGAAAAATAGTAGATTTTCCAGATAAATTAGGAAATAAACAACAAATCCAAAAATTTTTAGGATGTTTAAAATATGCAGAAGGATTTATAGAAAACTTATCTAAGAAAAGAAGTATACTTCAAAAATTATTGCGAAAAAATAATACAAAAGGATGGAGTGAAGAACATACACAAGCTGTAATAGAACTTAAAGAACATTGTAAAAATTTACCAGAATTAAGATTACGGATAAAGCGATAATTTAGTTTTACAAGCGATGCTTACGATTTACATTGGGAGCATTACTTAAAGCGATATTAATGAAATATGTAGATACTAGTGGAACATTTAATAAAGCTCAAATAAATTATCCAGTTCATGAAAAGGAATTATTAGCCATTTACAAAGGGATAAAGAAATTTTCTTTATTACAAAAGAAATTTATAATAGAAACGGACAATATTCCAGTTAGTTCTTTAATTTGTAAAAATTTATCTAATGAACCACAGTATAGAAGATTGCATAGATGGCAAGCATATTTATCTCATTATAATTTCAAAATTATTCATATAAAAGGAGCTAACAATTTTCTAGCTGACTTTCTCAGTAGAAACGTAGATTTCGCAGAATAAAGCATGGAGAAAAGGATTGCAGATCTGGAAACGGATCTCGTAGACCTTGAAGAAGTTGTCAACATCCTTGGCAATTTTGTCAACAATCTTCGACTCTCTATAAAACATTTGAGAGAGGAATTCGAAGAAAATAAAAAAGTAAATCCCTTAAGTGGGAATCCAGTAAATCCTGATGTAAATTCCTTAAGTGGAAGCAGTGGTGGACCAAAACCACATGGTAAATCTATCTGTGATGAGGATTATGTAGAAATCCCATCTCATAAAAAAGTGGTCACTGATGAAACCCTAGTAAAATGTACCTAAAAGATCATGTCGTGGTAATAAAAAGAGTAACGGTGGAGTTGAAATAGTAAATCTTTCACGAAAGAAAAAGAATATAGGAGTTTTTGAATATATCTATAGTAGAACTGAATATTTGGAAAAGCTTTTTAAACAGTAAATCTGTATACCCGGAAAGTCGTATGTATCAAAGGTTACGATCCGAATTTGTTAAAAGATTAGCGGATTATGGGTATCTTGACCTAATATATCCCGATGTCGACTCGGTGAATTATTTAACTTTGATCCGACTCTTGTAAGCAAAATAAGCGGTATGGCCAAAAGAAAAATGTGTCTTAAGTTTTACACTATCATCACGAATATGACGATGAAGTAGAATATGAAGCCATACACCTCATCACCTCGATATTGTCACAAACGACAATGGAAGTAGGCCAAAGTAGACTTAAAGAACTATCTTGATCGAGATCGGGCGGTATAGAAGAGCATTGAGTCACCATCATCAAATCAATTGCTTCCAACTTGTATGAGCGAGGATATAAAGTTCTTCTACAACAAGACAATTTTATCCTCTGTACACAACCTTTGGGTTGGCGGATCCAGTGCTTGCCACCGTGATGACATAGATGGACACCACATCCCATGTAGACCTAGTACAAGGCGTATAGCATGTGAGAAAATGGAACACTTGGCATGCCTTACGTAAGCACTTACGTTAGAAGCTCTAGATACGTAAGCCCTTACGTCAGCAACATCAATTATGTAAATTTTGCTTTTTCAAAAGTCAAAAGATATCGGCCATCTGTCGGCCATCAGTAGAAAAAGACAAAGCTTAAGATGTAACAGGAGGAGACACTTGTAAACCTCGAAAGAGGATGTAATTTCCTATATAAATAAAAAGGAAAAGAAGAAAGACTCAGAATCTCTGAGAGCTTCATTCAGATCAACTCTTTGGGAAAAACTTCTGAAAGCCCTATCATTAAAACAACTCTCTGTATGTCTCTGTATAACTAAAACACTTCTCTCCAAATCGTAAAACAAAGATCAAAAACAGCTCAACCATAAGAATAGAAAAGGAAACCTAGAGAATCAACCAGAACTTTAAAAGATCAAAACTCTAAGATCTTAGTGACACACAGTGATCCCAATTGCAACAGCCCGTTTAAGCCGTTGAGCCAGGAAGGCGTGGAGGCGAGCAGGGCACAGCTACAGGGAAAAGGTGACCAGTCAACAAGATAAGGAGCTAGATCTGGAAAAGTTCCAGAAGATTTGAGGGTAATAATTCCTAATCTATATCTTTTGGTGGGAGTTTATTGGTGATTATTGTTTCTTGAGGAAGAATTATTTATATGGAGAAAGCAAATGATATTATTAAATCATGAAAATATAAATTTTGAAAATACAAATCAATTAAGAGAAATTGTAAATAGACTTGATGATAAAATCTGAGACTACTATGTTGGTTCCTAGATCCAACAAACATAGATCAAAAATTTGTCAACCAAGTACAACTAATAATGGAAAAAAGAATCCTAAGTCAAATAAAACAGATTTTAGAATTTAATATATATATATCAGATGTTGATTGATCAAAGTATATCGATGGAAACCAGTGACGTAAATTGGGTGGCGATTAGATAGACGATGATGTGCCCTCTGTACTTCTGGTAAACAATTCACGTACTTGATCAATCATGGAAGAATATCATGAAAAATTATGTAATCAGATGGGTATGACAAAATTAAAATGGTTAAACAGTGAAACAAAAATTATTTATAATAATAAAAATTTAATGGTAGGATTCAAATGTGGAACCTATTCATATAACAGTATATTATTCGAAACAAAAAATTTAGCCAATAAAGATGAATTAAAAGCAATAATAAACACAAACTTACCACCTGAAATAAAAAGAAAAATTGTACAAATAATAGAATGGGATAATTTAAAAAGTCTAATAATTCAAAGTTTTGTAGAAAGAGAAATAGAAAATATTATAAATATATATGAAGACTTTAGTATATTTCAAGATGAAAATAGTCAACACCTAAATGCTAACTTAAATTTATAAAATTCTTAATTTTTTAGTAATAATATTTGTTTAAATTCGTTTAAAGGCTACATAAGTAAAATAGTATCGAATGGAAAAGACTATAAAAATCATAAAATTATGAACCACGTGTCATAAATAATAAATATAAATATCACCATGAATGCTTTTAATAGAAATGATTTGATAGAATTCAAGAATTAAATTCATGTATATAAATGTATCTTTTAGGATGGAAAATAGAACAAAAATATATCAAAAAGAACATGAAAGAACCAATTTAATTAATATGGGAGAACATATATATGCAGAATTTATTGATCTATATGAATTAGATCAACATATATATTTATATAAAGAAATAAAAAAGATATTTGAAAAAATAAAAAATAGATGTAGATACGATGGTAGGAGAAATGATCAACCATAAAGATAATATAAATTAATATAAGGACCACAGCGAAATTAAACCTATACCTTCAAAAATAATATTAAAATAATCAAAGATATTTTAGTCAAAACACTTATAAATTGGCTAAAGATGATAGAAAAAAGTTGCTATAGTTAAATCTGAAATTCGTAAAAATTATATGGCTACTTATGTAAACATCCCATCTTTTGAGTGGAGTTTGTAGGCTTAAATTTCTGCTTTTCAGATAGGCCTCACCGACCAGTACCCATCATTAATTTACAATCACTGTTTTCATCGTTACACTAATTAAATTCTGCAATATTTAGTGGTATTTGATATTGAGATTACATACTTATAAATTAAAACTTATAGTATTAAAGCATTTACTAAATACTAACGGTTATATCTTGAAAGTTAATTTAATTTGATTTTATATTTGTATGATTAAAAATATATTATATATTTATTGATTTTGTTAAAATTATAATTTAAAAATTATATTTATTACATATCATTAACTTTATTTTATAGTTGTAGTTTTTTTTTCATCGTAAGTATGATTTAAAAGTTATAATATCTCAATACAAAAATATGACTTTAATTGAAACTAATTTGGTCCAAGTGGATAGCTAAATATTTAGAAAAATAAATAAATAAACTGCATTCAATAAATGAATGACTAAATTCTATTTCCCAAAGCACTCTCAAGGTTGTAATATGTTGAGTTGCAAATTAAAGTAGTAGTAATAATAATAATAATAATAATAATAATAATAATAATAATTCTTTTTACTGTCCAGAGCCAAACTGCAAAAAGTTGTCCTTACCTCGTACGTTGAGAACAAAGTATAAATACATGCTTTTATTAATTTTTTCGATAATTTCATCAAATTCTTTGCAGTATTCTTGGTCTTCGCCACTGTATTTTGGAAGTCAAACGAGAAATTTATTATCAGTGGTCGGATATTCTTTAGAGGAGCGAAAGGTGAAATGTTCTAAAAATTCGTACATTTGCTCAAAGCTCAACACATTGTAGTCCTTGAAACATCTTTCTTTTTATTTGGCTCAATTCGCATGATAAATTTTCCTCCATCTCTCTTTGTTGCATGAATATTGAATCTCGTGCAAACTATGGGAAACGTTTGCTCACCTTCATTCTCATGTGACTCCAATATCAATCGCTGCCTAGATTGCACCGTTCGAAAAGCATCATATATAAAAGATCTGCAGAAGAATCTTCAAGCCTTGCCGAGAGAGTTGCAGAAGTTAATTGAGACAAGGAATGACGTGAGGATCACAGTGATCGTTGCCGAACAACAAAAAATGAAACGGCTTGAGCAAGTGGAAGGATGGTTTTCAAGGGTGCAAGATGCGGAATCTGAAGTAGCTAAACTGACGCTAGAAAGAAATTGGGAACTTAAGAAACTATGTCTTGGGGGGTGTTGTTCCAAGTCCAGCAAGTCCAGCTACAAGTTAGGAAAAATGGTGCACGAAACATTGCTTGAGGTTGAGAAATTAAGGGTTGAAGGAGATTTCCAGGACGTGGCACAAAGGTTACCGGAAAATCCAGTTGATGCAAAACCAGTTGCACCAACAATAGTGGGCTTGGAATCAATTTTTGATAAAGTGTGGAGATGCCTCACAGAAGAACAGGTGGGAATTATTGGCCTGTACGGTATGGAAGGCGTGGGGAAAACCACCCTGCTGACTCTAATCAACAACAAGCTCCTTGATGAACCAGATTATTTTGACGTTGTGATTTGGGCAGTGGCGTCCAAAGATGTGGAGATTGAAAAGATTCAAGAAAGTATTGCCAAAAAGATTGGCTTCTTTAACGAGTCATGGGAGAGTAAAACTGTTCAAGAGAAAGCAGAGGAAATCTTTAATATCCTGAGCAAGAAAAAGTTTATTTTGTTATTGGATGATATGTGGGAGCAAGTCGATTTAATTGAAGTCGGGTTGCCTATTCCAAGGCTTACAAGTGCATCTAAGGTAGTCTTCACAACCCGTGAGTTTGAAGTTTGCGGCAGCATGGAAGCTCACAAATCCTTCAAGGTGGAGTGCTTGAGATATGAGGATGCCTGGAAATTATTTGAGGAGAAGGTCGGAAGAGACATTCTTGATAGTCATCCTTGATACGAATGAGAAAATGAAAGGAACCAGGAACCAGGAATCAGGAAAAGGAATCAGGAATCAGGATCCAAGGAATCAGGAACCAGGAACCAGAATCAGGAACCAGAACCATGAACCAGGAAAAGTCAAAGGAAACCAAGAAAAGGAAACGGCGCAAGGAAGCACAATGCAATAAAATTATAAACAATCTAGAAGTTTCAGAACCTACTTCGAGAAGGAGATAAAAATAGACTTCAAATAAAATTCTGATTAAGTAGGGGAAGTCGAGACAAATTAGGAATTAGTAAAGACTTAAAATACTGAAAATTTGTATATAAATAGAGAGCTCCAAAAGCGAAAGAGGAGGTGAAGAAAAATTTAGAAAGAGAGTAGTAAGAGAGAAAAGTTTTGCAATCATTGTTTTATAGTGAATTTTCTCTTTTGACTCCCATGGACGTAGGGCAAGAGCTGAACCACGTAAATCTTTGGTGTTTTCTTGGCTTTTTATATCTCCTTTTTATTCAATTCTTCGGTTGACCAAAAATTAGCATCAATAGATTGGCACCGTCTGTGGGGACGATATAATTAATTGCAAACAAAAATCATTTAACTCAACATCATGAGCCGGTAAAGCCACCATCATGACTTCATGGGTCCCAGCCCGGCGGCGTAAGCAGCGCGTTCACTCGCACAACAAGTGGCTGACTTGACACAAAACATGAATTTGGTACTCCAATACATAGAAGGTCAAAAGAATCAAGGGTCGGCCCTGCCAATGGAGGACCAACAGTAGCATCATCAATATCATAGTCAGCATGATCATGAAAAAGAAAGATCTCAAGATGGCTCACCAGTCAAGAGCCATGCTAGTCACGCTAATTTTGAAAAACTCAATTTGCGACAAAGATTGAACTCTAGAGACTTGCGGGAGAGATTAAATGAAAGACGCCAGTCCAAAATTCAATCCAAAAAGTATGAACTTGTTGAATCTAATGCTGACTTAGCGGGGTTGGAAGCAGAATTGCAAAAGCTCAAGAAGAGAATAGATGATATTGAGAAAACTCCGGTTGGACCATACATGGAGGAAATAGAACCTCCTTTCACTAGGGATATATTAGATGCGCTCCTCCCCCCAAAATTCAAGATGCCCCAGATGAAATTATAAGGAGGAGAGGGAGATCCCGCAGAACATCTAGAAACTTACAGATCCTGGATGGAGCTGCAAGGAGCGTCTGGAGCAGCCATGTGTAGAGCTTTCTCGCTGACACTTACTGGAGCAGCGCGAAGATGGTACAGAAAGCTAAGACCAGGATCGATTTCTTCATTTGCTCAACTAAGTCAAATATTTGTCAGTCAATTTGTTGGGGCCAGAGACCATCATAAGGAAGGATGAGTTACTGAAAGATTATATTGCCCGCTTTAATAAAAAGGCCGTAAGGGTAGAAAGCTATAGTGATGCAGTGGCCTTAACCGCCATCATGGCAGGATTACAACCAGAAAAATCTCATTACTCGCTTGCAAAAAATCCACCAAGAACTTTTACAGAGCTGTTGTCAAGAGCCCAAAAGTATTCAAATGCGGATGAGTTAACTAATGCAAAAAGGGGGGCTGATTCAGACTCACAAAGAGTGGGAGAAAAGAGAAAAATGAATGATGAACAAATTGAGAACAAAGAAAAAATAGGCAAGCCAGAAAATAAAGGACCAAGAATTCCGCAGAGCAGATTTCCAGGCTACACACCACTTGCTCTACCCAGAGAGCAAGTATTGATGCAAATTAGAAACCTAGATTTACTGCGAAAACCCAAAGATATCAAGACAGCTCCCAATCGAAGAGATAGAAGTAAGTATTGCCGATACCACCGAGATCATGGCCATAACACAGAAGATTGTTTCGATCTAAAAGAAGAAATAGAGTCCTTAATCCAAAGAGGATATCTTAAAGAATTTGTGAGGAGAGATAGTGGAAGAACAGATGAACGATCTCATACTCCACAAAGAATAGCGTCATCTATGCAAGAAGGTCAGGATATTGCTGGTGGCACACCCATAAGGACCATATTCGGTGGACCCGCAGGTGGAGGATATTCTAATAGGGCGCGAAAAGCTCACACCAGAGAGGCTGGAAACACACCAAGAGTTTTTCTTGTAGATGTAGCTAGCAGACCTCAAAAGGAAGCCAAAATAAGACATAATACTATCACATTTATAAGCGAAGAAGCAAGAGGAATACATCAGCCCCATGATGATGCCCTGGTCATTTCCATAATCCTGGCAAACAGAAAAGTCTATAGAGTTTTGATAGACAATGGAAGTTCCGCAGATATCCTGTATGCAGCAGCATTTGACAAAATGGAGATAGGAAGGGAGAAATTAAAACCAATTCGCACACCCTTAATTGGTTTTGGAGGAGAATGTTTGATTCCTTTAGGTGGCATAGAGTTACCAGTGACAATAGGAGAACCACCCTATCAAGTTACTAAAATGATAAATTTTTTAGTAGTAGAACATCCATCGGTTTACAATGTCATTTTGGGGAGACCTGCTTTAAACATGTTCCAGGCAGTAACTTCAACTTACCATCTAATGATAAAGTTTCCAGCAGAAGGAGGAGTTGGAGTCTTAAGAACTGATCAAGAGGAGTCTAGAAGATGCTACGCTACAGCTTTAAAAGGCAAAGTAGGCAAGCATGAAAGCCTGCAGATTATGCTTGACCTAAGGGAAGAAAAAAGAGAACATGCCCGACTTAGAGCCGCAGCATATAAGCAAAAGGCAGCTCGATATTTTAATTCAAAAGTAAAATCAAGGAGCTTCGGGGTTGGAGATTTGGTTCTTAGAAAAATATTTCAGAACACCAGAGAGCAGAATGTTGGAGTTTTAGAGCCAAACTGGGAAGGTCTGTACAAAGTAACGGAAATAGTTCGCCCTGGAACCTACATGATAAAAGATATGAGCGGAACGGTACTCCCGCGCCCTTGGAATGCCTAGCATCTGAGGATCTACTATCAATAGAAAGTTTATTAATTTTTCAGTAGCAATAATAAAGCTCTCAGCTATGATGAAATTTGGTTGTTAGCAAAGGATCGTTCGCAATCAAACTTATAGCTATCTATTAATAAAGGCGTTTTCTTTCGCAAGTTACCCTATTTTTCTTTTTAGTTTCCTGTTCTAACCAGAAAGAAACAGGAAAAGCTAAAAGCAAATTTCAAGTAATTTCTCAGAAAATTTAGAAGAAAGAAGAAAAGCTCAAAGAAAAAAAGATAGGGCATGAAAAGTTGAAGCATGCCAAAAGTTAAAGCACGTTGGTACAAGAAGTAAATAAAAGAAAAGCTAAAGCAATTTCCTCAAGCAGTAAAAGTTGAAGCATGAGTTAAAGCACGTTTCTTAGAGCAAGAAACAAGCAAAAGAAAAGAGTGCAGGAAAAGTTGAAGCACGCCAGTTAAAGCAGGAAAAGTTGAAGCGCGTTGCCTGGTGCATGAAACAAGTAAAAGAAAAGTTGAAGCATGCCAAAAGTTAAAGCACGTTGGTGCAAGAAACAAGCAAAGAAGAAAGAAAAAAGTTAAGGCATTGAAGCATGCTAAAGTTAAAGCACGATGGTGCAAGAAGTAAATAAAAGAAAAGATAAAGCAACAAAAGTCAAAAAGGAAGAGTTGGAGCATGAAGAATTGAAGCATACAGTCAGGGTAATTATTAAAGCACTGGTGCAAGAAACAAGCAAGCAAAAGACAAAGCAAAGAAAATTTAAAAGGCCTGGTGCAGAAAAGTCAAGCAAATCTCACGATTTCAAGGGACGTGCTGAATAAATCCCTGGCCCCGAAAAAAAGGCTTAGTACATAAAAAAAAATCATAAAGTTTATTACAAGAGAGGTGGGAAACAAAAGTAGCATATAATCCCACGAGCTTATGCAGAAAGCAAAAATATATAAAATAAAAGGGGGGGCCATCATGCTGTGATCAGTCTTCGTCTTCATCATCTTCTAGGAAGCTATAGTCAAGATGAGGATAATGATTTTCCATCAATGCTTTCACCTTGGCAGCACCCCTCCAAAATTCTTCATCAACAATGTGGGCGAATTCAGCAGAAGTTTTATACTCCTCCACAGCCGAAGCTTTGATCGTAGACATTTGAAAGTTTAGTTGATTAAGGGAGTTAGACAAATCTTGAATCTCAGATTGGGACTGAGCCCTTAGGTTATCATATTCAGCTTTCAAGTTATCATAATCTGCCTTTAGCTGCACCACACGAGCCTTCTCTTTAGCTAAGTTTCCCTCTAGCTCAGCAATTCGCCTCTCAGAAGCTTGCCCAGATTCAATCAGAGCATTCCTCTCCAACATTAAATTTTTAATTCTTTTTTGGGATACTTGGATGGCACATGAAAGCTGCAGTAAAATAAAGGAAAATTTTAATAGAAGGACATCTTTCCCTATTATTTAACATGATGTCAGTTGGGTCACAATTTTCAATATGCCTCACGTCATTAGAAGAGACATATTGGGGATAAAGTTGGTTAAAAGAATTAAGATAAGTCTGAGCAGAATCCTCCCAAGTAAAACTGGGTAAGCCCTCCACCGGAGCCAAGGTTCCTTGGCTCGAATCTGACGGGAAAGGAGCAGAAGCAGATATGTTGGCAGTAGCAGAAGAACTGACAGATGGTGGGTACATAGCCATATTAACAGTAGGCAAAGTCGGCAAGGTCTCTTGCTGAGAATGATTGGGAACAGCAGACTGGGAAAATGATCCCCCGACATGAAAGGTAGGCATGTCTCGTAGTTTCCTACTAATCTTAGAGGGAGGAAACTTTTCAACCTTCTTCTTTTTACGGGCATCATTTCTGGAAAACATGGCTAAAAAAAAAAAAAAAAATTTTATATGTTTCCGCAAAAAAAAGGGGAAAGAAGGAAAGGAACAAAAACTCACCTCTAGGAGAATCCACAAGATGTGAAGGAGAGATAAAACCAAAAATCGATAAAAAACCCGGTTGGGAAAGATATGTCCAAGATCGGTGCTCTGACGGAGTATTGAGGACACTTAGTAACAACTCTCTTTCGTTACTAGAAATAGAATGAGGTGTATTCCAAGTGGCTGAAAAAAAAAAAAAAGTTAGTGATACCGCACAAAAATGTCAAAATGGTGCCCAGACAGTTACCTAGGGTACAAAAATGAGTTTGAACCCGGCATTCAGGGTTTATATCACTAAATTCCCCAAACTCCGAGTCTCCACCAGCAAAAAACTAGGGATGTCAATGGGGCGGGTTTGGGGCGGGGATCATAATCCCCGAACCCGAACCCGATTTAGAAGTTATCCCCCGAACCCGCCCCAATACCCAAAAAATTGTAATGGGGAATGGTTTGGGTATATCCCCGAAAATCCCCGAATTAAGCGGGGATTAAAACGGGGACCCAATCCCCATTGTTCAAATAATAATTTCTAAATATTTTAGTTTCCTTTTTGAAAAAAAATAATTCTAACAACCTCCATATTTAGAAATAAAATTACAAATAATCAAATTCCATATTAGAAATAAAATTACAAGTGATCAAATTTTAACAACCTCCACATAATTACAAACATAATAATTCTAAACCTTCAATATAATTACAAATGATCAAATTTTATGCGACAAATTAAAATAATTTTAAGTCTTCAACATAAACTTGTAGCCATCACCATTGATGCACATTCTAAGATTCTTCATAAACCTATAACAACATAAACAAAAAAAAAATTAATAAAATCATGTTTTAATAATTCAACTTAATAAATACTTGATAAGATAATATAAACTAAAACTATATACCTCTACAGCCTCTACATCTGTTTCAATCTCTGGCTCCTCATCAAGAATCTTGGCATATGCCAGAGAAGTCGATGCTACAACTACTTAAAAAATATAAATATAAAAATCAAGTTAATTATTAGTTAATTTAAATAAATAAAAATACAAAAATTAAAATGCAAACCATATACCTCCGCAAAGAGCACGTATCCAACTTTGACTACACATCAAAGCCTCCAATGTGCTTGGATGAAGTCTATTGCGATATGGGCTTACAAATCGACCACCAGTGCTGAAAGCAGATTCAGAAGCAACAGTGGTAACTGGAATAGCCAAAATATCTCTTGCAATTTGAGATAATATAGGATAGTTACCACCATTCACTTTCCACCAAGCCAAAACATCAAATTCTTCCTCAACATTAAATGGTACTAACTTTTCACCCAAATAAGTGTCTAGTTCATCATTCACTTCCTCATTACCAACATTAACAAAACTAGAAAACCCCGAAATCCATTCACTTGAACTCTTATAGGAACCTGAACTCGGTATAGAATGAGAAGTACTTAAAGAACTAGAGCTATACCCAGGAGAATTAGCAGTTGATGCATATCTAGCTTTGTACTCTTTCACTATACTTTGACAATCACCATACACTATCTGGACACGAGTAGTAGCATCATCCCCATAAATCATGGAAAAGTAATATTCAACCAACCTAATTTTGAACCTAGGATCAAAGATACAAGCAATAGACAATATTCCACTCATGTCATGCCAATACTTATCGAACTTTTCAATCATTTTCTGTGCCATGATTCTAAATTCATTATACCTAGGAGTTGAAACCCACTCATTCAGGCGCAATCTAATATCACACACATGGCGCAGAAATAAATTAGATGTTGGATAACTAGTACCAGAAAACAATGTTGTACAATTATAAAAACATTTCAAATCATTTTCTAAGGCACTAGCTAATTGCCAATCATGCTCACTAGGCAAACACTTATACTGTCCATCAATATTCTTCAATCGACAAAAAACGTTCTTATAATGTAATGCAGAACATATCATGAGATAAGTAGAATTCCACCTAGTTGGACAGTCTTGTACTAGTTTTCTACCAGAAGTAATGCCTAATTTACGTGCATTCTCATCAAATGTCGATTTCCTTTTAGTTGATCCTGACCAAAAAATAACACTTTCACGAATGTTTGCAATTAGATCACCAATCACACTTAAACCATCCTTTACGATCAAATTTAAAATGTGGGCACAACAACGAACATGAAACTTTTGTCCACCCAAAATGAGATCATTTTTATCTAGTGCCAACAACATAAAATCAATCATACGATCATTAGTAGCAGCATTGTCAACAGTTATGGAGGATAACTTACGCTCAATGTTGAGCTCCAATAATGAACCCATCAACTTATCACAAAGCACTTGGCCTGTGTGAGAACCAGGCACTTCTAAAAAGCTGAAAAAAAGAAAAAAATCAGATTGATTATTAATTTAAAAAAAATCAGAATAGTAAAATCAGAAAGTAAGAATTTAACCTCAAAAGTATGCTCCGCAATGCCCAAGTGTCGTTAATAAAATGTGCAGTGATTGCCATATATGCTTTTGTTTGATTTTCTGCAGTCCACATATCAGTTGTAATAGCAATTCTACCTTGAGTTTGCTCCAATACACTGATATATTTGGCCTTTTCACACTCATACATGTCTAAAATCTCCTTCTTGATAGTATTTCGAGACACCGGCTTCCACAACTGATTTAGAGAAGACATAACATCCTTCAACCCCTGATGCTTTACAATACTCAGAGGGTACTCATGCATGACAATAGCACGTGCCATTTTTCTCCTCGTAACTTCAGGATCAAAATGAGTTTCTCTCGCCTTCCCTTTTCACTAGCGCTTTCTTCTTGGGTGGGAATTGTGGCCTCTATTTCCTTTTCACTTGACATGTCTTGAATGATCATGCAAGTGCTTTGTTCCATCGATTACTCCTTGCTACCAATGAATTTTACAATAATTGCACACCTTATCAATCCCATTAATTTTTTCTTCTCAAAATGCTCCCATACAATTGACCTTATCCTTCCGCCTGCGTACATTATAGTGAGTAACACTAGCAGCTGATTCACCTTGAGTTTGATTGCCTTCATCATCCATTAAGTGTGGTGTGGGCAAAGAACTTGACATATTGAATGTCAAACCTGCAATCAAGCCAGGAAGCAAAATTTAAAAACTGTCCAGAGTATATAGTTCCCATGCATATTTAAACAAACAATAATAAAGAACTCAAGTCTGCTGTTTTAAAAGCAATTTATACAGTCATTGGATTCTAAACAAAATTGAACTAGACTCGAAACATTTGGCAGTTGGCAAATACTTTAATATTATAATGGGCCAGCAGAAAGTCAAAGGAACATAGTTTTGTTTAGAATCCACTGTTGTTGTCATAGCTTTCATTTGATAAATATGCCAAATAAATTACAGCAAACAATTCACTATTACAGCAATACAAAAGTTAAATAAATTTCAAGTCTAAAGCAGTTACCAAACAAAAACCTTCTGATTATTGTAAAACTAATCAAAATGATTCACGTTCATAGCAGCAACACATGGTCCCTACCTCCATTTTTGTTCTGCTAAAACCCATTGGATGTCAGTCTGGCTCAATCTTTTTTTATTTATCAAAAATGAATTTATGCGCTTCTCCAAAGCTCAACAATCCAAACCCACCTCCAGTAATCATCATTTTAAAAAATCAATGGAATAACATGATAAATGCACTGTTGTTGCTTTAAGTTTTAAAATTATTTCGGAAAAATTATCAAGTATGTTCTATGACCGAGTTACAAGAATCTTATACTAAACCATCACATTATCATATAAATAGCCAAAAGAGAAAATCAAAGCTGTAAGAAAACTACAAGAATCTTACACTAACCTGTTCAGCTACTAGAGAAACTAGACTGTGAGTGAGGGAGTCAGTGTCGGCGTCGACGTCGGCTTTAGTTAACTGCAGCAGCAGCGGCAACGACAGCAGCAGCGGTAGGTGGGTGTCGTTATCTCTCTTTTGCGATAAAGAAGTCAAGAAAGAGAGGGTAGGGATTGCGTTCTGCAAAATTGATTTTTGTTCTTTTTATTTTCGGGTCGGGTTCGGGGACCCGATAAAATCCCCAAATCCAAACCCAAAAATCTTTTGGGGTTTAAACCCGTACCCGAAATAGACCCGAACCTAATTTAAAATTTTTTTGGGGGCCCACGCCCAAATTAATGGAGCTCTGGTCTTTCCAAGACCCTCCAGAAGATTTCTTTTGAATAATTAAAGGAGGAAGCCTAGGCCGGGTGCGCACATAGTACCAACCCTTAATAGGTGACCTTCGATTAGGATTGGGGACGGCCATGAGTTGATAAAAAAATTAAAATTGTCAGAAAGTGGGGCCAGGAAGGTCTTTTTGTTTCCAAAGGATATACATGCCTATCATAGCACGCCATACAAGCGGGCTTAATTGAGCAGGAGCACAATAGAGGTTGTTAAGCATGTACCTAAGAAAAGGGTGAAAAGGGAGTCTCACACCATAGGTAAAAATATCAGGGTGTATGGTGACAATGCCGTGAGGAGGACGACTAGGCTTATCATCTTCTCTAGCCCTTTCTAAGGAAATGGAACGAGGTATGCCATAAGAGACGCGGAGGGATTCGAAAGACATTTCACCCATGTGATTAATCTCTTCATCTATGGTCCACTTTGAAGAGTTAAATGAGGGACCAGTGGAAGGGGGAAAAAATGAAGCAGGGGTAAAGTTGACGGTGAATGGTTGGTTAATTGCAGGCTCACAATCATCTTCTTCCAAAGGATAGTCACAAGGTTCAGATTCAGAAAACTCGGGTGACGACATTGTTGATAAAAAGAAAAATATAGAGAGAAGGAAGAACTATTGTAAACACTCACCAAAAGAAAGTAGACGAGTCTTAAAAATATATATTGGGTGTTGAACGAAGAGAGAAGACCAATTAATGGGTAGAAGAGGGGATAGCCAAGCATATAAATAAGCAAAAAGTAGTTCTTTTGAGCTTCGAATACTAAAGCTCTAAAAAGCTAGGGGGCAGCTAATACGAATGAGAAAATGAAAGGAACCAGGAACCAGGAACCAGGAAAAGGAACCAGGAATCAGGATCCAAGAAACCGGGAACCAGGAACCAGGAAAAGTCAAAGGAAACCAAGAAAAGGAAACGGCGCAAGGAAGCACAATGCAATAAAATTATAATCAATCTAGAAGTTTCGGAACCTACTTCGAGAAGGAGACAAAAATAGACTTCAAATAAAATTCTGATTAAGTAGGGGAAGTCGAGACAAATTAGGAATTAGTAAAGACTTAAAATACTGAAAATTTGTATATAAATAGAGAGCTCCAGAAGCGAAAGAGGAGGTGAAGAAAAATTTAGCAAGAGCTGAACCACGTAAATCTTGTTTTATAGTGAATTTTCTCTTTTGAGAGAAAAGTTTTGCAATCATTGTTTTATAGTGAATTTTCTCTTTTGACTCCCGTGGACGTAGGCCAAGAGCTGAACCATGTAAATCTTTGGTGTTTTCTTGGCTCTTTATATCTCCCCTTTATTCAATTCTTCGGTTGACCAAAAATTAGCGTCAACAATCCTAATATTCCTGGGCTGGTGGAAACCGTGGCCAAAGAGTGTGGTGGTTTGCCACTTGCTCTTTTTACCGTTAGTCGAGACATGACCAGCAAGAAGACACATCAAGAATGGAAATATGCGATTGAGGTGCTAAGGAGGTCAGCCTCTAAATTCACAGGTATGGAGAAACGAGTATACTCTCGTTTAAAATTCAGGTATGATCTTTTACCCAGCGACTTGGATAGATTTTGCCTCTTGTATTGTAGTTTATTTTCGGAAGATTATGGGGTAGACATCGATCAATTGGTAGATTGCTGGATATGTGAGGGATTTTTAGATGAATATGATAGAATTGCAGCACGAAATCAAGGATATTCCATCGTTGGCACACTTCTTCTTGCATGTTTATTGGAAGAAGAAGAGGGCAATCGTATTAAAATGCATGATGTGATTCGAGATATGGCTTTGTGGATTGCATCTACATTTGAGAAAAAGAATTAGAAGTTTTTAGTTCTCGCAGGCGTTGGATTAAATGCAGCACCAATTGTTGGAGTATTTAAAGAGGTTACAAGGATGTCGCTGATACAGAATAAAATCAAGAAACTATTAGAATCTCCTGACTGTCCTCGTCCCAGACCTTGTTTCTTAATTTCAATAATTTAGATGAAGTCAACAGAGGTTTCTTTCAATCCATGCCTTCCCTTAGAGTTTTAAACCTCTCATATAATCATAGACTACGGAAATTTCCTCATGCGATTTCAAACTTGGTTTCATTGCAAAATCTTGATATATCAAACACCGGATTCGAAATATTGACAGAATCGATAAGTGCTTGTTTAATCTTAAATGTTTGAACTTGGATAGAACAATCCGCCTGCATACGATTCCACCACAGATTATTTCCAATTTGAAAATGCTACAAGTATTGAGAATGTTTTTATGCGGTGCCATTGAACAAGAAGAGCAGAGCATTCTGTTTGGAGGTAGTGAGCTTTTGGTAGAGGAATTGCTCGGTTTGGATCATTTACATGCGTTGGGCGTCACCATTAGAAGTTTACGTGCTCTCCAAAGATTGCTGAGCTCGCCTAGATTACAGACCAGTACTCGATCTCTATTCTTTCGTGACTTCAACAATTCGAGGTCGCTCAGTGCTTTATCTGTTGCAAGTTTGAGGCATCTTGAAAGACTCGACTTCTGGTACCTAGTGGATTTGGAGGAGTTTAAGATCGAATATACGAAGGAAGTGAAGAAAATGGGAATAACACAAGGCTTTTATTGTTTGCACACTGTTGAGATACGTGCTTGTCCCGAACTGAAGCACATGACATGGCTTACTCTTGCCCCAAATCTCAAGAGGATGCGGATATGTCTCTGGCCTAATATGGAAGAGATAATCAACAGTGAAAAATTAGGTGAGGTTTCAACGGACATGGTGCAAAACCTAAACCTTTTTGCAAGACTTGAACGTCTTGAACTAGAAGAATTAAGTAATTTGAAGAGCATCTACTCAAGAGCCTTGCACTTCCCACTCCTGAAAGAAATGACTGTCACAAAATGGCGAGAGTTTAAGAAGCTCCCACTTGATCGCAACAGTAGAGTGGAACGCAAAATCATTGTTAAGGGAGAGGAGAGTTGGTGGGAATAGCTGGAATGGGATGATCAAGTCAGTCAAATACTTTTCGTGCCTGTTTCAAAGCCATTTAAACTTACTATCTAGTAGCCTTGTATTATGATAATTCGTAAGCTTTTCATCCAATAAGAATAAATAGTTTTTTTTTTGGGTTTTTTTGGGGCTGATCGTGGGTTTTTTCTTGTTTACTTGTTAGCAGTTTGTGTCTTATAATCTGTTAACACTTGCAGTAGTATAATCTATATATTAGTTGCAATATAAATCACATTAATCTTCAAATATTGAGTGCGCTTACTTAATTTTGATGTTAAACACGAAAGTTTTCAAATTTAATAGATCATTAAACTAAATATATGCTTGACGCCATTACTGTTAGCTAGCTTTTTCAAAATTTTCAAATTTCCAAAGGACAAGCCTGCACGTGACTGATGGCGTTAGATAATCTCATAATGAGAATCAGTTGGGGCGCTCATTCTTATTCAAGAATGGAAACGCAAATGAGAATTAAATTGAGATTTTAGATAGGTATTAGGTCAAAACAAAGGAGTACTGTTGACATTTTCTCCATCATCAATGTTCAAGTTTCTCTCTTACTGCGACTTGATCATTGCTCGTTCAGAAGTCAAAATTTAGATATGCAAGCTGTTCGGACAATATTTATATATGCGTTGGCATCCCATTGGCAGCATCACTGAGTCTCCGCGCAAATTAGTACCCAAAGGCAGTTGGCGGAATTCATAAGAGTGTATATATGTCTTCTCATACTTCGTGTATTTTATAGGTTTTATCGCTGGATCATATGTCTCTTTAATCAGGACAATTTGTTATAGTCAAAATTTTTCTTACAGATTACAACTAATAAGGTAGCATCAATCACTAAGAGGGTGTCTCAAATTGAATAAGCTTTTAATATCTTGTAATCTCTATAACTTAATAAACTACTTAATGTCTGAGCATGCCATTCTACGTAGGAATTTAAACTTTTAACCGTTAAAATCCTTCATTTGTTTTACGTTTCGTGCACTTTATTGTTTTTAATAGTTTGTTTAACTTACCTTTTCATTAGAACATGGTCTAGTCGCCTATAAAATTAGATCTCATATAAGCCTTGTAATATTAGTCATTGCATAGAAGCGAACGCCACAAATTTTGTCCTCCTCCTATGTATATATATATTTTTCCTTCCCCTCGTAGGGTTGAGAACAATTTATTCAATTTTATACTTCTTATTGCGTGTTTCAAACTCCCCAAACAAAAAAAAAAAAAAAAAAAATCTATACTTCTTGTGATTAATTTTCTTGTAAAAGCATCGACCTTTTGTCTTTTCTTTATGTTGGCCACTAAGTTCTGCCGTATGTCAGAAGTATATATAGTTTTACACCCGGAGAAGAGAAAATGCCTGCGTAGTAAAACGAAATTTTTGTTATTATTGCTTTTCTATTTAACTGCGATGACAGTACTGTATCAGTTTCTTAATGTGTCCATGATTTACAAAATTGAGAATTGACTTTTCATGAAACTTACACAAAACAATTTTGAGAAGTATGAAAGAGTGTTTTGCTTGCTCACGATGTTGTAGTAAAATTACGACAATAATATACTAACTTTACTGAAGCTTAAAGTGCCTATCTAACTAATCTCAAGTGATATATTAATCGATTTTTACTAACCTTTAACATTAGTATAGTATTATTCAAATATATTATCAGCAAAACCGATCAGCTTTTAATCAGTATTAATTCCGGATTTTAACACGTTCCAGACTTTTAATACATGGAAAATATTTTTGGGAACTTTATTTTTCTCCCTAAGAAAGTAACCTAATTGGTTAGCTGTGTTTAATTGAATCCAGAAGCTTAATGGCTAATCATGCATTCTCTGTACAATAACCTCGGGGAAGAGTAACCTCTAACCTTGCAGCAAAAACTTCTGTTTGTAATAATGCTAGCCGTCCCCGAATTAGACAATTGAACATGATATCATGCATAGAGCTATCCGGCCAAATATTCCTTCTACTGCTGCTTATTCTAATATTTTGCAATTAATTATAATAATTAAACAAAATAAAAATTAACTTGAACCTAATCGACAAAGAACGTATTGTCTAGTGAGTCACCACCACAACATTATGGAGAGGGTTTTAGTATATGTTGCTTCTTGTCAGCTGCCGAAATTCTCTTTGAACAAACTCCTATAATACCTCAAATTAATACACATACAGCAATATCTGATAAAATTAAGTTAACTAAAAGAGAGAAAAAAAAATGTCTAATAATAATAATAATACTCCGTCAACATGGACAAATCTCTCATGGACAGTGAAGCTTGCCATGTCAGTTATCTCTTGGGGTATCAAGCTCTCTCGCCGTTCAGACGGCTCCGTTAACCGCCGTCTCATGAGCTTCTTCGACTTCAAATCTCCACCATCCTCCATCAACGGCGTCAAGACATCTGACATAATCGTTGACACATCTCGCAACCTCTGGTTCCGCCTCTACGTCCCCATCACCACCACCACCACACCAGCAACAAATGACGTCAGCAGCAGCCAGCTGCCGGTCATCGTCCACTTTCACGGCGGAGGTTTCACCTGCATTTGTGCTGACTCTGTAGGCAGCGACAACCTCTGTCGAAGACTAGCTAAAGAACTCAAAGCTGTCATTTTGTCAGTGAATTACAGGAACTCGCCTGAACATAAGTACCCAAGTCAAGTTGAAGATGGATTCGATGTGCTCCAGTACATAGAATTAAACCCTAATTTCGAAGGCTTTCCGACAAACGCTGACCTAAAGAACTGTTTCATCAGCGGGGACAGCGCAGGCGGAAACCTAGCTCATCATGTTGCATTCAAAGGCTCCAACTATGGTTTCAAAAATTTGAGGATCATTGGAGTTATAGCACTTCAGCCATTTTTCGGAGGAGAAGAAAGGACTGAATCCGAAATAAAGCTAGCTGGAGCTCCGTTTATTACCACGAAAGGCACCGATTGGCTGTGGCAGGCCTTCTTGCCGGAGGGTGCAGGCAGAGACCACCCGGCGGCTAATATTTTCGGCCCTAAATCGGAGGATATTTCGGGGTTGAAGTTTCCGGCGACGATAGTGATTGTTGGAGGGTATGATCCTTTACTAGACTGGCAAAAGAGCTACTATGAAGGGTTGAAAAAAGCTGGAAAAGAAGCGTACTTGATTGAGTATCCAAATGTGTTTCATTCTTTCTATGGAGTCCCGGACGTGCCTGAGTCGGCTTTGTGCATTAATGAGGTGAAAAAATTCATGCAAAAGGTAATAGGCAAGTTGATTTAACTGTCAAGTGTATTCAAGCATCAGTTATAGGAGGTGTAGGGATGGAATGGGGCAAACATGGATCGGATCTATTTTGCTTCAAATCCAAATTTATAATAAAAATTTAGACTTGTATCTACTCTAGATCTATCATGGATCTATATTTTTCGCTCTATATCCATGTTTGAAATAAAAAATAAAGATCTATATCTCTTTAAATCCAAAAAGAAAAATTAAAATCTAAATTTACTCTAAATGTGTCATGAATTCCAAATCTTAATAATAAGAGAACAATTATATTTTAGAAAGAAAATTAAACACTAAAATACATTGGTAACAATTAAATTATATACTTATAAAAAAAAATCTAATAAGTATTGTAGCTTCTACTTTTACACCAAAACAAACAATAAGAAGGATAATAAAATATCCACTAAAAGTAATTATAGTAATTGTAGGAAAAATATCATTGTAACATTCGAATGTCTCCTTTACCATCCTGACATCCACGACACACCATTATCATTCCCATATCATTAATTAATAACATATAAGTTAAATATGATTTATTATATTCGGTTCTTTATTATTTTTATTATGACCATATTTAAGTAAATATATGATTAACATAATTATTTTATAGTTGATAGCCACCACTAATTAGTGATTATACAACGTGAATAAGATTATAAGAAAATGATAGAAAAAATCTCTAGTCTAGACATTTTCCCAGCAATTAAAGGACTGATTCACGCATTCAAATAAAATCGAGAAGCAAGAGCAGACTAAAGACAAAGAAAGAGAACTAAATTATAGAGTGAAAAACTTAAAAAAAAAAATTACGACTAGCTATCCTAATTTTATTTTACACTTAATAAATTTTTGTCTTACAATCATTTAAATACCTTTAAGTTTTAAGATTCTTAAACACATGCTAAATGCTACTAATATTCCATGAATAAATTTTATTATAATTTATAATTATATAAGGTTAAGAAATTTTTAAAATAAAATAAAATTAAGTGGTGAGTGGCAATGAATAAGGATCTAGATATTAAGATAAATTCAGACATACTCTAGATTCGCCTTGGATCTATGCATCGATATCCAAATTTAATTCAAATCTATTTTAGTCCGACCCAAATCCAATTCGATTAGGTTTGAATCATGTGGATCTTGAGCCAGATCCAATCCATTGTCATCCCTAAGGAGGTGTGATGGTCAAATATATATGGGATGAGATATATGATTTTGCATTTTTGTGTAATATTAAAAACTATTTTCAAAATATTAGAGGAGATTGTCAGTTTTCTTTAAGGAAATCAATATAAATTGGTTATTCGTTTACTGGTTTTATAATAATTAATAATGTAATTAACAACATAATTTTATAGTATTTCCCTATTTTCAAATATATTTTTATTCATATTTTTTATAGACTAAAAATCATATAAATAAAAATTAAAATAAAATTTAGGTAATATAAATCAAAACTAAAATAAAATTTAAGCATTAAAATGAGAAATATACTTTTCCGTGTGAATAAAAATTGAACCACAAAGTATTTTCATTGTACTTTTATTAAATCATGAAGTATTTTTCATTGTACTTTCTATAACTTTTAAACATTTTTCCTATAATAAATATGTATGATTTATTCCTAAGATATATTATTAAATAAATGACCCATTCACCTTTTTTTTTATTTAAATTTTTGGTGTCAAGAGATTTTTGGATATTATGAAACAGTAAAGTAGTAAATGATATATATTAATTTCAATAGTGGAAAAATGGGTAATCTCCAAAAAAAAATAAAAAGAAATTTCTTTTACGAGAGGGAATATCTCCTTAGCTATAAGTGTTTAACAAAAAAAATCTTATTTATTAAATATAAAGATATCACCATCATAAATGTATTGATTAAATTCCTTGTGAGATTAATGTGTATTGATTGGATCATTCTATGATGCGGTAGTGGGGATAGATAACCAAGGATCAAAAGTAAACTAATAAAACAAAAATAGCACCACAAACAACTTACAAAAACTGTAATTCGCAAGCTGTTATGACAAATAAATTCTTAAATCATACTGCTATGAGTCTATTCCACCCAAGTAAACTATCACCATAATTGCCGACGGAAAATTTTGGGCATAGATAAAGCTTCGAAATTTGGACTCCCCGTTTTTGGCTTCTTATTAATGAATAATTTTTAGCCCCCATCCATCTTTCTTATTTGCTCTATTTCCCACAAGTAGAAGTTAGAACCAAGAGCTAAACGTCTTAAAAGCTAGACTTTCTATATCAAGAACAAAATTAAAAGCTGTGGTTTCATATGTTTTTGGTAGTTTTTTATTTCCTCCAACCCCTATTGTTGGAAATTCGTTGACACATCATTTTTGCTGAAAATTATATAATTGTATTATTATTAATTTGTACCAAGCTCCAGGACAAATTCTTGGGGTCTGCCACGGATCGGCGTAATAAATATTTGTTTTATATTCAGTGGCGGACCCACAGGTGGGCTACCGGGCTGTAGCCCGGTCTTGGTTGAAAACAATCATTTATACCCCTTACATTTTCATTAATATTATATATAATATAGTTTTTATATTATTTTCATATATATCCCTATCTCAATTACCCGTATATTTTTATTATTTTTATATTATAGTAAAACTTTTATTTTAGTTTCAAATATGTCCTTAATCCAATTTTTTTTTTTCATTTGAAATTAGTTACTTACTTTATAAAATGATTAAATTATGCATTTATTGAATATATTGAAAACATTAGGGGGCTAAAATGTTACTATTGCTTTATTTTAAAAAATTCTAAGTGAAAAAAATTATGTCAATCTAATATAAAATTTTTACTAATATTAAAAATGCTTACAATAACAACATGTAAGAGCAAATATCAACATTTTCATAAGCCTTTTATATGAATTTTGAGATTTCATTTAGTAGTAAGTTAGAAAATAAAATTTGAGTATTTTGAGGAGTCTTCATAAAAGAATCACTAGCATCTGATTCTTCAAAGAGAGCCAGAGTCCCTACCAAAGAAATAACGGCACTCAAATACATTTTTATTGGATGAATTTTGTTTATTATTGAAACTTTTGACTAATAATATATTTATAATTTTAAAAGATGAATAAATTTTTTAGTTGTTTAATTCATTTAAGTCTGGTAGTTAAGTACTTGACTTTAAATATTAAAGTTTCACTGTTGAGTTTTAATTGATTGTGATTACATGTATTGATTTAATTTTAGTTTAAAATTCTTAATTGATTTATTAGTCCTCATATAATTATATGTTATTAAAGGTTGCAATGTTGGATTCCATAATTAAAAAATAGTGTTTTTATACTTGAATTGCTTTTGTTTTTTATTCCTTTTTTATAACTATTTTTTATTACGTATTTATAAGAATAAAGTTCTTCATATCCCTCTTATTTGATGTACTTCTTCTTACTTATGAATTTTTATGATTACTTCAAAATATAAATTTTTTAATTAGCCCGGGGTTATATAAATTCTTGGATCCGCCCCTGTTTATATTAATTATCCCACTTTACTCAAGATATACAATTTTTCAAGTTACATAAGATATACATGATATCTCTTTAAATACATAAAATAAAATAAAAATAAAAATAAAAATACAATGTTGATTGTTAATTTTCTTTCATTGAATTGCAGCATAATTGTCATGCTACCAAAAAACAATCTTCATTTGTTTCCCTATGAAAATCTCTAGTTTCTACTCTTTAATGTGTTGCGGCTGTTTTTGTTCATTTTACTTCCGCATTTTTAAGCTACTTATTAATGGACAATAAATCATTTCTCATTTTTCCCCTCTTTAAACAAACCAATAATGCAAGTGTCAGAAAGCAGTAATTTAAGTTTCAGATAGCAACAAACTATATATCCAAGTGCAAAAATAATGCGATATGACATAAATTATAGTGAATTAATACCTCAGGCACAGAGAACTGCAGTCTGAAATTTGGGCCATCAGAGTAATCTGATATTTGGGCCATCATAATTTCTGAGGCGAAGCTGTGAAAGGGTCCAGGTTGGCCTTTGAATACTCTTTTTTGGGGCCCAACATATTTTGAAAAATATCTTGTAACTTAAATAGTGGTCCTTAACACTTCTCTTTACAATTTTAATCAAATTAATAATGTTCATATTATTTCCTAACAAAATTCATGCTCAATAAATAATATTTTTTGAAAAATTATTTTATTTTAACTCGGATTAAAATAAGATCAGTTAGCTTCGCCATTGGATCCAATATTGTCCTAAACGTATCTTCCTCCAAGGACTTGAATATCTTCTTGATTCTATTTCTAATCTAAAGTTTATTATACCATCTGTTGTGGACGTCAATTTTTTTTTTTTTTTGGAAATTATTAAAGAGCAGGCGGTAAGAGTCCTGATGCATGATTTCATTGTTATACAACTTATGATGATTAGTTGCCAGATGCATTTTAAAGGGGAAAAAAAAAGGACTGATGCGGAGTTTTCTTAAATAATGCGGGTACTGTATTATCATTGCAGCAATACTAAGATGCAATTATAAAAGTTGTGCAATATTAAATAGACTAATTAGAATTAAGAGATGGCTCTTTCTCCTTGAGTGCCATACCTATCCACTGACAGCAATAAATATTATAATGTGGGGACTGCCAGCTGCGCAACAAACGTGGAAAACACGAAAGGTTTGTTTTCGACCTTTTCTTTGCTAATTGTGGAAAACGAGAACGATTTGTTTTTCTTGGGAAATGAAAATGCTAACCTAAAAAAAGCGAATCATATATGTTTTGTTATTGTTTATTTTGGAAAAAGAAAAACAGTGGTTCAAAATCACTAACACACCCCCCAAATTTCTCATTGCCATATACATATGTCTCTGAAACAAAATTTCCTACAATAATAATAATAATAATCATAAATATAAAATATTTTTGTCCACTTGTGATGATCAGTCGCCGCCACATTCCTCCAGGTTTCGCGCTCGTCATCCATGGAGGCCATGCCCTGTTGACTATTGATACTCTAATTAAGTCATTACCCCTATTAAATATAGGTTTAAATATAATTAGTTGGAGTACTCATTGCTGCATCATCAATCATTTAATACAGCGTGCGATATTAATTAATTGATTTTATTATTAATTATTAATCTATTATTTTTACAATTTACTCAATAAATGATATACGAGAACTACATAATTAAGTATGTTAATGGAGTATTCAAAATTAATAAGCAGAGTATTACCCTTAAAAGCATTTTTTTTTTTGTTACAACAAATTCTATAGTACTTCAAGTGTCCAAATTAATGCAGTAGCTTTTTGTTATGAGAAATTTTGAAAACATGCACAGATGACATAAATGCATTAATAAGATATAATACTCTTATGTACGCCAAACTCTCTGGGCTATGTTACACATGCAGTTCAACTATAATGAGAAAAAGCTTGCGCAGTTCAACTATAATGAGAAAAGGTTTGAGGCTTTTGGTATGTTGCCCGTTTGGTATCGTTATGAAGACTGCAGTGTTGACAGTTCAGATTACAAGAAATTCAGCAATAAAGTATAAGTACCTTGATCTTATTACATTCTTGGATTGAGGGAAAATGTCGTAAAATGACTTCTTGAAGAGCTACAAGTGATTAGTTTCTAAGTCAATGACCACTAACCAGCGCTCCCATCATTCCATGGTAGGACTTGGTAAAATAACTACCACCCCATCATGAGGAATATCACTAACAAGCCTCGCAAACATTGGCCTGCCCCATCCAAAGTTTACATCGTGAATAGGCATGTTTGCCAAAACTTGTAAAGCAGATTTGGTCAACTAAAATTATGGGCTTCTGGTCTTATTGCTGTTAAATCAGGCCGTTGCTTAAGCCTTAAGGTAAGCAAGAGCTGACTTCAGAAACTTAGACGTTCATCTACTCAAGGACTTCATGTATGTAATCCAACGGTTCTGACTGAATTTCACTTGATATGGCAACTGGTGTAGTGCTGAAGACAGCACTGCCAATATACCCAAGTGGAATTTTAGGATTCAGTTTAAACCGTCCATCTGGGGGAATATCTAACTTGGTAACTTGATCAACATAAAATCTCGTGCTTTGCATGTGCAACGCCATATATATGCTGCCACTATCTCGAACCAGCTATATTTTATAGAATACTTTTCTCTGAGGTTGTTCATTTGACCAGATGATAACTTAAAGATAGCTGTAGAAATAGGTTCATGATTTTGATGATCATCAGTAGGACTATTGATCAAAGAAGGAAGTGGGTCGTATTCAATGTGGTGGAATGTAAGAGAAATTGGGAACCTACGTATGGCTTGATCAAACTGATCAGATCCAAGTACATTTGAATTTTAAGACAAAATAAATAATAATAGATTTATATTTTCTGTAAATAATTGACAATAGAGTCATATTTTATGTAGTTAAAAATCATCGTAGTTAAAATATCATCACAGTTAACTATATTTATAATTTCAATAAATTATTAATTTATGATTTGAATGAGATCACAAAGTTATATAAGATTTTTTTAGAAAAATATTATCTTATTATTTTATAAAAATTATTAGTTAAGTCCATTGGCTCAAGTTGGGACTGTGGAAATTTTTTATACAATAGAGACCATTAATTTATAGAGTATTAATTTATGGATATTCTACTACATATGTGTAGATATTTGGCAGGTTATTGGACAACCCGCTTATTTTCTGTGTTAGGTTACCATCTCAATATTTTGATACGATTATTAAATAGGTCATGTTAAGGTCGATCTAAATTTAATACGAACACGACCCGATAGCCCATTTTGCTAGCTCTATGGTTAAGGATGAAGACGGAGAATTTGAGATAAGATGGAGAATTTGAGACATACTGTAATGAAAAGGGAGATTCGTTTGTAGATGCTAAAACAAGTTGTGCACTGGATGATTTTGGTGACTCTGAATCAAGCTCGAAGCTTATGCAACTTTTCCCAGCTGTTGATGATAGAAAAGTACAACTTGTTGTCCACTTTTAATGATACAAGTACAAAAATAATACTTCCCCCTTTCTTAATTTGCTCGATCTTTTACACTTGAGATGATATACCCATATATTTATTTTCATTAATTACTTTTACTTTTCAAACTAATCCCTTCATACACGTAAGCCGCAAAAAAAAAAAAAGGTACAATAATTTGTAGATATATTATCAGTATTAGTTGTTTTAAACACTATGATTAATATTGACTAGATAACTCGATCGTTTCAAGTGTGGAGGAGTTTGTGTTGGATGCATGTTTCACCATAGGGTAGCAGATAGACACGTAGCATTCCTATAAGCATTTCACCATTCTTTAATAGTTAACCAATATTCCAGCGAAGGGGTAAAACGGAAAAATAATTTACTCAAAGCCTCCTTCATCAAACCAGCTTCAAAGAAATTTAAAGAATCATTTGGCAGTGGGTGGACCAAAGCAGAGGGATTGAAGCCTACCGGCATCACCCGGTCCAATTCGGTGGTCCGTAGCCAATGCTGAGCCGTTTCTTTATCAGGTCGTATCAATGCCGACTCTTTCATGTGAGTTTCCATTCTGTCAGAGCGTCGACAGGATCAACGTGATCCCCACCTATAGTGGGCACAAAATAAAAAGCTAAGATGAGTAGAGATCATGTGATCACAATAAATTTTATTAATTAAGAGAAAATGAAACTAACAAACCCTAAGGATGAAAAAAACCATGTAGACCTTGCGCGCTGTGAGACTTCAGATTTTTTTGTGGTATGTGAAGCATGCGTTCGATATTGAGGAATAATTTTTTTTTTTTTTTTGGCCTGAAAATTTAATCATTCTCTCGTAATTTAGGCTAGAATAGGCTGGTAAAGTTGTTAATACTTAAAACAATAATAACAATAAGACATTCCAAAAAAATCTATTACGAAAGCAATGAGATATTAAAACCATGCATTCTTTTTCGAATGACCGAATACTGTTACTTAGTTGTATATATAAAAAAAAGAATATATTTTTTATATTGCAGAATGTCAAAAACGGACTATACTGTACTCGTTTTTATTTTCTTTTGTTTTGTCAAAAACAATTACATTGGAAGTGTCATTATTATCATTTTATGATAAACATGAACCACATTCGTAGTCATTGTTACAATTTTTAAATTTATATATACTTCTACCATGACACTATGCTAAAAACATACTACTAACATTGTAGTTATACTACATTCATACATATTGTTTTGCTTTTTTTTTCAAAAACAAACAGTGCTCATTATTATCTTTTTTATGTCAAACATAAACTACATTCCTAATCTTAGTTTTTTTTTTCTTTTCTTTCAAATATTATTGAATACATTTATAACATGACTACAACATTGAACTTGTTGTTTATTTTTTGTGTCAAAAATAAACTAGATTCATACTTTTTTGGGGGGTTAAAAACATACTATATTTAGTGTCCATTATTACTATTTTTATGTTAAACATTAGCTACATTCGTACTCATTGTTATTATTTTTAAATTTATTGAATATATTTATATTAGGTTAGCACGTCATAGCCAAATTACATTGGTACTTATTTTATGTGTGTTAAAGTTATTTTAGGATATAAGAAGTCTTTTAGTACAAGAAGTCTTTTAGTACTCTATTTCTTGTTATATATATATATCTATTGTATTCAATTTTGTGATTAGAAAATAATAAAACTACAAACCCTATTTTTCTTTTGTGTGATCTTGGCCAACATGGTATCAGAGCCTTGAAAGAAAACATGTGCAGCCGTCATCACTCAAAGAATTCTACCAAACCCTAAAATTTCTACCATCACAAAAAAAAAGTATAGTGAACAGCAGATACTGTTATCGTCATGGCTGCCCCATTTGCAGTTCCTCCTGGTATTGGAATTTCCATTACTGCAGTCAAATTAAATAATGAAAATTTTGTGCTGTGGTCAAGAGGAGTAGAGAAGTATTTGATTGCTCAGGGAAAAGAGAATTACTTGACTGATGAGCCTCCAGCAAGTGAGTCTAAAGATTATCGTAAATGGTTACAGGAAGATACTATGGTGACAACTTGGCTATGGAATAGTATGGAACCCTCAGTTGCCGCTACCACCATGTGGGTTCAAACGACAAAGGAGTTATGGGATTCTCTGAAGGAACGGTTTGGTCAATCAAAGAATAGTTCCAGAATTTATGAGTTGTATGAAGCTTTTTTTTTCATGTCAACAAGGAGATAGGTCGCTAAGCGAACATTACGGCATTCTAGAAGGTTTATGGGGAGAGCTTACTTCTTATCATCCTCTCACTACAGATATTACAATTCTTGAAAGACAACATGAAGAACTATTGGCTGTTCGTTTTCTATCTGGTTTGAACCCTGTATACGAGAGTTCGAAAAATGATATTTTGACTAAGAAAGAGTTACCCAACATAAAGGAAGCATATGCACGCCTTAAGCGACTGCCCTTTACTCACAGTGATCAAGACACATCTGCTCTTGCATCTTTTGGAGGACGTGGGCAAGGGCAAACTACCGGACGTGGTCGAGGTCGTGGTAGAGGCAGAGGACCAGGACGTTTTTACTGTACTCATTGTGGACGGACCAACCATCCCCCAGAAAAATGTTGGGACAAGTTTGGTAAGCCAGAGTAGGCAAATCAAAGCCAGAATAATCAGGGGGAGAATTCTTCTGTAACCACATCTTCTCCCAATATTATGCAAAACACCCAGGTGCCATCATCTTCAGAGCCTAATTCTTCTACTTTAGGTAACAAACCAGAAATAGCCTCCTTTAATCGAATTTTACTACAAATGCTTTCTTATCTATCTCTAATTCTACTCCTTAGATAATTAATTCTGGAGCATCATCTCATATGACTGGTAATCGTTCCATTTATAGTTCATATTCTCCTTCCTGTCAATCATCATCTGTAGTCCTTGCTGATGGTTCTCGAACCAATGTTTTAGGTGAAGGGGTTGTTTATGCCAATCCCAATTTATGTCTTTCCTCTGTTCTCCATTTTCCAAAGTTTCTAGTACACCTTTTATCTTTCAGCCAATTAACAAAGAGTCTTAATTGTTCTGTGACATTTTTTCCTTCCTATTGTGTTTTTCAGGATCTTGGTACGAAGAAGACGATTGGTGGCAGACATGAGATGAATGAAGTTTATCACCTTTCTACTTCATTATCTTTATCCAGTACTGCTTTTTCTTCCGCTGTCTCTTCATAACAATGGCATTATCGATTGGGGCATCCTCCTCTTCGGTTAATTCATCATTTAAGTTTACCAATTTATGTCAATTCTCGGTTAGAGTGTCAATCATGTCAGTTGGGCAAACATCATCATGTTTCCTATCTATCTCGACTTAATAAAGTGAGTCCGCGTCTGTTTCAGTTAGTTCATTCAGATGTATGGGGTCCATGTAGGGTTCCAGACCATCAAGGTTTTTAATATTTTGTTACTTTTGTTGATGATTGTTCTCGTGCTACCTGGTTATATTTATTAAAAGAGCGTTATGAAGTACCTCGTGTATTTGAATCCTTTTTTAATGAAATAAAAACTCAATTTAATATTACTATTAGAACTCTTCGTTCTGACAATACCTTGGAATACAACCATTCTGCACTTACTAAGTTTTGTAGGAAACAAGGGATTATACATCAAACTTCTTGCTCCTATAGTCCTCAACAAAATAGGGTGGCAGAACATAAAAATAGACATTTATTAGAAATTGCCAGAACTCTTCTTTTTCATATAAACGTTCCATCAAAATTTTGGGCAAATGCTATTCTAATTGCATGTTATTTGATAAATAGACTCCCTTCTTCAGTTATTAATTACACAACACCTCACACTAATTTATTTCCTAGTCAACCTTTATTCTCTTCTCTAGCTCGTGTATTTGGTTGTGTCTGTTTTGTGCATGTCTATCATACGCTTGATAAATTATCTCCTAGGTCTGTCAAGTGTATTTTTCTTGGTTATTCCAGAACACAAAAGGGTTATAAATGTTTTGAACATATTTCTCGAAAATCTTATGTTAGTGCTGATGTTACCTTCTTTGAGTCTACTCCATACTTTTCAGAAAAAGGATAATTCTTGGACCCTAACCTACTTTCTACATCTCCACCTATTCCATCTCCAGTGATCCCGGTAATCCAACCAGATAAGCCCCTCCAGGTCTATATTCGTAAGAAATCTCATCCACAATTAAGCCAAGAAGGTGATACAACTCCTTCGGATCCTTCTGCCACTCAAGAATCTTTCTCAGACTAGGATCCTCTTCCAGTCCCTGAGGCGTCTGATCTTGATCTTCCAATTGCTCTTCGTAAAGGTACAAGACACTCTACTAGATACCCTCTTACTCATTTTGTTTCGTTTCATGCTTTATCATCTTCTTTTCGTGCTTTTGCTTTATCTTTATCAGTCATATCCTTGCCTAAACATTATCAAGAAGCTCTTACTCATCCTGGTTGGCGGTCAGCTATGGAAGAAGAAATAAAGGCTCTGAGTGATCGTGGTACTTGGGATCTACAGACTCTTCCAAAAGATAAGGAGGTTGTTGGATGTCGATGGGTATTTACTATAAAATATCATCCTGATGGTACCATAGAGCGGTTGAAAGCTCGTTTGGTGGCAAAAAGGTTTACTCAGACTTATGGGGTTGATTATTTAGAGACATTTTCTCCAGTCACTCGACTTAATTCTATTAGAGTTGTTATCTCTTTAGCTGTTTTCCATGATTGGCCTCTCTACCAACTTGATGTTAAAAATGCTTTTTTGTATGGAGATTTAAAGGAAGAAGTGTATATAGAGCAACCTTTTGGGTTTTTTGCTCAGGGGGAGTCTGGCTTGGTGTGTAAACTAAAGAAGGCCATATATGGCTTAAACCAGTCTCCGCGAGCATGGTTTGATAAATTGAGTGGTGTCTTGTTAGCTCTTCATTTCAAGAGATGTCAATTTGATAATTCAGTTTTTGTGAAGCATACTTTTTCAGGTACAATTATTCTTGTAGTCTATGTTGATGATATAATTATTTCTGGAAGTGATTGTTGTGGCATTGAAGATGTGAAAGTTCAGTTGAAAAAGCACTTTCAAACCAAGGATTTGGGTCAATTGAGGTATTTTCTCGGTATTGAAGTGGCCAGAGGAAAACATGGACTAGTGCTATGTCAAAGGAAATACATTCAAGATTTGTTGACTGAAACAGGAATGTTGGGGTCTAAGCCTGTAGATACTCCTATGGACCCAAACTTAAAACTAGATGAGACGGATGAAAAGGAAAATCCAATGTTTAAAGATAGGAAAAGGTACAGAAGTCTAGTTGGGAAATTAATTTATTTGACTGTTACTAGACCCGATATTACCTTTGCGATTCAGTGATTAATCATTATTTACAAAATCAAGGAAGGTTCATTGGGAAGCGATATGTAGAATTCTCAACTATCTTGAAGACTATTGGAATGGGGTTACATGCAAAGGAAGCTCTTAGATATCATTAGCTATTCGATCTTGTTGGTGGGCTAAAATTGGAAGACGATCTACTAACGGTTTTTGTACTTTTTTGGGTGGTAATCTTGTAACTTGGAGAAGTAAGAAACAAAATATGGTAGCAAAATCTAATGCTGAGGCAGAATATCGTGCGATGGCTGATACTATTTGTGAGATCATGTGGCTTAAGAATTTTTTGAAGGAACTTAGAGTTGAGATCCAAGGCCCATCTGTGATGTATTGCGACAATAAGGCTGCAACATACATTGCTAGCAATCCAGTGTATCATGAAACGACTAAGCATATTGAGGTGGATTGTCACTTTATTCGAGAACAAGTTATGAGTGATGCAGTTGTTACTCCTTATATCAGGTTTGAAGATCAAGTTGGAGATATATTTACCAAAGCTGTGTACAAGGGAACTTTCTTACATCTTTGTTCCAAGTTGGGCATTGAGAATATCTATGCTCCAACTTGAGGGGGAGTGTTAAAGTTATTTTAGGATATAATAAGTCTTTTAGTACAAGAAGTCTTTTAGTACTCTGTTTCTTGTTATATATATATATCTATTGTATTCAGTTTTGTGATTAGAAAATAATAAAACTACAAACCCTATTTTTCTTTTGTGTGATCCTGGCCAACAATGTGAAAAAGATATTATATTCGTTCTCTTGAGATTATTTTGAAATTTGTTAAATTGTATCAGTAATTGATGCAGTTCTCTCTATAATTAAATCCTAAGTCTACCATTGCCTGAATGGTACCCCCAAAAATAGTACAATAATAACAGCAGACCCTGATGATCCGTGAATTTACTACTGAAGATCAGACCATAGGATTTGGTTTTACAAATGATCCCTCCTATTTTGGACTTTGGTACGTGGTTTATGGTACATGGTCCCTAGGCCTTCATCTTGGAAAAACTGAGCTCTTCTCGGGCTTTTCCTTGCCTTCACAAAGAATTTCCGTTAATTGGCTCATCATGGTGCAGAGCAAGTGGTAGGTGGAACCAAGCATGTCATGGTGCATGAAGATGTAATAGTTGATATGCAGTATGCCATGGTGCATGTGTAGCAAATGGTATGTGGTATGTCAGTTTCTTGAAATTTTTATTCAATTCATGTGATTCTTTCTTTCAAAGACTTGTATCATCCGCATTGATTATGGTGTTTACAAATGGGCGGACACAATGAAGGTGCACAAGGAGCTTGGTGGGATTTTAAATTTTTGTGAGAACAGCCTAATTTTAATTTGTAGTTTTTTTTAATATTTTTAATTTTGAGTAGTGATATTCGACCCCTTAGTTTTTATTATAAGACGTTAATTATAAAATTTCCTTATTAAAAGAAAAGAATTTAATTAAAAATAAAAATTATTCCAGAAATCCTAGCCACCATCCACCCTCATTGTCACTATCTCAAGCTACCATTCTTATCATTCATTCCTATTTTAGCCGATTTATTGCTAATTCCTTCTCATTATTTATCATTTATTATTATTTTATAATTTCTTGATTTCTATATAGAAATTAGTATTTGCCTCTTTTCATTTGATATTATTTTGACTTCAACATTATCATATCAATCTTTCTTAAATTAATTCAAATAAATGGTAGATTTTGGTTGGTGGATGTAGGAGTATTTGCTAGTATGGTCAATCGATTCTTTGATTAGGGTACGGTTTATCTTTTAGAATCTTGTAAATTTTAAAAAAATCTTTGTAAATTTGTCTTGTGAAAGAACAAATATTATAAAATATATACTATTTTAAATCTTTATATTTATTTTACTCATTTATGACACATATACAAAGTTTTAAACACTTAAAATTTATATTTTCATGTCAAATTTTATTGAAATAAATTTAAAACTTATAAAATTACCAAAAAATAAAAAATATATACACATATAATATTTAAAAAAAACATAAAATTCGGGTTCCCAGAATAAAACCCCGCATGGTGACGGGCTTAAAAAATCCAGCCTGGGCATCTAAAAATTGCATCCAGGCCGAGTCCGAGCATTGCGACACCCGAAACTGGCCCGAGGTTTTGCCAACCCTAGGTGTAGTGACTTAGGGTGGTGATAATGGTGGGGGAAGGTGAATAGGGTTACTGAAATTATATTTATTTTTTTATTATTTTTATTGTTTAACATGGATAATTATGAAAATATGTAAATTAATTAAAATGTTGGGTGCTAGTAAGAAAAATGAAAGGAGTGGTGATATTTGATGTTATATCTCATCAACCCCTAACTTTCGGTTAACTCCATTAAAAATTTTAAACTAATCTTTACCACTCAACATACCCCACCTAATGCCGAATTTACCTTTATTATAATTTTTGTCCTTTTTTCCAAGCACCCAACATATTAAACTTATAAAATCTATTTTTTTTAAAAAAATTCATGATCACTATAATTTTTTTTTTAAAGTTTTTATCCACCGTTGCCATAACCATAAAAAATTTGATAATTTTCCATGATTACAAAAGTAGAATATACAATATCTGAGAAAAGATAATTTAAAAAGCTAAAAGAGATTAGAGTATAAGAAATTAGATTAGTTAAACTAGATATTAACAGAAATTATCATGTAGGTGTACTTAAATTTTTTTTATCCTTTTAAGTAATTTCAAATAAAAATAAAATAGGTATTAATATAAAAGTGATGAATAAGGACACGTAGGATAAAACGAGCAAGTCAAATATCACAAACGAGTTTATTACTACTCTTAATTTAAAAAAAAAAAAAAAGATATATGGCCTATTTAAACTATATTGAAGTCCTCTAGAATTTTTAAATTTGGCCCAATACTTATGATTTATTGGATTGTGGAGCTACTTAACCCCAATTTGCATGAGGCCCTATTCTTAAATATATGCCGTATGGCCCGTATACGATTAAAAAAATTTCTCTGTTATGTACTTCTAATGATTTTCATTCTCGAATTAATAGCTTTTGTTAATATTATTTGGGAAATTATCACCATATCTGTCAAGTGTCAGATCAAACGTCTTACAACACTTTTCACTAGATCACCAGATTATCTAAGTTGACAAAACACTTTCCGAATTCCGTTTGCAAGTGCTGACATCATAAGGGTAATTTAATCTTTTTAAACTTTGATTAAATAAACGACATGTCATTCCATGTACCTAGTAAAAAATGACATGTCATATAATATATATTGATAAAAATGACATGTCATCCCATTTATCTAATAATTGTTAATAATTACTTAAAAAAATACTTTACAACCGAATCTACTCCTTTAAAATTTAACCTAATTTTTGAAGATCTACTCCTCCAAGCTCCAACTGAAATTTTTTATGATATAATATGTATAATTGTAAATAATATCTTGTTAACAAAATTTTTATGGTATAATATGGATATTTTTATAGATAATTATTAATAATATGTACCATTAATAATTTATATTTTTTAATAAAAAATATATTGTTAATAAAAAAATTAAAAAAAATTGTGTATTGAAAATTTATGTTAATTTTTAAAGTATATTTATATTTTTACTTCATTTTGAGTTTTAAGGACAAATAGTCAATTTAATAATTAACTTTCTAAATATTAACGGAATAACTATGAAGTGTTTTGTCATTAGGGTATCTGGTATCTGTTAACAAGTGTTGTATACGTTTGATACATAATGACAAGATATGATTGATAATTTGTTAATATTATTTAAACAAAATCATTCTTGTCTCTAATTCATATGTGTTATTCATTAAGATATTTAATATCGCTCCTCTTGTCATTGCCTTTTACTACTAAGAAAGAAAATTTCAGCTCTAATTCTATTTTGATCAGGGTAAAAAATTTTGAATTTCCGTGTAAGATTGCCCTAAGCCCCTAATCCCTAATAGACTTCGGCGCTACTGTTGGTGACATGTCACCATCATTCTTTTGCTTTTGTTATCATCCCCTGAATTTTTTTCTAATTGTTTGTGCAAAGCCTCCACTAGATTAAATTCATGGGTTCGCCACGGTTAATGGCCTTCATGTTTTATTAATAAAATTTAATAAACAAAAATAATTTATTGAAAGATGGTTTTAGCTTCGTCACTGTTATTCGAAAAGACAAAATTTTTGGCGAAAATATAAGTTGATTGAATCAATTTGAAATGGAGTGAATCATTTAATTAAAGATAAAAAATTTATTTATCCTTCCAAAATTACACAATGAAATCATGCAAAGGCAAAATTCAGTGACATCAATTCATCTTTCTTGCTAAAAACCCAAAAAAAAAAAAAAAATCACAACGATTATTTACAAATGAAAATTATATACAACTATATATCACAAGCAAACACAAACCCTTTCATCGCTTGAACAATAATACGAAGAGAAGCGGTGAAATTATTTATTCTAAAACAACAAGACAAACCATTTTTCATTCATTTATTTAGCTGCTTGACTGCATATGAAATTCTTCACCTCCTTAAGGAACAAAGAACTCTCAGGCACCTCAGGGAATAACCAGAAACAGTGAACGGCATTCGGATACTCAATCAAATAAGCATCTTTCCCACATTTCTTTAGTCCCTCGTAGTATCTCCTTCCCCCATCTTGTAAAGGATCAAACCCTCCGATGAAAATAATCGTTGGCGGCAAGTTTAAGCCAGATATATCAGCTGCGTTTGGCCCGAAAACATTAGCCGCCGGATGGTCCCGATTTGATCCTTCTGGCAAAAACGCCTTCCACATCCAATCTGTAAGCGTCAATCCAACCACTGGATCTCTCTGAAACCTCAATTCTGATTCAGTCCTTTCTTCTCCGCCGAAAAATGGCTGTATCGCTATGAGTCCATTAAGCCTTAGCCTGGAAAAATTACAGCCATCAGCAAGAACTGCTACGTTATGGGCCAAGTTGCCTCCGGCACTATCTCCGGCAAGAAAACACTGTTTGATATCAGCACAAGCTGGAAAGTTTTCAGTGTCTGTGAAGCTGCTGTCAATGAATTTGAGTGCATCAATCCCATCTTCGTATTGACTCGGACACCGATGCTCCGGCGAACGACGATAGTTAACCGAAATGACGACGGCCGGGACTTCCACAGCTAGCCTTCTGCAAGCATCGTCGCATATTTTTGAATTGGCAGCCAGGATTACGAATCCTCCGCCGTGGAAGTAGACGATGACTGGCAAGTGTGTTGCTGTCGTGTTGGCGGGCGTGTAGAGGCGGAACCAGAGATCCCGGGCGGCGTCAACTGAAACGTCGAAGCTCGTGACGCCATTTTTGGTTGAAGGAGAGGATTTGCGATCACAGAGGTTAAAGAGGAAGCGATTGACAGTCATGTTGCGGCGGAAACATAGGTGCATGGCTAAGGAGAACCTCGATAAGGACAGCCATGCCTTCCATGGGAGGTTTGCTGAAGTTCTGTGATTCGTGGACATCAATTTTCTTTTGACACTGAAATATTTCTCTCCACTTCTCTTTTGGGTAGTTATACAGGAATAATGGTATGTATAAGATAATTTTTTTTTTGTTTTAATATGATTCTTGGGAATCTAAGTGAGACCTTTAAGAGACACAACCTGCATTGTAAGCCCTCGCCGAACCTATATACGTTTCTCCCAAAGCGCGACTTCAAGTTAAAAAGAATTTTGTCTGGTGAAATGTTTATTTATCTTATAATGAATTTTTTTTTAATCTTATAATGATGTTGTACTAATTGTAGTAAGTATATTATTACTGTTTATATAGATTGGATGCCAAAAAGAATATCTAGGATTAAATATAAGATCTTCAAATTTTAAATAAACTGTATGGTTAAGATTTAATTATATACATATATATTTAATCCAATCCAATTATTATTAGGGATATGTTGATCTTTTAAATTATAAAATATTTATTAATAATTCTTTAGTTGAGTTTGTCTGTTTATTTATTTATTTATTTATAAGAAGAAATTTAGAGTTTTTTCATTAAAAAAATTCGTCCAATAATCTATGAACACTTTATCCAATTTTTTTTTTTTTTTCTATAATGATAGTTTTCTTATCTGATCTCCCAAGGTTTAGAAAATTTTATACAGGACATTTGAAGTGCATCGAACTTTTGCTCCGCTGCATTACGCTTACCTTGGTTGCATTATTGCCCATTTCAAAATTCGTGAATGAATGTCAAAATTTTATCCAATGACAATGAGTGCAAGGATAGTGAAGTGCGCCGGTCACATTCAAGGCATTTTTCTTGACATTTACTATAAACTGACGGACTGTAATATCCGACCGCACTGTAATATCCGAAAAGTAATTAAGTACGTAGTTATTAGTATTATTTAATTCTATTGTTGTGATTATTGATTTATTTTGTGTTTAATTTTTAAATTTTTTTATTACATCATTTTATGTGCTTGTTTTATATATTAATATAATGCTCTCCATATATAATTTTATGTCTAGTTTTTATTTCATTATTCTTATTTATTTTTAACTTAATTCTTTTTGTTTTCTTCTTGTAGCTATATTTGAAAATATTGAAATAAGAAGAGCTTAAAGAAAAAATTAATTGGAAGTTTAAGAAAAGTAATTGGAGATTAAAGTGGAAGAATATCGAGGAGCCAAGCCCTAATTGTGGCAATCGCGTGAAGATGTGAAGAAGTAGCATTGGGGATTATCAATTTTATTAACAGAGCAAATACTTATGAAAGTGAACAACAAAAGAAGAAGTGGGCTTGGCTTTAAAGATAGTGGGCGGCTTTTAAGGATGGACTAACTAAGATGGACTACCAAAAAAAAAAAAAAAACTAAGATGGACTAAATTAATCGTAGAGCACCTAGGATTTGATGACAGGACGTGTCAATTAAATGGAAATTGCATCTTAAGTCGATGCGGCCGGATTTAATGCATATAAAAGCAATTTGTTTTAGCTTTCGAAGAGGCAATTGTTTTAGCTTTAGACAGATATACAGAATTAAGAACAGCCGAAGCAACAGAAGCCGAGAAGAAGAGAAGCAGCAGCCGCACGAACGTAACCGACAGCAGCAGGAGCAATTTGGAGGAAGAAGACGCCGAAATTATTTTGTTGGGTTTTTGTTTCTTTTTTCTAAATGTCATGTATGAATGTTACCTATTATTCTTATGAATTCTCCAAGTTTTCTCATGAACTAATTTATTTTGTTAGAACTACTGGGGTAACTATGAAGATTGATTTTATAAATTTGAATTATTTTTAGCTATTATTCTATGATTGAGGGTAAAAAACGAGAATAAATAAATTTGAATGATTTGATGATAAATAATGAAACAGAGAGGAATTTATGTGTTTTTACTTGGTATAATAGATGCCATGAATTGTACGAAAGATAAATATATGCCAACATAATTCATACATTTTTATTTAAGATTTTTTATAGAGCTTAATGAAAGTATTTTCATATTTAAATTCACATTAAGATATAGTAGGTTAATATGTGAGGGTCTTTTATATTACCTGAGATAAGATATTTAATAAATTAGGAAAATTCACTGTTAATGTGGGTAAGAATCTTTAATTGCATAGATGGAGGAATTAAATTGGATTGGTTATAGTGAAGTCGGATGTCCTAATGCCTAAATATTTTGTTGATTTTTGTTACTGATTTCATCTTCATTTAATTTTTAATTACTTTATTTTATTTTAATTTTAATCCAACTTCTCTTAATCGATTGTTCAAATAAATTAGGATTAGAATAAATTCAATAACTAGTAGGATATATAATTTTTATGGGACGATACTCTACTCTACATTATATTACTTATGCCGACTAGTACACTTACTAACTTATACAACATCATAATTATTATTATTGCTATTGTTATTTGTTACTAATATTTTTATTAGCATTAGCAATAGTATTAACATTTACTGGTACTAGGACTTATTTGTTATTGGGCATAGTTTTAGCCAACCCATTCTAGTTATCTTCGTCCAAGCCAATTAGCTAAAAACCATAGGTTTAAATAGATAAATTGAAGAGAAAAACAAGAGAACTAGCCTTTTCTTCACTTGTCCGGCTAGGAGAGGCGAGAGCGGCCAAAGATTTTCTTGGTTTTTATCATTTAAATGCAAAAATTATTGAGTAATTTTGGAGGTGTTTAAGGTTTGCATACTATAACATTTGCATACTATAACATTTGAGTACTCTATTTCCTATATATCCTATAATTACTGTATTTGATCTATAAGATTAAGATTTGGGGATTTTGATTCTTGAGGTTATTGTATGATTTTCATGGGTGTCACGCATTAGGGAATCATTGATTAAATGAAAACCATGGGGATTAAGCAAATGTGCAGGATTTTATGATAGTCACTTACTCCAAAAATCATTTAAAATTATATATTTTGTGTTATGATTTTTGTTTCAATATTTGACGGAACTAGACCTGTTGGGCATTACATAGAATTTTGCTTCATCCAAAAATGTCTTGTATGCCATTTTTGATGAAATTTTGAATTAGGCCCTGTGATTTTGGAAAATTGACATTTCTACGATTGTCAAAGGAAAGAAATGTTTAGACTGACCAAACCTTCTAAAAAAATTATAAAAGTTTTTAAATCTACTGCTTTATACATCTAGTTTATCATATCCAAAATTAGAGTCCGAATTTCTTTTATTTTAATTGTTGTGAATTAATAAGTAAAGGGCCATCAATTCTGAAATATGGATTTCAAGACATAATTATTCAGAGGAAAAGTAGGAATGATATTTTTGGACCAATAAATGATGAAACATAAACAATTACAAGGGAAAAATAGGTACAATCTTGGAGCAATATAAAGATGACATTTAATACAATTTACTCTATTGGATGGGCTTGAAAATCAATGGTTAAAGTTGGGCACATTAAGAAATTTAAGTGAAAGAATAAATCCAATACAAAATGAATATTCTGATCTCTTTTCCTTAAATATGACACATAGCCCTAAAAGTATTCTCTCTTTTTAACCTAAGAATGACATCTAACACTAATTTTTATGCACTCATTTTATCACTAGTCTCCACTATATAAATATCTTATAAACCCATATTAGGACATTTCCTTGCCTCCTCTCTTCTCTTCTCATTTCTTACACATGTACACACAAACTCTCTTTTTATCTTTTAGATAATCACCCACTTCTCCATTTTTAGGAGGCCATTCCTATTTTTTACTTTCATCATCTTCTCTAACATCTCATCATTCTCCATATCTTTAACCACCATCTTCATTTTTATCAACACCACTCATCTCTATGTAGCTATCTAGCTTATGTTATTCAACTTAGATAATGTAAAATCTTATATGACCTCCCATTTATATGGTGGATTGATGATTGCTCTCATGGATGTAGACCAAAGGACTAACCATGTAAATATTATGTATTCTTTATATTTATGTTTATTTTGCTATAATTTCAATTTGAGGTCCAAATTGTGTTTCATATATGAGCATATCTAGGACACCCCATACATTAAGTATTACGTAAGACGATCTAAGCTATCCATGATACACCTAAGCTACTCTTAAACATACATTAGCCCCCACGTCAACTCTTAATAGGCTCCATTAAGCTTTCCTTATTTTTCCTCATTTCATCACCTCAACTCATTACCTAGGGTGTTTAAGTTAAATCACTTACCCCAAACATTTAAAAAAAACACACACACATCTAAACCTAAACTTAGCACAAGGTTAGCTTAAATATAAACTTATTTAGTTGAATCAAATTTGAGTTGAATTTTGTGAGAACTGCCCTATTGGTTCAAAGTGGATCCTAGCAAAAATTTGGCAAAAACAATTGGCACAATCTGTGGGGAGCTATGCAAAATGCTTTCATAGTAGTGGCGAGTTTAGTTTGGGTCATGTTTGAATAAAGGGGCAACTGAGGTACCTCAGATACACACATCACCAAGTAAAGTACCTAAGATATGCCAATAATTGGTAATCGGAGCTTTACATACCAGATCAGGAGAAACTAGATGTCGCTCAACTATCTAGATTCAAGTGATTACCAACTCCGTATTTGAATTCGTCAATGACTTGTGGGAATAAAGACCTAGGGTTCTTAAGCGAGGAAATACATAAAGGAGAACGTAAGGAGCAACAATTGATTTTTACAGATGCACCTCCACATTCATAGAGAGTAGTCAATGCTTGGAAATATCACCAAAGCATGCTTTCAGGGACTTTTTCTTCACCTATATTTAATTTTAATATAATTTATATGTGTTTATAAATATTATATGAAAACCTTGTAAGAACCTCAGGGGTACCTCGCAATTGTGAATTTTATTATGAATATGTATTTGTAAATATTCTATGAAGACCCTGTAGGGACCTCCCGAGTACCTGTAGCGGTCAAGTTCATTATGAATATGTAGCTATAATATTGTATAAAGACCTTGTAGGGATCTTAAAGGTACCCTGTCGTGGTTAACTTCTTTATAAATATATTTTTGTAAATATTGTGTGAAGACCTTACAGGGAACCCAAGGTATCGCTACAGGGGTTAGTTGCACTTTTCAGTTTTTTAAATCTTTAGGGATAGGCGGAGGTCTTGAATCCCCTTCTCTTTAGGATAACAAAACTGAGTCATGTAATGATCTGTGCTTTTATTACCTATGAATGCATATCCTTTTTAGAATGTGATGATGTATATTCTTTTATTTGCCTTTCGATTATGGAATGTGGATTAATAATTAGAAATACCATTTAACATGAATATGTTCGCCATTAACTTAAATTCATCTCTGTTTTTGTGATGCAACGTAATGCTAAGGGATCATGTTATCTTATAGAAAGCTAGGATACTTGACCTTCCTTGATTTAGATGATCAACTTAAGGTAGAAGCTAGCAAAAATAATACAAAGATGTGATCAACAATTTTTTAGTGAAATCATAAAAATGTAGTTATTTATAAAAGGAGAGAGAGGGTCAAAAAAGACTCGAGGACAAAACATACAGTTGTATCTTAGCTTCATGAGGATTCCTTAAGGTGTGCATGCGCCGACATCCCCATTCTCTTACTTAAGCCAAAGTGAGGGACAACCAGTTTATAGGTGAAAGGTAATCACATGAGTTAAATACCCAAAGTGCTTACAAAGTAGGTAAATCCCTCCCTTTGTCACTATCTATTTTGTTTATGTAATTCCAAACAAAATGACGGATCATGAAGTTTTTGACCAACTTATAAATAAGCTAAGCAGGCAGCTGCCTTTTGTTACAATTTATTTTGGTGATTTGATTCAAAGCAAATGGCGAATCATGGAAACGTTCGTAAATAGGGTTGGCACTTTATAGGGTCAGGGTTGGGTCAGACCAAGACCGAGCCCGACCCTATAATACAAGTAAAGGGCCCTCACAAAAGCTGTTTAATGGTCACCCGACCAGGGTCGGGTCGACCCCAAAGGTCGTCGCCTAAAAAAGCGCGAGCCCTACCAATTTTTTTTTTAATTTTTTATATTTAAATAATTTAAATTTAAATCCTCCAATATATTAAAATTTAAAAAATTTTAAAATTAGTTTAAAGTAACATAAATATAAAGATTGTTCTACTCAACATCTTAACCATAAATTATATAAATAACTAAATATAAATAAAAAGTTCATCAATTAACACACAATTTAATTCCATAATCTAATCAAAGAGTTTATCAATTTAACAAATAAAATAAAAACGCACAACTCAATACCATAAGTCCATAATTTAAACAATGAGTTCATTCGTTCATTGGTTTAATAAGCTACAATTCATAACCCAACATTAAAAATAAAATTTGCGGACCACATTCTTCTTCATTCGTAAATTCTTCTCCGGTAACAATTTCACTTTCAAGAATTTTACCTTTTAAAAAAAGAAAAAAGTGTCAAAACAATTTAAGTATATAAAATTGTTACTAAACTAATTATTTAAATATATTGTATATTATTTGTATTTAAATATATTACATAAAATTATATAATAGTTAAGGTCGGGTCGGGTCGGGTAGGGTCATATAAAGCCCTAGCCCTGACCCTAATTTAATAGGGCTTTCATTTTTAAGCCCTAACCCTATTTTTTGACCCTTAAATTAGGGTCAAAGCCCTTAAAATTAAGATCGGGCCAAAATTAGGGTCGGGCTTTTTTGCCATCCCTATTTGTAAAGAGGCACGATTATGATCGTTATTATTTTTTTAATTTGTACGTTAAAAAAAATGAAAAAAAATTGGCAGTAATTTATCATTGCATGTTGAACATCTCTTGTTAGTTTCAAATTTGAAGAAGCTTCCTTGTTATTGCTTTCTCGTAATAGATCTGTTTGCAAGTAATGAATTTCCCTCTTTTTGCATTTGGCTCAACAGAGAAGAATGAAAGCAAAAATAAAAATGATGGGACCTAAATGACCATCATAAGAGTCGACATTGATCTGGAAGATGCGTGACAATTATTTACTATTTTACGGTTTATGGTAGCTACAGTGTGGTAGTTATATTCCAGTAGTGGTTTATGGAATTTAGATTGTAAATGAATGATGGAAAAAAAAAAAGAGGGGAAAAATAGGTTAATTATCTATAGATTGTGTTTTCCATTCAGAGGGGTAAAAAGAGGTCAATTCGCCTTTGTAATGTCCTCTGCTTATTTTGTCTTTCTATTAGTTACTTGTATTAAGTTATTTATTTATTTAATGAATTTTGGTCTTTGCTTGTGCAGGAGTAGTCTTTGTGGTAATTTAAGGTTTATCGCTAATGTTATTAAAGAGAGATTGAAGAATTGGATTTGGCTAGAGTTTTTGCTAATATTATGTAAAATTACCATTGAGAAAAAATAGAGTAATATAAAAATTACTATTTTGCATTATTAAATTCGTGTACACTATGCTTGTTAAAAATATTGTATTAATTGACAATTACATAAGGATGTAAAAATATTGTATTAATTGACAATTACATAAGGATGTTACTGGATTCTTTTGTATTAATACATTTGCAGAGCTTGTAATTTAAATGTATATATAATTTTGTTTTCTTTAAGTAAAATTTTATAAACAATTAGCATATGAATGTTGTTGAAAATAACAAGTAAATTAAGGTTTTAACTACAGTTATTGAGTGTGGTTAAATGTATTTAAGCAATAGGCAAAAGACTTTTTACAACGCACATGGAATTTTGTTAAAGATAGTTCCATTTAAGACAATATCAACATTCACAGCGTGCGATCGAGCGTTGTTGAAAGGATTTAACAGCGTACATTTCACGTTGTTAAATTCAATTTTTCTTATGGTCCTTGTTTTTAGCTTATTTTGGGGCCAATAAAAGGAAAATACCAAAAAAAAAAACTAAGAACAATAAATTTATATTTAACCGCGCCTTGAGTATGAGGAGTATTTTGGCTTTTTTAACGAATGAGGAAGATGGAGGAGACGGTGACTTCGCAAGAGGGAAAACCTTCTAAACCCGAAACAATGAGAAACGAGGTCGAGGTGGAGCCGGGTGGCCGCGACCACACCACGCCCAAGTCCGAGTTGAGGTTATCTGTTTTGAGAGCTTGCGCTCTCAGAATGGAGGTTTTCCGAGGTCAAGAAACCTTAGTTCTTTTTTGGTGTGTATGAAAAACTTACTTGATCAAAATTAACTCGAGTATTTATATGGTGTACTCGGCCGTACTGGCTATTTTATTGGCGTTCCTCATGATATCGAGAATATTCTCCTTTCGTGTAGCGGCAGGCTCAGAAAAACATACTTGGGGAGCAAGTTCACGTCTTTGGGTGTCTTAGGGTGGTCCGCGTACCTCTGCAAATCCGTTGCAAATTTGCAGGCGTGGCAGGGAAATGTGGGTGGTCCAATTGTCATGACAACTTTTGGGTGATTGTTGGCGTAATGACGGTCTCCTCTTCATGACGAGATTTCCTTAATGATTCTTTATTTTTTCGTATTTTGCCGATCTTTTTTAGATTTAGGGCCCGATCCTTGGGTATTTTTACAAATGTTCTTGACCTTTATCTTACATTCATGGTGTAGAAGTCTGCAAATCATGCCCGGCACTGAAGTCTTATTGCAGTATCTCAGTCTGGTCTGCACCAGATTAAACGAACTCCTTAAATGTCGACACGTGGCGCTTCATCATTGGCCTCTTGATTCCTTCCCAAACAACATCCCCCTAGTTTCTTTTTGGCGAATGTAATAGAGGCGAAAGAAACTCATTTATGTAGTTGAAACGACACGTGGTGATGTAAAATTTACCTTGGAGGGTAGTCGGACTGGAGGAGTACCCCATGCAATTCCCTTTTCTGGTGAAATTCTACATAATACTGTGCTAAAAATCCCTCCTTTTTTTTTTATATATCGTGGCGAGTGAACAGTTGTCTTCGTGTCCCTTGCCGCTTTTCTTGGGAAATGGCAGCCGTCTGACACATAGTTTAAAATTCAAAACTCGCTGACTTTGTATAGAAAAGTCACTTACTTTTTCCAGACTTAATTTAAGACTCTGCTCCATCTCACTTTCCCAGGTTATTCTGAAAATCTCAGAACATCTCAAAAAATCAATTTGTTTCTCGCAACTTCTTCGTCTAGACTCTTCATCTTCAACCCGCTTGAAGGTAAAAAATAATTTTTTTTTTCTCTTTCTTCTTTCTTTTCTTTTCTTTTCTCTTTTCTTCCTCCCTTTTTTTTTTCCTTTCCGCCCGCGGCTGGAATTTTTCTTCTTTCTCTTTTCTCTTTTCTCTTTCTTTCCTTTCTTTCTTCTCTTCTCCCCACGCCCGCGGCTGTTCTTCTTCCTGCATCGTTTCCGGTCCGGCGAACAAATCGGTGGCTGCCGCGGCAGATCTGGACTTCCGATCTGCAGCGTTCGCGATTCCGGCGAGCTTCTCCGTTCGGCGACGCACGCGGCTGTTTTCCTTCCATTTTCTCTTCCTTTTCTTCTCTCTTGGCTGGCTTTTCTTGCGGTTTCCAGCAGCTAGATCGGTGGCTCACGCGGCGGATGCTCCAGATCTGCTGCGTTTCACGGCTTCCGCGGCTTCTCCGTTCGGCAGTTGCAGCGGCGGTTCCTGGTGGTTTCGGCAGCAGCAACCGGCGTCTGTTCTTGGTGGCTGCAGCAGCGGATTCCGGCGTCAGACCCGGACGGCAGTGGGCGAGATCTTGGTTGCTTGAACGTGCGGCAGTCCACCTCCCTTGCTGTTTCTTCGATTTTCATCTTCCCGCTCATTTTTTCCTTTTTCTTTTTTGTGTTGTGGTTGGTTGTTTGATTGATGGAGTTTGGAATTTGTGGAGTTTGTATATCTTAATGTAGGGACTTTCACTTTTAGGAAAGCGAGATGGGGAGAAAAATGAAAGGGAGAAAAGGTCGTAACGTGGTCAGGGAAACTGGGGAGTCGAGTGAGGAGGCTCTATTTTACAGTCGACTCATATTTCTGCTTGAAGTGATGACAGGTTCCTCCATTAGTCACAAGTTACCTCAGACCGTCGTAGTAAAACCCAGGCAAACAACCAGCAAAAGCTGGAAGAACTGTTGAAAAGAGTGAGACCAGATCTCACGTAGGTGTTCAAGACCTCAGTGTATACATACATATCTCATGGCCTCTTGTGGGGGTGGGGCGACCACTCAGGAGATTTAGATGAGGTTAGAGCTAAATCTAATACATTCCTGCAATGCGCAGGGTACCTCATGAGGGTGGCGTCGAGAGCCCTCGTTCAGCGGTGTGGCCTCATTGGCCTCTTTGATTTAGGTCTCCTTTGCCTCAGCCATTTTTGAGGAAGAATGTTATCGAGATCTGATTGCGTGGACGATTATCTTTCTGGGTTGGAGATTGCTCTTAGAGGTATTGTGGTTGGAGGTATTTGGGAGGATATCTCTTGCTCCGAGTTTTGAGGGGCTTTGCTCGAGTTGAAAAGCCGCGTTTATCCATTCTTGCCACTCGGGGTTCAGGAATTTGGTGAGGCGGATCACTTATTAAAAAGGGTTATAGATATGGCTTGATTGATGGGAGTTCTACGTCTTGAGCGATACGTATGGTGCTTGGTGTTCTTGGGGTACCCCGCCTTCGCTCATTTTGTGGGGTGCCCTCTGCATCTGCATATCTTTTGTTTTATTCGTTATAACACATTTCTTAGTATGTCTCTTACTTTGTGATGGTTCTTATGTCCATTTTCTTGATCTGCCTCTTTGTTTCTCCTTGCTCCTAGCGAAGGGTGCTCGACCTCCATTGTTCAAGCTCAGGGAAGTTGCTGATTCCTCTTTTGGCGGTTCAGGTACCCAGTACCCATAAGCGTAAGTTAGCTCGTTGCTCCACGGTCTGGGATCCCGTGGAGGCGAACTTGATCGATGGCGAACAAGAGCATATCTTATCAGTGATTACTTTCTCCGTTCCTCAGTGCATTTACGCGGACATGGGCTTTGAGGTGGATAGGCTGAACTGAATAGGCGCTATAGTCGAGGTACGGAAGCTTGTCATGATGTGAGTGCTTTTCATTCTCACCATCTCTCTTATTTTTCCTTGTCTTCTTTTTTTTTTTACCAACTTTGCTTTTCTCTCTCCTCTTTTTTTTTGTTGTAGGCCTTTTACCTCGGATCCGCCTTGCGATTTTAGAGTACCTCATTTGCACTGCAGGTGGAGATTAAAGAGAGCTCAACCTCGGTCGTTCTCGGAAGGAGAAGCTCGCGGTCGGTGCCTTAAAGGCGGTTGGAGGATCGACTCGTGAATGTCCGCTTTATCAAGGGCTTGAAGAGGTCAAGCTAAGCATGATGAGTTAGTATCTCGCCAAAGAGATGGTGGACAAAGCCTTTACTCTTATTATGGAGTGCAGGTGTAGATCCGAACTCGTGGTACCAGTAGAAATGGGTGGACAAATCAGCCATTCTGAAAGTGATCGAAGACAAGGGGATACCCCAGGCTCCTCCATCTCTAAGTCCTCAGCAATCTTCTGGGGTACCCTTGGTACCTCATGCAGACCTCCCTTCCGCCAACATTGTTCATGAAGGTAGTACCTCTTTTGGCATGGGTGCTTCTGCTGATGCCCTAGTTGAGGGGAATGGTGTAGAAGATGTTCCCCCTTCTGTTTGATTCTACTTGCTGTTATTTAGGGTTCATTCCCAGATGTTTTGGTAGTCTCCTTCCTTTACTTTTATAGCTTTTAGTGTATCTGAATATTTCCCTTTTGAAAGGTTGCCTCGGCAATCTTGCTACTGTTAACTTAAACTTTCCATATTAGACTGGACTTGGTTGTGCCATTGCATCCTTTGTTTATGATTGATTGTGTAGACTTGTGGAGGTTCCTCAGGTACCCCAGGTACCTCCTGATATGTTCTTGGCGCTTGCGTGGTGGTCCTTGTAGATATGCTCGCTGCTTATCTTAATAAAGATTGTGGCGTATCTCAAATAATTTAACAATCCGAGCATCATCATAATATAAAATGAAATTCATAATTGGCGAAACTAAGATGTAAATGGAGATTATGGCGCATCTTCTAATAGATTTGTCGAGGTTCGTCGGGGTACCCCAGGTACCCCTTCATTATTTTTATCGGGGACCTTCTTGGCCTCCTCTCTTGCAGAATTGATAAAAAACATGCTTGTTTTGGCCATCTGCTTCTAGTAGGCGTTTAATGAGATAATGGAGGTGCATGCTTGCCTCCCTCATTTCTTTTAGGCATTCAACTCTTGTGATTGCCGTTTGTTTGATTATTCTTTACTAAGCTAAGTAAAAGAATGGAGGTGTGGGCGTGTGCATACCTTAACGGATCCTCATGGCGTTAGGGTATGCTGGTTTACCTCGCCCTCGGGCCTTCTCTGACCCTCCCTCTTTAAATTTGCTGTAATTTATCCTCGGTTCTGAGCTCAGACCGAATAGAGGTGTGGGCGTGTGCATACCTTAACGGAGCCTCATGGCGCTAGGGTATGCTGGTTTACCTTGCCCTCGGGTCTTCTCTGACCCTCCATCTTTAAATTTATTATTATTTTTTTATTGGTGTTGACCTTGAACAGATCTTCATGATCAAGTCAGGTCAGATACCCCAGGTTCCTTAAGCTATCTTGTAATGGAGGAATCTTTGGTGCTATATCTTGTACGCAATGAACATTACTGTGAAATACATGAAGTTAGTTTAATGGCGAAATATTCTTATAGCATTTCAAACTACTTATTCATATCAAATAATCAAAAAGCAAATAAAAGCGCACACATTATCAAATTTTGTAAAGCGAATGCATTCATAAAGAGCGAGATATAGATCATTATACGATACTATTTTGTTATCCTCAGGAGACTATAGGGGATCATAGGATCACTTGTTGTTGTCGTTAGAGACTTGGAGAATTAAAAACTGCAACCGATCAATTTAGGGTATTCTGGTTACCCTATATGGTCGACCACTTATATCAAACACATATTCATTAATGGAAAATAAATAAAGTAGACTGAAAGAAGTAAAGTGCTTCCCTTTTACTGGTGGTATTTCCGTCATATGGTGGCATTCCATAAGTGGTTCATAATTATTCCTTTCATGTGGAGTTGGCCTTTGTGCTTCATGTCCTACCTACTTATCCATCATTTTTCTCAATTTACCCCAATAGTCCTCGGTACCGCCTTCAGCAGACGGAACCATGACTTGGCCATTTGGTGAGGGTATCACGGAACATCCGACACATGCACCGCCACCCCTTTAATCAGCATCTGGTCACGATATAACTCAGTATGCTCCACGGGATCTGAGGTACCCGAGTATTGCTGCATTTGGGGCATGGTGAACCCTTTCGGGAGAACCGCAGTTCGAATCTCCATGGTGAATGGCGAGTTATACGTTGCTGGTGCTAGGACATTGGTAGGGTTTTGTCTTTCAGAAAGGAGCTTCACTTGAGCTTCGAGGTATTTCATTTTTTCCATGAACTCGCGTGGTACCCCAGGTGCACCTGAGGATGCTGCAGTTGTTTGGGAAGCTCTTTTGGCGTTCAACTTGTATCGGAGGTCTTCTTGCGCCTTTTGTTTGCGCTTGGTACCTTGGCTACTACGAGAATAGCAAGAAGCAGCGGAGCGTTCTTCTCGAGAGCCGCCGGTTTGAAATTTTGAACGGGTGCCCGCTGGTCCATGTTTTGGTCTACTCCCCTCCGGTATTTCAGATCTTGGCACGATTTGTTTATCACCTCGTGGAGGCGGGATATCTTGAGTCACCGGGAAAGTGGTGCCGGTGCAGAGATCCTGACCACATCGCGTGAGCTAGATCTTGAAGTGTTTATGAGTATGGGCTCTTCGTCGGGATGAATTGGGTTGATTGCTTATGATTTGCCTTTGTCTGGGCAGGCGCCCTCGCGTGGAGTCTCATCATCATAATGGTCCCCCAATCCGCCATGACCTGAAACTGCATTGTGACCGGGTACCTCGGGTGCAATTGTTGAGCAAGCACTGGTACCAACAAGCTTAGCACCGTGTGGGGGCTTTTTGTGCGATCCCGGCAGACGGCGCCAATTGTTTTTAGCTTATTTTGGGGCCAATAAAAGGAAAATACCAAAAAACAAACTAAGAACAATAAATTTATATTTAACGGGAGAGCGGGGCGCCTCATTGTTCGGGAGTATGGTGGGTTTTTACGAATGAGGAAGATGGAGAGGCGGTGACTTGAGCAGGGTGAAACCTTAAACCCTGCGAAACAATGAGAAAGCGAGGTCGAGGTGGGCCGGGGTGGCCCACCACTCGACGCCTGTCGAGTTGGGGTTATCTCAGGTTTAAGAGCTTGCAAGCTCTCGGTAATGGAGGTTTTTGAGGTTGAAGAAACCTTAGTTCTTTTTTGGTGTGTGTATGAAAAACTTACTTGATCAAAATTAACACAGTATTTATATGGTGTGCCGCCGTAGTGCCACTGGCTATTTTATTAGCGTTCTCGTGATATCGTGAATATTCTCCCTTTCAGTGCGTGTGGCGGCGCTCCGAAAAACATACTTGGGAGCAAGTTCACGTCTTTGGGTGTCTTAGGTGGTCCACGTACCTCTGCCGTTCAGCAAATTTGCGGTAGTAGGGAAATGTGGGTGGTCATTGTCATGAACAACTTTTGGGCGGTTGTTGGCGTATGACGGTCTCCTCTTTCAAAGACGAGTTTCCTTAATGATTCTTTATTTCTCGGCACGTATTATGCCGATCTTTTGAGATTTAGGGCCCACCGATCCTTGGGTATTTTACAAATGTTCTTGACCTTTATCGTTACATGGTGTGGCCAGAGTCATAGCAGGGTCTGAGTGTCACTCAGCAAGTCAAAGTATCCTATCCGGTGATTAGTTAAGTCTCTAAAGTGGTAAAATTAAAACGTGGTGATAAATGTCCTCTAAAATCAATTTTCTTTCTTTAATTTCACTATCAGTTCTTAAAATATACTCATTAGTTTGTGTCAAAGCAGGGTTCAAATTAAGGCTGATGTTACTAGACAGAAGAAAGATAATAATTTTAAAACTTTGAGAAGCAAGATGCAATTATGCAGGAAATTCTCACTAGGCTTCAAATTTTGGATGCTAATAAATACAATCGAGTGTCCAGTATAGTCAAAGTTCCTCCAGCGACAACAAAAGCCCAATCACCCAATCAGATCAAGTGTAACTGGCAGTACGTGATAAGATCCAAATGCTTAGATGTATCGGGCAGAACAATACTTTCGAGTATCAAGGTATCATGGGCAAGTGCAACCAGCACCATAGGAGTAGGCTTAGCCTTGCGGTGGTACTGTTAGTTGAAAAAACAAAACACCCACCATTTAATTTATTATAAGGGACAATTTTATAAAATCAAACAAAATTTTATTCCTTTTAACAACCATTATAATTTTATGTCGTAGTTAATTTTAAAACTATTGCTGTAGTTGGAGAAAAAAATTGAAGGCGGTTGGTTTTTTATTGCAACAAAAAAAGAAGTAAATACATTTAATGAGAGTATTTATGAGAAAATTTAATTTTTCATTTGAACATATGATGATCATTAGATAATAGTCGGGAAATTGTATTTTTTCTATTTAAATAAAATATCTTACATTAAAATTTTAAATATAAAAACAAATAATTTTATTGACAAAATATGGTGAAAATAGCCATTTTATATAAAGAAGAAGTGTGCGAGACATACTTACAATTTCAGGAACCATGCCAATAGCATTTTGTCATGCGGTAAAGAAATGAGTCCCACAAAAGGATCTATATGTTTCATCTAAAATGGACCCATTGCGGGCTACACTCTGGATCTATTATTCTTTCACGTGGTAGACCAACACGATTGGACCTGCCGCCTCGATATTTTGACTGCTGTGGCAGCAAGCTGGCCTCACCCGAGTTCTTCTCTGTCATCCGGTGACATTTGGTTACGTAAAGCCACCGTCAACCGACAAGTGTGTAGCAAATGTTAGAAAGCTATTGAACCGCACGCAACGATATCTTCATCAAGCGGTCAATGAGAATCACAAATTTGGTACATTTTTAAACATTTGTAAATTGTAATTGTCCAAATGTGGTAAAGGATAGAGAAAAGCTCCTGAGCCCCCGTTCCATAAAAGGAAATCTTTTGTTTTATGTACCTTAATGGGTTGCATAATTTCATTCTTCTTATTTTTCGAATACTATTTTATATCAAAAGGTGAAGTCAAAAAGGTTAGGGTAGCTTCAAAATCTTTTTTTAGTTAATATTAAAGTCACACTTATTATGTATAACGCCTATATTTTTTAATTAATATTAAATCTTAAATAATATGAAATTTAATTAATTAATAAATAATTTTATATTTATCAAAATAAAAATATTAAAAATCTCAACTTAACTTTAATATTATGTATTATTTATTTATTAAATAATAAATTTTATAACTTATAAAATTACTTAATCATGATTCCATAAATAAATAATACCGACGCTCAATTTGAGACCAATATATTGGGAAGCTTATTTAATATTATAATCAGCACTTACTTCCCTTAAGCAACCCTATTTTGACCGGCTGGTCTACACAATACAAATTGATCTGAAAGCCCATAAAATCTTTTCAATTTGATTGGTTATTTTTGCCGTAAAGTCAGGACCTGGACATAGTGATCAGATCTCATCGATAGAAACTAGTATCAACATGGCTCATACAGGAAACCCTAGAGCTAGAGCTTCACCAGACCTCCCATGGAAGACCAGGCTCTTAATGTCAGCATTGAGCTTCGCCGTCGACGTATCTTGCCGGCGTAACATCACTTTCAAGCGTAACTTCTTCAACCTCTTTGACATAAAATGCTCTGCTTCAAATCAACCAAAAAATGGCGTCAAATCCTCCGATTTCGTCATCGACGGCTCCCGCAATCTCTGGTTCCGCCTCTACACACCCACCAACGTCACTGAAACAGCTACAACAATCAGGTTGCCAGTCATTGTCTACTTCCATGGCGGAGGCTTCGTTCTCCTGGCTGCAAACTCAAAAGGCTTCGATGATTACTGTCGAAGGCTCGCCGGGGAAATCCCCGCCGTCGTCATCTCCGTCAACTACCGTCTAGCTCCCGAGCATCGGTACCCGTGTCAATATGAAGATGGGATTGATGTGCTAAAATTCATCGACAATGAAATCTCAAAGATCGAAAACTTCCCAGCTTGTGCTGATCTCAAGCGTTGTTTTGTCGCCGGAGATAGTGCCGGCGGCAACTTGGCGCATAACGTGGCAGTGCGAGCTAATGAGTGTAACTTTTCCGAGCTGAAGCTCATTGGAGTTATAGCGATTCAGCCATTTTTCGGAGGAGAAGAGAGGACTGAATCGGAAACAAGGCTCGTTGGAGCTCCATTGGTCTCAATGGAGCGTACTGACTGGATGTGGAAAGCTTTTTTGCCAGAAGGGTCTAATCGGAACCATCCGGCGACGAATGCTTTTGGGCCGAATGCCGTTGATATTTCCGGCGTGAGCATTCCGGCAACGATTATAGTAGTAGGTGGGTTTGATCCTTTACAAGATTGGCAGAAGAGGCACTACGAGGGATTGAAGAAATGTGGCAAAGAAGCTTACTTGATTGAGTATCCGAATGCGGTTCATGGTTTCTATTTTTTTCCTGAGCTACCCGAGGGATCTTTGCTCATTAATGACGTCAAGGATTTTATACAAAATCAATCGGCAAAATGATGAATGAAGGAAAAAAATTATCCACTCTCTAACTCTTTGTTCAGATTGTACTCGTATGTTTGTACTCTTTACATCTGTAATTGGATGGTCATTTTCATGTTTTTAGAAATAAATTAATTCAGTTTCAATGCTTGTTACAGACTCTGAGAGTGAGAAACATATGCCTTTCTAATTGTGGGCATAAAACTGATAGTTTAACAGTATTTAATACGTATGAGAAAAATAATTTTTTTTTTTAAAAAAAGTATTGGGAGTAATGAATTTGTGAGAAAAAATACGAGAAACAAAGTTATTCCAACTAAATAAACATTGCGTAGATCTCTTTAAAAAAAATACTGAATAGATGAAGAGTCATAAAAAGAAAAAGCAAAAAGAAAAGAAAATGACTTGATGATTTATTCAAAGAATTTGCAGAGAAAGTAAACGGGTGCGTTGAAAAGTTTATTAATTGAGAGATCCATTTTAAAGAATTGTATTGGCTTTTCAATTGTTTTGGACTACCTACAAATTAAGACGAGAAAGTCTTTAGCAAAGCCGGACACCGTCTCTACCTCAATGAATACAACCCTTTCTTTTTCACTCATATTATAATTATAATTAGATAACTATTGATATTATATCATACAATTATTGATATTTATAATTAAATTATTAAATTTAAAAAATATTTCTATTTAATTATTTTATAATTAAAGAAGGAGTTAAGTCTTTATATTTTAACATGGGAACTCAAATTACTGGCCTCACATATGTGAAAGCAGCAGCTCTGAAGTCTCACCTTTCGGCCAAAAGGCCAAGTGGCTCTCAATGAGTCCAACTCTGAAAGCCAGCCAGCCAAGTGTTTTTCGCTCAGCCACTGCAAATATTTCCTTATCGAAGCCGACCGCTGGCAGTAATATGAACAACAGAGAAAGATTTGTATGTGATTTCTTTCTCTAATCGTTTATTTTCTAAATTAATTTGGACCTCCGTTAACAAAATTATATAAGTTGGAGAAATGGAAAATGAGTTTTCTTAAATACAATTACATCATTAAAGGAGTGTTGTAAGGATAATAAAGGAGTGTTAATACCACTACTGGAAAAAATAAAGAAATGGACCAAAGGTGCCATTTTTGTGGCCGCCTATGTGCTTTTTATGAGCAAATATAGTTGATATTAAGAATTCCATTGCCCACCGCCATGCTGCAACTAGCAGTTGTAAAATGCAGCTACCACTTAGTCAAAAAAAAGGAAAGCAGACCCTTTAATTATAGTCTCATAATCATAAATTGTAGTAACTATAAAGTCAAACAGATGAATTATGGATAATAACTTCTTTGTAGATGGTCGGTGTTATGAACTGGTAAATGTCGCTATTGACAAGATTAAAAGTTTTGTTTAAAAAGAAACCAATATATGATGCTCAGTTTTCTCACTGTGGCATTTCGTCGAGTAGGAGATCATGCATCAAACACCTTCTCACTCTAACACCGATCGTTCTGCTATTTGTTGATATAATAGTAGGATATAATGCTCGATTAAATGCCAAATTGCATGCGCTTTCTTCAGTTTTTTTTATTTTAATAAACAAAAATATATTTGTAATTTAATATTATATTACTTATAATATTATGTAATATTATTTTTATTTTTATTTTACATTATAATAATTAATATAGATTAATAAATTTTTGTAATTAATTGTTCAATAATATTACATTATATTTTTATTTTAATATTAATTATTCTAAAAATATAATTACATAAAAATATATATTATAAAAATTAACATATAATAATTGATTATTATTTAATAAGTTAATATAACTAATAAAAAATACTTATATAATATTTAAAAATAAAAACATAATATAATATTACATTATTTAATTATACAATAATGATTAATTTATAAAAATTAATTATATTTTAAAGTTTAGTACAACTAATAATAAATATTTAAATATTAATAAATTTAAATAATATTAATTTAAAATAATTGTAATATAAATAACAATACAAAATATTATTTCATAGACTGTAGTCCATATTGCACTAAATATGATATTACATTATAACTTAATACACCCTAATATAATACATCATCATACAATACAATTATAATATATTTGGCACCCAGCATTACGACATTACAATCGTGCATAGCATTTAATTAATACCATCCTATGCTTGGCTAAAAACTGATTTTGTATTAGACTTTCTTATACCCTTAAAATGTATAAACTAAACCCGTGGGTATCAAGTTTACGGGTGATTGTATTGAAAAAAGAAAAAGGTAAAAGTTTTCTTATTCAAAACACGATCAAATCAGGAAGTCTCTCTAGAGTGAGTAGTGGGTCTTTATGACTCATTGCGTCACCCCCTAGTGGGTGATTTATTTATTATGTTACCAGTGTCCATCTCAATTCATTAACTCCAATTCATTTCTAGTCAAAAGCCTTAAATCATCTACAACTTTTGCAACCACCATTGACTACGTTTAAACATCATCACAATAAAATGGATACAAAGGAGCTAGTTAGAAAATATAGAGCTATCAGATTGACAAAGGAAGAGGAGGAGAGAGTAATATTCAAAAGCAAGATGAAAAAGAAAGGAGAAAAGATTGTAGTGGGATGTTTGACTGGCAAGGTAGTTCTCAATAGGGGAATTAATGTTGAAGGATTAAAAACAACCATGCAACAAGTGTGGAGAACGATGCAATAGGTGAAGATAGAAAGTCTAGGGGACAACATTTTCATGTTTAAGTTCAACTTTGAAGAGGACAAAAGAAGAATAATGGCGGCAGGTCCATGGCATTTCAACAGAGCACTCATAGTACTCAAAGAACCATTTGGAATAAGGGATATCACACAACAAGCTTCTACACATGCATCATTTTGGGTACAAATTCTCAATGTACCCATAATGTGTATAAATAAGGAGACCCTTGTAGAGCTAGGAGAAGCGATAGGCACAGTGAAGGAAGTAACAACAGATGAGGCAGGGGAATGTGTGGGGAACATTGCTCGATTAAGGATAAATGTGGACATCACAAAGCCTCTGAAGAAAATAATAGTATTAAAAGAAGAGAATGATGAGGAACAGGGTAATAGAGATTAAGAGGAGATGGAAGGGGTAGATGAGAATACAACGACTAGAGATAGACCAAGAGTTGAGGTCCATATGCCAATGGTGTATGAAAGGTTGCCATATTTTTGTTTTTGCTGCAGAATTATTGGTCATCAATACAGAGAGTGCATCAAGTACAAAAATAAGCCCCAAGATAAACTAGAGTATGGCCCCCATCTCAAAGCCATCACAACAGCTAAGAAGAGGAAACAAGATAGAGAAAAGAATCGATAGAAGTAAGAAAACAACGGGAGTAATGGAAATGCTGCAGAACAAACAGAAAAGGGGAAAGGCCAAGCACGGGCAACATTAGGGAAGCACAGTCCAAACGCTCTAAACCCGAAAAAATTTGCAACCCGCATACAGTCGAGTAAGGAGGTGGATCGGGCTAGTAGATCCGAGAATAAAGAGATGGCAGTTGATACTCATTTAATGCAAATGGCTCTTAATCCAAAACGGCCAGGGAATAGCTGTACAATGCAGTCGGAACTAGCTAATGAGGTCACATCTTCTAGGAAGGCGAGCAGTAAGGAAGGGAAAGAAAAAGAGGGAAGTAAAAAGTAGGAAACTGAAATTTTGAGTGGAAAAGGGGAAATGTCAAAAATAACGGAAGCGGGAAAAACTGAAAAAAATGGGAGTGTAAGAAGTTGGGCTCAGATGATATCAAAGATTTGGCCCAAAAACAAACAAACTAAGAAGCGTTTCGAATAAAAGATGCAAAAAGTGGGCTAGAAGTAAGCTTGAAGCCCAAGATTCGTAGATGGAAACAACTACTTGAAGAGTGGATAGTAAAAAAGAGGTACAAAAAAAAAATCATAAAGGCTAAAAGACCAGCTAGTGAGCTAAACCTGGAGAGCCGAAAATTAAAAAAAAAAAAAAGAATAAGGGATGCAGCCCATACAAGAAAAAATTTACTCAACGGAGCCATTTCTCACCAAAGGCAGCTAGTAAAGAGAAATATCAGACAAAGGAAACTGTTACAGTAGCGGGAGATGAAGCTATGTAAAGGAACCAATCGGCGGCAACTAGAATCTAGCACCGCCAACAGCTATGAAGATTATAAGCTAGAACGTTCGGGGTTTAGGGAAGACCCGAATGTTCCGGGAAGCTCAGAGGCTTCTCCAAGAGCTTAGACCTTAGATTTTATTTCTTTACGAAACAAAAATGATAGTTAGGCAAATGGAAATAAAAAGAAAAATGTTCAAGTTTGACAATTTCTTTATAGTTGATAAAAACAGAATGGAAGGCGGATTGGCTTTATTATGGACTTCGGATGTCAACTTAGAAGTGAAGTTGTACAGTAAGCACCATATAGATGCTATTATTTGCAATGAGAATGAGAGCTTTTGGAGATGCACAGGCATTTATGGTCGTCCTGAATCGAAGCAAAAAAAAAAAAAAAACATACTTGGATGCTTTTAAGAAGGCCAGTAGGTATGTCATTTTTGCCATGGCTATGTTTTAGGATTTTAACAAAATCCTTAACTTAAACGAAAAAGTGGGGGGAAATGAGAAAAATTCACGTAGGGTGTATGAATTTAGGCAAGCTGTTAGGAATTGTAGGTTGAATGACTTGGGTTTGAATGATTACCCATTTACTTGGTAAAATAGAAGATTCGGCCCCTATTTGATTGAGGAGCGATTGAATAGATTCTTTTATAATCAAAATTGGGATACTCAGTTTGTATCAAGAGACAACATTCCATAATATAATCTCATAGAGCTCATATCACATTCCCAGTTTGATGGAGATAATCGAGAAAGATAAGGGGTAAAGATACAAAAGAACTTTTTAAAGAGTGCACTATGAGGACATGTGGAACGGGTATAAGAAATGTAGAGAGATAGTCCAACAAGAGTGGCATGAAAAGAGTAGATGGAGTGAAGAGAATCCAGTTGAATTGTTCAAAAAGAAGGAAAAAGAGTCATTGGGAGAGCTGCAGCTTTAGAGCAAAGAGGAGTTTGCAGAAAGGCAGAAACAATTGAAATAGCTATAGATTAAGTTGAAAACAATTAGGCACAACTTCACTTATTATGATTGTGGAGATGAATTGAAGAAAACATAACAACATATTGATAACATTCTTCTAGACGAGGAAATTTTCTGGAACCAAAGGTCAAGAGCAGATTGGCTGAAAGAAAGGGATAAAAATACAAAATTCTTCTACGAGAAAGCTTCAGCAAGAAGAAAAAAGAACGGAATTGGGGGGATTCTGGATTAACGTGGGGAGTGGACAGAGGAAAGCAACTAAGTGGAGAGGATTTTCTGCGAACACTTTACAAATCTCTTCACAACAACAAACTCTAATGCAGAGCAAATGGAAGCAGCACTTAAAGATATGAGCGCTAAGGTGAATGAAAAGATGAACAACCAACTAGATGCATCATTTACGAAAGAAGAAATTACTGAAGCTCTGGCTCAGATGTGCCCCACAAAAGTGCCTGGACCTGATGGATTACCTGCTGCTTTATTCCAAAAACACTAGAGGTCAGTAAAAGAAAGAGTGATAACCACTTGTTTGTATATCCTCATCGAGAAAGGCAACTTATCACCTCTCAATCACACCTATATAGCTTTAATCCCAAAAGCCATAAAGCCATTATAAGCCTTGTAATGTTATTTATAGAATTATTGCAAAATCAATAGCTAATAGGTTGAAGCATATCTTTGATAAAATTGTATCCCCAAACCAAAGTACGTTCATCCCAAATAGACTTATTACAGACAATATAATCATGGGTTATGAATGTCTTAATAAGATAAGGCAGGGAAAGGGAAAAAACAAAGGTTTGATAGTTCTAAAGTTAGACATAAGCAAATCATATGATCTGGTGGAATGGAACTTTTTAAGATGTACAATGCAGAAGCTATGTTTCTCCACTAATTGAATTGATTTGACAATGAAATGTATCACTTTTACCTCATTCTCAGTTTTGATAAATGGGGTGTTAAAGGGTCAAATTCAACCCCAAAAGGGGTTGAGACAGAAATTGTCCTCTATCACCATATTTATTTCTTTTATGAACAGAAGTCTTCTACAACATGCTTGTGCAGGCTGAGCAAAACTAGATTATACATGGCCTGAGGTTCAATAGCAATCTATCAATTACACACTTACTATTTACGGATGATAGTTTAGCGTCCACAAGAGCAATAAAAGAAGACTACAGTAACTTGAAAAGCATTTTTTATTGTTATGCTTCAGCATCAGGGCAGATATTTAACTGTGAAAAGTCCTTCTTGTTCTTTAGTAGCAATGTTCATGCTAGCCAAGTAGAGATAATCAAGGGTATTTTCAGCTCAATGTAGTTTCAAAGCATGAAAAATACCTTGGTTTACCATTTATGGTGGGGAGGAGAAAAGTTAGCTTTTTCAATAAGATAAAATTACGGGTTTTGAACAAGCTATCAAGTTGGCAGAGTAAACTTTTTTCAAGTGGGGGGTCAAAAGTTCTTAGCTCAAGCGGCTCCGGTATACGCAATGAGTATGTTCAAGCTCCCTACAAGCATTTGCGAAGACTTTCAAAAGGCAATAGCCAGATTTTAGTTGGGATCAAAAGCAGATCACAGAAGCATTCATTGGGCCAAATGGGAGAAACTTTGTCAAGCAAAGGTACAAAGAGGGGTGGGTTTTCAAGACTTCTCAAGTTTCAAACAAGCATTGATTGCGAAACAAGGTTGAAGAATTATCCAGCATCTTGAATCTTTAATGTCAAGAGTGTTAAAGGTAAAGTATTTCAAACAATCTAATTTCATGGAGGCAAAATTGGGATCAATCCATCTTTTGTTTAGAGAAACATTCTATGGGGTCGACAGATTTTACAGAAAGGCTTAAGGTGGAAAATAGGCTCTGGAAACTAAGTGTGCATCTACAAAAGTAATTGGTGGCCAAGACTGTAAGCTTTTAAACTGTTCTCACCACCAATAATGGACCCTCAAACAGTAGTAGCTGATCTGATTGATGAGAACCAGAATTGGAATAAGGAAATGATCTACCAACACTTTATGAAAGAAGATGCAACCATGATTGTTCGAATTCAGCTCCCAAAGACTCCAAAGCCTGACCAGTACTTATGGCACTATGATAAATACGGGCAATATTCAGTCAAATGTGGATATTAGATTGCACTGAAGCTAAAGTTCCTAGACAACCCGTGTAACTCATACAGCTCACAAAGTGAATAGAATGTTATTTGGGCTACTGAGTTACTGGAAAAAAATTAAGATTTTCATGTAAAGAGCAATTAAGAATCTCTTGCTAACAGATTCTAATATTTAAAGAATGACGATTATCGAGAGCCCTATTTATTAGAGTTGCGGATTGAAAAGTGAGGATGTGATTCATGTATTACTAGAATGCAAAGCAGCGAAAGAAGTAGAAGAATACTGCTTTTGCAAAGGAGATTAAGAAGCTAGAACAGCAAGATTTGATGGTTGTGTTGTTAGAAATTCAGGGGAAAAAGGTAAAAATAAGCTGGAATTGATAGTTGTTCTATGCTGGGCCATTTGGTACTCATGGAATATTTTCATCTTTGAGAATAAGAGAGAAGATTCACAATTATCAATTGCCAGAGCTGAGGCAAGTTTGGAATCTTGCAGAAGAATCAAAAGGTCATTTACAAAAGCTTCAAAAAAGCAACAAATGAATAGACGGCAGGTCTGGAACCCCTCTCCTAGTGGTTGGTTTCAACGCGGATGTAGCCGTGAAGATCAAAGACCAAATAGTTAGGTTGGGAGTGGTTATAAGAAATTCAAGTGGAGAGGTAGTGGTAGCTACTGTTCTAAGATCTATGTTTCAACTCAGCAGTACTCGCATGGAAGCTTATACTGTAAACTTAGGTATCATGAGTGCTCAAAATCTAGGGTTCTCCCCAGTGATCATGAAACAGACTCAAAAAAAGTGGTGGATTTAATCTTGACCAAGAAAGACAGCGTAACAGAAACATCTTGGATAATTGCAGACATTCAAGAAAGCATTCAGAGATTTAATCAATTTTCAATTCATTATGTACCAAGAGTAGGGATGGCAGAATAACCCGAACCCGGATTGGACCCGGACGAACCCGGATAATCCAGACTAGGTTGAACCCGTACAAAGTATAAAAATTAAAATTCGGAATGAATTTTAATAATGCGTATGGATCCAGGTCCAGATCCGAGTTTGGGTTAACCTGTATATCCGGAACCCGAACCCGAATATCCTATAATATTTAAATTATTTTTTAATATAAAAAGGGAAAAAAATGTTGATGCCCTAATTTCGTTTCACGCACTCACAGCCACCTCTCTTTACCTCTTTCTTTTATCTTCATCAGATCATCTTTTTCGTCCTTCTTCAATTCTTCTTTTCATCAAATCATCCTTTTTCTCTTCAGTTCTTCTCTCTTTGCTTCCCTGTGTTCACTTTCATCATCATCATCACCAGCCTCCGTTTAGTCATCGTTTGTCCATCGCGATCTCAGTTTTGGCTACCGTTCATTCGTCTTTTGTGAATCATGCTCGCGGCTGTAACGTGCTCATCATTATCATATCATCAGCCATCGATGTTTGTTACTTCGCCGGACACCGATTGTTGAAGTTTGTGAATCAAATCCGTGAATTGCAATTTTCAGTTGTAGACATGAGTTGTAGACATGTCATGGATCTGTATTTTATGAGTTGTAGACATGTCATGGATCTGTATTTGTTGAAGTATGTGTGAAGTGTATTTGATTTTTTTTTTTAATTTGTATGTGATCCGGGTTGAAAACCCGCAATCCGAAAACTCAGATTATTCCGGATTTAACCCCTCTCGAACCAGTATCATAAAAATCGGGTTTAAATCCGGGTCCGGTATAGTATTTTAGTATTCGAGTCTGGAACTGAGAAGGCCAAACCTAGACCTGGACCCAGATTTTACCATCCCTAACCAAGAGAATATAATGTCACCGCCTACTCTTTAGCCAAGAAAGTTTTAGATTTTGAAAATCCTGCATTTTGGTAAGGAACTTTCCCTCCTTAAATTATGTCTTTATTTCATATTTCTAATCAATGAAAGCAAAAAAAAAGAACACGATCAAACCACAAAACATAACTTCTCTTCACTTCCATTCTCTTCTCAAAACCCAATCTTTCTTCTTCACCCAATCTATCACCGACACTAGCGCAGCCACAACCACTTTGAATACTCGATGCCGTCAAGTGCTCCTACGAAACACCACATCTACTGTTACACCACCTTTGTGCAATGGGTCCATAGCTATTGCTCAACAGCACAACAAATTATCAAAGCTGGTCTTTCAAAAAAGAAAAAGAAAAAGAATAAACCCAAACTTTTGCAATTAATTACTTGAATCTTTTTTTACGTATTTTCTTTTTCCAGCTTACTTCTCTCTTCTTTTTTTTTTTTCATATGAGAAGGATTTAAATGGAAAATTAATAATTATAAATTGACTTAGGTCCCCAAGGGTGTGGTCGAGTTGGTTGCAGTGAAGTTGTACCCTCTACTAAAATTCGAGTTTGATTCTTGGGGTGGTAAGGGGGCAAAAATTGTATTTGGGCTTGCCCACCCTCCTTACCTTTTGAAAAAAGAATAAAATTATAAATCTACACATATATTTAGTATTTTTTATAAAAATAAATAAATAAAGATGCAAAGAACCGAAAAAATAAAGAAAAATTGTGAAATGATATCACAATAAATAAATTTAAAAAAAAAGAAAACAAAAAAGGAAGAAGACAAGAGGAGAGAAGAAAGAGGAAAGAGAATTGGAGATGGAAGGAGAAAAGGGATAAGGATGATGAGTCTGATATGGATAAAGACAACTTGTGTTTATTGTTTTGTAATTTATTTTACCATTTGTTTTTAATAAAATAAGAAAAACATGTATAAGTTTTTTTGTAAGTCATTACTATGTTGGTGATTACCTTACACCTATTGTGTCACTTTATTGATATGTAACTACGTTGTAATATGTATTGACTTTTTTAATATCATCTTTAGATGACTTATTGAACGAATCTGGTATGTTTCACTGATTTATTTATGCAGTGATATTTTTTTAGAGATCATTTGATTCAATTATTTATTTTGCTCTTTATTTCAAAGGATATATATTTTAGAAATGTTGAAAAAATAAATATTATGCTACAAAAATTTTTAGAATTTATTAATTTTCTATCTTTTATGAAGAATTATAATATTTTTTATATTTATACTAAGAAAATGATGTAAAAATTTTAAAATTTAAGAATTTTATATTTATTTTTTTAAGTATTGATAAATATTATTTTCTAAATATATAATTTAAATTAATTACCAAAAAAATAATACAGCTAATGTAGTGCAACACCAAACATAATATAAATAGAAATTAATATAGGAGCATTAAATACTATACAATATTATTATAATACAATATTAGTATAATACTATACAAGTGTTAAATAATACAATAGTGTACCAAACGTATTTTTAATGTAATATATTACATTAATCACGGTTGGCAATAGTCAACTCTTCTTTAAATTCAATATGGCATCAGAGTTGAGTACTTTTAAGAGCAGCCTCGGCCGGAAAATATTTGGGTTGTGTGGGTCTGGTGCCAAATGCCAACTGTCACTAATGGAATTTTACAAATTTTGAACTAGATAATTTATGTAGTTGCATCAAATAAAAAATATATGGGTGAAAGTCTTGAAGAAAGAGATAAAGATGATTTGAAGAGAAAGAAATCATTAAAGTGGTCTACAAACAAGGCTCAGACCTGATGGTTCATTACGTAAACCCAAAGTAAGGTTCGAATCAATTACAATATTTTGGAGTCGATCACAATGAAATGTTTTCTCATGTTGCTGAGTCGCCCGATCGTTTGGATACAAGTTTAGATCTTAGTACACTTGCTACTTAAAAAAGAATTGAACATTTATCATCTTAATATGAAGTCTTACATTTATAAGTGACTACAATGAAAGAGGAATCCACATAAAAACAACCCCAAGCATTCGATATTCGAGAAAAAGAAGATAAAACTGATAAAAAAAATTAATATTTCATTGGATGTGGGTAATTTAGCGTCAGCCCCCAGTTGTTTCAACATTTTTCACTGCACCCCCATATCTTTCAACCATGTGCACCGCGCCCCCATTTCCGTCAATCCACCGTTAACTAAACACAAAAAGGGTAAAAGGATAATTTCATATAAAATTAAAATAAAACATAAAAAACTAATGAAAGAGCTCTCTGACCCTATTTTTTGTTTCTTTTCCCTTTCTCTCTTTTCTTTTTTTCTTCTCTTCTTCTTCTACCTCTTTCTTCTTCTTCTTCTTCTTCTTCTTCTTCGCCTTCTTCTTCTTGTTGTTGTTCTGCCTTTCACTACTACTGCCTGCCCGCCCGTGATCCGCCGTCCTGAATCAATAATAATAAAATGGCGCACGCTGAGTGATATACCACTGCTCGAAACCGTCGTCTCCACCCTGCACGAAACCACCGACGCCACCGCTTCAAGCTATCGCTGTCTCCGCCGCCCCTATAATTTAATTTAGAGTTTGATATCTTTAGTTTTAGGGGTTTTGATTTTTTATTCCTTTTTGTTTAATTTTCTTGGTTTGGGTTTCGTTTGTAATAGATTTCTGAGAGTGAAATTTACACCAGGGGTTTGGTATAATTAGCTTAGGTTTCTTTATTATTGGGTTTTGTTTGTTTTGGTGGGATTATTGGAATTATTTTGTAATTAAATGGTGATTTTGTGTTTGATCTTCTTCTTTCCCTTAGAAATCAAGTTTTGTCTCCCATTTTGAAGTTCAACAGTTTTACAATTTGTTGTGATAATTAAATAAAAAAAATCGTTTCAATATAATTTAAAAAATATAAAAGTAGATATTATTATAAGAAATTTTTATTTCTTGATGTAAATTTTATAAGCTGTAAGGGATATTTTAGAACTTGCATATTTAATTTTTAATTCAAATTAAGGGTAGTATGGTCTTTTAGCCCAAACAGTTAAAATGAACTGATTTTTTTGATGAGAATGGGGGCACCGTGCACATGTTTGAAAGATACGGAGGCGCGGTGTACATGTTCGAAACAACTGGGGGCTGACGCTACATTACCCCATTGATGTTTTGACATTAAATTTAATGGACCCATTGCACTTACTGCTTCGCGACTCAACAAGCGACTGGCCTGCCCTCTTGAAGTGACATGTTGGTCTCACATAATTGCTTCTTAAATTTTATGCAATGACGAAAGGGTTGTGACTTGTGAACCAATCTTTAATCGACAAGTTCTTGACTTGACACATGTTAGAAGTTAATGAGCCACATGCATACATGATCTTCATTAAGCTGTAATTGGGAATCACAAAATAGGACCATTTTTTACCATTTGTAATTGTTGAAGTAGTAAAACGAACAGAGAAAGCTTATAAACCTCATCATATTCTCCGTCGAAAATCCTCTGATTTTATATTTAAATGTTTTGAAGAATTTTGTTATTCTCATTTTCCGAATACTATTTATATCTAAAGTCAAAGAAGTTAGAATAGCTCCAAAAAATTTTATTAATACGAAAAAAGTCGCACATATAATCCATCATCCCCCAATTACTATTATTATAAGAAAAATGATGGGAAACTAAAATATATTTAAAATGATACCGTTTAAAATATATTTTTTATCAAAATTTAATCAAATTTTATACATATATTAATGCTCTTATTTTCAATATATTAAATTATTTGATATTTGAATATTATATTAAATTTTAATTAATTCAAATTTAAGTCGGATAAGACTACTAAAATGACAAAACTCTTCTAATAAATATTTAATGTATTTATATTTTTAAATTTTAAATAAAAAATTTTAATTAAAATAAAATAATTTCAAATTGATTTACGCATTTATTAGTTATATTAATACTCTTATTATAATTGAACACTTATCAAATCTTAAATGCACGTCTTAGCAGATTAGTTGGTGGATTTAAGATTTGATAGGTAAGTGTCCTTTTAGTAGGACCCATCAATTTTTAATGTAAGTAGAATCTACGTAATTTAAAATAATAAAAAAATTATGAATCCCACGGGATTTCAGCAAGCTTACCAATAACAAATCATCATTTAATCACCTCGACGAAAATAAACACGTCCAACTTCAGTTTTTCTCCCATTGAGCAAGCCCATTTTGATACTGATCTAATATCTGCAATAATTGAAAGCTCATAAAAATCTTTCAACTTTTATTATTATTATTTTTTTACGATAAAGCCAAAAACCTAGACATAGTGATCACTCATTAGTTATTGATAGAAAATTAGAAACTAATAATATCAACATGCCAGATTCAGGAAACCCTGAAGCTAAAGCCTCATCAAACCTTCCATGGACGACAAGGCTCTTAATGTCGGCAGTGGCCTTCGCCGTCGATGTATCTTGCCGCCCTAACATGACCTTCAACCGTCGCCTCTTCAACCTTGTTGACCTAAAATGCTCTGCTTCAAGTCAACCCAAAAATGGCGTCAAATCCTCAGATATCGTCATAGACAGCGACCGCAATCTCTGGTTCCGCCTCTACACACCCACCAATGTTACTGAAACATCCACCAAAAGCAGCTTGCCAGTGATTGTCTACTTCCATGGCGGAGGCTTCGTTCTCCTGGCTGCAAACTCAAAACGCTTCGATGATCACTGTCGAAGGCTCGCCAAGGAGATCCCCGCCGCCGTCATCTCCGTCAACTACCGTCTTGCTCCGGAGAATCGGTACCCGAGTCAATATGACGATGGGATTGATGTGTTAAAATTCATCGACAGTAAAATCTCAACAGTCGAAGACTTCCCAGCTTGTGCTGATCTCAAACGTTGTTTTCTCGCCGGCGATAGTGCCGGCGGGAACTTGGCGCATAACGTGGCAGTGCGAGCTAATGAGTGTAACTTTTCCAAGCTGAAGCTCATTGGAGTGATAGCGATTCAGCCATTTTTCGGAGGAGAGGAGAGGACTCAATCGGAGGAAGATCTTAATGATATAACTCCATTGGTTTCATTGAAGCTTGCTGACTGGATGTGGAAAGCTTTTTTGCCGGAAGGGTCTGATCGGGACCATCCGGCGGCGAATACTTTCGGTAAGAATGCCATTGATATTTCCGGCGTGGACATCCCGGCGACGATTGTAATTGTTGGTGGGCTTGATCCTTTAAAAGTTTGGCAGAAGAGGCACTACGAGGGATTGAAGAGACATGGCAAAGAAGCTTATTTGATTGAGTATCCGAATACGGTTCATGGTTTCTATTTTTTCCCTGAGCTACACCAGGGATCTTTGTTCATTAATAACGTCAGGAATTTTATACGAGATCAATCTGCTAAATCATGAATGAAGTAAAAAATTAATTAATCACTCTCTTACTCTTTGTTTAATTAAGTAATTGGAATTCAAGTTGTACTCACGTGTATGTACTCTTTCCATTTCTAATTGTTGTAAAATTTTCATGCTTTTAGCTAGAAATTAATTAAGTTTCATGCTTGCAATATATATGCCTTTCTAGTGGTTCGTTACCCATTTTTTTCTTTTTCTTTTTTATTTTAAAAAAAAAGAGGAGTGAGTGAGTTATCTCTTTCTCAAATTGTTTGAGTTACAGAGCCATGAAATTAAACAATAAACAGTCAACGAAATGCCGGATTCAAAATTTTTAGTTTTGCCTTTTGGGGAAGAAATTAAAAAAAAAAAAAGTGGAGCCTATTTTCACAAATATCGGGTCTTTGTGTGAACCATTTTGATTTTCTAAAATGACACTTGCCTATGTCGTTTTTGTGGCCCATGTTTTGTGAAATGGGAAAAAATCAGTACGGGTGCGATTTTTGTGGTCCTCTTGTGCCTTTTATGGGAAAATATCATTGACGTTTTAATTCAAGAGTCCAACTGTTGTGCAGTGCCATCAGTTGCAAAGTGTAGCCATCACGTGTTTTCTTATTTGTAATAAACATTTGATTATTTGTAGCAATATTACAGTTACCTACTAAGCATTTTGTGATATGTACATTCAAATATTCAATTGTGCAAATACATGCGTTTCAAAAAGAAAAACTGTGCGAATACATAAATTGTCACTACAAAAGTTGTTAAAAATGCAGCAATTGCATAGAGATCACTTATACTTGTTTATTGCAGGCTCCGATTTATGGGCGCCATAATAAATAATTCCAATTATAAAATTATCAATATATGTAAAACACAAATATTTTAACAAGAGTAATTGAGGGAACAAAGAAGATTTTTTTACTCAATAGACCAACGCTATCGCTCTTTAGTGTGTACTAACTTTAAAAAGAAAAAAGAAATAAAAGCAAACCCTCTTTTTATAGTCTCATAACCATAAACTGTTGTAAGTGGATAGTCAAATAAATGGGTTATAGATCATAACCTTTTTGTTGATAGTCGAGCTATGAACCCATAAAAAGTTATTATTTGGGGAGAGTAAAAGTTTTGTTTTAATGAACATATCCATATAAAAATTGATATTTTCATAGCATTTAGCACTACTAGTATTGTTGTGCGTATTTAGACGGGATAATTGAAGGCATATTTAGTATTGAGATATTGTTGAAAAAAGTAATAATTATGAAAAAAAAAACTTATAATGTGTAGTAAATATGATTTTTAGATAATAATTTTATAAAAATATTATAAAATTTTTATCATACAAATAATGGAATCAAATTAGCTTAATGTCTATGCCAAAACAGTAGTGTATACCAAACACTACTTTTAAAATACATTTATTCAATTTTAATACCAAACAGGCCTAAGTTGGATCAGTCCAACCCAGCATGGACACAACCTAATTTTGTATAGCTCCAACTTGGCATGACCCGTTTGTAGTGACACGATACATGTTCAGCGCAAGGCCCGTCTCGTGCTAGGCCTTTAAATTTATGAAAGGCCCAAATTTAGCAATTTCATAGTAACCATATCAATTTTATGATGAAACAAATGTATCATGTATGATGTCTTATTTATTTATTTTTTCCAAAGTTGGTTTTTTAAATATTTTTAAGCAGTGTGCTAACACATGTCTAATCTTCAATTCTTCGGCTTCCTTTTGATTAGTATACTATTCATTTGAATAGGGTTTGATATTTTAAGGTGTTATATAAAAAAAATTATAATAATAAAATAAAAGTTGATAGTATATAAAATATAATTTTTAATATAAAAATTATTAAGAAACTAAAGGCTGATAGAACATTGATAAAATTAACTATTAAATCCAACCAAAGTTACTTTATTATTTGATTATTT